>OY728155.1:485096795-487775962 GCA_963277665.1 Viscum album
TGTTCTCTATATAATGATATCCAATCCATTCCCAATATAGCATTGAATTCCACCAAGGGAAGTAGCACGAGATTCATAGGAAGAATCTTCCCACATACTCCAATAGGATTAGAGTCCAACACATGGGTTGCAATGATTGCACCACGTTTTTTATATATATATCTCTACTTCAAGGTTTTGGGACTTCGATTCTGTTATTCTAGAAAACATGCAAGATATAATGGAATTCTTAGAACTAGAATCAAAAATGGCTTTTTCGATTATTTATTAAATATGAAGTTTAACTTTCATGACATTTTTTATTCCACAACTTCTACATTAGTGATGTAATAAACCTTCCCTTGCACATTTTTCTTTGGTGTCTGATCACACTAATTACCATCAAGGGCTTGAGGTTTAGTGCACTATCTTTAATAGTGCCCTTTCTCCGTACAATTGTAGCATTGGACCATGGGTGGCTCCACCCATTAATCCACAACATTATCTTACCTTCTCATGTCTTTTTGAAACTCTTAAGCTTGGTTTCCTTCTCTCCCACACTTGAATAATTTCTCTATACCTTTGAGGAAATCCCCATGATGCTTCTTTCCACATTTTTGACATGTTGGTGGTTGATTTTTATTTCCACCTCTCTCATTAGATCCTCAGGCATGAAACTTCATCTTTCATTTCACATCACAATAGCCATGGTACCATTCTCCAAACTCCATATCCACATTGAGAGCACATAAAATGACTTATTCATAACTCCCAATGCCTCTAATTATAATATATTTTTGAAGGTGTGGTTTTAATCCACTAAATAGTCTATCCATTTTACTATCATTTTTTATAATAAATACTGAATCATACCTTTCAAGCCTTTTGAAATTCAATTCGTAGGCCATGAGTGATTATACATCCTATTTCTTTAGCTCTATAAATTGTCTCTTCATCTTCTTATGAAGATATTTTGGTAAATACTAGTTAGTAAATGTTATCTTAAAGTCATACCACTCCATCTCTTAATTTTCATCTCTCACCTTAGTGTTTATAATCAAATCACACCATTGGTTGGCCTATCCATTGAGATGATAAATAGATAAAGTCAACTTATCCATCTCAAAATAGTGAAGCATAGAAAATATCTTCTCCATCATGTTGACACATTATTCTAAAACTACTGGATCAGAAGTTATTCTAAATGTCGGTGGTCATTGCCTCATAAAACACTTGATAGCCTATTTCTCCCTGTTAGGTGAAGGAGAACATTCAACATTATACATGTTATTATTTATAACCTAATATTATTAGGTAATAATATCCATGATGTTTTTAATTTCACCTCCCAAATCATTGGGGAATTCATTTGGGAAATCGCTGCATTGTCCCTTGCACGGGTTGTTGGCATGGTTTCTCTAGGTTCTAACCATATTCTTAAATAGAAAAGGTTACAAGAAAACATAATTCAACAGTTAATGAACAAAACCTTATTCCATTGTGAAATTAACACCAAAATAATATCTTATGGTATTCCTATGTTTAGATAAACTTCTTGTGAGTATACATATACTTTGTCTCATACTATGGTTTTCATTAAGGTTCTCTAATCCTAATTCCAAAAATTAACTAAACTGTGCCGATGATACCAACTATAGAGAACCTAATTTTATTACATTACATTTACATCATTTTAATGATAAACAAAAAAATATTACACATAAATTATCCAAAGTTTTAGTGTCTTGGGAAAACTAGGACCATACATAACATTTATAAACCAACAGATTTATTTAATTCCTTCTTCTCTAGCTTCTTATCATCTCTTGACTTATCAATAGTACAAGTAGTTACCTAAGGATATACATAAAAATAAATGAGTTGAAATCTCAGTAAGAGGATATAAAATAACATGAAACAATTTAAAATGGGGTGATAATAATCATAACATCGTCATCATAATCACAAGGATATACATTAAATAATATCCTAGAATGTGGTAATGCATAAAAATAAAACATAATGACTTTGTTTTTATCTACCACACATAGTCATGAACAAATATAGCTTCATTTTCATGCATAATTCACTTATCTCATTAGGTTATTCACATTACCCAATGAATTGGGTCTCAATATAATTCCAGTTGCACCCATCACATCATAACATTTTCATTGCGTTATATAATTCTGGGTGCACCCATCACATCCTAACATTCACATTATCTTGAATTCCACATAGAAAATATATACATATTGAAAATAAAACAACACATGTAAAGTAATGGGTTTCACTTGATAAATAATACATTCATATACATTGGGTTCCCAAATGAAATATGAAATAACATACTTGATACAAGAAACATCAACCATGAGTGTGAAGCCATGGTGTGTTTTTGAAAGAAGAGTTATTTTGGAAAAAATTTTGTTGGGAATAAACTCTACTAGAAAACATGTATATTCCAAAAATGTTATGATAGTGATAATGAAATTATTTTTAAGGAATAACCATACTGAAAATGGAGTGAAAGTGGGAAAACCCAATGAATGAAAGTTGGGTTTGAGAATTCCCCTTACCTTGAATCTAAAATCATTAATCAATTTAATGTCCTGTATAATCTCATTTTATTAATTATTTAATATCTCAAGAACCTTTTATACTTGGGTATGACTAATTTTGGTTTTATTATGCTCTTTTAAAGGCCTTTGTTTGAGTTAAAGTGTTTTAATTCATTGTTTCAGATTTTTCTTTTTATTAGTTTTCATGAACAGGTCACTTGTACACATTAATGAAAGTTCATGTAGAACATTGATAAACATAATAAATTTTAATTACATTTTATTAATGATCTTTAAAGTGTTTAAATTATCTTATAATGATTTTGGTTATGATGATGAATCATTAGTTAAAAATTATTGATGATCATTTTGGGTTAATTTGGACGTTTTTTGGATTACGAGGAATATGTTTTGTATTATCATTTAGTATTATGTATAAAACTTGTTCCCCAAAACAAAAAGGGATTATAAAATACATATTGAAATATTTTTTAAACAATTTAATTGTTTCATTGATAACCATTAAGTATTTTAATGATAATATAAGTGCATCTCCCACGATGTACCTAAATTAACACATCACGGGGGATGGAATCATTTTTATAAAAAAAGAGAGAGAGGGAGGAGTATAATAAATAATATTACATTAGCAAGATATAATACAATTATATCAATAATATTAGAGTTTTCATGACATTTGGATAATAAAAGTTTAGGATTATACAATAAATGAAATGAAATTTGAAAGGAAATTGAAAGAAAAGAGAGAGAAATTACCTCTTGAATATATCTTCTTTGAGAGTCTCTTTAGGGGTGAAGTTTTGGTATATCTATTAGACTAAGCTCTAATGAATGTAGGGGAGGATATGGTGAATGTATTTGAGATGGATGTTTAGAAGGGATAAGGCATGAGAGATTTTAGGAAATGAGGTTGTGAGGGATGGTATTTATAGTTTTGGGGAGGGGAGTTTTCACAATATTTAATTCATTAGTTTATTAATATCCCACAGGAAAATAAATAGTTATTATTCCTAGACTAAATATATTAAGGTGATAATTTTATTTAGGACCAATTTCTATTTACATCATACATGACTCAAGAATGATGCATAAATTCATTTATTTATCATATTTTGAAAATTATCAAATTTCACTATCCACCAAAAATTTAAGTATTTCAGAACAATATCAAAAAATAACCCTGACCATTTGTTGACATGTAGAATTAAAAAATAAAATCCATTTTATGAAGATAGTTTTATAAATATGAGTAATTTAATTTTTATTTAAAATCATAATTTACTTGAAAAATATGAATTTTAAAATTAAAAATGATTTTCTAACACTTTGAAAAATTAATTAATGTCTCATAAAATTACCATATAATAATAAGACATAAAAAATATCTTGTTAATAAATTTTATGTATATTATTTTTTATTATTATTAATTTAATCCTTAAATATTTATAACATATTAATATAGAAACACTATAATATAATTTAATTATATTGGCACTTATTAGATTGATAAATTTTATTTATACTCTCATTGTTAAGGTTACTATTCACTTTTCTGATTCACAATTCATAATGTTAATATTAATATTCATAAGGGTGAAATTAATATTCATAAGGGTATGTTACTATTCAACATAATTTAATTTTGTCCAATCAGACTCCAAACATCTTACTGATTGCAACTGTGTATGTCATATTTTTGAAATTCAAATAATAAACGTGGAAAAAATTAGGTTCAATGGTAACATATAATTTAGAAGTTAATTTAATCATGTTGTGGAATTGGGTTTCCTAATGTTCTTTTATGTAAATATATTATATGATATTACTATAAGGAGGGAGATTTTTTTTTGATAAAATATTTGTTCGTTACACCATGAATCGATCACCTTGCATTAGAAATGCACCTAGACTGATACCTAAAGCATCACAATAAGCTATATAACCTCTTCCCATATCAGGTAGAATTATAATAGGATATTTTTGAGTCTTCCCGTTAAGTATTGAAAAGATGTTTCACATGCTCCAGAACATAGTTAATGCACACCCTTCTTAGTCAGGGCTGTAATAGGTTCTTCTAAGAGGGATAAATCCTAGATAAATCACATATAATAGCTAGATACCCTTATAATATGAATATATAAAACACAATCTTGGGATGCTTCTAGGAAATTGTGGCTTTCACCTTCTCTGGGTCAATACATATGCTATCCTATGAGGAGATATGACACAAGAAGTCAACCGTACTAATCAAGAAGTGGAATTTACTAAGATTTACCTAGATATCGTACTCTATTAGTGTACTTAGCATGATCTCAAGATGATCATCATGGTCATTTATTTTTTTACTACACTAAGATGTCAGCTATGAAGACTACCACAAAGGAATCAGTATGCATGTGGAAAACATAATTCATCAAATCCATTAAGACTGCTAGAGTGTTCGTCAAACCGAATGATATTACCAATTACTCATACAAGACATACCTACATTATAATTATATATGTGGTATATATGATGGACTCATAGGAACATTTTGACATCCTAACATCAAATCGATCTTAGAGAAAATAGTTTCTCCTTAGAGCTGGTAAAAGAGGTCCTCTATAATAGGTTGTGGATAATGGTTATTCACTGGGATCTAGTTCAATAGTCTATAATCTGCACACAATAAGAGGGTTCTATACTCCTTGTTATTGAAAATGACTGGTGAACCCCATGGAAATGTGTTGGGTTTGATAAAACCCTTATCCTTGAGATCTTCAAGCTATATTTTGAGTCCCTAGAGCTTTTTGTTACAGTCATATATGGAGGAATGGGAATTGTTTCTGCACATCACACTAGCTCTTTTGTTAACTCAACCACTCTCATAGAAGGTAATCTAGTTGAATATTTAGAGAATATGACCCTAAAATTATTCAAAATAAGATTTAATTATACTAACTACATTCCCTAATCATTAATAATGATACTTGAAAATGAGTTGTCACTCTGCCAAGCTGAGTTCATTTGGGTCTGGCTCAATCTTCATGGATATCCTATTCACCCTTGTAGATATATGTGTTTCCCTAGGGTGATGTAAAAGACACTTGGTGGTGATATCAATCCACATGGGAATGATAATTCACAAGCCATCCCATTGTGATAATGATGTCAAAGCCGGCCATCTCGAGGATGAAGATACTCCATAGGAAATAACATGAACCTTTTTCAAGGGGGGAACTCTTAACACTGGAATATTCCCTCTATTATGATCCCTAATAGATTATCAATAGACATGATTCCACATATGTAATTGATAAAAATACCAAGACTTCCCAAAATAGTAGAAGATATGAAGGAGTGTGATGCATTTGTATAGAAAAGGGTAGAAACTAATGTAGAAGTTTCAAGGATAGTACATCTATACATAGCCCTAGACTATTCTCCTATAGTGATGGATGAACTGCATACATGTTGCTTGAACCTCATCCCTGAGATGATTCATGACTAGCTTTAGTAGATCCACTCTACTGAAACTGATGATCTGGGGTCTGAGTTCCTTGGCCATGGCCACTACAGCATCATCTTGATCATCCAGTAGAGGACCAATTCCCAGCCTATTGTGGATTTGTATATATCATACTTGAAATAAGAACTGTTACGGATCCCCTTTCATTAGAGGGTATAGGTGAAATTGTAGAAGTACTAAAGGGGACCCATCCTTCCATAAGCTTGGTACTCGATCGGGTTCCTCATGCAGTAGGGCTTCTTATGGCCTAGCCTACCACACTATGGACACACTGTATAAATATTAGTGCATATTACCTGGTTGTCACTCCCCCAACATGAACCATCAAAATAGTGCTTTAGACTACCAAAAGAACCATTACCCAGTTTCAAAACTGAACCTCCCCATCCCATATTACAAGGTTCTCTAATATTAGGTTCTGTAATTAGGCACTGGTTCACAATCTCTATAACAGTCTTCAACCAAAATACATTTACCTATGAGATGACATCATGCCCAATCATATCCACAAAACTCCTAATATTAGTCAATTATTCACCAATCATAGATGGAAAAAATGTTGAAGCTTAGTAAAATTAGCATAATACTCAATCACAATCATAATTCTCTATTTAAGATGCATTAACTCCAAGGAATGATCCGATATCAAGGTCTATGGGACGAAGTGATCCTATAAATCAATTTTTAAGTCTACCAAGACCATACCACAGTAATGATCTAACTATGAAATGACATCCCTCCAATGCATGGAAGATTCATGAAGTATTTAAGTAGTGATCCTGGCCCTCTATTCTAGAGAAGTCTCAAGATGGTCAAAGATTGAAATCATTACCTCTAACCATGACTCTACAGTGTAAGGACTTCTATCCCCAAAGAATGAGGGAGGATGTTATTGCTGGAAGTCTCGTTCTAGCTCTACCATAGTAGGGGAAGGTCCGGGAGCGCCTTGAATAAACTTCATAAACCGGGGGAATCTCTCATGAAACTGATAATCAGTTTCCATAGGAGGATTAGAAGTAGGTTCCTTAGGTGGAACTAAGAGTGGTACCACACCTCCACAATGTTCTCACCACCACTCTCTTGGTGTACAAAAAAATGAAGTCATGAAGGAATTGATCAAAAATTTCCAAAAAAAATCCTCATATAATATTTATAATAGATAAATAAAGTAGATAAAGAAGGTGATTAAAAGGATAGTTATAAAGCCTAATTATGGGCATAACATAACTGGAAGCACCCTCTAAGAGATAGTTCTAGGTGATATGAAACACATAAGGATCACTAAAAACATGATAAGTATAGCTTACTACCCATTTCTATGTTAAGGTAATAGTCATGATATCACATTCCCATGTATAAATTCCATTTCATTTTAAAAGTGGAATTCATTTTAATTTATTTGAGGGATTAATTGCCCATTATGTATGGATGAATTAGGTGGATCTCCATTCCAATTCATAAAGTTACATACAAAACATGAGGTGATATTGGCATCTATTTAACCAAAACTATAACATATCTTTACAAGAAGGGTTGGAATAAACCCATAAATCTATCAAAAAAAGAACTACAAGTCTAAATAGATCATGGAACCATATAAATCACATGAAACCAGGAAATGAAAGATGAAATTAAAACATGGAATGTCATAATTCATGACTTTTCAATTCCTATAGTACCTAATAGAATTCATGTAATTGAAATCCCTCATTTCATCAATATGAATTAAAATAAATCATCACTCTAATAGAATTAGGATAACAACATCATAAAACAAGTGTTTCAACCAATGGTTATATTTTATCAATTGTAAATGGAATAATCAATAACTAAAATTTCTCATCCCATGAAATTTGGGATTCTCCTATACATGGGTTAGTTACATCTAATTACAGGGTAAGGTTCAAATACCAATGTCCAAGTCTCCTATCTAATACCCAAACAGGAAGCCTAAAGGTAAGTAGGCTCAGATACCACATTTTACCATCCCACCCTGAGTTCAAAGAAATAGTGCCTCGAGATGGTGGGCCACATGACCTCAAATGCACCACCCCAAATGCCATAGGTTTTCAAATAGAAGTTATGTCCAAAGGTGTGTCCTTGGGAAGAATATTCCTTCACAGATCTATGTTAGCACAATAGTACACTAAATATAATTATTAGAAGAATCATATGAGTAAGAAAACAATAGTGGAAGCATATAAATAAATCATACAAGGGAATAAAATAATTTGTGGAATCATAATAATAATAACCAATACAAAAGATGATAATGATGTCATGATTCTATAAAAAATGTGAGTATAGGGATCTTGGGATACAATCTTATTATATAAGTTGGAATATTATACAAAAAAGGTGAAACCTGATACTATAAGAATCTCCATCATAGGATTGTTCCTCTACCTTTTGATTCATCCTATAATAGAAAAAAAATGAATCATCTGAATCCGTACACTTCCCCTTTTCCATACCTATGATAATAAAGTGTACTCTCATACAAATTGGTGCTCGAGTAGGGTGTGAGATATAAATATTGGTAGGTTGGAACCCACAGTGTCTAGGAAGATCCATTTCATGCCATAAATAAAGGATCATTGTGAAATTGTGGTAGGTATACATGAATATTCCATACCACATGCTTCATCCTAAACTGGTTGTCTGAAAGGGTATTGGTGAAATTGTGGTAGGTATACATGAATATTCCAAATTAACAATCAATGGTAAAAGGATAATACCCCATGATTTTTCTTTAGATGGGAGGTCACATTTCGATGTCATCACACAAGTGTTCTAATAAGAAAAATAGAAACATCATATGTGAGGAAGAAAACTCATGATAATAATAAAAAATGAGTATCAATGAGAAAACAATCAATCAATACATAAAATCCAAATGTGGAGTCCCAAGACTATCTAATGATATCTAAATAGAATTCAATGGGTCACTACAGGTGTATGCAATATGATCCATTACCTCTATGTCCATCTAGGGAACCCCATATGGCATTCCTTGTATCACTCAAGGATGGTAACTCTGAGCCCATTAAAAATATCTTACATAGGGGACCATGTATCATTAGAGGCATGGCATAGCCATATTTCCAAATGTGTATGTATGTGGTTTCTCTCTTGGGTAACTAGCCTAGATCATGAGTATAAGTAAATCTTCCCAAAAATCCAATACATATCAATCCATTGTATCGCTCCCAGCATATCAGGTAGATCCAGCCGAGCATAATGAGTCCATCCAAGGAGTCATTAAATCAGTACCCATGTTCTCTCCTATCCTGTGTAATGTTTTCCATATCAACCAAGTAATTCTTCATAAGGAATAACATCTATATGTTATCATGTTCAATTAAAAAACTCATGCCAAAATCTAACAAGCTAATCAATTAAGACAACAACAATGGAACAACATATATATCGAATTAATGCTGCATAACATGAAAAAAAATAAAACTTCCTTAATGAAATTCCAATAGCCTGAGATGGTAAGCTTGATGAAGCATAGAATATCGTTCAATCCACCCAAATATATCCAAAATCATAAGCATAAAATTATGTATAATGAAAAATGAACTGGACATAGAAAAATTATAAAGAATGGAATATTGAAATGAGAAAGTTATTATCCCTACATGTAACAAGAAATAAAATTTAAGGCTAGTGGGATTCAATATTAATCTTGAAGCATGAGTAATTTAACATGTGGTTTGAGGCCTGAATCTCAAGGATTACTCATGGTTTTTTATTCATATTCAATTAATTCATCAATTGAGGAATTCAATTAATGTGTAACTCACACACTAAGGGTGGTTCATAGATTAGAGAAAACGAGGGAAAGGCCACAGAAAAGGGTACATCCAAAGGGGTGACCAATGACTAGGACAACACCCCCACTAAGGGTTTCACTGCAAGGTATCGTCCCATAAGACATGGAACCCCATTTTAGTTAGTTTGATATGTAAGAATGAGGCATCATTAGATGGTTTTGGATAGCTTCACAATAAAATGTACAAATAATGCAATAGAATGATCGGAACCTATTTATACCCCTGACCTCAACATTGTAGCACTCCGATCATACATTGTGGGGCATTTATTCAACATAAAATAGAGGAAATAAAATATTTTTCCAAATCCCAAAAAATAGGGGAAACTTCCATCGCACCAAAATAGTGAAATAGATAGAAGTGAAACCTATGAATAGAGGTGTATATAGATAAGATCTTACTAATTGCTTTTTTTTTTCTTCTGAGGGTGTGGTATTTGATTTCCAGGTGAGGAAGATACATTAAAACCCTATGGATGGAGAAGGAGGAAGACCACACATGGTGAAGGGAGGAAAATCCTGCTAGAATGGTAGAGGGGAGGAATAAATTAGGTTAAAACATTCATTAAGGGTATAAAATTAATTTCACCCTAAAAATATAGTGTGCATGTTTTGGCCACACAGTTTGGACAAAACATGTTCCAACCATGCACCATTCATTTCTATAAGTCGGCACCTCGCACAGTTAGGTGCATAGTTTTACTAGCCGCACACAAACCATGGGGAACCTCACTGCCTAAACCTGCAACCAATTACATGAACATGAAATTTTGTTTCCACTATTGTAGAAAAACCGTGTGGCCCTATGAACCCCACTATCAGCAACCATACGTCTTATAAATTCCATGTGAGATGAGTGGCTTGGTTTACTCTAACAGTGCGTCCTAGTCTTATCCTTCTTATTTTTGGGATCTAAGCTTCAAACGAGCCCCAGACACACCTAATACATCATCATACCCTTTATGTGTCATTACTAGGGTTGTTTTGAAGAATTAAAACAAAAAATTAAATGGTATGTACCTTTGGATAAAGAATATATGTTACACATGCCTCATCTTCTGCAATAGGTTGTCTCTATCTACTTATAAACCTTCTTTATTTATGCACATATTCTTCCAAATCATTGTAATTATACTATATTGATGACTTTTCTTTCATTTATCGTCCATATTTTTCATCCACTCGAGTTAAATTTTTTTTATTTTATTGCTTTTCATTACTTCTCATGATATAATTTTTATATTTGTTGTACATTTTTATATTTTATGTTTCATTACTTCTATTTTATATGATTTAAAATTGTTAACTAATCATCTATCATGGTTTTTAAGGGTGTACTATTTTAATTAGTTGTAATGTCCTTGACCCATAATCCAACAATCAGTGCCCCGATATGTGTTGCCACATGACCGCACGCATGCCTCCCCAAATGTCATAGGTTTCCGACTAGTAGAAATGGTCCAATATAATATGTGGGGATACTATACACTCTTTATCAGATTAATATACAATATATATCCATAATAAATAAATGAAACAATAAAAAATAATAAAACTCATGTGTTACCATCCATTTCCCAAAACTGGGAAAATCCCAAAACTAAGAAATAAATAATATAAGTTATGTTCTATAGTGTCAAGTGAAATAAAACCCAAAATAAAAAAAAATAGATCAATCCCCAAATAGTTCTTGACTCCAAGTCCAAATCCCCAACCCTAAACATTCCATTCCCTACTCAACTTCCTATCATAGGCACTTTTCCTTTTTCCTGACCTGCAACCAAGAAATATGCTCGGGTACCCACCGACAGCCCGAGAAAGGTGTGAGTACAAACCAGAAGGACAACACCAACAGTGTCTACAAAATATCTATTATAAAGATATAGTGCATTAATATATGAAATGAATGAAATTATTGAAAAATAATACTTGGTTGAAATTAGTTTTGATATCAATTTATACATTTATATAATTATTCCCATTTCCATCACTAATACCATCATCATTACTAAATTCATTTTCATCACATTTTCTTGGGGTTACTCATTTATATACTTTACACAATGGCCTAATCCAATAATTTATAATACATAAAGGGATACGTCAATTTTCTTATCTCACTAGACATAATAATTCAATAAAAATTGCATCACACTTACCTTGGATCCTCGGTCTAGGTAGTTTAATCCAATAAAACAATTAGGGGCCTAGATCATTGGTCTGACTCCCTAACCCATGCATTCCATGTTTGGTCTTTAGAGCATCAGTCTATCCCAACCCATAGGATGAGAATCATTGTTTCATCCAACACCACAAATCCATGACCACATGCTTATTTATTCCATAACCACATATATCATATAAAAAACCATGCTCAAAAAAGACACAAACAACTCATCATTCATTAATCTTTCAAAATATAAATAATTCTCATTCCATTACTTGATGGTATATTTACCATTTGCAATTCATTCCTCATTAACCCATTAAAATTATTCCAAAGGGTATCGTATTCCATATTATCAATAAAATTCAAATTACATTTATTTCATTTTCATTCCATGTTAACCAATCATATACCACTTACTTTCCATATACATTCAACATTTAAACCATCATCAAGCTCTAACCCATTATCACATTTACCATTCTCATTGCATATCCCATTTAACCCAATTTCATTTTTCATACCTTAACCCCTTTATCATATTCAACAATTCTCACTCATTATCCAATTTAATAGCTTTATCAATTCATATTCCTTAACCCATTTACACATTCTCATTTACATACCTTAAAACAATTTTCCCCCTTATGATTAACATGTCTTAGGCAATCAACTAATTACCCTTCATAATCCATAACACATTTAACTCATTGAAATTAACAAAAAATTCACTAGTTCCATGAAAAAAACTAGACAAAATTACCATTAATTCTTATTTTTAATTAAAACTAACATGTCATCATATTTACTCTGGAATCTAATGCAACACAAATCAACCATATTCTTAAAATTACTATTTTACTTGTTTGATAATATTGTTGCACCACATGGGTGGCCCTAAAACAGTATACTAATCTTAAATGCATCTGATGGAGATCATAAATGTCTAAATCATCATCTACCCAACCATTTACCAAATATTAATAGAGTAATCAAATGTACATTAAGAGGGATAAAATATCAGAACCACGCATGAAAAATTTGACAATAAACTATGGGATCTAACTTGTAGACCACCTACCTAGATTTGGAAGATAATCACAAGCTCAACCTTGGACATTGACATGCATTCAAACAGCCTTCGAAACCCCAACTTGAGATCCCCTAGAAAAATAGGTATATGGATTCTAATGAATAAGGATGAAACCACATGCCCTAATCCTGAAAAGAGAATCAAGAGAATTATTAAACTCACCCAGATCGTTGATTGAAAACCAATAGAACTCTAAATGGATTTGAATTGAAGGAGTTTGATACTTGGGAAACATTAGGAGTTTTCATTCATCACTAAGCCTATTGGAGATGGAATGGTGGAAGAAATTAGGTAAGATACATAAAATCTCAAGAGGGGAAATGGTAAATTTTCACTTTTTAATGGGGCACATGGTTTGGAAAACTATGCACCAAATGTGTCCCTACCTCTGCC
Source organism: Viscum album (assembly GCA_963277665.1). Lineage (NCBI taxonomy): Eukaryota > Viridiplantae > Streptophyta > Magnoliopsida > Santalales > Viscaceae > Viscum > Viscum album. The sequence continues at coordinate 485,110,358 of OY728155.1, forward strand.
CAAGAGATTTCCAAGCCACATGGTTACCTATGGATTCCACATGGTTTAAAAAATCATGTGCTAACTGTGCATAATTCTTCTGTCCTAATACGTATGGTTTTCCCTCCCCTTTCGTACAGTTTACTCAAACCATGCGACAATTGTGCAGCATGAACGGGATGTCTGTTTTTTCCATTCCTTCATATAGACACCCCTAGGGAAACCCTATACACTCCTCATACAGTCAATAAGATTTTTATTAACAAAAATTATGGGGCACAAACTAAAATTTATGCAATAACATTTCTCCATAAAGTCATAGTTCCCAAAACCTACCCATCTTATAATGGCTCATCCTTAAGCCACTCTTCCCAAGAATCATTAAGCATCAAATGTAAAAATATGGTGCCACTTGGCCATGATATCCATCTCTCTCTCCCAAGATTCATTCTAAACATTATCATGATGCCACATGACTCAAACCAAGGGCACGATCTTGACCCACAATTCTTTCTCACTATGATTCATGATAAAAAACGGATTCCCCTTAAAGGATGCATCAGCTCCAAGATCAACATTATTAATATGAATCTATTATGGAAGTTAAAGAAACAATAAAAACTCATGGTATACGAAAACATCACACACAGAATCATACCATCATGGAAGAGTCAATTTTAACTCCATCGGCCCGCTCCTCTCCACATCTCATGGCCCCAATTTCTTGGAACCCCCCTTCCCTCTTCCAAAACACTAACATGATCCAAACAAGGTATCAAAAAATGATCATTTTATTTTCTAAACACATTACCCAACATACCTTGATCCACAAATTGAATCCTGATAGTCCCATTTTATAACCAAACATCCACAACTATACTATAATTCCTAGGGCACTCACTCGATCAATATCCAAGACAATGATCATTGTAAAGTCCAAAACACTATAATAGACATTACATGAGACCATATAACATGAGACACTTTTCATGTCATCAATCGACCCCTTTACTGCTATGGTATTCACCACAAAAAAAATTATCTCAACGCCACAATCTTCCTATGGTTGTCACCCCACTATTCCAAAAGGCCACCAGAACCTGCACTCAACTTTCATGACATCCATGATGTGTTTCCCCACTCATACTTCTCAACATTGACATGAACACCATCTTAAATGGTCATATATCATTTCCATCAAAACAACTAATGTTTTACATTCACCACCTACCCATTTTCCAACTGAGAATAACTTGACCTCCTTCATGTTCACCTTCATCTTTGAAACATAATTTCCACTAATAACATAAAATTGGAGGTCGGTCCTAACTTATCTTATCTATTCCCTTTACCAGATCGCGTTTGACTACCCCAGATCATCTTTTCCCAAAACACCCATAATCCATTGTTAACATGTTACCCATTCACCTTTCCCAAGTTCCATCCATATTGGGGCCTATCACTATCATTTTACAAACCTACTAGCTTCAGTTCCCAACATCTGATAAATTCCACCATCATTGCATCCACTGCCTTCCAAACATCATTATTCTTTACCACACCAATCAACATTCCTAACACAAGCACACCCAAAATCCACATCTTGACTAAGGTAAACTATGTCCTTATTCAACACCAACATTCAATCTTCAAAACACACTTTTCCACTCTCAAAACATTAACCGAATGTGGTTGTCAAATTATTACTTTTGTCCCTTTCCCCTAGCCAATTTGATCCATCCCTCGGATGGATCATCCAAGAAACTCTCAACTTCACTTTTGGTATGCCGCTACATTACTTGAACAAGATTCCTCTAAACCTACTCGAACTCCTGGGTCACCTAATATCACATACCAGGGTGTATGCCCAACCTCAAATGAGGATCTAGAACCCCACCTCTTTTTCCACAAATTTTTTCCATGTCCTACCACCCATTTAACGACATTAACATAGTAATCTCAAAATCTTTTAGAACCCCCTTATGCAGAAGCCAACGATTGACTTAGTAAACTGATGCATCCAAGTTCCACCCATCCTTTTTTGAGAAAGTCAACATGTGCCTCACTGGTTTTCCATAGAATCCTAATACCACCACACTGACTCCACACTCTACATCACACATCCAGAACTAACTCATCACTTCCCACCTTAGGATTTTCATTATCTCTATATCCCACAATCAATTCCAACCACCATGGATCACAATTTAAGCATAAGTTGAACCAAAAAAGTTGGATGTCTTCATCTATATTTAATAAAATATATAAAACAAACATCAGCCAATACCAATCACGAGATTTCGAGAATGAAACCCATGGAGTTCACTAGCACCAGATCCATCCTAAGGAACTCACTAGTAAATGGTCGATGGTGTACATCCCACCATCCATCTCCACATGAACTACTCCATGAGCGTAACCTCCATGATGTCCCACATCCAACCAAATCACATTTAGGACTTCAGTCATAAACCCAAATCTTTATCAGGATACCCAAGATGATTTCAATATGTTTGGAATGATCATCTATAGATATACATTTTATAAATATTAATCGATAAACACAACCACAAATTATCAATTATCAATTTTAGCTTCTACTATGGGGTACCTTCACCTATAAAAAGTCTCAATACTCTTTTCCCATATCATATCATCAACAACCATACACCAAAAATATAGAATCCCGCCTTTCTATCACATAAACTTTCATTACATTATAAAAAACAGAGGATCTTTAAGGTTTAGTGTATTGGAAACTAGGAACTCAAAACATGAAAACATAAAACATTCTTCTTAATCACTTGAAAGGATTCTCGTTATGTTCATCCTAGGTTCATTACTGCATCTCATAACCTGGGGACATACATCAAAAGAAAGGGTGAGCAGAAGGCCCAGTAAGGGAAATAAGGGAAACATTTGACATGTGAACTTGAGATACATCAATAAAGTCATGAAAGAGAACATTAAGGCATGAGAAAGAAATCATGAGGCATATCATAATAAAAATAACATATTTGAAAACATTAATATGTGGCTACAACATTTAACTTAGAAAATCATTTCCATTTCACCAAGGTCCATCCCCAAGATGTCATTAAAAATTACCAAGGTTATTCACCAAGATATCGTTAAAATGGTCATCTCTAGAGATTATGTCTTTACCCAATGCATTAGAGCGCTATCAGGGCACACCCTTAAATTGTCCTTTTTTATCAGGTGATCCACATATATAATCATCAAACAATTCATAAATAACCCATATAGAATAAAAGAAATGTGTTTCATTTTGTAATCATAACATTTTAAAAACTACTTTAAAGACATGATCTTTTTTTCACCTTAAACCACAGAAAAGGAAAGCGGGCCTCATGTATGTAAATCCCAGAATTTAAAATAGAACATTTTGGTATATATGTGAATACCCCTTTAGAAGAAATAGCATCAAGTATTCACTTAATAAAACAAAAGAATTTTAGAAAAAGAGAGAGACATTTTGAGACGTAAATTCAGCAGCATAACGGCTATGTTGTAGGGTTTTAGAAAACATCGAAATGAGAGGGGACATGGGTAACCCACTCATAAATGATCCATAAAGAAGTAGGGGGACAGAATATAAAGGATTTAAGAACATGGTAATTAAATTTTAAATATATACCGTATTAAATGAAGATCATGAAAGGAAGACCAAAATAAGATTTCTCTTATGAAAATTCGGCAGCCTAACGGCGTTGCTTAAACTTCAAAAAAAATGAATTGAAGAGATAAAATAGGGTCTCTCATCATATGACCATAAAATATTAGTATGATAGATTTAGATATCATATCACAAATTAATAAAAATGAACTTGAAAGACTTTACAAGAAAAAAGAACATGAAAATGAGAAGGGTGAAAGAATCCCTTAAAAATTCGGCAGCCTAACGGTGTCACTTAAACTTCAAAAAAAATGAATTGGCGAGATCAAATAGGGTATCTCATAATATAAACATAAAACATCAGTATGATAGTTATAGATATCATACCCAACATAATAAAAAGGAACTTGAAATACTTGACAAGAAAATAGTACTTTTAAATGAGAAAGGTGAAAGAATCCGTTAAAACAATTTCGACAGCCTAACGGCGCCACATAAACATTCATAAAACGAAATGATGAGAGTAAGAGGGGATCTCTCATCATATTAGCATGAAAAGGGAAGTAAGAGGAATATAAAATAACATCCTCCAACATGAGAACATTGAGAATAAAAGAAATGACTTAAAAGAGAATATTTGAAAAGAAAGAGAGAGGTTGGATCCCTTACCTTAAAACGTAACTCTTAAAACTCAAAGGCTGGGACCTTGAGGGCTTGGGGGCACCTTGGGAAGACTATTTGGGAGGAAATGAGACCAGAGATTCATTGGACAAGATTTGGGAGTGAAAATTAGAGGAGGAAATGGTGGGTATTTATAGGGAAAGTGAAAGGACAAGGCATTAATGGCCAAGGGACACCTCATTAGTGGTTTTGGAAAAACCATGGGCTTGCCCGTGGTATTTTCCCATGTTTTTAGCCACATGGGACCCCTCATACAATAATTCATCCCCTTTAGTCAGTAATCCCTTAAAATATCTCATCACATCATCATGATGCTGTTATGATGTCATTAAACACCCGTAACTTAGAAACCGTATTTTAACTATTCATTGAAAATTCAACTTTCTCAGAAAAATCCCAAAATTTCACCTTAACCAAATATCGATGCTCTGATTTCAAAAATTAACTCCATTTTATAAAAATAATTTTCCAAATATTTTTAATTTAATTTTTAAATAAAAACACTATTCACCAAAAATTCATTTTTTCAGAAAAATCCCCAAAAATTACCTTAAAATAATATCGACGCTCTGACTTCAAAAAGAAAGTCCATTTTATAAAAATAATTTTCTAAATATTTTTAATTTAATTTTTAATTAAAAAACACTATTCACCTGAAAAAACTAATACTTGACTAATAATATCTGAAACAGTTATTTACCTATTTTATTGAATCACATTACTTAATCAAGGTGCCTAGATTATCTTAATACTTTCATTAAGTGAGATTACTAATACATTTGGTCACATTAATAATTCTAAGCGTAAAATCAATATTCATAATTTATTATTCATCAAAAATCATGTTGATCTTATTAGACTCTAAATTTCTTACAGAACATAATTATAGAAGACCATTTTTTGAAAATCATTACACATAATTAATTATTTAATGTTTACATAAATATTTTCAAATTTCCTTTTTCTAGAATTCATCAAAAACATGCATATTATATTATCTAGAGATTTGAAAATTCACAAACATCATTGTAAGAAGAAATCACAATTTTTATTTAAATCAAAGGATTACACAAGGAAATTATGGTCTCGTTAGATAACCCCTTATAACACCAGCATAGGATCTAATTGTAAGGTGTGCTAAGGTGAGAGAATCTTGGGGCGGCTAGGCCAACATTTCCTGAGTGGTGATTTCTATCAGCTTGAACTTCTCGCAAAGGCGATTCCATTCCAGTTTCACACGATGAAGTTCAGCTTGGGTTTGGTCCAGAGAAAAGCCCAGTGGTGCTACCTCCTTCACAAGTTCTTTTAGATGGGCTTCGATCAGCCCGAGACTACTAGATGGGGCCATCAAATATTATTTCTATATTAATTAACCGTGATCACTTGTATTTAGTGGAAAAAGTCGCATCATTTAGTTTCCAATGGTCATACTGACTAACGGTCATATAATAGTCAAAAACCCAACAGTCTCATTTTAATTATACTCATTTTATTAAATGAAAAAGTTTTTTTGAGTATGAAATAAAATAACACACAAAATTAGGAAACAAGATTTATTCAAAATTTCGGGTCATTATAATCTTCCCCCCTTAAGAAATTGTGTCCTCGTAATTTTTAAAAACTGGGCTTGGATATTTCATTGAAAGTCCCACATCAGAAAAATATTCAGAAACAATATTTCTTAAGAAAGAAAAGGAAGCACAAAGGTCACCTGAGTTAACCCATACTAGGATTTTAAGTATGAAAATATGGATATGGAGGAGAAAACAAAGGGTTATGTTCTGAGGGAGATTGATAGAAAACATGATTAGGATAAAGTTAACCACAGGAAAATCACAAACTTATAATGTGTGTAAACGGTCTTTGAATACCCAGTAGGAAACGTAAACCAACAACATTTTTGTTTTACGTTCCTTTTCATAATTTCGAGGATTTCATTTACTACATATAAAAAAACATAAGGAAATATATTTACCTTCATGTAGAGTTTCATCCTTTAATAAGTTTCTACCAAAACTAATCTTCTCTCCAAACGATGAGCATTCAAAAACACTTGGTCTCATCAAAATCACAAGAATTATCTTCTAGAGAATCACATAATCCACAAAAGATTAACTATCTATTTCTTCTATCCGTAATAATTATACCAAAAACATAAAGGGTAAGATAAAATAACTCTTCAAAAAAGGGAACCCCATAGGAAGGGAAACTACTTTAAATCTTCAAAGTTCCACGGTACTACCCAAAGATCATCATAGACCGTTCAAAAACTAACTATCCTTAAAATTGCTCAAAATAAACCAAAATAAGATTGAAACACAAATATAAGAAGGATTTGATAACATATTCTTCCAAGATAAACTTTATATTTCATCTCCAAACAACACCAACCACTCCTACCATATTATAAAAAAGTAACTTACCTAAGCATATTTTCCCCAAGATAGGTTAATAATTTCTTAAATTACTATATGTTCACCTTAAATCCATCGATTCTTCAAAATATAAGTCAAACATTACTCCTCAAAGAAAATACTGTATTAATCTATTTACTTTGATCATATAGGGTTCCCAAAATAGTGAACGTCTTCCAAAATAATAATCATCTTTTAATCCCCTAATCATTTTTTTTCGAGAAGAACTGCTTCACAACATCAACATGTGATTCATAACAGTAGTTGTTTTCTTGTATTTAATATTTTCATTAGTATCCCTTGTCATGTTTTCAAATACTAATTTTAAAAAATAACTAAACCATCCTTTGATACCAACTATAGCATCCCACCTTTTTATCACATAAACTTTCATTACCTTATACAAAACCGAGGATCTTTAAGGTTTAGTGTATTGAAATCCAGGAACTCAAAACATGAAAACATAAAACATTCTTCTTAAACTCTTTAAAGTCATATCATTATGTTCATCCTAGGTTAATTACTACACATCATAACCTGGGGACATACATCAAAAGAAAGGGTGAGCAGATGTCCCAGTAAGGGAAATGAGGGAATCATTTAAAATGTGAATTTGACATACATCAATAAAGTCATGAAAAAGAATATTAAGGCATGAGAAAGAAATCATGAGGCATGTCATAATAAAAATAAATTATTTGATAACTTAAATATGTGGATACAACATTTAACTTAGACAATCATTTCCGTTTCACCAAGGTCCATCCCCAAGGTGTCATTAAAAATTACCAAGGTTATTCACCAAGATATCGTTAAAAATGGTCATCTCTATAGATTAAGTCTTTACCCAATGCATAGGAGCGCTATCAGGGTGAACCATTAAATTTTACTTTGTTATCATGTGATCCATATATATCATCATCAAACATTTCATAAATAACCCATATAGCATAAAAGAAATGGGTTTCATTTCATAATCATAATGTTTTAAAAACTTCTTTAAAGACATGATTTTTTATGTCACTTTAAACCCACAGAAAAGGAAAGTAGGTCTCATGTATGTAAATCCCGGAATATAAAATAGAAAATTTTGGTATATATGTGAATACCCATTTAGAAGAAATATCATTGATTATTCACTAAATAAAATGAAATAATTTGAGAAAAAGATAGAGACATTTTGAGACGGAAATTTGGCAGCATAATGACTATGTTGTAGGGATTTAAAAAACATTTAAAAGGGAGGGGACATGGGTAACCCACTCATAAATGATCCATAAAAGAGTAGGGGGACCGAATATAAAGGATTACAGAACATGTTAATGAAAATTTTAAGATATACAATATGAAATGAAGAACATGAAGGAAGACAAAAATAATATTTCTCTTATGAAAATTCGACAGCCTAACGGCGTCACTTAAACTTCAAAAAAATGAATTGAAGAGATCAAATTGGGTCTCTAATAATAGAACATAAAAGATCATTATGATAGATATAGAGACCATACCCCAACATAATAAAAAAGAACTTGAAAGACTTGACAAGAAAATAGAACTTCAAAATGAGAAGTGTGAAAAAATCCCTTAAACATTCGGCAGCCTAACAGCGTCACTTAAAAATCAGAAAAATGAATTGACGAGATCAAATAGGGTCTCTCGTCATATGAACATAAAAAATAAGTATGATAGATATAGATATCATACCCCAACATAATAAAAAAAACTTGAAATATTTTGCAAGAAAATAGAACTTTAAAATGAGAAGGGTGAAAGAATTCGTTACAAAAATTTCGGCAGCCTAACGGCGCCACTTAAACATTCATAAAATGAAATGATGAGAGTAAGAGGGGATCTCTCAACATATTAACATGAAAAGGGAAGTACGAGTAATATAAAAGAACATCCTTCATCATAAGAATATGGAGCATAATAGAAATGAATTAAAACAGAGTATTTGAAAAGAAAGAGATAGGTTGGATCCCTTACCTTAAAACATAACTCTTAAAACTCAATGGATGGGACCTTTAGGTCTTGGGGGCACCATGGGAGGACTCTTTGGGAGGTAATGAGACTAGAGCTTCGTTGGGGGAGAGTTGGGAGTGAAAACTAGAGAAGGAAAGGGTGGGTATTTATAGGGAAAGTGAGAGGACAAGGCATTAATGGCCAAGGGAAACCTCATTGGTGGTTTTGGAGAAACCATGGGCTTGCCCATGGTATTTACCCATGATTTTAGCCACATGGGACCCCTCATACAATAATTCATCCCCTTTAGTCGGCCATCCCTTAAAATATCTCATCACATCATCATGATGCAGTTATAATGTAATTAAACACCTGTAACTTAAAAACCGTATTTTCACTATTCATCAAAAATTTGAATTTCTCAGAAAAATCCCAAAATTTCACCTTAAGAAAATATCGATGCTATAATTTCAAAAATGAACTCCATTCTATAAAAATAATTTTCTAAATATTTTTAATTTAATTTTTAAATAAAAACACTATTCACCAAAAATTCATTTTTTCCGAAAAATCCCCAAAAATTACCTTAACATAATATCGATGCTCTGAGTTCAAAAATAAAGTCCATTTTATAAAAATATTTTTATAAATATTTTTAATTTAATTTTTAATTAAAAACACTATTCACCCAAAAAAACTAATACTTGACTAATAATTTCTGAAACAGTTATTTACCTATTTTATTGAATCACATTACTTAATCAAGGTGCCTATATTATATTAATACTTTCTTTAAGTGAGATTACTAATCCATTTGGTCACATTACTAATCCTAAGAGAAAAATCACTATTCATAATTTACTATTCATCAAAAATCAAGTTGATCTTATTAGAATCTAAATTTATTACTTAACATAATTATAGAAGACCATTTTTTGAAAATCAATACACATAATTAATTATTTAATGTTTACATAAATATTTTCAAATAAACTTTTTCTAGAATTCCTCAAAAATATGCATACTATATTTATACAGACATTTGAAAATTCACAAACTTCATTGTAAGAAAAAATCACAATTTTTATTTAAATCAAAGGATTACACAAGGAAATTACGGTCTCGTTACATAACCCCTTATAACAAAAGCATGGGATCTAAGTGTAAGGTGTGCTAAGGTGAGAGAATATTGGGGCGGATCGACCAACATTGCCTGAGTGGTGATTTCTATCAGCTTGAACTTCTCGCGAAGGGGATTCCGTTCCAGTTTCACACGAGGAAGTTATACTTGGGTTTGGTCTAGAGCAAAGCCCAGTGGTGCTACCTCCTTCCCATGTTCTGTTAGATGGGCTTCAATCGGCCCGAGACTACTCGATGAGGCCATCAAAGCTTCTTTCTATATTAATTAACCAAGATCACTTGTATTTAGAGACAAAAGTCGCAACATTTAGTTTCCAATGGTCATACTGACAAACGGTCATATAATAGTCAAAAACCCAACAGTATCATTTTAATTATACTCATTTTATTAAATGAAAAAGTTTTGCTCAGTATGAAATAAAATAACACACAAAATTAGGAAACAACATTTATTCAAAATTTTGGGTCGTTACAATCTTCCCCCCTTAAGAAATTACATCCTCACAATTTTTAAAAATTGGTCTTGGATATTTCATTGAAAGTCCCACATCGAAAAAAGAGTCAGTAACATTATTACTTTAAAAGAAAGAAAAGGAAGTACAAAGATCACCTGAGTTAACCAATACTAGGATTCCATGTAGGAAAATATGGATATGGAGGAGAAAACAAAGGGTCAAGTTTGAGGAAGAGTGATAGAAAACATGATTATGATAAAGTTAACCACAAGAAAATCACAAACTTATGATGTGTGTAAACGGTCTTTGATTAGCCAGTAGGAAACATAAACCAACAATGATTTTGTTTTACGTTCCTTTTCATAATTTGGAGGAATTCATTTACTACATAGAATAAAAATCAAGGAAATATATTAACCTTCAAGTAGAGTTTCATCCTTTAATAAGTTTCTACCAAAACTAATCTTCTCTCCAAATGATGAGCATTCAAAAACACTTGGTCTCATAATAATCACAAGAATTATCATCTAGAGAATCACATAATCCAAGAAAGATTAACTATCTATTTCTACTATCCTTAGTCATTATACCAAAAATAGAATGGGTAATATAAAACCACACTTCAAAAAAGAGAACCCCATAGAAAGGGAAAATACTTTAAATCTTCAAAGTTCCACGGTACTACCCAAAGTTCATCATAGACCATTCCATAAAAAACTGTCCTTAAAATTCCTCAAAATAAACCAAACAAAGATTTAAACCCAAATATAAAAAGGATTTGATAACATAGTCTTCCAAGATAAAATTCATCTTTCATCTCCAAACAACATCAACCACTCCTAACATATTATAACAAAAGTAACTTACCTAAACAGATTTTCCCCAAGATAGGTTAATCATTTCCTAAATTACTATAAGTTCACCTTAAATCCATCGATTATTCAAAATATAATTCAAACTTTACTCCTCAAAGAAAATACCGTATAAATCTATTTACCACGATCATATAGGGTTCCAAAAATAGTGAACGTCTTCCAAAATAATATGCATCTTTTAATCCCCTAATCGTTTTTTTTTTCTAGAAGAACTGCTTCACAACATCAACATGTGATTCATAACAATAGATGTTTTCCTGTATTTAATATTTTCATTAGTAAACCTTGTCATATTTTCAAATCCTAATTTCCACAAATAACTAAACCATACTTTGATACCAACTATAGCATCCCACCTTTTTATCACATAAACATTCATTACATTATACAAAAATGAGGATCTTTAAGGTTTAGTGTATTGGAAACCAGGAACTCAAAACATGAAAACATAAATCATTCTCCTTAAACACTTGAATGGATTATCCTTATGTTCATCCTAGGTTCATTACTGTATCTCATAACCTGGGGACATACATCAAAAGAAAGAGTGAGCAGAGGTCCAGGTAAGGGAAACAAGGGAAACATTTAACATGTGAACTTGAGATACATCAATAAAGTCATGAAAAAGAACTTTAAGGAATGAGAAAGAAATCATGAGGCATATCATAATAAAAATAAGGTATTTAATAAATTGAAGATGTGGATACAACATTTAACTTAGACAATCATTTCCATTTCCCCAAGGTTCATCCCCATGGTGTCATTAAAAATTACCAAGATTATTCAACAAGATATCGTCAAAAATGGTCATCTCTAGATATTAAGTCTTTACCCGATGCATTGGAGCGCTATTAGGGCACACCCTTAAATTTTCCTTTGTTATCATGTGATCCACATATATAATCATCAAAGATTTCATAAATAACCCATGTAGCATAAAATAAATGGGTTTCATTTTATAATCACATCGTTTTAAAAACTGCTTTAAAGACATGATCTTTATGTCACTAAAAACCCACAGAAATGGAAAGCGGGTCTCATGTATGTAAATCCCAGAATTTAAAATAGAACATTTTGGTATATATGCGAATACCAATTTAGATGAAAGATAATTGAGTATTCACTTAATAAAATTAAAGAATTTGAGAAAAATAGAGAGACATTTTGAGACGGAAATTCGGCAGCATAACAGCTATGTTTTAGGGTTTTAGAAAACATTGAAAAGAGAGGGGACATGGGTAAACCACTCATAAATGATCCATAAAACAATATGGGGACATAATATAAAGGATTTAAGAACATGGTAATGAAAATTTTAAGATATACCATATCAAATGAATAATATGAAATGAAGACAAAAATAAGCTTTCTCTTATAAAATTTCTGCAGCCTAAATGCATCACTTAAACTTCAAAAAAAATGAATTGAAGAGATAAAATAGGGTCTCTCATCGTATGAACATAAATGATAAATATTATAGATATAGATATTATACCCCAACATAATAAAAAAGAAGTTGAAATACTTGACAAAAAATAGAACTTGAAAATGAGAAGGGTGAAAGAATCCCTTACAAATTCGGCAGCCTAACGACGTCACATAAACTTCAAAAAAAGTAATTGACGAGATCAAATAGGGTCTCTCATCATATGAACATAAAATATCAGTATTATAGATATAGATATCATACCCCAACATAATAAAAAGGAACTTGAAATACTTGACAAGAAAATAGAATTTTAAAATGAGAAGGGTGAAAGAATCTGTTACAAAAATTTCGGCAGCCTAACGGCACCACTTAAACATTCATAAAACGAAATGATGAGAGTAAGAGGGGATCTATCATCATATGAAAATGAAAAGGGAAGTAAGAGGAATATAAAAGAACATCCTCCAACATAATAACATGGAGCATAAAAGAAATGACTTAAAAGAGAGTATTTGAAAAGAAAGAGAGAGGTTGGATCCCTTAACATAAAATGTAACTCCTAAAACTCAATGGTTGGGACCTTGAGGGCTTGAGGGAACCTTGGGAGGACTCTTTTGGAGGTAATGAGACCATATCTTCGTTGGGGGAGAGTTGGGAGTGAAAACTAATGGAGGAAAGTGTGGGTATTTATAGGGAAAGTGAGAGGACAAGGCATTAATGGCCAAGGGACACCTCATTTGTGGTTTTGGCAAAACCATGAGCTTGCCCATGGTATTTGCCCATGGTTTTAGCCACATGGGACCCCTCATACAATAATTCATCCCCTTTAGTCTTCCATCCCTTAAAATATCCCATCACATCATCTTGATGCAGTTACGATGTCATTAAACACTCGTAACTTAAAAACCGTATTTTCACTATTCATCGAAAATTCAACTTTCTCAGAAAAATACCAAACTTTTACCTTAACCAAATATAGATTCTCTGATTTCAAAAATAAAATCCATTTTATAAAAATAATTTTTTAAATATTTTTAATTTAATTTTTAGATAAAAACACTATTCACTGAAAATTCATTTTTTCAGAAAAATACCCAAAAATTACCTTAACATAATATCGTTGCTCTGAGTTCAAAAATAAATTCCATTTTATAAAAATAATGTTCTAAATATATTTAATATAATTTTTTGTTATAAAATACTATTCACCCGTAAAAACTAATACTTGACTAATAATTTCTGAAACAGTTATTTACCTATTTTATTGAATCACATTACTTAATCAAGGTGCCTAGATTATATTAATACTTTATTTAAGTGAGATTACTAATCCATTTGGTCACATAACTAATCCTAAGCGTAAAATCATTATTCATAATTTACTATTCATCCGAAATCAAGTTGATGTTATTAGACTCTAAGTTTCTTACTGAACATAATTGTAGAAGGCCATTTTTTGAAAATCATTACACATAATTAATTATTTAAGGTTTACATAAATATTTTCAAATATCCTTTTTCTAGAATTCATCAAAAATATGCATACTATATTTATCCGGACATTTTAAAATTCAAAAAAATCATTGAAAGAAGAAATCACAATTTTAATTTCAATCAAAGGATTACACAAGGCAATTACAGTCTCGTTACATAACCCCTTATAACACCAGCATAGGATCTAAGTGTAAGGTGTGCTAAGGTGAGAGAATCTTGTGGCGGCTCGGCCAACATTGCCCGAGTGGTGATTTCTATCATCTTGAACTTCTCGCAAAGGCGATTCTGTTCCAGTTTCACACGATGAAGTTCAGTTGGGTTTGGTCTAGAGTAAAGCCCAGTGGTGCTACCTCCTTCCCAAGTTCTGTTAGATGGGTTTCGATCGGCCCGAGACTACTGGATGAGGTAATCGAAGCTTCTTTCTATATTAATTAACCAAGATCACTTGTATTTAGAGTCAAAAGTCGCAACATTTAGTTTCCAATAGTCATACTAACTAATGGTCATATAATATTCAAAAACCCAACAGTCACATTTTAATTATACTCATTTTATTAAATGAAAATGTTTTGTTGAGTATGAAATAAAATAACACACCAAATTAGGAAACAATATTTATTCAAAATTCCGGGTCGTTACAACAACTCAAGTGGTGTTACAAACCAACATACCCTTGTTTCATGGCTCCATATCAAGAACTCATGATCTGAAATTTCTTTTTTCCATACCATTAATAGACCAATTAGTTTCTCCAGCACACCACTACCTATTTTTAATGGAAACACAATAACAACCACATCAACCTAGAACCAAATAATCCCTCTATTAACTTGTTTATTCAATAGATTACCAGAAAAATGAAAAGTGATTACATCTGGGCCACTTGAGTATGCATCCCCAAATGTAATCATTCCTTCCCAGCACATTCCCACATCTGGATCCCCTCGAATCCCTTGAAGACTTTCATTTTCTAGTGACCATACACTGAAACTGTCTCCTGATCACTTGGGCCAAACATCACTAGTTCCTGGCCCAAATGACCCATTATTCGCATGACCATGCCTCCGAGTTTGTCAATCTCATAAACCTCAATTAATTATCAACATCACACCCAACCACCAAACCATTCATACAAAAAATCCCCACCACATGGCCACCCCCACCTTAGGTGTCACCTTCATAAAAATGAATCCATCCTCACTTGAGTTACCCTGGTCTCATCTTCTTGAAATCAACATCGAGCCCCTATTAATCATCATAAAAACATATGGGTCAAACACCCAAATAACCCAACCCTTCAAACCTAACCATAAAACCTCTACCAACACTCATGTGCCTCTAAGAAAAGGAAACCAAGGCATTAGCATGCAATTTGACCAAAAAATCGATTACACTCACCGTGCATTGATTCCACCTCTAATGAAACCACTCATGATCCACATCCAAATACACCTTCAACAGTTGGTCAACATCCTTTAAGGATACCCACAATTTCTGAAAATGAACAGCATATAACCACAACCCGAATCGCATCACCAAAATCATCATCCTTCCCACATAGCTCCCCTTGGCCAACCTCAGACTAGAAACACTCTTCGTGTTCCTCTACCAATGTCCTAAACATCCACCTATAAAATACACACACAAAATAACCAATAAAATCATATGGATTCTCTCATAGGTCACCTAGAATGTCAAAGGATACCAACACCCAAAACTAGATACATGATAACAAAATTCCATTGGCCCTCTCTATAATTCATACATATCAACCCATAAACAAATCATTCCTCATGGTGGAACTCTTACCCCTATTCAGATACACATGGAACCTTAGACAACAAGAATCCATTCAATCTATGTTCTGCCCCAAAGATACTTGTACACATACATCTTCACTATGGTACAAACACCCTCTTTGAGGTCCAAGACACAACTCGTACTATCCCAATCTACAAAGTTCATAAAAACACCAGTACTATCCTTAAGGTCCCACATACACCCCACACGATCATGACCCTTAAGGTTTTATACACTCACATTCCTAAATAACATCTCATGACCCAAAGTCTATAATCCAAATCTGGGTACTATAAGAACATCCCTTTTACCATATGTAAAAAAATCTAGCATGTCCACAAGATTCAAGTCCAATGTATCAAACTAGGGAACTTCCTCTTCCAAAACTGCCCATAAAAAGTGTCAAATAGACAACACGAGTGAAGCTCACTACCTGGGTCCCCAAAATATCAATCATCCATAAAAACCCACTCTATATAAATTATCCCCACAGTCATGATTACACCTCTAACACTTCCATAAATCATCCATACCATGATTTATGTTTAACGTGGGTAAACTAACTCACACATTCTCAATGTAAATATTTCTATATTAGGAACCTTTATATCTTTACAACTTACTAAAACCGATGATTTAACTCATTCATAACTTTTCATTTATCATAATTATTTATCTATTATTTAATATTCCTTACATTTACCAATTTTCATCAACTTTTTTAGACATTAATTTATTTATATTTTTAAGGAATATGAAATTCATTATAACCTTCTTATACCATGCACCCTTACCATGTGTGCCTACCATGATGCATGCCACCTACATCACTATGTTCCTATAATTATTCATGAAAGCATAACCTCGTTCCATTTCATCCATGATACAAATATCATATTACAGTCACATCACAAAAAAAGTGCATCCCCTAACAGTGAAATTTCATTCAATTGTAACAACACATGTCATGAATAACAATTTCAACCATGGGTACTTGGGTTTCCCCTCATACCTAGGTTAGATACTCCCTACTACAAGAACATTTCCAAGACCCAAAAAATCATAATCTTACTCATACCATCCAAAATAATAAGACCACCGAGAATAACCTACTCTACATATGACCTCAAGCACACCTCCTCATAGGATATAGGTTACTGAATATCAGCGATGGTCCAATGTAATATGTGAAGAGACTATAACCTCTTTATCAGAGTAAGCTGCAATAGATAACCATAAGGAATAAATGAGAAAAATAACAAATAATCAAAATCATGCATTAAAAACATTTTCACAAACTCAGTACAACCCACAACCATGTAGTAAATAAGATATGTTATTCTCTATAGTTTTAAGTTATAGGAAACCCAAAATAAAAAAAAGAATCCAAAAATGGGTCTTGACTCCATGTCTAGATCCTTATCCATGCCATCCCAAGACCGACTCAACTTCCTAGAATATGGCATTTTCCCTTGTCCTAACATGAAACCATGAAATCACCTTGAGTACCCAGCGATGACCAGAGAAAGGTGTGAGTACAACCCAATATGCCACCACCTACTGTATCTACAAAATATCCATTTGAAATAGATAGTACATGAAAGTATGAAATGAATGATGAGATTAAGAAAATCCAACTCATGTTTCATTATTTAACAATATTCACATTATCCATTTCCATCATTATTCCCATTTCCATCACATATATTTTCTTCATTACTAAATTAATTTTCATTAAATATTCTAGGATTTTGGAATTTACATCATTTTAACAATGGACTAATCCATTCAATTATCTTGCATGTGGAGATATGTCAAGTTCCATATCTCACTAGTGATAAAAATTTCATAAAAAATATATCACAAATACCTTAGATCCTCAGTCAAGGTATTTTCAACCAATGAAATCATTCAGGGACTAGAGAATCAGTCTGACTCCCTAACCCATACATTCCAAGGTTAGTTTAGAGCCACAGTCCAACTCGACCCATGGGAGAAGCCTCAGTACTTTATACCACACCACCAAGACATTTTAACATGATTATGTATCCATTAAACACATATATCATATCAAAAACCATGCTCAAACAACCCAAAAACAATTCACCATTAATAAATTCTTCATTACATAAATCAATATCATTCTATAACTTGATGGTGTATTTATAATTTTCAATTCATTCCACATTAACCCATTTACATTATACCAAACTCTATCTTATGTCATATTATCAATAAATTTCCATTTACGTCAATTTAATTTTCATTCCTTGTTAACCAATCATATACCACTTAAATTCCATATCTGTTTAACAAGTCAACCATCATTAATCTCTAACCCATTATCACATTTACCATTCTCTTTTCATAACCCATTTAACCCAATTTCCTTTTACATACCTCAACCATTCCAGCATATTCAATAATTCAAACTTATTAAAAAAATTAACACCTTTACCTATTCACATTCCTTAAACCATTTACACATTCTTGTTTACATAACTTACCCAATTTACCCAATTTTTATTCACATAACCTAGGCAATCAACTAATTACCATTCATAATCCATAAAAAAATTAACCCATCAAAATTAAACAAAAAAACCCCTTATTACATTCTAACATATAGACATAATTACCATTAATTCCTCCTTTTAATTCAAGATAACATGTCATCATAATTACATAGGTCTCTAATGCAACACAAATCAAACCTATTCTTAAAATTAAAATTTTCCACGTTCAAGATTATTGGTGCTCCCCATGGATGGCCCTAAATTGGTCTACCCATTCTGAATGCATCCCAAGAAAATCATGATGGGTTTAAACCATAATTTATCCAATCATTTACAAAATATTACTAAATTAATCAAATTCACATCATGAGGGAAGAAATTTCACAACCACACATGCACAAATTGATAATAAACAATGGTATATAAATTTTAGACTACCAACCTCAATTCTGAAGAAAATCGCACACTCAACCTATTCCCTTGACTCAGATTCAAAATACCATCAAGACCACAACCAGATAACCCCCATAGAAATAGGGTTTTATAAATTCCTAAGAATAATTATGAAATAACAAGATCTAACCTAAAAAAGAGAATAAAGAGATGGATAAGACTCACCCAGAGCTTCGATTCACAACCAACTTGCTCCAAACAGCTAAGAATTGATGGAGATTCATTATTGGGAAGCCTTTAGAGGTTTTTTTGAAACTAAGTATGAAGGATAAATAATGGGATAATGGATTGGGTAGGATACATAAAATTAGCGGGCGGTAAATTTTCACTTTTTAATGGGACACATAGTTTGGCTTCATGGTTTGGAAAACCGTGCTCTAACCATGTGCCTAATTCTTCCCAAAATGGTACCAAGTCACATGGTAACATGGGGATTTCCACATGGTCTGAAAAAATTGTACCCCAACAGTGCATAATGCCTCTATCCCACTCCATATGGTTTGGCCTACCCCTTCTTGTGGTTTACTCTAACGGTGCGCCAACTATGAAACTTGTATTAGATTGCCATTTTTTTCATTTAATTCATGTCTCAAACCCCTAGGACCACCTAAATCCGCCTTTTACACTAGATAAACATTATTCTTACCAAAATAAATTTATCCAAACCAAAATTTAAGAAGGAATGTATCTCCATGATGTTTCGGAACATGCAATAGGCATTATAAAATGACACTCCTTATATCATACATGTTAATATTTGTTCAGTCATGACCATTTATCAAAGTATTTAATGTTTTCTCCATAATTATGATTGAAATTATACTTCAGGGTTTCAATAAAGACTAGATTATGATCATCTGATGTTCCATTTTATTGGGGTAAAGTTAATATTTTAATTTATTTAATTGGTGTTAATGATGACTACCTTTTTGCTACATCAATTTATGAGGGTGATATTTTATATGTAAGTGGTGATTTTCAACCTTTTGGTGAAATTCATAAATTAAAATTAGTTTTTTACCCAACTATATATTTTATTGTATTATTTTCTTGTGATTTATTTTAAATAACTAATGTATTGGTCATTCTCCATCAATGAGTGATCGATATTTATATTTTCAGGAAATAATTAACCCAATTGATTTATAATTTGTTTATCAAAAACACTTTGGTTTTTTATTATTAATTTCTATTTTTGTCTCCTTATTATCCCCCCCCCCCGGGATCCATTAATTTTAGGTCTTCTAAGAGGAATCACTCATGACTAGCTTTGGTTTCGGCACCTCTAATAGCTCAATGGGTACACATATAAATTATTTAAATATTATATATATAATTTATAAAAATTTAATGGATAGAGGATTGTAATTATTATATAGAATGATACCCCAAGCTATATGTTTCTTAATTATATCAATATTATATATGTAATAACCAAAAATTTAATTTAAGTTATCCACCTTTTTATATATATTTATTGTTTAAGTAAGTTGGGAGGTAATGATATTATATGATCCTTTGATATAGTAACAAATATAATATATATTAGTATAAATAGAAAAATATGTATATTTTCCTATAATAATTATATAGTTAGTTTTCCTATTTGAATATTTCAACAAGGGTTGGTTTTTATTGAGGGTGATTTTCAACGATTTCTCTTTGAGGTAATCTTTATTGAAATCAATCTTACAAGCCTGTATGAAATATTTATTTTATGTTTATTTAAAATACTTGAACTTACCACATTCATCATCTTTTTCATTCAACCCAACAGCTGGTTTAATCTTTAAAATTATTGTTTAACAGTTGAGTTCCTATATTTACAGTCCTTATTAATTTTAGGGATGGGTATAGAACTGGTATCATTACTGTGTTTTCATTATTATAAATTTGATCACATGAATAATTTATTTTCTCATATTTTTTAGAAAACATGATGTTCAACCATTTCAATAGTATAAAAGATTCAAAACAAATATGTTGAAAGTAAGTTGAGTGACAATGATATTGTACCAACCTTTGATTTATTAAAAACTAAAATATATTTTGATGTATCTAGATAAATATATATAGTTTCCTATAATAATTATATATTCAATTTTTTAATTTGAATATTTCATATCAGGGTTAGATTTCATTATGGGTGTTGTGAAATGGCTTCCATTTGAGGTGAGTTTTATTGAAATCAATTGTACATGCCCATATGAAATATTTATTTTATATTTACTAAAATTATTAAATCTTACGAAATTCCATATATTTTTCATTAAACCCAAATACCATTTGTTTATTCTTCAAAATTAGTATTTTTCAATCGATTTCCCATCTTTTTAGTTCTTAGGAATTTTAGGAATGTTTATAGATCTGGTATCCTTACTCTTTTATCACTCTTTTACATTTGTCCACATTAAAAATTTATTTTCAATTTATTTTTTTATAAAACATGATGTTCTACTATTTTAATAGTATAAAATATTCAAAGCACATATTTTTGGGTCTGTGATTCCAACAAAGCTTGTTCTAAAATTCTAAAAAAATTTACAAAAACTCTTGATTATAAACTACAATGTGCCCCCCAAAAAATTGATCTCGAGTTTCCATCATATTTAACTTTAAATACTATTAAAATTAAATATCATTGACTTTTGTTACAAAATAAAGTCTTTTAGAGTACTAGAATTTTTTTTATTTTCTTTTGGATTTAGGATGTAGTTGATGGTAACAGATTTTATTAGAGAAATTTCAGTAGTTATTTGTGAAAAAAATTAAAGAAATTTGTATACAATATTGTATCTAAACTTAGAGATAACTTTTTTCAGATAACATTTTTTATTTATTTTACTAACAATCTATTATTTTATAGGTTTTTATACAAATCATAAAAAAAATGAGTCACAATGATGAGTATAGACTCCCACTAAATATAAATATTATTAAGTCAAAATGCATGTTGATTCCTTTGGAAATTAATGATTATAACATCAAAAATCATTATCACCCTTATGAAAAAAACAATACAATGTATATTCATTTAAGATATTGAAGTTAAATCTGATTATTCAAAAATAATTTTAAAATTCTAACGTAATACATTAACTATTCTATATATTGACATAATTATGAATGGGGCATCATGTCATACTTCATTTTAATTTTATATTCCAAAATTCATTATAGGATACTTCAAATAATTACCATCTAGAAGCTATGTCATTAACCTATATTCCTTGATTTGTATAACTCAATTAAAATTTTCTTCTTTTGTTCTCCATTAATAAACTGAGGTATACAAACCATTAAAAATAAAAAACATAATTCTAGATTTGATATTATTGACTATATATATTCTCATACACAATCTTGTTTTGATTCATTATATTTGTTAAATATTTCTTTATTTTCATGCATCACATCCATTCTATACCTTAATATTTTTATTCATTTCTAGAATTATTCTCATCTACATTTATAGTCATTTATTTTATGGTCCCAATAAGCACATATGCTCTATATGTGTTTTTTTCAACTCTTTATTAAAACATTAAAGCACCCATGAATGTTGGTTATGTAAAATGACATGATTAACTGATCTATTTTTTTATTAGTTTCATTTATAGTCATTTATTTTAAGGTTATTTTTATTTTTAAAATATTTTTATTTAATTAACATGGTTTATTGATCAGTTTTTTTAAAACCCGTATTTACTATTAGTTTGATTTAGATAATGAAACTCTCTTAAAATATTAATTTCATGATTCAGATATTTATATTCTAAATAAATATAAATACTGATATGATAGATTCATTTTGAAAATTTTCATTCAAATGATATCAACAGATAAAATATAAACTTAATATATTCTTACTAGTTAACTATATTTCATTTTAAGTTTAGGAATTATCATTTCTCAATGATGGTTTATATACTTTTAATATATTCTTAGAACGGATATATATATACATATATATATTTATATATTTATATATATATGTTTTGATCATTTTTGGGAATATGGTATTATTCATTATAATAAAAATAATATAAATTGATAAATATTTCAACTATGCCTATGAATTGTTTATTTTTTATTATGTTCGCACAACTCAATAGTTATTCCAAATACATGATAAATTTACCCAACCTAACACAACAAAGAACAATGAACTTTTAAAGTTTTACTTATTGATTCATTTCACTTTTAATAAGAACTTGGAATTTATTTTCCACATGTCCACTTTTAATACCTTCATTTATTTTTTATTTTTCACTATCTAATTCCCCTTACTATTTATAAGACCTAAATGAGTAGTTGGAAATCTATTATATATTACACCCAAGCTGTTGTGATGAAAGGAGTATGATGTAATAGTTTTAGTTGATATTCTATTTATTCTCTGATGACATGCTATGATTTTCTACATGTAGTTCTTATAGATATTTTTTTAGTGATATATTTTGAAAACTCAAAACCTATAAAAATAATATATAACAATTAAAGTTTAGTTCCAAGTACTTTACTACATGCTCTTGATGTTACGAATATTTTTATGTAATTTTATCATAAAAACTCAAGTTAGGGTTGAGATATAAAAATTTTTTATGTAAAATTTCATTTTACTATATATTTTGAAGTTAGTTGATGACCGAGATGACTTTTTTGACTTTTTTGTTTTATTTTATGAGGTTTTGGAGGTGTTCTAGAGGATGTAAGGTTAGCTAAAAATTAAGGGAAACTGTGTGAATCCTCAATGTATCCATGTAGATTCTCTAAACCAGGATAATTCAATATCATTATCCTTATCTTTTCCAATATATAGAATATTTGATACATAATTGAAAGAAATTTCCAAATAAAAAATCAGGACTATGTACAAAATATTTACTATATTCGTGAAATTTTATTATGAGTTTTCAATTAAACATTTCTTACATTCAATTAAATATCATGAAATGTCAAATTGATCATGTTTTTATGGTTGATTTATAGTATAGTAAAAACCCTAGGTAGTTTCTCAAGGAGATATTATGGTTTATAGTGTGTATTTTTAATAAAAATGAGAAAAAGAGGGGGTGGTTTTGAGAATAGTTTTAAAAACCAAATGAATTAATGTAAAGAGTTTAATAGTTAACAAAGAAGTGTATTTTAAAAAATATGTGATAATTTTCTGGTCAATGTTAAGTTACTACACCACTTGAAAGGTTTCTTCTTCATAATTGTTTATTAGGTTTTATTTTAATCCTTTGGTTTAGGGTTAACCAAGATCTTTGGTACCAACAAGTCTCTAAAAATGGTGAAAATAGCACTAAACATTAACATAACAATCATGTAGTCAAGTTATATCCCCTTACCATGATTCAATGTTTTTAAAAGAATTCTAAAATCTCATATGTTTGGTAATGGAGAGGATTCTTATGTTGTTCAATCAGAAGAACACAAGTGGAACACTTTAAATTGTACACTGATCAGTTATGAAATAAAAAGTGTACCAATTAAATGTATCAAAACAAGTTAAGATACATGTAAAAGAACAATTAAAAACAAAAATATACACCAAAATAGTAGAGATTTATTTGACAGAACGCCTTCTATAAGTGTGTATCTCCCTCTCAATGATCACCCACTATTTATCCTTACATTGGGAGGAGGTGGAAGATTAGGTGAATCTCATTCCTCATCCATGATCCCCACATGTGGATATGGGCCTACAAAACATCTAGGATGATAAGAGGAATGCTATGGAACTCCAAAATGGTAGCAGTTCACTCGTTGGTGGAACTTGTAAATGGGGCACCCATGGTGCCCTTTTATAGCAAAAATGGGATGTGGTTTTTGGAACTCAATTTTTCTTATACCACTTATATATCAAATTTGGAAAATTAAACAGCCATATCATGACTTGGAAAAAAGATTAGAGTCATTGGAAGGCCTCTGGACTATCTCCATGTAATATTTGGTAGTCATTGGACATATTTATTGGGAAATATTGTTAATATACAAAACCTAACTATGGAATTCATGCAGATTCAGTCGCCTGGAAAAATTAGTTCATATGGGCCACCATGTGGAATACTTGGGTGTCAATTTCAAGATTAGTGTTGTATCACATGAGTATTTTGGATCTAGATACAAAATTTCATCCCATTTGGTGGTATAAAGTTTTAGTAATGTGCCAACTAGTGGATCAGTGTCCTTGGGCTTCATTGCAGTTGACCCATATTTCTTTCTGGATCATCCTTGACCCTCTAAATCACCTTCTCCAACAATAAACCCACCAAAAAGTAGTAACTCCCTTTCTGATAGTGATAAATATTGAATTATTTAATAAAATGGGAAGTGAAATTTCTGAATATTATCTTAATTAAAAATACTAAACCAGTTTAAAAAAATTGTGTTAAAGTTAAATAATGCAGTGAATTACGGTGTGATCACACCCCTGGACCTAAACATTTTCACTCCTGGGAAAAGTCACATTTTTTAAATTATTGTTGGAAATATTATCAACTTAATTTATATTTATCATTCAATGAAAATTTATTTTCTGATATAAATGTGATCAATGAAAAAATCACATTGATTAGTTATTCTTATTGATCATGGAAAAAGACGTCTCAGGAATTGTATCATAATGAAATTCCAAGAGATACATAGTTAGAGAAGTCACACATGAGAGAAAATGGAAAATCCCCCCTGGGTGGTTATATTTTTTTCGGTTATGTGAGGCTCCATTACAAATTTTTCAAATCGTCCTCACATTATTTATCAAAAACAAATTCTTTCTCTTTTTGCAGAATGTAGGATATGGGGAGTGTAATCTTACTAAAGTCCCAAATGAAATGACTAAAATATCCTGCTTAAACTATGAATGACCACACATCCCATGCATTGTTTTGGGAATAGTAGAGAATAAATGACATATGATTTTGATTTATCTACTTGGATACCATCCCCAGATATGTCATGTCCCAATATTATATATTGTTCCACCATGAAATGGAATTTGTCATAATTTAATACAAGAATATTTTCAATAAAGTGACATAGGACTGAACCAATACTACTCAAGAATTCATCAAAAGAGTATCCATAAATAGTGAAATCATCCATGATAATATCAAGTCAATTATCTAGGCAATCCGTAAAAAAATACTAATAATGCATCTCTAGAAAGTACGATGATCATTTCTCAAACAAAATGGAATCCTATTATAGGAAAATGTCCAGAAGGGGAAAAGTGAAAGTTGTTTTTTGCTGATCCTTGTGAGCAATATGGATTTTAAAATATCCAATATAATAATCGATGAAATAGTATTGGGACTTCCCTACTATCCTCTCTAACATATAGTTAATGAATGGAAATTTTAATGGTCATTCCTAGTGTGTTGGTTTAGTTGATGATAGTCTATGCAGACATGCCAACTATTCTGAACAAAGGTTGCAATAAATCAATTATTTTCATTTTTAATTATAGTATGTAAAAGTTTTTTAGGAACCACATGAACTGTACTGCCCCATTAGCTATTATAGATGGGGTAAATGATTCCAGTATCTAATAATTTCATTAAATCCTTTAAAACAAAATCTAATAGGTTTGGGTTCAGTCGACATTGTGCATGCCTCAATGGTTTAGCCATATCATTTAGAAATATATGATGCATTCAAATTGATGGGATAATACTTGGAATGTTAGAAAGTGTCTATCCCAAATCTTGTATATACTCTTTTAAAAGTTCAAGAAGTCACAATTAATGGTCTAGAGGGAGTTAACTAGTAATGATGATAGGAAGCTTGTTTTAATTCTCAAGATAGGAACATTTTAAATCTTGATACAGTATCTTAAGCTCTGATTCAGGTGGATTTTGGATTGATGGGGGTGATTGTTAAATTGAGAGGTTAATTATCTCATCCCATAGGTTAATAGTAATGTCCTCAGATGTGGAGTGAGATTTTACAAGCTTATTTGTATCATTTATGGTCATAGATTCCTCAGTGTTCAATAAATAATCAATTAACAAACTATCAGGACATTTTTCTAGACTGGTATGACATTAAAAGCATGATTCATTTCCTGTACTTTCAACCAATGATGAAAAATATGAAAGATATCAAGGGAATGAAAATATGTATTTTCCTGGATAACATCAATAGAATTAACTGAAATTGTCAAATGTTCTTCTAAGGGGTGATTCATGGAATGAAATATGTTGAAGTGGAAAATTTTACCACCAAACTCCAAACATAAGGTACCATTATGGACATTAATTATTTATTTTTGATGTTTTCAATAAAGGCCTCCCCAGTATAATTAGGTCGTGTCCACTCATCCTATCATCTTCCATTTTAAGAACAAAAAAATCAGAAGGAAAAATTTAAATTTTCACCCTCATAAGAACATCCTCTAATGAACCAATGAGGTGTAACACCAAAACACTAATTACCCAGATATGGTGCATTATTACATAACATTTTCATGGTCACTAGACATTAATTCTTGAAAACCCGATTATTTTAGTAGCCTTGGATGTACTAGATACAAACATAATTTTTTACATTACATTATGAAATAAAAAACAATAGTTTTTATCCTTTGAACACACTCATATCCTTTGGCCTATCCCTACAGGTTAATCATAATATACATGTTCAAATATTGAGAAAAATAAAACATAAGAAAGGGGTGAGCTCAGATTCTATGTAAGAATAACAATATTTCAAAAACAATCATAAATTAGCATAAACACTTAAGGAATTATATAAGAATAATACACAACACTTTTAAACATAAAATTCAATATAATACGGAAAATATACATAAAATAATTCAATTTAAATATTCACATGGATATTCTAATAGATGAATAATCACTTGTAATATCAATATCTAATCTCATAATGATGGAATGCATAATTCTGGACATCATAACCACATAGTCAAGGCCTCGTTCCATGACTACAAATAAGATTTTGTCAAGGCCTTGTGCCAAGACACTAGTTTGTCTTATGACACCTATCGATGCATCGAGGAGATATTTCGGGCTCCACCCATCACTTACTAAGTCCAATGTATTCCTCATATTAAAATATTTAACCAAAAACTAAACATTTGTTTTAAAACTAGCATACGAAATGTCAATATTTTTACCACAAACCATGCATGGTATAAAAATTGCATATTCATAGTCAAATATAACTCATTCAATACAATACAGACTATTTTAATATAATAAATCAAACAAAATCAAGAATAATGAAGGATATTGAGATAGATCAAAATAATCAGTAAAACTATTTGAGATAAATATCACCTTTTTCTTGAAAACAAGTAAAATTATCACTATTTATTAAGAATCTGTTAAAAATAGATTTTTGAATCATATTGTCCCATACCAATTTGAAATGGTTAAAAGGAATTTCAATTTTAAAACAATCAAGTCCATATAAATAAATCCTTAACAACATTTTTAAAACATGAACATTAATTATAAATATTTTGAAGAATAAATCATTAAAACATTTAAAATGATATTTTAGTTAGAGTTCCTAACCAAATGAGAGATGCTTTAATACAGATAATTGAGGTAATAAAAACATTATAATATCATGAGCATAATGGGATTCATTATATACTATGTCAATGTATAGTATATTCACCATATAAAATTGAATTAGCACATAACAACAAAGAAGTCTCAGTGGAATGTAAATTGAGATGAAATTCATTATAAAGACAGTATCCTTAGGTTAAAGATAAATCAATGACATAATTATGTGTGGAAAATAAAAATACACTTAATATTATTGGATATTTATTTTAAATCAATCAGAGGCCATTCACACATATTCTTGTAAAAACTACACCAATGACTTGGATGTTTAACTCAATGAATGGAAATTGACTTATGATTACTCTTATCAAGTTCATATGGATGAATTAAGAATTCATCAATGGAGTGATTATGTGTATCAAAAGTATATACACAAAAATGGGAGTGTAAATTACTACATAAATAAATATTTATTTATTTCACACATAATCTTGTAGTAAAATAATCAATAAAGTTTGCATAAAACACAATGATTAGAAATAGAAATTAAAAATTCCCTTATCACTTTTTTAAATAATGAAACATACTCCACATGAAATAAGGATAATATAATGAAGATTTAAATACCCATAAATTAAATTATATTACAAAAAAAATACAATCATGGGTATTACATACACGACAGAAAAAAAATTATGGCAATATAGCATGAATCTCACGGGAATAAGAAGTGAGATAAAAACCCCTTACCTTGTACTTTTACTTAGTCGGGGGTAATATAAACTCCTATATAATAGTTAAATCATTGTTGTTAAATTATATAATAACCACATTCATAAATTTGATATCATATATGATCTTCTAATATTGCTTTATTAAAAATATTTCAGTAGTATCATTATTTTCGGTGTTAACATATTTGTTTTCCTTTATATGTTTTATTTCGTAAGTCATGTTTCTTATGGATATGATGTATTTGATTCATATCCATATTTATATTAAGTTATTAAACATTATTTTAAATCATAAAATGAAAATTATTCTTTTACAGTCACGATGGGAAATGAATCTCATCGTGTTCGTTGAGACGGTAATCTGTGCGTACGCATGAGCAACAATATCATTCTATTGATGGTAAAATCAAATGTAATTTCATGTTATATCATATATAAAGAATCATTGAAATGTTATATTTATTATTTAAAACAATTTTACTCATTATTATACACATCAAAATAATTAAGTGTTGAATGAAAAACTACACCACGACGTGGAGATAGTAAGCTGTACGTACGTGCATATAGTGACTTTGTCATTCATAGAATATATAGAATAATGAATATGGTTGTACCATTTTTATAATAACATCACAGTATGTAGAAGTTAGTTGAGTTATTATTTTTTTATGGAAACTACAAAGAAAGAGGAAGTGGATGAATAAATGAACTTTGAAAGAGGTGGTGAAATTATTACATCTTGTTCAGGTGCTTCTTTTAGATTTGATCAGAAGGGATCCTTATGAGGGCTTTATGATAAAAGTAATGCCTTTAGATTTAATTTAGGATAGTTGGGAGGATATTTTATCAGGGTTTGTCCAAGAAAAATTGCTTTGGAGGTGTGAAATTAAGTGAAGATGAAGTACCCTTTTATAAGAGATGTGAGGGTTACATTAGAAAAGCTTGAAATATTATTTTATTATAAAATAATTTTCGGTTTATAATGGCTCTAAATTGATTTATTTCGAGTATAAGGTGGTATGAGTCTAAATATTCGAAATTAATAAGTTGTAGACAAGTTTAGGTCACCATATTAACCTTATCTTTTAGATTTAACTCTTAGTTAAATAGTTTAACTTTTACCATGTCTTCTTGTATTATTATAATACATGGTTAATAAACGTATAATAAAATTCCAAGAAAACCTCAATTGGTAATTTAATGACATATATATAATTATATAAGTTTTTGGGAAAAACCTTATATTTTTAGTAATAGTATATCATTTAATAATATAGTATTTGTTTTAAAAACTCATTTATGTGAATTTTGACACTATTTAGTATTTGGTATTTTTAATAGTTAAAAAAACTTGCTTAAATTGAAAAAAAATACATTAAGTTAAGTTTAAAATGTCATAATAACCAAGAAAATTATTTTAATGCATCAAAAATTTCAATTTACATTTATTTTAATATTTATAACATCAATTATTTTATATTTTCATTAATAAGGTAATTACTGCATCATCATTGTGTCATAAATAAATTTAATTATTTAATGTCAAAAAATTATAAATAAAATTAAATTATGTATTAAATCATTTTATTTTATAATGAAAATTTATAGTCAAATTTATCTTATGTGTATCCCTATATTAATTTTTTTTGTTATTAAACATTGTATTTAACACTTTTAACTCTTCTTTAAATAAAATAGTAATAAATGTACTAATCTAATACAAGTGGATAGAAAGGGATCATATTTTATTCATAAATATTATTTTGGTCGAAATAAACTTATCCAATAGAATTTGGATATGTTTTGGGGTAATCATAATATCATTTTTACCTTTACTTACCCTATTTACTTTTAACCATGGTAAATAAAATTCAAAAGTTAGTATTCAAAAAAATTATTTCCATCCTATTGAACAAAATTTTACTTAATGATTTCAACCATGTCTCTTGGTGTTTTTAAATTCAATTCACAGAGGCGGTAAAATTATGTTTTATGAAAATTTTCAAATGTGCCTAAAATGTGAGTAAAAGACGGTAAAAAGTTCAATAGAATTTTATAAATATAGTCTTATTATAAAATGTCTTCAATGAATTGAATTTGACTAATATAGGTATTACGTATCTATTTTAACATTAAAATAAATTTAAATAAAAAATAATTATTTAAATGAGAAGTCGGCTTAAAACAATAACACAGTGCTTTTTAAAATTCATCAAGAATTGAATGTTTTTATAAAAATACCAAATATTTACCCAAAGATAATTTTTATATTTAAAATTAAAAAGTTATGTGTATTTTACCATATTTAAAACATAGAAGTTTTATTTATTAATTTAAAAAATTATTCCCGTTGTCAAAACTAGAATGCTGGTTTTTAAGAAGTAAAAACGTTCAAAATATTGATATGTGTTTACATCCAGTTTAAATATAAAATTACATCAAATGACTAACATTGGAATAAATGATAAAAATATAATCTAATTACACTTCAAACCCATTCAAATTTATAATTTTACACAATTAATTATTTTTATTAATGATTTTTTTTTCAATTAAAATTTACTATTTTTAACTATACATAAAAATATGAATGTTTTTTGAAAAGCACCGAAAATTTATCAAAACTAAATATTTATGTCCCTATTCTATAGAAGAAGTTATTTTTGTCAAATTGAATATATAAAATGTGTCCATCATTAAATTTATAAAGGGTTCTCCATTAAAAGGCGGTAAAATTTCATTTTTTGAAAAATACTTCTTTTATCTGAAATTTTTAATTTGTTCTTATATTATGTCAAACAAACACATAATATGGATGTTGGAATTATTTGGAGTATATAAAATCCAAAATTAAATTAATACTATTTGTAACTGATTTTTGAAAGGCTAGTTTGGTAAGTCATGGTGTGCTCGGAATCAGTGTTGCGTGTAGCGCAAGCTATTGAATTACTTTAAAGATAATAACTTACTCTGAAATCTTGGGGTGCTACATTCTTCCCCCACCCATTTCTAAATTGTGTCCTTGAAATTTTAAAATTGGGCTTGGAAACTTCATTGAATGTCCCACATCGGAAAAGGAGACCATAAAACTATCACATTAAAAAATGAAAGAGAAGTATAAAGGTCACCCAATATAACCCATACTAGAATTAGATATAGGTAGACATGGATATGTAAGATAAAATAAGTGTCAAGTTCTAATAAGAGAGTGATAAAAACATGATCAGTAGAAAGTTAACAACATGAAAACCAAAAAATTATGATGGGTTAAAAGGTCATTAGTTTCCCAGTAGGAAAAGAAAAGAGACAACATTTTTTTTTTGTTTTATGATTAATTTTATAAAGTTGAGGAATTTTTTTATGAGATTGACTAAGAAAATAGAGATATAATTAATTTTGAAGTATAGATTCATCCTTTAATATGTTTCTACAACTAAATTATCTTTTCTCCAATTGATGAGTATTCAAGATGACTTGGTAACACCTCAAGCACTAGAATCAAGTTCTAGAGAATCACATAATCCAAACAGGATAAACTATCTATTTTCTTTTTTACTTAGAGATTAAAAAACAAAAAAATTTAGTACAAGATCATATGATCACAAAAATTTATTATCCTTTATAGAAATAAATACTAATCTTAATTTCCAAAATTAAACAAACAATTCCCAAAGATCAATAAATACCATTAAATAAACAATTTTCATTAAAATCATTCAATATAATTCAAACTAAGATTGAAAACCAAAACTCATAGAATTTAATCACATATTTATTCATATTAAATTTTAATATTTATCTCCAAATAACATCAACTACTCTTAAATAATCATACATAAGTGTAATTAACAAAATAACATATTTTATATGATAGGTTAATCATTTTCATTAATAACATGAATCTCTATAAAAAACAAAGATTCTTCCAAAATAAAAATACGCCATTACTCCTCTACTAAAATCCCATAGTATTATATTTCCATTAATCATATAGTGTTCTAAATAGAGCAATCATCTTCCAAAATAAAATTTATCACTTAATCACCAAATCATTTTCCTATACGAAGGATATCCATTTCATAAAACATATGATCCCAAATCAACTTATTAATGTTAAATAAACTCATTTAAATAAAAATAATTATTCACACTAACTAGGGACTTCATGTAGTCCAATGATAGGTGATAAATCCCAGTCACACTTTGGTTATGGGTTCGATTCTCATAGCTTTGTCCGACACGACGGGTTGTCACACAGTCTGTGTGTAGTCATTTTTCAAAAATTATATTTTATAAAATTTCCAAAATTAGATAAATTCCTCCAAAACCATAATTTAATTTAACCACAAATGTTATCTCAAACCTCACATTTTCATCCCAAAAATTAATAACCTATAGTAGCTTCAAATTCAAGGATCATATAAACCCAAATGGTTCTTTATAACTATATATACAAATAAAAAAGATAATTATTCCTCAAATAGAATTTCCACATAAAAAACTGTAGGTTTACACAAAAAAGAGAAAAATATTCCAAAGTAATCCCATCAACAAAGATATTTAATACTTTTAAAAAAAATTCCTTCCATTAATTTCCACATAGTTTCTACCTTGACTGAGTGGTTATCCTATAAAATAAGGAAACGACTCAAGTAATTCCCAGGTCCCCTACATTTATGGAAAATGACTATAAATGGATTCCTAGGATCTTTTTTATTTTATTATATAGTACTCTTCATTTTTTCTTGGAAATTTTTTACTTTATGTCCTTCTTTCCCACACATAAAGCATTTATTTGTTCTATTGAGACAGTTTTCTGGGTGTCTCCTTCCACATTTTTTGCATGATGAAAATTGGGATTTCTTTTCTCCACGGTCTCCATTGTTGGAGCACTTATCATTATCCTCATTTCTATTCATTGTTGTGTTTAGGAGTTCGTTAATGTGTATGTTTTTTATCATATTTTGGGAAACCTATGTCAGCATTAACACGATATATCTTACTCCTATCAACATTCCATTTAGTTTCTCTTTAACAAGATCAATCCCACATTGTACATCATGTTCAATGTTACTGTGACCTCCTTGGAATCCATCCATTGACTAAAACCAGAAAGCATAGTGTGAGTAAAAATAGTCATAAAATCATTTAGATAATATCATGAAAACTTATATTCAATATAAAACACATTAAAATTAACTGTGGTTATTTATTCACATCTTATATTAAAAACATCAAATCAGTTTTTATAGAAAATTTAAATTATCCTAAGCATATCCCATGAGAGTGTCATAACCAAGAGTGAAGCAAGGCCTGTTATTGTGCGCCAGTTCCCGTTGGAGTCTAGCTAAAAGTTGTGTTTTCGTGTTTTACCCCAAGATACATCTTTTTCCAAATCCACCTCTACCTGCTCATATCTAGATAGGGATTTATTACTTGTAAAATTCAAAAAATCATTACATTACCAAAATTCTAGGATGTTATTCTATACTAATCCTCAATGTCTATCTTTCGGTAATTTTCTCTAATTAGAGTTTTTATAAATCTATTTTCCATGCTTTGTACTAAAATACCTCTCATACCAACTGTAACATCTAGAACCCAGTTACCCAAAGTTGGGGAATTATTACATAACATTGGCATGATCATAAGAGATCTTGTCTCGAAAGCCCGATTAGTTTAGTAGTCTTGGAAGTACTATATACATATATAAGTTTTACATTACATTATGAAATAAGAAAACAATATTTACCCTTTGAACACAGTCATATCCTTCAAACTATACGTGTAGGATAATCATAATATACTTCTTTACATCCTGGGAAAAAAACATAAGAAAGGGAAGAGATCAGATGCTTATTAAGATTAATAATATAGTTAATAATGTCATAAATAAGTATAAACATTTAAGACAATGTATAAGACTAAAGCACAAGACTTTTAAATATAAACTTCAGTATAATATGGAAAATATAAATAAAAAATTCAATTTACTTATTCACGTGGATATTCTACTAGTCGAATAATCACATGTAATATCAATAGTTAATTCCATAATGATGGAATGCATAATTTCATACATCATAACCACATAGTCAAGGCCTCGTGCCAAGACTACAAATAAGATTTTTTCAAGGCCCCATGCTAAGACACTAGTTTTTCTCATGAGAACCACCAATGCATCGAGGAGATATAGCAAGCCCCACCAGTAATTTACTAAGTCCATTTCATTCATCATATAAAAATTTTGAAAGATAATCTAAACATTCGTATTAAAACTAGCATATGAATTGTCAATATTTTAACCTCAACCCACGAATGGTATAAAAATAGAACATACACAGTCAAACATTACTCATTTAATACCATATGGATGATTTTATTATAATAAATCAACCTCAGTCAAGAATAATGAAGGATATTGACATAGATGAAAATAATCAGTAAAACTATTTGATAGAAATATCCATTTTTTCATGAAAACATTTAAAAGACTCACTATTTATTATGAAGCTGTTAAAAATTGATTTTTCAATCAAAGTGTCCCATACCACTTTGAAACTTTTAAAAGGAATTTTAATTTTAAAACATTTATATCCCAATAAATAAATCTTTGACACTGTTTTTAACATGTGGATATTAATGAGAAATATTTATAAGATAAATCTTTAAAAAATTTAAAATGGTATTTAGTTAGAGTTCCTAACCAAATGAGAGATGATTGAACATAGATAATTTAGGTAAATAAAACATTATAATATCATGATAATAAGGGATTCATGATATACTATTTCAAAGTATAGTATGTACACCATAGAAATGTGAATTGGAACATAACAACAAAGAAGTATCAGTGTAATGTAAATTGAGATGAAACCCCTTATAAAGATCGTATCCTTGGGTCAAGGATAAATAAATGACACAATTATATGTGAAAAATATAAATACACTCAATATTAAAGGATATTTAGTGTAAATCAATCAGATTACATTCAAGCATTTTCTTGTAAAAACAACACCAATGACTTCGATGTTTAACTCAGTGAATGGAAATTTAGTTAATATTACTTTTATCAAGTCCATATGAAGGACTTCAGAATTTATAAATTGCATGATAATGTGCATCATAAGTATATCCACACAAAGGGTAGTGTAAATTACTACATAAGTAAATAAATAGTGATCTCAACTATAATCTTGATGTAAAATAATCAATGAAGTTTGCGTAAAACCCAATGAGGGGAAATCAAAATTAGATATTCCCTTACCGATTTGGTAACTTACGAAACATACACCCCATGAAAGGAGGATCATAAAATAAAGATTTAAATACCCTTAAATTAATTTATATTTCACAAATAATACAATAATGGTTTGTACATACACCACACAAAAGGAAATAGTGGCAATGTAGCATGAATCTCATGGGAATAAGAAGTGAGATAAAAACCTATTACCTTGTACGTTACATTTGTTGAGGGTACGTTACCCTTATGTATAATTGTAAAGTAATTGTTATTAAATTATACAATAATCACATACATAAATATGACATCAAATAAGTTCTTCTAATATTGCTTTGTTAATACCATTTCAGTAGTATCATTGTTTCGGGTGTTTACGGATTCATTTTCCTTTATATGTTTTGTTCGTAATTCATGTTAGTTATGGATAGGATGTACTTGATTTATATCCAGAATTTAATTATGTTCTTAAACCTTATTTTAAATCATAAAATGAAAATTATTCTTGAATGGTTACGATGGTAAATGAATCTCCTCACGTTAGTAGAGAAGGTAATATGTATGTATGTACGAGTGACAATATCATTCTATTGATGGTGAAATATTACGTAATTGGATGGTATATCATTTAAAAAGAATCATTAAAAATTTATATTTATTATTTACATCAATTATACTCATTATTGTAGCCATTCAAATAGTGAAATGTTAAATAACAAACTACACCACGATATGAAGACGTTAAGCCATACGTACCCACGTATGGTGAATTGGTCATTCATAGGATGCATAGAATACTGAATATAGTTGTTCCATTTTCATAATATCATCACATTATATAGAAGGTACTGGATTATATATTTTTTAATAGAAACAACAATGAAAGAGTAAGTGGGAGAAGAAAAGAACTTTGAAAGAGGGGGTGAAATTATTACCTCTTCTTCAGGTGATTCCTTTTGATTTGATCAAAAGGGCTCCTTATGTTTGCTTTATGATAAAATCAAGGCCTCTTAGTTATATTGAGGGTAGTTTTAAGGACATTTGAGTAGGGTTTGGTCGAGGTAAATGACTTTGGAGGTGTGAAACTAAGAGAATGAGAAGTTCCCTTTTATAAGGGAGGTGGGGGTCACTTTAGGAAAAGCTTGAAATATATATTATTATAAAATACTTTCTGGTTTATAATGTCTCTAAATGGATTTATTTGGAGTCTAAAGTGAGTATGGGTCAAAAAAATTTCAACCAATAAGTTTTATACATGTTTAGGTCGCCATATTTACCCTATCTTTTGGATTTAACTCTTAGTAAAATAGTTTATCTTTTACCATGTCTTCTTATATTATTATAATACATGGTTAATAAACATACTATAAAATTCCAAGAAACCCTAAAGTTGTTCACTAAATACATATATATAATTATATAAGTCCTTTTGCTTAATATTATATTTTTAAGAATATTATATCATTTAAAAATATATTCTTTGTTTTAAAAACTCATTTATGTCAATTTTGACACTATTTAGTATTTTGTTTTTGGGAAACTCAAAAAAAAACATTATTACTTCGAAACAATTAAATTAAATAAACCCTAAAATGTCATATGAACCTATAAAATTATTTTAATGCTTCAAAATTTTCAATTTACCTTTATTTTAATATTTATAACATCAGTTAT
Source organism: Viscum album (assembly GCA_963277665.1). Lineage (NCBI taxonomy): Eukaryota > Viridiplantae > Streptophyta > Magnoliopsida > Santalales > Viscaceae > Viscum > Viscum album. The sequence goes on from OY728155.1 coordinate 485,148,396, forward strand.
GTTAGTATTTAATTAATAAGGTATTTATTGCATCATCATTGTGTCATAAACAAATTTAATTATTTAATATCTAAAATATATATTTAAAATACCATTATGTAAAAAATAATTTTATCTTTCTAATTAATATTTATAGTATAATGTATCTTATGTGTAACCCTATTTTAAAAATATTTTACTTATTAAACTTTGAATTTAGCACTTTTAACGCATCGTTAAATAAAATAATAATAAATGTCCTAATCTAATCTAAGTGGATAAAAAAGGATCAAATTTTATTCCTAAGGTTTATTTTGGTCGAAATACAATTATCCAATAGAATTAGGACATGTTTTCGTGTAATTATAATATCATTTCTACCTTTACTTACCCTATTTACTTTTAACCATGGTAAATAAAATTCAAAAGTTACTATTAACAAAAAAAAATTCATCCTATTGAACCACATTTTACATACTGATGTCAACCATGTCTCTCAAATTTTTGAAATTAAAATCACAGATGCGGTAAAATTATGTTTTATGAAAATTTGCAAATATGCCTAGAGGGTGGGTAAAACACAGTAGAAAATTAAATAGAATTTTATATATCAAATATTATTACAATAAATGTATTAAATTTGACTAATATAGGTAATATTTTTCTATTTTGACTTTAAAATATATTTAAATTTCAAATAATTATATAAATAAAAATTCGACTTTAAACAATAATAGAGTATTTTTCATTGTTCATCAAAAATTGAATGTTTTTAGAAAATACTAAATATTCAACCAAAGCTATTTTTTATATTCCAAATTCAAAAATTATGACTTTTTAAACAAATTAAAATCATAGAAGTTTTATCAATTAATTAAAAAAAATACTCCCATTGTCAAAACCAGAAACTAGATTTTTGAGAGGTAAAAACTATTAAAAGATTGATATGTGTTTATGTCCAATTTAAATGTAAAATTAATTACAATGACCAACATTAGATTAAATGATAAAATTTTAATATAATTATACTTCAAAACCATCCAAATTTTTAATTTAACACTATAAATTATTTTGAATAAAAAGTTGTTTTCAATTTAAATTTATTATTTTTCACTATTCATTAAAATATGAAAGTTATCATAAAAGCACAAAAAATTTATCCAAAATAAATTTTTATGTTATAATTATAAATAAAAAGTATATTTTTTAAAATGAATATATAAAAGTGTCAAGTATTTGATTTAAAAAGGGTTCTCCATTAAAAGGTGGTAAAATTGCATTTTTAAAAAAAAACTTCTTTTATCTAAAAATTTGAATTTGTTCTTATATTATGTCTAAGAAACACATAATATGGATGTTAAAATTATGTGGATTATATAAAATTAAAATTTTGGTTAATACGATTCATAACTGCTTTTTGATCGGCTAATTAGGTAAGTCGTGGTGTGCTCGAACTCGGTGTTGCGTATAGTACAAGCTGTTGAATTGATTTAAATAAAATAACTTATTATGAAATCTTGGGTTGTTACACGAGGTGTGCAGTACTCCAATTTCTAGTTTAAAAAAATTCTTGTTAGTTTCTTTTCTCCAACACATAATAAACAGTAAATAGAGAGAGGAATCACATTTATACAAGCACCTATATCATGTATAACACTATAAAAGGAATACTCCACAATGGTGCATAGAATTGAGAATGTCCCATGATCATTCCATTTGGAAGGAATTGATGTCTCTATAAATGTTGAGACATTCCTCCCCAATATCACCTTCTCATCACATTGAACTCTCCTTTAGTTTTTATATATATCCTTCATAATCATGAAGTATCTTGGAATTCCTTTCACAACATCAATCAAGGTAATGTTAACCTGTAATGTTTTGAAAGTTTCCAATATTTCTTTATCAAGTACAGTTTCTTTGTTTTTCTTGGTTGGTTTTCCTTTTGTGGAAATGGAACATGAATTTTTGTGATAAGCAACTCATCAAATGAAAATCTCTTTCCTTTTCCAGATCTTTTCTCAAGATAATAATTTTTCTTATTTCAGACATTTGAGATGGATGGAATAGAAGTTTTCTTAGGAGGGATGACTCTATTGAAGGGGTCATTTGGATTTTAAGTTGAGTTCCACTATAAAGGGTGATGTCACTGAAATTTCCCTTATCCCTAGGGATGACTATTGGTTGATATGGTAGTTTACCTGACCCATGAATTTGGATTTCCCCCACCATGTTATAAAGATGACATTATAGGGTTTTTATGTCTTCTATGGATTCATGGGTGATTTTTTGGAATCATAGATTATTGGAATCCATTTCTTTCATCATGTCTTTAATTCTAGGATCAAGTTTTATAGGGGTTTTTTGGAAAGGCCTTTGTGTTGGAGAGGGATTTATAGATGGTGGTAGATGACTACTCTGTCCAAGTTGGTTCCATGGGGGTTGAGGTTGGTTTGATTACCCCCTTGCCTATATTATTCATTTTCTTTCTACCTATAGTTGGATTGATAATATGGTTCTTGCATAATGGTTTGGTTGTAGGGATGTCTAAGAAATATGGCCTCACAACTCTTAAAAGTTTATCTCAATTGAGGGCATTGGTCAGAATAATGGGTTTTGGAAGAACAGATTCCATAATGGATGGGAGGAGGAGATTGGGATTTCCCTTGGGAATGGTCCAACTGATGAAGAGGGGTACTTACCTCTTCCAACTTTTTGTTCACCTTCTTCTTAAATTCATTACATTTCACCTCATGCACACTTCTAATAGGTACACTACACCTCAAACGAAATTTTTGAGTGTCTTGTGCCATGTTCTCAATGAGGATCCTTTCATCGATTGGGGTTTCATGAACTAGTGCACCAACTACAACATTATTGATCATATTTCGATCAATAGGAATTAAACCTTGATAAAAATACTAAATCAATTTTTTATCACTTATTTGGAGTTGTGGGAAACTTGAAAAAAAGACTTTTAAATCCTTCCTAGTTTTCATGATGTGTTTTCTATTTAGACTGTCTTATCCCACAAATTTTGTTCCATGTTGTTGTTGTTCTAGAGGTTTGGAAGTATTTTTCAAGAAAAACGTGTTTCATGTATGCACAACCAATAATTTGTGAATTTAAATAATAAAACCAATATTTATTAATGTATTCTAATTAATTTGGGAATTCCCTAATTTTTAATTGTTCTTCATTAAGATTAGTAGGTTTTAATGTCGAACACATAGTATGAAATTTCTAACGTCCCAGATCTGGAACCCACACCACGGGTGCCCTGAACCCGGTTGGTCACATGACCTCAAGGGAATTTCCCCAAATGCCAGAGGCTTCCGAATAGTAGCGAGGCCCCAAGTCTAATAGTGGGAAAACTATTCCCTCATTTGCCCAAGTGTAGCACAGTGGAAAATATATACAACATACAACAACGGAACCAGTAAACAATATAAACTTGAAATGAACAACTGCAGTAAATGATAACCAATAGTTATATATATAATGATGCGACATGTCAAAATTTCTATAAAAGTATCATAAATAGGATACACTGCAATACAATACAATACAACTCAAATTACAAGTACAACAAAACAAAATAGAACAGTGCAATAGGAACTCAGTAGCATCACAAGCCTAAGCTCGGTCCCATGCCCTCCTACTCCTCTGCAACAATCATGTACCTATATAGGGACCCTTTCCTCTATTGACACCTACAACAATATATTCTTCTTTGGCCAAAGACGTGACCCAAACAGGGTGTGAGAAATAAATCCTAGTAGGAAACCACCAAAGGCCCGTGCCCAACTGTTAGTGAAAATGGGCAACAATAGTGTGAAATAATAAAATGCAGTAAACTCGTATGTACTCAAATTAACTATCACCACCAGTTACATTTCAATTTTAATATTCTTTTAAAGATTCAATGGAATTTAATTCTATTCTTATTAGAAACATGCCCTCAGGCTAAATCTAACCATGCCCTCCAGATAATATAGTCATTCCCTCGGGCTAAATATCACCATGCCCTCAGGCTAATATAACCATGCCCTTAAGAAAAATATAACCATTCCCTCAGGCTAAATATAACCATGCCCTTAGGATAAATATAACCAAGCCCTCAGGCTAAATATAACCATGCCCTCAGGCTAATCAGAACTATGCCCTTGAGCTAAATTAAAACACTGCCCTCGGGCACAATTTACCGGGTCGAGCCCAATGCATAACAAGCAATTTTATACCAAATTTCCTCTCAAGAAAACTTTAAACAGGTAATAATCATGGTATACCCTCGGGTATCTAGGCCAAACAGCTAAACAAAGAAATTCACCCACGTGGTGGCCCTGGATCCAAGCAGGGATCCCAAATAGCAGTTTTAATTTATCATTAGATTATCTATACAATTATAGATATCTTATCAGAAAAGGCCTCAACCATAAGATAACCCAAACATGGGTTCGTAGCACAATGGTACACAAAAATTAACCCAATAGTTGGAATGAACACAAGACCACCTACCTCAATCGTCCCTGATTGATATACTTGAACGACGCCTCCCGAATCGTTCATGAGAGACATAGATCTGGGATAATCATTCTCACATTAAACCTCGAATAACTTTACTCTGGAAAATAATTGGTAAGAAAGGATCTAGGAGAAGGAAGATCTTACTCGTGCGGTTCAACAGAGATAAATGGCGTAGGAATTGGGTACCCAGTATGTGGTCAGGTGATCTTCCAAGGTCCAGCTATCTCTCCCGTGCTCCAAACAAACCCACTTCCTCCTCTGCCACATGAGGAGGATACTGCCCATTTTAAGGGAAAAAACTACACGATATGTACTCTCAATTACACGGCATGTACTTTTCATTTTTAAAATTGTTCCTCTGGAAGCTTCTTTATACTGCAGCACTATTCATCCGTTGACATGAGTACACGTATTCCTAATTACACAGCGTGTACTATTTCTCCACTGGTGGCTGCCTCCACCGCCTTACTATTCACCTGCTGACTAATTAGATGACATGAAAATACAAAGTACATGGCATGTATTCAGTTTTTACACCCTTCATCATTGATAGGCCTACATGTCCTGTGTACTCATCCTAGACGGCCAAAGTACACAGCGTGTGGAAAAGTACATGGCGTGTACCCACAAAATAATGGAATTTTCCCCATTTTCCTTATTTTCTCAAAAACACTTAAGGGAAAGGGAAAAGAAGAATCCTGCACCTAAAAAATAAGAACCTAGTTCTTAAAAACTTCCCCCCTTAAAGCAATTCACCCCCGAATAGGCCTTCCAAGGGTAGTGAAGATACAGTTGTGAACAACTCTGGGAACTGAGCACGTACATCAGTCTCCCGCTCCGAGGTTTCATCATGCACTCAGCCATGCTGCCATAGCACCTGAATGAGAGGAACTGACTGGCCTCATATAACCTTCATGGTCCTATCAAAAATACGAATCAGATGCTCCTCAAAGGATGCCTCTACCTGAAGCTCAACCTCTTTAGGCAGAAAAATGTGAGATGGGTCTAAAAGATAGAATTGCTGTTGAGATACATGGAAAATGATGTGCATGGCCCAATACCTCTATGGTAACTACAACCGGTAGGCAACTAACCCGACTCTCTCCAAAATCTAAAACGGCCCCACATACCTCGGCGAAAGTTTACTCTATCTTCTGATCCGCCTGTGTCCCAAACTCAGAGAAACATTCAAGAAAACCTGATCCCCATCCACGAACTCCAAGGGTCATCTAAGGCGATTAGCATAAGATTTCTAATAATATTAGGTTGTAGCCATCCACTTCTGCATCAACTGGACCTACTTAGAAGTCTCCTACATGATACATGGTCCCAGAAAAGCTGCCTCACGTACCTCTATCTATCATAAAGGTAATCGGCATGGACAACCATATAAAGCCTCGTAAGGTACCATATCAATAGTTTCCTGAAAACTATTATTATAGGAAAACATGACCAGGGGTATGTTCTTTTCCCAAGATCCCCCAAAGTTTAGGACACATGCACACAGTATGTCCTCTACCACCTGTATCGTACGCTCTGACTGGCCATTGGTCTGAGGGTGGTAAACTGTGCTCAGAAGCACCTGTGTACCTAGTGCCCTCTGAAAACTCTTCAAGAAACAAGACGTAAAGCGGGTTTCCCTATCTGAAATGATAGAACGAGGGACCCCATGATGGCATACTACCTCCCAGATATAAAACATCTCGATATCATCACCACTAAAGGTATCCTTGGTCGGAAAATTGGGATACCTTCATAAGTCTATCCACAACAGCCCACATGGCTTCACTGCCTCAAGGTGACCTCGGAAACCCAGTCATGAAGTCCATCGTGACATCATCCCATTTCCACTCCGAAATGGGAAACTTTTGTAACATTCTGGCTGGCCTCTGATACTCCGCCTTCAGCTGCAAACAGGTGGAACATCTCAAAACAAAACCAGCTACTTCCCTTTACATACCCGGCAACCAATACTAACTTCTCAAGTCACGGTACAGTTTTGGTTACTCTAGGATGCACTTCCCAAGCTGAAGCATGAAACTCCCGCATCATCACCTCGTGTATATCCCATGGAACCCACACTCGTCCATGGAAATGCAATACCTCATCATCTCCTATCATCCATCCCGGAGGGGGGGTCTACACTTTCCATCGACTCTAGTAGAACTAGGCCTTCTGAGTCTGATAGTTGTATCATCATCACTCTATTTATAAGGGTATAAGTCACAACTAAGGATGAGAGATAGGTTTTCCTCAGACTATCATGCACCTCTAAATGCATCTTAGAGGAAAAGGCCATACGCTGCCACTCACCACTGGCCACCTGCACTGCCTGTGTCTGAGTCTTTCTACTCAGTACAACAGCTACTGCATTACCCTTACCAGGTGTATAGGCAAGCTCAAAGTCGAAGGACTGAAGGTATTTTACCCACCATCGCTATATCAGATTCAAGTCACACTGAGTAAAGATGTATTTGAGACTTTTGTGGTTGTTAAAGAACACAAAGTTCTCTCCCAATAGATAATGTTTCTAGCAGCACAATGCATGAACAACTGCAGCCAACTCGAGATCATGCATTGGGTAATTCCTCTCATGTGGCCTCAACTGCCGAGACCCATATGCAACAAATCGATCACCCTACATCAACACTGCTCCTATCCCAATCCTTGATGCATCATAGTAAACTGTATATCTCTTCCCCTACTCTGGAAGTATTAGGACCGATATTGTTTTCAACCTTCCCTTCGTCTCCTAAAAGTCTTTCTCACAAGCTTCTGACCAAACGAACTTCACACCCTTCTTAGTCAAACCAATTAATAGTGCTTCTAAGCAGGAGAAGTCCTGTATAAAATTCCTGTAGTAACCAGCCAGCCCCAATATACTTCTTATCTCAGACACATTCTTAGGATACTCCCAGGAAACTATGGCTCTAACCTTCTCTGGGTCTACCGAAACTCCTACCTCTGATATAATATGACCCAAGAAGTGAATCTGGTCCATCCAAAAGTGGCACTTTGAGAGCTTAGCATATAGATTATGCCCTCTCAGTGTACTCAGTACAATCTCAAGATGGGTGGCATGGTTGTGTCGAGTTTGAGAGTACACCAAGATGTCGTCCATGAAGACTACCACGAAAGAATCAATATGTGGGTGGAACACATGATTCATCAAAACTGTGAAAAATGTTGGAACTTTTGTGAGTCCAAAAGGCATGAACAAGTACTCATAGAGATCATATCTACTCTGAAATGCTGTAATAAGTATGTTCGATGGTCTCACGCAAAACTGATGACATCTGGATCTCATATCAATCTTCAAGAACACTTGTGCTCCTCAAAGTTGATCAAAAAGGTCATCAATCCTTGGAAAGGGATACCGGTTCTTCATTGTCAAATAGTTCAGCTTCTGATAATCCACGCAAAGTCTGAGGGTATCGTCTGCCTTCTTTGCAAATAGGACAGACGCACCCGAAGGAGAAGTACTGGGTCAGATGAAACCCTTTGACTGCAACTCCTCTAACTGCCTTTTGGCACATATAACTCAGGTGTAGCCATCCTGTAAGGAGGAATGGACAATGGTTCCACTCCTAGAACAATCTCAATAGAGAAATAGACCTCATGCTTTGGAGGTAGAACTGAAAAGTCATTCTAGAAGACATCCCTGAAATGATCAGCCGCTGGAGGGAAATCTTTCAAACAAGTTCCCTGATCATCCAGATATAAAATCGCAATCTATACTGTGACTCCACCTCTCCCACGATGCTCTGCTCCATCTCGGATCGCTTGGACGTCCCATTCTCCATTGAATAGGAACTCTCCCCCCTCTTGTGAAGTGAAACTCACCCTACGACGATAGCAGTCTACAAAGGCTCCAAAGGGACCAACCAGTCCATCCAAATAATGACATCATAAGATGTCATCTCTAAGACATAGAGGTCCTATAGAAAGTAACACCCACTGACCTCATGGGGGAACTCCTTGCACTGGTGCACACCTTTTATCCTCACTCCAAATGGTGTGTCTAGCATCATGATATCAGAAGAAGAAGAAACAAATACCTCAAGGCTCTCCACAACAGAAAATGATATAAAACTATGTGTAGAACCAGTATCGAAAAGTGTAGAAGATAAAATAGAATAAACTAGAAAAGTACCTCTGATAGTGGATGGTCCGGGATCCTTCTCTTGTTGGGTCTGTTGCACTACATATGCTTGCTCAGTGTTGTGGCCCTACGACATAGCCTCGCAACCCTGAGATGACCCGCCCTGCGGCCTCTAAGATCTTGGTGTCTGGCTACCACATCCACGACCACCATCTCAGCCTACATGCCCAGACACATTCCAATTTCCCGACTGGTAAGAAGTTGTCAGTCCTGCTCCCGCATGCAGAGTCTGCACAGAACCCCACTCACTAGCCACTGGTACAAACACCATTTTGAAATGTTGTAGATAACCCACCTTTCCACATGATCGGCACTCCACTGGTTCATGGGGACACTGAGGTTTCTTGTTCCCCTCTCTAACACAATGGTAGCACATTTTCGGGACAACTAAAGAGTTCAAATGGCTAGTACTACTACCATGAGAGAAATATGTCTGTCTCTTTCTCATGGTGATGGAAATAGTATCAGAAATTGGTGTCGAACCACCCCGGCCCACACCCCTAGCTTCCTGTAGGTTCCACTCAAGAATCAGTTCCTGGTTCACAATAGCATTTAATGTAGTCAACCTGTAAAAGTTTACCAACGATTGGATGTCATATCGAAGACCATCCTCAAAGCGTCGAGCCCTCAATGCCTCATCTCCCACCAGAATGGGTGCAAAATGTTGATGCTCGGTGAAGTGGGTAGAATAGTCCATCACTGACATAGAGCCCTACTGCAGATTCATGAACACTCGAGCTCGATCTGTCCTCAGCGTCTCTGGGAAGAAGAATTCATAGAAGGCTGCCTGAAAATATTCCCACGCCATGTCTATGTGATGCCCTGTCTGGGTGGTGAAATCCCACCATATCTTGGAAGAATCACGCAGCATGTATATTGCGAGCTTGACCCTCAGCCATGGAGGCCTCTCCAGATGCTCAAAAATTTCTTCATATACACCAGCCAGGACATTATAGCATGTGGTCCTCCACCCCATGAAAACGTAGGTGGATGATGCTGCTGAAAGATATGAGTCAGCTCTTCCATAGATGTGGCAGCCGGCGGTGCTCCCTGGAAGGTCTGTATGAACTGCATAAAGCCTTCACGGAACTGTGCATCCACTCTTGCACCTAGTATAACAGCTGGTGCGACATCTGTCTCTGCTAGGGGATCCACTGGTACCCTGTCGCCTACCCTCTCGGGATTATAATCATTTCCACTCTCCTGGAGAACAACTCGTGGTCGTCTCGGTGGCATGAATCTACAAGGTCAACATGTGCCTTAGGTTAAGTTCATCAAGGACTAAAAACAAAGAGTGTAAGAATGGAAAAAGAGAAAGAAAACATTCATGTTTTACAGAACAAGACTACACGATGTGTATGAGAACTACACAGTATGTTCCTTCTAGTCTTTCACATGGGCGTGTGCCTCTTCAAAAACTGGTCATGTAACACCCCAAACACACGGTGTGTAGTCAACCCACACGACGTGTACTTGAATTTTCTTCCCCTGCCCATGTCCTTATACATGTATTAGCCACACGACTCTCCTTTAAACAAGACTACACGGCGTGTACAACATCTACACGGTGTGTACGGGACGAGCTTCACTGACCTGTGTTGTACGTTACACAGCTGAGTACTTGGGTCAGACTACACGGCGTGTTCAAGGAATACAAGGAGATTATGGATTAAGGTTTCATCATCCATGTTGTTAGTTACATGGGCAGACACTGGTTTAACACTACATGGCGTGTACAACCCATATGCGGCGTGTTCCCCGAAAACTTCTCTATCCCAGGTCTCTTCCCACACGACCTATGACACTGTTAGAGACTACACGGTGTGTACTTAATTTTTTTTCATTTCTTCCTGAATAGGAGAACACACGACATGGTTCCATAGAACTACACAGTGTCTATCCTAGGTTTTCCAGATAGTAAGCCTCAAAAAGTACTCTAGAACCCAAAAAAATGGTGAAACAAACACCTAAGTTCCAAGTTCCGATACGTGAGGGCCCATACTCCCCGCGAATCAATGCTGACATCTTATACATGTTATAACAAAGTAACTTGTCAATGATCCACCAAATTCTAGTTATTGAGGTCCCATACTCCCCAAAAACCAAAGTTTGGTGTTCATTATATCAAAATATCACACAACAATACCCAATCAATAGTAATTATTTATCAATGCAGCTATTATAATAGCATGTTTTTCTAGCATAGCAATTATCACAACAACATGAAATTTCTAATGCACCTACGTGGCATGGAAACTATGCATGGCATGTGATTTATAGAATGTGCCTAAATGATTCATGATATGGAATACCCTCATCTCATCAGGTTTCCACTAAATAGAACCCTTGTATAAAATATAAACAGAACATGACAAGTGTGTCACCCAACAGTGAAAATCAAATCAACCATAAAATTGAAACTTCCGAAAATATTGAAACACAAGGTAAATTGGATTTTCCCTATACATAGGTTAGGTACTCCCAGGAACAGCTTATTCACAAGTACCTATTACATCCAATACCTGACTATAGGCTCCAAACAGTATGTCAAAGGAAAGAACCTCCCCTGATACAACTTTGAAACGTCCTAGATCTGAAACTCACACCACGGGTGCCCCGAACTCGGTTAGTCACATGACCTCAAGGGCATTTCCCCAAATTTCAGAGGCTGTCAACTAGCAGTGAGGGCCTAGTTCTTATAGTGGGGAAACTGTACCCTCATTTTTCAAAGTCTAGCGCAATGGAAAAGCTATACAACATACAACAGCGGAAGCAGTAAACAATATGAACTAGAAATGAACAACTGTAGTAAAAGATAACCAAAAGTTATATATAATGATGCAGCATGAAATTATTTCTATAAAATAATCCTAAACAGGATACACTTCAATAAAATAAAATATAACTCTAAGTAAAAGTAAAGCAAAACAAAATATAACACTACAACAGGAACTCAGCAGCATCGCAAGCCTAAGCTCGGTCCCATGCTCTCCTACTCCTCTGCAAAAATCATGTACCTGTATAGGTACCCCTTCCCCTATAGACACTTGCAGAAATATAGTCTGTTTGATCCAAATACATGACCCAAATTGGTTGTGAGAAATAAATCCTAGTGGGCATCCACCAAAGGACAGTACCCAACTGTTAGTGAAAATGTGTAACAACAGTGTGCAATAATAAAATGCAGTAAACTGGTAAGTACTCAAAGTAACTATCACCACTAGTTAGATTACCATTTTAATATTACTTTAACAATTAAAAGTAATTTAATTCTAATATAATCATAAACATTCCCTCAGGCTAAATGTAACCAGGTCCTCAGGTTAATATAGTCATGCCCTCAGGTTAAATATCACCATGCCCTCAACTAATATAACCACGCCCTTAGGGAGAATATAACCATGCCCTCAAGCTTAATATAACCACACCCACCGGCTTATATTACCATTACCTCAGGCTAATATTACCATTCCCCCTAGAAAAATATAACCACACCCTCAGGCTAAATATAACCACTCCCTCAGGATAAATATAACCATGCCCTTCGGCTAATTAGAACCATGCCCTTGGGCTAAAGTAAAACAATACCCTCAGGCACAAGTAACCGAGCCGAGCCCAATGCATAATAAGAAATTATATACCAAATTTCCTCTCAAAAAAACTTTAAAAAGGTAATAATCATTGTATACACTCGGGTATCTTGGCCAAACAACTAAACAGTGGAATGCACCCACAGGGTGGCCCTGGATCCATGAAATGATCCCAAACAGTAGATTTAATTTATCATTAGATTATCTATAAAATTCTTGATATCTTATCAGCAAAGGCATCAGCTATAGGATACCCCAAACATGGGTTCGTAGCACAACGGTATACAAAAATCAACCAAATAGTTGGAATGAACACTAGACCACCTACCTTTATCGCCCCTGCTCGATATATGAGAACGACGCCTCATGAATCGTCTGTGAATGACGCAGATCTGGGATAAACATTCCCACATTCAACCTCAAAAAACATTAATTCAGGAAAGAATTGGTAATAAAGGCTCTAGGAGAAGGAACAGCCTACCCATGTGGTTCAACAGAGATCGACGACATAAGAATTGGGTTCCTGGTGTGCGTCGGGAGATCTTCCAAGGTCCGACCATCTCTCTCGTGCTCCAAATAAAACCACTGCCTCTCATACCAGATGAGGAGGCTAATGCCCGTTTTAAGTAAAATAAACAAACTACACGGCGTGTACTCTCATGTACACGGCGCGTACTTTTTATTTTTTAAATTTTTCCTCTGGCGGCTTCTTTCCACCGTGGCACTATTCATCCATCTACATGAGTACACGACATATATTCCTGATTACACGGCATGTACTGTCGCTCCGCTGGCGGCAGCCTCCACCGCCTTACTGTTCACCTGCCGACTAATTACACAGCGTGTAAATACAAAGTACATGGCGTGTAGTTAGTTTTTACTCCCTTCATCTTCGACAGGCCTACACTCCCTACGTACTCATCCCACATGGACAAAGTGCACGGCGTGTGAAAAAGTACACGGTGTGTACCCACAAAATTTGGGATTTTCCCCATTTTCCTTATTTTTTCAAATACACTTAAGGGAAATGGAAAGGAAGAAATCAATACATCCAAAATAAGAATTGGGCTCTTAAAAAACTCTTTTAAATGATTGTGTGGATCTTCTCACATAAGTGCATGAAATCTTGGTAATAAATGAATTAAACCAGATTTAAGTTCAAAATTAAGGGCCTCGCCGAGCATTTGAATATATGTGAGTTGGATATCAACATTAGTTAAGGTTAGTTATTTTAGAGTTCAATTTTTTTGAGCCACTCTATACACATTAATTTTAGTTTCATTTTTTTTCTAGAAGAAGAGGGGTTTATAAAAGTCACAAGTTGTGGTTTTTCCTCCTTCAAAGGGTTATCCTTTATGTCTTAGTGTCGTTGATGTAGGATCCTCTCCAGTTCGTGTTTGAAAGGGGGTAGTTCAATTAGAGTAGACACATCATATACAAAATAAAAATAATAAGATGTTATAAAATTGCCTATATACAAAAGTATAAGAGTGAATTAAAAAAATACTTACAAAATACACAAATTTAAAAAAACACACACAAAAAAAAACAAGCGTTCCCTGACTACGGTGCAAAAAAATTGAATGCATTGTAATGACACATTAAATTAATTATTTTTTGAGGATGATTTATAGTACATGGAATACCCTAGGTCATCTCCCATTTATCATTAGTGGTGTATGGTGTTTATTTTTAATAAAATCAACTAAAAGAGGGGTGGTTTTGGAAACAGTTTTAAAAATAAAATGACTTAATTAAATGAGTGTAATAGTTGAAAAATAAGTGAATTTTGGAAAAAAAATATGATAATTATGTGATCATTTCTAATTTAAAATACCACTTGAAAAGTTATTTATTCTTAATTTATTATTAGGTTTTAGTGTAATCCATTGGTTGGGGGTTACCCAAGATCTTGGGTACCCACAATCCTCTAAAAATGATTAAAAATTTACTAAAACATGACATAAAAAATGTGTAGTAAAGTTATAGACCCTTAGCATGATTTCTGTTTTGTAAAGGAACACTATAATCTAAAATTATTTTTAAATAAGGGGATTCTTAAATTGTCTAATTAGAACAGCACAAGTCACAAACTAAAAAGTGTACACAGATTAGTTATGAAATAATTAGTGTTTTAAAAAAATGTTTAAAAACAAGTAAAGATACATATAAAATAACAATTCAAAACTACATTAAACACCAAACTAGTAGAGAATTATGTGTTGGAACTCCTTCTTAAGGTGTGTATCTCCCTCACAGTGATCAGATATCATTGAGACTAACATCAGGGGGGAGGAAGCTTGTGTGGGTCTCCTTCTTTATACTTGATCACACTAGGAGGGAAGGGGGATATAAAACTTCTAGGATGAGGAACGAATCAATATTGAACTCCAAAATGATAGCCTTTCACTAGTTGGTAAAATTTGAAAATGGGGTGCCCATGGTACCCTTTTATAGCCAAAATGGGATGTGGTTTTGGGCACCCATCTTTAGTTATTCCAATTGAATCTCTGTTTTGGATAAGTAAATATCCATATCACAAATTATAAAATAATTTATAGTTTTTTCCATCCTCTTGAATGTATCCATATAAAATTTGGTGGTCATTGGACATCTATATTGGGATATATTGCCAATATACTAAACCAATCTTTTTAATTCGTGCATATTCATTTCCCTGGATTGATTAGTTTGGATGGGCCACCTGATTGAACAATTGGACTTTAGTTTCTTAAGATGAATTGTATCACATGAATATTTTGATGTGGAAACAAAAGTTCATCGCATTTGGAGCCATGTATTTTGATAAATGTGCAAAATAGTGTATAGGATTACTTGGGCTTCAATGTAGTTTGACCATTTTTCTTCTGGATCATCACCGTCCCTCCAAATCACCTCCTCCTACAATAAAACAAAATAAAAAAGTATAATTTCCCTTTTTGAAAGTGATAAAAAGTAAATTATTAAATCAAATTCCAATTGAAATTTTTTATTAAATTTTTTATTTCAAATAAAAAACCAGTTTAAAACAATGGTGTATGAGTGAAATAAAGTAGTGAATTGTAGTGTGATTATACATCCTTAAGTGAATCCCTATCCTTGTATTTATTACATTATAAATCAGAATAAATGGAATTATTTTCATCTAATTTTACTCTTTTATTTTTTTATAGTACAATCCACTTATAATCTTCACACTTTTGTGATTCAAGGACATTTTTTTGTAGATTTTAGATTGTAATATAAGATTCAATACAAGTCATAATCGTGTATTTTTTGTTTTATATAGTTTCAATCAGTATCCCATTTTATGTTGCCTTTATATAAGGAATGATTTGAGTTATATTATTTCATTGAACATCATGAGTTGTCAACGAATATTATATTTTATCTACCAATAAAAAATATAATTTTTTAACTTGGTTTATATGTTGTGAGAATTAGACAAATTAAATGCACCTCATATTGGATTCTCTTACTTTCAAATAGAACATTAATGATTTTTATTTCTCTATTTATTTCGAATAAAATTTCATTAAAACTATTACAAAATATTCTTCAAATTAGGTTTTTTTTAATTAAGATCCTTTAACCTTATCATTATTTCATATATCATTTTTTAAATGTTTTATCAGTAGATAAACAATATCTAATGGTTGATTTATTTCCACGTATACCAGTTATTAATTATTTTTTTTCATAATCATCACATTTATTTTAAAAATAGAAAAATATGTCAAACCCTATGCAATTTAATGGTGGGATATACTAGTTCACTATAACCATTGAATTTGTTTTTCTTAGTGTCTCATCTTTATCATTCCTCAAGCTCTCACCAATATGATGAGATTTACATTGAGGTGATAGGAATTTCCAATTAAAACACTTTTCACTCATTCAATCATTGACACCATGATCATGACTGTTGTCATGACCCGTCCTTGGGGCCCTTGCCATGACTAATTGGTATCAGAGGAGTTCGGTTCTACTGCAGAACTCAGGACTCTGATATTTTTCTATGTGAAGTAATAGTGTTAAGATTATTGAGTGTGGTTATCAGTCCAGGGAGTCCAGTGTTGGTGCGGCGGCCGACGTATCCGTACACCAGGACCCTAACTTCTGATTTCTGACTTAATACATGAAAACATTGATTACATGTGTGTTTCATGTTTTCTTTGTGATTACTTTATGTTAGCTCACCAGGTATACTGTTTGACCATGGTGCACCTGTTTCTTTTCAGGATGGCCCCACGATGGCAGCCAGCTAGGGTTCTGAGTGTTGTACGTGACGACAGCCCACCGAGCGACGAGGCCTCGGTACAGGTCCCTTTGAAAGCAGAGGCACCAGCGGTACCTCTACCCTCCGAGCCACCGATGCTACCAGCCCCAGCTGCTGACGATGAACTTCTCCTTAGTGCACTGCACGAGTTTCAGCGCTAGAGACCGCCTAGGTTCCGTGGGGAGACAGACCATCAGGCAGCAGAGGATTGGCTGGAGGCAGTTGTATGCGTTTTCAGGTTAGTGGGGACACCAGCAGACCTCATGGGGATCCTCGCAGCGAGCCTCCTGCACGCGGCAGCAGGAAGATGGTGGAGCTTGATGCTCCAGGTGCACGACGAGGCATCTATTCTCTGGACAGACTTTGAGAGTCTCTTCCGCTTGGAGTTCGTCCCAGCCACCCTCTGTGCGGTGTGCATCATGGAGCTTCTATAGCTGCGGCATGGCAGCTTGAAGGTCTCCCAGTACTCGACGAGATTTACAGATATCTCGTGTTATTCGACGAACATGGTACGAGACCCATTCTTCCGGGCCCGGACCATCGAGTAGGGATTGAGGCAGGAGATCAGGGCATCGTTGATATCCCTCAGCATTCCGACATAGGCAGGGGTACTCGAGCGAGCCCTTTTCATCGAGAGCTTCCTTGTTGAGCCTACTTCAGTAGCGAGACCTATCGCAGGGCGGCACGTAGCAGAGTCTTCTACAGCAGGCAGTCCATGGATAACTCATGGGTCCAGGCAGACCAGACCCTCAGGCAGACGACCTCAGGACACTGGCTTAGTGGTCCGGGGAACACAGCGCAGAGCCTGTCTTTCGAGAGGCAGACAGTGCTACGCATGCAGCGGGCAGGGCCACATGGCTCGTGACTGCTCGACCCGCCGTGCCGAGAAGCAGCGGACTGTTGAGGGTCCACCCAGGCAGAGGCAGAGGGTCGACCGTGGTGATCCGTAGGGAGCAGGTAGATGAGGCATAGGAGCTAGCCAAGTAGTAGGTGGTGGGTGACACTTTGAGGCTCTACCACCACCACCACCACCAGGAGGTCCACCCCGACCACAAGGAGCTGGCGGGCAGAGACAGGCACAACTTCAGGCAGTGGAGGCCTATGACCACAGCACGCCCGAGATGATTCGAGGTACTATCTATGTCTATTCCACCCTTGCTACAGTTCTTATAGACACAGGAGCGAGTCATTCTTTCATAGCCACTACCCTTGTTCGGAGCTCGGAGATTCCGACAGAGCCATTGGCTCGATCCTTACGGCTAGAGATTCCTACGGGAGCAAACTCGACGATTACGCACTGGTGCCAATAGTGTGAGCTTACTCTAGGAGGTGAGAGCTTCGGCTAGGATCTTCTTATAGTGGCGTTGAGTCCTTACAACATCATCTTGGGCATGGATTGGTTATCTACAGTCCATGCTCAGATTGACTGTATTAGGCGCAAGGTGCGATGTGTACACACTGACGGGAGCAGGTTCACCTTCGCCGGTGAGAAGGGAGCCTTTGAAGCACTAGATGGACTCCCGCAGAGGAGAGGACAGCCCATCACTCATCAGTTGGCTAGCCTCATACTAGGATCAGTTTACGTGTGGAGTCCTAGTTTTCCTGTAGTGGTGGATCAGTATGCGGACATTTTCCACGACGACGTTCCATGACTACCTCCTCGTAGAGAGGTAGAATTTTATATTGATCTATACCCCGAGACAGCCCTGATATCCACCCCAGCATATCGGATGGCTCCCACTGTGTTTCGAGAGCTACGGGTACAGTTGGAGGACTTGCAGGGAAAGGGATTCATCCGACCTAGTGTTTTACCCTAGGCTTCCCCGATATTGTTCACCAAGAAGGCGGACGGGAGCTTGCGACTTTGTGTCGACTATCGTCACCTGAAACAGGTGACGGTGAGGAACAAGTATCCACTACCAAGGATTTATGACCACTTATATTAGCTCAAGTGAGCATGGTGGTTCTCGAAGATAGACCTCAGGTCAGGCTATCATCAGCTCAGAGTTCGGGATGAGGACGTGCAGAAGATGGCCTTCAGATGTCGGTATGGCCACTATGAGTTCTTGGTTATGCCTTTCGGCATAACCAATGCTTCAGAAATGTTCATGGGCCTCATGAACAGGATATTTCAGCCATACCTCGATCTATTTGTCGTGGTCTTCATCGACAACATTTTGATTTACTCGACCACTGAGGAGGAGCATGCCTACCACTTGCAAGTTGTACTAGACACACTCCGAGAGCACCAGCTTTATGGAAATCTCTTGAAGTGTCAGTTTTGGATACGCGAGGTCCACTTCTTGGGAAACGTCATCTCTGAGGTGGGAGTTTCGGTGGATCCTGCGAAGATCGAGGTAGTGCTAGCTTGGGAGCCACCCAGGAGAGTGACGGAGGTGTGGAGTTTCTTGGGACTAGCTGGAAACTACCGGAGATTTGTTCCAGACTTCTCCAGAGTTGCGACACCACTCTCAGCTTTGACGAAGAAGGGGAACCCCTTTGTGTGGTCAGACAGATGTTAGCAGAGCTTCCAAGAGATGAGACAAAAATTGACCAGTGCACCTATCTTAAGGATACCGGAGGAGGGGGTAGGGTACGTAGTCTACTACGATGCATCAGGGACTAGACTTGAATGTGTCCTGATGCAGGAATGGGAAGTGATCGCCTATGGATCACGTCAGTTGAGGCAATATCAGCAGAACTACACTACCCATGACCTGGAGTTAGCAGTAGTGGTCTTCTCTCTGAAGATGTGGCGACACTATATGATGGGAGAGCGCTTTACAATCTATTCTGACCACCATAGTCTCAGGTACATCTTCTCACAGAAGGACCTGAACCTAAGACAGTGGCGATGGATCGAGTTCCTCTAGGACTATGACTTTGAGATAGTCTATACTCATGAAAAGGGGAACGTAGTAGCCGATGCACTCAGCATGAGGACGGGCATTCAGCTACTTGGGGAGGCGACAGAGCAGCTAGCCGCTTTGCAGATATCCTTCGTAG
Organism: Viscum album; assembly: GCA_963277665.1. Taxonomy (NCBI): domain Eukaryota; kingdom Viridiplantae; phylum Streptophyta; class Magnoliopsida; order Santalales; family Viscaceae; genus Viscum; species Viscum album. Next base: position 485,167,939 of record OY728155.1, read on the forward strand.
ATAGAGATGGACCAGCCTTCCTTCAGTCACTCACAGTCACTCCTCCACTACTGCAGCGGGCCAGAGAGGCACAGCGTGGGGACGCTGACTGTGAGACACGGCGTGCGCAAATATCCTCAGGACAGGCACCTGATGGTTTCTTTGTAGGAGGAGAGCAGGACGTCCTTTTCAGAGGACGTACCTTGGTACCAGTTGCTTTACAAGAGGAGGTGCTGAGAGAGTTTCACACTTCCCCTTTGGTGGTACATCCTGGCATGGTGAAGATGTACCTGGATCTCAGATGACAGCACAGGTGGTCGGGAATGAAGAAGGATGTGGCAGAGTTCGTTTCTCAATGCCTCACCTGCCAGCAGGTAAAGGCAGAGCACCAGGTACCATCAGGCTTGGTACAACCCTTGGAGGTCCCGGAGTGGAAGTGGGACGGGATATCTATGGACTTCTGGACTGGACTTCCACACACTTCCATAGGTCACAACTCTATTTGGGTGATTGTCGACCGACTCACCAAGTCGGCACACTTCTTACCCATCATAGAGCAGGGCTCAGTGGAGACCTTGGGACGTCTCTACGTTCGGGAGATTGTACGGCTTCACGGTCTGCCATGATCTATCGTCTTCGATCGAGATTATCGCTTTACATCCCAGCTTTGGAAGGGGTTTCAGGAGGCGTTCGGGAGGCAGCTACGTATGAGCACCACCTTTCACCCTCAGACAGATGGTCAGACGAAGAGGACCATTCAAACTCTCGAGGACATACTCCGTGCATGTGTCCTCGACTTTGGTCGTAGTTGGGAGGACCACCTACCCTTGGTGGAGTTCGCGTACAACAACAGCTACCACTCCACCATCGGGATGGCACCATACGAGGCATTGTACGGCCGACCTTGAAGATCACCGCTGTGCTGGACAGACCCTGGGGAGTCAGCACTTGTGGGACCGGAGATGGTCCAGGCCATGACAGAGAACGTCGATGTCATCCAAGAGCGGATGAGGACTGCTTAGACCCGGCATAAGTCTTATGCTGATAGGAGGCGGAGGCCACTAGAGTTCGAGGATGGTGACCACGTCTTCTTGCAGGTCTCACCTCGACGTGGATTATGGGGATTTGGCCGAGGCAGAAAGTTGTCTCCACGCTTCATCGGACAATTCCAGGTCCTCAGCAGGATTGGAGAGGTGGCTTATCGCCTGGCTCTACCACCTCAGTTTAACCGGTTGCACGAAGTCTTCCACGTATCTTAGCTGAGGAGATACGTGCATGACCCGATGCATATCATTGACCATGGGGAGCTGGACGTTGATGATGGGGCGACTTTTGTGGAGGTCCCGGTGGAGATTGAGGATCGACGGGAGTGGGTCCTACATGGACGGTCGATTCCTCTAGTGCGCATCAGATGGCAGCACGGGAACCTCCAGGAGAGCACTTGGGAGCGGGAGGCTCAGATGTGTTCTCAGTACCCACACTTGTTTCCCTAGTTTTTTATGTATATTTACGGGAACGTAAAGCCCTGAGGTGGGAGTAATGTAACGACCCCTAAAATTCAAGGGAAATTTTTTCTTAATTTTCTTTGTGATTTTACAAGAACGCAGTTTTTGACGGAACCTGATTCCGAGGCCCGGTGTGCCTGGAATTTTTTTTCCAAAGATTAGCTCGGGTATGTTTAGTGAATGAATGAGCAGGTTTTTCTAACTTTTTAACCGGTGCTCGGAATCGAATTCTGAGGGCACCGATGGAATCGCAGTGCCGATATTTTCATAGAAACACCTTTTCTGGAGTTGTGTTTTCTTGGGTGTGGTTTTTAAATTTTTCGGGTTAAGTAAATGAATAAAATAAAATGGTGCACCCAATCTATTTTATTTTAAATCGCTTAACCTATGATATGTGGATGATGTGGGACCCACAATACCCTACCCACTCGGTTGGATATTTGTGAGGTGGGGCCCAGAAGATCCCCACCGTTTCTTTGCTTCTTAAGTAACGCACTCGTACCCCATTTTAAATGAAGTTAACTCTTGCGTTTAATCTGGATATTAAACGTCTCATTAATTGGGCGGTCTTAAAACTCTTTCAATTAATTGATCATTTCTTTTCTTTTTTAATTTCAAAGAGTTGGTTTGAGTGTTAATAAGATAATACAACACTTATTTTATTTTGGTGGTAACTTTCTGCGTGGAAAGGATTTGGAAAAAAGCCTTCTTCTTCGATGAAGAACGCAAAGAACGCGAAGAACGCACCGATCTCCGATGAAGAACGCCAAATCCTTAGAAATAAAATACGCGACGTCGTGTACCGTGACGCCAACGACGCTTCTTCTGCGATGCTTCTTCCATGACATTCCTTCTCTGTGATGCGACGACCCCCCTTCCGCGACGCCTTCTTCCGCGACGTGCTTTTCCGCGACGAACCCTCGCTCAATGAATTCGACGAGATAGGGGTTTTGATTAAATTAAATCTTTGTGATTTATACACTCGGCTTATGTTTAATATTTTTCGGAAGCCATTTTAAACCACTAACGCGGTGGGTGCGGAACAACAAACAAGTCCGAACCCACAGTCTCTTCATTATTGGTGTGCGGATTGGCGGGCGACGATGAAGCAGGCCGCACGGGCGTTGTGAGGGCCTCGCAGTGAAGGATGGGTCCCGGGGGGGGGGGGGAATTGGTGAAGATGGCAGGAATATCTGACCACCGGAGCTCGTCTGCTGGTCCGAAGAGCGTTCGGCCGGCGCGCCTCGTCGGCACAGCGGCGCCGGCGGCCAGAGGCGGCGGCGCCCTCCGCGCCGCCAAGATGGGCCGCCACGGCTTCAGCCTTGGCGGCAGGCCGCTGGTCCTGCGACCGCGAGGGACCGAAGGAGGTGGGACGTGGTGTGCGGCGGCGTCCGATGACGAGGAGCGGCCCCCCATGGGGCCGCGGTTACGTGCTAGCGGGGGGCAGCGGGCCACCCCACACTGCTCAGCCGAAACGGCCAAGCCGCCCGACCGGACCGCCAGGCCGAGCCACGCCAGGTCGGGCCGGGCCGCGCCAGGCCGGGCCGGGCCGAGCCACGCCGGGCCGGGCCATGCCAGTTGGGTTGGGCCGTGCCCAAGCGGGCCGGACCTGGACCCGGGTTGGGTCGACCCGGTTCGGGCTGACCTAGGGGATATCAGGCCGGGTCGGACCGGGCCTGAACCCCCTAATACCGGACCTCTCACGGTCTTTTTCCCATAACATGGGCTGCGTACCTCCGATCGATGCACCGTCACCTGTGATGTGATCCTTGGGTCGAGACGGTCGTTTTAGTATATTACACTCAAGGTTTTGGAGAACATTGGGTTCAGTCGGGTTGGTTCGTACACGAAACCAACCGGGCCCTCGGAGCGGAAACACTTATAACTTGAGCTCCGGACGTCCGATTGACGTGACGTCGACCTTGATGGATTTCTCTTAGTGAGACGGACCTTTTGGTTTACTCCGCTCAAGGTTTGGGTGCAGTTGGAGTACGATCAGGTTGGTTTTGACTTAAAAACCAACCGGGCCCCTGGAATGAAAAAGCCAATAACTATCAGACCGGGCGTCCGATTGACGTGCCGTCTGTGACGTTGAGTTCCTGTTGAGGATACGAATCTTTTGGATACATCAACTCCAGATTATGTGTCAGTTGATGTATCAGCCCATCGGCTCATGGAGCGGACCCTCCCGAACGAGCTTGCTGTGTGCGGGAACCCTAGAGTTGGCTGCGACTGCGATGACGATGAAGACTATACAGAAATCCTCTGTGGATTCGACGGTGATGACTACAGCACTCAGCGATCCTCCGTGGATCACTGCTACCAATCTTGTGTGGGTCAGATCCTATGTGGGTCAGCGCTCAGCGGTCCTGTGTGGGCCAGCGCCTACAGATCCTATGTGGGTCCGATCCTGTGTGGGTCATTGCGGGGGTTAGTTACCTATCGATCTTGTGTGGGTCATTGCGGGGGTTAGTTACCTATCGATCCTTTGTGGGTCATTGTGGGGGTTAGTACCTATCGAACATGTGTGGGTCTGATTGCTAAGATGAATCAGTGGCTACATCTGATCATCTCTATCGTCTTACGAAGAATTATACCTGTGTGAGCTGAATCTTGTTTTTCTTTCCTATGTGGATTGTGTTGTGTTATCCTGTGTGGATGTGATCAAACTTGGGCTCGGATGTTGGAGCCAAACTGGAATTGATAACTTAGGTATATGTATGGGTATATACCTAAGTAGTGTCAAATGTTACTTCGTGATTGTATCTTTCCATTGTGGATTATTTTTTTTGGATTCTGGGAGACCTTCGGGGGTCTCAGAGTCCCTACAGAGTAGCTTATACTCACCCCTACACGAGCTATGCTCGCACTACATTGTGTTGGTTGCAGACGACGGTCAGCGCTGATCGTGGTTGAGGCTTGTGGAGCAGGTCTGTACCTGGAGGTGGACCACTGGGCGGGACGTACTCAGAGCGGACGGCTGGACCCGATGATCTATAGAGGCTATCTGTACCCACCCTTCAGGTGGGACTTCCAGTGGACGGCTCGAGGCTGCGACTTTACTTTTGAGTTGTTGTACTCCCTTTTTCAGTTGTACTTTACTTTGAGTTTGGGTTTGTATTCTGGCCCACTTACTTTTCTGCACTTACTGTTGTACACAGTTTTTACTTAGTGTTTACTTCTACTTGCTTGCTCTGTGGTGTTTGTTTACTTTACAAAGGAAATGCCTTCCCTTTTTACCAGTAATTACTCCTTGGTGCTAGTCACCAGCCTCTGGCCTATGGAATGCGGGCTTGGGGTAGTAACAGAACGGGCCCTGAGGACGGGTCGTGACAACTGTGATGTAAACCTTCTGTGTCTTATCTCTCGGTGTTTCAAACCCTCTATCATTCATGGTTTATTCCATCACCATGGTTCACCATCATTTCCTCAACTTCTTCACTATTTGTTTTCATCCATGAAATATTTATATTTTCCTTTATATCATCTATACACTTCCATTATGTAGCTCCACTAGGACCTTTCTAAAACCTCATAATGACCATTACATATCTTTGATTTTGATTTTGGAACCTTTACACAACTTCATCATTACCATTACATAGAATTATGAAGGCATATATGTAATATTTTATTACCTTGACAAAACCTCAATCACCTTTATATAGCTTTTCATTTTACCTTTTTGTTACTAGAATAAGACCCTTATATGAATCAAAATAAATTAACCATTACACAAGTTGAAATATTATTCCACTCAATGGCCTCATAGTGGATATTTGGAGCTCATGAGGCTCTCCCATGGTGGTTAAAGGCCTATTTAGTGGCACAGAAACTCATATTGATCATTATATATGGCGTTAAAGGAGGTTCTTCTCAAATTATTCATGATATTATAAGGTAATACATGTATTAGATTTGTACCTTGAAATGTACAACTAGGGAGTGATGAAAGATCTAGTGTAATAATGGAATTTTAAAAACTTGTACAGTTCCTCAATAACATCCTACCTAATATCAATGTGTAGCATGATATATAACTTCTTAAAATATCAAGATGTGGGGGAAACAACTCAAATCATCACCCTTGAACCCTCATTATTTCAGTCCTACTCAGAACCTACATTCATTTAGTGATCCTATTGTACTCCAAATATGCTTGCTTCATCCCATTACAAGTTTAATTTTGTCCTTGTATGAGTGCGCGTAACCACATTTCTCAGTACAATAAAAAACATTTTTCTTTTGTAAAAATCTCTTCATATTATATATATAATCTTTTCTCCAAAATTATTTTTTTATGTTTAATTCCTATAAATAATATGAATCAATGAAATTTGAGGAAAAATGACTTAATAATTAATTAAAATAATTAAAATTTTAATTTAAACTGGTATGCAAGAAAATCCAACATCAAATCTCCCCAAGCTAAAAATTATTATTATCCTCAAGCATATGAACTCAACTAAATTCATAAAAAACCCATGTTACCAATATTTAAATTTTCTTACCAAAAAAATAAACCAATTATTGATGGGGAAATAAAATTTCAACTTATAATTAAGAATATATGTTTAAATCCTCATTCTTCAATGAAAAAAAACCAATTTTTTATTTTAATTTCCCCTTGTTAAAATAACATGGAGCTTCTCATATCTTCCATTAAAATATAATAATTTATTATTAGTAAGCTTGTCAATTGTGTTCTACAAAACTTTAAAAAAATACTAATCACTCATGGTAGAATTTAAATAAATATATGCACATACCTAAAATACATGTTCCTAGCCACGTGATTTCAAAGGATCTCAAATATCCATCCTGTAGAGATAAAGGTCAAAAGAAGTCATGGGGTTTCAACATTAAGGTTCAAATTAATCTAATACTCATGGAGGGTAGGTAATTTAAGTAATCAATAAATCTATAAAAGAGGGTACCTTTCATGATATTCAATTAAATCTCACTTAAAATCTCTTCGTCTATGTGACATCACCCTATCCCCTATACACAAAGCAGGCTCATGAATAGTAATAAAGCATAATGAAAGAATGCCCTCTTCTTTATTATAAATTTTCTATATTTTTTTAAAGTCTTTTTATGGAAAAATCTCACAATTCTCACCCAACCTATATTTTATCTCCTCGTGACACTAATTATGATATTTATAACATGTTTATAAGATGAAATAAAGGATATTTTATACCTACCCAAGAAACAACCCAATTTGTATTCTGAAATTTCTCACAAAAAATCTTTTCACTTTTTTCCAGATGGGTAAACATTGAAAAACAATAAATGGTAATCATGAACCTTTCCAAAACATCCCATGAACCATCCTCACATATTATACTCATTGAAGTGTATCCCTTTCCACTAAGGACATCATCTTCCCCACACTTTAATTAATGAATATCAAGGAAATAACTAAGAGTAATGGTAGGAAAGACCAAACACTAGTTGAAAAATATTATTTAATTTTGGATTTTTAACATTGATTCTTCAATAAAGGAATTAAATTTCTTCCATGAGGTATTTTAATTACTTTCATTCAATAAATGACATTAAAAGCTACCTTTTATCATCGGTTATAGAAAATCCTATGTTAATAGTCCGAATGGAAGGATTTTAATGTCGGTTATTTAGTGACCAATTATAGAAGAAATATTTTAATTTCGTTTCATGAAAAAATGATGATAAAATTACTCATTAAATACATTCAACATTGGTGTTTTTTAGGTTCCGATGTTAAAAGTCGTTTATAACATTGTTTTTTCCAAAAAAATATATTAAGAATGATAAAAAAGATATAGATTATTTCTCAATATTTTATTTTACTAGTTATGGAGAGATAAAAATAAGGATCAAATGTTATTGACATCGTATGTTGAACATTAGAAGAATTTTAACATCTTTGTTTTCAAAAATTAGAGTTAAATCCATCTTTTACATCAATTTTTCAAAAAAAGGAGATTAACATTGTTTAAAAAGTTTGTGATAATTTCCTAAAATTTTATTTGACTGGTCTTGGAGCTCAAAAAGAGTTAGAAAAAAATGTAATGGTTATGTAATGTTGGACTTATCTAAGATGTATCTTAGATAATTTCAATATCTGATGCCCATAACTTTTGATTCCTAAGTCCGTTTTAGATCCATTACTAGTCAAGTAGAATCTTGGGAAATAACAAATAACTTGGTGACTATTTATAATGTTGGTTTTTTTGAACCAAAATAAAAATTAATTTTAATATTGGTTCTTAAAAAATGACATTAAAATCATTCATTGAGAAATTTTAATGTCAGGTTTTCATTAACTAATGTTTAAAGATGGATTTTAACATATGTTACTAAATCCATAACATTAAAAGTGATGTGGTGATCATTTAATGCCAGTTTTTTTTAATAAAATTGATGTTAAAATCCTAATACATGATGGTTTCTAACTTCGATTATATATTTACTCGATGTTAAAAGTAAAATTTAAAATATGTGAGATTGGTACATAATTGTTTTTGTACAATATGCATTTAATTTTTTGCAATCCTGCCTAAATTTTAATATGAATCTACTAAATATATTTTCATTTACTACATGTAAATCCATATTCTCTTACGTTCAACAATTCTTACCTCTTTGGTTTAATAAAATTTTCCTCACATCTTTAATCAATTATTTGAACACGGTATCTATTATAATTAGGTGACTTCTTTATTATCATTTTCCTTTATTTCTAAATATCATTGTTGGCGCCAAAATATTGCACGAAAGGGATGGACGAAAAAGAAAGCTGGCACGCTGCCTCGCGAAGCACCAACACGAAGCACCGCTGCGAAGCACCGCGGTCTCGCGAAGCTCCAGAGGCGGTAACTCTCCACGAACGCATTTGACGTTCGCGAGCCCGCCGCGAAGCTCCAGAGGCGGTAACTCTTCGCGGACACCGTTGACGTTCGCGAGCGCGCCGCAAAGCACCCTAGGCGGCGTGCGGGTTCCGCTTCGTGGCGCCCCTTCCCTATAAATATTGGACTCCCCCTGAGTCCCGGGGATGGACAATCCGACCTTTCGGCTTCTCCTCTCCCGAATCGCGAAGCACTCTTTGCCCCAAGAATCATGAGCTCTGCGAGGTATTTCTATTTCGTGAGACGCCCTTGCTTTGTCTCGTTTTGAGCCCCTCTTCTGAGAGGGATTCCCTTCGCAAAGCTCAAGGACATTCGCGAAGGAGGGGGATTCCCAAGGGAACCTGGGCAGCCGCGGAGCACTTATGCTTCGCGAAACACCCAACCCATACTAGTGATCCCCATGCTAAGGCAGGATCGCTACACATCGCGAAGCACACTGCTTTGCAGGACCCTGCTTCGTGAGGCACCTCTTCTTCGTGAGGCAGTGCTCCGCGAACACGGTTCCACTTCGTGAAGCACCATCCACTCACAACTACGCCCCATGCTACGGCCAAGGCACTCCACTTCGCGAAGCACACTCCTTTGCTTAGCGATTCCTCTTCCCGCGCGACCCTCCAGGTTTGCACGATGTGATTTAAAAATCCCATGGAGAACACCACCCGTGGCATTGCTTTGCCTAATGCTTCTTCGCATAGGCACGCTAACGGCTATTGCTTCTTCGCATAGCCACGTTAACGTGGACCCTTCGATGGTTCGTTCCACAACCCCCCTTGACCATGGCCTTACTGGTACCTTCCCTTACCAAAGGACCAGAGGGTACTGGTTATGTAAGTCCTAGGGGTGTGGAGTGAACCCACCTCGTCCGAGCTACAGGACGTTAAACTGCCAAGCACCATGTCCTAAACACATGACGTTAAACTGTGACCCGACCTCGTGCCTCTCATGAAGGGTCCCCCCAGCTCGAACATTCTTTACACCACTCGTCTCCGCAGGAATGGAATCACCCATCCACAAGGGATAATATCCTTCTTATTGGAGTGGCGTATGTTCATAGGAGAAGGGTGACCCAAGTTCCCCAACGGATAGCTGCACCTCTGCATCTCCCTACTTCCCCACAACCATGGTCAGTGGAGGGCGCGATAGGGAACGAGGCACCCCCCCTATCGTTGGACCAAGGTCCATTTTTCCTGCACATTGTCACACCATGGGCCTCCATCCTGGAGTAAGTCCCGGCACCATGGGCTGCCTAACGCGTAAGCCCCTCTTCACTTCTCACGGACGCATCCTTCACGACGTGATCGTCAGGTCCTTGCAACATCTTGTTTCTCACACCGAGCATGACTCACGTGGGCTTAGAGTGAGCACCGACCCTAACCCCCACCCATAGCGAACTACGAGGAATTTGATCCATGTCAAGGCATTGTACGTAGGAAGCCTCCATGAGGTTCAAGCCACATTGCTCGGTCGTTCATTCACGTCGAGTTTCGCCCTCGTCCAACATGACGTTAAACTGTATGCCCCCCCTTGTCCCGTATGACATTAAACTGCACACCCATTTGAACTACGAGGTCTTTGATCCATGTCAAGGCATGGTACGTATGAAGCCTCGTTGAGGTTCAAGCCTACCCATCATTTCTTCACGTCGGGTCCCACCTTCGTCCAACATGACTTTAAACTGCATTCTGGTCCGACGGCAAGTCGTTGTGACTAATTTGAACTACGAGGTCTTTGATCCATGTCAAGGCATGGTACGTAGGAAGCCTTCCAAAGGTTCAAGCCCACCACTCATAGGACCAAGGTCCACCTTTACGTCGGTTCGCCGACAAAGCCCCATATGAACTACAAGGTCTTTGATCCATGTCAAGGCATGGTACGTAGGAAGCCTTTACGAGGTTCAAACCCACCATCCGGTTGTTCCGACCTCATTCACGTCGGTTCACCCTCGTCCCGCATGACGTTAAACTGTACTCTCCAATCCGAACTACGAGGACTTTGATCTGTGTCAAGGCATGGTACGTAGGAAGCCTCCCTGAGGTTCAAGCCCAACAATCATTGGCCTAGACCGTCTCCTTGTCGGTGTGCCAAGTCCCCATTCCACAATCTGAACTACGAGGACTTTGATCCATGTCAAGGCATGGTACGTAGGAATCCTCCCATAGGTTCAAGCCCATTTTCCATCGGACCGAGGTCCCTCATTTACGTCGGTTCACCGACACCCATCGCTCGTCGTTTATTCACAACAGGGTTCACCCCCATCTCCACTGGACGTTAAACTCGTGGCGTACCCTGCGTTAAACACGGGAAGATGAGGAAAACCTCAGATATGTGTCTATGACATATAATTCCCCGCACTCGATGTGGGATGCCTCGGGCTTCCACGCCCTCGAGAAGCCCTATGGCAGCGTACCCTGCGTTAAACACGAGAAGCTGAGGAAAACCTCAGATATGTGTCTATGACATATAATTCCCCGCGCTCGATGTGGGATGCCTCGGGCTTCCACGCCCTCGAGAAGCCCTGTGACCAGGGATAATAGACAGACATGCTAGGTTCCCCAGCATCCAGACACGCTATTGATGCCTCAACGTGACTACTCCCCCGACTGAAGGTTGCTGCCCTGACTGGACCCTTTGGAATGTCTTGACAGAAGCAGTGTAATTAACCGGCGTCCATGGAAACATGGCACTGGGAAGAGTTTCACGAACTACGTATGAAATCTATGAGGGAGACCCGGACTAGGTGAAAAGTTCTGAGGAGGAATCCATGGAAGGAAGAACCGACAACCCATCATCCCGTTTCGATAAAGGAGCAGACGTCCCTAAATAAGGAGCGAATGCCAACCGCCTTTGGAAAGAGGGAATCCGGGGCAACAAGCGCCGCGTGTCCTCCTCCTCGGACGGACGGATGCACGCGCACCCCAGAGAAATCATCGGAAACAGAAATGGTGAACTCGACGTGAAGTTCTTCTCCTCAATATGGAGATTAGTAGCGTTCGAGACACTAGTAGATTGACATGTCACCGGATCCAGATATCCGGTGCCTGGTCCTGCCAAGAAAATAGCGGGCCTGTCGTGAAACTCATCGGAAGTCAGGGTAGTAGAACGTGGGGCACCCCGTTCTATAGTGTGTCGGCGTGGATCCTTCTTACAGACGTGGATAACGGAAGGACACTGGGGCACTGGTTGTCGATCCTTTTCCCTCTTAGTGCTGATGAGTTGATCCCTTCATTTCTCAGGAACCAGGTTGCTGTTACAGAGACGCGATCACCGCTCGCTATCCTACGCAGGGGCAGGGGAAATATCACCACAACCACCCCACATGGCGCCGCTACCGCCACGATGGCTGCCACATCGCGGAATACAGGGCGCCCACGCCCCCTTTCCCCATCAGAGGTCATCCAGCGAAGGGTGATCAACAACCTCGTATGCAGGTACGTGGAGGAAGGGGTCATCCCAAATAGATATGGCCTGCTTGGACCTGGAGGCCTCCAGGCCCCACCGTCAATGCCTCCCTAACAGGACGCGCAGGGAGCCCCTGCTCCCTACCCCAACGTTCAACCGTTTCGGGAGCCTGTCCCTGGAACGCCTTGACGACTCCTCGCCTTACGCCGAAGAGGCGAGCGTCGTCCGGCTCAGCCCGCTCAGGGTCCCGACCCGAGGGATCTAGGAGAGAGCTCATGTCCGTCCGTGTCAACGCCGCCGTCCGGCTCCGCAGGAAGAGCAGGCCGGCCATGTTCCTGCAGCACCTACACCAGCTCGCCTGACCCGACATCAGCGTCGGGCCCGGGCTGAGGACGCTTGCCCAGGCGCGTCGACGTCGACAGCTACAGTGGCCCGAGCCACCGCCAACGTGCATTATGAAGCCCCCGCATACACTGAGCAGGGGAACTCCTTCACTCAACCAGGATCGAGACCCCGACCGCCCCGCGGGTAGGCTGGGTTGGCTCTCCGGGTTGCAGGCCCAAATGGTGATCGCCGCGAACTAACCCGCGGTGATGTCACCCCGTACGGAGGTCCTCCCCGTACCACTACTCCACAGAGCGCGGACCTTCCCCGCTCTTAAGTTCGTCATGGAGGCATGCCTCGTGCTGCCCCCATCCCGAAGGAAGACCTGCCACGCGGCAGTGACGCTCGGCGTGGAAACCTTTCCCGCGCCCACTCTACAGGGTATGAAGTCCACCCTCCTACCCCCGACTGCCGATCTGAAGGCACTATCCACCAATCCTTCTCCAATGTGGGGGCCCTCCCTACGTCCTCTCTGCAACCGGCGAAGGCCCTCCTCGCCCCAGAAATTCGAGGAGTGAAGGTCAGCCTCGCTCTGCCCGCATCGACCATGGAGGTCCTCCCCATGCTCTTGCCGATTCCAACAGAGGCTTCGCCCACATGGGTGTTTTTCGTGGAGGTCCTCCCCACGTACCATTCGACATTTGCCATGGTGCCCCTCGCACCTCGGCTATCTCGAGTGGGGGTTCTCTCTGCCACAGTTCCAGCGCCGCCCTGAGACTCCATGATAGGGATCAACCCTGTCCCAAAGAGTCACCCCGGGGTAGGAGAGCAGGTCGTCGCCGCCACAAGAAGAGTCCTGGGAAAGCCCGGGTGGAGATCAAACCTGCCCGTTTCTCCGACTCTGAAGCGGAGTGCGATTCAGAAATAGAACCTTCTCCCCGCTCCTCCGTATCAAGGACCGGGGCAAGAACCAGACGCGTTAGCCTCATTCTCCCGGAATATGAGGTCCACCAGATTCCCGTCTCTCTCCGCAGGTACATCCAGGAGGAAGAAATCTTGGGAATTCCGCAGGTCTCGACTGCGCAATCATCGCCATCGTCACCAGAAGCACCCTCTACCTATACCAGAGATCACGAAGAGCTGTTTTGGGGGACAGTGGTGGTAGAATGATGACATGACCAGTCGCCGGTAGCTGCGATTCCTGTGCCGTAAGTCGTGGCTATCAGACCATCGTACCGTGACATCGTTGCCAGGTCACCTCACTCTTCGGAGGATGACCCTGAATTCGGCGGCCAGTCAGCTCGTTCGCTATATTCTCCGCCTCCGAGTTTGTTATCCCAGAGGTCCGCCTCGGTACCGCTACCGGTCCCTCAGCCGCCCCCGGTTGACGAGTGGGGCAATACAGGGCCAGACTCTGAGTCCAAACCCAGGAGCTTCTGGAGTATTCTTGCAGTAGATTACTTTCCGGAGAAGTTCTAGCTGACGGCGGCTCTGAATTTTCGCATACCAGAGTCCCTTACCCCTAAAGAAGTGGGGTGTTTCTGTCAAACCCTATTGGTGACACACTTCCACCTCCGTTACGAATGGGTGGTGTACCCCAGAAGTCGAGAGCACTTCGAAGAAATCGGCGAGCAGTGCCGCCTGATCGATTCGTCCGCACTCCTTGTGACCCAGCACCCCGAGTCGCCAGGCCATCAGGGCGCCCTACAACGGAAATGTGTTCAGAGTTTTAAAGAACTCCGCAGAATCGTCAGGGAAGCTACCCCCCATGTGCAAGTCCGTGGTTGGGGACACTATGCCGCTCTCCTCTTCGACCCTATCCGACGGCAGCCCGATTCATTATGTGACATCGAGGACATGCCCCCGATAGGGGTCGCGGTACACATGGCCGACATTGCGGACAAGGAAGACGAGCTTGAACTCCTTGATGGAGACTCCCCCCCCCCCCCCCCCCGAGGGCGTACCGCCACTGCTGGAACCATCAGGGAGGATTACCCGTCAGCAGAGGAACCTGCTAGGCCTCCCCGTACCCACCGAGTCGCTGGTACTCGGTCGAAACACCGGCAAGGGTAAAGAGCATGTCGGAACTGTCAAGCACTCCGACCCGTCCACCTCTGTGCAAGAAACGGATGAAGATCCCGAGAAGGCCACATTACGCCAACAGCTTGCTGAGCAGAAGAGGCTAGTTGACGAACTCTTGGCTGAGCGCGCTGCAGAGCGGTGACCCGACTATGGTGATCCCAGGCCGGGGCAGCAGGGGCAGGAACAAGTTCCCCCCGGTGAGATGCCTCCGGGAAACCCTGATCATGCTACTGCCGCAGACAGGGCAGAAGCCGGAAAATATGGCAAGAGGGCGCGATACGTCTCGCCAAACCCTCCCCAGCGACGGGGCAATCTGAAGAATCCAGTCCGGGTTCCCCCAGTCGCCCCATAGGTCATTCCGCCAGTTGATCCACGAGCAGCCGAAGCAGTCTACCATGTTGAAGAACCTAGAAATGCACTTGTGGTTAGGGATCCACGTCAAGACAGGGACCCCCACCCGGATGATCTTATTGCGGCACTCACAGCTCGCCTCGACACGTTGGAAACGCGGTAGGTGGTGGTCCCACCGGATGGCAAGCCTTATCCCGCGTGGGTGGATGATATGCCCGCACCTCCGGGTTTTGGGAACCCCACTTTCTCACCCTTCAATGGGATAGGGGACCTGCCACAGCACTTGGCACATTTTTCTTCCAGGTGTGGCCCCATGCTGGGGACCCCGACTAAGCAAGAAGCCGCCAAACTCCAGTGTTTCGTACAGACATTGGAAGGTCCAGCATTCGTCTGGTACAACCAGCTCCCTATCGGATCGGTGATTGGTTGGGAGGACCTTCAGTGGAAATTCCTATACCATTTTAGCTCCACCACGTGGAAGACCAGCATTGCAGGCCTCTTCAAGTGCAAGCAGAGGCCTGATGAGCAAGTCGTATATTTCACCGCTCGGTGGAAGGGACTTACGTATTCTCTCGATATGCCACTGACTCAGGAGAAATTACTTATGATGTGTGTGGGGAACATCAAGACAGACCTGGTACCCTCCCTGATTACCCAGAACTACCCTGGAGGGTTCAGAGATTTCTCAGATAAGGCTCAGTGCCTTGAGGATGCCCTGGAACAGGCTTGTCAGGCACGTTTGTTGCCCCCTATGATCCCAGCCAGGAGGACCGCCAGGGCTGAACCCGCCGCGGTGGCCCAAATAGAAGCCCCAAGGCAGCTGGAGTTACTGCCGGCGGCACCACCCCCGCAACCCCGCAGAGATCCTCCACCTCAAGCACAGGCTCCTGCCCAGCAGTGACCGCCTCAGAACTGACAGGTTCCCCCGCGCAATGCGCCACCACCACCTAGGCGATACAATCAGGCGCCGCCTCCTCGGCAGGCCCCTCCGGCCCCTTGTCAAGGCCAGGCCCCCAGGGCCCCCTATTAGGAAAAAAGGCACCAGAATTATTCGTTCAACAAAAATCAGGTCCCTGGCTACTTCCGAAGTGCTCTAGAGCAAGGGATTGTGCGTCTGCCCGAGTGCAGAAGGCCAGCAGAGGTGAATCTCACCGATCACCCCAACTAATGCCCTTATCATCAAATTCTGGGGCACACCCTCAAGCAATTCTATGTGTTTAAAGACTGGCTTCAAGACCAGATCAACAACAACATAGTCAAGTTGGGCCCCTCACCAGCACAAGTGGCGGGTGTCTTTGTAGGATCAGAGATAGGCAGCGACAGCGAAGGCGAGTGGCAGCAGGTCCCCAGCCACAGATCACGGAAATATGACGACTGGATGGCTCGAAAAACCATCGTTTGTGCCCATGGTATCATCCGGGCGCGCCTGAAGCAGTCGGAACCTTCAGAAGAAGTAGCTGGTGCCTCCGCATCGTCTTCACAGTCGACCTCTTCCCAAAAGGGCAAGCAGCGGCGACGCAAGAAGAAGCAGCGTGCACCGCCGGTGCCGTTGTCATCCCGCACTCTTGGTGACTTTATGCCCCCTAAAATGTGGATTCCTCCCAGAATCCTCCTAGCGATGGATGACTCCTCGAGCGACAGCCAGGGGTACGCTTCGGTTAACACCGTGGAGATGGTAAAACCCTATATGACCCCCGATGAGGGGGAACGCCAGGCGAACCTCCCTAATGTTTCCAGCTGACATCAACGTCAGCGGAATCGCAACCGCGCCGGTCATCGAGATACATCAGCAGGCACTTTCAGTCAAGCCGTGCACGCTACTGAGACCAGGCAGCAGGCCTAACGCAGAGCTCAGCACGCGCAACCCCATCTAACGCCCTCGTCTCTGCCTCCACTACCGTTCGTGCTACTAGATTGGGGAGAGCTGCCTCATTCGTATCACATTCAGTCTTGCCCGGCTACAGGCTAGCCTCCGCTGTCCAATCCTAGTCCGGCGACTACTATTCAGGCTTCAACTAGTAGGCAGCAGGATGTACCCAGTACTAGTCGATCGCCGGTTCAACCGACAGGACCCGTTATGCCTCCAAGTGCCGAACGACCTCATGTAAGCAGAGGTTCGCGTTTGTCACGAAAGTATGATGTCCTGAAGCACCTGGCCGGCATTCCAGCGAGGCTCTCCATCCTTGAGGCCCTTCACCTGTCATCCGAAATGCGCGAAGCGCTTGCTGAGGCCCTAAGGAGCCCCCTCCAGTTTGAGACGCAGGTAGCAGCTGCAGAAGCCTTCCATACCGAGACGATTGAAAACGCCGAATGTCATGTGATTATCTCATTCTCCGGTGAAGATGAGGACCCTCCTATATAGGGGCACATTCGCCCGCTGGACATCACTGGCCACTTCAATGGTGTGGAAGTCTGCCGCTGCCTCGTTGACACGGGTTCCGGAATCAATCTAATTCTGACTCGGACGTTGCGAAAGCTGGGTCTGTCTGAAGGTGATTTAACTCCCTCTGACCTCAAAATCCAGTGGTACGACAGGACCGAGAAAACCCCAGTCAGCAAGATCTGCTTGAAGACTCAGTTCGGTGGCTTAATTGCCAGCACTGAGTTCATGGTCGTCTCTCAGGACACCGCCTACAACGCATTGATGGGTAGGCCATGGCTCCATCTGCATGTAGCGGTCCCTTCGTCGTATCACCAGTGCCTCAAATACTTGCTCAACGGTCGAGTAGGCATGCTCCAAGGAGATGTGTCCCCTTTCGCTTCTTGTGAGGCCCGCTATCTGGATGCGGGTTATTACAAAAGTAAGGATAAACAGATCCTAGTAAGTGAGGATGAACCCGCCCCGGTCACAAGTGATCCCTGGGCAAGCATGGATGACGCCTACATCCTCCCGATCCACCGGTTGGAGGCCACGACCCCTGACATGGGGCAATGTTTTGTTGTTTCGGGTACGCAAGGAAGGCATGTTCCCGTGTCCAAGCGATGACGGAAAATCACCTCGTACTCCTACATCAACCAGGCTCAGGTGATCCCGGAACCTCCTACCCTTGTACGGTACTGGGACGTCAAGCTTATGACAACCGCAGTGCGCCATACGTGTCTCTTCCGCCGGGCTGGAATTAACCGACTCAGGCCGACACGTCACCACTGCTTTGATATCATCAAACCGGGCCCCTTAGGCCGAAGGCCAGATGGGATAGGGTCGACTGCCTTCATTGCTATGGTCTCAATGGAAAGTGACTCTCCGGATATGATGACCACTGCTGCCCGAGCCGGCACCAGCTTCCCCTCAGATTTTGATAGCCCAGAAGCATCTCCCGTCGCGGGAAGTTCCCCCACGGGTGGGGAGGAAGACCTGGAGGATGCTCCCCCCGCCTTTGAAGAAGGCGTCTCTACCACGGTTGATGAACTGGTACATGTGAACCTTGGTAGCGAGGAAGATCCGAGACCCACATTGATCAGTGCAGCCATGTCCCTCGAGGAGCGGCAGCAGTACATAGACTTCCTCAAACAGCACCGTGATGTGTTTGCTTGGAGTTACAACGAGATGCTAGGACTAGATCCCCGGGTAGCCGTTCACCATCTAGGCCTCCCGGAAAAACATCGTGGGTTTAAGCAGCCTCCCAGGAAGATGCACCCTTCTCATGGTGATATGGTTGAGGCCGAAGTTGACAAGCTAATCAAAGACAACTTCGTTAAGGAGGTCTAGTACCCCAAGTGGCTTGCCAACATTGTCCCAGTTAGGAAGAAGAATGGGCAGATTAGATTCTGCATCGACTTCCGCGATCTTAATCGCCACTGCCCAAAGGATGACTTCCCACTCCTAGTGACGGAGTTATTGATTGACACCACGGCCGGGTTCCAAGCTCTCTCTTATATGGATGGGTATTCCGGGTGCAACCAGATCCGGATGGCCCCTGAAGACGAGGAGTCCACTGCCTTCAGGGCTCCCCAAGGTACCTTTTGCTTCCAGGTTATGCCATTCGGCTTGAAAAAATGCAGGTGCCACTTATCAGAGGGCCATGCATCGCATATTCAAGCCGATTCTCGGAACATTGGTGGAATGCTATGTGGATGACCTCGTAGTCAAATCACGTCAGCTCCAGGACCATCTCAAAGACCTCGAGAAAGTGTTCGGTTTCCTCCGTTCTCGTCACCTAAAGATGAACCCGTTGAATTGTGCTTTCGGGGTCACCTCTGGGAAGTTTTTGGGATTTGTTGTCAGATACCGAGGTATCGAGATCGACCCGGAGAAGATCAAGGCCATCAGCCAAATGCCTCCCCCAAGCAACATTCGGGAACTTCGAGGCCTTCAAGGCCACTTAGCCTATATATGCCGATTCATCACCAATCTGGCCGGAAAGTGTAAGCCCTTTTCCCGGCTCATGAAGAAGGGCGCCGCCTACGAATGGGATGAGTAAATCAAGCATTATCTGCTCCAACCTCCGGTCTTGATGCCACCCATCTCTGGAAAGCCAATGGTCCTTTACGTGACCGCCCTGGAGAGATCCCTCGGTGTGCTGCTTGCCCAGAAGAATAACGAGGGTACTGAGAATAGTCTCTACTATCTCAGTCACATGCTTCTCGATATAGAGGTCAGATACTCCCCTATCGAAAAGAGCTTCCTTGCTCTCGTATTCGCCGTGCAGAAGTTGCGACATTACCTGCAGCACCATGAGGTGCAATTGGTCTCCCAGGTAGACCCACTGAAGTACATCCTGAACCGCCCCATGCTGACTGGCCGACTAGCACGGTGGGCAGTGATTCTCCAGCAGTTTGATATCAGGTTTGTACCTCAGAAGTCCATTAAGGGACAGGCGTTGGCAGACTTTTTAGCTGCCCATCCAACCCCCGCGGACCAATCCCTGGACCTGGATTTCCCTGATGAGACGATCCTCTCAGTCGATCATGTTGTCCCGTGTTGGCAAATGCATTTCGACGGCGCCTCCCGGAGCCCCACTGGTTGGAGGCTCAACGATCCCAAGCTCAACAGAGTGGGCCTGGGTATTGTCTTTATTACCCCGGTGTAGGCCATCCTGCCATACTCATTCCTGTTGTCAGAAGGTTGCACAAACAACGAGGTAGAGTACCAGGCTCTCATCACCGGCCTCGAGTTGGCCCTTGAGATCCATGTGCCCCATCTGCATGTGAAAGGAGATTCCGAGCTAGTAATCATACAGGTTAATGGTGACTATGTCGTCAGGAAGCTGGAGCTTGCACTGTTGTTGGAGTACACCCTCCGTCTAATGGTCCAGTTCGCTTCTCGACCAGAGGTTACCCATGTCCCACGGTCACAGAACGGTCAAGCAGACGCCTTGGCTGGCTTAGCCGCATCGCTCGCAGAACCCGAGCAAGATGATTTGATCATACATGTGGCACACCGGAGAGTCATTGCCCCCATCACCCAAGAGGACAATGATGGCCTACGAGTAGGTCATCTCACCGCCGGACCCTCTACGTCAGGGGTCCGAGGTTCGTCAGACACAGTGGTTGAAGCCACTCCCAACTGGAGGGAACCTTTTGTTGAGTATCTCCAAAATGGTCGCCTCCCGGACGACCGGGCCGAGCGCGAGCGAATCCGATGTCGCGCGCTGCAATTTACCCTCCAGAGCGGCCCCAGTCTTGAACAGATCCTCTATAAGCGGAGTTTCGATGGTTTCCTCCTCCGTTGCATCCAAGGAGTAGAGATACCTCAAGTTATGCAAGAGGTTCACGCCGGTTCCTGTGGCGCCCATCAAGCTGGGCCGAAGCTGTCCCATCAGATCCGGATGTTGGGGTACTTCTGGCCCTTTATCATCCACAATTGTATTGGATATGCCAAGAGATGCCACGCGTGCCAAGTTCACGCCAACTTCCTGCATCGGCCGCCGGAGCCCCTCCACCCCACCAAGTACTCTTGGCCATTTGCGGTATTGGGACTTGATGTAGTGGGACCGTATCCACCAACAACAGCCCGCCAGTGTAGGTTCATCCTGACTGCTACAGATTTCTTCTCCAAGTGGGCAGAGGCAGTTCCGCTCAAAGAGGTCAAGGCCCGTTCCATCGTTGACTTTGTGAGCTCCAACATTATCCACCGGTTTGGGGTCCCTCACGCCGTCCTCACCGATAACGGCACCCACTTCCGAGCGGCTGAACTGAAGAAATTGTATGCCAAGTACGATATCCGGTCGAACCATACCTCCCTCTACTACGCACAGGAAAATGGACAGATCGAGGCGTTTAACAAAACCCTCTCTAACATTCTGCAGAAGATGGTTGGTCAGAACAAGAAAAGTTGGTCGGACAAGCTCCCCAACGCCCTCTGGGCTTACCGGACGACGACTCGCAACTCTGTAACACCCCGAGCTTCCATGATACGCTTCTCATTCAATAATGCAATAGCGGGTGTTGTACGCAACCTCGAGCTCTAACACACACCACAACTAATTAAACTAGCCGTTGTGAATAGTAATACCTACTTTTTGAAATTTTATAAATTTTATTTATCAAAATGGACTTCATTTTTGGATTCGGAATATTGAAATTAGCCTATGTTGAATTTTTGGTATTTTTCTGAGAACTTCTAAATTTTTATGAATAGTGAAAAATACTTAAAAACTACTTTTTAAAAAAAAATAATTTATAGTGATAAATTATAATATTTAGTGGTTTTAAAGTATAATTAGAATATATTTTTACCATTTTATCCAATGGTGGTCATTAGAATTAATTTAACATTGAAATTGGACATAAACAATTGCCAATCTTTTGATATAAATTGTTTCTTAAAAACACGCTATTTGTTGTAACAGCAGGAATTAATTATAAAATTAATTAATACAACTTATATGTTTGGAATTTTGTAAAATAGACATCATTTTTGAATTCGGAATATCAATTATAGCTTAGGGTGAAATTTTGGCATTGTTCTGAAAAACATCAATTTTTGATGAATAGTGAAACCACTAAGTGGTAGTTAAATAACTGATTTTTCGTTTAAATGAAATATTACCACTTCTGTGATTTGATTTTCAAAAATCCGACATACATGGTTGTCATTAAGAAGTAAAATGTGGTTCAATGAGATTAAAATAATTTTTTGGTGAATAGTAACTTTTAAGTTCTTAATCGCGATTAGAGGTAATTAGTGTAGTTTAAGGTAAAAATAATGTTTTAATAATATGAGATGAGCATGACACTTGTCCTACTCCTATTGGATGAGTCATGGCCGACCAAGACAACCCATGGGTCAACTTGGGGACCCCATGGAGCCACTTTAGTTGGAAAATGACATTAATATATATTTATTTAATGTTAAAATTAAATTGACACAAACATGAGTTATTTTACTAAAACAGTTTTTAAGTGGGGTTAAACAAGTCCATATTTTGACTATAAATATTCATTAGAAAGCTAAAAAGATTTCCCACATCATAGTATTTTTTTTATAATTTTTAGACATTAAATAAATTAAATTATTTATGACATAATTATGATGAAGCGATGACCACATTATTTAACGATTTAAATAAAATGAGAAGATAATGAAACATCCAAGGCTTACACTTGTAAAAAGCCTATTGGATGAAGAGATTTCGAACCCTTATCACCTTATCCACGAATTATATAAGTGTGGGACCTTTAGAATCCGAAAAGCATTGTGTAATAATGTAACATTTCAATCTTTCCAAAAGAGCCCCTCCTCTCCTCTTATAAAAGGCCCCCACCTCTCACACCTTATTCACACCTTCAAGCCATTTGGCTCGGCCAACCTCTGCCCAAATACTCTCCCAACTTCCCCCTCTTACTCCTAGAAGCCTCACTTTGGGCATAACTCTTCCCAAGGAATCCTTTGGCTCAAATCAAAAAGAGTTACCCGATTTTGAGGTAATGTCTTCTCTAATGTTGTTTTGTTTTATTTTTCTTCTCCAACCCCCTAAACTCTTTTCATTACTTTCTTTTGTAACAACACCAGTATCTAAAATATACTAGGATGTTGTTATGATAAGGATTTGGTTTACACTTACACACACCTTCGTCTAATGGTGAAAGAACATACGGTTTCTGTGGATGGCGAATTTCTGCCTCACGAAACGATGATTGTTCAACACTCATATAACACCTTCAAAGGTGGCCATTAAGATGTCACTATTTTTAGATATGATATATAATATGTTTATGTTTTACTTATGCTTCTGTATTTCTCATTTATGTCATACTTTATGATTTCCATTATGGGTAAAACGCGATAATTTCATTTTAGGAAGTGCGGACTACCGCCCCCTCAAAGTGATTTGAATCGTTAATGCCATATGTGGGATGTATAAAGGATGGAGTAAATGGTATTATACACTATATTATACTGGAACTATATTATATCTTTATATAATTATGATTTCATTCCATTAAATATGAAATAGAAATGAAAGTAGCGTTCATGCGTACGTACGGCTTACCGTCTCCATGAACGGTGCATTTCATTTCTTACCTTTAAATGTTACGTAATATTATAAATGAATGTATATACTGGATATATAAGATATATATGACATCTAAATCATGAATATAATTCTGGAGATAATGGATACTCTACCACATAAACAACTTGTAATTATAAGAAGTTTATTGTTGACTCAAGTACCAAAGATCGACAAAACGACCGTTATTAACTTAAATAATTACATAATGTTCATATCATTGTAATAAGTGATATAAAAAGGATAATTAAATTGAAAATGGTTCTTAATAATGTATATATTAACTCTAGTTTATTATTCAGGAGTTTAAAGAATGGTTGAGTCAAGTCAGACACGAGGTAAGGGAACTTCTTAACCCAACTTCAATTCTTTGGGTTAATCTCCTACTTTCAAATTACTTCATGATATTATTATGTCCTATCTTGTATTTTTACTTTCTTTATGTGTATCTATAGTGAAAACACATAATAGATCTATTTTATTTGTAAGGTAATTTCTTAACCCAACTTCCATTCTTTGGGTTAATCTCCTACTTTCAAATTATGTCGATATTATTATGTCATATTTTGTATTTTTACTTTCTTCATGTGTACCTATAGTGAATACACATAATCGATCTATTTTATTTTAAAAATGATCTTTTTATGGACTTCGTCTCAATCTCCTTTCATTGAGGCATATTTGGTTTTATACACAATTTTCTTTTATACGGTGTATAAACCCCTTTGACTTTTATGTTTATTCAAAAGGAATCTTTTTTTATACGAAGTGTTTTGCTAAAAGACAAAAGGGAATGTTTTTCTTTCCGTACTTATGCGGCGACAATGACTTCTCCGCCACCGTGACCATTATTTGAGTTTCGGCTTCCTATACAAGCCATACTTTTTTTTAAAAGAAAAATAAATACAAAGTTTGAACTTTCTTTTATTTTGGTATTGAAAATGGTTTTGAAAGCGTTTTTATTATATCAATGTGTTGTATTGATATCTTGTGATTGAAATGTGGAAATTTTATGTTTCCTTTATGCATGTTTTATGTGATACGATTATGTTATGGTTTATGATATGTTTAAACCTATTCATATGAGGAATGTATTGGACTTAATAAGTGACGGGTGGAGCCCGCTATAGCTCCTCGATGCATCGGTAGGCCTCATGAGACAACTAGACGTGGAATTGGCCGAGGCCCTTTCCCAATTTGATTTATGGTTTTGGCCGAGGCCTTAATCATTTTAGACGTCTTGGCCGAGGCCTTGACAAAATGTTTCAGAATGTCTGGCATTATACATTCCCTCATTATGAAAGTGGTTATTGATATTGCATGTGATTATTCGACCAGTAGAATATCCATGTGAAGAAGTAAATGGCTTTATCTCATTTTACTTTTTCCATATTATGTTGAAGTTCAAGTTTAAAAAGCTTTTGTTTTAGTTATACATTTCCTTAAATGTTAAAGTTTATTTATGAAAGCTTCCGCAATATTGTTATCCTTACTGAGCATCTGAGCTCACCCCTTTCAATGTCTTAATATTTTCCAGGATGTGAAGAAGTATTTTATGAATGAGCTGCAGGGATAGTCAGAAGAGGATATGAGTGTGGACTATGGAGACTTTGTTATTGTAGTTTTTCACTTTATGATTTATTGTAACGTTTACGAATGTATCTAGTGTTTCCAAGGCTACTAAACTAATCGGTCTTTCGAGACTTGATCTTTTGTGATCATGCCAATGTTACGAAGTAACGCACCGACTCTGGGTAGCTGGTGTCGGGGCGTTACAGTTGGTATCAGAGGCAGTTTAGTACTAACCTTGGAAGCTAGATTTAGATAAACTCTGATTAGAGCACATATCCCGAAGATAGACTTTGAGGATTAGTATAGAAGAACTTCCTAGAATTTTGGTATTGTAGAGATGTTGTGAGTTTTCCGAGCAATACATCCCTATCTGGATATGAGCAGGTAGAGGCGGCTCTGGCACAGATGTACCTAGGGGTAAAACCCGAAAACACCGCTTTGAGATAGACTCGAACGGGAACTGGTGCACGACAACGGGCCTTGCTGCACTCTTGGTTACGCCACTCCCGGGGGATATGCTTTGGATAATTCTCATTTTCTTTACAACCCACTATGAAGGGTTATGAGTATATACTTCCTCAAAGGAAACATTTCTTTTTATGATTATGGATTATATCCATAAATAGTTCAATTTATGTAAAGTATTTTACAAATATGGAATTATGTATTTTATTTCATAAACTAATCTAGTTTATGACATTGTTTAGAAATGACACCTAGTGGAAGGAATGGAAACTGTATCAATGCACGCACTCCGTGTAGGGATTTCCCTCCTTCTCAAGATAATTATGGTGGAGCTAGTGATACAACTGGTGCTGATCAGCTTCTCACCGTACTGGGACAACTCACGAAGGTTATGAATAATAACCTTACTCGTATAGAGCACCCTGATCCGCAACGTGGAGGATCAATGCTAGACCGGTTCATGAGGCAACAACCACCAACCTTCAATGGGAGTACAAATCCTATAGTAGCTGAGCAATGGATAAATTCCTTAGAGAAAATATTCCATGCCTTGGGGAGTAGTGAAAGGGAGAAAGTTGTCATGGCAGTTTACCGCCTCACTGGAGATGCCGATCAGTGGTGGTCGCTGATTCAAAACACAAAGGAAGATGATGACGTATCGAATATGGAATGGAGGGAGTTCAAAGAGCTTTTCTTAGAAAAATACTTTCCTCGTGACCATCGAGAAGATATGGAAAGGCAATTTCTGAGTCTGAGGCAGAAGGAGGATGAGAATGTCGTAAAGTATGAGGCTAACTTTACAAGGTTAGCGAGGCATGATTCCGATTATATACGTAACCCAAGAAGTAAGATTGATCGTTTCTTTGATGGGTTAAAACCATTTCTCCGTCGAGATTTAGTATCACAAACCTTCTCATCATACGAAGATATTGTCTCGTGTGCTATCAAGACAGAAAAGGAATTCTCTAAGTCTTATGACAACAAAGTAAAGCAAGAGAAGAAGAGAACGTTGGAACAAGAGACAGATAAAGAGAAAAGGGGAAAGAAGGATTTTCCATTATGTGATAATTGTGGGAAGAATCACCCTGGTACTTGCCTAAAAGGAATGGGAGTTTGTTATAAATGTGGAGAAAAGGGTCACCAGGCTCGTGATTGCAAGGGAAAGAAAGAGGCTATCAAAGTTGAATGCTATAATTGTAGAGAAATGGGTCATTATGCAAATGAATGTCCTAAGAATCAGGGAAACATACCTCAGAAAAGGCCAAGGGATCAAGGACAAGCTTATGCTGTTACTACAGTTGAAGCAGAATAGCTAATGTATTGGTGCTTTTGGACTGATGGATTATATTTCGGTTATTAGAATAATGTGATATATATATATATAAGGATTGTACTGCAGTACTTGTTGATTTCAGTAAGGTTTTAATATGATGAAGGTAATCATATTTTTAGTATGTGACAATAAGAGAAACTTTACTTTGGTTGGGGAATCTGATAAATTGATTTTGGAATTAAGAGACCTTTTAGAGAAAGTCTGGACAGAGGTATTTTGGATAACTATAAAGGTTGGAGTGGATTAAGTTGATCTTTGGATAGTATTGTTTAAGGTTAAAACATTTATGAAGATTATTTTTGGAATAGTATAGTACTATATTTTTAGGAAAAGGACAACCTGCAGGGTGAGGCATAACCCGTCGCGTCGGACAAAGCTGCAGGAATCGAACCCACAATCATAGTGCTGCATGCCTTTATTTCCTACCACTATCCTACAGGAAGTCCCTGGTTATTACAAAATAATTTTACTAATCTAAATGGTATGTGTTAACATTTTTAACCTTATACAATTAGGATAAATAGAATATTTTTGAGTTCCGTTACCATTTGGAGTAAAAGTTGGGTTTGTGGTAAAAAATTTATTAACGAATGAAAGTATACGTAACAAGTATGTATATTCCCTTACGTTCTTAGTAAATCTCTTAAATAAATTCCTCAACATTATAAAAGGTAACTTAAAACAAAAATGTTGTCGGTTAACTTTTCCAACTGGGGATTCAATGACCATTTAACCAATCACAAGTTTGTGATTTTCTTGTAGTTAAACTTTCTCCTAATCATGTTTTCTATAACTCTCCATCAGACCTTGATGGTTTGTTTCTCCTCCATATCCATATTTTCATAGAATCCTAGAATGGGCTATATCGGGTGACCTTTGTACTTATCTTTCTTTCTTTTAATGTTATATATTTATTAACCTTATTTCCGACGTGGGTTTTCCACAAAGGTATTTTCTATTTTCAACCTTTTATTTTCAAAGAAAATTTTCAAATTGCGAGGACGCAATTTATTGAAGGAGGGGAGAATGTAACACCCCGAGCTTCCATGATACGCTTCTCATTCAATAATGCAATAGCGTGTGTTGTACGCAACCTCGAGCTCTAACACACACCACAACTAATTAAACTAGCCGTTGTGAATAGTAATACCTACTTTTTGAAATTTTATAAATT
This sequence comes from Viscum album, assembly GCA_963277665.1. Classification (NCBI taxonomy): domain Eukaryota; kingdom Viridiplantae; phylum Streptophyta; class Magnoliopsida; order Santalales; family Viscaceae; genus Viscum; species Viscum album. The sequence continues at coordinate 485,195,472 of OY728155.1, forward strand.
TTATTTATCAAAATGGACTTCATTTTTGGATTCGGAATATTGAAATTAGCCTATGTTGAATTTTTGGTATTTTTCTGAGAACTTCTAAATTTTTATGAATAGTGAAAAATACTTAAAAACAACTTTTTTAAACAAAATAATTTATAGTGATAAATTATAATATTTAGTGGTTTTAAAGTATAATTATAATATATTTTTACCATTTTATCCAATGTTGGTCATTAGAATTAATTTAACATTGAAATTGGACATAAACAATTGCCAATCTTTTGATATAAATTGTTTCTTAAAAACACGCTATTTGTTGTAACAGCGGGAATTAATTATAAAATTAATTAATACAACTTATATGTTTGGAATTTTGTAAAATCGACATCATTTTTGAATTCGGAATATCAATTATAGCTTAGGGTGAAATTTTGGCATTGTTCTGAAAAACATCAATTTTTGATGAATAGTGAAACCACTAAGTGGTAGTTAAATAACTGATTTTTCGTTTAAATGAAATATTACCACTTCTGTGATTTGATTTTCAAAAATCTGACATACATTGTTGTCATTAAGAAGTAAAATGTGGTTCAATGTGATTAAAATAATTTTTTGGTGAATAGTAACTTTTAAGTTCTTAATCGCGATTAGAGGTAATTAGTGTAGTTTAAGGTAAAAATAATGTTTTAATAATATGAGATGAGCATGACACTTGTCCTACTCCTATTGGATGAGTCATGGCCGACCAAGACAACCCATGGGTCAACTTGGGGACCCCATGGAGCCACTTTAGTTGGAAAATGACATTAATATATATTTATTTAATGTTAAAATTAAATTGACACAAACATGAGTTATTTTACTAAAACAGTTTTTAAGTGGGGTTAAACAAGTCCAAATTTTGACTATAAATATTCATTAGAAATCTAAAATGATTTCCCACATCATATTATTTTTTTTATAATTTTTAGACATTAAATAAAGTAAATTATTTATGACATCATTATGATTAAGCGATGACCTCATTATTTAACGATTTAGATAAAATGAGAAGATAATGAAAAATCCAAGGCTTACACTTGTCCAAAGCCTATTGTATGAGGAGATTTCGAACCCTTATCACCTTAGCCACGAATTATATAAGTGTGGGACCTTTAGAATCCGAAAATCATTGTGTAATAATGTAACATTTCAATCTTTCCAAAAGAGCCCCTCCTCTCCTCTTGTAAAAGGCCCCCACCTCTCCCACCTTATTCACACCTTCAAGCCATTTGGCTCGGCCAACCTCTGCCCAAATACTCTCCCAACTTCCCCCTATTACTCATAGAAGCCTCACTTTGGGCAGAACTCTTCCCAAGGAAGCCTTTGGCTCAAATCAAAAAGAGTTACCCGATTTTGAGGTAATGTCTTCTCTAATGTTGTTTTGTTTTATTTTTCTTCTCCAACCCCCTAAACTCTTTTCATTCCTTTCTTTTGTAACAACACCAGTATCTACAATATACTAGGATGTTGTTATGATAAGGATTTGGTTTACACTTACACACACCTTCGTCTAATGGTTAAAGAACATACGGTTTCTGTGGATGGCGAATTTCTGCCTCACGAAACGATGATTGTTCAACACTCATATAACACCTTCAAAGGTGGCCATTAAGATGTCACTATTTTTATATATGATATATAATATGTTTATGTTTTACTTATGCTTCTGTATTTCTCATTTATGGCATACTTTATGATTTCCATTATGGGTAAAACACGATAATTTCATTTTAGGAAGTGCGGACTACCGCCCCCTCAAAGCGATTTGAATCGTTAATGCCATATGTGGGATGTATAAAGGATGGAGTAAATGGTATTATACACTATATTATACTGGAACTATATTATATCTTTATATAATTATGATTTCATTCCATTAAATATGAAATAGAAATGAAAGTAGCGTTCATGCGTATGTACGGCTTACCGTCTCCATGAACGGTGCATTTCATTTCTTACTTCTAAATGTTACGTAATATTATAAATGAATGTATATACTGGATATATAAGATATATATGACATCTAAATCATGAATATAATTCTGGAGATAATGGATACTCTACCACATAAACAACTTGTAATTATAAGAAGTTTATTGTTGACTCAAGTACCAAAGATCGACAAAACAACCGTTATTAACTTAAATAATTACATAATGTTCATATCATTGTAATAAGTGATATAAAAAGGATAATGAAATTGAAAATGGTTCTTAATAATGTATATATTAACTCTAGTTTATTATTCAGGAGTTTAAAGAACGGTTGAGTCAAGTCAGACACGAGGTAAGGGAACTTCTTAACCCAACTTCAATTCTTTGGGTTAATCTCCTACTTTCAAATTACTTCATGATATTATTATGTCCTATCTTGTATTTGTACTTTCTTTATGTGTATCTATAGTGAAAACACATAATAGATCTATTTTATTTGTAAGGGAATTTCTTAACCCAACTTCCATTCTTTGGGTTAATCTCCTACTTTCAAATTATGTCGATATTATTATGTCATATTTTGTATTTTTACTTTCTTCATGTGTACCTATAGTGAATACACATAATCGATCTATTTTATTTTAAAAATGATCTTTTTATGGACTTCGTCTCAATCTCCTTTCATTGAGGCATATTTGGTTTTATACACAATTTTCTTTTATACGGTGTATAAACCCCTTTGACTTTTACGTTTATTCAAAAGAAATCTTTTTTTTATACGAAGCGTTTTGCTAAAAGACAAAAGGGAATGTTTTTCTTTCCGTACTTATGCGGCGACAATGACTTCTCCGCCACCGTGACCATTATTTGAGTTTTGGCTTCCTATACAAGCCATACTTTTTTTTAAAAGAAAAATAAATACAAAGTTTTAACTTTCTTTTATTTTGGTATTGAAAATGGTTTTGAAGGTGTTTTTATTATATCAATGTGTTGTATTGATATCTTGTGATTGAAATGTGGAAATGTTATGTTTCCTTTATGCATGTTTTATGTGATACGATTATGTTATGGTTTATGATATGTTTAAACCTATTCATATGAGGAATGTATTGGACTTAATAAGTGACGGGTGGAGCCCGCTATAGCTCCTCGATGCATCGGTAGGCCTCATGAGACAACTAGACGTGGAATTGGCCGAGGCCCTTTCCCAATTTGATTTATGGTTTTGGCCGAGGCTTTAATCATTTTAGACGTCTTGGCCGAGGCCTTGACAAAATGTTTCAGAATGTCCGGCATTATACATTCCCTCATTATGAAAGTGGTTATTGATATTGCATGTGATTATTCGACCAGTAGAATATCCATGTGAAGAAGTAAATGACATTATCTCATTTTAATTTTTCCATATTATGTTGAAGTTCAAGTTTAAAAGGCTTTTGTTTTAGTTATACATTGCCTTAAATGTTAATGTTTATTTATGAAAGCTTCCGCAATATTGTTATCCTTACTGAGCATTTGAGCTCACCCCTTTCAATGTTTTAATATTTTCCAGGATGTGAAGAAGTATTTTATGAATGACCTGCAGGGATAGTCAGAAGAGGATATGAGTGTGGACTATGGAGACTTTGTTATTGTAGTTTTTCACTTTATGATGTATTGTAATGTTTACGAATGTATCTAGTGTTTCCCAGGCTACTAAACTAATCGGTCTTTCGAGACTTGATCTTTTGTGATCATGCCAATGTTACGAAGTAACGCACCGACTCTGGGTAGCTGGGGTCGGGGCGTTACAGTTGGTATCAGAGGCAGTTTAGTACTAACCTTGGAAGCAAGATTTAGATAAACTCTGATTAGAGCACATATCCCGAAGATAGACTTTGAGGATTAGTAAAGAAGAACTTCCTAGAATTTTGGTATTGTAGAGATGTTGTGAGTTTTCCGAGCAATACATCCCTATCTGGATACGAGCAGGTAGAGGCGGCTCTGGCACAGATGTACCTAGGGGTAAAACCCGAAAACACCGCTTTGAGCTAGACTCGAACGGGAACTGGTGCACGACAACGGGCCTTGCTGCACTCTTGGTTACGACACTCCCGGGGGATATGCTTTGGATAATTCTCATTTTCTTTACAAACCACTATGAAGGGTTATGAGTATATACTTCCTCAAAGGAAACATTTCTTTTTATGATTATGGATTATATCCATAAATAGTTCAATTTATGTAAAGTATTTTACAAATATGGAATTATGTATTTAATTTATAAACTAATCTAGTTTATGACATTGTTTATAAATGAAACCTAGTGGAAGGAATGGAAACCGTATCAATGCACGCACTCCGTGTAGGGATTGCCCTCCTGCTCAAGATAATTATGGTGGAGCTAGTGATACAACCGGTGCTGATCAGCTTCTCACCGTACTGGGACAACTCGCGAAGGTTATGAATAATAACCTTACTCGTATGGAGCACCCTGATCCGCAACGTGGAGGATCAATGCTAGACCGTTTCATGAGGCAACAACCACCAACCTTCAATGGGAGTACAAATCCTATAGTAGCTGAGCAATGGATAAATTCTTTAGAGAAAATATTCCATGCCTTGGGGAGTATTGAAAGGGAGAAAGTTGTCATGGAAGTTTACCACCTCACTGGAGATGTCGATCAGTGGTGGTCGCTGATTCAAAACACAAAGGAAGATGATGACGTATCGAATATGGAATGGAGGGAGTTCAAAGAGCTTTTCTTAGAAAAATACTTTCCTCGTGACCATCGAGCAGATATGGAAAGGCAATTTCTGAGTCTGAGGCAGAAGGAGGATGAGAATGTCACAAAGTATGAGGCTAACTTTACAAGGTTAGCGAGGCATTCTTCCGATTATATACGTAACCCAAGAAGTAAGATTGATCGTTTCTTTGATGGGTTAAAACCATTTCTCCGTCAAGCTTTAGTATCACAAACCTTCTCATCATACGAAGATATTGTCTCGTGTGCTATCAAGACAAAAAAGGAATTCTCTAAGTCTTATTACAACAAAGTAAAGCAAGAGAAGAAGAGAACGGTGGAACAAGAGACAGATAAAGAGAAAAGGGGAAAGAAGGATTTTCCATTATGTGATAATTGTGGGAAGAATCACCCTGGTACTTGCCTAAAAGGAATGGGAGTTTGTTATAAATGTGGAGAAAAGGGTCATCAGGCTCGTGATTGCAAGGGAAAGAAAGAGGCTATCAAAGTTGAATGCTATAATTGTAGAGAAATGGGTCATTATGCAAATGAATGTCCTAAGCATCAGGGAAACTTACCTCAGAAAAGGCCAAGGGATCAAGGACAATCTTATGCTGTTACTACAGTTGAAGCAGAATAACTAATGTATTGGTGCTTTTGGACTGATGGATTATATTTCGGTTATTAGAATAATGTGATATATATATATAAGGATTGTACTGCAGTACTTGTTGATTTCAGTAAGGTTTTAATATGATGAAGGTAATCATATTTTTAGTATGTGACAATAAGAGAAACTTTACTTTGGTTGGGGAATCTGATAAATTGATTTTGGAATTAAGAGACCTTTTAGAGAAAGTCTGGACAGAGGTATTTTGGATAACTATAAAGGTTGGAGTGGATTAAGTTGATCTTTGGATAGTATTGTTTAAGGTTAAAACATTTATGAAGATTATTTTTGGAATAGTATAGTACTATATTTTTAGGAAAAGGACAACCTGCAGGGTGGGGCATAACCCGTCGCGTCGGACAAAGCTACAAGAATCGAACCCACAATCATAGTGCGACATGCCTTTATTTCCTACCACTATCCTACAGGAAGTCCCTGGTTATTACAAAATAATTTTACTAATCTAAATGGTATGTGTTAACATTTGTAACCATATACAATTAGGATAAATAGAATATTTTTGAGTTCCGTTACCATTTGGAGTAAAAGTTGGGTTTGTGGTAAAAAATTTATTAACGAATGAAAGTATACGTAACAAGTATGTATATTCCCTTACGTTCTTAGTAAATCTCCTAAATAAATTCCTCAACATTATAAAAGGTAACTTAAAACAAAAATGTTGTCGGTTAACTTTTCCAACTGGGGATTCAATGACCATTTAACCAATCACAAGTTTGTGATTTTCTTGTAGTTAAACTTTCTCCTAATCATGTTTTCTATAACTCTCCATCAAACCTTGATGGTTTGTTTCTCCTCCATATCCATATTTTCATAGAATCCTAGAATGGGCTATATCGGGTGACCTTTGTACTTATCTTGCTTTCTTTTAATGTTATATATTTATTACCCTTATTTCTGACGTGGGTTTTCCACAAAGGTATTTTCTATTTTCAACCTTTTATTTTCAAAGAAAATTTTCAAATTGCGAGGACGCAATTTATTGAAGGAGGGGAGAATGTAACACCCCGAGCTTCCATGATACGCTTCTCATTCAATAATGCAATAGCGTGTGTTGTACGCAACCTCGAGCTCTAACACACACCACAACTAATTAAACTAGCCGTTGTGAATAGTAATACCTACTTTTTGAAATTTTATAAATTTTATTTATCAAAATGGACTTCATTTTTGGATTCGGAATATTGAAATTAGCCTATGTTGAATTTTTGGTATTTTTCTGAGAACTTCTAAATTTTTATGAATAGTGAAAAATACATAAAAACAACTTTTTTAAACAAAATAATTTATAGTGATAAATTATAATATTTAGTGGTTTTAAAGTATAATTAGAATATATTTTTACCATTTTATCCAATTGTGGTCATTAGAATTAATTTGACATTGAAATTGGACATAAACAATTGTCAATCTTTTGATATAAATTGTTTCTTAAAAACACGCTATTTGTTGTAACAGCGGGAATTAATTATAAAATTAATTAATACAACTTATATGTTTGGAATTTTGTAAAATAGACATCATTTTTGAATTCGGAATATCAATTATAGCTTAGGTTGAAATTTTGGCATTGTTCTGAAAAACATCAATTTTTGATGAATAGTGAAACCACTAAGTGGTAGTTAAATAACTGATTTTTCGTTTAAATGAAATATTACCACTTCTGTGATTTGATTTTCAAAAATCCGACATACATGGTTGTCATTAAGAAGTAAAATGTGGTTCAATGAGATTAAAATAATTTTTTGGTGAATAGTAACTTTTAAGTTCTTAATCGCGATTAGAGGTAATTAGTGTAGTTTAAGGTAAAAATAATGTTTTAATAATATGAGATGAGCATGACACTTGTCCTACTCCTATTGGATGAGTCATGGCCGACCAAGACAACCCATGGGTCAACTTGGGGACCCCATGGAGCCACTTTAGTTGGAAAATGAAATTAATATATATTTATTTAATGTTAAAATTAAATTGACACAAACATGAGTTATTTTACTAAAACAGTTTTTAAGTGGGGTTAAACAAGTCCATATTTTGACTATAAATATTCATTAGAATGATAAAAAGATTTCCTACATCATAGTATTTTTTTTATAATTTTTAGACATTAAATAAATTAAATTATTTATGACATTATTATGATGAAGCGATGACCTCATTATTTAACGATTTAAATAAAATGAGAAGATAATGAAAAATCCAAGGCTTACACTTGTCCAAAGCCTATTGGATGAGGAGATTTCGAACCCTTATCACCTTATCCACGAATTATATAAGTGTGGGACCTTTAGAATCCGAAAAGCATTGTGTAATAATGTAACATTTCAATCTTTCCAAAAGAGCCCCTCCTCTCCTCTTATAAAAGGCCCACACCTCTCCCACCTTATTCACACCTTCAAGCCATTTGGCTCGGCCAACCTCTGCCAAACTACTCTCCCAACTTCCCCCTCTTACTCCTAGAAGCCTCACTTTGGGCAGAACTCTTCCCAAGGAAGCCTTTGGCTCAAATCAAAAAGAGTTACCCGATTTTGAGGTAACGTCTTCTCTAATGTTGTTTTGTTTTATTTTTCTTCTCCAACCCCCTAAACTCTTTTCATTCCTTTCTTTTGTAACAACACCAGTATCTAAAATATACTAGGATGTTGTTATGATAAGGATTTGGTTTACACTTACACACACCTTCGTCTAATGGTTAAAGAGCATACGGTTTCTGTGGATGGCGAATTTCTGCCTCACGAAACGATGATTGTTCAACACTCATATAACACCTTCAAAGGTGGCCATTAAGATGTCACTATTTTTATATATGATATATAATATGTTTATGTTTTACTTATGCTTCTGTATTTCTCATTTATGGCATACTTTATGATTTCCATTATGGGTAAAACGCGATAATTTCATTTTAGGAAGTGCGGACTACCGCCCCCTCAAAGTGATTTGAATCGTTAATGCCATATGTGGGATGTATAAAGGATGGAGTAAATGGTATTATACACTATATTATACTGGAACTATATTATATATTTATATAATTATGATTTCATTCCATTAAATATGAAATAGAAATGAAAGTAGCGTTCATGCGTACGTACGGCTTACCGTCTCCATGAACGGTGCATTTCATTTCTTACCTCTAAATGTTACGTAATATTATAAATTAATGTATATACTGAATATATAAGATATATATGAAATATAAATCATGAATATAATTCTGGATATAATGGATACTCTACCACATAAACAACTTGTAATTATAAGAAGTTTATTGTTGACTGAAGTACCAAAGATCGACAAAACGACCGTTATTAACTTAAATAATTACATAATGTTCATATCATTGTAATAAGTGATATAAAAAGGATAATGAAATTGAAAATGGTTCTTAATAATGTATATATTAACTCTAGTTTATCATTCAGGAGGTTAAAGAACGGTTGAGTCAAGTCAGACACGAGGTAAGGGAACTTCTTAACCCAACTTCAATTCTTTGGGTTAATCTCCTACTTTCAAATTACTTCATGATATTATTATGTCCTATCTTGTATTTGTACTTTCTTTATGTGTATCTATAGTGAAAACACATAATAGATCTATTTTATTTGTAAGGTAATTTCTTAACCCAACTTCCATTCTTTGGGTTAATCTCCTACTTTCAAATTATGTCGATATTATTATGTCATATTTTGTATTTTTACTTTCTTCATGTGTACCTATAGTGAATACACATAATCGATCTATTTTATTTTAAAAATGATCTTTTTATGGACTTCGTCTCAATCTCCTTTCATTGAGGCATATTTGGTTTTATACACAATTTTCTTTTATACGGTGTATAAACCCCTTTGACTTTTACGTTTATTCAAAAGGAATCTTTTTTTTATTCGAAGCGTTTTGCTAAAAGACAAAAGGGAATGTTTTTCTTTTCGTACTTATGCGGCGACAATGACTTCTCCGCCACCGTGACCATTATTTGAGTTTCGGCTTCCTATACAAGCCATACTTTTTTTAAAATAAAAATAAATACAAAGTTTTAACTTTCTTTTATTTTGGTATTGAAAATGGTTTTGAAAGCGTTTTTATTATATCAATGTGTTGTATTGATATCTTGTGATTGAAATGTGGAAATGTTATGTTTCCTTTATGCATGTTTTATGTGATACGATTATGTTATGGTTTATGATATGTTTAAACCTATTCATATGAGGAATGTATTGGACTTAATAAGTGACGTGTGGAGCCCGCTATAGCTCCTCGATGCATCGGTAGGTCTCATGAGACAACTAGACGTGGAATTGGCCGAGGCCCTTTCCCAATTTGATTTATGGTTTTGGCCGAGGCCTTAATCATTTTAGACGTCTTGGCCGAGGCCTTGAAAAAATGTTTCAGAATGTCCGGCATTATACATTCCCTCATTATGAAAGTGGTTATTGATATTGCATATGATTATTCGACCAGTAGAATATCCATGTGAAGAAGTAAATGGCATTATCTCATTTTACTTTTTCCATATTATGTTGAAGTTCAAGTTTAAAAGGCTTTTGTTTTAGTTATACATTTCCTTAAATGTTAATTTTTATTTATGAAAGCTTCCGCAATATTGTTATCCTTACTGAGCATCTGAGCTCACCCCTTTCAATGTTTTAATATTTTCCAGGATGTGAAGAAGTATTTTATGAATGACCTGCAGGGATAGTCAGAAGAGGATATGAGTGTAGACTATGGAGACTTTGTTATTGTAGTTTTTCACTTTATGATTTATTGTAACGTTTACGAATGTATCTAGTGTTTCCAAGGCTACTAAACTAATCGGCCTTTCGAGACTTGATCTTTTGTGATCATGCCAATGTTACGAAGTAACGCACCGACTCTGGGTAGCTGGGGTCGGGGCGTTACAAACTCTACCCAGGTGATCCCATATTCCCTGGTGTACGGAGCTGAGGCCATCCTACCCATTGATATCCAGCTGCCATCGTTACGCACTGCAGTTTATGATCTTCAGATATCAGATGAGGTAGCCGAGATCCGTCTAGCTGAATTGGAAGCACTGCAAGATGGTCCAACATGACCCTAAACTGTAAAGTCCTGCATGACCCTAAACTGCAAGATGGTCCAACATGACCCTAAACTGTAAAGTCCTGCATGACCCTAAACTGCAAGATGGTTCAACATGACCCTAAACTGTAAAGTCCTGCACGACCTTAAACTGCATCTTCGTCCCGCAAGACGATAAACTGTAAAACGGTCCCGCATGACCTTAAACTGCACATTATGGTCCAACATGACCCTAAACTGTAAAGTCCTGCACGACCTTAAACTGCATCTTCGTCCTGCAAGACGATAAACTGCAAAATAGTCTGAGCTCTACGACTTTAGACTAAGATCTCCCCCCATCCTTACTACAAGACGTTAAACGGCAAGCCAGTCAGGCCTTCCTGAACGAGGCTCAGCCTTAGGCCCCTTGGCCTCCTCGGGCCCCAAGGCCCCCGTCCTTACTGCGAGACGTTAAACTGCAAGCCAGTCAGGCCTTCCTGGCCGAGGCACAGCCTCAGGCCCCTTGGCCTCCACGGGCCCCTGGCCCCCCGTCTTCACCACGAGACGTTAAACCACAAGCTGGTCAGGTCTCCCTGACTGCGGTCCGGCCCCAGGCCCCTTGGTTTTTCCCCGACTTATCCTCTTGTGGGATTGTATGGTATAGTATGGGATTACGTCCTCATTCATGTCGGATTACTTGTCGTACCTTACATATCCCCAAATGAGATGCTCCTTGTCCCGCATGACATTAAACTGCATTTCAAGAACTATGTGTGGCTTGATTCCCATTTTGATGGGATACGTAGGAACGCTCAGACGCCTCATCTTGAGCCCAACCCCAAGATTTTCTCTTCCACTATCCCCCCTGGGAATAGTTTCCTTGGAGGATCTTTGTGTAGCCAGGGAGTAGACTTTCTTAGCCCCGCTCATACAACCCCGCTCACACAAGGATTGTAGGGGTCGCACCATGTGCCCACTCCCGTTCTTCTATTCCCCCCACGTCCTAACCGCATGACGCTAAACTGCATGGCCTTCAAGAACTACGTATGGCTTCATTTCCATCCTAATGGGATACGTAGGAATGCCCGGGAATTTCGTCCGTTGGCCCAGCCCAAAAGCCAAAATATTCCCCTCGGGTCAAGACATGGCAGGGTGCATGCTTTTTCCCCAACTCACATCGAGCAAGCCTCGACCCGGCTGCACATCCCCCTGGAGGTGTTTGCCTTTTTCGTGGATGGATACAGCTATGCTTCACCCACTCCTTGACTGGGATTCCATCATTTTTCACACCCAGAGGGACCCCCAAGAACGGCCAGGATACAACGCCCAAGGTCTCTCCTATCGATACGGGCCAGCACCCCCGAGGGTTTTCAAGCAACAAGCCGATACAAGTCCCGCGTTGCGAATTTGGTCAGTGGTCGACGCTCATTTGTTGCTCCCATATCGGGTCACCATAGGAAGGCTGTTTTTCGAACATGGTCAACAGTTTCCTGGACCTTCGGGTCCACCCCGAGATGTCCCAGACATCGAGTGCAGTGATTCGTTCTGCCCCATCCCAAAGTGACAAACTCCCCCCCGGGTGGTGCTAGCAATCGGGGCCACGACCCTGATTCCCCATAGGGGTGTACGGTGTGGTGTAGTACTACGTCCTCATTCACGTCGGGATCATGTACCATGTCTTACACCTTCCTCTTACGAGGCCCACCCTCAGGCCCCTTGGCCTTCTCGGGTCCCCGACCCCCGTCCTCATGTAAGACGTTAAACTGCAAACCAGTCAGGTCTTCCTGAGTGATGCCTGACCTTAGGCCCCTTGTCCTTCTTGAGCCCCCCGGCCTAGGTCCCCTCTTACCCAGGGTGTACGGTGTGTTGTAGGACTACGTCCTCATTCACATCGGGATCATGTACTATTCCGTACGACCTCCCTTTACGAGGCCCAGCCTCAGGCCCCTTGCCCTTCTCGGGTCCCCGACCCTCGTCCTCATGTAAGACGTTAAACTGCAGACCCGTCAGGCCTTCTTGAATGATGCCTGACCTTAGGCCCCTTGGCCTTCTCAGGCCCCTCTGCCCAATCTCTTACCCGGGGTGTATGGTGTGATGTAGGACTACGTCCTCATTCACGTCGGGATCATGTACCATGCCGTACGCCCTCCCTTTAAAAGGCCCAGCCTCAGGCCCCTTGGCCTCCTCGGGTCCCCGACCCTTGTCCTCATTGCAAGATGCTAAACTACAAGCAGGTCAGGCCTTCCTGACCAATGCCTTACCATCAGGCCCCTTGGCCTTTCTGGGCCACGGCCCAGGTCCTCTCTTATAGGATTGTATGGTGTGGTGTAGGACTACGTCCTCATTCACGTCGGCTTCTTCGCCATACCGTACACCTCCCTTGTTTAGGGGTATATTATTCCCCTCCTCGTCCCAGGTGACGTTAAAATACATTCGGAGAACTACGTGTGGCTTGATTCCCATCCTCATGGGATATGTAGGACCACCTGAATGTCTAGGATTCAGGTCCAGCCCCATCCCTCGGGAATCTTCATCCCATTTTGGCCCCTTGGCCTACCCTTCCTCCATGTGGGGATTATATGGTGTGGTGTGGGATTATGTCCCCATTCGCGTCAGTCTCATAATGACCATGCCATGTACCTCTCCCTACTAAGCTGTTTCGTCGATCCCTTTTCGGCAGTTCACCGATGTGCCTAAGAGTACTCTAGTCTAGGACCAGGAGTGTCAGATTCAACTTGGTCAAGTTCCTTCCACTTTTCAAGCTTCGTGTTCCCCTCCATTCGGGCTTCCATCACCTTTCACATCCGGAGGGGACGCCAATAACGAACTGGATACGATGCCCAAGGGATCTCCTACCGTTACGGGCCAATGCCCCTGAGGGTTTTGGACAAAAAATCGATAAAATCCTGTGTTGCGAATACGGTCAGCGGTCAATGCTCATTTGTTTGTCCCCATTTCAGGCTAACGCGAGAGGATGCTGTGTTGCGAACGTGGTTAGCAGCAATCCTCTATTGTCATGCCAACCCCTTCAGTCCTCAAATTTTGGTTGCATGATTCACATCATTTTCCACCCCATCATGTCCAGGTGGAATCTCGACACTTTTGGCGCTATCCCTCAGTGCACCTTTGCATGTCAAGGGGACAAAGCTGCAATATGGCGTCCTTCGGGGCTCCCATGGTCCGAGCTCTAATACCATAGACTAAGATCTATCTAGAACTACGTTCAGCTTGATTCCTATCTTGATAGGATACGTAAGAATGCCCAGGCCCCTTGTCTTTGGGTCTAGCTTGTGTTCAGTAAATTCACCTCTCTGGTCCTGCCTTCAGGACCCCAATTATGGGACCGCGTGGCGTGGTGAGGGATTATTCCCTCGTTCACGTCGGGTTTGCAAGAGCTGCACCACGCGTGCCCCTGTTCTGAGAGTTATCCCTCCTATTCCTCATCCCGCATGACGTTAAAAGTCACCCTTCAGAACTACGTGCGGCTTGATTCTCATCCTTATGAGATGAGATATGTAGGAGCGCCTGGGAACTTCCCCGCGAGCCTAGCCTGACCTTTGTGTTTGGTCCCTCTACTTGAGCATTTCCCCAAAGAATGCATGGTACGTAGGGCTTAGACCCTAAACTAAGATCTCCCCATGGGAAAGGAATCTGCTCCCTCTCTCTAATATGTCTCGTTGTCGTATTCAGATGTGTTTCGACAAAGAGCCCGAAGTGTGTGATTTTCATGGGGACATTTCCCTCGTCCCATGACCAAGCTTCGTGAGATCTCTATTTGGATCCTCATCCCCTTCCACATCCAAAAGGACCCTCAGACGGCATGGATACTAGGCTTAAGGGCTCTCCATGAATGCTGGACCTAAGGGCCCTCCAATCGTTTCGGGCCAAAATCCCTACGGATATTTGAAAACATTTGTGACATGGTCCCGTGTTTTGAACATGGTCAACGGTCAACCCTCATTTGTATGTCCCCATTCTAGGATAACGCGACAGGATGCTGTGTTGCGAACACGATCAGCAGTTATCTTCCATCTTTACGCCGCCATCATCGTGATCTGAATCTCGAGTTCCATGATTCACACATTTCCACTTCCTCATGTTCAAGTGGAATTCCATCATACTCGTCTCTTTCTCTTCGCGCATCTAGGTGCGCTAAATGATCGTGTTAGCTTCATTGGGCCGATATTAACTGAGCGTCCCTTTGCCCTAACCTTCCCCTTTCCGTGTCGGGAAATTCCCACCACTACTGCTTGTTTCCCACACAGAGAACGACTCACGTGGGCTTAGTAGTTTTTGTAGGATGTGTACCAACACGGCCAGGCTTCTCATCGTCCCGCATGACGTTAAACTGCGCTTCCAGAACTACGTATGGCTTGATTCCCATCCTCGTGGGGTACGTAGGAGCGCCCGACCACTATGCTTCGGGCCCAGCCCAATCCTCACTCTTGGTCCCTCGACCTGAAAAGTTTCCTCCGGGGGTCTGTGGTATGATTTGGACTCCAAGTCCTCATTCACGTCGGTTTCATATCTACCGCACCACACGCTCCCTGGGATCTTCCCTTTTATTCCACGTCCTATCATATGATGTTAAACTACAGGAGTCCATGTGTCTTCAACGCATGACACTAAACTGCGGTTCTACCCTGAACAAGTTCAGGATGCCCCGAGATCCCATTGGGAAGTGATAGATCCCCTCACCAGAGAGGCCCTGTCTGAAAGAAGGAATGATCCATGATCAAACCAATACGCCCATATGGCGTACTCCCACCACTGTGGTGTAACTATCTAAGTGTTGGATTCTGTTTGGACAAACCATCACTCCATATTCCACACTTTGCATGCCCCTTATTCAGACCCTCGTCCTCTTTCATGTCTAAAGGAACCTCCTAACGGCCTGGTCTCATGCCGCATCGGCTCACCTACCGTCCTGGGCCAACGTTCCGGGAGACGGGTCATGTCTGGAAGGACCCCCTAACAGTATGGATGTCTGACCTATGGTCTGCCAACTGTCCTGGGCCAATGTCCCGAAGGATTGATCGACAACATTTGTGACATGGTCCCTTGTTTCGAACATGGTCAACGGTCGACCCTCATTTGTTGTCCCCATTATAGGCTAATGCAGTAAGGATACCGCTTCTCCTCCAAGGTTAACGGTTGTCCCTTATTGTCACTCCATCCCCACAGTGTTCCGAATCTTGGGTATCGTGATTCACACTTCCCATTTTCATCTGTTTGGACTGATTTCAGCGCCCCTGGCGTTGCCCCGTTCGTGTATAAGAGCACGCGAAAGAAACGGTAATTCGGCTATCCTGAAAGTTCCTCCTCCGATCAAGCCTCCCCCATCTTTCAGGAATCCGGACTGGTAATCCGAATCCTGGAGCATGGTCCCCACTCCTATGTTAGGTGGGACGAGAGGGCAACTATCTCCTGTTTCTCACATCAGGCTCGACCCACGTGGGCTTGGGGAATTGTCGCCAAACGTCCCGCAAACATTGTAGGGATGTAACAAACAGTGGAAATCGTGCGCGCTACGACATTCAAAACAAAGAAAGGAAAGAAATTGAAGCACGAAAGTACCAGTAAAATGTTTTTGGGTTTGTTACAATACCCGGGGGTCGACTTCCCCCATGGATGGGTTGACCCCGTAAAAAGAGAGTTGTAGCTCCGCCACCCATTGGCTTGTGGCATCCAAGTCTTGTTGCCGCTTTCTTAGCTCCTGCTCCTCCTCAGTAGTGGCGGGACACAGTTTGTCAGTCCTAGCATTGGCCCTCTCTACGTCAGCTTGAACGGAAGCCATCTTTCCAGAGGTCTGCCTCATATGCTCGTCTGCCTATGCCAGCTGGGCCTTTAACCGTGAGACCAGCTCATATTGTGCATCAAGAGAGGCTAAAAGCTCGTCTGCCCGGGTCTGCATCTGTTGGACCCCGCCTTCAGCCTCCTGGAGCTTCTTGATGCTGGTCGCCTTCCTCCGCTGCCAGCCCACGCTGATCCCACGATCATGCTACCGGATCTTCTCAGCCATAAGATCTCGGATGAGTGCGTGAGGACGTTGGGCATCCACTCCCCTAGCACACAGTTCACGCAACCGCGAGCGGAGTCTATCCATTTCGTCCAGCCATTGCGCTTGGGGGTGTCCTTGATAAAGCGCGTGATCAGCTTCCACGACCGGCGGCGGGCTATGCTGCTGTCTTCCTCGTCGGAGGTCGTCTCGTCCCAGTCTGCGCGATTGGCGGGCTCGTACGCGGGATATGCCCGCAAGAAATCCTCGGCAGTATCAACATCTGGTGTTGAATCCGGTACGACACCTGACGCCGAAGCAGGTGTGACAAGGCTGGGACCGACCGGTTGATCCTCTTCCTCGGAGTCCACCTCAATGTCCTCGGGAACGGCTCTGCTGGTGGTCCCTCCAGTGATGGTGTGCGTCACAGCTTGAAGAGATGGGGGGACTATCGCCACCATCACTAGCATGCCCCTAGAAGGGATGCCACCAGACATCTCGACTAGTCTTGCCGCAGCGGCCCACGCTAGTCGGAGAACTGCACGACAGAGAGGGACGTAAATGTTAGTTGGAACGCATGGTCTACATATGACGACAGGGGAACCGGTAGAGGAGACTTACAGAGATCGACCTCCTGGCACTGCTCTTGAGCCGGTACTGACGGACCCTGAGGCGAGGCCCTCCATATACTGTTGGAAGGTCCGGAGATTTCGGGAGAGCCTCCCCGGGTGCTCTGGTCCCACCAGACGCGGAACTGGACGCAGACATAGGCGCAGGTTCTGAAGGTCCTACATCATCACCCGCTAAGGGGAGGGAACGAGGCATGCGAACAAGTTCCTCCTGCATGGCTCAAACATCGGTGAGAAGTTCATAGTGACCCAAGGATGGATCATAGGGAAAGAAGTTCGGAATGCTACCTCGAGAGCCTCTGCGAAATCGTCGGAATCTGAGCCTTGATCTCTGACCTCACCCTCCTCCAACGGGCTCCCTCCTCTAGCCTCATCCTCCCGAGAGGAGTCCTCTGATTCTTCTGGCAGGGGAAAGCGCTCCCTTAGATCGACATCCGATAACTATGGGGGGACCGTTCGATTCAACAGTACCCTCAACCGGTCTGTCATTGGGCGAGGGACACCACTGGAGTGAACGTAATCCTCCAGCTCGTCCAGGTACTGTTCTGCCTCCGCCGGAGACGCCATGAATCCTGCCCGAACTGGGCATATGCCCGGTAATTCCATCCCGAGGCGATTCAGGTGGGCCCATATCTCGGTTGGGCTGAGGAATTGCCGGTTGACATCCCAAATTTCCCAGGCTTCCGGGAAGAGAGCATCCTCTGCCATGTCGATATGACGCAGCCGCTTCCCTGGAGCCTGAGTGGATATCCTGCGAAATCCCCTCGGTGGCTGCCCCTCCGGATGGCCTTGCTCTTCCGAAATCACCAAATCCACCGCTGCTGCCACACCCTCAGCCGGTACAAGTCTCGCTGCCATGGCAGCCCCGCCACCGCGAGCGGCCCTAACTGCCCTCCGACCCCGACCTTGAGATAGGGGAGGCCCGCCGTCACCAACCTGAATAGTTGGTTGCTTCAACATCTCCTCTGGGTAAGCAGCCTCCCAACTTATGGCATACTCCCTCACCAACCCGAAAGCGGTGGTAGATGGAGGAAATGCAATCCACATCTTCTCATCTTCCCATGTGAACATGAGCCACAGCTTCCTCATCACACACTGGTGCTCCTCGTGACACACCTCCCAGTAGACCTGCGGGGTCAGCTGCTGGAGGCACCGGAACTGCCTTGCAAACCGATGCGGGGTGTATGGTTCGCAGATTGGCTCACGATCTATCCGTGAAACCAAAACTCCACCTCGAAAGTCCAGGAGGTAAGCCCGATGTTCTTCTGTTCCCCGTCCATCATCAGTAAGTATCCCCGTCGGCAATGGGAAGGGGTGGAAATTAAACTCATCCGCCCTCCACACCCGATTCAGCACCATCGGAACGGCTAGTTTGAACGGGAAGCTCCCGACCGCGTTTAGGATGGAGGGGCGGAAGTTCGATCCCGACGGCGAAATGGGGTTCAAATACTCGTAAATCCGCCTGATATGCGATGTGATCCACCTGTACAGGAGGTGGAAGGGCCCGCATATCCTTGGAGGCTTCTTGCCCTCGCTAATGTGTCACAGCATTCTGTACAGTTTGGTGAGCATCAGAATCCCCAAATTGATCCGCTGCCCCATGGCCAACATCGACGCCATAATAAACGAGCTGGGCCGTACCCCCATGCTTGTATCCCTCACTGGTAGGATCCAACCACAGATGAGAGCCGCGATGAATGCCGCCAGCCTGAATATCAGCTGTTGTTCAGTGCTGACACTAAAACCTCAAGTCTTCCATTGGCTGTCCTCCAAGACCCGACAATACGAGTGCCCCTTGCCCCGTTGGGCCGCCCTTGGACAAGTTCGAGGCCTCAGAGGGAACTCTCGGTTCTCTGGGAAATTCAGGAAGCATTTGAACCATCTCCTAAAGTGGACATCCCTTACTTCCTCCTTGTCCTCTCTAGGGACAAGTGTCATCAGCGCTGACGCCAGTCGCGGCATTTGCTCCGTATCTTCCCACGCGCTGATGACGGGGAGGAACTCGTCATACATGGCCCCCAAGATCGGGACCCCAGAAATCTGGTGGATATCCCACAGGCTGATGCCCACCTCCCCGTGATTCAGGTGAAAGGTATTGGTCTTAGAAGACCATCTGCTCAGCAGTTCCGGCATCCGTTGCTTTGGTTTGTAAATGTGGAATTGGGAGGCCCATGCTGCCTCATACAACCCCACTCTCCTCAGCTCGGCCCCAAAATCCTCGCATGAGGCGCCTACCCAGTAGGCCCAGGCCCAGTCATGAGTAAAGTTGCTGCCCTGGCGCAGGTCCCACTAATCGGACCATCCCTTCTTCGAATCCTGCAAAGCCTCCTTCAACATAGTGGGGTAGAGAGGAGGTGACGTCTCCGGTTGCAGTGGCTTCCCGTCAATATCGTTCACATGGTTGTAGAGGCAGTCAACGGTGATGGGTGTGGAGTTCTCCTGTGCGTGACCATCGGCCGCCCTGAACCATTGGTGCTGGCATGGTATGCTCCTGAACCGGCAAGCTGGTTCGTCCTTACTCGCATCGGGGATGAAGACGTCATCCCTCAGCCCGAAGCCGTACAAAGGCAGTTTCTTGCACTGCGGGTAATCCTTCTGACCCTCTGATAGAAGATCTATCAATGAAGTGTGGTCCGAGTGGCTTCGGACCATCTCCTCCAGGCCTGGACAGTTGGCCATCTCATCCCGACGAGCAGCATCTACAAGCACCCCCAATACAGCCTCTGGATGGGCCATTTCGATTCCGGCCCTCAGAAAAGAATTTGTTCAGCTGGATCGCGATGATCGACCGCGAAGCTGAATCGCGAAGCCGGATCACGACGATCGGTCGCGAGACCAAGCCGCGAAGTCTGGCTGAGGTCGACAAGCAGAAGTTCGCTTGGCGCGGTCGCGGAGTTAGAGACCCACGGTTCGCCGCGAAGCTCGCTTCGCGGAGGGCTGTCGCGGAGTACGCGGAGATTCGCAATGTCGAGAGCACCAAAAGACAAGGAAGTCATGTAAAGACAAATGAGGTCGACCCCCTATTTATAGGCGGCGACCCCGGAGCATCGCGGCATGCCTCACCCATGCGGAGCATGGCGGCGCGTCCGGATCCGTAGCCCCGGTCAGCACCGCGAGGCCCCTTCGCGAAGCCACATCACGAACCGCCGACAATTTTGGCGATTTTCCCTCAGACTCCGACCCTTCGCCCTCCGTGACTCCAAGTCTGAGGGGGGGCATTTCTTGGCTCCAAAATATTGCACGAAAGGGATGGACGAAAAAGAAAGCTGGCACGCTGCCTCGCGAAGCACCAACGTAGAGCACCGCCGCGAAGCACCGCGGTCTCGCGAAGCTCCAGAGGCGGTAACTCTCCGCGAATGCATTTGACGTTTGCGAGCCTGCCACAAAGCTCCAGAGGGAGTAACTCTTCGCGAACGCATTTGACGTTCGCGAGCCCACCGCGAAGCTCTAGAGTCGGTAACTCTTCGCGGACGCCGTTGACGTTCACGAGCGCGCCGCGAAGCACCCCAGGCGGCGCGCGGGTTCCGCTTCGCGACGCCCCTTCCCTATAAATACTGGACTCCCCCTGAGTCCCAGGGACGGACAATCCGACCTTTCGGCTTCTCCTCTCCCGAATCGCGAAGCACTCTTTGCCCCGGGAATCATGAGCTCCGCGAGGTATTTTCACTTCGCGAGACACCCTTGCTTTGTCTCGTTTTGAGCCCCTCCTCCGAGAGGGATGCCCTTCGCGAAGCTCAAGGGCATTCGCGAAGGAGGGGGATTCCCAAGGGAACCCGGGCAGCCGCGGAGCACTTATGCTTCGCGAAACACCCAAACCATACTAGTGATCCCTATGCTAAGGCAGGATCGCTACACATTGCAAAGCACACTGCTTTGCAGGACCCTGCTTCGCGAGGCAGTGCTCCACAAACACTGTTCCACTTCGCGAAGCACCTTCCACTCACACCTACGCCCCATGCTAAGGCCAAGGCACTCCACTTCGCGAAGCACAATCCTTTGCATAGAGATTCCTCTTCTCGTGCGACCCTCCAGGTTTGCACGATGTGATTTCAAAATCCCATGGACAACACCACCTGTGGCGCTGCTTTGCCTAATGCTTCTTCGCATAGGCACGCTAACGGCTATTACTTCTTCGCATAGCCACGCTAACGTGGACCCTTCGATGGTTCGTTCCACAACCCCCCTTGACCATGGCCTTACTAGTACCTTCCCTTCCCCAAGGACCAGAGGGTACCAGTTATGTAAGTCCTAGGGGTGTGGAGTGAACCCACCTCGTCCGAGCTGCAGGACGTTAAACTGCCAAGCACCACGTCCTCAACACATGACGTTAAACTGTGACCCGACCTCATGCCTCTCACGAAGGGTCCCCCCAGCTCGAACATTCTTTACACCACTCGTCTCCACAGGAATGGAATCACCCATCCACAAGGGATGATATCCTCCTTATTGGAGTGGCGTATGTTCATAGGAGAAGGGAGACCCTAGTTCCACAACGGATAGCTGCACCTCTGCATCTCCGTACTTCCCCACTACCAAGGTCAGTGGAGGGCACGATAGGGAACGAGGCACCCCCCCCCCCATCATTGGACCAAGGTCCATTTTTCCTGCACTTTGTTGCACCATGGGCCTCCATCCTGAAGTAAGTCCCGGCACCATGGGCCGCCTAACGCGTAAGCCCCTCTTCGCTTCTCACAGACGCATCCTTCGCGACGTGATTGTCAGGTCCTTGCAACCTCTTGTCTCTCACACCGAGCATGACTCACGTGGGCTTAGAGTGAGCACCGACCCTGACCCCCACCCATAGCGAACTACGAGGACATTGATCCATGTCAAGGCATGGTACGTAGGAAGCCTCCATGAGGTTCAAGCCACATTGCTCGGTTGTTCATTCACGTAGAGTTTCTCCCTCGTCCAGCATGACGTTAAACTGTATGCCCCCCCTTGTCCCGTATGACATTAAACTGCACACCCATTTGAACTACGAGGTCTTTGATCCATGTCAAGGCATGGTACGTAGGAAGCCTCCTTGAGGTTCAAGCCTACCCATCATTTCTTCACGTCGGGTCCCACCTTCATCCAGCATGACTTTAAACTGCATTCTGGTTCGACGGCAAGCCGTTGTGACTAATTTGAACTACGAGGTCTTTGATCCATGTCAAGTCATGGTACGTCGGAAGCCTTCCAAAGGTTCAAGCCCACCACTCATAGGACCAAGGTCCACCTTTACGTCGGTTCGCCGACAAAGCCCCATATGAACTACGAGGTCTTTGATCCATGTCAAGGCATGGTACGTAGGAAGCATCTACGAGGTTCAAACCCACCATCCGGTCGTTCCGACCTCATTCACATCGGTTCACCCCCATCCTGCATGATGTTAAACTGTATTCCCCAATCCGAACAACGAGGACTTTGATCCGTGTCAAGGCATGGTATGTAGGAAGCCTCACTGAGGTTCAAGCCCAACAATCATTGGCCTAGACCATCTCCTTGTGGGTGTGCCAAGTCCCCATTCCGCAATCTGAACTACGTGGACTTTGATCCATGTCAAGGCATGGTACGTAGGAATCCTCCCAGAGGTTCAAGCCCATCTCCCATCGGACCGAGGTCCCTCATTTACGTCGGTTCACCGACACCCACCGCCCGTCGTTTATTCACGACAGGGTTCACCCCCGTCTCCGCTGGACATTAAACTCGCGGCGTACCCTACGTTAAACACGGGAAGTTGAGGAAAACCTCAGATATGTGTCTATGACATATAATTCCCCACGCTCGATGTGGGATTCCTCGGGCTTCCATTCCCTCAAGAAGCCCTGTGGCGGCGTACCCTGCGTTAAACATGAGAAGCTGGGGAAAACCTCATATATGTGTCTATGACATATAATTCCCCGCGCTCGATGTGGGATGCCTCGGGCTTCCATGCCCTCGAGAAGCCCTATGACCAGGGATAATAGACAGACATGCTAGGTTCCCCAGCATCTAGACACACTACTGATGCCTCAACGTGACTACTCCCCCGACTGAAGGTTGCTGCCCTGACCGGACCCTTTGGAATGTCCTGACAGAAGCATTGTAATTAACCGGCGTCCATGGAAACATGGCACTGGGAGGCGTTTCACAAACTACGTATGAAATCTATGAGGGAGACCCGGACTTGGTGACAAGTTCCGAGGAGGAATCCACAGAAGGAAGAACCGACATCCCATCATCCCGTTTTGATCAAGGAGCAGACGTCCCTGAATAAGGAGCGAATGTCGCCCGCCTTTGGAAAGCGGGAATGCGGGGCAACAAGCGCCGCACGTCCTCCTCCACAGAAGGACAGATGCGCGCGCGCCCCGGTGAAAGCGTCGGAAATAATCATGTTAATTTTACATTTAATGATGAATTATTCTTCTGATCAAGTAATAATGATAAAACATCAACATTAGATTTACCAACTGAGATGAAAAATTCATTATCAATCACTGTTTTCATTGTCTTATGAGTTATACTCTAAAATGATTTGAAATAATGATAAACAACTAATCGATTCTAAGTAAACTCAAAGAATTGAAATATTTTTGATGCCTTATGTTTATTTTTTTTATTTTGTTTGTGTAATTTTCATTCATGTTTCTCTTGTTTTCTTTGAAATGAGTTGTATCAATCAAAACTTAGAGAAGTCGAACTTTTGATAGTAATAATGTTTAATATGTTACTATTTTTTAGCACCACAACCAGTCAAATTGAGGCATGGGAAATGAAATAAACATTATAAACATTTATAATATTATTTTTCTGAAAAAAAAAATAAACAAAAATTACTTATAACTTTGGTTTCTAAAAAATATGACGATAAAACTATTCTATGGGGACTTTTAATGTATTTTATTCTTGAACTGAAGTTAAAAAACTTCAATGGGGATTTTTAATGTCAATTTTTATCAAAACACAATGTTAAAATCCTTATGGAATCACATATTCAACATCAATTTTCAAAAAAAGTGTACATGAAAAGGTGAACATATTACTTTTTGACATCGGTTTAAAAAAACTACCATCGAAAGTCCCACTTTCAACATTGGTGGGAAAGACGCTGGTAAAAAATCAATGTTAAAATTAAAAAACATTGGGAAAACACAATGTCTACTAATTTAATAGTCTTTTAATTTAAATCATCCTTAAAAAATCCATCCCTGGTTTCTAGGTGATTAAATAATATTCCAATGGATATTTGGTTCTAAAGGATAAGTAAATTTGTATAATAACGACCTAAACAAGATGAAAAGAAATTTTTTGAAGGAAAAAATTTACCAAGTTCTCTGAAAAATCATAATACGTAAAGGGGTAATTTAGCATAGAATAATCTCATGAAGGAGAATATGTGATTGGAACAATCACTAATGGAAATTCTAAATATTAAAAATCAATTAACATAAAATTTATAAATATAAAGCATGGAAAATATGAGTGAAATTTCATTTACATAAATTTACTAATATCCTAAAATTTTGATTCATTAGATCAACACCCCTATGCTTAAATATAATCATTTAATACTTTATATCACTCATTTAGTCCCATTATCAATGAAATTAAAAGAATAGAATCATGGTACTTATAAGTGATATATGTATCCAAGAAAAAAAATAAAAAAAAAATATAATTTTGGTGTATGTGTTTTTAGTAAAAACAAAAAATAGCAATGAAAATATAGTGAAAAAAATATAAATCATTAAAAAAATACTCTCATTTCCCTATGAGGCTCTTTTTCTTCCTCTATCCTTTTTCCTTTTTCATTATGGTCCTAAAAAATTTAAAAATTGCATTAAATCACAAGGTCTGTGAACTTTTAGGCTAAAAAATATAAAGATAGTTGAATATATACCTAATATATTCATAAATTAATTCAATATAATAATTTCAAAACTATATTTCTATAATTAAATTAAGAAAACATGGGTTTACACAAAAAAAATTCTTTTGTTTAGGTCCATTAGATCGATCATACCTCATTGTATCATCTTGTAGGAGAATATTATAGAGTAATAATACCGGATTTAACCACAATTGATGTTTTCATTCAACCAATGTAACTCCCATTCCACTAATTTTATCAATCAATTCTCACATTTTAAGGAAACCTCTATATTTTGGATTTCCTTAGGTATTGAAGTAAAAGTTTATAGGTTTTCTAGATTTAGTAGAACTCCTCTTGTGCTACTTATTCCTACTCATTTTTAAAATTTTAAATATGATTCTCAATTATCATAGCCACCATCTATTTTTTATTTTTTTATTCATTATGATATTACACATCTAAAATGAATTACTTTATTCATATTGGAAATTGGAAATTTCTCATCGAGCTATCAGTGGTGGCACATTAGGGGGTTGAATATGATATTGTTCGGATGGAATCTATTTTTATGTACATGGTTTGTGGATCAAGGTTTCATTATCGGGTTGTGTATAGTGTGGATGCATTGTAGTATGGAGGTGTGGGAGGCCTTTTTTATGGTGTTTTTTATTCAGTTTTTCTGTGTTTGTAAATATTTTACTTCAACTCACATTCTGTGAATGGTAAAACAAAAAAAATTACAATTTTTTTTAAAAAATAATATATAAAATATAATAATATTTCCTCATGTGTTCACAGTCATTCTCATTTGGATTTGGATTTTGTTTCCAACTAAAGGAAATCATCATAATGAACTATTGAAATCTTGAATTCTGTATCAAGGTTAGGATAACGTGAGAGGTTAGTGTATCCCATAAAGGGTCATATTGCCTAATCTAATACTCTAATAGATTTAATATATATTTTTGAAACCATTACCAATAATAATATTGATTATATTTATTCTTAAATTTATTGATTGATACCATGCATTAATATGAATTCTTATATATATTATAGTTTCTCCACCCCCCCCCCCATCTAATTACACCATGGTTTAAATCCCTTCATTTGGACACTCTAAAATTTTAGATTATCTAAAGAGGTGGTAGGTGTGGTGTAGTTGGTAATAAGGCCATGCAAATTACTTCCCACATATCCCTATAAGATTAATCAAAACCCACATAGTTTTTTGAATCTTAAAAGGACATATTTTTCCTTTTAAGGTTATAGGAAAAGTATCGATATAGTTATTTTTAAGGTCACTAGACTGTGAAAAAATAATGTTCCTTTTAAGGTCATAACTATATGACCAAATGAAATGTTTTTAGGGTCACGGATACAAGACCATAAATTCATTTAGATTAAATTTATATGAATAGGAACAATTATAAAATATTTATTAACATGTAGAATGAAAAAACTATGTGAAATGGACCTAGAGATGGTTGTTGTGGGTTTTATTCACGAGAGATGCTCTATATTTTAAATAGGTATAAGATTTATGTGAGGGTAGGTTGAGGATTAAACTATGTTGAAAGCCCATGTAATTCATAGATCATTAATTTGACTTAGAAGGATAATTAAAGGGTTGATCATGCACTTGATTAATAGTGTTTTAGTCCTAAATAACTGAATTAAATGAGATATGAAGGATGTTCCACAAAAGATTCCATTAATCTGCCAAAATAGAGATACCTTATTATCAAGATAATGCATGATTAATTTTATCCCAAGGCTCTAATGCTTCATATAAATAAAAATAGGGTAAATTATTAAGGAATACATGATCAAAATAGAGAACAATGATGTGTGTATCCCATACATGTATCTCAAGAGGTTGTGGAGGAGAACTATGTGGATAGAACATGGTAGAAAATTATTTTGGGATATGGAGTGTTAGTAAGGACTTTTGGGAAATTAATTTATCACAAGTAAAAGACTTTTTTCAATAGGGAACCCATCAATGTTTCATGTTTTGTAGCATTGGGAACATTATGTATCGCATAGTGGAGGACCTAGGAAAATTGGGGGGCCATCTAGTGAGTTGGGAAAATGGGAACATAGTTTTGAGGAATGGTCAAATAGGTGCCTAGTCTGGTGAACAAGGTTAGAATCCAATGTTGAAGATCTGGTCACCATATAGAAGTATATTCAGAGGTTTATCATAATTCAATATTACAATCCTGAGTGAGATTGAATGTAGTTGGCTGGCCTCTAGGATGTGTGTTTGGGTATCTGAAGGAAACACTTTCCACATCCCTTTAGGGAAAAATTGGGTGGAAGGATTTTGTGCTCTGGTCACATGGAAGGACCTCTTGAAAAATATCATTCACCCTAGTGATTATAACAACTTGGGAATAGTTGTATCTAATAATGATTAGAATCATTAAAGGCAACAAATACTCTTTTTTCTATTTTCCCTTTATTTTTAATTTTAAAATTACCTAAAGGTGAAGCTTGGATATCATAGGTTCATGATTCATGATATCATATGCCTTTAGGAATTTTCCCTCCTCTTTAATGGGAGGATGGGGTATCTATATAGGAAATGGAATCTAGGCACCCAAATAAACATAAAAAATGTATCTTAGGCTCTCATTAATCATTAATAGGGTGTATAATGCGTGTTCTAGGAAGGCATGTCATGAATCACAATAAATATAGGACACATGAAACATTGTG
Organism: Viscum album; assembly: GCA_963277665.1. Lineage (NCBI taxonomy): Eukaryota > Viridiplantae > Streptophyta > Magnoliopsida > Santalales > Viscaceae > Viscum > Viscum album. Next base: position 485,223,072 of record OY728155.1, read on the forward strand.
GATGAAAAAGGTTTGCAACATGATGATAGAACATGGTGTGAAACCTGACAGTTGCACGGGGTGGGAAATGTGGTGGTATCACAAGATGTGTGATGAGAATATATAAAAAGGCATGAGATATAGGCATATAATTATTCTTTAATACTTTGAAAATTATTTTGTGTTATAAAAAATGGTGTAACTTCTCCTTGATCAAATTCAAGAACCAAAAAATGAACCCCCCCCCCCCCCATTATTGGATCTATCAGAACAAGGAGGATTAATTATAAAGTAAATCTAACTTGGCCATAAAATTTTCTAGGATCTAGCTCTACGGTTGATGGACTGGTCACACACCTAGATAATGTCCTGGGGTGTGCTATGTTAGACATGTGGATCCATGCTCTGTATGATGCATGGAGTCTGATATGGACAGATGGATCCAGGAACTCGCCACCTATAAGTTGGGGTTCACCTCATAAACATACACTTACGACCTAGGTGAATTCTATAGACAAGGATCTCAATTATCACCAAATTCTAATGTTATGGATTTATAAGTATGGTTGATTTTTTATTTTAGTATTGGTCATAGTGATAGATCATAGAGGTTGGGTTTGAGTGATGAAGCATGGACTATTGGTCATGAAATACTGATGAGAGAAAGTTAGTCCTAGCTTAATGGGTATGTTGGGAAAAAATCCCTCAAGGTATCATTGAAACATTTTTGAGGTGATTGTGTTTGTTGACAAAGTGGACATCTGTGTTGTAATTGTTGACGAAGAAAACCATGACATAAAAATTTGTTGAAAAGGGGGATTTCATAATGGAATCTAAAGTTCAAGGGTTGTGTTTAATGATCCATTTTTTATTCAATAAAGTCGACAAAGGAATGGTTGTTCTAGAGGCGGTACAAAAAGAGAAGAAACAAGGTGGTGCCGTTTTCCAGTGTTTGCCAAATTTTTGGGCCTAAAAAACAAAAAATGGAGAAAAGTGGTTTTTGTAAAAGGGACTTGTGTAGCATTGACTTGAGGGAGAGGAAACTTGTGTGCCATATGTTTTTCAAGATCAGATGATCAAAATATGGAAATGGGAAAAGGGGCACCAAAGTTTTAGGGTTGGTCGCGCAAGTGACTTACGCGGCAGAGACTTGCGCACCGAAACATCCGCACCAAGGGGAGACATGCGTGCCATCGTGAAGGGTGTTCAAATGCCTATAAATAGAGTTAGACCCCTCCTCATTTGGTGAAGAGTTCAAAACTTAGAAAAATAAGAGCTCCCGTCGCTACGGTGTGGTGGTCGCGCAAGTGGTGTGTGGTCACGCAAGTGGAATTTGTGCGCCAGGTGATAGTTGTGTGCCTAAGGTGGATTGTGCAAGAAAGGATGTGAGTCACCCAAGTTTAGAGTTGAAGAAGGAGGTGTTGCGTAAGTGGTTGAGGTTTACTTGAATTCCAGATTTTGAAGAAGCACAAAACTTGATGGTTGCGCACAAATATTGGTTTGGGCGTAAAAGAGTGTGAGTTACACAAGTTTAGAGTTAGAGAATCTTGTGTTGCGTAAGTAGTTGAGGTGGACTTGTGCGCTAGTTTTAACTTGTGCACCGATACTTGCGTGTCGGCTTAGAAAAGGGCGCCAGCTAAGGTTGATTCATAGCAGTGATTCAGGGCTGCGTGAAAGCTGGAAGATTGCTCGATACCTTCGGTGCAAAGTGAGATTCATCTACGGGTGAAAGTTTAACTTCAACAGAGAATCTACATACAATAGATGATGTATTCATTAGTGATAATGAAGAGACCTATAGGTCTATAAACTATGAGTGGATACTTTCCAGAGAAGTGAGCAAAGGAATAGGAAGAAGTTGATCCTCTCCGCCGGCAGTGAGCCAAAGAGAGAGAAACATAGAGTGTCCCTTGGGAAAGTAGTGATCTGACCCTAAACATTGTAATGGAAGTAAGCATGGGCATAGAAGTGATCTAGCCTAAACATTGTAAATTGGAAGTGAGCCTTAGTGGATTTGGTATAATGGAACATCGTCATTGTATCCTCCTTGGACGTATCCCAGTGAGGGTGAACCAAGTAAAAATCTATGTGTCTGCCTGCTTGCTTCCCTACATTGCATTCAAAGCATCATCATCCGATAAAGTAGAAAAGAAGTGATCATAATAAACACAAAATTGTAAAAAATGTTACCCTTGTAATAAAGAGGTCAAGATCTAGTGGGGAAAGAAGAACTTTAAAAAGAATATCCATACCCTGATTCACCCCCCCCCCCTCTCAAGGTATATAGGCCCCTATTGGTCCTAACAGGGTAAGATATCATAGTAGAGCATGCCTATGAATGATTAAATTAGCATCGTGGATTGGGTGTCAAGACTTGATTGCAGTGAACGTGGGGTTTATAGGGAGAGATATATACCCCTGGTAGATTTATACTACAATAATAGAAGTCAACAACTATACTAATGTAACCTTATGATGATTTGTATTGTAGTCCATTCTGATCACCAATGTGTTGGTTAGAGGTAGGAGAGGAAACTTTACATAGACCACATCGCATGTAGGTGACTTCATAGTAGGTTTAGTTAATAAAAACTTTGATAGATACTACATAGTCAAAACATAAATCTTATGTTGATCATCATCGAATGCTACAATGGTTCGAGGTCAGAGATTGAGTATGTTTTCATATATCAGAAAGTATAGGAAAGCGAAAAATTTAGAGATACAGTAAGCTTTCACCAATATATATCAGGTCGTTTGAGATTCTAGATAGATTTAGGTCGGTATCCAATCAGATGAGGTTTCCTCAAAGGTACCAAACCATTCTTGATGTATTCCATGTATCTCAGCTACATCGTTATCACTTAGATCCATCTCACACTCTATAGTGGTATGAGGCTGAGTTATAGTTTGATGCTTCCTTTGAGGGTCATCTTGTTCATATTAATGACATGGAAAAATGTCTCTCTAAGACCAGTTAATTACTCTAGTTTGGGTACTATGGTAGCACAAAAATATATATGATGGGACATGGGAGTGGGAGGCCGATGTACATGATGAGTGGTCAAAGTTATTATTTGGTGATTCTCAACCGCCCTTTGAAGGTTAATTCAGTGATGAATTTATTTAAAGGTGGAATATTTTAATAACATGGGTTTTCTTATGAGGTTTATATATTTTTTAATTTCAATTTTACTCCTTTTTTGACCTAATGTGAGTGCCTAATCAGATCACCATAATTTTAGGGGGGGTTTGGGGGCATGTTCAGAGACTGTAGGCCCAATTTTGGGAAACTGTAGATTGGACACACAGTTAGTAGAAGTAGTGTGACCCATCCAATATGGTAAGATGTAACCATGTGGGGTTGGAATACTAGAAGGAGGAGGATTTATCTTTTGAGGAAACTATGTACCTAGGGTTGCACACCCATGAAGGAGCTTCTACAATATTTTGTAGAGGCTAAATGAATGGTCGGTGCATGGTTTTTCTAACTATGAACCATGATCATGTGAGGGTGATAGTGTATAAAGCCATATGTAAGGGTTTTTTCACTGTTTTCCAAACTATTTGTATAAACCATGTGGGTTCCCTTGAGAGACATTGAGGGCCACACGGTAGGCGTACAGTTTGGCCAAATGTGTGGGAAAACCATTTGAACCTAGAATTTGAGTGGAATTTACCACTTCACTGTTAAAATTTCTTTAAAACTAAATGTAATTTTCTCCTTTTCGTCCAATGGAAAACCCCTTGTCATTTGGAGTTCTCCTGTGAAGTCATCTTCTAGTATTTGATCCAAATCCTTTGTATGACATCTGATTCAAGAACATATGAACAATTTGGATAATCCTTGGTACGTTCTACCTTATTCTTATGTCATTATTCATTCTTCATTGTATCGACGTATTTATTTTGGTGAAAGATGATATGGACTATTTTCAGGGTATTCATCCATTCTTCATTTTTCTTTGGATATAGGCTAAATCAGAGGCTGATTCTAAATGAGTGTTATACCATAGACCAATTGTAGGCATTGTGTACCTTTACCTAAAGGTTTTAGTTTTTTATATGCATTGTTTCTATTTTTTCCCACTGGACTTTCTAACGTTAGCCCTAAAATAAATTTTACGCCTTGATTAAGTTGATGGGACCTGTTTAGTTTCACATTAGTACCTTAACATTGTTGGAGGTTTTTAACCCCAACCCAGACCATCTGTGGGGTGTCTCCACGTATTTTACAATGTTGTACCAGTCTATTGGGTTTGTGTGAGATCACCAGTTGTTTTTAATCCTTATTTTATTAAATAACAATTGAATGAATTATTAGTATATGTATTATGAACTCTTTGAAATTTTATTACTTAATGCTAAATTGGTTTAATTGATTAAATGGAAAATTTGGAAATGAGTTGGATGGACTCATGGATATTAAACAGTTATGAAATGATTATATCAAAATTGATTGATATATTGAAAATGGTTTTGGATGACATTGACTTTTCTACTCCATATATTTGTATTGATTTTGGTAGTGGATTTCAATGAAATTTCTAATCCTTTGATTCAGATCCCATAGGATTACATTGATATTTCTACTCCAGGGATCTTGATTATGGTAGTGGATGTCTTGGATATTTCTACTCCTTGGATACTGATTCCATAAGATCATATGTGAATTGCGGATCCTTGGATACGTCTTAGTTGGAGTCTCATTGTACATGCTATGTGGACATAATACTTGGACTCCACCCAAGACATTACTGAGTTTCCATCGAGATTCCCCATGGACTCAATGAGGATGTCATTGTCTTTTACACCTTGGATTTATCCCTTCATGGTTTGACCCAAGATTACATGGAATATGAAAATGTGTATGTTATGAACATGATTACACAGTGTGTCCATTATGGATATTTATCTATGATTTATAGATATCCCTAGTATGGGTATCATATTACAGTTATTAGAATGGACCGTATTATATCTTCTTTATGGTTCTTCATAGTTTACCTTTATCATGGTATCTTGATTATTATTCAAAGGGTTCCATGTTTGGATGGACACGATTAAATATGAATTTGATTCTTTACATTTATTACTGTTATACAAGTAATATACTCTTGAAAACGACATTATTTATACATAAACAGGACTTGTTATAGACATCATTGATAGTGGCCCACTAAGTGTTATCTTAGACCCTATATGGTCTGTCCTTGGGTACCCAGATAGAATTTGTGCATAAAGGTAGGTATTGTGGCAAGCACCCACTATAAAATTCATTTTTTCTATTCTTAGGAGCATGGGGAGGACCAGACCGAGCTAGGATCGTGATGCTATCTGGAGATAGTTATTTTTGGTCTTTTTTATTTTGATAGATGTATTGAACTAGTATCTTGCTACCATGTTTTCCCTATAATTCTGTATAGAGATATGACATAATCATCATATTGTATATGACTTATTTTGTCTTATTGATTACTGTTATATTCTAGATGTTTTTCTTATATCATTGTCTTATATTATTCTTCATATATTGATCGATGTGTTTACACCACTATGTTATATTCTGAAAATAGGGAATAGTATCTCCATATAAACACCCTAGGCCTTCGTTGGTAGTCGTACACCTCTGGCATATCAGAAGGAGAACTTGATGCTACATTACCTACCATCTCAGGGCCTGTTTGAGTGGAATCCTAGGCGGGGTGTTTCAGATATGCACAATCACATATTCTTAAGCATGACTCCCCATATGCCAGAGGCTTCCAACTAGCAATGAGGGTCAAATGATAGTATGGTGGGGAGACTATACCATCATGGAAAGAGTATCACAAAGAAATCTCATAAGAAGAAAAAATTAAAATCAAAATTAAATATAATAAAGACCAGTGAAAGAAATTTATAAAAAACAAAAGAAATAATATGGAATGTCCAACACCTAATATAAAAAAATGAAATTCCTTGTGATGATAATATACAATCTGAATACATACAATGGGTAATAAATAAATATTTCATAAAGAACAGAAAAAATCCTTAAGGGATATCCCCATAAGAATCTTGAGATCTTGCTCAGTCCTATGATCATAAGCTCTCTTATAAAAGGTTCATAACATAAGAAAAATCCATCAACCTAAACCTAAAAAAAACTGAGTTCTATTCAGGTACCCCAGTGCGATTACATCCTTAACAAGGTGTGAGATATACTTAGTATGGGTGGCATACCAGACCCAGATTCTACTTAATAGGTGCCCAGAGCCCGGTGGGATGCATGGCCTTAAGCACATCACCTCAAATTCCATAGGCTACAGACTAGCAATGAGGTCCTAGGGTGTGTTCATCGGGATTCTATGCCCACATTACCAATGTCTAGAATAGCATATAATTATAAACATAGGTAAATAGAGGAACCAATACAAGTAAACAGAAGTCATAGAGAAAAATAGAGACAAGAGTAAAAATAACTGATATAATTGGAATAATATACAAGCATCCACCAAATGATGATGATATTCCATGTCATAAGAAAACTAGAAAACATGGATACAAGGTAGCAGGAATAACATGGTCCACTAAAGTATAATAGAAATAAAAGTAATATCCCAGGTATCCTGAGCTCTGGATCAGTCATATACTATCATGCATCATCTTAAACAGCAACCAATCAAGTGTTATAAGTCATATACTTCCCTTTATCAACACCTACATTCATGTAATATACTTTGAGTACCAAACGGGGTCCGGATAGGGTGTGAGATAACTCTCATTTGGCCACCACCTATAATGTCTTTATCATCAAGCCTATGTAAGGGAAATATAATAGTGTGCAACAATTTACATTCAAGCTAAAGAAGCGCAATGTAACTAAATACCCAAGTACCTACATCATCCCTTGGTTGTCGTGTGAACTAAATTAGTCAGTTAATTGATTATTACTAGTTTATAAATAAGTCACATGTTAACAACAGTTAAGGTTACAAGTTATGACAAGTTAACCTGTAATTACATATAATAATGAAGTTACATGTTAATAAAAATGGCAACATAAACCTCAAGTTTGTCTAACAAAACAATAAATATATCCTGGATAAGGGTAAGATTGTAATCCAAGGTTCATATTCCATGGAATTTCACAAAATGATACATACCGAATCCAAGCTAATCATCCAAGGTAAAACAAGGCTATGCAGAGATATGGATAGATGGTCTCTAACCATGGAACCTACTTATCAATGATGGATCCAAGGAGTGTATCCAATGCATCCTTGAATACTTTGTGAGGGATCCTCTAGTGTCTTACCCGGAATCCAAGAATAGACAAGTATTTTGATCTTGGTGGGTCTAAACCAATGTAAGCCATATCCTTGAATCGGAATGGGGTTATCCAGTGCTAAAGGCATTCCCAAATAACAATATATGTTGACCTTGAGTCAGTTCACTCATGTTTAATTATGAAGTCATGTAATATTTCATTTGGTTCAAGCCTTGACTTTCATTAGTGTGATAAGGTCATGTATCATAAAACCATTTAATCAAGTCATAATTAATCAATAATTTCATTTTAATAGTATTCAATAATTAATGTTCATTCAACATCCTTCCACTAATTTAGTAAGTGGTTCTCTAGAAATGAAACCTATTAATCATTCACATTTCATCCAGTTATATCATATACTTAATTTACTTTTTAATTTCCCTTTCACATTTAATTATCAATTTAATGGAATTTCCTTAGGTGGGTAAAATAGTTAGAATACATGGTAATTTCTATTATGAAATTCAAGATATAAATCAAGCCATTTAATATTGAAAATTTCACCCTGAGAATGTTTAATCCAAGTCACACCCGAATGGTGGCTCAAACGTGTCCATTACTAAAAACTGAATTACGGAATAAAATCCCACATGGGATAGATGGTGTTGTGGGTGTAACCACCAAATAGTAATCACGTATATTGAAATAGAAATATCATATAATATAATTATTATAATCATGATTTATAGATTCAATAAATAGAACCTGATGAAATCAGTGGGGCCCACATGATAATTGAAAAATCTACAAACTTAAGGGATGAGTTATCGACCATCACCTTAGGGTTGTATGATCCTTCTCTTATAATATTGGCCCCTAATTGAACTCAGAATGTATTTTATCTAAGAAAAAATTAAAAACACTCACACCTCGACAACTAGGTCAATAGAAAGAGAGGAGAAGAACGAATAAAACATACTCGAGTACTTAACGTTGTGCATCCAACATGATGAACAGAAGCTCGACCGTATCTCGGATGAAGAATATCTTTAAATTTCTACCATAGTCCGTCAAAAATATCCAAAAGGGATGTAAAATAAGACAATCCTTCATAAAATCAGATTGTGAAAATGGAAGAGGCTTAATTAGATCATTTATAGAAAAAATGGTAATTTTTCCACAAATTCTCCTATGCACAGTATGGCCTTATGGTTTTACAAACCATTAACGAACCATGCATGGGTACTTGGGAAATAATGTTCAGTGTCATGATGAGGTCACACTATTAGGGAGACTATGGGACAATCATGTGGTAAGACTCTGTCCAAAAAGTCACCATCAGCATAGTTTTTCATAAACATGCAGCCATACTGCATTGTTTCCTCTAAACTGTGTGCTAGGCCTGTTTTCCCAAAAATATGGGTTCTAAGTGCTAAACAACCTCTAAATATCCTTGTGGCCTTAACTAACCCATTAGGCATCCATATTATTCCCAAAATAACGAATCAGACCGATATGTAAAGGATCCATACTTGAGTGAAAAACCAGGTTCTTACAGTCTTCCCCCTTTAAAAGAACTCAAACCGGAGTTCACCTTAAAAGGTTGTAGAAACACTTTATGAGAAAAAATATGTCCATTGAGAAAATATGTTGGTCTCCAAATCCAAATTCTTATCCTGCACATGGCCATGCTTCCATAGCACCCGTACTAGTGGGATAGACCAACCTTAGAGAACCTATATACTTCGATAGACAATGTGTACTGGATACTCCTAAAAGGTAGCATCCGCTCTTGAGTAATCTTTTTCGGGATAAAAAGAATGAGATGGGTTGACCTGATACTAGTGAATCTTTGAAACATAGAATATGTCATGAATTTCATGGTACCTCTGAGGTAGTAACAACCTATAGGCTATTGGCCTGACTCTTTCTATGATCTCAAATAGACCTATATAATGAGGCAAAAGCTTCCCTTTCTTCTGTAACCATCTATACCCTAGACTAGGTGATAACCTAAAGAAAAAAATATCCTTTAACTCAAACTCTTGAGGTCATCTATGGAAATTGGCTTAAGATTTTTTTCTAGACTAGGCTTTAGTCATATGGTTTTGGATCATATAAACCTGCTTCGAAGTATCTTGAACGAGATGATGACCTAGTAGGGTTATCTCGCCTAAATCTATCCAACATAGAGGTGAATAAGATAACCTACCATACAAGGCCTCAAAAAGATCCATCTGAACCGTTTCATGGAAGCTATTATTTTATGAAAAAACAATGAGAGGGATATTCTTTTCCAAGGAACCGATGAAATCAGGGACACATGATCAAAACATATCCTACAAAACTTGTATCATCTGTTTTGATTGTCCATCATCCTAAGCATGAAAAGATATGCATATAGGTATGTGTGTTCCCATATCCTTCTATAATCTTTTCCAGAACTATGATGTGAAACGATCCTCCTTATCTGAAAAATGGTATGAGGAACCCCATGGAATCAAATGATCTCACAGAAATACAGTCTTCCTAGGAAATCAACTGAGAAAGTCTCCTTAATAGGAATGAATTGGGAAACATTTTTCAATATGTCAATGACAACCCATACATTGTCACTACCTCAAGGTGATGTTGGTAAACTAACTACAAAGTCCATATAAACATATTCTCATTTCAATTTCATGACTTGAAGTGACATTAATAATCCTATAGCTCTCTGGTGCTCCGCCTTCACCTACTAATAGGTGGAACACTTAGTGATAAATATATTTATCTAATGTTTCATTCCATGACACCAATACTGGCATCACATGTCGCAATACACCTTCGAGATTTCTGGATGAACTACTCACTAGGAGGCATGGGATTATTTCAGCAACTCCTCTCTCATTTCTATTAGGACCTAGACACTTCAATGGATACACAAGATGGTGTCTCTATGTACACACCAATATATATGTGGGTTATCTCCTAATATACTCTCATAGGGTACCAAGCCTTCCAGATCTTAAAATTGTATACTCTTCACTTTCTCATGGATGAATGAGGTAACTAGAAAAGATGACAGATGAGGTTGCTCATGACCGTCATGAAACTCTAGGTGAAACTCAGAGAAGAGTTCCATTAAATTTAATTCATCACTATCTTCCCATAAATATTTTTCCTAAATTTTCTAACTTAGTGCATCTACAACCACATTTTCCTTCCTAGATGTATAGGTATGCTCAAAATCAAAGGATTGTAGAAATTTGACCCATATCCACTATCATAGGTTCAATTCACACTGAGTAAAGATATATATGATGCTTTTGTGGCTCATTCACACCACAAAGTTATCACCTAACAAATAGTGTCTCCAACAATGTAAGGTTTGACAACTACTACTAGATCAAGGTTTTTGGTTGGTTAATTTATCTCATAAAGCCTCAAATGTCAAGATCCATACACAATGAATCTATCTTCCTACATTATCAATTCTCCTAAAAGATTCTTGATGTGTCACTTAATATGGTATAACCAACACCTAGCTCATGAATAATTAGAATTGGTGTTGATACAATCCTCACTTTCAGCTCCTGAAAGTATTTCTCACATGCTTCTGACCAAATGAACATGACACCAATATATGTAAGGATAGTAAGAGGTGAATCAAGATGTGAGAAGTCTTGTATGAAATACATGTAATATATAACCAACCCCAAGAAACTATCTATATCAAACATGATCTTGGGCTGGTCACATGAAACTATAAGACTAACCTTTTTTGGGTCAATAGATACACAAAATTCTGAGATACTATGACCTAATAAGTGAACTTTTTATCCATAAGAGGAACTTAGCAAGCTTGGAATATAGCAGATTCTCTCTTAGTATACTCATAAGGATCTCAATATTATTTTCAGGGTCGCTCTGCATGTGAGAATACACCAAGATGTCATCCACAAACACCATGAAAAAATAATCCAAATAGGGGTGGAACACCCTATTCATTAAATCCATGAAACTGGAATGCTTGTTTGTTAGACTGAAATACATAACTATGTACTTATACATACCATGACTTCTATGAAATATTTTACGAGGTATATATAATGGTATGACTCACACTTGATGATAACATGATCTCAAGTTGATCTTGGAGAATACCCTAGCACCTCAGAGCTACTTAAAGAGATCATCAATTCGAGGTAGTGGATACAATTTCTTAGCCAAATATTGAATAATGTAAGTGTAAATCTTGTACCTCTACTCTGGAGGCATCTCCATATGCTCAAAGATATATAGGGTTTCCGATTTCCAAGTCTCAGCAGCCTACGGACCACAATCCCCTGAGAGAGTAGGAGGATTTTTTTGTTAGAACTCACAAGTCAGATCATTCATCATAGGTGTAAGTCATGAAGAACCATGCATCGACTACATCAGATGTAGGAAACTATCATGAACATGGGAATCTGTTCCCAGATCTGTTATAATATGTTGTGCCTCATGTTTCACTCTTATGGTAAGGGTGGAGGCTGAAGGCCCACCAAGTCTCAAGTGTGGCCGATGCTACCTTCCTTTCATACTATACAAGGATGACATGGAAGCGTCAGTTTAGAAATTCCAACCACACATATCAGAACAATATTAATATGAAAGATATCACCACTAGAAGAATCTAGACATAAGAAAAATCACTACCCATGGCATACTACCCCAACTACCCACTTAAATGGCCAAATATCAATAAGTGATCAAGTACATTTTTCATTTTGTTTTAGATTTAATTACCTTATTCACTAATTTACCTTTAATAAATAAGAAAATGTAGGATAAGGACGTGCAACCATTTCATTTTAAAATTCATGTTTCACATTATAATGGATATTCATCCCTATTGAATTAGTTCCCTTACACCTTATCACAGGAAACAACACCCATTTATTTATAGCATAATGGTTTCACTCATTAAATTACTCATCCCAACCCATGGGGTCCCATAAACCTCATGAATTGAGATAGGAAATCAATCAATCTCAACCAAGAGTAATACAAGAATAATCTTACTTTCACAGCATCACTCAATAATCACAGGCATACCATGAAATGAAAAACAATGTAATGCACCAATATGGAATTGAAATATGCATGACATGTGAATCTTAGGTGCCTAATATGATGCACGTACCATTTCTCTATGCCCTCATATCATATGGGAAAAGATGAAAGAAACCCTCAATCAGAATACTAATAATCAAAAACTCCACACATCATGTGCGTCTCCCAATGGGGAAATAATTTCAACTATAATAGGAAAAAAAAGAACAACAATTATAATTTAGGAAACTTGTATTTTAGCCCAAACATGGGTCTACGACGCCCAAGAATTGCTTATAACCAAGTTCCCAGAGTTCCTAATCTCAAATCTATTATCTCCAATTATAAAATAAAGAAGGGAACCTAATTAGATACCATATTGTGATATCTTGGGCCTGGATGCCACTTAATAGGTGCCCCGAGCCTAGTGGGTCACATGGCCTCATGACCATCTTCCCAAATGTCATATTCTACCACCTAGAAGTGAGGGCCTAAGGTGTGTCCATGGGGATATTATTCCCTCATTACCAAAGTGTAGCATAGTGGATATATATAAATATATAAAAATTGTGTCAACAATTCATGTAAACAAAGGGCACACCGGAAAATAGAGACAAGAGTAACAATACCAGCAATAACTAGAATAACGTACAAGCATACAAAAATTGATGATGATATGTATTGTCACTAGATAACTAGAAAACATAGATAAAATATAGCAGGCATAACATGATCCACCAAAGTATGATATAATCTAAAGACTATCTCAAGTATCTCGATATCTGGCTTGGTCAACTGCAATCCTGCTCCATCCTAAAGAGAAAGCAGTCAATGGTTTGAAGTTGTATGCTTCCCTTTATCAACACGTGCATTCAAGTAATCTACTCCAAGTAAAAAACTGTTCCTAGAGTGTATGTGAGATAAATCTCATTGGGCCACCACCAATGATTTCTATATCATCCTACCCATGTAATGGAAATTTAATAGTGTGAAAGGATGCATATATAAATTTAATTAGTGCAATGTAACTAAATACCCAATCATCTGCTTCATCCAATGGATGGTGTTTGAATGTAACCATCCCATTATTTGACTATTACCGGTTTTATAAATAAGTAACATGTTAACAATAGTTAAGGTTCCAAGTTATGATAAGGAAAGATGAAATGACATTTAATAATTAATTACCAAAGTAATAATCAAGGCTACATGGACCATAAGGGTCTCCAACATAGAAATAATTGTAGACTGCCTAAGGGTAAGTGTGTAATCCAAGGATAATATTTCAATTCATTCCACAATAACATTCTTTCGAAATCAAAGTGATCATCCAAGGTAAAATGGGGCTATGCAAAGACAGGGCCCTATAGGATGTAACCATGGCACATACTTATCAATGTTATATCGAAGGAGTGCATCCAATGCATCTTTTAATACTATGTGAGGGATCCTACGGTGTCATTCTAGGAATGCATCCAAAAATAGAGAAGGATCGGGGTCTATGTGTTTCTAAACCAATGAAATTCATATCTTTTATCGTAATGAGTTTCGGAGTTCTCAAGGAATTGCCTGATAATAATCCAAGGAAAACTTGAGTTAGGACACTCCTGTTTAATTATGAATTCATGTAATATTTCATTTGGTTCAAGCCTTGCCTTTAATTTGTGTTATATGTTCATGTAGCATGTATCCTTTTAATCAATTCATAATTAATCAATAATTCCATTCTGGGAATATTCAATCATTATTGTTCATTCTTCTACCATCAATTAATGTGGTACGGGGTGCTACAGAAATGAAACCTATTAATCATTCACATTTAATCCTTTCAATTCATATACTTAGTATACATTCCAATTTCACTTTCACAATTAATTATCAATTTGAGGCACTTAACATAGGTGGTTAAAGTTTTGGGAATACATGGTACTTCCCATTATGAAATTCACAATATATATCAAGCCATTTAATATAGAAAAGTTTACCCTTAGAAGGTTTAATCCAAGTCACACTCAAACGGTGGCTCAAACATTTCAAGTACTAAAAACACAATTATCGAATAACATCCTATATTGGATGGATGGAGATATGGGTGTAACTAAAAAATGTAATCATGTATATGTAAAGAGTATAATCATACGGTTATAATTATTATAAGCATGATATATAAATTCAATAAACGACATCTGATGGAATCAGTGGTCCCCATACAACAATTCAAAAATCAATGAACATGAGGGGTGAGTTATATACCACCCACCTTAGGGTTTTATGACCATTATCCTCTGATAAAGGCCTCTAATTCATCCTAAAATGTATTAGATCTGGGAAAAAGTTAAAATTTATCACACCACGATAACTAGGTTACTTACTGTTGTGCATCCAACGTGACGAAAAAAAGCTCGATCATATCCCGAATGAATAATATCATTCAATCCCAACCTTATGCCTTACAATATCTCTAAAATGGAATAAAAATATTCCAATCCCACAAAAACTCATATTAGGAGGATTGAGGAGAGTTAATTATTTCATTAAAGAAAAAATGGTCATTTTACACACAAATTAGCATGTGCATGATTTGGTCACATTGTTTACCAAACTATGCACCAACCATGCATGGGTACCTAGGAATGAAAAGGAACATTAACTATTAGGTCACACATTTTGATAAACCATGTGCCAAATATGTGGTAAGGTGTTGTCTAAAATTTCAACATCTGTATAGTTTTTCATAACCATGAGGCATTCACATACGGTTTTTTCTAAACCGTGCACCAGACATATTTTCTAAAGAAGTTGGGTTCAAAGATCCGAACAGGCCCTAAAAACCATTGGGACCTTTAGTAACACAATAAGAATCCATATTAGGCCCAGAATAATGAGATAGACCAAAATATAAAGGATCTATACCTTAATGAAAAAATAGGTTTTATAGTAGGCCACCACCAACGATGTTCAAATCTATCTTATCTGTGAATACAAAATACACCATTGTGGAAGTATACTAAGTAATTAACAATATGGAAAGTTATAAATAGGTCATATAAATTTCCAAAGGGATACCTGGTTGATTCTACCTGGTTCGACATAGATATATCCCTAAACATGAGTCATGGTGTAAGTACGTAAATATTTATATACATTTTTGTATGTATATTCACAATATATGTATTAATGTTTATATGAATATACATAAATGCATATTATAATCCATGAAACGTGGTCTAAATCTAGTTTCCATGATTAATACTATTAATAATAATATAATAAGGGTCTCAATATAATAATATAGGGTCTTGACACCTGAGGATCATAATCAATATAGGATGTCTTGTCAAGTATCATGAATAATAACTAAGGCCATACCCAATCTCCTAATCATGTGGGCAAGCAAAATTTTTTCCAATAATCCAAGTTATATGGATTCCATTCCAACATCCTTGAAAAAGGGGGTGTGACACATCCTGGCCAACAACCATACTCAAGGTTCCTTTACTAATAAGGCATTAATAGGTAATTCACTTTCCATATGATCCCTTAACCCAATTTCCCATACAGAGGAAACTAAAATCCCTCAAGGCTCAGTGTATCCTTTTTAATATAATTAATTTTACATTTATTTACATACCATATATTCATCTGATCCACTAATACCATTTAATCATGACTAAAAAAGAAGTCCATTTATATAAGCATGTCTCATCACATCTCAATGAAAAATAATTAATAAGGTTATATTTTAAAATTACTTTACGTAAACCATGAATAAAGTAGGAGGGACAGGTACATTCATCTATTTAATTATCCCTTTCAATTTCCCCATTTCATTAAGGAAAAGAGTGCAACTCAATTGTGGTTTTATTATAAATGTGGGTAAGGATATCTTATTAAAATCATTTAACTCATTTATGTTTTCCCTTATAAGACGGATAACCCAAAATAACTCAAATTTATTTAATTAGAAAATAAATAATTATAGTTAAGAGTATATAAAAACCACCCCAAGGTGGTGGTTTAATTACATAAAAGAGGTATAAAGTTCAATTTGTAAAACTAAATCTCCCAAATGGGGAGATTTTGGGTTGGGGAGAACAACCTCCAATGATATAATTCTAAGCATAATGATGATACGATTTAAGTCACTAGGTCTTACATAACTAATTTCACATTTTAAAGGCAATGCATGGAGAATCCGTCATACAACACCAAAAATTAATTTATAAATAAGAAAAACATTACGGAAAATTAAATAGGCCAACTACCTTATACTAAGGATGTTTCACTAATCCAATATTTTTATCTTATTTGATCCAGTTCGAGAGAAATCGAAGAAACAAACAAACACCCTAAAAAATGAAAATTATCTTGCATGAATATAACACAAAATATAGAGAGTCCCAAAATAAATTAGAATGTGGAATGGATATTTTACTGATACATATCAAACAAGATTGAAAATAGTTATTCCAATGTTATATGAGGGAGATAGCTCTAGGCCTAGGAGATGAGAGTAGGATCTCCCATTGAGGGGATACTTATGAGCATGGATGGGAAAATAAATGAGGGGGTGGAGGATTTAAATTAAGTAATAGAACATCATTATTTTTCCTCCTATTAAATGAATCATGTTTTAGAAAACCATGCACTGACTTTTTGGGCTTCACTACCCAAATTCAAACCACCTTTAAAAAGGGTTGCATAGTTTGGTCAAACCATGCACAACTCATGAGGGCCACCCCATGCACACCTTCACTATGTTTCACGGCAACCTAGGCCCCTCACATGGTTTAGAAAATCCATACTACTTAATAGATATGGATTCATGATTGACCTATTTGTTTAAACTAACTATACACCAATTGTGTGTCTCATTATGCTCCTCCCAAAACCAGTACCATCAGAGCTTGACCCCTCTACAACTCACCCAAAAATTTAAGACACCCCAGGGCGTAATCCTCATACAAAAAAACACCTTTATGTATTCCACATGATGGATTTGTATTTTGAATCTTGGTTTAGAGAACATTCCATCCACCAAATGGTAAAAATTAAATCCTTTTGGAAGTCCTACACTTTCCTAAATAGGGGATGTTATAACCTCCCTACATTAGTACTTCTCATCATCAAGAAGCCTTCGATAAACAATTAAATGACACCATACCTAATTGGGTAGGTATGTTTCATTTAAATAGCTATTTCTAATTTTAAAATTCACATATCACCTCCAATCATCAGTTTATTCATATTGTACATAAGATTTAGAAACACACATCAACAATAAAATTCAAAACTAAATATTGAGACGATGCTTACCCGAGCCCATATTACTTGATATATGATCATGTATTCATCACTTTAATATACCATCCTATATAATTATCCACTATAATTTCTAGCATTTAAAGGCCAATTATAAGTCATGGTATCTTCATTGTTAGAATTTTCTATAAAGGATGCCCAAATCATTCTAACGATTATATTAGAATGATTTCCTCAAATTATCAAACCCGATTACATTTAAGGACTTTGCATGGTCCTCAATAAATTTAAATGATTTAATTTCGATCGACCAAGCTTAAATAGAAAACACATGTTTTACATTGAAAATCATCTACCAACATTTGCATTACACTCATATTAACCTAGAAGCGTGACTGAAATGGTTCCTTACCAACCACATTCATCGATGTAAGAGGATGCAAGTCCAACCACTTCCATCAGACTATTCTCAAAATTCTTGGCACATACTAACAGTGTATCTCAACTTTAAACATTTTGCCTTATCGTAAAGAACCTTTTGATTTCTTCTAAAACTTCCACCAAAGAACATTCTTGACTTTTGATGATGTATCAATCCCAAACATTCATTTATGTTTTTGTGCCTCGGTACAAGAATGGGTGCATACACAATCCAACACACTTTGATTTCCACCCTTAAAACATTTAATGTGTGACCAACTGGAGTATAGGGTAACCTGAAAATCATTAACTAAAGTCCAAGTAGATTATATAAGGTAGTTCATATTCTTAAATTTAAAAGAAAGATATCAGTACATAGCCAAGATGTTCATGAATTAGAAGACATAATGATTCCAATAGTAGTCAATTCAAAGAACTTGATGGTGTCCATGATTCTATATAATCATTCCGACTTAGAAAACCAAGTATCACTTAGAACAAACCATTCTAGTATGAACAACCACCCTTCTAGAGAACAACTCCCACAAAGTCAACTTAAAGAAATAGAAGGAAATTTTAAACCTTTTATTAAATCATTGTATAATTAATTCTCTTTCAGTGTATCCTAGATTATAGTAAGACAGGGGACATGATCATCACTAAGAAATAGCACAACAAGATGATATTTAAGGTTGTCAAGATGGCCCGTGAAACTTTGTTGATGAAGTGATTGGAATGGTCCCCACCCAACCATACCAAATTATATGAAGAAATAAGTAAAACCATCACTAGTTGATCTCCTTTATAAGATCTCGAATGACATTTCTAACTAATTTTAATTAACCCAAATTCTGAATTTTTTAGTCATAATTTACCAGAAATGGGATTTCAACCCTTGAAACATGCTCTTTGTCCACTTATATGGGTCACGGATGGGGTTAACACACTCTTATCGAGTGAAAACATGTGAAAATAAAAGGAAACCAGCTTCTTAAAATCTCCCTATATAAGATCTACTCTAGACATATGCATTATGTTCTCCTGACCCATGTCCATACATATCATAACAGTAGGAATAAAATCCAAAACAAACTGACCAGCTTGCAAGAACACCCGATACCCTTTGTAATGCCATCCTTAATATTGGGATGACTCAAATTTCCTCTAACACCTAGGTCACTCTACTTCGAGGATGAAAAGTAATAAATGCATAATAGCTTATGGCTTACACGAGTACCAACAAACTCATAATGATCATTTCACCGATTCATTAACTCAATAGGAATTATGTGCATCAACATATACTATCATGGGATTTTATAAACATTCACATATTTGTTACTATCCATAGGATTATCGTACATATGAATCTAGGTATCTGATGAATCCAATGAAATATTTTTCCTTGAGTTATATTATCCCATATGAATGTAATTTCATCCAACGACCTCCCAATTCATCAATCCAAAAAGGAAGAAGGGTCACATGACTAACTAAGCGGTTGAACATGGCTCAATCATGCCTAACCTAATTTAAATGAGAATTACATAATGCTCACACCTATAACAGGGGTCAAAGTATTATATGACCACCTATCCAACTAGGATTTCATTTTAGAGGCTAATAGTCCTACTCAGGGAAAAAGGCCCCTGAATGGAACTACATGTCTGAAACTCACCACTTTCATTTAACAGGGATTTAATGTTTTTATGGATCTACCTACCTTGGGAGAGCACTGTAAAAAAGAATAAAGTGTAAACCCTATATCTAGGTCACACAAAAAATGTCCCCGGACTCTACCACTTGTAATTTTTTTCCAACACTACTTAAGTGGGTTTATGGAAGCCTACGGGAAACAATCTCATCCCATTTATAATGAAAGCTTTGGAAAACATTTAAACTAACCTTACATGATGGTTACAACTAAGAAAAACAATTAAAGGTTTTTTGAACACTTAACTAATTCACACATAGTTCTTTAAAAAATTATGGCTTAGTTTTAAAGAACATAAATTACCACTCATAAGGTAGAAGCTTGGTACATTATTTATCTATCACCACATGGTAACTTAGGAATTTTTTATTATGTTCCTTTCATTCATTATTTATTGAACTAAAAACCTATGATAGTTAGGAAATTTATCCCATTAAATCATTTGTTCCATTATATTTATCCATAAGGTTATCACAACTAGGCTTTGTTAAAGAATATATCAATTCTAATCTACAGAGACAAATTTCCTTTATATTATAATTGAAATTTTAATTAACTTAAGACTCATATAAGTGTAGATTAAAATTTGATAAAATTTATTTTATTAGCTAAATTGGGAATTGTTCAAGTAAGATGCCAGTACATTTTTATATGTAACACTATATAAGTTACTCCAGACACTTTAAATAAACATCCCTAAATAACATAGTCATACCCCCATGGGGGTAAGTACTAAGAAATAAATAATTAAAGGTGACTATGAGGCTCTAATTAATCCATCTTGGGTTAATCTAAATGTGACCTAAAATAGTTTAAACATTATAATTTTGAAACACCCTTAATGGGTTTATTTGATAATAATTTAGTATCATGACCTACATACTCAGGGTGAGTCAAGTTTATCCCATAATCATAATTAGAACAAACCAACCTACTTGGGTCAAGTCATATAAAAGGTCCATAAGAAACCTATTCATTTAAAGTCAAAATTAAATAAACATTAAATTTATACCATAGTCTCAAGTCATATTAAGTTCATATATGATTATTCGATGGTATAGGACACCATTCTCAAATTTATAATTCACCCATACACATTATGAATTGAAAATTGGATCCCATTTAATCGTAATCATTATGATTCAGCCTGTTTAACAAATAGTTCATGGATCAAAAATGTTATTATTAGTTATATAAGGTTCCACCATCAATCTATAAGGGAAAACAACATTTAGGTTGAGACAGACACTATAATAACCAATTTTATATCAAAATTATAACTACACATGATATCATAAGAATAAAATACAGCGAAATAAGACAATTAATCACCTAATCATAGTAATAATATAAATATTCTATATAATCATGCCTAATGGAACAATAATCACAAAAACAATAAATAAAACAATAAACACAAATCATGCTGCACAAATAGGGATGCTAATAAATCATACAAGACACATTCAAAAATCATCACGCTGTCTAAAAATGAAATATACATGGTCTGGAATATGTATGGAATGTGAATATCTATGTTCCAATAATGATGAATGCATCAATATTTCCTTATTGTACTAGGCTAAGGGTATAATATTATAAATATCATAAATAAAAAATTATCATCAGTAAACCATTCACTCAAGGTAAAATCACAATCAATTGTAACAATGATCAATAAGAACAAAAATATCATCCCATTCCACAAAACCATTTCCTCGTGCATGGCTTGACCACTCCCATACATGACAATTTATTGATCACCAAAACGTTCTTAATCTCCTATCTACGAATTCCAAAAATATGATGAAAAAGTCCCCCTAGACCAATTTGTAATGTCTAGACCTTGGATCCACTAAAATGGTTCCCTGAGATGATCAACCACTTAACCTCAAGTGCACATCAACATATGACTGAGGTGTATGACTAGCAGCGAGGGTCCAATGATTATATGGTGGATAGAATATATCAACATGGTTAGATTATCATAGAGGTATATCATAAGAATATACAAATGAAGGAAATATAAATGATGGAATGACATGTGGAACAAAAATATAATAACTAATTAAATAGTTTGAAATGGACAACATCAAATATACCATAATTCATGTCCTTGTGAAGACAATATACAATCAGAAGACTTACAAAATTTAAAAATTAAATTGTCTATAAATAAATTACAAAGGACTCATGTGATATCCCCCTGAGAATCCTAAGATCTTTTTTATCCTTTTACTTCTAATCTCCCATATACAAGGCTCACAACACAAGAAAAATCCATAAACCTAAACTTGTAAACATGTGGTTTGTTCAGGTACTCAAGTTCAATTGTGGCCTAAACAAGGTGTGAGATATACTCAGTAATCTACCACAATATTTGTTTAATGATATCCAATATTTCAATATAAAATAAATCAATGTGTAGATATAATAAGTAATGAACAATAATAAAATTTGTAACTAGGTCAACTAAAGTTCCAACGGGACACTTGCCAAGATCTACCTGATTCGGCATAGGCCAGGATATCTCTGAAGACATATCACGATGTAAGAACATAATGATTTATATACATGTATATATATATATATATGAACTATATATATTGTAGCATTTATATCCATTTACAATGATACATAGTATTTAAGAAGACCTTAGGTGTAACTCAAGCATCCATTCTTAATAATAATAACAATAATATAATAAGAGTCTCAAGTTAATAATAATGGTTCATTATGCTTGAGTACTATATTCATTATAGAATGAAAATATGAGTATAATGAATAAAAATGTGGAGGGACATACCCATCCTTCTTATCAAGGGGGCATGGAACATTATGACCAGCAACCCAAGTGATGTGGATGTCATTCTGACATCCTCGACCAAGGGGCTGTGACCCATCATGTCCAACGACCCTACTCAAGGTCCCTTCAGTCATAAGGAACTATTAGCTAATTCATATTTTATATGAATAATGTTTTGTATATAGAGAAACTCCATCACTCAAGGTGAAATTTATCCATTTTAATATAATTCATTGAAAATTAATTAATATTTCTTAAATTCATCCAAGACACTAATACAGTTTAATCATAACTAATAATGAAATCCATGTCCATAATAATTCCACTTCACATATCAATATAAAATAATTAAGAATGACATATCATAAACATTCCCTTATTAGAAACTTGGTATAAAGAAGGAGGGGCGTGAACATTGATCAATTAAATTATCCCATTCAATTACCCATTTTATTAAGTAAGAGATCGCACCTCAAATGTGTATTTATTATAAACAGGGAAAAGAATATCATATAAAAATCATTTAACTGAATTAATGTTTCACTTAGAAGAGGGATCAATTGATATAACTCAAACATAATTAATTAAAAAAAAGGCACTATGATCAAGAGTATCTAAAAAACACCTGAAGAGGATGGTTTACTTACATAAGGAGTTATAAGGATTAAGGAGTATAAAAAACTCACCCAAATGGGATGGTTCAAGTTGAGGTTAAAAATCTCTAATGTTTTGTTTCTATTCACAACAATGTTATAATTTATGTTACTATATCTTACGTAACAAATTTCACATTTTAAAGAAAACGCAAGGATAATATGTCATGCAGCACCGTAGCATAATTTTCAAACAAGCATGAATTTGTATAAAAATATATAGGCCACCTACCATATAATTAGGATGGTCCAATCATCCAATATCAGGCTTTCATTTGATATGGTTGAAGATAAATCAAAGAAAAAAATAAATTCCCTACCAATTGGGAAAATAAGCACATATGAAGCTAGAACCAAAGATGGAAAGACAAACAACAAAAGGAGAATGTGGAATGAAGATATCATTGGTACGCATCCAACAAGATCGATGAAAATTGATTCTAGCATCAGAAAAGGGATACAGCTCCATTCTTAGGAGATAATTGGATGAGCTCCCATGGAGGGGATGCTTCTTCACAGACATGGGAAAAGAAATGAGGGGTGGAGGGTTTCAAGTAGGAATGGGAAAATTGTCATTTTATCCCATTTTAAGTTTTACACTGTTGGGCTGCACATTTAGGAAACCTATTCACCAACTGTGTGGTATTCACTACCAAAATCCCCACCCCTTTTAAAAATGGGTTCATGGTTGGGAAGCATGGTTGGGAAAACCATGCATCGAACTATCTGTAGTTGCAGATTAAATAAAACTAAGGGTGTGATTTAGGAACATGGTTTGGGAAAACTGTGTATAGCCCATGTGGGTTACCCCATGAAAACTTTCACCAAGAAGAAATGATTCTTGGTCCCTCACACCATTTAACAAAACTATTCTCCTTAATAAATCGGGCCACACTATTGGCATTCCTGGTTAAACTATCTATGTGCCAACCATGTGCCTCATTCTTCTCTTAAAAAATGGTGATTTCGGAACCCAATTCCTCCAAAAATCAACCAAAAATCCAGGACACCTCCAGAGGCTTAAACATCATCCAAAAACAACACCTTTAATTATTCCAATTCTTGAATTTCGACTCCAAATCATGGTTTAGAAAATTTACCATCTACCAAATGGTAAAATTCAAATCCCTTTATAAATTCCACCCAATTCAAACCACTGGACATTACAAAAGTGAAAGATCATAGGTAGGAGTAGGATCTAGTTTATTCAACATATTTTTTCATTTAAATTTGGAATAAGGGGATGTTAAGGATATAATAAATGTTGTGTGTAATATGGGTTTCACTAGTTCTTAAAAATTGTTAGTTGTTCAAGGCTCTTTTCTACTAACGTAGAAGAAATAATATCCTTAAAGGAATCTAATTTCGGCTGCTAAAAGTTGGGAGAGGTCATGGGTAGGATTTGGAAAGTAGTTGGGAAATGTTTCTATGTTTTGGGATGACCTTGCTGATGAGAGTGATACTACTCATAATGGTATTTATTTTTGGTGATGTCATTGTTAAAGGTCTTAGAGATGAACTTTGTGATGATTTTTAGGGGAATTATTTGACTAATTGTGATCTGGATGCACACATGGATGTTGGACATATTCTATAGGAGGATTGTAAATAAATTTCCTCAATAAATCAAAAATGGAAAATGAATTTTGCTTCACAATATCTATATGAACCACTGAAAATCATTTCAAGGGATAATCATAGTAAATCTTCAATGCATTCTCTGAATTGCATTCAAGAATCCAAGCATGATAAGGATAGATCTGTAACAAAAAATACATTGGTTAGAGATAAGTAAATATTTCATTGGATCTTGTGGAAAATTTTCAGCTATTAGTAGCTCAATTCTCTACTAGGTTGAGGTTGATCAGGGTAAGTGGCTGTTTCCCTCAGAATTTGGGGATGACCTACTTGATTGAAGGTTCAAACATTCCAATCGGTTTCTAATGGTTTTGTTCGTAGAACTGGAAACATACAATGATTCCACATCCATTTGGACCTACTTTCCAAAGGTAGGTGCCCATTTGTTTGTGGACTGATGAGTCTTAGGAATTTGCATTGGTCGAGAGGATGGGAGGTCGGACTCATCGCACCTTTTTAGGGGAATTATTGTCTACTCTGGGACTCTCTTTATAGATTTAAGTTATATTCGTGAATCCTTATTAAATTACCAAGTATAAAATGAGATTTCCTTCAGACCTGACAATTAACGATTAAATTTGTAGGAAATTTAGAGAATCTTTTATATGTATTCGAGGTTCTTCATCGATAGAGAATCATCTGTATTTGTTAGAGATTCTTGGTCAATGGAATCCTTCGACACATTTATATAGAAGTCTCTTTGTCATTATGATGACCATGCTGGTTTTAAAGCCGCTCAGTGTGGCACTTGAAGTTTATTGTCATTCAGAAGGACATGGATTATTTCAGATTTGGGATCGAACCCGTAGATGGGCTACCGACGTATCCTTTGTTTATAAAAGGAATCAGAACCCATGTAGTTCGAGTAAGGGAGTATGATGTTTATGATTGATGGCTCAAAGAAGGATGTCATAATTACTTTTACACTCTAAGCTCACGTGAGTCATGATCGAGGTGAGAAACAAGAGGTTTTGGTAAAAATCAGAAAATTGTGCCATGAAAGATGCAATATTAAGAAATAATGTGGGATTTATGTATGTATGACTGCCCAGATAAATGAAGATTAGGATTTACTTCAGGGAAGAAATCCAGGAATAGGGTCCATAAAGGTATATGTGCTTCATGGAGATTTGAATACTCTAACTTGGGGATTACTCCTAAAAAGGAGGCCCAAATTAGGATAGGACTTATTATTGGGTTTTACTCCAGCGAAGGAATCCCAGATCAAAGGTAAATTAGGATTGTTTAAGAGAAATTAAGACTGGGGCTTACTCCTGAAAAGGAGGCCCAGGTTAAGAGACTTGAAAAATTAAGGGACTTGGGGCTTACTCCTGAAAAGGATGCCCATATTTGAGACTTGGGCTTACTCTTTAAAAGGAATCCCAGGTTAATGATTATAACTACGGATTATTCTTGATAAGGAGGCCCAGGTTAATGAGTTCTCTCATCGTAAAGGATGAGGTTGAATGAATGAAATCTCAATATTTAGTGACATAAAGATGTGTGAATTACTAGGTTTTGATAGATATTCCACAGATTTCCTTTCAGATAAGGAAGTCAAATCAAGAAATCATGCCATAAATGGCTTTGAAGAGTGTCTTGAAGACTGAATCTTGAATAGGAGAGGTGGAATGGCTTAAGAGGGGTGAAATGGGCAAGAAGGGCACCCAAAAAGGAAGGGGCGTGCAAGTCCTGGCAGGCGCGCAGGTACTGTGTGGGAAAGAAAGTCCTGGTCGTGTAGGTATACCTACGCGACACATGGCTACTTGCGTGATGGTTAACCAGCAGGCTAATACTTGAGTGACTCTTGGTTAAAGCCTTTTAGAATCATCTTGAGGTTCTTCCAAAAGAGTGGCGCGCAAGTTCGATTGAAGGAGTTAGGCGGCGCTCAAGTGTAGCCATTTCCCTTAAGGACTGGTCACTCAGGCGCACAATTGTTGATGAGTTTCAACACATAGGCCTTCCTCCCCCTCTTTAGATCTTCAATTCTAGGTAAGAAATTACCTTAGAAGTGTTTCGGAAGCTTTGATAAGAGACTAGGGCGCCGGGAGCTCAAATCTAAGTTTCTGGAAAAATTCCTCCCTAAATGGGGGGCCCACAGGGTCTATTTATAGGCTAAAGAAGACCCCGGGTATTTATCCTTTAGGGCGCGCAATTCACTTGCACGACCATTAGGCGTCACACAAGTGGACTTGCATGACTGTGATGGAACTTGCGCGGCACATGTGATTTTGAAGCTTTGTTCATGCCCTTGTCGATTTTTGATGTTTTCTTCAAAGGATGAATCAATTTGTGCTAAGTCATTTACCTTTACATTCTTTGTAGACAATGTGATGAAAAGAGCATCAATAGTGGCCTTTGAAATGGACCGATCATCAATCTTGAGAAACTTTTTCCCCTTATCTTGAAACTAATATATCGAAAATGATAATGTTGGATCTCCAATAACATCTCATGTTTCTTCTAGAGGGTATAATTTAAATTATAATAGGATAATTCATGAGTTTAGTGGATAGTTAGAAGCAGCTACTTCAAATAGTGGGAATGATCCTCCACTTATTTTTATTGTATAATGTGATTAGGTTGTGAACAAAGCACCTATTGTCATATAGAAACATGATTCTATTTCATCTATTTATGGGTCTTCAAAATATTGAGATTCCAAATCAAGTAGTTTCAGGGTGAATAATATGGAGTCTCTATATTCATTTTTATCTTCAATTCAACCCATGAAAAGTAACGTGACAAGTCATGTTGCTCTCTAAAATTCCATTGACATGATTGAGTTTATGGATGGTTGTGTTGATCATGAGAAGACCCTTATCAATTCAAATTTTTTAATGAACCATGATATGTTTTCTAATAGGGTTACTATTACATCAAGAGTTGTTTATGTACTAATTGAAGGGGGCCCTGATAAATTAAAAAAAATTAAATGTGAAAAAAGTTGGAGGAGGGGATGACAACCTATCATATAACATGTTTGGTGAAATCCTATCCTATTTTTTCCATTGGTCGAATCCTTCTCTATAGAGTTATAGGAAGGGAATATTTATTTGTTTATTTTTTTCGTTCTATTATTGGTATTTCTTGTGTTCCCCTTGTTGTTCGCTAGATTTGGTTTTATGATTGTCAGTGTTTTTGGTGGTATTCATCATTCTCCTATTCTGGATATTCGAAATAGTCCATATAGATATCGTTGTTGGAACATCAAGAGGTTGCAGATCATACTATTCCAATGGCATATTCATTGACGTACAAGATCAGTGGCTCAAGGTTTCATAATCAGTTGTTGTACCACATCGATGAATTGATTCCTAGAGTCGTGGAAGGTCACACTCTAGGGTGTTTTTTATTCAATTTTTTACTTTTTTTGATTTTTTTCCTTAAACTCTCATTCTATGAATGGTAAAATCGAAAAAATATAAATATTTTTTAAAAATAATATAAAAAAAAATTGAAATAATATTCCATCATGAATTCACACCCATTATTGTTTTTTCTATGGATTTAGTTTCCAGGTCTTGGATTTCAAGTTTCTTTGAGTAGGAAGGTTGTTATAGGTCATAGATTTAGGACTATTACTAGAATCTTCATGTACTGGTCGGGAGTCTTTGACACCTTACCCTATGACTTCGGGTAAAGGTTTGAACATATAGACCATGGTTACTATATTTCATTTTAGGCCAAAGAAGATATGGTCAGGTACTGTAATGATATGTTTAATACACCATGTCTTTACACACATGTTGTTATAGTTTTATGTTTAGAACAAGATTTTATAGGGTGATTATGTTTAGTAATTTATTTTCCTTATCCATACAGATTCATGTGAAATTTTATATTAGGGGGAATTTGTGAGACCCTACTGAGATTTATCTCTCACACCCTGAATAGGAACATTATTAGACGTGTAGACCTTATGCCTGATTTATAGTTCTAAACATTGGGTGTGATCATATTTAGTAGACAGAAAATGGGAAAATCATAAAGGAATGTATTCTATATAGCATATATTTGTATCTCTTTCGATTTATTTTTCCCAACTTTTAGATGTAGTCATAGCTCTATGAAGACTCCCTTATTAGAAGTTCACTGTCTTTGTACCTCTGTGTTCCCTGCTCCTCTGACCTTCCCCTGGAGGTCCGATGATGGTTTATAATCTAGTTATCCACACCCTTCTAGTTCCTTGTTCCTTTTGTCTACCCCCCCCCCCAATTCCCCTCTTCCTCCATCATCTCTGGTCAGGGAATCAAGATATGTTAATTATGCATTGACTCATGATCCCTACCTCACCCCATTATTCTTGCCTATTATTCTCCATTAGATTCTAACTCTCCATATTTTTTCCAAGACATTAGAGTTTATCAACATATCTCAAAAATTCTCCTTCTAAAATGGTTATTTTGACACTATTGTGGATTTTCACTTGTGTCATCTTATCACCAAGTTCGATCCTACTCATCCATCACTTTTGGAGATTTAATTCCTCATCAAATAATGGATCCTAGCCTACCGATGATTCATTTTCATTCCCAAATGCCACTCATTTTTCATCTAAAACTTTTGATGGGGAGATTTTATAATATCTTGGTCGAAGGAATATAGGTATTGTAGAAACCATCAGTTCCTTCACTTTGTATGGTCCCTAGATGTTCATGTTCGTCATGACTCTTGGGTTTCTACTGTTTGGGTTCGTCTATATAGACTACCTATCCCATTTTACAACCAATAGGATCTAATGCGGATTGGTGATGATTTCATACATTTTTAATGTGTGTATTCTTCAATGTTAAGGATACATAATACCATGGTTGGATGGATATTCATTTAGATGGATCTCACTCTCCATCTTCCTCACTGTATCATGCTTATTCCAAACATAATATATCCTTTTAGAAAGGAATATTCTATTACTCTCTTGTGATATTTTTTCATAAATGTGGCCACTAAGGAAACTATATTTCACCATATACAATAAAGTGTATGATTCCTCAGTTCCACCAGCCTTCACCCTCTCAATTACATGATTTGAATATTCCTCAAAAGTCTCTTCTTTTGGAAGTTTTCCTTCTTAAAGCCTTGGACTGGGTGACTTTGGATTCTTCAGTCTTTCCACCTGTTGAGATCCCCTTGGATGATCCCCTAGTTTTGAGTGTCTTGGATAGTAGTATGAATTTGGTGGATAAGGTTTTTAATTCAAGATTCTCTCTACCCATAAATTATTCATCTTAGGTTACTTTATTTCTGTTTGATCCCAATAATTGTTTATTGATTGTTCCTCATGTTGTGATTTCCTTGATTTCCTTTAGTGGATGGTGAATGACCCTAAAATTGGTTCTGAGGTTTTTCTTCCCCATGTACCCTCATTTGATTCCCTCCTATGATGTGTCATGTAAGTTGAATTCCATGGATATTTCCTTAAGCCTGTCTTAGATCATCCCCAATATCTCAAATTCTACTCTAGGCATCGCTATAATTAAAATCCCTAAATAATCCTCTCCCAATACATTGATGTGATGTATGGGTTAGACAATAAACCATAGTCCTCCACTTACCTTACTAACAAGAGATCTATGATATCATCAGGCACCCCCAAATGAGTGGAAATCAAACTCTAGGATAATAAGGATGCTCATTTTTGTATAGATTGCATGGGTTCTATGGTTTCTTATGAAGTGTGAATACATTATGAAAGAGTTTAATGAATTAAAATTCCCAGTTATGGCTATTATAGATTAAAAACAAAATTATAGTCACATAAATTCCTTCACATCAAGACTTTATGTTTGGAAAATATTATACTGTGTTGCTACTAATGATCATTACAAGATTTTCTATAAAGACAATATCATTGTTTAATTAATGATTTCCTCATCCTAATTAATTATAGTTTAGATGACCATCCATAATCATTTTATATTATTCACCTTTTTTATGCCAAATATGGATTTGGGGATGAAGATGCATTATAGGAATAACATTATAACTTTAATCTATGTTCTCCCACTTAGTTCATTGGTATTTACTTTAACACCATCTAGGATAACTCATATGAAAATGGTGTGTGCTTCTACTCAAAGAAATACAATTATAATATTAATCATTTTTTAGTCTTAAACAATCTTATGTACATGGTATTCTTTGGAGATAAATATACATGGTTAAATAATAATAAAAGTGGTCACAGGATCTAGATTCATCTTGAAAATTGATAATCCAAACATTAATGTATTTTCTATTATCCTAATGCATCAGTTACCCATATGGACAGAACCCATTCTGAACATTCTACTCTTGTTCTATATTTTCATATATATAGATGACATCATTAGTAGTCTTACTTCACCAAGTGATGGATACAATGATAGGGATTCATTTTATCAATAGAATAGTCATAGGATGAATTGATTATTGGAAAACCGTAGGATATCATACAAAGAAAGCATAAAAATTTGATGTGTGAACTATATTAGTAGTCTTATCTATTTGATAAAAAATCAATTAGGTTCAATGATATAGAAAATAATATTAAATATTAGGATATTATATTGAAAACCATTTAGAATGATGATGTATTCAATACACTCACTAAGAAATATATTATTTTCTTAGGAAAATCACTAGATGTTTAAAGAAATGTATCTGAATGATCTTGGGTCTATTACTCTAAGGAAACCATAACTCTATTTATTCCCACACTTGTATAAAATAAAAAAACTCTTAGGAAATATGAATCTTAAAATGGTGAATGGGTCCTTTAGAAATAATAATAATTTATATATTCCCAAGGCATTCAACCACTTCTAGAACATACTTTATGAAATGGGTTCTAACAACTGAGGAGGTTATCCCCTTGAATACATCAATGAGGATTTATTCAACAATATCCTAAATTTCGTTTCATAGTAGATGAATACCAGAATTAAATCCCCTCTACAGATCACAAATACATTTCAAGATGTCAAGAGCATTAGCCTAGAGAGTGAACTATGGCTTAATTGGTTCAATAGATCTACCTACATTATAGCATGGGATATCATCAAGGAGAATGTTAATATATCCATAGTTGATTATTTCATAGGTAGCCACTTATCATGAGCTTCTTGTACCAATTATATTGTACTTATTCCAAAATTTTATGGACTCATTACTTTTGATCAGTTTTTTCAATGTTATTTTGAAACGACTATTATAAAATTATATCTAAAATTATCAACAACATGTTAAAAACTCTCCTACCTAAATTAATTTTATAAGAACAACCTGAATTTTCTAAGAACAAGAACATACAAGGAGATATTATAGTGATGCAATAAATTATAGACAAAATTAACAGTAAAGTGATTGTATCTAATATCAAGACTAAGGTTAATATAAAAAAACCATATGAAACAATCTATTGGAGGTTTGTTACTATAATATTGTAATCATAATGAATTTTAGGGTAGTTATATGACCATTGGGCACAGGGTACTATAGCAATACTGTAGCGTACTATAGCAGAGGTAGCATTATAGAAATGGTGGGCATTGTAGCGGCAGTAGAGTACTTTAGCGGCGGTGAGTACTATGCGGCATTATAGCGGCATGGGTACTGTAGCAGTACTATTCACAGAATGGGCTTTGGGCTAAAAAATTGGACCTATGGGCCATGTAATTGGATAAATTCCCACTGGGCCTTTAGGGATATTTAATGGGTCTCCCTATATCCAATTAAAGAGGTCTTTGATTTGATTTAATAATAAATGAGGCTTTATCCCCAACCATTAATAAAAGTGGGATTTGAATGGAAAACTTCATTTCTCCTTCACTTTTCATCTTCACCCAAGACTCTCGTAGTAAAAATATGTCCAATTTGGTTGAATCAATTTTGATCCTCCCCTTGAAATAAAGGTATATATCTATTGGTATCTGTAAGAACTCGAATGTTATCTTAAGTTATATGTTTATTTCCTTGTTGTTTTTGAGAAAAATAGGAGTTTTTGGAAATTTCAGGAGTACACTCTGTGTACATATAAGTACACATTGTGTACACAGTTATCGAGGAAAGCTATGTTCTGGTCATTTAACAGCCGAGAACATGGCTGTGGTGGGAGACCTGGAGACTGCCTAAAGCAGAGGCCAGTTAAAGCAAGTACACACCATGTACCCTTGGAGAGCACGTTGTGTACTTTCTTTTTATTTCATTAAATAGACCGGGGTCGCATATAAAAGGAAGAATGCTCTTCTTCTAGGTCTTACTCTTCTAGAAGTGAACAAGAATTCCAATTCTTCTTCGAGCCCCTAACTCGTCGTCTGTTCTTAGAATCAAACTCCATCGGTTGCATTGGAAATGCCACAGTAAGATCTTCCTTCTTCTATAGCCTCATTTCCGGATTCCTCTTCCTTCGTTATTTATCCTCGGTTGAAAATTTTAGATGTTTTTTGTAGATCTACAGTGTTATAGTTTAATTAAATGCACGAGGTTCATGTATATCGATCATACCATGTTGAGGTAGGTGGTTTGTGCCTTTACGTAGTTATCCTTTGAGTTATATGTGCAACAGTTCCCAATACCCTTGTTTGGTGTATTGCGTGTTTATGGTTTTTAGCCCTGATATTTTCTGTTGTTCCCTATGTTATTGAGTGGGGGATTTATTATTGTAAATAGGTTTATTTACCTTGTTATGGATGTGTTTCCCATGGTTTATTGATGTTGACCGTTTGGTCTATCCTTTCCTGTTAGGATGCTTTGTTTTCCATGCTTAGTATTGTTAGGGTTGAGTGATTTTATCTAACATGTTGTGATATGATGTAGATTTTTTATCCAATTAGTTATTGAGGTTTACTTTGGCTTCCACATACCTTCTTTTCATGGTTGACTTACACAGGTCTGTGGGAACATGATGTAGTAGACCACAGGGAGAATGGACGCTGAGGGCTTCTCCAGAGTGTCTCTTTACTTTTACGTTGTGAGACCATTGGGGTGATGTAATTTGTGTTCAGTAAGAGTGTATGTAGTTTCTTGTTGTGAGAACATAGATGGAAGTGGGTGTTTAGTGCTTCCCTAGAGTGTCTATAGTTACTGATATGAGACCACAAGGGGAATTGACGGTGAGTGCTTCCTCAAAAAGTCTTTGATGAAGCTGAACCAGAGGGGTTAGACTGTGAGTACTTCCAAGAGGGTTGGTTTTGTTTTGTTGGTTGAACCAGAGGGTTAAGGTTGTGAGTAATTCCAAGAGGGTTACTAGTTTTTTTAGAAGGTTACTAGATATATGAAATAAATACAATTGGAACTGTAGGATTGTTACTTTTGTGTACTTCCTTATTTACTGCTTCTTTTTACATATTGCATTCTATATATATATTCATAGACTGTTAGGAACAGATCTTTGGGTGGTTGCCTACTGGGATTTGTCTCACACCCTGTTTGGGTCATTATTTTGGGCCCAAACATATTATATTGATGTAGTTCTTGATAAGTGAAAGCACCCTTCTACTTCAGGAACTTCATTGTTGTGGAGTTAGAGAGCATGGGACCAAGATGAGGTTTTTGATGCTGCTGGATTTTATTTTTTTTCTTTTTACTTTTTTTTAGTATTGTATTCCAACATTGTGAATTGTTTGGATACTTTCCTAGATACATGTATCATGCATCATTATTGAAATATATATATATATGCTGCAATTGTTTATTTACTTTTAGTCTTCCATTTTTTACTACTGCATGTTATTTTTAATGCTTTTTCTATTGTTATCTATTTATTTCCACTATGTTACTCTACCAATGAGGGCATAGTTTCCTAACTATCACTCTCAAGGCCCTCGATTCTAGTTGACAGCCTCTGGCATTTGAGGAAATGCACTTGAGGTCGTGTGACCAACCAAGTGTGGGGCACCTCTAGGAAAATCTCAGAACCGAGACGTTACAAAGTTGTATCAGATGAATTATTTTCATCTAGAATTACTATTTTGAGCCTATAAATAGGTATAAGACATAATAGGTAATTGGCAATAAGTTGTGCCAATGAGTAGCCAACCCGTGTACTAGGAAAATATAATTTACCATGGTTATTGTAAATTTTATGGTTTTTCAATTCTTAAGGTTGATTTAATTTCACCGTTTGGTGATTCAAATTTTTTGTGCTATTATTTTTTATATTATTGAGGTTATATTTCAATTGCAACCCGATGATACGAGGATATGCCATCTCCTGAATCATATAGGCACTTTCTAGAGATAACATATCATGCATTCTGGCCATGCCATTTCAGGCGCATTACTAATTGCATGTTGTTGTGATAGATGTTGTGCTAGAGATGCATTCTGTTGTGATAGATTCCTTGATAGGATACCTGCTATATATAGGGTATTGATAATGTTTTATGTTCACTTGAATGAACACCAGACTCTGGTCCTTGAGGTGATATGGGCCCTCATGGATCGGAATTTTTTGGATCATTGAATTATAACACTTGTATATGACATGTATAAGATTCCAAGCATTGATTATTGGGGTGTATGGGCCCTCACAGATCGGAATTTGGAACTTTAATGTTCATTCCAGTGTTTTTATGAGTTCCGGGGTAGTATGTAAGGCTTACTATCCAAAAAAACCAAAAATACAAGGCGTGCATTGCTGAATACATGCCATGTATCCTTCTTGTTGGGAAGGAACAACTTTTTTAAGTACACGCTTTGTACTATATGTACATGTCATGTAATCCATAAGCGTGTGACTAGTTCTGTGGTCTAAAAAATAGGTTTGGGAAATTGTTGGTGGAATGCCCTATGTACCGGATGTACATGTCATTTGTTTGGACTGTGTGACCAACCGTGTGACCAACGACATTGGTGGATAATTGGTAGTTAGTAAACATTGTTTCTTGACAAAACACTCTGTGTACATTCAGCTGTGTAACTGGGCATGTGACTAACAACATAGGATGGTGATTTTCATATAGTAAACGTCGTGTCTTGAACAAACACGTCGTGTAGTCTTGTTCTAAGGGAACTGTGTGGGTTAGTCATGTAGAAGAACTCAGTTAGGGGAACATGATTCAATTACACACCGTGTCTTGGGAGAAAACGGCGTATGTATGGGGTGATAAACGACTGGGGTTGGAAGGAGTACATGCCCATGTGAAAGCTTAAAGGAACACATCTTGAAGGATTTATACACACCGTGTATCCACCTATTTGAAATCTTGAATTCTTTCTTTCTCTTTTTCCCTTCATACACTTCTAAGTTTCAATATTTGATAATATTAATCTATGTTGTGCATTTAACCTTAAAGAGTTATGCCACCAAGACAACCTCTGGTTGTATGCTAGTTATAGAGAAATAACCAGACACCAGATATGGTAGATCAGGAACGACCTGCAGATCCTCCAGTCATGCCCATCTTGGCAGCGACCGTTGTCCTGGATACAGGTGCCGAAGCACAGTTACGAGAGGGATTTATGAGGTTTATGATGACCTTCTGAGGAGTACCACATCCTTCCCCATATATGGTAGAGTTGACATGGGTTTTCCAGTAGTAGCATCCTCCCACCTTCATAGGGTACGGAGGACCTTAGGCTGCATAGTCATGGTTAGAAGTCATGTTATCTATCTTCGAGCATCTAGAGATGCCTCCACAGATGAAGTTGTAGCTTGCTACGTATATGCTTCAGGACTCTACCAAGAGATCGTGGGATGTGATTTCATAGGTTGGATGCCATTAGGCTCCTGGATTGGGATGAGTTCCAGCATGCCTTATTTGATTACTTTTACCTAGAGACTTTGAGGGCCGATCAGGCCCGAGAGATTAGGAGTCTGGAGCAGGTTACTCTTTCAGTTATTGAGTTTTCTTCTCGCTTCACAGAGCCGCAAAACATCACAACCATCCCAGGAGGTGATGAGTTTTTTATGGAAAGGGAGTTTGAGGATGGTCTTAGGCATGACATTCGATCTCAGGTGAAATTAATTATGTTGACTTCCATCACTTCTACAGTCAACTAGGCACTGATCACAGAGCACAATCTGAGGGATTCTGGAGCTATGAGCCAGGGTGGTTCGGCATTCAGAGTTATTACCCCTCAGACTAACTGTAGGAAGAACCATAGGGAGTCTACATGTAGATATTGTAGTAGGAAGGATAATTATTCTAGTTACTAGGCGGTGTGATACTAATTCGGGAAGAGTGGGCATACAATGCCACATTGCCCAAGAGACTTAGTGGACTTTTGATATTGTGGCAAGATGGGTCATCTTCAGCATTTCTATCAGTTATTATCACCAATAATTAGTGATAGGAGTTCTTCTATGACTCTGCATTCTGGAAAAACACCACTAGTTCCTCATCAAACTAGAAACTAGAGTTCTTCCAGCCATTCAGGCTGAGGTGGAGGTCATGGTTATGGTATCCATTCGGCAGGCATTCAGTGACAACATGGTGGATCAACTCAGGGTGGTCAGGCAGGGTTATAGGGCCATGGTAGAGGTTAGAGTTTTCCAATGGAGTATACCCTACAGGAGCTGGATCCTAGCCCCACTACAGTTCGAGGTAGTATTCTAGTTGCCTCAGTTTTACCTTCTTCACTTTTTGATACAAGGGATTCTTATAGATTTATATCTATTGCTGTTGTGGAGAGATTTGGGCTTTTTATCCTTACTTATTCTTACTTCTTGATGTTGGACACTCTGTTGGGGATAAGAATGGCTAGTGTAAAATAGTTCAAGGAGTGCCCTCTAGAGGTTAGTGGGTGTCACTTCGTATTCGACCTCTATGTCCTAGAGATGACAGGTTGTGATTTCATTCTCAGAATGGACTGGTTAGATCTCTACTAGGACGTTTTTTACTGTTATCACTGTAGGGTGAGTTTCACATCAAAATAGGGAGGTTTTTTCTTACACAAAGATGAATGGGATGTCCAGGCAAGCAGAGAAGGATCCAGGAATCATGGGTTGGGAAGTGTCACAACCCAGATTTCTATTCTATATTCGGATGACTAGTGGATATCATAGTTGGACTTTCCTCCACTGGTGGATCATTTCAAGGATGTCTTTCTAGAGGACTTTTTTGGTTTTACTCTGGAGTGAGAGGTAGTTTTTTCAGTTGAGCTTGTGCCATGAGTGGCACAAATGTCCATTCCTCCCTATAAGATGGCTGCACTAGAGTTATAGGAGCTCAAGAGGTAGTTGGAGGAGTTGTAGGCAAAGGGTTTCATCTAACCCAGTACTTCTCCTAGGGGTTCTTCTGTCCTGTTTGTGAAGAAGGAGGACGGTTCCCTAAGACTTTGTCTGGATTATAGGAAGTTAAACTACTTGATGTTCAGGAACAGATATCCATTACCAAGGATTGATGATCTCTTTGACTAGCTTCGTGGAACCCATGTGTTCTCGAAGATTGACTTGGGATCTGGTTATCTTAATTTACATGTTAGACCATCAGATATACCTATTACAACCTTTTGGAGTAGGTATGGTCTATACGGGTATGTGGTTATGTCATTCGGTCTCACAAACGTGCCTTTAGTTTTCATGGCACAGATGAACTGAGTGTTCCATCCACACTTGGATTCTTTAGTAGTAGTATTTGTGGATTATATATTGGAGTACTCTTACACTCAACACGACTATGCCACACATTTAAAGATCATTTTGAGTAAACTAAGAGTGCATCAGTTATATTCAAAGCACTCAAAATGCCTCTTTTGGATGGACCAAATTCAATTCTTGGGTCATGTCATCTCAGAGATAGGATTATCAGTAGTCCCGGAGAAAGTGAGGGTAGTAGTTTCCTGGGAGCCTCTTATGAATTTCTTTGAGGTAAAGATTTTTCTACGGTAGGCTAGTTACAACAAGAATTTTATACAGGACTTCTCATGCTTAGCATTTCCACTGACGGGCTTGACTAAGAAGGGGAAGAAGTACTTGTGGTCAGATTCTTTCAAGTCAGCCTTTCAGGAACTAAAAGTGAGGTTGACTTCATCACTGATAATATTGTTTCCTGAGCTGGTAAAGAGCTATACTATGTACTGTTATGCATCATGTATCCGGTTAGGATCAGTGCTTATACAGGGGGAAGGAATTGTTGCGTACGGGTCTCGGAAATTGAGGCCACATGAGAGGAATTACCTGACCCATAATCTCGAGTTGGCTGCGGTTGTTCATTCCTTATGTTGCTGAAGACATTATATTCTAATATATCAATTTGTGGTTTTCACCAACCACAAAAGTCTTAAGTATATCTTCACTCATGGAGATTTGAATTTGAGACAGCGACGGTGGGTTGAGTACCTTCAGTCCTTTGACATTGAGCTTTCCTATACGCCTGGGAGAGGCAATGTAGTAGTTGATGCATTAAGAATGAGGACTCAGATACAAGCAGTTCAGGTGGACAGTTGTGAGTGGAAACTTATGGATCTGTTCTTTGAGATGCATTTGGAGGTGCATAACAGACATGTTTAGATGTTTATTTCTTCCATGGCGGTTACCCCTACTCTACTTGATCAAGTGTAAATGAGGCAGCTATCAGATTCATAAGACCTTGTCCTATGAGAGATTTTTCTAGGAGGTGACCCTATTATGGGATGGTCCATAGGAGAGGATGATATTTTAAGTTTCTAGTGGCATGTATGGGTGTTAGTAGACATACGTGAGGAGCTGATATTGTAAATTCATTCCTCAGTTTGGGCAGTTCATCCTGGTGTCACCATGATTTATCTTGATCTACACCATTAGTATTAGTGTCCATTTATGAAGAGAGATGTTTCTGGTTTTGTGATGAGGTGTTCCACCTGTCAGTAGGTGAACGCAAAGCATCACTAACCAGCAGGGCTTTTGCAGCAGTTACCAATTCCCAAGTGGAAGTGGAATGATGTTATGATGGAATTCGTGAAAGGTTTACTGAGATCAACTCTAGGTAAAGATGTAGTATGGTTCGTCATTGAAAAACTCACAAAGGTTTCTCACATCTTGTCGATCAAGGAGACCTTTAGTGTTGATTAACTTTAGTGTACATCCAAGGGATTGTACGTTTACATGGAGATCCTCAGTTTATTGTTACCGAAATGGATGATCATTTCACTTCTTAGATATGGAAGGGACTATAAATAGATTTGGGTACATAGGTAATTATGAGTACCTCTTACTACACCCAAACAGATGGCTAGTCTGAGCATGCAATTCTGGTGTTGGATGATATGCTTCAATCGTACATCCTAGAATTTGGAGGTTCTTGGGAGTAGCAAATTCTTTTGGTGTAGTTTTCCTACAATAATAGTTTTCAAGAAACTATTCAGATGGAACCTTACAAGGATTTTTATAGTAGGCCCTGTTGATCACCATTATGTGGGATGGAGGTAGGAGAGGCAGCTATGCTAGGACCTCATCTTGTTTAGGAGACCACAGAGCAGATAGAATTGATTTGGAAGAGGATGGATACTACACAGTCATGAAAAAAGTCTTATTCTGATTGAAGGAGACATCCCCCAGAGTTCGAGTTCGAAAATCAAGTGTTCTGACATGTCTCACTGTGGTTGGGACACAGGAGGATTAGGATACAGAGCAAGCTTTAGCCGATATATGTTGGTTCATTTGAGGTTTTAGAGAGATTTGATCTGGTTGCCTATCGATTGTGGTTACCTCAAAGGTACCGTGCTTTGCCCGACTTTTTCCAAATTTCTCAGTTGTGGTATTACTTATTAGACCAGTCTCATTTCTTTCAACTCGAGGAGGTTGAGTTGGAGGTGGATGCATCATTCAAGGATTATCCTATCCATATTGTTAATCGTAGTGCGAAGGTTCTCTATGGACGATCTGTTCCTCTGGTATGAGTTCTATGGCATCACGGGAGAGTACAGGATGAGAGTTGGGAGAGGGAGGCCAATGTATGATCGCATTGGATGGAGTTGTTTGTGGATTCTTCTTCTACTCCGCATTGCTAGGGAAATTCGAGGATGGATTTCTTTAATCGGGGATGTTTGTAAGAACTCGAATCTTCTCTTCAGGTATGTCTTTTTTTCTTGGTTTTTTTTATAGAAAAAGTGGAGCTTTTTGGAAATTTTAGGAGTACACACCGTGTACTTATAAGTAAATGCCTTGTACCTGGTTTCCGCGGGTAGTTGTGTGTTGGCTGTGTAATGGCCAAGCACATGGCTGTGTGGGGTGACCTAGAGATCACCTAAAGTGGAGTCTGGTTAAAGGAAGTACACGTTGTTTACCCTTGAACAACACATCATGTACTTTATTTTTATCTTATTAAACAGACTGGGGTCATGTCTAATGGGAAGAACACTCTTCTTCTAGGTATGCCTCATCCACGAGAAAATGAGAACAATGAATCTTCTCTAAACCCCTGATTCATCATCCGTTCTCCAAATAGAGCTCTTTTGGTTGTGTTAGAATCGCCACAGTCAGCTCTTCCTTCTTCTAGATCCTCATTTTCTGATTCCTCTCGCTTCGTGATTTATCCTCGGTTCAACATTTTAGACTTTCTTTGTACATCTATGGTGTTTTAGGCTGATTCAAGTCCTAAGGTTCACATATATCAATCGTACAAAATCAAGGTAGGTGGTTTGTTCCTTTTCGTAGTTAGTCTTTTAGTTATATGTGCAAAAGTACCCAATACCCTTGTTTGGGGTATTTTGTGATTATGGTTTTTAGCCCTGATATTTCCTGTTATTCTTTGTGTGATGGAGTAGTGGATTTATGACTTTAAATAGGGTTATTTACCTTGCTATGGATGTGTTACCCATGTTATCTTGATATTGACCGTTTAGTATTTCTTTTCATGTTATTCTTCTTTGTTTTACCTGCCTAGTATTGTTTGGATGGAGTGATTTTATCTAACATGTGGGGATATATTATAGACTATTTATCCAAGTAGTTCATGAGGTTTACTTTGGCTGCAATATTCTGTTTGTTCATGATTGACTTACATAGGGTTGTGGGAACCTGGTGTAGTAGACCATGTGGAGAATGGATGTTAAGGGCTTCTCCAGAGTGTCTGTTAACTTTTATGTTGAGAGAACATAGGGGGGATGGACATTGTACACTCTCAGAGTGTATGTAGTTCCTCATTGAGAAAACGTAGGGGGGATGTGATTTTGAGTGCTTCCCCATAGTATCTATAGTTACCAATATGAGATCGTAGGGGGAATTGGAGTTGAGTGCTTCTGCAGAGAGTCTTTGCTAAAGTTGAACCAGATGGGTTAGAGTATGAGTACTTCCCAGAGGGTTTCTTGTGTTTTATTGGTTAAACCAAAGGGGTTAGGTTGTGAGTACATCCCAGAGGGTTACTTATTATGTTTAACTACTAACTAAATATATGAAATTAATGAAGTTAGTACTATAGGATTGTTACTTTTTTTGGTACTTCCTTGTTTACTACTTCATTTTTCATTTTTCCTATGATATATATTCACATACAGTTAGGCACAGGCCTTTGGGAGGTTGAATACTGGGATTTGTCTCACACCCTGTTTGGGTCCTGCTTTTCGACCCAAACATATTTTATTGCTGCAATTCTAGATAAAGTCAAGCACCCTTCTACTTCAGGTACTTGATTGTTGTGGAGATAGAAAGCATCGGACCTAGATGAGGCTTCTGATGTTGTTTGAGTTTTTTTTTTGTACTTTAGTTGAGTACTGTATTCCAGCATTGTGACTTGTTTGGCTAATTTCCTAGATACATGTATCATGCATCATTATTGATATATATATATATATATATATGTATATTTATATATGTTGCAGTTGTTTATTTACTTTCTGTCTTCCGCTGTTTAATGTTTCATGTTATTATTACTTCTTCTGGTATTGTTATCTATTTATTTCTAATGTGTTACTCCTTCAATGAGGGCATATTTCCCCCACTATCTCACCCAAGCCCATATCTACTAGTCAACAGCCTCTAGCATTTGGGGAAATGTGCTTGAGGCCATGTGATGAACCAGGTACGGGGCACCTCTGGGCAGCACCCGAAACAGGGATGTTACAATATCTCTCGCTTATTTTTTACTAATTACAGGATTTATTTTCTAAATGGAAGATGAAAATAATTAAGAAGTTTAAAAAAATTTATGATAGATTATGAGTAATAGACATGGAAATAGTTGATACATATCATGATAAATATTTATATACCCAACTCGTGTCCTTATAGTCATGTTATTGGTATTGAAGATAGATTGGGAATCGTCTATAACTCATTACCCATGACTTAATATGGATCACCTCTTTCTTCTATAATAATAAATATAAGTCACTTTTATAATTTTATTTATTGAATCATTGATAGAACCTCTAACTAGAAATGCTGGATTATTTATTTTGGAGGGCGCATCATGCTTATAAACTCTATTTTAACATCCATACCCATGAATATCTTGTATGTCATCAAGTTTTCAAAGGGTGTCCTCCATCACAATTAAAACTCTATCAATGCCTTTATTTGGGATTCTTGAATAGAATATAAAATCCATTTTTAAGGATTCAGATGGCGGGATGGACCTATATATAAGGGTAGTATTGGGATTAGAATAATGGAATAAACTAAATAAGTCATTCTTGCTAAACATATATGGGGTTCAATTTTTTTTAATTCTTTTTGGGGTAAATTTGTGAGAAACAAATATGGAGATGTAGAAAATACAATTTTTAATATTCCAGTCTTTTTTTATTGATGTGGGTAAGCATCTAGGGGCACCTAAAAATTCTTGTAGATAACTTGTGATGGGTGATAGGGTGTGGTGGTGTTTTATTTTTCTATAAATACTACTATGATAGGAGTTCCACATTATTTATACATTTCGATTAACTTAATATCGACTTTAAAATGGTCAATAACTTCCCCAATTTTCTTATTTATATCATATATAATGATCAGTTAATCCTCTTCAACAATATCCATCTAGTTGATAAATATGACCATTTTTTTTCTCTCCATCCAAATCATGGATTTTTTAACATCAAAGTATACTTTAAACATCTTCATGTTTTGAATGGAGTAGATCCATGGGGTAATAAGTGATTGGACTTGTAAATCCTTACTATGATCAAATTTCTTATACGGAATTATCACCTCCATGATGTCCCAACAGACATGCAATCTAATGTAAAGGAAACCATCTAGCACCAAAATTTCTTTGTTCTTCATGTCCTAAATATGAATAAAAAGGTCATTTGTTTATCATTGGTTAATGGGTAGTTTTTTCTAGTAATTCCTAGGTTTTCTTGGGGATCAATCTAGTATTTGGGTCTTTAGATTTTTTAATTTCTTTGGGCTACGGAGTTGAGGTTATTGATGAAGATATTTTCATGGTCTATAAAGTGGTTTTGGTAATTAGGTTATGGTCTATATGGGAATCTCATAAAAATATAATATTTAATTCTAGGTACAATAACTTCCACCATATAAATACAAAGGTTCTTTGTATGATATTTGATATATTGATCCCTTGTAATGGTATGAATAAATGTACCAATTTATTTTTTTAGTAGAATCACCCTGGATTCCAATGCTCAACCTGGGAATTCAGTCTCTTAGACTCCATCAGTCTCCAGAAT
This sequence comes from Viscum album, assembly GCA_963277665.1. Classification (NCBI taxonomy): domain Eukaryota; kingdom Viridiplantae; phylum Streptophyta; class Magnoliopsida; order Santalales; family Viscaceae; genus Viscum; species Viscum album. Next base: position 485,267,411 of record OY728155.1, read on the forward strand.
GAAGGTGAATTCAGATAGAGCTTATTCTAATTGAATAATGATGGGGTCATTAATTATTATTATGGTTATATGTTTATGGATTGCAGTTCTTTCTAAACCCTCTTATAGTAGGATCGAATGTTTTATTTAGTATTCAATATATTTGAAATAAAAAGGGGTATCTTTATTATTCTTATTGAATAAAATTATGTATAATTATCAACTATATAAAACATTCCCTTATTATTCATTGGTCAATTACTTTCACTATTTAAGAATAGATAAACCTCCTCCAACACAACACTATAATCTAATATAACTTGTATGAGGGAAATAGAGAATTCGATATTTTGGCTATCATTTGAAAAATAACATCTTATCTTTATAATGTTTCCTCCATAGTCTCATTACCACATGTTTGTAATTTTATTTTCAATAAGTATGTGCAAGTCGTGCATCCGTTTAGGCCCTTATAACCTCACCTTGTCTCAATTTTTTTTTCTAAAAAAATTATCTTTATGTCAGTTAAATCATAGGATATGAAATATATTGGACAGGATAATATCAATAGGTATTGGAGTTGGGATGAGGTGAGGCTTGAAGATATAAGTAGATCATTCTGTGCATTTTTATTTTATTTTATTTATTTTCTATTTTAGACCATTCTAGTGGGTGATCAATGGGATGTATGACTATGTGAATTTTCATGGTACATTTGTTATAGAATTTGTTTTATTTGATTATGAATACTCCAATGATTTATGTGGGTGATGTTTGTATATTTTCATTGTTTATTAGAGATAATGACATAATTTCCATAATGTCTGATTTAGTCCCTCTACGTTAATTGGTAACCATTGGAAATAGGGAGGTACATTTAAGACTATGTAATGTCATCTATATGGACCCTGATAAATGGTTTTGGGTTAGGGAATGAAATCATGCATGTGGTGGGAGATGAGATAAATCATAAACAGATCTTTATAATAATGTAACTAGTGATAACGGATTGAATAATTTAGAGGGAAAAAGATAAAAGGCCAAAAAATCTGTAAAATAACTCTTCCTGATTCGCCCCCCCCCCCACTCAAGTGACTATGAGATCCTTCTAGGTAACTACAAAAAAAAAATTAAAAATTAATTTTTATTCCCTCTAACCAACACTCAATCATAAGATAAAAAATAAATCCCCCATACATAGTAATTTTTCTGCTTAAAATTTTCAAAATTCATTCTCCATGTCATATCCTCGAAACAAATATTTGGCTCAACCCAATATAATACTTTTGGTGTCTTATATACCATAATCTCAACTATAGGGTATCATATAAATGATATAGTTTATGTTCCCCAATATTGTGTATGAGAAACATTAATAAAGTTACTTTGAATCATTTTTGGATTGTTAAAATAATTTATTATAAATTAAACATGTATAATTATTAAATTGAATTGATCTCCATTAATCATCTTAACTTGCAGTCTTTCTATATAAAAGATAAATCAAACAAAATGGGCACATGGTACTTTTATAAAGTTCATCACCCAGTTTGGAAGACTAAGACCTTGTTTTGAATACTAATGTCTACAATATACTTTTATAATTAATTTATAATTATGATTATAGTTAGATAGATATTATCATTGAATCCTTACAATTATTATTGTATCCCACCAGTATATATAATTATCTAACTTAAAACACATGAATTGATCTAACTTTAGTTAATATTTCAGTATACCTCTAAATGATGATGAAAAAATTCTTGAAATTATTTCATGGTAGGACCCCTAATATTGGTAATTATATATAATAAGTGGGTAAATTTTTAAATTATAATTTGAGTAAATATAAAATTATAAGCACAAAATATACTGGAAATAGAATGAATAAGTTTCACTCAAATACATTAGTGAAGTAGGTGTATATGTTAAGAAATAAGGAATTAAACAAGAAGGTATAATGAATTCTATACCTGTTTAAAAATTCCCTAGTACACTATTCAAACTTCCAAATGTAATATTTATGGGCATGCACTGAACCTAACTTTTCTTGAGAGTGACAACACATGACACCCCACTTTTTATGGTTATGAAAACCCAATATAAACGTCTACACTTTTTCCTTGGCAGAAAAACCAAATAAAATATGTCTTTTCCATCCTAGATTCATGAACCTATGATATTCTATTTTGGATAAGGAAGATCCACATATGTACTTTTTTATGAGGGATGGTATAGCCTATTTGTGTGAATATGTTTCAACTCAAGAATTACTATGAGACTTGTTACAATAAATCTAAAAAAACTATAAAAATATAAATGTAGAAGATCAGTAATAGTTATTAATGATTAATATTTGACTATCAGTGTTCTTATTAAACAATGTAACAATTTTAAAAAATCTATAAAGGGATATTATGTCATAAACAATACTAATACTTTAATAAAAAAAATTATGTTTTTATTTAATTTTTCTTCCTATAATATTAAAAAAAGATTTTATAATGGTTACCTAAGTATACAATAATCTCTTGAAATGGAATTCATGATCACATGGATTCCATGGGTTTTTACCACTTTTTAATTCCAAATAAATGGAATTAGAACTCAAAAATATGTGATCAATCTATTATTCTTCACATGGGAAGTTCAATACTTTTTAAGATTGTGGAAATGATTACTTCACATGGGTAATTGAGGTTATAGGATATATAAATGTTCACACCAACAATATATCAAAACATATAGAACAATAATAATTATTTATCATGTAATATATAAAAATATATTACCTTATTTTAAGGATATTTTATTAGTGGTATTGTCCTAATGACGTTCTATGTATCACCTCTTAATACAATTTTTAATAGAGTTTTCTTCCTATGTTGAAACTTGATTTTTGTATTTATGTCACATCATTATTTTTTGTGAGACACTAGTATGTCATAAACTAAATGATGTTATGTGTATCCACTTTTAACATTTTATCTCAGGATTAGGGTATCTTTAGATAGTGAATTGGATATATCTTTTTGTCATGATGCTTTATAAAATTTTGATCTTCGCATATCATTATTTGTTTCTTCACATTGATATGAATTTCATGTTGGTTACTTATTTGTTACTAATATAATTATTCCATTGGATTCATTTTTTAAACCAAATCAATATTTTTATCATGTACATTATAAATAGAAAACAATAATTTGAACAATGTATCCTTACATTTGATTCTAGAATTGATATTATGTTTTTCTTTATAAAAACACGTCGATTCATTTTAAATATAGATTCATTTGATAATATTATAAGATTCTCAATTTATAACACTCAGTTATTAAAAAAAATAAACAAATTTTATTGAAGAACCATAAATAATAGAAAACAAATCACTCTAACACAAATTACATGGAAAAGTTTCTCATATGTTGTGAAAAATAAATTTTACAAATAAGTAAATTTGGAAAACTATTTCCCAATCTAACGATGATGCTGGGTGTTATTTTAATAGAATGATCGGATATGTTTCAAAAATTACCTTCTAAAAAATATATTGAAGAATATATTTTCTATGACTATGAATTCTTTAAAATTATATAGAAGAAGGTTTTTTCAAGGAGAACACCTTTTTAAAAAAATTCTCAAATAAGGTGTTGTCCAGCCTAGTACCATATTTTTTTAACATATTTTTATTTTTATATTGTTTTTTTATATGTATATATATATATATTAACAAAAAAATTATAAAATATTATTTAATTGTTTTTATATTTGGTATTACCTTAGCTAAATATTTCTGAAATATTATGTAAAATCTCACTCATACCCCCATTTTATAAGGGTGTGACATTTCATATGTTTTTCATATTTTCGACGTATGATTTGAAAATAACTTCTCCATGAACATGGTCATAGATAATTATTTTATGATAAATTTATAGTTGTGATAATAAATTCTTGGAAATAATAATAATATTTTTAATGTAATGATAATAAATTTAAGAATCACAAGTATCAGGATCAAAAAATAAAAGATAATAATGTCTTGAAAAATTAATTAAAGATAATGTCATGATATTATTTTTAATAATCCATGACAGATATAATTAATAATTAATAATAATTACTAAATACATAATAACTAAAATATAATTAATAATTCATAAATTAATTATTAATAAAAAATTATAACAGACTAAAAAATAATATAATTAATATGATCATTGGAAATAACTAGAAATATTTAACAATTGACACCATTAGTAAAAAAATTACAATAATACCTTTGTTAATAATAATTGACAACGTAATTATTAATTATTGATAATATTTAATAATAATTTTTTAATAAGTACTGTATTAAATAATATAAACTAAAATAATTTGTAATTAAATTAATAATATAATTATTAATGTAGTTTAAAATTATTTTATTTAATTATATAGGTATTAATAAATAAAAATATTTATGTAATTAATAACATAATTAATAAGGTAATTTTGGACCTAATTAAATTAATTCATCAATCATAGTTATAATATAATTATAAATATAATTAATGCATGTGTCAATGCTATAATGAAAATAATTACTAATTAAATGAATAATATAATCAATATATGTTTACATATATAATGTATCATTTAGAAAAAAAATATAATATTTAGTAATAAATAATAATATATATTTGGTAGATGGGATTACAAACCCCAAATAACATACAAATAGAATCCCCCCAGTGGGTCAAGCCTCATATCTCCACACAAAATATGAGATGCACCCAATAGACCTATTTTATTGAATATAAATGATCTGGATTTTAAGCTGAATATTCTCCAAAGTCCCAAGAAAGAGATTATTTGAAGTCCCAAATGAGTTATTTACAACTCGCTACCCTCTACCAGCGATCATAACACCATATTAAAGTCTGAATTTTGTGTCACCCATGATACTATGAATGATTACATCATGCTTCCCTATGAAACTACATGGTAGGGAACCCCTATGTACCACATCAGGAATCTATGTTGGAAAAGGGTTAGATGATAGGTTCCAACACACTCATCTCTCTTTAATGTTACCCACATGGAAATGCATGTGCAGCACACTGTGGTATTGCCTACCAGTTATGTCACATCATCTGATAGGTCTCACCATGTTGATAGTCATGTGGAAGAGCACCCACTCTTCCCACATTGAAAATCCATGTGTACGGATGACTAATTGATAGGAAATAGATCACACCTCCCTCTTTGAATGTCTTCCACCTAACTGTACTTACATGTTGTTCTGCTAAACTACCTATGTCTTTCACCGAGTCATTCATGAGACCCCACCATGTCACCTACTTCCTATTATTGTTCTTTCCCATATAGTGGGTCCCTATTTTTTTCTATAAATGGAATTATATATGACCCCTCAAAGAATGGTTATTGGGTTTAAACCTTGGTAGGTGTTGTATTTCTGGGATTCCTTTTCCACTTGGTTATGACCCAAACAATATAATAGTAATATAATTTGGGTTCGAAACAAGCTTGGATCAATTTCCTTTATTAAAGAAAAAAATATATTTTTAATTGGGTTGAGAGTGGACTCTAAATATAACTCACATGCCGATAAATTACATGTCTTAAAGGCCCAAAGGAACAAAAGTCTTAATACGGAAACGTCACATGATCTAAAGATCCCATAATATGTGGTTCAGAGGCTCATAAGTGAAAATTTCTTAAATATAAACGCAAAATCCCATTGTGAATAGTACTTGTATCGTACTCATCACTATTACATCGTCACAATACCCCCACCATTACAGTTTTGTTAGTGTCACAACTAGAAGACCCTCAGAAAATCTCTGCAAATATAGGGTCATCGGGAGTTGAACCCTCGACCTCCTACAGGATTACGAGGGCCTCTACCACCCAAGAAATCCCCCCAACCACCCTAATATAATTAACTTTGTAATTCATAATGAATAATAATGTGATGTATGGTTTAATTATTAAAGTGATTAATAATACTTAATAATAATATAATTATTAATGTAACTACTAATGTAGTTAATAATATAAGTAGAAATAATTTGTAAAGAATTGTCATTTTTTAATGTTAATAATTATTTTAAATATTATTTATAATTATAAATTAATTAAACAATTATTATCCTTTATCATAACTACTAATGGTAATATAATTAATATTTTATTTGTATATAATTAATAATTATTATAAATGTTTTATAAAATTTAACTTTTTATTCATTTAAAAATACTTAATAATAATATAAATAATAATGTAATTTCTTAAAAAGTAATCATTAACCACAGATAATTTTATGGGGAAAAAATTATATATAAATGGTATATTTTAAAAAAAATAGTGTTTTGTGTTGTCTAAATTGTTTTCTGTTTACTTTTTTGGGGTTTTTTCAATTATTTTTTATGATTTCAGCCAATGTTTTATATTAAATTTATATTAAATATATATTTTCAATTTTATAAGTTTTTAAAATCAACTAGTTGAAATGTAATAATGTTTCAAGTGACATTTAAAGCTTAGATAATAAAAACCACATATACAATCTAATCAAAATTTTAAACATTCACTGAACACATGGAGTAATTGAAAATCAAAATAATTTCATAAAAATATTATATAAAGAAAATATATTTGAAACAAAACATTATTGTTTCAAAATATAGATTTCATAAATTAAAAAAATATCAGTGACATATTATTTATGTTATTTTTTTAATATTTTTTAGGAAATTATTTTTAGATTCAACTATTTTTCATGTGTTTAGTAAATGTATAATTATCATTTGGGAACTATTTGTAGTTCGTATTTAAAAAATTTCAAAATCACCTACTCGAAACATAATAATATTTCAAGTAGTTGACTTTGAAAGTTTATAAAATATAAAATATAAATCCAATCTATATAAAATTTCAAGAACTAACTATGTACATAATAATAATTTAAAATAAAAAAATATGAAAATAAAAAACAAAAAAAATTTAAATAACACAAAAAAATATTGTTTTAAAACATATAATTTATAATTTATTATATTATTATGTTGTAATTTTTTACACCCTATGTTGGATTAGGTGGTTGGGGTGGGGTGGGGTTAGGGTGTACATCCTAGGATCAATTATTAATTTTATTATTTTTAATTATTATTCTTTACATCATTAATTATTTTCAATTATATTATTAATAGTTTGGCATATAAAATTTTTAAAGGGTAATTGTTATGTTACTAAACAATAAATTTTATGACATGTAAATTTTTTTTATGAAAAAAAAATTAACTATTTTTATATTTTGAGTCTATGATTCATGTTTCATTTAAGTTGTAATTATAGTTTATAATTTATAAATATTTAATGTTAAAAAATTTAAAATTAATTTGTTTTGTTATGTTTCAAGTAGGAGAGTTCAAAATCTTATAAAATATTAACACTAATAAAATATGAAAAAATTTAAAATATGGACTAAAAATATAAAAAATGTATAAAAATAAATATATTTTCATCAAAATAATCAAGAATAATACTGATGACACAAAACATTATTATTTTGAAATATAAAATATTGACATTAAAAGTAGTATCTAACCTTAAAACATATAAAATATAATTTATAAATTTATTATAAATGAAATTTAAGAAATACACTCAAGACATATAAAATAATAAAAAATAAATTTAATTTCAAAAAAATGGAAGATATCAAGTATTAATAATAGTACATGGATTATAAAAACAATATAGTTAACTAATTAATTAAAAGTTGTTAATTTTTTATATTTAATAATAATAATAATTATTATTATTAATTATTAATTATTAATTATATAATAATTTTTATTATTAATTGTTAATTATATAATAAGTATTAATGAATTCATAATTAATAATATTTTATTGATAATTAATAATATTTTCTTATAATACTATTATTTATATCACCATCATTTTTTTATTATTTATATTATTAATACCCCTTAACTGATCCTATTTTAAAACAATTACCCATGATTTTAATCACCTCTATTATTTGAGTAATACGGGTGATAAAAATAGAAAAAGGAAAGTTCCTATGATTGTAAAAGCAGGTGAGAATGTTTGATTGGTTGTGAATCTATTTGGGATGGATATATCAACTAATGACAAGGGGGAATCACCTAAAAGGCTTCACGCATAGAGGACAAGAAGAATACTACAATAGTCAAAAAGACTAATGAATATGCACTAGAAGTGGTTGTTATTAATGCTCACATAGTGGATTCTATCTCACACCAAAATAGTTAGGAAATCACGAGTGGGTCCCCCATTTCTCAAGGGATTGATTCTTAGAATAATGATATTAGGAATCCCTCCCCAAATGTTGATACTAACTTAGGTTTGGAAGCTTATCATTTTGAAAATATAACATAAAAGGTTGATTCGTCAGTCCCATTTTCACTCAATGTTTCTAATATAAAAATTCATGGTATGATGGTTTCAAACACTAATAAAGATCTTTCTAAATATTGTTATTATTATTATTATCATTATTAAGATTTTATTAAATTATAATTATCATGTCTTTATTAATAATATCATAACTTAACTACCATGCCTTTATTATTATGCTTTTAATATTATAACATTATTAATAATTATCATGAATTTATCATCTTCTAATGATTTTCATGAATTTATTAATAATAATATCTTGAATTTATTTTCTTATAATCATTATCATGAATTTATTATCTTTTAAGTAGTAATAAAAATATAATTATTATTCATAAATATAATAAATAGATAAAATTATGACACCAATGTTTATTGTTTAATAACATTAATTATTATTATATTTGATTGATTGGTTATTATAATCTTATAATAATTACCCTATTTTTTTTATAAATTACATTATTATTGTTAAAATTTTAAATTATGTTATCGATTATTATTATTATTAATTAGATTAATGATTATTACTTATAAATTTTAAATTTTAAATTAATTTTATAATTAATTAAATTATTAAAAATCATTGTTAAAATTTAGTAATCATTATATTTTTATTATTAATTAAATTATTAATTACATATTTTAAAAAAATTATTATTAATTATAGTATTAAAAAATTTAATGACATTATTAATAAGATTTATTTTGAATTTATTAATTAATAATTTATATTATTAAATCAAAATTTATTATTACTAATATGTTATGATTGATTATTTATAATCATTAATGCATTGTTACAAATAATAAATTATTGATTATAATTGTGGGAAGATGCACTGAAAGCCAAGGAGCTTGGATGGAAATTGTCATGGAGATTATGGTTTCCTTTAACATATGGAATTTATGCATGATATTATTTTGGATCTTCTGGTTTGAGGGAAACTTTTGGACTCATCCTTCTTGAATTAATCTTCAAAAAATGTTAAGGAAGATAAATTAATTTCCAATGGTCGGTTTTCATTTGATTGGGATATTAAAAATGACGTTTTTTTTTCTATAAAGGATTATCTTCTTGGAAGAGCCATCCGTAAAGGCTTTATGGAGCATGAATTTGAGAATCATGTGGTTCTTAGGGATAGTTTATAAATTATCAACATTCGATCATCGCGTTGTTGGTTTTTCTTATCAGATATAAATTTAAGATCACTAATTATCTGATTTGACATTTTTCTTCCACCCCAGGGTTCTCGGATTGGATTTGTATCCCCATTGGTAAAGGATTACTTAACATATTTTTCTCTTCATATAAATTTAAATGTAGGTATTACGGTTATAGATCCATCACTCTTAAACATAGAATGCTTACAACATAGGAAGAATATATTCATGTCTAATATTTAGTATTAAAAATTATAGATCTCAAACATGTGTTAAGATCATAGGATTAAAGATTAATTTTTTTAATCCCTATGTTATTTTTATATTGCTTCATTAATTTTCATGCCCATTAAAATAGATAGATCCACAGAAGCTACTTGGTTTGGGTACTTTTCTATAATCCTTGTTGAGGTTGACATTGATTCTACTATTATTGATAATGTAGTATTATCTACCACTCAATATTTCATTTATCTTTATTAAAAAGATGAAATTATCTCTTCTAATTATGTCATGTGTGAGATCATTAGGAATTTTCAAGAAAATTGACTCAAATAGGTTACATAATCCTTTAGTTCCTTAAAAAGACAAGATGGAAAGATTTATAATAAGAAGAAAATTTCTAAAAATCACAAACATTATGGTGATCAATCCACTTTAACACTTACTAAAACACTACAGGGGAAATTAAAATATTAGAGGCAGAAGTAGGATCCAATCGCTTCTATTGATGTTTTTCATTTATCATTTAAATAAGGGTTTGTTAAATATACTATAAATGTTGAGGGTAATATGGATTACAACAGTTCTATGAAATTGGAAATTTTTTAAGGATCTTTTCACTAAGAATATAAGGCACGTTATCCTTTGAAGAGTCTCATTTCAGTGGCTACAAATTAGGATCATTCTAGGGTAGGGTTTGGAATCTAGTTGGGAAAGATTATTGGGTCATTAGATTACCTTATTGATGAGAATGATACCACTCATTCTGGGATTTCTATTAGGTATTCTTTTACTAAAGGTATTAGGGAGGAACTTTGTCATGATGTTTATGGGGATGATTAGACTGATTGTGATCTAGAATCAAAAATAGATGTAGAACATCTTTTATAGTAGTAGAATAAACTAATATACTCAATAAATCAAAAAAGGGGAAATGAAGTTGGTTTCATTTGATCAAACTAAACCATTGAAAAACCATTCAAGTTCTGATTATAAAACATCTTTAGTGTATTCTCTAATTATCACTCAAGCATCCAAACATGGCAGGAATGGATCTATCCCAGAAAATAATCTGGTTCAAGATAGGTAAATATTTCATTAGATCCCATGGAAAAGTTCTAGCTAGTGGTTGGTTGGTTCCTTCATAGGTTGAGGTTTATGTAGGTAAAACTCCTTTGAAAGTCTTGATCATCAATTTGGATATCCTATTTCCTCTTATCTCAAACATTATAAGTCCAGAATGTTGATATTGGATCTCTAGTTACATAATAAGTTTTTTCTATATGGGGAAAAGGTAATCCTAATAGGAGTAGATGTGGGTTATTGGTCAGATGGATGTGGATATTTCAACCAGTGGGAACGACCCCCCCCCCCCCATGGTTATTTCTATTAGTGATCATGGTGTGAACAAAGAACCTATGGTTATAGAGAAATATGATTATACTAATTCTGTTTATGGATCATAAAAATATCAAGATTCTGAATCAAGTAGTTTCAGGGTGAATAATCTCGAGTCTCTATATTCATATTTATATTCAATTCTTGTTGAGTCAATAAGGTTTTCCTTATGACTTTTCCATTACTTCTTGTTTTGAAAATCACAAACACCTTATCTTTAAGGAAAATCGATTTTATAAGGAAAATCGCTTTTATAAGGAAATCGCTTTTATAAGGAAAATTGCTTTTATAAGGAAAATTGATTTTATAAGGAAGATTGCTTTTGTAAGAAAAATTATCCTTATCATATTTTCATCCATATATTTCTTAATCATAAGATTCAGATTCATTTCTATATTCTCAGAATAGTTTGAAACATTGATATGAAGCATTCTGTTTTAGGTTCCAAATTATGGATGAGAACTTTAATGAAGTTTCACTCCGAAATCCACATAAGAACTGTAATGAAGTTTTATTCTGAATTCTGGATACGAACTCTGATAAAGTTCTACTCCGAATTCTGGATACAAATTTTCATGAAGTTTGACATCGTTTTCTCATTACGAATTCTGATGACGAATTCTCATTACGAATTCTGATGACGAATTCTCATTATGAATTCTGATGAAGAATTCTCATTCCAAATTCTCATTCCAAATTCACCTATTAAATAGAATCTAATCATCTCTGCTTTATACACTCTGAATTTATTTAGACTCCGAATAATATTTTTTTTGTTTATACTCCAAACCATCACTCCGAACTTTTGTGTTAAACATAAAACGATGTCGTACATTCTGTTACACTTGTTTAGTTATAAAACTATGTCGTCTATTCTGTTATAAACTAACTGTTGGTTAAGTTACACGTGTATAGGTCCCTCCGATTTTTAAGAAAAATATGACTGTTGGAAAGGAGGCCGACCTTGCCTATAAATAGGAGCTCATTTGAAAGAGCTCATAATAACTTCTTCGACATTGTGCATACATGCTGTTGAAGTGATTTCTAGAGAGAGAGGATCTTATTAACTCTCAAAGCTTCATGAGACTCTGAATTTTGGTGTTTACATTCGAGGACTTCCGGGGATAGGAAGACAGAGGTGCCGACTACCTTGAAGTTCGAGGGCTTCCTTGCTGAGGAAGACAGAGGTTGCCAACTACCTTGAAGTTGAGGGCTTCTGGGGATAGTAAGATAGAAAATCCTATCTTCGTATCGAGGGCTTACCCTGGTGTGGTTAAGACATACTTACTTGAAAGTATAAATCAAGATACCTTTATCCAAGGTTGTTGGATACCCTTCTCTTTGGGTTAAAAGACTTATATCATGTTACTTGTAGTTTTACTACTTGTTTATTTCCACTGCATTTTGTATTGTAAGGAAAGTATAACTTTATTATACTTCCCTACTTGTACTCTGATTCATTTAGATTCTATACGCTTTAAGTTAGATTCTCATATTGTAATCTTTAGTTAAGTTTCAATTTACGGAACCATATTTCTAGAACCTACTTTCGGAATCTCTTTCCAGTCTTAAGCAAGTACATAGAACTTGAAGTTTACAACTTCATTCCTTATTCCAAGTTTTCAATTGGTGTTAGAGGTGTTGTGAATTTTCTTAGTTTAACTTTGTTAAACTTAGCTCTTTGCTTTGCTTAAGGAAAACATAGTTATTTGTAACTAACTTTAAAGGTTCCAAAGGAATTTGTAATGTATACAATTCACCCCCCCCCTCTTGTATATTGAGCATCTACATCATTATTTCGATCCTACAATTCGTATCAGAGGAGGTCTCTGAAATACTTGTACTCACGTATATGTTTTTCTTTCTCACTTTCTCATTCCGAACTTTCTCATTCCGAACTTTCTCATTCCAAACATTCCCATTCCGAACATTGTTATTACGAACTTTTTCTACTAAGAAGTTTGTGTGCAAAAGGTTATTTTTAGTATGGAAGGAGTCAATGTTGGTTCCATAGATAATCTAAATCCTACAAGACCACCGATCATTGATGGTAATGACTATGAGTACTAGAGAGATCGAATGAAGACTTTTGTTATCAATACTGGAGTGGACAACTTTGTTATGCTTACTGGAGATTATAAAATTCCTGATAAGGAAGTTAGAACTTTCACTAACCAGGAAAAGCTAGAGTATCAACTCAATTATAAGGTACACAATACCTTACTTTGTTCAATGACTGGAAATATATATTGAAAAATTTCTTCTTGTGAAGTAGCTAATTGTATCTGGAAGAGGTTAGAGGTTACACACTTTGGAACTTCTAAAGTGATTGAGACTAGGAGAGATATGCTTAGAGCTGAATATCATGGCTTCAATTTTCCTTATAGTGAACCAATATGTAATTTTCAACATAGGTTTATGACTATCGTCAACATTTTACAGTCTATGGGAGAGAAAGGGTTAGTTGATGAAGCACTTGTGGATAAGATAATTGATATTATGCCCAATGAGTGGGAATCCAAAAGAACAGCTATAGATGAGAATAGGAAGGTCACTCAAATTTCTCTTGATGAGTTATTTGGAACTCTTTTCCAACATAAAACCAGAATGAAGAGAGATACTGACAATATCAAAAAGAAGAATGGAAATGGTACAGCTTCTTTTATAACAACATCAAAGCAGATGAAAGCTAAGACTCCTGAGAGAGTAACCAGATCCAAGTCTAAGAAAGTCATTTTCCAATCAGAATCTAGTGAGAGTGAAGTCTCTGAAAATGAGTTAGCAAATCTTTCTTGAAGGATGAACAAGATATCTGGCCAAAGAAATTTTCAATCCAAGTATAAGAAAAGGGAAAGGAAAGATAGGAAAGATGGAGAAGTTACTTGTTATGAATGCAAGAGAGCTGGACATATTAGACCAGATTGCCCTTTTCTTAAAAAGAAAGACATGAAAGAAAGGCATTCAGACATGAACAAAAAGATGTATTACAAATCCAAAGCTAAGAATGTTCTAAAAGCTAATGACACCTGGAGTGCCAGGGGTGGTGACTCTTCATATCAATCTTCTGATTATGAATCTTTGGGATAGAAGAATCTTGGTCTTATATCCAGATTACCTATTGATAATCATTGTTTTATGGATAAGGTACGTAATGTTGAATCATTGACCAATGTCTCTTTAAATTCTAATGATACTAAGTATTATAACTCTTCAGACGAAGAATCCTCTTCTGATGAAGAAAATACTTTACCTACCTATGAAGAAGTTTCTAGGTTTGCTAAACTTCTTGAGATTGAGAATTCCAAACTCAATATAAAACTTGATAAGGAAAACTCTAGGAATTCTATTCTTAAAAAAGAGATATAAGATCTTTCTAAATATCTTGATAGGAAAAATGCTGATTTTGAAATTATTTAAAAAAATATTGAGGAAGTATGTTCTGAGAAGAGAAAACTTTATAAAGAGTTAGAAAAAGTTATTTCTAAGAAAAATGTTTTCAAGCCTAGCTCTAGTTCTAAAACTAATGATTTTGAGGACAAAAACTTGGTTATAAATCTCAATTCCGAAATTTTTTCTTTAAAGAAGTGTTTATCAAACTTTACCCATGGTACGGAAAATTTTGATAAAATGTATTCTCAAATACGACTTTTAAGAAATAAATCCAGATTTGGTTATACCCATGCAAAACCAATTTTTAGTAACAATTATTTTGTTCCTCAAAGTGCTCCATTTTGTACTAAGTGTCAATGTGGTGGTCAATGGGCTAAGAATTATTCCTTAAACAAAACCCAATCTTTATGATTTTGCAAAGCTTACTTTTCTAAGAAGATGTGGGTACCTAAACTTTTGGTATCTGGAAATCTCGGATCCAAACAAGTTTAGATTCTGAAAGTATAATAATTTTCTTGATTTCAGGAAAATAAAGAGAGTACCAGCAGCAACACATGGTACATGGATAGTGGATGTTCTCGGCACATGACTGGTAACAAAAGCTATTTTGAAAATATTATCAAAATGAAAGGAGGAAAGGTAACTTTAGGAGACAATGATAAGGGAGATACTGTTGGTATTGGTAATATTGTTCTTCTAGGAAAAACCTTGATTTCAAATGTTCTTTTTGTTAAGGGTCTTAAGCACAACCTCATTAGCATAATTCAGTTATGTGATGAAGGGTACCTTGTAAATTTTAGGAATGATAAGTGCTTAGTTCACAATTTCAAGGAAGAATTTATTCACTCAGCCAATAGGCAAGAGAATGTTTACACCTTAAATTTAGAAGACCTTAAGAGCCAAGATTTACCTTGCCTAAGTGCAATAGAAGATCATTCCTGGTTATGGCATAGAAGACTAGGTCACTATAACCATAGAAACTTATATAAACTCTCTAAGAAGAAACTAGTTAAGGATCTACCGGAGCTTAGATTTGATTCTTATAAAGTTTTTAATCCTTTTCAATATGGAAAGAAACATAAACCTAGTTTTAAATCAATCGGTGAAGTCTCAAAAACTGATGCATTACAGTTAGTGCACATGGATCCTTTTGGTCCAACACAAACTGGAAGTATTGGAGGAAAATACTATGTGTTTGTTCTAGTTGATGATTACACTAGATTTACTTGGGTTTATTTTCTAGCAAGGAAGTCTAAAGCTTTTTCTTATTTCAAAAGTTTTAGAGCACAAGTTAAAAATGAGAAAAACCTTCCATTGTAAACTATTCATAGTGATCATGGAGGTGAATTTCAAAATTCTGATTTTGAAACTTTTTGTAGTAGAAAATGTATTACTCACAATTTTTCAACACCTAGAACTCCTCAAAAAAATGGTGTAGTTGAGAGAAGGAATATAATTCTTCAAGAAATAACTAGAACCATGTTGAGTGAATATTCTATAGCTAAACATTTCTGGGCTGAAGCTGTAAGTACTGCTTGTTATACTATAAATCGAGTTTTGATTATACCTTTTCTTAATAAAACACCTTATGAGTTATGGAATGGTAGAAAACCAAGACTATCCTACTTCAAGGTTTTTGGGTGAAAAGTATTCATTTTGAATACTAAAGATAACATACATAAATTTTCACCAAAATCTAATGAAAGAATTTTCTTAGGTTATTCCACAACTTCTAAGGCTTATAGATTATTTAATAAAAATACTTGTACTGTTGAAGAAATGGTAGATATAAAATTTGATGAGTCTGATCCATTTGTTTTTAAACCATCCCAGCCTACATCCCCAGATGTGTTTTCAAAAACTGATTATCAACCTTTGATAGAAGATCCTTCTGATAAGGAAAATGTTCAAGAAGATACTTTTGAAACATTTACCCCAGAAGACTTTCTACCCTATGTTGATGAACAGGATTTTCAAAACCCAAATCAGGTGTTTCTTAAGAATCATCCCAGTGATAGTATCATTAGTGATGTAAATCAACCAGTAAGGACTAGAATTTCCTTAAGAAATTAAGTAGAACATCTTGCATTTCTTTACCAATTAGAACCGAGAAGCACTGATGAAGCTTTAGGCGATAATGATTGGATCCAAGCCATGCAAGATGAACTAAATGAATTTGAAAGGAATAAAGTATGGACTATGGTTGAAAGACCTAAGGAAACTTCTGTTATTGGAGTAAAATGGGTTTTTAGAAATAAATGTGATGAAAATGGAGTCATAGTTAGAAATAAAGCTGTACTTTTTTCTAAAGGCTATAATCAGAAAGAGGGAATAGACTATGAAGAAACCTATGCTCCAGTAGCTAGACTTGAATCTATCTGTATTCTACTTGCCTTTGTAGCCTTCTTTAATTTTAAACATTTACAAATGGATGTGAAATGTTCTTTTCTTTACCGTTATGTTCAAGAGGAAGTTTTTGTTGAACAACCTCCTGGCTTTGAAGATACAAAACATCCTGATTATGTTTTTACACTTACTAAAGCTCTGTATGGTCTTAAACAAGCCCCAAAAGCATGG
Source organism: Viscum album (assembly GCA_963277665.1). Lineage (NCBI taxonomy): Eukaryota > Viridiplantae > Streptophyta > Magnoliopsida > Santalales > Viscaceae > Viscum > Viscum album. The sequence goes on from OY728155.1 coordinate 485,284,605, forward strand.
TATGATAGACTCCCTGGATATTTGATTCAAAATAACTATGTTAAGGGAAATGCAGATCCAACCCTTTTTATAAATAAAGATAAGAAAAATGTTTTCATTGTTCAAATTTATGTTGATGACATCATATTTGGTTCAACTCAGCAGTCTTTAACCGACTCTTTTGCAAGTATAATGAAATCTGAGTTTGAAATGAGTATGATGGGTGAGTTAACTTTTTTCCTTGGTTTTCAAATTTCTCAAAAACTGGAAGGAATCTATATATCTCAACATAAGTATATTAAAGATCTTCTCAAAAAGTATGGTTATCACAACACTAAGAGTATAAGTACTCCCATTGGTACCTCAAACTCTTTAGCTCTTGATGAAGCTGGGAAACCAGTAGATCAAACATCTTTTAGAGGTATGATAGGAAGTTTACTTTACTTAATAGCTATTCGACCAGACTTAATGTTCTCAGTATGCTTATGTGCAAGATATCAATCCAATCCTAAGGAATCTCACTTAAAGGCAGTAAAAAGAATTTTTCTCTACCTTAAGGGAACCATGGATCTAGGATTATTTTATAATTCTGGAAATGATTTTGTTCTAAAAAGATTTTCTGATGTTGACTTTGGTGGATGTAGAATGGATAGAAAGATTACATCCAGAACTTGTCATTTCTTAGGATATTCGTTAGTTTCTTGGTCTTGCAAGAAGCAACATTCTGTAGCACTTTCCATTACTGAAGCTGAATATATAGCAGCTGGAAGTTGTTGTGCTCAAGTGTTGTGGATGCAACACACACTCAAAAACTATGGATTAAGTTTTAATAAAACTCAAATTTTGTGTGATAACACAAGTGCCATTGCCTTAAGTAAGAACCTTGCACATCACTCTCGTGCAAAGCACATAGATATTAGGCATCAATTTCTTAGGGATCACACACTAAAACGAGATATCATTCTTCATTTTATCAGAACGCAAGATCAACTTGCTGATATTTTCACAAAATCTTTTCCTTATGATAGATTTGAATACATTAAAAAGAAGTTAGGAATGATAATTCTAAGGTAATCTTTCTTTATTAACTTCTTATTGAACAAGTCTCCTTACAGTAATAAACTCCTTTTCACAGGGGGAGTACATCTGATTGATAGGGTAACTATGTTTTTCAAAGTTTGTTTTCAAAATTTTTGGAACTAAAATTCCGGAATGGAAATTTCCAGAACTGAAATTTTTAGAATGGATATTTTCTTATAGGAAAATTCTGGAATGGAAATTTTTGTATTGAAAACTTCCAGAATGGAAAATTTCCTACTGGTATCTCCATAACGAGATTTTTGTACCGAGACATTCATAATGAGTTCTTCGTTTTCAAAATTTTTTAATGAAATTTTCATGCTGAAAATCTTGTATCATTTTTTTGTTTTCTTTGTTGAGTTTTTCGTAGTGATTTTTGCAAACTATTTCTTTTCGTAATAAATATTTTTCGTTGTTTTTTTACTCATTACGAATAATCCTCCAAAGCCAATCCGAAAGGTATGATTTCCTTACTCAAGTTTTCGTAATCATACTTTACTTGCTGGTATTTTATTATATTTTGTTTTTGGATTATAGTTTTCTTAAATATTTGTATTAATAAAAATCTCAAAAGATCGGATTCAAGTTTTCTTGAGAATTGGTTTTCAACCGTCAGATCTGATCTCAGCTTGTCACGACCGTTCGATCAACCGAGGAAGTTGAACCGTCTTCTCATTGCCTATATAAAGGGGACCCCAAATGGTTGTCCCACATCGGTTTTCAAGCTCCAGTGTCCAGAAGCTCTGCCTCTCTGTTTTAAGGACATTCCGAACTTTAGCAATCTCCATTCTGAACTTCTCATAAGTCTTCAGATCCAACTGTCTGTGGATGTAGCTTCTCAAGACCTGTCTTCCTGTAAGCTGATTTCGAAGTGGTTAATATATAGAGAAATTTTGGTTCATCTCGATTTCTTCAACAAGTATGATTCTCTTATATCCAAAAATATTAAGCTTAATGGATGGGAAGATGTTGCGGTGTCTAAGCCTGGGAATCAAGATGAAGTTTTTCGGATTTTTTTGTAGAGTTTTATGAGACGGTTTCCTTCTATAAGGAAGATGGAAGGGAGAAATTATCATTTAAGTCTTATGGAAAGACTTATAAGCTTTCTTATGCCAAGTCATCCAGCTTGGTAGGGCTTAACAATGAAGGAGAAGCCGAGTTCATTTCTCATGTTTTTCCAGATTCAAAGGGAAGATTCGACAAGGAAAAGACTTTGGAAACTCTCGAACTGTCAGATGACAAGGCTCCGAAGATTGCTACTCTATCTACAAATTTCCGGATTCTATAATTATGGGTACAAGTCCTTATCGTACTGAGAAAGGGTGACAAATATAGTTTGAAGAATAGAAAGATCTACATTCTAGATTTTCTGATAAATCTATGAAAGTTTAATATGATGAAACACATTCTTATTCCAATTGAGAATGTTAAGAAAGGGAATTTGATAGCTCAGATCATAATGTATCTAGGAATCCTCTCAATGTTTATAGTTCGGTGCCTTGAGTCTTTCAGGGAGTCTTGCAAGTCTAAGCCAAGAGTTTGTAAGATTATGTTGGTGAGTGATGGTACCCTCAAAAGGATGGATGTAGCCTTTGACAAGAAGACTAGTCAGTTTATTGATTTACCTGTTCAAGAAGAAGTGGTTCCGAAAGTTGGTGAACCTGAATCCTCTAAGCCAGTGAGGAAGAGAAAGTTGAAAGATGTTGAAGTTGAAGAAGAGAATCTCAAATCAAAGGAAGTTCATTCCGCACCTCCAAAACCGAAGAAGAAGAAATCTTACCCTAATGAGGTAGTTGCTATGTGGAGGGAAATGAAAGAGAAAAGACTGCAAGGGGAGCCTCAGTTTGGCTTCGATCCTATGGAGACTAAGGCCTTGAAGGAAAGAACAGCGGTTGAGCTACAAAAACAAGTGAAAGAAAAGAAGCTTAAGAAGAAGATGTCTGAAGTTGAGGTAGTTCAGACTTTTTTAAAGTTTAATGAGATGGCCTCTGGAAACATTCCCGTTCCGAGATCTTTTTCTTTGGAATCTCTACTTGAGACTCCAGGAAGAAACTTGGTCTCTCTGGAAGAGGCAATTGCTAAGCCTATTGAGGAAATTTAGAATATTGAGCAAGTGGAAGAGGAAGAAGCAGTTGCTGAAGGTAGTGGTGAGACCAGAGATGTTTTCAAACAAGTAGATGATTATAAGGTGACACTTTCAGAACATTTTTCACTCTAAACATTAGAAGCTGAATCATCAAATTTAGTCACTCCAGGGAAGGATGAGAAGGAAGGAGAACAAGAAGTAGACTATCATGCAGAGGAAGAACAACTTCTACATGTTGTTGCTCAAATGGAGAACATAGAGGATGGCACTCAAAAAGTTGCTGATGATAAAGACAATGTTGTTCAAGTTTCTAATAGTGAACAGAAGACTCCGGAACAACAATCCATTCTGAAAAAGGACAATGGAAAGAAACTTGTTGTTGATACCCCGAGCTCAGTGGTTGTAAAGAGAAGGGAAGTTGGTGATTCTTCTAAGAAGAAGGGTGAGCATTTTGAAGAATAAAATTCTCCAAGAAAAGTCTCGGATTCAGAGTCATCTTCGTTGGGGCATGATTTTGTTGTTCAGTCATTAAAGAAGTTGGTGGGTACTATTCCGACTTTTTCAAGTATTGATTCAAGATTCCAGATGCTCTAACATGCTTTGAATCAGAAAACAGACTCCGTATCCATGGTTATGGACAAATGTGTTGAGATTGAGGCTCAGTTCAAAACATTATTTGTTGGCTGTGAAGCCCATAGAAGATCTTGCAAGAGGATGACTAGTTGGTCAAGGAAGACTGTAGAAGATATGAGGATATTTGATGAATTCCAAGATAATGTGAAGGATGCCTTTGAGACATAAGACAAGAAGATAAATGAACTTACTTCATCCTTTGAAGAAAAGATGACAGATGAAAAGAATTTCCGAATTCAAGAAGTCATAGATCTGAATGGGAAGATGAATTCTGTTTCTCAAAACTGGAAGTATGAAAGGGATCATCAGATTGAGTTTGAAGAGAAGTTGTTAAAACAATAACAAATCTTGAAAGCTCAGGACGAAAAGATTGAAGCTCAAAATGCAAGAATTTTTGTGTTAGAAAAGCAATCCGAGGAAGATCATAAAGACTTGAAGAAGATAAAGACTATTCTCAAGGGTCTCATAGCGAAGGAAAAATATCCAAAATAGAAAAATCTGATCTTTTGTTGTATATTAACTTCCTTGTTGTTGAACTTTCAAACTTAATGAAAATTGTTCTTGCTCGTTTCTTTTGTTGTTGGTACTAATTTTTTAGGTACTTTGTTATATTATCCATTCCCTCGAATTATTTTTGAAAATCACAAAGGGGGAGAAGGAAAAGAACCATAATAAAGGGGGAAAATGAATCTTAATAAAGGGTGAGAAAGAAAAAAAACTCTAATAGATTTCATCTAAGGGGGAGTTTTTCATTAAAGAATACTTTCTTATTCTTAATGAAATATCATTCTGGAAATCTAGAATACGATCCTTAGAGTTTCAAAGCCTAAGGGGGATTTAGTCATATTAATCAACATCCATAAGCAAAGGGAGATAAGCCTTAATGTTTTCTTTCATCTTAGACTTTCTTTTTCCTAAGGATGTTTGTGCTTTCTAAAAAGGGGGAGATTGTTGGGTCAATAAGGTTTTACTTATGACTTTTCCATTCCTTCTTGTTTTGAAAATCACAAACACCATATCTTTAAGGAAAATCTCCTTTATAAGGAAAATTGCTTTTATAAGTAAAATCACTTTTATAAGGAAAATTGCTTTTATAAGGAAAATTGCTTTTATAAGGAAGATTTATTATGTAAGAAAAATTAACCTTATCATATTTTCATCCATATATTTCTTAAGTATAAGATTCAGATTCATTTCTATATTCTCGAAACTATTTGAAACATTGATATGAAGCATTCTGTTTTAGGTTCCGAATTCTAGATGAGAACTGTAATGAAGTTTCACTCCAAATTCCAGATGAGAACTGTAATGAAGTTTTATCCCGAATTCTGGATACGAGCTCTGATAAAGTTCTATTCCGAATTCTGGATACAAATTTTCATGAAGTTCGACATCGTTTTCTCATTCCAAATTCTGATGACGAATTCTCATTACGAATTCTGATGATGAATTCTCATTATGAATTCTGATGACGAATTCTCATTCCAAATTCTCATTCCAAATTCACCTATTAAACAGAATCTGATCATCTCTGCTTTATACATTCTGAATTTATTTTGACTCCGAATAATATTTTATTGTTTACACTCTGAACCTTCACTCGGAAGTTTTTTGTTAATCCTAAAACGATGTCGTACATTCTGTTACACTTATTTAGTTATAAAACGATGTCGTCTATTCTGTTATAAACTAACCGTTGGTTAAGTTACACGTGTACAGGTCCCTCCGATTTTTAAGGAAAATATGACCGTTGGAAAGGAGGCCGACCTTCCCTATAAATAGGAGCTCATTTGAAAGAGCACATAATAACTTCTTCGACATTGTTCATGCATGATGTTGAAGTGATTTCTAGAGAGAGAGGCTCTTATTAACTCTCAAAGCTTCATGCAACTCCGAATTTTGGTGATTACATTCGAGGACTTCCGGGGATAGGAAGACAGAGATGCCGACTACCTTGAAGTTCGAGGGCTTCCTTGCTGAGGAAGACCGGGGTTTCCAACTACCTTGAAGTTTAGGGCTTGCGGGGATAGCAAGACAGAGACTCTGATCTTCTTATCGAGGGCTTACTCTGGTGTGGGTAAGACAGACTTTCTTGAAAGTATAAATAAAGAGACCTTTATCCAAGGTTGTTGGATATGCTTCTCTTTGGGTTAAAAGACTTATATCTTGTTACTTGTAGTTTTACTACTTGTTTATTTCCGCTGGATTTTTTATTGTAAGGAAAGTATAACTTTCTTATACTTCCCTACTTGTACTCTGATTCATTTAGATTCTATACGCTTTACGGTAGAATCTCATATTGTAATCTTTAGTTAAGTTTCAATTTCCAGAACCATATTTCCGGAACCTACTTTTGGAATCTCTTTCCAGTCTTAAGCAAGTACATAGAACATGAAGTTTACAACTTCATTCCTTATTCCATGTTTTCAATTGGTGCTAGAGGTGTTGTGAATTTTCTTAGTTTAACTTTTTTAAACTTAGCTCTTTCCTTTTCTTAAGGAAAACATAGTTATTCATAAATAACATTAAATGTTCCAAAGGAATTTTTAAAGTATACAATTCACCCCCTCTTGTATATTGAGCATCTACATCATTATTTAAATCCTACAAATTCAACCTATTATGTGTAATGTGAGAATTCATGTTTCTCTCTTGAGTTCCTTTGACATTCCTGAGCTTATGGATGCTATTGTTGATCATAAGAAAACCTTGGTCTATGGAAAATTTGGAATAAAATAAGATATTTATTCTAATATGGTTATTGGGACTTCAATAATTTTTTATGTCATCATTAAAGGATACCCTGATGAAAAAAATTAGTGGAAACATGCTAAAAGCTTTAGGGGAGGATGACATCATCATATATAACCTGTTAGGTGATATCACATCCTATTTTTTATGTTTGTTGAATCCTACTAAAAATATTTGGAGGAAAAACATCTTTTTCATTGTTTTTATTTTTTATGCGATGTGATTCTTGTTTCTTGTGTTTTTAGGTTTTCACTATATTAGGTTTGGTGTTTATTGGAGGTTTTATTGGACTTCATTATTATCATGTGCTGGATATTGGAAGTAGTTCATCTGGCTATTATTTGGTGAACATAGGAGATTGAAGATGATACTATTTTAATGGAATCTTCATTGATGGACATGGAAAGTGGATCAAGGTGTCATGATTGGGTGTTCAATTATGCAGATGCATTGATGTCTAGAGGTGTGGGAGGCATTTTTTTGGGTGTTTTTTATTCATTTTTCTATGTTTTTTTATTCTTCTCTTCAACTATCATTCCTTTAATGGTAAAATAAAAAATATAAAAATAATTTATAAAAATAATATATAATATATATAATATTATTCCCACATACATTCACACTCTTTCTCATTTATATATGCATTTTTTCAAAGTAAGGTAGTCATTAGAATGAAATATTGACATTTCAGATTATGCATCAAGGTCTGGATGATTGGACAGGTCATCTCATCCCATAAAGGGTCTTATTTCCTAATCCAAGACTCTTACAGAATTAAGAAATATCTGTGAAACCATTTCCAATAATAATATTTATTATCTTCATTGTTAATGTTATTTATTAATACCACACATCAATATGAATTCTTGAATATATTATAGGTTCCCCATCTTCCCATTATCAGATTATGCAATGGTTTAAATCCATGCAGTTGTACACTCTAAAATTTATCATTATCTTATGATGTGGTAGGTGTAGTATAGATAATATTGGGGCCATGAGAATCACTTCCCACATATCCCTATAATAGGAATCAAAACCCCTATAGTTTGGTGCATATTTATAGGACATATCATACCTTTTAAGGTAACATGACAAGGAACAATATAGTGATTTTTAAGGTTATGAAACCATGAACAAATAATGTGATTTTTAGGTCATGATTCCCGGACCAAATGATGTTTTTTAAGGCCATGTATATAATACCATAAATTATTGTATTTTAGGTTATATTAGTATAACCGATTCCAATAAATTTATTAACACATAGAATGAAAAAAAGTAAATTGTACCTAGATATAGTTATTGTGGGACTTTTACATGAGAAAACCTTTCTAGTTTAACCTAAAAGATTATATTGGTGAGGGTAGGTTGAGGATTAAACCATTTTGGATACCCATGTAGTTCATATCTCATCGATTAGACTTAAAAGGTTGGTTATAGGGTAGATTGAGAACCAATATAGTTCTAGTCCTGAACAACCAAATTGGATGTGATAATAATGTTTTTCCATAGAAGAATCCTTAGATCCTCTAGAATAGAGAGTCCTAATTATCAAGAGAATGTCCGGTTACTTTTATCTTAAGGCTTTTATCTTCCATAAAGAAATATATGGGGGGATCTAAAGGAATACATGATCGAAAGGGAACACTATGATGTGTCTAACCCATACATGATTCTTAAGATGACGTGAAGTAGGCTTGGGTAGATAGAATTTGAGAACTAACTTGTTTTGAATAAGAATTATAAGAAAGGTGTTTTGGAAAATTAATTTACCACAATAAAGAATAAGGAAAACGGGGCTCCCAAGAATGTTTCATGCACTACTACAAAAGTGGACTTTAAAAGTGATAAAATTTCTTTTATCAGCAACATAAATGCACTGACTCCTAGAGAGAGATTAAAAGCCCTAGTCTTTTATCATTGATAAAAAAGCACTGATAAAGGGGTTATTTATCATATTTGGTAAAAGCACTGATAATGGACCCCTTTATAAGTTCTATTTTAAGCACTAATAAAAAACCCATTTATCTACATTCATAAAAGTCTTGATAAAGGGGAATACTTCAGTGTGTTGTAACAGCACATTGTTTTACCAGATCAATGTGCTGTGATAATACACTGTAGCACCAGAAACACCACCATATATCAAAAAAATAATCTACCAATACAAAAATTAAATTAAATGATATTTATAATACAAATAGAAGAAATAAATATTATATACATTTCAAAAATTGGTTTATAAAATTACTTATGTACAAATTATTACATAAATTTGTAAACATAAAGGTTATTTTTTCTATTTATCCTGACTATGAATCGTGCTATTACCGAACAAAAAACCCCTAATAGAGAAAAATAAAGCACCTATATAAGAAAAAAAATTCTTATTTTAGTAATAATATTAATAAATTAATTAATAGAAATTATTAATTTTAAAGTAAAAATTTATTAAAACCCGGATCATCGTGTATCAGATTGCTTTGTAGTTGATTATTTCATGTCACAACATTTATTTTTTGTATTCCAATATTATCTCAATGAAAATAAGTTAAATAAGTATAATATAAATCCCCCTGGGGGCTGCCTAGTGGTTTTATCTGGTGGTGGTGTTTGGGAGGTCCCTGTTTCAATCCTCCCCAAACACATTTAGGTAGTACTCTGTTTGATTATTCCCTCTCCCATGAATGATGTAATATGAATAAGTATAAGATAAAAATAAAATGTAAATCAATTAAATAATAGAAGATAGAATGATTAGAAAAAAATCTAGGCTCGTATTATTGGTTTTAGTGATGTGATGTGTGTTTTAAACAAAAATGACACTTATATATTAAAAATATGAACAAGGAGTCATACTGATCACACCATGCATAATCATAGGTTAATCTAATTCCAACACATCTCAAATTACTTTTGGATCATTTTCCAAATGTATCAAAGTTAACTGAAAGTTTTTTCATGGTTTTGAGTAAGTCACTTTTCTTTTTTACTAAAATGTCATTTTAAACTAAAAACACACAATTAGAATCATACATGTCAAATCATGTGTCTGACTAATGTGATATTTATTCCTACCCAACAAAAAATACCTATGAATCATTATAAAAAATTATCAAGGCAATGTGAGTGTGTTTTCAGTATTTTCTATGAGTGACACTCTATAAACCAAAATGTCAATTTTAAACTCATAATGGAAACATTAAGTCATAATGAGAATATATCGTAATAGATTTATGTGAAGATAATTTATAAATATAAAAAATGATCCATGGATTGTTTTTATAAAGTATAAAACAATCTTAATGTGTTTTCTCTATTTTGAGTAGGTATGTTTTCTTTTTTATAAGAATTAATGTCAATTTTAAATAAAAATATATACATTGAGCCATACTAATCACACCATGTGACAGATTGAGGTGTGGATGATTAATTAATGTCTCAAATGACATATGAATCATTTTACTAATGTATCAAAACATTCCAAGTACATTTACATGGTATTTAGTATGTCGCATTTCTTTTTTACTAAAATGTCATTTTACATTGGAAACGTGCACTTTGACTCAAACCAATCACATCATGTATTAGTTTATCATAAGACCAATTCATACACATTAAACATGACATATGATTGTTTTTTAAATGATAAATTAAATAAAAGTTTTTCTTATTAATATTTAGTGAGTCACACTTTTTGAACTAAAATGTCGATTTTAAACTGATTACAGCCACATTGAGTCATATCGGGCACATAGTGTATCAGATTGAGGTGAGACTAATTCTTACATATAAAAAATGACTTATGGAACATTTCATAAAGTATTACGATAATCCTAATGTGTTTTCTCAGTTTTGAGTTGCCCATTTGTCTTTTTTAGAAAAAATGATGTCATTTTAAATAAAAATATGCACTTAGAGTCATATCGATCACAATATGAATCAAATTTTGGTTCATATAATTCATACACATATCTAATGACTTTTGGATCATTTTAATAAATTACCAAAATAAAATTATTTTGTTTTCTTTATTTTGAGTACGTCACTTCGATTTTTTACTAAAATGCCATTATAAACAGGAAACACACACTTTGACATACATTGATCACATCATGTATAGGTTTTATTTAAGACTAATTACTATAGGAAAAAGATGAATTTTAAATATTTTTCATAAATAATAAAGAAAATATGAGCATGTTTCCTTGATTTTCAATTAATGACACTTTTTGAACTAAAATGTCAATTTCAAACTGATAACAGACACTATGAGTCAAATTAAGCACATTATTTATTGGATTGAGGTGCAGCTCATTCCTACACATCAAAAATTACTTATAGATCATTTCCTTTAATAATCAAGATAATATGTATGTGTTTTCTCAGTTTTCAGAAGGTCATTTGACCTTTATACTAAAATTTATGTCAATTTTAAATAAAAAGATGCACTTAGCATCATACCATCCACACGTTGTGTCGGATTGAGGTGGGGTTTATTCCTACACATATCATGTGAATTATGGATAATTTTCCTAAATTATAAAAACAATATGAATTTTTCTTATTGTTTTTGATTATTTAACTTGACTTTTTTACTAAAATACCATTTTAAACTGGTAACACACACTTTGACTCATACTGATCACATCGTGTATCAGTTTTACATGAGCCCAATTCCAACACGTCACGAATGATCTATGAATCAAAATTATAGATAATGAATAAAATCTAAGCATGTTTTCTTGGTTTTTAGTGAGGGACACTTTTTTGAGCTAAAATGTATATTTTAAACTGATAAGAGACAATTTGAGTCATACTAAGAACATCACATATCATATTGAGGGTTGATTGATTCATACACGTCAAAAATGTTTTTTGGATTATTTATTTAAATAACCTAAATAATATGAATATTGTTTCTCAGTTTTGAGTAGATTTGTTGTCTTTTTATCTACAATTAATGTCAATTTTAAATAAAAATAAACAGTCTGAGTCATATCGGTCACATCATTTGTCTAATTGAGATATAGATGATTTCTATATATCCCAAAGTCTTAAAAATACTAACTATAAATGTTTATATGATTTTCATTTACTTTAATTGTTGAACTTCTAACACTGAAAATGAATTCGATGTTGTTAGACAAAAAAAATTCATGTTGTTGAGTGATAGAAGAGTAAAGGAATTTCATGTTCTAGTTATATTATGAGAAGTCACCACAATTAGAACATGATCTTCTTGTACTCTTCTACCATTCAATAATGAGAATGGTTTTTCAGCTAAGAATATCGATTCCATATATAGTGTCGGGAGTTTGAATAGACCACCTCACCTCAAATAAAAGAATCAACCTATATAATAAAATAATTATTATATGGGTAATAATAAAAAAAATTAAACATATATATTAAAAAAACATTAATTGTATGGAAAATGATTTTACTATTCAAACATCAAGATTACCTCTGTGAATGAGTAGTGGTGGGAACTTGAAGTAAAGTGATAAATGAAAACATTATAGGGGTGAAAAGGTTTTGAGGGAGAAGATTTTTGTGAATTTTTTGGGGTATAAAAGCATGAAAGATGAAAAAACCACCCCAAATCAAACAAAATAATACACCTGTATACCAATTAAAATTCCTAAATGAGTAGTACTAGAAAAATTAAATTTAGCATAAATATGAAATAATACATTAATTCTATGGAAAAATATTTTACTATGAAAACATCAAGATTTCCTTTGGGATTGAGTATAGGTGGCATTATAGCTCTTCTAGAAAATGAATAGGGGGACAATAAGTAAAGTGATAAAAGTAACCACTATAGAAAGGCATAAAAGATGGAATGACCACCCCAACTCAAACAAAAGAATTCACCTGTATAAAAAATAAATTCTTATGTGAGTAATAATAATAAAACTTAAAAATAAATATGAAATAATAAATTAATTTTATGGACAATGAGTTTGTTGTGAAATCATCATGATTACCATTGTGATTGATCAGATGCAGTGTTACTTCTCTTCTGGAAAAGGTAGTAGAGAGAATTTGAAATACAATGATAAATTCCAAAACATTATAAAGGATTCAAAGATGGACAGACCACCCCAACTTGAACAAAATAATCTGCCAGTATAATAAAAAAATTCATATGAAATTAATACTAAAATAGAGAATTTATATCATAATATTACCTTGAATTCTACACAATGGGTTTCCTTTATTCTAGTTTATTTTTCTAAGGTATCAGTAACATCATTATGTATAGAAGAAATTGTTTTCATGAGAATTCAAAAATTTTATTTGTATTATATTAATATGGTAGAAAACATATAATATTATGAGAAAAAACATAGAATATTAAAAGAAATTCATTTACACTCTCATTGAACTCTATTTTTGTTTTTAAAGGTTTTATGGATTTGGTTCCTGTATCAAAAATCCTAAATACCCTCTTTGTGGTTCCCTCTATGGTACATGGAATTTTCTACATTGGGATTGGCATGAACTTATTGTGATCTTCAAATGAAAGGGTCATCCTCGATAGAATTTAAATCTAACCCAAAAGTTGTTTTAGTCTCTAGCAGGACAATTGACCAATTCTTGTTTGATGGATTTGAGACAAAAAATACATGAACTACTTGTGATTCCATTATAAATTGATCATTTTTTCCTCTTCCACCCTGAAATTCTTCTTCATGAAGCCCATTTCATCAACTTTCAATGCACTCATATTTTCAACCCATTATCAAGGGAAAATAAGCACTTGAAATGTTTTATAATACCACTCATATATCTATTCAATAATTCCAAAATATGACATATTTTTATAAATTGGATTTCTATCCTGGGAACCAAATATGTGCATTGATTCTATTACAAGAATAACACCACTATTTTCCATCATACTGTATTAATCATATTGTTTTTTATAGAATGTATAACCATTGATAAAAAACCCAATGTAAGTTTTAACAGTTTAATTCAGCCCTTTTTCTATCCATTGAAGTCATTCGACAATTTAATTCATATTTTAAGGTAACTCCTTATAAATTTGATCTCATAACCATCCAATAAACTATTAATAATGTTTATTTTATATCCATTCTTCATCCCTTAATAGATTCCAATCTCTAAGAATTTATTTCTGAAATTCAATTTATAGATCAACATCTTTGCTATTATGTAAAATGTAAAGGTATGTTTGCTCATACTCTGTCAATGTAATTGTAACAACATCTCCACCAAAAATCTCTTCACCCATAAGGCATCCTCACTAAAAATAGTTTGGGACACTAATGTTGTCAACATCTGATAGGTAATCATTGTCAAATTCAAAAGATTCTTTAACAATATATCATTCTACAATACAACCTTATGGCTGAATTCGATTCTTGACATACCCTTTCAAAATCATTATATACCATTCAATGGCGGTACATCCATATTTAATGGATATGACCACATAGTTGAACCACTCTTACCAAGTGACCCATAATGTGGAAAATTATATTAAAGAATTATAGAGGTAATAACATCTCTAATTCACATAATATGACTTTAATATTGTTATTATTAATTAGATAATTTTCCAGTTCTATAACATTTCTGTATATGGATTCAAAAAATTAGTGGATTCAACAACATGTATGTTGTAAATTTTGAGACAAAATGTTAAAAAATTCAATAAGAATCAAATATTTCATTAAAACATGATAGTCATGTGATTTTATTCCTTATAACATCAAATTAGTCATTTACATGACAATATTGATATTTGGTGAATACCCGTCTGTAACTTTTATACTATTAAGGAAAACAAAAAATTGCAATTTCTTCTGTCTAGATGGAGTGTAAGCTGCTGGAGGAAGAAAATTCCAAATTTTACCCTTCACTAATGCTAAATCTACCATTATCATCATTTCAATCATTTACAACCTAGACTTGATTCCATATTTCATTTTTCCAAGAAAATTTAGTAATGCTTCAATAACACTATCAAATACATTTTTTCCTACATGTGTGACATCATGGAAATGTCTGACATATAAACCATTCCAATATGGTAATTCCATGAAAATAGATCTCTTGTTCCAGCCTGATTTTGTAAATTTTTTCATAAATTGTTTACTGAAAATAGTTTCAATAACATTTAATTTGTTATTTAGTTGATCACCCATTACTATACATGGTTTTGTACCTAGTTCAATATTCCCATCGAATGCTATAATCCAAGATCGGTATTTATGTCACTGTGTTAAAATTTTATGATTTCCTAAAAACAATGTCTATGATGAATTTTTCAATTGAACTAAGTGTGTGTTTTTTAACAAATGGGACACCGTTAAATTCCTATAAAACTATATCCTAATAAATTTTGGTAAGGATGGAATTCATTTTTCATCCCATGAAACAAGGAACTCAAGGTGAATTTTTCACAAATATGAGCATCATAAATTATAAAACATGTATCTCACATCAATTTCAGATCTTCGATCAATGGATCCAAATAGACATCAAATTCATTTTCATGTTTATTTGGTCCAAATATAAGTAGATACAAAATAATGTATTTGCACTTCATGCATAACCTTGTAGAAAAGTTATAATTTACCAAAATGATGGTCCATGTACATTAAGTACTACTCTATACACCAAATGGGTTTATTCCATCTAAGGATAATTCATGATGAATGTTTATCATCTTATTTATAAATTTAGGATACTCTTAATCAATTTTTTTCCACTGAGGAGAATATAATGGGTGTCATAGGTTCTCTCCATTAATTCTTTTATTTTCATGCCATGTCAATTTTCCCTCAATTTTCTGATATCCATATAGTCTTCGAAACCGTGGAATGATAGAAAAGTACCATACAAAATTTGAAGGACTTGATTCATTTTTCTTGTATTAATCTGCGCCTCACTTGTGAAATTTTATGAGTGATTCATGGTCATTGTGAAACAATATTCAATCATTTGGACAGGCATGTATTTATTTAAAGATCACGCCCATTGAACATGGAATTTTTTTAATGTCATATATTCAACATTTTAGTTCATTTTATTCTGGTAGCATATCATTTAGGGGACAAAGTTGTATTGTAAAGCTGGTGTCACACCAACTACTATAATCTTTCAAATTATATAACATTAATATTGCTGAAATTGTTTTGTATTAAGTATAACAAATATATAATAGTCTCTTAGAATAAATATTTAACTTATCAAACAACTTTGGACAATCATGAAGTTTATCTTCAATTTCCATTGTGATTTCTTCCATGCAATCTCAATCATCATTTACACTGTTATTCATATCAAATGATCCATAAACCAGAGTATCATCCCAATGGGTGAAAAAATTTAGTTTTACCCTTGTTTAGTCCAACATTTATAACTATGGTCTATTCAATGATAAACCAAATATTCTTTCAACTCTTCAAGACTAATTTTTCTTGAATAAAATTAATGTAAACATGAAAAAAGGATTTGAGAAGGGTCGTATGCCTGATCTATTGTAAACTCGATGAACTATTTAACTCCATCTTCATACTATTTTATAAAATGATTAGATTGCATCCATTTTTGATTCATATCTATTCTATTGGGTTTCTAAAATGTTAATTTTTTATAATAAATAAATAAATACACCTAAGATATTCATTATCAAAGATGAAAGTTATAGAAATTTCTAATAAACGAAACCAAATTTTTCATTATTTCAAAAAAAATCAGTATGGTTTTAAGAAAATTGTTAATTGAATTTAATAAAATAATTAATCTACTATGGTAGGTGTTATCAAATAAAATCATTTAAAAGTGTAAGTTATATAAAATTTTCAGGCTCCTCTCCTCATATCCTGAACATTTATCATTGCATTTTTTTTTGTTTGACACACATCATCCATGTATTGTAGACATTCACCTATGTTTATTGAAATACTCTTAGAGTTAGTCATACATGGGATGACTACTACTAAAATTAGTATAAGCAATATAAAATAGATTGAGGGATAAAACTCATGAAACAAAACAAAATTGTAACGCCCCAACCCTAGTTACCCAGAGTCGGTGCATTATTACATAACATTGGCATGATCACAAGAAAGATCAAATCTCGAAAGACCGATTGGTTTAGTAGCCTTGGAAACACTAGATATATTCATAAGTCTTACATTACATCATAAAATGAAAAACTACTATAACAACATATTGTCTCCATAATCCACACTCATATCCCCACATAATATCCCTGCAGGTCATTCATAATTTACTTCTTCACTTCCTGGGAAAAATAAAACATAGAAAATGGGTGAGCTCAAATGCCCAGTAAGGATAACAATATAGCGGAAACTTTCATAAATAATAATACACATTTAAGGCAATGTATACTAAAACAAAAGCCCTTCAAACTTGAACTTTCAACATAGTATGGCATAAATAAAATGAAATAATTCTATTTACTTATTCACATGGATATTCTACTAATCGAATAATCACATGAAAAAACAATAACCACTTTCATAATGATGGAATGCATAATGCTGAACTTTAATTTCTTTGTCAAGGCCTCGTCCCAAGACCTTGGGGCTAACTGTAACCGGAACCCAACCTGGAGTGCCTCTAATAACCGGACACCAACCCGGAGTGCCTCTAATAACCGGACACCAACCCGGAGTTCCTCTAATAACCGGAGACCAAACCGGAGTTCCTCTAATAACCAAAGACCAAACCGGAGGGCTTACTTTTACCGGTCCCCAACCCGGAACATACTTGTCTAACACATTCATCTGAATGAAAGGTTGAAATATAACATAAACATTCGGATTACAAATAACTTATGAAATGTCAATACTCTAAACAAAAACCATGAGTGACATAAGAATAACTTATCCATAGTAAAAAATATCACAAAACCTTCAATAAAATATGGATGTTTTGTATCATAATAAATCAACTTCAAATAAGCTTAAAATTCGTCAAAGGATGTTGACATAGAAGAAATAAAGACTATTTTAGAAAAATATCTCTTTCGATTTTGAAATTATTTAAGAGTCTTATATTTATGAAATAAAACATTTTTTTTGAAAATATTCTTATTATCTTTTAAGGGAAGCTTCGACGATTTTATTACAGCGGAAAATAGCCACACCCGCCGTATAAGTTAAAAAACATTCTTACCTTAATTTTGTCGAAAAGGTTAAAAAGCACCCTGTTTGGAAAATGACGGAAAGATTCCTTTATAAACCTCTTATAAAAAGTCAAAAAAGGGTATAAATGACTTTAACCCATATTCTAGTAAATAGTAAAAAAAATTGAAATTCATTTTTAAGAAACATGGATGTGGATGATAAAGAGATCCCAGTACATTATTACGTATAAACAACCTCGGATAATGAAGAGATTGCGAAATAACCCTTACCAATTTGGTAACTTATGAAACATACGACCCATAAAAGAGGTATCATACAATGAATATGTAAATACACATAAATTAGAGTGTATTACACAAAGAATATAATTATGGGCAGTACATACACCACACAAAAGGTGATGGTGGCAATATGGCATTAATCTCACGGGAATAAGGAGTGAGATGAAAACCCATTACCTTGTACTTTTACTTGGTTGGGGTAGGTTAACCTCCTGTATAATAGTGAAATAATTGTTATTAAATTATACAAGAATCATATATATTAATATGATATCACATATGATCTTTTAACTTTGCTTTGTTAATAATGTCTTAGTATTATCGTTGTTTCGGGTGTTAACTTACTTGTTTTCTTTTATATGTTTTATTATGTAAGCCATGTTTGTAATGGATAGGTTGTATATTATTTATATCCAGAATGATATCAAGTCCTTAAACATCATTTTTAAATCAGCAAATGATAATTATACTTGAATGGATATGATGGAGAATGAATCTCATCGCGTTCGTGGAGACGGTAGTCCGTACGTACGCACGAGCGACAATATCATTCTTTTGATATTAAAATAATATATAAATGGATGTTATATCATATATACAGAATCATTAACATGTTATATTTATTATTTACATGAGTTACACATCATTATTATACCCATCCAAATAATAATATATTGAATAACAATTACACCACGACGTGGAGACGGTAAGCCGTACGTACGCACGTATGGTGACATGTTATTCAAAGGGTGGATAGAATACTGAATATGGTTGTACCATATTTATAATAACATCACAGTATATATATGATACTGGAGTTATTATTTTAGAATGGTAACAACAAAGTAAGAAGAAGTGGAAGAAGAAGGAACTTGGAAAAGGGTGGTGAAATCATTACCTCTTCTTCGGTTTCTTCCTTTTGATTTGATCAAAAGGGGTCATTAGGTTGGATTTGTGATCAAACTAAGGCCTCTAGGTTGTAGTGAGGGAAGTTGGGAGAGTATTGGGGAAGATTTTGGCCGAACCAAAAGGCTTTTAAGGTGTGAATAAAAGAGAAGGAGGAGTGCCCTTTTATAAGAGGGGTGAGGGGCACCTTTGGAAAAGCTAGAAATATTAGTTTATAATAAATTCATATTCGGCTTCTAATGGCTCCAAAGTTGATTATTTAAATGTTAAGGTGGGTTTGGGTCGCAAACAACTCAACCAATAGAATTTATACAGGTTTGGGTACTTATATTGACCTTATCTTTAAGTATTAACTCTAAGTTAATTAGTTTCACTTTTACAATGTCTCTTTGTATTTTTATATAATATGGTTAATAAAATTACTATATACATCCAAGAGACCCCCAAGTGGTCCATTAATGATGAAACTATCATTATATAAGTCTCTTGGCCGAATATTAGATTTTTAGGAATTTAATATCAATTAATAATATAATATTTGTTTTAAGAACTCTTTTATGTCAATTTTGACACTATTCAATAGTTGATTTTTGTGAAACTCATAACAGATTGATTACTTCGAAAAAAGTCAATTAAATCAATACTAATATATCATATTATCCTATAAAATTATTTTAATTCATTAAAAGTTTCATATTATATTTATTTGGGTATTTATAATATCAATTATTTTAATTTTTCACTATTATAGTAATTAATTCATCATCATTGTGTCATTAATAAATTAAATTATTTAATGTCTAAAAATTATAAATAAAATATAACTATGTAGGAAATCTTTTTATCTTTCTAATGAATATTTATAATCTAAAATCCAACATATATAACCCTATGTAAAAATTGTTTTTCTAAAAGATATATGATTTTGTCATTTTTGTATTCATTTTAACTTAATTAAAATAAAGTGTCCCTATCACCTACAAGTGGCACCATGGGGTCCCAAAATCTACCCAAAGATGCCTATGGTCGAACATGTATCAACCAATAAGGCTAGGACACGTTTTAGGGTAATTTAGTATTATTATAATATTATTTTTTTAACCCTCATTTACCGGATTTACCTTTAACCATGGTAAATAAAATATTTACCGCAGTAATTATTCAAAATGTCTAAAAATAAAAGTTTCCTATTTACACAATTTGAACATCCTGATTCCAAATATGGAATCCATTTTTCTAAATTCAAAACACAAAAGTGGCAGAAATTAATTTAAAATTAATTCCCGCTGTCAAAACAAAAAGCGTGTTTTTAAGAGATAATAACTATCAAAAGATTGACACTTGTTTATGTTCGGTTTAATTGTAAAATTATGTCCAATGACCAAAATTATATTAAATGGTAAAAATATATTCTAAATATACTTTAAAACCACTCAAATTCATAATTTATCACTATTAATTATTTGATTAAAAAAATTGTTTTTAATTAAAATTTAGTAATTTTCACTATTCATCAAAATATGAAAGTTATTCGAAAAGTACCAAAATTTCACCTTAGGCTAAATTTGATATTCCGAATCCAAAAATGAAGTCCATTTTGAAATATAAAATATATATAATTTCAAAAAGTAGGTATTACTATTCATAAAGGCTAGTTTGATTGGTTGTGGTGTGTGTTAAATCTCAAAGTTGCGTACAACACACACTACTGTATTATTCAAAGGAAAGCGTACCGTGGAATCTTGGGATGTTTCATTTTAAATTTTTTATGTCCCCATTTGGTCAAAAAGTTTAAAATATTGTATTTAAAAAGGGTTCACTATTAAAAGTTGATAAAAGTGCAATACTGAAAATGAATTTGTTCTTGCATTATGTCTAAGATACTCATAATATGGATTCTAAAATTATAAGGATTATATAAAGTTTAAAATTTAGTTAATACTATTCATAACCTCTTTTGAATGGCTTTTTGGTAAGTCATGGTGCAATTGAACTCGGTGTTGCGTGTAGTGAAAGTTATTGAATTATTTTGAAGAAATAACACACTATGAATTCTTGGGGTGTTACATTATCCCCTCCTTCAATAAATTGCATCCTCGCAATTTGAAATTGTTCTTCAAAAATAAAAGGTTGAAAATAGAAAATATATTTGTGGGAAAACCCACATCGGAAATTTGGTTACTAAAATTTAGTCTTAATATGAGGAAAAGAGAAATCAAAGGGTCACCACCAAATTATGATCTCGATTAGGAGAACATTGGTGGCAATTAGAGACATATAATTGGATGAAAACGTAAATATTTATAGGTAGTGATTGAGGTCATCAATCACAAACAAGTGTAAAATTGAGGTCCTTAAATTCATCAATCTATGATGATTTGAAATACCATCGGTTCAACAAAACATAGGGTATTAGGATAAAACATTTTTTGACGTTTCAAAATATCTTAGTTGAAATCCCACATCGAAAAATGAATTAATGAGGCCTCTATTTAAAATAAAGAGTGGAAAGTATGAAGATTACCTAAAATAACACTTACTAGGGTTCCATGTAGAAAAATATGGATATGGAAGAAAAATCTAACCATCAATTATCTGATGGAGAGTGGTAGAGAACATGGCTATGAAAAGGCCAACAATCCCAAAGCCATAAATTAGTGATGATTTAAGGTACCATCTAGGACGTCATTTTTGTTCTAAGTTCCTTTTCTTAATGTTGAGGAATTTATTTATGAGATTGGATAAGATCATAAGGAGATATACTTACTTTATAATTAGAGTTTTGTCCATTAATAAATTTCTACCACAAACTCATCTTTCACTTAAAAAAAATTCTATTTATACTATTCGTATAGGGTTCCAAAATAAACGAATTTATAATTCATCTACCAGATCTTTTAAAAAAACTACATTATTTAATCCAGGACATCTCTTGGGCCAGTGGTAGGTGATACACCCTTGTCGCCCTTCAGTTGTGGGTTCAAGTCTCGTGGCCTTGCTGGACGCGACGGGTTGCCGCCCGACCTCCGGGATGTCCTTTTATGAAAATCCAAAATAATCCAAACTAGAACAATCCAAAATACTTCAGTCCAAAATTTATAAGGAAGGTAAACATAATAAAGATCCTTTTTCCATGTAATAACATGTGAACACCTTTATGATGTATTCTTTTAAAACACTGCAACTTCCTGAATTACCATAAAACCTTATTGATTACATTCATGATCCCTTATTCCTTAAATAATAATAGATATACTCCTTCAATCCAAAAATGTTTTAAACCCCAACAATGATGGAATATACAAATCATTAATCAGTTTCAAGGTAGTCAAGAATATCCAATATAATTTATCCAAATGTATTATTCCAAAATCACTACCTCGGTATCAGAACTATATTATGGTTTATCATTCTCTCAACCATATATTTTCCAAAAATTTATCCTGTTATTGAGTCACTTTTCTTTGTTCCACACAATCTCAAGTCCTTAATGAAATAGTACTTCAGTACAATCCTTATATACTCCATAATTATTATAACAAGTACATTTTTGATACAACACTCAATTGACATAATCAACATAAGAACTCTAATCATTCCTCTTCATCTGTGGTAGTATCATAACTTGATTATTATCCTATAACACCATTTGCGGCATATTCTGATGACTGGGACATAGGTTCGCATAGTGTCCAAACTCCTTGCAAATGAAGCATTGTACATTTGAAACCATTTTCTTACCCTTGCAGTCATGTACTTTGTGCCCTTTTCCACCACACTTATAACAAAATCCCATTCCTTTCAGGCAAGTTCCAGAGTGTTTCTTTCTACAGTTATCACATATGGGAAACTTCTTCTTTTCCCTCTTCCCTTTATCCATCTTTCTCTCTTCCATCCTTTTCTTCTCTTTCTTCCCTTCAAAGTCATATGACTCAGTAAAATCTTTACTTATCTTATCAACACATGATATTATTTCTTCGTATGATGATAATAAATGGGAGACTATTTCTCTTATAAATTCTGGCTTAAGGCCATGAAAGATATGATCCTTCTTTCTCTTTGGATCATGTGCATTGTTGGAGTTCTCATTCCTTCTACTGGGCGCCATTTCTAAACAATGGCATACACTAGATTAGTTTATGAATAACAATACCTAATCCCAAACTTGTAAGACACATAAAATAAATTAAATAGTTTATGGATATAATCCATAATCATATAAATTTCTCCTTTGAGGAAGTAAATCCACATAAACCCTTCATAATGGTTTGTAAAGAAAATGAGAATTATCATAAGCATATCCCCCGGGAGTGTCGTAACCAAGAGTGAAGCAAGGCACATTGTCGTGCACCAGTTCCTGTTCGAGTCTAGCTCAAAGCGGTGTTTTCGGGTTTTACCACTAGGTACATCTGTGCCAGAGCCGCCTCTACCTGCTCGTATCCAGACAGGGATGTATTGCTCAGAAAACTCACAAAATCTCTACAATACCAAAATTCTAAAAAGTTCTTCTATACTAATCCTCAAAGTCCATCTTAAATCTATGTGCTCTAATCAGAGTTTATCTAAATCTAGCTTCCAAGGTTTGTACTAAACTTCCTCTGATACCAACTGTAATGCCCCGACCCTAGTTACCCAGAGTCGGTGCATTATTACATAACATTGGCATGATCACAAGAAAGATCAAATCTCGAAAGACCGATTGGTTTAGTAGCCTTGAAAACACTAGATATATTCATAAGTCTTACATTACATCATAAAATGAAAAACTACTACTACAACATATTGTCTCCATAATCCACACTCATATCCCCACATAAAATCCCTACAGGTCATTCATAATTTACTTCTTCACTTCCTGGGAAAAATAAAACATAGAAAAGGGGTGAGCTCAAATGCCCAGTAAGGATAACAATATAGCGGAAACTTTCATAAATAAGAATAAACATTTAAGGCAATGTATACTAAAACAAAAGCCTTTCAAACTTGAACTTTCAACATAGTATGGCATAAATAAAATGAAATAAATCCATTTGCTTATTCACATGGATATTCTACTAATCGAATAATCACATGCAAAAACAATAACCACTTTCATAATGATGGAATGCATAATGCTGAACTTTAATTTCTTTGTCAAGGCCTCGTCCCAAGACCTAGGGGCTAACTGTAACCGGAACCCAACCCAGAGTGCCTCTAATAACCGGACACCAACCCAGAGTGCCTCTAATAACCGGACACCAACCCGAAGTTCCTCTAATAACCGGAGACCAACTGGAGTTCCTCTAATAACCGGAGACCAAACCGGAGGGCTTACTTTTACCAGTCCCCAACCCGGAACATACTTGTCTAACACATTCATCTGAATGAAAGGTTGAAATATAACATAAACATTCGGATTACAAATAACTTATGAAATGTCAATACTCTAAACAAAAACCATGAGTGACATAAGAATAACTTATCCATAGTAAAAAATATCACAAAACCTTTAATAAAATATGGATGTTTTGTATCATAATAAATCAACTTCAAATAAGCTTAAAATCCATCAAAGGATGTTGACATAGATGAAATAAAGACTATTTTAGAAAAATATCTCTTTATATTTTGAAATTATTTAAGAGTCTTATATTTATGAAATAAAACATTTTTTTTGAAAATATTCTTATTATCTTGTAAGGGAAGCTTCGACGATTTTATAACGACGGAAAATAGCCACACCCGCCGTATAAGTTAAAAAAAATTCTTACCTTAATTTTGTCGAAAAGGTTAAAAAGCACCTTGTTTGGAAAATGACGGAAATATTCCTTTATAAACCTCTTATAAGAAGTCAAAAAAAGGTATAAATGACTTTAACCCATATTCTAGTAAATAGTAAAAATGTTTTGAAATTCATTTTTAAGAAACATGGATGTGGATGATAAAGAGATCCCAGTACATTATTACGTATAAACAACCTCGGATAATGAAGAGATTGCGAAATAACCCTTAACAATTTGGTAACTTATGAAACATACAACCCATAAAAGAGGTATCATACAATGAATATGTAAATACACATAAATTAGAGTGTATTACACAAAGAATATAATTATTGGCAGTATATACACCACACAAAAGGTGATGGTGGCAATATGGCATGAATCTCACGGGAATAAGGAGTGAGATGAAAACCCCTTACCATGTACTTTTACTTGGTTGGGGTAGGTTAACCTTCTGTATAATAGTGAAATAATTGTTATTAAATTATACAAGAATCATATATATTAATATGATATCATATATGATATTTTAACTTTGCTTTGTTAATAATGTCTTAGTATTATCGTTGTTTCGGGTGTTAACTTACTCGTTTTCTTTTATATGTTTTATTATGTAAGACATGTTTGTAATGGATAGGTTGTATATTATTCATATCCAGAATGATATCAAGTCCTTAAACATAATTTTTAAATCAGCAAATGATAATTATACTTGAATGGATATGATGGAGAATGAATCTCATCGCGTTTGTGGAGACGGTAGTCCGTACGTATGCACGAGCGACAATATCATTATTTTGATATTAAAATAATATATAAATGGATGGTATATCATATATAAAGAATCATTAACATGTTATATTTATTATTTACATGAGTTACACATCATTATTATACCCATCCAAATAATAATATATTGAATAACAATTACACCACGACGTGGAGACGGTAATCCGTACGTACGCACGTATGGTGACATGTTATTCAAAGGGTGGATAGAATACTGAATATAGTTGTACCATATTTATAATAACATCACAGTATATATATGATACTGGAGTTATTATTTTAGAATGGTAACAACAAAGTAAGAAGAAGTGGAAGAAGAAGGAACTTGGAAAAGGGTGGTGAAATCATTACCTCTTCTTCGATTTCTTCCTTTTGATTTGATCAAAAGGGATCCTTAGGTTGGCTTTCTGATCAAACTAAGGCCTCTATGTTGTAGTGAGGGAAGTTGGGAGATTATTTGGGCAGATTTTGGCCGAACCAAAAGGCTTTTAAGGTGTGAAGAAAAGAGAAGGAGGAGTGCCCTTTTATAAGAGGGGTGAGGGGCACCTTTGGAAAAGCTAGAAATATTAGTTTATAATAAATTCATATTTGGCTTCTAATGGCTCCAAAGTTGATTATTTAAATGTTAAGGTGGGGATGGGTCGAAAACAACTCAACCAATAGAATTTATACAGGTTTGGGTACTTATATTAACCTTATCTTTAAGTATTAACTCTAAGTTAATTAGTTTCACTTTTACAATGTCTCTTTGTATTTTTATATAATATGGTTAATAAAATTACTATATACATCCAATCGACCCCAAAGTGGTCCATTAATGATGAAACTATCATGATATAAGTCTCTTGGCCGAACCTTAGATTTTTATGAATTTAATATCAATTAATAATATAATATTTGTTTTAAGAACTCTTTTATGTCAATTTTGACACTATTCAATAGTTGATTTTTGTGAAACTCATAACAGATTTATTACTTAGAAAAAAGTCAATTAAATCAATACTAATATATCATATTATCCTATAAAATTATTTTAATTCATTAAAAGTTTCATATTATATTTATTTGGGTATTTATAATATCAATTATTTTAATTTTTCACTATTATAGTAATTAATTCATCATCATTGTGTCATTAATAAATTAAATTATTTAATGTCTAAAAATTATAAATAAAATATAACTATGTAGGAAATCTTTTTATCTTTCTAATGAATATTTATAATCTAAAATCCAACATATATAACCCTATGTAAAAATTGGTTTTCTAAAAGATATATGATTTTGTCATTTTTGTATTCATTTTAACTTAATTAAAATAAAGTGTCCCTATCACCTACAAGTGGCACCATGGGGTCCCAAAATCTACCCAAAGATGCCTATGGTCGAACATGTATCAACCAATAAGGCTAGGACACGTTTTAGGGTAATTTAGTATTATTATAATATTATTTTTTTAACCCTCATTTATCGGATTTACCTTTAACCATGGTAAATAAAATATTTACCGCAGTAATTATTCATAATATCTAAAAATAAAATTTACCTATTTACACAATTTGAACATCCTGATTCCATGTATGGAATCCATTTTTCTAAATTCGAAACACAGAAGTGGCAGAAATTAAATTAAAATTAATTCCCGCTGTCAAAACAAAAAGCGTGTTTTTAAGAGATAATAATTATCAAAAGATTGACACTTGTTTATGTTCGGTTTAATCGTAAAATTATGTCCAATGACCAAAATTCTATTAAATGGTAAAAATATATTCTATATATACTTTAAAACCACTCAAATTCATAATTTATCATTATTAATTATTTGATTAAAAAAACATGTTTTTAATTAAAATTTAGTAATTTTCACTATTCATCAAAATATGAAAGTTATTCGAAAAGTACCAAAATTTTTCCTTAGGCTAAATTAGATATTCCGAATCCAAAAATGAAGTCCATTTTGAAATATAAAATATATATAATTTCAAAAAGTAGGTATTACTATTCATAACGGCTAGTTTGATTGGTTGTGGTGTGTGTTAAAACTCAAAGTTGCGTACAACACACACTACTGTATTATTCAAAGGAAAGCGTACCGTGGAATCTTGGGATATTTCATTTTAAATTTTTGATGTCCCCATTTGGTCAAAAAGTTTAAAATATTTTATTTAAAAAGGGTTCACTATTAAAAGTTGATAAAAGTGCAATACTGAAAATGAATTTGTTCTTGCATTATGTCTAAGATACTCATAATATGGATTCTAAAATTATAAGGATTATATAAAGTTTAAAATTTAGTTAATACTATTAATAACCTCTTTTGAATGGCTTTTTGGTAAGTCATGGTGCAATTGAACTCGGTGTTGCGTGTAGTCCAAGTTATTGAATTATTTTAAAGAAATAACACACTATGAATTTTGGGGTGTTACAAAAATAACTATTTGGGAGATGAAACTGATGAGGATGAAAATTGTATAAAAATAGATGGGGGATGAATCTCAATAAAAAAATTGAAATAATAAATTTTGTTTCACAAACATAAAGTCTTAATTAAATCCCCTAAACAAATGAAAATATGCCTCAATGAAAGGAGATTGAGATGAAGTCCCTTACCTCGTATCTGACTTGACTCGATCATTCTTTAATCTCTTGAATAATAAAGTAAAGATAATTTATACTTTCTGAAGAACCTTTTTCAAGTTTATTATTCATTTTATATCAATTATTACCTTTATATAACAATTAGTTAATTATTTGAGTTCATATCGTACATTTTGTCGATGTTCAGAACTTGAGTTAAAAATTAACTTGTTATAATTATAAATTGTCCATGTGGTCAAAATTCCATTATCTCCATAATGATATTCATGATTTAGATATCATATGTGTCTTATATATTGATTATATAAATGTATTTAAAATATTACGTAACATTTGGAGATAATAAATGAAATGCACCGTTCATGGAGACGGTAAGTCGTACGTACGCATGAACACTAATTTCATTTCTATTTCATATTTAATAGAATAAAAACATAATTATACATAGGAATATTATAATTCTAGTATAATATCATATATAATTTCATTAACTCCATCCTTTATACGTCCCATATATAGTATGAACGAGTCATATTACATTGGGGGGGGGGGGGTAGTCCGCACTTCCTCAAATAAAATTATTGTATTTACACACTATGGATAACCGTAAAGGTATTATATAAATGAAAAATATAGAAGAATAAAAACAATAAAAATATAATATATATCAGATATCAATATAGTTCCATCTTAATTTCCACCACAAGTGGTTTTAGGAAAATATTGATCAATCATCGTTTCGTGAGGCAGTAGTTCCTTGTCCACAGAAACAGTATGTTCATTAACCATTAGATGGATGTGTGTGTAAGTGTAGTTTGAATCCTTCTGATAACAACAATCTAGTATATTTAGGATACTGGTTTTTTTATAAAATAAAAGAATAAAAATATTTTATGGGGTTGGAGAAGTAAAATAAAACAAAAGAACTTAAGAGAAGATGTTACCTTTAAATCGAATATCTCCATTTTGTTTGAACCAAAAAGTTTACTTGAATTGCCTTCTGACTAAGGGAATGATTTTAGGAGGAGGAGAGGGATGTAGGGAGCTTAAATGGGCAGATTTTGGATGATTCAAGAGGCTTGAGAAGTGTGCGGAATGGGTTAGAAGTGAGGGCTTTATATAAGGGGGAGGAGGGACTCTTTAGGAATGTTTAAAAATATTATTTTACTATATAAATATTTTCAGTTTCTAAAGGTCCAAAAAATATTAAAGTCGAAGATAAGGTGACTAATGTTCGAAATAAAATCATCAAATAATAATTTTAGAGGTTTTGGATATTTTTTTAATCTTTATAATCTTATTTATTTAAATCATTTATTAATGAGGTAAACCATCCAATATTAATTTTTTATTAAGCACAAAAGAACATTTAAGGGGGAAGGTGGAACCCTAATAGTTCAAGGTTCAGAACCAAATGATACAACAGATTTGTTAAAGGAGAGAGTGAGTTGTTCAGAAACATTTTCCCTAAACAAAACCCAGGGAATAGAATTCACCTGAGTGTCGGGGTATCTTTCAAGGTATCCTTGAATTGAAGTTCCAAGTTGTCACAATATTTCTTATGTTCCTCCATGCTAATATTCACCATGTTAAGGCCTCTACGCAGGATGCAAGCCTACTTATCAGCCCACTCACTTTGCTCCTTTGTTGTGGCCACATGTACCGGTCTCATCATCTTCAGTTCCTTAATATCCAAAGTTGATTCAACCATATCTTCACATGAATGCAAGAGTAAATCCCTATGTTCTAGAACTGAGGCTATATGACATTGAGAATAGGATTTGGAACCTTATTCATATAGCTTCCCCTGACCACCCAACTTCACACCACCTGCAAGAGGAGCGGGGGAAGCATCTTCACATCCTGCCCTAACCAGGTCCTTGGTGATGGCAGTCGCCTCCTATTGGCTAGGGGCTTTGGACCTGTTCCTGGTTGTGGAGCCAACCTTAGTAGAATCCTTCGGTGACACCTTTCCCTTTCACGCAGATCATGTGATGGGAGGACTAGGGAGATTAGAATAATCCTTCCTTCAGTGCGCCCACTGATTGTTTAAAATAAAGCTGTCTGAATCCATGGTTTTGTTCTTGCCCTTCCGTATATAGGATCTAAAATATTCCTCCTCTAACGCAAGTTCCTTGGACTCATCATGGTCCTATGTCTCAACCATTTCCCCTTGAGTTGATTTTGTTTCAGCAGGAGTGTCTTGTCCATGATCTCCCCCTGGAGCTTCCTCGCTGTTACTGCAGTGTTCTTCATCCAGCACAACAAAACGATTCTGAGAGATCCCGATTGTCCCCACTATTTTGAGCTTCTCAGCATAAGAGGTTACCTGCGGGACCTTATTTGGATTGACTGGAACTTCATGATGCTCAAGACCACAGCCCGTGAATTGAAGATGGTTAGGACTGTTTCTCAAATCCATTTGATGTTCATCCTCACTGGTGGCAAGACCTTTGATAACATCCTTCAGAAATACTCCCTCAGCTGTTAAAGGAGTGACCTCTGGTAATGCTTCAAAAGAATCCTAAGGGACCTCTCTAATAGCCTGCCCCTCCCTTTTCCTGTCCTGATTAGAATCCGTG
Organism: Viscum album; assembly: GCA_963277665.1. Classification (NCBI taxonomy): domain Eukaryota; kingdom Viridiplantae; phylum Streptophyta; class Magnoliopsida; order Santalales; family Viscaceae; genus Viscum; species Viscum album. The sequence goes on from OY728155.1 coordinate 485,315,214, forward strand.
GGCAAGGGCCCCTCGACATGCCGAACCCCACACGCCTGCATGTCCTCGCCTGAATTACTTGGCAAGGAACTGCCACCCAAGTCGTGACACAACCGATCAAAAACCTCTAAAACAAGAGGCCCAGACACCTCTGAAACTCCTTTAACAGTAGAAACCGAGGCACCTCCCAAGCCTGTACCAACCATATGGACATCCTGGTAAGCCTCAGCTGGGGAAGACTGAGGAGGGGAAAGACCTGAATCAAGTACCTCCCTACACCCCTTCTCGTACCCACCTGGATCCATAGCATGTCCAGGACAGGCTTCATCGATCACTGAAGGCCCTTTAGCCAGAACTAGAGGTTCAACCAAACCCTCCATCTGAGCCCTTTTGCAACACTCGGATTGATAGTGTCCCTGCCTAGAAAAATAGGTACATAAACTTGTCCACGACTCATAAACAACGGGTTGTGCATACCTATATTCGCCCTCAATCACAATCGACACCACCTTTGGAGGGGGTCGGGCAAGGTTCGTTTCGACACATATGCATGCAAAAATGGGGTGCGTTAAGGAAGCGGTCCACCGATTAGAACATAGAAAGCGGTCGATGGAATTGCCAATAGACCGGAGGAGACCCGGGTTCTGGAAAGGCAGCGGTAACCCAAGAAGCTAAAGCAAAATTTCCAAAGTAGATGGGTCTCGATTCATATGAAGATCAAATGACTAGCGAAAGATATGGAAATGAAAACCTAAAAAGTATATGCTATCTCTGGACCAGGCCCAAGCTAGATCATTCTCATAAGTGAAGAAAATGAGGATTTTTCGCGGCCCCAGGAGACCGACGACCGCAAGTTGACTTAAACCCCATTCCTCGTGCACGTACCTGTCAAACATCTCCACAGGATGCTGGTGCCGAATGAACTTCGCGACCAGAGCTGTAGATAGCAGCGAGGAAGCTTCAGAGAATTCCTTCAGAGAGATCGGGACCACTGGATGACCATTGAAAATACCAGGGACCTTCAGAGAGACATTGATGCTAGGGAAACGAGGGAAACCCCCATGCCGGAAAACCTGAGGACAAACGCCGTGCGCCAGATGGAATGATTTTTATCTTTAAAATGAATATTTATAGTTCAAGATATATCTTATGTAACCCCATGTAAAATCTTATTTACTAAAAGATATCTGTTTAAGTCATTTTTGTCTTTACTATAAATTAATTAATATAATGTGTCATTATCATTCCCAAGTGGCACCATGGGGTCCCACAATCGAATCAAGGATGCCCATGTTCGTACATGTATCAAACAATATGATTAGGACACATGTGAGGGTAATTTAATATTATTATAATATTATTTTTTTACCCTTATTTACCATATTTACCCTTTAACCATGGTAAATAAAATATTTACTAAAGTAAATATTCATAATGTCTAAAAATAATAGTTACCTATTTACAAAATTTGGACCACCTGATTCCAAATATGTAATCCATTTTTTCAAATTCAAAAAAAATAAGTGGTAGAAATTAATTTAAAATTAATTCCCACTGTCAAAACAAAATACATGTTTTTAAGAAATAATAACTTTCAAAAGATTGACACTTGTTTATGTCAAATATCAAATTGAAATTACCTCCAATGACCAACATTGGATTAAATAGTAAAAAAATATTCTAATTAAACTTTAAAACCAATTAAAAGGATAATATAACCTTATACATAAATTATTTTAAAAAGAAGCTTTGAATTAAAATACAGTACTTTTCACTATTCATTACAAAATGAATTTTATCAGAAAAATTCCAAAAATTTACCCAAAGTAAATTTTGATGTCCCAATTCTAATGAACAAATTTATTTTGTCAAATAGAACATATAAAAGTGACCAAAGCTAGATTTAATGACGGTTTTCCATCAAAAGGTTGTAAATCGACCTTTTAATGAATATTAGAGTATTTATACTTAAAATCAGATTGTTTCTTATTTTAAGCCTCTAAATTTTATTGGATAAATGGAAAAACATTTAAAAAAATGTATATTTATATTGTCGTTAGTTATGTCCATTCCCATCAATACAATGGCTAGGTGTTAACTACCATTTATAATTATATTATTATATTATTTTTCAGTATGACCCAATGTTATGTGCAATGTAAGATTTCAAAGAAACCCATTGTTGTTTATCGGGTATTCCATCAAACATATAATCTTATTTAATGTAAAATTAATATTTAATTCACATATAATAATAAATATGAAAATGTTATATTATTTATTTACTTGGGATGTTACATCCTTCCCCCCTTTTGGGAATTGTGTCCCCGTAATTCTATTAACTTATCAAATAAGTGGGTGTATTTATCCCTCATAGCATTTTCAGATTCTCACATTGCTTCTTCAACCATATGTTTTTTTCGTAAAACCATTACCTGATGAATTTTCTTATTCCCAAACACTTTCTCCCTTTAGTCAATAATCTAGACCGGTTGTTCCTTATAAGAGAGATTCTATTCCAAATGAACTACCTCTATGCTCAAAACCTGAGATGGATCTGGCATATACTTTCTCACCATTGAAACATGAAAAACATTGTGTACCTGGGATAAAATTGGAGGTAAATCCACTTTGTTGGTAACTAATCTAACTTTCCCTAGGATTTAATAAGGTACAATGAACCTCAGACTCAACTTTCCCTTATTACCAAAACGCGTCTCAATTTTCCGTGGAGAAACATTGAGAAAGACATGATCACATACCTCAAAAGAAATATCCTTCCTCTGATTATCCGCATAACTTTTATTTCTTCTTTGAGCTATTCTCTTGTGCTTTTGAATCAAATGATCCTTTTCTGCTATCTTTTATACCAATTATAGTTCCATCAAATTCTTTTCACCTACTTCATCCCAAAAAGCTAGAGTTTGACACCACTTACCATATAATGCCTCAAATGGAGCCATCTGTATACAGGAATTAAAACATTTATTATAAGAAAACTCAACCAAAGAAAGATGTTGGTCCCAACTTCCCTAGTGATCCATCGAGTAAGAACGTAACATATCCTCCAAGGTCTTAATTGTTCGTTCTGACTACCCATCTGATTCAGGATGAAAAGTTGTACTAAAATTTAATTCAGTGCCCAATGACTTCAGAAGGAATTTCCAAAATTTAGAAGTAAACCTGAGATCATGATCAGATACAGTGGAGAGGGGAACACCATGAAACCTGACTATCTCTTTAACATAGAATCTATAAAGTTGATCTAGGGAAAAATTATCTCGGATAAGATGGAAATGAGCAGATTTAGTCAATCGATCAACTATAATCTAGATTTCATTATTACCTTGATATTTTTTCGGTAATCCCACAAAGAAGCCCATGGAAATATTTTCCCATTTCCACTCTAGCACCGGAAAAGACTGAATCATTCCTTTCAGTAACTGCCACTCTGCTTTAACCTATTGAAAAGTCAAACACATCATAGTAAAATCAGAAATATCTCTATTCATTCCATCCCACTAGTAATACTCCCTAATATCTTTCTACATCTTATTACTTCTAGGATGAACTAAAAATGGGGAACTATGAGCTTCACATAACAACTCATTCTTCCACTGTGAATCACAAGGCACACATAATATCTTCCCAAACCTCAAAACACAATCATTATCAAAGTTAAAATCAGGAAACATACCCTTCTGAAACAACTCTATGTTTTTCTACAACTCACTATCTTCCTTCTGCGCTTTCTTAATTCTGTCTGATAGAGATGATTTCACTGACACCTAAGACAAAACATAGAAATTTCCTACACCAAAAACTTCTATGTAAAATTTTATCAAATAAAAAACCAAAGGATCTCATTCCAAAAATTGTATGTCTAATGAAGCATTATTTTTTTGACTCAAAGAATCAGCCACTTTATTTTCTTTTCCAAGATGGTAATGGATAGTGGAATCATAATCCTTTATTAATTCTAACCATCTTCTATGTCTCATGTTTAATTCTTTCTAAGTGAATATATACTTCAAACTTTTGTGGTCAGTATATATTTCACATTTTACTATATACAGATGATGCCTCTTAGTTTTTAAACTAAAAAAAATAGCAGATAATTCCAAATCATGTGTAGGGTAATTTAACTCATGATGTTTCAACACAAATGATGCATAAGAAATTACCTGATCATTCTGAATAAGGACATAACCAAGTCCTTTCAACGAAGCATAACTATAGATAACAAAATCACCATTTCTGGAATACTATACCGAAATTGGAGCATTCCCCAATCTTCTTTTCAATTTCTAAAAACAATAATCACATTCTTATTTATAGATAAAATTAACTCCTTTTCGAGTTAACTTAGTCAATGGGATAGATAAACGTGAAAAATTTTCATCAAACCTCCTGTAATAACCTACAAAACTAAGAAAACTATGAATCTCGATTATATTTGTGGGTCTTGTCCATTCTTCCACAACTTTTGTTTTGGAAGGATCAACATTTATGCCATTTTTTGAGACAATATGACAAAAGAAAGAAATTTTTTGGAACAAAAACTCACACTTTTCCAATTTCCCATACAATTTTTTTTATAGTTTTCATGACATCCCTTAAATGATTTTCATGCTCCTCTTTAAATTTAGAATAAACCAAAATATCATCAAGGAACACAACGAAAAACTTATCCAATAACTCATGGAAAATTATATTCATAAGATCTATTAATACAGTAGGTGAATTGGTAAACCCAAAAGGCATAACTACAAATTAATAATGGCCATATATAGTACAAAACATGGTCTTCAGATTGTCTACTTCCTTTACGTTCAACTGATGGTACCCCGACCTCAAATAAATCTTCAAAAAATACTAATCTCCTTAGAGCTGATCAAACAAATCATCAATATGAGGCAAATGATACATGTTCTTAATAGTGATTTTATTCAATGCTCTATAATCAATGCAATGTCTCATTGAACCATCTTTATTTTTAACAAACAAGATAGTATCACCCCACGGTGATGTGCTAGGTCAAATGAAACCTTTATCTAATAGCTCTTATAATTGCTTATTTAACCATAAAATTTCAATTTCATCCATTCAATTGAAGGGTTTTTAAATTGGCTTAGCATCCGGAACTAAGTCAACCGTAAATTCAGCTTCTCGATCAGGTATTATACCAGGTAACTCATCAAGAAAAACATCATGGTACTCATTTACCACTATCAAATCATTAATCTGAATAGTACCTTTGTTTTCAATAATATTTGCAAGGTAATATTTATTTCCATCTATTACTAGTTTCTTAGCTTCCTGATGTGTTATCAAAAGTAAGGGTTCATTTTTATAGAAAAACTGAAAATATTTCTGAAAAGAAATATCTTTAGCTCTCCAGTCAATAATAGTATGATAAACAGAAATCCAACCCATACCCAAAATACCATAAAACTCTACTAGAGTAAAAACAATATGGTTTGTAGGTATATTCATTCCGCACACAGGTACATGAAGGTTCTTATAATTTATTTTTGTCTCAAAATTTCCTCCAAGTGTTTTACCATAAGTTCATGATTCATATCTTGATATGGAATTCCCAATCTACTAGAATAATTCTCAGATATTAACGAATGTGTAGTCCTTGAATCAAACAACACATTGGCATAATCTGAAAAAATAAACAGTGTACATTATACTACTTCATTCGATGGCCGAACATCTGCTAAAGTTTTTGCAAAGGATTTCACTACCGCTTTCTACATGTATTATGGATGCTTTCCCTCAGTTGAGTTCTTCATTGGACATTCATTTTCATAATGACCCATTTTATTGCACTTAAAACATTTTACTGATTATAAATTAGATTTTTATTACCATTACCCTGATCTTTTTCAGTGCAATTACGAGCCTTATATCCCATTTTACCACATCATTTTCTCTTACCAGAATTCAAAAGACATTCCCCAGTATTCTTTTTACCACAATTTTCACAAAATTTAAACATAATTTTCTTACCATCAGAATTTTTTGAAGAGTTATTCCCTTTGATCTGCCACCTCGACCTCTTATTCTATTGTTTTTCAAAGAACATCTGATCATCAAAAAACTCCATTTCTGCCTTCTCTTCACATCGAACAAGTTTTTCATAACTTTTTAACTCACGAGAATATAAATACATTTGATACTTTGTCTTTAATACTGAGTAAAAACGGTTGATTTTACTATCAAGATCTCGTATGAAATTTTGAGCATACCATGCTAGTCGAGTGAATGTTTCTTCATAAGCAGCCACTGAGTCATCCTCCTGCCTTAATTACTGGAATTGTTTTCTCCATCCTAAGTCAAACCACCTTAGGAAAATATTTCTCAAGAAACATACCGTTGAATTAATCCCAATCAATAGCATCAGTTTCCTCACTATACCTGATATTTTTTACTATCGACCACCACTGATCGGCTTCACCATCAAAATGGTAAATAGCAAGACTAACCTTTGGATGTTCTAAACACCCCATGACATAAATAATATTCTTCATTTCTTTAATCAACCCTTTAGCTAGCACAAGGTTAGATGATCCCTTTAATGATGGGGGATGTTGCCTCATGAAATGCTCCACTACTGACATGTTCCTCTGTGGTTTATATGGATGACCTCGTGCATGTATACAACCACCATTTATAGCCTGATTCAATTATTCCATCACTGCTACAAACTATTCAGTTTTGATTCTGACCATCTCAGGCTGTTGATTTGGAAGGTTGTCGTCCTCCTGATGTTTTCCCATCATAGTTGCTTTATTTCCTCTATGAAAAAAAAATTATAAACATAGAAATATCATAGGCGAAGCAACATGGTAATCTGTAAAAGCTAAATCATTTCAATCATACCATAAGTTATTTTACGGACATTAATTTGACAATATCCTAACATAAAAAGTTTCCTATACTGACCTCTAATACCAACTATAAGGACCCAGCCTTAAAACATTACATAATCTTTAATTAAATGAATAATTCACATTGATGATCTTTTCAGGTTTATAGTTTTAGAGAATTAGGCCATAACTATTACATTATATCCTAAAAATTACAAAGTATACAATTCTACTATGTTTCAATTTTCTTCATAAAATAAAAATCTGGAAAAAAGAGTCATGTATTATTCCATGTTTTAGAAAACATGACATTCTCATGATCCCATCCTTGACCCTATTCATCTTTGATTCCTGTAAAAAACATTTCAAAAATGTGGGATTAGCATAAAATGTATAGTAAGGGTTATAAAACAAAGAAATAAAACATTATATCATCAATAAATACATTACATAAGATCTTTAACATACCTCATGAAATCATAAGATTTATGAAATATACATAGAAATCATAAATCATAAAGTTAACTTGTGGCATACATAATATACTTACGTTTTAGCTTTCACAGCTACGTAGGGAGTTACATTTGGAATACCCATCACAGTATATTCCATCAATATCTTAGGATAAATAATCACGTTTACCTCCGTCTTGTTACCCAATTAATTGGAGAGCTATCTCGGGCTAACCCGCCCTAGGTTTTTCACTAAACCACCCATATATGTAAACAATACACAATAACCATTACATATTCATAACACATAAAACAAACATAAATGAAAGACATCATTTCCATATTTCAATTAAAATATATCATTTGAATATATTGATATAAAAAATCCATTATCAAAACCATTTTCAATACCAAAATATGTAAAAGACTATATGGTATTTATTTTCCTTTTAAAAACATTATAGTTTGTTAAGGAAGCAATAGATCAAATAATACTCACGGTGACAGAAAAGGTCATTGTCACCGTGTGCGTTAAAAAGAAACATTCTTTTTGTCGTTTAGTAAAACTCCCCATAGAAAAAGATTCCTATTGAATGAAATGATTAGACAAATTTTTTTTACACTATATAAACGAAATTCATGTATAAAACAAAATATGCCTCAATAAAAGGAGACTGAGACGAAGTCCCTTACCTCGTGTCCGACTTGACTCGATCATTCTTTAATCTCTTGAATAATAAAATAAAGTTAATTTATAATTGATTAAGAACCCTATTCAATTTTTTTATTCATTTTATATCAATTATAACCTTTCTATAGAAATTATATAATTATTTGATTTCATATCGGACATTTTGTCGATGTTCGGAACTTGAGTTAAAAATGAACATCTTATAATTATAAATTGTCCATGTGGTCGAAATTACAATATCTCGAGAATGATATTCATGATTGAGATATCATATATGTAATATATATCGAGTATATATATATATTTATTTATAATATTACATAACATTTGGAGATAAGAAATGTAATGCACCATTCATGGAGACGGTAAGTCGTACGTACGCACGAACGCTAATTTCATTTCAATTTCATATTTAATGAAATAAAAACATAATGATACATATTTATATTACAATTATAGTATAATATCATATATAATTTCATTAACTCTATCCTTTATACGTCTCATGTATAGTATGAACGAGTAATATCATTTTGATAGGGTGGTAGTCTGCACTTCCTCAAATGAAATTATCGTATTTACCGACTATGGAAAACCATAAAGGTATTATATAAATAAAAAATACAGAGGAATAAAAAAAATATAAATATATTATATATAACATATAAATACATTTCCATCATAATGGCCACCATAATAGGTACTAGGAAAATATTGAACAATCATCATTTCGTGAGGCAGTAGTTCGCCGTCCACAGAAACATATGTTATTTACCCATTAGATGGATTTGTGTGTAAGAGTAGTTCGAATCCTTCACATAAAAACAACCTAGTATATTTAGGATACTTTTTTAGTTATAAAACAAAGGAAAAAAAGTGTTTATGGGTTGGAGAAGTAAAATAAAACAAAAGAACTTAAGAGAAGACGTTACCTTTAAATCGGGTATGTCCCTTTGGTTTGAACCAAAAGGCTTACTTGAATTGACTTCTGCCTAGGGGAAGTCATCTAAGAAGAGGAGAGGGATGTAGGGATCTTAAATGGGTAGAGGTTGGATGATCCAAGGGGCTTGAGAAGTGTGTGTAATGGGTCACATGTGAGGGCTTTTTATAAGGGAGGAGGAGGGGCTATTTAGGAAAGTTAAAAAATATTATTTTATTATATAATGATTTTCAGTTTCTAAAAGTCCAAAAATTATTAAAGTAAATGATAACATGACTTGTGTTCGAAATAAAATCATCCAATAAAAATTTTACAGGTTTTGGTTATTTTTTAATATTTATAATCTTATTTATTTAAATTATTCATTAATGAGGTAAACACTGCATCATTATTGCGTCATAAATAATTTTATTTAATTTATGTCTAAAAATTATAAAAAAAATATCATGATGTAGGAAATAGTTTTATATTTCCAATGAATGTTTATAGTCGAAGAGATAAGTTATATAATATCTTGTAAAAATTGACCTACTAAAAGATGTATGTTTATGTCATTTTTTTCATTACTTTAAATTAAGTAATATAAAGTGTAATTATCACTCCCAAGTTACTCTATGCGGTCCTAAAATTGACCAAAGGATTACCATGGTTGAGAATGTATCAAAAAATAGTATTTGGACACATGTTAGGGTAATTTAATATTATTATAATATAATTTTTTTACCCTTATTTACCATATTTTTCATTTAACCATGGTAAATAAAATATTTACAGAAGTAAATATTCATAATGTATATAAATAAGAGTGACATATTTACACAATTTAGACCACATAATTCCAAATATGGAATTAATTTTTCCTAATTCAAAACATAGAAGTGGAGGAAATTAATTTAAAATTAATTCCTGCTGTCAAAACAAATAGCGTGTTTTTAAGAAATAATAACTTTCAAAAGATTTACATTTGTTTATGTCCAATTTCAAATTGAAATTATATCCAATGACAAACATTGGATTAAATGTTAAAAAAATACTTTAATTACACTTTAAAATGAATTAAAAAGAAAATATATGCTTATAAATTAATTATATTAAAATGTTGTTTTGATTTAAAATACAGTATTTTCACTATTCATTAAAAAGTAATTCTATCAGAAAAATACCCAAAATTTACACAAAGTAAATTTTGATGTCCCAATTCTAAAGAAGAATTTTATTTTGTCTAATATAACATATAAAAGTGACCAAAACATGATTTAAAGAGGGTTCTCCATCAAAAGGTGGTAAATTGACCTTTTAATCAATATTATAGTATTTATGCTTAAAATCGGATTATTTCTTATTTTAAGCATCTAAAATTTATTGGATAAATGTAAAAACATTTAAAAAACATGTATATTCCTATTAATGTTGGTTTTTTCCATTCCCAACAACACAATGGCTAGGCATTAACTTCCATTTAAAATAATATTATATTATAATTTTTCAGTATAACCCAACATTGTGTGCAACGTAAGATTTCAGATAAACTTGTTGTTTTGTATCAGGTAATCCATTGAACATAGAATCAACTTTAAAGTAAAATTAATTTTTAATTCACAAATATTAATAAATATGAAAATGTTATATCCTTTATTTACCTAGGGTATGACAGGGATGGTAAATTTGGTTGGTTTTAAATTCAATTAAGGAAGAAATGGTCGAGCCATGGATTATTCCCCCATTCAATGAGTGAATAATTATTAATTTAGTTTCTAATCACCCTATCATCAATTGAGTACAACTCATTACCTACAACATGAAATTTATGTTCATATAATTAAATACATTGATCACTATATTTCATACCATTTCTTAGCTTAGTATTTGGATATATCCATTTACTCTTGAATTGCTTATATTGTATTCTATCACGTGTAGTGGAATTAATATAAGTGGATTTTGTGTGAAATACTGAAAACCAGGTTAAATTAAAAGATATATCAGAAAAACAAACTCTTCTAAAAAACAATTAACATCGATAGAGTAGTTAAAAATGCCTTAATAAATTAGAATTCATTAACATGGTGGGTAAAGGGGTTCTATTTGGATTAACCATAAAAGGGACTATTTTTCCATCACTAATGTATAAGAAAGATTTAATTTCACAAGAGTCTTGTCTGATGGTGATTTAAATATCTCCTTCTTGAGAAAGGTCTCTCAAACATATAATGATCGACCTCCAAGGTTATATTCATCTAAGGGGAATGTGTTTCTTCATTTAATTCTATAATATCTATAGGGAGTAAGTTTTCTTTTAGATCAATGGTTTAAAAATGTCTAGAAGTATGGTTTTGAATGAATTCTATAATGCATCGATACTCTTCCTCGATCCATCCCAATATAATTTCAAAGGTGAAGTGAACTAGTGATTATTTTGTAGTGGGTAAAGAAAAATGGTACTCAACTTTTAATTGTGGGCATTATTATTTTAGGTAGTTCCTAGGTATAATTATTTTACCAGTGAGACATCTCATATTCTAGTATCATAAACTAAAATTCTCCCATAAATGGTCAGAGAAGGCCAACCATTTCTTTTCCGGTGGCATTATAGCTTCTTAGTAGAATATAATTTCTTACTTAGCACATACTAAAAACTAGCACTCTAAAGCAGCTCTATTTAATGGTGGGAGTTCCTTATAAAGATATCAACTTTATGATGATTACTTTATTTCCTATATATGGGATTATGATCCATTTTCTACAGATTTCGTGTCGATGTGAAGCATTCTCTTTCATGACAGTGTAATGGAATATCTCCCTCAGATGTTGCATAGGCAGGGTGGCTTCTCTCATGGAGTGCTCGACTGCATATCACTCTCTGCCTGTTTGGAACTAAAATTGGAAAGGGGTACTACAATGATTATCCTAGTATGGTGTATTTACTCTATAATCACGTCAGATCTAGGAGTGGCAGTAGAAGAAGGCATTGGTAGGGTAGAGGGTGCCCTGCTTCTCCCCAGACTAGTAGGTAAATGGTGGTGGAGACTTTTGGATTAACACCCAGTTCCTGGATCTCCTTTAAGCCCCGTATATAAGGATAGTTCTGTTTTTGTTAATTGGAGACTTGGGGTCTCTAATGTTAGATTATAAGGTAATGACATGGTAGGGTATGTGGGTATATCTTGTGGTAAGCATTTTTACCATAAAGATGATAGTAATTTTCATTACCATGATATGGTGGATGAAAAGGAGTGGATTGTGGTAGGTAATCCTACTATGAGAATAGTGGCACAGTAAATGAATTTTGTCCATGTGGTCAGATATTATTTCCTTCGAATATTTTTTAGTACATGATCTATTGATGTTACTCACATTAGGGAGACTAACCATGAGACTGTGGTGCGGTAAGGTGGGAAGGAAACTGTGAGTAGTTATTGTGGTAAGTTGATGGAATAGTCGTTATGCATACCGTGTGAAAATAGGTTTATGTAGGGGAAACATATGGTCAACACCTACAGTAATCATGGTGATGACCATATATGTCATGTTCACTCATGGCCTTTGTATTTTCCTAACAAATAGAAGTTTATATTCTTTCTTATTTCAGTATTTAACTCTATCTAAATAATTCAAAAAGAAATAACTTCCTTAAGCATTGATCCATAATTTATGTCAAAATGATCTACACCTAAATAAACACTATTTTTAAATCCAATGACTTATTAAGTTATAATTTCAGAAAGTCAGTAGAAACTACTCTCAACTTGGGAATATAACTACAATTTTTGGTATTTTTGATGAAAAAAAAGATGTGGAAAATCCCAACTCACATCATTCCCCACCACCTATATTATTTCACTCTCGGTAAATTTGTCATTGAATTTCAAATGATTAAAAATGAAAATGAAATAAAGATCATCCTTCCAAATTAAAATTTAATATCTTGAGATTAGAGAATGTATAGATTCATCAACTGTTCAATTTTTACATGCTTCATATATGAGTAAAATCATTACCATAATTTAATTCAGTCAGACTTTTAGTTCAAGAGAAGATCAAATTGGATTTAATTGGAATCAGTATTTTAATAAAAAAATCATCCCTATTAAACCCACTTTTTTAAGCTTCCTTAAACCAATGTTTGATTATCCACTTTATTGATACAAACTAATTAAATGTGTTATAAGTTAATTTCCCTTCTTTTTATGGGTTTGATATTCCCCTCACCAAAATGGACTCATTTTTTACAAGGATATTTTGAAATTTATTTTACTTAGCCATTTTTATATGCAAGGAACATTGTATAGAACTTGTTGAGATGGATTTATTTAATTACAAAAACAAACCTAGTACCTTTGTCTCAGAGATCCATTATGGGTTCCCAATTTCCCATTTTTATTCTAGGTTCAGAGGAATTATATGATTTTCATTTAATTTGGACCCCTAATGTGTTTTCTCTCACAGAGGTCAAGTTTTCTTAGATCATGTTCAAAATTATGGTTTCATAAATTAATAAAATTGACTCCATGAAAATATCTCACCCACACTCCATCTCTTACTTCTAAAACTAAAATCCAATAAAGGCACTTGGTAACTCACTCAGCAATAACTTAAATGATTAAAAATGAAGATCCTAAGATTAAATCTAACTCTAACATAGTATATTTAAAATAGTAAGAGTAGAAATGAAGTTCAAGAAAAGGGTGAAAAATAAAAACACAAGACTGTGCAATGGTGCTATTTACAGAACATTATTTATTGGAAAAATGTTTTTAGTTATTTATAGATTATAGTAGATCTTTTCCCCCAAAATTGGTTCTAATTATCCCTGAATTAAATATAAGTATGAATTGTTTTTAAAAAGTTAGTTAAAATCAATAGATATACCCAAATGAAGGAAATAGAAAACTTATAAATCATTGTTTTTTAGTATCAGGGAGGATTCTGGACTCCTCCATAGGGTCTATCCAAAAGTCCTCCTAGTACTTCTCTAGTTTATAGACATTCACCGCGAATGATTTCTTTGAATATTCTCATTTAATTTCAATTATTACAAAAGGAAAATTATTAGTTGCTATGTATAGTTCAGTACACTTGGAACAAATATTACATGGGAAAGTTTCATCCATGAAGTAAATAGCAGTACATTGTCTCCAATTATAAATAATCTTTTATGGATCAACTTGACATGGAAATATTTGGTTTTATCCTTATATAGTATAAATTTCTAATATGCCTCTCTCATGAATTCCTCAAGATCCATTAATTGCAGTTTTCTTTGTTCTCCAACCTAGCTAAACACATAGTTTACTCATTTGATATTCCATTACTCCTTGTGTTGTAGCTCAATAAGAAAGTGGAAATTATTACCATAGACAATTCGGTAAGGAAAAATACTTAATTGGGTTTTGTAGGTAGTTTTTTATTCACATAGTAGATATTTTATATTTTTACTCCAATCCTTATAATTGGGTTTTACTATCTTCTCCAAGATCAGTTTCATATCGTTCTTAGAAACATTTTTTAGTTTGTTTGTCTATGGGTGGTAGGTAGTGGAGGTTTTATGATGAACTCCATATTTTCTCATTTGGGCCACCATGATCTTATTGCGGAAATGAGTTCCTTGGTATCTGATTATAATTTGATCCATTCTAGAACTATGAAATATTTTTTATTTTAGAGACTCGATCACAATTTTTGAGTCATTAGCCTGAGTTTCTTTGACCTCAATCCATTTAGAAGCATTTTCTAATTATAAAAAGATATAGGAAAATCCAAATGATATGGGAAATGAAACCAGAAATTCAATTCCCCTAACATCAAATATTTCACAAAAATCAAAGGTTTGTGGGTGTATTTATTGTCTTTTATAAATTCTACCAATAAATTATCATTTGGGGAAATTTTTACAAAAAACATAGGAATTTATAAAGATGGAAGTCCAAAATAATACAGCTTCCAAAAATAATTTAGCGATTCATTGTGGTCCAAAATGGCCTCCACGTGTAAGCATATGATAAAAATAGAGTACATAATGTATTTCATCCTTAGGAATGAATCTTCTAATGATTTTATCATTACACATTTTCCATAAATAAGGGTTTTACCAAACATAGTGTTTTGATTTATATTTTAATTTTACAATTTAATTCTTATAAAATAAATAAGGTACCTTATATTTGATAATAAAATATAGAATTTCTTCATACCAAGGTACTTATGAAAAGGTGTACAATTTTTACCTAGGGAATGAATCATATAGACTAGTATTTGGGACCAGTTCTACCTCGGCTATATGAGGTAGCTTGCTCATGCAGCCAACCACTATATTTTCATATCCCTTCTTTTCCTTCATCTCAAGGTTAAATTTTAATGGAAAAACACCCATATTACGAGTCTAATCATCACATTAGTCTTCTTGATCAAGTATCTTAAGGATTCATGATCAGAATAAACAATTACCTTTCTTGATAAGTGATAAGAATGATTTTTTTAAATAAAACAAATAGATAGATATTACTTCTCTATTATTGTGCATATGGTCTGGGTAGTGTCCATGGTTTGTGAAATGTAGTCTATTACTTGTGAAATATTATCAATATTTTGGGATATCTTGACCCATATATATCTCTTATAATAATAACATAGTATCTCAAAGGGGTGACTACAATTCTTTGGGACGATAATGGGGGTAGTGGTTAAACATCCATTCAACTTATTAATAGTTGTCCTATATAAATCATTATATAGTAAATTAGTTTCTTTCCTGAGTAATTTAAATATGGGAAAAAATATTTTATTAAATTACATAATAAACATTGTATAAAATTCAACGAAGACCAAAAATGATCTAATGTGTCTAATAGTGGAGATATATGGGAGCATCAAAATGACTTCCAATTTAGATTTATCAATTTCAATTCATTCCTTATAAATTAAATGGCCCTAATTTTTTCCTTTTTATACCATAAAATGACATTTTTAAAAATTCAAAAATAGTTTTTTCTCAATACATCTATGTAAAAACTTTTCTATACTCTCCAAAAAATTCGAAAATCAAGTTCCATACATAGTGAAATCATCATAGAATACCTCTAAAAAACACTCAAACAGGTCTAAGAAGATTCTTACCATTCATCATTGAAAGGTACCTAAGTAATTATAGCTACCAAAAGGAATTATTAGGTAGGAAAATGTACTGAAGGGACATGTGAAGTTGGTCTTGTCTTGGTCATAAAAAGCTTTGGGTTGTTGAAAATATCCAAAAAAATATCTTGGAAACAATATTTTTCTTAAATAGCCATTATTTCTTGATTTTTTTATAAAAACGGTATGGATAAATTCTATTTTCTAGTTACATGGTTTTATCTATTTTAGTTGAACAAAATCTCCAACAATTCTAGATTTTTTTGGCTAATAATTCATTGTTTTCATTTTTCACAATTATGTAACTAGTTTTATTTGGAAAATTTTGAATGAGACTCACCCATTGGTAATATAAGATGAGATAGATTTTTTTTATATTTTAAGAAACTCTATAATTTCCTTTTTTCTACTTCTTGGAGGGTGGGGTTGATCCTTTTCCAATGTTTTTATACTGGCTTGGATCCTTCCTTCAACAAAATTATGTGCATGTAGGTGGTGGGAATTATTCCTGGAATATCTCCAAATTTACATCATATGGCCTTAACCTTAATTTTAATGATGTTTATTAGTTGGTTTTCATTGTTAGATTCTATGTTGTTGGAAATTATGACTAGTAGTTTCTTTTCCTCTTTTAAGAAAACATATTTTAAAATTTGAGGTTAGTAGCATTAATTCTAATTCGTGGGCTCTAGATTTTTTTTTACTATTTTCTATGTCATACACCTTCACATGTAAGTTATATTTACAAGTATAAGATTTTATTAACTCATAAAAATAAGTTTCTTCATTTTATTTAAATTGATCAATAGTTGAAATGTTCTCTAGATTAAGTCCAGTTATTTAAAAAATGTGTGGTTTGGTTGTTTCCAAAACTTATCCTAGTCTAATTATGTCATCAAACATTTCAATTTCCTTCCTATAGTATTAAGTAAATTCAAAATGTTTTAAAATGAAAAAAAAATGTTATTCATGTGGATGTTTTATTGAATCAAGAATATTGAAATATACTTCCTTCTTAACAAATGTCATATAAAGGGTTCCATCATTGATATTTATGATAGTTTTAGCAGTATTTAGAAATTTTCTTCCTAGAATAATTTTAGAATAGTATTTTTCCTTTACTTCATCAATATTGAGAATGTAGAAGTTTTTAAGGAATGGGTAACCTTGTACACTTATCAAGACATATTCTAGAACACATACCATCTTGATAGTGGCTATTTTGGAAAGTTGTATAACCACAAAAGTGAGTTTGAGTTCACCTATATTTAAATAAGAATAAATGGAATAAGGAATGAAATTAATTGAAGCCCCCAAATCACCTAGTGCATTGGAAAAATTGATCTTACCAATTATGTAGGGAATATGAAAAAAGTACTTAGATTTCAGCATATTTTTTTGAATTTGAGGCTTGAGAAGAGTAGAAACATTATTACCAATTTGTACCTCTTAATTTCCTTTTAATCTCCTTCTATTAGTGTACAAGACCTTAATGATTTTTTTATACCTTGGATTCTAGATAATAGCTTCTAATAGGGGATATGGATTTCTAATTTTATGAAATCTTCTAGAATCTATTTCTATAGTGACTTTTCCTTGGTCCATATTAGTAATTTCATTTTTATAGGAAAGTGGTTGGGGGTTTCTGTGGATATTTAAGGTTTTTTATTTTATCCTTCGATGTTTATTTCCCTACTTCCACCTCAGATTCTTTTTTCAAGGTAGATTTTAATTATTTTTTACTTCTAGTTTCAATTTACAAGGGTAATCATTCACTATCTTCTAGTTCTTTTCAACTTATCAATTTAATGGCACTAAAATTTCCATTAGGGTTTGGAATTCTCTAAGAGGGAATCTTTCCTAATCCTTGATTTACCATATTATTTAGTGTGGTCAAAAGATAGCTGAATTTTCCTTTTAATTCCTTTAATTTTGATCCATTTGTGGTAAGGTTGGTGCGTTGATTATTTTGATATTTTATTATCTACATAAACATGTCCTTCGTGGAAGGTTCTTATAGTTTTTATTTTTTGTAGTTTATATATGGTTTTAAATACTATCTATAGAATGAAGGGGGTTAAAATAATGTTCAGAAACATGTTGAATTGGTTGTCTTTTGAGTCTACTTTCTCTCAACTTCAAAATGATAAGTGGGGAATTTTCTATATCCTTATTGTCTATTTGGTTGGTTCTATAATTTTCTTTGGAACCTGGCATCGTATCTTTCTGTTCCATGAATTTGGGGGCATCCATTAGTAAAATTATCTTGGGATTATCATAGTCATTAGTCTCTTGGTGGTGTGGTTATTGCTGATTATAATAATTTGTTCATAGCTAATTATCCCACATGGGAAGTTAATTCTTCAATTTTATTTTCTAAAAAGGATGATTCAGAGTTTTTTATATCATATACTTTTATTGTTTTATTTATGGTACCAAATTGTTGTAAATTTTATGAGATACTTTCAATGAGTTATCTTACCTCGTCTAGTGAATTATCAATTAGTGCTCCTATTAAAGAAGCATCAAGTAGGATTCAATAATTATCCATAAATACTAGGTAAAAATATATTAATAATTCATGTTCTTCATATGGATGTTGTGGGTAGGATGTGGTTAGTTTCTTGAACCCCTCTTAGAATTCATAGAGAGTTCTCAAGTTTCTTGTTTGATTCCATAAATTTCTAACCTATATTGATAACTCCATGAAGCATGAAAGAATTTCTAGAGTAACATATTCTGTAGCTCCTCCCATGAGTTGAATTCTCCTATTTTTAGATTGTATATCCACTCCTTGGATGATCTTTCAAGTTAGAAGGTAAATACCCCGAACTGATATGATCCTCAATGACTCATTTAGTTCTAAATCGATTGCGATATTCATTAAATGATCCCAAGTGCCTATGGGTTATTTACTAAATAGCCCATGACACTAAGGCAGCATACTATTAATCACAATTTTAGGTTCACTGTCATATGATGATCATTTAATTGTAATTGTTGGTGGTTAATGTTGAAATTAGGTGCGACCATTTCTCTAAAAGTCCTATTAAATTGAAGTAGATTACCTTCTATATAATCGCATCCTATTATAGATTCTGAGGACAATGAAACCAAGGAGATAGATTTATCCAATAGAATGGTGAAAATCCCACTTTCCTCTTATTCTATGTTTTATAAATTTATGAGTCTTCCCAAAATAGTTCTCTTGACCTCTAGAACAATTCCAGTGAGGATGGAAGTAATGCATATGGTCATTTAGAAAACATGTTGTGTTAATTAAAAAACTCAAAAAAACTAGCCTCACTATAAATAGAACTTGTTTTAGTGAGCTCCTGTCTTCAGGCACTCAAAAAAAATAAATTTTGAACCTGATAAAATGGAGTAAGAGTGGGACTCAGATTGTCTCTAGAAAAGATAGCATTTTGTGTGTGTTCAAATTTTATTTTTTGTGTTCACATTTTAAATATATAGTTGGTGAATATGGTCAGTTTTAAAATAAATTAAGGAAGTAATAGTCTAGACTTGGATTATTCCCTCGTCCACCTATTCAATCCTTATTCATTTAGTTTCTAAGAACCCTCTTATTAGTTGAATCCAACTGATTTCTTGAATCAAACAATTTATTTTAAGACTAATAAATACAATGATCACTATATTTCTTATCCTTTCCTATCCTAGTATTTGGATGTATCAATTTATCATTGAATTTCTCCTACTATATATTATCTCATGTAGTGGACTTAATACAAGGGATTGTGTGTTCAATTCTAAGAATAAAAATAAGAACTTAAAACCTAAATCAGAAGAAACCTCAACTAGAAAACCATTAACATCTAAAAAGGAGTTATAAAAAATATTGATCAATTATAATTCATCAATGGGAGAGGTAAAGGGATTATACTGGGCTGAACCATAGAGGATTTAATGTTCCATCACTGGAGTTTTAAATATATTAAATTACACAATACTCTTGATTGGTGGTGATTGAGATATCTCCTTAAAAATCTATTCCCCCCTATATAGTTTTTATATTCCAATCTTCTATTCATCATAGGGGAACATGTTTCTTCATTAAATTTGATAATTTCTATAGGTATAATGTTTAATTTCATCTCAATGGTTGAAACATGTCCAGAAGTAAGGGTATGGGTGAATTTTATAAGTAATCATTAATCATCCACAATTCATCCCAATATCCTTTCAGAGGTGAAGATAGCTATTGCTTTCTAGTATTGTATTAAAGAAAATGTGCATGGGATTTTAATTTTGGGCCATGTTATTTCATCTAGAATTTGAGAGTAATTATTTTACCTATGATACGTCATGTTTTATGGGATCTTCAACTATAATTCTCCCATAATTAGTTAATGAAGGCCAATTTTTTCTTTGTCAGTGGTTCTAGAGCTTCTCTGAAAACTAGATTTTCACCCTTAAATCATGCTAAAAAACTGAAACTCTATGGTTTCTATATTTAATTGTAATATGATATTCTCAAAATCTCAACTTGAAATTGCATCCTTTGTTTTCTGAAGATGGGCCCTTGGTCCTTTTTCATGTGGATCTAGTGTTGACATGTATCATTATCCTTCACGAAAGATTTTAATTCTAATTCCACCTTATAAGCTACACAATTTGACCGACATTTCATGTGGAATGCTTGGCTAGATCTCACTCTAAATTAGTGAAAATATCAAATTTGAGTGGAGTACATACATGACTCCCCAGGTAAGGTGGACTCATTGTATCATCATCTCATATCAAGGGGTGGAAATTGAAGTTGGCATTGGCACAGTAGATGGATCTATCTTTATCCAGGAGGTCGAAGATAAATGTGGTGGTGACTCTTAAAGAATCCCCCAGTTCATGGATCTCCTTCAATTATTATTCAAGAGGGATATTTATCTTTTGGTAATGTTAAGGCGTCGGGTCTGTAATGGTATCTTAGAAGGTAGGGCATGGTAGGGTAGGTGGGTAATGTTTTTATTAACAAATATTACCATGAATTTCATGGTCAATGTTCTTACCATGAAATGTAGGATGAAAAATATGGGATAACAGTTAGTATTCCTACCGTTAGAATAGTGGCATGGTAAATGATTTTCTTTCATGCAGTCGGTTTTCTTTTTCCTTTGAGGATTTTTTGGCTCACAGTTAGAAGATGGAACTCATGGAAGGTAGAATTATCATGAGACCATCGTGTGGTAAGGTGGGTGGGTGACCATGATTAGTTCATTTGGTAAGCTCATGAGTGGTCATTACGCCTACCGTGAGACAATAGGTTTATGCAGTGGAACCATATAGTCAGCACCCATGGTAATCATGGTGACTATGGATTTCATGTTCACTCCGGGCCTTTTTTTTCAAAGAAACATAAATTCATATTCTTTCTTATATAAATATTAAAATTTTCCCTAATAATTCAAAAATAAATAATTTATTTAAGCATGTATCCTCAATTTATAGAAAAATAATGTACACATAAATAAACACTATATTTAAATACAATGTCTAATTCAGTTATAATTTTATAAATTCAACAAATACTACTTTAAACTAGGGAATTAAACTATAATGTTGGAGAATTTTCAATGTATAAAAGGATGTAAATGTTGAAAATTTCAACTCACATCACTCTCTAAATTAAGAACATAGCCACACATTGGAGGAATAAATTTCTTACACACATAATATCATTAACAAGTAAGAGAGTCAATATAATAAAACAACATAAGTACAAACACATCATTTCAAAAAAAAATAGAAACTAACAAGACAACCCAATATTTAAGATTATGCCTTGAATAGAATAGGATATTGAGTGTGAATTTTCAATTCTTTATACCAAGTTCTCTCCTCCACAACAGATGAACCAAGGTGATACCTTGATCACATATTTCCTTCTCTTAATGATCCTTGATCTCAATTATCCACTCAATAAATGTAGAATCATCCTAAATATCTAATTATTACCATTCAATCAAATTAGATTAATTGTAAATATAATTTTGAAGTTAGGATTAATGGATGATGGTGTGAACCCTATCCAACTGAGGTGAAAGGACTAACTGATAATCTACCTCGTTAACATTCTTTAGAAATTAAAAAGGCCTGATTTATTGGGGAGAAATTTTAATCCCATGATTGAACCTATGTTTTCCCCCAATGAAATTGAACCCTCAATAATACATGGTCTTCAACCTCAATCTCCAAGGGACTCTAACTTTGATCTACATAAGCCTTTGGATGGTACTACACCACCTTTTTCCACTCTCAAATAATTTATATTTTCTTTTTCATGGTCTACACCACAACTAGTTCAAGGACTGATAAATCCCCAACTTCAATCCAGAACAATAGATAATGAAACAACTACATAATCAGTACCATAAAATGAGTCATATTGATGGATTAGTGGTAGCTATTTTTGTAAGAAAACTCAATCAAGGGTAGGTTATTCACCTATGAAATTCTAAAATCCATGATTTAAGCAAGAAACATATCCTAAAATATCTATATGGTCTTCTTTATTTTCCCATCCATCTAGGGTTGACAAGAATTTATAAGGTATAACTGAGAGCCAAAAGTATGGTGGAATCCTCTCCAAAAACATCATGTAAAATGAGCATCCTAATCAAATAAAATTTTCTTCGGCACCCTGTGGAGTCTCACCACCACATCCATGAAATAACTTTCTATAGAATCTATACCACGTGAATACCTAATTTCAATAAAATAGACCTACTTCATTATTAGGTCCATGATAACACAAAAAGCATCATAACCTCCCAATTCCCAGGGTGACATGGTGAAGAAATCCATCTATAAGTTCTCCCGCTTCCACTCTTGTACATCTAAGGGATACAACAAGCCTATGAGAATATGGTGCTCTGATTTCACCTACTAACAGATAAAAATTGTGCTACGAACTCTTCCACAAGACACATAATCATAGCCCACCAAAAGTGCCTCCTCAAGCCAGGGCCCAACTTACACATTACAGGATTCATCACTAAGAGTGAGAGGTGAATCACATAGAGAACTCCCTCATGCAAGAATAATGAAAAAAAATATATCCTTAAAACATCATCTAATTTTGACCATCCTCGAAGAACCCCATTGGAGTATCACTATTACCAATAGAGTCTTAAATTACCTATATCTCTATGTATCCCCAATAAGACTCCTCTATAAAGATATATAATAGATGATTATACTATTATCTTTTAGAGGAAACATCTTCCACCCACTTCCCATAAATCATGATGCATCACTACAAGATCTTTTATCCCTTTACGAACATCCTTAACCTCCTGAAAATATCTCTCTATGAATTTGTGCTCAGTTTTTCAACAACCACATCCCTTTTTCCTAAGGTTTAGGTGATCTCAATATCATAATCCTGGAGAAACTCCATCCACCTTCTCTAACATAAGTTCGAATACCACTATGAGATAACAAGCCTTATAACTTTGTGTTTGGTGATGAGAACAAAGATCTCACAGATGAGGTAATATCATCATAGATTTTTGAAAATACCATTTCCAAAAAATCTAGGACATGGGTGGAATAGTTACACTCATAGGGACAAAACCTCTAGGACACATTAGAGACCAATTACCTTATTTTCATAAAACTTTAACCTAAACCTATATGATAAGGGTCACAAAAGACCAAAACATCATTCCTTCTTCTGGTAACTAAAGAACTAGAGAACTAATTAATCTCTGTTTTGGGAGATTGAATGATTCCTGTAGTTTATTAGTCTAAATGGGAGATTAATCCTTCACAATAAAGCTGTGAAAAATGTTGTAATCCCAGATAATAAAACACAGTCTTATCACAATAGCCCATAAGACCAAAAAAAATTATGCCCCTCTACTGAATTCTTGGGAGCTTCCCAGGAAATAACTACATTAATATTTAATGGGTCAATGACCACACCCTAATGAGACACCACATGTATAAGGAAGTGCACCTACCACTTCCAAAACAAGCACTTTTTTAGATTTCCATTGATTTGATAGTGTCAAATAACATATAATATTTCCATGAGATGATCAACATGTTGCTCCTCTAATATTGATTATATAACAATGTCTTTAATGAACCTGACTGCAAACTAGTCTAGGAGGTATCAGAACAAGGATTTCATAAGCCCCATGAACATAGCTAGCATGTTTGTGACACTGAATAGTATAACCACAAACTCATAGTTCTCACACCTATAGTAGTGGGTACTATTTGTGTAACAACCCAAATTTTTTATTAATGTAAATTCCTCTTGATATAATTAAATGTCTTATTATGAAAAAAAGGTTATCTAAAATATGATATTCCTTGGTTTTATGTTTTTGGATTTCAAAATACCATTAATAATTTTTACCGTTTCTAATATAGTCTATGAAGAGTGATCACATGATTAGTATAAAAATTGGGCTTTAACAAATCCAATTTACTCAAACAAAGGAAGTGATAACCTCACCCATTAGACATTCCCCATACGAATCCCATTTTTCAGAGCTCAGAAAGGAGGTGGCATCATTGGGATTCCCTCTTGACCAATCCCAATATGAGCTTCAACAAGTTAAGCTTGAATGTAACCACCAACAGGAGAAGTTGAAGTTGATAGAGATTACCAGTCGAGTGATGTTATCCGAGCCACCCCAAGAGTCTGTCACCATCACACACCTTACCCTTTGGTCTTATGCAGGTGTTATAAGGGGTTATGTAATGAGACCCTAGTACTATGATTATGTACACAATTGTTTATAGAGAATATAAATTCATTTTATCATTGATACTTTGTAAATAGTTTTTAAAGAACAACAAGTATTTTTAGTTAATATTAAACTAAGAAATCTATTTTGATGAATTAATCTATTTTTTAATTAAATAATATTTTAATAAAATATTATTATTATAATTAAATCACTTTGTATTAAATATATATTATCGTATAATTTTATGAATGTAATTGTATTTTTTATTAAGGTTTGAAAGTTGTTTTTGTCAAAACCCATATCGTTTTTAAAAATGTTTCTCTTTATTTTAAAAGTGAAAATTAAAATATTTATAAAATTATATAGATAAAATGAATATTATTTTTGGAATTAGGATGTTGAAATTATTAAACGATTAATTTTTCATAATTTTTTGAGACAGTCAAATTTTTGGGTAAAAATTAAATATCGTTTAATTGTATAATGTGTTTTATGACATCATAATAACCCAATAGTGATCTAATAAAATACTATAAACATTATATTCGTACATTATATGTTTTAACATTAAAATAATGTTATTTTAGGTTTATTTTATTTATTTTAAAAATCTTTAGTGGACCCTCCATGACTTATAAAAAAAATTATCTATTTAAATTGTTTTCCTTGAGAGTGTGACTCACCTTCACATAAGAATCCATATTATTTCAAGAAGTTCAGACATTTTCCTTATAAAATATTGTTTTCAACTGCCCTTTTTCAAAAAACATGGGCAAAAACCATGGTTTGGGTTGTGGTTTTGATAAGTTTAATGTGTGGTTTCCAAAACCTAAATAATAAAGAATTCCCCCTCCTTTCCTATATAAACTCAACCAAGATACCACATCCTCTTCACTCAAAGACTTTAGATTTAGGCCACACCCTTCCCTATTCTCTCTATAACCCTCACAAGGCTCACCAAGCTCTCATGAAGCCTTTCTCAAGCCCATCCCAAGCCTTTGAGATCACACTTCCAAGTAAGTGGTTCTTTCCTTTCTCATTTTATCCAAGATTCTTAATATTGTTATGTCCTTTTATTTTCAATTATAAATATTAGGGTATGATTTTTCACCTCCCCATAATTCCCTATTTATGTTTGAATGATTAGAGACCCAATTATCTCTCATTAATACCTCTCATGTACACCTGTTACCATGCCGAAATTCTGTAAGGTATTTCTCTCTTCTCATTAACATTCACGCGATTCTTTTGTATTATGAATCTCAATTCCATTAAATTTGTTGAGACATGTATCTATATGACCCACTTACTGTCCATTTAATTTAAATATGATGATACACCCATTTCTCTCTCATCAACAATTTTTATGAACTCTTATTTCATGTTGTTATGCTGCCGAAATTGCACTGCGATTTTCCAAGTCATTGTATAGTGAATACCATGCCCATTCCACTATCAAGGGTATTTACCTTTATGTACGTTTACTTATTGATTATACAGTTTCATCTATTAATTCCACTTTTATTTTTCTTGGAATAAATGATGATCTTTAAT
Organism: Viscum album; assembly: GCA_963277665.1. Taxonomy (NCBI): domain Eukaryota; kingdom Viridiplantae; phylum Streptophyta; class Magnoliopsida; order Santalales; family Viscaceae; genus Viscum; species Viscum album. Next base: position 485,341,559 of record OY728155.1, read on the forward strand.
GATTTCATATTTTATTATCAATGTCGCACACTTATGTATGAAATTAAATGTTTAAGAAGTGTGTGCCCTGATAGCACCCCAATGCATTGGGTAATGTATAGTATCATGATACATCATGTTCATTGATTGTTGAATCATGATAATTAAATTGAAAATAGGATTTACTCATTCTTCATGTGTGATGATTGTTTACTCATGCTTCATGTGCAATGAGCCTTGGCTTATATTAATTCCATGTTAAGTGTTGTTGTCACATTTCCATGTTATGAAAATCATGTTATGCCATGCCTTTTGGTTCATGCATAACTTATGATCCTTTTTTATTCCTATTTACTAATATGTACTTTATTCTATATTTTATGCCTTGTTTACTCCCTTTTGAAGATTTATAGCTCACCATTTTCTTATGCATGTCCCTAGGTTATCCCATGAAATGTTAAGTACGAAGGAATGTTGTGGTCATTTAAAGGAAGTTTTCAATAAAGATGTTGTGTTTTGTGTTTTATGTTCTTATGTAATGTTCCTAAGCACCAAAGACACTATAAATCTTTATCTTCCATGTTATATCAAGTGAATAGTTTATGTAATAAATCATGTTTAGGTGTGTACTAATAAGCAGGGTTTTTATAGTTGGTATTAGAGGATAGGTTTTGTTTTTTTATTAGGATTAGAAAACCCTAGTGAAATACTTAATAATAAGACTAAGTATAATAAAAGCATCCGTATGTTTTTTTTAGTATTTATTAAGTGGTTTATTATGAAAATACATCCCTGTCGGGATACGAGAAGGTAGAGGAGACTCTGGCACAGATGTACCTAGGAGTGAAAACTCTGACAATGAGTTTTACGCTTGACCCAGGTTATCATGGTACATGACAATGGGCCTTGATGCACTCTTGGTTACGACACTCTGGGGAGATCTTATTTGGTAGATTCACAAGCTCAGTATGAACAATTTTTAAAGGAATAAAAATTACAACTATGTGTAAATGATGGGAAGTAGATCATGGATAACATATATTGAAGCCTATAGATTCATAATTTAATGAAATAAATGTTATTTATAAGTCATCCATTTCTATCTCTGGATTAACCTTTATGTGTCAATACTTTAATATACGCATCCCTATGTATATATTAGATAGAGTAAAACCAGAATCAAAAAGTAAATGGTAGGATTATATTCTATAGTTCTATGTATTCTTTTATATCCTGAAATTTTAGTAGAACAATCCCAACAACACCATGAATCATGGAAGTAAAGATGTCAGTGAGTATGTAAAATGGAGTAATCATTGCATCACATGAATTTAACTCCCCTCCTATCATAATTTGTGGATTGAACTTCCCAAAAAACCTCATCATACTCTCTATGGTGGAATTTGATGCAATTATCAGCATGGATTGGCATTCTTTATATAGATCCAACATAAATTTTCATGAGAGGGAAATCACTATCCATATAGAGAATCGACCCCCAATTATATACAAGTGCAAGGTGGAAGATGAATCTTCTTTAGCACCATCATCTCAAGTGTGGAAATTACTGCCCTATGAGAATGCGTATCTCACTCAGATGATTGAGTATAAGGAGGCAACCATCCATGAAGAAATGCCTATGGTGAGGGAATTCACTAAAGTGTTTCCCAAGGAATTGTCTGGTCTTTCTCCTAGAAGAGATGTTGAATTCCCAATGGCCCTTATACCTGGGACATTTCCAATATCCAAGTCTCCATATAGAATGGATTTTATAGAGCTTTAATAGTTGAAAACACAACTACATGATAATCTGGATAAAGGGTTTATACGCCCAAGTACTTCACCAAGGGGTGCACCATTCTTCTTCATCAAGAATAAGGATGGGTCAATGCACCTTTGCATTTATTATCATGAGCTCAACAGAATCATGATAAAGAACCAGTATCCTCTTCCTCGAATTTATGACTTTTCTGATCAGCTATGTGGAGCACAATACTTCTCTAAGGTATATTTGTGGTCGGGATATTATAATGTAAGGGTAAAGAATGAAGATATCCTTGATACTATTTTTTTTACAGGATACAGGCACTATGAATTCATAGTAATGCCTTTCAAACTCACTATTGCTCCAGCAATCTTCATGAACTTGATGAATAGAGTATTTAGAGATAACCTTGAAAAATTTTCTGTAGGCTTTATAGATGATATTCTATTATACTCCAAAACCAAGGAGGTTCATGAGAAGTATCTAAGAACTGTACTAGAGACCTTGTGAAAGGATAAGCTCTATGAAAAGTATAGAAAGTGTGTGTTTTGGTTGAAGGAGGTATCATTAATTGGTCATATCATCTCAATAAATGGGATATCTATGGATCCCTCCAAGATAACAGCAATTGAAGGATGGTAGAGGCCAACATCAGTAACTGATATCCATACCTTCATGGGGTTAGCTGGATATTATCGAAGAATGGGGAGAACTTTATCCTAATTATCGAACCCTCTTACCAAGATAACTCAGAAGGGAGTACCTTTTTCTTTGAGCGATTTTTGCAAAGAAAGATTCAAGGAGATGAAAAGAAGTATTATCACTGCACCCATGCTCACATTACCCACAAGTGGAGAATTTTTTTTGGTATTCAGTGGTGCTTAAGAGAGGGGAATGGGTTCTGTGTTGAGGCAGAATGAAAAATTTATTACCTATGCTTTGAGTAAATTGAATGTTCATGAGCAGAATTATCCAAAACATGATCTATAGTTGGTTGTGGTGATCTTCTCTTTACAAATTTGGCCCCATTGCCTCTTTGGGGAGAAGTGTGAAATAAACATGGATCACAAAAGCCTCAAGTATATATTATCACAGAAAGAGTTGAATATGAGCCATTGAAGATGGTTAGAGATGATCAATGATTATGACTGCTCAATCCATTACCGCCCTAGGAAAGGGAACAAGGTGGAAGATTCTCTAAGTAGAATGGATCCAGTAATTCTTTCATTGATAAGAATTGAGAAGGATCCAATCTTCTTTGTTTAGATGAATATGGACATGGGAATCATAAATAAGGGAACATCATCAATCATTTCACAAATTATTTCTCAACTGTCCCTCATGGAGAAAATAAAGGATGCTCAAAAAAAGTATATGTAAATTATGAATAGAGTGGAAGCTATAGGAAATGGGAAATCATTAGAGTTCATGGTTTAAAAGGATGGAATTTTGGGATTTGGATCACGATTATGTGTACCATATGATCTGGAGATAAAGGAGCTTCTGAATGATGCATATAGCTCATCCTTCTCTATTAACCTGGGGAGCACAAAGATGTATCGAAATCTCCAAGAAAAATTTTGGTGGGACAGTAAGAAAAGGGATATTTCTCAATATACATCAATGTGTCTAGTATGTCAGCAAGTGAAGGATGAGAGGAAAATGTCTAAGGGGGTGATTCAACCACTACCCATACCAACATGGAAGTGGGAAAATATTACCATGGAATTTTTCACTGGACTTCCAAGGATATCTAGAAGAAACAATGTTATATGGGACATTTTTTATCATCTTACAAAGACAAATCACTTTATCACGATTCGAGAGGACTTCTCATTGGATAAACTTGCATAGATTTACAACAAAGAAGTGGAAAGGTTACCTGGACTACCACTATCTATTGTATCCAATCATGATCTAAGATTCACCTTGATGCTCTGGAAAAGTCTCAAACATGATCTATGTACTGAACTGAACTTCAGTATAACCTATCATCCCCAAAATGATGGAACATTTGAGCGAAATATTGAGACACTAGAAGATATGTTAAGATCATGTTTTATGGACTTCAAAGGAGGATAGGACCAACATCTTCCACTGGTTTAATTATACTACAATAATAGTTTCCAATCTAGCATCTGAATGGAACCATATGAATCCCTTTATGGGAAAAGGTGCAGAACACTAGTGTGTTGGGATGAAGTCAATGAGCGTAAGCTGCTATGACCTGAAATGGTCGAAGAAATAGTGGAGAAGGTGAAACCAATTCAGCAGTATATCATGGAATCCCAAAGTCGATAGAAGAGTTATGTAGATAACTGTTGACGATACCTTGAGTTGAAAGATGGAGACATGGTATTTCTACGCATATTTTCATGGAATAGGGTCATGTGGGTCGGAAATAAAGGGAATTTAATTCCTAGGTACATCGGCCCCTTCGAGATTCTTGACCTTGTTTGGGATGTGGCGTATCGACTAGAACTTCCACCTACCATGGACAAAGTACATGTTGTCTTTAATGTATCCCTCTTAATGAATTACATACCAGAACCTTCATATATACTCTCCTAAAAGGTAGAACAGTTAGAGGATGATCTTTTTTATGAGGAACAACTAGTGAACATCTTATTTCATAGAGAAAGAAGTTCAATGAAATAAGACAATTACCCTCGCAAGGTGTAGTGGAGAAACTAAAAGTTTAAAGAAGCGATGCAGAAATAATAGGAAGTGATGAAGCAGAGTTACCCACATCCGTTTTAGTTTGGTAATGGGAAATTTTGAGGGCAAAGTTTCTTAAGGTGGGAAGATTGTAACGACCAAAAATTTTATTAATGGAAATTCCTCTTGATCTAATTAAATGTCTTATTATGAAAAATGGTTATATAAAATATGCACTTCTTCAGTTTTATGTTATGGGATTTCAAAATACCTTTATGAATTATTACCATTTCTAATATAGCCCTTGAATAGTGATCACATGATTGATATAAATATAGCACTTTAACAAATACAATTTACTTAGACAAAGGAAGAGATGGCCTCATCCAGTTGAATTTCCCCATATGAAGCCCATTTTTCGGAGCTTGTAAAGGAGGTCGCATCATTGGGCTTCACTCTTGAACTATCCTAAGCTGAGTTTCAACATGTTAAGCTTGAATGGAACCGCCTACGGTAGAAGTGAAAGTTGATATAGATTACCACACGAGCGACGTTATCTGAGCCACCCCAAGAGTATTTCACCATCGCACACCAAACCCTTCGGTCTTGTGAGGGTTTTATAAAGGGTTATGTAACAAGACCCCATTACTATGATTATATTAAAAAAATAGAGAATATACATTCATTTTATTATTGTTACTTTGTAAATAGTTTATAAAGCGCAAATAGTATTTTAAGTTAATATTCAACTAAGAAATATATTTTTTGAATTATTAGATTTTTGAATTAAATAGTATTTTTATGAAATATTATTATTATTATTAAATTAATTTTTATTAAATGTAAATGAACTTATAATTTTATGAATGCAATTGTAATTTTTATTATGGTTTGAAAGCTATTTTTGTCAAAACCCATGACATTTGGATAAATGTTGGTTTTTTATTTTAAAAGTGAAAATTCACTTTTTTAAGAAATTACTTAGATAAAATGAATATTATTTTTGGAATCAGAATGTCAAAATTATCAAATGGTGAATTTTTCATAATTTTCCAAGACAGTCGAATTTTTGGGTAAAAATTAAATACTATTTAATTATATAATGTGTTTTGTGAAATCATAATGACCTAATAGGGATGTAATAAAATACCAAAAACACTATGTTATGCCATTATGTGTTTTACCATTATAATAATGTGATTTTAGGATTATTTTATTTATTTTAAAATCTTTAGTGGAACCTCTATGACTTATAAAACATTTTATCTTTTTAAATTGTTTTCCTTGAGAGTGTGACTCACCTCCACATTAGAAAACATATTATTTTAAGTCGTTCTGCCATTGGCTTTATAAAATAATTTTTTCCACTCCCCTTTGGAAAAAACCATGTGAAAAAACCAAGGGCTGGTTTGTGGTTTTGATTAGTTTAATGTGTGGTGTCCCAAACCTAAATAATAATGAATTACCTCTCCTTTCCTATATAAACCCACCAAAGCTCCCACTTCCTCTTCACTCAGAGACTTTGGAGTTATACCAACCCATGCCCTACTCTCCCTATAATCCTTTAAAGGATCCCCAATCTCTCAAGAAGCCTCTCTCAAGCCCCTGCCAAGCCTTTGGGATCACATTTCCATGTAAGGGATTCTTTCCTTTCTCATTTTATCCATGTTTCTTAATATTGTTATGTCCTTTTATTTTAAATTATAAATGATGGGTTATGATTTCACACCTTCCCCATACTTCCCTTTTTATTTTTGAATGATTATATACCCCTTTATCTCTCATTAATGCCTCCCATGTACACCTATTATTATGCTGAAATTCCTTAAGGGATTTCTCTCTCCTCATTTTCATTCAAGCAATTATTTTGAATTATGAATATAAATTCCATTAAATTTTTGGATACATGTATCTATATGAACCAATAACTATCCATTTCATGAACATATGATGAGACACCCATTTCTCTCTCATCAACCATTTTTATGAATTCTTATGTCACGTCGTTATGCTGCCTAAATTGCACAGTTGTTTTCCAAGCCAAAGTCATTGTGTAGTGAATACCATTCCCATTACACTATCAAGGGTACTCACCTTAATGCAAGTTTTGTATTGGTTATATAGTTTCATTTATTAATTCTAAATTCCTATATCTTTTAATAAATGATGATCTTTAATGATTCCATATTTTATGATTCATGTGGAGCACTTATGCATGAAATTAAATGTTTAAGAAGGGTGCGCCCTAATAGAACTCCAATGCATTGGGTATAGTATAGTATCATGATACATCAATTTCAATGAGTGTTTACACATTCTAATTCAAGTGAAACAATGGTTTACTTGTGTTTCATGTGCAATGAGGGTTTACTCATGCTTCACATGTAATGAGCCTTGGCTCATTTTAATTCCATGTTAAGTGTTGTTGTCACATTTCCATGTTATGATAATCATTATATATCATGCCTTTATGTACATGAATCATTTATTATCTTTTGTTATTCATATTTCCTAACATGTACTCTATTATTCATGTTATTCCTTGTTTACTCCCTTAATGGGATTTATAGATCACCCTTTTCTAATGCATGTCCCCAGGTTATCCCATGCAATGTTAAGTACGAAGGAATGTTGTGGTCATGTAAATGATGTTTTCAATAAAAATATTGTGTTTTAGTTTTTATGTTGTTATTTAATGTTCCTAATCCCCAAATAAACTAGACATATCGATCTTCCATGTTGTATCAAGTGAAGAGTTTATGTAATAAATCATGTTTAGTTGTGTAATAAAAAGCAAGGTTGTTATAATTTGCGATATCATCCTCCTTTAACCTCATCAATTGGTATCCATAATGATAATTTATCTTTAAAAACCAATTGACCCTTTTATCTAGTTTAATAGATCATATATCCACATAAAAAGTTAATAGTTCTTGACCATCACCTATTTTAACATTAAATATCCTACGAACATCCTTATACTATCATCCACCTTCTTAGAGATTATCACTAGATCACCCCAAGGAGATACACTATACCGGATCAATCCCTTCTATAATAAATCATCGATATGTAGTCTCAACTAAAATATTTACATGGGTACTCTATGATATGGTCCATCAAAATCATAGATTCACCTTATTGTAACTCTATCCCAAACATGACATTATGATAAGGTGGGTAGTGTCAAAACCACATCCATAAATGCATTGAGTAGCTCCTCAGTAACTCTAGGAACCTTCACTACCGGATCCTCCACTAAATACTCTTCCAAATGAGATAGAGTAGGCTCTACATGCTTTCTGTTCATCTTATAACCCTGATCTTCAAAAAAACACTACTCAATGCAACTCCACAAAAGAAAACATGACTTTCCTTTAAAAATATTCAAAAATTTATGCATAGAGTAAAAATATTCATAATAAGGATTAAATTATATTGTTGTTTCAACAACATGATGAAATCCCCAATCAACTGATGTTCCCACATTTTCAGTCTATACCATTAACACATATCTAACAATATAGTCAAATCTCTAACTGGTTTGGATAATACTAGAGGCACTATAAAACCTTCCACCTCTATTATTATTGTATAGACCAAAGTGGGTGAAAAAATAGGGTATGAATATCCATAATCAAACAATGTATAAAGAAAGGTATATGATAATCTGATCATACCATTAATAATATATTGTAAGGACCCGACCCTAGTTTCCCGGAGTCAGTGTCTTGTTTGATTATATTGGAATACATACAAGGAATACGAATAATGAAGGACCGAGTAGTTTAGTATTATTGGAAACAAGATTCATACATAAGTTCAATATTACAACTTGAATAGAAATACAAGGTGGAAACTCCTTACACAACACCCATAACTCCTAGGTTATTATAGCATGTCATTCATAATAAACTTCTGCATGTCCTAAAAATATGATACATAAGAAAGGGGTGATCTCAAATGCTTATTAAGAGTGAGAAATATAGCAGAAGATAATATAAACGTTAGACATGGTGAATAATTGAAAACACGTGCCTTTAATAAAAAACTTGAACACATTATGGCAGGAATATGAGCTAAGTAAATAGTTACATAATAAAACATAATCTTGGGTATTATACTAGTCGAATAACTACATGAAATATCAATATCTAAACTCATAATGATGGAATACATAATTCCGGACATTTTGAATAATTTTTTCAAGTCCTTGGCCAAGATGTCTAATGATTAAGGCCTCGTAAAAAATCTGTATCACATTGGGAAAGGCCTCGACCAATTCCCTGTCTAGTTGTCTCATGAGACCTACCGATGCATCGAGGGCTATAGTGGGCCCCACCTATCACATAATAAGTCCAATGCATTCCTCATATGAGTGGGGATAAAAATAAACAAAAAATACATTCATATTGAAACTATCATATGAAATGTAACTATCTTTCCCCAATCATAAAACACTAACCGTTTGGAATAATGCGGTGAATGGTTTTAGGGTAGATCATCCACAATAGAGTTAGTCATAAACCATCAAATAAAATATGGTATATGACTTTATAAATTATTAAAAACAATAATACCATGGAATTAACAAGAGTTTTTAATTAGATGAAAACACTCTTATAAAATCATTAAGAAATTCTGGAGCTAAATACTCTTTTCTTTTAAAAAGGAGAGTTCTTTTGGAAAAATATTTGTATAAAAACACAAGGGAAGTAAGATAGTATTTTCATAATAAAATTAGAGATTTTATAAAGATAATGGTTTCCAAAAAATAGATCATAGAGTGCCCTTGAAAATAGGAAATAATTTGAGAAATTCCTTTGGATCGTGCTTGAATTTTGGAAACAACATTGAAATTTCCTTTAAAAATGTGTAACTATCCATAAAATAAGAAAGTATTGTGGTTTGTAAACATATATATGATACTCACACAAAAATTATCATGAGTATATAATAATAAATAACAATACATAATAATTACATTGAGGTAATTAGAGAATGAAAGTATCCCGAATGAAAGTGGAAGTTTAGGTGGAAAAACCCTTACACTTTGTAATCAAATGATTTGTATGATCCAAAATTAATAATATAAAAATTATAGATTTAATACCATGAATATAATGATATTCATGATATGTGACATCAATGGTCAGTATACATACACCATACAAAATTATTACTAGTGAATATAGAAAATCTCACGAAAATGGAAGTGAGATGAAGAAACCATTACCTTAAATCCAAACGTGTTCCGCTCTTGTAATTAAGATCCAGGAATATGAAATTATAATTATTAATAACTTATTTCAGAACCTGTTATACATGTATTTATTTTATCATAATTCTGGTTAGTTCATTTATGTCTTTATTGTTTAGTTATTGTATTGACTTTCATCATTCCGGAGTGTTCGTTTCTCTTATTTTCATATTCGGTTCACTTGTTTTTAAGTAATGAAGTGGAATGGATGTAAATATTCATAATTGAAATTATATATTATTTATTAACATAAATAGGTGTTATTTTTCATTTATATAACTTTGTTACCTGGAACGGGGATGAATTATCATATAGAACTTTAATGATAATTGTTTTGGTTAATTTGTGGGTTTTGATTACAATGAACTCAATTTTCTTTATAACCTAATACCATTTGAACAAAGGAATTACAGAATCTTAAATAGGTTATATTATATATAATAATCTGGTTCAACCATAACAAGAATGGTTTTATGACCAGAATTTAGAATGATAAAAGAAATCTAAAGTCCATCGTCCTTGAATGTGTAAAATTGGCACATCTCGGATGGTGTTCTTGCTACTAGTATAAAACAAGGTAGAAATGGGAAATGATGATAACTTATTCCACTATAATGAAAACATTCCAGTACATATATGGTACTGGATTCATCACAAAATTTGGATAAGATATGTAATATAAAAAGAAAACAAATGAACTTGAAAATAAAGAAAAAGAATGGAAAAGATGAATTTACCTCTTGACCCAAACTTCCTTGAGAACTTCCATAAGGGAGAGGTTTTGGTCTTTTAATGAGACCAAAGCTTGCTGGACGCGGGAGAGGCGGCTGGTAGGGTATTTGGCCAGAATTTGGATAAGGAACAAGGCTTGAGAGGAGTGATTGGAAGAGGGGGTGAGAGGGGATTTTTATAGTGGAGGAGAGAGGGGATTTCTTAATATAAAACTCATTAATTTATTATTTATCTTCAAGACAAGGAAAAGTGAGTATTACATGACCAATAATAGTAATTTTATCATGTGATCCCGAACCAAGTGGGCTTACATCAGAAGAACATCACACATGACTCTATAATTAGTGTATTTATCTTAATTTTGCAATTTATGATATGTCACTATTCATCAAAAATTCAAGTATTTCAGAAAAATCCCAAAATTTTTCCCCAAACATTTATCGACATGTAGAATCCAAAAATGAAGTCCATTTTTCAAAAGTAATATTCTAAATATTATTAATTAAATATTTAATTAAAATCATTATTTATTATCAAAAACCAGTTTTAAAACTTTCATTAACTTATTCTAAAATATAGGTATATCGTATTTTCAACTTGAATATTATTTATACATTATCATAGGTAAGGTTATTATTCATTAGGTTATATCACTATTCATAAGGGTATGTTACTATTCATAAGGGTATGTTACTATTCACCAAAAATTATGTTTTTCTTATTGGACTCAAAATAACTCACTGATCGCGACTGTGTATGTCGGATTTTAGAAATTCACATCACAAAAGTGACAAACTTTTGTTTTAAGGGTCCCATAGCACTTAGTAGTTAATGTGATTATGAAATATTTATAAGAAAGTAATTTCCTTTAAAAAAATATTGGGTCGTTATATTCTCCCCTCCTTACAAAAATATTACCCTCAAAATTTCATTTACAATCTAGGTCAAGAACAGGTGGGGGTACTTCTCCTTCATTGATTCCTTCAGTTCCCAGGTTGCCTCTTCTTACTTATGGTTTCTCCATAGTACCTTGACTAGATGAGTAGTCTTGTTGTGTAGAACTTTGTCTCTACGATCAAAAAAATTCACCAGTTGCTCCTCATAGGAAAGATCATCCTCCAACTGTACCTCCTCTGAAGAGAGTACAGGTGAAAGGTCTGGTATGTACTTCCTTAAGAGGGATACATGAAATACATCATGTACCTTTGACAAGGTTGGTGGAAGTGCCAATCGATATGCCACAGCTCCGACTTGATCAAGGATCTTGAAGGGGCCGATATACCTGGAACTTAGCTTTCCTTTCATCCCAAACTGCATGAACTTCATCGATGGAGATATGCATAGAAATACCAGGTCTCCTACATTGAACTCCAGTTCTTGTCAACGGTTATCCGCATAACTCTTCTATCAACTTTGGGCCACCTTGATATACAGCTGAATGGTTTTCACCTTCTCCGCCATTTCCTCAACCAATGTAGGTCCTAGCAGCTTTCGCTCACTGACTTCATCCCAACACGCCGGTGTTCTACACCTTTTCCCATAAAGGGATTCATATAGTGCCATACGGATTCTCGAGTGGAAACTATTGTTGTAGGAGAATTCAACTAGTGTAAGATGTTGGTCCCATCATCCTTTGAATTCCATAGAACATGCCCTCAACATGTCTTCTAGTGTCTGAATATTCCTCATGGATTGGCCATCAGTTTGAGGATGATAGGCCGTACTAAATTTCATTTCAGTGCTTAAAGCATGTTAGAGACTCTTCCAGAACTTCTATGTGAATCTAGGATCACGTTCGGATATAATAGAGAGTGGTACTCCATGGAGCCTTACAACTTCATTGATTTAAATCCATGCAAGTTGATCCAATGAGAATTCCCTTCGAATCTCTATGAACTGAGATGTCTTTATAAGATGATCCACAATTACCCATATAGCATTTTTTCCTCTAGATGTCCTTGGGAGTCCAGTGACAAAGTCCATGGTAATGTTCTCCCACTTCCATGATGGTATGGGTAGTGGTTCCATCATCCCCTTAGACTTTTGCCTCTCAGCCTTCACTTGTTGACATAACAGGCACTTCGACGTATATTCAGCAATCTCCCTTTTCCTATTGTCCCATAAAAAGTTCTCTCGGAGATCTCAATACATCTTTGTGCTACTAGGATGTATAGTGAAATTGGATCTATGAGCATCATCCAACAGTTCTCTCTTTAGCTCAAGAATAGCGAGAACACAAAGCCTCTTCCAAAATTTCAAAATTCCATCTTTATATGAGAAGTCAGTCACCTTCCCATCATTTATTGTTTTAATTTTCTTTTGAAACTCCTCATCATCAGCCTGAGAACTTTTTATCCTCTCTGGTAAAGAAGGTTGGTCAACCATTTGAAAAAGTAGTGATTTTATACCCTCTTTAATAATTCCCATATCCATCATTACTAGATCCATGAACATAGGAACTCTTTTAACTCTCATCTTGTTCAGAATTCCATGGTCTTTTCTACTCAATGCATCTGCTGCCTTATTTTCTTTCCCTGGGTGGTAGTGTATTGTGCAATCATAATATTTGAGTAGCTCAATCCACCTCCTTTGTCTTATGTTGAGTTATTTCTATGAGAATATATACTTCAAACTCTTATGATCTGTATATATCTCACATTTTTCTCCATAGAGGTAATGTCTCCAAATCTTCAGAGAAAATATTACCGCTGCTAAATCAAGATCATGGGTTGGATAGTTTTGTCCATGAATTTTTAGTTTTCTAGATGCATAGGCAATAACCCTATCATTTTGCATAAGGACACAACCAAGTCCTTTTTTGAAGCATCACTATAAATAACAAACTCGTCATTCCCCGATGGTAGAGTCAATATTGGACCATTGACTAGTCTTATCTTCAGTTCTTCGAAACATTCTTCATAGTCTTTTGTCCAAACAAAATTAACCCCTTTACGTGTGAGCTTCGTTAGCGGGTTATCCAGTCGAGATAAATTCTGTATGAAACGCCAATAAAAACATGTTAAGCCAATAAAACTGCGTACCTCAGTTATGTTTGTTGGTGTAGGCCATTCTTGCATAGCCTTTGTATTTTCGGGATCTACAGATATTCCATCCTTAGAGACAATGTGGCCTAGAAAGGAAAATGATTGGAGCTAGAAATCGCACTTGCTAAACTTCCCATATAATTCGTTTCTTCTCAAGTCTTCAAAATAGTGCGCAAGTGATTTTCATGTTCTTCATATCTTCTAGAGTACACCGGGATATCATTAATAAACACCACCACAAAGTCATCAAGATATTCCTTGAAGACTCTATTCATCAGATCCATAAAAACATACGGTTCATTAGTTAATCCAAAAGGCATTACTGTAAACATGTAATGCCCATATCTGGTTTCGAATGCTATTTTTGGAATGTCTTTCTTCCTCACAAGTAATTGATGATATCCAGATTGAAGATCAATATTTAAAAAATATTGGGCTCCATGAATTTGATCGAATAAATCATCAATTCTTGGCAGAGGATACTTATTCTTTATTGTAATAGCATTGATTTCCCTATAATCAATGCACAACCTCATGGATCCATCTTTCTTCTTAACAAAGTGGATAAGGGCTCACCATGAAGAAACACTAGGTCGAATAAATCCTTTATCACTCAATTCTTCTAGTTGCTTCTTTAGTTCAACTAACTCCATAGTGTCCATTCTATAAGGGGTCTTTGATATGGATCTTGAACCAGGAATTAAGTCAATGGAAAACTCAGTTTCTTGCTCTGGAGGATGTCCAGGTAAATCTTCTGGAAAGACATCAATATACTCTTTCACAACAGGTACATCTTTTATTTGAAAATTATTTTCCTCACCCATAGTTATATCATTCTATTCTTCCCCAATAATTGAATTTTTTTGAGCTACTGTGGGTGGATCTAGATAAGAATCATGTGGTGACGATTCTTCTCTAAAGATAAGGTGTTCTCTATCATCGTCATAAAAAATAGTAACCTCCTTCTTCTTACAATAAATTTTTGCATCATGATCCGAAAGCCAATCCATACCAAGGATTATATCAAACTCAATAATGGGTATGACGATGAGATCACTAGATAAATAACATTTATATGCCTTATGGGAACTAATTGACAGAACTCTGTAGCAATGATACTTCCCATTGGAGTTTTGACTGACAACTCCATTATTAAATAAAATTGGAAATATCTAATTTTCTTAGAAAACAGGGAAGATATAAAACAATTCGATGATCCGAAATCAAATAAAGCATTGGCTAAGCTTGATGAAATGATCAAAGTAACTACCACCACATCAGGCGGAACATCAACCTCTATAGTTGTTATCACATATGCTTGTATTTGCTCCCTTGGCCTCTTCTTTTTCATATTTCCTTGAAGTTTTGAACAATTATTAGCATAGTGCCCCATCTCCTGAAAATTATATCATCGAACATCATTGGATTCCTTCTTTACATTGCAATCACCTGAAAGATGGCCTTTCTGACCACATTTGTAGCATAATCATTTTCTTTTAAAGCACGCACCAGGGTGTTTCCTTCCACAATTATCACATGGTGGAAATTCAACTCTTCCCTTCTTCCTTGTTTCCTTATTTCCTTTCCCATGGTTTTCAGTAGTCGTCTTCTTTTCTTGATTTCCCTTAAAGTCATAAGACTTAGAGAATTCTTTTTTGGTGTTGATAGCGCATGAAACTATGTCCTCATATGATGAAGAATTTTTGGAGACCAGTGCCCTCTTCAGGAATGGCTTTAGGCCATCAAAGAATCGATCGATTTTGCTCCTTGGATTTTGTATGTATTCCACAGCATGTCTTCCAGCCTTGTAAATTTGGCTTCCTACTTGGCAACATTTTCATTCTCCTTTTTCCTCAGATTCAAGAATTGCCTCTCCATATGTGTTCTTTGTTCACGAGGGAAATATTTTTCTAAGAATATTTCCTTAAAATCCCTCCATTCCATCTCTTCTATTTCTTCCTCCTCCTTTTTGTTTTGGATTAATGACCACCATTGATCCACATCTCCCGATAGATGATATACTTCCATGATAACCTTCTCTCTTTCATTACATCCCAAAGTGAGAAATATCTTCTCGAGGGAACGTATCCACTGCTCTGCTAAAAAAGGGTTTGTAGTCCCTTTGAATGATGGAGGATATTGTCACATAAAGCGATATAGCATGGCTCCTCCACGTGGTGGATCTGGATGCTCCATAAGGGTAAGGTTATTATTCATAACCTGAGTAAGTTGTCCTAGTATAGTTATGAGTTGCTCAGCACCAGTCACAGCACCAGAGCCAACATCATTGTCTTGCATCGGAGGAAAATCCCTACAGGGGACACGTTCATTCATGCGATTTACATTCCATCCACTAGGAGCCATATATAGATAATGGCATACACTATATTATTTTATGAATCACAATGTATAATATTAACTTAAAATTACTCAGAAAAATTGATATCCTACACATGGCTAATCCCATATTAACAAAAATGGATTATTTGAGTAATATTTACATTAAACACCTTCATAATGGCTTGTAATGAAAATTTGAATTATCCTAAGCATATCCCTCGGGAGTGTCGTAACCAAGAGTGAAGCAAGGCTCATTGTCGTGCACCAGTTACCATTTGAGTCTAGCTCAAAGTGGTGTTTTTGGGTTTTACCCCTAGTTACATCTATGCTAGAGCTGCCTCTACCTACTCGTATCCCGACAAGGATGTATTGCATGAATGATCCACATAATCTATTCCTTACCAAAATACCAAGAGATTATTGTATTTATATCCTCAAAGACTAACTTAGGGACTCTTCCCTAATTCTATGTTTTCTAAATCTTGTTTCCAAGTATTCTATTAAACTTCCTTTGATACCAATTGTAAGGACCCGACCCCAGTTTCCCGGAGCCGGTGCCATGTTTGATTACATTAGAATACATACAAGGAATACAAATCCCGAAGGACCGAGTAGTTTAGTATTATTGGAAACAATATTCAT
Organism: Viscum album; assembly: GCA_963277665.1. NCBI lineage: Eukaryota > Viridiplantae > Streptophyta > Magnoliopsida > Santalales > Viscaceae > Viscum > Viscum album. The sequence continues at coordinate 485,357,979 of OY728155.1, forward strand.
ACATAAGTTCAATATTACAACTTGAAGAGAAATACAATGCGGAAACTCCATAGACAACACACATAACTCCTAGGTTATTACAGCATGTCATTCATAATAAACATTTTCATGTCCTAAAAAATAATACATAAGAAAGGGGTGATCTCAAACGCTCAGTAAGAGTAAGCAATACAGCGGAATATAATATAATCATTAGACATGGGGAATAATTGAAAACACATGCCATTAATAATAAACTTGAACACATTATGCCAGGAATATGAGCTGAGTAAATAATTCCATAATAAAACATAATCATGGGTATTCTGATAGTTGAATAACCACATGAAATATCAATATCTTAACTCATATTGATGGAATACATAATTTCAAACATTCTAAAACATGTTGTTAAGGCCTCAGCCAAGATGACTAATGGTTAAGGCCTCGGCCAAAATCCATATCACATTGGGAAAGGCCTCGGCCAATTCCATGTCTAGTTGTCTCATGAGACCTACCGATGTATCAAGGGGCTATAGTGGGCACCACCCATCACATAATAAGTCCAATGAATTCCTCATATGAGCGGGGATTAACATAAACAACAAATACATTCATATCGAAACTATCATATTAAATGTAACTATGTTTCCCCAATCATAAAACACTAACCATTCGGAATAATACGGTGAATGGTTTTAGGGTAGATCATCCACAATAGAGTTCTTCATAAACCATTAAATCAAATATGTTATATGAATTCATAAATTATTAAACCCAATAATACCATGGAATCATCAAGAGTGTTTAGTTAGATGAAAACACTCTTATAAAATCATTAAGATATTCTGAAGCCAAATACTCTTTTATTTTGAAAAGAAGAGTTCTTTTGGAAAAATAACTGTATAAAACCAGAAGTGAAGTAAGATAGTATTTTCAAAATAAAATTATTGATTTTATAAAGATAATTGTTTCCAAAAAATAGATCATAGAGTGCCCTTGGAAATATGAAATAATTTGAGAAATTCCCTTGGATCGGGCTTGTATTTTGGAATCAACTTTGAACGATCCTTTAAAAATGTGTAACTATCCATAAAATAATGATAGATTGTGGTTTGTAAACATATATATGATACTCACATAGAACATATGATGCGTACATAACAATACATAACAATATATAAGAATTACATTGAGGTAATTAGACAATGAAAGTATCCCGAATGAAAGTGGAAGTCCGGGTGGAAAAACCCTTAAACTTTGTAATCAAATGATTCGTATGCTCCAAAATTAATAATACAAAAATGATATATTTAATAACATGAAGATAAAGATATTCATGATATGTGACATCAATGGTCAGTATACATACACCATACAAAATTATTACTAGTGAATATGGAAAATCTCACGAAAATGGAAGTGAGATGAAGAAACCCTTACCTTAACTCCAAACGTTTTCAGATCTTGTACATAAGCTCCTATAATATGAAATTATACTTATTAATAACTTATTTGAGAACCTGTTATACATGTATTTAGTTTATCATAATTATGGTTAGTTCATTTATGTCTTTATTGATTAGTTATTGTATTGACTTTCGTCGTTCTGGAGTGTTCGTTTCTCTTATTTTCATATTCGGTTCACTTATTTTTAAGTAATGAATTGGAATGGATTTAAATCATCAGAATTAAAATTATATATTATTTATGAACATAAATCTGTGTTATTTTTAATTTATATAACTTGGTTACATGGAACGAGGATGAATTATTGTATATAACTTTAATGATAATTGTTTTGGTTAATTTATGGGTTTTGATTACAACGAACTCATTTTTCTTTACAACCTAATACCATTTGAACAAAGGGATTAAAGAATCTTAAATAGGTCATATTATATATAATAATCTGTTTCAACCATAACAAGAATGGTTTCATGACCATAATTTATAATGATAAAAGAAATCGAAAGTCCATCATCCTTGAATGTGTAAAATTGACACTTCTCGGATGGTGTTCTTGCTACTAGTATAAAAGAAGGTAAAAAGGGGGAGATGATGATAACTTATTCTTATATCATGAAAACATTCCAATACATATAAGTTACTATATTCATCACAAAATTTGGATAAGATAGGTAATAGAAAAAGAAAACAAATGAACTTGAAAGAAAAGACAAAGAATTGAAAAGAGGAATTTACCTCTTGAACCAAACTTCCTTGAGAACCTCTTTAAGGAAGAGGTTTTGGTATTTTAATGAGAAAAATGCTTTATGGACGTGGGAGAGGAGGTTGGGAGGGTATTTGGTCAGAATTTGGAGAAGGAACATGGCTTGAGAGGAGTGATTGGAAGAGGGGTGAGAGAGGGTTTTTATAGTGGAGGAAGGAGGGGATTTCTTAATATAAAACTCATTAATTTATTATTTCTCCTCAAGACAAGGAATAGTGAGTATTGAATGACCAAGAATAGTAATTTGATCATGTTATCCCGAAACAAGAGGGCTTACATCAGCAGAGCATCACACATGACTCTATAATTAGTGTATTTATCTTAATTTTTCAATTTGTGATATGTCACTATTCATTAGAAATTCAAGTACTTCAGAAAAATCTCAAAATTTTACCCCAAACATTTTTCAATGTGTAGAATCAAAAAATGAAGTCCATTTTTCAAAAATAATTTTCTAAATATTATTAATTTATTATTTAATTAAAATCATGATTTATTATCAAAAACCAGTTTTAAAACATTCATTAACTTATTCTAAATTATAGGTATATCTTATTTTCAACTTGAATATTATTTATACATTATCATTGGTAAGGTTAATATTCATTAGGGTATATAACTATTCATAAGGGTATGTTACTATTCATATGGGTAGGTTACTATTCACCAAAAACTAAGTTTTTCTTATTGGACTCTAAATAACTCACTGATCGCGACTGTGTATGTCGGATTTTTGAAATTCACATCACAGAAGTGACAAAATTAGGTTTTAGGGGTCCCATAGCACTTAGTAGTTAATTTGATTATGAAATATTTATAAGAAAGTAATTTCCTTTAATAAAATATTGGGTCATTACATATATGGTCCCTATGGAATTTTCACCTCTATAACATGCATCTTCCTATTCCCAAATCCATTATCTTGCTGATAATCATCTCCATGTCCATGATCTTGTTTGGGTCCTTAATGATGAGGAATATCATAAATATGGCCAATACTAGCTCTATCTTCCCTTATATGAGTAAGAGGTTGCTGACGTGACTACTAAAAAACACCAGTATTCTTTTCTATTGATACGACCTTTGGGGAATCTTTTTCTACATTGGATAGAAAGGGCCCTGACCACTCTAGGTGGTTGGTCACTAATCCTGATGATTACCATGACTATTGTAGATATAACATGGTAATGGGAATCCCCTATAGATTCTTGGGAATTATTGCACCTAGTATAACATGATACATACTACTAAGATTCGATCCCTTATAATCATAACCTTGACTTCCTCAATATTTGTCACCACTCACTCGATTCTCTACTCCTCAAGAAGAACATATGAACCCCCTCTTGAGGATTTACACCATATGAATGAATACACTTGATTATTAATGCCTTATTCTACACTGCCACATATGTAGGATGTGTAAATGGGGTGATTCTAAATCTGATCACCTGGCACAATGCCTCCTCAAGAAAAATTTCTCTAGACTACTCACCTGAAAAGTGATTGGGATTAAAACATAGGTGGTACTTGAACATAATTTGACACACTTTCAGGCTCAATATTCCTATATAATTTGAGAGTAGATCCTACTTATTTTCTACCTTCATCATCGATGATAATAACTCTAAATAAAACTCCCTCTAAAACTTATCCTAAGAAACATTATCATCCTTCCATTCACAAAGATACAATGACCATCACTGACATGTCACTCCTCACATCTGACTAACTCCCAATGGAACCCAAAGTAAACATAATCATGAATCAGACAAAAGGAAATCTTGAATTTTTCCAACCATTGAACCATCTCTTGATCAAATTATCCCCCCTCATACTTCACTAAATCTTGTCATTGTAAATCATGAAACATATTATACCATATCTCATCATCCTATATTCAATCAACACATTAATGATCAAATGGATTAGACTATTAAATTTATTCTTTCTAAACCTCATGTGTACGATAACCATGAGTTATCTCTGAAAATATAATTGAAAAATCTAATCCTGATAGTATAGAATTTATCAATATTAATCTAATTATATTTATAGTAATTTCCTAAAATCACCACATTCATTAAAAATGAAAATAATTATGATGTGGGAACCTCTCCTGGGTCTTTACCCCGCAATCATTATTATATCATCTAGGATTTTTATTTAGCTTATGGTCCTTACATTTGATCGTAGGGGGCTATAATATCATATTTCCTAGTTAGTCTCCCTTGGTACATAACACATTAAGTCTGACTAAAATCGATTCCCTACCAACGCACTCAAGACTCATAAATGATTAACTACAAACTCCATTGTATCTCTCAACCAAAAACTCTGATACCACTCTATCATGACCACCCACCTTCACTGGTACTTGTAACCCTCCTGTATTGGCATTTAAAAGGAGTGACCCTTGAGTCTTGTCTCCAGTATTTCCCTAGTTGAAAACTAGAACTGAGGATATAAAACACTCAAATGGTTCAAATTATCATCAATATAATGGAAAGGATCAAGATATAAGATAAAAAAACATAAAAAAACTCGATCATATAATATAAATGAACCAATACCCCATAATTCATATCAATCAATAAAAATTAAAGAATCCAAAATAAAACAATGCCAATGGAAACTCCTAAAGAACAAGCTCAACAATTACTCTAGCCTCCAAGATAATAGTGTCCTAGCTGGTCTCTAAAACACTCATGGAAACCTAAAGGTGGTTTATATACATATAGGGTGAGGATATCTTGTATACTCTATAGTATAATACATAATTCCTCTTGTAAAAAGGGAAAAATTCATACTAATGATCTAGTGAAAAAAAATTATAAATAAGCTCCAAAATTGTAAATCTATCCATCCAAAACCACACCATGGAACTCTCACCTAACAATGAATCCAAATTATAGTAAAATAATATCCATAGAATATAGATAATGATTCCTTACATCCACTTCTGCCTGGATTTGCTTTCCTAATGCCCCAATATCAAAAAATATGTGCTCATATCACTTATATGTATACCAGTAATCATATATTATGTTATATCGAATGTCGGTTAGGTTGAAACCCTACCTACACTATCCTATCATAAGGGATAGGGTCCTATGTTAGAGTCTATAGTTATCCATATACCACATGTTGCTACAATATCATCATCTGTATCACCTCATATACAAGAACAACCACATTATCATGGTAGTAGGGTATCATGAATGTGATGGACATAAACTTCATCCCCCCTCCTACCATGTATGACCCCCATTAAATGTCACATCCTCTCATCATTAGTAATCTCCACCAATTTCACCATTATCAATTATTACTCACCATTAATTGGGTACATCCATCATTTACTACTATCAAAGGGAGAGAATGGATGATAGGTTAATAAACCATATACTTTCTCACTGTCATGAACCATCATGGGTACCTTGGTAACCCGATAACTAAGCTGATCCTAACATAGCCTGAATGGAATTCCCAATCCCCACAAGTTGGCAACTATCACCTAGAATCATACAAAAAGGAAAGTGGGAATGATTTTTCCTCTACCAATATGGAAATGAACCAAAAATCTGTATTCATACAAAAGAATCATCAATTGGAGTAAATTACCAAAATTCAAATGGGTATAACAACCCAAATTACTATAAGAAAAATTACTAGAAAATAGAGAAAACTTCCCCAATCCCAATGGAAGCAACTCACCGAGTCCATGGATCAAAAGGTAGAACCACATCCGAGTGGTTCTTTACCCCAACTCAATCAAGTAAGGATCTAATCTACAAACACCCAAAGGTACAAGTAGGGTGTGAGCTAAAAATCCCAATTGTGACTCACCAATTATTCTATAATAGATTTCAATATTAAATTAAATAAAGAGATTTTTTAATTTAAAACAAAAAATTTTGGAATTTTAAAATTGCAATTAAATAAATTCATGATTTACATTTCAAAACATGGAAATAATTTTTGCAAAGGATTTAAATTTTAATTGATGGGTCATTTATAAAAAACAACCATTTTCACAAATGGATTAAATAAACACATTTATATAAACAGTTTATATAAATAAGAAGGCTTGAAAAATAGTTTACAATAATGGAAATTATTCATTTGAAATACAATGAAGTGAGAAACATGGTCATATTCTTAATAATTTATGACAGTTATAGGCTATAGGAACTCTATAATCAATGTGATATGACAATATGTACATACATCCCATTGAACTCAGGACAAAGAGGACTCATCACCATCACATAAGCGATGTGATGTCCTATATTTATGTTCTGGAACATTGTCACTCGTAATGTGTCATCCAAATAACTCCCAAACTACTTATGTCTTGAATTTTCTATAATAACCAATAAATTATGGGAAATTTATTTTAAGATTTAATAAAAAGAAATTAAGCTCATTCTCTATTTCAAATAATCCAATTATCCATTTGAAAACCCAAATGAGTTTTTAATCAAAAACATGCCTCTTCACCAGGATGAAACCATAAGGTTTATATCAAACCATTTTTAATCCATTTTCAAAAATAGTTATTTAAAATCAATTCACAATCCATTTTCAAAATTTAATTCAACAATTTATTTTCTAACAAATTCCATCAATTTCTTAACAGACCGCCAATTAAATGGAATTGGGGTTTTCACAATTTTCCAACAAATATATTTCCACAGTTAAAATCAATAAATTTATTGAAACAAATTCAATCAAATCCAAAATTAAATTTCCAAAATTCCCATAAATACATCCCAATTCAATGGAATTTTGGTTTTTCCAATTTAATGCCAAAATACTATTTTTAATACCCCGATTCAATGGAAGAGTTTTTTCTAAAAAGTAAATTTAAATCCATTTAATCAAAACTAATAAATTCAATTTAATTTAAAAAATTGAAATAAAAGAAAAGAAAATTTTGGTTAACTATAATTGGTAATCATGATAGAACCATATACCTCAGGACCATTGGAACTCATAATTCCAAACCCTGATCGGTATTTGTCAATGTATAATGAATGTCATGTAATCTGGGAAACAAGCCTCAAATCTAGGATTAAAATCCAAAATATAAAGTATTAGATCTATAATTAAACATGAGAATCCATGGAACCCTTGGTAGGAGAATAGAGATGAAAGGAAAACATGAATGAGAAGAGGAAACTAACCTAGTGAAGATAGAAGGGAATACTTCATGCTTTGAATCACTTCTAGGAGGAATTCCAATGGGCCAAAAACTCTTTTTTGGAGCTCCAAAGAAAGAGGAAATTTGTTGTGGGTCATTCCAATCCATTGGGAACCTAAAAGGGGGGTTCGGTAATATTTAATCAAAAATCATATTAATTGAAAACTCATACGCATGGTTTCCAGGGTAGAGCCACGCAATTTGACAAACATTGTGGACTAACCATGTGCCTATTTTAAATGGGAAACACGATATCTCATAAAATTTTTCATGGGTTGACTAACTTTGCACCAATTTTAAAAAATCCCCTTATCTTTGATTGCACGGTTTTCTGTGGGATTGTGCACGGTTTTGGCTACCCGTTCACCAACCATGCACTATCCTAGAAACTTCCAAAACATTCAAAATTTCACTCAATGAAAACCCAAACAAAACCCAACCAAAGAATGATAATAAATGGGTTTTAGAAATATCTAAAAATAATAACTTGATGTTACAACCTCCCAATGATAGAAACATTTTATCTCCCAAAAGCATACAACCATGAATCTATGCAAAAAATATGAGGTCACTACTCTCTCATCAGTGCCTCCCTATCCTACATCTCATGAGAATATGAAATGTACTTCCATAGAATACAAACTAATGGTATCATCATACCATATTATACCATGTTTTTAAAATCAATTATCCTTCTAAATATATATTTTTATTGTTAACAAGAACACTTTTATAGAGAAAGTGTGAAACCAACAAATACAACCTAGCCATAAAACACTATAGCAAATTACAAAATTAATAAAGACCACCTTAAAATTATTAGACTTAATATCCTTAATCAATTTCCAGGGGCGATATGTTACCTCTTTATCAAGGTCATCTCTGATAATTTCTTTGAAACGAAAGGCCAACTTACCCCACACTTACAAGAACTCCTCTTCATTTATTTTCTTATTGTTGAACCCTCTGACTAGGATTAGGGGTTGTTGGTCAATCCACTCACTTTGTTCCTTGTTCGTGTCAACTTGAATCGATCTTGCCTACATCCATTTCATAGCCTCAACATAAGCACGGATGGATACCACCTTCTCTACCATCCCCTCTTCTGAATGTAATAGCAACTCCCGTGGATATTCCCTGATCACAGCCTCCCATTCTGGCTCCCCAGGCATCCCCTTTACACCCACCTTGGTAGGTGAGGCTGATTCACTCACTTGGACCTCCAATTCCTCTTCACTTGTCTTATTAATTGGCCTGGTTCCTACCTCAAACTACAGACCCAGTGATGCAGCATCCTCCACCACTAGTATCACATCCTATGTATGCAAGTGCCTCTCCTCATGCTGATCTCCTTCCTATGAGGATTCATTCTCATGTGACTCGGAGACCAAGACTCTCTGGCCATCCACTCTCTCCACTGATTGGGACTCGAGCTCCTTAGGGTTCCCCTCTTTTTTGGCTGACTCTGTCTCTATGTGCCTAGGAAGATAAGAGTAGTCTTTGGACCCCTTCTATTTCGGCTTCCTAGAGACAATGCAGTACCTTGGGTCCCCATTCTCTTTGTTTATTTTCTTCCATCTTTGGTTATGAAAGCCTTTGACCACCCCTACCAAGCCATTGTCATCAAAAATTTGTCCATCACCCTCAGAAATAGTCTCATATGAAGCCTTGTAATATCCCTCAGACTCTCCCTCATTTCTCCTGATCCCAAAACAGTTGTTGAGGGAAATGCAAGATAGAGCTCCCATCGAGTTGAATTCCTTCATGGTGTCTACTGGCCTACATTCCACAAGTGAAATATTCTCCCACTAATGACCTTCCATCGACTTATTCTTTCCATTAGACACTCTTTTAGAGACCGTGCTATAACCATCCATCACCACCATTTCATAAGAGCTGGGATTTTGACTTGCCTTATCCCAAAAAACTGATCCATTGTTTAAGCATCTCCAATAGCCTCCCCTAGAACCTGAGTGGGAGAAGTGAGTGTGTCTCGAGTACCTTCAACTACTTCACATTCCTGAGAATCCCCTGCCCAATTCATGTTTCTATGGAGAGTAGCCAAGTCACCTCGCATCCTTGTGAAGACTTCTGTCATACTTGGAACTATAGGAAAGGCCATGTATTGTTTGTGCACCCAAGCTCGACCTGAGTACTCCACCATCTCCAGATCAACCCCATGCACCTCTACTTTCTCATCCCTACCATAAAAAACCCACACCTTCTAGTTTTCAATAGATTTATCCAGCACCACATTCCCCTATGTTGCACCGATCAACTCTTGTTGAACCCTACGCTCATGGTGACAGAAAGAGACCAAGTTCCCTATTTTGTGACATCCCAAACAGAAACCAGGCCATGATTCGAAGACAACCAATTTTTTCCAATGAAACTCTTCTCCAACCGAAATCCAGACCCACTCCATGGGGGGCTTAGAAACATTAGCTGTGATACATACTTGAGAAGATATCGGATGACATACCACCAATGTCTAACTATTAGAGCACAGAAATATTCATACCACATTTCATAACATATTGATAATTGAGGTGTTCTAGAAAGGATGAGGTAAATTAGGGAATCTTACCCAAACCACAGATGAGGGTGTGTCACAATTCATGATGAGTTTGGTAGACCAGTGAAGAAGAAAAAATCTGCATCTGCTGATTGCTCGAGGGGCTCGGGACCAGGCGGCAATCAGATTTTCCTCTAAGGAGAAATGAATCATCAGGTGATGTCGATCGAAGAGTCCCACCACCTCATGCTCTTGAAGATACTATGAATGAAAAACAAACCAATCAAAAGCATCGATAGAGGGGTGACGACCTCAGAATCGGGCTAAAATCATCAACCAATGAAGATCCAAGGTGAAATATTCAAGAACATTTTTTCACCAATTTATAATTCCAAAGGTCTATGTCGATGATAAGAATAAGAATTATATTAGCTCTGTGCTATCACTATTCTTTGAAGCATCAACAGAATATTTGATGGCATCTCTTAGACAAGGCTCAGTCCCACTAAGGAAATTTCATTACTCTTTGACCAAAACAACAGTGATTTACAATTCCATCTATACAATACCTCAAAAATATCCATTGTGATCATAAACTTGTAGCTATTGTTATAAGAAAAATAATCCAGACCCAACTGATTATCCCATGCTCCACCAAAGTCATAATTAAAAGAACAAACAAATATCCTCAAAAATTTGTATAGCTCTTTCTATTTGGCCATCCGACTACGGGTGGAATTCTATAATAAAATGAATGTGAGATCCCAGTGGCTCTTTAAGGCCTCTACAAAAATTATAAGTGAACTGGGGATCCCTATTAGAAACTATAGCATATGGAACTTCATGAAAAATGAACAATCTATTTTACATATATATTTCCAAACTCCTCAAGTTTTCTTGTATCACTAATGTGTATAAATTATACCAATTTTTTTGCCTTATTGATCACATCCCATATCACATTCTTATTTATCCTGGTATTTTGATACCCAACCAAAAATATTATATAGATCGTATCCCACTTCCATGTAGGGAATGGAAGTTGTGCATGAAACCCCGAAGGTTTCTGTTTCTCATCCATAACTTGTTGGCCTGTCTAACAATGAGAAAAAAACTCAGCAATGCCCCAATATCATACCTGGCCACCAAAACTGCCACTGTATTTCATAGAACATCTTCATGGATCATGGGTGAACTATCTACTAGGAACTATATCAATACCCATTTACAACTTTCCTTACCAAGGACGGTACCACAAAACGGTTCTAAAATCATAAAATTCCCTCCATGAAGGACAAACAATCTAGTATAGTCTCCCCACCATTAAGAGACTCTCTAATACTATGAAACTCATAATCATTCTTTTATTCCTGAAGAATCAATTTGAGATTAGAGGTTTTCTTCTGAACACTAGCCAAGGAAACCTCTTCCCCTGATTCTTGGACTACAATATGAAATTGTGTAAAGAGAGCCATCAAGTTCCACTCTTTTGATGAATCTTTCACTGCCTTGGTCGGATGTTTCCTACTCAAAGAAGCTGCAACTACATTCCATTTCCCCCAAGTATTGGTGATTTTAAAATTGAAAGACTATAGGTATTCCACCCAACATCTCTGATGGATAATTAAATCTTATTGGGAGAAGATATAACTCAAGCCCTTGTGGCCTGAAAATACAGTAAAACTTTCTCAATGAAGGTAATGATTTTAAATTTTAAACACGTGCATCACAACTACATGTTCATGTTCATGGGTTGGATAATTATTTTCTTGTACCCTAAGCTGAAGAGATCCATATGAAACAACATGATTACTTTGCATAAGATCACATCCCAAACCTAAACTCAATGCATCACAGAAACCACATAAACCTACCAGGCATTAAAAAGAGTCAATGCTGAGGTAGTAGTCAAAATACGTTTAAAATCAACATAATAATTATTACATTTCAAATTCCAAGAAAAATTTAATCCCTTCTGAGTTAGTGGAGTCATCAAAGAAGGTAACAGTGAGAATTCATTTTTGAATTATAGATAATACCCATTGGGGCCTAAGAAGCTTCGAATATCAAAAAAATGTGGTTCTCCCATGTCCTAACAGACTTCACCTTCTCATGATCAACTGATATTCCCTGTTACAACACCACATGTCCCAATAATTGCACTTCCAAAATCCAAAAATCTCATTTCCAAAGCTTGGAATAATGTTGGTGATTTCTCACCAAACTTAGAACTATTATGAGATGATGCACATGATCCCCCTCAAACTTACAGTGAAGATTTATTTCATCGACCAAGACTACCATGAAGGTATCAAGATACTCATGGAAAATTATATTCATTGAGGGCATGAAAACTTTAGAATAATAGGTTAGACCAAAGGGCATGACAAGGAAATCACAATGTCTATACCTACTCCAAAATGCAGTTTCCTATATGTCAGATTCTTTTATCATCAACTAATGGTATCCAAAACAAAAAATCAATATTCAAGAACAATTTCTCACCTTAAAACTAATAAAATAGATCATCAATATATGGTAATGTAATTTTATTCGTAATTACAACACAATTTATCTTTCTATAATCTATGCATAGGTGAAGTGAACCCCAAGAATTCTTAGAAAAGACAACAGTTTCCACCCAAGATGATACACTCAAGTCTATTAAACCTTTATCATGAATATTGTCCAACTAGGACATATACTCTTTCATTTCAACTAATTCTATATAGTATGAGGGAATATAAGCTAGTTGAGTTTCAGGTGTTATGTCAATGGAAAACTCAACCTCCCTTACTAAGGGAAAACCAGAGAAGTGAGAAGGAAACAAATTGGGAAACATGATGACCACTGGTGGGTGATCACCACTCCAATATTACCAATTCATATCATATTAAAACAAATATATCACTTTACCAAAATCTGGATATGAAGGTATATCTCTCCTTGACCTTGGGTCCTATTCTCCTTGGAAGACATGGAACACACCACTGTAAATGAGACTTGTCAAAGATAACAATCAATCTAGTCTTTATTAGAAATGATCCAATCCATATCAAATATGAATTCAAGAGGTTTCGAGTCAAGAATTAGAAAACACCAATGAAGATAAACATATGAGAGATAGAAAACAAAAATGGGATTATGGATACCCTGCTCTCTCTTCATACCAAGGGGTGTAGTAATGTCCCTTGTAGAAGATAAAATTTCCCTTGGAAGATTTAGAATATTAACAATATTGTTTTAAATAGATGAATGAGATGTTCCATAATCAAATAGAGAAATAACTAATGATAAATCCATAGTAATGGTACCACTCATGGTTGTTGACCCATATCTGTTTCATCTAGAGACTCTTCCACTACATAAATAATATTTATTTCATATACCTGTAGTTGGAACCCTCTTGAAGGTGAATTATCAGATTGATCTTCATTTTTATAAGTTTTTCATGATTGAATGCCACCACACAGAGTGGAATAAACATGGAACAATTTCTACAAGTGACCCAAGCATCCACAAGAGACATAATTATTGGGTTCCTTGGTGAAAAACCTCTTTGAATTTCCCATAATTCCATAATGGTAAAAAACTAAAAGACCTATACCAGCCATTGTATATGGTCTAGAATAACTCTAATATCGAGAACCACCACCAGTTTCATTACTATTCATCTTTACCTTAGAAAAATACACAATACCATTATGATAGAATGAAAATCCTAAGAAGCTTGACTTTCCATTCATTTTCATCTTGACCATCAGCACTTTATCCAGTATATAAACATAATAAGGTAGCTCCAACATGAAAACCTATGAAAGAATATCCTTTCAAAGACCCAACTCAAACTGTTCAACCTTCATCTTCTCATTTGATAAAATCTCAGGTGAAAACTATATAAATTTAGAAAAATGGTTTTTATAATATATCATGGTCTTATAATCCTTCTCAAGTTTGAAAAATACAACGGCCTTAGACAAACAACATCGAATCTAGATAGAACTGGTCAGTGAAAATAAATTTGAAGTCTTTAAGCTGTAATCCCTCAGGTTTCATCAACATCACCATCATGTCCTTCCATCTCCTACTCATTTCTTTCACTCTGAGTGTAGAACAGCTTACCTTAATTTCAACAGGTTTTTTCCAAGAACCTAAAAAAATTATCTATTCTGATCAACCACTCAGCCTCTTGAGGATAATTTTAGCCTTTCAATGGCACTTGCTTCTGGTGAAGGAACTCTTGATAAAAAACATGATAATTTCCTTATTAGTTTCCAAAGTTATAACTTTAATGGGAAATCGAGGTGGTGCATGTTCAAGAACATGGAAAGTGTGTAGAATCACCTCAACTTGAATTGGGTCCAAGAGAGGATCTTCTCACTGAGGGTCAGTGGAAGCTTTCTCCTAGATCTAATTTTCATGTCATCTCATAGGCATGATTCCACACAACATTATCCTAAAATAATTAATACATTATATAAAAAATAAAATAGATAAATAAGGAAATTAATCACAACAGATAGACAAAAAAGATTTGGATTTCAATATTCCTAAATCAAAAGTAGGGAAAAGAGTAGAACTAATCCTCAATACATGTTTCCCTAACCAACTCAGGTTATCTAAGTTCAATTGTGTTGATAGATTTCCAGGAACTCAATTGAAACTATCTCCTAATTCTCTATAAGATTTCATAAATGCATACAAGCTTCAAGACAAAACATCAACCTCAAGATCTGATACCTCTTTGTTATGAACCAACCTGGGTACCCCGGTAACCAGATAACTGAGCCAATCCTAAAATTTCCTGAAGGTCATTCTCGATCCCCATGGGTCGGCGACTAGCACCTAGTATCATAGAAAAAGTAAAGTGGGAATTATTTTTCCTCTACTAATGCAGAATCAAACTAAATAAATTAGTATGCATACAAAAGAAACACTAATGAGAGTAAAGTACCAGAATTCAAACAATTATAACAACCCAAATTATTATACCCAAAAAATAATAGAAAATAGGAAAAACTTCCCTTGTCCAAATGGATAAAACTCGCAAAGTCCACGAATCAATAGCTATAACCACCTCCAAGTGTTGCTTTACCTCTACTAGAACCTAAAAGGATATAATCTAAAAACACTCAAAGACACAAGTAATGAGTGAGATAAAAATACAAGTAAGGTATCACTAAGGATTCCATAACACATACCAATTTTAAAATTAACCATATAGATCATTAAATTTCAAAAAAGTTTTGGAATTTCCTAAGCATTATTAAAACAATTCCTGCTTTACATTTCGAAAGATGGAAATACTTTAAGGAAAGTAATTAATTTTCAATTGGTGGATAATTTATAAAATAGTGGTTCTTTTCACAAATGTATTAAATAAAAACTTTCATATAAAACATTTTATATAAATTAGAAGTTATGTAAAAAAATTTACAAAAATGGATTATATTCATTTGAGAAACAAACAAGTGAGAAATGTGGTCACATTCCTAAGAAGGTATGATAGTGATAGGCTATAGGGAATCCACACTCATGGTGACATGAAAATATGTTCATAAATCCCTTTGGACTTAGGTTACATAGTACTCATCACCATCAACCAAGGGATGTTATGTACTCTATTAATGTTTTTTAATGTTGTAAACCATAATGTTTCATCCAAATAACTCACTAACTACATAAGGATTTCATGTTCTATAATAAAAAATCCACGATGGGAAATTTATTTTAAAAATTATTAAAATACATTTAATCCCATTTTTCTATTCAAATATGATAATTTTACATTTAAAAACGAAAATAGGTTTTTAATAAAATTACATTATTTTCCACCAAGATAAAACCCAAAGGTTTATATCAAACCATTTTTAAGTCATTTTCATAAATAGGGATTTGAAATCAATTCTTAAATCAATTTCACAATCAATTCTCCCAATTAAATTCAAAATTTTAATATCAAACAAATTCCATCAATTTTATAACAAACCCCCCAATTTAATAAATTTGGGTTTTTCTAGAATTTCCTTCAAATCCATTTCCAAAATTTAATTAAAAATTTTAATTAAAATAATTTCCATGAAATACCTAAATTAAATTTCAAAAATCAAAATAAACACACCCCAATTAAATGGAATTGTGGGTTTTCCAATTTCATTCCCAACCACCATTATTTAAAACCCCAATTAGTTAGAATTGGTTTTTCTACAAAAAAATTGATATCATTTTAATTAAAACCAATTAATTTTATATAGTTAAAATAAATAAAACAAATAAATTTTGGGTTAAAAATAATTTTTATTGTGGTGGAACCATCTACCTCTGGATTAATGGAACTCACAGTGTCAAACCCTAATCAAGATATTTCAAAAAATAATGATGATCATGTAATCTCGTAAACAAGGATCAAACCAAGTTTTATAATCCAAAAAGAGGGTATTAGATCCAAAATTCAACAGAATTATCCACGTAACCCTAGAGAGGAGAATATATTTCATGGGAGAATGAGAAAGGGAAGGGGAAACTAACTGGGAGAAGATGGAAGGGTGCTCTTCAAGCTTCAAATCACTTTCGAGGGGGATTTGAGGTTCCAAATGTTTTTTTTATATTTAAAAGTAAGGTAGAAATTGATTATGGTTCATTCTGATCTGTTGGGGAACTAAAAGGGGGTTCATGATAATTTAATGAAAAATATGATTAATTAGAAACCCTTTTTCAAGTTTTAAAGGCCAGAGCCACATAGTTTGAAAAACTGTGCCGACTGACAATGAATCTATTTTAAATGGTCCACATGATTTCTCTGAATAGATCGTATGGCATGAATAATCATAAAACAACCATGAAAAATCCAACTATCTTGGGTTTCACAGTTTTCTCTAATAAGTTGCACGATTTGGGCTAACCATGCGCCAACCATGCACTTTCCCAGAAACATCCAAAGCATTCAAAATTTCAAATGAAAAAACCCAAAATGAAACCTAGTTAAAGAATGATAAAAATAGGGGTTTAAGAATACCTAAAAATTGTAACAGGATGTTACACTCACCATCCTATATTTTTTGGGAAAACTCCCCTATAAACATTCTATTTTTGGTATGTTGTACTCAATGTATGTGTGGTATGTATATAAGTAACATGAAAATACAATTATAAATAGATAACACACAATCTAAACCTATGATTTCACATCAACAACATTGACATCACCTACAACACTACCCAAAAATACCATGGTATCCTTTAACAACTACTTCCACTACTAAACTAAACTCACCACACATAACTACCACACATATCCCAGAATTCCTTTCATTCTTTTAAAGATTCCACCATTTTCCAAATTATCATATTACCAACCACCATTTACTTATTAAGATATTAAAATACATATTTAATGGAAAACCACTCTATATTTTTTTCCAAATATTCTTATTTAATTCCATTCTAGTCAATAACATTAAATTCATTAATTCATTTACCATATGTGAATTTCCATCCCACACCCAATTAATTTCCATCCCACATTATATAGATTTCAACATCAATTGAATTTATTCCATAGATAATATAAAACAATAATAAATCCACTACCCAATAACCCATTCACATCACAATAGGAACCATTTTAACTCTATACAAAGCATTAACTAAAGCTCAACCATATAAAAATAACAATCATAAATTAATGACAATGATTTCATCCCTCAACACATCCCACATCTTGACATGTACACACCATCACCGTGAAATCCCCACAAACTCCAAAAAAATATAAGGATAATATAAAACACACTGGCATCATGGAATACTATAAAACAAAGTTCACATAATTTCCACAATTCATTAAAGAGGTCTCCATCCATCAAGTATTTTTGAATAAACCATCCCTAATCCGTACAGTTTCTAGGTAATGACATGACCCTATTTTACCCTATTTTTAGTATATCCATAATTGGATTTATTTTCTATGAAGGGTATTTGATCTCTCTCGTTATATTTTGTGCATAAATGGGACTGACATACTATTTTTCCTTTGGATGGATTGTAAGAATTTATTAATTAAGATAAATAATTAGTTAAATTAAAGGGGTGAAATTTATTCGGTCATGGTTTAACAATTTTTCTTTTATTATTGTATTTAGTTATTCTTTATTGAACTAGGAATCTACTGTAGTATGATTTTTGTAACTACTGTAATTGAGAACCATTTCTATGTTTGGTTTCTTAAACTCAACTTTCAGAAAAGGATATGCATGTAAATATAGATAAGAACTATATATGTGTAAATAGGAGAGGTATGTGAAAATAATTGTATAATAAATCATGAAAATGAAGAGTTTTGGTAAAAAAAATTGTATCCCAAGGATCTATAAAAACATTATGGTTTGACTGGACTTGAAATAAATAATAATTGGAGAAAATTGGGAAATTTAAAAATGCTTGATACAAATCAAAAAATATCTCCAAAACTAACATAGTTAACATTTCTTTTAATTTCACATTAATCAATTTCTATTTTAATTAAAAGAAAATTATTTATTTAAAATTCTAACAATTATGTAATTTAGATTAATTTATTATCTTACTTGATTTGACATCCTAGTCTAATATTCCACATAATAGGTGCCCTGAGCCTGGTAGGCCACTCGGCCTCAACCGCATCTCCTCGAATTCTAGAGGCTTCCAACAAGAAGTGAAGGCCTAGTGTGTGTATTTTCGGATAATATGCCTCCATCACTAGAGTGTAGCACAAAAAAATTAATTATAAATAGAGGTAAAATAGTGAATGAAATATAAGTAAATATATGGTAGAATGGAAAGAAACAAGGATAACAATAAATGAAGTAACTGATAAATGATACAAGCATACGAACACTAATGATGATATATTATGTATCTAGTAATCTAGAAAACATGGATAAAATTAGGATGAATACATTCTAAACCAAGTAACATAATAAAAACACATAAACTATCTCAACCATCTTGAGCTCTAGCTCGGTCATCTCCTACTAGCTTCATACTAACATAGTAAGAAATCAAGTGTTCAAAGCTGCATGATTCACTTTATCAACAACTTCATTCATGTAGTGTTTCCAGGAAACAATGGTTACTAAATAGGGTGTGAGATAAAAATCAACGGTCCATCACCAATGGTGTCTATAACATCGATCCTGTGTAATAAAAACGTAACAGTGTGAAATCATGGATATATAAAGTAATGTAGTAGATTGTAACTAAATACCCAAGTACCTACTTCAACCATCGGCTAGTGTATAAACATGTAACTAGTTTATTAATTAATTTATTACCAAATTATATTTATAGGTCACATTAGGAATTTCCATAACTAACTTCATAATCTCATGATAACATAAATAGTGAAGCTTCCAAGATGTGACAAGGCAATCGTGATTGATAATTGATAGGAAGTGGTTCCAAGGTAATTACCAAGGAATCCTAGACCACAAGGGCCACATACTTAGTATTAACTAAGAATGAATAAGGGGTAAGAGTGTAATCCAAGGAGCATCGTCCAAGGCATTCCAACAATAACATTTCTAACCATGTCCAAGGTATACAAAAAAAGTAAAACGGTAAATGTAACACCCGAGATTTTTATGAGAAATATTTTGTTTTTATGTTATATACATCATCGAAGGAATATTTCACTACACACAACACTAGCTTGTCTTTCTTTACACGCAATCGTGACCTTCCTCGATAGCTTGCGTTGTACGCAATACCGAGTTTCACAAAACAACGATATGCTATTAAAATATTATTAAAACTAGCCATTATGAATAGTAATACCCACTTTTTGAAATTTTATAAATTTTATCTTTCAAAATGGACTTCATTTTTGGATTCGTAATATCAAAATTTTCCTAGGGTGAATTTTTGGTATTTTTCTGAAAACATTCAATGTTTGATGAATAGTGAAAACACTAGGTTACTATTTAAAAACTGACTTTTATTTAAATAATTATTTACTTTATTTAAATTTATTTTATGTCAAAATTGATACATAATACCTCTATAAGTTCAAAGTAATTCATTGGAGTCATTTTATAATAATTTTATATATATATAAAATTTATTGAACTTCTCACTGTCTTTTACCCACCTCCTATGAGAGTTTAAAAATTTACATAAAACTTAATTTTACCACTCTATGAGTGGAATTTCGAAAATATGAGATACACGGTTAATATCAAGGAGTAAAATTTGGTTCAATAAGATAAAAATAATTTTTGGTGAATAGTAACTTTTTACTTTTTTTTACCACAGTTACAATTAAATAGGGTAATTAAGGGTAAAAATGATATTATTATTACCCTAACACATGTTTTAATTCTATTGGATAAGTTTAATTCGACCAAAAACAACCTTAGGAATAAAACATGACCATTTAGGTCCACTTGGATTAGATTAGGACATTTATTATTATTTTATTTAAAGAAGAGTTAAAAAAGTTAAAATCAATGTTTAATAACTAAAACATTTTTAATATAGTGTTATACATAAGATAACTTAGACTATAAATATTTATTAGAAAGATAAAGATATTTTATACATAATGGTATTTTATTTATAATTTTTAGACATTAAATAATTTAATTTATTTATGACACAATGATGATGCAATAATTACCTTATTAATGAAATATTAACATAATTGATATTATAAATACCCAAATAAATGTAATTTGAGACTTTTTATGAATTACACTAATTTTATAGGTTAATATGACATTTTATTATTGATTTAATTAACTTTTTTTGAACTAATCAGGCTGTTATGATTTTCAAAAAAAACAAATACCAAATAGTGTCAAAAAGTGACATAAAATAGTTTTTTAAAAAAATATTATTTTATTAATTGTTATTTTATTCCTAAAAATCAAAGGTTTGGAAAAATGACTTATATAAGGTTATATATATTAATAATTAACAAATTGGGGTTCTTTTGTCTTGTTATAGTATGTTTATTAACCATATAGTGTAAGAAAACAAGAAGACACGGTAAAAGTTAAATTATTTAACTTGAAGTTAAATCTATATGATAAGGTTAAAATAGTAACCTAAACTTGTATAAAATCTATTGGTTGAGAGGATTTCGACCCATCCCCACCATATCTTATAAATAAATCAATTTGAACCTATTAAAAACTGAATATGACTTTATAATAAAATAATATTTTATGTTTTTTCTAAGGTGCCCCTCTCCTCTCTTATAAAAGGGAACCTCCTCCCTCTCCTCCTCACACCACATTGCGTCTTCAATCTCAGCCAAACCCTGCCAATTTCTCTTCTCCACTTCCCTATTAAGATTCTAGAGGTCCTGGTATTCTTCAAATACCATCATTAGTGTCCTAAGAGGAGGTTTCAAAGAAGCGTGCCAAGGAAGAGGTAATATTCGTTATCGATTATTTCAAATTTATTTCTTCTTCTACTTAATCTTATTTAGTTGTTTCATTATGAAGTAATAACATTAGTATCACTCACATACTGATATGTTATTATAAATATGAAACAACCCTATTTCACCTTCTATCCATCCTACGGAAAATGAAATCACCGCGCATGCCTACGTACGGAATACCGTCTCCACGCCGTGCTGTAATCTGTTTTCCACCACCACCTTACTTGGATGTGTAAAATGGTGTAAATAATAACTATATATGATTATTGTAAAGTGATATTGATTCTGAAATATTATACATACACTTCAATACAATTCCATGATCATGGGAACAATATCATCGCTCGTGCGTACGTACGGCCTACCATCTCCACGATGTGATGTGACTCGTTCTACATGATCTTCATTGAATAATGATTGTATAAATCAATTTAATGAATAAATATGATATATATTATACTACTACCATTCTGTAAATGATGTATTTACAACCTAAAAATAGGAATAAGAATTTATTCGACAAAACACGCATAAGAACACAAAGAAATAAACACTCGAATAACTAGTAGCAATGAAATATTACTAATAAGAAGATAAGAATATTACCATATATGATATAATAAAAATGAGTACGATTCTGGAATAAGTCAATAACATTATTTAAATCATTATACAGGAGGTTCGGACACGTACGAAGCAAATTAGACCTAAGGTAAGGGAAAATCTCGGAATCTCATTTTTATCCGAGATTGTTTATACTTCATAATTTATTAGGGAATATTTATCATCCACATCCATGTTTCCTCAATATGTAATATTATTTCTATCCTCCTACAATTTTTTAAATCCAATTTTACCCTTCGGTGAGTTTTTAGTAAAAGATATGAAAGGAATCTTTTGTCGTTTTTAATACGAGGTGCTTTTTTGACTTTTCCGTCCAAAGTACGAGAAGAATTTTTTTTTAACGTATACGGCATGAATGGATTTTTAAAACATTATTTCCATGAAGCCTCATTTAAATAATTTCAAGTTTATTTTTAATTAACTTATTTTAGTTTAAAATTTTATGACATGTTAAGAAAGGAAAAATGTTTCTGAAGAAGAAAGGATATTTTCCTCAAGAATGGAGTTCAAGTGTTTTATCAAAATTATTTTCCAACTAAGATAATATAATGTTATGTTTCTATTCATATTTTTACATTTATTTGATTATGTTATGATGGAATTATTTTTATGAAGTCCTTTTATCATATATGATTTATGTTTTGATGGAATGATGTTTAAGAATCCCATTTTTATTACATGGGTTATGTTATGATTTATGATTTATGATCTTGTGGCACACATAAGAATGGTATCATTATGATATGGGTGGGACCTATATCTCCCTCCAATTCATTGGGTAAAGATTTATATCTCATGAAATATACATGGATAGAACATCAGGTTAATTTGGTTCAGTGATACAGGACTGAAACGAGGAGTGAACTCGGTTTAAAAATGGACTTTGTCCACTAAGATAGTCTTGGAAATGAGTCATGACTACTAAGAAATGATTCTCTATTATTATGTGTGTATGCCACAAAGTTTCATGTTATGATTATTGGGATTACATTTCACTACTATGATTTGTCCCATGTTATGAAATTATGATCTCTTTTGCAGGTTAAGATTTCCAAAATGTTATGTTATTATGAATATGATGTGATTGATATTTCTTTTATTTGCCCTTACTGAGCATTTGAGCTCACCCTTTTTTATTTTTTCTTCTCCCCATGTCAGGAAGAAGGGTATTAAGTAAGATATGCCAAAAGGGACTCTAGATATGATAAAAAAAGGGAGACAGTGTAGATGATTTATGAACCAGTTGTTTATGTTTCCCAGTTTCTAAAGACATTATACCTATACGGTACTTTCATGTTTTTATTATATGTTGAATAAGTGTGCTTCAATTTTGAAGTATTAACAATGTATGTAAAGTATGGGTCGTTAGAGTTGGTATCAGAGTAAGGGTATAGTCAACCTTTGGAAACTAGGATGTGAAAGCCTTAGTAAGAACTATAAGGATATGTCTAAGCATAGAACACAATCATAGTGTTTTAGAAATGGCCATGAATAACCTATGATAAGACCTTAAGTGTGAAATTTTATTCTTAATTATGTGGTTTTACTATTATGATTAGTGTTTCTCACACTATGCTTATTGGTTTTAGTCAATGGCTGGAAACCGAAGGAACCGTGTTAATGTGGAATGCGACAGGCAATGCAATGATTGTCCCCCTGAGAAAACAAACGTTATTTGAGATGGAATGAAAAATCATGTAGCCATGCTGACATAACTTTCTCAAGATATGAATCATGCAGTACTTACAAACGAGCAAAGGAAGGAGAAACATTCTGTTGAATCCTTCATGAGGCAGCATCCACCCTCATTCAGCTGCTCTACTGATCCATTAGTTGCTGAACAATGGATCAGTACTACTGAAAAATATTTTCAGTTCTTCAATGTTCTGAACATGATAAAGTTATCTTAGCAATATATCGTTTGGAAGGTGAAGTTGATCAATGGTGGAATCTTATTAAGAATAGGAGGCAAAGGGATGAAATTGAGTCCATGGAATGGGACGAGTTCAAGAAATTATTTTTCAATAATTACTTCCCTCGTATTCTTCAAACAAAGATGGAGAAGGAGTTTCTTGAACTAAAGAAAAGGATGATGAATTGGTTGGTACCTATGAAGCAAATTTTACAAGACTTACAAGGTACTCTTATGGGATTATTATCCAACCTGAGAGTAAGATCGATCGATTCTTTAGTGGCTTAAAACAAGTTCTTCAAAGGGGGTTAGCCACAAGGGACATCAATAGCTATGAGGAAATTGTTCGATGTGCTCTCAAGGTTGATATGGAGATTGGAGTAACCCATCAGTCATATGCATTTGATAAGAAGAGGAAAATGGAATTAAAAGGAAAATCTAAAGAGCACACTAAAAAGAAGATGAGTTTTTCCTTATGCTCAAAGTGTGGAAATAAACATGGAGGGAGTTGTCTTAAAGGGACAAGTAAATGTTTCAAATTTGGAAAAGAAGGTCATCGGGCATTTGAATGCCGTAATAACGGGAAGAAGATGTCTAGTGATGCGAACAAAGAAAAGGCTACATAGAATACACCTCCTACACTTCAATGTTACAAGTGCAAGGAAATGGGGCATTATGCCAATCAATGCTTTAAAACAAGATTTGTTGACGATGATCGACGTCAACATACTCTTAAGGCCAAATACAAAGGAAAGCCACATGCAATTTCTATCAGCGATGTGGAGTACGATAACGAAGTGGTGAAAGGTACACTTACCATCAACTCTAATTAGAAAATGTTTTATTTGATTCTAAAACCACCCACTCTTTTATTTCTGAAGAATTTTCTAAGAGTATCACTGTACTACCTCAACAATTAGCTTTTGAGTTAGCTGTGATAACCCCTAATGGCACAACAGTCGCATCAAAAGTTTACAATTCTTCTCCGATTGAAGTTTGTGGGAAAGTTCTTCCTACAAATATTGTGATCCATCCTATAGTGGAATTTGATGTAATTCATGTCATGGATTTGATTTATTTATATGGTGCTAATATAAATTGATAAAGAGGGGAAGTCATATTTCATATTCCAGATCAATCTATGATCGTTTATCGATGTCATAATGAACATAACATTCCGTTGGAACGTTCTTCCATATTATGGGTCTTGATTCCACTAAATGAAGGTTATTTATCTCAAATGGTTGGTGAGAAACTCACGATTAAGAATATGACCATTGTATGAGAGTTTTATGATGTCTTTCTAGAGGAATTTCATGGTCTTCCACCAAATCGTGAAGTTCAGTTTTCAATTGAACCCATACTGGGTGCTATACCCATTTCAAAGACACCTTATAGAATGGACCCAATTGAGTTGCAGGAATTGAAGAAGAAACTCCAAGGGAATCTTGATAAGGGATTCATACGCCCTAGTGCATCACCTTGGGGAGAACCTGTTTTCTTTGTTAAGAAGAAAGATGGATCAATGAGACTCTTCATTGATTATTGAGAACTTAACAAGATCACTATCAAGAACAAATATCCTCTCCCACGCATTGATGACTTATTTGACCAACTACACGGAGCTCAATACTTTTCCAAGATTGATCTTCATTTAGGGAACCATCAATTAAGGGTCAAAAGGGAGGATATACCAAATATGGATTTCCGTACAAGGTATGGACACTATGAATTTATATTGATTCCATTTGGTCTTACTAATTCCCATGCTATCTTCATGGATCTAATGAATAGAGTCTTTAGAGACTATCTTGATTAGTTTGTGGTAGTCTTTATATACGATATTCTTGTCTATTTAAAGAGAAAGAAAGAACATCAAGATCACTTGAGAATTGTATTAAAGACCCTGAGGAAGGAGAATCTTTATGCCAAATTTACCAAGTGTGAATTTTGGCTTCAAAAAGTTTCAGTTTTGGGTCACATAATCTCAAAATAGGGGATATCTGTGGATCCAGAAAAAATAGAGGTTATTGAAAGATGGTTGAGACCAACAATAGTAACTGAGATCCAAAGTTTTCTTGGTTTGGCTGGATATTATCAATGTTTTGTGAAATATTTTTCAAGATTATCTAACCCACTCACCAAATTGACTCAAAAATGAGTTAAGTTTGTTTGTAAAGAGGAATGTGAAGAGAATTTCAAGGAGTTAAAAAGAAGATTATCCAGTGCACCTGTGCTCGCACTGCTTTGTAGTGGAGAAAGGTTTGTGATCTATAGTGATGCATCCAAGAAGGGAAATGGGTTTGTTCTCATGCAAAAGGATATGGTGATAGCTTATGCCTCACAACAGTTGAAAATAAATGAGCAAAATTACCCAAATCATGATTTGGAATTATCTGTAGTAATATTTGCATTAAAGATTTGGAGGCATTATCTTTATTGTGAAAGGTGTGATATTTATACTAATCATAAAAATTTAAATTATATTTTCACACAAAAGGAGTTAATATGCGCTAAAGAAGACGGTTGGAGCTGATTAAGGATTACGACTGCTCAATTCATTACCACTCGGGGAAAGCAAACCAGGTGGCAGACGCATTAAGTCGACAAGACCATGCTAGATTATCCATGATGAGGATCACAAAAGATCCAATATTTATGGATTTACAAAGGATGGATCTTGGAATTTTAATGCAAGGGGAAAATATTATCTTTCTCAAATGAATGTTCAAGCATCTATACATGAGAAGATTAAAGAGGCACAGAAAGAAGATGTAGAGTTACAAAAGAAGATGAGAAATGTTCCTAAATTTCTCATTGATTGTGATGAAATAATAAGGTTCAGGAATCAAGTTTGTGTTCCTCCCATCCCTGAATTAAAGAAGGAGCTACTATATGAGGCTCATAGTTCTTCATTCTCTATTCATTCTGGAAGCAAGAAGATGTATAGGGACCTGAAAGAGTACTTCTGGTGTGATGGCATGAAAAGAGATGTTGCTGAATATGTCTCTCAATGCTTGGTTTGTCAGCAAGTTAAAGCTGAGAGACAGAAATCTAAGGGGATGTTACAACTATTACCCATACCCGAATGGAAATGAGAAAACATTAATATGGACTTTGTCACCGGACTTCCTAAAACATCCAAAGGACATAATGCTATCTGGGTCATAGTTGATCGTCTTATAAAGTCAGCACACTTCATTTCTATTAGAGAGGATTTCTCTCTTGATCAGCTTGCTAGGATATATATAAAGGAAGTGTTAAGATTACATGGAGTACCACTTTCCATTATATCTGATCGGGATCAGAAGTTTACCTCAAAGTTTTGGTGAAGTCTTCAGCATAATCTGGATACAGAGTTGAGTTTCAGCACTGCTTATCATCCTCAGACAGACGGTCAGTCTGAGAGGACAATTCAAACTCTATAAGATATGTTAAGATCATGCTCTATGGATTTCAAAGGTGGTTGGGATCAACACCTACCATTGTTGGAATTTTCTTATAATAATAGCTTTCACTCCAGTATTCATTTGGCTCCTTATGAAGATCTCTATGGAAAGAAATGTTGAACTCCAACTTGATGTGATGAAGTTGGGGAAAGAAACATATTAGGACCTGATATTGTGGATGAGATGGTAGAAAAGGTTGGATATATTCAACAACACATAAGAGCAGCTCAAATTCAACAAAAACTTTATGCTGATAACCGAAGAAAAGACCTAAAGTTTGAAGTGGGTGATAAAGTGTTCTTAAGAATATCTCTTTGGAAAAGAGTATTGAGATTTGGAATGAAGGGAAAGCTAATCCCTAGGTATATCGGTTCTTTTGAAATACTGGATCATGTTGGGAAGGTAGCTTACCGATTGGCGCTTCCACTGAATCTCTCTCAAGTTCACAATGTGTTCCATGTATCTCTCCTGGGAAAGTACATATTCAATCCTTCACATGTACCCGACTCAGAAGTTGTACCGATGGAGCAAGATCTTTTTTATGAAGAACATCCAATAGAGATTCGGGATCGTAGAAAAAATGTCTTATGGAACAAGACCACTCGCTTGGTTAAAGTTTTATGGAGGAACCACCAATTAGAAGAAGCTGCATTGGAACTTGAGGATATGATGAGGGAGAGTTATCCTCATCTGTTTGTTACAAAGTGACGAATTTTGAGGGAGAAATTAATTTTAAGGGGGGTAGAATGTAACATCCGATATTTTTATGAGAAATATTTTTTTTATGTTATATACATCATAAAAGGAATCTTTGAATACACACAACACTAGCTTGGCTTTCTTTACACACAATTGTGACCTTCCTCGATAGCTTGCGTTGTACGCAATACCGAGTTTCAGAAAACAACGATATGCTATTAAAATATTTTTAAAACTAGACGTTATGAATAGTAATACCCACTTTTTGAAATTTTATAAATTTTATCTTTCAAATTTGACTTAATTTTTGGATTCAGAATACCAAAATTAACTAGGGTGAATTTTTGGTATTTTTCTAAAAACATTCAATTTTTGAGGAATAGTGAAAAAACTATGTTACTATTTAAAAACCAACTTTTATTTAAATAATTATTTATTTTATTTAAATTTATTTTAGGTTAAAATTGATACATAATACCTATATAAGTTCAAAGTAATTCATTGGAGTCATTTTATAATATTTTTAGATATATAAAAAATTTTATTGAACTTTTCACTGTCTTTTACCCACCTCCTAGGAGAGTTTGAAAATTTACATAAAACTTAATTTTATCACTTCTATGAGTGGAATTTCGAAAATCCGAGAGACACAGTTAATATCAAAGAGTAAAATTTGGTTCAATAAGATAAATTTTTTTTGGTGAATAGTAACTTTTTACTTTTTTTACCACGGTTAAAAGTAAATAGGGTAATTATGGGTAAAAATGATATTATTATTACCCTAGCACATGTCCTAATTCTATCGGATAAGTTTAATTCGACCAAAAACAACCTTAGTAATAAAATATGACCATTTAGGTCCACTTGGATTAGATTATGACATTTATTATTATTTTATTTAAAGAAGAGATAAAACAGTTAAAATCAATGTTTAATAACTAAAACACTTTTAATATAGGGTTATTCATAAGATAATTTCGACTATAAATATTAATTAGAAATCTAAAAATCTTTCCTACATAATGGTATTTTATTTATAATATTTAGACATTAAATAATTCAATTTATTTATGACACAATGATGATGCAGTAATTACCTTATAAATGCAATATTAACATAATTGATATTATAAATACCCAAATAAATGTAATTTTAGACTTTTTATGAGTTACACTAATTTTATAGGTTAATATGACATGTAATTAATGATTTAATTAACTTTTTTTGAACTAATAATTCTGTTATGATATTCACAAAAATCAAATACCAAATAGTGTCAAAAAGTGACATAAAATAGTTTTTAAAACAAATATTATATTATTAATTTTTATTTTATCCCTAAAAATATAAGGTTCTTCCAAATGAATTAGATAAGGTTATATATTTTAATAATGAACAACTTGGAATTATTTTTATGAAGTCCTTTTATCTTATATGATTTATGTTATGATGGCATGATGTTTAAGAATCCCATTTTTATTACATGGTCTATGTTATGATATATGATTTATGATCTTCTGGCACACCTAATAATGGTATCATTATGAGATGGGTGGGACCTATATCTCCCTTCAATTAATTGGGTAAATATTTATATATCATGAGATAGACATGGCTGGAATGGCAGGTTAATCCGGTTTAGTGATATAGGACTGAAATGAGGAGTGAACTCGGTTCAGAAATGGACTTTGTCTGCTAAGATAGTCTTGGAAATGAGTCTTGACTACTAAGAAATGATTCTTTATGATTATGTGTGTATTCCACAAAGTTTCATGTTATGATTATTGGGATTACATTTCACTACTATGATTTATCCCATGTTATGAAATTATGATCTCTTTTGCATGTTAATATTTCCAAAATGTTATGTTCTTATGAATATGATGTGATTGATATTTCTTTTGTTGTCCCTTACTGAAAATTTGTGCTCACCCTTTTGTATGTTTTCTTTTCCCCTGGTCAGGAAAAAGGGTATTAAGTAAGATATTCCAAATGGGGCTCTATATATGATAAAAAAATTGGAGACAATGTAGATGATTTATGAACCAGTTGTTTATGTTTCTCAGTTTCTAAAGAAATTATACCTATACGGTCCTTTCATGGTTTTGTTATATGTTGTAATAAGTGTTCTTCAATTTTGAAGTATTAACAATGTATTTAATGTATGGGTTGTTAGAGGAAATAAGTAATGGTCAGGCCCAAGGTTGTAAACAAGGAACCTCATGTCATTTCAGATCTAAGGAGTGTATTTCATTCATACTATAATAATAATGAAGGGTTCCTATGGTTTCATACCATAAATCCATAGGTAGATAAGTATTGGTTTCACAAGTAGGTCATACCCATGGAAACCGACATCCTGTAATCAAAATGACCTACTTGGGTACCCAAGGAATTTCCTCTAGAATCCAAGAGCTCACATGATTCAAGCCTTACTATAATGATTTCAAGGTCAATGTACATAAAGGGTCACCATACATTAAATTCATTATAGTTAATCTGTTTATATGATGACTATTCCATTATCAAATTTACTTGCTTTAATCCTTACCTTTCATTAGTTTGAAAATTCCAAGTAGTAAGAAACCTTTTAATTAAAACCATATAATTCAAGTTCAATTTATAAGGTTCACTCCACTTCCTTCCATGAACATGGAATGGTGTTCTATGAACATTTAACCAAACATTCATTTACATTTAATAAGTCTAAGTAATATACATAAGTATGATTTCCATAATATCATTTTAATTAATTACTTACATTTAATCACTTACCTTAGGCGGGTCAAGTGGAAGTGATATGGTATAATATAAACACAACTTCATGATTTAATAATAATTTAATATAAGGAGGATTACCATTAGAGTGGTCAATCTCAAACACACCTAAATGGTGGCTCAAGTGTCAAAACACTAGAAACATAATTATGGAATACCACCCTACATGGGGTGGATATCGTTGTGGATGTAACCACACAAAAAACATATCAAAAAAATGGAAATATTCTACCCATTCATTTCTAATGACCATAATAAAGGCATATAAATTCAATAAACATCACCTGATGAAATCAGTGGTCCCTACACGTCTATTCCAAAATCATTGAACTTTAGGGATGTGTTATAGACCACCCACGTCATAATCATATGAATCTCCTCCTCCAATATCAGCCACTAATTTGGATTGGATCAAATTAGATCTAAAAAATGAGTAAAAGGGATCACACCTCAATAAGTAGGTCGAGAGAAAGCGAAACAAATAATGAATTAAGAAAACACAATTAATTACCGTAGCACATCCAACGTGAAAAACAGAAATTCGATCAGATCTAAGATGAAGGGTATATTTCAATCACTATATTAGGTCTTCAAAGAGCTCCAAATGAGGAGAAATATATGTTCTATCCACTAGAATTCATAAATAGGGAAGGAGGGTTGAGGTAATTAGATCACTAAGGGAAAATTGGTAAAATCACCTAAAAATTATCCTATGCATAGTTTGGCCACATGGTTTTCAAAACCGTGCACCAACCATGCATGGATACCTAGACAAAAGGGGTACTCGTATGGTTAGGCTGCACGGTTTGAGGAACTATATGCTAACAATGCAATTTTTTTCCCGAAAATTCTGACCATCTACATGGTTTAGGGTAATCGTGCTTCCTCCCCACATGGTTTACTCTAACCACATAATACGGCCATTTTTCCAAAAATTTGGCTTTAGAGATCTGAACAAGCCCTGAACACCCCTGATACATTTGTGAACTCATTAAGAATCCACTTTAGCTCCATAAAAGCGAAGTATGAAAAACTTTAAAGGATTTGTACCTGATTCTAAAACAAGGTTCTTACAATCTTCCACCCTTAAAGGAACTCATCCTTGAGTTCACATTTCAAGGGAAGTGAAACACTATCTAATAATAACTCGGGTAAATGTACGTGTATATTTATCTCCTTATCAAAATTATCATCCTATAAATGATCATGTTGTCATAGCACCCATACTGGAGGAATGGACCGGCCTCGGAGAGTCTCCATTCTCCAAACAATGATGTTTATAGGATACTCCTCAAATGAAGCATTGTCATCAAGATATAATTCTTCAGGATCAAAAGTATGAGATGGGTCTTCATGATATTGGTGAAGCTGTAAAACATGGAAAATATCATGCGCAACACAGTACCTCGAAGTTAATAGCAATAGATAGGTTACCGTGATAACTCACTCCAAAATCTCAAATGGACCTATAAAATGTGTCAATAACATCCCATGCCTCTATATCCATCTATGCACTAACCTAGGAAACACCCATAAGAAAACATGATCCCTAGTATTGAACTCGAGAGGTTGTTAAGGGCGATCAAAATTAGATTTTTGTTCCTAGGCTAAAAAGTACGCATACACTTCCTGATCATCTAGACCCTATCTTAATTCTCTTGTATGTGATGAGGACCTATTAAGACTACCTCACTTGCCTCTATCTAGCATAGGGGTGAACGCCATGACCTAACATACAAGGCCTCATAATGATCTTTCAAAATTGTCACTTAAAAGATCTTATTACAGGCAATCATGAAGAGAAAGAAATGCTTCTCCCAAAACCCACTGAAATTAAGTACACTTTCCCATATCATGTACTCTATAACCTTTATCATTTATTCTAACTTCTTATAGGTATTTGGGGGAAAATATGTTCTTAGAACCAATTGTTTACCCATATCTTTCTGCATGCCCTTCCAGAACTATGATGTAAAATGAATGTACCGATCAAAAATGATAGTACAATGGAACCAGTGTAGTCATATGATCTCATAGACATATAGTCTACCTATCTCATAAATTTAGAAAGTCTTCTAAATAGGAATGAAGTGGGATGATTTTTTTATCCATTCAATATGTACCCATACAACGTCGCTACCCCTTGGAGACTTAGGAAAGACGACTACAAAATCCATAGTAATATCCTCCCATTTCCAGTCTAATACTGGAAGTGGCTGTAACAAGCCTTCTGGTCTCTAGTGATCCACCTTCACATGCTGACATGTGGAATAACTAGTGATAAAGTCTGATATCTAAAATTTCATCTTAGGACCCCAATATTGTCATCACATATCTTGATACATTTTTGAGATTCCAGGATGAACTACCCATTTAGAAGTTTGAGTCCCATGCATTAACTCCTCTATAATATCTGTAGGAACCTAGACTGGTCCATGTATACCTAGGATTTCAACTCTATTCATAGACCAATCTAGAGGTGGGTCATCTCATGATATAAACTCATGGATAATCGAGCCCTAAAGATATAATTTTTTTCCATTTATCTTCTCAAGGAGGGAAGAGTTAATTTTAAGGTGGAGAGGTAAGTCTGCTCGTGACTTTCATAAAAATACCTAGGTATCTTATAGAATAGGGCCATCAATTTCCATTAATTAATGGTTTCTCTTATGTCATGTGCATGATTTTTTTGACTCAATTCATCAGTGACTACATTTCCCTTTTCAGGGGTAAGGGCAAGCTCAAAATCTAAGTATTGAAAATTTTCAACCAATCTTTGTTATATGAGATTCAAGTCATGTTGTGAAAATATATATTTTAGGCTCTTGTAGTCTGCATACAACACAAAGAGCTCACCCATCAGGTAGTGTCTCTAACTACTTAAGTCATGGACAACTATTGTTAGAACATGGTCATGTGTCAGGGTGTTTCTCTCATGATTCCTCAACTGCCAAGATCCATATGAAATGACTCTATTCTCCTATATGGGAACTACTCCTAAATTGATGCCAGATGCATTATAGAATATGGTATATAATCTTTCAGGCTCTGTCATAATTAGAATAGTTGTAAAGAAAATCCATACTTTCAGCTCCAAAAAGGATTTTTCACATACTTCAAACCATTGGAACTTAACACCCTTATTTTTTAGGGCTAGAGAGAAGTAAAGTAAAGTGTAATAAGTCCTATATGAAAGTCCTATAATATCCATCTAGCCCTAATAAGCTATATATATTTAACATGTTCTTTGGATTCTCCCTGGAAACCATAGCACTAACTTTCCCAGGGTCAAATGATACTCTTGATTCCAAGATAATTTGACCCAAGAAGTGAACTTCTTGAATCTAGAAGTGTCACTTAGAAATCTTATCATACATATGATTCTCTCTTTATGTACTCAGAATGATCTCAAGATACTTATCATGGCCTCTATGAGTTTGAGAATATACCAAGATATCATCCACAAATACAATGACAAAAAAATAAAAATTGGGGTGAAATTCCCTATTCATCATAGACATGAAAACGATGGGTGCATTATTAAAACCAAACAGCATAACTAGGTAATAATATAGACCATAACTTCTTTGGAATGTTTTATGAGGTGTGTATGATAGCTTAACTACAGCTAAATATTGGTTGATCTCAGACTGATCTTAGAGAAGACCATATCTCCTTAGAGTTGGTCAAATATATCATTTATATGAGGAAAAAGATATAGATTCTTTACAGAAATCTAGTTCAAATTTTTGTAATCCATGCATATATGAAGGGTCTCATCCTCCCTCTTAGAGAAAATCATGATTGAACCCTAGGAGGAAGTGTTGGGACATATGAAACCTTTGGGCTCAAGGTCCTCTATCCTCCGATTGATCTCCTAGAGCTCTATAGGTTCCATTCTATACAAAAGAATGGACACTGCAGATACTCCTATAATTATCTCAATCAGGAAATCTACCTCTATATCAAAAGGTAATCCATAAAAATATTCAAGAAATACATCCCTGAAATTATATAATACTAGAGGAAATTTGTCCTATTGTAAACCCTATTCCTTCCTAAAGATATTGGAAATCTGGGTGGCCACTCCACCTAGCCCATGATGCTATACTCTAGCTCTACTAGCTTGGACATCCCACTAACCCTTATGATGATAACTGATAACCTCTTGTGATTTAAATGATACCCTTCAATGATAGAAGTCTATAAAGGAATGATATAGAACCAACCAATCCATCTCAAGAATGAAATCGATGTGTGTCGTCTCAAGAACAAAGAGGTCCCATAGAAAGTAATAACTGCTTACCTCAAGGGGTAGTCCTTGCACTGGAATATTCCCTCTGATCGTGACACTAACGGTGTATATAGGGTAATTACACCATAGTAAAACAATATTTCTATCCAAAGTATTTTCATGATATATTAAGAGATAAAACACTGCAAATCACCATTATCAAATAAAGTTGTTACTCTAGTGGTTGCTACTAGAATAGTATAGCATACTCTATATAGTCTTGTAGATTAATCCTTTAATATCATCTATAAATAATGAAACCTACATGATCCCTAACCTTGTGAAATAACAGGACTACCACAATAAAAATTGATTTTCTAGTGTTGATGGTGATCAGGGGTCTGGTTACCATGGCCAAGACCTCCTCCTCGACTTGTCCCGTCGATGATACTCAGACTCCCTGCTTGACAAGGCATGAATGAACCTGCTCTTAAAGTTGGAGCTAGAGGGGAACCTCTTCCACTAGAATCTGATGAAAAGTTGTTGGCCTGAGTAGATAAATCAAGAGGGGGAGGGGTGAATTGAGTTACTATGAAAATTTCTGTCAAATAGGTTCTTTACAAAATAATATCCCCTTATAAAATTAAACACAAATTTAGTTTGTGGTGAATTTATAAATGTCTTGAAGGTTCAATTTGATTCTCAGAAAATTGATTAGTTCTTAGTTTTACTAAGCTATAGATTAACAAAACTTTTGAAGCAAAACTAATTATTCAAAATAGATATAAAAACTTGCTAAACTAACTATCAAAGTTTAGGTTATCTTAATGCATGAAATACATATCACATAATAAATATAAGATAATCAACACAATGGATAAAAAAAGAGGTTCAGTCTCAAGCCAAGACATAGTCCTCTTTGCTTGGTGATCACCTGCCACCAAGTTGTTTATATTAATAAACTTTTGATCCACACCCTAGATCAGGGTTCACAACAGCACACCCGGCTGTTCAGTCACACTTGAACTCTACCACAGTTATTCGTGGGAAATAAAACTAAACAGATCACAATGAATCTCTTCCACAGTTCTACATGGGATACAAGTGTATGAAGTGATTGATTATGAGTATAGTTTTATATCCTCTAGTTATTCTTAGGAGATAGTGTGTGTGATACAAACAAATATACACACTGCTCAATTAGTAAAGATAAAACAAAAAAGAGTTAAGAAATAGAATATTGATAATTATTCTCTCCATGTTGGGAAGTAATTCTCTAGACTCAATGGATGTTTAGAAAATGGTATTTGAGTCCTATTCTGGATGTTGTCTTCAGAACAGATGATCACAGTTTCTATAATCTAGCTTCAAGGAGTGAAAAGGTTCAACTCTTAAATGTCTCAATGTACACTGATATTTTTGGAGAAAGTTGCTTGTTACAAACTTCTTGTAATCTCGAGTGCTTATTTCCTCTCTTTTAGTATTTGCACAGTCTATACCTCAACGTGTCTCAGTGGGTCTTAGCATGTACTTCTTGTGTGCTACACTTATTTAACATGAAAGATGAGGTCCTTTTATACTCTAGGATCCTCTATGCATAAAGATCTCTACACATGCATGTACCTCGTACTGTCTACGAATAGTCCTACACACAACATTAAAAAATTTCAGAAACATTAATTTGTCTAAATATGACCATTAGAAATAAATTTTATTAAAGAAATGGAAACAGTTATTTATGACTATCTGTGAGTCATCTTCAGTCTGTTGTCTTTTCTTTGGTAACATCATTCTGTCATCTTCGATGTGTCATCTTCAGTGTGTCATACTTCAATTTTCTAAACTTTGGTGTGTCATCATTGTTGTGTCGACTTCAATCTATCAAACTTCGGTCTATCAACTTCGTTGTGTCAAACTTCGGTATGTCGAACTTCGGTGTGATGAATTCGATGTGTCAAGATTTGGTGTGTCGACTTAGGTGTGTAAAACTTTGGTGTGTCGACTTCAGCGTGTTGACCATTGGTGTGTCGACTTCATTGTGTAAAAATTCAGTGTGTCGACTTCGGTTTGTCAACCTTCAGTGTGTCGACCTCGGTGTGTCAAACATCGGTGTATCGACTTCGGTGTGTCAAACTTCGGTGTGTCAAACTTCAGTGTGCTGACTTCAGTGTGTCAAACTTCGGTCTGTCGAACTTCGGTCTGTCGAACTAACCATAACTGCCAGGGAATCTAGAAATATTGCAAAGTGTCTGTCTTACCAGACTAAGTTTTATGAAAACGTTTATGTATAAATATATTTATAAACATATTTATTCATGAATATAAGCTATTGACTTGTTAAAGTATATGGTTCTGAATGACATAATTGATTCTCATAGAGATATTAAAATTTCATGAAAGAGTAGAATCTGTATATTGAAATTATTTGTGATTATGAAAACAACTTTATCATAGAGGGTCCAATAATCTCCCCCTTTTGATAATCACAAATTATAGAATACATTCAAATATATAGAATAAATATATCTCAACATAGCATATGACACTGAGAGTGAGAGTCGAAAGTGAGAGTCGAAAGTGAGAGTTTCCAATATGACAAAAGTCATTCCGTGTTTGAAATTGTAAAAAAACACCCCCCCTCACTAAATGGATTAAGGTGAGTATATGCCATGTGTTCTAAACCAAAAACAATTCCCCCTTAGATAATTTAGTTATTCTTAAATATAATGTATGCCTTCTATTTTTTTCTCCCCCTTTTGTGATTACCAAAAAGAGAAGAGATAAAAAAGGAGAAAAACACAAGAAGGATTTGCATTAAAAGGTAGAAAAGTACAAGGAAAACAAAAATATAAAATCTTTATCAAAAGATACAATCCATCATTAAGGGTTTGGATGATGAGGAGCTTTGACATTGTCTGAAGGATCCAATAGATAAGGAGAGGGTTTGGGAATCGCAGAGGGTAGAGGTGGTCTGAGGATAACACCAAGATGAGAAACACCTATAGGAACAGTAGCTGCAAGGGTAGGTCGCCTTTCCAACAACACCTAACTTGGATTCTACTATATAAGGCTTGGTTGAATCTAAGTAAGAGCTTGAGAGACAGTAATTTGAGCAGAAGGTCGAGTGGCTGTACCAAGAAAAGCAACTGGAGGGACCACAATAGCCTCATCCTGAACATACAGATAAGGTCTGAGCAAGTTGATAAAGTCATTAATGATTTCACCACCATATTTCATGGCTTTCTCAAAGTCATCATTATTTTCCATAAATTTACTCAACAAAGGGGTAAACTCTTTCAATTGGAGAACTTTATTTTTGAATGCTTCTTTGACTGGAGGAATTCTAATATTTTCTACGAGAAACTTAAATTTATTGATGAGATCATGCTTGGTTTATATCTTAGTGAAATACTTATCCACCTTTTCTTGAATCTCTTTCTGAGCTGCAGAGGCTTCATTTGTGCACTGTCTGACCATATTGTACACAAGATTTGTATTTATGTGAACATTTTCAAGAGTTCTTTGTCTAGAGCACTCTAAAGTTTTTGAATTTCCTCTCTCATCATAACCTTGAGAGACTCCAAATTAGCAACAACACTTGTCCCACTCCTAGAACTAGATGGGCCAGTCAAAATTTTTCCAAGATCTTCTATCAACCTTTTTAGATCTACACTGAGTAGATGAGTTACCAAGTTCCTAAGAACATCAAGAACAACACTAAATGAGGTCTTGAAGTTAGATGTTAATGAATTCAACTCAGTTCTCATCTTTCTTAATTCTTCTCTCAACAAAATGTTGTGTCTAATAATGGTTTTTTTGTAGTAATAAGATTCGGTTGAATCTCCTGGATCACCATTCTTGCAATCTTTTCTGCATTAGAATTTGAGATACTTATGGAGGTGGAGGCTTCACTCCTGGATCCAACCGAGGCTTTTATAGACTCACAAATATCAATTCTGAATTGTTTCAAATCAGACTTAGTGACATAGTTACTGGGAACTACCTAAGCTACTAGGTCTGCTGCTGGAGATGAAACTGGTGGAATAGGTGCAGCAGGTTCTAGGTCATCTTGGACATGTGGAGAAGGAGGAGAAGACACCCTTTCTTCATTCGAGACATAATCCAAACCAAAAATAATATATCCTGTATCACTATTCCACTCTCTAGTACTGGTCCAGTCACTAGGCTGAACAGTTTCAATTCTTACCCTTCATCCCTGAGGCTCAAAAATGACATCAATATCATAAACTACTTCATCCTAGTCTCTGGCCACAATAACTTGACTGGGAACAGGAACCAATAAAACTTCAGGTTCTACCTATGCACCAACTACTTCAGCATCACCATGTACTTCCTCAATTTGAGGCACTGGAACTACATCTTATTCCTCATCCTCATCACCTAATAAAGATTCTCTTGAGGGAAATTCCATAGGTGGACTAGCAGGTCCATAAGTCATAACCTTGGGACTTTAAGAAATATCATGATAACTCCTATTGTCAAAAGGAGATCCATCTTACCTAGGCACTTCAGCCTCAGCTTCTTCGTCAGAATAAACTGGAACTTCTCCTGGTTTGAGATCTAGATCAACTTGGTTCGTTGATCTAGAAGGATGGTCAACCGGATTGAAATCCTCATATAGCCTTTCCTCATCTCCGACCCAAAATCTCTTACATGGGTTCCATAAGATTTTCATCCTCTTACAAATGTATTTTTAATGACAAGATCCACTATAGGAACTTATCACTTAATCTCCATCTTCTACACAATCTAATTTTTTTCAACATGGAAAAAATCATCCTCAGATAATATAAACAGTTTTCCATCTTGGATGGCTTAATCAAATCAGAGATAAGCAACATAAAATATCTGCACAGATTCAATTTTATTCCATGTTTCAACCAAAATATCAAGAAAAGATGCTAATATTTCACAGCAGAGAAATCTCCCTTCCTTGGGAAGATTTTATGTTGTATGAACATAAAAATAAGTCTTACTTCTCCTTCAAATTCATTTGCAACAGTCCTCTTGGATTATTCATTTCTATTCAGCATTTTTAAAGAATCTTAATAGGAAAAAAAATTGGAGAAGGTGAAATGTTACCAGGATAATCAGCATAGACACCTTCATGAGGAACCTCTAAGAATTCATCCCATTCTATAGACAAAAAAACCACTTCCTTTCCCTTTACCATATATTTCATCTTTTCTACCTCAACTTTATCCAGTGATATACTCAAATACTGAGAAAATTTGTTCACTATCTAGGGATAATAGGGTCTTTCAATTTTGGTGAACCAACTGATCCATCCTTGCGATTCCATCACATTTAACAGAAATGATTTGCTTGACAGAAGCCCTTCAGCAGACACCTCCTTTTCAGCTGTAACTACTCAACTTTATAAACATGGTTTCGTAGTCCCACTAGACTCGCCTTTCTGATTCTTAGAAGAAGGATATTTTCTAAGTTCTTCTATTGCGTGCTTAGTTCTTTCCATGATGAAGCTTCTAATTCCAATTGTGTTGGGAGGTCGAGAGTCGAGAGAGAGTACGACAAAAGGAAGAAGGCTTTACGGCTGTAGATAAGGTGAAAGTTTGGGTTGTATTGGACATAATATATCATTTAGGGATTGTAAATCATAAAACATAAGAATTTAAACGTGGTAAAAGGAATAATACAAAATAGTTTCATTTTATTTAAAGCAGAAAAAATTTACAAAATAGTCCTTAAATATATTGGTGTCAAAGAATCGGTTTCAAGAAGATCCGTTTCATGGGAGATCGGTTTGACATGATCGGTTTCAAGAAGATTGGTTTGATAGGATTAGTTTCAAGAACATCTATTTTACTAGATTGGTTTCAAGAAGATTGGTTTGACAGGATCGGTTTCAAGATGATTGGTTTGACAGGATCGATTTCAAGAAGATCGGTTAGACATGATCGGTTTCAAGAAGATCGGTTTGACTGGATCAGTTTCAAGAAGATCGGTTTGACAGGATCGGTTTCAAGAAAATCAGTTACTGATTTATCATTCATAATTCATGTATAATGTAATTGATTCTCTTATAATATAAGGGTTTAGTGAATATATCATCCAGCTGATGTTCAGTCCTAATAAACTCAAGAGTTATATCGCCTTTTTGATAGTGATCTCTCAAAAAGTGATGTCTTACATCAATATTCATTTTTCTAGAATGAGATATTGGATTTCTAAAAAATTTAATAGCACTTGTGTTGTCACATTTTATAGAGACTTGTCTGAATTGATATCCATAGTCTAGTAAAGTGTGTTTCATCCATAGAATTTGAGCACAACAACTACCAGCCACTATATATTCAGCTTTGTCATTAGATAATGCAACCGAATTCTGTTTTTTATTACACCATGATAGTAGTTACTTTCCAAACATGTGACATGTTCCATAGGTAATTTTTCTCTTTAACTTACTACTAGAAAAGTCAGCATCTAATAACTTATTAAATCAAATGGTTGTCCTCTTGGAGGAAATAGTCCTAAGTTGGGACAATATTTGAGATATTTGAAATTCCTTTTAACAACATTTAAATTATATTTTTTGGGATTATCTTGAAAGAGAGCACACATGAATACAATGAACATAATCTTAGGTCTGCTAGAATTAAGGAAGAGAAGACTCCCTATCATACCTCTGTAGTTGTTTTGACCACTGGTTCTCCAGTTTCATCAGCAACCAACTTACAAGTGGTACGCATAGGTGTATCACTTCCTTTACTACCATCCAATACAAAATGTTTTAAAACATCTTTAGTATATTTAATTTGATTTAGAATAATACCATCTTTATTTTGAAAAATCTGAAATCCAAGGAAAAATTTAAGTTCTCCCATTAAACTCATTTCAAATTCATTTTTAATTATTTTTGAAAAATTAGTACATAAAGAATTTCTAAAAGATTCAAAAATTATATCATCTATATAAATTTGAACTATTAAAACATCATTGTAAATCCTTTTAATAAACAAATTAGGATCTATTATTCCTTTAGTAAAACCTTTTAAAATAATAAATGAACTAATTTTATCATATAGAGCTCTTGGAGCTTTCTTTAAACCATATAATGCTTTAGAAAGTTTAAAAACATGGTTTGAAAAATAGGGATTTGTAAAACTAGGGGGTTGTTCAACAAACACATCCTCAACTATAAACCCATTTAGAAAATCACTTTTAACATCCATTTGATAATGTTTAAAATTCAGATGAGCTGCATAAGCAAGTAGTATCCTAATGGACTTTAACCTAGATATAGGTGCAAAGGTCTCCTCAAATTCTATTCCTTCCTCTTGACTGTAACCTTGTGTGACGAACCAAGCTTTGTTTCTAACTATATTTCTAGAATCGTCAAATTTGTTCCTAAAAACCCATTTAGTGACTATTTTCAAGGTGTCCTTAGGTATTTCAACTAGTTCCCATAACATATTTCTTTCAAATTGATTTAATTCATCTTGTATATCCATCACCCAAAATTCATCATTGATAGCATCATTAATAGTTTTGGGTTATAGCTACGAAAGAAAATATTGATGTTCAACCTGGTTTCTCAGAGAAGCTCTAGTTTGTATCCCTCGATTTAAATCACCTAATATAGCATCTAAATGATGATTCTTGAGAGCTCTGATACCTCTAGAAAGAGTTGAACTAAAATTTTCATGATTTT
Source organism: Viscum album (assembly GCA_963277665.1). Lineage (NCBI taxonomy): Eukaryota > Viridiplantae > Streptophyta > Magnoliopsida > Santalales > Viscaceae > Viscum > Viscum album. The sequence goes on from OY728155.1 coordinate 485,400,727, forward strand.
ATATTGGTTCATACTCAACAAGTGCAGATTCTAAAAGATTCCCAGAATTGGTTACTTTTATACGGGGATTCACTATCATTATCATTAAGGTCCATAATTGACATATCTTGCTCAAGATATTTAAGAGATGTTTTGGGTTCATGTGGATCAGTCTCATCAAATTTGACATGAACTGACTCATCCACACATTTGGTTTTATTATTGAATACTCTATAGGCATTACTTGAGATTGAGTAACCTAGGAAAATTCCTTCATCACTTTTAGAGGCAAACTTGTCAAGATTGTCCTTAGTGTTAAGGATAATGACTTTGAAACCAAAAAATCTGAAGTAATTAACCATAGGATTCATATTTTTCCAAAGTTCATAAGGGGTATTCTTAAGAACAGGTCTAATTAAGACTCTATTGATGGTATAACAAGCTGTATTTATAGATTTAGCGCAAAAATAAATAGGTATATTATACTCACTAATCATAGTTCGGGAAATCTCTTGAAGATTCCTCTGTCTTCTTTCCATGACTCCATTTTGTTGAGTAGTTCTAGGAGTAAAGAAATTTTGAATATATCCATTGTGTGAGAAATAGGATTCAAATTCCTTATTTTCAAACTCACGACCATGATCACTTCTCAAGGTCTTAATTCTTAGTCCACTAATATTTTCTACAGGATTGGAATATTTGATAAAATAAGAACAAGAATCACTTTTGTGAGCTAGAAAGTATACCCAAGTGTACCTAAAAAATCATCTACAAGAACATAAACATAGTGCTTCCCATTTAAACTTAAAACTCATGATAGTGCAAACAAATACCTATGATCCAACCCAAGTGGTTGAGAAGTAAAAAATTCTTTCTTTGGTTTGAAAGAAACTTTGTGTTGCTTTCCCTTTTGGAAGAGATTTCACACATCATTAAGTGGAAATTCCATTTTTGTTATGTCTCTAACTAAACCATTCTTAGTCAAATTTATATGTGAGTGCACATGGCCATGTCCTAATCTTATGTGCCTCATCCAGGATTCCTTATAAAAATCATTTAAGTATGAAACAATTTTCTTGGCTAAGGAATTTAAGTCAACAACATACACATTCTCATTTCTGGGAGCAGTAAATATTAAATCATTTTTAGAATTAAAAACTTTACATGAATCATTTTAAAATTTGACATTGAAACCATCATCACAAAAATGAGAGATGCTATGTAAATTATACTTTAATCCATCAACAAAAAGTACTTTTGAAATTCATTCTGTGATAGGGTTACCAATCTGGCCTAAGTTGTCGATTTTCCCATTTCATTGTCACCAAAAGTTACATGTCCACCATCAACATTGATTAGGCTCTTGAATCAAGAACAATATCATATCATATGTCTTGAACATACAATTTCTAAGTACCATAGAGTCTTATAGAAACTCTTTAGGCAACATCCCTGAAAAAAAGATTAGACATGGGGTAACTTTGGTACACAGATTTTATTGGGTCCTGATAGGTTAGCAAATAAAACTTTGGGAACCCACACTTGTCTCATAAATTTCCTATAATCAGAAGATATATTTTGAGACATAAACACTTTGTTTGGTCCTTTAGAGAATTTTTTTTCAAGAAATGGTCGAGAACTTGAACTAGCTTTGAATTGTCCAGATTTTGGAATAATTTTAGTTTTAATGATCCTTCTCTGTCCAAGTAGATATCCTGGGCCAGTTGTATATTTTGGGGAAATCTATTTTCCTAAAAACTGAGTCAAGGTATCTCTACCTACAGTAAAATTCTCAAGATCTCTTCTTAATTTTTCATTGGATAATTTCTGTTCAGTGTTTTCTTTTAACAGTTGGAATAATTTTTCTTCTTCAATATCCAGATTTGACTTATAATTTATTTTTAAAGCATGTTTTCTCTTTAATGATTTATATTTATCCTTGATCTCATTAAAGGTATCCTCAAGAATTTCACAATATTAAAATAGTTAATCCTTATTCATATCTTCATCATTATGTGACTCAATATTATTTCTATAATAATAGGCATTATATATAGGAGAGTTAAGTGTTACCTCATATGTTTTTGTCAGGAAACATAAGTTAGAATGATTGTTCTTTTCATTATCAGAAGCATCAGATCCACTAGAGTTTTCTTCTAAAGCACTCTAGGTAACTTTTATAGCCTTTTTATATGCTTTTCCATTGTCTTCATATTTATTCCTAAATTTCAACTTAGGACAGTCTGCTTTCACATGACCTTTTCATTTGCACTCATAGCTAATTATTTCATTTGATTTGTCATTCCATTTTCTGTCTTTATTCCATTTTCCTTTATTATCATACATTCCCTTGTAGTTTGAATTCATGAAGAATTTATTCTTTCGGTAGAACGTTTTGAATCTCCTTACAAGATGAGTCATCTCCTCATCACCGTCAGAGTATGAGTCTTCACTTGTGGAAGTATCTATAGGAGATTGAGCTTTTTTCCTTGTCTTTTCTCTTTGAGGTAGTAGTCTTAGATGTTATTGATTTCTTCATTGGTTCTTCATATACTTCTGGATTCACCTTAAGATCTTCTTCATACATCATAATCTTTCTAATTAGTTCCTTTACTAGTATCTTGCTTATGTCACAAGATTCTCGGATAGAAACCAAACTTCCCCTCCATCTGTCAGGTAGGAAACGAAGTAGTCTCATGATTTGGTCATTATTGTCCATTGCTTTTCCAAAAAGACTCATAGGGTTCTCTATTTCATTGAACCTGAGATACATTTCATAGATAGGTTCATTAGACTTCATTTTAAAATTACTTATTTAATAATGTATGTATTTAATCTCATTTATTTAACATTAGTTGTTCCCTCACGAGAAACTGCTAAAGTATCCCAAATTTCATATGCAGTTTTACAAGAAGATATTCTATTGAATTCATTATCACCTAGAAAATAGTACAAGGAATTCATTGCTTTATAGTTCTTATTATATGCAGCTTTATTCAACTGATACCATGTGTCCCTAGCAGTAGCAGGCAATACATGTTGTTCTTCAATTGTGTCCCAGATTTCAGGTCCCGTGCTCTCTAGATAAATTTTCATTTTCAATTTCCACTGAGCATATTTATTACCATTAGGTGGAATTTTAGTAGCAGCACCCTCAACTCTAGTTTTAATAGTTACTTAGAATTTAAAGAACAAAAAATTTTGATATGACAGAAATTTTATGATCTTTAAGATACAACTAAAGTCACAGTTGACAATAATTTGAAAACTTGAAAATAAATATCCTTCTGATACCAAATGTTGGTCAGAGTAGATAACTCAAGAGGGGGATAATTAAGTTACTATAAAAATTTATGTTAAAGAGATTCTTTAAAAATTAACATCCTTTTATAAAATTATACACAAAGTTAATTTTTAGTGAGTTTATAAAAGTATTGAAGGTTCAAATTTATTCTCAGAAGATTGATTAGTTCTCAGTTTTACTAACCTATCGATTAATAAAGCTTTCGAATAAAACCTACTGATTCAAAACAGATGTAAACACTTGCTAAACAGACTATCAAAGTTCGGGTTATCTTAATGCAGGAAATACATATCACATATGAAATATAAGATAATCAACACAGCAGATAAAACAAGGGGTTCAGTCTCAAGACGATACTTAGTCCTCTCTAGTTGATGATCACTTGCCACCAAGCTGTCTATATTAATAAACTTCTGATCCACACCCTGGATCGGGGTTCACAACAGCACACCCGGCTGTCCAGGTCACACTTGACCTCTACCACAGTTATTCGTGGGAAACAAAAATAAACAGATCACACTGAATCTCTTCCCTAGTTCTACGTGGGATACAAGTGTAAGAAGTGATTTATTATGAGGATAGTTTGATATCCTCCAGTTATTCTAAGGAGATAGTGTGTGTGATACAAACTAATATACACACTTCTCAATTAGTGAAGTTAAAACAAAACAAAGTTAAGAAAGAGAATAAAGTTAATAATTCTCTGTGTGTTGTGAAGTAATGCTCTAGACTCAATGGATGTTGAGAAAATGGTATTTGAGTATTCTTCTAGGAGTTGTCTTCAGAATAGAGTATCTCAGTTTCTGTAATCCGGCATCGAGGATTGAAAAGGTTCAGCTCTTTAATGTCTCGATGTACACTTAATCTTTTTGGATAAAGTTTCTTGTTACAATCTTCTTGTAATCTCATGCGCTTAGTACCTCTCTTTTTGTATTCACGCAGTTTATGTATTAGTGTGTCTCAGCGTGTCTTAGCATGTACTTCTCGTGTACTACACTTCTCTAACATGAAATATGATGTCCTTTTATACTCTAGGATCCTCTAGGATCCTCTAGGCATAAAGATCTCCATGCATGCATGTACCTCATACTGTCTATGGATAGTCCTACATACAACGTTAAATAATGTCAGAAATATTAATTTTTCCAAATATGGTCATTAGAAATAAATTTGAATTAATAAAATGGAAATAATTATTTATTACTATTTTTGAGTCATATTCAGTCTATTGTCTTTGTTTTGGTAACATCGGTCGGTCATCTTCGGTGTGTCATCTTCGGTGTGTCATACTTCGATCTTTCAAACTTTGGTGTGTCATATTTGGTGTGTTGACTTCGGTTTGTCAAAACTCGGTATGTTGACTTCAGTGTGTCAAACTCCGGTCTGTCGAACTTCGTTGTGATGACTTTAGTGTGTCAAGCTTTGTTGTGTCTACTTTGGTGTGTCAAACATCGGTGTGTCGACTTCGGTGTGTTAACCTTTGGTTTTTCAACTTCAGTGTGTCAAACTTTGCTTTGTCGACTTCGGTGTGTCAACCTTCAGTGTGTCGACTTGGGTGTTTCAAACTTCATTGTGTCGACTTCGGTGTGTCAAACTTCAGTGTGTCGACTTCAATGTGTCAAAATTTAGTGTGTCGACTTCGGTGTGTCAAACTTTGGTCTATCGAACTCTGGTCTGTTGAACTAACCATCAGTGCCAGTGAGTCTAGAAAGATTTCAATGTGTTTGTCTTACCAGACTAAGTGTTATGAAAAAGTTTATGTATAAATACATTTGTAAACATATTTATTCATGAATATAAGCTATTGACTTATTAAATTATATGGTTCTATATGAAATAATTGATTCTCATAGAGATATTAAAATTTCATGAAAGAGTAGAATCTGTATATTGAAATTATTTATGATTATGAAAACAAAATTATCATTGAGGGTCCAATAAATGTTCTAACAGAAATGCTAAAGACACCCCATACAGCCACAAGCCTGACACTCTAGTGGGTCTTGATCAGATTTGGTCATTAGATTTCCCTATCATCCATACTGATTTCATACTACATAGATACCTACATGGGTACCCTAGTGTCCGCTACCCTAAAAAATAATCTTTGAAGGATCGATTTCTACCACCAGAAGAACTACTATCCTTCCTGGTACTAATCCTATATGCTTGGTACTGTCATTGTCCCTTAGGTTGTGATCAGTGATTAGATATTGATTTATGATCTAAGAGAAGGTATGCAAGGTAAATACATTCCCCTAAGTACATATGGCATACTAGATCCCATCCTCGAAGCATTTATCACGTGAAAGCTCATCACCAACTAAAAATAGTGAAAAGTGTTGTAACTCAGTGAAACATGCTGAATAATTCATAACTAAGATAAAAACCAACTTAAGATGCATGAACACTCTATCTTTATCAGCTATCATCATCTGAGGAAAGAACTAATAATAGAATGTAGTTTTTAAATCAACCCATAACATACCCAAAGCATGATCAGCCTAGGTAATCACATATTACTAGTGCTTGGCCGAATCAAGTGTCATGTAAGTTGAAAATTTGACCATATTCTCTAGATCCATCACTATATGCTCAAAGATAGATCGGGTGGCCTCTAGCCAAGACTCAACAGCCTATGGACTAACATCCTTCAAAAAGTTGGGAGGATACTCTAGCTGAAACTCACAAGTCAGATCAGTAATCATATGTGTAGCTCATGGAGCACCATGTATGGATAGTATCAGATATTGGAAACAAACAAAAACTTGAGCACCAGTTCCTTGGACAGGTACAACAGGTGTTTCCACTAGTGGAAATAATGGTGGTAAGAATGGAAGCAAAGGGCCCACCATGTTTGGGGTATGGTCGTTGCCACCTTCTTGGAATACGACACATGGACATCATAGTGGAATTTGTCTAAAATTTACAATCACATTCTGTAGAATAAGTTTGGGAGATTATATATAGAATCACTAATGGAAGTCAGATGTAAGGAATCTAACAACCTAAGGAATACTACCCCACCCATCTTCTTAGATAGCCAGGTATTGGTAATTTCTCATTTATAAGTATCAAGGGTTCCAATAGATGAAGGGTCAATAGTACCCTACCTCATCATTTATTAAAAACTATTTCATTTCATTTTATTTTCAATTACCAGGTCATCTTCTTTACATTTCATAAGCTTAAAAGGGATGGCTAAGAATGTGAAACTATTTCACTTTTATGTTTTCATTTTATTTTAAATTGCACCATAGTTCATTTAAAATGAACCATCATTCCCAGTGAATCAGGACACATAACTCTTATCGCTGAAATCTACACCCATTTGAATTTATAATTAAAGTATTTATTCGGTAAATTACTAATTCCAACCCATGGGGGCCCATAAAACCTCATGACATGAAATAGGAAATCACTCAATCAAATCCCAAAAGTAGCACAATCACAAATACAACCAAGGATCACTCATGAATCAAAGGAATATCATGTTATTCAAGGAGTGAAATTTGCCTATATGGCATGGAAATATGCATAAAATGTAAATCATATGTTCCTACGATGATTTATTTAATAATTCCCCTTTCCCTCATAAGATCGAGCCACTGATGGAATGAGATTATCAATGAGAATAATAATCAGCATCACCATATATCATGTGTTTCGCCCAATGGTGACAAGAGATCAACTTTCAAATTTAAAACCACAATAATAATTATAATTCATAAAACTTGGATTTTACCCCGTACATGGGTTCGTGATGCCCTATCGTGGCGTATGACGAATATCTATGGATTCATAATCTATTAAATATTGTCTCCAAAAAGTAAAGCAAGAAGGTAACTGCTCTAATACAACTTTGTGGCGTCCTAGACTTAGATTCCACTTAATAGGTTCCCCGATCCCAGTCAGCCACATGGCCTTGAGTGCATCTCCCCAAATTTTAGAGGCTACCGACTAGCAGCAAGGGTTTAGGGTGTGTTTGTGGGTAGAATATTCCCTCATCACCATAGTGTAGCACTGTAGATAATTATAAACATAGGTAAAATAACAAATGCAATATAAGTAAATATATGGAGCAGTGTAAAGAGACAAGGATAACAATAAATGAAATAACTAGAACAGTTGATTCAACCATATAACAACTGATGATGATATTTAATTTATCTAATAAGCTAGAAAACATGGATACAAATTAGCAGGAATACATGTTAAACCAAGTACCACAAATGAAATACATAAACTATCACAAACATCTCTGGTTCTATCTAAGTCATCTTCTACCAACTCGATACTAACACAGCAAGAAATCAGGTGTTTGAAGATATATGCTTCCCCTTATCAGAACCTACATTCATGTAGTCTTCCAGGGTACCAATAGTGTCGAGATATGGTATGAGATAAATCTCAGTGGACCACCACCATGGGTGTCTATAACTTCCAACCCATGTAATGGAAATGTAATAGTGTGAAAGCATTCATATATATTGCAAAGAAATGCACTATAACTAAATCACCAAGTACATGCTTCAACCCTCGACTAGTGTCTAAAAATGTAATCAATTCATTAATTAATTTATTAAAAAATTATAGTAATAGGTCACATGAGGCATATCCATCACTAACTTCATAATCTCATTATAACATAAATAGTGAAGGTTCGAAGATTTAATAAGGAAACCATTATTGATATTTGATAAGAAGTGGTTCCAAGGTAATAAACAAGGAAACCTAGACCTAAAGGGACATAAAGATAGTAATAAAAGATCCTAGATAAGGAAAAGAGTGTAATCCAAGGTGAAGAATCTAAGGGATTTCCCATAATAATGTTTCTAACTCAGTCCAAGGTATACATCCAAGGTACAGTCCTGGTGATGTAACCAAGGCACCTCATGTTGTGCGGGATCTAAGGAGTGTATAAGGGGTATCTTTTAATAATAATTAAGGGATTATATAGTGTCATACCAAGCATCCATAGGTAGATAAGGATTGGGTTCTAGAGTATGTCTCACCCAAGGAAACCATCATCCTTGAATTGGAATGATGACCTCGATTACTGAAGGCATTCCCTTGGAAATCCAAGAGCTCACACGATTCAATCCTTCCTATGATAATGTCAAGTTCCATGTTTATAAAGAGGAACCTTAATTTTAATTCAGTATAGAAATTTTTTTCATATGATCACTATTCCATTATCAAATATACATGGCTCAATCATTTCCTTTAAATAGTTTGATAAGGCCAAGTAGCATGTGGCCATTTAATTAAAACCTTTTAATTCAAGTTAAATTAATAAGGTCCACTTAGTTGGCTTCCATGAACATAGAAAGGTGTGTAATGGGGGTGCATCCAAACATTCACTTACATTTAATAATTCAATGTCGTATACTTAATTATTCGTTCCATAATATCATTTGAATAAATTACTTACATCTAATCACTTACCTTAGGAAGATGAAGTGGAAGTGAAATGGTATAATATATAAACAACTTCGGGATTTAATAGGGATATAATATAAATAGGATTACCATTATCATGGTCAAGATCAAAGATTCCTGAATAACGGCTCAAGTGTCAAAACACTAAAAACTCAATTATTTCATAACACCCTACATGGGGTGGTTGTCATTGTTAATGTAACCACAAAACACTAATCACATATATGGAAAGATTCTATCCATATGGTTCTAATGAATATATTCAAGTCATATAAATTCAATTAATGGATGTCAATGAAATCAATGGGCCCCGCACATAAATTCCAAAAAATTAACAAACTTGAGGAATGAGTTATAGACTAGCCACCTTATACTCATATGACTGTCCTCCTCCAATATTAGTCTCTAATATGTCTTGGATCATAGTAGATCTGAAAAATGTTTATAAAGGCTCACACCTTGAAAACTAGGCCAAGAGAAATAGAAACAAAGAACGTATTAAGAAGACCCAAGTACATATTGTCGTGCATCCACCATGACAAACATATGCCTGGTCAGATCCCAGATAAAGGATATCTTTAAATCCCTATCTCATGCCTTCAAAGATCTCCAAATGTGGAGAAATGGAGGTTATATTCACTAGAATTTTAAATAGGTAATGAGGTTTGATTTAATTATATCATTATGGGAAAAAAGTTAAAATCACCCAAAAATTAGTCATCGCATGGTTTGGCTGCACATTTTTTCGAAACATGCGCTAACCATGCATGGGTACCTAGAGAAAAGTGGAATGTCCATGGTTTGGCCACATGTTTTTAGAAACCATATGCCAACCATGTGATATGGTTCTACCTGAAAATGAATAATATCTGAACCATTTAGACTAACCATGCATCCTCTCCACATGATTTACTCTAACCATGTGACAGGTCCATTTCTTCCAAAACTTTGGGTTCTTGTTTTTGAACGAGCCCCTAAATCCCTTAAGACCTTCATGAACTCATTAGGTATCCACTTTATGTCCATAAAATTGAATTAGACCCAAATTTAGAGGATATGTACATGGGTCCGAAACCAAGTTCTTACACTTGATTTGAGTTTAAAACCCAAATTTCTATTTTATTGTCCCTTATTTATATTAAAAATATGTTTTTATGTCATTAATGTTATTTTGGTATTTTTCTGGAAGAGCTAGAATTTTTATACACAAAGGGGACAACCCACCAGGAGGACTGATTGTGAAAAGTGATCACATTGATCAATTAGACGAAGGAATAGATAAACCATATAACCAAAGAACAACCACAAGGATAAATAGATCAATCTCATGAAGTACTTACCTTATTCCCAACTAACCATTTCATGACCAAATGGATCAACAACATGAAGTAATAAATTGATAGTAAGAAAAAACTGACAGACCTCATGAACAAATAGATAAACTGCATAAAGGAACCGATCAACCATGAGAAAAAACTTATCAAACATATAGTCAATAAAATGAGTAGTTTAAAAACATAATATATATAGTTATTCAAGTGATTTTGATAACAAAGTTAGAATTTTTAATGTGGAAAAGGATCTGATCACCCTTTTAGAACCTCTAGGTCATATTAAATCATACAAGAATGGTTTTAGAAATTAGATGCATTATATGAGGACATATGGATTTCACCCCATGGTATCATATGAATATCTCAGATCAGAAACATGAAAACTATTATTGTCTTTAGCCTTGAATGTCATACAACAAATTTTAACTTGTATTTCATGGAGCTAGAGATACTGGCACCTGCTACAACTGAATGGTCCCCCTTATAAGATATGTATAAGAAATGTTTAGAAATTGTAACATCGAAGGGTAGATCAACCAATTGGTCTATAAGGAGTGTAATGATATTATTTATTCTAAATACATATTATGATAATATCTTGGGAATATCTTCTTTGTGATTTAAATATTTTTTATATTCATAATTTCTTCTTCAAAAAATGAAGTTGATGTAGTCACCAATAAGGTCTCCCCAATACACTATGGGTGGAGATCGACTGAGAATTGTGGAAGGGTATTCCACTCTAGGGAAAGAGGATCCATAACTAAATCACAAAATTATGAGTTAGGTAAAGGTATATTACAAGGTTTATAACCACTATTACATGGGACTACTTAACCATGATCTTATTCTAGGCATCCCATCTTCCCTGATCGGACACAAATAGAGCACTTCCATATTCAATAAACATATTTACATCTATAAAATATTTTATTAATAAAATTTAACTTTTTATTTATTTTCTGAAACACTTATTTTTTATTTATTTTTTCACGTGATCATATTTCTTAGACAGGGATCCCTATGGGGAAATCCCTGGTGATGGAACAATGGAATGGGGTTTATTGGGTAATGAACCCCTCATTAGTAAACAAGATATCTATCGCTAAAATGGTTTATTTTTTTAATTAATTACTAGTATATTGATACTATTATACTCTATCCTCATTTCCTTAAGCATCACATGAAGATTAATAGGTGGGTAAAGAACATTAGTACACTGTGACTCCATATGATGTTTGGGTAAAGTCCTTAACTGGAAGAAGAGGAGTTCTCATGCCCCAAGATGAGCCTTCTATTTCCACGAAATAATTTCCTAGGACTAATATATATCATTAAAATATATTATATATTTAATCCGGAATATCATTACTCAACACCTCTGATGATCAAGTAAAAGTTTTCTTTAATACATTATCAAAATAAAACTATAAAAATGTTATGATAATTTAAAACAAATTATGATAACAGGACTAGAGGTATTTTTGAAGTACATGGATATTGAATAAAACATGATAGATCTCCAATACCTGAATACCCATGAAAATTTGGCAACAATTCAAAAATATTTGAGTGAATTGTCCCTGAATATTTGAGGAGGTTTGTCCAACAAAGATGTAGTAATCAATTAATTTGATGAACTGGTGGTGGAAAAGTTGATCATATATTTTTTTCAAATTGATATAGAATCTAGAGAGGTTTTGATGGAAAAAATTTTTATTCTAGTTGGGTCATCCAATGGAGTAGTATTAGTGTAGTTAATTAGTATTTATGGTAATAGAGGTAAATACTAAAACTATATATCATTGGTTTTTCCATTTTTTAACTGAGGCATAAATATCATATGATTAACTATATTAGAAGTAATAGTATTAATATAGTGAGAAATAGATAAGGCTATTACTCACATGTACTCATCAAAAAATATGATTGAGAGAACTCAAAATACTGATCTTGTGTTCATATTTAGTGAATCAGTGTTGGCTTGTATTCTTGCCTCCCTAGTGGGTATCAACTCAAATCTAGGGTCTCTTCAACTTCAACAGTCCTTGAGGTTTTTTGTGTGGAATGAAATCAATATGTGGAACTATGAAACTCGTGTTGGAGAGTTACTCCATCAATTTCTCAAACATGAACACATTCTTATCACCTAGGGGTATGATGGGTTTGACTATAGAGATATCCATGGTTTTTTAATTAAAAGTTTTTATAACTAAGAGCTATACAATAAACTATGACTGAATATTATAAGGACTAAGACTATTTTTCACCCTATATAGAGTAGGACCACATCACTTTAAGATCTTCCTCATTATGTTGTGATGTTGGTTGTATATCGATACTTTTCATGGGAAGGGGTATCCTAGGAAAATAGAATCCTCCAATAGATAATTGATTTTAAGAATACATTAATAGAATATAAAATCCTTGAAAATGAGGCAAAGAATGTAAGAGTGGATGTTTTTATTAGGATATGTGAGCTACTTTCATAGGGTGATACATGTGACACAATGCTATATAGACTATTCTATATTATTTATGATGTGGAGTGATCATTGATCGAATTTTATAATTTATAGAATTCATATTGTAATAGTTTCTTAGTATTTTATCCTCGACAAATTATGTATCAAATTGGGAAGTGGCTCTAAATATGTCCATGTACCATCCATTTTTTGTATTGATTGAATAACATATTTTAATAAAACAAATCAATTTATTGACTTCCTACTTAAATTTAATTATATATTCTTGATTATATATGAAACCCATAAAGATTAAAATCATTTTAATTTTATTAATCTTACCATTTATTGGGAATGAGTTAGGTAAATCATAGATTTATGTTTCTTGATTCGATAATTAAATGTCTGGATAAATATATTATCTTCAATTTATATTCCCTTTAGCAGATAAGGGGAACTAGATATGTAGTAAATATACAATTACTATAAGTTATGGCAAGCATGTGAGATAAAATATGGTAAATGTTTATTTCTTTATGAATTTTTTCTCTTTTACGGATATAAGAAATCTATATATGTGGTGTTTTTACGATTACTATAATCCAATACTCATTAATTTATATATCAATAGGTGAATTTATTTAGTATAATAAAGATTATTAAAATGGTTTTTCATAAGCAAAACAATTCTCAAAAGGGTTTGAATATCCTATAATTATATCTTTCATATTCTACATAGATCATTTGAAAAAATATCAAATAAATATATGGGTTCTATATCATTTTCCTACACTAGTAAACCTAGATATTAGGGATATAATTTTTTCAGGGGAAAAAGTGGACCCCTATAAGCTTTATGTCTTTTCCTTTTATCCCTAAATTTTTCATAAGTTGAGAGAGTTTGGGGATTAGTGAGAAGGAGCTTTTTTTCTTTTCTCTACCTTTGTGGTGTTTTGACCTAATAATATTTGAACCTATTTTTAGTTTTTAATTATCACCATTTTTCCAAGGCCATTAAAAGTTAATTCAAGCACGAAGAGACTCGAATTTTATCTATAATTCCATTTTCATGTTTTAACCCAGTCGTGTAGCATATCCATTTTACTTAGTAGTTTATGGTCGATGAATTTAGATAATTGAGGGATAGTATTTAAGGTCATACAACCTTGGATAAAATTTATTTGTGTTTAAGATTATATAACTTTGACCAAAATGAGGAGTGAGGTCGTGTGTGTGGTTTATAGCCTAAATTAACTCAATATGAATTGATGTGCCTCATTTTAGTATAATAAACCTTCGAAATAAAAAAAAATTAGAATAAACTTATAATTATCTACGATATGTAATGATTTTTTTGGGTTACATAGATTAAGATGAATATGAGGAAGTCTATATAATGATATGGGAAAAGTGAAAACCAAACATGAATGGGTAAGGGTACATATCTATATAAATGTACTAAAGGAAAATTCATACATCATTTAAGTTAACTGTGTTAAAATTGATTTATGTTATATGAAAACCCATATGGGGTTGAGATCTATGAGGGCTTTAATTTCTATAAATAAGGAGTGAGAATAACGTAAATGGAATCATGAGTTACATGAAATAGAATGAAATAAAATGAAACAAACATGATATGGATGACTGTTGTCTGTATTTGAATGATGGGTTCTACCATAGTACTGTTAAGGTGGTATGGGATGAGGTGGTCCTATCTTTAGGATGAGAACATGCCTATGATTGATTGTAATTGATCTTGATATGAGACACATATACAGTCACCAAATAGATGGATCCACTTTGGAATTAGATACCCTCATTACCAATAACCATGAAAGTTTTATGGTGATTCACATATCCAATACAAAAATTATGATATATTGGTAGAATATATTCTAAAGGTGATTGGAACATCCTAGTTTAAGACTAACCAAGGTTGGACTATTGTGGGATATCAATGGGGGAAGTGTATGTGGATGTAGATTATTAGATATTCCTGGTAAAAGTAGTTTGTAAATCACTACATATTTTATGATAATAGGAATTAAGACACCCATAGTTATTAGAATGTATCTACATATATATGGATCATGTTAAATTGAAATGATGATATACTGGATGAATGTCTTTTGAGAGAAGAAATGAAACTTGATGTGACTAAGATCCCAACACTAAGAAAAAGAGAAATGGTTCAATCCTAAAATAAGGATATTAGGATCCCTAATTTGATTAGAAAAGAGTCCATAGAATAGGATAGAGGGGAATTCAATTTATATTATTTGTGTCTAGACTAAGGTTGAGGAATTCGGGAATCACTATGTATCTTTTAAGAATTGGCATCAAGCTACACATAGTTCTCAAAGGGGTTTTTATTCTATCACAAGATTATGGTTATAAGTAGGACCTATTATTATAGAAAATATAAGAGATATGAGTTTAATTATATGATATCCTAGTTTCTAGAAAATGTAAATAACATAACATGTTTTAGCCATGGTCCATTTACTCAAGATTAGAGTTGACGGTATTTGGGTCTTGGATTTAAATAAGAAATATGGGTGTCACTACATATCCAAAAATAATAGTAATAAAGATGTATGTAGTTCTTAGAAATTATCTACATAGATCAAGCTCATATATAGGGTAAATTTTTAATTATTTCAGTCTAATGTTAGGTTATGTGTGAAAGAACAATGGGATATGAGGGACTAAGAAATAAGTCATAGTTCTTAGAATTGGGTTAATTTTATCTTAGTATAGGTTTATAAATTATTAAAACCATATTCTAAGATTCTTACTTGGATCAGGCACTCATGCAAGGTAATTATATCATAAATAATAAACCAATATATATTGTTTGAAGGCCATTCATGGTAGATTATATGTCGTGTAGTTTATTGTCATATGAAAAAGAATCTATGCTATGTAGTCTAAATTCATGTATTAAGAATGTTGTGTTGGATCGTAAGAGTATATTATGATGGATATACCTATAATAGGGGTGAATTTTAGTTTAAAAATTAGTTTTAGATGTTCAAACTGACTAAAACAAAAACCTATTTAAGTGATATTATTTGACTTGGACTCATTCCAATTATCATATTCGTAGTATAATATTCAGAATACATTTGATAAAATTAGAGTAAAATATCAGTGTCATGATGGATATGATATATCAAAGTATGTTAATACAATTAACATTAATAATGATAAAATAGAAAATATAAAAAGATTAGTATGATAACCAGCTTTCAATTACATGAAGTGGAATAGATACATCTGAAAACAAGTAATACAATGGATTTGTAAAATCAATAATTACTTAAAAGAAATATTAAAAATATAACTCTTTTAACATTCATATAAAGGTAGTTAATAACCTTAACTAAAGGAATCCATTATTTCATTCTTATAGTAAAGTATATCTTTCCATACTCGGAAATCCATCGATACGATTATTAGACCTTCTATATCTTCTGATCCTTGGAAGCCCTCACTATGATGATTATCTCTATCTTACTATACTCATAACCCCTCAATCCAATGGATCGAATTCTATATCTTCCTATCCTCAGAGTCCCTCAATTGAAACAATGATTAGATAAAAATAAAATTTCAAAAGTTCTTAATGAAATTTCCCTAAAAAGGATTCCTTAAGAAGATAACTATCTAAAGAATATGAAACACTAATAATGGTCAGTTCATGCTAGGTATTATTTACAATACTTTTGAGAAAAAAAATTCAATTCCAAACTCTTAAAATGACTTGTTATTTATAGGCAATGTCCCTACTATCATATTTCCATGTTTTTTGCAATGGCATCATACACCTAGAACTTGACAACTCATTGTAACTGAATATATGATGTTGTATTGAGTAACACCATTATAGTGTTAAAGGTTTTCCTTACATTAGAAATAATTATTTGTATTCCAATTATAATGTCCATTCAGTCTGATAGACTTCCTTAAATATTTCAACATGAAAAATCATATAAGTGTTAGTCATATTATATCTTCACTATTAGTCAAATTGTCAAATTTATCTGTATGATAGGCATGACTAGTGGATAAATTCATTTCTAGTAAATGTTAGTCTGATAATCATGTTCATACTAAAGATGATTTTCATAATGGATAATGTATTTTTTATATTCTTAGTACTTTACAACTTATTCTATATATGGTAAAAAGAAAGTTTCTTTACAAAAAAAATGCTTAAACACTTGGGACATTTAGTAATCATGTTTTATGGAAGTATTTTTGCTTTCAAAAACTAGAGGAATAGAAAAGTAAGATGTTAAACTTCTGACTTAGATGTCTACCCCATTTGGAAATGACCAACCCTAAAACCTAAATGAAAAATTAACTCGAAAAACATAGAGCCTGTTGTTCTTTTAATAACTTCATATTCAAATTTATTCTTTAAAACATAATTACCCCTATGTTTATAACTCTTATAAATACAATGTTGAATATAATGGACAGTTTTAGAATACTACATCCTTAATAAATATTATCTTCCTAAAGATCATATTATCCTCCTTAATAAATTATCTTCTCTTTTGTTAAAAATTATTTATTTGATAATATTTTCTCCCCCTTCTATAAAATTATCCCCATTTATGATTTTCAAAAATGAATTGGAAAATAATCTAAATATTGTTCAAACATTTGAAAAGTAACAAATGAAACAGTACATTGAACTTACTAATCATCAATGAATAAAATAAAATAATATGAAACCAATCGAAATTATATAAACAAACATGAATATTGTATTTGGATGAAAAGATAATTCATTCATAAAAAACAACCATTCAAAAGAAATTACAATGAAAATAAAATCGAGTATTCAAAAGAAAAATTACCATTTATTTATTAGGTTTTTTAAAAAACATTCATCTTCTTGAACTTTTTGTGATATTTTTCAAGCTTTTGAATCCTTTATTCTTGAGTGTTATATTCCTTAGAGAACTATTTGTTATGGACCCACTATATGATTACATCAACCTCACATGAATTATTCATACCCATATCTTCCTTAATGTGTTTGATTTTTCATTTCAAAACATTTACTTCTTTAATTATTTCATCAGTGTCATCTTGAATATCTTCAACAAATTTTACTATATCAGCCACATGTTTGGATAACTGATTTAATGAACTTTCTGAATATACCATAAGTTTCTTAATTTAATCAAATTTCTCATCATGTATTTTGATATCAGAGTTGACTTGGTGAGACCACTTCACCATGTAGTTAAACGAACTTTTATTAGTCTAAGAAAATTCTTGTGAAATATTCAACTTATCTTAATTATGAATTTCCGAATCCTTTAAAGAATTTATTAAATCTAATTTACTATTGAGACTATTTGGAATTATTTAATTCTTGATTCAGGATTAAAAATGTAAGGAATAGTTCCTTCCAACCATTCTAAAATATAGACAATATAATCAAAACCTTTCTGAACTATAGTTCATATGGAGTCCAGTTGTTCTAGATCAATCTCAGGAGGTTTTGTTCTAATTGTTCTAACATTATCTTTATTTCCTTTATTTTTATCTATAATTGAAAAATAATCTTAAACATCCTCTAAAACTTTATTATCAACTGATATTTTTATTATTTCAACAATTTCATCTTTCCTGGTTTTATCATCAACAGTTTTCTAAGAGTGTTGATCTTATTATTCTTTCCTAGATGAAAATTTGGATTCTTATTCTAATGGGGATGCTTCTTCTGAGGTACTTCTTGATTTCTATCATTTATCAGTCGTGGAAGGTAATTCTAATGGTGATGGGGATAACTCTGATGATTCTTTATTAGTGTGAGTTTCTTCCCCATATATTCCGTCATTTTATTCTTCTTTGTTTTTATACCGTTCTGTGTCTTCTTTTTCCAATTATTCTTCTATTTATTCTTCTACTTCTTTGTATTCTTCTTATTATTCTTTATCATTTTCTTATTTTCCTTCAAATTCTTCACTAAATACCTCTTCAAGCCCTTTTTCTATCAGCCTTACAATTCTCAAATCTTTTTTACTAACTAGTTCTTGTTCTAATTGATTTTTAGGAATGACCAAGATCGATTCTTCCCCAACAACATTTTATTTTTCCTTTTTCTAATATAGAAGGAATTTTTTCATGAACCAAATCTATTACATCAAAGTATAACTCTAATTCAAGGTTTATTTCATCTATGTATGAATTAGGTTGGACAACCTTCTCTAAACAAATTTATATACCTTTCAAAATATTTTCACATAGCACATACTCTCACAATATTTCATTTTTCTTCTTCTTCTTATCTTATTAATTAAAAGTTTCATCATCCCAAATCATCAAGGATTTTTTTAGTAGGGTCAGGTCTAATTTATAGATCTCCCAACTTCTTTTCTACCTTAACTTTCACCCACTTATCAAAAGATTTATCTTGTACTTTCTTTCCTTTATTCTTCTATTCATGTGGAGAGGTTTCTGATTTTCTCTTCTTTTTCTTCATTTCACCTTACCCAAATTTTTTTGATGGATATGCTTTCTAAACAGAATTTTCAACCTTTTCAATAAATTTCATTAACTTGTTATCAAAAACAATTTTTTATCATATTCATTGTATCATTACTGATAAATGAAGTTTTCTCTCTCATTTGATACGAATTATTTTCAACCTTGATAACCTTCATATATTCAAAAATAATTTTACTTATAAAGGAAAAAATATTATGATCTTGGATTTGATAGATATTTTTTTAATGTTCTCTATAGTGATAAGAATAAACTTGACAAGATCAATTTTCCTCATGTTCACCAAAATGACTAATATGAAAACATCTAAAACTTTTAAAGTGTCTCTATCTGCCATTATTAAAGTGAAAAAACATTAACCTTATAGGGAAACCACTTTATTATCTAAAGATAGGGGACATACCTTCCTAACTTTATCGTAATGATAAAACAAAAAATCTTCAACATTGGTCGTATTAAAAAAACCAAGACTCCACAACAACTTAGACAATAGGCTTCACCTTTTTAAGATACTCCAACATGATCAATAATATTCTTATAATACACCTTACATCTTTTACCAAACATTGAAAAAACAATTCTCTTTACCAAATTCCATAAGAATCTTAACGGATGCGTAAAATTCATGAACTACATCCAGATTATACAAATAAAAATCTTTGTATTGTTTTTCCACTCATACATAATCCCATCCTTGAAAGTATATGTTCTTATTCATTGTAGATTCATATTTCAAAATCCATGATCATTAAACTAACCTTTCTCTAATTAAATACCAATTTGAAAAATCATCATTTTTCTCCATCGATACTGATACTTGAATCGAGATTAAAAAAGAAAACATTTTAGAGTGAGTCATATAGGGTTGTAGTAAGTCGGGAATCCAGACACTGAAAAAATGATTTTGGGCATGGGGGTGGACCTCTTTTATATAGGTACTAGTTTTATGATTTCAATTCTATAAGATATCCAATAGTTTAGATTGAACCCATTCTTATCTGATGGTTGTAAATGATCAAAAGAAATTTTTAAAGAATTTTGAACTCTCAAAGTTTTTAACACATTTATTGGTATAATAATAAATTTCAATAGAAATAGTTTTAAAAACTTTTTAAAACAAAACAATATTTTAATAAAAATAAAAATAAAATAAAAATAAAAAAAATAACCTATTGAGATAGTGTAAAAATTAAATAAAATTTAGAGTATATTTTAGAGTCGAAAGCGGCATCGGTACAAACAAACTGTTCTTATTGATTTTTATAAACTAAAAATATTATGAAAGATTTGAAATAAACACTAAATATTATAGTTTTATAAATAAATTATAAAACTTTTGGGATAAAAAACATGTTATGAATTTTTTGAGATAAAAACCTAATTATGAATATTTTTGAATTTTGAAAAAACTTTTAACAAAAATTTATGTCCAGAAATTTTTATAATTTCTTTGAGCCTAGAAAACATTTTGGGAATTATAACTCTGACAAATTTATAAAAAGTTTGAGTCTGGATAAATCATTATAGTAAATATTTTATAAAAACATAAAAATTTAGAAAAAAAACTGTTTTTGAAAAACAACAAACAATTGGACTACCCCTATGAAAAAGAATATTTTAATGTTAGGATATGGGTAAAAAATAATTTAATATGAATTATTACATTATATTGATCATTCCTAGTTTCCATTTAATGTATTCAAATATATAAGAACTGAGGGGTTTTGTAAGAATTTCTGCAAGTTGTTCTTGTGTTGTAATGAATTATAAAAATAAATCTCATATAATTTTGTGATCATGAAGGAAATGGGGTCTTATATCTATATTCTTAGCACATGAGTAATGTGATGGATTTATACTTAAATAAATGGTTCTTTTATTATAAAAAACTATTATAGTTTTAGTAAAACTTATTCTATAGTCAGTAAGTGTTTGTTGTATTCACAATACTTGAGCACAATAACTTCAAATTTCCACATATTCAGATTCAGTAGTGTAAAGTTTTACTGAGTATTGTTTCTTACATGAACAAGAAACATAATAGTATCATATGAAATGATAATTTATGGATAATATTTTTTTATCCATTTAACATCCACCTAATTCTGCATCTGAAAAACCTTCTAGTTCATAAAAATTCCGAAATAATAGAGAATTCCTAAAACCATAGTTCCCTTGAGATAACAAAAAAAATTATAGATTTTAAATGGTATTATTTTGGATTATCTTGAGGTATTTAACATAATCATATAGAAAACAATAAATATAGTTGACTATAAGTTGAGTAAAGTAAACTTCCTATCATACCACTAAAAGTATTTTGATCAATTATCTTTCTATCATCATAAAAATCTAAAGTATTTTAGTTACTGATAGTATTAATAATAATTTTCATATTTTTCATATCTAAAATTCTTATTAATATCTTTTACATAATTATTTTGACATATAAATTTTCCTTCTATTTTTTGTTAAATTTGAAAACAATGGAAATATGTTAACTCATTCATCATACTCATTTCAAACTCAAATTTCATTATATATACAAAATAATCTATTAAATATTTTTTAATTAAAATATATATAATTTCATAAAAATAAATTTTCACAATCATAACATATTTGTTAAATTATTCTCTAAAAATTATTTGATCTGAAACTCCCTTAACAAAATTGTTTTGTAACAAAAATACACTTAATCTGTCATATTAAGCTATAGGGTCTTGTTTAAGTCTATATAAAGCTTTTGTTAGCTTAAAAACATTTTATTTATGTTTTTTATTTTAAAAACGTGGTGGTTTTTTGACATAAAATTCCTCTGGAACATATCAATTAAGAAAATCACACTTCAAATACATTTGAAATTTTTCGAAATTAAATAATGTTGAAAAGGATAGAAGACTTCAAATAGATACAAGTCTTACTACTGGTGCATAAGTCTATTCATAATCTATTCCAACTTTTCAATATAACCCTTAGTAATAATGCTATATTTATTTCAAAAAATTATTTTATTTGCATGACATTTTTTCCGAAAAACTATTTTACTCTAATTATAGAAGTTTATATGGTTTGTTCCACTAAAGTCTAGACTTTGGTCCCCTCAAACTTATTGACCTCTTCATTCATTGCCTTAATCAAATCCTCATCACCTATACCCTCATCAAGGTTCTTAGATTCAAATTGGGATAATAAATCTAGATTCTCAATTTCATTTATTAATTAATTTCATGTCTTAACTTTTTGATAAAAATCACTAATGATACATTCACTATGATGATTCCAAATAAACAACTGACTTCTTGGGTTTTCAAAAGTATATTCTTAAATAAAAGGTAGAAAATATTCTTGAGGAATAAATTCAGAAACATATTATTGAATTATAATTTATGATAAGAAATTTCTAACAAAGTTTGAAATTCATTTTTAGAACTAACCTCTAAGAAGAACGTAGGTAGAAGATGTTTGAAAATAAAGGGGAGAATTTCATTAAACATAACATGTTCTTTTTCCACAAAAATGAATGAATCTTTATTAAAAATCTATAATCATTATAAGTAGTGGAATAACCTAAAAATAGTCATTCAACAGATTTTGGTTCAAATTTATTTACATTGTTTTTAGTATTCATGATAAATACATTGCTACCTAAAAAATTAAAGTAATAAGCTTTGGGTTTTCTAACTATCCACAACACATAATAATTTATATTAAGAAATATCTAACTAAAAACTTGAATTATAGTATAGTAGAAAGTACTGACCTCTTCAGTCCCAAAATTTCTACCAACTGAGTATTCCCTTAGCATCGTTCTAGTTATTTATTGAAGACTTCTGTTTCTTCTTTCAACTACATTATTTTACTGTGAGGGTTTTAGGTGTTGAAATTTTATGTTCAATACCTTTCTTACTCCAAAAAAGTTTCAAAATCAGAATTTAAAAATTCTTCACCTTGATCACTTTAAATATTTATCAATATAGATTTTTCTCATTCTTAACTTTTGCTACAAAATTTCTAAAATAAAAAACATGATTCATATTTCATTGTGAGAAAATAAACTCAACTATATCTTATTTATTCATCAAATAAGACATATGAAAATTATTTCCCACCAATAATTACATTTTTTGTAAGACCAAATAAGTCCATGTTCACTAACTATAAAGCATCCTAAGTTGAGTCTTAACAAATAAATTTAAAACTTCATGTATCTTTGTTACCATATTATCGACGATCACGTATGTTTGAAATGTCAAACCTAAGTTCTGGTGGTTCCTTAAAAAGTCCTTTCATAGTCAATTAATATAATTTTATAAGGTTACAGTGTCCAAAAATTATATTCCATAATAAATATTGATCTTTTTTTGTACTAATGCAAGGTAAGTCGTGGCTCCTAAGGTCTTCTAAGTTAATAATATAAACATAGTCATTTAAATTGGAAAAAATATAAAATTCGTCATTGGAACTATGTACTAAATAGTTATCATTCTTAAAGATCACAAGAGAACCTTCGTCACATAATTGACTTATTATAATAAGGTTATTCTTAATACCATTAACAAACAAAACATTTTAAATAATAACATTACTAAGAAGAGGAATATTACCAATTCTTATAATCTCTCCTTCAGCATTATCTACAAAATTTACTTTTCCACCTTCCATTTGAATTATATTATCGAAGAATAATTTATTTCCAATCATGAACCTGGAACACCCACTATCCATATACCATGTATTCTGGTTGTTGATACGATCTTTGTTTACTAAAAAACAAAAACATTAGATTTATGGAACCCAAAACTTTTTGGGAACATTATTTTCAGAAAACAAAGTATTTGGAAACCACATTTTCCCAATTTTGTATTGGTCAAATGTAATTTTTTTTTTAAAATAAGCTTTATGAAAACCTAGTGATTGTATTTTATTTTAAGAATAATATTTCTTCCAGTCCCCACAACTTTGACACTAAGTGAAAATAGGTGAACTTTTTGGAACAAAGTAATTGTTACTAAAAATAGGTATTTTTAAAAGTAAAACCCATTCTATAATTATTACCATGAGTTTTAATTTTTTATACATTTTATCAAAATTTTATTTTCTAGTAGTAAACTTTGATAAAATATTATTCAAAGAATATATTTTTTATTTTAATTTTACAACTAAATTCTTATCCATAATAGTAATAGTTTTGAAACTGAGTTTATTAAAATGACTTTGTAAACTATTTTTCTCATATGCTAATTTTTCAAAATCTATTGAAATATATTATTTTTATAAAATAATTTTCCCAATATAATTATAAATATCTGATATTTAATTTGTTAAAACATTTATCCTTGAATCATCCATAACAATTTTTTCTTTAGCATTATCATGTTTTTTGAAAATTTTATTATTCTCATTTTCTAAATGTTTTTGAAAATAAGAAACTTAATCATAATAGGGTTAAAAAATTATCTTCCCTGGCTGGGAAATGTTCTTTCTCGGATGATGTAAAAATTTTCTCATTAGGATAATTATCAATTAAATACATATCAGTATAGTTTTTAGTACTTCATATCTTTGTCATAAGACAATGATTTACATTGGGTACCTTTTCAGAAAAACATATGCTTTTCTATTTGGAACATTCATTATCTAAACAATTATTAGAATAATCAGCACAACTATCACTCCATGTGTCAAAAGATTTTAATACTTTATTGCCTTTTAATTTCTAATAGTTTTTGGCATTACATTCTATATTCTTTTCATTTCTATCTTTCCTTTTCATATTTAGACAATATAGTTAGATATGTCTATCTTTATTACATTCATAACAAGTGACATCAACTTTATTATCACTTTTATCCTTATGAATATTCTTGTATAAATATTAGAAATATTTATTTCCAATAATCTTATGCATCCTGCTTGCGATATTAGATAATTCATTCTAAAAAATTTCATATGTGATAGAATCAAATTGAAAAGGACCCTTCTTATTTATTTAAGATTTAACAACTTTATCAGGAGTTTGAGTTTAGTAGTAATCGTAGTTGTGAAAAACAACACCTACATTTTACTTTATCTCTTTCTTAGCATCTCTCTTAATTCTACCTTCATATTTCAGAAGAGTTCTAATGAGATCATACAAAGTAATATTATTAATCTTTCTTGTCTCGTCCACAATTTTCCTCTTTGATTCTTACTCATTGGAATTTATATCAATAATGGTTTCCACAATAATTTCATCAAAAATACATTTTTCAAAAATAGGTTGTAAAATATTTATAATTTTCATGATCCTCTAGTAAATTTTTTCAATTGATTCTAGAGGAAAAATATCAAAATCCTGATAGTCTACTCTAAGCATAGATCTTCTAATCTCAACAACTCTATAAGTTAGAAAGTCTGTAACTTAAAAAAATGTTCATCTATTGTTAGCAGCTTCACATGAGGATATCTAACAGTAAATAATTCGTGTCATGGAACACAAAAGAGTGTTTATTACACTATATTTTATATAATACTATTGTTTTCATTGATTTGTAAAATTAGTAAATTCTTTATGAAGAATATTTTTGTCTCCAGTAAGAATAAAATAATGTCAATTCCAGTATTGATAACAAAAGTTTTCATCATATCACTCCAGTAATCATAATTAGAAATATCAAATATTGGTGGCCTTTTTAGATTTATATTATCTATTGAACCAAATTTATGACATTACATCTTTAAAAAATTCAAAAAAAAAACTCTTCCACAATTTCATGTTAGTGTAACAATGATTATAAACATAATTTTTATATAAAAACATTAAACCACTTTCAATAGTAAAGAAAGTAAAAACATTGAAATTATATAAGAAGTGTAAACCTACTCTAATACCAATTGTAGGATTTTAAGAGTATATTATGATGTTTATACTTACAATAGGTGGGTGAATTATAGTTTCAAAACATTGTTTATGAATTTTAAAGTAACCAAAACAAAAACCTCTTTAAGTAAGATTATCAGAATTGAACTCAATCCTATTATAAGAGTCACAAAATCAAATTCAGAATACTTCTAATTAAATCAGTGTAAAATATCAATGTCACGATGTATCCAATATATCAGAGTATGTTAGATATAATCAAATTAATAAAAATAAAACAAAAATATATGAAGCCAATTATGATGACCAACTTTCTATTACATGAAACGGAATAGATACTTGTGAAAACTAGTAATAAAACTATATAGAAGTAATAATGGATTACAATATATATTAAAAAAACTTAAGATAAAGGTAGTAAATAACCTTGAATAAGGTATCCATTATTTTATACTTATATTAAAGTTTGTCTTTCCTTACCAATAAATCCCTTGATATGATGATCTGATCATTTCTATATTCATATCCTCATAAGCCCTAGATATAATGATCAACACCATCTAAATATCCCTATAAGCCCTCAATTTGATGTATCATATTCCCTTTCTTCCTATCCCCAAATCCATTGATCATAATAATGATCGTACACAAATACAATTTCAAATTTTCTTAAAGTAGGATCTGTGACAAGTATTCCTTAAAAAGACAACTCTATAAATAAATAAAAAAGACTAAGAATGATCAAATCATGGTAAGTATTCTTCAAAAGACTTGAGAGTAAAAAGGTATTATCTCAAAACTCTTCAAATGAATCAGTATTTATATTTGATCTCCCAAAGGTTAAATTTTCAAGTTTGT
The DNA here is from genome assembly GCA_963277665.1 of Viscum album. Lineage (NCBI taxonomy): Eukaryota > Viridiplantae > Streptophyta > Magnoliopsida > Santalales > Viscaceae > Viscum > Viscum album. The sequence goes on from OY728155.1 coordinate 485,427,505, forward strand.
TACAACAGCCTCAGACACATGGCACTTGACAGCTCATTGTAATTTAGTATTTGATGTTATATTGATTAACACCATTACAGTGTTAACAGTTCTGAATACATTAGAAATAATTTTTTTATTATGATTATAAACTTTTTTTAGTCTGATGGACATCATTAACAATGTCAATACAATAAAACTTGTGAGTGTTAGTCTGATAATATTTGTATTAGTATTTGTCTGATTATCAAGGATTTTTCAGTAGGATACGCATGACTAAATCTAACTTCTATTGTGATAAAAGTTAGTCTGATAAACGTACTCATTCTCAATATGATTGTGACAATGGAGAATGTATTATTTATGTTCAAAATACTTTTTAACGTATACTATGTATGGTAAAAATTGATGATTTATAAAAAACATTCTAAATAACTTGGGACATAATAATTTGGTAAAAATTTTTTAAGTAACTATTGTTTATTTCAAAAACTAGCAGATGTAAAACTAATAAGTATAAATTCATACTCAAAAAACTGGAGGAAAGTCCTCTACATAGATCTAGTTCATATGCCAGAGAAAATGGATTGATTTTATCTTAGTTTTAATTCATTATTAGAATACCTGACATGAAGTTGATTAAGTATCAGACACAATGATGACAGAGGAATTTGATAGTAATGAATTTTTTTGAGTTCAAGATCGATGATTTGACATCACTATTATATTAAGATAATGGGAATTACTCCACACATAGTTCTTGGGTATTGGATTTTTTATTCTAGTATTGGATTAGAACTAGATAGAAGTCCCATTGTTATACCCGAAATAATAAATATTGGTTTCATAATATGGTGTCCAAGTGTGGGGAATATATTTAAAACCTAATGTGAAGTTAAAGATCATACACCAGGAATGCTTGGATAAATGTGGAATTTATAGTTGGTTCTCAGATAGTTGATCTGAGCATCACTACATATCTTTTGAAAAAATCTAATTATTCCATACATAGTTCTTATAATAAAGATATGTGTAGATCTGGATCAAATGTGTGAAAAATAAGGTAACTTGACTTTTTTTCTAGGCTATTGTGGTAGACCTAACATGAATTTTTGTGAGAATAACCACTAGGATTAAATATGATGGTATATTTTGTAGGACTTGAAATATAAAATTTGGGCATCACTACATATCATGTAATAAGTGGAATAAACACACTCATAGTTATTAAGTATGGGTAACAACTTTTAGTTCTAATGTAGTTTTATGGATAGGGATACATAAAATAGGAATTATTGTATGGTTTAGTCCCCAATGTAATGAATTATGTCATATTAATATACCAATCCAATTAGTTTATTAGTCATATGAGGCAGATCATATGTCAAGTAGTTTTATGTCATACAATAAAAACTTAAGTTCTAGGAAATTTAGGTTCATGTGATGAGCATCTATTTTGACCAAATTAAATTCATTTAGAATGGACTTTCATGAACCCAATATGAATTTAGGTAAAGAATTTATCTATGAACTTTATATTCTTTGGTAGGAATTTTAACATCAATTCTGATTAGAGAGTAAGCACCATCAGATTAGACCTTGTGTATAGAATAAGCTCATTCCTATTTCAGATCAAGCATCATGATATTCTTCTCAAATATCATTGGAGTTTTTAGATCCAACACTAATTCCCCTAGTAAAATGATCAGTGGTGTACCTTTTTATTGAACACTCTTGCAACATGTTTTTGATGAATCTCAATGTTGTGAACTATTCATAACAACTTCTCATTAAGTCACTCAAATACATTAATCTAGATCTGATACTTCACTTCTTTAGACAATTGATCACGTATGGAAATGTTAAGAGATTGAAACTAAACTTCAATAGGAAAGATATATTCTCCCCCATATACTTCTAAGTATAGGTTTTCCCACATAGACGTTTGGTTCATTATCTGATAATCCCACAAAGCATGTAGGATTTTATCTAGACTAGACTTATTTTCATTTTCCACCATATTCCAATGGATATTGGAAATAGTTTTATTAAAGGCCTCTATCTACCCATTTTCTAATGCATGATAGTGGTATGAGTAGCTATACTAAATATTTTACTCTTAATACGACTTCTTCATCTCATAGTTATAGAAATTAGTGCCATTATCCATTGGTATTGTATATTAGAATTTGAATCTAGTAATGAAATTGTATTTCCTGAAGTTAATGATAGTTATTCTTCAACCGCCCTAAGTGGAACCACTTTTTCCATTTCAAGAAGAAATTAGTAGTACTAAGAATAAACTTAAACTCCCTCACTATTGATAGAGGGTGTGGACCAGTGAAATTTATTCCTTATAAAAATGTCCATGAGTATTTAGTAGTGTCTAATAACTGTAGGGGTAATGGATAAATTTGGCATGTATTTGACATGAATGAATTTTCAATATTAATTCAATGAAATCCTAGATCATCATGGTTTATAGGTATCCAATTCTTCGGATTTTTTGGAATATCATGGCTCCATGATGATTTTTTTTATAGGCATTGATGTGTAATTCCTATATATTGAAGAGAGTCTCTACTCCTTTAATGCAACTATGGAATAACTAATCAAATCCATGTGTGTATGGTACTTTCTAACAATTTCATCCATCCTAAAGTATGAATATTTTTTATTGATGATAGATCTATTTATTCTTGGATTAAACCTATGGGAGAAATCTAATTAATAGATAGACCATTATGGGATTTATCTATAACGAACTATACTTTACATACATTGTTATTACTTCATAATTGAAGCACACTTATTACAACATATAACAAAACCAGGAAAGGACTGTATAGGTATAGTGTCTTTAGAAACTGGGAAACATAAACAACTGGTTCATAAAGCATCTACATTGCCTCACATTTATTTCATCATATCTAGAGTCCCTTTTTGGTATATCTTACTTAATAACCTTCTTCCTGACCTGGGGAAAGAAAACATACAAAAGGGTGAGCTCAAATGCTCAGTAAGGATAAACAAAAGAAATATAAATCACATCAAATTCATAAGAACATAACATTTTGGAAATCATAACCTGTAAAAGAGATCATAATTTCATAACATGGGATAAATCATAGTAGTGAAATGTAGTCCCAATAATCATAACATAAAACATGAAACTTTGTGGCATACACACATAATCGTAGAGAATCATTTCTTAGTAGTCAAGACTCATTTCCAAGACTATCTTAGCGGACAAAGTCCATTTCTGAACCGAGTTCACTCCTCATTTCAGTCCTATTTCACTGAACCCGTTTAACCTACCCTTCCAGCCATGTATATCCCATGAGATATAAATATTTACCCAATGCATTGGAGGGAGATATAGGCCCCACCCATCTCATAATGATACCATTCTTATGTGTGCCAAAAAATCATAAACCATACATCATAGCACAACCCAAGTAATAAAAATGGGATTCTTAAACATCATGAAATCATAAAACAATTCATATAAGATAAAAGAATTCATAAAAATAATTCCATCACAACATAATCAAATCAATGTAATAATAGGGATAGAAACAGAACCCTATATTATCTTAGATGGAATATACATTTGATAAAACACTTGAACTACATTCTTGAGGAAAATATCCTTTCTACTTCAAAAACATTTTTCCTTTCTTAACATGTCATAAAATTTTAAACTAAAATAAGTTGATTAAAAATATACTTGAAAACTTGTAAAGGAATCTTCTTGGAAATAATGTTTTAAAAATCCATTCATACCGTATAAGTTAAAAAAACATTATTCCTATACTTTGGCCGAAAAAGTCAAAAAGTACCTCGTACGAAAAACGACAAAAGATTCCTTTCATATATTTTACTAAAAACTAACCGAAGGGTAAAATTGGATTTAAACCACTGTAGGAGGATATAAGTAATATTATATATTGAGGAAACATGAATGTGGATGACAAATATGCCCTAGTAATTACCGAAGTATAAACAATATCGGAAAAAAATTGAGATTGCGAGATTTTCCCTTACCTTAGGTCCGATTTTCTTCGTAAGTGTCCGAACCTCCTGTATAATGATTTAAATAATATTATTCACTTATTACAGAATCATACTCATTGTTATGATATCATATATGGTCATATTCTTAGCTTCTTATTAGCAATATTTCATTGCAACTTGTTATTTGCGAGTTTATTACTTTTTGTTCTTATGCGTGTTTTGTCGAATAAATTCTTATTCTTATTTTTAGGCAATAGATATCTCATTTCCAGAATGGTATTAGTGTAATATATATCATATTTATTCATTCAATTCATTTATGTAATCATTATGCAATTAAAATCATGTAGAACGAGTCGCATCACTTCGTGGAGATTGTATTCCGTACGTACGCATGAGCGATGATATCGTTCCCATGATCGTGGAATTGTATTGGATTGAATGTATACTATTTCAGAATCACTTTAAAATAATCATTTATATTTATTATTTACAACATTATACCCATCCAAGTAAGTTGGTGGTGGAAAATAGATTACACCACGGCGTGGAGACGGTATTCCTCACGTACGCACGCGTGGTGATTTCATTTTCCATAGGATGGATAGATGGTGAAATAGGGTTGTTTCATACATATAATAACATATCAGTATATGAGTGATACTTATTTTATTACTTAATAATGAAACAAATAAAGAAGAAGAATTGGAAGAATAAATAAAGTTGAAAGAATCGGTAACGGACATTACCTCTTCTTTGAAGTGCCTCTTTGAGACCTCCATTTAGAGCACTAAAATTGGTCTTTGAAGAATACTAGGACCTCTAGGATGTTTCAAGGGAAGTGGAGAGAAGAAATTTTCAGGGGTTTTCCTATATTGAAGGCTCAAAGTTGTGTGAGGATGAGAGGGGGGAGGTGCCCTTTTATAAGGGAGGAGAGGGGCACCTTTGGAAAAACTAAAAATATTATTTTATTATAAAGTCATATTCAGTTTTAAATAGCTACAAATTGATTTATTTCGAAGATAAGATGGGGATGGGTTTAAATCCTCTCATAAAATATAATTTAGACAAGTTTAGGTTGCTATTTTACCCTTATAATTTAGATTTAACTTTAAGTTAAATAATTTTACTTTTACCATGTCTTCTTGTTTTCTTACACTATAAGGTTAATAAACTTACTATAACAAACCAAAAGAACCCCAAGTTGTTTATTATTAATATATATAACCTTATCTAAGTCATTTTTCTAAACCTTAGATTTTTAGGAATAAAATAACAATTAATAATATAATATTTTTTTTAAAAACTATTTTATGTCAATTTTGACACTATATGGTAATTGATTTTTTTGAAAATCATAAAAGAAGTATTAGTTCAAAAAAAATTAATAAAATCAATAATAACATGTCATATTAACCTATAAAATTAGTTTAATTCATAAAAAGTCTCAAATTACATTTATTTAGGTATTTCAAACATCAATTATGTCAATATTTCATTAATAAGATAATTATTGAATCATCATTGTGTCAAAAATAAATTAAATTATTTAATGTCTAAAAATTACAAATAAAATACCATTATGTAGGAAATATATTTATCTTTCTAATTAATATTTATAGTATAATTTATCTTATGTATAACCCTATATTAAAAATGATTTACTTATTAAACTTTGATTTTAACTATTTTAACCCATCTTTAAATAAATTAATATTAAATGTCCTAATCTAATCCAAGTGGGGCTAAATGGTCATATTTTATTCCTAATGTTTTTTTGGTCGAATTACACTTATCCAATAGAATTAGGACATGTGTTAGGGTAATAATAATATCATTTTTACCCTTAATTACCCTATTTACTTTTAACTATGGTAAAAAAAGTAAAAAGTTACTATTCACCAAAAAATATTTTCATCTCATTAAACCACATTTTACTTACTGACATCAACTGTGTGTCTCGGATTTTTGAAATTCCATGGTAAAATTATTTTTTATGTGAATTTGGAAATTCTCCTAGGAGGTTGGCAAAAGAAGGTGAAAAGTTCAATAAAATTTTTATATATCTAAAATTATTATAAAATGACTCCAATGAATTGCATTAAACATATATAGGCATTATGTATCAATTTTGACCTAAAATAAATTTAAATAAAATAAATAATTATTTAAATAAAAAAGTCGGTTTTTAAATAGTAACCGAGTGTTTTCACTATTCATCAAAAATTGAAAGTTTTCAGAAAAATTCCAAAATTTCACCCTAGGCTAATTTCGATATTCCGAATTCAAAAATGAAGTCCATTTTGAAAAATAAAATATACAAAATTTCAAAAAGTGGGTATTACTATTCATAACGGCTAGTTTTCATAATATTTTATTAGCATATCGTTGTTTAGTGAAACTCGGTATTGCGTACAACGCAAGCAATCGAGGAAGGATGTGATTGCGTGTAAAGAAAGCCAAGATAGTGTTGTGTGTAGTGAAAGATTCATTTGATGATGTATATAACATAAAAAAATATTTCTCATAAAAGTCTCGGGTGTCACATTCTACCCCCTTAAAATGAATTTCGCCCTCGAAATTCTTCACTTTGTAACAAATAGATGAGGATACCTTTCCCTCATCATATCCTCAAGCTCCCATGTAGCTTCTTATAATTGGTGGTTCCTCCATAAAACTTTCACCAAGAGATTGGTCTTGTTCCGTAGGAATTTTTCGCTACGATCCAGAATCTCTATCGGTTATTCTTCATAAGAAAGATCTTGCTCCAGCGGTACAACTTCTGAGCTGAGTACAGGTGAAGGATCAGGTATGTACTTTCTCAGGAGAGATACATGGAACACATCGTGAACTTGGAAGAGATTCGGTGGAAGCGCCAATCGGTAAGCTACCTTCCCAACACGATCCAGTATTTCGAAAGGACCGATATACCTAGGGCTCAGCTTTCCCTTCTTTCCAAATCCCATTACTCTCTTCCAAGGAGATATTCGTAAGAACACTTTATCACCCACTTCAAACTCTAGGTCTTTTTTTTTCGGTTGTAGGCATAAATGTTTTGTCAACCTTGAGCATCTCTAATGTGTCGTTGAATAGATCGGACCATTTCTGCCATCTCATCAACAAGATCAGGTCCTAATAGCTTTCATTCCCCAAATTCATCCCAACAAGTTGGAGTCCTAAATTTCTTTCCATAGAGAGCTTCATAAGGATACATCTGAATACTATAGTGAAAGCTATTATTATAAGAAAATTCCACCAAATGTAGGTGTTGATCCCAACCACCTTTGAAATCCATAGAGCAAGCTCTCAACATATCTTCTAGAGTTTGAATTGTCCTCTCAGATTGACCGTCTGTCTGAGGATGATAAGTAGTGCTCTAACTCAACTCTGTATCCAGAGTACGCTGAAGACTTCACCAGAACTTTGAGGTAAACCTCGGATCCCGATCAGATATAATAGAAAGTGGTACTCCAAGCAATCTTACCACTTCCTTTATATATATCCTGTAAAGTTGATCTAGAGAGAAATCCTCTCTAATAGCAATGAAGTGTGAAGACTTTGTAAGATGATCAACTATGACCCAGATAGCATTATTGCCTTTGGATGTTTTAGGAAGTCTGCTGAAAAAGTCCATAGTGATGTTTTCCCATTTCCATTCAGGTATGGGTAATGGTTATAACATCCACTTAGACTTCTGTCTCTCAGCTTTAACTTGCTGAAAAACCAAGCATCGAGAGACATATTCAGCAACATCTCTTTTCATGTCATCCCACCAGAAGTACTCTTTCAGGCCCCTATACATCTTCGTTCTTCCAGGATGAATAGAGAATGAAGAACTATGATCCTCATCCAGCAGCTCCTTATTTAATTCGAGGATGGGAGGAACACAAACCTGATTCCTGAACTTTATTATCCCATCACAAAAAAGGTTGAATTCAGGAACATTTCTCACCTTCTTTTGTAACTCGGCATCTTATTTCTATGCCTCTTTAATCCTCACTTGTATAGATGGGTGAACATTTATTTGAGAAAGATACGATTTTTCCCCTTTCATTATAATTCCAGGATCCATCCTTTGTAAATCCATAAATATTGGATCTTTTGTGACCCTCATCATGGATAAGATAGCATAGTCTTGTCGACTTAATGCATCTGCCACCTTGTTTGCTTTCCCAGGGTGGTAATGAATTGAGTAGTCGTAATCCTTAATCAGCTCCAACCATCTTCTTTGGCGCATATTCATCTCCTTTTGTGTAAAAATATACTTTAAACTTTTATGATTAGTATAAATGTCACACCTTTCTCCATAAAGATAATGCCTCCAAATATTTAATTCAAATATTACCACAGCTAACTCCAAATCACGAGTTGGGTAATTTTGCTCATGGATTTTCAACTGTCATGAGGAATAAGCTATCACCATATCATTTTACATAAGAACACACCCCAACCCCTTCTTGGATGCATCACTGTAGATCACAAACCTTTATCCACTACAAGGAAGTGTGAGTACAGGTGCACTGGATAACCTTCTTTTCAACTCCTTCAAATTCTCTTCACATTACTCCATCCAAACAAACTTAAATCCTTTTTGAGTCAACTTGGTGAGTGGATTAGATAATTGTGAAAAATCTTTCACAAAACGTCGATAATATCCAGCCAAACCAAGAAAACTTCGGATCTCGGTTACTGTTGTTGGTCTCAACCATCTTTCGATAACCTCTGTTTTTGCTGGATCCACAGATATCCCCTCTTTTTAGATTATGTGACCCAAAAATGAAACTTTTTGAAGCCAAAATTCACACTTGGTAAATTTGGCATAAAGATTATCCTTTCTCAGGGTCTTCAATACAATTATCAAGTGATCTTCATGTTCTTCCTTTCTCTTTGAATAGATAAGAATATCATCCATAAAGACTACCACAAACTGATCAAGATAGTCTCTAAAGACTCTATTCATCAGATCCATGAGGGGAATTAGTAAGACCAAATGGCATCACAATAAATTCATAGTGTCCATACCTTGTATGGAAATCTGTATTTGGTATATCCTCCCTTTTGACCCTTAATTTATGATACCCTAAACAAAGATCAATCTTGGAAAATTACGGAGCTCTGCGTTGTTGGTCAAATAATTCATCAATGCATGGGAGAGGATATTTTTTCTTGATAGTGATCTTGTTAAGTTCTTGATAATCAATGCAGAGTCTCATTGATCCATCTTTCTTCTTAACAAACAGAACTGGTGCTCCACAAGGTGACGCACTTGGGCATATGAATCCCTTATCAAGATTCTCTTGGAGTTTCTTCTTCAATTCCGGCAACTCAATTGGGGCCATTCTATAAGGTGTCTTTGAAATAGGCAAAGTACCCGGTACGAGTTCTATTGAAAACTCTACTTCACGATTTGGTGGAAGACCCAGCAATTCCTCCGGAAAGGCATCGTCAAACTCCCGTACAATGGAAATATTCTTAATTTTGAGTTTCTCTCCAACTATTTGAGATAAATAACCCTCATTTAGTGGAATCGAGTCCCATAAGATGGAAGAAATTTCCACTGGAAGGTCATGTTAATCCTTGCATCGATAGATGATCATAGATTGATCTAGAATATGAAATGTGACTTACCTTTTTTGGAAATTGATATGAGCTCCATATAAAGAAATCCAATCCATTCCAAGAATCACATAAAATTCCACTATAGGAAGGATCACAAGATTTGCAGGAATCACTTTCCCACAAACATCAATCGGATAAGAATTATAAACTTTTGATGCGACTGTTGTGCCATTAGGGGTTGTCACAGCTAACTCAACATCTAATTGTTGAGGTAATAAGGTGATACCCTTAAAAAATTCTTCAGAAATAAAAGAGTGGGTGGATCCAAAATCAAATAAAATATTTGATACTTTAGATAGGATGGTTAGTGTACCTTTCACCACTTCGTTATCGTACTCCATATCGCTGATAGAAATTGCATGTGACTTTCCTTTGTCTTTAGCCCTAAGAGTTTGTTGACGTCGATCATCATCAAAAACCCTTGGATTAGGGAATTGATTGGTATAATGCCCCATTTCCTTGCACTTGTAACATTAAAGTGCAGGAGGTGCACTCTATGTAGCCTTTTCTTTGTTCGCATCACTAGACATATTCTTCCCATCATTGCGGCATTCAAATGCCTAATGACCTTCTTTTCCACATTTGAATCATTTACTTGTCCCTTTAAGACAACTCCCTCCATGTTTCTTTCCACACATTGAGCATAAGGGAAAACTCATCTTATTTTCAGTGTTCTCTTTAGATTTTCATTTTAATTCAATTTTCCTCTTCTTATCAAACCAATATGACTGATGGGTTACTCCAATATCCATCTCAACTTTGAGAGCACATAGAATGATTTCCTCATAGCTATTGAAGTCCCTTATGGCTAACGCCCTTCGAAGACTTGGTTTTAAGCCAATAAAAAATCGATTGATCTTACTCTCGGGTTGGATAATAATCCCAGAAGAGTACCTTGAAAGTCTTGTAAATTTTGCTTCGTAGGTACCAACAGATTCATCATCCTTTTGCTTTAGTTCAAGAAACTCCTTCTCCATCTTTGTTCGAAGAATACGAGGGAAGTACTTATTGTAAAATAAGTTATTGAACTCATCCCATTCCATGGACTCAATTTTCTCTCTTGGCCTCGTATTCTTGATAAGACTCCACCATTGATCAGCTTCACCTTTCAAACGATAAAATGCTAAGATGAATTTATCATGTTCAAAACATTGAAGAACTGAAAATATCTTTTCAGTAGTACTAATCCATTTTTCAGCAACTAATGGATCAGTAGACCTGCTGAATGAAGGTGGATGCTGCCTCATGAAATATTCAACAGAATGTTGCTCCTTCCTTTGCTCATTTGGAAGTCCTACATGATTCATAGCTTCAGAAAGTTGTGTGAGCATGGCTACAAGATTTTTCATTCTAGCTCCCATAATGTTTGGTTGCTCAGGGGGACAATCATTACATTTCCCGTCGCATTCTGCATTAACACGGTTCTTTCGGGTTCCATACATTGACTAAAACCAAGAAGAATAGTGTGAGAAACACTAATTATAATAGGAAAAACACATAATCAATAATAAATTTTCACACTTAAGGTCTTATCATAGGTTGTTCATGGCCATTTCTAAAACACTAAGATTTTGTTCTATGCTTATACTTATCCTTAGGGTTCTTACTAAGGCTTTCACATCCTAGTTTCCAAAGGTTGACTATACCTTTCCTCTGATACCAACTATAATGACCCATAATTTACATACATTGTTATTACTTCAGAATTGAAGCACACTTATTACAACATATAACAAAACCTGTAAAGGACCATATAGGTATAGTGTCTTTAGAAACTGGGAAACATAAAAAACTAGTTCATAAAGCATCTACATTCCCTCCCATTTATTTCATCATATCTAGAGTCCCTTTTGGCACATCTTACTTAATAAACTTCTCCCTGACCTGGGGAAAGAAAACATACAAAAGGGTGAGCTCAAATGCTCAGTAAGGTTAAACAAAAGAAAAATCCATCACATCATATTCATAAGAACATAACATTTTGGAAATCTTAACCTGCAAAAGAGATCATAATTTCATAACATGGGATAAATCATAGTAGTGAAATGTAATCCCAATAATCATAAATTAAAACATGAAACTTTGTGGCATACAAACATAATCATAGAGAATCATTTCTTAGTAGTCAAGACTCATTTCCATGACTATCTTAGCGGACAAAGTCCATTTCTGAACCGAGTTCACTACTCGTTTCAGTCTTGTTTCACTGAATCGGTTTAACCTATCATTCCAGCCATGTCTATCTCATGAGATATAAATCTTTACCCAATGCATTGGAGGGAGATATAGGTCCCACCCATCTCATAATGATACCATTCTTATGTGTGCCACAAAATCATAAATCATACATCATAACATAACCCGTGTAATAAAAATGGGATTCTTAAACATTGTGACATCATAAAACAATTCATATAAGATAAAGGAATTCATAAAAATAATTACATAACAACATAATCAAATCAATGTAATAATAGGGATAGAAACAGAACCCTATATTATCTTAGATGGAAAATACTTTTGATAAAACACTTGAACTCCATTCTTGAGAAAAATATCCTTTCTACTTCAAAATCATTTTTCCTTTCTTAATATGTCATACAATTTTAAACTAAAAGAAGTTGATTAAAAATAAACATGAAAACTTGTAAAGGAAGCTTCTTGGAAATAATGTTTTAAAAATCCATTCATGTCGTATAAGTTAAAAAACATTCTTCCCGTACTTTGGCCGAAAAAGTCAAAAAGTACCTCGTATGAAAAACGACAAAAGATTCCTTTAATATCTTTAACTAAAAACTCACAGAAGGGTAAAATTGGATTTAAAAAACTGTATGAGGATATAAATAATGTTACATATTGAGAAAACATGGATGTGGATGATAAATATGCCCTAGTAATTACCTAAGTATAAACAATCTCGGATAAAAATTGAGATTGTGAGATTTTCCCTTACCTTAGGTCTGATTTGCTTAGTAAGTGTCTGAACCTCCTGTATAATGATTTAAATAATATTATTGACTTACTCTAGAATCATACTCATTGTTATGATATCATATATGGTCATATTCTTAGCTTATTATTAGTAATATTTCATTGCTACTTGTTATTCGGGTGTTTATTACTTTTTGTTCTTATGCGTGTTTTGTCGAATAAATTCTTAATCTTATTTTTAGGTTATAGATATCTAATTTACAGAATGGTATTAGTGTAATATATTTCATATTTATTCACTCAATTCATTTATGTAATCATTATGAAATGAAAATCATGTAGAATGAGTCGCATCACATCGTGGAGGCGGTATTCCGTACGTACGCACGAGCAATGGTATCATTCCCATGATCGTGGAATTGTATTGGAGTGTATGTATACTATTTTAGAATCACTTTAAAATAATCATATATATTTGTTCTTTACACCATTATACCCATCCAAGTAAGTTGGTGGTGGAAAATAGATTACACCACGGCGTGGAGACGGTATTCCGCACGTACGCACGCACGGTGATTTCGTTTTCCATAGGATGGATAGATGGTGAAATAGGGTTGTTTCATACTTATAATAACATATCAGTATATGAGTGATACTGATGTTATTACTTAATAATGAAACAACTAAATAAGAATAAGTGGAAGAAGAAATAAAGTTGAAAGAATCGGTAACGGACATTACCTCTTCTTTGAAGCGCCTCTTTGAGACCTCCTTCTAGGGCACTAAAATTGGTCTTTGAAGAAGACCAGGACCTCTAGGACGTTTCTATGGAAGTGGAGAGTAGAAATTGGTATGGGTTGTCCGAGCTTGAAGGCTCAATGTGGTGTGAGGAAGAGAGTGAGGAGGTTCCCTTTTATAAGGGAGGAGAGGGGCACCTTTGGAAAAACTAAAAATATTATTTTATTATAAAGTCATATTTGGTATTAAATAGCTCCAAATTGATTTATTTCTAATATAAGGTGGGTATGGGTCGAAATCCTCTCATCCAATATAATTTATACAATTTTAGGTTTCTATTTTAACCTTATCATTTAGATTTAACTTTAAGTTAAATCGTTTTACTTTTACCGTGTCTTCTTGTTTTCTTACACTATAAGGTTAATAAACTTACTATAACAAGCCAAAAGAACCCCAAGTTGTTTATTTTTAATATATATAACCTTTTATAAGTTATGTTTCCGAACCTTAGATTTTTAGGAATAAAATAACAATTAATAATATAATATTTGTTTTAAAAACTATTTTATGTCAATTTTGATACTATTTGGTAATTGATTTTTTTTAAAATCATAACAGAAGGAATAGTTCAAAAAAAGTTAAGACATTCAATAATAACATGTCATATTAACCTTGAAAATTAGTTTAATTCATAAAAAGTCTCAAATTACATTTATTTGGGTATTTATAACATCAATTATGTCAATATTTCATTAATAAGATAATTATTGCATCGTCATTGTGTCATAAATAAATAAACTTATTTAATGTATAAAAATTAAAAATAAACTACCATTATGTAGGAAATATTTTTATCTTTCTAAGTAATATTTATAGTAGAATTTATCTTATGTATAACCCTATATTAAAAATTATTTACCTATTGAACTTTGATTTTAACTATTTTAACCCTTCTTTAAATAAATTAATATTAAATGTCCTAATCTAATCCAAGTGGTCCTAAATGGTCATATTTTATTTCTAAGGTTTTTTTTATCTAATTACACTTATCCAATAGAATTAGGACATGTGTTAGGGTAATAGTAATATCATTTTTACCCTTAATTACCCTATTTACTTGTAACGGTGGTAAAAAAAGTAAAAAGTTACTATTCACCAAAAATTATTTTCACCTCATTTAACCACATTTTACTTACTTACATCAACCGTGTTTCTCAGATTTTTTAAATTCCATGGTAAAATAAAGTTTTATGTGAATTTGGAAATTCTCCTAGGAGGTGGATAAAAGATGGTGAAAAGTTCAATAAAATTTTTATATATCTATGATTATTATAAAATGACTCCAATGAATTGCATTGAACTTATATAGGTATTATGTATCAATTTTGAACTAAATTAAATTTAAATAAAATAAATAAATATTTAAATAAGAAGTCGGGTTTTAAATAGTAACCCAGTGTTTTCACTATTCATAAAAAATTGAATGTTTTTAGAAAAATACCAAAATTTCACCCTAGGATAATTTCTATATTCCGAATCCAAAAATGAAGTCCATTTTAAAATATAAAATTTACAAAACTTCCAAAAGTGTGTATTACTATTTATAATGGCTAGTTTTAATAATATTTTAATAGCATATCGTTGTTTAGTGAAACTCAGTATTGCGTACAACACAAGCTATCGAGGAAGGCCGTGATTGCGTGTAAAGTAAGCCAAGATAGTGTTGTGTGTAGTGAAAGATTCCTTTGATGATGTATATTACATAAAAACAAAATATTTCTCATAAAAGTCTCAGGTTTTACATTTTCTAACCACTTGTGGTGTCAATTGATAAAGTTAAAGGATCGCCATAGTCCAAAGATGAATTAAATTCATTGATTTCTTCCATATCATTTATAACAAATAGAGGTACCGCTCTATAATGTGTGATAGTTTCATCTTGCTCTAATACTTCCAAGGATGTGTCTGTATTGACTAGTGCATCATCTTGGTCATTCTACCAACACGGAATGTAGGATAATGTTTCTATGTGGTGGAATCCATCCATAAATCCTTATATATAATCAATAAAGGGAATCAATTTGTACATCATGATTGAATAATTTCCATTAATCTTCTTGATTGCCTAATCTGAATCACCTTATATGTAAAGTACAAAAATCATTATATGCAAGGCCAATTCTAAGCCTAAAATGAAAGTATGGTATTCTACATCATTTTCAGTACGTCCTTATGATAGTTTGAAATAATAGAGAAATACTACATTTTTTGGGGAGATAAACATGATCCCTAAACATCCCTTATTAAGATTCAGTTTTTCAATACTACTATTTAGTGGGATCCTAGAAGTGCTATCAAAGTATATTTATCATTTTTTAGAGGTTTCATGGATGGATATGATTTCTCCATAAATGATCTCCATATCCAATTATTAGTCCACCAAGATAGGATGTGTTTTGATTAAATTAGCTAGATGTTTCTCCTCGAATACCTCTTGGGACATGAATTGGATGTTGAACTATTACCAAATAATTACCCATTATATTAGATGCATTGTAAGAATCATATTATAGATTATATATCTAAGCAAGTTGTCTTGGGAAACCAAGAGGACCTCATTACATAGAAAGTGATGTCAAATATTCTACACCATAAATACTAAAACAAGGTAGTTCTTCTCGATATCAGTGAACCAGGCCTCAGATTCTATCATTATCCTACTAAGATAGAAGATACTATTTTCCTTTCCCGCATCATTTTGTTTAAGTAGGGAGTTCCCCATGAAATTTCTCTAAGGTTTCTATATATTTAATGATAGGTTTCCCTTCTATCGGTGGAACTGGTGCTAAAGAGGTTCATAAGGTATTGTTTATGAACTTTAAAGGTCTTATAAAAATATGCATCCCATTAGAAATTTATTACTTTTTTATCAGTGATGTGTAGGGAAAACAAATAATGTTTAGGTTAGATATGAAGTGCCTAATGTTGTAAAGCCATCCTTTGAGTCCTCTAAATTCCTTAAGGTTTTTAAGAGGATTCATATCATGTATCGCCTTATATTTCTTTGTGTCTACATAAATTCAATGATGGAATTCCATAAATTTGAGGATTTTTCTAGATGTCACCCTTAAAGAACATTTTAATGGGTACATCTTTAATATGTGTTGATGTAGATTATTGAAAATTAACTCTATATTTGAAGGGTGATCACAAAACTATTGAGATTTTACCACAAAATCATCCACATAGCATTTTATGGTTTTCCTTAGGAATGGATTGAATATATAATTCATATCATGATGGTTGGTAGTCCCATAGTAATTCATAACAAAGGGAATTACATGGAAATATTATACCCCTTGGGGTTGCCTAAAGTAAATGGTGTCTTCTTCATTAGAGGTTATTTTGTTTGGTTGTATATAGAGTTTTTTTACATTAATAGAAGGGATTAAGAGTTATTTGTTGCATCGATCAACAACTCGATGATTTGGAAAATGATTCCATCCCTAGGAAAATGATTGTTTAGTTACTTGAAGTAAATATAGAACATAATTTTCGTATTATTTTTCTTAAAGGGGAAAATTTTGGCCATCCATTTTCATTTTTTTACCTACCAAGAAATTTGTTTTTATCATCTTATCAGCCTTGGTTTCCACCTTGGAAATATGGTTAAATAAATTCTCCTTACTACTTATTTATAGCAATGTTGGTTGTATAGAAAATCCATGTAATGTATAGTTATCTAAGGATCTAACATAAGCATTTATGTGTAATACAGTGAAAAAGATATTATTTATTCTTCAAGAAATTTAATTTTTCCCCATTCCTTAAGAGATGTGATGACACTGATTAGCATGGATCACAGATCTTCTTTCATTAAAAATTTCACCCATCAAATTTCATTAATGATAGTAGAGAATCATCCCTCATGTGTTGGTGGATCATCCCAGATATATGTCGCTTATTTTTTGCTATCATCTTGAGAGGATAATAGATTCACTTCCTAACATTCAGAATAAGATATGAGATAATTACCACTCCCATTGAGATCATGTTAATACTAGTTGTGATAGAGTTTTTCAAGTGTATCTGACATTATATGGATGTAAGAAATTACACCTAATCCTCATGTTTTACTTTTAGGGATCATATCTAGTATATAAAATATTATTAAATTCATTTTTCATATATCAATCAAATCCACATTCTAGTAGAGGTGATCAAAATTAAGAATAATTTGCATAGACAGCATGTAGTGATCTCCCTATATTGGTGGTATCTTCTTAATAGAATCATTTTCTTGAAAAATATATGTGGGAAAGTAGTTGGAGGGTCTATTTAATTAGTTTATATAACAATGTGGTTTTCTAGATATAAATCTATAGCCTTGATTCTTTTGATGGGAAATAAAAAAAATCATCAAACCTACTCAAAGGGTTGACTGGAGTTGCTTCCAACCTATTAGGGGAATAAATTTGTATGGTGTTGTTTACCATTTTTATTTTACCCTCACTTTTTTAGTATCATGCATCAATTTATTGAGATTCACAGGATTTAAAATGGATAACATCACTATATAGTATGTTGACTATCATATTATAGAGTATTTCAGACATTGGTGATACAAAACGGAAACTTTTATATGAATATGAAATCAGGACCTTCTTAATAAGGCATTGAAATACATTTCCTAGAAGACTATGATGAATTTCGATTTATTAATGAGATCTCCAAACTATATCTCTACTCACTCTTTTCATATCCCAAGATTTTTATGTTGGAGGGGGATAAGACATATATTCTCTATCCCAAGTTGTGTAGGGTAGGAAATGGTATGATATTGTTTTTGGAATAATTCTAAATTATGTATAGAAAAATTTGAATATCATTGAGCATTAAAAATGAATACAGGGTTCTAATGTGTCTTTAATAGTAGTTTTCAAGTCTTTTTCAATGAATAAAATGATAGTATGACACTTAGTGAAGACTGCATATGTCTCAAAAATAGAAACATTAGTTTTGAACTCTTTGGGACTTGTGAGAGACTCAATGAGATCATGCCAATATTCTTTAAAGATATGAAGGGCATCCAAAATCAAATCCCATCTTGGGATGAAAAAGACATATTTCAAAATATCATATTTATAGGAAAAACATTTATGTTTTGTATGCTATAGTTTCTCTATATTTTGGGTCTTTAGGGTTAAAGCTGACTATGCTAGTGATTCCATCCCTTGGCTAAAATTGGGAGAGGGTGTTTTTTTCATTCATCGGTCCCGTTGAACTAAGATTCCTACATCTTAATATCCACCAGTTAATTGTTTGTCTTCATATTAGTATTATAAAATTATTGGATCATAATGATACATAGAAGATTCGATATTAATCTAATGAACCTACTGATCTCATTGAATTACCTATCATTGAGTCTTGGTTTCATATATGGTTTCAGTTGGAATGATCTTGAAAGTTATGTCCTCAACTTCTTTATCCTATTTAACTCCTCCTTGGTTATTAAAGAGAAATTTGGTTTTATATGAGTCCTCCTGATTAGTGAAGAGATATTTTAGGTTAATGATAGTGGAGGATCTATATTGTTACTCTTTATCCGATGAAAAATCTATTTAAAATGTAATTTCTCATCCTTCCAGTGATGAGGGTAGAAAGTCCAAAATTTCATGGACTGGTTTGGGTACCGGTTTGGGTTCTTCTTTATTTGACTTTATTTGTTAATGAAAATTATTTCATCTAATTGATGAATATATAGTAGATAATATTATTATGGGAGTTTCATAGGGAATTAGAGTTATGGATTTTTAAATTAGTCATTAATTGATGATTTCATCTTCACAGTTGATCGATTTCTAGGTTATCCAATCCTCAAGAATCTATATATGAATGTTAAAACATCTTTTCATTCAACTTCTTCCTTTTGTGGGGTAGTAGAGACATGGGTCAACCATACCTAAAATATTTTGATCATTACATGTCTTGTGTTAATCATATTCTAGATCAATTACATGAATATGAAACATTTTTAAATATTTTCCCCCAATATTCAATGGAAATGATTGTAATTAGGATAATCTTTCAGACTGAATTCATTAGGTCCCGTGATATCTTCTAGTATAACCATGTTCTTCTCTAAGTAGATGATGAAAAATCCTAAAACATTCTCATTTAAAAATTAATAAACCTTTTCCATATAGATTCTAATGTTATAGTTATTTTTATCCTTCTTTCTATCCAAATGAGGATTCTTTTGCTGCTAATGTAGTTTAGGAGGTGGTACAACATGGAAGTGAGTGGGATCAAGGGTTGGAGCAAGAATTATTGTTGAATTGAGCATGATGGTATTAGTATCTTCTTTACCAAATTTATTTCCCTATTTCAACCATGTTTTCATGATTTTTCTTTTAATTTTAAAATGGATTCTTCCAACCACTGTCAAACTACATCAAACTCTTGAAATCTTCATATAAATTTCATGGATTGATAGATGTCCACAAATTATCATAGATATTATCTATGAATATCATGTATAGTTAATCATGAAAAAAAATTTATATTCAAAACATATTTTAGGCCATTACACTTGGATATGAAATCCAAAACCCTATTATTTTACCAATGTTATCAATTTTAGAGGTCATGGACAATCATTTTCCTCAATTTCAATCTGAACTCATAAAATAATTTCCATCTTATATCTTCCCAACGTGTAATATAATGGGATGAAATATTATTGTACCAAACAATTGTAGGTCCTTCAAGGGCTCATATGAAGAACCTAATCTTTTCTACCTCCAAGTACTTTAGTGTTCACATCATAGGTTTAGGGAGGATTTCTCTGTTTATGGTGTTTCTATGTTTTGGAGATGAAGAACCAGAAAAATTCACATAGAATATGAATAGTTGAAATATCCATGAAACATGAAATGTGATCAAAGAAACCTTGAATGATATCTCAATAACAAATGAATCATTCAAGAGAATTTCCAAAAAAAATGTAATGGAATGTATTGATAAGGACGATGAAACCCCACTCGTCGAGCACTCTCTTCGCTCAATTTCCCCTAGGGTTTCCAAGGCTCTCCTCGGTGGTGATGGTCTCCTCTTTGGCATCCCTTTGTTCTCTTACCATATTTTCTTACTTTCCTTATTTTATTCCTCTTGAGGCTTGTGTGCTATGGAAGCCCAAGGTTGCTCTAACCTTTTTCTGGCCTCATGTAAGTCTGCGCCTCATCGGGTTGGAGCTAGTGTGGTGGATACAACGAGAAATTGGGTTTTGTGGTTGAGTGGCCAACGGTTTGTAGGCGCTATAGGACATGGTTTATTTTTTTTACTACTTACGGGTTTCATATTTTTCTATGATGGTAGTGCTCGGAGTTATCAAATGCCCAAAACTCTGCTCAAACCTCGAGTCCCTCATCACCTCTCCTAGTCGGATCTGGTGGGATGGTGCATGAGAGGTTTTAGGATATAGGGTGCGGTGGCATCAGGGATCCGAGCCCATCATGATTCGGTGTTCGTGGTTTATTTCGTGAGTGATTTTTTATGCTCTTTTGAAGAAATTATTGATTTGGATTTTAGTTTCGGTGATTTTCATCTTTGGTATTCAAGGGTGTAGCGACTCTTTGGTAAGGTTTGTGAGGTTGATTTGTTTTTTGGGGTCTGTGGTTTGGTGTTTTTTGCAGGTATGGATGATGTGGTTCCTATGACAAGGAGTAATGGTCTCCATCACCATCGGTGGTCTAACAGTGACACTCTGATGTTAGTAACGTTTTAATGTGGTTGTCTTGTTTTTTATAGTGGTTTGGTGAGGTGGTGGGGCATTGTTTTGTGGATCTTGGAAAAGATGTGATGTTGAAGGTGGCGGTTGAAGGTGTTTTTTAACGACAGTGGTTCATGTTGTTTCTCCGGCTATGATTGGTTTGGTTTGTCATTGATGTGATGATGGTAGTGACTTGGGATAGGTTTTTCGGGCTGCACAGTCTACTTGATTTGTGGGATTTTTTTGTGTTTTGAATTTTTAATAGAATCATATGTCGGTCTGGGTGGGTGGATTAATCTATTTAATTTTTATGAAATTAGAACTCTTTAATATATGTTTTTTATGGGTATGAATTGATTATGGTGGTAGTTCTGTATGTTTCCACTTACCCTCAAAGTGGATTTTTTAAAAAAAATGGATTGTGCTGTGAGATACTGCTCCCAATCATCAATACCCTTGAATATTCAAGTTATATTATTTTAAAATTTTATAGGAGGTATATTCAAGTCTATTAACTCATGATATGAATTCCACTCTATATTTTTAGGTGTACATTACCCCTAGGTGGATTCATCTAAGTAGTAATGGACTCAATGGATTTATAAACTTTTGGTGGCCCTGTTTGATAAGCTAATGCCTGAGTGGTGATTATTCTTGAAGCCGAATAGTTTCATCTTGTTTTCTCCTATTATTGATAATCATATTCAGTTTTCCAAGGGTAAATCACTTTAAGTGGTGATATTTTTTCCCCAATGGATGTATTTTTTGATAAATCATGGTTTTTGGGTTATATAGACTCGTTTTCTAGGCCCTAGGTTGGTCGAATGAATATAAACCACTCTTATTGGCCAAGAAGTTACTTTTTTCAAAGGGTATTCACTAGAGGTGGGATAGTTTCCTTATCATGATAATTTCACCAATTAGATATATTTCACTTGTTTAATTTTTCATTAATCTCTATTAGCCCCTCCACATCAACTTCATATTTGGAAACCTTTTCTTTATTAGAAAGATGCATGATTTCTTAGTTGGTGGGTGATCTATAGACATAGTTTATCCTTTAAATTTATCCTTATAAAATCATGTTGAGATATTGGTAATTGAATTTCTAGAATGGATCACGAGTTATGAGTGTGTCTTTGATGTCAGGTATGCACACCCTCTTCTCACATTTCATTGTAAACCACATTTTGAAGAGATGTATGTTTTTCATGTTCTTCCCCACTAATGACATGTTCTATGTTATCTATGGAGAATATTCTACTAAAATTTAGAGACATGGATCATGTATTTAGAATCAATTTTTTATCTTCATCATAAATTTAGGGAGCTTCATCAGTGTATGAGTACCCTTTTAGGATCATTTCAAGATCTATTTACACAATTTTCTTTGTAGGGATATTTGCATTTATAAACCCCATAAGTTTTTAACCTCTCCCTTAGATATTAACATGTAAATGTGATATGTTCAGTAATACTGAGGAATACTCACTTATCAATCCCTAAAAATGACCTTGATAAAGGATTTGGGTCCTCAAACATTAGTTTGGGAAACCATGAATTAGTTTGTTGTGAAGATGCTCTCGGTTTAGAAAACGATAACTTTTATAGAAGATGGGCAGTAAAATGCCATCATACCTATGAGATTGGGTATAATATATCCTTCTACAAATTTGGTTTTGCTACATTGTAATTTTTATGGTTTTTGAGGTGGTTATTGAAGTGAAAATCCCCCCATCCTTGTGGGATTGGGATACTAATTTTCTACTATGAAGTTTCTTTCCACAAACTTTTTTACATTCTGGGAGTTTATCATGTCTTTAGAAGTATTCATTGTATTCTCCAATAACATATTAACAATAATTGGTGGAGATTTCACCCTATTAGAATTATTTTTCCTCCTAAAGGCTTATTATCTCATAAGTCTATCTCTTTTGATATTTAATAATTGAAGGAATTCATTAGTTTGTCCAAATATCATACACAGATCTAGGACCAATGAACTAACCTAAATTAATAACAACTCATGTTTTTTGTCTTTAATTCCTTGTTGGTTGGTAGTTAGAGTGAAATGAAATGATTTTTATTCACCCCACCCTTTGAAGGAAACATTTTAGAGAACATTGTCAACCATTTGGTAAATAATCATGAACCCATAGAGGCATGCATGTTGGAGAGACTCATGAAATTTTCATGATTTAGGATTTCCATCCACTGAAAGGTCATCCTACTCGAAATGGATCAATGGTTCATCTAGAATTTGTAGATGGGTAGTGTACTCCTCATAAGGATGATACTATAACTTGAGTTGATGAAGATTCGCCCATAAGTTGTGATGAAGATGATGTATTAATTACTCCTACAATGTTTAATAGATTCTATACCAAGTAGTGTACATGGGTTAAAACATAGATAATATTATATCATTTTTTAATTCATTACACAAGAAAATAAGTTTTTTCCCTCGTATGTAAGTAATTTTTCAACCTAGTCTGGCTATAAAGGTTAATAATAATTTTTTTAAGGAAATGGGATTGTTCTGGATACCCTAAACAAAATCCAAGAGTTCATGATTCATGGTAGGTACTAATAATAATAATTATCTAAAATTAACCATTGATTAGGATAGAGTTCCACTAATATAAAAAGTAGTTCCTAGTGTAGATGACTTAAATTTCTCAAGTGTATCCCTATATGATATAAATTTCAAAATAATTTTGACATAAGAAGGACCTTTATGATCAAGAGATGTTTCCTCACGAGGAGGAGCTTCACAATAAGTACCATGGGGATGACCACCATGGTTGATGATTTTTTGATTAACATTATAGCACCCTGACTCCAGTAACCAAGATTCGGTGGTCAATTTTTTACATAGTCACAAGATACAATATATTAGATCCCACATGATTTAATATTTTAGATGTACTGGAAGACTAGATACATACATTAATGTAAATTTACATTTAAAAACAAGAAATACAACATAAATTCTGGTGAAAATTTTATTATTTCTTCTAGAATATCCTAGAAATAATTTCATGTTTAATTTTGGATACACTAGGGATGAGAAAACAATAATGGGTGTTCTCATATTCTCAGTAAGAGAAATATATAATGGAATAAATAATCCATGAATAATATGGAAATAATAAATGATAATCAAATAATTCCATATAACTAATCAAATGGGCATGAACTATATCCATGAATAAAAATATAAACAATAGTATGGATAACAATAACAGATTATGAATTGAAAAAAGGAATAATTTTTCACATCATAAATCTTACAGTAAAGGCCTTGTGTTAAGACATCATAAATAATAGGTTGGGAATACACTGAATACCTAGGTTAGTATTTTTTCTAATACCTACTGATGCATCAAGGGTGTATCTAATAATGAGAATCACCTTTCACTTACTAATTCTAATGCATTCATCATATGAAACATATGAATAATAATATAATGCATAATCAACATCCCTTTATAATAAATAAAAAACTGAAATTGAATAATAATATATAGGATGTTAATTCCTTTCCCAGTAAAAAGAATTTAATAACATGATCATAATCCTCCAAAAAAATGGATGGTCATACCTTAGTGTTCCGTAAGTAACCTCACCCATAATCATGGATAGGTAATCAATAGTTTTTTTTTATAGAAATAGTAGATATACATATTAACAATATTTTCATATTCAAAGGAATAATATGTCTAACTAGTTTAATATACCTCAATAGAAATTTCTATAATGGAATGGAAAGTGACCTTGTCAAAGGAATGATAACAAGGCAGTAATGAGGAGTACATTCAAGGCATAAGAATATCAATAGGAAATGGTACTTCAAAAGGGGTTCATGAGGAAGAAATTTAAATCCATGTAAAATGAAGTGGAAGTAAACTATAATTTAGTCATAAGGTAAAATATACTGAAGTGTGGTCAATTTTCACCTATCAACCATTCAAGTGTCTGGTTATATGCTAATGTGTATAATGGCATTGAGGTCAAATCCTCAGCAATGTTACTTTTTATAGACGATTTCTTTTGATAAATTTGTATTTTTGAGTAGGGGGTTTGTTTTTAGAGCTAAGATGAAATGATTGATTGATTAAGGTTGATTTAATAGTTTAATAATTATTGGGATGGGTTCATAATTAGGGATTTATTATTGTGATATCTTTAATATTTTCTTTATATTGCATTAAATTAACACCAACTTCACTAGATGACTTTGATCGGAATTCCCAAGTGTTAAGGCCTTAATGTAAGCCTTAAATTATCATAGGGTTCTTATCAATCAAAACATTTTTATGGTAGTGTATTTATGGTTCCAATAATCCATGTAAACCACATGTTAAACAAAACATTTCATTAATCCATGACATTTTTAGGTCAACACACACAATATTTACTTGAATAATATTCATTGAGAAAAATCATTAAATCACTTAAAATTATTAGTTTATTACTCACCCAAATGGTAAATTTACTCATCCAGGGAGATTTTTAGTAATCCAGTAATATATTTTTAGGGTGATTAATTATAAATATAATGAAAATAATGCGATAAGAAAAGAATTTTTCAGCAAACACACACACGAACGATGATGAAAATTAAAAAAGGAAATTCGATTGAATGCGGAAGCTAAAGAAGGGATGAGGTTTCAACTTGGATTAATATATTTTAAGACCATCAATATTTAAAAATTGTGGTTGGATGATTAAAATATAATATGAAGAAGAAAATTTCATTAAAATTGAAATGAAATTGAAAACATCTTATACGAATACAATTGAAAACCCCACAAAAGAACACTAAAATAAAATTGGAGGAGAGGAATAACTTGTTGAAAAAATATCAACAAAAGTCATCACATCCCCTTGGAAAGGATTTATTAATTACAAACATCCTCCTTATGTGCTGAAATTATATCCCTTTTCAAGGAGAATATGGGAATGTATTTATAACCCAAGGTGGTGGATTGTTTGCTTTCCAAATATTCCCCTCCAATTGTCTCGCAAATTTGATACTCTAGACAGAAGAATCTGGGGAAATTGTATTCTTAAAATTTGTATATATATATTTTAAAATTATACCATAAATAATTTTCTGCTATTAGGCATAAGGATCTAATGTTATTGTAGTTTGATTAAACAATTTTAACCTGTCCATTTCAATCAAAATTTTATAGAAGGCCCAAATGTGAATCGGTTTTTGAAAAGGAAGATGACCTCAAATATGAACCATTACTTATAAAATGTAGGAAACCTATATCTTAGAGTTCACATAGGAATATCTTAGATCGAATGGATGTTGATATCAGATGAAAATTAAATATTTGTGTGATGATTTAATTTCCAGATAGAATCATGTGTTAGACTTCAAAGCATTATTTGGGTCCCTTTTTATTGTATTTGGGTCTTGAAATTTTTACCCATTGTTACTTTGGATACTAAAGAACATATATTGGAGTCTCATAAAATTTGGGTTCTTAGATTGTGCCTAGAAATTAAAGCATCATGGATGATCCAATTTTTGAGTAGATTCTTTAGGCCTTCTTGTGTGGACCACTTGGCCATTCAGATGGCATAATTGGCCAAATGTACCTTCTAATGATATGTTATAAAGTTAATAAGGAACCCTATAAAACAATAATCACAAATTTTTTTATCAGTATTATGATAGTTATGATTAAAATATGAAACTAACTCTAGTTTGGATTAATAAAAATAATTCTCAAAATTTATATTTAATATTAAAACATGAATATTTCACAAAAATTATGAACTTTTCATTGATAATCAGTAAATGGAGTAAATAAATAGTTATGAATAAATTAATAACATCAACTCCCACACACATAGTCTTGTGAATGTCCTCATGTACAACAAATATAAAAACATAACTGAATAATTCTCACTTGAAAACAAATATTAAAATTTTGTTTTCCCCAATCAGGGGAGATTTAGACCATTTCACTCATCCATATTGAATTATACAACAAATTGTTATAGAAAAAATATTCCAAAAGAAATTCATTTTTCATTCTCAAATTAGAAATGGAAAATATAAGGACTCAAAACTTAATCTTCTCAAGATGATGAAAATTTATTTCAGGAGGTTCACTCATTCACCAACCAAAAGTGAAAATATTGATGTTTTATAGAGCTCTAAGCTTCCATTCCCTATCCTAAATTACCCAATATTCAAGATGTATCTTGTAGGGGTTTTTTTGTGGCTATGGGATTGTAGGAATTTAATTTCAAAGAGAGTGTAAAAAAGGGGTAAAATAATGACATGGAAAAATCAATTCACAATTTGAAAAAAGATATAGAAGGTTATGGAAACACATATTTATAAGGGAATGATTGTGTGGATAAAGACACAATGGAGGAAAAAAATTTCAATGGTATGATAATATGAAATATATACCAAAAAAAATTCTCCCAATGACATAAGTGTTATTTTTTTCTTTTTTTTCTTTTTTCCATTATTTCAATATTTTAACTTGATAAATATTTCACACTCATCTCCCAACACATTTTTGATCTCCTAACAACACTAATTGTAATAGTTATAAGAAGATCAAAGGTTTATGAAGAGTGATTTTTGACCTTCACATGACATAACCGTCCTTTTGTTATTTTTTTATTTTCAAAAACAAAATTGAACACTTTTAAAAAACTATTACAAAATTACATAAATGAAATTCCATCCCCCAAAACACACTAAATTACAACATCTACCCAAAACTCACTGAATGACAACCTCTCCCCCATACTTAAAGAGATTATTTCCCTGAAACATATGATAACGCGTTGAAAACCAAGGAAATGGAACCCAAAATGAAATCATGCCCCCCAAAAAATAAATTTCAATAAATTATGCAATATAATTCCTTGTATATGTTAGGTGGGATAGGATATTTTTCTTGTAATGTGGCTATCAAAGAAATTATTTTCATAGACTCTAACTGGCTTTCAAAAGGAGAATTAATGTAAGTTTAATGAGAGGATATTTAGATATTTTTATTCTAATGTGTTTAAAAAAATTACTCTATCATATTAAATCACACCCAAGTAAGAAATTCAACTCGAAGTTCCACAAACTCAAGACTCACAATCAAGGGTGAAAACCCATTTTTGAAAATATGGTCACAGGTGACCTTATCATGAAAGAAAATGGTGTTCCTCACAATTGGGGAAGAATAATTTTACAAATAAAATATTGAGCATTCAAATTTTGTTTTTTTAATAAGATTCTATATCCAATTTTATGATGAAAATAAAAAAAATGAGATGAAAACATGTCTTTTGACTCCATAAAATGGTTGGAAATTTTTTTAAATGTGGAAGGTGAGTGATTATGACTTTATTTCTTCGTATTTTCTTTAGTTTTTTTTTATTTTTAATTCTTTTTTGAAAGACACACCCACACAAAAGAGAACAAGGGAAAAAAATTTGATGAAGAAAGCTGTAAGAAATGACAATGAGATATGAAAAAGAAGAAAGATATAAATAGATTCAGAGAGGGAGAGAGATAGAGGGGAATTTAAAGGGAAAGGGGTGCCCCTTGGTTTATATTTTGTGTGTTTCCATATCCATCTCATCATTGGTTAGTGGAAGTTTATGTGGTTCTTAGGGCATGTGTTAACTTTGGAAATGATTTTGAAAATTACCATTACCTTAAAGAGAATAAAAAATCATTATTTATTTAATGAAAAACTAAAATGAAATTACAATTTTATAAAAGTATAAAGGAAAACTTGGGTTTCCTACCAATAAGAGATGCATTTATTTCATCTACGACTGTATAGGTTCTTTGGGATACCCATAGTTCGATTGTGGAAATCTAATTTTTTCAACTCCAGTGTGCTTCTAGAAATACTTCTGCTTTGGGATGCTTGATTGTTCATTGTATAATTTCTTCCCTTCTTTGTTTTTGCTCTTATAGTTCAATGCGGGTGGAAAAAGAATATGGATATCCTCCCTTTGGTCTTCAACTAGAGGAAGGATTTTTTCCAAAAAGTTCTATTTTCTATGATTGGGAATTCATGAATATGTTTCAATTTTGATAGAGAATTTTTGTAAGGATTAGATAACATGAAACCTTACTATGAGATCCCAATTCTTTCTAACTCATTTATTTCATCACTTACTAATGTATAGTAATAAGGATCAATGGAGTTATAAGGCTGAATAAGTTTTTCAATATCCTTTATACCAAATTTGTTATCCAAATAATGTTAAATTTCAACATCACCAATGATCACTTTATTAATTTGGGTAAACATATCACAAACATCCCTACCATCAGGACAAGATAAACATATTGGTTCAAGGTTCACCTCTCATATAATCAAATTTTCAGAATCATGGATGGGAAATTATGAATGTTGGATAATATGATTCGAATAAAAAAATGAGCATCCTAGTTCATTTTCCTTATTATTGTCCAAGTTTGATCAGTGGATATCAGTGGAGAGATGGGATTCCAATGAGTTTTAAAGATACTCAAGATCGATGGAGCTTACATTTGAAATGTCTACATAAACTTCTCCATTTATGACTTGGTTAATGAGGATGAAAAATTCTAAATCTTATTTATCTTTAGAACCTGAACAACATGATGTACTGGGGATCAACACGCTCTCGTTGATACTTTCAAAAGAATTGATAGAGAATACAGATTGATTCTCTCATGGGTATAGCATGGAGTGAAAAATATTGAACTTGACCCATTGGATACCAAATCCCATGGATAAGATGCCTACATGGATGTCAATTTTTTGTTCTAGATTTTATATGGAAAGGTCTTCCTAGAATTATAAGAGATTGGAAATAATTTGTCTCACCTTCCATGTCATGGACATAGAAGTCATATGGGAAGTTAATATCATTGACTCGAACAAGGACATCCTCAATTATTCCCTCTAGAATAGTAGTGTTTTGATTGGATAACTAGATGACAACACTCATTGGGTGAAAGGTACCTAGACCAAAGTTAGAGAATTTGGATTTGGGCTTGACATCTATTAAGTCTCCTAGGTCAATGATTGCATCATCGATGTTGGAACTCCAAAATTGGCATGGAATAGTAAATATCCCCAGGTCATTGCACTTCATGGGTATGGACTTATTGGTGGGAACATTATCAATATTCGTAAGTTGTCTCTTATGAGGGCACAATTCCTTAAGAAACTTGGTATACTTGGTAATTTGTTTGATGGAGTCTTAGAGGGGAAAGTTCATTTAAACATATCGAAACATGTTATTAATTTTAGAATCAGGTTCAAAGGATTTTTTTAGATTATAGATATCTTGAGGAAAATGAATTGTGTTCCATAAAGGAATTGAAGGAGGAGAGGTAATGGCTTCTACTTCATTTTATTATTTTATGTTATTTTAATTTTCATGATCAACATTCAATGGTTTATTTGAGGATCCATCGCAAGGCTTGGAAAAAAAATTTACTGATCTATGTGAAATTGAACTTACATTACCCTTTGGGTTGAGAAATGTTTGAGATGGGATTTGGGAAGAATTGGATGGTTGCTGCTGGTTAAGGTGGGATGCATTTTGAAAAAATTCAGTTTTAATGTTTTTAAGGCTAAAACGAGTAAAGGAGTTAGGATCTTCCACATCCCTTTCCAATGGTTACTTAGAACAACAGGATTGTACTGAATTGGGATTGAATTGACTTTTGTTCTTGGTATAGTAACTATATTGGGTTGGGAATTGGGAAGGCTCATTAGGATAGCAGAATCTAAGAGGAGTAAGAAGAGTATTAATCCTTTAAGATTGATGGAAAAAAGGATAAGGTTGTTAGTAGTTACCAACACCCTGATCATATTGGAATTGGTTTGGGTTTTGAAGAGGGAATTTAGGGTGATAATAAATGGGATTACCAAACCACAATATTAGATTAAAGGTAGAAGATAAGGGATCATAGTGGGGATGGTTGAAGTTTCTAATTAACTGACCTGATTGTTGAGGGTCGGTGTTCCTCTGGTCATATTCTACATTAAGCTCCATTGGCCCCGATTAATCAGATGGATCATCTTGAAGCTGTGGAAATGAGTCAGTTGGATGAACTGATGAGTTGTATATTCCATTGTTTTTTATAGGTCCAAAGAATATATATTGTGAAGAATACGTAGTTTGGGCTTCAGAAGCAATAACTAGTTGACGCACAAGACCTGTAAGTTCACTCATCCACTCGGTCATCTTGTTCAAGGATTTGATGTAGTGAAAAAGCTACAAAGTTGTTTTTGAACCCCTACTAGTACTCATAGAGTGATTCATTAAGGAATTTATGGATACCACTTATTTCCTTTTAGATATAAGTGGTACGAGAAGCAAGAAATAATTTTTCTAAAAAGAGAGACATCATGCCAATCCCTGAGTTTATAGAACCAGGAGGGAGGTAGTAAATCCATTACATTGAAGAGTCCTCTAGAGAGAAAGATAATTCTCAAAGATTTATTTGTTCTTCAGAAACCCTATTAGATTTCATGGTATAGAAGACAACTTGGAACTCTTTGAGATGATGATGTCAATCCTCACTAGCTAGACTATGGAAATGAGGTAGAAGATGAATCAAACCCGATTTGAGTTCAAAATCATCCTAAATGTTTTGATATTTAATATCAAGGGGTTGTTAATTCATATCAGTGGAATTGAGTTCTTTTAATTATTGTTCCCTATTATTGTTCATTTCTAGTTCAATTCGTTGGAAAAATAATGGTTTAGTAGTGATTTGATTATCCCTTATGTTTCTCCTAAGTTGGAAAAGAGTTCACTCTATTTTAGGGTCAAACAGATATGATGGATTTTTTAGTAGGTTAAGGGGAATCCATATACATTTTTAAGGGTAATGAAGGTGGATTTTCTTTGTTCTATTCTTTCCATTTATGTTTTTTATGGGAAGGTGGGGTTTTATTTTTGTTTTGTTTCATAATTATTTTGTTTAATTTTTTATTTTGTTTTTTGTTTTTTTTGAAAAAATAAAAAACTACCAACTACTAAATGCACCATCCATAGAAATGAGGCCATTTTAAGTAAAGAAAATTGTCACCTATTGACCATTCAACTGTCTGGTGCTCTTCTAATGTGTATAGCAGCACTCGGGTAAAATCCTCGATGATGAAAATTTTTATTATCAATTACTTTTGAATTATTTATATTTTGAGTTGGGGTTTTTTTGTAGAGCTTAGATGGAATGATTAATTAATGAAGACTGATTTAAATGTTTAGTAATTATTAGGGTGAGTTCACAATTATAAATTTAAGTTTGTTATATCCTTAATATTTTTTTATACTTTATTAAAATAACACCCACGTCACAAGATGACTTTCATCCGAATTTCTAGGTGATAAGACCTTAATTCCAAAACATAAATTAACTTAGGGTTATAATTAGTCAAAAATTGTTTATATTAGTGTATTTAAGGTTCCAATAATTTATGGAAACCACATGATAAATGAAATATTTCATTAATCAGTGGCATTTTGAGCTCAACATACACAATATTAACCTGAAAAATAATCATCGAGAAAATGCTCTCAATCACTTAATATCTTCAATTTATGACTCAACCAAATGGTTGATTTACTCATCAATTAATAATTTTATTAATCCTTTAATATGATTCTATGTTGATTAATTATAAATAGAATGAAAATAATGGGATAATAAAAGATTATTCCATCGAACACACAGACAAACAATGATGTGAATTAAAAATGGACTTTCGATTGAATAAGAATGAAAAGGAAGGGAAGGGGTTTCTACTTGATTTAAAATATTTTAATACCATTAATATTTAATAACAGAGTTTGTATTATTAAAAGAGAATATAAAGAAGAAATATTCATTAAAATTGAAATGATATTGAAAACAGCTTACCTGAATAGAATTGAAAAAAACAGCAAAGGAACACTAAAATAAAACTGAAGGAGAGGTATCAATTGTTGAAAAATATAAAGTAAATTATTTCCATTCCCTTTTAAAGGATCTAGAAATTCCAAAATTCCTCCTTAAGTACTGAAATTCCTATCCTTTTTAATTATAAGAGGGTGACGTATTTATAACCTAAGGAGGTGGACTGTTTTATTTCAAAATATTCCCCTCCAATTAGCTCACCAATTTGACACTCTAGATAGATGAATCTGGAGAAATTGTATTCTTAAATGTTTTATATAAAAATTTTGAAAGTATACCCTTAAAATATGGTGTCAATTGGACTTAAGGATCCAATGTTATTGCAGTTTGATTAAACAATTTTAATCTGTCCATTTCAATCCATACTTTTTAGAAGGTCGAAATTTGAATGTGTTTTTGAATAGTACTATGCCATAAAATCTGAACCGTTTATTCTAAAAATTATACCACCTATATCGTTTCTTTCACACTGAAAAATATCAGATCAAATGGATGTATATATAAGGAGAAAATTCAATCATTGTGTGATGAGTTTATTTCAAAGACATAATGGTGTGTTGGAATTCAAAGCAACATTTGGCCCCATTTTTATTTTATTTGGGCCTTGAAATTTTTTCCATGGTTCCTTTGGATAATTAGGAATATATTTTTTAGTCTAATAAAATTTGGGTTTCTGTATTGATCATATAAATTCAAGCATCATGGAAGATCCAGTTCTGTTAATAAATTCTTTGGGCTTTCTTGTGTAGAACATATGACCATACAAATGGCCTAATTGGACAAATGTTCCTTCTAATGATATGTTGTAAATTGAATAAGGAACCCTACAAATATTAATCATACAATTTTTATCATTCATATTGAATTTATGATTAAAACATTAAACTAACTCTATTTTGGATTAATTCAGATAATGCTCAAAAATTATATTTAATATTAAAACATGAATATTTCACAGCAATTATGCACTTTTAATATCAAATCAGTAAAGGTAGTAAATAAAAAAATTAAAACATTAATAACATCATATACCTAACTTATAAGAATAAATTTCAAGAAGAACAATCATAACTCAATGACCAGGGATTAAGTTAGCAAAACCCTTTCAATATTGGTATATTTTGGATTGAAAGAACATGAAAGATATAACTAGAGACATATTTTTGAATCCAATTAATTACATGAAAATTATTATAAAACATCTATAAGTTATTATAAAAAAAACATAATTTAATAAAAGTGGTGATTATGTAATATGTATCAAAGAAAGAAAGTGAGACAAAAAAACCCTTATGAATTTGGTAGTAAATGAATCAAATGAATATGAAGGAGGGATTCTTGAAAAGAATCATAAATATAATTAAATAAACATTTTTAACGTTAATATAATAAAATGGGGTATTAGTTACACAATATAATATAATATTATGTTCATAATATGAAAATGTGCCTCAATGATGGGGAATTGAGATAAAAAAACTTATGGATTTGTAACATTTTAAATGAATTATACTTAAAGAGATATCTTTAAACAGAACATAAAATAACAAAAATATAAAGGTAATTATTATATAATATATCAAATATTAATTATATACACAGTATAAAATAAAATATGAGTATAATATAAAAAATTTTTTAAGGAATTGAAATTGATACTAGAGCCCTTACAAATATGGTAAAAAATAAAATCAAATGAATTTGAAGAATGGATTCCTTAAATGATTTTATATATCCCATTAATGGGACATTATTAATTAAAATACAATCAAATGGGGTATTAGGTACACTATATAAAATAATAATAGGTTTTTAACTTGAAATCATGACTCAGTGGGTGTAAATTAAAATGGACACCTTTTCTATAATTCTTGGGTTCTATGAAAGTGATTTAATAACCTATATAATAGACATAACCATTTTAATAAAACATTTTTTAAACTCATTAATATCTATTATCATTTTTTACACTTTTTTATAATCATTTATTATGCATTCTTTAGATATTTATAGTCTATTTTCACCATCGGATGTTAGTAATTTTGTTTATTTCGTACGAATTTGTAATATCAATATTGATCCTTATTCTTTAGATACAAATTTAATCATTACCATATAATTAAAGGTAATGTAATAAATGTTTCAAAATTATTTATGAATGTTTAATTTCATTTAATAATTATTTAATTTGTTATTCATGATGATGGAATCAACGGTGACCTTATTTCAATAATTTTTTATGAGAGAAAGTTGTTATATTAATAACAAGTAGAATATTAATATAAACCCTCCATAACATTAAACCAAATATTATGTTCTCATTTATTTTTAATAATAACCATATTTATTTTTCCATATTCATCCATGATATAAATTATTATCATCATTCACATAGTTGGTTAAACTAACTTAAACAAAATCATGTTTTAATCGATGGGTGAGCAAGGTACCAAAAGTGGTACTTTAATAATATCATAATTTCATAAGAATAATGATATTATTTATAATTTTTTCATGTTCTTAATCATATTTTTATATTTTTATATGATGAATAAAATTCTATATGAAAAATTAATTATGTTGTTTTATGGAGGTGGTGGTCCGCATGTACAAATGGGTAATGTTCTCATTTTCCAAACACTTTCACCTATCCTATGGCATTGTGATCTCAAATTCTTCAACCTATTCAATGGTTGTGCATGTAGGATATAATAACAACATTGAAAGGGTGATTCAAATTACTGGTGAGGGAATTTCCAATAATGTTCAAGAGTGGGAGGAGCCAAGACATGGTGCATGTAGTAAATATAATGTAAACCAATGGTCCAATATATGAAGGGCTCTATCCTATCTCAAGTTGATCAACAACTTTGATAGCTTGATTGCTGAAAGAGGGGTAGAGTGTAACACCAATTTTCCCTCAGAAAAATATTATGATGGAGAAAGGTAACCCTTGGATGAAAATGTTATAGGAGGATATGGTAATGGTCTACACAATCCAAGGAGGATGAAAGGAAATAAAGATAACAGGGACTCGAAGAGCTACATTTTCACAAATAAGTATAAATCAAAGGCATGTAAAGACTAAGCATATTTACTGAGGCCAATGGAGACATGATCATCACAGAATTGTGGTAAATTAAAGGAACATGATCCACAAATAGTGGTAGGAATCAAAGAGGATCAACATATAGGAGACACCAAAACTTTAGAGAATGACAAGGAGGTTACATAGGTTGAGGCCACCTTAGAATTTTTGGTGACTCCTCAAGGGGATGAAGAAGATAAAAACAAGTAGAAACATGGGTATATTCTAATGAACATAGAGGAAACACATCTAGATAAGGATTTTGTACACCCCTTGGACAAAAGTGAGAGTCAGGGACTCCAGATAACCCTCAATGATAGGAAGTCGCGGTTCTGGAAGATAATCTAGAACTGCTCATGCACTCGAGTGAAGAAATAGTGGACGACATTCTGAAGATTTAGGTGATGAAGGAATTTGTTGAAAAAATTATGGGAAGATTTCTCCAATTGGACACTACTAGGGAGAAATGTGATTGGATTGACAAGAAAGACTGCATATTGATTAGAGGCTTCAACGTAGGGAAGATTTACAAGGAGTAATAGATTTAATCTTAGTACTATTTGGAATACCATTATGAAGCAATATTAAAGGATGATCCATGCTAATAGATAGATTATATCCCTAAAAAATTTCATAGGGATATTGATTCCAACTGGCTTAAAATTTCCTTTAACAAGTCTGTAGTTTCTGTTGGTGTTTGATCTGGTCAAGTTGTGAGTGTTCTCCCTTTTCCCTTAAAAGTGTTTAAAAATAAAAAGTTACATTGCATGAGTATAAAAAAATAAATAAAAAGAAAAATTTAGGTATTAGTTTATAATTTCAGAGTCTTAATAATTTTTTTAATATCATATTTATTAATTAAAGACCCCTTTAAGCCATCCATTTAAGGTGGTTATAGAAAAAGGATTATGTTTCTCATGGAGGTGGTAGTATGTATGTTACACAAGTGAAGTTTTCATTTTTATAACTAAAAATGGAAAAGGGTAAGGGTTAATGATAATTATCTCTAAATAATAAAATTAAGTATATATATAATATTGATAAAATTATATTTTAATGATAAAATTATAATTGGAGGAGTTATAATAAGAAATAAAGATATATAAATGAAAATGAAGTGATTGAGAATTTTTAACTTACTCCTTGGAAACTATCTTCTATAAATTTGATTACTGATTTGAGAGGTGGTATTGTCAGATGAAAAAAAATATAGTAAATTAATAATAGAGTTTGATGGAAATTTTTATATATTTTGGTTGAATCTAAGAGTCCTAGGGTGTGAATATAAGTGGGGTGGAAATGGATCCTTTTATAAGTAAAGGGAGTGGCACTTTTATAATCATATAAAAGTAAACGTGACTATTAAATGGTAAAAAGGATTTAATAATGGATAATAATTGAGTGGGGGAAGTTCTAAGGCTAATAAATCCTCAATAATACATTTTTACACACTTTTTTTAGCATTTTACTCTTAGATTTTTCACGTTTTTCATTTTTATATTTTACAATGCCTAGTAATTTTTACCTAAGAAATTTAATATTAATTCAATAAAATAAACTTTTCCTTGAAATATAATATAGAATTAATTATTCTAAACAATTAGATATATTTTTTCAAATAAAATTTCTATGGGTCATAAAATTTAATTTTAATATTAGTGCACATTATGTGTAAAAACCCATTTTTTAAAGAAGTGTATTTTTATGCATAGAAATTATATTTGGAATATAATTATCAATGTTTTTTATTTTTATGAAATTATTTTGTTTTCTATTGAAAAAATAATATTTATGTGTGGTTAAAATCAAAACAGCACTAAATTACACCTTTTAGATGCATAATTAAATGAAACAGACTAAAAATAATTTTAATTAAAATAAATATTACTTATATTTCAAAAATTTTAACATGAGTTTTCTAAATTCAACATCATATTTTAAAATTAAATATTTTACTACTTAAATAAAGTTTTGGTCATGAAATTTTTTATAAGTTTTATATTCATACTAGGTTTATGATGATGTCAGAAAGGCTATGTTATACAAATAAACTACATTTTTTACTATTTACTTAAAAATCAACTATTTCCCAAAAATTTCAAAAATTAATATTAAGATAATATTGAAAAGTTTAATAAAAATGATGGACTTTTATAGTATTAAAATTATAAAATTAATGTAAATTATTTTTAATATAAGAACACCTAACTGGGGAAACCAAAAAGAAAGTATTTTTAATAATAAAATGACCTTTATTTTTTATACCTTTTTACATAGGTTTTATATTGTCGTTTCTAATCTTTATACCAAATTATTTAATATCAATATTATAATATTTATATTTAATAATTTATTATAGTATCAAGTTTTTCGTTATGGTTTGGTGTTGCGTGTGAATTAAGCTAGAAAACATAGTTATTTATGTAAAGAGGAATTACATATTGGAATCTTAGGGTGTTACATCCCCCCAAATAAATTTCATCCTCACAATTTTAATTATTAATTAATTAAAAATAGTAATGGGTATTCATAATATTCGCTATATAATTTTTAATTATTATTCAACATCGTTTACTTACCTAAGACTATGAAACTCATCTTTTAACTCATAATAGACATATGTATAAATTTTTCATTTTCTATAACCATTAGTGAACAATACACTCCATTAATTGGGTATATGGGTTTCTAAGAACAAAATTGTCATAGAATAATTTTCATTGTACTATTCTAAACCTAATAATAAAACCAAAATCGTTGTGATAATAACTAAATAAAAAATTAATATAAACAATCTGCCATAAGTATCCTGTCATTTGACACCTTCATTTCAACCCAAAATGCATTCAGTTCAACTATTGTAATTCCACTTAAGTTTCACCCTCCTAATGTCAAATAACATAATCCCCTAAAATATATAACCAAAATTTTCTGTGTTTTATAATATTCTAAACCCAAATTCTTAGAAACCTATACCCCTATAAATATATTTAATCTTAATCCGTAAACAATGTAAAATCACATTCCTTAATTATAACTACTCCCAAAATATATTAAAATTTTCCCAAAATAACCTGAATCTCCTTGTCAAAAATTCATTTTTCCACTCTTAAAAAATATGTATATTGTTCAAAATTTATTCCAAAAACCAATTAACCCATTGTCTAAATTATATCTAATTTTTTTAACATATTCCACTGGGTTTCATCTCTAAACAATGGAATATAAATAATTAGTTCATGAATAAAACTACTAGTTTTATATCATAGTTTATAATTCTAAATATGTTTCAACATGTAACAAAAATTGAAAATTTATACAACATCAAATCCCAGAATCATAATCTTAGTTGGTTTTAGAATATCTTTAGAAAATAATGTGTTCAAATCCTTCCAAATGTAAATATCCCTAATATTGATTTTTTTCAATAATTTGGCCAATAATCACTTGTTATTAGGTATCAAGACCTATATCATAGAATTTTCTACCAAAGGTAGATCATTACTATCCATTCATTAGTAGACTATCATAAGTTCATATAAAATGTGACTTCCTAATTCTATAGATTAGTTTTCACTAAAGGTAGAAAAAAACAATCCATTTCCAGTATCACATTAAATTCTTATACAGGAATACAAATTATATTTAAACCTGGTATATTCTAATACAAATTAATTTTGGGTAAAATAATCAAAAAAACTAGATGTTTTCTCTTATAATTTAATATCAAATCATTGGGATGATGATTTAATTCTCTTATAATAATTCTTAGATATACTAGAGTTCCTATAATCAAACTCTAATAGGACATGTACAACTATGTATTGGATGATAAGTTTACATTAATTATCATAATCCAAATTAGTAGTAGTCATTACATAGTCTTTGACTTATTCCCATGGTTAAGGAGGTCGAATAGGTCTATTATCTTTGTTAACCCCTGGGTTAGGGAATTTACTTGAATAATACCCAAGTTATTCACATTTAAGCCATTTAACTATTAATGGTGCCTTAGAATTAAATTTTTTTCCCTTAATTATATGAACTAAACCATTCAATTTCCCTATGTAATAATTTGATCTATGAAATCCTTTACCACATATAAAACATCATCGGGTTCCTTGAATACATTTCCCTTGGTGCTTCTTCGTATATTCTTATCACATATGAAATTGAATATTCTTTCCTTCATTATCTTTGTCACCCAAGATTCTATGAGAAAATATCCATATATTTATTATAGTATTTTATAATTCAAATATATTAATATTTTTAACCATAATTTGTAATATATGGTTAGGTATAATCATAAATTCATCATTATGGATCCTATCTCTTTTGGTATCTTATTAAAAAAATCAAGGCATTCCCCATCACCAAAATTTTTAACTCAGTTTATTGTTTCTCTAAAAAATAATTAAATAATAGAAATTCTAGGTATGATAAAATTAATATTCATAAAAAGGAAGCTATAAAAATAAAATAATTTATCTTTAAATTTTGGGTATAATCTAAATTATGAATCTTTAAGTTTCAATCGAGGTTATCCTTGGTTATTTTCTATTAGTTTATCTAACCAAATGATCTTAAAATCACTCATCATGGTTCATTAATATAATTTCAATAAACCAATGTGTATCCCTTGGGAGTTTTTTAATAGGTGTACAGTTAGTCCTCTTTATTATACACCAGGTGAAGATCGAGTTAATACCCAACCTTCTTTTTTAGGGTTATTACCCTTAGGTGTATCTATACCAGAGTGTGTATCCACTTTTTTGTATCTAAATAGGGATTAAAATTATATGAAACCACACAATCTATACATTACCAAAATTTTAAGATGTTATTATAAAATTAGACTTATCGCTATAGTCTTTCATAAGTTTATGTTCTCTAATATATGATTTCCTAAATCACATTCCTAGGTTTTATACTAACTTTCTATGATACCAACTATAGAACCCTTAAATTACAGTAACCCATATATTATGGTCACTTTATTACTTTGGTACAAGATACAAGAGATTTCATCCCACAAGATCAAAGAATTTAGTAGTCTTTAGAGATTAGATACATACAAGATTCTCACATTACATTTGAAAATATGAAATACAACAAAAATTCCAGTGAGAATTATATTATTTCCACTATCAAATTCCCAGAATCATTCAAAGTTTACTTTTGTACCCTAGGGATGAGAAACAAAATGAAGGGGTGATCTCAATTTCTTAGTAAGGAAAACATATAGAAGAAACTATCAAAAAATAAATAAGGCATGAATAATGTATAATTAATAAATTATTATAAAATGATTCCATATAACTAATCACACAATCTTGAGATATATCCATGAATAGTATTATAAATAATAGCATAGATAATAATAAAAATTTTCATAGTGAAAGAATGTAAAATTTAATAAATTATAAATCTTACCGGCAAGGCCTCATACCAAGATGTCCTAAATAATTTGGAATGTAAACATTGAATATCAAATCTTGTTTGTCTGATAATATTTATCAATACATTGAGGGGATATCTAATATTTGTCCCCACCCATTACTTAATAAGTACAATACATTAGTAAAATGAAATATATTAATAACAATACAATTCATAATCAGCATGCCGTAGTATTCAATAAAAATACTTCTGATATTAATGACATATGGGATTTCAATAAATTACCTAGTACTTAAATGGAATAAAATTATCACATGTTATCTAGAAAAAGAATGTGGATAGTTAAATAATATCTATCTGAAGGTTCTATAATGAACCTCATACAAAATTAGGGATAATTAATCAATAGTTATCTGTATAAAACTAGAATATATGAAGATTTTCAATATTTACCTATTAAATGGAATAATGTGCACAACTAGGGGAATATCCCATAATAGTAACATTCATAGTGAAAATGAAAGTACCCTTATCAAATGATTGATAATAAGGTAGTACTTATGAGTAATTTCATGGTGTAAGGGTATCAATATGAAATGATCCTTCAAAAGGTAATTCATCTAAAAAAATGTAAATATATAGAAAAGGATGTGTAAGTACAATATAATTCAATATAATAAATTTGAAGAAGAAAAATCATAATTCAAATAATGAATATTGACTTATCAAAACCCTTTCATCATTAATATTTTTTGGATTGAAATCCAGTGAATTGTCAAAATTGAGATGGATTTTAAATATATTTAATTTAATGAAAAATATGATAAAAGTATCCATATAGTGGTATATATACCACAAAAAGTAATACAATACGTGAATATGGAATTTTCCTCAAAGAAACAAAAGTGAGGTGAGAAGAGCCCTTATGAATTTAATAGTAAATGAATCAAATAAATATAATGGATGGATTCTTGAAAATTGAAATATCCCCAACTATATTAATCCAGATATAGTGTCTACTTTTTTATATTTTCATAATAAATAAAAGATCACATCACCAAGGACCGGTTAGTTTAGCAGTCTTGAAGAATTTGATACATACATGATTCCCATTTTATATTTGAAAAATATATATAATACATAGTTAAAGTAAGTATTCTACATCCTTGAAACCCATTAAAATATACCTTATTCATATTATTGGGAAAATAAAATAAAATAATAGTGATCTAAAAGGATTAGTAAGGGTTCCATACAATGGAAACTATCATGAGAAGATAAGTCATAATTAATATGCTAAGTTTGAAAACTGAAAGTACAGGCTATTTAATCAATAACTTGTGCACATAATTCATCCATGTGTAATATCAATAGAGTAATATAATGGATAATAATAACATAATTTTAAATGAAGGATATGCCTAGTTATGGAAATCTTGATCAAGGACTTGGTCCTAGATACTTTCAAATTTGGGTAGATATACACCAAAACCCATTTAATAAGGTTATCCAACTTGTTTTTCTCATGATACATCTCAATGAATCGAGGGGATATCTATAACTATTTCCCACATGTAATTGCATGTATAGTGAATTCCTCATATATTTAGTGATTTTTTAACTCATAAATAATATGACATTTCAATTAATATCTGTATTAATTAAGGAATACAGAATATAATGATTTCTACAGCTAATCGATTAACTTACTTATTAAAACACCATATGTATAAATTGAATATGGTTTAAGAAAAATTCCAACCCATGATATAATGGATATGGAAGAGAAATTTAATTTTATATGAAATCATTATGTATTGGTTTGTAAGTAATAATTTAGTGATGAAGAAATTATGGTATAGTTTTATTAAAAATGGCATAGTAATTTTTTAATGAGAGTCTATTTCTAAATTTGTTAAGTTTTACCATCTAAAAATGAAAGAAACATTCCATATTTTATGGTATCTCAACATGTTTTAGGATTCCGTGGAGGTAATGATACCAAAGTGGAAGGATGTTTCTCAAAGTTCATATGAGTCCAAGAGAGATGTGACT
The DNA here is from genome assembly GCA_963277665.1 of Viscum album. Taxonomy (NCBI): domain Eukaryota; kingdom Viridiplantae; phylum Streptophyta; class Magnoliopsida; order Santalales; family Viscaceae; genus Viscum; species Viscum album. The sequence goes on from OY728155.1 coordinate 485,471,062, forward strand.
CAAATCAAGAAGGGGAATAGGGAAGAGAGAATAATTTTATTAATGTTTTAAGGTGATACCTTCAAATAATGAAGAGTGATAACTTCATATTGATCGTTATGTATTAACTTTTAGGAATATTGTTGGTTTTTTTAGTTATATATAATTTTTTTGAGAAATTTCTTTTTATTTGAAGTCAATGAGAGATTCACACATAGATTTTGATTAAGTGAAAAATAATTCAAATGTGGTAGTATCAATAAATCTAGAAATTGTGGAGATAAAATACTCCATGATTATTGACTTAATATTTCCACATATTATATATAGGATCACTTTATAAGTCAATATATTTCATTGGTAATGAGTTCTTTTTCATACTCTACTCATTTTTATTTACCACATTCTTACACATAATATTATTTTGATGAGTGTTTCTAATTTATTCAAAGGATGTTTTCATTTATGTATTATCGATTGACCTTAAAATTATTGTGTTATTTTTTTGTTCCATTATTCAAAAAAATTAATAATAGATATTAGTAAATCTTATAGAATAATTTAGGTTAAATTAATATTCTTAAATAATATATGTGGAAAATGATTTAATTTTTTATCCCCTATAAAAATAGTGAATCTTTTATCAAGTCTCTTAAACATAGGACTCCTCAAAACTCCTATTTGATAAATCCTTCAGATAAATAGTCAATGTAGGTGTTTAGTAACATATTCACTCATTTTTTATAATTATATATTTTCAAATTAATATATATATATATATATATATGTTGAAAATATGTTTCCACATACATTAATTTCATATCAAATTCTCTAACTTCTGATCACGTCCTATCAAACACACTATATAGATTTCAACTGCATTCTAATCTCCTAATAAAACACTCAAAAGTCAATCAAATAGAATTTACGTCCCTTTTCCCATATACACCCCTATTCACTAAACATTACATCAATTTTCCATTGATAACATATTTATTGAGTAAAAACTCTATCATTAATTATTTTATTCTCCATGTAATTCCCTTATTAATATTACACACATCCAAACTCTCTAATTTAGGCCTTTTCTCCCTCTCCTTACTATAACTCATAGTAGGTTCTATAATAAGGGCAAATAACCACCCAATAAATGATATATTTCACCTAATCATTTACCCTTAATTCTCTAATTCACATAATTGAACATAAAAATAATTCAAAAATAATGATAACATTAAATCCACAATATTTTCATAAATATACCTAATGAATTCTATCTTAATAAATTTTCTAACTCCCTTAATAACTCTGAAACCATTATGATCAACATTAAATTCCTCAAATTAATTTACGCCAATTAATTTCTGAAAACACAAAGATAATAATCCCTTAAAAACTAAAAAATATTAACAAGACTTAATATTTCAAACAACCTGATTTTCAATAAAAACACTTTGTGAACTCAATTATATAAACAATCTGGTGTCAAAATCCACATCATTAAATTATCCCAAAACATGGGTTTTATAATTTTATCCATCATAGGACTTTTCTTATCCAAATGTTCACTAAGTTATTTCACCTATAAAAGGGTTTGGCCACTCTTTTTATATTGGATCTTCTCTTTCAAAAGACACCTCTTTATTCAATTCACATTTACATAAGAATCTTGGAAAAGGTATACTATATTTTTTAAGAATATTTTCACTTGAGTCAAAAAATATAAATCATTTTTTCCATATAATATACATTGGGATCCAACTCAACCACTCCCCAATTTAATATATGAAACTTATTATAAAACATTTTATTTAGTTGATAGAAATTGAAAATTTTATGTATCACCATATAATATTGTTGAAATGAAAATCATTTCCCCACATAACTAGTTGATTATATGATCTATTTATATATACCATAAAATCAACATTCCTTGTGTCCCCAATATTTGGTGTCCCAATTTTTGTGCTACTATCAAAAACACATTATCTCAAACATCATTCATCAAGGGGTATCTTCGATAATTGATATAATATTACAGTCCATGCTGATTATAATATGATTATGTTTGTCACTATATATCCTTTATTGGGATTGAAAATTAAATTCATTAATAAATACTTTTTACATCTACATTATTGTTTAGATTACACATTAGTTATGAATTTCTAATTTAATTCATATTTTTTCAATTATAGGAAATGAAAAACACTGATTAGGTGTGAAGGAAGATAATGTCTGACTGTAATCAACACATGAAAGATATGTGAATTCCTCTACCTATTCTTGTTAACATTTTTTTATTTAAATATATATATTAATAACTTATAATTTCATGTTATTAATTTTCTTATTAAAAATAATCATTAACAACCACCCAAGAGACAGTTTTTCTTCAACTAACCTAGAGGTAGTGGTTCTCATCTATACGATGTGAGGGGGTGGTACTAAATATACTCCCACAATTCATTTTACATAATCACACATTTTCCCTTCATCATATATACCATCTATAAAATGTTCTTATCATATAGTTTTGTTATAAGAACTCAGGATATTAAGGCCACCTATAATGTCACCACCCTTTAAATATAATAGTCTTATTTATTTTCATTATCTAATGATTGATCCAACTCCCTATCCATATTTTACATTTCAATCAATGTATATGTCAACTTCTTTTCTATATACTTCGTTCTCTCTATAATTTTACATTCATGTTCCTTCAACTTCTACTCTCACACTTTCTAAGCATCACAAGTAGACATTGGACCCAATTACTACTATAATGGTTGATGAACATTCAGAGAATAGTGATCCAATATCACCCACTGATCAACCTGGCTTGGTTATATGTATTGAACCCTCGTAAATTTTTTTGTAAATACTTTATTTTAATTATATGATATATTCATATAATATTTGTTTTTTTCTTTCACATATGGATTCACCACTAGGTAGAGTGGGAATACATGCATACGTGAAGTGTTTAAATACCACACACAGATGATGGTTGAGTACAATGAGGATAATCCAATGATTAGTAAAATAGGGTGATAATGCAAGAGTTTTATGGTGATGTGTGCCAAATAATCTGGCATCATTCCTATTAGGAAAATCACCTAGAGAAAATATAAAAATAATTTAAAGGATAATTCTTGGGTGCAAATATGGGTAACAAAATTAATTATATTTAATGTTATATTATTATTGTATTTATATGGATTATGATTTTGGTAGAAACTTCATTAAAATTTTCCCAGTGGTGAGGTTGTGAAGACTACATGACTCAGGGAATTAGATGATCTATGGAGAGAATATAAGTAAGAGTTTTATAATGGTTGGGTTTTTTGAGTTGGAATGGATTTAGAGGCCATGCCTATCGTAAATGACTACCCATCAACACATTATTGAGAAATGAATTCTCATTATAAGAGTACTGATTTTAAGGTATTAATTATATTTGAGGTTTTTGAATGAAATTTATGATGATTTATAGTAAAACTCTATTTTATATTATTGAAAATTATTTTTTATGAAGCATAAAAAAATAATAAAAAAATTTGACAAAGTATCTCTACAACTTATGGAGGATGATAATGTCGGAACATGAGAAGAAACATGTATTTTTCTTTGACGCTTTCATTTAATTAGGTAAAAATTCTAAAAATATATAATATTGTCTATTATTCTTCAATGATTTAGTTAAGGGGTACTAATTATTCATATATTACTCAATTAATGATTTTTTCTTGAATTCTAAATGCATCCATATAATTCATATATTTCTTGAATCTATCTTCACACGTTTCCACTTCAAGTATTAAGCTTTGATCTTCATTCATCCCCTCTTTATTTCCAACATATTTAAATGGTAGCACATTAGTGAATTATTCATCAAATTTCCACCTAATATGTTTGATCATTTCACCCTAGAAATAGTTTTCATTCAACTTTTTATATTTTACTTCTTTAGGGGTTCTTTTTCCTCCTGATCTCCCAACTCTTGGGAATTTAACAACCAATTTTGTATAGCTATTTAAACTTAATATAAAGATAGAATCATGATTACCATGATGAATAAGTCTCTCTGAGTACATCTAAGTATATTTTAATTATTATATTAATAGTCCTGTATTATTATAGATCATTCTAAAATAATTCCACTCCCTCTAAGCCTCTTTTACACTTTTTTAATCTTTTTATATAGTAGAAATTATCATTCAGTATGAGCTTTTAGATCTAAATTCATAGTATCAAATTCAAAAAAATTATTCTTCATTAGATTCTTACCCTAAATCCTAAATTTTATTGGATCCATCCTATTTATTTTATCTTATGAAAATGTGTTTCCACTCTACAAATCCAGTAGTTTCTTCCTTAGTGAATAGTCCAAAATTGATTCAAGTGGGTTTCCTTCCTCAAGGTCTTATTCAATGGTAATTTGATTCAAATATAAATTTAAAGGGTGTGTTACCTATATTAGAAACTCATAATGTTTTTCATGTGGGATAGTCTTCTCACAATACATTCCCTCTCTTGAGGCGATGGCCATGACAAGTCTTATGGGCATGTACCCGGCCTTAATAGGCACCAATTATCACTTTTAACTAACACACTCTCATTGTTGATTATTTTTATGATTAAAACTCCACCAATTTGGATAATAATGTATTAAAATAGAAAATAACAAAAATATAAATTCACACAAACATCCCTTATACGGACTTCCCACTCTGGATAGTGCTTGATAGCCCCAACCTCTTCCAACAAACCCACTACCATGTAGTGCACACCTAGTAGCACACCCCCAACCACTCCCAACCAACCCACTACCAGGAATCACACACCTTTAAGAACACCTCTAACCACTCCCATATATCCCACTACTAATAAGTGAACACCAGGAAGCCCAAATATGATAACCTAAACATATCTAAAATTTATCATTTCATTTTTTACATGTTCTCTACTGTCATTCAAATCTATAGAAAAATATTAATTTTTATAGAAAGTGGAATAACATGAAATGTAAAATATAGATATTGGTTTTTTATACTTATTAAACTCAATATAAAAAATCATATCTACTTAACTCACTATATCTTGAAAATTATACAATATATTACTTTGAAAAATATACAAGATATATTTAGCCCACTTAGTATGTATCGACAATGATCATTTATTTTTCTCAAAACCTTGGAATAGAACCACTATGTATTTCCCATAATTTGATGGATATTATTGACCTATTATGGCCTAATATTTATTATTTCAACAAACTATGGCATATAACATACTTTTCTACCTTGTTGGTTTTGAAAATTTGTTACAGAAAAAGTTGACTCCGTAGAGAAACTATGAACCATGTTATTTTTTATAAAATATAACTTATTTAGTATTTCCATATAGTTTTTATCAATACCTTTTATCCATTCACTATACTACTATTCTTATTGTCAATATCTTAATAATTTTTTCCATCCCTTTTATTAGGAATATGACCACATTTTAAACTGTGACATGTCTTCAGCACTATAACATGTATTATCATCTTCATTATTTCAATGCTTGAAATCCATATAATGTTGGATTATTTCACATTTTATGAATTTTCCTTCTAATAAAATTCCATTTCTTAATGTATCTCTATGATATTTCACCAAGCCACTGCAATATGGTTCTTTATAGATGATTCATCTATTTATTTTCTCTCTTGTGCATGAATTTTTTTCTTTTTCTTTATTTTATAACATCTATTGTGCATTACATTTTTCATCATGGTACCATTGAATATTCATGTTCTCAACATTCATAGTGAACCCCGTTATTTTTCATCATCCATATAGAACATTAAATTATAGAGGTATATTCATATAAAATCTCTGGTATCTGTTCTTAAGAGTATCTATAAGGTAAATTAATATATACATATATATTGTAAATCATAGAATTCCATATAATATTTATTATAAGAATACATATTCAACATATTTTTCATGGTTTATACCATAAAACCATAATATTTGATGATTTTATTGAGGAATCTATACTCTTTATAGAGCACAAATTTTAGGGGTTAAATAGAGACTCCTTCCTTATAATAATTGAGTTATAATAATCCTTTTTTTCTTTATACTATATATAAAATATCATAAACCCAAATATAAATAGATTTTTTATTTATGAAATAGGAACATGATAATATCTAACATCTTATTTGATTAATAGATAACCTAAATTCTTTTATCTTCGATAGAAATCTCATATATAATACCTACCGTTATTTGGTGTGAATCTAAGAATTACATTTTCGGAGAGTATCCCTACTCCGTTATTTATAATTTTAAGTTAGGTCTTATATCCTATTTGGAATTAAATATAGAACAAACAATTAACCCAATACATATTTATATAACTCATTTTCTCATTGATCTTAATATTTATTTCCTCATCATTAACTCATAGATTTCCTCATGATCTCTTATTTTATCCTTTGTAAATATCTTGGATACCTTCATTAATATAAAAAAAATCTAATATTTAACTTCTGAAATTTCCTTATAACTGATTAGATTTATATATTTAGTTTTGGATGATTTTACATGTTGGACTCTATAAAATTATTGTTTTTTCAAAAATTTAGTTAGACAGGTAAATCCTTATGGTATTTTTCATTTTTCATTTTTGTATTTTACTTCTTCTTCCAAAAAAAATCTATTATGTATATAGGGATGGTATGTATTTTCATTTACTATATTATTGTAATAGATAAACACCGAGGTTAACCATACATATTTAATATATGAACATTACATATACCGGAAAATTTATTATTTTCTTAAAATTTTGTATACTTCACTCATAACAAGATCATTGTATTTGTATTATGATTTTAAAATCCAGAATTATTAAACTCATCATTATCATATTATTTCATGAAATGTTTAATGTATCTCATCCTTTGATAATATCCTCAAAATCATCATCCAAAAACATATTATATTGTTTAGAATAAAACATTCAAATCCATTTCTGAAAATCTACATCAAGTTAGACTTCCTATTATCCAACAAGTTATGGAATGTTTTTGGAAAATTTTATTTTTTATTGAAATAAAGAAAATACAAGATCAAGTCTTTGGTATAATTGGAGTCATAGATAATCACCTATCACAATGTCAGTATATCTAGGAGAGAGAGATCCAGTGCTAGAGAACACCATTCGGGGTGCTTCATAGGAGTACTTGGAAGATAAGAATTAAGCCACCTGGTTACCTTCACACCACGTACAAAGATTATCAGTTCAATTAGGACGGAGATAATTTCATATACGAGTAAAATAAGTGATATCCCAATGGGTGTAAGAGAGGTCATTGATGGATTTACATATGATTTTTGAGTCTATCTCTACTGTTATGAAGTAGATTTTATTGACACGACATAATTCAAGACCATTAAACAAGGCCTCTACTTTTGCTCGTAATGAATTGCCAGCCCCATAGAAAGAGTTTAAGTCAAGTCACACGGAACCAAAAGAATCATGAATGACACCACCTCCTCACATATATCCATGGATAAAATATCCATCGATGTTTAATTTAATCCTAGAGTAAAGATGGTACCATCTCACCTAGTGGCCCATTAGCTAGGGTTTGGCTGAAGAAACTATGTTATGTCTAGGTAGGAAATGTCTAAGAGAGGTATAATTCTTAGAACCGGTGAGGAGAAATTCCAGATCAACTATGTGAAATCTTGTATTCTCAAATAATCCCAAACTAGAGGGTGTATATCTATGGCATGAGTGGTTCCTTACCTCCTAGATGCTTTAGCACCCCATCGAGATGAGAAGGGAATGGGTCATCACTTCATGCTTGTTGTTGCTCAATCCATGTAACCACTACTGAATTAACTCCTCCATGGAACCCACTAACTGACTAAACATAGATAATTCACCCAACATGGTCAATATTTGGATCGCCCACTCACTCTGATGGAAGTGGTGAACCAATGTTTCTGCCTCATGTTTTTTGTAGTAGAAGAACCCAGATTCCAAGTATAAACCCTAGAACTTAATGTTGAGATTGTAAATGATTGGCCCACCAGTTCAGTGATAATCACAAGATAAAATGAAGTTCAAAATGTGGAAAAAGATGACACCATATGTTACATGGAAAAACCCAAATGGAAGGGGTAAAAACCCTGGGCAAATAAAACAATCACTATGGGGTAAAAGTGGGTACAAAATCCCACACTATTAAAAAAAGAAAACTATATTAAAATATCTCTTAAATAATAGGGTAAATAAACCTCACAGAAGCCACTAAAATATGGTATATCTTCTATTATTGAGATATTGAAGGTGATTGTTCAGTGATGAAGCTAGGGAAGCCACTGACTTTTATAATAAAGCCTCACCTTTTTTTCTCCTGTCTTGCTAGTGGGTGGTGGTTTGGACACCAACCACCTAGAACCCTTATCCCTCCCCTTTTGATAAAGCAATGGGTGGTTTCTTCCTACAAATAAGTTGTTTCCAATAAATATACCACTTGGGGATTGGATTGTGAACCAATCACATCTCCACAGATCTTATCTATCTGCCAAACATGTTACTCAAGTCTCTACGAGGCCACTTGAGGATCTGAACCATCTGAACTTATCAGAGTCAACATCCCTCATTAGAAAATCTGATGGATTTTCCTTAGTGTGAATATTCTACACGTCCACACATCCTTCTTCCACCACATCTCGGAAAAATTGATTCAACGCCCCCAATGTGCTTCATCCTGGAATGAAAAGATGGATTCCCTAATATGTGCAAGGCGCTCTGACTTTAATAAAACAATATGACCTACTTTATGTCTGTTCCCAAGCTCCTCCAACAACTTTCTCATCCAAATTGCATCTTTTAATGCATGTGTTTCTTCCATGTATTATCCCTCTGTCGTGGATAAAGCCACAACTAACTATAACTTTGAAATCCATCTCACATATACTCCTACAAGAGTAAACACATAACCAGTAATGGAATTCCTCCTTTGAGAATCAACTGAAAAATATGAATCAACATATCCTATAATAGTAAAATCTGATCCACCATAACATAATTCAACATTTTAGGTCTCCATGATGTATCTCATAGTCCTCTTCAATATGCTCCAATGCCCCTGTTCGGGATTCACCATGTACCGACTAACTACTCCCATTGAATGTACAATGTCTAGTCTAGTACAAACCATAGTGAACATCAAACTACCCACTATCAATGCACACGGTACTTGAGACATTTTCATCCTCTCTACTTTACTACTAGGACTCATCATTGAGGATAACATGAAATTAACAGGAATAGGGGTAGATATTGGCTTATAGTCTTTCATGTTGAATCATTTCAAGACTCTCTATAGTTAGTTTTTCTATGATAGCCAAATCTTCCCATTATTTATGTCTTGGTAAATAGGCATCCCAAGAATCTTGTTTTCTAGTCCCAAGTCCTTCATATCAAACTCCCTAGCCATATGTGATTTTGTCTCCTGGATCTGATCATTGTTGGGGCCTACAACCAACACTTCATCCACATAAAATAGGAGAATGATGAAATCATTACCATTTAAACCCTTTAAACATGTACAAGGGTCTGAATGAAGTCTTTTTTATCCAAGGCTCATGATATAAGATTCAAATCTCTTGTACCAACACCTCAGTGCCTATTTGAGACTATACAGAGATTTTTTCAACTTTCAAACCAAGTTCTCTTTTCCTTATTCTGAAAAACATTCGAGTTAGAGCATATAGATCTCTTCAACAAGATCACTTTGGAAAAAATCAATATTCACATCCAACTACTCTAGATGTAATCTGTATGTAGAACACATCTCCATAACTAACTGAATAGTCTTCAGTCTAACAATAGGAGAAAATATTTTATTGAAATCAATACCTTCCTTCTTAGCAAATCCTTTGACCACCAATCTTGCATGATATATTTCCATCTAGTACTTTCCATCCATCTTGATCTTAAAGACCCCTTTTTTCCAATATCCTTCCTTCTATGAGGTAATGAAACAAATCTCGAGTCTTTGTTTTTGTTCAGGGCTTCAAGTTCCTCTTGCATCGCCGTTGTCCATGAGGATACATCTAGACTCTGGGTCACCTCCACAAAAGAAGGTGGATCTCCATCCACCATCAATAATTTGCACATAATATTGATCTAAATGACATAGTTTGAGTGTCATACTAGTGTTATTTTCTCTAGAGTTGACCCTCTGGTCCATAATCAATCGGTACTTGATAATCGTGCTATGGTAATTCTTCAGAGGAAACTGATTCTTCCATAGATTTTCCATCTAATTTGACTATTGTAGTTTATGTCTTCTCCTTATCCATGTCTTGAGCAGTTGTCATTTATACCTTGTCTTCCTCAAAAATTTCATCTCTATTGATTATAAGTTTGTAGGAAATGGGGTCCCACAAAAAATACGCCTTCATACCATCAGTGTACCCCCAATAAGAAACATTTTCTAGATCTGGAATCCAATTTTGATCATTCCTGGTCATTAAAAAATGTATATAAAGGACTTAAGAAAGTATATAACTAAAAATAGTCATAATTTTTACCAGTCCCCATCTCCATCGGTGTCTTCAGATAAATCTCCATTGAAGGAGATATGTTGATCACATAACAGGTGGTATTTATTGCTTCTGTCCAAAAAGGTTTGGCAATTCATGCAGTATTAAACATCACCCTTGTTCTATTCAACAGGGTTCATTTCATCCGACCTACCACTCTATTCTACTAAGGAGTGTATTCCACCGAAAATTGCCTCTTGATTCTTTCATGTTGACAAAAAGTATCAAATTCCTCTCTAGAATATTCTCCACCATTTTCAATCCTCAGACACTTGATCTTCTTTCTAGATTCAATCTCATTCCACACTTTGAATGTTTTGAAGAATTTAAAAACATCCCCCAAAATCTCCTAGAATAACAATCAATGAATGATACAAATTACCTTGATCCTCCTAGGGATATAACAGTTGCTTTCAAAATTTCAGAATGGATCAATTCCAAGATCTCCTAACTTCTCGCTATTGACGTCCCAAACTTTTACCTATGTTTCTTGCTAAAAACCCAATGCTCACAAAATTACACGGATACCTTTGTCATCCCATGTAGCAATTTCTTATCTGAAAGAATCTTTAGGCCTCATTCTGACATATGTCTAAGCTTTTGATGCCAAAAATTCATCAACACTTCCATCAAGGTAGTTGATGCAACAACTATCTCTTCCTCCTTGTACGTTCACCCATAAGCACATACAGGTTCTTTGAGATCTTATCTTCCTTCATTACCATAAGTGCGCCCATCACAATTCTCATCACACTATTCTCGGTGCGAGTCTTTCATCCAATATCATCAATTTCTCCCAAAGAAAATATGTTCTTCTTCAATCACTTCACATGATGTCCTCCTTAGACGGTCTGTACTATGCCATCATGCATCTTATGTTTAATGGTAATGAATCTAATGATATTAATAGTGTGATCATTCCATATGTACACAAGTCCTTCCAGGATGGTTTCATACTGATCAAACCATTCCCTTTGAGACAACATGTTCCATGTTTCTCCTGAGTCGATAATGGATGCATCGTTGAGATGTTGTCTGGTTCCAATAGCCATCGTCGCTTCACTAACTAGTATATCACCATTTTCAGAAGTACTTTCCACATTTGTTTCCATTTCATGATTCTAGATCCCACTGTAACCATGATCCATCGTCACATCTGTCGGTTTTTCGTCAATTTTCAGTCAACAATTTTCCTTCCGCAGTACTGCCTTCATCTCGATTTTACACAAAGAAAAATTATTCCCGTTGAATTTTTCGATCTCAAATTTCACCTCCATCTGGATAGGTTGTCAATCCAGAACTTCCCCCATTTCACAATGGTGAATATAATAATCTCAATAAATTCTTTTTTGATGTGACAGATCAACAGGAGTTGCAATCACATAGCATACTCAAATTTATGAGTATTATTAATACCTTAAAATGTGAACAGAACTAGGCCAGAACCTTGCCTCTGATACCACTTGTGGGGACCATAAATGATTGGACCACTGATTCAATGAAAATCAAAAGATAAAATGAAGTGAAAAATATGGAAAAACATGACACCAGATGTAACATGGTAAAACCCCCAAATGGAAGGGGTAAAAAACCACAGGCAAATAAAAGGATCACTATGGGGTAAAAGTGGGCATACAATCCCTCACTATTATATGGAGAAAAATATCTTAAAAACTCTCTTCAATAAGTGGGGAAATAAACCTCACAAAAACTTCTCGAATATGGGATCTTCTCTATTGGTGAGATATTGAAGGTGATTTTTGAGTGCTAATGCCAGGTAAGCCAATTCATTTTATAGGAAAGCTTAACCATTGTTTCTCCTCTCCCGCAGGTGGGGGTGGGTTGGCAACAGACCACCTACCACCCTTAACCCACCCTTTTTGACAAAGCAAGGGGTGGTGTCGTCCTAAAAATAAGCTAATTTCAACACTTAATATCTACATCCATGGAAATTTATTGATTATAAATCCTCCAAACTAGAAAGATGAGTTTTCTTGGAAGTTATTTGCACCAGATAATATTCCCAACATATCACTTCCATGTTGGGAATAAAGAATGTTGTTGTAGACCTTGGAATCTAATTTTTTAAAAGACATACCCATAAAGAAATGAGCTTCAGGTGTCTCCTCCAACCTTATTATATTAAAATACTTCCTCTGAATAGGATCAAGAATATATTTAATGAAAAGTGGGTGGGATCTTACTTGATTGAAGATCATGTCAAGCATAGGACAACTTGGGCATCTCAGTATCTCACCAGCCAAATTTCAGTCCCAAAACATAATCTCCCTGCAACTAATAATCTATCTAAAATATTGTTGATGATTTCGAATGAGAACCTATAGTGATTTCTATAAGGCAAAACAATACCCACTGGTCATTATCATAACATTTCCATATTTTCTTTTAAAAATGTGATATAAAGGGATTACCACTGAATTACCTACCATTCCAGTTTTTTCTGGAGAGAATACATGACCTCCCTCACATTAATCACATTAATCCCTCTTCCTCCACTGGTCTAGAGATATTTTTCTAAGAGGCATATTGATACCTACCTTCTCCATGGGTGTCCCAAATAAATGTGCTTTGGAGTAGGTCAACCTTACTCAAAATTGAATTTTTAACTTTGATCACCAATAGGATATGCAAAGGAATGGATGTCAACATGAAATTAATAAGATTTTTCCTTCCACCAAATGATAGAAAACTGTTTTTCCAATTTAAATTTTTTTGGTGATCTTTTTAACCACACCATCAAATTTCTTTATACGGATTATACCTGGATCTATAGGATATCCCATGAAATCCATTGGGAAATCCTTCCTGTCGTTGATCAATATAGATACAATAGTGCTCATACACCTGTTCATGCATTAATATGTGAGAAACATAAGGCTTTTCCCCCAATTTATTATTTGACTACTATATTTTTTATAAGCTTCCATTATTTTATTAAAACCGCTAATAGATGAAGTCTTCACATTAATAAATAATATCATGTCATCCACAAAAAAGGAGGTGAGACATTCCATTAAACTGAGCTCCACATTTGTAAGGTTAGATGATACCACATTGCATATAAGAGGTCACATGCCTACTTAGGGAATCATGGGCCATGATGAAGATACTGGGAGAAAGAGGTTTGCCTTGCCATAGCCCCCTAGTAGGCTTAAAGATTTTTCATTTATTTCCTATGAAGATGCTATTGAACCAAGTTGAACTATAACACCGAAAATGAAATTCAATGACCCATTCAGATAACCCCATGTTCCTCATGACCCTTAGAATTAAATTCAATTCTAACCGATCAAAGGCCTTGTTCATGTCCATCTTGATGACATTATTTGAACCCATAGCCTTCGTGTTGATTTTTCCAACAATCTCTTGAGAAAAGTCAATTTCCTTTTTATGGATCGACTTTGAATAAATGCATGTTACTCCTCTGAGACCCAGTAATGGATATATTGATAGAGACTTCTATTTTTTATGTAATCCATTACATTTTAAGAGATGTTACACATAATGATGGGTCTTTACTAAATAAAAAATGAGGGATATTTCACCTTAGGGATCAGAACCAAAGAGGTGGCACATGAAACCTAGTGAAGGGGGACCTCATGAGTGAAGTCCTAAATAGATTACATTAGATCCTTCTTAATGATGTATTGAGAATTAAAATAGAAGATCCCTGAGAATCTATCCATTCCTAGGGCACTTTCCAAGTTAAGGGTTGAAATAGAGTCTCAAACCTCCTTCTCTTCAAGAATTCTTTCCATGTGGACATTAATATAGGAGGAGATGATATGTGTGATTTAACTAAGTAAATATTCCTAACAATAGGGTACCCATTCTACAAACATGGGTAAAGAGTACAAACTAAGGAAGAGAAGTTGGAAGATATCACTCCACTGATCACCTCTGGGTCCCTGGTAAAGGAATTGTCATTTATCCTGATCTTAGGTGGACTATCACATTTTTTTCTTTGAGGCAAGCATGAAAGTAACAATAATTCTGATCTCCTTCTTTGAACTAAGTGGAGCAAGATCTTTATTAGATACATCTTTCCTGCATCAAGAAAATCTCATTGATCTATTACTTCTTGAGGCCAAGGGAGGTGAAAACATTTTCATCTCAGGTCTCCTCCAAAAACATTCCAGCACGCTCAACCTTCTTTTTAAGTGCTTCCATATTGGAGTGGGTGGATGGAGGGGAGATAGCCCAGTCATTAAATTTTTTTCAAACAATGGATCATATTATGAAATGTTATTCAAAAAGTACCTTGGACTGAATTCTCCTAAGAGTCATGAACCACAGTATTGAAACTGTATTGAAGAGGCCATCCGTTAGAGAAGAAAAACTAACCTCCCCTAGCCTACCTAGGATTCATATGAATAAGGAGAGTAGAGTGATCAAAAAGTTTTCTCATTAAGTGTGTGACCTTAGGGTTGGGAAAGGAGGATATGGCTTAGATATTTCCAAAGCAATGATCCAATCTATACCAGGTCTGTCAATTACCCCTCTGATTATTACTCTAATTGAATATGTCACTCGAGAACCCCAAATACATGAGTCCCTCTTATGCTGCAAAGGATGAGAATGCAATAATATCAGACCAAAATCTAGGACCACCACCTTTTTTTCTAAAGCTACCATTATAGTAATGCAATCTCCCCTACTAGCCACATCGCATCCCCAAGATTGAAGGAACTGATGTCACGCCATAAACAATCATGTAACCTCACATCTCATAGAGAATAGAAGAATGAGAATAAAAATTCCACATTTCCAAAATCCATCCTAACCAATATATTTTTATCATAGGCTACTAGCTTCTCCACTTCCATATTGGGATTTTAAAACACCTAGATATGATAATTTTTCAGATCACCATACAGGGAATCATACATGACCATCCTTATATAGAACTCCCCAATCTTTAAGGGGTTATATTTTGGTTCAAAAGAAACTACAGTTAGGACCTTGTTTATGGACACCTCCTTGGAGAGTAAGTCATTCTTCACCCAAGATCCCAGGTCACAAGAATTCTGAATAATGAGAGATATCAATGAAAAATGTATTTTCTAGGAACTGTCCCTAAGAATTAAAGGCCCATTACCACACGAACAACCAAAGGATAAAATCATTCTAGATTTGGATCTTGTGCAAACCCTAGAAATGATCTAAGTTCAGATAATGGGGAGGAGGCATCCTTTGTGGTAGGGTTGGAATTTACACTATTAAAAAATGGGATATTTTTAATAGGATCGCATCACAAATACCCTTTTATGATAGGGCCCCATTGAAAATGTCATGTTGTAGAAAAGGGAATCGCAAATATTGTTTTTTGGGATGGTTCGTCGTAAAAAAAATATTTGTGATGATATAAAGATCTGTCACAAATAGCTTTCTTGTTTTTTTTAAATACTTTTTTTGTGACAGGTCCCGTCGAAAAAAGTATTGCTGAGTTTTTTAAAAAAAATTGTGGTGGGCCATCACATATACCATTTGCGACATAGCCCATCGCTAACAGTTTTAAGAAAATAAAAAATAATATTAATATTAATAAAAACAAAAAAAATAAAATTAATGTTAATAAAATAATAATATTAATAGGAGTAAAATTAAATTAATTATAAAATAATAATAAAATATTCATATAATTATAATAATAATAGTAATATTGATAATATAATAATATTGTTATTATTATTATTAATGAAATAATACCATTAATGTTACTAATATAATAAAAAATTATAAAATACTAAAAACATCAATATTAGAGAAAAATCAAAAAATCAAAAAATCAAAAATAATAATTAATAAAATAAAAAATAAAAAAAAGTTAAATTAATAATAAAAAATGTAATATTCAAAAAATATAAAAAACACACTATATAGAAAGGTAAATAGTTAATATTTCAAACAAAATTTATATTTAAATGTTTTATCATAAAAAATAAATAGATCACTAAGGGGTAGGGTTGTTTGGAGGAACTAGAGGAGATGGTGGAGAGAAATCCACCCCTAAACCAGGAGTGAGATGTCACATGTACTCTAACTTCTCTTGATCCTACTGCTACCTCCATCAACGCATCTCCCCCTACTTCTCAGGTTATTATTGTTGTTGTGGTTGTAGAAACTCTTCATGTTGTTGCTGCTACCATTGACGCATCTACTCCTACTTCCTACGCGTACTCTCTCTAAGCTCACCCTAACCTCACAACTACTCCTGATATTATGCATCAGAATATGATGACTCTCCATGAGTTCATCTAGGGATTGATACTGACATCGCAGTGGTTCCATAATATTCCACAGGTTTCAATTGAGAGCTGGTACCAGCAACTCAGCCTTTCATGAAGGCATACTGGGTCACTTGTACCCATGTTGTACCATCAAATCAGTGGACATTGGTCTAAGTATAGGTCTCAGTCTAAATCTCAGTCTGTGTCTGAGTCGTCGCGACCTCACATGACTCCTTAAATTTCAATTTTAAATTAAAATAGTTAAAATATTATTTTTAGTGAATCTTTAAACTCAAAATAGAAATTTACTAACCACAATATAACACTGGCCAACACCTCTAATCTCTCCAGTGGTAGGATCACTATACATCCTCCAATAAATGTTGAACTCCAAAATATCAAGTTGTTTGACTGCCTATATGAATATAAAATAAACCTTTTACATTTAAAATTATATAAAATATTTAAAACAAAATACCTACCATATGCTCCCTATGCGTACTAAATGTACGACTACTGACTTGATGTGGCACCTCTTGTATCCCCTGGTTTTGTCGACCAACCGATGATCTATTCTAAAAATGACCACCCAACTAGTTAAAACATAATCTATCCCAAACCTGAGATGAAATGTAATCAGTTTGGTGGGAATGAAAAGACTCGCCAAACTCTATGACTCCTACTTTCTCCATTGATTTCCTTCTCAAATTGCGAAAAAACTGACTACAATGCTAACACATAGTCTTCTTCCATGCCATCCAGATAGCACCACGCATGCTCTCATCAATAGGATACCATAAAACCTACAAATAAATTATAATATTAAGTTATTCATTAAATTAATTTCAAAATAAATATTTTGTATTTATATACTAGCCAATGATCGAACATGTGGTGCTGCATGTCAA
Organism: Viscum album; assembly: GCA_963277665.1. NCBI lineage: Eukaryota > Viridiplantae > Streptophyta > Magnoliopsida > Santalales > Viscaceae > Viscum > Viscum album. The sequence continues at coordinate 485,488,831 of OY728155.1, forward strand.
TAGGAATTTGATCCCATGAGACCCATGCTTCAGAAAAATAATTTTGCAATATAGTGCTTCCCTATCTAGTAGCTATATGCGTAAAGATGTGTAAAAATAAAAAATAATAAACCAATTAGTATATAAATAAATTATTGAAAAATAACTAAAATACACAGGTAAACAAACCTCTACACTGGTGGATCAAAGCCAAGACATGGACGTTGCTTGAGGATCGAGTCAGGAATTATCAATCATGCAAGACCACGCCCCATTTATTTCCCCCCTGAATCACTAGTAGTCTAAGAGTCAGATGACCCAACATCCTACTCATCCAAAGGTAGATCATCTCCCTCCAACATTCAAAATATATCCTCATCCATCTGAAACATGAAATAAATGTTGTTAGTAAATAGTTGAAAACAACTATTATATGTAGAAATATATTATATATGATTATAACCATCATTTAGCTATTTCAATATTCATATTTATCCTCATCTTAATATCTAATGATACAAATGCCTTCATATTCCTCCTCAACATCATCAATTTCAAAACGAGTTTCAGTTTCATCATCTCTTTTCATTTTAAATACATTTATTACATTCTTAATATCATCATCATCATTGGACCTTAACTCTAGGGTGTCATCACCGATATTCTTATCCCTTCTTGAAAAATATGAATTTGGATTGGTGTATTGAAAATTTTAAATTCCTTCCACTTCAGTGGAACCATATTCATGTTGAGTAAACTGATTTTCCTGAGATTTAATTGTTATTATGCTCCAAGAATCACTAAACTCTCTTGAATTAGCACAGTATTTTGAATAATAAATTTCATGTTCCTGATGAGACAATAAAAATGGTTCATTTACTAGAAGAATACTTTTATATTTAATATCAAAAATTCCATTTTTCGGATGAACACGCAAGCCTCTCTTAGTATCATACCACTAACATTTAAACATTGTTATGTAATGTTGTCCTAGATAACATAGTTTAATAATTTCTTCCAGTATGTTGTAAAATTCAACTTCAGTTTCTCTATGATGATATCCTCTCAATCACACACCACTATTCGTTGTTTTTTATTCTATAGATTCATGTTTATGAAATCAAAAACCATTCACCAAATATTCATTATAAGAGTTAACCATTATTTATGGTGGGTTACTCAATAAACACAATCGATTGTCAATTTTATCAACATGTTGAGATACCTAAAATTTTGTAAAAAATATAAATATAACAGATAATAAAATTAATTTATATGTTAAAAATTATAATTTATGTTACCAATTTTTCAAACCAATACGAAATGTTTTTTACTAACGTTCTTCAAGAGCAACTACTATAATTTGTGGAAGTTGTTTCTTGATATGATTATGATATAACCTACAAATAAAATAAGATCAATTTAGTATAACAAAAAAATATATAATAATTGATAGGATCACTCAATGTAAAAATGGTGTAATTTATTTACAGTTGATAAGAACATATGTATGAGCTTTGTGATTTTCATCATCTAAAATCCATCATTCATGAACTCCACTGAAGCCAAGTTCAAACTGATTGAAAACTGATAATTGATTTCCCATTTCATTTTCAACATTTCCCTTGTTATATACCATATGGTTGTGTTTTGAAGGATATTCATATTGGAAGTAATGAGAGCATAAAAAAAATCTTCTTGCAATTAAACCTTCAATTGATGCTTTGTTATGTACTTTTTTCATCAATTTATGCATTCATATCTTGAATAGGTACATCTATAGGAACTTTACTAGACTTACACATTTTTCTTCTTATGTAAAATATAATATCAAATGTTCCATTAAGTCAAAAAAAGTTGGAGGGAATATTTTTTTCAGTTTACATAAAATTAAAACAACATCTTCTTGTAGTCTTTTTAATGCATCAGAGTCACTTTTCACAGCACAAATGCCTCAAAAAAATATGATATGTCTGTTATCACATCCCAAATCATAGAATTCAACTTACCTCTTAATACAATTTGAATAATTATTTCCATTATAACATGACATTCATGACTTTTTAATCCAGGGATATGACCATTTGTTACACATCTTCCCAAATTGGAAGCATAACCATCTGGAAGTCTCAAATCTGAAGTCCACTAACATAATAATAATTGATTCTCCTTAGAGAGTGTATACGCTACTTTTTTATTTATTAACTTCTTATGATCTGGCATTTTTAAATAGTTCATGTTCTAGTTGCCTACAAATTTGGGAAAGATCAAATTTTGCCTTTACATTATCTTTGGTCATACCTGGTGTATCCAAAACTGTATGAAATAAATTATCAAAATATATATTCTCAATATTCATGAAATCCAACATGTGATGGATGAAAAAATTAGAACAATATGGTAGATCCCAAAAAATTCACTATTTTATCCAATTTTGTTTTTTTCCATATCCATCGATTTTCAATTGGTTTATTATTAGTCCAAATGTGATGGGAGGTAATAAAAAGACAACTAATTTTAACTCTGTACCTAATATAATTGTTGGAGTTCCATCTCTTTCAATTATTCCTTTTCTAAAATGATATTTTTTTTCCTTCAAAAAGGATGATCATTTGGAAGGAATTTGTGATGATAGTTAAAAAAACAAGGTTTTTTCTGTTGACAAGAATAAATGCTTTTCTATCTCCCGTACAGTATGGACATGATTTTAGACCATCTTTACATTATCTAGATAACATTCTATATGCTAGGATGTCACTAATTGTCCACATGAATGCCGCTTTTAGAAAAACAAAATTGTTTCATAGAAACATCAAATGTACTGGCACCATTAATCCATAATGAATTTAACTCGTCAATAAATGGTTTTAAATAAACATAAATATTCTTTTTCAGATTTCATGCACTACTATAATTTTACTATATACCAAAGTTTTAAAACTGTTGGTAAATCCTAGATAACCATTGGGAAAACTTAAACCAACGATTTATCCAACCATTGGCAAGAAAGTCATGGGGATAGGCTTATACCAATGGGTTATAAAATAACCATTGGAAAAAGCCAACAAAAATTATATTATCTTTCCCAATAGTTTAGAAACGGTTGCAATAGATATTTACTAAGGGTTCATGAAAACTGTTAGTAAATACTGAGAATAATAGGCCTTTACCAATGGTTTCTAAAACTGTTGGTAAAGATTTAACAGAGACATTTACCAATAGTTGTAAACCATTGGAAAAGAGTGGGTTCTGTTAATTCTATACCAATAGTTTTGGAAACCTTTGGTATAGAGCCTGTAATTTTTTCAGAACCATGTAGCTTCCCTAAGCCTACAATTTGTCCAGAAGCAAGCAGCTTCCCTTCCCTATGCATTTACCTGTATAATAATACAGAGTTCAGAATACAGAATACCTATCATTATATACCACTGGTCTATAAATACACTTGAGGTTTATAATGATCTACCCAATTCAAAACCATAAAATATCATATTTTGTTTTCTACTTGAATTTTATCGTATGTGTGTTGAGTTGATTGTAGACTATATCTTTATGAGAGATCTGTTATAAAACCCCTAATTTGAGTTATTTTACAATGGTATCACATGTTTAGTTTATTAATGTACAACCTTTTTGTATTAGTTAATTCTCTCTTATTTTCTATGTTATCCCATATAGATATAAATTATATTAACCAAAGTTTCATAGGTGATTTGTATGTGAAACATTCATTCTCTCAAAAGGTGATGCATGATGTAATTTTGAGTAAAATAGGGAAAAGGTAGTATCTTTTTGAGAAGTTAAATTAAATGAGAAGTCCCAAGATATTATTTGTATTTATTATCAATAATGTGGAACAAGATACAAATATATTGGTATAAGAGTGGTTTGTTGGTATTGTAAAACAAATACAAAGGGGGACATTGATGTTCTTATGGATTGGATTGTATTTTTTATCAATGATTTTGGCTTGATATCATGTTGATGAGTGAAATAAGCTATTGATGTCAAGGGGGTGGGGGTTATTTAGGGGGTTGGGGGGTGTTTTCCAAGGGGGTAGGTGATGTCCAGGGGTGGGGGCTATCCAGCTGGTTGGGTGGGTGACTAAGGGGGTAGGGGTGTCCAGGGGGTGGGTGGGCTATCCACGGGAGTGGGGCCTGTCCTGGGGGGTATGGGATGTCCATGGGTGGGGGTCGTCAAGGGGATTGGGTGAGGGAGGTTGTCCAAGGTGGGGGTGGTCCAGGGGGTTGGGGCATCCAGGGGGTTGGGGGGTGTCCACATGGTGGGGTGGTCTCCAGGGGGTGGGGGCCATCCAAGGGGTGGGGGATATCTATAATGACCAATACTTTACATAAATTATTATTACTTCAGAATTTAAGCACACTTATTACAATATATAACAAAACCATGAAAGGACCGTATAGGTATAAAGTCTTTAGAAACTGGGAAACATAAACAACTAGTTCGTAAAGCATCTACATTGTCTCCCAATTATTTCATCATATCTAGAGTCCCGTTTGGCATATCCTACTTAATAACCTTCTTCCTAACCTGGGGAAAGAAAACATACAAAAGGGTGAGCTCAAATTCTCAGTATGGGTAAACAAAAGAAATATCAATCACATCATATTCATATGTACATATCATTTTGGAAATCTTAACCTGTAAAAGAGATCATAATTTCATAACATGGGATAAATCATAGTAGTGAAATGTAATCCAAATAATAATAACTTAAAACATGAAACATTGTGGCATACAGACATAATCATAGAGAATCATTTCTTAGTAGTCAAGACTCGTAACCAAGAATATCTTAGCGGACAAAGTCTATTTCTGAACCGAGTTCACTCCTCATTTCAGTCCTATTTCACTAAACCGGATTAACCTGCCATTCCATCCATGTCTATCTCATGAGATATAAATCTTTACCTAATGCATTGAATGGAGATATAGGTCCCACCCATCTCATAATTATATCATTCTTATGTGTGCCACAAAATCATAAATCATACATCATTGCATAACCTAGGTAATAAAAAGGGTATTCTTAAACATCGTGACATCATAAAACAATTCATATAAGATAAAGGAATTCATAAAAATAATTTCATCACAACATAATCAAATCAATGTAATAATAGGGATAGAAACAGAACCCTATATTATCTTAGATGGAAAATACTTTTGATAAAACACTTGAACTCCATTCTTGAGCAAAATATCCTTTCTACTTCAAAAACATTTTTCCTTTCTTAACATGTCATACAATTTTACAACTAAAAGAAGTTGACTAAAAATAAACTTGAAAACTTGTAAAGTAAGATTCTTGGAAATAATTTTTTAAAAATCCATTCATGCCGTATAAGTTAAAAAAACATTCTTCCTGTACTTTGTCCAGAAAAGTCAAAAAGTACCTCGTACGAAAAAAAACAAAATATTCCTTTCATATCTTCTACTAAAAACTCACCGAAGGGTAAAATTGGATTTAAACAATTGTATGAGGATATAAATAATATTTCATATTGAGTAAACATGGATGTGGATGATAAATATTCCCCAGTAAATTCTGAAGTATAAACAATCTCGGATAAAAATTGAGTTTGTGAGAATGTCCCTTACCTTAGGTCTGATTTGCATCGTAAGTGTCCGAACCCCATATATAATGATTTAAATAATGTCATTGACTTATTCAAGAATCATACTCATTGTTATGATATCTTATATGGTCATATTCTTAGCTTCTTATTAGTAATATTTCATTGCTACTTATTATTCGGGTGTTTTTTACTTTTTGTTCTTATGCATGTTTTGTCGAATAAATTCTTATTCTTATTTTTAGGTTATAGATATCTCATTTAAATAATGGTATTAGTGTAATATATATCATATTTATTCACTCAATTCATTTATTTAATCATTATGCAATGAAAATCATGTAGAACGAGTCGCATCACATCGTGGAGACGGTACTCCGTACGTATGCACGAGCGATGATATCGTTCCCATGATCGTGGAATTGTATTGGAGTGTATGTATACTATTTCAGAATCAATATAACTTTACATTAATCATATATAGTTATTATTTACACCAGTATACCCATCCAAGTAAGGTGGTGGTGGAAAATAGATTACACCATGGCGTGGAGACGGTATTCCGTACGTACGCACGCGCGGTGATTTCATTTTCTATAGGATGGATAGATGGTGAAATAGGGTTGTTTCATACTTATAATAACATATAAGTATATTATTGATACTGATGTTATTACTTCATAATGAAACAACTAAAGAAGATGAAGTGGAAGACGAAATAAAGTTGAAAGAATCGGTAACAGACATTACCTCTTCTTTGAAGCGCCTCTTTGAGACCTCCTCTTAGGGCACTAAAATTGGTCTTTGAAGAAAACCAAGACCTCTAGAATGTTTCTAGGGAAGTGGATAAGAAAATTTGGCAGGGGTTTGCCGATATTGAAGGCTCAAAGTGGTGTGAGGAAGAGAGGGATGAGGTGCCCTTTTATAAGGGAGGAGAGGGGCACCTTTGGAAAAACTAAATATATTATTTTATTATATAGTCATATTCAGTTTTTAATAGCTCCAAATTGATTTATTTTGAAGATAAGGTGGGGATGGGTAGAAAGCCTCTCATCCAATATAATTTAGACAAGTTTAGGTATCTATTTTAACTTTATCATTTAGATTTAACTTTAAGTTAGACAATTTAACTTTTACCGTGTCTTCTTGTTTTCTTACACAATAAGGTTAATAAACTTACTATAACAAGCCAAACGAATCCCAAGTTGTTTATTATTAATATATATAACCTTATCTAAGTCATTTGGCCGAACCTTAGATTTTTAGGAATAAAATAACAATTAATAATATAATATTTGTTTTAAAAACTATTTTATGTCAATTTTGACACTATTTGGTAATTGATTTTTGTGAAAATCAAAAAAGAACGATTAGTTCCAAAAAAGTTAATTAAATAAATAATAACATGTCAAAATAACATATTCAATTATTCAAATTCATAAAAATTCTCAAATTATATTTATTTGGGTATTTATAACATCAATTATGTCAATATTTCATTAATAATATAATTATTGCATCATCATTATGTCATAAATAAATTATTTATTGTCTAAAAATTATAAATAAAATACCATTATGTAGGAAATATTTTTATCTTTCTAATTAATATTTATAGTTGAATTTATCTTTTGTATAACCCTATATTAAAAAATATTTAGTTATTAAACATTGATTTTAACTATTTTAACCCTTCTTTAAATAAATTAATAATAAATGTTCAAATCTAATCCAAGTGGGCCTAAATGGTCATATTTTATTCCTAAGGTTTCTTTTGGTAGAATTTCACTTATCCAATAGAATTAGGACATGTGTTAGGGTAATAATAATATCATTTTTACCCTTAATTACCCTATTTACTTTTAACTGTGGTAAAAAAAGTAAACAGTTACTATTCACCAAAAATTATTTTCATCTCATTGAACCACATTTTACTTACTGACATCAACTATGTCTCTCAGATTTTTGAAATTCAATTAACAAAAGTGGTAAAATTATGTTTTATGTGAATTTGGAAATTCTCCTAGGAGGTGGGTAAAAGATAGTGAAAAGTTCAATAAAATTTTTATATATCTAAAATTATTATAAAATGACTCCAATGAATTACTTTGAACTTATAAAGGTATTATGTAAAAATTTTTACCTAAAATAAATTTAAATAAACTAAATAATTATTTAAATAAAAATTTGGTTTTTAAATAGTAACCTAGTGATTTCACTATTCATCAAAAATTGAAAGTTTTCAGAAAAATACCAAAATTTCACCATAGGCTAATTTCGACACTCCGAATCTAAAAATGAAGTACATTTTGAAAGATTAAATTTATAAAATTTTAAAAAGTGGGTATTACTATTCATAACGGCTAGTTTTAAAAATATTATAATAGGATATCGTTGTTTAGTGAAACTCGGTATTGCGTACAACGCAAGCTATCGAGGAAGGTCATGGTTGCATGTAAAGCAAGCCAACCTATTGTTGTGTGTAGTGAAAGATTCCTTTGATGATTTAGATAACATAAAAACAAAATATTTCTCATAAAAATCTCTGGTGTTACATTCTACCCACCTTAAAATGAATTTCTCCCTCGAAATTCGTCACTTTGTAACAAACAGATGAGGATACCTCTCCCTCATCATATCCTCAAGCTCCCATGATGTTTGGTTGCTCAGGGGGACAATCATTGCATTTCCCATCACATTCCGCATTAACACGGTTCCTTCGAGTTCCAGCCATTAACTAAAACCAAGAAGAATAGTGTGAGCAACACTAATTATAATAGGAAAACCACATAATCAAGAATAAAATTTTACACTTAAGGTCTTATCATAGGTTGTTCATGGCCATTTCAAAAACACTAAGATTGTGTTCTATTCTTAGACATATCCTTAGGTGTCTTACTAAGGCTTTCATATCCTAGTTTCCAAAGGTTGACTATAACCTCCCTCTGATACCAACTATAACAACCCATACGTTACATACATTGTTATTACTTTAGAATTGAATCACACTTATTAAAACATATAACGAAACCAGGAAAGGACTGTATAGGTATAGAGTTTTTAGAAACTGGGAAACATAAACAACTGGTTCATAAAGCATCTACATTGTCTCCCATTTATTTCATCATATCTAGAGTCCCATTTGGCATATCCTACTTAATAACCTTCTTCCTGACTTGGGGAAAGAAAACATACAAAAGGGTGAGTTCAAATGCTCAGTAAGGGTAAACAAAAGAAATATCAATCACATCATATTCATAAGAACATATCATTTTGGACATCTTAACCGGTAAAAGAGATCATAATTTCATAACATGGGATAAATCATAGTAGGGAAATGTAATCCCAATAATCATAACTTAAAACATGAAACTTTGCAGAATACACACATAATCATAGAGAATCATTTCTTAGTAGTCAAGACTCATAGCCAAGACTATCTTAGCGGACAAAGTCTATTTCTGAACCGAGTTCACTCCTCATTTCAGTCATATTTCACGGAACCGGATTAACATGCCGTTCCAGCCATGTCTATCTCATGAGATATAAATCTTTACCCAATGAATTGGAGGGAGATATAGGTCCCACCCATCTCATAATGATACCATTCTTATGTGTGCCACAAAATCATAAATCACACATCATTGCATAACCCATGTAGTAAAAATGGGATTCTTAAACATCGTGACATCATAAAACAATTCATATAAGATAATGGAATTCATAAAAATAATTCCATCACAACATAATCAAATCAATGTAATAATAGGGATAGAAACAGAACCCTATAATATCTTAGATGGAAAATACTTTTGATAAAACACTTGAACTCCATTCTTGAGGAAAATAACCTTTCTACTTCAAAAACATTTTTCCTTTCTTAACATGTCATACAATTTTAAACTAAAAGAAGTTGATTAAAAATAAACTTTAAAACTTGTAAATAAAGCTTCTTGGAAATAATTTTTTAAAAATCCATTCATTCCGTATAAGTTGAAAAAACATTCTTCCCGAACTTTGGCTAGAAAAGTCAAAAAGTACCTCATACGAAAAACGACAAAAGATTCCTTTCATATATTTTACTCAAAACTCACCGATGGGTAAAATTGTATTTAAAAATTGTAGGAGGATATAAATAATATTAAATATTGAGGAAACATGTATGTTGATGATAAATATTACCCAGTAAATTCTGAAGTATAAACAATCTCGGATATAAATTGAGATTGCGAGATTGTCCCTTACCTTAGGTCTGATTTGCTTCGTAAGTGTCCAAACCTCCTGTATATTGATTTAAATAATGTCATTGACTTATTCTAGAATCATAATCATTATTATGATATCATATATGGTCATATTCTTAGCTTCTTATTAGTAATATTTCATTGCTACTTGTTATTCGGGTGTTTATTACTTTTTGTTCTTATGCGTGTTTTGTCGAATAAATTCTTATTCTTCTTATTAGGTTATAGATATCTCATTTCCAGAATGGTATTAGTGTAATATATATCATAGTTATTCACTCAATTCATTTATGTGATCATTATGCAATGAAAATCATGTAGAATGAGTCGCATCACATCATGGAGACGGTATTCTGTATCTACGCACGAGCGATGATATCATTCCCATGATCGTGGAATTGTATTAGAGTGTATGTATACTACATCAGAATCAATATAACTTTACATTAATCATATATAGTAATTATTTACACCGTTATACCCATCCAAATAAGTTGGTGGTGGAAAATAGATTACACCACGGCGTGGAGACTGTATTCCGTACGTACGCACGTGCGGTGATTTCGTTTTCCGTAGGATGGATAGATGGTGAAATAGGGTTGTTTCATACTTATAATAACATATCCACATATGAGTAATAATGATTTTATTACTTCATAATGAAACAACTAAAGATGAATAAGTGGAAAAATAAATAAAGTTGAAAGAATCGGTAACAGACATTACCTCTTCTTTGAAGCTCCTCTTTGAGACCTCCTCTTAGGGCACTAAAATTGGTCTTTGAAGAGGAACATGACCTCTAAGTTGTTTCTAAGAAAGTGGATAAGATAATTTGGCAGGGTTTGGCCGAGTGTGAAGGCTCAAAGTGGTGTGAGGAAGAGAGGGAGGATGTTCCCTTTTATAAGGGAGGAGAGGGGCACCTTTGGAAAAACTAAAACTATTATTTTATTATAAAGTCATATTCGGTTTTTAATAGCTCAAAATTGATTTATTTCGAAGCTAAGGTGGGGATGGGTCTAAATCCTCATCATACAATAGAATTTAGACAAGTTTAGTTATCTATTTTGACCTTATCATTTAAATTTAACTTTAAGTTATATAATTTAACTTTTATTGTGTCTTCTTGTTTTCTTACACTATAAGGTTAATAAACTTACTATAACAAGCCAAACGAACCCCAAGTTGTTTATTATTAATATATTTAACCTTATAAAAGTCATTTGGCCGAAACTTAGATTTTTAGGAGTAAAATAACAATTAATAAAATAATATTTGTTTTAAAAACTATTTTATGTCAATTTTGACAATATTTGGTAATTGATTTTTGTGAAAATCATAACAGAAATATTATTTCGAAAAAAGTTAATTAAATCAATACTAACATGTCATATTAACATATAAAAGTATTTTAATTCATAAAAAGTCTCAAATTACATTTATTTGGATATTTATAACATCAATTATCTCAATATTTCATTAATAATCTAATTACTGCATCATCATTGTGTCATAAATAAATTATTTAATGTCTAAAAATTATAAATAAAATACCATTATGTAGAAAATATTTTTATCTTTATGATGAATATTTATAGTCGAATTTATCTTATGTATAACCCTATATTAAAAAATATTTAGTTATTAAACTTTGATTTTAACTATTTTAACCCTTCTTTAAATAAATTAATAATAAATGTCCTAATCTAATCCAAGTGGGCCTAAATGGTCATATTTTATTCCTAAGGTTGTTTTTGGTCGAATTTAACTTATCCAATAGAATTAATACATGTGTTAGAGTAATAATAATATCATTTTTACCATTAATGACCCTATTTACTTTTAACTATGGTAAAAAAAGTAAAAGTTACTATTCACCAAAAATTATTTTCATCTCATTGAACCACATTTTACTTACTGACATCAACCGTGTCTCTCGGATTTTTGAAATTCCATTCACAAAAGCGGTAAAATTATGTTTTATGTGAATTTTGAAATTCTCCTAGGAGGTGGGTAAAAGACGGTGAAAAGTTCAATAAAATTTTTATATATCTAAAATTATTATAAAATAACTCCAATGAATTACTTTGAACTTATAAAGGTATTATTTATCAATTTTTACCTAAAATAAATTTAAATAAAATAAATAATTATTTAAATTAAAACTCGGCTTTTAAATAGTAACCCCGTGTTTTCACTATTCATCAAAAATTGAAAGCTTTCAGAAAAATGCCAAAATTTCACCCTAGGTTAATTTTGATACTCCGAATCTAAAAATGAAGTCCATTTTGAAAGATAAAATTTATAAAATTTCAAAAAGTTGTTATTACTATTCATAACAGCTAGTTTTAATAATATTTTAATAGCATATCGTTGTTTAGTGAAACTCGGTATTGCGTACAACACAAGCTATCGATGAAGGTCGTGGTTGCATGTAAAGCAAGCCAACCTAGTGTTGTGTGTAGTGAAAGATTCCTTTGATGATTTAGATAACATAAAAACAAAATATTTCTCATAAATGTCTCAGGTGTTATAATATCCATGGGGGTGGGGGTGTCTAGGGGGTGGGGGTGTTAGTGGTGGGGTGGTGTCCAGGGGGTGGGGGGTCATCCAGGGGTTGGGGATATTCAGTGGGTAGGGGGTTGTCCATGGGGGTAGGTGTGTCTTTGAGTGGGTGGGTTTTCCACAGGTATGGGGGGCTATCCAGGGGGTAGGGGTGTCCAGGGGGTGGGCGAGTTGTCCATGGGGGTTGGGGGTGTCCACTGAGGTGGGGGTGTCTAGGGGTTGGGGCTGTCCAGAGGGTTGGGGGATTCCCAAGGGGGTACGGGGTGTCCAAGGGGGTGGACAGGCTGTCCACAGGGGTGGCGGGGCTGTCCATGGGGTACGGGGTGTCCAGGGGTGGTTGTGCTGTCTACGGGGGTGGTTGGGCTGTCTAGGGGGTACGGGGTGTCTGGGGGGTGGGCGGCCTGTCCACAGGGGGTAGCGGGGCTATTAAGGGGGGTCGGTGGTGTCGAGGGGGTGAGGGGGATATCAACGGGGGTGGGGGCTGTCGGGGGATGGGGGTAGGGGGTGTCCATGGGGGTGGGAGGGATGTCCACGATGGTGGAAGGGTTGTACAAAGGGGTAGGGGTGTCCACGAGGGTGGGCGTGAAGTCCATGGGGGTGGCAGGGATGTCTAGGGGGTACGAGGTGTCCAGGGAGTGGGCTAGCTGCCCACGGGGGTGGTGGGGTTGTCCAGGGGGTAGGGGTGTCTAGGGGGTGGGTGGGATATCCACGAGGGTGGGGGCTATCCAGGGGGTATGGGTGTCAATGGGGTGGGAGGGCTGTCCACGGGGGTGGAGGGGCTCTTCAGGGGGGTACGGTGTGTCCAGGGGGCGGGTGGGATGTCCACGAGGGTGTCAGGGATGTCCAGTGGGGTACGGGCTATCCAGGGGGTGAGAGAGCTGTCCATGGGGGTGGTGGCGTTGTCCAGGAGGGTACGGTGGGTTCAGGGGGGAGGGCTATCCACAGGGGTAGTGGGGCTGTCTAGGGGGTTATGTGGTATCCAGGGGGTGGGTGAGCTGTCCATGGGGGTGGCGGGGCTGTCTAAGGGGGTAGGGGGTGTCCAGGGGTGGGTTCACATTCCAAGGGTGTGGAGGGTCTATCCAGGAGGGTACGGTGTGTCCAGGGGGTGGTCGGGCTATCCACGGGGGTGGAGGGGTTTTCGAGGGGGTACGGGGTGTCCAGGGGGTGGGTGAGTCGTCCATAGGGGTGGTGGGTCTGTCCAGGGGGTAGGATGTGTCTATTGGGTGGGCGCTCTATCCACAGGGGTGGAGGGGCTTCCCAAGGGGGTACGGGGTGTCCAAGGGGGTGGGCGGGCTATCCACTGGGTGGCAGGGCTGTCTAGAGGGGTAGGGGGTGGCCACGGGTGTGGGCGGGTAGTCCACGGGGTGGGGGGATCTCCAGGGTGTACGGTGTGTCCAGGGGGGTGGGCGAGCTATCCACAGGGGTGGAGGGGCTGTCCTGGGGGGTACGGCGTGTCCAGGGGGTGGGCGGGCTATCCACGGGGGTGGGGGAGTAGTCCAGGGGGTACAGGGTGTCCAGGGGTGGGAGAGCTCTCCACGGGGGTGGTGGGGCTGTCTAGGGGGGTCGGTGTGTCCAGGGGGTGGGTGGGTCTATCCACATGGGAGGGGTGGGGCTCTCCAGGGGGGTAGGGGTGTCCATGGGGGTGGGAAAGCTGTCCACGGGGGTGGAAGGGCTCTCCGGAGGGTATAGGGTGTCCAGGGGGTGGGTGAGCTATCCACGGGGGTGGAGGGGCTATCCAGGGGGTACGGTGTCTCCAAGGGGTGGGAGGGCAGTCCATGGGGGTAGGGGTGTCCATGCGGGTGGCGGGGCTGTCCTCGGGGGGTGGCGGGGCTATCCAAGGGGGTATGGGGTGTCCAGGGGGTGGGTGAGCTATCCTCGGGGGTGGTGGGGCTGTCCAGGGGTATAGGGTGTCAAGGGGGGTGGGCGGGCTCTCCATGAGGGTAGGGGGCTATCCAGGGTGTGGGAATGTTTTCCACAGGGGTGGTGGGGTTGTCCAGAGTGTAGGGGGGTCAAGGGGGTGGGTGGGCTATCCACGGTGGTGGGGGTGTCGAGGGGTAGGAGGTCTATGGGGTGGGTGGGCTGTCCACATTGGTGGTGGGGCTATCCACGGGGGTGGGGGTGTCTAGGGTTGGGTGGCATGTCCATGGGGGTGGCAGGGCCATCCCAGGGTACGGGGTGTCGAGGGGGTGGGCGCACTGTCAACGGGGGTGGCAGAGCTATCTAGGGGGTACGGTGTGTCCAGTGGGTGGGTGGGCTGTCCACGGGGGTGGCTGGGCTGTCCAGGGGTGTATGGGGTGTCTAGTGGGTGGGAAATCTGTCCATGGGGGTGGCGGGGTTGTCCATGGATTAGGGGTGTTTAGGGGGTGGGTGGGATTTCCAAACGGGGGGTCCATGGGGTATGGTGTGTCAAGGGGCAATGGGCGGGCTATCCACGGGGATTGTGGGGCTATCCATGGGGGGTACAGGGTTTCCAGGGGGTGGGCACACTATCCACGGGGGTGGATGGGGTGTCCATGTGGTGGGCGGGTTGTCCATGGGGGTGGTAGGGCTGTCCAGGGGGTACGGTGTGTCCAGGGGGTGGGTGGGATGTCCACGGGGGTGTAGGGGTTGTCCCTGGGGTATGGGGTGTCCACGGGGGTGGTCGGTCAATCCAAAGGGTGGGGGGATATCCAGGGGTACGATGT
Source organism: Viscum album (assembly GCA_963277665.1). Taxonomy (NCBI): domain Eukaryota; kingdom Viridiplantae; phylum Streptophyta; class Magnoliopsida; order Santalales; family Viscaceae; genus Viscum; species Viscum album. Next base: position 485,503,897 of record OY728155.1, read on the forward strand.
GTCCAAGGGGGTGGGTGGGTTGTACAGGAGGGTGGCGGGGCTGTCCAGGGGGGTGGGAATGTTGTCCACGGGGGTGGCGGGGCTGTCCAAGGGGTATGGGTGTCTAGGGGGTGGGTTGGTTGTCCACAGGGGGGAGGGGGTTAGGTGGTATGGTGTGTCTAGGGGGTGGGTGGGTTGTCCACGGGGGTACAGGGTGTCCAGGGGTGGGCGGGCTGTCCACAGGGGTGGCGGGGCTATCCAGGGAGTACCGTGTGTCCAGGGGGTGTGGGTGGATTTTCCATGGGGGTGGTGGGGCTATCCAGGGGTACGGGGTGTCCAAGTTGGTGGGAGAGCTGTCCAAGGGCTGGAGGAGGATGTTTAGGGGGTATAGGGTGTCCAAGGGGGTGGGCGCGCTGTCCACGGGGGGTGGCGGGGCTGTTCAGGGGGGTACGGGGGGTCCAGGGGGTGGGAAAGCTGTCCACGGGGGTGGCGGGGCTGTCCGGGGGGAACAGGGTGTCTGGGGGGTGGGGGCTATCCACGGTGGGGGTGTCCCAGGGGTAAGGGGTGTCCAATGGGTGGGCAGGCTATCCATAGGGGTGGCGGGGCTGTCCAGGGGTTCGGGGGTGTCTAGGGGGTGGGCGGGCTGTCCATGGGGGTGGGGGATTTCTAGGGGGTAGGAGTGTCCAGGGTGTGGGTGGGCTATCCACAAAGGTCACAAGGATGTCCTGGGGGGTAGGGGTGTCCAGGGGGTGGGCGGGTTGTCCATGGGGGTGGCGGGGCTATCCAGGGGGGTAGGGGGTGTCCCGAGGGTGGGTGGGGTCTTCAGGGGTGGGCTGTTCAGGGGGTGGGCGAGCTATCCAATGATAATTTAACTATCCATTGTTTTAGGTGAGTTTGAATAGATATATAATTAATTCAATAAATCATAAAATATGTAATAAAAAACTTTAATTTTTAGTAGGATGGTTATTTACTAAGTGTCATAATTCTATTAAAATCATGATACATTGATTCTGTGACTTTATTTGACTCAAAAACTAAGAGAGAGAGAGCATCATGAATTATTCCTCTGGAAAATTTGACAAGGTATATATGAGAATCAAGAGTGAGAGCCCACTCACATTTCAGAGAGACCATGATAGTTAGAGGTACATTTTGAGCATCTGACTATGGTTTTTAGTTCTTTTTTATGGAAATTGGTGCATGAGGTTAATGTGTGATAAGTTAATTAACAAAGTGTGGTTAATATATGGGCATCAAGAGTGATGCGGGACTTGTATGAGCATTGAGTTTGATGTGGTATTTTAATGGCATCGTGTATGGTGTGATTATGAAATGAGAATATAATGGGATGTGGGAAATGATGGTGTGTGATGCTTCTAATATGGGTGTACTGGGATGGTGGCTGTTGTGGAACCACCAGGATATTGATACCTTCGGTCGAGAAGTGATGAGGTAGGTAGTTCTTATAGGGGGAGTGTTTCGCGGCACACGATGGGATTGTGGGGGAGAAACGTGCGCCACCCGACTGTTGATTAGAGAAGATTGGGTTCTGCTTAACCACTCATATCAGGTGCACCGTTTTCACCTCGAAATGCCCAATGGTTTCATATCCAGCAATATGTGGACCTTCTTTTCAAAGGCAGGCGTTCGCTGAGTGGTTTTACCAATGATGCTTAAGACCTCACATTGGTCGAGAGGATGGGATGTCAGGCTCATCGCACCCTTTTGGGGGAAATTAATGCCTGTTCTGGGACTCCCTTATAGATTTAAGACGTTTTCATATGTTTGTGAATCTTTGGTTTATAACCAAGCATATTATCCACAGATTACTCCTGGTTGGAAATGGTCAGCTGGACGTAGGGGTTCAGAATCATTTATGTCCTAGGTTTACCATCCCTCGTTGGATTAATGACCCTAAGGAGTCTGGACTCATTGAGATGGAACTGGTTTAAAGCCTTGTAACCAGGCACTCTGGAGTTTATTTTCATCCATGGGGGACAAATAACAACCTGAGTGTTTGATTGAACCCATGGTATGGGGATCCTACGTATCCCTGTGAGAAGAATCAGAATTCATGTAGTTCAATTTGGTATGGGGATTACACTCTAGGCTGCCCAGGGTTGGTGCGGTGAACTGACGTGAAGATGGTCGGATCGACCAGGTGTTGGGCTTGAACCTCGGGGAGGCTTCCTATGTACCCTGCCTTGGAGACAGGGATCAAAGTCCACTTAGTTCATGTTGGGATGGGGATGACACTCTGAGGAGGCCCAAGGTGTGGGTAAACTGACATAAAGGGGTTTAGAATGATCGATTGTTGGGCTTGAACCTTGGGGAGGCTTCCAACGTACCATGCCTAGGAGACAGGGATCAAAGTCCACGTAGTTTGGTTTAATCCACTGTCGTTGTGCGGGCGCCACGACCATCACAAATCTCTAAGCCCACGTGAGTCATTCTTGGTGTGAGAAACAAGATAATGCAACAGACTTGGCTAACCTCACACTTTCTCCCTACCGAGGAAAGGGGAGACGGATGACGAGCAGAGAAGAAGGCCGGAACCGCTGAACTCTCCTTCCTGATGTTCACGGAAGGTAGAAGTCCCACAGCGGAGCAATGAACCCTCCGTGTTGAAAGGAGCAGGGACATTGGCTTCTGGAGAGTATGGTGTGGGGCTTACTCCAGGAGGGATGCCCAGTGGTGACAAACCCTAATGGGAGGGGGATTTGAGACTGAAGAAAGGAGGGGTGTCGATGCCCATCCTTCCTTCCCTTGGCGTTTATCCCTGAGGAAGTACGGAGGTGCATAGGCACTACCGCTGGCAAGAAAATCTAAGGGCTTACACCAGGATGGTTTCCCATTAACTCCCATAAGGGTGGAGAAGTGGTCACCACCAGAGCTGAAGGGAAATGGATGTGTGGTCCCCCCTCCCGGTGAGTAGAGAGGCGGAAAGGGGGCTCCTGGGTTCGGACTCCGCATTACCATGGGAATGTGAACCTAGGAATGCTTCTTTAATCCTCTCAAGGGCCATAGAAACCCATTCTCCCTCGCTTACTGTGGGTATGTGAACTCAAAACAACGCGCTGATGCGCCTGAAGGTTACATCACACTGGTCTGGTGGCTCTGGTGGAGGCCTTGGCTCGGAGCCGATCAATGGGCCAATGAGGGGGTTCCAAAGGATCAGGCCGGATTGGAAGGATTTTATCTGGATTGGGGAATAGAAACTCCGAAGGATTTGGCGGGCCACACGGGTAAAAAATGAGGTGTGGCACCCTTCGCATAGGGAGGTGCTACATAGCTGGAGAGGTTTTCCACAAAGCTGGGTGGTCTGCGGACTAATGGGCATCCCACGAACTAAGGTGTTCCATGGCTTCGGGTTCATCCCGCGTACCAGGTTGGTATGCGGAGGGGTCCACGCAAGCAGTGGCGGCCGAGGGCGACGTCGGTCGGGGCTTCACCCGCGTAGTAGGGTGCTACGCGGTGCGATGGATCAGAAAAGGGGCATAAACTCCTTGTTCGTTTGAAGTGCATCCGCGGAGGGGCCATGGTTCGCAGTCTTCTTTTCATTGTTATTTTAAGTTCGTGGTGCACCAAGTTTTTATGCATTTTCGGTTCCTTATTAATTCGTTTCCAACTTCATACCTATTCTGGTTTGAGAACTGGAACCTCGCTGTTTGCGAAATCCTAATCTCCTTTCTTTGAAATCCTTCCACCCGAATCTGATTGATCTACCCTTTCCTCTTCCCCCTCCATCTCCTTTTATAGAGTAGGGAAAGATATGTCTCTGTGGTCATGCGGCACCTTTTGTGGAGGCCCATGACTGGAAACCCGGTTTACGGATGACTTGGTCAATCCGCAACTCGCAGGGGGCATTGAACGCACCTCCCTCACAAACCAAACTAGCTCGGGTAGTGCTTTGCGGCCATGCAGGGTTCCACCTCCATTCCGAAAATGATAGTGGATGCGGCCCGGGCCAGTTGACATGGTTCACAGCTGGTCCAGTTAGTGATAGTGGATCGGGTTGGCACTCGTCCTGCTTCGCGCCCACGGAGGATCCCCGCCTCTGTTCCGCGAACGACGGTGGTCCTCAGAGGGGGGTGCTTCACGGAACCAGCCGCATACCTTTATCATTGGACTAGTCTGTGGACCGGTTCATCTTGTTCCATCCTTTTAGTATTCTCCACACTTTTCCCCAATTCTTTGGGTGGAAATTAGGTAGAATCTCCCTTGGATTAAAGGGGATTCTCATTCTGCTTTGCGGATTTTTCAGGACCCTACAAATTCCCCCCATTGGAATGGGGTCTGATCGGAACGAAGAGGAGGCCATTCCAATGTAGAGTAGCCGTGAAACTTGGATGGTTTGCAGTAGGGGAGTGGACCCAATAGGGGACCATGCCTATAAATATGGGGGTCCTTCCTTTGTCTTTTACCATATTTTTTTCTAAAACAGAGATCTCTTTCTTTTTGTCTTTGCGTGCTCATTCCTTCACGAAATTCCTCGTCCGCAAACTAGCTTCCACTTCTGCGAACCACTCCTCATTCACGCTCGCCTTCACCCACAGACCAATCTCCCAGCCAAGAATTAACACTTTTAGTTAATTAAAAAGTAAGTCAAGATAGGCCGCATAGGAACTCGCTCCGCGGTTTTGATGGTCCGTGGACTAAAATCTTCCAGACTTTGAAAATTTATTAAGTCTTCTAATCCTAACTATTTAAATCTGGGATTATGATTCCGCGGAGAAACCTGTTTCGCGGTTTTCTGGCCAATGCTCTTCAGGCTAGAGTACTGCAGACCACTTCCGCGTAGGGTTGGTTCGTGGGATGCAGTCATCGTGAACCACATTTTGAGGCCTGCTCGCAGACCTCGTCATGAAGGCTCTTGCACTCCTTTTCCATATACTTGGTATTTTTGTCCAAATTTTATTATTTCGAACTAACCATCTGTTGGTTTTCCTAATTTAGGGAGAAAATATGGTCCCCCTTGCCCTACTCCCAGGCCTGCTACTGAGCCTCTTCTGATTGGTTCAAGGAGACGTCTACCTATGATTCGTAGATCGGAGAGCATCAAGGAGGACCCTAGTCAATCCATCATTCCCATCGATGGTGTCTTGAAGGACTTTCTCCCTCCTGAGCTTCTGGGTTATCCACTATCAAATCGACTTCTGCATTACGGCTTCAGTCTTCAAGACAACGTCTCTATCCCCCCCTACTTTCTCAGGACTTCTGTCTCCTTGCTTAGAAGCATAACCAAAGTTCATTCAGGCGAACCTTGCCTCATTGGGGGAGATGATCTCTGATTCTGATCTGAAAGACACTTTCATTTTGAGAGACTCTGTTTCGACCCAAAGTGATCAGTGCACTCAAGACTTCTCTCAAGAAGCTGTCTTCAAGAATTACCCCTCTATTATTAACCTTGCTCGAGTGGATCCTGACGCGGGGTGGATTTTTAGGTGGGATCTTTGGTCTAAAGGGATTTTCTCAAATGACTTGGCTTGGGCCTTCTGGTTCCATCATCATTGTCGAGAATCTCTTAAGTGACTGGAAGCAGTCAATCTATACTCCGCAGTGTAGGCCTCCCAGTTTTCTATTTACCCACCATCTTTGATCTGGCCTGACCTGCTCAGTCTCTGGTTTTCAAGCACTAATACTTTCCACCTTTCCCTTTGTAAAGTTGGCATTAGTTTTTGGGAGATATTACAATTGGGAGGGATTATGATCATTGGAGAGATGTATGATGAGTTTCTGCCCACTCCGGATGTATGGGACGACGTCGAACAAGTGCCTTCATTGGCGAGGGATCTGGTGGTTATGGAGGAGCAGTCATTGGGCCAGGACTTGCGTTCCCACTCTCTTATTCCCTATATCACCTAGATAGGGTTATTTCTGAACACCATTGGTCCTGTTCTGAATATCAAGTACCCCAAGACTCATCCTTCTGAACAGTCATAAACTATCCCAGGTTCCTACTAGGCGGTTTTGGAGGCGGGTGACTACATTTCATGGGGTTATGAGGTGCGCCCTGGTGTGCCGCCTATTCTCAGGCTGGCTAGTCTATTTGCTATGGTTTTGAGTGGGTGGTTGTTCCCTTCTCGGAATATCAACCCAGGCGTCAGGGCTTACACCTTGATGATGGAAGTTGAGTTGGAAGAGGGTCACCGGGTGAATTTGGTCGTGCCCACATTGGCTCGTATTTATGAACTACTGAGCCACATGCTAGAGGGCGGGTCACCCTACCATCTGAGTGGGCCATTTCAATTCTTATATGGCTGGATAGTGAATCATTGCCACTGTTATGAGTACTTCAATAAAATAGTCATCTTGCATCCTACCTTTTGGCCTACCCTGGTCGATATAGCTGGGGTTCGATTTAATTCCCTTAGTTCTGATGAAGTCATCAAGCTTCTGAGTGAATTCTCCCAGTTTGCTTTTTCTCCCTACCCCACCCCTTCTGGAGTCGTGGTTGACAACTGCAAAGGGAGCCTGGGGGAGCATTCTTACGTGATTTCACTACGGGATGGGTTTTTGTTTGCGTGGATTGGCGGGGTTTCTCTGTGCGAGTTTTATGCCCCATATCGTTTTTCTCGCCAATTTGGATGTATACAACTCCGACTTTCCCTTCCCCCTTATCAGGTCTGTGGACTGCACCCAGCCACTCTCCATTAATGGTGGTCGATGTTAATGCGGGAGGGATCTAACACAATCATTCACTTTCCTGGCATAGGAGCAGCTGCCAGCCTATCCTTGGAGCATGCAAGAATATGGGTCAAGAATTATCCCGATGGGATCCTGGGAAAGGCCGTCTGGAATGTTCCCAAAGCAACTCAGGGAAAGGCTGTCCAACTAATGGCTCGTCGGTCAAAGCAACTCAGGGAATTTTCCTCTTCCAACCCTTTTGCATCGAAGTTCAGACGGACCCAACTTTCTTGGATGTGGATGAAGATGACCATATGGATTCGGGTCCTAGAGAGATAATTCCTGAAGTTTTTCCATCCGATACCGGACATAGAAACTTGAATCCCAAGCCTGAACCGAGGCTAGGAGATTCAAACCTTCCATCTGCTGAACCATCTTCTAGCGTGCACATGTCTGTGCTGGTCATGATGCCAGACTTCATTCCTATGCTATCTATCATGGATACCAAAGATCTTCATGTCATGGTGGACCACCAAGCAGTGCGCAGGTGGGCCTGGCCTCAGATTTGTGAGATTTTTGCCGAAACTCCTCTGGCTGAGATGGAAACTAAAACTGAAACTCTCTGACAACTCTTCCTGGGTTTGGGGTCAGGTGGCTTTGACTATCGTTAGTTTCATTTTCTCACTTTCCAGGTTTTCATGGCCCGTGAGGAAGTATCCACTAATGAATGCAAACTTTCTCACCTCGCTACCTCTCATTGCGGGACCCGAGCCTTGGAGGAAGCCATGATAAAGCTCCATCAGCTGATAACACAGGAGGTGAGCTCTCGAGATCATGCGAACTCCCTATCTACTGAGTTGCAAGAATGTGAAGTACGGGCAGCGATGCTGAGGGATCAGTTGTCAACTCTGACTGGTAACCTTGAGGCCACTAGGAAAGGGATCAACGATCTCCAAACAATAGTGGGTCATACTCATTCGGTGGCTGAGGTTGAGGCCAGAGAGAAAGTTGTGTTGGAACAGACTCGCAACAACCGTCGTCGCACGGTTTCCAATCTGATGGAGAGAGCGAGCCAAGCTCCTTTGTGACGGTCAGATCCATTCCTGTACACTTTGTTTTTCTTACCCCCCCCCCCCCATTTTTTCCCTTGTTGTGAGGGAGTGGCCCCAGCTTGTGGATGTCCTCCCTTTTTGTTCAAACGGAATACAATCTATGTCAATATTTCCTTGATGTAATATTTTATTGTTACTGGAACAATTGTTGTGTAAATAACAACTCACTAAATTAGAATTAATCATAATTCAGAAAAATAGAAACAAACTCTAACTTTTTCCTAGACCATGGGATCCAGTGAGCATAGTTTTACTATTTCTAGGGTTTTGTAGAAAAACCCCACAAACATATTGTCTTTTCTTTTAATACCCTAATTTTTCCTGGGCCCATTTGGTGTGGACCCAGCAGGTATGGCCTGACTTTTTCTTAGGTTACCCTTTTTGGGTTTTCGGCCTAACAGGCTTTATGCCTATTTTTGTGAGTGGTTTAAAGTCCCGCCAACAAGAATATCATTACTTATGTTTTAGGACGAACATCTTTGACCAGATATGGTGGGGGAGAGGTCCCTAATGAGGTTTGGTTGATTAAAAGATGTCTTGATATCCTTCAGACACATGTGGGGGGAACATGTTTATATTTGATCGACATGAAGGGCATGTCTCAAGGCATGGGAGTCATATCGGCATGCAGAGGTAGAAATAGCATCGCCTAAGGAAATCTTACCTTTGGTAGACGGGCCAGGGGAGATCAATATGTAGAGCCACTGAGGGCATCGTATGCATAGTCATGAAAAGGTGTCCTTAAGTCATTGACTCTCCATTTCGGATGGCCTGAGGGCTTCATGGATGTCCGGCTTATGGACACCACTATGGGTGGCTGGGAGAATTATGAAAACCACTGGGGTTGGCTCAGAAAGTGTATGTGACATCTGAAAGGGTTTGAGAAAATCTATATCAATCAGGAGTGTGGAAGCAAGGTCCCTCTTCTACGCATTTATCTAGCATAAAGGATGGTCGGACCTTGGTGCAGTTTAAATTCATGCAGCTGGGACATTATCTAGAATGGAACATATTCTCTTGGTTCTCGGTAATCTTGTAAGAGACGTTCCACCATATTCAGACAGGGTCATGAAAGAGGCTGGTAAACTGTAGTTCAAAGGGTTTCTGAATCCCAGGATGGACATGGGGGCTCAGGGGGCAAGAGGCGTATGGAGAGAAGCATTTCCTAAAGAAATATTGCCTTTTGTAGACGGACTAGGGGTGATCAATAGGCAGAGCCGCTGAGGGCATGGTATGCATAGTCATGCAAAGGTGTCCTTAGGTTAATGATTACATCCTCCCGATAGCCGAGAAACTTTAGGGAAGTCAAGATCTGGGACCACCAGGGGTGGTTTATGAGAGTTTGGATTTTTCTGAGTACAGAGTGTGGTTTATGAAGAGAGGGTGCCTAGATACGGGAGAAACATCTAGGCCAAATTTCCCGAGAATGGGTGAATTCATCCCTTCTCATACTGGTGGGAGATGTTGGCTTGTGTAGGTCTGACCCATGCACGGAGGGACAGAGAAAATCCTTTGTTCTTTACTGAAACCATGATAGGTTTGACCATGCAGTTTAACATCATGCGAAAAGGACGGCCTCCATGCATTTTAAAATCATGCGGTAAATACTAGGAGCATTATTAAAGGATGTTGTGCAGCTTAACATCGTGCAGCGAGGATGGGGGGCATTTTTTTTAAATCAGCAAAAATTCTTTTAGTTGGAGGCATTTCCCTGGATGTTTAATGCTTGGTCTTTGCAGCTTTATGCCAAGTGGACAAGATGTTCCGTGCAGTTTAACTTCATGAGGTAACGATGTATTTTCAAAGGCCGCTCTTGATCAAAATGTAACTAGGCTTGAACATCTTGGCATGCCCAAGACATGGATAGGGGTTGATTGGTATAAATCGTGGTTCCGTGGCTTCTTGGATCAGGAGAAATGATATAGGGGCTTTGAGGCAGGTAAGCGTACGGAGCTAGGAAGAGTATCGCCTGAGGAAATCTTTCCTTTGGTAGATGGACCAAGGGCTATCAATATGCAATGCCGCTGAGGGAATGGTATGAATAGTCCTGAAAAGGTGTCCATGGGTCGATAGCTTTCCACTTTCGATGGTCGTGAATGGTTATGAGGATCCGCGATTGTCCGGGCCACAAAGTCTGTCATTTGGTAAGAAAATATCTGGACATGTCAAGCATATTTGGCCCTGGTTGCTGTTAAAGATTAGAGATATCCCTGTGCTGATTTATCTTGTGTACGGGGGTGTACCTTCACTCCATGAATTTTAACATCATTCTATAAGGACGAAGTACTCCTAGTTTAGCGATCATAGAGCTCGGACCATTAGGTGACTATTTCTGCAGTCACTCGAAGGATAACTGAGTTACCATTCTCTGATATACTCTGAATAGGGTGGGGGATGGAGGTTGTAAATTGTAACTCTGAGGTTTCCCGGATCTGGAGATGTAGTGGGGGGGCTCTGAGGTCGGTAAGTGTATGGAGATAGGAAGAGTACCGCCCGAGAAAATCTTGCCTTTGGTAGACGGGCCTGGGGCTATCAATATGCAGAGCCGCTGAGGGCATGGTATGCATAGTCATGCAAAGGTGTCCCCGGGTCGATGACTCTCCACTTCCGATGGTCATGAATGATTACGAAAATTTGAGATTTCTCAGAGTATAGAGTTCGGCATGTAGGGATAATGGTGTTCAAGCATACAATAAACATCTTCCCCGCAATTGTCTTTTGAGTCAAAGTAGCATAGCACTAGCTTGATGTTCGTAGATGTTGGTCATCATGTGAACCATGGGTGGATACATAGGCTAACCAAGTAGGGATACCCTGGCAACGTTTGGATGTGAAAAGGGGGACGAACTTGAGAACCACTGCGCCACGAATTTCTGGATCAGGAGATATGATATGAGGGCTCTGAGGCTGGTAAGCATACGGATCTAGGAAGAGTATTGCCTGAGGAAAACTTTACTTTGGTAGACGGGCTAGGGGAAATCAATATGCAGAGCCACTGAGGTCATGGTATGCATAGTCATGCAAAGGTGTCCCCGGGTCGATAACCTTCCACTTCTGATGGCCGTGAATGGTTATGATGATCCATAATTATCCGGGTCGTGGAGTCTAATGTATGGAGAGGATGCATCCAAATGCACAAGGAGTATTTCCATCTCATTTCTCCATATATCTTGGGTGGGTCACGATGAAGTCCATGTAGTTTTAACGTCGTGCAGTGAGGATGAAGTCTGTGCAGTTTTAACGTCATGTGGTGAGGATGAAGTCCGTGAAGTTTTAACGTCATGCGATGAGGACGAGGAATACACACCGTGCAGATCTTTTCCGTACATGGGGTAAGAGGGGATTTTTTTTAAATCTTCACTCAACAATGGCTAGTCCAGGATGGAAATATCTAACATCGCTACGCATCCTATGAGGGCAGTAATCAAGCCACGGGTAGTTCCCGGAAGGAGGTACACCCCGCGCAGGGTTAGTCCATACACGGGAGAAAAGGGCATTTCTGGCTTTCATTTGGGGATGGTTGGGCAAGGGTGGGGGACCCTGGCGTCACTATGTATCCCATGAGGGCAGTAATCAAGCCTCACGTAGTTCTTTGAAATCCGTGCAATTTAACGTCATGGGGTGAGGGCGAAGAATACACCTCGTGCTGGTCTGGTCCGTACACGGGGGGAGAGAGCATTTTTTTGAATGGTTGGTCCAGGATGGGGAACCCTGGCATCACTACGTATCTCGTGAGGGTATGAATCAATCCTCACATAGTTATTTTGTGTAATACACCCCGTGTGGGTCTGGTCTGTACGGGGGAAGGGGGTATTTTTGGCTTTATTTGACGTGGGTGGGCTAGGGTGTGGAATTCAGGTGTCACTATGTATCCTGCAAGGACAAGAATCAAGCCTCAAGTAGTTCTCTGAAAAGAAATACACCCCGTGCAGGTATGGTCCATACATGAGGTAAAATGGAAAAAAATTCTTGTAAACCTCATTTGGGGGTGGCTGGGCCAGGATATAGAATCCAGGCATCACTACATGTCCTGCGAGGGAAAGATTCAAGCCTTGCATAGTTGTTTGAAATACAATACACCATGTGCATGTTTATTCCATACATGGGGGAGAAGGGGAATTTTTTTTCTTTTATCCTTATCCATGCAATTTAATGGCGTGTGGTAAGGGCAAGGAATACACCCCGTGCAGGGCTGGTCCATACACGAGGAGAGTGGGCATTTTTAACTTTTATTCGAGGGTGGCTGGGCCAGGATGGGGAACCCTGGGGTCACCACGTATCCTGCGAAGGCAGGAATCAAGCCGTACCTAGTCCTCTGAAAGAAGTACACCTTGTGTAGGGCTAGTCTGTACACAGGGGAAGGGGGGTTTTTTTAAAATTTTATTCCACTTGGGAGTGGCTGAGCCAGGATATAAGATCTCGGCGTCGCTATGTATCCTGTGATGGCAAGAATCACGTCGTACGTAGTTCTTTGAAATCCGTGCAGTTTAACATTTTGCGGTGAGGAATAAATACTCTTAGTTTAGGGTCACAGATTTTGGACCATTGGGTGCTTAGAAGTTTAACATCCTACAGCTCAGACGATAATTACTTTTAGTTATGCTGGTGAGGACGAAATACTCTTAGTTTAGGGTCATAGAGTTTGGACCGTTGGGTGTTTGGAAGTTTAATGTCCTGCATCTCAGATGATAACTGCTTTCAGTTATGCCAGTGAGGACGAAATACTCTTAGTTTAGGGTCATAGAGTTTGGACCATTGAGTGCTTGGTAGTTTAACGTCCTGCAGCTCAGACGATGAGCGCTTTTGATTTCAATGCGAAATACTTCTTCATGAATCTGGAATTTGTAGGAGTGGTAGTGAACTGCCCATCCATGGAGATCATGGCATACGCTCTGTTGGATTAGACCTTGTGTATAACATATGGTCCCTCCCACTTGGGCTCCAGCTTTAGAGGTTTCTTTCTGGGTATCATTGGGGTCTGAAGGACCAATACCAATTCTCCTTCCAAGAAATACCGAAGACAGACTTTTTTATTGAAGGCTCGTGCAATCCGGTTCTGATATACTTCCAGATGGTGCAAAGTGTGTGACCGCTTCTTGACTGGCTGCTCCAATTCACCAAGCCACTTTTCAGATTTCTCATCGATGGATAATTTATCACGACCGGTAACACGGAGAGAGGGAAATTGGAGCTCATTGGGCAGGACCTCTTCTGTTCCGTATACTAATGAGTACGGAGTAGCCAGGGTAGTGGTGCAGATCGTGGTTCAATAAGCCCACAATTCATGAAGGAGTTTATCCAGACACAATTTCTTGTCTTTTTCCACCATTTTCTGGAGAATATTGGATAGGGTCTTTTTGAAAGCCTCTATCTTTCTGATGGCTGTTGCATGGTAGCGGGATGAGTAGTTAGCCTTGATACCATATTCTTGGTATTGTTTCTCCAATTCAGCAGAGCGGAAGTTGGTGTCGTTATCCGTCAGTATGGTATGAGGGACACTAAATCTGGTGATGATATTGATTTTCACAAAGCTGACAATGTTTCTTGGCCCGACTTCCATAAGGGGTACAACTTCTACCCATTTGGAAAAGAAGTCAGTTGCCGTGAGGATATACTTCAGTTGTTTGGCTGTGGCGGGAGGATATGGTCCCACGACGTCTATTCCCCATATGGAAAATGGACATGAGTACTTGGCCTGATGAAGTAACTCTGGGGGTTGGTGTATGAATTTGGAATGAATTTGGTGTGAGTGGTGTTTTTCGATAAAGCGCTCACAATCTTGTGCCACTGTGGGCTAATAGTACCCAATTCTTCAAACCTGATGGGAAAGCTTAGATCCCGACTGATGTGCCCCACATTGTAACACCCAAGACTTCAATGAGAAATATTTTGTTTTTATGTTATATAAATCATCAAAGGAATCTTTCGCTACACGCAATCACGACCTTCCTCGATAGCGTGTGTAGTATGCAATACCGAGTTCCACTAAACAATTATATATTATTATAATATTATAAACTAGCCGTTATGAATAGTATTAACTGAATTTTAAATTTTACAACATTATTATTCATCTTACACAATTTCTAGAACATGGTAAGAGAACAAAAAAAATTTGTTTTGGGTAAAATAAGTATTTATCAAAAAATGCAGTTTTGCCGCCTTTTGATGGCGCACCCACATTAAATATAGTTTTTGAAATGTTTATAGGTTCAATTTGACAAAATAAAATTCTTCTTTTAAATCAAGATATAAAATTCACTTAGAATAAATTTTTGATATTTTTCTGATAACTTTCATATTTTGATGAATAGTAAAAATCCGCTAATTTTTAATTAAAAACAACTTTTTTCATTGAGATAATTTATATGGTTAAATTATAATATTGAATGGTTTGAAAGTATATATAGAATATATTTTTACCATTTAATATAATGTATGTCATTAGCATTAATTTTACAATGAATTCATAGGTAAAAACATTTCAATCTTTGGCAATGTTTTAACTTCTAAAACCCATTTTCTTAACAACGAGATTTATTTTAAATTAATTACTGAAACTTATATGTTTTGAATTTTGAAAAATGGATTCAATATTCAGAATCAGTGGGTCCAAAGTATTTTAATAGGCTACTTTTTATTTTTGGGCATTATGAATAGTAACTACGGTAAATTTTATTTATCATAGTTAAAGGAAAATCGGGTAATTAAGGGTAAATATAAGATTATAAAATTACCCTAAAACCTTACAAAATACTATTTGATGACTAAACTTCGACCCATATCACCTAAGGGTCGGATTAGATTCATTTAATGGACTTTTTTCCCTAAAAATAATTTAATTATTATTAAAACCAAAGAATGTGACAACATGTCACTTTCTTAAATCTTATAAGTATAATAATTTTAATTTGGTGATAAACTTAATAAAACTTCGAACATGAATGATATCCAGAAATCTAATACAATTATCTACATCATAGGAAATTATTTATAATTTTTAGGGATTAAATAATTATCATTAATTATGACACAATAGTGATGTTGGAATTATTTTATTAATTAAAATATCAAATAAATTGTTTTAAAAATATTAAAATAAATATTATATGAACTATTTAATGTGCTACACTAATTTTATAGATACATATGACATTTTATTAATCTATTAAAGCTTTTAGTTCGAACATATCTTCTGTATATATTTTATTTAAATTCAAATAAATGAATAGTGTCAAAATTGACACTATTGTTATTTTATAAAAATAACATATTATAAAATTGTTTAAAAATCACAAAAATATTTAAAAATTATAAATTAAATTTTATATGGTCGAAAATATCATAAATTGTCAAATTATGGAAAATTCACAACACATATGTAATTATTAATAATAATTTAAAATTTAGAATATAATTACCTCAAATAAAATTAAATTGATAAATAAGGATAAATTAAGTTGATAATGTTTAAAATAAATTCCAAACATGTCTAAATTTTATTATTTGATGATATTACAATCCTATCTCATCTAATCTTCTGATATGAGTCATTTTGGAAGTTTTTAAGTGGGTTTGGGATTTAATATAAACTAATATTTCTTATATTTCCAAAGGTGCCCCTCTCCTCCCTTATAAAAGGGAACCTCCCCCCTCTCCTCCTCACACCAATTTGAGCCTTCAATCTTGGCCAAACCCTGCCCATTTCACTTCCCCAATTCCCTAGAATCCTCCTAGAGGTTCTGGTCTTCTACAAAGACCAACCCTAGTGCCCTAAGAGGAGGTTAAGAAGAGGCACGTCAAAAAAGAGGTAATATCCATTACCGATCCTTTCCAAATTCTTTCTTCTTCAAATTATTATTCTTTAGTTGTTTCATTATGAAGTAATAACATCAGTATCACTCATATACTGATATGTTATTATAAGTATGAAACAACCATATTTCACCATCTATCCATCCTACGGAAAACAAAATCACCGCGCGTGCGTACGTACGGAATACCGTCTCCACGCCGTGGTGTAATCTATTTTCCCCCACCACCTTACTTGGATGGGTATAATGGTGTAAATAATTACTATATATGATTATTTTAAAGTGATATTGATTCTGAAATAGTATACATACACTCCAAAACAATTCCACGATCATGGGAACGATATCATCGCTCGTGCGTACGTATGGAATACCGTCTCCACGATGTGATGCGATTTGTTCTACATGATCTTCATTGCATAATGATTATATAAATTAATTGAATGAATAAATATGATATATAGTACATTAATACCATTCTATAAATGATTTATCTATAACCTAAAGAGAAGAATAAGAATTTAGTCGACAAAACACGCATAAGAACAAAAATGTATAAACACCCGAATAACAAGTAGCAATGAAATATTTCTACTATGAAGCTAAGAATATGACCATATATGATATCATAACAATAATTATGATTCTGTAATAAGTCAATAACATTATTTAAATCATTATACAGGAGTTTCGGACACTTACGAAGCAAATCGGACCTAAGGTAAGGGAAAATATCACAATCTCATTTTTTTATCCGAGATTGTTTATAATTGGTATTTACTGGGGTGTATTTTATCATCCACATCCATGTTCCCTCAATATTTAATATTGTTTCCATCCACCTACAATTGTTTAAATCCAATTTTACCCTTCGGTAAGTTTTTAGTAAAGGATATGAAAGGAATCTTTTGTCATTTTTCGTACGAGGTACTTTTTGACTTTTCCGACAAAAGTACGAGAAGAATGTTTTTTTAACTTATACGGCATGAATGGATTTTTAAAACATTATTTCCAAGAAGCTTCCTCTGCAAGTTTTCAAGTTTATTTTTAATCAACTTCTTTTAGTTTAAAATTGTATGACATGTTAAGAAAGGAAAAATGTTTTTGAAGTAAAAAAGGATATTTTCCTCAAGAATGGAGTTCAAGAGTTTTATCAAAATTATTTTCCATCTAAGATAATAAAGGGTTATGTCTCTATCCCTATTATTACATTGATTTGATTATGTTGTGATGGAAATATTTTTATGAATTCCTTTATCTTATATGAGTTGTTTTATGATGTCACTATGTTTAAGATTCCCATTTTTATCACATGGGTTATGCTATGATGTATGGTTTATGATTTTGTGGCACACATAAGAATGGTATCATGATTAGATGGGTGGGACCTATATCTCCCTCCAATGCATTGGGTAAAGATTTTATATCTCATGAGATAGACATGGCTAGAATGGCAGGTTAAACCGGTTTAGTGAAATAGGACTGAAACGAGGAGTGAACTCGGTTCAGAAATGGACTTTGTCCACTAAGATAGTCTTGGAAATGAGTCTTGACTAATAAGAAATGGTTCTCTATGATTATGTGTGTATGCTATAATGTCTTATTTTTTATGTTATGATTATTGGGATTACATTTCACTACTATGATTTATCCCATGTTATGAAATTATGATTTCTTTTGCAGGTTAAGATTTCCAAAAGTTATGTTCTTCTGATGTGATTGATATTTCTTTTGTTTACCCTTAATGAGCATTTGAGCTCACCCTTTTGTATGTTTTATTTCCCTAGGTCAGGAAGAAGGTTATTAAGTAGGATATGCCAAAAATGGACTCTAGATATGATGAAATAAATGGGAGGCAAAGTAGATGCTTTATGAACCAGTTGTTTATGTTTCGCAGTTTCTAAAGACTCTATACCTATACGGTCCTTCCATGGTTTTGTTATATGTTGTAATAAGTATGATTAAATTTTGAATTATTAACAATGTATGTAAAGTATGGGTCGTTATAGTTGGTATCAGAGGAAAGGTATAGTCAACCTTTGGAAACTAGGATGTGAAAGTCTTAGTAAGAATCCTAAGGATAAGTCTAAGCGTAGAGCACAATCTTAGTGTTTTAGAAATGGCCATGAACAACCTATGATAAGACCTTAAGTGTGAAATTTTATTATGTGGTTTTCCTATTATAATTAGTGTTGCTCACACTATTCTTCTTGGTTTTAGTCAATGGCTGGAACCTGAAGGAACTGTGTTAATGCGGAATGCGACAGGCAATGCAATGATTATCCCCCTGAGCAACCAAATGTTATGGGAGATGGAATGAAAAATCTTGTAGCCATGCTCACACAACTTTCTCAAGCTATGAATCATGCAGGACTTCCAAACAAGAAAAGGAAGGAGCAGCATTCTGTTGAATCCTTCATGAGGCAGCGTCCACCTTCTTTCAGCGGGTTTACTGATCCATTAGTTGCTGAACAATGGATTAGTACTACTGAAAAGATATTTTCAGTTCTTCAGTGTTCTGAACATGATAAAGTCATCCTAGCAGTGTATCGTTTGGAAAGAGATGCTGATCAATCATGGAATCTTATTAAGAATACGAGGCAAAGGGATGAAATTGAGTCCATGTAATGGGACGAGTTCAAGAAATTATTTTTCAATAAGTACTTCCCTCGTATTCTCCGAACAAAGATGGAGAAAGAGTTTCTTGAACTGAAGAAAAAGGATGATGAATTTTTTGGTACCTACGAAGCAAATTTTACAAGACTTGCGAGGTACGCTTAAGGTATTATTATCCAGCCTGAGAGTAAGATCGATCGATTCTTTAGTGGCTTAAAACCAAGTCTTCGAAGGGCGTTATCCATAAGGGACTTCAATAGCTACGAGGAAATCGTTCGATGTGCTCTCAAAGTCGAGATGGATATTGGAGTAACCCATAAATAATATGGGTTTTGTAAGAAGAGGAAAATGGAATTGAAAGGAAAATCTAAAGAGCACACTTAAAAGAAGATGAGCTTTCCCTTATGCTCAAAGTGTGGAAAGAAACATGGAGGGAGTTGTCTTAAAGGGACAAGTAAATGTTTCAAATGTGGAAAGGAAGGTCATCAGGCATTTGAATGCCGCAATGATGGGAAGAAGATGTCTAATCATGCAAACAAAGGAAGGGATACACATAATGAACCTACTACACTTCAATGTTTCAAGTGCAAGGAGATGGGGAATTATGCCAATCAATGCCCAAATCCAAGGGTTGATGATGATGGTCGACGTCAACAAACTCTTAAGGCTAAAGACAAAGGAAAGTCACATGCAATTTCTATCAGCGATGTGGAGTACGATAACTATGTAGTGAAAGGTACAATTACCATCCACTCTAAAGTAGAAAATGTTTTATTTGATTCTGGATCCACCCACTCCTTTATTTCTGAAGAATTTTCTAAGGATATCACTGTATTACCTCAACAATTAGATGTTGAGTTAGCTGTGACAACCCCTAATGGCACAACAGTCACATCAAAAGTTTATAATTCTTCTCCGATTGAAGTTTGTGGTAAAGTGCTTCCTGAAAATCTTGTTATCCTTCCTATGGTAGAATTTGATGTGATTCTTGGCATGGATTGGCTTTCTTTATATGGAGATCATATCAATTGCCAAAGAAGGGAAGTCACATTTCATATTCCAGATCAATCTATGATCGTCTATCGATGCAAGGATGAACATAACCTTCCAGTGGAAATTTCTTCCATCTTATGGGTCTTGATTCCACTTAATGAAGGTTATTTATCTCAAATGGTTTGTGATAAACTCACAATTAAGAATATGCCCATTTTACAGGAGTTTGATGATGTCTTTCCAGAGGAATTGTCGGGTTTTCCACCAAATCGTGAAGTTGAGTTTTCAATAGAACTCATACCGGGTGCTTTGCCAATTTCAAAGACACCTTATAGAATGGCCCCAATTGAGTTGTAGGAATTGAAGAAGAAACTCCAAGAGAATCTTGATAAGGGATTCATACGCCCTAGTGCGTCACCTTAGGGAGCACCTGTTCTGTTTGTTAAGAAGAAAGATGGATCAATGAGACTCTGCATTGATTATCGAGAACTTAACAAGATTAATATCAAGAACAAATATCCTCTCTCATGCATTGATGACTTATTTGACCAAATACGAGGAGCTCAATACTTTTCCAAGATTGATCTTTGTTTAGGGTATCACCAATTAAGGGTCAAAAGGGATGATATACCAAAGACGGCTTTCCGTACAAGGTATGGACACTATGAATTTATAGTGATGCCATTTGGTCTTACTAATGCCCCTTCTATCTTCATGGATCTGATGATTAGAGTCTTTAGAGACTATCTTGATCAGTTTGTGGTAGCCTTTATATATGATATTCTTGTATATTCAAAGATCAAGGATGAACATGAAGATCACTTGAGAATTATATTGAAGATCCTGAGAAAGGAGAAGCTTTATGCCAAATTTACCAAGTGTGAATTTTGGCTTCACAGAGTTTCATTTTTGGGTCACATAATCTCAAAAGAGGGGATATCTGTGGATCCAGCAAAAACAAAGGTTATCGAAAGATGGTCGAGACCAACTATAATAACTGAGATCTGAAGTTTTCTTGGTTTGGCTGGATATTATCGATGTTTTGTGAAATATTTTTCATGATTATCTAATCCACTCACCAAGTTGACTCGGAAAGGATTTAAGTTTGTCTAGACGGAGGAATGTGAAGAGAATTTCAAGGAGTTGAAAAGAAGGTTATCCAGTGCACCTGTGCTCACACTGCCTTGTAGTGGAGAAAGGTTTGTGATCTACAGTGATGCATCAAAGAAGGGATTGGGGTGTGTTCTTATGAAAAATGATATGGTGATAGCTTATGCCTCACGACAGTTGAAAATCCATGAGCAAAATTACCCAACTCATGATTTGGAGTTAGCTGCGGTAATATTTGCATTAAAGATTTGGAGGCATTATCTTTATGGATAAAGGTGTGATATTTATACTAATCATAAATGTTTAAAGTATATTTTCACACAAAAGGAGCTAAATATGTGCCAAAGAAGATGGTTGGAGCTGATTAAGGATTACGACTGCTCAATTCATTACCACCCTGGGAAAGCAAACAAGGTGGCAGATGCATTAAGTCGACAAGACCATGCCAGTTTATCCATGATGAGGATCCCAAAAGATCCAATATTTTTGGATTTACAAAGGATGGATCTTGGAATTATAATGGAAGGGGGAAATCGTATCTTTCTCAAATGAATGTTCAACCATCTATACATGTGAAGATTAAAGAGGCACAGAAAGAAGATGTAGAGTTACAAAAGAAGGTCAGAAATGTTCCTGAATTCAACCTTCATTGTGATGGGATAATAAAGTTCAGGAATCGGGTTTGTGTTTCTCCCATCCCATAATTAAAGAAGGAGATGTTGGATGAAGCTCATAGTTCTTCATTCTCTATTCATCCTGGAAGCACGAAGATGTATAGGGACCTGAAAGAGTACTTCTAGTGGGATGGCATGAAAAGAGATATTGCTGAATATGTCTCTCGATGCTTGGTTTGTCAACAAGTTAAAGCTGAGAGACAGAAGTCTAAGGGGATGTTACAACCATTACCCATACCCGAATGGAAATGGGAAAACATCACTATGGGCTTTGTCACAAGACTTCCTAAAACATCCAAAGGCAATAATGCTATCTGGGTCATAATTGATCGTCTTACAAAGTCGGCACACTTCATCGCTATTAGAGAGGATTTCTCTCTGGATTAGCTTGCCAGGATATATGTAAAGGAAGTGGTAAGATTGCATGGATTACCACTTTCTATTATATCTGATCGGGATCCAAGGTTTACCTCAAAGTTCTGGTGAAGTCTTCAGCATACTCTGGATACAGAGTTGAGTTTCAGCACTGGTTATCATCCTCAGATAGACGGCCAATCTGAGAGGACAATTCAAACTCTAGAAGATATGTTGAGAGCTCGCTCTATAGATTTCAAAGGTGGTTAGGATCAACACCTACCTTTGTTGGAATTTTCTTATAATAATAGCTTTCATTCCAGTATTCGGATGGCTCATTATGAAGATCTCTATGGAAAGAAATGCAGGAATCCAACTTGCTGGGATGAAGTTGGGGAAAGAAAGCTATTAGGACCTGATATTGTTGATGAGATGGTAGAAAAGGTCCGATTTATTCAAAAACACATAAGAGCAGCTCAGAGTCGATAGAAAAGTTATTCCGACAACCGAAGAAAAGACCTAGAGTTTGAAGTGGGTGATAATGTGTTCTTACGAATATCTCCCTGGAAGAGGGTCATGGGATTTGGAAAGAAGGGGAAGTTGAGCCCTAGATATATTGGTCCTTTCGAAATACTAGATCGTGTTGGGAAGGTAGATTACCGATTGGCGCTTCCACCGAATCTCTCTTAAGTTCACGATGTGTTCCATGTATCTCTCCTGAGAAAGTACATACCTGATCCTTCACATGTACTCAGCTCAGAAGTTGTACCGCTGGAGAAAGATCTTTCTTATGGAGAAAAACCGATAGAGATTCTAGATCATAGCAAAAAAGTCCTACGAAACAAGACCACTCGCTTGGTGAAAGTTTTATGGAGGAACCACCAATTAGAAGAAGCTACACGGGAGCTTGAGGATATGATGAGGGAGAGGTATCCTCACCTGTTTGTTACAAAGTGACGAATTTCAAGGGAGAAATTCATTTTAAGGGGGGTAGAATGTAACACCCAAGACTTTTATTAGAAATATTTTGTTTTTATGTTATATAAATCATCAAAGTAATCTTTCACTACACGCAATCGTGACCTTCCTCGATAGCGTGTGTAGTACGCAATACCGAGTTCCACTAAACAACGATATATTATTATAATATTATAAACTAGCCGTTATGAATAGTATTAACTAAATTGTAAATTTTACAAAATTATTATTCATCTTACACATTTTCTAGAACATGGTAAGAGAACAAAATTAATTTTTTTTGGGTAAAATAAGTATTTATCAAAAAATGCAGTTTTGCCACCTTTTGATGCCGCAACCACATTAAATCTAGTTTTTGACATGTTTATAAGTTCAATTTGTCAAAATAAAATTCTTCTTTTGAATCAGGATATAAATATCTACTTTGGATTAATTTTTGATATTTTTTTGATAACTTTCATATTTTGATGAATAGTAAAAATCCGCTAATTTTTAATTAAAAACAACTTTTCTCATTGAGATAATTTATATGGTTAAATTATAATATTGAATGGTTTTAAAGTATATATAGAATATATTTTTACCATTTAATATAATTTATGTCATTAGCATTAATTTCACATTGAATTCATAGGTAAAAACATTTCAATCTTTGGCAATGTTTTAACTTCTAAAACCCGTTTTCTTAACAATGAGATTTATTTTAAATTAATTAATGCAACTTATATGTTTTGAATTTTGAAAAATGGATTCTATATTCAGAATCAGTGGGTCCAAATTATGTTAATAGGCTACTTTTTATTTTTGGGCATTATGAATAGTAACTACGGTAAATTTTATTTACCATAGTTAAAGGTGAATCGGGTAATTAAGGGTAAATATAAGATTATAAAATTACACTAAAACCTTACAAAATCCTATTTTATGACTAAAAGTCGACCCATATCACCTAAGGGTCTGATTAGATTCATTTAATGGACTTTTTTCCATAAAAATAATTTAATTATTATTAAAACCAAAGAATGTGACAACATGTCACTTTCTTAAATCTTATAAGTATAATAATTTTAATTTGGTGATAAACTTAATGAAACTTCAAAAATGAATAGTCTCCAGAAAGATAATACAATTATCTACATCATAGGAATTTATTTTGAATTTTTAGGGATTAAATAATTATCATTAATTATGACACAATAGTGATGTTGAAATTATTTTATTAATTAAAATATCAAATAAATGGTTTTAAAAATATTAAAATAAATATTATATGAACTATTTAATGTGCTACACTAATTTTCTAGATACATATGACATTTTATTAATCTATTAAAGCTTTTAGTTCGAACATATCTTCCGTATATACTTTATTTAAATTCAAATAAATGAATAGTGTCAAAATTGACACTATTGTTATTTTATAAAAATAACATATTATAAAATTATATAAAAATCACAAAAATATTTAAAGATTATAAATTAAATTTTATATGGTCCAAAATGTCATAAAGTGTCAAATTATGGAAAATTCACAACACATATGTAATTATTAATAATAATTTAAAATTTATAATATTATTACCCCAAATAAAATTAAATTGATAAATAAGGATAAATCAAGTTGATAATGTTTAAAATAAATTCCTAACATGTCTAAATTTTATTGGTTGATGAGATTACAATCCTATATCATCTAATATTCGGATATGAGTTATTTTGGAAGTTTTTAAGTGGGGTTGGGATTTAATATAAACTAATATTTCTTATATTTCCAAAGGTGCCCCTCTCCTCCCTTATAAAAGGGCACCTCCTCCCTCTCCTCATCACACCAATTTGAGCCTTCCATCTCGGCCAAACCCTGCCCATTTCACTTCCCCACTTCCCTAGAATCATCCTAGAGGTTCTGGTCTTCTTCAAAGACCAACCCTAGTGCCCTAAGAGGAGGTTAAGAAGAGGCGCGTCAAAAAAGAGGTAATATCCATTACCGATCCTTTCCAAATTCTTTCTTCTTCAACTTCTTCTTCTTTAGTTGTTTCATTATGAAGTAATAACATCAGTATCACTCATATACTGATATGTTGTTATAAGTATGAAACAACCCTATTTCACCATCTATCCATCCTACGGAAAATGAAATCACCGTGCGTGCGTACGTACGGAATACCGTCTCCACGCCGTGGTGTAATCTATTTGCCCCCACCACCTTACTTGGATGGGTATAATGGTGTAAATAATTACTATATATGATTATTGTAAAGTGATATTGATTCTGAAATAGTATACATACACTCCAATACAATTCCACGATCATGGGAACGATATCATCGCTCGTGCGTACGTACGGAATACCGTCTCCACGATGTGATGCTATTTGTTCTACATGATCTTAATTGAATAAAGAGTATGTAAATGAATTTAATGAATAAATATGATATATAGTACATTAATACCATTCTGGAAATGATGTATCTATAACCTAAAGAGAAGAATAAGAATTTATTCGACAAAACACGCATAAGAACAAAAAGTTACAAACACCCAAATAACAAGTAGCAGTGAAATATTACTACTAAGAAGCCCAGAATATGACTATATATGATATCATAACAATAATTATGATTCTGGAATAAGTCAATAACATTATTTAAATCATTATACAAGAGGTTTGGACACTTACGAAGCAAATCGGACCTAAGTAAGGGAAAATATCACAATATCATTTTTTTATCCGAGATTGTTTATACTTTGGTATTTACTGGGGTGTATTTTATCATCCACATCCATGTTCCCTCAATATGTAATATTGTTTCCATCCACCTACAATTGTTTAAATCCAATTTTACCCTTCGGTAAGTTTTTAGTAAAGGATATGGAAGGAATCTTTTGTCGTTTTTCGTACGAGGTACTTTTTGACTTTTCCGACAAAAGTACGAGAAGAATGTTTTCTTAACTTATACGGCATGAATGGATTTTTAAAACATTATTTCCAAGAAGCGTCCTCTACAAGTTTTCAAGTTTATTTTTAATCAACTTCTTTTATTTTAAAATTGTATGACATGTTAAGAAAGGAAAAATGTTTTTGTAGTAAAAAAGGATATTTTCCTCAAGAATGGAGTTCAAGAGTTTTATCAAAATTATTTTCCATCTAAGATAATAAAGGGTTCTGTCTCTATCCCTATTATTACATTGATTTTATTATGTTGTGATGGAAATATTTTTATGAATTTCTTTATCTTATATGAGTTGTTTTATGATGTCACGATGTTTAAGATTCCCATTTTTATTACATGGGTTATGCTATGATGTATGGTTTATGATTTTGTGGCACGCATAAGAATAGTATCATTATGAGATGGGTGGGACCTATATCTCCCTCCAATGCATTGGGTAAAGATTTTATATCTCATGAGATAGACATGGCTGGAACGGCAGGTTAAACTGGTTCAGTGAAACAGGACTGAAACGAGGAGTGAACTCGGTTTAGAAATGGACTTTGTCCACTAAGATAGTCTTGGCAATGAGTCTTGACTAATAAAAAATTATTCTCTATGATTATGTGTGTATTCCATAGTGTCTTATGTTTTAAGTTATGATTATTGGGATTACATTTCACTACTATGATTTATCTCATGTTATGAAATTTTGATTTCTTTTGCAGGTTAAGATTTCCAAAAGTTATGTTCTTATGATGTGATTGATATTTCTTTTGTTTACCCTTACTGAGAATTTTAGCTCACCCTTTTGTATGTTTTATTTCCCCAGGTCAGGAAGAATGTTATTAAGTAGGATATTCCAAAAAGTGACTCTAGATATGATGAAATAAATGGGAGGCAGAGTAGATGCTTTATGAACCAGTTGTTTATGTTTCCTAGTTTCTAAAGACTCTATACCTATAAGGTCCTTCCATGGTTTTGTTATATGTTGTAATAAGTATGCTTCAATTTTTAAGTATTAACAATGTATGTAAAGTATGGGTCGTTATACACATACTCCGGCACGTACTTCAGTCATAACGGCAATGGTTTCTTCTCCATCAATGCATCTGAGGAGGATTTCATCGAGGCCTCATTTGTAGAGGACCTCTTATTGACCCGTCCCACCATATAGGACAAAGTTGACTGCCCTTCTCCGTATTTTCTCTTGTTTAGTCCTGTTTGATGGAAGTTCTCCCTGTTAAAGGAAGTTTGCAATGGGGTTCATCCAGTCAGTGTTAGGAGCATATGGTTCTGGCACAGGACTGACTTTGTGGATTTATTCCGTCTTAGTTTGAAAAAATTGCAAGATCATTCAATGGTGAGAAATACTAATAAATGTTTCATCCTGGTGTGGGTCGGCTAGGGCTATGGCGGCATTATCTAATGCGTCGTCCTGGGAATTTTGAGACTGGGGAATATAGGTCAATGTTGGTTCTGTGGAGAATTCCGCCATTAACACTTGGACATGGTCAAACAAGGGAATCAAATCCTCCTTTTTAATAGCATAGTCACCATTGACTTTCTTGATGACCAGTTCAGAGTCACCTTTTACCTTAAGGTGTTGTACTTATTCCTGGAGTGGGAGCTCCAGGCCTGCAATGAGGGCTTGATACTCCGCTTCATTGTTCGTACATCCTTCTGATAGGAGGAAGGAATACGGAAAGACTACCTTTTCTAGGGACATGAGTATTATCCCCAATCCCACCTTGTTAAATTTGGGATCTTCCATCCTCTTCCCGATTGGGCTTCTGGATGCACCATCAAAGTACATTTCCCATGACGGGAACTCCTCTTGAACCGAGAAGATGTCTTCATTAGGTAGCTCGGTGTTCGGTGCGGTGGTACCCATTGAAAGGTGCTTTGCCAGAAAATCTGCTAATGTCTGGACCTTGACAGCTTTTTGCGGCACAAACCGGATTTCAAACTGTTGCAGGATGACTGCCCATCGGGATAGGTGCCCGGTCAGCATTGGGCGGCTAAGGATGTACTTGAGTGGGTTACTATGCAAGACCCAATGGACTTCATGATGCTGCTGATAATGTCGTAACTTTTGAACTGAAAAGACCAAGGCCAAACAACTCTTCTTGATGTTTGAGTATCGAGTCTCAACATCAATCATGGTTCGTCTGAAGTAATAGAGACTATTTTCACTGTCGGTGTCATTATTTTGTGCGAGGAAGGCTCCCAGTGACCGTTCTAGGGCCGTCAGGTACAGGATGAGAGGTCTTCCTTCAACTGGGGGCATGAGCACCGGTGGGATTAAGAGGTACTTCTTTAGGTTGTCGAACGCCTCTTGGAAGTCATCTATCCATTGGTATGTGACTCCCTTCTTCATTAACCTGGTAAAAGGAAAAAATTTGTCTGCCAGGTTGGCTATGAATCACCTGATGTAGGCCAGTTGTCATTGGAATCCTCTCAACTTAGTGAGATTGCGGGGAGGTGGTAAGCCAAGGATAGCCTTTTTCTTTTCAGGGTCAAATTTGATGTCACGGTGGCGTACGACAAAGCCAAAGAATTTCCCTGAGGTAACCCCAAAGGTGCATTTCAAGGGGTTCATCATCAGGCTATGCTGTCAAAGTTTGTTGAAGATGGTCTCAAGGTCTGACAGGTGATCTGAGTGCTGTCTGGACTTAAACACCAAGTCATCCACGTAGAATTCAACAAATCTCCCCAGGAATGGTTTAAAGATATGATGCATGGCACACTGATATGTTTCACCAGCGTTCTTGAGACCAAAGGGTATAACCCTGTAATAAAATACTCCTTGAGGGTCCCTAAAGGCGGTGGCTTCTTCATCTTCTCAGGGCATCCGAATTTGATTATTCCCAGAATAGCTGTCCATGAACGATAGAGCCTCATACTCAGCCATTGCATTGATTAATAACTCAGTGATCAGGACTGGGAAATCATCTATCGGACAATGCTAATTGAGATATATGAAATCAAATAAAAAGTGGATTTTTTCATTATTTTTCTTGATAGGGACGATGTTGGCCAACCGGATAGGGTACTGGACCACCCAAATGAAGCCTGTTTTAATGATCTTATCAACATCAACCTCTATTTTGGCGGCATGTGAGGGGTGTGTCCTTCTAGAGGCCTGTTTATAGCCCCAGTGGTCTTCTGGCAGACCCAGGTGATGCATCGCCACTTCGGGATCGAGTCCCGGAATTTCTGTGTCATTCCATGTGAAAACATCTTGATATTGCCTTAAGAAAGTGGTATATACCTCGTGCTTCTCAGGGGACATGGCTGCACAAACAAGAGTGGGCCTCAGGTCTTCCTTGTTACCCATGGTTATTTCCCTGAGCTCATCCACTATGGTGGAGATACCTTCCTCAAATGAGGGAGGTGCATCCCTAAGATCTTCCTCCTCTTCTTCTCCCAAATCATCATCTTCTTGATCTTATGGGAGGAGAGATCCCAGCACGGGTTCTTGGGAGTCCAGAGGCAAGGCATTGTGGGTGTCCTCGCTCAAGTATTCACCCCCAAATTGAGGGTCAGTGGACGTTCCCGCATTGTCATGCTCAGCCATTATAGCTGAAGTCATGAGGCCAGCTGAGTGTGTGTCCGGACTTGAACCCCTGCTCCCAACATGGTTGATGGGCAGTATGTAGTCTCTACCAAGCTGTTAGAGGGGGTCTTCAGGAACCATTTATAGACCATTGGTAGCGTCGATCCATTTGACACCATAGACCAAATGCTTCTTCTTCTTTTGCTCATAGAACCCGGCGTCAATGTAATGTGACTCGATGAGCTCGAAAGGGGCCTTGTCGGTGTGCAATGTCCCACTTTTCCCATTGACACAGTACTTAATACACTGGTGGTAGGATGAAAGAACGACCATGTGTTTATGGATCCATGACCTTCCCAGCAGGGCATTGAATGTTGTGTTCTACCAAACCACCAGGAATTCTGAGTAGGCCACAAGATCGCCAAAATGGGTCTTTAGCTTAATTTTTTCCATTGGATTATGTTCACTCTTGTCGTAACCTAGTAGAGTTGTGGCCAAGGGTATTAAATGACCCTCACTGTATCCCAACTTATGGAGTGTCCATAAGGGAAGGAGGTTAACTATAGAGTCGTTGTCAATAAAGACTTTGCAGATCTCAACATCATCTAGTGTGTCGGACATATATAGTGGTTTGATGTGTCCTTGAATGATGGAATCGTCATCCAGATCGGTGAAGGAAATCACCGCATTGCATTCAACCGAGCCAGTCTCCATCTGGTAAATCTCAGCAGCAGCTACCTCGGCTTGAAACTCCTAGGGGCTAAGTAAGGCTTCTATAAGCACCTCCCTGAGGTTGGCTAACAAACTCAGGGCATCCAGGATTGACAGTTTGGCTGGTACCAATGCCAGCTGCTTAAAGATATTGTATTTCTCCTCCAGCTACTGACGCTTATCTGTTGGTGGGGGAGTCTTAGCAGACACTTTGGGAGTTGTAGTATGTGACGAGGAAGGACTTTCCGCGGGGTCGGATGTAAATGGTGTTCCCACGTTTTGGGGATTCGGCCTGGCCAGTCTGTTTGTATGTACTTAGAAGCTAGACGCTTGTTCCTCCTCTGATGGGTACCGCAGAATAACAGGGCCAGAGTGGCTACTTTTGGAGGTAGAGGGACATTATTTCCCATGTTGATTCTGTTAAAGGGCTCTCCCACGAGTTTCTGCGATATTGACGGTTTGGGATGAGGTCCAACCGTAGGGTTGGTTTCGGCCAAAACTACGCCTCCCCTGGTATCCCCTACCTTTGCGATTCCTCATCTTGGCTCTATGTGTCGGGAACTCTAGTTTATAACCATACCCTTCATCGGGGAACAATTCCATAAGATGGATGACATTGATGGAACCAATGATTGGTTCCTCATCCTCTGACAAGTCAACTCGTTCGGTTGTCCTTGATAGTACCGTTTGGTGGGTCGATGCCTGTGGTGATAAGTTTGAGGGAATAAAATCCTCCAGTTTTGGGGCTAACTTTGGCCTCGTTGTGGGCTGCTCCTCTTGCACGTGTTTCCTCCCTTTTTGATTATGCCTGGATGACCATATTATGGAGGGTTGTGAGGCCGATATTGTCGGTTGTACGACATCAGGGACTGTTGGTGGCAACACCAACTGCTATAGTTGAGCTCGGAGTATTCCCTAGGCTTGATTGATATTCTTCCGAGTCATCCAGTCATCAAATTTCTGCCCCTTCTTGCTGGTGACTTCCTGCTACCCCTCCCCTTTGTCGGATTCGGTGGTAGAAATATATTTCACATGTGCTGGGGGTGGTCTCAGCTCGACCTTCCTGGAGTCTACCATCCTTTTCAGGAGGTCATTGAAGATGAATCATTCCTGAATATTGTGCCCCAATATTCGATGGTAGGGACAGTAATTTGGCCTATCATCACGGATGACTTCTTCGGGTTTCCTTGGCTCTGGGAGGCGGAGCAAGTTGTAATTCATGTAGGAGATGAAGTATCCGCGGACTTGGTCCTCTCAGAATGAGTATACTTTGTGTCTTCATTCTTCAAACTGGTTCCGCTTCGATCCTCTATGATCATCCCGCTTAGGCGGAGGTGGTCGCTGATATATAGGGGGCCCTTAACGATTTGGTGGAGGAATGAGCGGTGGACCATGCACAGGGGCTGGCTTGAGCATGATAGAATACGCTTCAGCTCTAACTGCTCTCTTTGTGGGATCCTGTGAGGCTATTCGAGACTTCAAATTGGTCCGCTGCAGGGAGTCCTCAATTCTCTGGGCAATGGACGAGAGATGGTGGAAGCCAGTGGTGCACTCCACGGGTATGAGCGGTGTTCGCATCTCATCTCGAAGATTATCGATGCATATGGCAAGCATCTAATCTTGAGGCATTTTCTTATTCAGAGAGTAGGTCAGACCTTTCCATCTAGCGATGAATCTGAGACCCTCTCATTCTCCCTCTTCTTTCAGTTCATGAGGTCGCTGACCGTTGTTTTAGGAAACGTTGAGATGAAGTGGAACTGGAGGTGCTTTCGAAGGTCTTCCTATCTTTTTATTGACTGGGCTGGCAGACTCATATACCAGATGAAGGCAAATCCTTAAAAGGTTCGTACAAAGCATCTGAGTTTCACTGCTTCTTGTTGTTCCGGAGTTCCCATCATAGGGTTTCAATAATACGTGGAGTGCATCAAATGTTGTTCCGGATCACCTGTTCCATTTAAAATAGGGAATACAGGTCTCCCAAAATTTGTTGGAGGTGGTGTGTTGCTCCCCCTTTTCGGGTAGGGCTTCCTCTATGGCTGTATCGGAGCGCTTTGACCTTCCATTGCTTCCAATCGAGCTGTTAGTGCCTCTATGGTGTTGGTGAGACGCAGGTTTACATCTTGTTGGGCCGAGTCCTGGGCAGGTATAGCCTGAGGTATTGCTTGGGGATCCAGCTCAGTTGGCACCAGGGGTGCATGTGCCATTTGTGACACCTTCGGAGGGTTCATACATACTCGCTCTGGCTGCTTTTTAAGTGGAGGTAAGTCTTGGTATTCATCCGGATCCACATTTAGGCAGTTGGATGAGTCGGGCACCTCATTGGGAGGGATCCCTGACCGTGCTTCATTTGTCAGGGCAAACCTTGGTCTTTGAGGTGAACTTACTGGGAGTGCGAGGTGTAGTCCTTCTTGGGAAGCACTTTCGATAAGACGGTTCCTCTGGATTAGCTTGGCGTTAATCCACCTCAATTCTTTCATCTCCACTTCCTGTCGATCGAACCTCTCTTCGAGTGTAAGTGGCTCGTTTTTATCGAGAGAAGGAGGCGGGTTAAGGGTAACCTGTCCTTTGTTCTTATCCTTATTGGGAGCTCACAGGGTGAGCAGAGAAAGGTCATCTGAAGGGGAGGCCATATTTAGAGCGGCCCTCTGGTTTCGGGTGTGCACACCTGGTGGTTCGTTGTGAGTCACAGCCTGATCGGAACCATCGCCTCTTGATCCATCCAGATTTGCACCATCTTCAGTGTTACCTGTGGGGTTAACCTCTATGGTGTTGATGGATTCATATCGCGGGGTAGAGAAGATTTCATCTTCCAAATGTGAATAGGATATCCCGCGTCTTTTACTGGTCTTCCCTTTCATGTCCTGGGATCGCTTTTGGACTCCTTGATGAAGGGTGACGGGGAGAGCTCATTGATGTGACCTTACGGTACACCTCCCTTTCAGAGGGGATGATGATTCAAATGACAGGATAGAGAAGGAACCTCCTCTTCTGACTATCCTCCCTAGATAAGAGAATACTGATTCTCATGGGGGAGGTTGTTGTTGAAGAGGTAAAAATGCCCCCAGCCCTGAGGGTGGGGGTTGGCTCTGTTCCTTGGACGTTGAGTCTCTTCCCATTTTTATTGGTCTTACGGTGGCATATGTTGTTAAAAATTCCCCTAGAACTACAAGCTGGAGTTGACCCTTGATTGCGGTAGTGGCTGCTGCTATCTCCACCTACCTGATCTTGTGTGCCCCCATTCGAGGGTGAACTGGGTTTGGTTCCTTGTTCTTCTGTGAATCAATCCCTTCTGGGGAGGTAGGCAATGACCGTCGATTGGCCTATCTTGGGCGAGAGGCCTGTTATATGCTCTTGGTGGCCTGATTCAGGATTTCTTGGATGGGTTTTTCTTGTCGGGCCTGATGCTTCTGGGACTTACTCAAGGCATGTCTCTATTGGGTGTGTTGTCTTTCCTGAGTATGGACCCCACTCGATTGTTTTCTTGACGTGATGACGTTGCAAGACACCGTGCCGAACGGGTTCTTCTGGGTGGGGAGCAGAGTGAAATGTAGAGATCCATGTTCCCCCCATCCCCTGATATGGACTCCTATTGGAGCGTCACCGATGAGGCGGCACAGCTAGTGCAGTGCACAGAGGTAGGATATCTCCATGTTTCCTTTACGCCTCTCGAGTCGCTGTTGTCGCGCCGAAGGAAGAACTTCTAGGTTGATGTGATGCAGGAGGTGTCCTATTGTCTTTAAATGGTCTATATACCCATCATAGGGCAGGAAACCTGATTTCAGCCGGTGGGGGGTTGTCCATATATTGTAGCGGAATTCGTGCACGCATTCTTCCGACAACTTTTTGGGTATGTCAAACTCAGAGGTGGTCGTGGGCCAAAACATAAGTGTTATATCATCCCTAGCCAGTCGTTTCCTCTAGTGCAACATGCCAGCATACTCCTCCACTAGTGATTCCTCTACCTAGTCAGCCCAACTGAGATGCTCACTAATAGTGTGGTCATAGGCAGTGGGACTGGTAGGTATCGAATTATTATGTGGGCGATTCTGAGGTGGTTCAGAAGATGAATGTGGCCCCCGAATGTCTCCCAATTGAAGAGGGGTTTCATTGGCGAATAGATGGGATTCTGACATGCTTGATCCCATCCTTCTGAGTTCCTCGGCATACGAGGGATTTTCTATGCTTGATTCAGCAGGGGGAGTACCTTCCTGCCAATATGAGATGTCATTGAGGGGAGGACCTTCGCAATGGAAGCTGCAATGGTGAGTACTACCATTACTGCCTGATGCCTCACTACATAGAGGACTTTTGCAGTGTATACCCTAGGGAGGACCTCTAAGGTGTGTTGCAGCAAGGGGAGGACCGTCTAGCTGCGTAGAGTTGTTACGGGGAGGGCCTTCACAACAACTACCTTCATGGTGAGGATGACCATCATGGTTTGACGTTTGATGTGCATCCTGGGGAGGACCTTCAAGACACACTACGACAAGGGGAGGACCTTCTTGTTGCTTGGGGCCACTTCAGGGAGGACTTTCTCAATGGCGGTCGTGGTGGCAAGGACTACCATCACAGCTGCTGCAATGATGAGGACTACCATTACAGCTGTCGCAGGGAGAATATCTGCAGAGTACACCCTGGGGAGGGCCTTCAGAATGTACCGTAATGAGGGGAGGGCCTTCTCGTTGCTTGACGTCTCTATGGGGAGGACCTCCATTATCGGGGTGGCGAGTACTACCACCATGATCTGATGCCCGGCTGCGCGGAGTGTCGTTGCAGCGTAACCCCTAGGGAGGACCATCAGGGTAGACCACGACAAGGGGAGGGCCTTCTTGTCATGATGGGACGTCACTACAGGGAGGGCCTCCGTAGTTGCGACTATGATAGCGAGGACTAATATCATAATTAGTGGTCCCACTGCATGGAGAGTGCTTGCATTGTATACCCTGGGGAGGACCTTCAGGTTGGACCATAATAAGTGTAGAGCCTTCTTGCTGCTCGATCTTCTGGTCACGTGGAGGGCTGCCATGACTCACATAAAAAGATAAGATCTTGTGATCGATTGTTATATGCATGTGGGGGAGGCCCCCGCAGGTGCTCTAGGGAGGACCTTCAGAGCTGCTGGTAGCGACATTGAGGGGAGGACCTTTGCAACTTCTACTGCCACTCCCATAATATGGTAATGGGTGGATAGGGTTCTGATCCTTCGATATGTGCTTAGTGGAATCAGGAACCCCAGCTACCAGCAGAGAAGAGTCATGAATCTGCTCTTTATTTTCTGGCTGCCTTTGGCGTGTTCGGGGCGCTTTCTTGCGGGCAGCAGGGACCATCTGATGTTGACAACGGCCTTCACATTTGGTTCCCTGTATAATTGGGTCCCGTCATGTTCATGGGATATGCCTAAGAACATCTTGACTTTGAGAAGTAATATATGCCTGCTCTAGAGCATCCATCGTGATGGATGGGTGTCCCCCAGTTGGAACGAGTGAATCTGCTTGATCTGGTTTCCCTTGTATCGCAGAATATAGTCGGCGACCCTCCTGGGTGGAAGTAGAGATGCAGATATGCTCCGGGTTGGCTATCTCATCTCTTATATGAGTCACCTCAATTGGGGAGACAGTCTCACGGACCCGATTCCTTGTTGTTTCTGGTGATGCAATTACATTCTGGAAAGTCTGCAAGATATGATCTAGGATCGATACCTGCTCCTCCATCATTTCCAGGATATGCAAAGAGACATCTTTGGATAGAATGGGTATGAAGGCCCATTCTAGTATTGGAGAAGGAATATCCTGCTTCGGTCCTCCGTTGGTTAGTGGGTACTGACAATTCTCCTATGTCAGGGCAGGTGAATGAATCTTCCCCTAAGTCAGGATATGCCGGTTTATCTCTCCATTTTCTGCCACATCGGGATGACAAACTTTACTTGCATCCGCAGGGAGCTGGCCCTGCATATGTTGGTTTCACACCATATTGAGTTTGTGGCTTTTGTTGGTAGGTATATGTGCCCACCTATTAATTGTCTCCACATCTGGATGGTGGGCTTTGTTGATCGCCACTATGCCAGGATGGTAGGCATTAAGAGAATCTGCTAGGAGCTGGTCCTGCAGGCGTTGGGTCACCACCACATTGGGTTGGTGGGCTTCATGACCCTGGGCAGCAAGAGGTGTCTACCAGGTAGGTGTCGTCCTGTGTGAGTGAAGGTCTTGATGGAGCCTGGCGGGGATGCACACCTACTCGTATGATGCTGCCATGTTTGGATGGAGGGATTTGGACGAGCGAACATGTGTATGTGTCTATTTGTGATACGTCTTTGTGACTAGGCAGCAGAGCTCCTCCTCAGGGACAAGGGTGATGACCGGTCCCTGGATGTACGTTTTCCACCCTTGTCGGGCGGTCCGAGGGGGCAGAGCTCGGGGAGCGTGGTCCTGGATCCTCAGGGAGACATCCTCTTTATTGTGAGGATGTTGAGTTGTGGCATGACTGTGATGACGTCTTCTGGTGGGGGCCTTGGAGCGGAACCCCCGTTCAGTGGGGATGAAGTCCTCAGCGTCGACCTCATCTGCCTCCCTAAGATAAGGGAGGTACGCATTTTCTTGTTATGGGGATAGACTCCCAAAATGGTTTAATATAGATTCAGGGGCCGTCTGGATCTGATTTTGTGGCCGCTGATGGGCAGGCGATCGGTGAGTCCTCGTGGATTAGAGGGCATGCATGGCCGCCTCCACCATTGAGAGAGTACTGTTCAAGTGGTACTCTCAGATCAACGCATCTGAGACCCAGCGTTGAAGAAGCTGGGTAGGTGATGGGGTCCTCCATTGGTGAGTAAGTCTGGTCATTACATTGTTGGAAGAATGCGTCTATGAGTTCCTTCGTGACGCCATTGGATCGAAGGGAGTTCTGAGTGGTACCTGTAAAATATTTTAACAAATACAAACAGAAAACCTATCAAAGAAGCATCTCATGACCCCATGCATAATTAATGACCTTGCTTGACCCTCCTTGTGATTATAAAGGGGGCATAGGGTGGGATTAGGTTAAATCTGTCATGCTTGGTTAAAGATTCACTTTGGGTCCACCATTTTTTGTTTCGCGGCGCACGACGGGATTGTGGGGGAGAAACGTGCGCTACTCGACTGTTGATTAGAGAAGATTGGGTTCTGCTTAATCACTTATATCAGGTGCACCATTTTCACCTCGAAATGCCCAATGGTTCCATATCTATCAATACATGGATCTTCTTTCCAAAGGTAGGCGTTCTCTGGGTGGTTTGACCAGCAATGCTTAAGAACTCACATTGGTCGAGAGGATGGGAAGTCGGGCTCAAAGAACCCTTTTGTGGGGAATTATTGCATGTTTCAAGACTCTCTTATAGATTTAATATGTATTCTTATGTTCGTGAATCTTTGGTTTATACCCAAGCATAGTATCCACAGATTTCTCCTGGTTGGCAATGATCAGCAGGACGAAGGGGTTCAGAATCATTTATGCCCAAGGTTTACCATCCCTTTTTGGATTAATTACCCCGAGGAGTCTGGAATCATTGAGACGGAACTGTTTTAAAGCCTTGTAACTAGGCACTCTAGAGTTTATTGTCATCCAGGGGGGACAGATAACGACCTGTGCGTTTGATCGAACTCGTGGTACATGCCTCCTACGTATCCCTGTGAGATGAATCAAAAATCACGTAGTTCAGTTTAGTATGGTTCTTACGCTCTAGGCTGCCCAGGTTTGGTGTGGTGAACTGAAGTGAAGATGGTCGGATCCACCGGGTGGTGGGCTTGATCGTCGGGGAGGCTTCCTACATACCCTGCCTTGGAGACAGAGATCAAATTCCACGTAGTTCGGGTTCTAATGGGGCTTACACTCTGAGGTGGACCAAGGTGTGGGTAAACCAACGTAAATGGGGTCAAAATAACTGATTTTTGGGCATTAACCTTGGGGAGGCTTCTTACGTACCCTACCTAGGAGGCAGGGATCAAATTCCACGTAGTTCGGGTTAATCCACTGTCATTGTGTGGGTTCCATGACCATCACAAATCTATAATCCCATGTGAGTCATGCTCGGTGTGAGAAACAAGAGAATGCAATAGACATGGATAACCTCACACTTTCTCCATGCCGAGGAAAGGGGAGATGGAGGATGAGCCGAGAAGAAGGCCAGTACCACTGGAATCTCCTTCCTGATGTTCGCGAAAGGTATAATTTGTGCAGCAGAGCAATGAACCCTCCATGTTGAAAGGAGCAGGGTCATTGGCTTTCGGTGAGGATGGTGTGGGGATTACTCCAGGATGGATTCCCAGTGGTGAAAAACCCCAACGGGAGAGGGATTTGAGACTGAAGAAAGGAGGGGCACCGATTCCCATCCCTCCTTCCCTTGGCGTTTTCCCTGAGGAAGTACGGAGGTCCATAGGTGCTACCTCTGGAAAGAAAAGCTTGGGGCTTACACCAGGATGGTTTCCCATTAACTCCCAGATGGGGGGAAGTGGTCGCCACCGAAACTGAAGGGAAATGGACGTGCGATCACCCCTCCCAGCGAGTAGAGAGGCATAAAGGGAGCTCCTGGGATCAGACTCTGCATTACCATGGGAATGTGAACCCAGGAATGCTTCGGGAATCCACTCAAGGTCCATATAAACCACTTCTCTCTCGCTTAACATGGGTATGTGAACTCAAAACAGTGTGCTGATGCGCCTGAAAGTTACATCACACGGGTCTGGGGCTCTGGTGGAGGCCTTGGTTCGGGACCGATGAATGGGCCAATGAGGGGGTTGTGAAGGATCGGGCTGGATTGGAAGGATTTTATCTAGCTTGGGGAATAGGAACTCTGAAGGATTTGGTGGGCCACATGGGTGAAAAATGATGGGTGCTGCCCTTCGTGTAGGGAGGTGCTATGCGGCTGGAGAGGCCATCCGTGAACCAGGGTGGTCCGCGGACTGATGGGCATCCTGCGAACCAGGGTGGTTCGTGGCTTTGGGTTTGGCCCGCGTACCAGGTTGGTATGTAGAGGGTTCTACACGACCAGAGGCAGCTGAGGGAGACGTCGATTAGAGGTTCGTCGGTTGGGGCTTCACCCGTGTAGGATGGTGCTACGCGGTGCGATGGATCGGAAAAGGGGCATAAACTTCCTGGTCTGTGGGGAGTGCATATGCGGAGGGGCCATGGTTCGCGGTCTACTTTTATTTTCTATTTTAAGTTTGTGGTTCACCAAATTGTTATGCATTTTCTGTCCCTTATTAATTCGTTTCCATCTTCATACCTGTTCTGGTTCGTGAACTGGAACTTCACTCTTTGCGAAATCCTAATCTCCTTCCTCTAAAATCCTTCCACCCAAATCTGATTGATCTCCCCTTTCCTCTTCCCCCTCCATCTCCTTTTATATAGTAGGGAAAGATATGTATCTGTGGTCATGTGGAACCTTTTGTGGAGGCCCATGACTGGAAATACAGTTTACGGATGACTTGGTCAATCCGCAAATCACGAGGGGCATTGAATGCACCTCCCCCGTGAACCAAACTAGCTAGGGGAGTGCTTCGCAGCTGCGTAGGGTTCCGCCTCCATTCCGCAAACAACAACGGATGCGGCCCAGGCCGGTTGATGCAGTTCACAACTGGGGTGGTTCGTGATAGTGGACCAGGTTGACGCCCATCCTTCTTCGTGCCTGTGGAGGATCCCCGCCTATGTTCCGCGAACGAAAGCTTCTGCAGAGGGGGGTGCTTCGCGGAACCAGTCGCATACCATTATCATTGGACTGGTCTGTAGACCGGTTTGTCTTGTGTCATCCTTTGAGTATTCTCAACACTTTTCCCCAATTCTTTGTGGGGGAATTTTGTATAATCTCCCTTGGATTAAAGGGGATTCTCATTCTCCTTTGCATATTTTTAAGGACCCTACAGGGAGTTCCCATAGAAGGGATTGATTAATTATATTGAGTAGTTGGGGTATTCTAGGTATGTGGGAATGATACATCTACATTTAATGTCATATCAAATTTTGGGACATTGAAGATCAGACAGTTGAGATGGAGGAGAGTTTTGGTCTGTGCATTCCCAAAATATTATAAGGATAAGCTATTATATGTTTGGGATATGGCAAGGCACGTGTATTTTTCATGTA
Source organism: Viscum album (assembly GCA_963277665.1). Classification (NCBI taxonomy): domain Eukaryota; kingdom Viridiplantae; phylum Streptophyta; class Magnoliopsida; order Santalales; family Viscaceae; genus Viscum; species Viscum album. Next base: position 485,543,470 of record OY728155.1, read on the forward strand.
TTTAAATGATTTGAGGGTTGGGAGTGTACATCCCCCAATCCCACTGCACACCCCCTATAGCCCCCACCTCCCACTGCATACCCCCTACAACCCCCTTGTAGTCCCCCTCCCCATTTCCTCCTATAGCCCCACCCCCCACATTACACACCCCTCACCCCTTTCACCCCCCCCCCCCCACCATGCACAACCACCCCCTACAGCCCCCTCCCCCACTGCACATCCGATCTATAGCCAACCCCCTCCCACTACACTCCCCCCCCCACTCCCACTACACACCCCCTATAACCCCCTCACACTGCACAACCCCCCCCCCCCACAGCCCCCTCCCACTGCACAACCCCACCCTCCCAATGCACAGACCCCCTATCGCCCAGCCACCCCCTCCCACTGCACAACCCCTCCTCCCACCCTACAGCCCCATACAGCCATCTCCCTAAGATCCCCCCTGTCGCCCCCACCCCCACACTACACATCCCCCTACATCCAACCCCCCTCCCACTGCGCATCCCCCCATTCACACTACACCCTCCCCCCCCCCCACAGCCCCAATCCACTGCACAACCCCCCCCCCCCCTCCCACCCCACAGCCACCCCCCACCCCACCCCACAGCCACCCCCCCCCCCCACTGCACAACCCCCCTCCCATTCACTTGAAAAATAAATTATGAAATGGAAACCCATAGTAGGTCTCCCTACCATTTAAGAACTCACTACCATGTCAGATCAAAATAATAGGACATCACTAAAATATCACTATAAGACATGAACAATGATTCTAATCAAAATGGTATCAATATAACACCTAAAAGAAACTCTATGTAGTTAAATGATGTGCAAAGGAACCCTATGCAACAACATAACATTCCATAGAAACAAATTTCTGAACTGGAGGAATCATCATTTGAATATATATTCTACTAGAGGAATCATGTGTTATGTTAGGGGAAGTAGGATACACCATGTTATCATCTATTAGAGGTGTAATAACAAACACTTACTTGAATCAAGAATGGATCGCAGTTTGGGAAAAGGGTTTGCAAAGTATACGAGAGCTGTCGTTTAGGGATAATCAAAATAAAAAACAAAAAAAACCTCTTCTTCAAAGAAATCTGAATAAAAAATAGAATAAATGGAGGTACAACATAAAACTGAGTTATAACATATAGATTTGATGTCGAAGAACAGAAAAAGATTTGCTGGGAAGAAGGGTTCGCACGCTGGAACAATGGTACTCTCATTTAGGGCGCAATGTAGGAAGATCAAGATCGAAATTGGGTGCTACATTTGGGGCATTATGTCCCAATGGTTTTTAAAACCCATTGGAAAATATGGGTACACTCTCCACTATCCCAATGATTTCAAAAAAATGTTGGTAAAACTATGTATATACCAATGGTTCTTCAAACTGTTGGGAAAATACAGTCTAAAACATCCTATAATAACGGTTTTCAACAAACCGTTGGTATATGAATTCTATCCCAATGGTTTCTCTAAACTATTGGGATAGAGGTATTGGTATAGATGAATTTCCACTAGTGTTGGAATTAATAAGATCAAAAAGATATATGGTTCCTTCATCAACATCCAAGGAGATAAATTGTATAGAGTTATAAAGATAGAACAACATGAATACTAACTACCGTAATACCCAAATGGATAGAAACCATCAGTAGAATGACCCAATCATATTTTTTGATCATTTAAAGAAAAACATGGATTCACTTGGTAAAACCTTTTACATGAATCACCATAAAAGGGATGATTTAAGGTTTTTCCAGTTAAAATATTGGTTTTCTGCCATGACATTAATGTCGCTGTGTTATGAGACATAAATAAACGCTACAATATGAGTGTAAGTAGGAAATATCTCAATTTTTATACATGAATCAATCCAAACTTCCCTTATTGAGTCACTTTATATCATTATTGTCCTCATGGGGGATAACTATTAAACAACACATTTTCACCATAATATAAGATGAAATCATTTGAACAGGCTTGAATCTTCTGATAACCAAGACCCAGATTATGAACCAACCTCTTTCTCTCATAAAAATTTGTAGAAACACATTTCCTTAAGGTGGTATTGTTTTTACAAAAGATAATATCTAATCAAAACAGTTATTTGACATTCCATTATCTGATTTAATAGCCATAAATTTAGCAACTGCTTTAAATTTTCTAATCTTGCAACCGTGATATAAGTCATCCTCAGTGGACATTAAAAAATCATAAAAATGAGATGGTTCCAACTCAGGAGTTAAATTGATATCATCCTGAGTTTCATCTTGTTGAAAATATAGACATGCCACACCATGTAGGAAATTTTGAAACTATACTAGATCTGGAACCAAATTATTAGTATCTTCTCTTGAAGATCTTTCACCATATTAATACCAAAAAACATAATCTGGTTGAAACCCAAAATGTAATAAATTACCCTCAACATTGTTAAATGTTTCAGACATCCTCATATCATATTTTTTACAAGGACACTTAACTGTCCCTTCTAAAGAAAATTCTGGTTTTGATAATGAAAATGATAGGAAATCTTCAACACCCTCAATATATACAGGATTTATACAAGAACCGTTTGGATTCTTGGGCTAATTTATACAAGAGAGATCATCTAATAACTCTTTTTTTCAACTTCCTTGTTCCATATTTCTCTAAAAATATCAAATAATTAATTTTTTTGTATGATTTAATATAATAAAAATACTATCTAGAAAATATAAGACAATTAAATTCCATTTTCTATCAAATTATACTAATTTCTATTATTTTATACTTATTTATAGTATTTTTTTGAACTTTTATACTAATTTATACTAACATATAATAATTTATACTAATTACCACTAATTATTATTAAATATAGATAATTTTTACTATTAATTATTAATTATCGACGACACAATTTCCAGTGAATTTGTAGTAGTTCTTTTTCTTGATGAATTATATCTACAATCTCTGACTGAAATCAATTTGAAAATTTTCTCAGACATATGGATATCAATTTCTATATGCACATAGATGGAGAGCAACACTGTAAGGCCTCCCTTCCCTCTATCTTCATGCGTACAGAAATGGATATTCGTACATATAAGCAAATTTTTCAAATTGATTTCAGTCGAAGATAGTGGAGATGAGTCCTCGGGTAAAAGAGAATCTTTTCCCAATGGCTCATCTCCTTGAAAATTTCTACGATTGAAATCAGTATAAAAAATATGCTCTGAGTTACGCATATCCATTTTCTTATGCACGATAATAGAGTGCATGAAGGCCTTTCCACACTATTCTCTATTATCATGCATACGAAAATAGATATCTTTACGCAAGGATAAATTTTTCATAGTGATTTCAGTGGGAGAAAATTAAAATTAGATAAAGCATCGTGCAAAAGGGAGATGCCAATCCTTAGAAAATTATGCCAATTTATTATAATAAATTAAAATTACCTGTTAATTGAAGTTAATTATTTCTATTTATTTCTAATTTTTACTAATTATTATAATTTATTACTAATTATTGGAATTTATTACTAATTTTTACTAATTATTACAAATTTTTATTAATTGTTAAAATTTATTACTAATTATTGCAATTTATTACTAATTATTACAATTTATTACTAATTATTGCAATTTATTACTAACTATTAGATTTTACTTCTAATTATTTTAATTTATTACCAATTATTATAATTTTCTAATAATTATTACAATTTATTAATAATTATTTCAATTTATTACTAATTATTACACTATTACTAATTATTACTAATTGTTATAGTTTATTGCTAAATAATGAAATTTTCTACAAATTATTATAATTTATTACTAATTATTACTAACTGTTGCAATTTATTACTAATTATTATAATTTATTACAAATTATTATAAATTATTCTTAATTATTACAATTTATTACTAATTGTTACAATTTATTGCTAGTTATTAAAATTTATTCCTAATTACTACTAATTGTTGCAATTTATTGATAATTATTAGAATTTATTGCTAATTGCTAGAATTTATTACTAATTATTTCAATTTATTAAAAATTACTGCAATTTATCGCTGATTATTGCAATTTATTACTAATTATTGCAATTTAGTTCTAATTATTACAATTTATTACTAATTATTCCAATTTATTAATAATTATTATAAATTATTACTAATTATTACAATTTATTACAAATTATTACTAATTGTTAGAAATTATTAATAATTATTAGAATTTATTGCTAATTATTAGAATTTATTGCTCATTATTAGAATTTATTACTATTTATTTAAAATTATTACAAATTATGGAAATTTATTACTAATTATTGATATTTATTACTAATTATTGTAATTTATTACTAATTATTGCAATTTATTACTAATTAATACAATTTATAACTAATTTTTAGAATTTATTACTAATTATTAGAATTTATTACAAATTATTATAATTTATTGCAAATTATTATTAATTATTACAATGTATTTCTAATTATTAAAATTTATTACTAAATATTACTAATTGTTAAAATTTATTACTAATTATTACAATTTATTACTAATTATTACTCATTGTTACAATTTATTACAAGTTATTGCAATTTATTACTAACTGTTACAATTTATTACTAATTGTTACAATTTATTACTAATAATTCTAATTTATTACTAATTATTACTATTTATTACTAATTATTAGAATTTTTTACTAATTATTAGAATTTATTACTAACTATTTCTATTTATAACAAATTATTACAATTTATTACTAATTATTAAAATTTGTTACTAATTATTAAAATTTATTACTAATTATTGTAATTTTTTTCTAATTATTACAATTTATTACTAATTATTAAAATTTATTACTAATTATTACAATTTATTAATAATTATTACAATTTATTACAGATTATTAAAATTTATTACTAATTATTATAATTTATTACTATTTATTAGAATTTATTACTATTTATTACTATTTATTACTATTTATTACTAATTATTACCATTTATTTCTAATTATTACAATTTATTACTAATTAATTCAATTTATTACTAAATATAAAAATTTATTGCTAATTATTATAATTTATTACAACTTATTATAATTTGTTTACAGCTTATTATAATTTATTACTACTTATTATAATTTATTAGTAATTATTATTAATCGTTTCACTTTATTAATAATTATTTCAATTTATTACTAATTATTAGAATTTATTACTAATTATTACAATTTAATAATAATTATTAGAATTTATGACTAATTAGTCAAATTTATTACTAATTTTTGCAATTTATTACTAATTTTTGCAATTTATTACTATTTTTGCAATTTATTACTATTTTTTCAATTTATTAAAAATTCTTGCAATTTATTACTAATTATGTCAATTTATTACAATTTATTACAATTTAATAATAATTATTATAATTTAATACAAATTATTACAATTTAATACTAATTATTACAAATTAATACTAATTATTACAATTTAATATAATAACTATTAATTAATTCTAATTCATACTAATCACACATAAGTATTTGTAAAAATAAACATAAATAATGATAAATAAAACAATCTAATTCTAATTTTATTTAACTATAGCTAATCAACAATAATTGTAACTAAAATAAAATAAAATAAAATAAGTATAAATTAAAAGAAATAGATAAATACCATAAAAATGAAACTTTCAAAGGATATATACTTCGAATAATGGCCCGAATTAAAATTTTAAACTTTGAAAAAATTTAATAGAAAATCTTCCCCTAGAGATAAAGAGAAGTAGAGAATTGAGTGGAATGAGGAAAAAACGGGTGGGGGTATATATAGGTTAAATTAGTTTCGACGGGATTGTTTGTGATAGGACTACCGTCACAAACAGTATCATTTGTGATGGGTCCCGTCGCAAATACCCTTTGGTTAGAAAGTCTTTTTGTGATGAGGCCCATCGCAAAAGACCACCTACTGACATCATATTTTCAACGGGATATATATCCCGTCACAAATACCCTTTTCCCACATTTTGGCGTGCAACATGTGCCAAATCTTTTGTGATGGGAACCATCGACCCGTCACAAATACCTTATTATTTGTGACGGACTAGTTCTTCCGTCACAAAAACTTTTTTTTTGAAGGACTATTTGCGAAGGGATACTAACCTGTCGCAAATGGACCGTCGTAATTTCCCGGTTTTCCCATAGTGTTATGTGCTCAATTGACTTCACTGGGAAAGGATAGGGAGGGCCATCTTGTACGTCCATTAGCATATTGGAACTATTGAACAAACAAACCAGTGAGGGAGGGGGATCAAGGTCTCGAGAGCAGAAGGGAACTATTTGGCCTTTGTGCAAAAAAAGTTTCATTCCTTTGGGAAACAAAGAAGAAGGTAGCTCAGAATTTTGCACTTGTGATAATATACTGAACCTTTTATCCTGGGAAACCATGGACCACGAAGAGGAGCCAAAATCACACTGAAAAAAAAGCCATGGAGTGTGTAATCCCTTAAAAAAGATTTTCCTTTAAATCTCTAGATATGAGGTAGGAGAAGGTAGATGAAGTTGAAATCAGAGGGGGATATGGCTACATCAAATAAGGAACAATATCAATGAATGGGGAAGAAGAGCGAGCAATGTCCTCCTTCGCTAAGATTGGGGAGGGATAAGGGACCTCCAAAGAAGAGATAGAGAATAGACACCTACAGACTGGAAATTAAATTTACATCTAGAAAAACATTAGATACTCTTCTAACAAAACTTTTAAAACATATAACTTCATGAACAATATTCACTTCCACAACTAGAATCAACTTCTGAACATCCACATAATCAAAATATAGACATTCACTAATAGTAATTCCTTTTAAACATCTAAAAAACTAGAAAAACTAAAATTCCTCTTTGTCATGCATCTTGAATAATATAATTGTGGATCCCAGGTTTCTAGTAACCATCATCTTCACCTTATGATTCACCATGTCTTCTAATATCATCATACCTATACTTTTAAAAAAAACTTACTACATTGTCATCATATACAACACATAAAATCTTTCTTATAATATCCCCCCTTGAATTTGGTTTATAAAACTTCTATAAATAACATTACCCCTTTTAACACTAATTTATTAAAGTAATGTATGGATTTATAGTGAATTCTACTCAGTCATCCTTTGTAAATAAAATTAAGTGTTCTTATTGTACATATATTTCATTTAATTATCCACCATTTTCACATAAAATTTATTATGGGTATATATTCTTATATCATCTCTCCTTAATTTTGGTTCGATTGATTATATTTTCACATAATTGGGGATAATAAAATAAATTTATGTGAAATTTAATTCAATTCGTTTTGGTTATTATTTTTTAATTAAATAATGGTCATAATGACTTTATTTTTTTAAATATTGTATTATATAATAATCTTTTTCTACATTCAATTTCATTATAGAGGGTGGTATTGAATATTGAAGGATGTGTGTCATGAGAAAAATTGTTTTTCTCGAACTGAAAAAAGGGGGATAGAAGCCTGGTAAATTAACATACACAACATATGATTATAAGTTTTAATTTTTTTATTTAAAATTTTAATGTCTATTTTGTAACTAAATAGTTCATTTATATTTGCAACAATGTGCTTTAGAGACCCTTGATGAATTGGAAGCTGAAAACTTTGGGCTAAATGATCAATTTCACTAGGTATTAGGAGTTGAGAACTATAGAAGATTACACAATTGACCATGGAAGATTATTTTACCAATTAGATATTGGTCTACTTTATATGCTAGTTCTTTTATCATTGAGTATAAAACAACTCATGTAGATGTATCACAAGCTCTTATAGAGGTAGTAAAGCCCAAAAAATAACCACAAAGGAGTGTGAAAGGAATAAAAAGGACAACGGTCAATTTATGAAAGTTATGGAATACTTATGTACATCACTTCCATAGGATACTACTATAGTTTTTGATGCATACATTTCAATGATGCATTTTTTATATGATTTACTGGGTGATAGTGGTGATGGTCCTAGTGGTGGATGGGAAGATGACTTTCATGGCAATGGCAATGGTGATGGTGGTGATGAGAATGATGGTGAGGATGATGTTGATGATGATGCTGAGGATTATGATGATCGTTATGATGATGATAATAGTGGCGATGATATTATTTGTGATTAGAGAATGATATATCATTTTTTACTAATATATATGGCACAAGATGTTTTTTGATTGGATGTGACTGCAAATATGTGATGTTTTGAATGTGCATTGTCACTAGTTGAATGAATTAATTAGTTCCTTGAGTTTTTTTATATTAGATAATAGTGGCTTGGGTGTAGGTGATTTGGTGTTTGTATGTTTAGGGGTTTGAGCCAAGGTGTGGGGATGATGGTCTCTAATGTAAGTAAAGGTTATACCAATGGTTTATAAACTGTTGGTATAGGGTAATGATCCATTATGGCTATACCAATAGTTTATAAACCATTTTTATAGTCTTATACCAATGGTTTTATTAAACTGATGGAATATTATATTGATCTAGTATGTCTTTACCCATGGTTTGGAAATTTTCGATGTAGAACTATACCAAAGGTTTAATAAAACAGTTGGTTTAGGGTAAATCTAGACTATCTATACCAACAGTTTCCTGAAAACCAATAGTATTGGGATATACCCAAGCCTCAACAGCCAATTGTTTAGGGAACTATTGGTATAGATTATAGTAATGGTTCCATGAGTTATAAAAATGGTTTTAAACCTTTTGTATAGGGTCCATTTCTATTAGTGAAAATGGATTGCATTGCTTTGGGGAGGTAATAGTCCACATGTACGTACAAGCGATGTTATAATTTTTTAACGGTTGGAATGGTAAGGAAGTAAATGATATATTAAAATTTAAGAATAATAATTATTCTTTATATATCATATATATATATATATATATTATTTCATTCATCATGACCATCCATATAATATGTTGATGGAAAACAATTAAATTGATTCGGGAGACGGCAGTCTTCTATACACATGAGTGATAGTTTTGTTTGTCATTTAATGGAGAAGAAGATTGATAAATTGTATACCATAAATATAATAACATCTCGTTATGTGTGATATAGTGTTTTTATTATAATTTAATGGTTAGGACAAAATTTATAGTGGTAAATGAATAAGAAAAATGAAAGTTTTTGGTTTAGATGATTACCTTTTATTTGAAATAGTTTCTTTAGATCTCTTCTTAAGGACCATAGGGTTTGTATTTTGGAAAAAATAAAACCTATATAATTTTTTTGAGGGTTTTTGGGATATATTTTTTTAGGTCTTGGTTGAACTAAATGGCTCAAGTGGTGTGAAGAAGTGAGGGGAGGAGGTTCCCTTTTATAAGTGAGGTGGGTGGCACACTTGTAATCATTTAAAATTTAAAAATATTATTATGTCTCTTCCATTGAAAATTATATCCAAATTTAGTCTATTTATAATGTGAGATAACCTATGGTTTAAATAAATCTAATTAATATTATTTATACAAGTTATTAATTCTATATTTTCATTATCCTTTTAAATTAACCCCTTAGTAAACTCGTTTAAAACATAATTGTGGTAAGAAATTTTTACTATTTGTACTATTAATAAGGATGAAAAATGAAAGTTAAATCATTATAAAATTGAAAAATTTTGATTCAAAATATAGAAAAGATTTTATCCATTCCCATTTTGATAAGTGGAATAAATTAATTTATATATAAACACAAAAAACCGGATGAAAAACGATTTTTCATGAAAATGCATTTTTCAAGCATAAAATAAGGTTACATTAACTCTATAACTAGTTATAATAATTATATGTATTAAAATACATATCTTTAGATATATAATATATAAATTTCCTTTAAATAATTCATTATTTTATATTATTTTAATTAATTAAAATAGAAGAAAATTATGCACTTAAAATCAATTTTCTGAAGAAAAAAAAACATATCCCTTTTAACCTCCAAATGATCTTGTCTTTATTTATATCAAATTTATAATAAATAAATAGGTAATTATACATATTATAACACATTATTATAGATAAAAGTTAGATTAGTTAAATTCTACATTTTCAAGAATTCAAAAAATGTTATTTCTAAGGGAAATTTTCACAAATTCATTCTAGGATTATTTTGAAATAGTAAGTTCAAAAAAGATATTCATCCTATAAAATTATGTTTTATATTCCATGCAACATTAAAATGTAAATTTTAAAATATTTTCATGAAAATAAAATGTTAATTTACTATAATTGAATCTTTGGTGTTACATTCTTCCCTCATTTAAAAATTTTATCCTTGTAATTCTCATGGATATTGCTTTCTAGAAAAATGAAGGTGGTTCTTCTTCATTTCATGCTTAGGTTCCCATGTTTCAACCACTATTTTATGATTTCACCAGAGTATCTTTACTAGTTGAGTCATCATATTCTACAACACTTATTCCACAATGTCAAGACTCTTGATAGGCTCTTCATAATAATATATATCATGTTTAAATTCTATTTTTTCAGAGGTGAACACATGCTTAATTTTGGAATATATGTACTTAAAAATGAGATATAGAACACATAATTTACATTATAGAGTCTCAATATAAAATCTAAATGGTATGCCACATCATAAATTCTTTATTTTATTTCAAAAGTTTCTATGGACCATGGTTTTATTTTCCATTTCTTATTGAACCTTATAACACCCAAACATGAATATACTTTCAAGAAAAAATAATCTCCCACTAAAAATCAAAAACCCTTCATTAGGCTTTCATTATAGATATTTTTTATACTTTTTTCTACTTTAATATGGGTATAAATATTATTTACCTTAATCATTTTATAATCAAAAAAATTTGGGCCTATAAGCTTAATTTCATCGAATTCATCCCAATAAGTTTGAGTGCAATACCTATTTCCAAATAATGCTTCATACGACATTATTTGAATACTTGGATGGAATATATTGTTATAGGAAAACTCCACCAAAGGTAAATAATGATCCCACAAACCATTAAAGGATCATCATAATTACCTCAAAATATCTTTTAATGTTTGAATAGTCCTTTTAGACTTTCTATCTATTTGGGGATGATAGGTAGTGCTCAAATGAAGCTCGGTATCAGGAGCCTTATGAAGAATTTAATATAACTTATATGTAAATTTTGGATCACAATATAACACAATTGAAAGAGGTGAACCATAAAGTCTTAAAACTTCATTAATATAGATAATTAAAAGACACTAAAGTGGTAATTATTACTTAATAGTGGGGAAATGTGTGTATCTTGTAAGGTGTTCAACAATAACACATATGGAATCAATATTTTTAGGTAAATTTGGAAATCCAATGAAAAAGTACATAGTGATAATATCTAATTTATACATAGGAATTGGTAGAGGTTGCATAAATCCTTTAGGTTATTTTCTATTAGCCTTTACCTATTAAAAAATGAAACATCTTGATATATTATCCACAGTTTCCCACTACATATTATCCCAAAAAAATGTTCCTTAAGATTTCTATACATCTTAATGCTACCAGCGTGTATACAGAAATTTAAGCTATGAGAAAAATTTAATAATTTCATTTTAATCTCATCTATAAATGAAGCACAAATAATCTTTCTATATTTAAAAATACTATCTTCACAAATGAAGTCCCCCAATTTCCCATCATTCAAATATTTAATTTTCTTTTGAAAATTCTCATCATCGAGTTGAGATCTATTTATATTTTTTGATAAAGATGTATTTTCAATCATTTGAAAGGGTTTGATGATTCACCTTTCTTAATAATTACCACATCCATATTTACTCAATCCATGACCAAAGGATCCCTTTAAACTATAATTTTGGTCAGGACTCCATGATATTTCATGCTTAATGCATATTCTTCCATATTATCAATCCATACGTGGTAATATATTGAGAAATCATAATCCTTGAGAAATTAGATCCATCTCGTTTTCCTCATGTTGATATCTTTCTATGAAAGTATTTATTTAAAAATATTATAGTCTATGTAGATATCATATACACCTACATAGAGATAATACTTCCACATATTTTAATAAAATATTATAGCTTCCTACTCAAGATCATGAGTTGGAAAGTTCTATTCATTAGTCTTTAACTACATTAATAGACTGGGAATAATATTATAATTATACATTGGGAAAACCCCAATCACTTCTTCTATTCATCACTATATATCGTAAATCCATTATTTCCCAATGGTAGATTTAATATCATAGAATTAACCAATATCATCTTTAATTATTAAAAATTATCTTCACAATAATTTTTACATATGAACTTAACCCCTCTTTGTGTAAGATTGGTCAAAAGGTTATCCATTAAGAAATTATTTTTAGAAAATCACTGATTATGACCTTCCAATCAAAGGAAACTACATACCTTGGTTATATTCATCAGTGTAGGTCATTATTTGACTGCCTTTGTCTTTGAAAGATCAAGTGAGATTTCATCCTTAGAGAAAATATAGCCAAGAAAAGAAACTTTCAGATGCCAAAAATCACAGTCACTAAATTTTACATATAAATATTTTCCTTTAAGAGTCTCAATATTGATAATAAATTAGTTCTCTGGGTCTTGATATCTTTTATAGTACACCAATATATCATCAGTAAATACCATAAAAATTATCATGATATTCCTTAAATACTTTTTTCATCATGTCCATAAAAATAGTGGTCTTATTAGTCAATACAAAGGGAATTACTATAAACTTATAGTGTCCATACCCCATTTGAAATGTATACTTTAGAATACCATCCTTATTTATTGAAAATTGATGATACCAAAAAAAATTTCAATCTTTGAGAAATATTGAGATTCCTAAATTTGATCGAACAAGTCAAAATTATGAGGTAGTGGATGATTTTTCATTAAATTAATTACATTTATTTCCATATAATGAATGAAAAACATCATAGATTCATCTTTCTTATTAATTAAAAGAATGAGGGATCCCCAAGGTGAACCACTAGGGAGTATAAATCCATTATCACACAACACCTGTAGATTTTTATTCAACTCCATTAATTATATGGTGTCCATTATTTAGGGAGTATTTGATATAGGCCTCACATCAGGGATTAAATCAATAGAAAATTAAAATTCACCCTCCAGTGGATTTATAATTAATTACTTAGGAAATACATCAATGTATTCTTATATAGTAGGTAAATCCTTAATTTAAAGATTAAATTTCCTATTTTTATATTTTGTCTACTCTTCTTATTCAATAATATTATTTAGAAGTTCTATTGGAGTTAGTTGAGAAATCACCAATATGATAAATTATCCCCTCTAATGGTAAGGAGTTATACATCATCATCACAAATTATATTTTCCTTATATTTTAAATAAATTTTTTCATTGTATTTTGAAATTCATTACATAATAAGAATTATTTTAATGTTAACCATATGTATAATAATCAAGTTTTCAAATTTGGTATTTCTATGATTCAAAATGGAAACTAACTAATATATCCTTTTTATGGTGAGATTTCAACTATGATCCTTTACTTCTAACTCCCTCCTTAAGTTTCTAGAGAAATATAATATTTTCATATAAAAAATGAAATACTTAAAAGAATGAGAAGATAAATAATTAAATAAATCATTATCTAAATTTAGAGATATGATTAAAGTACCTAAAAATACATCTTTAGGAACTTCAACATCAGTTGTAAAGATCGCATGAGCCTATACTTCTCCCCATTAGCCTCTTTTATGGTATGTTCCTTTCATGCATGGGATATAGGTTTGAATAATTCCCCATTTATTTACTATTGAAGAAATGGGTATTAGTAGTTTCTTTCATTATGTTGAATTTAGTAGCCATATGATCCTTATCTCTACACTTATAACAGACTCTTGTGATCTCAAAGCATTTACCAAGATGTTTCTTCCCAAAAAAATGCATTATAGAAATTACTTTGTTCCCTTATTCTTCTTTGACATATTATATTTTTCTTGGTCCTTAGACGAAATGTTATTCTATAAATTTCCATTTAATTTATAGGATGTATAAAATTCATTCTATATTTTTATGGAACATAATACCATTTCATTGTAGGATGAAAAAGTTTGGGAAACTAGTGTCTTTTAGAGGCTTGGCCTAGGTACTTAAAAGAAAAAAAAAACAATTTAACATTCTAGATTATGAATGTAATTTTAGTTATATTTGTCTAGTATTTTAAAGGTAGACTCATACTCTTCCATAATTAATTCATACTTTATATTTAAGCTACGGGACTCTAAACCCCCTAATTGTTTGAATTATTCTTTTTTTGGATAAATTAAAATTCTTTGATGGTTTGAGTTACACGCTAAACCAAGTTAATATTTCTTTATATGAAACACCAAGTTAATCTTGTGCTACACACAAAAATAAGTTTATATTTCATTAAAAAATCAATAATTTTATCATGAATTACATGAAATATTAATTTTGGATTGTGTTAAACATAATTTCGAGTTTATCTTGTGTTACACGCAACACTATTTTTAATCCAAAAAAGACATATTATAATTGTGATAGTTATCAACTAGCCATTGCAATATAGGGTATTAATTAGAATAAATAAATTATAAAATTTAATTTACACATTTTTGTAAAACAAGTTATTTGGTGACTAATAAATTATAAATGAAAATAAACCTCTTTTTAAAAATAAAGGGAACTCATTTCTTGAAAAACTATTTTTATATGCACAAGTATATTTTATATCAATAAATAAACAAGATAAATTTTGGTTAATGATTTTAATGAAATTTGAATATTATATATTCAATAAAATTTTCAACATTCATCATATGTGTTTTCTAGATAATTGATAATAATAAATCCAATTTTACGCATAAAAATATGTATTTTTCTAAAAGGTTGTTATACCACCTTTAAATGATGTGCTTATTTTAAAATTAAATTTCAAAAAATTTATAAATTATATTTCAAAAAATAAATTTATTTTTGAAATAGGAATTTCAAATTTGTCTTAAGGTTAACTTTTTTGTTTTTCTGAAAGTATTTATTTTTGAAGAATAGTGAAAATACTAAATTTTAATTAAAACTGTCTTTTCGTTTAATTTATATATATAGTTAAATTATATTTTTAAATTATTTTTAAAGTTTAATTAGATAAACTATAAATATATTAATACAATTTATTTCATTGGAATTAATTTTACATTGAAATTGGATATAAAAATGTTTCAAACTTTGAGACATTTTGACTTTAAAAACCCACTTTCTCGCCACGGTTGTGGAATTAATTTCAAATTAATTTCAACCACTTATGTAAATAGAACTTTTAAAAATATATTAAATATTTGGAATCATAATAATTTATAATTTATAACAATTACATCATAATTTTTTACCAAAGTGATTAGTAAAAATAATTAAAATTAATTACAACAATTAAGGTAAAAATAAGATTACTTGGTGGTTAAACAAAGAATCTAAGGTTTAAGAATGACCCAAAACATCTCCAAAACCAATTTTATATAAATATTAAAACCATTGTGACATTATTCTAGATTATATGAGTTTTTTTGACCCATTTCACGAAATTAACCCATATAATAAGGTAAGTAAATAAAAAGACAGAAAAATATACCTTTCTTCATTTTACTTTCTATAATGCTTTGGAATGGGGGAAAAACTACATAGGTTTGGTTATATATATTATTTTTCAATATAAATGATTTTTTTATCTTCATAATGTATTTTATTTTTTTTAGAAAATATAATTACTTTAAATGTGTAAGAAATTCCAATTCAGAAATTATTTAGTTAATAATTAAATAAATCAAATGATACTAAAACATTAAAACCAAAGTAAATTGAATAAATTATTATGTTACATTATTTTTTAGATTAATATATTATTAATAAAATGTTATAGATTAACATATTCAATTTATAATTTTTATTGATAAATTTAAATTCAAATTAAATAAATAATGTCAAAATTGACATTAATGTTATTTTCTAATAAGTCGTATTTTATTAAATGATTTAAAATAAATAAAATCCATATATTATGCGAAGTGATTTTTAAATTTTGAAAAATATAATATATGGTCCTTCCATGAGCCAATTTATTTTTTATAATGAACATATTGACCCCTAAATAGTAAAACCTTTTTAGCATGGTTAGGATTAAAGTAGTATTTTTGCGCATTACCTACACTTATGTTAAAACTAATTTTAATAAAATAAGATATTTTAATTTTATAAATTAGTTATCATATTTTAGAATAATTTTTTCTAAATTTTATAATAATTCTCACTTTAATTTATTTTTACTAGAATAATGACCGAGATTATAAAATTAATTACCTTAATAAAAACCAAAATAGTAAAATAGGGAAACATAGAAGTTAAGGAATAAATTTATATAAATGAATTTATTTTTGTGTGTTAGTGTAATTTATCAACCATATAAATCCTACCATTCATTATTATACAATATTTTAGCTGCATGAGGTAAGGGGGACTGCCCAATACTAAATACATTTGAGTATTTACAAAAGTGTCACTCCTCCTCAACTATAAAAGGGCACTAACTCTCCCCCATTCTTAACAACTATTAATCCATTTGGATAAACTAATATTCACCCAAATCCCCTCAAATAATCACTCCTATAATCCTATAATCAATAATTTTGGTATAAATATAACTAAGGAAGTCCTATGGTGCAAACCAAATAAAGATACCCAAAGAAGATGTAACATCCATCAACCGACGTTTTTATTTTATTTCTTCCCCGTATCCCATCATTTATTTTTATATCATGATTATATAATAACCTAGGTATCATAAATATAATTACATTTTTTATTTTAAGTTTAAGACATACAAACACGCACACGTCCATCAAATGGGTTACGAAATCATCGTTTGTGTGCACGACGGACTACCCCATCACAAACTGATGTCGTTCGTTTTTCGATTACCACATACCAAGGTTGGAAATGATGATCGAAATAAAATTTATATATTATATTTATGCATTATTTATTGTTATATAATTATTATATAACACATAACTCCATGCTTTCCATTCTGTGAGAATATGATAAAGTCGTTCGTGTGTATGGTAGACTACCGCCTCTCAAAATGATATGATTCATTCATTTTTACATGGAATTTATTATATATGTGTTTAATAAGGATATTTGATATATATGACATAATAATTATAATAAAATTATAATGTATACATATGTATACATTTCATTTACTTTTATTTCTTTCAATGTGATAAGAAAATGGAAATAGCGTTCATCCGTACATACGGCCTACCGTCTCCATGAACGGTGCATTTTATTTCCTATTTCTATAATTTGTAGATTAATATAAATAAATATATAATTAATATATATGATATTTAAATAATTTTTTAAATTATTTAAATTATGAGATCATGATCTAAGTAAGAGGACAAAGAATAACAAGTCAAAACATGTATGAAAAAACAAAGTGGTTAATACCTGAAACAAAACCAAAACATGGAATTGTTAAAAAATAAGTAATATAAAGTCATAATTAAATAATATATAATATTATATATATGATTCTATGATATTTTAATTATAAAATAATATTTATTATACAGCAGGTATCAATGATTCAGACAGAATTCATGACTTAAGGTAATCGATTTCCACATAATTTTTATTTTCCATGAGACATAATCATTGTTCACCACCTATTTCTTGTATGTTGTGTTTATAATACCCATGTATGTATTTTATTATTATTACATAGAGAATTATTTTGATTAAATTATAAATTTTACGATATTTATTTTATTTTTTAATGGTTTCAATGTTACCAAAGTTATAATGAAATTTTCTCTCAATTTGCCTTATTTGAAACACATTTTTTGTTATGAACCTATATTATTTTATGAGGTGTTTATACTTCCCCTTTTACATATTATATCATGAATATAATTATTTTCATTATATTTTAAGTTCAGGTAATTTAATTCTTTCATGGGTATTATTAAAAGTTACGAAAGCGGTTAGAGTTTATTATTACAATCTCATCGTTTATCGAGATTATTTATGATTATGCTTCAATTCATGAAATATTATAATCCATTTATCAATAATTATAATGAATTTTATTACATTATTATTATTAAAGATATATTCATAAAAAGGTAACATTTTTACACTCTTTCTAACTTAATATAATTAAGAAACTTTTTTGAATAAAATCAAACATTATTTCTCTATTTGGTTAGAAATTTATTTTCTCATAAAACCATGTTTTCTAAAAAAAATTACAAAATGTTTTTAAAAGATATTTTAAGCACATTTTCAAGGAAAATTATTTTTAAAAGGTTTTAATTCCTTTAAATTATTTTCAATTCTTCCTTTATAAGTTTCCAAGGTTATTTTCAAAGAAACTATTTTCAAAATGTTTTTTGTATTAAAAAGTTCTTTTCACAGAGGAAAGGATATTTTCCAAAAGAAATGTCTTAAATGATATTTTAAATTTATTTTAAATATAAGATGAAATTATTTAATGTAAATAATTCCTTAATAGGGATATGATCTAAGGGTACCATTCATATTATTTCTCTAAATGGTTTATGGTATGGTGGCATGATGTTTATGAAACATGTTTCTCTTACATGGGTTATATTATTATGAAACCCACTTTGTTTCATGGGTTATGTTGTGATGAAATGATTATGAAACCTGTATATTTTATATAGGCTAATATATGATAAAAATTTTACGATACCCATTCCATTTCATGGATTATGATATGATGATTTTTTATGATCTTGTAGCACACATATATATTATTTTATTATGTGATAAGTTTAACCTATATCTCACCCCAATGAATTGGGTAAAGAATTATATCTAATGAGATAAACAAGGATTGAATAGGGAGTGAACCTGATTCAATAATGGAAATTTCCCACTAAGATGGTTTTTGGAGTGAACCTTGACTACTAAGATAGTCATGTGAGTGAACCTTTACTACTAAGATGGTTTGTGGAGTAGAGACATTGTATAATGATATCCTTGGAAGTAATCCTTGAATATTAAGGAAATAATTTCATATTTTTATGTGTACCCCCTAAATTCATGTCTTATTCCAATGTTATGCTCTTATGGATAATGTTTTTTGATTACCTTATGATCCATGTCTTATGAACTACCAATATTTATGACATGACTCATGATTATGATCTTTGATATACATGGTATGGTTTTAAAATGTTATGTTCATGTTCTCATACCCTTATGATCATGATTATGCTTATGTATATCATTTATTTACTCTTATTGAGCATTTGAGCTCAACCATTCTTATGTTTTGTTTCCCTAGGTTATGAAGAAAAGGTTTTAAGTAGGAGTACTAAAGGGGAATATTTTTGTGGGAAACATTTAAGATATTTTACAAGACTAGGTGATTATTTTAAACATTTACAAAGGCATTAATTTATTATTTCCCTCATGCATGTGTTTGTGTAATATAATGAATATTCATCTAAAAATATATAATATCCATGTATATTAAGCCTAGTTTGATTTAGTTGGTATCAATGGAAATGTTTATAAAAAATTATAAACTAAGATGAGAAAACATTAGTTTGATAACTTGAGATATTTCTAAGGAGATGACTTCGGGTGTCAAAGATATGTCTAAGGATGAGCTAAGGTATACAAAAATGTGATGGAATTTTGGTAAAGTATAGAGAAAGTGGTTTCTAAGAAAAATATATTCGTCTAGATACTATAATTAGATGCGGCTCTAGAATAGATATACCTAGGGTAAACAACACTAAAGACACTGTATTGAGATTGACTCGGTCTGTAAATGATGCACGACAACATGCCCTAATGCACACCTAGTTTGACACTCTTGGGGGATATGATTTGGAAATTCACAAACACTTTATGAACTATCATGAAGGATTTAAAAATATGCTGACTATGAATGACCTAGGGTAAGTCTAAAGTGTTTTAGATCAAAAATAAGGTGTTATGATTTAGAAATCCTATAATTTATTCTTCATGATTATGTGGTTTTCTGTTATGATTAGTGTTTCTCACACAATATTTTATAGTTTTAGTCAATGGTGGGAACTAGAAGGAACTGGGTAAAGAATGAAAGTGATAGATTATTTACTAGTGATATGACAATTTGGATGATGAATAGAGCAAAGGATGTTGTGTTTACTCCTAATCAGTTTTCACAAAACATGATTAACAATGTGTACCTTAACTGACCCTCAAAGTTACCAATAAATATAATGAATGAGTTCACTGAGAGTTTAGGTAGTAGAGACCATAGGGGAAATAATATTCATTTTCATTTGATTCAAGAATATGGGAAGAAACACCCAATAGGATGTCTTAGAGGAATAAGAAGATGTTTTGGATATAGAAATGAAGGACATAAAGAAAGCAATTATAAAGGGGAAATGAAAATTTTGTTTAATGTGGTTGATTAGAATGATGGTCTCATAATGATATCATCGATTATTAAATTCTTTAAATGTATAATGTATTGTAATTTGGCAAATTAATATCCTAAGGAGAAAACTCATGAAGAAAATCAGCAATGTGGTGCAAGTAATGGTTATATTGTTGATTATGAAGAGACTACATATGACATGTGAAACGAAGAAGGGTTAAGGAATAAGATGATGAATATTTTTTAAATGTTGTATTAATAAAGTGGAATGATTTATTATTTATGTATTTAGATTCAATAATAATGAATTGTGAAATATATAAGTATTGTTCAGAATAAGTTTTTCATTATGGATAATATTTGAAATCATACGTATGGATTAAAAAAGTGATTTTATGGAAAGGTGATATTTTGATTATTGGAAACTACCCTATAATATGTTCTGGGTTCTGAGAAAATGGGGTTTAGTTTGAATAAAGAGATGATTTATTTGAATTAAATAAATCAGATAATATCAATCACCCTATAACTAATAAATTATTTATTTACAAACTATTTTATGATATAATTTATGGCGGTTAATTGAAGGAATGATGAGGAATGGTTGTTTCCATTAAGGTTTTATGGTAATTTAGGTTATTACCATGTTTGGAGAGAATAAATGATAAAGATATTCACATGTTTGTTATGTGACAATCCTACGATACTTTATGATATATGGGAGATTAATTTTTTGTTGCTTTTGAAAAATTTAGTCACCTTCTTTCTCATGTTTTGGATTTAATTATTTTGAAAGGTTTATAAGGATAACTATTTATGAAATGGTTTATATTGAACTTTGAATGAGGTTTTAGAGATTAATGTATTATTTAGCCATATGAAGATTTATGAATATTGGATAACCTATGTTAAGAACTTTGTTTTGATGATTATTAAAGATATATGGAACAAATTATCATTCTATTTATGGATCTTATGATCCATTAGTGCTTAAGGCATAAAAAATTCACCTTCATTTCGTGTAGTAAGAGATTAAGTGGAAATTGATCGAGGAAAAACTATAATGTGAGATTGTACATATGAAATGGAATGAGATCAAGTAAGTATATATTCTTGTAAAAATTCATCAACTTAAACAAATGATATTAAAATAAAATAATGGCGTATTATAATAATTTTTCATGATATCAATGACCTTTTTAATGCATATTTGGTCTATGGTGTTATGATCACTAACCATCTCTAGATTTCTCACTTTATTTTGATCAGTAATCTCTATCACTTCCAATAATTATTTACACTTTTCTTTCATGTCCAAATCCTTACATCCCACCTATGTTCTCTTATGTGGAAACCTAGTTATAAGCTACTTGGTTAACTATTATGTTTCCATCATTCACTTTTTAAAGGAAGTTTTAGTATTCATTTTTAATATGTGGGTTTCTATGAGAGGAAATTTCACGTATTAAAACATTGATATCCCAAATTAATTTCAATGGTGAAATTCATTTTATGGGGATAGAATGTAACACTCTCAGTTTTTAAGAATTATTATTTTTTGAATAAATTAAAATTCTTTAATGGATTACATTACACACTACACCAAGTTAATATTTCTTCATAAGATATTCTAATTTAATATTTTTATACATGATAAAATAATTTTATATTACATTAAACACAATATTGAGTTTGGATTGTGTTACATGTAATTCTAAGTTTAGCTTGTGCTACAAGCAATACTGAGTTTAAACAAAATACGGCATATTATTATTATGATATTTATTAACTAGAAATTGTAATGGAGGGTATGAATAAGATTTCATAAATTATAAAAATATGACTTAAAAATTTTCTTATAATGAATTATTTTGTGACAAATTAATTACCAATTAACATAAAACCCTTTTGAAAAATAAATGGAAATCTTTTCTTGAGAAACTATTTTTATATACACATTTGTATTTTATATCAATAAACTGACCAAATAACATTTTTTTAATGTTTTAAATAAAATTTATATATTATATATTTGATAAAATTTTTAACATTCATATTATGTGTTTTCTATATAATACATAGTAATAAATTCAATTTTATTCATAAAAATATGTAATTTTCTAAAAGGTAGTTTTACCGCCATCTAATGGATCACATAATTTAAAATTAAATTATTAAAATTTTAAAAACATTATTTGAAAAATTAAACTTTATTTTTTAAATTGTAACATCAAAACTAACTTAAGGTGAATTTTTGGGTTTCTTTGAAACGATTCATTTTTTTAGGAATAGTGAAAAATACTAAATTTTCATTGAAAAATACATTTTCTATTAATTTATTTTTATAGTTAAATTATATTTTAAAATTTATTTTAAATTATAAATATACCAATTATATATATTAATCCAATTTATGCCATTTAAATCAATTTCACATTGAAATTTAATATAAAAACATTTCAGTATTTTGAACATTTTTACTTTAAAACCCCGCTTTATCATCACAATTGTGGGATTAATTTTAAATTAATTTGTTCCCATTTAGTGAATTTAATTTGTAAACAAGGATTAAATATTTTGAATCATTATAATTTATAATTTATAATAATACAAACATAATATTTTAACAAAGTGATTAGAGAAAGAAATTAAAGTTAATTATAGCGATTCGGGAAAAGACAATATTATTTAGTGGTTAAACATAGAATGTAAGGTCTAAGAATGACCCAACACCTATCTAAAGCACATTTTTTGGAAATATGTATACAATTTTCACCTTAATATAGAATTATATGAGTTTTTTTACACATTTCCATAAAATTTACCCATATAATTAGTTAAGTAAAGAAAAATACAAAAATGTAGCTTTCTTCCTATTAATTTCTATCAAGATTTAGAATTGGTAAAAAAAATATATTAGCTCAGTTATAAATATTTTTTTGGGAGATAAATGATTTTTTTTATAATTATAATAAATTTAATTTTTTTGAGATAATATAATTACCTTAAATTCTTAAGAAACGCCAACATCAAAATTATTTAGTTCATAATTAATTAATTAAATGATACTAAAAACATTTAAAACAAAGTAAATTGAATAAATTATTTTGTTAAATTATTTTTTTAGATGAATATATCATGTTTCATAGGTCTAAAATTAATATATCCAAAGTCTATTACTTTCAAGATATTTTTAAATTCAAATTAAATAAATAGTGTCAAAATTGATATTAATTTTATTATATAATAAATGATATTTTATTAAATAATTTAAAATAAATAAAAACATATCTTATACCAATTGAATTGTGAATTTTAAAAAATATAATCTATGTTTCTTCCAAGAACCAATTTATCTTTTATAATGAACATAGTAACCCTAATAAAGTAAAAACTTTTTTAGTGCGGTTATGGTTAAAACAGCATTTTTGAAAATTACGTGTGAATCTGTTAAAATTAATTTCCAACACATATGTGATCATTATTTTATAAATTAGATATCATATTTTAGAATAATCTTTTATAAATTTTCTAAAAAAATCAATTTAATTTATTCCTAGTGGATAAATTACCTTGGTTAGAAAATTAGTTACCTTAATAAAAAACGAAAAATGGTAAAAATAAGGAAACATAGAAGTTAAGGAAGAAATTTATAAAAATTCGTTTAGTTTTGTGTGATGGATGTGTTTTCTGGCCAAAGAAACCATCATATTCATTATTATCCAATTTTTTAGCTAAATTATTTAAGGTAGACCTCCCAATAGAAAATACTTTTGAGTATATACAAGAGTGGAACTCCTCCTCAACTATAAAAGGTCATTCGATATCCCCCATTATTCACACATCTCAAGTCATTTTGATAAAAAAATAGCTATACAAATAACCTAAAAACTTCTCTTATCTCATCCTAGAAGCCTTTCTTTCTTCAAAAATCTAACCAAGGAAATCCTTTGGTGTAAACTAAAAAGTGATACCCGAAGAAGAGGTAATATTCAACAATGAATGTTCTTGTTTTATTTCTTCCTCAAAAAAAATTATTTATTTTTATATAATTATTATATAATAACCCTAGTATATTAAATATAATGATATATTTTTATGTTAATGGTATTAAAAAAACATATACACTTCCTTTGAATGGGTTATGAAATCATCATTCGTGTGTACGACGGACTACTGCCTCATGAACCGATGTCGTTCATTTTCCATTACCACATTTCATGGGTTGTAATAATTATGTAAATAATATTTATAAATTATATTTATTATTTAATTGTTCTTATGTAATTATTAAATAATATAAACCCTCATGCTTTCCATTTTTTGAAAAAAATGATAATATCATTCATGTGTATGGCAGACTACTACCACATGAAGTGATGTGATTGATTCACATTTTACATCAAATGTATTAAATATGGGTTTAATAGAAACATGTCATATATATTAAATGATAATTATACTAAAACAATAATATATTTATATATATCATTAATTTTTATCTTATTAAATATGACAATAAAATGGAAATAGCATTTATGCATACGTAATGCCTATCGTCTCCATAAACAGTGTATTTCATATCCTATTTATATTTTTTATAGATTATTATAAATATATATATAATGAATATATATGATATTTAAATCATGGTTAAAATTTTTTATATTATTAAATCATGATCTATGTAAGAGGAACTATAATAAAAAGTCAAAAGATATATGAAAAACAATGTTTTTATTACCTAAAACATAACTTAAACATGGAATTGTTAACAAAAGGGTAATATATATTCATAATTAAATCATATATGATATTATATATGTGGTTATATTATTTTTTTATAATAAATTTATAATTATTATATAGGTATTTTGAAAGAGTATGATGGTAGTCAAGACCTAAGGTAAGACATTTTTGTCTCACATTGATTTTTTATGAGACACATGCCATGTTTACCACATATTTATTATATTTAGTGTGTATATTTTCCATAGATGTATTTTATTATTCTTATAATAAGAATTATTTGGATTTAATTATCCATTATAGTATATCTCTTTCATGTGGTTATGTTTTCCACATTATAAACGTGATAACAGGATTTTGTCTCAATTTTCTTTCTTTGAGACACATATAACACTATGTACCTATACGCATTTATAGGTTCTATATACTTCCCCATTGAAATTTTATATAAAAAATATACTTATTTTCATGATATTTTAATCTTCAAGTAATATAATTATTTCTTGGGGATTATGATTGAAAGTTACCAAAGTGGTTAGAGTTTATTTTTACAATCTCATTGTTTACCAGGATTATTTATGATTATGCTTCCATTAATGAAATATTATGATCAATTTCTCAATAATTATAATGAATTTTATTATCCAATACTTATTCATGATATATTAATTTATAAGTACCATTTTTAAAATATTTTTTACTAAATATAATAAAGAAAATGTTTTTTAGAAAACCCTTCATTATTTCTCTCCTTAGTTGGAAATTTGTTTTCTCCTAAAACCATGTTTTCTAAAAATGTTTTCCAAAATGTTTTTAAAATATATTTTAAACTTATTTTCAATGAAAATTATTTTTGAAATTATTTTAAGTCATTTAAATTATTTTCAAAGCTTCATTTATAAGTTTTTAAGGTTATTTTCCAATAAAATCTTTTCAAAATTTTTTTTGTATTAAAAAGTGTTTTTCAAAGAGTAAAGGGTATTCTCATAATGAGATGTTTAAAATTATTTTTCAAAATTATTTTTCATCTAAGATAACATATGTTAGTGTTAGTAATGTTTTATTAAGGATATGATCTAATGGTACCATTAAAATTATTTTCCTAAATTATTTATGTTTTTATATAATGATGTTTATGAAACTTGTTTCTCTTCCATAAGTTATATGTTTATTAAACCTGCTTAGTTTCATGGGTTACACTATGATGAAAAAATTATATAAAATTTATATATTCCAAAGGCTAAGATATGATAAATATTTATTTTATCCATTTCATTCCATGGTATATGATATGATGAATTTTTAAGATCTTATGGCACACATATGTGTAATTTTATTATGTGATTGGTGAGACCTATATCTCCCTAAAATGAATTAGGTAAATATTTATATCTCAAAAGATAAACATGGGTGATATGGAGAGTTTACCCAATTAAATTAGAGACATTGTCTATTAATATGATCTTGGTAGTGAAACTTGACTACTAATATGGTCTTGGGAGTGAACCTTGACTACAAATATGATATGGGGAGTGAACTAATTCCTTTAAAATATCCTTGGAATTAAGACCTAAATACTGTGGAAATCATTTCATATGTTTATATGTATCCCAAATATTTATGTTTTATACCAATATCATGCTCTCATGGATCATGTTCTCCGATTACCTTATGATTCATTCCTTATGAGCTTCCAATATTTATTTCATGACTCATGATTATGATCTTTGATATGTAGGGTATGGTTTTCAAATTTTATGCTTATCTTCTAATACAATTAGGCTTGGGATTATGCTTACGTATCTACTTTATTTACCATTATTAAGAATATGAGATAACCATTTCTTATGTTTCCTTTCCCCGATTTATGAATAAAGGTTTTATTTATGAGTAATACAGTTGAAGATCTTTGGGGGAAACATTAAATATATTTCCCTAAACTAGAATATTTTGATTCCAAAGGACTTAATCTATTATAGTCCTCATGAATGTATTAGAGTAATATAATAAATATTTATGTGAAAGTATGTAATATAAATTTATGTTAATCCTGGGTCATGATAGGAACCTTCTCATCATTTTAGTTTTTTATATAGAAAGAAATATTTATCAAAGAATGATACATAAAAATACTTCCCTTCTATAAGATATATTTCTTTTTCCTCCCTAGTACTCTGGAGAAACAACTACCATTGATCATAATTTCATTATGATAATAAAATTCTAGTATAACCAATTCCCTTTCATTGCATCCCAATTCCAATAATGTCTCTTCAAGGGACATAATCTATTTCTCAGCTACCGCTGAATTTGTAGTTCCACTAATAGAACGAATCCTTATGTCGCATGAAACGATCCAGTATAAGTGTATCATGTAAGAACCCGATTTTTACCTTAGGTATATATCCTTTAATTTTTAGACTAAATATTTAAATTGGACGTAATATGGATGCCTAATGTGTTAGTAAAGGTCTTAGGGGTGTCCAAAGAAAGTTCAAAGCCCGTAACCCATTTTTTTGGAAAAAAACAGGCCTGGCACACTGTTTAATGTAAACCGTGTAGGAATGTCCCATGGTTTGGAAAATGCTGATGATTGTGTTTCTTCGGTTAGAGCCACCTTGAATGGTTAGTGCATGTCCACATAGCCTAACCATGTGAGAACCCCTTCTTCCTAGGTAACCGTGCAAACAAACTGTGTACATACCATTTTTCTGGGTAATTTGACAAATTTTCCCTTAATGATCTAATTAGATCGCCACTTCTTCCCTAATCTGAGTTTATGCATGGTTTACCTCCATGGCTCTCATTTTGGTGATTTCTTGAAGTCCAAATATATGTATTCAAATGTCTCCTTCATTCAGGATCCTATCGATCTTCCTTTCATCATTTTGGATGTGCAACGGTAAGTAATCGAGTCCTCTTAAGCTATTCTCCTTCTCTTTTTCTCTCAACCAAGTTGTTGGGGTATGATAATTTTTCTCTTTTTATTAGATCTACTGAAATTTAATCCAAACCAAGGGACAATACCAAAGGATAAGTATTGTACAAGACTAAGGTCGGTGGTCTATAACTTACCCATTAAGTTCATTGATTATGGAATTATCGTGTGTGGCTCACTGATTTCATCATGTTCTATAAATAAAATT
The DNA here is from genome assembly GCA_963277665.1 of Viscum album. Taxonomy (NCBI): domain Eukaryota; kingdom Viridiplantae; phylum Streptophyta; class Magnoliopsida; order Santalales; family Viscaceae; genus Viscum; species Viscum album. Next base: position 485,571,919 of record OY728155.1, read on the forward strand.
TATTTTTCATGATTATAATCATTAGGACCATATGGTTATGCACTTTCCAAATATGTTATTAGTTGTTAGTGGTTATTCCAACAAATCCATTAATCCCATGAATAATGTTATATCATAAGCGGTGGTTAGTGTTTTGACATGTTTGCGCCACCATTCGGGTGTGCCTTATCTTGGCCATCCTAAGGGTAATATTTCCTATATCAAATGGATTGTTTATATTTTCAATTAAATAATGGAAAATACCATGTATGCATGCCACTTGAACCTCCAAAGGTAAGTGCTTCAATTTATGATTACATATGAAATGGGAATTGACCAGTATACTAAATATATGACTTGGTTGGATTAAATGTGAATGATTGATGGGTTTCATGTCCATATCAACCATTTATACATTAATTAAAGGTAGTGGAATAAACCTTAATTATTTAATATTCCTTAAAAGTAAGTAATAAAGGTTTCATTCTAATTTTCCTGATCACGCTAATGAAAGGGAAGGCTTGAAGAAAATGGACATATTGATTAATTTTGACATGATTAAAAGGTTGAATACTACATGACCTTATCACACTAATGAAAGGAAAGGATTGAACCAAATAAAATATTACATGACTTCAAAATAACATAGGAATGTCCTGACTCGATCTCTCCTTGGATTCTGATCGGATTATTCCATGGGCACTCGGGAACCCCATTCTAATTCAAGGATATGGCTTGCTTAGGTTAAGACCCACGTAGATACCGATCCTTGTATATTCGTAGATTCCTGATATGAAACTATAGGATACCTTCAATATCATTATAGGATGTCGTGGATACAATCCTTGGATCTAGAATTGAAAATTAGGTACCACGGTTACATCCCATATGGCCCTATCTTTACTTATCCTCGTCTTACCTTGGATGATATCCATGGATTTGGTTGGAACCTTATTGTGGAATGCATGGAATTTGATCCTTGGATTACACTATTACCACCTACCAAGCTAAAGTTATTACTAAGTTAGTGACCCTTGAGATCTATGTGTCCTTAGTTATTACCTTGGGACATCACCATTAAATATCACTACAGGTTTCTTTTTTACATCTTGTAACCTTCACATTCATTAACATGTGACTTATTTATAAACTTGTAATGATCAGTTAATGGACTGATTATGTTTAGAAGCTAGTCGGTGGCTGAAGTAGGTACTTGGGTATTTAGATACATTTTTCTACTTTACTTTATATATGCATGCTTTCACACTGTTACATTTCCATTACATGTGACAGATGTTATAGACATCATTTATGGTGGCCCATTGAGACATATCTCAAAACCTATCTATGAATCATTTGGAACCTTGGGGTAGATTACATGGTTTTAGGTGTTGAAAAAGGGAAGTATACGGCTTTGAACACTTGATTTATTGTTGTTTAGTATGGAGATTAATAGCAGAGGACCGAGTTAGAACTCAAGATGCTTGGGATATCCTTTTATTTCTTTTTTACTTTTTTGGAACATGTTATTTCTTCTTTATTGTATCCATGTTTTCTGATTTTCTAGTTACATGACATATCCTCGGTTGTTGAATGAAATTCTAGTCAATTCAGTTACTATTACGGTTTTCTTTTTTCCATTGTGCCTTCTGTTTACTTGTATTACTTCTTCTATTTACCTATGATTACGTACATCTTTTGTGATACACTTTGGTAATGAGGTAATAGTCTCCCCATAGACACACCTGAGGCCCTCTCTAGTAGTAAGACTTTGGTGTTCGAGGAGTTACGCTTGAGGACATGTGGCCCACTTAGCTCAGGGCACTTGTTTAGTGGAATCTAGGCCTCGAACAAAACAAAGTGGTATCAAAAGAGGTTTATTTCTTACTTTACTATTTTTAGACAATAGATTGGAGATTAGGAACACAAGGTACTTGGTCATAAGTCATTATTGGGTGTCTCAACCCCATGTTTGAGGTAAAAACTAGGTTTCCTAAATTATAATTGTTGTTCTGCTTTTTCCTATTATAGTTGATATTATTTCACCATTGGGTGACTCACATGTTGTGAGGTGTATTTGATTATTAATATTATTGAGGATTTATTTCATCCTTGGAACGATGATATGAGGGAAATGATCATCGTTACATGAATCATTATAGGCACCTAGAGTTCGCATGTCATCCATATTTCCATGCCATATATGTGCATCTCACTTCTTTTCATTGCTTGATATTCTTGTGATGGTGTGATATTTTTATTCTACATGTATTATTCTTGGTTTTGGTTGAGACATTTCCTGTCTTAATTCATGGGGTGTATGGACCCTCATGGGATTGGATGAGTAATTTACTGAATCAATCCATTATGCTATAAATAAATGGGTGTCATTTCTAGTGATAGGTGTATGGGCACTAATTCACCAGAAATTTCTATCTATTATAAAGTGAATCATGAAATCTAAAATTTTCACATACAAGACTTATTTTAAAGGAATTTTTAATTTAATTTCCATCATTTTTTTATGGGGGGTTTTCCATGCATTTTGTAGAGATAGTGGTTTTTCAAAATTTGGGCCAAACCATGAGCCCATTTCCAGATTTAAAAATAAATATTGTTTCTTTTATAATACCATCGTTTTTCATCATTTTAGACCCATTATACTTCCAAATTGGAATAACCTGGTATATTAAAACCACTATATCCATTTGGACCTCATATGAATCCATAATAATGATGGATTTGGTTTTTTTATTAAGTTTTTGGTCCAACCCGAAAGCCTATTTCCTCCTTTAAATATTATTATTAATTATTTAATATGTCATTCAATTTTTTTTCAGTTATTCAAACTCTCACTCAATCCCACTTACCAAAGGCGCGCCCCCATTCTCTCCTCCCCCAATTTGGATCTCAATTGAATCACGAATTTGGGCGAAACATATTTGGATTTCACAAATTACACAGATTTGAATTGGTAAATTGATCCTTTCATAACTCCTCCTGTTTTTACTTTTCATCTCCCATTAAAATTCCAAAATTACCTCCTCAGAATTATTCAAACCTCACTTTCATTTATGGTTGTTTTTAAATTCAGATACTGGTGTATTTGGGTCGTTTTCTTCAAGATTTATCTGGGTAAGTGTTTCTCTCTTCATCTCCTTCTTTCCCCTTAGGGTTTTCTCCCTCTTTCATGAATTTATAGAGTGTCCAGATTTTAGGGTTCATAACTAGGGTTTTATTTTCGGTCTTTTTGGTGAAATATTATGGTTTAGGATTTGTTTTAACTTCTTTTTGGTGTGACGGAGGTGCGGTTGAGGTTTCTCACCAAGATTCAAGGGTTTTGACTCAAAAGGTACGTGGTTCCATCTGTAAGAAATTTTTGATGAGTTAGCTTGCTTGATTTACTGGTTTTAATGTTTCTCAAATTATTATTGTGGTGAAAAAACTATTTTTGATTTATTTTCTTAAGCGTTTAATTTTATAGTTGTATTATGGCTTGAAATTGGATGCTTTTCATGGGTGACTTTTGGGGTAAGGTTTGGTTGTATTTTATAACACATTAAAGTGACTTATTTGTGCATAAAAGGGATAAAAATTCTGGTTTGTTAAGGCCTTAGTTTCATGAGGTCCTTGAAATTGGGTTTTTGAATTGGTTCAAGGTGTAAAACCATGTTGTACTTCTTGTAAGTGATTTATGAAAACATGTGTTTTCATGTATGTCTTTTGTGGTGTTAATTGAGGTATTTTTATAAAACTTGGGGGTAGTTTAATAAATGTTTTAGGGATGTAAATTCTGTTATAAATTGGTATTGTTATGATTTTTTAATTGAATGAGATATTTAAAATGGGTTTTGTGTGCAAAGCATAGTTACACCCCTTGGATTTGTTTTATGAAAATGGTGAATGTTTTCTTTGGTTAAACAAAGTGGAAAAAATGGTGTATATGTAATGTTTGGTGGGTGTGTTCACCTAATATGGGATTTTTAAAGGTAATTTGGTTTTTTAATATGCCAAATATGTTTTTAGAATGTTTTATAAAGTGTTGAAATGTTTTAAAAAATGGAAAGAGACCTATGAAACATGGTTATGGACTGTTTTGTGTGAGTGTATTGGGAAAAATAAATTTGGTTGATGAAAGAAGTATTATATGATATTTTTGTGGGATGTTATGTGATTTAGAATTTCTTGGAATGCTTTTATAAAAAAATTTAATGGATTTGTGGAAGTGTTAAAGAAATTTGAAATGTGTTGTGGGCTATTTTTAGTGTGAGTATGATTTCAAAATGCATTGGAATGAAAAAGTAGATTTTGTGACTTGTGTGATGTAAATGTGGGATTTTTGGTGAACTTGTGATGTATAAATGATATTTTCATGTGAAAAGTATATTTCTTAACTTGTTGAACTTGTTTGAGCACAAGGGGAAACCTGAGTATCTAGGTGGGTAGATGTGTACTAGTATGCTAGTGAATCTGTGGGGTTTGGCATCCATTTCACATAACAACATTGATGCTTACAACACTAAATTAACTATGATGATGGTGATTGGGGACCACTAGGTTATGGGTATATTACATACTAGTGGCTCGTGCATGAGAATAGATATTTTGATGGTTACTCTCACCGAGATACGAGATACCCAGGGCCCACAACGAGCTAGTGCCTAGGGGTTATTTTTTATTTCTTGTGCTCATTAGTTACATTGTGCTTACCTTCGTCATATGGTATGGTTTGCTGGAAAAATTAGTAGTGTTGACATTATTTATAAAAGTGTTGATTCTTAATGATAGCCCACTTGAAAACTGTTATAATTTTTAAGTTGTATCTTTTAGAAATTATAACTAGCATTTCCTGTTTATGAAAACTTGAAAGCTTTTAGTCTTTGAATTTTTATCACATGGGATCTCTAAATGGTGGTATCCACTTGAGAATTTCCTCACACCCTACCTACACACTTGGGTGTAAGTAGACGTGGTTATTTTTTTGTCGTGGGTTGGGTACAGTTTTTAATGCCAGTGGTTCGGGTTTCTAGAAGGTCCTTGGTTGTCAAGTCTTATGTAGATGGCTTGAGGGAGGTTTGCCTTGCCATGAGGGTTCTTAGTATGTTTTCTTTTGGTTTTGTACCTTTCTTATAGCCTTCTTCAGTTGTTTTAAACTTTGTAATTCAATTCTGGATTTTCGTAAAATATTGTTTCGTTTGAAAAATTCATATTCCTTTTATTGGATTCATTTGTTGTTTCAAGTTTCTAAACTCAGGAAAATCATTCCCAATTCTCATTTTATGATACCATAGAAATTTTTTCTAGCCTTTGGGGACTGGGAATTCCCTTCGGTCCATGTCGCGGGCTAGGTTTGGTGCCAATTTAGGCGGCGACCAGATTCGGTTCGTGACACAATGGTATTAGAGGAGGTTCAGTTTAACTCTTTGGGTCAGGTTATTTGGGGAAGACTTGGGATAGTCTGGAGTTATAATTGTTGGGACAAGGTATTATAGTTATGGGTAGTGTTCTTGATCACCAGAACTCGTGACGGGATTCAAGTTTCTAGGTTATGTCAGGATTTATCTAAGTCTTTTGGTTTTCGAGGTTTTAATATGATTAGGGGAAATGAAAAGAGAGTTGAGTTAATGGTCTCAGTGAGCTCACAAGGCCTAGAAATCCATGTGGAGCTAGATATATTTCTTAGAACACTCTCTCTTATGGGGAATTTATTTGAATATGGCTTCCAACCATATGTCCAAGTCCCCCACTAATACTAGTTTCCTCTTGCATTGTATTGTGTTTTTAATTTTGAAATCTTGGAACATTGGTTTAAAAGTGAATTGGTTTTAAGAAGATTAAATTTATTTTGAAATGATTTTCAAATATTGAGGGAATGGTTTGATTTATGAATTTTGGAACTGGATTTTTATAATTGTTTTGAAATGGAAAATGGTGTGCTTACTCCTCTTTTGAAACCAGGAACTATATTGAAGTTGATTTTGAAAAAGTGTTTCTAATAGAGTTTTCTAAACAATCAAAGGGTGTTTTAATGGGTTGAGATGTTTTGAAATTGATGTTATTAACTTGAAAGTTAGTTCCTAAGTAAGTTTTTTTGTCTTTTGGAAAAGTTTTGTAAGATGTGAATTGGGATTTTGATCTCGTGGTTAGCGGTTTTGAGAAAAAAGGATGCATTGGTTGGCCGTTTTGGTTTAGAAAAGTGGAATGAATTTTTGTTTTAACCTTTGGCATTTCCATGATATAACACTTGCATGGGGTTATATAGGATGATGGATGGTTAATGGAATGACTAGATGAGTGTTGGGATGGATATGAGGAGTGTTCCTGATGTTAAATAGAAACATGCATGTGTGAGGCCCATGGGGTACCATTGGTGGATACGCTAACTGTTGAACCGTTTGTTTTCAATGAAATGTTTTTAAAGAGAAACCTAATTTCTTGATGAATTTTTTGGGATGATGTATATTATGTGTTTTTTGTAAAATTTTGCTATTGTGGGATGTTTTGAGTCCAATAAACCCTCATCTTCGAACCATATTTTGGATTTTTGTTTGATTGGTAAGATGGGTAGAAGGACCAGCTAATAGTCTCTTCTAAGATATGTTTCATGAAACCTTTACAGTGGTTCCCTTTATGTGTTTTGATTTGGTTTGTGGAATGTTTTTACCAATGTACCAGCTTTTTTGGGTCCTTGGGTTCTCTCATTGGATAAGGTACGCCCCCATTAAGGGTTTATGCACAAATGAGGTGCAACCCAGATTGTTTCGCTATAGGAAAATCATAGAGTTGATAAATATAAGGAATCTTTTATTGATCTTTGTTGATTGAGTCTACACCCATTCCTTTCTTTGATTTTTGGATCCTCTTGTAGTGGGAGAGTGCTCGTGAAAGTTTGAAAGAGACCTTAGTTTCTTAAGTTACCTGATTCGTTGAAGGTCGAAGTGGTGTGGGGTTGTTACTGTGGATGAGTGTCTCGATGATGTCTTAGAGGGCCTTTGGGTTCTTCGTAGTTTATTTGAAGCTGGAGTTCATGCTAAACCACCAGTTTTGGGAATATGGTCATGAGAGGATATTGTAGCCACTTTCTGGACTTGTGTGTTGTTTAGGGACTTGGTATGACGTCTCATTTCATGTATTGTTTCTATCAGTCACAATGGTCATGTTCGGTGATACCTTGTGATGTCATGTGCTCATTTTACTGTAAAGGTGAACGATGTGTAATCTTTTGAGAGTCTCTTTTATTTTGGGAGTATGTATCCCTTGGAAAAACATCAAAATCCTCTATTTCAAGGGAATGTTTTTATATACGTCATTTCCTTCTGTTGTTTCTCACCCGAAGAAACAAGTTCTGATGTGTGTGCATCTTCTAAGACCTTGTTTTAGTGAAATTTTGGGTAATGGTAAAGTGAATTTCGAATGTGTTATGTCTTGGTAAACTTTTAAAGGATTGTGGTGTAGTTTTTTGTATCACCAGAAGAAGAAGTTCTATTCAGGTGGTTTCCAAATCCTAACTATGAGGCCGAAGATTCTTTAATCATTTGAGCTCCATCCATTGGTCCCGGAGAGAAGCTGGCACGTAGTTAGGGGAAATCCCAGGGTAGTTCAAACCCTTGTACAAAGTCCTATCCTCGGTATGAATGATAGGAAGAGTTATAACTCTAGTTTCATCATCTTGTTCTAATAGTTCTCATTTTTTGGTTGCGGTGGGAGGACCTCTTTTCCATGTTATGGCCTGAGTTTATACTTTTCCCCCTTCGGTTTCGACTGGGTATTTGGAGAAAGGTTTGATGTTTGGCTAGACAGGGTGAGCACACGGTTTGTGCATGTTTAGTAGTGACCATTCCCTAGAAACCCATGTTGATAGAAGGATCCCCAGGGTTAGTGCATGGTTTCCCATACCATGCAAACTAACCCTACAGTCATCCCAACTATTTAAATTTTAGGGTCTTTTTGTACCAGACCATACTGGTCGGTTAAGATGGTTGGTTATTATGGTGAAGAGACCCACTATGAGTCTTATATATGTTATTTTGTAAATTCCCTATTGAATTATACCCCTTGAACTAGGCTGTCCATTCAGTCATCCCCCTGTTTGTGTCCTGAATCTGTCTTGGGAAAATTTAAGTTGTCTCCTATTGTGGGGAGCCCATTTGTGTCTCCCCATACTAGTAACTTAGATTGGTCCTTGATCTTGGCATGGAGGGAGGTAGTCTCATTTGGAGTTATCTAACTACCAACATATTTCTGGGGTAAACATTGGGATTGGAGAGTTCCCAACGGTTTAGTTAACACAAAGTAAGTGTAACCTAGTTCATTTTTGTTGTTCGTTTGGGTAGATTACTTTAGTCTTGTTCAAATAGTGTTTTAGGGGTTTCCTTTTGCGGATAAAGTCTAAATGTTCTAGATAATTTTAGAAAAATAATTTATGATTTGTATTGTGAGAGTATTCCTTCCATAATTGATCACTAGTGGTGTTTTGGCCTTTCGGGGGCTGAACGAACTTGGCAAAGAAGTACATTTTTGGTCTATCAGTTGGGTTTGGTTTTCGCTTTTGGCATTTTTGTGGCATTACAAGGGAAGAAAGTTTTATGGTGGGGAGAATTGTCACATCCTTGACTTATTTTATAGGCATTTTTAAATTAATTTCCATCCTTGCTTTGTTATGGGGGTTTTCCATGCATTTTGGTAGAAATGGTGGGTTTTTAAAATTTGGGCAAAACCGTGAGCCCATTTTCAGATTTAAAAATAAATATTGTTTCTTTTATAACTCCTTCATTTTTCATCATTTTAGACCCATTATACTTCCCAATTGGAATACCCTGGTATATTAAAACCACTATATCCATTTGGAACTCATATGAATCCATAATAATGATGGATTTGGTTTTTTCATTAAGGTGTTGGGCCAGCCTGAAATCCCATTTCATGCTTTAAATATTATTATTAATTATTCAATATCTCATTCAAATTTTATGTTTTTTCGGTGATACAAACTCTCACCTGATCCCACATACCAAAGGAGCACCCCATTCTCTCCTCCCCTAATTTAGAGCTCAATTGTATCACGAATTTGGGCGAAACTACTTTGGATTTCACAAATCACCCATATTTGAAGAGGTAAATTGATCCTTTCATAAATCCTACTATTTTTAATTTTTTTTCTCCCATTCCAATTTATAAATGACCTCCTCATCCTTATTCAAACCTCACTATCATTTATGGGGATTTTAAAATTCAGATACTTGTGCATTTGGGTCGTTTTCTTTAAGATTTATTTGGGTAAGCGTTTCTCTCATCAACTCTTTCCTTCCCCTCAGGATTTCCTCCCACTTTCATGAATTTATAGGGTGTCCAGATGTTATGGTTAATAACTAGGGTTTTATTTGGGGTCTTTTTGGTGAAATATTATGGTTTAGGGTTTGTTTTCACTTCCTTGTGGTGCGGTAGAGGTGTGGTTGAGGTTTTGCACCAAGATTTAAGGGTTTTGACTCAAAAGGTTGGAGGTTCCATCTGTAAGAAATTTTTGATTAGTTATCTTGCTTGATTTACTAGTTTTAATGTTCCCCAAATGTTTATTGTTCTGAAAAAACTATTTTTGATGGATTTTATTAAGCGTTTAATTTTATAGTTGTATTATGGCTTGAAATTTGATGCTTTTCATGGGTGACTCTTGGGGTAAGGTTTGGGTGTATTTTATAACACATTAAAGTGACTTATTGGTGTTTAAAGGGGCTTCAAATTCTGGTATGTTAAGGCCTTAGTGTCATGTGGTCCTTGAAATGGAGTTTTTTAATGGGTTCAAGGTGTAAAACCATGTTGTACTTCTTTGAAGTTATTTATGAAAACATGTGTTTTTCATGTATGCCTTTTGTGGTGTTAATTGAGGTATTTTTATAAAACTAATGGGTAGTTTAATAAATGTTTTTAGGGATGTAAATTATTTTATTGATTGGTATTGTTATTATTTTCAAATTAAATGAGATATTTGAAATTGGTTTTGTGTGCAAAGCATAGTTACACCCCTTAGGTTTGTTTTATGAAAATTGTGAATGTTTTGTTCGGTTAAACAATTTGGGAAAAAGGGTGTATATGTAATATTTGGTGGGTGTGTTCACCTAATATCAGTTTTTTAATGGTAAGGTGGTTATTTGATATGTAAACTTTTATTTAGAATGTTTTATGAAGTGCTGAAATGTTTTAGCAAATTGAAAGAGTTCTGTGAAACATGGTTGGGGGTTGTTTTGGGTGAGTCTGTTGTGAAAAATGAATTTTGTTGATGAATGAAGTATTATATGATATTTTAGTGCGATGTTATGTGATTTAGAATTTCTTGGAATGAATTTATAAAAAAAATTAAAGGATTTGTGGAAGTGATAACGAAATGTGAAAAGAGTTGTGGGCTATTTTTGGTGTGAGTATGATTTCAAAATGCACTTAAATGAAACAGTGGATTTTGTGACTTGTGTGATGTACATGTAGGCTGTTTGGTGAACTTGTGATGTGGAAATGATATTTTCATGTAAAAATTATATTTCTTAACTTGTTGAACTTGTATGGGAACAAGGGGAAACCTGGGTATCTAGGTGGGTGGATGTGTACTAGAATGTTAGTGAATCCGTGGGGTTTGGCCTTAGTTTCACATAGCATGATTGATGCTTACAGCACTAATTAAACTATGATTATGATGATTAGGGACCACTAGGTTATGGGTATTTTCCCTACTAGTGGATTGTGCACGAGAATAGATATTGTGATGGTTACTCTCACTGAGATACGAGGTACCTCAGACCCACAACGAGTTAGTGCCTAGGGGTTATTTCTTTTTTCTTGTGTTCATTAGTTAATTTGTGCTGACCGTTGGAATATGGTATGGTTGGCTAGAAAATTCAGTAGTGTTGACATTATTTTTAAAAGTGTTTATTCTTAATGATAGCCCACTTGAAAACTGTTTTAATTTTTAAGTTGCATCTTTTAGAAATTGTAACTAGCATTTCGTGTTTATGAAAACTTCCAAGCTTTTAATATTTGAATGTTTATCACATGTAATATCTTAGTAGGGATATCATAATTAGAATTGGTCACACTCTACTTACTACCTTGGTTATAAGTAGACTTTGTTTTTTTTTTGTCATAGGTAGGGTAGAGTTTTTAGTGCCAGTGGTTCAGGTTATTAGCAGGTCCTTGGTGGTGAAGTCATGTGGAGATCGCTTGAGGGTGGTGCCCCTTTGAATGAGGGTTCTTGGGATGTTTCCTTTTGGTTTTTACCTTCATTATAGTCTTGGTGAGTCTTTTTTAACTATGTAATTCAGATCTTAATTTTGGTAAAAGATTGTTTTGTTTGAAAAATCCAGATTCGTTTTATGGGATTCATTTGTTGTTTTAGGTTTATAAACTCGTGTAAATTGTTCCCAATTATAATATTATGATACCTGGGCACTTTTTCCAGCCTGTGGGGATCGGGAATTCCCTTCGGGCCATGTCGTGGGCTAGTTTTGGTGTCGGTTTTTGCAGTGATCAGATTCAGTTCATGACAAAATGGTATTAGAGGAGGTTTAGGTTAACTCTTTGGGTCATGTTATTTGGGCAAGAGTTGGGATAGTCTAGAGTTAGGATTGTCAAGACTCGGTATTCAAGTTATGTGTATTTTTCCTGATCACTACACCTCATGATGGGGATTTAAGTTGCTAGGGGGATTCGGGATTTATCTATGTCCTTCAGTTTTCTTAGTTTGATGCTGATTAGGGGAAATAAAAAAAGAGTTGGGTCAATGGTCTTAGTGAGCTTGCAGGGCCTCGAAATCCATGTGGAGATAAAGATATTACCTAGAACACTCTCTATGATGAGTAAGTGATTGGAATATAGTCTCCTATCATATGTCCAAGTAACCCACTAAAACTAGATTCCTCTCACATTGTATTGTGTTCTTCAGTTATGAAATCTTGGAACTTTGGTTTTAAAGTGAATTGGTTTAAAGAAGCATAAAGTTTTGTTGAAATGATTTTCAAATAAAGAGGTAATGGTTTTATTTATGAAGTGGTGGAACTTAATTTTCAGAATTTTTTTGAAATGGAAAATTGTGTGCTTACACCTCTTTTGAAACTAGGAACTATATTGAAGATGGTTTTGAAAAAGTGTTTCTAATAGAGTTTTCTAAACAATCAAAGGGTTTTTTAATGGGGTGAGATGTTTTTAAAATTAATGTGAATAACATGAAAGTGAGTTCTTATCTAAATGGAAGTGTCTATTGGAAAGGTTTTGTAAGATGTGAATTGGGATTTTGATCTCGTGGTTAGCAGTTTTGAGAAAAAGGATGTATTGGTTGACTGTTTTGGTTTTGAAAAGTTGAATGAATATTTGTTTTAACGTTTTGTATTTCTATGAGAAACCACGTGCATGGGGTTATATGGGATGATTTATGGTTTATGTCAAAACCAGATGAGTTCCAGAATGGATATGAGGTGGGTGCCCAGTGTGGCATAAAAACATGCATGTTTGAGGCACATGGGGTGTCATTGGTGCATATGCTAACCGTTGAACAGTTTTTTTTCAACGAAATGTTTTTAAATAATAACCTGATGTCTTCATGAATTTTTTGGGATGATTTATATTATGAGTTTTTAGAAAATGTGGATGTTTTGGGATGTTTTTATTCCAAGAACCCCTCATGTTCGAACCGTGTTTTGGGTTTGTGTTTAGTCGGTAAGCTGGGTAGAAGGATAGGTTAGTAGTCTCTTCTAATATATGTTTTAGGACACCTTTGCGGTGGTTCCCTTCATGTGTCTATATTTGGTTTGTGTCATTTTTTGACCAATGTACCAGCTTATTTGGGTCCTTGGGTTCTCTCAATGGATATGGTATGCCCACATTAAGGGTTAATTCACAACTTATTTGCAACCTGGATTGTTTCGCAGTTGGAAAATCCTCTAGTTAATCAATATAAGGAATCTTTTATTGATCTTTGTTGATTGATTCTACACTATTTCCTTTCTTTGATTTGTGGATCCTCTTGTAGAGGGAGAGTGCTCATGGAAGGTTGAAAGAGACCTTAGTTTCTTAAGTTTTCTGATTCGTCGAAGGTGGAAGTGGTCTGGGGTTGTTACTATGGTTGAGTGTCTTGATGGTGTCTAAGAGGGCCTTTGGGTTCTTTATTGTTTCTTTGAAGAAGGAGTTCATGTTAAACCACCAGTTTTGGAAATCTGGTCATGAGAAGCTATTGTGGCCACTTTCTAGACTTGTGTGTTGTTTAGGGACTTGGCATAGGGTCTCGTTCCATGTATTGTTTCTATCAGTCACAATGGTCATGTTCGATGATACCTTGTGATGTCATGTACTCGTTTGACTGTAAATGTGAAGGTGGTGCAATACTCTGAGAGTCTCTATTATGTTGGGAGTATGTATCCCTTGGAAAAACGTAAAAATCCTCTATTTCATAGGAAGGTGTTTATATGCATCCTTTCCTTCTGTTCTTCCTCACCCGAAGAAACAAGGTGTGATGTGTGTGCATATTCTAAGACCCTATGTAACACCCCAAGATTTTATGAAAAATATTCTTTTAATTTCATTAATTTCTTTTGTTGTATGCTACACCAAGATTACCTTGCTCTATACGCAACACCGTATTAGCTTGCAGTATACGCAACACTATTCTTGGATCGTGTTACACACAATTTTGATAATAGTTATTCTACACAACATTGAGTATATATATATATATATATATATATATATATATTCAATGTATAAATGAAATATGGTTGGATTCTATTATACAAAACAATGAAGGATTCTTGCACAACACGAAACCCTGACAGGGCTTGCATTACACTCAATCGTGACCTTCCTCGATAGCGTGTGTTGTACGCAATACCGGGTTTTACTAAACAACGATATATTATTATAATATTATTATAAAGTAGCCGTTATGAATAGTATTAACTAAATTTTGAATTTTATAACATTATTATTCATCTTACACATTTTCTAGAACATGGTATAAGAACAAAATAAATTTTTCGGGTAAAATAAGTATTTTTCAAAAAATGCAGTTTTGCCGCCTTTTTATGGCGCACCCACTTTAAATCTAGTTTTTGACATGTTTATAAGTTCAATTTGACAAAATAAAATTCTTCTTTGGAATTAAGAAATAAAAATTTACTTTGGATAAAATTTTCATATTATTCTGGTAACTTTCATATTTTGATGAATAGTAAAAACACGCTATATTTTAATTAAAAACAACTTTTTTCATCACAATAATTTATATCGTTAAATTATAATATTGAATGGTTTTAAAGTATAAATAAAATATATTTTTACCATTTAATATAATGTATGTCATTAGTATTGATTTTACATTAAATTCGTAGGTTAAATCAATTCAATCTTTTGCAATGTTTTAAAGAAAAAACCATTTTCTTTCGACAACGGGATTAATTTTAATTTAATTTCTGAAACTTTTGTGTATTGAATTTGTAAAAATGGATTCCATATTTGGAATCAGTGGGTCCAAATTATGTTAATAAGCTACTTTTTATCTTTGAGAATTATGAATAGTAACTATGGTAAACTTTATTTATCATAGTTAAAGGTAAATCGGGTAATTAAGGGTAAATATAATATTAAAAAATTACCCTAACACATGGAAAAATTCTATTGGATGGCTAAAAGTAGACCCATATATCCTAAGGGTCGGATTATATTCATTTTATGGACTTTTGACCATGAAAATAATTTAATTATTATTAATACCAAAGAAAGTGACAACATGTCACTCTCTTAAATCGTATAAGTATAATAATTTAAATTTAGTGATAAACATCATAAAACTTCGAACATGAATAGTCTCCAGAAATATAATAAAATTATCTACATCATGATAATTTATTTAGAATTTTTAAGGATTAAATAATTGTCATTAATGGTGATACATTAATGATACATAAATTATTTATTAAGTGAAAAACAAATAATATAGTTTTTATTGAAATAATAATACCCATTAAAAGGCCCACAAACCGGACCAAAACTTATTGGTAGTGTATATCTATACCTGAATCATCCAATGACCTAATATATAACAGTTTGGAGCCTTATAAAAGTCATTATGACACTTATATTATTTTATTTTAAATGATGCCAAAGTTGTCACCGTCATAACTTAATAAATATAACAATTTAAATATTTTGATTTTAGGATGATAAATTCTAGTAAGAGTATTATTGTGAAATTTAATAGATTTATATTCATCATAGGATTTTATTTTTAATTTTTATGCAAAAAATCAGTATATTAAATAATTATATAAAAATGTTGTAATAATTATTTTATTAAGAGATAAACCAAATAAATGGTTTTAAAAATAATAAAACAAATATTATATGAACTATTTAATGTGATAAACTAATTTTATAGATACATATGACCTTTTATGAATCTATTAAAGCTTTTATTTCGAACATATCTTCTGTATATATTTTATTTAAATTCAAATAAATGAATAGTGTCAAAATTGACACTATTTTTATATTTTATAAAAATAACATATTATAAAATTGTTTAAAAATCACAAAAATATTTAAAAATTATAAATTTAAATTTATATGGTCTATAATGTTATAAAGTAACCAATTATTGAAAATTCACAACAAATAAGTAATTATTTGTTATAATTTAAAATTTAGAATTTTATTACCACAAATAAACTTAAATAGATTAAATAAGGATAAATCAAAATGATAAGGTTTAAAATAATATCCAAACATGTCTAAATTTTATTGGTTGATGGGATTACAACCCTATCTCATCTAATATTCGAATATGAGTCATTCTTGGAGGTTTTTAAGTGGGGTTATATTTATTATAAATTAATATTTTTAAGAATTCCAAAGGTGCCCCTCTCCTCCCTTATAAAAGGGCACCTCCTCCCTCTCTTCCACACACCACTTTGAGCCTTCAAGCTCGTCCAACCCCTGCCCAATTCTCTTCTCCACTTCCCTAGAAACATACTAGAGGTCCTGGTCTTCTTAAAAGACCAATTTTAGTGCCCTAAGAGGAGGTCTCAAAGAGGCGCTTCAAAGAAGAGGTAATGTTCGTTACCGATTCTTTCAACTTTATTTCTTCTTCTACTGCTTCTTCATTAGTTGTTTCATTATGAAGTAATAACATCGGTATCACTCATATACTGATATGTTATTATAATTATGAAACAACCCTATTTTACCATCTATCCATCCTATGGAAAACGAAATCACCGCGCGTGCGTAGGTACTAAATACCGTCTCCACGCCGTGGTGTAATCTATTTTCCACCATCACCTTACTTGGATGGGTATAATGGTGTAAATAATGACTATATATGATTATTGTAAAGTGATATTGATTCTGAAATAGTATACACACAGTCCAATACAATTCCACGATCACGGGAATGATATCATCGCTCGTGCGTACGTACGAACTATCGTCTCCCCGAACGCGATGAGATTCATTTTCCATGATTAACCATTCAAGAATGATTATAAAGTATATATAATGAATAATAATTAAATATATGGAATAATAATGCTACTGTATTTATGTATATATATATGTATGTCATCTATTTAATTTCATTCAACTCAATAAGGAAACAAAAACAGCGTTCATGCGTACATACGACCTACCGTCTCCATGAATGGTGTATTTCTTTCCATTTATTGATCTATTATATATATGTATATTATGAATATATATTATATATAAATCATTATTTATATTCTGGAATTAAGTAATCATGATCTAAGTAATCATATGAATAATTACAAGTCAAAACACGGATGACAAATGAAACGATTTTAACCAAAACACTCTTTAACATGGAATTTACAAAAGAACGGGTAATATAAAGTCATAAGTGAACCATATATGATATCATAACAATTAATATGATTATGTAATAAGTCAATAACATTATTTAAATCATTATACAGGAGGTTCAGACACTTACAAAGCAAATCGGACTTAAGGTAAGGGATAATTGTGCAAATCTCATTTTTATCTGAGATTGATTATTCGTAAGTATTTACTGGGGCTATATATATCATGTACATGTTTTATAAAAGTGTTTTCATGTATGTATAAAGTCATTTTTACCCATTTTTGACTTTTACTACATGGTATGTATGGAATCTTTCTCTTATTTATGTTACGAGGTACTTTTTTTACTTTTCCGACAAAAGTACGAGGAGAATGTTATTTTTAACTTATACGGCGTGAACGGATTTTTATGGTTTTATAAATCCTTGTTTTCATGAATCTTCCTCCAAAAGATTTCATGACTATTTTCAACAAAATCCTTTTCTTTTAAAATTTCATGACATTTTGTGAAAAGAAAATGATTTTGAAGAAAAAAGGATATTTTCCTCAAGAATTCATTTCAAGTGTTTTATCAAAACCATTTTTCATATAAGATGACATTATTTCATATGTGTATGTTTCAAGTATAATTTCTCTATGATTTACATGGTTTCACTTATCTTATTATGAAATGATATACATTTCTTTTATATGAATTATGTGACGATGGTATGATGTTTATGAAACCCATTTTATTTATTGGGTTTTTATGAATGATGTATGTTTATTTTGTGGCACAAGTAAGAATGATTTCATTATGAGATGGGTGTGACCTATATCTCCCTCCAATGCATTGGGTAAAGATTTATATCTCATGAGATAGACATGGATGGAACAGCAAGTTAAACCAGTTCAGTAATACAGGACTGGAATGAGGAGTGAACTCGATTCAGAAAGGGACTTTGTCCTCTAAGATAGTCTTGGCAGAAATGCCTTGGCTACTATGGAAATCATATCATGTGATTAATGGTTTCCATAATTACATGTTTTATTCCCATGCTGTTTTATCATTCTTAATGTTTCTTTATGATCTATGCCTTACGTACTTCCATGTTTTATGTCATTGCTCAAGCTTTTGATGTTTAAACATTATGTTCATGTTTTTAAGTTCAAATGTATATGGTATATTTTATTTTTTCCATGCTTACCCTTACTGAGAATTTGAGCTCACCCTTTTTATGTTTTCTTTTCCCCAGGATATAAAGAAAGGTTTTAGATAAGAAAAAAATGGGAATATCTTTATGGGAGATGTTGAAGATCTTTCACCACGATTAGAAGATTACGTTCCAAGTTTCCAAAGACACTAAACTATTACAGTCCTTGTGTTTCTGTTTTTGTTATGTATTAAGTATTACGCTAAAGTAATGTAATGTCCATGTACGTCAAGCTTTGGGTCTCTACACCCTATTTCAGTTAAATGTTGGGTTAAGGTAAAGTGATTTTGTAATGTGTCTTATCATGGTAAACTTATTCTGGATTGTGGTTTTATTATTTGTATCCCTGGAATAAGAAGTTCTATTCAGGTGGTTGCCAAAGCCTAACTATGAGGTCGAAGATTCTCCAATAATTTGATCTCCAGCCATTGGTCCTGAAGAGAAGATGTCATGTATTCAGGAGAAATCCATGGGTAGTTCAAACCCTTGTACAAATTCATATCCTTGATATGAATGATAAGAAGAGTTTAAACCTCTGGCGTCATCATCTTGTTCCAGTTGTTTCCATTTTGTGGTAGAGGTGGGAGGACATCGTTTCCATGTTGTAGCCTAAGTTTATACTTTCCCCCTTTGGTATTGACTAGGTATTTAGATAAAATGAATGATTTTTGTCTAGAAAGGTTGCGCACATGGTTTGTGCATGGTTCGTAGTTACCATGCCCAAGAAAACCATGTAGATTAAAGGATCCCCATGATTAGTGCACAGTTTCCCAAACTGTGCAGACTAATCGTGTGGTCGTCCTAACTCTTTTAATTTTGGGGTCTTTTTGTACCAGCCCATGATGTCCAGTTAAGATAGTTGGTTCTTATGGTGAAGAGACCCACTATGAGCCTTATATAATTTCTTTTTTAAATTTCTGATATATTTCTACCCCTTGAACCAGGGAGTCCATTCATGCCTCCCCCTGTTAGTGTCCTGAATTTTTCTTGGGAAAATTTAAGATGTCTCTTATGGTGGGGAGCCCATTTGTGTCTCCCCATACAAGTAACTTAGATTGGTCCTTGGTCTTGGCCTGGAAGGAGGTAGTCTCATTCATAGATATCTAACTACCAACATTTTTCAGGGGTAAACATTGGGATTTGAGAGTGCTCAATGGTTTAGTTAAAGAAAAGTAAGTGTAACCTTTTTCATTGTTGTTGTTCGTTAGGGTAGATTACTTGAGTTTTGTTTATATAGTGTTTTAGGAGTTTATTTTTGGTGATAAAGTCTCAATGTTCTTGATCATTTCAGGAAATTGATGTAACTTTGGGTTTTTGAGAGTATTCCTTCATTAATTGATCACTAGAGGTGTTTTGGCCTTTCAGGGGCAGACCGAATTTGGTGAAGAAGTACATTTCCGGTCTATCAGTTGGGTTTTGTTTTCACTTTTGTCATTATTTTGGCTTTTTGGGGGAGGAAAGATTTATTGTGGGGAGAATTGTCACATCCATGATTTCTTTTAAAGTAATGTTTAATTTAATTTCCATCCTTGCTTTGTTATGGGGGGGTTTTCATGCATTTTGTTCGAAATGGTATGGTTTTCAAAATTTGGGCTAATCCTTGAGCCCGTTTCCAAATTTAAAAATAAATTTTTTTTCTTTTATAACTCCTTATTTTTCAACATTTTATACCCATTCCACTTCCTGGTTGGAATATCCTGGTATATTAAAACCACCATATCCCTTTATACCTCATATTAATCCATAATAATGATGGATTTGGTTTTTTATTAAGGTGTTGGGCCAGTCCGAAATCCCACTTCCTGCATTGAATATGTTTCTTAATTATTAAATATATTATTAAATTTTTTTGTTTTTTCAGTGATTCCCACTCTGACCCGAGCCCAGTTACCAAAGGCGCACCCCCATTCTCTCCTCCCCCAATTTGGATCGGAATTGAATCGTGAATTTGGGCGAAACTTATCGGGATTTCACAAATCACCCAGATTTGAAAAGGTAAATTGATCCTTTCATAACTCCATCTATTTTTACTCTTTTTCTACCATTACAGTTCCTAAATGACCTCCTCATCCTTATTCAAACCTCACTTTCATTTATGGTTGTTTTGAAATTCAGATACTGGTGTATTTGGGTCGTTTTCTTTAAGATTTATTTGGGTAAGTGTTTCTCTCTTCATTTACTTCCTTCTCTTAAGGGTTTTCTACCTCTTTCATGAATTTATAGAGTTTATAGATGTTAGGTTTAATTTCTAGGGTTTGATTTGGGGTCTTTTTGGTAAAATATTATGGTTTAGGGTTTGTTTTCACTTCCTTGTGGTGTGGTAGAGATGTAGTTGAGGTTTCGCACCAAGATTCTAGGGTTTTGACTCAAAAGGAAGGGGGTTCCATGTGTAAGAAATTTTGGATGAGTTATATTGCTTGATTTTTTGGTTTTAATGTTCATCATATGATGATTCTAGTGAAAAAACTATTTTTTATGGATTTTCATACGCAGTTAATTTTACAGTTTCATTATGGATTGAAATTGGGTGTTTTTCATGGGTGACTCTTGGGGTAATGTTTGGGTGCATTTTATAACACATGAAAGTGACTTATTGGTGTTTAAAGGGGCTTCCAATTCTGGTTTTTTAATGCCTTAGTGTCATTTGGTCATTGAAATAGGGTTTTTGAATGGGTTCAGGATAGACAACCATGTTGTACTTCTTGGAAGTGATTTATGAAAACAAGTGCTTTTCATGTATGTCTTTTGTGGTGTTAATTGAGTTATTTTTATAACACATGGGGGTAGTTTAATAAATGTTTTTAGGGCTTTAAATTCTGTTATAGATTTTTATTGGTATGATTTTGGAATTTAATGACATATTTGAAATGGGTTTTGTGTGTGAAGCATAGTTACATCCCTTGGGTTTGTTTTATAAAAATTGTGAATGTTTTGTTTTGTTAAAAAAAGTGGAAAAAGGGGGATATATGTAATTTTTGGAGGTTTTTTTCACTTATTATGGGTTTTTGAAAGGTAAGGTGGTTATTTAATATGTCAAATATTTTTTTAGAGTGTTTTATAAAGTAATGAAATGTTTTAGCAAATGGAAAGAGAGATGTGAAACATGGTTGTGGGATGTTTTCTGTGAGTGTGTTGTGAAAAATGAATTTTTTTGATGAAAGAGGTATTATATGATATTTTAGTGGTATTTTATGTGATTTATAATGTATTTGAATGGTTTTATAAAATTATTTAAAGGATTTTTTGAAGTGTTAAAGAAATGTGAAAAGTGTTATGGGCTACTTTTGGTGAGAGTATGATTTCAAAATGCATTTGAATGAAAAAGTGGATTTTGTGACTTGTGTGATGTATATGTGGGATTTTTGGTGATCTCGTGATGGGGAAATGATATTTTCATGAGAAAATTATATTTATTAACTTGTTGAACTTGTTTGAGCACAACGGGAAACCTGAGTATCTAGGTGGGTGCATGTGTACTAGTATTCTAGTGAATCCATGGGGTTTGGCCTCAGTTTCACATAGCACGATTGATTCTTAAAACACTAAATAAACTATGATTATGATGATTAGGGACCAATAGGTTATGGTTATGTTCCCTTCTAGTGGCTCGTGCACGAGAACGGATATTTTGATGGTTACTCTCACTGAGATACGAGGTACCTAGGACCCACAATGAGCTAGTGCCTAGGGGTTATTTCCTATTGCTTGTGCTCATTAGTTACATTATGCATACCGTCAGCATACGGTATGGTTGGATGGAAAATTTTGTAGTGTTGACATTATTTTTAAAAGTTTTGATTCTTAATGATATCCCACTTGAAAACTGTTTTAATTTTTAAGTTTCATCTTTTAGAAATTATAACTAGCATTTACTATTTATGAAAACTTGAAAGATTTTCGTCTTTGAATTTTTATCACATGGAATCTCTTTGTGGTGGTATCCTACTAGGAATTGGCTCACACCCTACTTACACCTTTGGGTGTAAGTATACTTGGTTTTTTTTCTTAGATTGGGTACAGTTTTTAGTGCCAGTGGTTTGGGTTTCTAGAAGGTCCTTAGTGGTGAAGTCTTGTAAAGATGGATTGAGGGAGGTTCCCCTTGACATGAGGGTTCATGGGCTATTTCCTTTTGGTTTTGTACCTTTTTTATAGTCTTGGTGAGTTGTTTTAAACTATGTAATTCAGTTCTGAATTTTTGTAAAAGATTATTTTATTTGAAAAATCCAGATTCATTTTATTGGATTCATTTGTTGTTTTATGTTTATAAACTCGAGTAAATCATTCATAGTTCTCATTTTATGATAGGAGGGAACGTTTTCCATCCCGTGGGGATTCAGAACAACCTTTGGGCCATGCCATGGGATAGATTTTGTGCCATTTTTGGCGGTGACCATATTCGATTCGTGACAAAATTGTATTAGAGGAGGTTCAGGTTAACTCTTGGGGTCATGTTATTTGGGGAAGATTCGGGATAGTCTGGTGTTAGTATTGTCGGTACATGGTATTAAAGCTATGGGTAGTTTTCTTTATCACCATGCCTCATTACATGATTCAAGTTTCCAGGGTAGTTAGGGATATATCTAACTCCTTTGGTTTTCTTTGTTTGATGATGATTAGGGGAAATGAAAAGAGGGTTGGGTTAATAGTCTTAGTGAGCTCGCAGGGACTAGAAATCCATGTGGAGCTATGGATATTCCATAGAACACTCTATATTATAGGGAAGTTATTGGAATATAGCCACCAACTATATGTCCAAGTCACCCACTAAAACTAGTTTCCTCTCGCATTGTCTTGTGTTCTTTAGTTTTGAAATCTTGGAACATTGGTTTTAAAGTAGATTGGTTTTAAGAAGCATAAAGATTTTGTGAAATTATTTTCAAATAAAGAGGGAATGGTTTGATTTATTAAATTTTGGAACTGAATTTTCATAATTGTTTTGAAATGTAAAATAGTGTGCTTACACCTCTTTTGAAAGCAGGAACTATATTGATGTTGGTTTTGAAAAAGTGCTTCCAATAAGGTTTTCTAAACAATCAAAGGGTGTTTTAATGGGATGAGATGTTTTTAAATTGATGTGAATAACTTGAAAGTGAGTTTTTATCTAAATGATTGTGTCTTTTGGAAAAGTTTTACAAGATTTGAATTGGGATTTTGAGCTCGTGGTTAGCTGTTTTGAGAAAAAGGATGTGTTGGTTGACCGTTCTGGTTTTGAAAAGTGGAATGAATTTTTGTTTCAACCTTTGGTATTTTATGATTTATTACATGAATGGGGTTATATGGGATTATTGATGGTTGATGGCATGACTGGATGCA
Source organism: Viscum album (assembly GCA_963277665.1). Taxonomy (NCBI): domain Eukaryota; kingdom Viridiplantae; phylum Streptophyta; class Magnoliopsida; order Santalales; family Viscaceae; genus Viscum; species Viscum album. The sequence continues at coordinate 485,595,255 of OY728155.1, forward strand.
TCCTGGGATGGATATGAGGAGGTTGGCCGATGTGGCACAAAAACATGCATGTGTGAGGCCCATGGGGTACCATTGGTGTATATGCTAACTGCTGAACCGTTTGTTTTCAAAGAAATGTTTTTAAATAAAACCTTGATGTCTTGATGAATTTTTTGGGGTGATATATATTATGTGTTTTTTGGAAAAATTTTAAGTTTTGGGATGTTTTGAGTCCAAGAACCACTCCTATTCAAACCATGTTTTGGGTTTGTGTTTGGTCGGTAAGCTATGTAGAAGGACCGGTTAGTAGTATCTTCTGAGATATGATTCGGGACACCTTTATGGTGGTTATCTTAATGTGTTTGGATTTGGTTTTTGGCATGTTTTGACCAATTTAACAGCTTGGTTGGGTCCTTGGGTTCTCTCATTGGATAAGTTACACCCCCATTAAGGTTTAATGCACAACTAAGGTGCATCCCAGGTTGTTTCACCATTGGAAATACACCAGTTGATCAATATAAGGAATCTTTTATCGATATTTGTTCATTCAGTATACACCCATTACATTCTTTAATTTTTGGATCCTCTTGTAGTGAGAAAGTGCTCGTGGAAGGTTGAAAGAGACCATAGTTTCTTAAGTTACATGATTCGTCGAAGGTGGAAGTGGTTTAGTGCTGTTAGTGTGGATGACTGTCTCGATGGTGTTTAAGAGGGCCTTTGGGTTCATCATTGTTTCTATGAATCAGGAGTTCATGTTAAACCACCTGTGTTGGGAATATGGTCATGAGAGGCTATTTTGCACACTTTCTGGACTTGGCTATTGTTTAGGGACATGGCATAAGGTCTCATTCGATGTATTGTTTCTATATGTCACAATGGTCATGTTTGATGGTACCTTGTGATGTTATGTGCTCGTTTGACTATAAATGTGAAGGTTTTGAAATCCTATGAGAGTCTATATTATGTTGGGAGTATATATCCCATGGAAAAACATCAAAATCCTCTATTTCAGAGGAAGGTGTTTATATGTGTCCTTTCCTACTATTGTTTCTCACCCTAAGAAACAAGGTGTGATGTGTGTGCATCTTCTAAGACATTATTTCAGTGAAATGTTGGGTTAAGGTGAAGTGAGTTTGGAATGTGTTATGTCATGGTAAACTTATCAGGTATTGCGGTGTAGTTGTGTGTATAACCGGATGAAGAATTTCTGTTCAGGTGGTTTCCAAAGCCTAACTAAGAGGCCAAATATTCTTCAATCATTTGAGCTCCAGCCATTGGTCTCGGAGAAAAGCTGGCGCATAGTCAGGGGAAATCCCAGGGCAGTTCAAACCCTTTTAGAAAGTCCTATCTTAAGTATGAATGATAAAAAGAGTTTAAAGATATAGTGGCATCATCTTGTTCTAGTTTTTCCCGTTTTGTGGTAGAGGTGGGAGGACCTGGTTTCCATGTTTTAGCCTCAGTTAGTACTTTCCCCTTTGGTTTCGGCTGGGTATTTGGAGAAAGGTTTAATGTTTTGCTAGATGGGTTGAGCACATGGTTTGTACATGGGTAGTAGTGACCATGCCCCAGAAAACCATGTAGATAGAAGGATCCCTAGGGTTAGCGCATGGTTTCCCATACCATGTAGACTAACCATGCAGTCATCCCAGTTCTTTAAATTTCAGGGTCTTTCTATACTAGACCATACTGGTCGGTTAAGATGGTCAGTTATTATGTTTAAGAGACCCACTATGAGTCTTATATAAGTTCTTTTGTAAAGGTCCTATTGAATTATACCCCTTGAACTGGGGAGTCCATTCAGGCATCTGACTATTAGTTTCCTGAATCTGTCTCGGGAAAATTTAAGTTGTCTCTTATGGTGGGGAGCCCATTTGTTTCTCCCCATACTAGTAACTTATATTGGTCCTTGATATTGGCTTGGTGGGAGTAAATCTCATTCAGATCTATCTAACTACCAACATCTTTCTGGGGTAAACATTGGGATTGGAGAGTTCCCAATGGTATAGTTAAAACAAAGTAAGTGTAACCTTGTTTGTTGTTGTTGTCTGTTTGGGTAGATTACTTTAGTCTTGTTCATATAGTTTTTTAGGGGTTTCCTTTTGGAGATAAATTCTCAATGTTCTAGATCATTTCAGGAAAATAATGTAGGTTTTGTTTTTTGAGAGTATTACTCCCTTAATTTATCACTAGAGGTGTTTTGGCCTTTCAAGGGAAGACCGAACATGGCAATGAAGTACATTGATAGTCTATCAGTTGGGTTTGGTTTTTTCTTTTGGCCTTGTTGTGGACTTCTAGGGAAAGAATGTTTTATGGTGGGGAGAATTGTCACATCCATGACTACTTTAAAGGAATTTTTAATTTAATTTCCATCCTTCCTTTTTTATGGGGGATTTCCATACATTTTGGTGGAAAGGGTGGGTTTTCAAAATTTGGGCCAAACTGGGAGCTCATTTCCAGGTTTAAAAATAAATTTTGTTTCTTTTATAAATCCTTCATTTTTCAACATTTTATGCCCATTCCACTTTCTGATTGGAATACATTGGTATATTAAAATTACCATATCCATTGGGACCTCATATAAATCCATAATAATGATGGACTTGGGTTTTTTATTAAGGTGTTGGGCCAGACCAAAATCTCATTTCCTCCTTTAAATATGTTTTTTAACTCTTTAATATGTCATTCGATTTTTACATTTTTTCAGTGATTCAAACTCTCACCCAATACCACATACCAAATGAGAGCCCATATTCTCTTCTCCCCCAATTTAGAGCTCAATTGTATCATGGATTTGGGGAAAAAGTCTCTAGATTTCACAAATCTTCCAGATTTGAAGAGGTAAATTGATACATTCATAAATCCTTCAATTTTTACTATTTTTCTTTCATTATAGTTTTTAAATGACCTCCACAGACTTATTCAAACCTCAATTCCATTTATGGTTGTTTTTAAATTTAGATACTTGTGTATTTGGGTCATTTTCTTCATGATTTATTTGGGTAAGTGTTTCTCTCTTCATCTCCTTCCTTCACCTTAGGGTTTCCTCCCTCTTTCATGAATTTATAGAGTGTCTAGATGTTAGAATTCATAAAATGGGTTTGATTTGGGGTCTTTTGGGGAAATATTATGGTTTAGGGTTCATTTTCACTTCTTTGTTGTGCGGCAGAGGTGCGGTTGAGGTTTCTCACCAAGATTCAAGGCTTTTGACTCAAAAGGTAGGTGGTTCCATGTGTAATCAATTTTTGATGAGTTAGCTTACTTGATTTACTGGTTTTAATGTTCCTAAAATGCTTATTGTTGTGAAAAAAACTATTTTTGATGGATTTTCTTAAGCGTTTAATTTTATAGTTGCATTATTGCTTGTAATTGGATGCTTTTCATGGGTGACTGTTGGGGTAATGTTTGGGTGTATTTTATAACACATGAAAGTGAATTATTTGTGTTTAAAGGGGCTTCCAATTATGGTTTGTTAATGAATTAGTGTCATGTGGGCCTTGAAATGGGGTTTTTGAATGGTTTCATGGTGTAAAACCATGTTGTACGTCTTGGAAGTGATTTATGAAAACATGTGTTTTTCCTGTATGTCTTTTGTGGAGTTAATTAAGGTATTTTTATAACAATTGCAGGTAGTTTAATAAATGATGTTAGGTTTTTCAATTATATTATGGATTTGTATTGGTATGATTTTGGAATTGAATGGGATATTTGAAATGGTTTTTGTGTACGAAGCATAGTTACACCCCTTGGGTTCGTTTTATGAAAATTGTGAATGTTTTGTTTGGTTAAACAAAGTGAAAAAAAGAGTTTATATGTAATTTTTTGTGGGTGTGTTCACCTAATATGGGTTTTTAAAGGTAATATGGTTATTTAATATGTCAAATATTTTTTATAATGTTTTATAAAGTGCTGAAATATTTTAACAAATGGAAAGAGAGCTGTGAAACATGGTTGTGATCCGTTTTGTGTGAGTGTGTTGTGAAAAATGAATTTTGTTGATGAAAGAAGTAATATATGATATTTGAGTGGGTTTTTATGTCCGTTATAATGTCTTGTAATGGTTTTACAATATTATTTAAAGGATTTATGGAAGTGATAAAGAAATTCGAAAATTGTTGTGGGTGTGAGTATGATTTCAAAATGCATTTGAATGAAAAAGTGGATTTTGTGACTTGTGTGATGTACATGTGGTCTGTTTGGTGAAATTGTGATGAGGAAATTATATTTTCATGTGAAAAGTATATTTCTGAACTTTTTTAACTTGTTTGAGCACAAGGGGAAACCCAGGTATCTAGGTGGGTGGACGTGTACTAGTATGCTAGTGAATCAGTGGGGTTTGGCATCAGTTTCATGTAGCAGGATTGACGCTTACAACACTAACTATACTATGATGATGATGATTGGGGAATAATAGGTTATGGGTATGTTCCCTTATAGTTTCTCGTGCATGAGAACGGATATTGTGATGGTTACTCTCACCGAGATACGAGGTACCTGGGACCTATAGCGAGCTAGTTCCTAGGGGTTATTTCCTATTGCTTATACTGATTAGTTACTTTTTTATTACCATTGGCATATGGTATGGTTGGCTGAAAATTCAGTAGTTTTGACATTATTTTTAAAATCATTGATTCTTAATTATATCCCACATGAAAATCATTAAAATTTTTAAGTTGTATCTTTTAGAAATTGTAACTAGTATTTCCTGTTTATGAAAACTTGCAAGCATTTCATCTTTGAATGTTTATCACATAGAATCTCTTAGTGGTGGTATCCTACTGGGCATTGGATCACACCATACTTACACCCTTGGGTGTAAGTAGACTTGATTATTTTTTCCATAGGCTGGGTACAGTTTTTAGTGCCAGTTATTCTGGTTTCTAGTAGGTCCTTGGTGGTGAAGTCTTGTGGATATGGCTTGAGGGTGTTGTCCCTTTCCAGGTTTGGTGCTGGTTATGGTGGCGACCAGATTCGGTTCGTGACAAAAATGATCTGGCTGCACATCCTTATCCTGTGTTGTCATGTTTATTAAAGGTAAAGGATTGAACCTGGAAAATTAAATGTAAAATGAAATGGAACTTATATTTGATCACTTCCCAATACTTGGTCTTCTAAGCCGGTATTTGGGGTAGGATGCCTTGGGTATTGATTTTCCCTAAATATAGCTTCCTCTAGTCATGTTATCTTTCTATTTAAGATTATTCTAAGGAGTGTTCAAGGATATTATAGACCAATGTCAGCACGATGTCCTCATATTGTATGCCAGAAGGGTGGCGACGACTATGCTCCAGACATGGTGGGCCCTAAGTTGACAGTCTTACCTCCAGGAGTCTAACTCAAGGCACCACCTTCTTTACCTAATTTGGGAATTGATTCCCATGTTCATGTTAGTTTCCTACCTCTGATACAGTTCATGGATGGTGCTCTACGGGTTGCACCTATGATGGGTGATCCGACTCTTGAGTCCCAGCAGCAACATCCTCCTACTTTCTCAGAGGATGGTGGTTAGTAGGTAGTTGATTCATGGCTAGAAAGAACCTTATCTACCTTTGAGCATATGAAAATGCCTCTAGAGAGGAGATTCAAGCTTCTTATATACATTCTTTGGGACTCATCCAAACATTGGTGGGATGTGATTACCCTGAATGGTCATCATCGTGGCTTGTTATGGGTTGATTTCTTGGCTTCCTTCTATGAACAATTCTTTCCTCTGACATTGAGATCTCACAGAGCTAGAGAGTTCATGCATCTAGAGCAAGGTTCTATGTTAGTTATGGAATATTCAGCATGTTTCATGAAGTTGCAGAAATTTTCACCGCTTATGTCTAGTGATAAGATTTTTCATGCTAGATGTTTTGAGGATGGGATCCATTATTCCATCCGTATACAGTTCAATGCCTTTCACCTGCCTACCTTTTCTGAGATAGCCAATCAGGCTCTTATCACTGAGCACAACTTGAGGGATGAAAATAGTACTTGGTATAAAGGATCAGTACCGTATCAAGCCAGTATTTCTTTTGATGTCAATAAGTGTTCCATCAAGGTTTCTCATTAGGGAAGTGACAACCAGAGTTTTCGTTTCGACATCTCTAAAGTGTGTCATCAGTGTAGATGATGGGGTCATTCAAAGCCTCAGCGTAATAAAGTTTCAGACTTGAAATCCTATGAGGAATCTTCAACATTTATATAGGACCTTTCCACTAGATTTGAGTGTAAAAGGATTTGCACCATCTCCACCTTCAAGAGCAAGTTATTTTACGTCGTGTCAGGTAGGAAGATGGAATTGCACCGGCAGGTCTAGCTGAGGAGAAGGTTGTGTCTATCGTATCCAGACTCCTGATAACTAATAACACCAATAGAGTAGTTATGATCATGGTAGTCCATCTATTTCATAGAGACATGGATCAGGTCAATTACATTCACTTCAACCAATACCTAAGGATCAGGTTGTCAGGCCATCTACAGTACGAGGTACTATTCTAGAAGCCTCTACTGTAGTATATATTTAATTGATATAGGTGCTTGAAAATATTTTATCTCTATATCTACCAGCCTGGTAAAGCGGGACCAAAGCATCATGGGATAGGTGGAGTGACCACCCATATTGAAAATCTATTTAGGGATGATTAGGGTTTACATAAGGCTGATTTCCCTCTAGTAGTGGATCATTTCAGGGATGTATTTCCTGATGATTTTTTTGGATTACGTCCTGAGAGATAGGTAGGTTTTATAATCGAGCTTATTCTAGGAGTAACTTTAGTGTCCATTTCTCCATATAGGATAGCACATGTAGAGCTTCAAGAGCTCAAGCAGCATTTAGAGGATTTAGAGACCAAAGGTTTTATACAGCCCAGTACATCCTCTTGGGGTTCGCCTATGTTTTTTTCTAAGAATACAGATGGAACCTTATGTCTATGCATGGATTATAGAAGGTTGAACCAGCTTATAGTCAAGAACTTATATCCACTTCCTCGAATAGATGATCTATTTCACTAGATCTAAGGAGAAAAGGTCTTCTCTATGATTGACTTGAGATCGTGTTATCATCATGTGCGAGTCAAACCAATAGAAATTCCTCATAAAACATTATATAGCATATATGGTTTATATGAGTACCTTGTTATGTCGTTTGGTCTTATGAACATGTCCTCCATTTTAATTTCTATAATGAATAGGGTTTTCCACCCCTATTTTGACTCTTTTGTTGTAGTCTTTGTCGATGACATCTTAGTGTATTCTTGCACTCGTAGATACCATGCTAAAACATCTTGAGATCATTCTAAGTACACTGAGAGAGCATTTGATGTACACCAAGATTTCTAAGATCCACTTCTGGATCGAAAAATTACACTTCTTGGGTCATATAATATCGGAATCAAGAGTATCTATTGACCTAGAAAAGGTTAGTGATGTAGTTTCTTGGGAGTATCTCAACAACATGTTTGACATATGGATTTTCTTATGGATGAATGGATATTACAGATGTTTTGTACAAGAATTATCACATCATATTTCACCTCAACCTAGCCATAAAAATAAGGGTGTCAAGTTCATATGGTCAGAATCATGTGAGAAATACTTTCATAAGATGAATGGGAGGCTTGTTTTGGCACATATTCTGACACTTATGGAGCCAGGTATAGGTTATACCATATTTTGTGATGCATTAGGAATTATCCTAGGACTATTGATGATGAAGGAGGAAAAAGTCAATGTGTATGGATTTCAGAATTTGAGGACTCATGAGAGAAATTACCCAATGAAAAAACCTTGACCTAGCAGCAGTTGTACATACCTAACATTTCTAGAGACATTATCTATTGGGTGAGCAATATTTGGTGTACAAGAACCCCAAGAACCTAAAATATATCTTTTCACAGCATGACTTGAACCTCGGACAGTGAAGATGAGTTGAATATCTACAATACTTTAATTTTGTACTTTCCTATATGCCTAGGAAGGTTAATGTAGTTACAGATTCACTAAGTCAAAAACTAAATCATAGGTATTACGGGAAGCCAGTGATGAATGGAAGTTAATGGACCTATTTTCTAAGCTGTACCTGGAGTTTGATGATAGTAACGACAAATATTACCTCTTCTCTTTTCAAGAAGGTGAAGAGTATTTTGTTTTCAGATCTTGAAGGCTTGGTACTCTATGAGAGTGTATTAGAAGATAAATTGCCTCCAAATTGGTCTGTGGACACAGATGATAGCCTACGTCTACATGGACGTATCTAGGTTCCTATAGATATGAGAGAGGAGTTGATGAAAGAGTACCACACATCGTAGTGAGCAGTTCATCTTGGTATCTCCGAGATTTATCGATATATGGGATGCCAATATTGGTTTCCTGGGATGAAACATCAGATAGCAGGATTTATCACTAGGTGTTCCACCAGCTAGCAGATAATGGTAGAGCACTAGAGACCTGTAGGCTTGATAAATCCGCTTCCAGCCCCAGAATGAGAATGGGAATATGTTTCTATGGATTTCTTAGCCAGCTTACCTAGGTCGCTGAGGGGTATAAATTCTATCTGGGTATTCATTGACTGACTAATGAAATCATCCCACTTCATTCCTATTTGGGAGACTTTCTCAGTTGATGAGTTGGGAAAACTATATGTTCATGAGATCATAAAACTACACATGGTTCCTCATACTATAGTTTCAGATTGGGATACACATTTCACATCATGGTTCTGGTAGGGATTTCATAAGGCTATGGGAACATAGGTAGTTATAAGAACATCTTTTCACCCTCAGACTAATACAAAATCGGAATGAAAAATACCAGTTCTAAAGGATATTCTATAAGCATGTGTCCTTGATTTCAATGGTTATTGGGAAGATCATATCCCTCTCATTGAGTTTTCCAATAATAATAGCCTTCAGTGATAATTCATATGGATACTTTTGAATCCTTGTATGGTAGGTCATGTTGTTCACCCTTGTACTAGCTAGAGGTAGGTGAGGTATCCATACTAGGACCTCGTCTCAATCAGGAGACTTCGGAGTAGGTTTAGATGATTAGAAAGCGTATGAATACCACTCAGTCTAGAAAAAAATCTTATGTTTATCACCATCGATGAACTCTTTAGGTTGATGTCAGGGATCGTGTTTTCCTTTGGGTATCTCCTAGGCTTAGGCATAGATGATTATAGAAGTAGGGAAAGTCATTGCCTCATTATGAAGGGCCTTTTGAAATTATAGAGAGATTTGGGTTGGTATCCTATCAGTTACTACTAACTCAGAGGTACTATTAAATGCATGATGTTTTCCATGTTTCATAGCTTCTCCAGTAACATATTGATCTGTATCATACCTTTGATTCTGAGGAAATTGAGTTAGATGATGAAAATACGTTTGAGGAGTATCAAGTACACATTTTTTATTGGAGCATGAAGGCTCTCTGAGGTTGGTCTATCCATTTAGTATGGGTGTTATGGCAGCACGACCGAGTATAGTATGATACTTGGGGAGGTAAGTTGACGTACAAGAAAAATGGACATATTTTTTCCCATAAAATGTTTCTCCAAACTTGGAAGTTCAACTCGGGGACAAGTTCTTTTAAGGGGGGAAGATTTTAAGAACCCATTTTGTCACTTAGTTATGGATCCTTTATATTTGTGTATAACTATTTAATTTGGACCTAATATGGATTCCTAATGGGTTAGTAAAGATATCAGGGGTGTTCGAGGAAATTTCAAAGCCTAGAACCCATCTTTTTGGAAAAAACTAGCTTGGTGCATGGTTTAGTGTAAACTATTCAAGAATGCCGCATGGTTTGGAAAACCGTGTGGATTATGTTTTTCTGGATAGAGCCACCCCATACGGTTGGTGGATGGACATCTAGCCTAACCGTGAAAGAACCCCTTCTTCCTAGGTAATCATGCACGGTTTTTTCATAGTTTTTTCAATCGTACACAGGCCATTTTTCTGGGTAATTTGACGATTTTTCCCTTAATAATATAATTAGATACCCTCTTCTTCCCTAATTTGAGTTTTTGTAGGATTCACCTCCATGTATCTCATTTTGGAGTTTTTGGAAATCCAAAGCTATGGATTCAAAGATCACTTTCTTCTGGGATCTGATCTACCTTCTGTTCATCATATTGGATGAATAATAGTAAGTACATGAGTCCTCTTGAGCCGTTCTCCTTATCTTTTTCTCTCAGCCGAGTTATCAGAGTACGTGTGTTTTTCTCTTTTTTAGATCTACTGTGATCTGAGCCAAATCAAAGGATAATAAAAGTGGAGAAGGATTTTACAAGACTAAGTTGGGTGTTCTATAACTCATCACTCGTGTTTTTTTATTATTGAATTATTGTGTGGGGCCCACCAATTTCCTCGGGTGTCATTAATAGAATTTATATTCCATGCTTATAATCATTAGAACTGCATGGTTATGAAATTTACAAATATGTGATTAGTTTTTAGTGGTTATGCTCATAACTCGATTCATCCCTTGTAGGATGTTATGTCATAATTGTTGTTTAGTGTTTGGACACATTTGCACCACCGTTCGGGTGTGCCTTGTCTTTGCCATTCTAAGGGTAAGCTTTCCTATATCAAATGGATTTTTAATATTGTAAATTTCGTAGTGGAAAGTACCATGTATGAATTACACATGACCCACCTAAGGTAAGTGCTTAAATTGATGATTAAATGTGAAATGGAAATTGGTAAGTATATTATGTATATGAATTGACCAGAATAAATGTGAATGATTGATATATTTCATACCTGTAGAACCCCTTTCCACATTAATGGAAGGTGGCAGAATGAACCTTAATTATTGAATATGACTTAAATGGAATTAATAAAGGTTTTATGCTACTTGTCCTTATCACACTAATGAAAGTAAAGGATTGAACCAAATGTACTTATTTATTAATTATGACTTGATTAAAAGGTTCCATGATACTTGAACTTATCACACTAATGAAAGGAAATTCATGAACCAAATGAAATATTACATGACTTCATAATCAAATAGGAGTGTCTTGACTTGAGATTGCCTTGAATTCTGATCATAGAATTCCATGATCACTCGGTAACCCCATTCTGATTCAAGGATACAGATTTATTAGGTTGAGACCCACATAGATCTCAATCCTTGTCTATTCTTGAATTCCTGTTATGACACCGTAAGATCCATTCAATATCATTATAAAATGACTTGGATGCACTCCTTGGATCCATCATTGACATGTAGGTGTCATGGTTATAGCCCATAGGTCCCTATCTCTAGTTAGCCCCATATTACATTGGACAATCACCTTGGATTCAATAGGCTCCTTGTTATGGAATGTCTTGGAATATTCTCCTTTTATTACACTCTTTTCCCATACCAACCTACAGTTATTACTAAGTTGGTGACCCATGAGGTCTACTTCACCTTAGTTATTACCATGGGACTTCACCATGAAATATAACTATAGGTTTCCTTGTTACATCATGCAACCTTCACTTTCATTAACATGAGACTTATTTATAAACTAGTAATGATCAGTTAATGGAATGGTTATGATCAGACGCCATTAGAGGGATGAAGCAGGTACTTTGGTATTTAGTTACATTGTATTTATTTACTTTATATATTCATGCTTTCATAGTGTTATATTTCCATTACATGGGCCAGCTGTTATAGACACCATTGGTGGTGGCCCACTAAGATTTATCTCACACCCTCTTCTGGAAATTTTTGGTACCCTGGGTAGAATACATGGTTGCAGGTGTTGACAAAGGGAAGCATATAACTTTGAACACTTTATTGCTTGCTATTTAGTATGGATATTGATAGTAGAGGAACGAGTTGGAACTTAGGATGGTTGGGATAACATTTTATATCCTTTATCCTTATGTGGAACATGTTATTCCTGTTATTTTGTATCCATGTTTTCTATTTTTCTAGTGACATGAAATATCATCAGTTGTTGAATGTTATTCCAGTTATTTCTGTTATTGTTATGGTTGTATCTTTTTCATTGTGCATTCTGTTTACTTAAATTTCTTCCACTATTTACCTATGTCTATATCTATCCGCTATGCTACACTTTAGTGATGAGGTAATAGTCCTCCCATGGACTCACCCTAGTCCCTCACTACTAATCGACACCCTCTGGAATTCATGGAGATGTGCATAAGGCCATGTGGCCCTCTGAGCTCGGGGCATTGGTTTAGTGGCATCTAGGCCCAGGACATCACAATATTTTCATGGAACATCATGTTTCTCTATATGTGCATGGTTATTATTCATAAAACAGGTTAGCTTACCTAATATGTCTAATATATGCTCATCTCCAACACTAGTTGTATTGGATTACTCAGTAGGGAAATCTCTATATTTGAAATGAATATTTACACCACTCCTTTCACCATGTGACATTTCTAAATAATCAAATATATTAGATTACCTCATAAGAATATGAATTTTAAATCATATTATATAATTTCTAATATGTTATAACACTAAACATAAATTAAAAATTTATGAATAGATAACATTATAATCATAAACTTGGTTTCTTTTAGAATATACTTAAATAATAAAAATATTTTCAAATATTTTATAATTGTTCAAAAATATATTGTTAATAAACCAATTTATATCCCCTAGAAGTGTCCTACTAGTTATGTTGTATCAGGCCCACTAATCATGCACTAATGACAATCAACTTGATACCCAATCTTCCTCGTTCAGAGTTTTTACCCTTAGGATCATCTGTGCCACAACCAAACCTACTCACTTGTATCCAGATAGGAATATATTTTATAAGATAACCACACAATCTCTAATTTACCAAAACAGGTGATATTAACCTATACTAAGACTTATCCTTAGAGTATATAACAGTGTTATGTTCTCTAATCTATGTTTATCGTAATCTAGTTCCCAATAATACTACTAAATGTTCTCTAATACCAACTACAATAATCCCAGTCCAATAAACCAAATTTGGTGTCGAATTTGTTAAATTGTCATAAGATATAAGGGAATACATAACCAAGGAAATATCCATTTATAAGTATTGAAGTACTAGATATATAGATGATTCCCATTTTAGATAAGAAATAAAATATAAAACATATTAAAAGTAAGTATTCTACATCCTTGAAACTCATTCAAATATTCTTTATTCATATCATGGGTAAAGGAAAAAATAAGTATTATCTCAAATTATTAGTAAGTATTGCATGCAGTGGAACCTATCATGAGTAAATAATTAATAATAAATATAGAATTTTAGATAACTAAAAACACATTTCATTTAATCAATACTTGAGAACAAAATTCATCCATAGATAATATCAATTTAATAATCTTAGGGATAATATTAAATAAATACTCAATGAAGGAAATTTATAATGTTTTACATATTTATTAAGGCCTTATGCCTATATACTTTAAAATATGGGTAGGTATATTTCAAAACCCATATAATAAGGCTATCCAACAAGTTTTTCTCATGAGACCTATCGATTCATCAAGGGGTTATCTATAACTCGGAACTACATATAGTTGTATGTATAATGAATTAATTATATATTAAATGATAAATTTAACTCATAAAAAATACGAACTATCAATAAATATATGTATTTAGTAAGGAATATTTAATATCATGATTTCCTTAATTATTCAAAAAAAAATTCATATTAAAACAATATATATATAAAGGCTTTATAGTTTAATAAATAAGCATACTCACGATACAATGAATATGGATATGAAAGAGATATATAATTTCTAACAAAATATGACCATTATAAAGTGATTATTTCAAATAAAATTTAATTAAAAAAATAATAATAGATAAAATATTTCCATTAATTCTTTATAAATATATGTTTTGTAATAAAATCATGTATTTCTTAGAATATAAGAAAATAGAAGATAAAAATTAAAAAACTTAATTAAATAATTTTCTTTGTAAAACCATGGGAAACTTTTATAAGAATATAAATAGCATAAAATGGTTATGGTGATAGTAAAATATGTTAATCATGTATATTTTAAAAATAAACATTCATTTTTAATTTTTGAAAAGAAATTTTAAAATGAACCTTTCATAGAGTATTAGAAACATTCCTTTTTATCTTTGAAAATGAAGCCAAAGATGAAATTTTATGTCATGAATGAATTATTTAAATAAATATAAAGGACTTGTAAAAAGAATTAATATATATATGTATATGTATATAGAAGAAATATTCACGATCAAGAAGAGAAATAAGATAATATTTTCTTTTAAACATTTAATTTTATGATTAGAGTGAAAAAAAGAGGAAATGTTAGAAGAAACTATTGAAAATAATTAAATATCTAGATGAGAAGAATATATCGGGGGCTTATGTTTGATATATTAGAATATTACTTTAAGTTAAATATATACAATCCCAAAAATGAGATTGTTAAAATAAATTCAAACCTATTTGGTAACTATTGAATTATAACACCTTGAAATAGTAAACTTGAATTGAAACATTAAATACCAGGAATAAATAGATATTCATGTTAAATATAAATAAGGAGAATTATATACCCCATATAAAGTAAAATAGGTTTGTATTACAAAATTTTTCTCAATAATGTGGAAATTGAGACAAAAACTCCTTACCTCAAACTTCTACTTAGTGCAACATGATTTAACCTCCTATGTAATAAATTTAGATGTATTATAATGATATAAAATAACCATATACATATATATGATATCATATAGGAACCACTTATAACATCTTATAACCTTTTTTTTAACAATCATTCATTATTATCATTGTTTTCGGTGTTAAATAAATCATTTTTATGTATCTTTTTATTTGATTTATGGAAATTTTTTATTTATATTGGTTTTATCTTATCAAAATTTTAAATCATGATATAAAAATAATAAATATTCATTATATTAATATTTATAATCATCTGTGAAAAGAATACATGAAAAATGATTACATCACTTCATAGAGGTGGTAGTACACACATACGCATGAGCGATGTTACCATTTTTTAAAAAGTGAAATGGTAAGAAAGTACATGATAAATTACATTTCCATAATCATAATTAAGTTATTAAAATCATATATATTCATTATTTATATCATTATAACCAACCATGTGAGGCGGTGATGGAAAACAAATCACATCGATTCATGATGAGGTAGTTTCTCCTACAAAAAATTGACGGTTTTGTTTCCAATTTTATGGAGAAAGAGATGGATAAATATTATTCAATAAAAATAATAACGTATAATTATATGGGAGATTATGGTGTTCTTATTTTATAATGTTAAATAAAATATATAATGTGGTAAAATAAGAAGAAAATTAAAGTGTTCAGTTAAGAAGATTACCTCTTCTTTGAAAGAGCACCTCTAGATCTCCTCTTAAGAACTATGGGGTTGGTATCTTGATGTGAAAATAACCTCTAAAATGTGGATGAGGATTTTTTGTGGATATTTTTCTAAAATTTAGGTTAAGATAAAATGGATCAATAGGTGTTAATAAGTGAGGGGAGGAGGTGCCCATTTATAATTGAGGTGGGTAGCACACTTGTAATTTTTCCAAGATTTAAAATATTATTAAATAAATTTATTAGAAAAATGTCTCCAAATTGAGTCTATTTATAAGATTATATAATATAGGTTCAAAATAAATTCAACTAATAGGATTTAAAACATGTTTTGTGTTATTTTAACCCTTAATTTTTAGATTAACCCCCAATAAACCTATTTAAAACAAAACCATAGTAAAAAATATCATTTTTACTTTTTATAATGAACAAAAATGAAATTAAACTCATTAAAAATTTGGAAATGATGATTGATAATATTTTAAAAAATCAACAGATTCCATTACTATAAGTGTTTGAAATTAATTTAAAAATAATCCCATAAAACTTGATGAAAACATTTTTCCATGAAAATGAATTTAGAATTAACTCAATGAATAATAATAATAATATATAAATATAAAATTAATATATTTAGATATATAGTATATAAATTTAATTTAAATCATTAATTATTAGATATCTTTTCAATTAATTAAACTGTAAAAATAGTATGCACTTAAAAACATTTTTTGAATAAATATACCTTTTTACCTAAAAATGATATTTTATTTATTTATATCAAATTGATAATAAATACATGGTTAATTATAAATATTATAATATAATATTATAAAAAATGAAGATTATTAAAATATTACATTGTCAATTATTCATAAAAGTTTATTTCTAATGGAAATTTTCATAAAATTCATTCTAGGATTATATTGACATAGAAAGTTCAAAATAAATATTCATCCTTTAAAATTAGATTTTTTGTTCCAAAATTTCATAACCCAAACCATCGAGGCATGCTTGAATGGCGATAATCTAAGTGTGACTAGCCCAATCTATCCTCTAATAGGCTATGTGAAAGTGACCAGTGTCATGTTGGCATAACCCATACATGGGAGGCATTAGCCTAATGTACCTGTACACACGCACATGTCTCAAATCCCATACAATGTTTAGAATTTAAAAATAACTAATACCATAAATTCATTCGCAACATCTATCTCACATTAGAGTATGAAAAAATTACTAAAATCTATAAATGTTCCAAATACAATCCCAACCAAAAACTATAGAGTATCCGACCTGCTCAGAAGGACAGGATCATTGTCAAAAGAAACAACCTAAAAACACTTTAATCTATTTAGCACAACTATGATTCACCTTATCCTTGTGCACCTAGTAAACCATCAAAAGGGTCATCATATATATAAGATACAACATGTGTGATCAGATCCCATATATATGTGAGTATAAAATTACCCAATAGGTTACCCTAAAATTACAAATCATAAAACATCAAGTGTGGTAAACTCATAATGGTAATACAAAAAACTAGATATAATCATAATAGAAAACTGATCTCAAAATGCCTCAACCAATACTACAATCCATAAGAAACTTCTTTAGGCTTCTAGGAAATTCTTGTTCTGGGAGTACTCACTCCATGAGCCTTGTTAACTCTAGTGAAACTCATCCACGAGGTCATGATCATTAGGCCCTACACAAGAATTACTCATTAGATCTTTAATTATCTCATCATCCAAGTAGGGGATCACACCTAGGACCATTTGGGGACACCATAAATCCTACTAGATCTACCTACTAGATAGGGTATTGATACCCTATTCATGGTGTTCATGCTGATACTATGAACCCCACCTAAGAATGTAGAGGATCCCACACTAGTCCAAGAGTGGGATGCACCGAACTCTATCTACTACTGCACCCATAGAGGGGATCAGAATCCTATGTTGAGGATGTAATACTGCACTTTAACCTCATGAGACTCAACTGAACCTGGTCTATACTGAAGAGACGAAAGTCTCCAAGCCATCTCTAAGGAATGAAATGACGTTTACATAGGGTATGCAGCACGTACTACTAAATCTAGACATGACCATGTTTATGACCATGTTCCTCTTCCCATGATTTTGTACCTAGGATTGTGATTGTGTACTCCTAGTTGTGTCAGAGTACATGACTTAGCCCGTGTACCTTAGTTGTTTCGGAGTACATGGATTAGCCCATGTACTCAACATGTTCACATGTATAATTTAGGATACATGAAAAGCGATCAACTAAGGCCACATGGCATGTGGTGGGGAACACACGACATTTGATCCTTATCTCTTCAATTAAAACCCTAGAACCAAATTTGGAGGGTCCCACATGTCTTGTATTTATGGATTACGCACTGTGTGCCATGTAATTTTATAAATTTTTTGGTTCCTTCACACATCATATAAATACATCACCACCACCATATACCTCACTAGGAAAAATGTATATGGGTTTGGCCAACCCTCATCATCACCACTCATTGGAAACTGGGCCTCAATTCAGTCAGAAATCATTTTTCTTAGCCAAACCGTCTCCACAACAAGTTGTTGTTGTGTATCCACTGGGAAAATGGAATATGTTAGTTAGATCCTGATCCTCCTTATATATTACTCTAGTATCTCACCATGATCAAAACCTATATTCCAAACCAATCCCTATGTTATTGATCTATTATGCCAAATAATGGTCACACAATGATCAAATACTTGACATTCATTGAGTCATGGGCTAAAGAAATTTCTCGTGATGAAAGTGCAAAGAAACATGGGAGAAAACAATAAATTATAAACACAAGGAATGATCCTTGTCCTTTTTCATTTCAACCTCAATATTTTTTCATATAATATATAAATTAATAGGAATAATCAACAATAAAAAATAATTCAACCGTAAAATAAATCAATCTTCAATGCATAAATCAATTTCTGTATTTGGAATTGATCCAATTTCGACATAGGATAAATAAATGGTTTGAATCTAGATAAATCCAACATACTAAATAGATTTTATACTGTTCACAGATGAATAATGATTCTTCATTAATAATATTGATGAGATCCATGAACTCTTTTGGCATAAATGATTTGTACAACATAGATCTGATCCGCCAATATAATTTCATTCACTAATGTATCTCCAAAAATACTCACTAGGTCTATATTATTATGCAACTTACTCTAAGACATACGCATAACATTGTATTTAAAGAGTATGGATTTATTTTTTTGTGTTAATGAAATAAAAAAAATTAAAAAATTTATTTATTTATTTTTAGTGCATGTGAGAACTTTTTCACAAACACGTGATTCCGACAAAGGTTGTGTTGAACCTAGGTTAAAACTCATTTTATAAACTAAAATGTGGCCTCAAATTTCTAATCTAAGACTCCATTAGATATTTATTTCACTTTTTTAGGCAAACTATACAGGTATGATATTAATATATTTAATTTTTTCCAAATATATATTCCTTAATCATCAAGAAACAAAATCAAACTTCGCCTCAATGCCTAGATCTGAAAATATTACTATATATATTTCAAATATTTTCATAAAAAAGACTAAGACATTACATTATCCTATCCTTAGGTCTTTTTAACCCAAAAATAGAAAAATAATACTAAAAATATATAGATAATGACCTCACATATTAGTCTCCCACTCCCAGGTGCTCTCCTGAAGATTCCCATTCTATAACAAGACATGCACTGAAGAAATAAATCACCTATAGAGTATATTATCCTACTAATCCTAAATTTCTAGTGGTTACTCTGCAAATTTAGCTCCATCCTTGATTTACAGCTTACCCTAATCAATAACATGAGATGGATCATGTATGTAACACCTCATCTATGATACATGGGAGACATCGTGCACCCCATCCAATTATAGTGGTAGGTCGAAGTAATACACCACCTCACTATCCCTATTAAGTATTAGGAAAGGTCCCATGAAACTTAGAGACAACTTGTTTCCCTAACCAAATCATGGAAATATATATTTAGGTGAGACCTTTAGCAACACATGGTCTCCCTCCTAGAACATCAAATGCATCAATCATTAGTCTGCATAGGACATATAATGGCTCTCTATAGTCCTCGTATGCTCCTGGATGATCTTTACCTTATCTATCATAGCTTGAACCAACTTTGGGACCATGAGTTCCCACTCACCTAGATCATTCCAACAAAGTGTTAACCTTCAGTTTCACCCATATAAGGCCTCAAATAGTTCTATACTAATAGTGTAATGTAGCTATTTTGGTATGCAAACTCTACTAAGGGTAGGTGATCCTCCCAAATATGGCCAAATTCTAACATGAAAGATTGTAATATTTCCTCTAGAACATGGATAGTCCACTGAGCCTAGTTGTCAATATGGGGATGAAACTCCATGGTCAAATTCAAATGAGACCCAAATTTTCCATGTAATCCTCTCCATAATCATGACGTGAAGTGAACATCATATTAAGAAATCATCATTGAGGTAACTCCATGGATTTAGACTATCTCCTATTCCTAAATGAATCCTAGGATCTATATTGAAATCTAGACTTGTATAGGTAGGAAGTTGGCCAACTTGGTGAGTTGGTCTACGATCACCCAGATAGAATTATTTCCTCTTGACATACTTGGTAACCTCATCACAAATTCCATATATATCCCATAAAACTTACACTTTAACACCTCAAGGGGTTGAGATAAATCCATTAGAACCTTATGCTCAGTCATCACATGCTGAAAAGTGAGGAATGGAGAGAAAAACTCTGCTACAAACTTCTTCATACCTGACCACCAAAACTGATGCCAAAGGTCCTGTTACATCTTCTAAAAATTTGGATGTACCGCAAAGGGGGGTATATGAAATAGCCTCATATCCTCCTCCAAAACTGTCATTGGTTCCTTCATTTTCCTCTAAAAATGATTAAATTATCCCCACCTTCATAAATATCATTAGGAGCATGCTTAGTGGATATCTAAGTATATAAAGTCTCATAGTCGATATCTCTATGAGGAGATTCTTGAACATACTATAAAATTAGTGGGGTAGAAACCATCACCTTAAGATATAAAGAACCATTTTTTCTACTAATTACAACTACAATGAGGCTAACTGCTTCGACACCTCATCCAATAACTTAGAATAAGATCTCCTACTAAGATAATCTTCCACCATGTTCCCCTTCCCTATAGTATTTACTATTTCAAATTAATATTCCTATAGGAACACTAGACATCACATCTATCTTAATTTAAGATACTTCAGAGAGAAAATATTGTTAAGATTCTTCTGGATAGAGTAGATGATAAACCACTCTCCCATAAGGTAGTTTCTCCACATCTTCAGGGTGAAGACTAATGCTGCCTACTCAAGATCATGAGTTGTGTAGTTCTACTCATGTAGTATCAGCTGCTGAGGTCCTTAGCCAATCAAATTCTATCTCTACATTAGCAAAAAACCAAGTCTAGTCTTTGATGGATTGTAGAAACCTACGTATTCAACACCCTCCTCCTAAAATTTCAATATGGTTGTACTTATCATCCTCTACCTCGACTCTTGAAAAGACTATTGGCACCTTTCCAACAAAATGAATGGTTTACCATTCTGAGTCAAAGTATTCAATGGTGTATATATCATTAATAAATATGGAAAAATATCTAGTAGTAGCCTTCCAACCCAAGGAATATATATACCTTTCTCATTCTCTTGGGTGGATCCCAAGCTAAAACTACTGAAACCTTGGTCGGGTCCACTGCTACACCATCTGCTAAGATGACATGTCCCAGAAACTAAACCTCTAAAATATAGAACTAGAATTTCAAGGGCTTCCTATAAATTTGGTTCTCTCAAAGTGTTTCTAAACCCATCCTCAAGTTCCCCATGTGCTCCACCTCTGACATTGATTACACTAGGATATCAACAACCACAACCACCATAAACTTATCTATGAAAGGATAAATGATCTAGTTCATGATTCCCATGAACATTGTTGGGGTGTTAATTACATTTAATGGAATCACCATGTACTTATAGTGACCATAGTGACATCCGAATTTCATCTTCGGTATATCCTCATCCCATACTCGTAGCTGGTGATAGAAAAATCTAAGTTCGATCTTTGAGAACCATCATGCCCCTCTCAACTAAATGAAGAGGTATTTGATCCTCATTATTTGATACTTATTATTCAATGCCACTTGGTTCAGGAACTGATAATCTACACACAACATCAAGCTCCCATACACCTTCTTATTAAACAACATTAGGGCTTACAAGGGGCAAACAATGGGTCTCATTGATCCCTTCCTCTCCAAGTCCTCCAACTACACCCTCATCCTATGAAACTATGTAGGATCCAACTGATATGATAGAATCAATATTAGTTCCATACCAAGGTGTAAGTCAAATGTGTAATTCTATCTCTTAAAGGGGAGGTAATCCTCATACATCCTCAGGAAATACGTCATCATACTCCACCACCACCATGAAAAACTGGTATCCTATAGCATCCCTTACTCCAAGGGTCATGTTAGCCAACTGATGAGTAATCAACAACACTATACAATGTATGAGATCATATTTATCTTCTTATATTTCCTTCTCACTCATAAATGAAAAATGCATCCCATCATCGTGGACACACTGTATCCTCAGCCTGAAACAATTAATCAAGGAATGATCTATGGATATGAGATCGTAAGGCCTCGTCACTACTACAAAGAGTTAAAATATGAAACCTTAACCTCTAAGAATCAGGAAACACTATCAGAAAAAGTTTTTGATTACTGAGTAACCTTCTATCGGAGTCTCTAAGTGCAAGGGTAAAGCCAAGGGCTCAACTGGGATCTCTAAGTCACACACTAGAGAAGTAGTGATAAAGGAGTTTCTCACACCCATGTGTTTCAGTACTAAAACTAAATTAGAGAATGCACATATCATACCTATAATCATTCTAGGAGCCTTGGGATCATTGGCGTCAATCTCTTGGATTTTTCCAAAACCCTATCCATCATCTCCTTTATCCTGGTATGGACCACCTGGGTTTTGGTGGTGGAAAAAAGTTCAAACCTCTTTCCACCACCTTCCACTCGACCGTCCCCACTACCACATCCACCCCCTTGTGGACCTCTATGATCCTACCTCTATATCTTCTTGGGCGGGCTCTCTAATATCACCCTATCATATATGAAACAAGTCATAAAATCCCATGCAATATGTCCCTGACCATCAGAAGAGAAACAATACCTCTTCCTCAACTAACTTGAGCCATCTTTTGAGCCCTGAACTATTGATACTCTCTCCTGGGATAATCTCCTAAAGGATATGGCATCCCCAGATCCCTGTGACTACCATCATCTTCCTATTATTTAGGTTTCATCTCTAGGGTTCCCAATACGAGTATCAATTGTTGGTGTCTACTCTTATAGGAATCTCTCCACTACTAAGGCCTTCTTGAGTACTCCATCATAGGTGGGAATTCATAGAGATATCAATGAATACCTTATATCTTTGAATAAGATCTATCCAAAGGTCTATGTCCTGAATAAAAAATCTCACACCATATCCAAGGAGTATCATGAGATATCAAAAAAACTCACCAAATGATTTTCCATAGTCATACTGCACTTTTATAGTTATAGAATCTCCTAGATGCTCACTAATAAAATGGGTCCAGATAAAAGAACTCCCCAAATAGATTCTTGAAGTCCGACTATGAGAGAGTTTTCTTGTCATGTAAAATTGAGTCATCAGACTCCACCATCACTCAACAGATCCCTGGAGAAGACTCACTATAAAGATGACCATATGATCTACATGCATACTCTTGAGGTGGAAAACTCAAGTGAATGCCTTTATCCATTCCTTAGCCACCTGGGAGTCTGAATAATCTCAAAAACTAGTAGGTTACTACCTATGGAACTCATGAAGTAGAATCATTGTATGTTCATCCTTATATGGTACTATCAGTTCTAACATCTACTCTATAGGTGGTGGTATTATTATAAAACAACACAGAGGTACCATCTTCTATACAGGTTAATGTACTCAAGCCTCATCACATGGTGAACCATCTTCATGATCACATAGTAGAATATTTTATGGATGTCTTCATAGAGGAATCTAGAAGTAAACAAGTTACACCATCATGACATGGAAACCAAATAACATTCTTATATGATGTATATACCAATGATTTCTCCCTAAAATACGATCTATATGAACTGAGTCAACAAGCAGGTTATTAGAGTCTTGGTGAATGGATATATTTGTTTTTTCTCCAATAATGAACACCCTGACCTAGAATCCAAACTCTAAACACTTTAATAATTCTTTAAAAAATAAAAAAGAAATATCACAACTAGATAAAAATATACACCATGTTCATTAGGTAGAACTGACCTACCATTAATACCACTCTTTCAGGACTCAACCTAATGGTTCCTTCCTAGATGGTGATAAGCTAAGTGAGACTACCCTAAGACCACCTCCAATTGGCTAAGGGATGGAAAAAACATTGAGTAGGCATAACCCATACATGGGAGGCATTATCCTAACATACCTATACACACACACACATGTCTCTATGCCCACACAATTCTAATAAAGTAAAAATAAGTGATACCATAAATGCATGAACAATATTTCTCCCATAAAAAAGTATGAAAAAAGTAATGAAAGAGATAATTCTTCCAAATATAATCCCAACCAAAAAACTACAGAGAGTCTAACATACCCAGAAGAAGGGGACCATTTTCAAAAAAAATCACCCTGAAAAAACCTTGGTCTTTCTATTCTAGCTATTCTTTTCATACTCTATATTCTCTTAGGACACCATCAAAAGGTCCATTTATTCATAAGACATGACACATGCAGGTAGAGCCTATACATGGGTGAGTATAACAATACACAGTAAGAAAACCTAAAATCACTAATAATAAATCATCAAGAATAATTAGCTCATCATAATAATACAATAATAATAAAAACACACTATACTCATATTAAACAACCGATATCAAGTAGTATCAACCAATATTGTTAGACATAGGATATTGACTCTGGATTCTGGGTAATGCTCATTCTGAGAGTACCCACTCCATGAGCCTTTATATATCTCATGATTCTCATCCAATAGTTCATTATCATCGAGAACTACCCAAGAATTACTCAGTGGATCTCTAAAGATCTCATCATCCAGGTAAGGGATCACACCTGGGGATAACGGGGACCCCAAAACCCTACTGGACCTTCCAACTAGATAGGGGATTGATGCCCTTTTCATGATGGTCACACTGATACCATGAACCCCACCTAGGAATGAGAGAGGATCCCACCCTCGTCCCACAATGGGATGCACCAAACTCTATCCAATTCTACACCCATAGAGAGTATGAAAATCTTATATTGAGGATGTAATGGTGAACTATAACCTTGCAAGAAAGGACCAAGGTATCAAAATCAACTAAAACTGATCTATACTAAAGAGATTAAAGGATCCAATCCATATATAAGGAATTACATATCATGTACTTAGGGTATAAAGCACGTACCAAAAAATCTGAACTTTCTTGTATATGTTCCCTAGTTCCTTTTTCTCTACCCATATACCTTGGGTCATAGATGTGTACACCTAGCCATGTCTAAGTGCATCGTTTAGCCCAGGTACCATGGCCATGTCTGAGTACAAAACTTACCACATGTAATCAACTCATACCCATGTATCATTCAGGATACACAATAATCCATTAACCAGAAACTCATGGAATGCAGTAGGGACCACACAATGTTTGATCATTATCTCTTCCATGGAAATACTAGTGTCATGTTTGGGGTACCACATGGTGTGTATCTTCTGATTACATGCCATGTATCATGGAAATTTATAGATTCCATGATTCTTTCATGTATCATCTAGATATATGTACACCACCGTAAATATCAATAGGAAACTTGTATTTGAGTTCGAATAACCCTCATCTTTAGTGTTTATCAAAAACTAAGACTTAATTCAATTAGAAATCAGTCCATTGAGCTGAACCATTACCACACCAAGCCATTGTCATGTATCCACTAGGAAAAAGGAATACGTCAATCTGATCCCAATACACCACCAATCATCCTTCACCATTGAAGCTTGATCACAAACTTCACTCATGATATTGATCTGTTCTACCGAATAATGATCATGGAATGATCAAATACATGGTATTCATCAATTCATGGGCCAAAGAAATTTCATGTGATGAATGTGAAAAGAAACATGGAAGAAAACCATAAACTATAAACATGGTGAATGATCCTAAAACTTTTTTCCTTTCATCCTCGATTTATTATCTTAAAATAGATGAAAAAATAATAATAATCAATAATAAAAATATAATTTGACCGAAAAATAAATCAATCATCGATGCAAGACTCAATTATTATTCATGGAATTAATCTGTGTTTGACATGAGATTATTAAATGGAATAAATCCACATAAATATAACATAATACCTATATTTTGGATTGATCATGGACATAGAATTATTCTATTTTGATTTTGTTGATGAGATCCATGGACTCCATTAGAATATAGGATCTATCCAGTACTGATCCCATCCTCCAATTTGATGTCGTTTTCCAACATCTCTCTAATGGATCCTCACTAGGTCTATAGGGTTATACATCATACCCTAAGATTTACCCATAATAGGGTATTTATAGAGTATGGATTAGGGTGATCACATTAATAAAATAAAATAAATAAATATTTTTATTTTTATCACTCATGATAACTTTTTCGCAAATGCGCAATGAAAAAAATGGTTATGTCATACTTAGGGTAAAAACAATGTTTTAAACTCAATGGTAACCTTAGATTTATAATAAAAACTCCTTTTCAGAATTGTTATTCTTTTTATAAAAAACTATGTGTTCATGATATTAATATATTTAATATTTTTTAAATATCAATTTTGGACTCACCGGGCTTTGGAATCTCATGCCGTCTTAGTGCCTGGATCTAAAAATATTACTAGATATATTTAAAATATTTTCATGGAAAATACTAAGAAATTACATATTAAATATTAAAATTTTCATTGTACTATAGTTTCATGAAAATAAAATGTTCACTTACTATAATTGAATCTCAGTTGTTATATTATTCCCTCATTAAAAAATTTCATCTATGAAATTTTTATGTATATTAGTTTTTAAAAAAATGAGGGTGTATTTTCATCATAACATCCTCAGGTTCCCACATTTATTACTCAAATTTTTTATTTCTCTAAATTACATTTACCAATTGATTCATATGATTACACTGCACTTATTCTATAGTATCATGAAAATGTATAGGCTCTTTATTGTAATATAGATCATGTTACAATTATATTTCTACATAGACGAGCACATACTTTAGGTCTGATATATACTTACTTAAAACTGATATATCAAAAACTTCATGTAATTTAGAGATTCTTGGAAAAATTTCCAATTGGTAATAAATAACTCTAATTCTTTTCAAAATTTCAAAATTTCAAAATGGATGATGTACATGGGTCCTAGTTTTCATTTCTTATTGAACCTTATAAAACTCTTCTAAGAATATGCTTTCTTGAAAACATGATCCATCACTTAAAATTACAAATATTAACTTTGGTTATTTGATTATATGTTTTTCTTACTTTGAGATAGTTTATATGGTTATGAATAGTATTTACCTTTAGTGTTGTCTCTCAATCATGTTCTAGACCTATAAGCTTCCTTTTAACATTATCATGTTAATAAGTTGGATTATGAAAACTCTTTACATATAATGCTTCATATGACACAATTTAAATACTTTAATGGAAGATATTATTTTAGGTTAACTCTACCAAAGTTAAACACTGATCCCACATACCATGAAAGAAATCTGATCATGGCCTCAACATGTCTTCTAATGTTTGAGTAGTTCATTTTGACTTTTGATTAGTTTGATGATGATATGAATTTCTCAAATTATTCTTGGTATCAAGATCTTTATGAATTATTTTATATAATTTTATTGTAAGACACATATCATTATTAGAAACAATTTAAAATGGTGCACCATGAAGACTTAAAATTTCCTTAATATAGATATGTTTAAGCTTCTCAAGTTGTAAATCTTCTCTTATAGTGAGGAAATGAGTGGATTTGGTAAGGTGATAAAAATATCCCAAAAAATCATTATTTATAAGAGTATTTGGAAATAAAATATTCTGTTTAATAGTTATATTACCATATTTCCACCTTGGAATAGGTATGTGTTTAATAAATATCTTAGGATATTGTATATCAGTCTTTACCTATTGAAAAATGAAGCTTCTTGGTACATAATTAGAAATTTCCCACTTCATATTATAACACTAAAAATGTTCCTCCAGATCCTTATAAATCACTGTACTACTAGGCTGTATAGAGATATTTGAGTAACGATAATCATTTAATAATTCCCTTTTCATCCCAAGTATAGATGGAGCATGTAGCCACATTCTAAATTTCATAACACTATCTTCATAAATGAAGTCTTCTAATTTTACATCATTCATTGATTTAATTTTCTTTTGAAAATTATCACCATTATGATGAGGCCTTTTTACATTATATAATAAATATGGTTTGATAATAATTTGAAAAGGGAGTTATGTTTCCCCTTAATAATTCCCATATCCATCATTAATGAATCTAGGAATATAAGATCACTGTGAATCCTAATTTTGGTTAGAGATCCATGATATTTTCTACTTAATATCCTCACTACCTTATTTACCTACCTCAAGTGGTAGTGTATTGAGGAATCATAATCATTTAGTAGAATGATTCATTGTATTTCCCTTATGTTTAGATCTTTCTCTAAAAATATATATTTTAGACTCTTATTATCAGTGTATATCTCACATATTTCACTATAGAGATAATGTCATCATATGATCAAAGAAAATATTATGGATTTCATATTAATATCATGAGTTTTATGGTTCTTTTCATGAGCCTTTAACTACCTTGATGCATTAGAAATAACTTTTTCATTCAACATAATGACGCAACCAAGCCCCTTATTTGATGAATCTATATACATCAAAAATCTATCATTTCTTAATGATAAAGTCAATATCAAATAATACACCAATATCCTCTTAAATTCTTCAAATTTTTTTTCTATATGAACATAACCTTTTATGTGTAATATTAGTAAATGGGTTGGACAATCAGGTAAAATTTTGAATAAATCACCAATAGTAACCTGCCAATCCAAGAAAACTATGCACCTCGATTATTTTCATCGGTGTAGACTATTCTCTTACTATATTTTTCTACAAAGGATCTATTAATATTTCATCCTTATAGAAAATATATCCAATAAAATAATCTTCTAAATATATAATTCACACTTCCTAAATTTTCCATATAACTCTTTTCCTATAAGAGTCTAAATAATAATCAATAAGTGATTCTTGTGGTCCTCATGAATTTTAGAGTACACCAAGATACCATCAATAAGTTCTAAAAAAAATCATCAATATTTTCCTTCAATACTTAGTTCATTGGGTCTATAAAAATTGACAGTGAATTAATCAATCCAAAGTTTATTACTCTAAATTTAATATTCATTCCTCAACCAAAATACAATATTTGGATTATATTAATTCTTTACTCAGAATGGATGATACCCAGAATGAAGGTCAATCTTTGAAAAATATTGAGCTCACTAATGTTAATCTAACAAGTCATCAACATGAAGTATTTGATAATTTTTATTTATAGTAATAACATTGATTTCACTATAATCAATGCAAAACCTCAAAGATATTTATTTCTTATTAAAAAAATAATAAGTCCTACTCTATTCGGTCAGAATAATATAAAGTATCATAATAGGGATGAATTGTTTATTTTCAATAATCCTCACTGATTTTGACTTTTGAATCCTTTTTGGATTTATGCAGATATGTAGTGTTTTCTTTTGTAAAAATTATGAGCATCAAATAAATAGAAATAAAGAACAAATCCTATTTATAGTGGTTTGGTGAACAATAATCCCCTAGTCCACTCCACCAAAACACTCTCTGTGAGTTTGTAGGATTTCACTAGAATGGTCCTCTTATCATGAGACCACAAATCCACAACTAAGTACAGATAGTTGAATCCTTTACAAAAAGTGTAAAAATATCCTTCTGGTTTATTAATTGGGAACCAGTTATCCACAGCTTAATAAAAGAAGATAATATTTCACCATAACTGAGTACAAGCTATTAATACTCTAACAAATCAAAAGAGTTTGATTTTTTGATAGAATAGGTTGAACTTCACAGTTGAGATAGCAGAAACTGATAGTAGATAGATCTTCTTCTTCAAAAAATGAAAGTCTTCAAGAAAGATTAATTCTAAAGTGATCCTAGTTACAAATGATCTTTAAATAAAATAAGAAACAAATAGAATCAACAATCTAATATTAGTAAGAGATTGAACATGCATGTATCCAAAGTGTAGCCTCTTTTAAAAATAAAAGAGTTGATCAATTGTTGCAGTATATATGTAAAAGATATTTACAAGAATGAGGTCATTTGTGTATGAATCATGTATCACCCATATCACACATATATATGATTTGAAAATAACTCATTCATATACATAACTTTTTTCAGTTTAACAGATCCAATAAAATCACTTGATATATTATAAATATTCAAATTCAAAAATAGTTAAGGAGATTCATAACATCCCTTAGAAATAGGAGTGAATTTCTCCATTGAATATGATCCATTGAATAGAACCTAATGATATTTTAATCGGTTATAAATGAGCTTTAAATCAGCATAAAATTCTTTCAAGACTTTTGTAAAAATCTCAGATAAAATAACAAATTTAAATATCTAACACTAAAAAGTCAAATGCAAGGTTCCTTCACAAAATAAAAAAATACCCAAAATAGGGTTCAACTATGTAGAGTTCATTTTCCAAACTTAAAGATGACAACATATGGTTGATTGTAAAATTATAGTTAATGATCCATACATTTGTCTCTCAATATTAGTATTCCTTACTTACATAAGGTTCTTTAACCATACATTCTTCTCTTGAAAACTGTAAGGTTCCATCCAAATGTAAGGTTCTTTAACCATACATTTATGATAATGTAGGGTTGATTGTCTATACATACTGTTATAAATGTAGGGTTAATTCCTTACACATTTCTCAAAGAATATGGTTTATTCCTTATGTTACTTTTATCAACTTAGGGTATAAACAGTGTTTCCAAAATATATTAAAAAAAATTCTGAACACTTCAACAAATATTCCTTGCAAATTAAAAGATTGAATATAATTTCTGAATAAATATTATAATGAATAATAATTTCCTAAAATACACATCAAGTAATATCATTAGTAAAAAAACAAGGGTATTTGTGAGCATAAAAATCAACAATATTTATAGATTATTGTTGTGACAATACATACCCAACAACCCCCCATTTATTGATGATCACAAAACCCATAAAATAATTAATAGAAAATATAAGATTTTGTAAGAAAATTTAAATAAAAATTATGATTTTGGTTTCATGATAATATTTTTATTAAAAATACATTTGAATGATATGTTGAATAATAAAATGTTGTGTTTACCCAGTTTTCTCCCCCTTTTAGTGATATCAAAAAGAAAGTATAAGAAAAAAGGATTATAACACATTCAATTTTTAAAATAACAATAAATGAATTTTTTTAACATACATTTTGGATAAATAAGACATTGATTCGGGTAAAATAGATAAAAAAATAATAAAAAATTAAAAATTAAAAACAGTATATAAAAATAAGAAAGGAATTTTTTTTATAAAAACTTAACAAATACATCAGAGGTTTTGTCATGAGAAAAAAAGGTTTAAGAAAAAGTTCTGGTAGATGTTGAAAGGATTTGTTCAGAAATAGGTTTTGGTATTTGTTTTGGTGGATCCTGAGCTGCTTGAAAAACTCCTTTTAATTCTTCCATATGAGCTTGAATCCTTTCAGAAAAATTGTCTTCTAACTTCCTCAACAAATTATTTTAATCTTGACTAACATTTAGATTCTCAATCAAATTGACTTTTAAAAAGTCATGAAGATTTTTTTCATTTTTTGGAAACTATGAGAACTTATCATCGAACTAGTTGAGCAAAAGTGTGATATCTGGTTCACATGAAGTATGTATTTTAAAAAGATCTTTCTTATTGTCTAAGATTACTGATAAGGGTGAACTATTTCACTAAATATTTTGAATTCTTTCATTCATATATTCTATAACTATTTTGATAGCCTAAAACTGTTTAATAAAATCTGGAGATGATTGAGGGAAAGTGGTAGAAGTTTTAGACTGAATGATACTTCCCTTAATATATTTTAATTGACTTCCCAAGTACCATTTCAAATATGAAAAAAACCCATTTTAGAAACATATTTTGATTTAATCTTTCCATTATGATCCAACATCTCTCTTTTAAATGCATCAAAACCTCTTTTTTAAATATAAAAATATATTATTTCTTAATTATCATTCATAAAAACTTTAATTCCATTCTCAGAGAAGATAAATTTCATAAATCATCAAAATATTATCTTGAACCTTCCAACTCCTATCAAAAAATTGAATTCTCTTCCTAAACTTTGTTAAATTTTACAACAAGATCTTCAATATCATTTTTCATTGAGTCATATGTCCCTTCTTCTAAAATATTTGGTTGATGAGTAACATCTACAATATCCTAGTCATTAAAAAATGACTTTTACAAATATTACTCACTTGAATAAGAAATACCATCAAGGACCTTTTTCATTTCTTTAGTAAAAAGTTACAGGTCTTTATATTGTGGAGAAATCCTAAACCTTAACAGCTGTAGTGACTGAATCCTAAAATTTCTGATCTTCTAGAGAAACGTATTTTAGGATATTTGGTTGAGAAATTTCCTAAAGTTCTTGGGCTTAGATATATTCATGTTGATCCTATACTCGATCTATTTCTTCCAGGTGGATTGAACGAGTTTCTTCTAAAGATCCTCACATTGGATACTCAATATATGGTTCTTCTCGAACCCCTGGTCTTAAAAAAAGTTCTTTATGAACATATTTTTATTCTTTATCAAGGATTACAATATCATCAAATATAATTTTTATATTGTTAGACTTAGAAACACATTATTTTCTTGATTCTCAGACTCCTTTATTTCATAAATCACTTTACTCTCCCTAAGAAAAAGAGATTGACTTTTGTTGGTCATCATCACCAACATGCATCAACGTTCCATTTATTATACTCCATTAAAATCCAAACATTCTTAGATTCCCTACATTCAACACATTGTTTGATGAAAATTAATTTGAGTATCAAAAATGTGAATCATATTCTTCATGAACAAAATAAGAGACATGATCCTTCCATAAGGATTAAATGAAATTATATCTTTTGAAATAAAATAGTAAATTAAATATATTTGAATATATCTAGGAATATTCAGTTTGATGTCATTGTTAAACAAAAACATAATGTACATGTCTAGGTATAAAATTTACTCCATTTCAGCAACTCTTAGAGCAATATAAGTTTGAATAATTTTGACCAAAGATCCTTGATTTGCCTCAATATCCTTTATGAACATTTTCTTGATTTTAGTTGAACCAAACATAAAACACATAATATCTTTAGTTTTATGATCTTGATTTCCAATACATTCAAGATCAAACTGAAATACACCATCATGAGGGAATTTAAAAATCAGAGTGATCTCTACTAGAAAGATTGTGAATTATGTATCTTCTATTTGAGAGGATATCAAATAATTTATTTCACTAAAACTAAACTGAACGTTACTATAAAAATGATTTATTTCTACTTTATAAATAAAATCTATATTCTACTCAATGAAAAGAAACTCTAAACCTTAAAATCCAAGGAAATATTTGAGTATATGTTTTGCCTCATATATCCACTCAAAATTGACAACCTTTCCATGAAGAATCTTTCTATAAGTAACATACTGACACTTCAGATCACTTGGTTCACCTTCATTAGCTCACTTGGTCTTCATAATATATGAGAACATTAAGGTAAAAGGTATTAAAATTATAGGGTTTAGTAAAAATATGAAGGTTTTGGGAGGAGAAAGTATTTGAAAATGAAAAGTTAGTGAAATTTAAAGGGTATTCTAACAAATGGTGACATGATCTGGTATCTTTTGATGATTACATAGGGTAATCATTAATTTTGTGTTTTTGAAAACACATGGTTTAAAATGAAATATGAGTAAAAGTTAATTAAGATAATAAATGAAATACTAATTTGATAGTTAAATTATAGTAAACTAATAAAGGCGATAATTTTGTTTACTGAAATAAATTTAAACAAATAATATATAAATTCATTAAATGAAATAAACTAATAAACACTTATTTAAAATTAAATAAACATAATTATCTCTTAATAATATAAAAACTTGTTGTGAGAATTGGTTTAGTGAAAATATCATCAACTTGATATTCAATATTGACAAATTATAAAGATATATCCTTTTTAAGAACATAATCTCTTTAAAAATGATGCCTTATTTCAATATGTTCAGTCCTAGAATAAATTATAGGATTTTTTGAAATATTTATATCACTTGTATTATTACATAATATAGGTATATTATTAAAATTTAGTCCAAAGTCTTGTAGAGTGTTTTCCTACAAAATACTTGTGCACAATTACTGCCATCAGAAAAATATTTTGTCTCGACTATTGATGGGGAAACTGAGTGTTATTTCATACTTGACCATGATACTAAATATTTTCCAAAAAAGTGACAGGTTCCTAAGGTGACTTTTCTATCTAATCTATAACCTCCAAAATCAGCATAAAAATATGAAATTAAATTAAAATCATAAGTTTTGGGGTAAATAAGAGACTGGAAAATTTTCCTTTTAAATATCTAAAACTTCTTTTAACAGTAGTAAGATGATATGTTTTTGTATTTTACTAAAATATAGAACATAAATATATAGAAAAAAATAATATCTAGTCTGATAGTAGTAATATGTAATAAACTTACAATCATACCTCTATTTAACTTGTCGTTAACTTGCTTTACTTCTTCATTGAAATCAAGTTTTATATTAGTACATATAAAAGTTGTGTATGTTCTGTTGTTCTCAAGTCGTAAATTTTTCAATAAATCAATAATATATTTAATTTTATTTAAAACATTTCCATAATATATTTTATAAATTTGAAATCCTAAAAAAATCAGTTCTCCCATCATACCCATTTCAAATTCCTTTTTCATTAGTTTTGAAAATCGTAATAAATATTTTTATTTTTTGAACCTAAAACAACATCATCAAAAAAATATACAAATAAAATATTCAAACAAACTGTTATCATAAAAAGTGTTGAATTTTCCAATCCAACAGTTAATCCATTTTTCAAAAGAAAATAACCTTATACTTCCTAACAAACTATAGGTTCTTATTTAAGGCCATAGAGAGCTTTAGTATGTTTAAAAACAAAATTTAGTTTTCGGGGATTTTCAAAACTAAGAGGTTGTTCATCATAAACTTCCTTAATTAAATATCCATTTAAAAATGAATATTTACCATCCATATGATATAATTTAAATTTCATATTTAATGCATTATCTAAAATATTATAATGGATTTTATTTAGCTATATGGGCAAAAGTCTCACCATAATCTATACCTTCTTCCATATTATATCATTTTTCTACTAATTTGGTTTTGTTTCTAGTTATGATCCCTTGATTATCCTATTTATTTATAAAGACCCACTTATTTCCTATAATTGGATAATTTGATGGTTTTTCTACTAATTCCCAGACTTCATTTCTTTTGAATTGGTTTAGTTCTTATTTCATTCCAAATAACCAACTTTTATCTTATAAGGATTCCTCAATAGATTTAGGTTATAACTGGCATAGAAAGGTGGAAATTTCATCTAGGTTTCCTACATTTATTCTAGTTCTAATTCATGTCTCTAAGTCTCCTATAAATGTTTCAAAAGGATGGTTCTTTAGGGTTCTAAACTGTCTAGGTAATACACTTTCAGGTTCTTTAGTTTCATGTTCTGCTAAACTGTACTTAGTTTTCTTTATATCATTTTCAAAATCATATTTCGAGGATTCAAGTCTTGTGTTGTTATATGAGTTAGTAATTTCATCAGTTTGATCTTTCTCTTTATTAAAAGGGAAAGTTTCATCAAAACATCAC
The DNA here is from genome assembly GCA_963277665.1 of Viscum album. Lineage (NCBI taxonomy): Eukaryota > Viridiplantae > Streptophyta > Magnoliopsida > Santalales > Viscaceae > Viscum > Viscum album. Next base: position 485,630,887 of record OY728155.1, read on the forward strand.
ATGAACTGATAATTCAAAAATCCTTGAATTTTTATTAAACACTCTATAGTCTTTAGAAGTAGCAGAATATCCTAAAGATATTCCTTTATCATCTTTTGGATCAAACTTACCAAGGTTGTCCTTATTATTCAATATATAAACTTTATATCCAAAAACATTAAATTACTTTACTTTAGGATTTCAGTTATCCCAATGTTCAAAGGATTTCCTTTTAAAAATAGGTGTTATTAAAACTCTATTCATGATATTTTAGGTTGTGTTTATAGCTTTTACCCAAAAATAGGTAGGAATATTGTATTCATTTAGCATAGTCCTTTCCATTTCTTGAATAATTATATTTCTTCTTTCTATAATTTCATTTTTTTGAGGTGTTCTTGGTGTAGAGAAGGTGTGTTTAATACCTTGGTTTAAGAAAAAATAATTTAATTCTTGATTTTCAAATTCTCCACCATGATCAATTCTTAATGAAATTATTTTAAAACATTTTTCATTTTCAACAATTTAAAAAAATGAAAAACAATGAATAATTCATTTTTGAGTTTTTGAAAATATACACAAGTAAATTGAGATTGATCATCAATAAAAACGAAGTCACATAATTCACCAGCCAAACTTTCAACTCTAGATAGTCCAAAAATCCATTTGGATAAGTTCTAATGGTTTAGATGTAGCAATTTTGTTAATAGATTTGAAATATTATTTGTGATGTTTTCTAATTTGGAATGCATCACAGAATCCATCATTTTCAAATTTAAGACGAGGAAAATCATAAGCTAACTATTTCTCAGATAATTTATGTAAAAAATATATATTATAATGACCAATACTCTTATGCTAGACCCCTGACTCATTTGTATTAGTATTTAAAAAATCACTTTCTGTTTACATAAGGAATTTAAATCCAAGGTGTAAACATTATCAGTTCTAGGTGCTCTAAATTTATACAATTTATCTTTAAACACATAGCAGAAAGTGTTAGAAAATAAACATAGAATTCATAATCATAAATTTTATAAATACTTATAAGGTTGTTCTTTAGACCCTTCACATATGACACTTTTTTATTGAGATATACTTTGGGTTTATAACAGTTACAACACTAATAATATTTCTTTTTTCATTTTCACCAAAAGTGACTAGAACTCCATCCATTTGAGTTAATTCATAGAAATTTGATGAGTCTCCATTCATGTGTCTGAAATAGCCAATATCCATATACCATATGGATTTTCTATTTCTTTGGAATGTTTCATCTTCTTCTTCCTAAGACATAAACCCATATTTCCTTAGTGATTTTGTGTCTATTTATATGAATCATATTTTGAGGATCTACTAGAGTCTTTAGATACACTCCAAGTATCTTCCATTTATCTTTTTATTTTATGCTCATAGTCATCATTTTTTTATATTTCTTTTCTATCTTTCTTCATTCAACTTTCAATTGAGGAAAAGCTGGTCTAATGTGACCCAATTTTTTGCATTCATATAACTGAACATATCTAGGTTCTTTATCATACTTCTTAAAATATTTTTTGAATCCCCTTTTCTTTTTGTCAAATTTTCTAAATTTATGGCTAGCTAATCCAATTCCATTTCAGAATCTAAGGAATCTGAATTTTTCTCTATTTTTTATTCTTGTTTTGTTTTTCTGTTATGATTCTGAGATGTTACTTTTAGGGATTTAATTTCTCTTTTGACTAAAATATTATGATCTTCAACTTCATATTTAATTTCTTCATTGTACAACATAAATGTTCCAATTAGTTGTTTCATAGTCAAATTATAAATAGGTGATGATTGACAAATTGAACCTGATATGCCATTCCACTTAGAGGGAAGTACTTTGAGTACTTTTAGCGCTTGATCATATTGACTTATAGGAACTACCAAGGAAGTAATATTGTTAACAATCTATGTTATCCTTCCATTCATCTATGTGATTATTTCACCATAAAACATTATAAAGGTATAAAACTTTATCTTAGAAATGAAATATATCATATGTCTTATATTGTTTGTTTTTTTAAAGAAACTATAATAGTTTTCCACATCTCATAGGAAATAGGACATTGTGATTCATGGTTAAACTAGTCAAGACTAAGTCCGTAGATAATAGAATTCATTTATTTTTAAGTGATATCATATTCATCTTTTTTTTTCAATAGCCTATGTCTCTAGTTTTTCAAGAATCAGATAAGGATTGATGATCTTTGAATAAAATTTGAATCCAAGATTCTTTAGATAGATAATCATTCGAAATTTCTAGCATCCATAATTTTCGCCATTAATGTATAGAGAACTAAACATATACATTCTTTCTTTTAGATCATCCATTAAAATATACTTTTTATAAAAATTATACTTTTCATCTTGTTATATATTTTTCACAAAATATCACCTTTGATACCAATTTTTAGGTCAGAATAATATAAAGTTACACAAGAGGATGATTAATTTTTCCTTTTAAACAATCTTCACCGATTTTGGCTTTTGAATCCCTTTGTGATTTATGTAGATATGTAGTTTTTTCTTCTATAAAAAAGTATGATTATCATATAAACAAAAAAAATAACACAACCAATTTATAGTAGTTTGGGGCACAAAGATCTCCGAGTCCACTCCACTAACACTCTCTCTATGAGCTTGGTGAATTTCACTAAAATGGTCCTCTTATCACAAGACCAAAGAAACCACAACTGTGTGTAGGAAGTTTGAACCTTTACAACAAGTCTAAATAGAGCCTTCTTATTCTTTAACAGGGAACTGATTATCCACATCTTAATACAAGAATCAAACACTTCACCACAAATAATTATGAGAAGTTGATACTATAATAAATCAAGAGAGTTTTATTTATTTATGGATCAGGTAGAAATTCATAGTTTCAACAGTATCCACTAACGGTAGGTGGATCTTCTTCTTCATAAATGAAATCCTTTAAGAAATGTAAATTCTAAAGCAATCATGGTTACAAATGATCTTCAAATAAAATAATCAAAAAGCAACAGCAGAAATCTTACAACAGTAAGATATTGAACATGTATGTCTCCAAAGTATATACTCTTCTACAAATAACAGAGTTGATCGATTGTTGCATTAGATCTGTAAAAGGTATTTTTGACAATTTAGTCATATGTATATCAATATTGTATCACCCATATCACACATATATATGATTTGAAAATACACCATTCATATAAATAACATTCTTTTATTCAAACAAATTTGATAAAATCTCCTGATATATTGCGAATATTCAAATTCACAAATAGTCAAGGAGAGTCGTAACTTCCCTTAGAAATAGGATTGAATTTCTCCATTGAATATGATTCTTTTAATCAATCATAACAAGATTTGAATTGGTTATAAACAATATTTTAATCATACTATAATTCTATAAATACCATTTCATAAATCTTGGATAAAACCATGAATTTAAATCTCTAAAGTTGAAAAGTAAAATGTAGGGTTCCTTCAGAAAATGACAAAATACCAAACGTAGGGTTCAAATACGTAATGTTTATTTTTTGAACGTATGGTTAACAACATAAGGTTGATCATAAAAGTGAGGTTTACAATCCATGTGTTTGTCTCTCAAGCATAGGTTTCCTTACTTATGTAGGGTTCTTTAACCATATATTCTTCTCTTGACAAGCGTAAGGTTCCATCCAAATGTAAAGTTCTTTAACCATAATTTTCTAATAACATAGGGTTGATTATCCATACATAATATTCTGAACATTTGTTTCATTCCTTATTCACTGTTCCAAGTGTAGGGTTTATTTCTCACATTATATTTATCAATTTAGGATACAGACAGTGTTTCCAAAATATATTAAAATTCATTTTGAACACTTTAACGAATATACCTTATGAATTAAAATCTTGAATATAATTCCAAAATAAATATTGTAATGAATAATAATTTACTAAAATTCACATAAAGTAATATCATTAGTAAAACAAACAAGGGTATTTGTGAGCATCAAAATCAATAGTATTTTTAGAGTATTGTTATGACAATACGTGCCCAACATCCCCAAGATAAAACACTAGTGCATATAGATCCCTTATCACACAACTCTTGTAGATGTTTATTCAACTCCACTGATCTTATAGATTCTATTCCATATAGATTAATTGATATGGGTCTCAAATTAGGGATTAAATCAATATAAAACTCATATTTAGGAATTTGTGGATGTCTAGGTAGTTATTTTCCAAAAACATAAATGTATACCTATATAATAGGTATATACTCAATTTGATGATTACATTTCCCACCTATAGATTGTTTCTACTCTTATTCCCTAGTAATTTCACTTATAATAGCTAATCGGGGTGTATCGAGGATTACTCAGATGATGAATTTCCCCTCTAAAGATGAGGAATTCCACATCTTTATCACAAATTGCAATTTTAATTTCTTGGTAATAAATTTTTTAAATATATTTTAAAATACATTCCATAACAAGTATTATATGAATGTTAAACATAAATATAATAATCAAGTATTAAAATAGGGTATGTTTATGTATCACAATGGGTATTTACTAACACATCCTAATTGCATTGATATTTCCACTAAGAGCCTTTCATGAAAACTCCCTTATTAAGGTGCTATGGAAATTTATAATTTTATTAAAAAAAATGGAAGATATTAAAGAGTGTAAAGATCCATAATAAAATAATTCATTAAATAAATTTTAGGAAATTATTAAAGTACCATCCAACACATATTTAGGAATTTCATCCTCAATTGTATTGATCAGATAAACTTGGTCTTCTCCCCTTGGAATTTTTTGCGGTAGCTTCCCTTGACACATTGGACATTGATTTCAATAATGATCAATTTTTATGCAATTAATGCATTGGATAAAATTATTTTCTTTATTTCCCTTAGATTTATTATTTAGAAGATTCTTATATTCACACTTATAACAAACTCCCATTCCCCTTATACTTTTTCTAGGACGATTCCTTCTACAATTTTCACAAAATGGAAATTGCATCATTAATTTCTTCTTCTTTAACAAATTCCTTTATTCAATGTTCTCAGATGACCTATAATATTCTTGATTTCCCTTGAATATTTTGGATCTAAAAAATTTATTATTTTTTTAAGGAAAATAATATTATTTCATTAAATGATGAATTTTTGTGAGAAACAAGTGCCCTTATGAGGCTTGGATTAATCCCTTAAAAGAAATAGAAATTTTTTTGTTCTGAATTATGTATGTAATCTACACTATATCTAGAGAGTATTATAAAGGTATCTTCATACTCTACAACGCTTTCATATTCCTTTTGTTTTAATTTTACAAAATTTATCTTTATTTCAGTTCATTTCTCATGAGGGAAACATTTTGTGAAGAATGTTATATTAAAAGATATCCATTCTGTATGTTGTATTTATTCTTCTACACTAGTATTAAGGATTAATGACCACCATTGATCAGTATCACCTTTAAGATAATACACTTCTGGTATAACCTTTTCCCTTTCACTATATCCTAAGGAATGAAAAATATTTCAAGAGACTTAGTTCATTGCTCAAAAACTAGTGGATTATTAGTTTCACTAAAATATGGAGGCTTATGTCACATTAAATGATCAAATATAAGTGTATCATGTTGTGGAACATAATTTATTTCTATATTTTCAAGTTTATACCCAAATATAGTCATTCAATTCCAACACCAGCTGTATTGGATTGATCGATAGTGAAATATCTACATTAGATATGGCTATTGATACTATTTCATTCACCATGATCCATTTCTAAATAATGGAATATATTTAATTATCTCATAACATTATTAATTTGAAATCATAGTATATAATTCTAAATATGATGTAACACTAAACATAAACTGAAAATTTTATGCATATTTAATCTCAAAATCATAAACATGGTTTCTTTGGGAATTTCCTCAAATCATAAAAATATTTCTTAAAGGTTCTTAAAGATCATGTGAATCAACCAAAGAATATCTCTCAAAATTATCTATCTAGATGTGTAGTCTTAGTCCCACTCATCTTGCATCAATGACGATCAAGTTAATACCAAATCTTCCCTAATCAGAGTTGTTACCCTTGGGTTCATCTGTTCCAAGTCAAATCCACTTTTTAGTATCCATACAAGGATGAGTTTTCTTGAAAAACCAAAAAATATATACTTTATCAAAACTTGTGGTATTATCTTATACTTATAATTGACGACAAATTCTACCATAGGGTTATGTTCTTTAATCTATTTTTTCATTAATATAGTTCACAAAGTTTCTATTAGACATGATTTGATGCTAACTATAATAACCCTAACTCTCGTAACATAGAACTGATGTCAACGTTATTATATTGACATAACATATAAGGGATCACATCACCAAGGATCAATATATTTAATAGTCTTGAAGAACAAGATAAATAAAATATTCTCATTTTATATCAAAAATAAAATATAAAACATAGTAAAAGTAAATATTCTATTTCATTGAAACTCATTCAAAGATTCATCATCATATCATGGGGAAGTAAAAAATTAATGTCAAGCTCAAATTCTTAGTAAGGGTGGTGTACATAATAATCTATCATGATTAAATAATTCAAAATCAATATGAAAAGGTCGGTAACTAAAAACACAAATCATTTAATTAATAAATTGAAAAAAAATGCATCAATAGATAATATAAATGTAGTAATATCATGAATAATAATAACTGATTTTCTAATGAAGAAAACATATAATTTAAAACATATTTATCAAGTCCTTGTTCTTATATACTTTCAAATATGGATAGTCATGCACCAAAATCCAATTAACAAGGGTATCTAACTAATTAGTCTCATGATATCTATCGATGCATCGAGGGGATATCTATAACCAAGCCACACACATAACTGCATGTCTAGTGAGTTCGTCATATATTGAATGATCAATTTAACTCATAAATAATATGACTTATCAAATAATATATATATTCAGTAAGGAGTGAAAAATATCAAGATTTACTAAATCAATCAAATAACATTGATAACAAAACACCATATGTAGAAATGGTATATGGTTTAGAAAATAAAAATTCCCATAATACAAAGAACGTGGGTACTAACGAGAAATTTAAGGTCTGATGAAAGATGTTCATAAGAAAGTGAATTTTTCAACTGAAATATAATGACCATAAAATTAATAAGATATACAATATGAACATAAATTCATCATAAATACAGGTTTTTTTGGAAGATTTACACTTTGGTGGAAAGAATAAAATAGAATGAAAATATTAAAAAATAAATTTTCGTTAAATAATTTTATTTTTAAATCCATGGGATAATTTTATAATAAATTAAATAGCATAAAATTTTTATGGTGGTGGGAAAATCAGTTAATGTTTTATACATTAAAAATAAACATTCCTTTTGAATTTTTGAAAAGAAATTCAAAATGAACCTTTTAGATAACATTATAAATATTCATTTTAATAATTTTAATGGAATTTAATGATGAAATATTATTTACTTAACAAATTATTTAATTAAATTGAAAGGTATTTTGTAAAAAAATTAAAAAAATGGATTTGGAAGAAATTATTCTTGATCATGAAAAGAAATAAGATCAATATTTATTTTAAACATTTCTATTCTGGATTCCTATTATAAAGAGATTAAAAGTTTAAATAAAACATAAAAAATAATTAAATATCTATAGGATAATAATATATAAGGGTTTTATGATTTATATCTTATAATAGTCCTTCAATGAAAATACAATCAATCCCAAAAATGAGATTGTAAAAATAAATTCTTGCATCTTTGGTAACTTTTGAATTATAAACCATTAAATGGGTAAAATTGAATTAAAACTTTAAATACCATGAATAAATATATATTCATGTTAAATATATCAAAATTTAATTATATACACCATATAAAATAAAATATGTGTATAATACAAAATATGTCTCAATGAAGTGGAAATTGAGATGAAAACTCCTTACATCGCGCTTTGACTTAGTAGTAAAGGCATTAAAATCATGTATAATAAATTTTTATTTATTATAATTAAATAATATAACCATATAAATATCCATAATATCATATATTATCCTCTTATAACTTCTTATAAATTTTTTTATAACAATATTTCATTATTATCTATGTTTTGAGTGTTAAGTGATTCCTTTTTCATGTATGTCTTGATTCAGTAGATATGGTCCTTCAGTATTGATCTTGGTTATGTAATATCATGAAAACTAATCATTATATAAAAATAATACATATTAATCATATAATTATTTAAAATCAATCGTGAAAATAGGTCCTGAAAAATGAATCACATCGCTTCGTGGAGGTGGTAGTTCACACGTACACACGAGTGATGTTAAAATTTTTAATTGGTTGAAGGGTAATTAATGTGATGATATATTTTATTTATAGATTCATAATTATGTCCTAAATATCATATATGTTTATTATTTCTATCATTGTTACCATCCATTTGATGTGGTGATGGAAAACAAATTACCCTGGTTCGTGAGGTGGTAGATCGTCGTTCACATGAGTGATGGTTTTGTTTCGCATTTGACGGAGAATGAGATTGATAAATATTCCAACATAAAAAAATAACATATAGGTATATGTAATTTACTAGTTTTATTATATTTTAATGGTAAATACATAATTTAATGTGGTAAAAGAATAAAAAATAAGAAAGTGTTTGTTTAAGATGATTATTTATTCTCTAAAAGAGATCATTTAGGTATTTTTTTAAGGATGATAGGGTTGGTATTTTTGGAATATTGTCACTTATAGAACATGTATAATTATTCTAGGGATATATTTTTTAATTTTTTTTTCTGAGATAAATGGATCAAGATGTTTTATTATGTGAGGGGAAGAGGTGCCCTTTTATAAGTGAGATGAGTGTCACACTTGTAATTGTTCAAAGATTTAAAATATTATTAAGTAACTTTCATGGAAAATTAACTCCAAATTGAGTTTATTTAAAAGGTGATATAATATAGGGTTTAAATAAATTCAACTAATATGATTTATACATATTTTTAGGTAAATTTAACCCTTTTTTTTTTAGATTAACTCTTGGTAAACTTCTTTTAACCTTAACAGTGACAAAAAAATTATCGTTTTTTACTATTCATAATATCCAAAACATATAGTGACCTCATTACCAAATATTAATATACTGATTCAAAAAAATTTAACATTTTTATAAAGTTTAATTATATTAATTGTTATAAATAAATTTAAAAATAAACCCAAAAAATTTGTGAAAAAATGGTTTTTTATGAAAATAAATTATTCAAGCATAAGATGATCTTATATTAACTTTATTACTATTAATCATCATTATATTAATTTAAATTAAAATATTTATATACATGATCTATAAATTTAATTTAAATAATTCATTATTATGTATTATTTCAATTAATTAAAATTGAAATAAATTATGCACTTAAAAATAGTTTTTAGAGGATGAATGTCAATTTTAAACTTACATTTTATAAATAATCCTAGAATAATTTTTTGAAATTTTTCTATAGAAATAATAATTTAAAATAATTTAAAATGTAAAATTTAACTAATCCTTCATTTAATAAAAATAATATTGTATAATATGTATAATTAAAAATGTATTGATCATCAATAGAAGCCAATGGGGAAGTAATTACACCAAATAAAATAATATTAGGTGACAAATTTGAAATCAAACCTCAATAAAGGTGAATTTAGATGAAAACTGCTAAGTGTTTGGTAAATTTTTAATCAATTTATCTTGAAAAGGATATATAGACAGAAAATATTAAATACTGAGAATATAATGGGAATCATGTTGTAATATATAAAATATACAATATATTCACCATGTAAAAGAAAATATGTGCATAATAAAAAACTTATTGTCTCACAGAATTGATATTGAGACCATAACCCTTAAAAATTTTGTAACAATAAAAACAATTGGAATGAATTCATGAAAATAATTTTTAAATCTAATTAATGGATCTTTTATAATTATAATATAAGATAATTGGATAATTTTTACACAAGATAAAATAGGAATATGTTCTAAAATTGAAAACATTCTTCAATGAATGGAAATTTAGACAAAATCCTTTACCTTAATTATTAGATTCCACAAAATCACTTTAACCCAATTTATAATAAAATTAACCATATTATTAACCTATTTAATAACCTTATTCACATATTAACCCCTTTTAATATTTGGTTATAATAATTTGTTATACATTTATTATTCAGTTATAGTTTATTTTCATTATCAGATATCGGTAATTTATTTTTCATATGAGTTTGTGATGTCAAGGTTGATATGTATTATTTTGATACCAATTTCATAATTACCATATAATTAGGCTAACTATTATATATTTTTTAAAATTATTTAAAAATTTATAATTTCATTTCATGCATTTTCTATATATGATTTGTAATGATGGAATCGATGACTAGCTTATTTCAACAATTTTTAATGAGAGAAAGTTATAAGATTAATAACAAGTAAAATATTAATATAACACCTCTAGAACCACAAACCAAATATTATCTTTTAATTTATTTATAATAATATGGGAATTTAATTTCTAATATTTATCAATGATATAAATTTATCACATTGCTCATGTAGGTGGCTAAATTGACCCAAACATGAATATTCTATAATCAATGGGTGAGTGTGGTAAAAAAACTGATTATTTCGGAATAATTTAATTATTATATAATCATAATGATATTATATATATTTTTAAGGTTGTAGATAATATTTTAATAGGGTTATATTATAAATAAAATACTAGATGAAAAATGATTAACATTTCTTCATGGTGGTGGTGGTCTCCACAAACACCCTGAAGACATTCTAATTTTCCATCTAATGGAATAAAGGTGGTAATTGGTTTATATTTTCAAAATCTTAAAATATTTATAAATATAATATGTATTGATTAAATACCCCCTCTTTTAACTATATATTTATGGTAGTTATAAAAAATGGAGCACATTGCTTTTGGTGGCGGTAGTTCGCACATCACACAAGTGACGTTTTCAATTTTCTAAGTAAAAAAGGGAAAGGGTAGTTAATTATTATTACCTAAAACTTATATATATAAAAAAAATACTAAACTAATTATATTAGAATTGAAGAACTATAATTTGGGGATTTATAAGAAGAAATAATAATATAGAAATAAAAAGGGAGTGATCGGGAATTTTTACCATACTCATTGGAAAAGCTCTTTTATAAATTGGATTAAGGATTTGAATGGTGTCCATTTCAGAATAAGAGAATTCAAGGACATGAATATAAATTTTGGGGATTTATTTGGGTATATTGTTTTTTGAAATCTAAGAAGCTTGGGGTGTGAGGAGAAGTGGGGTGGTGATGGATCGTTTTATTGCTAAAGGGAGTGATACTTTTGTAATAATATAAATGGAAAATTAAATATTCAAAGGTCAAATGGATCGAGTAATGGACAATTATGGAGTTAAGGATAGGTTATGTCTGAGAAAGTGTCAACCATACATTTTTATACATGTCTTTAATCTGTTTTTATTTATTTTACTCTTAGATTTTTCACATTTATCATTTTTTATTTTTACCGAGGTAATTGATTTTTACCTCTATAATTTACATTAAATGCCTAAAAATAAAGTAAGATTAAAATATAATTTATACCAAATGATTTCAAATATAAAATAAATTTTTTAAAATAAAAAATTTAAGGGTGAGAAAAATAAATTTTAATATTAGCACACATTATGTGTTAAAAACCTTTTGTAGAAACAATATATTTTTTAGTATAAAAATTATATTTATAATGAAATTACCAATGTCATTAAATTAAATTAAATTATTTATTATTAAATATTTATGTGACTTTTAAATAAACGCAAGACCAAATTCAACATTTTGGATACTTAGTCAAAATAAATGGACTAAAAATAGTTTTTATTAAAATAAAAATTATTTATTTTTCAAAATGTTAAACATGGGTTTTATAAATTCAAAATAGTATTTTTTATGAATCATTTTACTCCATAAATATTTTTTTTTCCTGAAAATGTTTTATAAGTTTTATAGTCCTAATTAGTTATGATAATTTCATAAAAATTTTGGTGTACAAATAAGCTTTATTTTTCACTATTCAAATAAAATTATTTCAGAAAAATATAAAAATTTCATCTTAAGATATTATTTATGAGTTAAATCAAGAAATTATACCATTTTTATCAATTTAAATTCCAAAATTAATATAAATTAATTTTAATATAAGAATGCATAATGTCATAAATAAAAACAAAGTATTTTTATTTATGAAAAGATATTTATTAAACATTTTTAAATATTTTTTATAATTTATTACTACTATTTCTACCATATAATTTAATGTATACATAATTAATGTTATATTTAATATTTTTTTAGACTATCTCGATTTTCATTTTGGTTTGGTGTTGCATGTGAAGCGAGCTATTCAACATAGATATTTATTTAAAGTGGAATTACATATTGGAATCTCAAGTTGTTACAACCATCATGGGGAGGACCACTACTTCATTAAAATAATTTTTCATAAAGAGGATCTCTATAACGTACACCTTGGGGTGGACCTCCAGAGTTGTTAACATGGTTATTATGGGGAAATCCTCAATGGTTGATTATTTTTTGTCATTATAACTAGGAGGACCTCAACAGTTGATGTTTGGTATTTAATTACGATAGGAATGTACTAAGTGGTCAAAAATTATTTATAGAATAGATAATAGAGGAAATTATTTCTAATTGACCTATATGGATAATATTTTCCTATTTTATAACAAGAGGTTGAAATTCATGTTTAATACTTGTTGCATTATGGTGAGGACCTCTATGACATATTCACTGGGGAGGACCTCCAAAATCATTTATTATTGGGTTTTAGGGAGGAACTTCAAAAGCATTATATCCATCCCCTATATATGGTTAGTTGGAGGAGGTATCCCCTGGTTCTTATCTAGAAAATATTTTAGAATTCTTGATATGGGTGACTCAATACGTTTCTAGTAGAGACCCGAAGCTTGACGTACATGGACATTACATTACATTAGCGGAATACTTAGTAAAAAACATACACACAAGGATCATAATAGTTTAGTGTCTTTGGAAACTCGGAATAAAATATTCTAATCGTGGTGAAATATCTTCAACATCTCCCATAAATATCTTCCTTTTTTTTACCTAAAACCTTTCTTTATATCCTGGGGAAAAGAAAACATAAAAGGGTGAGCTCAAATGCTCAGCAAGGGCAAATAAAGGAAATAAAAATCATATCATATCTTTTTGAAAATCATAACCTGCAAAAGAGATCATAATATCTTAACATGGAACCAATCATAGAAGTGAAAATGAAATCCCCATAATCAAAACATGAAACTTGAAACTTTGTGGCATGCACACATAATCATGGAAAATTATTTCTTGTTAGTAATGACTCATTGCCAAGACTATCTTAGTGGACAAATTCCCTTTCTGAACCGAGTCACCCTCGTTCCAGTCTTGTTTCACTGAACCGGTATAACCTACCGTTCCAGCCAGGTCTATCTCATGAGATATAAAATCTTTACCCAATGCATTGGAGGGAGATATAGGTCCCACCCATCTTATAATGAATCCTTTCTTATGTGTGCCACATAATCATAAATCATACATCATTGCATAACACATGTAACAAAAATGGGATTCTTGAAACATAATGACATCATAAAACCATTCATATAAGATAAAGGAATTCATAAACATAATTCCATCACAACGTAGTCAAATCAATGTAAAAATATGGATAGAAACAGAACCCTTTATTATCTTATATGGAAAATAATTTTGATAAAACACTTGAAATGAATTCTTGAGGAAAATATCCTTTCTTCTTCAAAATCAATTTCTTTTCACAAAACATCATGCAATTTTAAAAGAAAGAGATTTTATTGAAAATAGTCATGAAATATTTTGGAGGAAGCTTCATTAAAATAAGGCTTTATAAAACCGTAAAAATCCGTTCGTGCCGTTTAAGTTAAAAAAACATTTTTCTCGTACTTTTGTCGGAAAAGTCAAAAAGTACCTCGTACGAAAAACGACAAAAGATTCCTTTCATACATATTACTAAAAACTCACCGAAGGGTAAAAATGGATTTAAACAATTTTAGATGGATGGAAATAATATTTCATATTGAGGAAACATAGATGTGGATGATAAAATACATCACAGTAAATGCCAAAGTATAAACAATCTCGGATAAAAATGAGATTGTGATATTTTCCTTACCTTAGGTCCGATTTGCTTTGTATGTGTCCGAAGCTCTTGTATAATGGTTTAAATAATGTTATTGACTTATTCCAGAATCATACATATTGATATGATATCATATATGGTCATATTCTTAGCTTCTTGTTAGTAATATTTCATTGTTACTTGTTACTCGGGTCTTTATTGCCTTTTGTTCTTATGCGTGTTTTACCGAATAAATTCTTATTCTTCTTTTAAGGTTATAGATACCTTATATCCAGAATGTTATTAGTGTAACATATATCATATTTATTCATTCAATTCATTTATATAATTACTATGTAATGATGATCATGTAGAACGAGTCGCATCACATCGTGGAGACGGTATTCCGTACGTATGCACGAGTGATGATATCGTTCCTATGATCATGGAATTGTATTGGAGTATATGTATATTATTTCAGTATCAATATTACTTTATAATAATCGTAAATAGTTACTCATTACACCATTATACCCATCCCTGTAAGGTGATGGTGGAAAATTGATTACACCACGGCGTGGAGACGGTATTCCGTACGTACGCACGCGCGGTGATTTCCTTTTTCCGTAGGATGGATAGAAGGTTAATTATAGTTGTTTCATATTTATAATAACATATCAGTATATAATAAATACTGATGTTATTACTTTATCATGAAACAACTAAAGAAGAAGAAGTTGAAGAAGAAAGAAATTGAAAAGATCGGTAATGGATATTACCTCTTCTTTGAAATGCCTCTTTGAATCCTTCACCTAGGGAACTAAGATTGGTCTTTGAAGAAGACCAGGACCTCTAGGATTATTCTAGGGAAGTGGAGAAGGGATTTTGGCAGGGTTTGGCCGAGCTTGAGTGCTCAATTTGGTGTGAGGAGGAGGGGGAGGAGGTGCCCTTTTATAAGGGAAGAGAGGGGCACCTTAGGAATATCTCAAAATATTATTTTATATTAAAGTCAAAATCGGTTTATAATGGTTCCAAAGGGTCTTATTTCGAATCTAAAGTGGGGATGGGTCGAAATACTATCAACCAATAGGATTTAGACAAGTTTAGGGTATTATTGTAACCTTATCAATTAGATTTAACTCTAAGTTAAATAATTTAACTTTTACCGTGTCTTTTTGTTTTCTTTCACTATATGGTTAATACACTTACTATAACATGACAAACGAACCCCAAATTGTTTATTATTAATATATATATCCTTATCTAAGTCATTTGGCTGAACCTTAGATTTTTAGGAATAAAATAACAATTAGTAATATAATATTTGGTTTAAAAAATATTTTGTGTCAATTTTGACACTATTTGATATATGATTTTTTTGAAAGTCATAACAGAATTATATGTTCGAACCAAGTTGATTAAAGAAACACTAATATATAATACTAACCTAGAAAATTAGTGTAATTCATAAAAAGTCTCAAATTACATTTATTTGGGTGTTTATAACATCAATTATGTCAATATTTCATTAATAAGATAATTACTACATCATCTTTGTGTCATAAAAAATCATAATTATTTAATCCCTAAAAATTCTAAATAAATTCTTATGATGTAGATAATTGTATTAGCTTTCTTTAGACTATTCATGTACGAAGTTTCATGAAGTTTATCACTAGATTAAAATTATTATACTTATATAATTTAAGAAAGTGACATGTTGTCACATTCTTTGGTTTTAATAATAATTAAATTATTTTCATTGAAAAAATTTAATTAAATGATTCTAATCCGACCCTTAGGTGATATGGGTCGATTTTTAGTCATCCAATAGGATTTTGACATTTTTTAGGGTAATTTTAAAATATTATATTTACCCTTAATTACCCGATTTACCTTTAACTATGGTAAATAAAATTTACTGTAGTTACTATTCATAATTCCCAAAAATAAAAAAGTATCATATTAACATAATTTGGACCCTCTGATTCCAAATATGGAATCCATTTTTTAAAATTCAATACACAGAAGTTGCAGAAATTAAATTAAAATTAATCCCGTTGTCGAATAAAAACGGGTTTTTGTTTAAAACATTGCAAAAGATTGAATTGATTTAACCTACGAATTCAAGGTAAAATCAATGCTAATGACATAAATTATATTAAATGGTAAAAATATATTCTATTTATAATTTAAAACCATTCAATATTATAATTTAACCACATAAGATATTACGATGAAAAAAGTTGTTTTTAATTAAAATATAGCGTGTTTTTACTATTCATTAAAATGTGAAAGTTACCAGAATAATATGAAAAATTTATCCAAAGTAAATTTTTATTTCTTGATTCCAAAGAATAATTTTATTTTGTCAAATTGAACTTATAAACATGTCAAAAACCAGATTTAAAGTGGGTGCGCCATCAAAAGGCGGCAAAACTGCATTTTTTGAAAAATACTTATTTTACCCGAAAAAATTTATTTTGTTCTTATACCATGTTCTAGAAATGTGTAAGATGAATAATAATGTTATAAAATTCAAAATTTAGTTAATACTATTCATAACGGCTAGTTCATGACAATATTATAATAATATAACATTGTTTATTAAAACCTGGTATTGCGTACAACACACGCTATCGAGGAAGGTCGCGATTGCGTGTAATGCAAGCCAAGTCCGGGTTGCGTGTTGTGAAAGAATCCTTCGTTGTTTCGTATAACAGAATCCAACCATATTTCATTTATACATTTAATATATATATATATATATATATATACTCAATGTTGCGTAGAATAACTATTATCAAAATTGTGTGTAACACGGTCCAAGAATAGTGCTGCGTATACTGCAAGCTAATATGGTGTTGCGTATAGCGCAAGGTAATCTTGGTGTAGAATACAACATAAGACATTAATGAAATTAAAATAATATTTTTCATAAAATCTCGGGGTGTTACATTCTACCCCCCTTAAAATGAATTTCGCCCTCGAAATTCGTCGGGGTTATAAATGGTTTACTATTTGAAAGTTTCTTTGACAGAAACCCACATCGTAAAAAGGAATACCAAAAATTATCTTTAAAAACTAAAGTATAAAACGTAATGGTTACCCAATTTAACTAATCACTGGGTATCCACATAGGTGAAAATATGGATATGGAAGAGAAATCTAACCATCATGTTCTGATGGAGAGTGATAGAGAACATGGCTATGGAAAAGCCAGCAATCACAAAGCCATAAATTTGTGAAGATCTAGGGTACCATTTAATTCATCGGATATAAGGGCACTAGGACAACATTTTTTGTTTTCAAGATCATTTCCCTAAAGTTGATGAAATTGGAATTAGAAGAAATACTTTCGTGATTTTGGTATAGTCTCACTATTTTTCGTTCTTTGGACAATTTCTACTTCATCTCTTAAAGAAATGAAGTTGAATTTGTCATTCGTGATGTGTTAGCAGATCATGTGATAGAATGATGGGTCATTCCATCTGTCTCAAACAAAAGGTTAGAAAAGTTATCAAAAAAAATACATAAGTCCATTTATAGTGATATTAATCATATATGGTTCCTAAAATGAACTTATACTTCACATATCATACTGCTTAATATAATAAAACTAGTTTCTACTAAACAGGGACTTCCTGTAGGTTAGTGGTAGGCGATAAAGGCCAGTCGCACTTCGGTTGTGGGTTCGATTCCCACAGCCTTGACCGAAGCGATGGGCTGTCGCCCGTCCTACAGGTTGTCCTTTTTCTAAAACTACATTACTATAACATCACATAAATAATATCAAAAAAAAAGTTCTATACTTAAACAATACTAACTTATGGTTAACATAATCCATTACAATCTTTAGTCTTATCTAAAATACTTCGGTCCAAGCTCATAGTATAAAGAAAATTATTACTTGAAATTTCTCCAACCAAGCATGTGAATACCATCATTTATCCCCCATATATCTTGTTGGTCACATTCCAATCATGTGAATACCATAATGATGTATTCTCCTGAAAAAAATTAATACCCATTAAACCTTAGTGAAAACATGAATGCTGTCAAAAGTTAACTCTTTCCACATACCAAAATCCAAAAATTCTATATACCAAAACCATGATATAACCTTCTCCTTATATCGTTCATGAGCTCATGAATACTATCAAACATTTAATTTTCTCCTTATCCCTTCATTATGTGCATATCATCTACATTCCAAAAATATCTGAATAACCTTTCATGGATACTGGTAACATTAATCAGACAACAGTGTAACAATCCTTACATGTCTCTTTATTCCATAGTACCATGAGATTACTTATACAACATTACACATGATAAACATGTAATCATTCCACTACATTCTTAAACCATTGACCGAGCTTCAAAAATTCTTTCATCTCACATATCATTTGTAGTCTCTTCATCATCATCCACATAAATACTTCCCATACGACCACACTGATTATCTTCATGAGACTTTCCCTTAGGGCATTGTTTTGCAAAATGCCCGTACATTCCACATTTAAAACATTTAACCATTGTTGATGTCGTAGAAATACCATTATCCTCATCCATGTTGTTAACTGAACCTTTTCCTTTGCATTAACTTGCTTTGTGTCCTTTTCCACACCCAAAGCATCTTCCAGTTCCCTTGAAACATTGTCCTTGATGCCTCTTCCCACATGATTTACATAGGGGAAATTGAACTTTCTTTCCTCTATGGTCATCATGAAACTCCATCTTTCTCTTATTAGCTGAGTTAGGAAACTTACCAAATTTTACTTTATTGATCATATTATGAGATTGCTGATTCGGCATAATGGTGATGTTTGGACTTCCAAATCCCATTTCATTTGGTTTCTCATGAAGAATACCGGTCCATTGTCCATCATATCCTCCATTATCATGAATCACCTTGTTTCCAGCCATTTTCTAAAACCCAAAAAGAATAGTGTGAGAGGCAAAAATCATAATGAAGGGGGAGTAAATTAAATATCTAACATCTTTGGTTTAATCTAATATCGTTACCATAGTTCTAGGACTATATCCTATACGTATACTTATCCTTAGGGACATCCCTAGACAAACCTTAGAAATATCTCTAGGGATCTCACTAACGTTTTCGCATCCTAGTTTCCAAAGGTTGACTAAACCTTTCCTCTGATACCAACAGTAGAGACCCGAAGCTTGACGTACATGGACATTACATTACATTAGCGGAATACTTAGTAAAAAACATACACACAAGGATCGTAATAGTTTAGTGTCTTTGGAAACTCGGAATAAAATCTTCTAATCATGGTGAAAGATCTTCACCATCTCCCATAAAGATCTTCCTTTTTTTTACCTAAAACCTTTCTTTATATCCTGGGGAAAAGAAAACATAAAAGGGTGAGCTCAAATGCTCAGCAAGGGCAAATAAAGGAAATAAAAATCATATCATATCTTTTTGAAAATCATAACCTGCAAAAGAGATCATAATATCTTAACATGGAACCAATCATAGAAGTGAAAATGAGATCCCCATAATCAAAACATGAAACTTGAAACTTTGTGGCATGCACACATAATCATGGAAAATCATTTCTTGTTAGTCATGACTCATTGCCAAGACTATCTTAGTGTACAAAGTCCCTTTCTGAACCGAGTCACCCTCGTTCCAGTCCTGTTTCACTGAACCAGTATAACCTACCGTTCCAGCCATGTCTATCTCATGAGATATAAAATCTTTACCCAATGCATTGGAGAGAGATATAGGTCCCACCCATCTTATAATGAATCATTTCTTATGTGTGCCACATAATCATAAATCATACATCATTGCATAACACATGTAACAAAAATGGGATTCTTGAAACATCATGACATCATAAAACCATTCATATAAGATAAAGGAATTCATAAACATAATTCCATCACAACGTAGTAAAATCAATGTAAAAATATGGATAGAAACAGAACCCTTTATTATCTTATATGGAAAATAATTTTGATAAAACACTTGAAATGAATTCTTGAGGAAAATATCCTTTCTTCTTCAAAATCAATTTCTTTTCACAAAGCATCATGCAATTTTAAAAGAAAGAGATTTTATTGAAAATAGTCATGAAATATTTTGGAGGAAGCTTCATTAAAATAAGGCTTTATAAAACCGTAAAAATCTGTTCGTGCCGTTTAAGTTAAAAAAACATTCTTCTCATACTTTTATCGGAAAAGTCAAAAAGTACCTCGTATGAAAAACGACAAAAGGTTCCTTTCATACATATTACTAAAAACTCACCGAAGGGTAAAAATGAATTTAAACAATTGTAGATGGATGTAAATAATATTTCATATTGAGGAAACATAGATGTGGATGATAAAATACATCCCAGTAAATGCCAAAGTATAAACAATCTCGGATAAAAATGAGATTGTGATATTTCCCTTACCTTAGGTCCGATTTGCTTTGTATGTGTCCGAAGCTCCTGTATAATGGTTTAAATAATGTTATTGACTTATTCCAGAATCATACATATTGATATCATATCATATATGGTCATATTCTTAGCTTCTTGTTAGTAATATTTCATTGTTACTTGTTAGTCGGGTCTTTATTGCCTTTTGTTCTTATGCGTGTTTTGCCGAATAAATTCTTATTATTATTTTAAGGTTATAGATACCTTATATCCAGAATGGTATTAGTGTAACATATATCATATTTATTCATTAAATTCATTTATATAATTACTATGTAATGATGATCATGTAGAACGAGTCGCATCACATCGTGGAGACGGTATTCCGTACGTACGCACGAGTGATGATATCGTTCCTATGATCATGGAATTGTATTGGAGTATATGTATATTATTTCATTATCAATATTAATTTATAATAATCATAAATATTTACTCATTACACCATTATACCCATCCTTGTAAGGTGATGGTGGAAAATAGATTACACCACGGCGTGGAGACGGTATTCCGTACGTACGCACGCGCGGTGATTTCCTTTTTCCGTAGGATGGATAGAAGGTTAATTATAGTTGTTTCATATTTATAATAACATATAAGTATATAAGAAATACTGATGTTATTACTTTATCATGAAACAACTAAAGAAGAAGAAGTTGAAGAAGAAAGAAATTGAAAAGATCGGTAATGGATATTACCTCTTCTTTGAAATGCCTCTTTGAATCCTTCACTTAGGGAACTAAGATTGGTCTTTGAAGAAGACCAGGACCTCTAGGATTATTCTAGGGAAGTGGAGAAGGGATTTTGGCAGGGGTTGGCCGAGCTTGAGTGCTCAATTTGGTGTGAGGAGGAGGGGGAGGAGGTGCCCTTTTATAAGGGAGGAGAGGGGCACCTTAGGAATATCTCAAAATATTATTTTATATTAAAGTCAAAATGGGTTTATAATGGTTCCAAAGGGTCTTATTTCGATGATAAAGTGGGGATGGGTCGAAAGCCTATCAACCAATAGGATTTAGACAAGTTTATGGTATTATTTTAACCTTATCAATTAGATTTAACTCTAAGTTAAATAATTTAACTTTTACCGTGTCTTTTTGTTTTCTTTCACTATATGGTTAATACACTTACTATAACATGCCAAAAGAACCCCAAATTGTTTATTATTAATATATATATCTTTATCTAAGTCATTTGGCTGAACCTTAGATTTTTAGGAATAAAATAACAATTAGTAATATAATATTTGGTTTAAAAAATATTTTGTGTCAATTTTGACACTATTTGATATATGATTTTTTTGAAAGTCATAACAGAATTATATGTTCGAACAAAGTTGATTAAAGAAACACTAATATATCATAGTAACCTAGAAAATTAGTGGAATTCATAAAAAGTCTCAAATTACATTTATTTTGGTGTTTATAACATCAATTATGTCAATATTTCATTAATAAGATAATTACTACATCATCTTTGTGTCATAATAAATCATAATTATTTAATCCCTAAAAATTCTAAATAAATTCTTATGATGTAGATAATTGTATTAGCTTTCTGGATACTATTCATGTACGAAGTTTCATGAAGTTTATCACTAGATTAAAATTATTATACTTATATAATTTAAGAAAGTGACATGTTGTCACATTCTTTGGTTTTAATAATAATTAAACTATTTTCATTGAAAAAATTTAATTAAATGAATATAATCCGACCCTTAGGTGATATGGGTCGATTTTTAGTCATCCAATAAGATTTTGACATTTGTTAGGGTAATTTTAAAATATTATATTTACCCTTAATTACCTGATTTACCTTTAACTATGGTAAATAAAATTTAATGTAGTTACTATTCATAATTCCCAAAAATAAAAAGTAGCCTATTAACATAATTTGGACCCTCTGATTCCAAATATGGAATCCATTTTTTAAAATTCAATACACAGAATTTGCAGGAATTAAATTAAAATTAATCCCGTTGTCGAATAAAAACGGGTTTTTGTTTAAAACATTGCAAAAGATTGAATTGATTTAACCTACGAATTCAAGGTAAAATCAATGCTAATGACATAAATTATATTAAATGGTAAAAATATATTCTATTTATAATTTAAAACCATTCAATATTATAATTTAACCACATAAGATTTTACGATGAAAAAAGTTGTTTTTAATTAAAATATAGCGTGTTTTTACTATTCATTAAAATGTGAAAGTTACCAGAATAATATGAAAATTTTATCCAAAGTAAATTTTTATTTCTTGATTCCAAAGAATAATTTTATTTTGTCAAATTTAACTTATAGAAATGTCAAAAACCAGATTTAAAGTGGGTGCGCCATCAAAAGGCGGCAAAACTGCATTTTTTGAAAAATACTTATTTTACCCGAAAAAAATTATTTTGTTCTTATACCATGTTCTAGAAATGTGTAAGATGAATAATAATGTTATAAAATTCAAAATTTAGTTAATACTATTCATAACGGCTAGTTCATGACAATATTATAATAATATAACATTGTTTATTAAAACCCGGTATTGCGTACAACACACGCTATCGAGGAAGGTCGCGATTGCGTGTAATGCAAGCCAAGTCAGGGTTGCGTGTTGTGAAAGAATCCTTCATTGTTTCGTATAACAGAATCCAACCATATTTCATTTATACATTTAATATATATATATATATACTCAATGTTGCGTAGAATAACTATTATCAAAATTGTGTGTAACACGGTCCAAGAATAGTGTTGCGTATACTGCAAGCTAATACGGTGTTGTGTATAGCGCAAGGTAATCTTGGTGTAGAATACAACATAAGACATTAATGAAATTAAAATAATATTTTTCATAAAATCTCGGGGTGTTACATTCTACCCCCCTTAAAATGAATTTCGCCCTCGAAATTCGTCGGGGTTATAAATGGTTTACTATTTGAAAGATTCTTTGACAGAAACCCACATCGTAAAAAGGAATACCAAAACTTATCTTTAAAAACTAAAGTATAAAACGTAATGGTTACCCAAGTTAACTAATCACTGGGTATCCACATAGGTGAAAATATGGATATGGAAGAGAAATCTAACCATCATGTTCTGATGGAGAGTGATAGAGAACATGGCTATGGAAAAGCCAGCAATCACAAAGCCATAAATTTGTGACGATCTAGGGTACCATTTGATTCATCAGATATAAGGGCACTAAGACAACATTTTTGGTTTTCAAGATCATTTCCCTAAAGTTGATGAAATTGGAATTAGAAGAAATACTTTCGTGATTTTGGTATAGTCTCACTATTTTTCGTTCTTTGGACAATTTCTACTTCATCTCTTAAAGAAATGAAGTTGAATTTGTCATTCGTGATGTGTTAGCAGATCATGTGATAGAATGATGGGTCATTCCATCTGTCTCAAACAAAAGGTTAGAAAAGTTATCAAAAAAATACATAAGTCCATTTATAGTGATATTAATCATATATGGTTCCTAAAATGAACTTATACTTCACATATCATACTGCTTAATATAATAAAACTAGTTTCTACTAAACAGGGACTTCCTGTAGGTCAGTGGTAGGCGATAAAGGCCAGTCGCACTTCGGTTGTGGGTTCGATTCCCACATCCTTGTCCGAAGCGATGGGCTGTCGCCCGTCCTACAGGTTGTCCTTTTTCTAAAACTACATTACTATAACATCACATAAATAATATCAAAAAAAAAGTTCTATACTTAAACAATACTAACTTATGGTTAACATAATCCATTAAAATCTTTAGTCTTATCTAAAATACTTCTGTCCAAGCTCATAGTATAAAGAAAATTATTACTTGAAATGTCGCCAACCAAGCATGTGAATACCATCATTTATCCCCCATATATCTTGTTGGTCACATTCCAATCATGTGAATACCTTAATGATGTATTCTCTTGAAAAAAATTAATACCCATTAAACCTTAGTGAAAACATGAATTCTGTCAAAAGTTAACTCTTTCCACATACCAAAATCCAAAAATTCTATATACCAAAACCATGATATAACCTTATCCTTATATCGTTCATGAGCTCATGAATACTATCAAACATTTAATTTTCTCTTTATCCCTTCATTATGCGCATATCATCTACATTCCAAAAATATCTGAATAACGTTTCATGGATACTGGTAACATTAATCAGACAACAGTGTAACAATCCTTACATGTCTCTTTATTCCATAGTACCATGAGATTACTTATACAACATTACACATGATAAACATGTAATCATTCCACTACATTCTTAAACCATTGACCGAGCTTCAAAAATTCTTTCATCTCACATATCATTTGTAGTCTCTTCATCATCATCTACATAAATACTTCCCATACGACCACACTGATTATCTTCATGAGACTTTCCCTTAGGGCATTGTTTTGCATAATGCCCGTACATTCCACATTTAAAACATTTAACCATTGTTGATGTCGTAGCAATACCATTATCCACATCCATGTTGTTAACTAAACCTTTTTCTTTGCATTTACTTGCTTTGTGTCCTTTTCCACACCCAAAGCATCTTCCAGTTCCCTTGAAACATTGTCCTTGATGCCTCTTCCCACATGATTTACATAGGGGAAATTGAACTTTCTTTCCTCTATGGTCATCATGAAACTCCATCTTTCTCTTATTAGCCGAGTTAGGAAACTTACCAAATTTTACTTTATTGATCATATTATGAGATTGCTGATTTGGAATAATGGTGATGTTTGGACTTCCAAATCCCATTTCATTTGGTTGCTCATGAAGAATATCAGTCCATTATCCATCATATCCTCTATTATCGTGAATCACCTTGTTTCCAGCCATTTTCTAAAACCCAAAAAGAATAGTGTGAGAGGCAAAAATCATAATGAAGGGGGAGTAACTTAAATATCTAACATCTTTGGTTTAATCTAATATCGTTACCATAGTTCTAGGACTATATCCTATACGTATACTTATCCTTAGGGACATCCCTAGACAAACCTTAGAAATATCTCTAGGGATCTCACTAACGTTTTCGCATCCTAGTTTCCAAAGGTTGACTAAGCCTTTCCTCTGATACCAACAGTAGAGACCCGAAGCTTGACGTACATAGACATTACATTACATTAGCGGAATACTTAGTAAAAAACATACACACAAGGATCGTAATAGTTTAGTGTCTTTGGAAACTCGGAATAAAATCTTCTAATCATGGTGAAAGATCTTCAACATCTCCCATAAAGATCTTCCTTTTTTTTACCTAAAACCTTTCTTTATATCCTGGGGAAAAGAAAACATAAAAGGGTGAGCTCAAATGCTCAGCAAGGGCAAATAAAGGAAATAAAAATCATATCATATCTTTTTGAAAATCATAACCTGCAAAAGAGATCATAATATCTTAACATGGAACCAATCATAGAAGTGAAAATGAGATCCCCATAATCAAAACATGAAACTTGAAACTTTGTGGCATGCACACATAATCATGGAAAATCATTTCTTGTTAGTCATGACTCATTGCCAAGACTATCTTAGTGTACAAAGTCCCTTTCTGAACCGAGTCACCCTCATTCCAGTCCTGTTTCACTGAACCGGTATAACCTACCGTTCCAGCCATGTCTATCTCATGAGATATAAAATCTTTACCCAATGCATTGGAGAGAGATATAGGTCCCACCCATCTTATAATGAATCATTTCTTATGTGTGCCACATAATCATAAATCATACATCATTGCATAACACATGTAACAAAAATGGGATTCTTGAAACATCATGACATCATAAAACCATTCATATAAGATAAAGGAATTCATAAACATAATTCCATCACAACGTAGTCAAATCAATGTAAAAATATGGATAGAAACATAACCCTTTATTATCTTATATGGAAAATAATTTTGATAAAACACTTGAAATGAATTCTTGAGGAAAATATCCTTTCTTCTTCAAAATCAATTTCTTTTCACAAAACATCATGCAATTTTAAAAGAAAGAGATTTTATTGAAAATAGTCATGAAATCTTTTGGAGGAAGCTTCATTAAAATAAGGCTTTATAAAACCGTAAAAATCCATTCGTGCCGTTTAAGTTAAAAAAAACATTCTTCTCGTACTTTTGTCGGAAAAGTCAAAAAGTACCTCGTACGAAAAACGACAAAAGATTCCATTCATACATATTACTAAAAACTCACCGAAGGGTAAAAATGGATTTAAAAAATTTTAGATGGATGGAAATAGTATTTCATATTGAGGAAACATAGATGTGGATGATAAAATACATCCCAGTAAATGCCAAAGTATAAACAATCTCGGATAAAAATGAGATTGTGATATTTCCGTTACCTTAGGTCCGATTTGCTTTGTATGTGTCCGAAACTCCTGTATAATGGTTTAAATAATGTTATTGACTTATTCCAGAATCATACATATTGATATGATATCATATATGGTCATATTCTTAGCTTCTTGTTAGTAATATTTCATTGTTACTTGTTACTCGGGTCTTTATTGCCTTTTGTTCTTATGCGTGTTTTGCCGAATAAATTCTTATTCTTCTTTTAAGGTTATAGATACCTTATATCCAGAATGGTATTAGTGTAACATATATCATATTTATTCATTCAATTCATTTATATAATTACTATGTAATGATGATCATGTAGAACGAGTCGCATCACATCGTGGAGACGGTATTCCGTACGTACGCACGAGTGATGATATCGTTCCTATGATCATGGAATTGTATTTGAGTATATGTATATTATTTCAGTATCAATATTACTTTATAATAATCTTAAATAGTTACTCATTACACCATTATACCCATCCTTGTAAGGTGATGGTGGAAAATAGATTACACCACGGCGTGGAGACGGTATTCCGTACGTACGCACGCGCGGTGATTTCCTTTTTCCGTAGGATGGATAGAAGGTTAATTATAGTTGTTTCATATTTATAATAACATATCAGTATATAAGAAATACTGATGTTATTACTTTATCATGAAAAAACTAAAGAAGAAGAAGTTGAAGAAGAAAGAAATTGAAAAGATCGGTAATGTATATTACCTCTTCTTTGAAATGCCTCTTTGAATCCTTCACTTAGGGAACTAAGATTGGTCTTTGAAGAAGACCAGGACCTCTAGGATTATTCTAGGGAAGTGGAGAAGGGATTTTGTCAGGGGTTGGCCGAGCTTGAGTGCTCAATTTTGTGTGAGGAGGAGGGGGAGGAGGTGCCCTTTTATAAGGGAGGAGAGGGGCACCTTAGGAATATCTCAAAATATTATTTTATATTAAAGTCAAAATCGGTTTATAATGGTTCCAAAGGGTCTTATTTCGAAGATAAAGTGGGGATGGGTCGAAATCCTATCAACCAATAGGATTTAGACAAGTTTAGGGTATTATTTTAACCTTATAAATTAGATTTAACTCTAAGTTAAATAATTTAACTTTTACCGTGTCTTTTTGTTTTCTTTCACTATATGGTTAATAAACTTACTATAACATGCCAAAAGAACCCCAAATTGTTTATTATTAATATATATATCCTTATCTAAGTCATTTGGCTGAACCGTAGATTTTTAGGAATAAAATAACAATTAGTAATATAATATTTGGTTTAAAAAATATTTTGTGTCAATTTTGACACTATTTGATATATGATTTTTTTTAAAGTCATAACAGAATTATATGTTCGAACCAAGTTGATTAAAGCAACACTAATATATCATAGTAACCTATAAAATTATTGGAATTCATAAAAAGTCTCAAATTACATTTATTTTGGTGTTTATAACATCAATTATGTCAATATTTCATTAATAAGATAATTACTACATCATCTTTGTGTCATAATAAATTATAATTATTTAATCCCTAAAAATTCTAAATAAATTCTTATGATGTAGATAATTGTATTAGCTTTCTGGAGACTATTCATGTATGAAGTTTCATGAAGTTTATCACTAGATTAAAATTATTATACTTGTATAATTTAAGAAAGTGACATGTTGTCACATTCTTTGGTTTTAATAATAATTAAATTATTTTCATTGAAAAAATTTAATTAAATGAATCTAATCCGACCCTTAGGTGATATGGGTCGATTTTTAGTCATCCAATAGGATTTTGACATTTGTTAGGGTAATTTTAAAATATTATATTTACCCTTAATTACCCGATTTACCTTTAACTATGGTTAATAAAATTTACTGTAGTTACTATTCATAATTCCCAAAAATAAAAAGTAGCCTATTAACATAATTTGGACCCTCTGATTCCAAATATGGAATCCATTTTTTAAAATTCAATACACAGAAGTTGCAGAAATTAAATTAAAATTAATCCTGTTGTCGAATAAAAACGGGTTTTTGTTTAAAACATTGCGAAAGATTGAATTGATTTAACCTACGAATTCAAGGTAAAATCAATGCTAATGACATACATTATATTAAATGGTAAAAATATATTCTATTTATAATTTAAAACCATTAAATATTATAATTTAACCACATAAGATATTACGATGAAAAAAGTTTTTTTTAATTAAAATATAGCGTGTTTTTACTATTCATTAAAATGTGAAAGTTACCAGAATAATATGAAAAATTTATCCAAAGTAAATTTTTATTTCTTGATTCCAAAGAATAATTTTATTTTGTCAAATTGAACTTATAAACATGTCAAAAACCAGATTTAAAGTGGGTGCGCCATCAAAAGGCGGCAAAACTGCATTTTTTGAAAAATACTTATTTTACCCGAAAAAATTTATTTTGTTCTTATACCATGTTCTAGAAATGTGTAAGATGAATAATAATGTTATAAAATTAAAAATTTAGTTAATACTATTCATAACGGCTAGTTCATGACAATATTATAATAATATAACATTGTTTATTAAAACCCGGTATTGCGTACAACACACGCTATCGAGAAAGGTCGCGATTGCGTGTAATGCAAACCAAGTCAGGGTTGCGTGTTGTGAAAGAATCCTTCGTTGTTTCGTATAACAGAATCCAACCATATTTCATTTATACATTTAATATATATATATATATACTCAATGTTGCGTAGAATAACTATTATCAAAATTGTGTGTAACACGGTCCAAGAATAGTGTTGCGTATACTGCAAGCTAATACGGTGTTGTGTATAGCGCAAGGTAATCTTGGTGTAGAATACAACATAAGACATTAATGAAATTAAAATAATATTTTTCATAAAATCTCGGGGTGTTACATTCCTCAAGCTATAATTTTTGTATGACAATGAGCCTCAAAGATGTCAACATCAACATGGGTAGTGTCTTACTCCTAAATTGAGGTCATTGGTTTATCATGGTGGTCCCACCTTCTAGAATCTTTTGGTTGGGAGACTAAGACTAGGACTCAAGTATAATTTGGATTGTATAATGTTGTAATTAACCTTCATTGGTAGGATCCCTCTAAGTATTCTCATTGGTTGTCGATAGGCTTTGTGGGTATTGTTGGGAATAGTGGTGTGGACCTATTCTAAAGCTCCAATGTTAAAAATTCCCTAATATTCAATTATTATGGGTGTCCTAGTATGAAAATCCATGGTATAGATCTCTAGGGTATCTTCCTCGGTGTGTCTTTAAGGATTTGGTGTTGCGAAATACTGGAAGCATCGATGGTTGATTGGACTTCCCTTAGGAATATTTTGAAAAATTATAGTGGTGTGTAAAACATCATCTTCTATCTCTTTGTGATAGGGGATATGGGTGTCTCTTCACTCTAGAGAAAGACTCCTAAAGTGGTTGGATGTTGAAACATGGGACACTTTCTTCCTATTATCCTATCATCAATGAGATGGTTTACATAGCTTTGTCTATTAGTGGTACTCAAGGTAAACCTCTTGGGTTGGGATGAAACCATTAAGATTTTACTTCTAAATTAGATTGTTCACCACTTGGTGTTTGACGCTATAGGTTAGAGATATAACATTTTAGGATAGTGGGTCAACATCAATCATTATAGTTTATTCATATATCCAGGGTTCCATAAACTGGTAACTCATAATAATCTGAGTTGATCAATTATCTTTCCTAGCTTAGATGAGTAATTTGATACACATTGGTATGTTAAGTGATGATGTAATTTGGATTAAAAGGAGATCCTAATGTGTAAAATCTAAAACAAAATACCTGTCAATAGATTATCACAAGAAAAAGTTCATGTTCAAGTAATCTCATTCATAGGTAAAGGATTTCACATCAGGTTCACTATTTTCCCCCAAACATTCACATATGTGTTATTTTACTATGAACCCGCTTTCTGAAATAAGTGATCATTAGAATGAACAAATGAATCTTTGAATTGTGCATTAAGGTTGAGATGTTTGGAGGTTGGATCATCCCATTAAGGGTCTTATTTCTTTTTTTGGGACTCTCATATAGTTTTAAATTGTATTCTTAAAACCCTTACTGATAAAATTATTAGTTACATTAATTGTGAAAGTGATCAATTGATACCATGCATTGACGTGAACTCCGGTATGTATCATAGATTCTATATTTTCTAGATTAGTGGATTACACTATTGTTTAAAGCTACACAGTTGGGTGCTCTGAAATTTATCAGCATCCAGAGACTTGGTAGGTGTGGTGGAGATAGGATCCAGCTCATGAGAAGGGTTCACTATGTATCCCTATAATAGAAATCAAAACCCAAGTTGTTTTTTTCCTGTTAACAGGATATGTCATACCTTTTAATTTCATATAATAAGGACTAATATAGTGAATTTTTAGCTCATGAGTCCATGAAAAAATAAAGTTCCTTTTAAGTTCTTTCATATAGGACTTAATAAAGTGTCTTTTAAGGTTCTCTATCAATGAACTTGAATTATTTTATTTTAAGTTCATATTACTGTTGGATAGAAATAATGATTTAGATGCTCAATTACAAGAGGGTGGGTGAATTGTAAGTTTAAAATTGTTCGTTTTTAACCTTAAGGAAAACTATGTTTAACAACGTTAAACAAAGAGAATTCACAAAGCCTCTTTTAGTTCGACTAAACAAACTTACTAGGTTCCATAAATAGGGTTCTTGAAATGAAACTTAAGGAAATTCTATTAAGAAAAATATTCTACCTTAAAGTGTATATAATCTTATATATCATAGTACATAAGAGAATGAGAAAGTATAAGGAAGATATTATTTTTATATATATATAAATACAGAGGAAATAAACTTGAAACAAAACAAGTAACAAGTATGAAATCTTTTAACCCAAAGAGTAGGGTATCTAACAACCTTGGATAAAGGTCCCTTGATTTATACTTTCAAGAATTCCATCTTACCCACACCAGGGTAAGCTCTTGATAGGAATATCAGAATTTTTCTTGCAATCCTCACAGGCCCTTGATCTTTAAGGTAGTCGGAACCTCTATTTTCCTATTCCTAGAAGCCCTCTATTGCACTCAGAAACAATCAGAGTCACACGAAGAAATCTGAACAAGATGATCAGAACCACAAAAATCATGAGAGTCTCTCTCTCTAGAAATCAATTCAGCAGCATGAAATCTCTAGAGTTATGGAACAATATTGATCTCGTTCAAATGAGCTCTTATTTATAGGCACTTCTCCAATGGTTGGCTCCCTCCTCCAATGGTCATATTTTTCCTTGAATCTCAGAGGGACCTGTACACATGTCACTCAATAAACGGTTAGTTAGATACAAATTGTATGACATTGTTTCATAATAAGTTTAAGGAAAATGAAGTTACTTAACCAAAACTATTTTTTGGAGTTTAAGGAAAAATAGAATTCAGAATCTGACCATATAATCATTCTGAGTCTATAAGATATAGATATTTTGATTCTTGTTTTACAATGAATTCAGAATCTGAATTCAATAGATTTTGGAGTCTGAATTCTAATGAATTCAGAATCTGAATTATGAGGCATTTGGAGTCACAATTCTGAGGAATTCAGAGTCTGAATTATGAGTAATTCGAAGTCTATATTATGAGCAATTTAGAGTCCGAATTTCATAGAATTTGGAGTCTGAATTTAAGTGAATTCAGAACCTAAATTTAAGCGAATTCAAAGTCTGAATTTCATATAATTTGGAGTCTGAATTTTAGAAAAGTCAGAGTCTGAATTTTATAGAATTTAGAGTCTATATTTCAGAGAATTATGAGTCTGAAATTCAGAGAATTCGGAGTATGAATTTCAGAGAATTCAGAGTCTATATTTTAGAGAATTCAGAGTCTGAATTTCAGAGAATTCAGAACCTGAATTTCAGAGAATTCGGATCCAGAAAACATAATACTCTATATCCAAGGATTTATATGATTACAGGTTTTAAGATATGAAACCAAATTTTGGCTTAGTAATAAATTGAGTTGGATTTAGAGAGACTATAAAATAAACAATTAAAACATAGATAAGGATAAAAATTTCCTTAGATAAGGGAAATTTTCTTTATGAAAATAATCCTTATGGAAAATATAATTTTTCTTAAGATAAAGTTTTAGTGATTTTAAAAACATGGAGAAATGGAGAAGTCATAATAAAACCTTATTAACTCAATAATCTCCCCCTTTTTGGAAATCACAAACATCCTTATGAAAAATAATATATGGACATAGAATTTTTCTTTATGAATATAAAAGAAACACTTAACTCCATTTACTTTTGAATCAAGGTGAATACGACTAGATCCCCCTTAGGATTTTAAATCCATAAGGATCGTATTCTTGACTTCCTTAAAGAGATAGAAACCCCCTAACTTAGGTAATTCTATTCTTTACTTAGTATTCTTTTACAATTTCTTTCTCCCCCTTTGTGATTTTCAAAAAGGAATTGAGATAAAGGAAAAAAATATGGTACCTTAAATATTAGTACTATACAAAAAAACACATGAAGAACAACCAAAATTTTCATTATGATTAGAAGAATTTGTACAAGAAATGTAATACAACTAAGGATCTAAGTTAAGAAAAAAATTTATCCCTATTTTTCCTTCGAAATAAGATTCTTAACGATGGTCTTCATATTTTTAAGCTCTTTATAATCCTCTTCAAAAAATTTGAGCAGTTGATCTTGATCTTCATTTTTCTTTTCTAGAGATTTGATTTTTTTTCTTCCTGAGCCTTAATAATTTCTACCTAATTCTTCAAAAGATCTTGTTGCTTACTGAGATTTTCTTCAAACACAATTCTGAGATCTCTTTCCCTCTTCAGATTCAAGGAAACTGAATTAAGTTTCCCATTAAGATCATTGACTTCCTTCTTCTGAACTGTTTGTTCAAGATTAAGCTTCTCATTGAAACTTTTAGTAAGGTCTTTTTTCTAGACATCTTTGGTATAAAAATAATCCTTCAAATTATCTTGAAATTCATAAAATATTATCATCTCTTCAATTGTATTCTTAGACCACATTGTGATTTCCTTGCATGACCCCTTGTGTGCATCATACCGGATAAAGAAGTATTTAAAATCAGCCTCAAGCCTGACGAATTTGTCCATAAGCATGGAAACAGAATCCGATTTCTGATTAAATGAATACTAAATCATCTGACACCTCGAGTCAATACTTAGAAATAAGGGAATTGTATCAACCAATTTCTTTATGGATTGAACCACAAAATCATGTCCCATAGAAGACGATTCTAAATTAGATTCTCATTATGGTTAAGATTATCTCTCTACCTCAACATCATTTCTTTTAGATGATCCACCAACATCTTTCTTAGCCACTTTTTCCTTCTTAGGTGTATCAACTAACACCTGTTTTCTTTTATCAGCTCTCAAAATGATCTCAACAGCCTTTGGTGATTCTTTTTCACTATCTGATAGTTGGACTATCTTATCTTTCTCAGCATTTTCCTTTTTAGCATATTCCACTAGGTCCTCTAGTTGACTAAAATCATGGTTTCTGCTCTCTTATTTTGATAGTTTGTTTACTTCTTTCTGACCTTCATCACCTTTTCCTAGGGTAGAAATTTTAGAATATTCAGACTAGTAATATCGAATTGATAATTTCTTAGAAGGACTCTCCTTCTCATGATATTCCTCAACTTTCCTTATCACATCATCTGTATCATCACTTCCTTATTCTTCTTCTCCATCCACTTACTCTTCCTGAATAATCTCTTCCTCTTCATTAGGTTCTGGAATGACCATTTTCTTACCTGGAGTTACTGAATGTGATTCTTGTAAAAATAATTCCATTACCTGGATCTGATCGGAAGCCTTTTTAGTATCCTTAAGAAGAGATTGAACAATATTAGCTTCATACATTTTCTTCTGTTGCTTCTTCTCTTTTTCTGGCTTCTCAAATTCCTCAGCATCCTTAATCGTTAATTTTTTTTCATCAATAGGTTTCAAGCCAAAACTAGGCTCTCCTTCTATCTTGTTCTTCTTATCTTCTCTCCACTTAGAAAAAAATTCATCCGGATAGGTCTTTTATTTCCTGGATTTTGTAGGTGGTGATTAGGTTTCCTGAACTATAAAAGTTTTTTTCTTGGCTTCCAATTCCTTTAGCTTTCTCTTATTTCCACCCTTTTTGTATTTCCCATCTACTCTTGTATTTTTGGATAATTCTTCAATCTCACTTTTAGACAAGTCATAAAATTCTCCAGATTTTTCATTGAAACCGACCTTCATCCTTTTCAAAGTATCATCACTGAGAAACATAACTTTGAAATATCTGGGATTTGAACTGCAAGGGATTTTGAATGATTCTAGTAATAATACAATGATCTTGAATAATATTGTTGGATACATAATGATATGTGACATCAGGGTTCCATTTTTGATATTTTTAATCATCAGCAAGATATACTCCACTAAGTTTATCTTTCTCAGGTTGATCAAAAAATACAAAACATAGATTTCACTTTTATTTAAGGAGTCCTTGTCTGCTTTTCTCAGAATAAGAAATCCCTAAACCCATAAACCTAACATTCTGAAGTTAGTAGATAGATGGTTGATCTTTGGATTTTTCACTCCTTTGAGTCCAAGGAACTTTATAGCTTTTTCTTTATCAAAACTTCCTGCGTGATCAAGTAGTTTTTGGGTGCAGAAAATAGCTTCTCCTTCATACGGTATTCCAATGATACTAGATACCTTGATGTAGGAAATAGAATAATTTTTTCCATCCCTTTTGAATGAGACCTTATCTCTCCCACCTTAATTAAAAAACATTCAGATTAATATAACTCAAAAAAAAAACTCCTGATAAATTGGATCCTATCCTTTCGGTTTTTCTACACACAGGCTTTCCTAGTCATTAAACTTGATATAATTTGAAATGATAGAATCATACTTTGCAAAGAACTTCTGATCAACTAACATTTCTCTGTAGATTTTCCATTTATAAATTTCCTTGGTTGATGACATTTTCTTCTGTGGGGATGCTTTCAAAGACTTTCAAAGTTGAGCAGATCAGGAATACAGAATGATGCTTAAGTAGAGAGGCAGAGCTTCAGCATGCTAGGCTTGAAAAATGATGTGGGACAACAATTAGGGGGTCTTTATATAGACATTAAGGAAATGGTTCAAATTACCTAATAGATCCAATGGTTGAAATAGGATGGATATGATCTGACGTTTGAGATGAAAGCCTAAGAAGGATTTAGGAATATTCTGATCTCTTGAGTTTTTTTAATATAAAACATTGGATTTAATAAAAGTGAATCCAAAAAAATTCTTAAAACAAGTGTAAAATACCAACAAGTAAATTCTGATTACGAAAATTTATGTAAGGAAACATACCCTCTGGATTGCTAAGAAAATTATCAGAAATGAAGAAATTTCTTCTTGAATAACTTTAGATTACAAAAAATATTATTAAATAAATGAAATTGAGAAATTTTAGACTATGAAAATTTTTATTAGGAAAAAAATTTAAGTATTGAAAAATTTTATCTACAAAAAAATTAAACTATGAAAAATTTCAAACTAAGATAAATTTTAAACAACAAAAAATTTTAACTATGAAAAATTTTAAACTGTGAAAAATTTTAACTAAGAAAAATTTTAAACTATGAAAAATTTTATCCTATGAAATATTTTAAACTACACAAAAAATTATCCTTTTAAAAATTTTAAACTACGAAAAAATTTAACATACGAAATTTTTTAATCTATGAAAAATTTTAAACTACCAAGAAAATGTACTCCCCTTTTCAAAAGGAGTTACTTAATATTAGGAAATAGGTTTCAAAAAAAAGGTAATATGGAATATTACCTTACGGTTATCATTCTTAACTTTTGTTTAATTTATTTAAATCTATCAAATGGTAAAGATTTTGTGAAAATATCAGCAAATTGTTCTTGTGTTCTGATAAATTGAAGAATGATATCTCCTTTTTGTGTGTGGTATCTAAGAAACTGATATCTAATATCTATGTGTTTTTCATGATAGTGTTGTACAGGGTTTTTACTTAGGCCAATGGAACTAGTGTTATCACACAATATATTTGTTTTGGTAAAACTCATATCATAGTCTATGAATGTGTGTTGCATCCACAACACTTGAGCACAACAACAGCCAGTTTCTACATATTTTTCTTCAGTAGTGGAAAGTGATACTTAGTGTTTATCTTTTCATGACCAAGAAACTAATGAATCTCTTAAGAAATGACAAGTTTCAAATGTACTTTTCCTATCCATTCTACATCTACCAAAATCAGAATTCGAAAAACTTTTAAAAAAATCATTTCTAGATGTATGAAAGAGTCCTAAATCCTTGGTTCCCATTAAATAGCAAAAATATATATTTACTTCTTTTAAATTATATTCCTTAGGATTGGATTGATATCTTTCACATAAGCATACTGAAAACATTAAATTTGGATGACTAGATGTCAAATATAGTAAACTTCCTCTCATACCTCTAAATGATGTTTGATCTATTGGTTTCCAAGCTTCATCGAGATCCAGAGAATTTGAGGTATTTATTGGAGTACTTATACTTTTAGTGTTGTTATATCAATACTTTTTAAGAAGATATTTAATATACATATGTTGAGATATATAAGTTTCTTCTAGTTTTTAAGAAATTGAAAACCTATGAAAAATGTTAACTCACCCATCATACTCATTTCAAACTCATATTTCATTAGATTTGCAAACGAATTAGTTAAAGATTGTTCAGTTGAACCAAATATAATTTCATAAACATAAATTTGAACAATCAAAACAGTTTTCTTATCTTTCTTTATAAAAATTGTTGGATCAGCAGTTCTCTTAACATAATTGTTTTGTAGTAAAAAACCTATAAGTCTTTAATACCAGGCTCTAGGGGCATGTTTAAGTCCATATAAAGATTTGGTAAGTTTTAAAACATGTTTAGGATGTTTTGTGTCTTCAAAACTAGGAAATTGTTCAATAAAAACATCATCTTGAACATATCTGTTAAGGAAAGAACATTTTACATCCATTTGAGAAAGTTTGAAATTAAATAATGTTGCAAAGGCAACTAAAATATGAATATATTCATGTCTAGATACTGGATCATAGGTTTCTTCATAGTTTATTCCTTCTTGTTGATTATAGCCTTTAGCAACTAATATTGATTTATTTCTTACAATGATTCCATTTTCATCTCACTTATTTATGAAGACCCATCTTACTCCAATAACAGAAGTTTCCTTAGGTCTTTCAACCAAGGTCCAAAATTTGTTCCTTTCGAATTCATTTAGCTCATCTTGCATGGCCTTTATCCAATCATCATCACCTAGAGATTCATTAGTTCTTTTTTGTTCTAATTGGGAAAGGAATTCTAGATGTTCTACTTCATTTTTTAAGGAACTTCTAGTCCTTACTAAATTATTTACATCACCAATGATACTATAACTGGGATGATTCTTAAGAAATAACTGATTTGGGTTTCGTAAAACCTATTCATCCACATATGGTAGGAAATCTTCTGGAGTAAGTGCTTCATAAATATTTTCTTGAACATTTTCCTTATCAGAAGGATATTCTATCAATGGTTGATAATTATTTTTTGAAAACATGTCCGAGGATGTAAATTGGGGTAGTTTAAAAATAAAAGGATCAGTTTCATCAAATTTAACATGCACTATTTCTTCAACAGTTAAAGTATTTTTATTAAAAACTATATAAGCCTTAGAAGTTATGGATTAGCCTAGGAAAATTCCTTCATTAGATTTGGGTACAAATTTATGTAGATTATTCTTAATATTCATAATGAATACTATTCAACTAAATACCTTGAAGTATAAAAGTCTGGGTTTTCTACCATTCCATAATTCTTAAGGGGTTTTAAGAAAATATCTAATTAAAACTCGATTTATAGTATAACAAGCAGTACTTACAACTTCATACCAAAAGTGTTTAGCTATAGAATATTCACTCAACATGGTTCTAGTTATCTCTTGAAGAATATGATTTCTTATTTAAAAAACATCATTCTATTGAGGGGTTCTTGGAGCTGAGAAGTTATGAGTAATACCTTTTCTACTACAAAAAGTTTCAAAATCTGAATTTTGAAATTCTCCTCCATGATCACTATGAATAGTTATCAATGGAATGTTTTTATTATTTTTCACTTGGGATCTAAAGATTTTGAAATAAGAAAAGGCATCAAATTTCTTTGCTAGAAAATAGACCCACGTAAATCTAGTGTAATCATTAACTAAGACGAATACATAATTTTTGCCTCCAATGCTTCCAGTTTGTGTTGCAACAAAAAGATCCATATGCACTAACTATAATTCATTAGAATTTGATACATCACCAATTGATTTAAAACTTGATTTATGTTGCTTTCTTTATTTACAAGGATTAAAAACTTTTGAAGAATCAAATCTAAGCTCTAGTAAATCCTTAACTGGTCTTTTCTTCGATAGTTTTCCTAGTTTCCTAAGTTTATAGTGTCCTAACCTTCTATTTCATAACCACGATTGATCTTCCATTACACTAAGTCAAGGTAGATATTCTCTCTTAAGTTATTCTAAGTTTAGTATGTATACATTCTATTTCCTGTGGGAAGAAAGAATAAAATATTCCTTGGAATTGTGTAGTAAGCATTTATCATTCCTCAAATTCAAAAGGTAACCTTCATCACATAATTGACTTATTCTAATGAGGTTGTGCTT
Source organism: Viscum album (assembly GCA_963277665.1). Taxonomy (NCBI): domain Eukaryota; kingdom Viridiplantae; phylum Streptophyta; class Magnoliopsida; order Santalales; family Viscaceae; genus Viscum; species Viscum album. The sequence goes on from OY728155.1 coordinate 485,670,725, forward strand.
AAGACCCTCAACAAATAAAAAATTTGAAATTAGAGTTTTTACAAGAAGAACAATGTTACAAATACCAATAATTTCTCTCTGAGAATTATCTCTAAAATTTAATTTTCCTCCTTTCATCTCAATAATATTTTCAAAAAATTTTTTGTTACCATTCATATATCGGGAACATCCACTATCCATGTACCATCTATTGTTTTTGGTACTTTATTTATTTTCCTTAAAATAAAAGAGTTAGACATTCGGAATCCAACCTTTCTTGGATCGATAAATTTCTAAAAGAAAAATTTTACGTATCCACATTTTCGTAGAAAAATAAGATTAATGAAAACTTAAAGATTGAGTTTTTTTTAAAATAAAAACATTTCACCCAATTTCCACCACTCTGACATTTAGTGAAAAATGGAGCTTTTTGGGGAACAAAATAGTTATTAGTAAAACTTGTTTAGAATGTGTTAACCAAATCTAGAACTATTTCTTAAAGGTTGAATTTGGGAATACATCTTGTCAAAATTTTCCTTACATAGGGTAAAATTTGATAGAAAGTTCTATAAGGAAAATATTTCTAACTTTAGTTTAATAACCATGTTTTTATCCTCAAGGTTATTAGTTTTAGAACTAGATTTAGCCTCTAAAATATTTTTCTTAGAAATTACATTTTCGAAATCCTTAGAAAGTTTATCCCTCTCAGAATTAACTTCCTCAATATTTTTGGAAATACTATTAAAATAAAACGTTTTCTTAAAAAGATATTTATAAAGATATGATACTTCTTTGGTTAAAATATATAATGTAGAATTTTCCTTATCATGATTTTTCTTGAGTTTAGAATTATAATTCTCAAGAAGTTTAGAAAACCTAGACATTTCTTCATAAGAAGGTAATGTATTATCTTCTGATGTGAAATATTCATCATTTGAAGATTCATAATATTTATCATTAGTATAATTTTCACTCATAGATACATTGGTGATAGATTCAACATTTTGTACCTTGGCTATTAGACAATGATTTTCAATGGTTAGTTTAGCTTGTAGTCTAAGATTCTTGTGATTAGAAGATTCATACTCTAAGGATTAAACTAAAGAGTCACCACTACTAGCACTCCAGGTGTCATTAGCCTTCAAAACTTTCTTAGATATAGCCTTGTATTACTTATTTCTATTCCTCTCAAAATGTGTTTCCTTTCTATCCTTTTTCTTAATCATTGGACAATGTGGTCTTATATGCCCTTCTATTTCGCATTCATAGCAAGTGACTTCTGAGTATTTCTTGTATTTTCATTCTTTATTCTTATATATATATTTAAAGTCTTTCTTTACAACTATCTTGTTCATCCTTCTATCAATATTATCAATCTTGTTTTCAGAATGTTCACTTTCACTATATTCAGATAAAACAGTGAATTTCTTATACTTGGATCTTGTAACCCTTTCAGGAGTCTTGGATTTAGTAGTAGTAAAGCCTACACTTCCTTTTCCACAATTATTTTAATTCATATCAACATCTCTTTTAATTCTTGTCTCATGTTGAAGAAGGGTTCCCAAAAGTTCATCAAGGGTAATTTGAGATACTTTCTTATTCTCATCAATAATTGTTCATTGGGATTCCCACTAATTTGGAATAATATCTATAATCTTATCCACAAGATCTTCATCATCAATACCTTTCTCTCCCATAGATTATAAAATTTTGACAATAGTCATAAATATTTTTTGCACTTTGCAAACTAGTTCTCCATAAGGAAATAGAAATCCATGATATTCTGCACTCAAGATAGCCCTCCTAGTCACTATAACTTTTGATGTACCAAAATGTGTAACATCAAGTTTCTTCCAAATGCAGTTAGAAGCTTCACAGGAATAAATCGGACGATATATATTCATGGTCATAGAACACAAAAAAGTATTTCATACCTTGTAATTTAGTTGATATTTTGAATTTTCTAGGTTGGTGAAGGCTTTGACTTCATTTTCAAGAATTTTATAATCTCTAGAAATCATGAAAAAATTGTCTACTCCAGTATAAAAAACAAAATTTTTCATTCTGTCTCTCCAGTATTCATAATCATTGCCATCAAATATAGGTGGTCTGGTAGGATTTATATTTTTAATTGAACCAACATTCACTCATTCCATTCTATAAGAAAATATCATTTTAGAAAAAAAACATGTTAATAGAAAAGGTTTATAAACAAAGAAAAAAATTTCTAAGGAAAAATAAGCAAGAAAAGTTAAGTAAGAAAATTTAGAACAAGGAAAACTTAAGAAAGTAAACTTATATGTAAATATAATAAATTCAGAGACCTGCTATGATAACAATTGTAGGATCGAAATATTGATGTATATGATCAATTACAAGAGGGGGGGTGAATTTTAAGTTTAAAAACATACATTTTTAACCTTAATAAAAACTATGTTTAACAAAGTTAAACATGTTATTTTCACAAAGCCTCTTTTATTTCGACTAAACAAACATTATAGGTTTCAGAAATATGGTTTCAGAAATGAAACTTAAAGAAATTTTACTTAGGTAAAGATTCTACATTTAAATGTATAGAATATTATTTATCAGAGTACATAAGAGAATGATAAATTATAAGAAAGTCATACTCTATTTCTTTATCAAAATACAGTGGAAATAAACTTGAAACAAAACAAGTAACAAGTATGAAATATTTTAACCCAAATATTAGGGTATCCAACAACCTTGAATAAAGGTCCCTTGATTTATACTTTCAAGAAATTCTGTATTACCCACACCAGGGTAAGCCCTCGATAAAAATATCAAAATCTATCATGTAATCCTCACAAGCCCTCGATCTTTAGGTTAGTTGGCACCATTGTCTTCCTATTCCCAAAAGTCCTTGAACTTTAAGGTTGTCCACACCTATATCTTATTATTCCTGGAAGCCCTCTATTATACTTAGCAACAATCAGAGTCGCATTAAGCAATCTGAACAAGATGTTTAGAATCACACAAAACATGAGAGTCTATCTCTCTAGAAATCCCTTTAGTAGCATGAAATCTCTAGAGTGATGGAACAGTATTAAGCTCATTCAAATGAGCTCCTCTTTATAGGAACTTCTTTAATGGTAAACTCCCTCCTCCAATGGTCATATTTTTCCTTGAATCTCGGAGAAACCTGTACATGTGTCACTCAAAAAATGGTTAGTTGGAAACATATTTTATGACATCATTTCATAATAAGTGTAAGGAAAATGAAGGTACTTAACCAAAACTATTTTTTGGAGTTTAAGGGGATATAGAATTCGGAATATAACCATATAATCATTCTGAGTCTATAAGAAAAGGATATTTGGATTCTTATTTTACAAAGAATTCATAATCTGAATTAAATATATTTTGAAGTCTGAATTCCAATGAATTCGGAATCTAAATTCTAAAGAATTTAGAGTCTGAATTCTATAGAATTCAATGTCTGGGTTATGAGGACTTCAGAGTTTGAATTCTGAGCACTTTGGAGTCTGAATTTATGAGATTTCGGAGTCTAAATTTCAGTGAATTTAGAACCTGAATTTCAAAGAATTCAGAGTTTGAATTTTAGAGAATTTGTAGTCTTAATTTAAGAAAATTCAGAGTCTTTATTTCAGAGAATTTGGAGTCTTAAATTCAGAGAATTCAGAGTCTGAATTTCTGAGAATTCTGATTCTGTATTTTAGAGAATTCATAGTTTGAATTTCAGAGTATTCAAAACCTGGATTTCAGAGAATTTGGATCGTAAAAACAGAATACTCTATATCCAAGGATTTATAGGATCCCAAGTTTTTAGATATGAAACCAAATTTTTCCTTAGTAATAAAATGAGTTAGATTTAGAGAGACTATAAAATGAACAATGAAAACATAGGTAAGGATAAAAATTTCTTTAGAGAAGGTAAATTTTCCTTATGAAAATAATCATTAGGGAAAATATTATTTTCCTTAAGATAAAGTTTTTGTGATTTTAAAAACATAGAGAAACGGAAAATTCATAAGGAAACCTTATTGAATCAACAATTACTAAGAAAATTTCCAAAAAGTTTAATTTTATATGGAATACATTACCAAGTGAAAGGGACCTAGTGATGGTTTGTGTGATACTTATACATGAGAATCCATTTCTGGTTCAACCTAATATATGCGTCAGGTGAGGGTGGGTAGGGCGTTACACTAGGTTATAGGCCCACATAGTGTATAGATCAGTAGTTGGACTTAAAAGGTCAATTATAGGGTCAATTGGGGGCTTATGGAACATAGTTTCAGTCAATAACGATCAAGTTAGATAATATTATAAGTTTATTCTAGAGATGATTCCACTAATCCTATAAAATAAAAATTCTTAGTTATAAATTTAGTGTATGATTTTTTCTCTCCTAAGGCTCTTATCTTATAACGAGTAAAACTAAAGGAAATATAATATAAGATGAATGATTCTAAATATCAAGTGAATATATTATTAATAGGGAGAAATATTATGGTTATAACCTAATCATGTATCTCAAGAGGCTATGGATGAAGACTAGGTGGGTGGAACTCATTATCATGTTGGTTTAAGCTATAGGGTGTTGGTAAGGTCTTTTGAAAAATTAATTTCTCTAATGCAGTGAATGTTGTTCCTAGGAAGATTACATTATAGGTAAGAATTGGGAACTGGGTGTAACCCCCTAGTGTATGACTTGGGTGAAGGGGAACCCAGCTTAGAAATTAGATTAAGTGGATGCTCAATCAAGAGGACTGTCTAAACAAATTCCCAGCTAGGTGAATAGGTTACATCTCTAATAGTGTATATGTAGGCATCATGTAGAGGGGGATTCATAGGTTAAGAAACATTCTGAATTATAGTCCTGAGAGAAAGGGCACTCGGTTAGGTGGAATCTTGGATCTGGGCATGGGTTACTCAAGGACACACTTGGTCTATCACTTTAAGGATACATTGGGTGTTGATATGTCATGTTATGGTTTCATTTGGGCACCTTTATAAAAATTTCCATCACCCTAGTGTTGATGAATATCCGGGTGAAGTGGTATCTTATAATTATTATAATCATTAAAGGACACAAATACACATTTTCTCATTTTTTCCCCTTATTTGGAATTTGAAAATCACATAGAAAAGAATCTTGGAAGGCTTGGGCACATGCTTCATGCACTCAAAAGTTTATGGACTTTTCTCCTCCTCTTGAATTAAGTGATATGGGGCCTTTTTATCATAAATACAGAAAATTCATGATATCATATCTAATGATATCTATGAATTTTATAGTGGAAATCTATATATATAGGTTTAAATTTTATAGCCTAAGATAGAATTCCATTATACTGAATGATGGGAACATGATATATGATATCACATGCATGAATTTTTCCACCTCTTCCCATATAGTTTCTTCGATTATATATCAAGAAGATTTTTTTAATTTATGGATTTGAATATAAATTACATTCATTTAATGGAAAATAAATATTAAACACTAATGAACAGTATTACTATGATATGAAAATCGCACCCCAACTCTATTAAATAAAAAGACTCTATAAAAGGGATTTGATCCATACTTTCGTGGATACCACTCTATGAAATATTTTGATATGAAGTTATCTTCTTCTAATTATTCATATTTTTCATTAATATTATATTAATGAGGTACTTAAATCAATTTAAAGGATTATAATACTCTTATTGTGGAAAAGGATACAAGGGTTGGTGTAAGCCCTCAAAGGCAGGAGCCATTTAGTTACAACTACCATGATCCCCATCAAGAATGAGTCAAATAGTAAAATATGGCTCATAATGTCACAAAGGTATGAATGTTTTATGTTCATTTTTTTATAAAATGTTGACTATATTTAAATATAGGCTATGTTTTTGGTATTTTTCTCATTGTGTATGATCATTTTATAATCTGCTAATTTCTATCAGTGGTATCAAATCCTTATTATTAAATATATCAATATGTTGATCTACCAAATTTTTAAATAACATGTTTATCATAAGGTGTTTGAATTAATATCATAAAATAGTAAATGATGAAATTATTTTATTTTAGTTGGTTGTGATGTAAGAATAAACAATATCACATGGTATGTTATGCATGAAACACATGGATTTGAATAGAGTTGTAGGATATGATATGAGATATAATAAAATACGACCGAGTATTAAGTTTTGGAAAAACATAGCATCGTAACATATTTATGATATCTATAGTATCATAAAATATGATTGTAGCCTTACAATATTTCAATTCATAAGAATCAGCATCAATCATTGAGTATAATTGGTTTTATATCATAAAATATTATTGATATATGTAATTACTCTTACTTATCATTAGTAATTTATTATTGATAATTCCTATTATTATTTGTAAAATACGATATAGGTTAAAATGTTAAAAAATTAATATTTTTATAAACTTTCCTATGGTTTATAAAATGTTTCTAAATTATAAGTTTTAAAACCCTTAAAATAAAATTTTTCATGGCTGCATTGAATATAAAAATTCATATTTGTGTCTCATGTTTTAAAAATAAATAAAGGGTTTATTTATTTATTTATTTATTTTAAATAATCCTTTTTTATAAATTTTTTTTGAATTATGAATCTTGTGTATGCTTAATTTATGTGATAAATTGATTTCAGAAGATTTTTATTCCATATAGTACATTCTAGATATGAATACATAAAACACAACTACCTTTATCTATATTAGTAATGAATAGATTGAATTTAGTAATTAGGAATATTTTTTACACATTGGGTTATAGAGTTATAATGAATTTGATTCTCCCTAGAGTAAAGTATCCTCAGGTAGATAGACTTTTGGTAAAACTTCCCACTATCCCAATAGATTATTCTTTATTCTAGAAAGGTGGGTGTTGGCTATCTATGGCTCGGGGCTTACTCATGTAGATATTTCTGATCTTATATAATTCTAAACATTTAAATTAAGAGTTTATGTAACTTATTCATGAGACGAATTTGTGTATTAATTAATATATTTGGATTTGTTTTTTAGGTGATTAACAAAAACATTGTGGGTCATGGAAAGAGTTTCACATTAATATGGTGTGTAAAAATTAATTTAGTGGATAACAAAGGGATTATAGAAATAAATCATTAGAATCATGCATAAAAAAAGGGATAATACATTATATAGTAAAGATTTCAAATAATTTCATATGTACAAATTTAATATGCATGTAATGAACATTAAATTGGTGATAATTTTAAAATAAAATCCCTTAAAAATACTAAGTGTAGGATTACTTCTAAAGAAATTTCTTGTCAATACCTTAATCATCCAACTAGGTAGGTCATGCTAAAGTTTAGTTCCCTTGGATTATCTTATGTTATAAAAGTAAGTAATGAGATATACTAATTGGATTATAAACCTATTATTGACATTTTATCTAGGTTACACTAGATTGGAGAACTTAATATAATAAGGTTACCAGAGATATATAATTGAGTTAATCCATGTGACAGATTTGGATAAAGAGTTATCCACCAAACTATCCAATAATAATAACTATTATTATTGGAATGATTTCCTACCTATATATCTAAGTTATGGTAAAATGATAAAGCAACCTAAAAACTTGGTGATATATAGATCTTGTATCACTAAATGGATATGATGTTTGGGGATACCATTTATAGTGGGAGTAATTTCATTAAAATGACTTGATAAAAAGATATAAAAGATGATACTAACCCAATGATGTGAATTTTTTATAGATTATAAAATACATCATTTTAATAATTTTGAGATTCATCATAGGTATGACTTAAAAATAGTTCAAAATTAGTATATAAGGTTGATAAGTTTTCTCAAAGAGAATCATTTTGTGAATCTGAATGTGAATGTTATAAAGATCAATTTTTTAAGTCTAACTTATCGGTATTGGATATCAGGTGTGAAAAATAAATCTTTACTGATAAACACAGACTCATAGATATGAGGGAATTGAAAACAGTGAAGTGCATATTTTTAATAGAAATAAATAATGATTTATTTCATTAGAAGGCAACACTTATGATTTGACATTACCAAGATGATTAGTTCTAGAATTGAAGAAATGTTATTTTGTTCCAATCATAAATAGAAATTTTATTATGTATATTTTTTAGAAAAGATGTAATTTTAATTAATTATTGTGAAAAATAGTTATTCTATATATAATGATGAAATTTTTTATGTCATTGGGAATATCTTAAATGAATCATACATTCTAGATATGGATAATCTTATCTATAACATTCAAAATAAGTATGTGATGGTTTATTCTAATCCCACATACCTTTGGAATTTTTTCATGGGATATATAAATAAGCAACACATCAAAAGACTCTATAAAGATGGAATGACATGTGAATATTATTTATTAGGAAAAATGACTAAAGAACGTTTTAGTAGAAAAGGTAAAAGGGATAGTGGGATCTTGGATCTCATACATAGTTATATATTTGGGTCAATAAGTACACAACAAAATGGTGATTTATGTACTTATTTACTTTTATCAATGAATTTAGTCATTATAGTTATGTGTTTAAAATGGGAAAACACGTGAAACATTGGAAATAGTAAAAAAAAATTTAGAAAAAAGTAAATAATGAACTCATTAAAAGTATTAAGATTATCCAATAAAATCAGGGTGGTGAATATTTGATTATAGAGTTCCCTAATTATCTAAGAGATTGTGGAGTTGTTTGAAACCTCACTCCTCCTATAACACCATAGTGTAATGTTGTTTCTGAGAGAGGGAATCATAATTTGTTGGATATAGTTTGATATATGATTAGTCCATGTGAAATTCCTATATTATTCTAGGGATATATTCTATAGACTAATGCATTCCTACATAATTGTGTTCCATATAAATCATTCATAAATACTCCCTATTTGATATGTACTAGGAAACAACAAAAAAGCCTTTTATAAATATTTTTGGTTGTGAAGCACTCATACGATGATTTTTTCTGATAAATTATAACTTAAATCAGATAAATGTTTATTTGTTGGTTATACCAAGGAAGCTATGAGATATTATTTCTATAATCCTACTAAACACAAGGATTTTGAGTACTAAACTATAATATTTATTGAGAAGTAATATATATTTTGAGGGATAAGTGGGAGGAAATTTAAACTTGGAGAATTTCGAGTCCAACAAATAAGAGGTGTTATTGATATGGAAGTAGAGTTTATTCCAAAAATAGTTAAATAAGAAGAAATGGTTCGAGCTATAAAATAATCTCGAAGGTCTAGTGTGATTTTTCAAGAACTTGAGAGATAAATATTTCTTATAGTTAATTATGATGAAGTAATTTTCATGGGAGATGATCCTACAACCTACTAAGAAGACATGAAGATTTCTAATTTTGAGAAAATTTTAAAATCCAAGGAATTTTAAATGGAATCCATATACACTAACCATGTTTGGAACTTAGTGGATGTGCATGAAAGGATTAGATAAATTTGGTGAAAGTGGGTTTTATGTAATTATATTATAATTGATGGTATAGTGTCATCCTACAAAGAGTTTCTAGTAGAGAAGGGTTATAAGAAAATCCATGGTACTAACTGTAAATAAACATTTTCACCTATAACAATGTTAAAGCCCATTCATATATTTCATTACATAAAAGTTTATTTTATTATGAGATATATAAAATTGATGTAAAAACCAATTTATTTTAGGGGATTTTAGTCAATTACATGTATATGATACAACCTAATGGTTTTGAAGTTCCAAATGAGTCAAATTGGGTATGCTGGTTACAACAGTCCATTTATGGATTAAAGAAAGCCTCTTGGATTTGAAATATCTAGTTTGATGATGCGATCAAACATTTTGGTTTCATAAATAATAAAGATTATTATTTTATATATAATGAAACTAATATGATTAGTGTTTTTGATATTTTTTTAGATGGAATATTTCTTATTTGAAATGATATCTAAACTTTACACTCTATAAATATGTCATTTGGTAAATGATTCTCAATGAAAAATGTAACACCCCGAGATTTTATGAAAAATATTCTTTTAATTTTATTGATGTCTTGTGTAGTACATTACACCAAAATTATCTTGTGCTATACACAACACCGTATTAGCTTATATTATATGCAAACACTATTCTTGGATTGCGTTACACGCAATCGCAACCTTCCTCGATAGCATGTGTAGTACGTAATACTGGGTTTCACTAAAAACAATACATTGTTATAATATTATTATGGACTAGACATTATGAATATTATTAACTAAATTTTTAATTTTATAACATTATTATTCATCTTACACATTTTCTAAAACATGGTATGTGAACAAAATAAATTTTGCGGGTAAAATAGGTATTTTTCAAAAAATATTGTTTTGCCGCCTTTTGATGGTGCACCCACGTTAAATATAGATTTTGAAAGGTTTATAAGTTAAATTTTAAAAAATAAAATTCTTCTTTGGAATCAGTATATAAAAATTTACTTTGGAAAAAATTTTCATATTATTCTGATAACTTTTATATTTTAATGAATAGTAAAAACATGCTATATTTTAATTAAAAACAACTTTTTTCATCACAATAATTTATATGGTAAAATTATAATATTTAATGGTTTTAAAGTATAAATAGAATATATTTTTACTATTTAATATAATGTATGTCATTACCATTAATTTTACATTGAATTCATAGGTAACAACATTTCAATCTTTGGAAATGTTTTAACTTTTAAAACTCGTTTTCTTAACAACGGGATTAATTTTAAATTAATTACTGAAACTTCTGTATTTTGAATTTTGAAAAATGGATTCCATATTTGAATTCAATGGGTCCAAATTATGTTAATAGGTTACTTTTATTTTTTTATATTGTGAATAGTAACAACAGTCATTTTTATTTACTGTAGTTAAAGGTAAATCAGGTAATTAAGGGTACGAATAAGATTATAAAATTACCCTAACACCTACCAAAACTCTATAAGATGACTAAACGTAGACCCATATCACCTAAGCGTTGGAATATATTAATTTTATGGGCTTTTGACCATGAAAATAATTTAATTATTATTAAAACCAAAGAAAGTGACAACATGTCACTCTCTTAAATCCTATAAGTATAATAATTTTGATTTTGTGATAAACTCCATGAAACTTAGAACATGAATAGTATATAGAAATATAATAAAATTATATACATTATGTGAATTTATTTATAATTTTTAGGGATTAAATAATTATCGTTAAAAGTGACACAATAGTGATGTTGAAATTATTTTATTGATTGAAATATCAAATAAATGGTTTTAAAAATATTAAAATAAATATTATATGAACTATTTAATATGCTCCACTAATTTTCTAGATAAATATTAAATGTTATGAATCTATTAAAGCTTTTATTTAGAACATATCTTCTGTGTGGAGTTTATTTAAATTCAAATAAATGAATAGTGTCAAAATTGACACTATTGTTATTTTATAAAAATAACATAATATAAATTTGTTTAAAAATCACAAAAATATTTAAAAATTATAAATTTAAATTTATATGGTCTAAAATGTCATAACTTATCCAATTATGGAAAATTAACAACACATAAGTAACTATTTAAAAAAAATTAAAATTTAGAATCTTATTACCACAAATAAAATTAAATAGATTAAATAAGGATAAATACAGCTTAAAATGTTTAAAATAAATTCCAAACATGTCTAAATTTTATTGTTTGATGATATTACAACCCTATATCATCTTAACTTAGGATTTGAGTCATTTTTTAAGTTTTTATGTGGGGTTTGAATTTATTATAAATTAATATTTTTGAGGTTTCCAAAGGTGCCCCTCTCCTCCCTTATAAAAGGGCACCTCCTCCCTCTCCTCTTCACAACACTTTGAGCCTTAAATCTCAGAAAATATAGAGACCCGAAGCTTGATGTACATGGAAAATACATTACTTTTTCAGAATACTTAATACATAAAAAAACCAAAACAATAGGACCGTAATAGTTTAGAGTCTTTGGAAACTCAGAACGTAATATTATAATCTTGGTGAAAGATCTTCAACATCTCCCATAAAGATATTCCCCTTTTGTTTTCTTAACTAAAAACTTTCTTTAAATCCTGGGGAAAAGAAAACATATAAAGGGTGATCTCAAATGCTCAGTAAGGGTAAGCATAGAGAACATAAAATAATCCATAAAGATTTGAATGAAAAAACATGAACATAAAATCTAAACATCAAAATCTTGATCAAAGACATAAATCATGGAAGTACATAAATCATAGATCATAAAGGAACATTAATAATGATAAACTAGAATGTTAATAAAACATGTAATTGTGGCAACCATTCAGCACTTGTTATGATTTCCATAGTAGCCAAGGCATTGCTGCCAAGACCATCTTAGTGGACAAAGTCCCTTTCTGAATCGAGTTCACTCCCCATTTCAATCCTGTAACACTGAACCCGATTAACTTACCATTCCATCCATGTCTATCTAATGGGATATAAATCTTTACCCAATTCTTTGGAGGGAGATATTGGTATCACCCATCTCATATTGAAATCATTCTTACGTGTGCCACAAAACAATCATAAATCATTCATCATAACCCAAAGAATAAATTGGGTTTCATAAACATCATTCCATCATAACATAATCCATATAAAACAAATGGATATCATTTCATCATAAGAAAATTGAAACCATGTAAATCATAGAGACATTATACTTGAAACATACACATATGAAATAATGTCATCTCAGATGGAAAATGGTTTTGATAAAACACATGAAATGAATTCTTGAGGAAAATATCTTTTCTTCTTTAAAATAATTTTCTTTTCACAAAATGTCAAGCGTTTTTAAAAGAAAGGGATTTTTTTTAAAATAGTCATGAAATATTTTCGAGGAAGCTTCATGAAAATAAGGCTTTATAAAACCGTAAAAATCCGTTCATGCCGTATAAGTTAAAAAAACATTCTTCTCATACTTTTGCTGGAAAAGTCAAAAAGTACCTCGTAAAAGAAAGATTACATACATACCATGTAGTAAAAGTAAAAAATGGGTAAAAATGACATTAAACATACATGAAAAAATTTCTAGAAAACATGGACATTGATGATAACAATAACCCCAGTAAATACTTACGAATAAACAATCTCGGATAAGAACGAGATTGGAAAGATTATCCTTTACCTTAGGTTCGATATGCTTCGTATATATCCAAACCTCCTGTATAATGATTTAAATAATGTCATTGACTTATTACATAATCATATTCATTGTTATGATATCATATATGGTTCACTTATGACTTTATATTACCCGTTCTTTTGTAAAGTCCATGTTGAAGAGCGTTTTGGGTAAAATCATTTCATTTGTCGTCCGTGTTTTGACTTGTAATTATTCATATGATTACTTAGATCATGATTACATAATTATAGAATATAAAAACATGATTTATATTTAATATATATTCATAATATACATATATATAATAGATCGATAAATTCAAAGAAATACACCGTTCATGGAGACGGTAGGCCGTACGTACGCATGAACGTTGTTTTTGTTTCCTTATTGAATTGAATGGAATTAAGTATATGACATACATATATATATACATAAATCCAGTAACATTATTATGTCATATATTTCATGATTACTTATTATATATACTTTATAATCATTCTTGAATTGTTAACATGGAAAATGAATCTCATCGCGTCGTGGAGACGGTAATCCGTACGTACGCACGAGCGATGATATCGTTCCCATATTTATTGAATCGAATTAGAGTGAATGATCTAATATATTATAATCAGTATGATGTTATAATAATCATATTTATTTATTCATTACACCATTATACCCATCCAAGTAAGGAGGTGGTGGAAAAACAGATTACACCACGTCGTGGAGACGGTATTCCGTACGTACGCACGCGCGGTGATTTCGTTTTCCTTGGGATGGATAGAAGGTGAAATGGGGTTGTTTCATATTTATAATAACATATCAGTATATTAGTGATACTTATGTTATTAAAATATAATTAAACAACTAAAGAAGATGAGGTATAAGAATAAATAAATTTGAATGAATCGGTAACAGATATTACCTCTTCTTCGATATGTCTCTTTGAAACCTCCTCTTAGGGTACTAAAATTGGCCTTTGAAGAAGACCATGACCTCTAGTGTGTTTCTAGGGAAGTTTATAATGGAAATGCGTAGGGTTTGGCCAAGCTTCAAGGCTCCAAATTGTGTGAGGAGAAGAGGGAGGAGATGCCCTTTTATAAGTGAGGAGAGGGGCACCTTTGGAAATATAAAAAAATATTAATTTATATTAAATCTCAACCCCACATAAAAACTTCCAAAACGACTCAAATACGAATATTAGATGAGATAGGGTTTTAATCGCATCAACCAATAAAATTTAGACACGTTAGGAATTTATTTTAAACATTATCAACTTGATTTATCCTTATTTAATCAATTTCATTTTATTTGTGGTAATAACATTATAAATTTTAAATTATTATAAATAATTACTTATTTGTTGTGAATTATCCATAATTGGATACTTTATAACAGTTTAGACCATATAAATGTAAATTTATAATTTTTAAATATTTTTGTGATTTTTAAACAATTTTATAATATGTTATGTTTATAAAATAACAATAGCGTCAATTTTAACACTATTCATTTATTTGGATTTAAATAAACAATATACAGAATATATGTTCGAAATAAAAGATTTAATAGATTCATAAAATGTCATATGTGTCTAGAAAATTAGTGGAGCACATTAAATAGTTCATATAATATTTATTTTAATATTTTTAAAACCATTTATTTGATATTTCTCTTAATAAAATAATTTAAACATCACTATTATGTCACCTTTAATGATAATTATTTAATCCCTAAAAATTATAAATAAATTCATATGATGTAGATAATTTTATTATATTTTTGGAGACTATTCATGTTCCAAGTTTAATGAAGTATATCACTAAATTAAAATTATTATACTTATAATATTTAAGAAAGTGACATGTTGTCACTTTCGTTGGTTTTAATAATAATTAAATTATTTTCATAAACAAAAGTCCATTAAATTATTCTAATCTGACCCTTAGGTGATATGGGTCGACTTTTAGTCATCCAATAGGATTTTTATAGGTGTTAGGGTAATTTAATAATCTTGTATTTACCCTTAATTACCCGATTTACCTTTAACTATGGTAAATAAAATTTACCGTAGTTACTATTCATAATGCCCAAAAATAAAAAGTAGCCTATTAACATAATTTGGACCCACTGATTCCAAATATGGAATCCATTTTTAAAAATTCAAAACACATAAGTTGCAGTAATTAATTTAAAATTAATCCAGTTGTTAAGAAAACGGGTTTTAGAAGTTAAAACATTGCCAAAGATTGAAATGTTTTTACCTATGAATTCAATGTGAAATTAATGCTAATGATATAAATTATATTAAATGGTAAAAATATATTCTAATTATACTTTAAAACCATTCAATATTATAATTTACCATATAAATTATTACGATGAAAAAAGTTGTTTTTAATTAAAATATAGCGTGTTTTTACTATTCATGAAAATATGAAAGTTATCAGAATAATATGAAACAATTATCCAAAGTAAATTTTTATATCCTAATTCCAAAGAAGAATTATATTTTGTAAAATTGAAGTTATAAACATGTCAAAAACTAGATTTAAAGTGGGTGCGCCATCAAAAGGTGGCAAAACTGCATTTTTTTTAAAAATACTTATTTTACCCGAAAATTTATTTTGTTCTTATACCATGTTCTAGAAAATGTGTAAGATGAATAATAATGTTATAAAATTCAAAATATAGTTAATACTATTTATAAATTATAGTTCATAATAATATTATAACAATATATTGTTGTTTAGTAAAACCTGGTATTGCGTACAACACACGCTATCGAAGAAGGTCGTGATTGTATGTAATGCAAGCCAAGTCAGGGTTGCGTGTAGTGCACGACTCCTTTTTTTTTGCGTATAACAAAATACATTGAATATATATATATATACTCAATGTTTCTTAGAATAACTACTATCAAACAAACATGAAATTGTGTGTAACACGAACCAAGATTAGTGTTGTGTATACTGCAAGATAATACGGTGTTGTGTATAGTGCAATATAATCTTGGTGTAGCATAAAACACATGACATCAAATAAATTAAAAAGAATACTTATCATAAAATATCGGGTTGTTACATTATATCCCCCTTAAAAGTAATTTCGCCCTCGAAATTCATCGGGGTTATAAATCGTTTACTATTCATAGAAACCCACATCGTAAAAAGGAATACTAAAACATAATTTTGAAAACTAAAGTATGAAATGTAATGATTACCCAATGTAACTCATCACTGGGTTTCTATATAAGAGAACATAGGTTAAAATATAGATATGGAAGAAAAATATAACCATCAAGTTTTGATGGAGAGTGGTAGAGAACATGGCTATGAAAAAGCCATCTATCACAAAGCCATAAATTTGTGATTATCTAAGGTACCATATGATTCATCAGATATAAGAGCACTAGGACAACATTTTTGGTTTTCAATATCATTTCCCTAAAGATGAAAATTTTGAATTAGAAGAAATACTTACTTGATTTTGGTACAATCTCACTGTTGTTCATGCTTTGAACAATTTTCACTTCATATCTTAAAGAAATGAAGTTGAATTTGTTATTCGTGAAGTTTTAACAGATCATGTGATATAATGAAGGGTTATTCCATTTATTTCAAACAAAAGGTTAGCAAAATTTATCAAATATACATATGTCCATCTATGGTGAGGTTAATCATATATGATTCCAAAAATGAACTTATACTTCATCTATCAAGCCGCTTAATAAAATAAAACTATTTTCTACTAACCAGGGACTTCCTGTAGGCCATTGGTAAACAATAAAGTCCAGTCGCACTTCAGTTGTGGATTCGATTCCCACAGCCTTATCCGACGCGATGGGCTGTCGCCCGTCCTGCAGGTTGTCCTTTTTCTAAAACTACATTACTATAACATCCCATCAATAATATCGAAAAAAGTTCTATCCTTAAACAATACTAACTTTTGTCCAACATAATCCATTCCAATCTTTAGGCTTATCTAAAATACTTCGGTCCAAGCTCATAGTATGAAGAAAACAATTACTAGAAGGGTTATCTGCCAAGAATGTGAATACAAGCCTTTATCCAACATATATCACAAGATATATCTTGTTGGTTGTATTCCAAACACATGAATACCTTAGTCATATATTCTCTTGAAACATAAATTACCATAGAACCTTAGTGAAAACATGAATACTGTCAAAAGTTAACTCTTTCCACATACCAAAATCCCAAAATTTCTATATACTCAAACCATGATATCACTTTGTCCTTATTTTAGTCATGAGCTCAAGATTACTATCATATTATTTTCTCCGTATCCCTTCATTATGCGCATTTCATCTACTTTCCCAAAATATTTCAATCACTTTTTCATGGTTACCAGTATAATATAATTATTTAAAACCAATACATAGATATTCCAAAATTCCACAATAACATAAATGAGATTCCATGATACAATTTTGAAATCTCATTACATAAACACTTAATCATTACACATCATCATTTTCATACTCAACATCACAAATAGTGATTGCATGAGACTTCCCTTTATCCTTTTCATTAAGAGGTTGCTCACGTTGATCATCATTAACCCATGGATTAGGGCATTTATTAGCATAATGCCCCATTTCCTTTCACTTGAAGCATTGAAGTGTTGGTGGAGAGTTCTCTGTAGTCTTTTCTCTATTCACATCATTAGCAACCTTTTTCCCATTACCTTGACAATCAACTGCTTGATGACCTTATTTTCCACACTTAAAACATTTTCTAGTACCTTTTAGGAAATCTCCACCATGCTTCCTTCCACACTTTGAGCATAAAGAAACATTCATCTTCTTTTCACCATTTTTCTGAGATTTCTCCTTGAACTCCATCTTTCGTTTCTTGTCAAAACCTTGAGATAGATATGTTACACCAACTTCTAGTTCTACCTTGATAGTAAAAAGCACAATTTCTTCATAGCTACTGAAGTATCTTATAGCTAATTCCTTTCGAATATTTGGTTTTAAGCCACTAAAAAATCGATCAACTTTACTTTCAGGTTGGATGATAAAGCCAGATGCATACCTTGCAAGTCTTGTAAAATTCTCTTTGTATATACCAACAGATTCATCATCCTTCTGCTTAAGCTCAAGAAACTCCTTTTCCATCTTTGTTCGAAGAATACGAGGGAAGTACTTACTGAAAAACAAGTTCTTGAACTAGTCCCATTCCATGGACTCAATTTCATCTCTTTTCCTCGTATTCTTGATATGATTTCACTATTGATCAGCATCACCTTCCAAACGATACACTGCTAAGATGACTTTATCATGCTCAGAACATTGTAGAACTGAAAATATCTTTTCAATAGTACTGATCCATTGTTCATCCACTAAGGTATCAGAAGACCCTCTGAATGAAGGTGGACGCTGCCTTATGAAGGATTCAACATAATGTTGCTCCTTTCTCTGCTCATTTTGAAGTCCAGAATGATTCATAGCTTCTGTAAGTATAGAAATAAGATTGTGCACTCCATCTCCCATGACATTGGTTTGGTCAGGAAAACAATAATTGCATTTTCCATTAAATTGATCAACACGGTTCCTTCGGGTTCCAACCATCGTCTAAAACCAAAAAATAATAGTGTGAGAGGCAAATACCATGCTAGAAAAAATAACATAATAAAAGGGGGTATCTTCAATATCTAACATCTTAGGTTTAATTCTAATATGGTTAGCGCAATTCTAGGACTATAACCTATACGTATACTTAACCTTAGGGACATCCCTAGACATACATTAGAAATATCTCTAGGGATTTCACTAAAATTTTCGCGTCCTAGTTTACAAAGGTTAACTAAACCTTTCCTCTGATACCAACTGTAGTGACCCAAAGCTTGACGTACATGGAAAATACATTACTTTTTCGGAATACTTAATATATAAAAAAAACAAAACTCAAGGACTGTAATAGTTTAGTGTCTTTGGAAACTCGGAACGTAATCTTCTAATCTTGGTGAAAGATCTTCAACATCTCCCATAAAGATCTTCCCCTTTTGTTTTCTTAACTAAAAACATTATTTAAATCCTGGGGAAAAGAAAACATATAAAGGGTGAGCTCAAATGCTCAGTAAGGTTAAGCATAGAGAACATAAAATAATCCATAAACATTTGAATGCAAAAACATGAACATAAAATCTAAACATCAAAATCTTGAGCAAAGACATAAATCATGGAAGTACATAAAGCATAGATCATAAAGTAACATTAATCATGATAAACTAGCATGTGAATAAAACATGTAATTGTGGCAACCATTCAGCACTTGTTATGATTTCCATAGTAGCCAAGGAATTGCTTCCAAGACCATCTTAGTGGACAAAGTCCCTTTCTGAATCGAGTTCACTCCTCGTTTCAGTCCTGTAACACTGAACCGGATTAACTTACCGTTCCAGACATGTTTATCTCATGAGATATAAATCTTTACCCAATGCATTGAATGGAGATATAGGTCCCACCCATCTCATATTGAAATCATTCTTACGTGTGCCACAAAACAATCATAAATCATTCATCATAACCCAAAGAATAAATTGGGTTCCATAAACATCATTCCATCATAACATAATCCATATAAAACAAATGGATATCATTTCATCATAAGAAAAGTGAACCCATGTAAATCATAGAGACATTATACTTCAAACATTCACATATGAAATAATGTCATCTTAGATAGAAAATGGTTTTGATAAAACACTTGAAATGAATTCTTGAGGAAAATATCCTTTCTTCTTTAAAATCATTTTCTTTTCACAAAATGTCATGCATTTTTAAAAGAAATGGATTTTTTTATAATATTCATGAAATATTTTGGAGGAAGCTTCATGAAAATAAGGTTTTATAAAACCGTAAAAATCTGTTCGTGCCGTATAAGTTAAAAAAACATTCTTCTCGTATTTTTGCTAGAAAAGTCAAAAAGTACCTCGTAAAAGAAAGATTACATACATACCATGTAGTAAAAGTAAAAAATGGGTAAAAAGGACATTAAAAATACATGAAAACATTTATAGAAAACATGGATATTGATGATAACAATAACCCCAGTAAATACTTACGAATCAACAATCTCGGATAAGAACGAGATTGGAAAGATTATCCTTAACCTTAGGTTTGATATGCTTCGTATGTATCCGAACCTCCTGTATAATGATTTAAATAATGTCATTGACTTATTACAGAATCATATTCATTGTTATGATATCATATATGGTTCACTTATGACTTTATATTACCCGTTCTTTTATAAATTCCATGTTAAAGAGCGTTTTGGGTAAAATCGTTTCATTTGTCGTCCGTGTTTTGACTTGTAATTATTCATATGATTACTTAGATCATGATTACATAATTCCAGAATATAAAACATGATTTGTATTTAATATATATTCCGAATATACATATATATAATAGATCAATAAATGGAAAGAAATACACCGTTCATAAAGACGGTAGGTCTTACGTACGCATGAACGCTATTTTCGTTTCCTTATTGAATTGAATGGAATTAAGTATATGACATACATATATATATATAAATAAATCCAGTAGTATTATTATGTCATATATTTCATGATTACTTATTATATATACTTTATAATCATTCTTGAATTGTTAACATGGAAAATGAATCTCATCGCGTCGTGGTGACAGTAATTCGTACGTACGCACGAGCGATGATATTGTTCCCATATTTATTGAATAGAATTGGAGTGAATGATCTAATATCTTAAAATCATTATGATGTTATAATAATCATATTTATTTATTCTTTACACCATTATACCCATCCAAGTACGGTGGTGGTGGAAAAACAGATTACACCACGGCGTGAAGATGGTATTCCGTACTTACGCACATGCGGTGATTTACTTTTCCTTGGGATGGATAGAAGGTGAAATGAGGTTGTTTAATATTTATAATAGCATATCAGTATATTATTGATACTGATGTTATTACAATATAATGAAACAACTAAAGAATAGGAGGTAGAAGAATAAATAAATTTGAATAAATCGGTAACAGATATTACCTCTTCTTCGATACGTCTCTTTGAAACCTCCTCTTAGGGTACTAAAATTGGCCTTTGAAGAATACCAGGACCTCTAGTATGTTTCTTGGGAAGTTGATAATGGAAATGGGCAGGGTTTTTCCAAGCTTCAAGGCTCTAAATGTTGTGAGGAGAAGAGGGAGGAGATGCTCTTTTATAAGTGAGGAGAGGGGCACCTTTGGAAATATAAGAAAATATTAATTTATATTAAATCCCAACCCCACTTAGAAACGTCCAAAATGACTCACATTCGAATATTAGATGAGATAGGGTTATAATATCATCAACCAATAAAATTTAGACATGTTAGGAATTTATTTTAAACATTATCAACTTGATTTATCCTTATTTAATCAATTTTATTTTATTTGTTGTAATAACATTATAAATTTTAAATTATTATATATAATTACTTATTTGTTGTGAATTGTCCATAATTGGATACTTTATAACATTTTCGACCATATAAATTTAAATTTATAATTTTTAAATATTTTTGTGATTTTTAAACAATTTTATAATATGTTATTTTTATAAAATAATAATAGTGTCAATTTTGACACTATTCATTTATTTGAATTTAAATAAACAATATACAGAATATATGTTCTAAATAAAAGATTTAATAGATTAATAAAATTTTATATTTATCTATAAAATTACTGGAGCACATTAAATAGTTCATATAATATTATTTTAATATTTTGAAAACCATTTATTTGATATTTCGCTTAATAAAATAATTTAAACATCACTATTATGTCACCTTTAATGATAATTATTTAATCCCTAAAAATTATAAATAAATTCATATAATGTAGATAATGTTATTATCTTTTTGGAGACTATTCATGTTCGAAGTTTAATGAAGTTTA
The DNA here is from genome assembly GCA_963277665.1 of Viscum album. Lineage (NCBI taxonomy): Eukaryota > Viridiplantae > Streptophyta > Magnoliopsida > Santalales > Viscaceae > Viscum > Viscum album. Next base: position 485,692,888 of record OY728155.1, read on the forward strand.
TCACTAAATTAAAATTATTATACTTATAAGATTTAAGAAAGTGACATGTTGTCACTTTCTTTGGTTTTTATAATAATTAAATTATTTTCATGGGAAAAAGTCCATTAAATGATTCTAATCCGACACTTAGGTGATATGGGTCGACCTTTAGTCATCCAATAGGATTTTGGAAGGTGTTAGTGTAATTTTATAATCTTATATTTACCGTTAATTACCCGATTTACCTTTAACTATGGTAAATAAAATTTACCATAATTACTATTCATAATGCCCAAAAATAAAAAGTAGCATATTAACATAATTTGGACCCACTGATTCCAAATATGGAATCCATTTTTAAAAATTCAAAACACATAAGTTGCAGTAATTAATTTAATGTTAATCCCGTTGTTAAGAAAACGGGTTTTAGAAGTTAAAATATTGCCAAAGATTCGAACGTTTTTACCTATGAATTCAATGTGAAATTAATGCTAATGACATACATTATATTAAATGGTAAAAATATATTCTATTTATACTTTAAAACCATTCAATATTATAATTTAACTAGATAAATTATTACGATGAAAAAAGTTGTTTTTAATTAAAATATAGCATGTTTTTACTATTCATTAAAATATGAAAGTTATCAGAATAATATGAAAAATTTATTCAAAGTAAATTTTTATATCCTTATTCGAAATAAGAATTTTATTTTTTCAAATTGAACTTGTAAACATGTCAAAAACTAGATTTAAAGTGGGTGCTCCATCAAAAGGCGGCAAAACTGCATTTTTTTGAAAAATACTTATTTTACCCAAAAAATTTATTTTGTTCTTATACCATGTTCTAGAAAATGTGTAAGATGAATAATAATGTTATAAAATTCAAAAGATAGTTAATACTATTTATAACGTCTAGTTTATAATAATATTATAACAATATATCGTTGTTTAGTAAAACCTGGTATTGCGTACAACACACGCTATCGAGGAAGGTCGTGATTGCGTGTAATACAAGCCAAGTCAGGGTTGCGTGTAGTGCACGACCCCTTTTTTGTTGCGTATAACAAAATACATTTAATATATATATATATATATATATATATATATATATACTCAATGTTTCTTAGAATAACTATTATCAAACAAACATGAAATTGTGTGTAACACGATCCAAGATTAGTGTTGCGTATACTGCAAGCTAATACGGTGTTGCGTATAGCGCAAGATAATCTTGGTGTAGCATAAAACACATGATATCAAATAAATTAAAAAGAATACTTATCATAAAATATTGAGTTGTTATAGAAAACCCCTACCCAATTCTCTTCTACACTTCCCTAGAAACATTCTGGAGGTTCTGGTCTTCTCAAAAGACCAACTCTAGTCCCTTAAGAGGAAGCTTAAAGAAGGTGCGTCAAAGAAGAGGTAATCTCTTCTACCGATTCTTTAAAGTTTCCTTATTCTTCAAATTCTTATTCTTTAGTTGTTTCATTATAAAGTAATAACATAAGTATCACTAATATACTGATATTTTATTATAAAGATGAAACAACCCCATTTCACCTTCTATCCATCCTATGGAAAACGAAATCACCACGCGTGCGTATGTACGGAATATCATCTCCACGCCATGGTGTAATCAGTTTTCCAACCACCACCTTAATTGTATGGGTATAATGGTGTAAAGAATAACTATATATTGTTATTATAACATCATAATGATTCTGAGATATTATAGTATCCACTCCAATTCTATTAAATAATTATGGGAATGATATCATCGCTCGTGTGTACGTACGGACTACCGTCTCCACGAACGCGATGAGATTCATTTTCCATTATTAACCATTAAAGAATGATTATAAAGTATATATAATAAATAATCATGAAAGATATTACATAATAATGATATTGGATTTATGTACATATATGTGTCATTTACTTAATTCTGTTTAATTCAATAAGGAAACGAAAACAGCGTTCATGCGTACATACGGCCTACCATCTCCATGAACGGTGTATTTCATTCCATTTATCAATCTATCATATATATTTATATGATGAATATATATTATATATAAATCTTGTTTTACATTCTGGAATTAAGTAAATCAGGATATAAGTAATAATATCAAGAACAACAAGTCGAAACACGTACGATAAATGAAACGATTTTACCCAAAACGCTGCTTTAACATGGAATTTACAAAAGAAAGGGTAATATAAAGTCATAAGTTAACCATATATGATATCATAAAAATGAATATGATTCTTTAATAAGTCTATGAAATTATTTAAATCAATATACAGGAGGTTCGGATACAAACGAATCATATCTGACATAAGGTAAGGGATAACTTTTCCAATATCGTTTTTATCTGAGATTGTTTATTCATAAGTATTTACTGGGGTTATATATATCATCCATGTCCCTATTTTATAAAAATGGTTTCATGTATTTTTAACGTCCTTTTTACCCATTTTTGACTTTTACAACATGGTATGTAAGGAATCTTTCTTTTGTTTACCATATGAGGTACTTTTTGACTTTTCTGGAAAAAGTACGAGAAGAATGTTTTTTAACTTATATGGCATGAATGTATTTTTATGGTTTCATAACACCTTATATTCATGAATCTTAATCTACAATATTTCATGACTATTTTCAATAAAATCCTTTTCTTTTAAAATTCCATGGCATTTTGTGAAAAGAAAATGATTTTGTATAAGAAAGGATATTTTCCTCACGAATTCATTTCAATTGTTTTATCAAAACTATTTTCCATCTAAAATGACAGTATTGAATATGTTTATGTTTCATGTATAATGTATTTATTATTTACATGGTGTAATTATTCTTATGATGAAATGATAACCATTTGTTTTATATGGATTATGTTATAATGAGATGATGTTTATGAAACCCATTTTATTCTTTGGGTTGTGATGAATGATTTAAGTTTATTTTGTGGACCAAGTAAGAATGATTTCTTTATGAGATGGGTGGGACCTATATCTCACTCCAATGAATTGGGTAAAGATTTATATCTCATGAGATATTCATGGCTGGAACGGCAAGTTAATCTGGTTCAGTGATACAGGACTGGAATGAGGAATGAACTCGATTCAGTAAGGGACTTTGTCCACTAAGATGATCTTGGAAGAAATGCCTTGGCTACTATGGAAATCATATCACGTGCTTAATGGTTTTCCATAATTACATGTTTCCATGCTATTTTATCATGATTGATGTTCCATTATGATCTATGCCTTATGTACTTCCATGTTTTTTGTCATTGCCCAAGATTTTGATGTTTAAACATTATGTTCATGTTTTTAAGTTCAAATGTATATGGTTTATTTTATTTTCTCCATGCTTATGCTTACTGAGCATTTGAACTCAACCTTTATATGTTATCTTTTCCCCAGAATATAAATAATGTTTTTAGGTAAGGAAACAAAAAGGGGAAGATCTTTATAGGAGATGGTGAAGATCTTTCACCATGATTAGAAGATTATGTTCGGAGTTTCCAAAGACACTAAACTATTACGGTCCTTTAGTGTTAGTTTTTGTTATGTATTAAGTATTATGAAAAAGTAATGTAATGTCCATGTACGTTAAGTTTGGGGTCTCTACAGTTGGTATCAGAGGAAAGGTTTAGTTAACCTTTGGAAATTAGGATGCGAAAACTTTTGTGAGATCCCTAGAGATATTTCTAAGGTATGTCTAGGGATGTCCCTAAGGTTAAGTATAAGTATAGGTTATAGTCCTAGAATTAAAAAAACGATATTAGAATTAAACCTAAGATGTTATATTTTGAAGGTACTCCCCCTTGATTATGATTTTTGGTTGTCACACTATTCTTTTTGGGTTTTAGAAAATTGCTGGAAACAGGAAGATTCACAATAATGGAGGATATGATGGACAATGGAATGATATTATTCCAGAGAAACCAAATGAAATTGGATCTGGAAGTCCACATATTGTTATCATTCCTAATCAGCAATCTCAAAATATGATCGATAATCTCAACTTTGGTAATTTTACCGACTCAACTAATAAGAGAGAGATGGGGTTTCATGATGATCATAGAGGAAATAAAGTTCAATTTCCCTCATGTAAATCATGTGGGAAGAGGCATTAGGGAGAATGTTTCAAAGGAAATGAAAGATGCTTTGGGTGTGGAAATGAAAGACACAAAGCCAGTAATTATAAAGGAAAAGGTTTAGTTAACACCATGGACAAGGATAATGGTATTGCTAAGACATCAACAATGGTTAAATGTTTTAAATGTGGAATGTACGGGCATTATGCAAACCAATGCCCTAAGGGAAAATCTCATGAAGAGAATCAGCATGGTCATATGGGTAGTATTTATGTGGATGATGATGAAGAGACTAAAAATGATATATGAGATGAAATAAATGATAAAGCTCTGTCAGTGGTTTAAGAAGGTATTGGAATGATTGTATGTTTACCAAGAATAATGTATGGTACTATGGAATAAAGAAAAATCTAAGGATTGTTACACTGTTGTCTTTCCTTGAGTTTTTGAAAGTATATGATGAATGGTACCGGTAACTATGAAAGGTTATTCAAATATTTTTGGAAGGTAGATGATAAGTGCATAATGAAAGGAAAATGAGATAATGAGATGTTTGATAGTATTAATGAGTTCATGACTGGTATAAGAACAAAGTGATATCATGGTTTGAGTATATAGAATGTTGGGATTTTGGTATGTGGAAAGAGTTAACTTTTGACAACATTAAAGTTTTCACTAAGGTTCAATAGGTATTCATTTTTCAATAGAATACATGGTTAAGGCATTTGAATTTTTGGAATGTGACCAACAAGACATATCTTATGATATATGGGGATAAATGACGGTATTTACATGTTTGGTAGATGACCACTCTATCAATATTTTTCTTTATACTATGAGTTTGGATAAGCATAAATATTAGAATGGATTAAGTTATACATAATATAGTATTGTTTACGGCTATAAATTTTCTTTTAGATATTATTTCTGAAATGTTATAATGATATAATTTTAGAAAAAGGACAACCTATAGGACGGGCGACAACCCATCGCGTCGGACAAGGCTGTGGGAATCAAACCCACAACCGAAGTGTGACAGGCCTTTATCACCTACCACTGGCCTACAGGAAGTCCCTGGTTAGTATAAACTAGTTTTATTATATTAAGCGGTATGATAGATGAAGTATAAGTCCATTTTTTGAATCTTATACGATTAACCTCACCATAGATGTACTTATGTATATTTGATAACTTTTTCTAACCTTTTGTTTGAGACAGATGGAATGTCCCATCATTCTATCGCATGATCTGCTAACACTTCATGGAAGACAAATTCAACTTCATTTCTTTAAGAGATGATGTGTAAATTTTTCAAGGCATAAACAATAGTGATATTGTACCAAAATCAAGTAAGTATTTCTTTTAATTATTCTTCAACTTTAGGGAAATGATCTTAAAAACCAAAAATGTTGTCCTAATGTCCTCATATCTGATAAATCAGATGGTACCTTAGATCATAACAAATATATGGATTTGTGATTATTGGATTTTTCATAGCCATGTTCACTACCACTATCCATCAGAACTCTATGGTTTGATTTCTCTTCCATATCCTTATTTTCACCTATGTTCTCCTATGTGGAAACCCAGTGATTAGTTAATTTGGATAACCGTTAAGTTTCATAATTTAGTTTTTAAAGTTTAGTTTTTTTATTCCTTTTTAAGATGTGGTTTTCTATTAAAGAAACTTTCAAGTAGTAAACCATTTATAACCCCGACGAATTTTGAGGGCGAAATTCATTTTAAGGGGGGTAGAATGTAACACCCTGAGATTTTATGAAAAATATTCTTTTAATTTCATTGATGTCTTGTGTTGTACGTTACACTAAAATTATCTTGTTCTATAAACAACACCGTATTAGCTTATATTATACCAAAACACTATTCTTGGCTTGCGTTACACGCAATAGCAACCTTCCTTGATAGCGTGTGTAGTACGCAATACTAGGTTTCACTAAAAAATGATACATTGTTATAATATTATTATGGACTAGCCGTTATGAATAGTATTAACTAAATTTTGAATTTTATAACATAATTATTCATCTTACACATTTTATAAAACATGGTATGTGAACAAAATAAATTTTTCGAGTAAAATAAGTATTTTTTAAAAAATGCAGTTTTACCGCTTTTTGATGACGCACCCACATTAAATCTAGTTTTTGATAGGTTTATAAGTTCAATTTGAAAAAATAAAATTCTTCTTTGGAAATCATTATATAAAAATTTACTTTGGAAAAAATCTTCATATTATTATGATAACTTTCATATATTAATGAATAGTAAAAACACGCTATATTTTTATTAAAAACTACTTTTTTCATCACAATAATTTATATGGTTAAATTATAATATTGAACGATTTTAAAGTATAAATAGAATATGTTTTTACCATTTAATATAATTTATGTAATTACAATTAATTTTACATTGAATTCATAGGTAAATACATTTAAATCTTTGGTAATGTTTTACCTTTTAAAACTCGTTTTCTTAACAGTGGGATTAATTTTAAATTAATTACTGCAACTTATTTGTTTTGAATTTTGAAAAATTTATTCCATATTTTAATTAATTGGGTCCAAATTATGTTAATAGGTTACTTTTATTTTTTTTATTATGAATAGTAACTACGGTAATTTTTATTTACTGCAGTTAAAGGTAAATCGGGTAATTAGGGTACAAATTAGATTCTAAAATTACCCTAAACCTTTCCAAAATTCTATTTTATGACTAAAAGTTGAGACATATCAACTAAGGGTCTTAATAGATTAATTTTATGGACTTTTTACCATGAAAATGATTTAATTATTATTGAAACCAAAGAAAGTGACAACATGTCACTCTCTTAAATCTTATAAGTATAATAATTTTAATTTAGTGATAAAATCCATGAGACTTAGATCTTTAATAGTCTCCAGAAAGATAATAAAATTATATAAATCTAGTGACTTTATTTATAATTTTTAGGGATTAAATAATTATTATTAAAGGTGACACAATATTGATGTTGAGATTATTTTATTGATTGAAATATCAAATAAATGGTTTTAAAATTTTTAAAATAAATATTATATGAACTATTTAATGTGTTCCACTAATTTTCTAGATAAATAAGACATGTTATGAATCTATTAAAACTTTTATTTCGAACATATCTTCTGTGTGGATTTTATTTAAATTCAAATAAATGAATAGTTTCAAAATTGACACTATTGTTATTTTATAAAAATAATATAATATAAAATTCATTAAAATTCACAAAAATATTTAAAAATTATAAATGAAAATTTATATGGCCTAAAATTTCATAAATTATCCAATTATGGACAATTAACAACATATAAGTAATTATTTATAACAACTTAAAATATAGAATCTTATTACCACAAATAAAATTAAATAGACTAAATAAGAATAAATCAAGTTGATAATGATTAAAATAAATTCCAAACATGTCTAAATTTTATTTGTTGATGATATTACAACCCTATATCATCTAATATTTGGATTTGAGTCATTTTGGAATTTTTATGTGGGGTTTGAATTTATTATAAATTAATATTTATGAGGTTTCCAAAGGTGCCCCTCTCCTCCCTTATCAAAGGGCACCTCCTACCTCTCCTCTTCACAACAATTTGATCCTTCAAGCTCTTCCAAACCCTGCCCATTTCTCTTCTCCACTTCCCTAGAAACATTTTTGAGGTTCTGGTCTTCTCAAAAGACCAACTCTAGTCCCTTAAGAGATAGCTAAAAAAGATGTATTGAAGAAGAGGTAATCTCTTCTACCGATTCTTTCAAGTTTCCTTCTTCTTCAAATTCTAATTCTTTAGTTGTTTCATTATAAAGTAATAACATCGGTATCCCTAATATACCGATATGTTATTATAAATATGAAACAACCCCATTTCACCTTTTATCCATCCTATGGAAAATGAAATCACCGCGCGTGCATACGTACGGAATACTGTCTCCACGCCGTGGTGTAATCAGTTTTCCAACCACCACCTTACTTAGATGGGTATAATGGTGTAAAGAATAACTATATATGGTTATTATAACATCATACTGATTCTGAGATATTATATCGTCCACTACAATTCTATTAAATAATTATGGGAACGATATCATCACACTTGGATGGGTATAATGGTGTAAATAATAACTATATATGGTTATTATAACATCATACTGATTCTGAGATATTATCTCATCCACTACAATTTTTTTAAATAATTATGGGAACGATATCATCGCTCGTGCGTACGTATGGACTACCATCTCCACGAACGTGATGAGATTCATTTTCCATGATTAACCATTCAAGAATGATTATAAAGTATATATAATAAATAATAATTAAGGATATTACATAATAATGATACTGGATTTATGTACATATATGTTTCATTTACTTAAATCCATTTAATTCAATAAGGAAATGAAAACAGTGTTCATGCATACGTACGGCCTACCGTCTCCATGAACAGTGTATTTCATTCCATTTATCGATATATCATATATATTTATACGATTAATATATATTATATATAAATTATTTTTTACATTGTTTAATTAAGTAAATCATGATATAAGTAATAATATCAAGAACAACAAGAAGAAACACGTACGATAAATGAAACGATTTTACCCAAAACGCTGCTTTAACATGGAATTTACAAAAGAACGGGTAATATAAAGTCATAAGTGAACCATATATGATATCATAACAATGAATATGATTCTGTAATAATTCAATGACATTATTTAAATCATTATACAGGAGGTTTGGATACATACGAAGCATATCAGACATAGAGTGAGGGATAACTTTTCCAATCCCGTTTTTATCTGAGATTGTTTATTAGTAAGTATTTACTGGGGTTATATTTATCATTCATGTCCCTATTTTCTAAAAATAGTTTCATGTATGTTTAAAGTCCTTTTTACCCATTTTTGACTTTTACTACATGGTATGTAAGGAATCTTTCTTTTGTTTACCATACGAGGTACTTTTTGACTTTTCCATAAAAATTACGAGAAAAATGTTTTTTTAACTTATATGGCATGAACGGATTTTTATAGTTTCATAACGCCTTATTTTCATGAAGCTTAATATACAAGATTTCATGCCTATTTTCAACAAAATCCTTTTATTTTAAAATTTCATGGAATTTTGTGAAAATAAAATCATTTTGAAGAAGAAAGGATATTTTCCTCAAGAATTCATTTCAATTGTTTTATCAAAACTATATTCCATCTAAAATGAAAGTATTTAATATGTTTATGTTTCAAGTATAATGTCTCTATTATTTACATGGTGTGATTTTTCTTATTATTAAATGATATCCATTTGTTTTATATGGATTATGTTATGATGGGATGATGTTTATGAAACCCATTTTATTCTTTGGGTTGTGATGAATGATTTATGTTTATTTTGTGTCACAAGTAAGAATGATTTCATTATGAGATGGTTGGGACCTACATCTCCCTCCAATGCATTGGGTAAAGATTTATATCTCATGAGATAGACATGGATATAATAGAAACTTAATCTGGTTCAGTGATACAGGACTGGAATGAGGAATGAACTCGATTCAGTAAGGGACTTTGTCCACTAAGATGATCTTGGAAGAAATGCCTTGGCTACTATGGAAATCATATCACGTGCTTAATGGTTTTCCATAATTACATGTTTCCATGCTATTTTATCATGATTGATGTTCCATTATGATCTATGCCTTATGTACTTCCATGTTTTTTGTCATTGCCCAAGATTTTGATGTTTAAACATTATGTTCATGTGTTTAAGTTCAAATGTATATGGTTTGTTTTATTTTCTCCATGCTTACCCTTACTGAGCATTTGAGCTCACCCTTTATATGTTATCTTTTCCCTAGGATATAAATAAAGGTTTTAGGTATGAAAACAAAAAGGGGAATATATTTATGGGAGATGTTTAAGATCTTTCACCATAATTAGAAGATTATGTTCCGAGTTTCCAAAGACACTAAACTATTACGGTCCTTGAGTGTCGGTTTTTGTTATGTATTAAGTATTCCGAAAAAGTAATGTAATGTCCATGTATGTAAATTTTGGGGTCTCTACAAAATACATGGGTAATAATCCTACATATTGGGTATTAATATCTATAGGAATATATCTAAGATGTTTCTTAGAATGAGTTATCAAATAAACATTGATATAGTTTTAATAAATTTTAACATAGATTACTCCAAAAATGGGTTGTTACCAATGTTACATGGAATTAATATTATAAAAATTCAAGATCATTCGAAAGAGTAAGAATGTTTTGGTTGAATCCATATAAATCATCCGAAGGATATATTATGTATTTCGTGTTGTGTATTTTACCAGATGTTGTCTTTTTTATTAGTTTATACTATAGATACCAATCCAATTCTAGTGAAATTAATTGGATCTCTATTAAGAATATGACAACCCATATCTTTTATACACATTATTTCATGAATTATTACATTAAGATGCACATAAAGAAATCCAAATACATTGAGAGGCCTATTTTATTTTTGTAATTAGATACATATCACAATATGGTAAAACATAGGTATAATGACATTATATTAAAAAATCCATAACATGCCCTTCAAATTTTAATGATATTCTAAAACTACACATGATAAATCGGGGGTGTACATAAGAAAGTGGTGAGATATGAATCACTGTAAGATAATAATAAAAGCATATCATAAATTAAAGTAGTACAGATGAGTTAAGAGGTGTAACAGGATGAAATATAAAGGCAATAATCATAATCATGAACATCAAAGAATGTTATGAGATGATAACATCAAGGAATAATAGGAATGTGGAAACAATATAAAACATAAAATCATAAGCATAACTCTAGGATAACCTCTAAGACATGATAAATAGTGTTCTTAGGCTAACTTCATATGCTCTATACATGGTATCTCATTAAATAAAGAAATTACCCAATGCATTGGAGGGATATATAATTCTCAGTCCACCCATCACATTTATATCAAGTACACGAATTTGTGTGCCACTAAGACCATACAACATAAGAAAGTATTTTATCATATTTAATCCTATAACACCCCAATATTTTTATGAAATATTTCTCTTTAAATAAATTTTTTTCTTCAACATCTTAGATTAAATACAACAACCAGTTTAGATGAACAGTATAACATTATTAAAATATTATGTGTCTGTTATCACCTAGTCATTACATTGGTGGGTATGAATAGTAATATATAAATTATGAAAATTATATAGTATATGTATTTATAAAATTAATTCATTATTTATCAAATGATTAGAAACCAAAAATTATTTGAAAATAAAAGTTATATTTTGTTATGAAATAATATTTTTATGAATGCAATTTATTTTTATATTAATAAATTAAATTAATCACTATTAATAAGTGATGTTAATAAATTTTATTTATTATTTACTTGATAAAATTTTTTAAACATTCAAAAAATATTTTCCTAAGCATAGGATAAGAATAAATCCAGTTTTATGATTAAAAATGCAGTTTTATAAAAAGTGGTTTTTTCCACATATTGAAAGATTTAACTGATAATTAACTCTTGGAATTTATAGGTGATGAATTAGATAAAATTAATTATTTAATTAAAACTAGTATTTCAAAAATTGGTAAATAGAACCCTTTTTTGTTTAGTATGAATAGTAACTATGGTAAAATTTATTACCTCGGTAAAGGTTAAATCAGGTTAATCTATATTAAAAATAAGTGATAAGGCCATAATTATTCATCCTAATTATTATTTTATTAATTTAATTAAACAATTTACACCTTATTCTTGAAATTTAGTTCTTTAATGGACACTTGTCCATGAAAATGACTTATATATTATTTAAATCAAAGAAAGTTACAAAACGTCACTCTCTTTGTTTTTAATATGTCTTGTATGTCCACATAAGGAAAAAACTAGTTATGAATGAATATTAATAGTTAAATTTTTAATATATAATTTATACTCATGATGTTAATTTATCTATAATTTTTAGTTATCATATAATTACCTTACATTCTTACACAATTCCAAAATAATATTAACTCAATTAATGAAAAAATAAAACAAATTATATTAAAAATATTAAAAGTGAAATAATTTTTTGTTATTTACAGTTTTTCAAGGATTTTATAGATTTATATGAAATATTATTATTTTTTAAAAATATTATACTCGGATTACAAATATTTATTTATGTATTTTAAGCCACATTAAATGAATAGTTTTAAAATTGTCAATAATGGAATTTTATAAAAACAATATTTTATTAAATTATTTTAAAATACTAAAAACATTAAATAAGGAGATATGGATATTATATGGTCTATAATGTTATAAATGTTCCATTTATGGGCCAATTTCCACATTATAAGTAAAAATTACAGCCTTTAATATTAAAAAAATGTTACCATAGATAAAATTACAATTGTTTAACTAAGGAATAATAAAAATGATAAGGTTTAAAATGACACAAAAACTTATCTAAATTATATTGGTTTATAGTATTAATACCCTATACTTCCTTAGGTTTAAATAACTGTAAATGTTTACTCATTTGGATTGAGAATTAATTTATTATAATTTAATATTCTGAGAAATTCCAAAAGTCTCGCTCACTTCAATTACAAAAGGGTGCCTCCTACTTCACTTATTTACACCACTTTGATCCTTTTAGATCAAAAAACCTCAGAAAATATCTCTTATAAACTTCCCTTTTCACATTATAGATGTTTTGTTATTCCCAAAATAGTATCTCTATAGCCCTTTAGAGGAGATCTAATGAAGTCATTTCAGAGAAGAGGTAATTTCCTTAACTGATCACTTTCTTTTTTACCTTTCTTTACCTCCTATAAATATATGTTATTTATCATAAAATAACAACATCATTATAATAAATATTACAAAATTTAATTATAACTATGAAAAACCCATTTTAAACTCTCTTTCCCCTTAAATAAGAAGTGAAAGTATCGCTTGAGCGTACATATTGCTTACCATATCCACATAATGATACAATATATTTTTCATCACTATATTTTATGGATTGTTATTGTGATGGGTTTAGTATTTATATATGATATTAATTGAATAATTATAATTTTTCAATAATAATATCATTTTTACCTTCTTACTATCTAATCCTTTAGGAAATGACAATGTCGCTCGTGCATACGTGTGGACTACCACCTCCACAAAGTGATGTGATTTTTTTAAAAGATTTTAATTGGGTAGTAATGATGATAAAATTCATGAATATATTTTATATAATAATGATATTTTAAAGTTCAATAAATATTTTCCTTTATTTCATTCCATTTATTGAAAAATGAAAACAACATTCATGCATGCGTATGACTTATCGTCTCCATGAACGGTGTAATTCATTTTTCTATCAATAATTTTTAAGTATGAAAATATATATATATATAATGAATATATATGATATTTATACCATTATTTACCATATTAATATGATGTAACCATGATCTATGTATAGGACCAAAACTTCCAAACAATAACTTACATGAAAAATGAAGAAATTATCACCTAGAATAGTGATTATAATAAAGAATAGTTAATAAACAAGTGAGACAAGATAAAATTTAAATCATATATGTTTTGATATATATGAGTATGGTTCTAGAATAAGATATATAAAAATCTATATTTATTATATAAGATAAAGGAGATCGGACCTGGGGTAAGGGATTTCTAGTCTCACTTTTATTTCTGGCTGACTTTTGCTAAATTCACCACTCATTTATTTTGTGTGGTGTATGTACTACCCCTTTGAGATATTATATCCTGAGTATCCTTATTTTCAAGATATTTAATGTTTAAATTGATGTTATTTTTTGTAACATCCCGACCGGGGTGCTATGCAACGGTGCCCCGAGTCAGTTCGCCACATGACCTCAAGCACGCCTCCTCATACGCTAGAGGTTGGTGACTAGCAGTGAGGGTTAGTTAAGTCATTAATGGGGAGATCATACCCTCATTTATTAGAGTAAAACACCAGTTGAGATAAATAAATAAAATGTGGAATCGTATATAACCAGAACAATACTCATGTCACAATATAATTAAATAGGAAATACAATACTCAACTAAAAGGGAAAACATGCTATTCTAATACAAGTGGCAAGTCTCTATAATGAAACTAAAAGTAAAGACACTATGACTCCCCAAATGGGTCCCAAACCATTTCTGGTTCTCTCCTCCAAGATCCATCCCCAATCAGCCACCTATCCCTGGGCCTTTTACCTTATCCAATCCTACAACAATATAAACTATTCAGGTACCGATCAGGCATCCCATGTAGGGTGTGAGTACAACTCAGTAGGCCATGAACAATGGGGTCTAAAACAAGTCCATTCAAAATATAGTGTATGCAGTTCTATAAGAAATAAATAAAATGCATAAATATCCAGTTATTACATTACCATTTATTTGTATCTAACTACATTAACTCTATGGTTCCCAAGGATACTCATACCTTAGTACTAGCTTCATCTCGTACCAGTGCCCAAAGTGCTCCCTAGGTAATACCATATCTTAATACTTGATTCTTAGTGAAGCTCAAAGTATTAAAGGTGCTATGATATCTCAATATCTGATTGAACTTATTCCAGAGTTGAACATTCTCATGTGAGGCCATAACTCGGAGTTCCATTATTTCCATTATATAATTTATCATTTAAATTCCACATTTCCAAAGTTACTAATTTCAAAAATGCAATTAATATGACCATGTTACCGTGCATACTCATCAATATCATGACCGTGTTCCCATTATCTTTACTCAAAAGTATAATGACCATGTTACCATGTATACTTCTCAATTTAGAATGACCATGTTCCCATTCTCTTTACTCATAAATATAATGACCATGTTAACATTTCTACTTCTCAATTAAGAATGACCATATTACCATTATTTATCTTATAATTAATTTACGAATTAATTATCAACCCCAATCCCATTACTAATTTAAAAATTAGTTAAACACATCCATTTCATTAGTTAACTCAACAATTAACTAAGTGCTTCAAACCATTAATCAATTAATTAATCAATATCACAATTCATCTTCCATAATTAATTTTCCAGAATTTATTATCTCATTATAATCTAAAATTTTCATAATTAATACCATAATTAATTATCTATATCATATTATCAAAGGAACATAATTAATCCACAATTAATTATCTCAACATAGCCATTTCAATATCTCATAATTAATCCCCTAATTAATTATCTAGATTAAAATCCCTATATCGTATAGTCAATTTTCCCAAGTTAATTATCTAATAGATCAGCCCCTTAGTCTCATGATCAATTCCCCAATTAATCACATATTTCAACAATGATTCGATAAATCAATTGGTCAATCTAATTAACCCAATTCAAGAAAATAAATTTCTAAAGGATGCTAGAAATTCTAAAATTTTTGATATACATATCAAATCCAAAACTATGGGAATTGGATTTAGACCACCTACCTCGGTTCATTGATGGATGTTTTCCCAATATAAATCCACAAAATTCGAGCAGCACAACAATATTGATATGAGTTTTGGATCCAAATCCCTAAACTGAAGTCAAGATCAAAGACATCAAGATCTCATAAATCTAGATCTAGATCCACAATACTATAACTAGATATTACCAAATTGGTTTAGATCCATAGAAACAAATGATATCATCCATGAAAAGATCAAAGACATATATAAGAAATAATGGGAGAATCATCGGGATTAAATACACTTACCAGGAGAAGATTGGATATTAAATTTGGAATTTAGATCTCAAATAACAGTGTTCATAAGGACTTGGGATCCCTCCAGGTAGATGGGAGAACATTCCTTTACCCATAGAAAAGTAAAATCCATAGTTAAGGTCACATAGAAGGGGAAACAGGTCATTAAAAGTTGAAAACAAGTGAGATCCATAATTTTAGGATCTCACTATCAGATCGTGCACACTTTAGTTTCACGGTTAGCCAAATTATGTGCTAACCATATGTTATCCACTACATAAATGGAGGACTTAACATGGATACCTCACATGGACTCTCAAACCATGCTTTAACAGTGTCAATTCCATTGCCTCAAATGGCCAGAATTCACATGATATCTCCTAGATAGCTGCACGGTTTGTTCAAACCGTGTGACAACCGTGCACAACCCCTTTTTCTCCAAGATACTCTTGGACTCCACCAAAACGTACCCTAAGTCACAACTCCAATCAGTGTTACTTAAGTAAAAACAAATGGTTCATGAAAAACATGCCTGATATAACTCTAGAAAAGGTTCAGATCTTACAATATACCCACCTTCAAATAGCTCATCCTTGAGCTGCACTTCTAAGACTTTCTAAGATTCCAATCCAAAAATATCGGTCCATTGAGCCCTCATATCTACTTCTCTTTCCAATGTTTTCTTTTGTACACGTCCATTTTTTCATAACACACGATCTATCGGTATAGTATTTCCCTGCAATACATTCACACAGCGATCTAACACACATATCAGATGCTCCTCAAAGGACACATCTATCTCAAGGTCAACCTCGTCCACATAGATAAAATGAGAAGGGTAGAGGTGATAACTTTGAAGTTGTGATACATATAAACCATCATTCATAGCTCTTTATCTCTACGGAATAGCCAATTGGTATGCCACTAGCCTGATTCTCTCCACTATCTCAAAGGGTCCAACAAACCATGGCGTCAACTTTCCCTGCCTCTATATCTTGTAGTGACCCATCCTACGTGACACTCAAAGGAACAAAAAATCACCAACTATAATATCTAGGGTTCATCTCTGTATGTCATCATATGAATTTTTTCTACTCTGAGTTGTAGACAAACATTTCTGAATCAATTGTACTTGTTATGATGTCTCTTGCACGAGACTCGATCCCAATAACTCTGAATCACTGGCCTCCATCCAGCATAGTGGTGATCTATATGGAATAAAATAATGATCCTCATATGTTTCCATCTGTATAGTTTTCTTATAAATATTTTTATTGTAAAAATCCACTAAAGCCATGTGATTTTCCCAAGATAAACCAAAGTCAAGCACGCATGCTCGTAGCATATTATCAAGCACATGTATTGTATGTTTTCATTTCCCATCTATGTGTGGGGGAAAATACTTAATCAACAATACATGTATGCCAATTTCGTTTTGAAATCCCTACCATAAGTGTGAAGTAAATCGTGAATCATGATCTGAAACTATAGTCTGTGGAACACCATTCATATGGACTATCTCTCGAACGTACAGTTCACCCAACTTTTATAGTGTAAAGTTTTCCCTTATAGGTAGAAAATTCACTACATTTTTCAGTAAATCCATAATGAACCAAACAAAATCATTCTTCCTAAGAATATTTGGAAGACCCACCACAAATTCCATGGTCACATTATCCCACTTCTATTCTAGAATAGGAAATGGTTGTATCAAACCACCAAGTCGTTGATGTTCCACCTTCACTGGCTAAAGGGTAAAGCATCTTATCACAAACCCTACTATCTATTTTTTCATTCATATCCACCAATACTGTTGTCGTATATCAGGGTACATTTTGGTCACACCTAGATGCACCACCCATTTTAAGGCATGATACTCACGCATGAGCTCCTCTCGCATGCTCATAGGCACAAAAACTCGATTCCTCACATAGATGATCTAATACACTTCTACCAACTAGTCCAAATATGTCACCCTTACATCAAAGCTTTACCTCAAGGCTAATAAATTTGGATCCTTATATTTTCTATCCCCGAACCATCTTAAAAGCATAGAATCCACTACAACTGAAACCAGATTCATCTGCCCCTGACTCTCTTAAACCACCACATGCATTTCAACTAGCAAGGTCATCATCTTCCACTCTGCACTCGACTCTTGAAACATTGGAGTCTGAGTTTTCCTACTCAAGGCACCAACCACACTATTTACCTTCCTGGGCATATATTCTAGTTCAAAATGAAAAGACTACATATAAACAACCAATCTCCACATATAAAGATTAAAATCATGCTATGGAAATATATACTTCAATCTCTTATGATCTGTATAGACTATAAACTTTTCTCCCAAAATATAGTTCCCCCAAAACTTAATATCATAAACTATTGCTTCCAACTCAAGTTCATGCATAGGTTAATTCCATTCATGGTGCCTCAATTGTTGTGACCTATACGCTACAACATGATCTCCCTACATCAGAACATCTCCAAGTCTGATCCCAGAAGCGTCACAATAAACTGTATACTCCTCACCTAACTTAGGTAGGATCAAAATTGGTTCTGATGTTAAACGCTTCTTCAACTCCTGAAAATCTCTCTCAAAAGATTCTTACCATTCAAGATTTACTCGATTTTTGTTCATTCCTGAAATTTGCACTGCCAAAGGGGTAAATTCTTGGATGAATCTCCTATAATATCCATCTAATCCCAAAAATATTTGGATATCAAAAATATTCTTGGGATTCTCCCAATAAACCACTACCTGAACCTTCTCAGGGTCCACTGACACACCTTCCTCTAAGATGATGTTCCCCAAAAAGTGTAACTATTCAATCCAAAACTGACACTTAGATTGCTTGGTGTATAATCAATGCTCTTTCAGTGTACCCATAATGATTTCAAGATGTTGGGCATGATATTCATGAGTCTTGGAGTACACCGATATTTTGTCCAAAAACACCACCATGAATTAATCCAGATATAGATGAAAGATCATATTCATCAAATCCATAAACATTACAGGTGAATTTTTCAACCAAGACGACATTATGACAAACTCAAAAAGTCTATACCTGCTTCTGAAAGCAGTCCTTAGTATATCAGAAGTCCATACTACAAACTAATGATACCCTAATCTCAAATTTATATTTGAGAACACACAATCTCCCTTCAATTTTTCAAATAGATCATTGATACATGGAAGAGGATATCAATTCTTCATAGTCATTTTGTTCAAATTTTCTAATTGAAACACAAATGTAAACTACCTTAATTATTATTCACAAGAAAAATAGGTGATATAAAAGGAAACATACTTGGATGGATAAATCCATTATCCTCTAACTCCTCCAACTGAGTCTTAATATATTGAATCACAATCAGTTCCATTTTGTACGGTTGAATAGACACTATCTTAGCCCCTGGTATGAGCTCAATAGTGAACTACATGTCTCTCCCAGGTGGTATCCCTAAGAAGTCTTTAGGAAATACATCCTGAAATAGTTACACTACTATTGGAAGGAATTATTGCCTAAAACCCCCATCATCTATAAAAAGACTAGTAACTTGGGTTGTGAGCTCTCCCAGTTACTGAGTAACTATCCCCCCTCGGCCTGCCTAGATATCCCACTCTCCATGATGAATGTAGTGGTTACTATTAGGAGATGTAAATGTAACCCTCCTAAAGTAATAGTTGATGTGGTCTTGGTATGTGACTATCTAGTCCATACACATAATTATGTTGAATCCTAACATATTAAGAACATATAGATCCCATTTGAAATGATATTCCCTGATATCTAGAAAACATCCCTTGCATAAACAGATATCTCTATATTGTACTCCAAACGATGTACCCAGCTCACAAAATCCACCACCAGGCTCAAACCATTAATAAGTTTTTCAGATGTAAAGGAATAAGTGGCCCTAGTATCATATAAGGAACTAGATAAAGTATAAGTTACTAGAACAGTACCTCTCACTATTGATAGTCCAACCTATCTATTCACAAGTGTAGGATGTACATCATGTAACTGAACCGCCCATATTCTCTTTGATGTTGTCTAACTCCCCTGAGTAGCACCACTCTACTGATGTGGGAACTCCTTCCCAGAAGCACCACATCCACTACCTCTAATGCCCCAGCCAGTAGAACTCCAACTGCTAGACCAATATGGTGTAGAAGATCCCCTTCCCATACTCTAACTCTGCCTGACTACTCCTTTAGTACCAGTCTCTCACTATGACCTATAGAACTTAAATAAATTTCCAATCTTTCCACAAGATCGACACTCTACTCATGGTTGAGAACATTGTCGACGATGGTGTCCCATCTTACCACACTAATGATAGATCACCCCATTAAGGTCCTTGTAGAGACCCGGTTTTCACCCAATAATACTTTGGAATATTTCTACATATATTTCCAGAGCTAGGTGATGAGATAGTGTTCAATTTCAAGGCTTGGTGTGCCTGGAATAAATTATACAAAAATATTAAGTGTTTTTATACTATTCATGAAATAGAAATAAGATATCACTTAAATGGTTGATCAGATCTGAAATCTGAGACCATGGTTAGGTCTAAAACGTGGTTTTTACCCTAGGCGTGACATAAAATATGTCAGTGCAGGATGTTCGGACCCCTCACTCCTTATTGAAATGTTAAATGGATGAATTAATTTATTAATTCATTCATTTAGTATCTCAAACACAAATAACTCTAAAACGGAAACACGGATCAAAAATATGAGTCCATGGTTGAGTTTGGAGCGTACCTTTTACCATAGGAGAGGAATAATCTTTTTCTTCATAGGCCTTCTATAGAAAAAGTCCTGGAGGGAAAACTGTAAATAAAATAATTAAATAAATTTGTTTTATTTGAAACACTACTTTGAATAACTTATGATTGGGGACTCATATTGGAAATATGAGATCGTTCTTGAGTTTGTAGCACATTTTTTTCCCTAGGGGTGACCTCAGTTGAGTGGGAATAAGAGATTCAAATTTTTCATCCACTGGCAATTTCCTATAAATAGGTGGTTAGAGGAATGAGTCCGGGTTGGATCATTTCTCTCTCAAATGGAGGAGCTCTGGCCAATAGTGATTCGAGATCCGAACATCATCGGATCATGATGAAACTTCAGACGTTGATAGATCATAGCGTAGTGAACACAACGGCAGAACCATATTTGAGTTAGGATTTCTATTTCGTATTTTGCAGCCCCCCCCCCCCTCTAGTTGAATATTTTATCATCATTTTGGACTTCTATTAATTTTCACTTCTATGGAATCCTTTAATTATGACCAAGAAAACAATGTACATTGTCTATTTAAATTTTTGATTGACCGTTCTCCATATTCTTCATGTTCTTCATCGCAAAACTTTTCATCTTTCACAAATGACCTATGATTGTTGAGCTAGACCCATATCTGTGAAGCCCTCGACCCGAGGAGTCCCGATCTATGCTTGGGTTCAAGTTTCGGGTGTTGGAGGAAGCATAGAGATGAGCAGAAGCGGTGGTTACATTTCTCCATGTGGAAATGTCAACTGATCGTCGATTGGAGGCTGATGTTGTTAATTTGTCATCTTGTGCAGTCCAGATCTGGTCCCAGATCACGATTTAGACCACCAGGGTGATCTCGGTGGTCCGTGGAAGTTTTCCAGTATAGGTTTCGATGAGGGAAGTTTCACAAGACGGCGGTGGGTGCAACAGAAGGCGCTGAAGTGCAGTGGCAGTCGCCAGTGTTGTGGTGGATAGAAACAGAGTCACAGGGGTGTGGCAGACACATGGGGGAAGCCGACATTTTGTGTTGGACCGGCCGGTTCAGGTCGGTCCAGGCTGGTTCAAACTAGGTTTTTAATAAAAAAATCATGTATCTTTCAATCTGAGGTTTTGTTTTATGTTTCTTCTTTGGCCACATGATCCTCGTTTTGCAGTATACATTTTGAGTCCATTTTGATATCTTTTAATCTTAGGCTTGAGGCTCGGTGATATGAAATGTCCATTTAAAATAATAATAATATAATTTTTATTATTTGAAAATTCTCATACCAGACGTAACTTCTACATCCGATGTCCAATTAACACACCGTCAGAGGAGTTGTGACCCTAGAGTTGAGGGGGACTTTTCACAACTGATTTTAGGTGCTTAAACTAATATAGTGGTGCATGCCTCATGAGGCCCGTTTTGAGCATTTGTAGTGGAATGTGACTTTTTCACCAGGTATCCATTTTTGGATGATCGAGTAGTTGATCTTGTGTGTTTTCCCAGGAGGATTTCAATGGTGTGATCCAGTCAACTAAATTCCAGGTTGGGGTGTAGGCCCCACAAGACTCCTTTAATGCAGCGTTTTACGACTTTTGAATTGGAAGTCTGTTTGGGGCAAGTGAATAGTCTACCTTGCATGTTTTTCTGCAAGGATTGAAATTGTGCAGTCCATTTGGATGTACGGAGCCTTTTCGTGATCGGTAGTGATTGAGAACCAATCAGGCATTTACGGTGAAAAGCACCCCTTTCATCGGTTTTCCATTTTGGATGAATGAATAGTCAATCTCGTGTGTGTTTTTTCAGGGTTATTGCAATGGCATGATCTGTGTGATGTGTTTTGGGATTGAGGCATGGGCCCCATGGGGCACTATTTGTGCACAACATGGTGGAATGCATCTTCTTCACCAAGAGTCCATTTTGGGAAAATGAATATTCGATCTTATGAATTTTTCTACAAGGATTGCAACAGTATGATCTTTTTGGATATCCAAGCCCGTTTTCAAGAGAAATTTTGGTAAAATTACGTTTTCCCCTTCATATCAGTAACAAGAAATGTCCGTTCATCAGCCTTTTGGCTAGAGGTGCCATGTACTCTGGGAGTACACTATCATGCCTTATGGGCACTTGATCATAGTTTAGTACTAGAGTATGGGTAGGTATATGACCAGATGATGTCATGTACCACTTTACCAACATTATTACTCACATATTTTCTTCTTATGAACTCAAATTGTGTCTCGTGAGTGGCCTATCCTAAGTATTTTCTATGTAGAACACGATGGTTCCATCTGTAGTGGATTTCGAGATATGATGCAAGATGTTCCAAGTCTGATTACTATCTAAGGAAATGATCGATGATCCGAGTGTGACGCCTACTCAAGGTGACACTCGATGATGTAAATGATCTCTTTCGGGATTACCCTCCAGCAGCGGCTGGGCAGTGAGGTTTACCAACTAATCTTTAGGAATTACCCTCCAGCAGGGCTGGGCAGTGAGGTTTGTTGTACACTCTTCGGGGCTTACCCTCCAGCGCGACTGGGCAGTGAGGTTCACCATTCTCTTTTCAAGGCTTACCCTCTAGTGTGGCTGGGCAGTGAGGTTTGCTAGTAACTCTTTCAGGACTTATCCTATAGCAGAGCTGGGCGGTGATGTTCGTCATTTACTCTTTCAGTCTTACCCTCTAGTTGGGCTTGGAAGTGGGTTCTATGATGACTCTTCTAATCACACCCTCCAGTGAGGATGGGTAGTGGGTTCACGACCTAATGAAATGCTCCCTCGATTATGTTCCATAATGAAGAGATGTGTTTGATGTGACTTTGGGCTCTCAAGAAATATGGTCGTTTTCCCCACCAAGATGTGTCCTTGTGATGTGACTAAAACTGTGTGGGTGAGATAGACCTGCCCAAAGTGGATAGTATCAAGGTGCGGTGATTGATCCCTTTTGAATTTTAGTTCAGGGAAAACATGTAGAATGTTGGGC
This sequence comes from Viscum album, assembly GCA_963277665.1. Classification (NCBI taxonomy): domain Eukaryota; kingdom Viridiplantae; phylum Streptophyta; class Magnoliopsida; order Santalales; family Viscaceae; genus Viscum; species Viscum album. Next base: position 485,716,551 of record OY728155.1, read on the forward strand.
ATTGATGGTGGTTACTTATAAAACTATTAGATACCCTTTTTCTGGGCTGAGCTGTGATATAGATATATGTTTACTCTCTCATTTGGGATTCTTTGGTTGAGCATATATATATCATATTTTCATTACCCACTCATTGGGTTTTTTTTACTCTCCTTCTAGGAGAGGTAAAGATTCACGGGGTATGCCACATTCTTTCTGTGTCTATCTTCTCATGGTTGGATGAGTCTACTCTTCTACTATAGGTAGCGAAGACTCAAAAAGAAGTTCATCTTCTCACCATTTATAGGTCCTCGTGTTTAGACAGGATTACTTCACTTCTTTATTGGGTTGAGCTATGATCTTTTACTGTACCTTGTTCTATCTATTTCTTCCCTCTTCAGCACCTCACTTACTGCTCCATTGAGCCTACGGGGCATCCTAATGAGTATTTTTATACTCACCCCCTTTTGGGCTTTGCCTACACTCGGTGTGCCCTTACAGATGACAGACAGGTCGATCATGACTTCAGAGGACCATACGGATATGGTGTTCTTTGACCGCATGTGGTGGTCATTGTTTGGGATCCAGGAGCGAGGCTCTCTCATCTATTTTACTTTTCCACCTATTGTCGGGTTGTGGCACTTTTCTAGTTGGGTATGTAATTTTTCCTTTTCCATTCAGCTTACTTTTTTTTACTTGTATTGTTTAGAGGTCGATGCATATTTTTGGTTTATATATATATATAGTGGTGTTGTAATTTTTTCCTTTCCATCAATATTTTTTCATTGAGTTGGATGTGTCTGTGTGTGTGTACAGGTACATAGGTAAAGGCCTCACCAAGTTTGTTATTCCTTCGGTGCTGGTCACCAGCCCCTGACTTATGAAGGCGGGCTTGGGATAGTTGCGACTCAATCCCCGATATGGGTTAGGTCGTGACAAAGTGGTATCATAGGGAGGTTCATTCCTTGGGAAGTTGTTCGGATGATACCTAAAAATTAATTTTTTGGGTTTTAGGGAAATAGTTTCAATGTGTCTCGAGAGCGGCTCTAAGACCAGGGTGTCCAGTGATGGTGTGGTGGTCGATGTATCTATTCACCAGGACCCAAATTACATGCTTTTCGACTCGGCGTGTTGGGCCATTTTTTGCAGGGAACATTGGTACATGCATCATATAGTATTGATTCTTTGACTTATCCTTCTTGAGTATTCTTCCCACCATTGTTGATATATATATATATATATGCTCATTGGACTATGGAACTCCTTGATCAGATTCATAATGCCTCCACAGCGACAACTACCCAGGATATTATCTCCAGTTCATGATGAATATTCTGTGAGTGATGAGGCCTTGGTTCAAGATCCATCATACGATTCCCCTTTCTCTAGGATGGCAGGTATAAGCACCTACTCTTATAGAGTAGTAGTTAGTACTGGCTACGTAGGTCGATGATGAAAACAGTATGAGTGTGCTCCGCGAGTTCCAGCATCAGAGACCATTGAGGTTATGTGGTGATACATACCCTTAGGTAGTGGAGTCTTATCTAGATTTAGTGGTTTACCTCTTCAAGATTGTTCAGAAACCGATAGATCAGATGGTGGCTTTAGAAGCCAATATTTTTTCATGGAGGAGCTTGGTGTTGGTAGAGCTGGGTTACTCAGATGCATGATGAGTCAGAAATCCCTTGGTATGAATTCAACCAAAATATTCGTGAGGAGTACTACCCATCCTAATTACAATCTGTACGATTTCAAGAGATAATATAGATTCAGTGGGGAGAGATGATGATGGTTGAGTATGTGACTAGCTTCACAGACCTTACACGGTACTATTTGGACATGGTCCATGATGGAAACTTCTGGGAATATAATTTTGGTAAAGGTCTCTATAGAAAAGTTTCAAGACAACTTAGTTCCCTTATGCATCCTCACCTATCTCAGGGTGATGGAGCAGGCACTGGTGACAGAGAGATTTCTGTCATAGGGGCGCCAGTTGGTCTGTTTTGGCAATGGATGCAATAGAGCTGGGATGTCTACCATAGCTAGCAGACGTTAGTTGGAAGGCCATCAACGTAGGAGGGATACCCTTAATAAAACTCAGGAACATATGCAGGGACATATTAAAGAATCGAGATAGACTAGGGAGGGATAGTTCTATGCTTGTGATGGGCAAGGTCATGTGGAACGAGACTACACAACCAGATGTGTTGAGCTCCCCAGGCAGTTGGTAGATTTTCCACCACAGAAGAGGTAATATCGTGATCAAGGATCTCCCTGGAGAGGATAGGGTGGTCCCCAGGGAGTTGGTACTGGCAGAAGAACAGGAAGAACTATGGTTGGTAGAAGATTTTGTGAGGTCCTTCTACCACCAATAGGCGTTCCATGTCAGGATCAAGGAACTGGAAGCTAAGGCCATGGGCAGCTGCATGCTATGGATGTCTATATTCCTTTATACCATGAGACAATAAGAGGTACACATTGTTTCTTTTCTTCCTTTTATAGTATAACTTTTTAGACACTACATGAGTTACTCTTTTCTTCTAACTCCTTGCTCGAGGATTTACTGAGGGTGACGTAAGGCATCAGTGTAACCATGTGTCAGTGTTGATTGATGTAGCTTTGAATGCCTGAGAAAGAGGGATTCTTCCCCCACTGAGACACATTTTTTTATGCGAGAAAAATCATGAGGGAAAGTCAGTTCCACCCAAATTGGATAGTATCGAGGTTTGGTGGATGAATCCCTATGACTTGTGTGTTCATAGAGGGGTTTTATAGTGGAGTTTCAGAGCATGTCTTGGATTTTCCAGTGGAGTCTAGCTACTTAACCTCCCTTTTCTTGAGGTTCTACTAGTGGGTTTGTCCGATTGATTGTTTTGGGTATTACTCTCCTTCCAGGAGGAGAAAAGATGTGCGGGGTATGCCATGTTCTTTCCGTGTTTATCCTCTTGCGGTTGGATGATTTTACTCACCTTCCTTGTTCAAAGGTACGTTATGTTCTCAACTTTATTATTGATAGTGTTCTTATCAAGTACAGGTAGAGGTGATGGACACCCCATAAATAGAACTACGTGTATCAGTATGTGGTGCTGGTAGTGGTAGTCTTCTCCTAGAAAATGTAGACAAGTTACTCTCTGAGAGAGCGCTTTGTGGTTTGCTCAGACCACCAGTATCTCTGGTGTGTCTTTGCCCAGTGTCTCATGTGAACTTTGTGGTTTGTGATTTTTGGATTCTTGAACCTGATATGGTGGTTCTGGTTTAAATTCTTACAGGACTATGAATTCGAGGTAGTATTGCTCTGGAAAGAGGTAATGTCATAGCAGATTCCCTTAGTAGAAAATCCCAAGCACGCCAGATGCGGGAAGTTTTAGAGTAGTTAGCTTACCTGTAGCTAACCCTGGTGGAACTGGAGGATAAAACTTTTCTTCAGTCTATGGGGTTCACTCCTTTGCTTCTTGATCATGTTATAGAGTCTTGATTGTGAGACATTGATGGAGAAATCTTGTGTGACCAGATATCCTTAGGTGTTTCACCAGATTGATATTTTGAAGGAGGGAATTATGAGACCATGTTCTTGGGAAAAACTGTGATTCTAGTTAGTATGTGGATTGTAGAGGTTCAGCTGGGGAAGTAAACTATCCCGTGAGTTTCTTCAGGTTGTTCAAAATCATGCAAGAGATGGTGACGTTGCCTACCGCCTTGCCCTAACCCTCAATAGCTAGAGTGGGTTCATGACGTCTTCCATGTGTCGTAGCTGATGAGATATGTGTGTGTTCTTATAAACATCATTTAAAGGAGTAGACCATATGAGGATGGACTAACCCTTGGGTTTTCATGTTGTGCTAGCATGGTAATGTGTAGGTTTTCTGGGGAGTAGGAGAGCCAGGTGTGAGCTCAGTGTCCCGAGTTTTTTTATAGTTTTTATTTTCAGGGATGAAAATATTGAAGGATGGAATGATGTAGAGATTTTGTTTTCACCCTCTAATTCTTTGGAATATTTCTACCCATATTTCCAGATCTAGGCGCTAAGACGGCATGCAATTTCGAGTCCTGGTGTGCCCAGAATAAATTATACACAAATATTAAGTGTTTTTTGTTCTATTCATGAAATGGAAATAGGATATCTCTTAAATGAATGATCAGATCAGAAATCTGAGAACATAGTTGGAACTGGAATGTGGTGTTTACCATAGGCGTGGCATAAAATATGTCGGTATGGGACTTTAGGACCCCTTTCTTGTTAGTGGTATGTTAAATGGATTAATTAATTTATTAATTCATTCATTTAATAGATCAAACCCAAATAACTCTCAAACGGTAACTCAGATTTGAAATCTGAGTCCATGGTTGACTCTAGAGCACACTGTTTACCCTAGTATGGGTATAATATTTGTTAGCATTGGCCTTTTGTAGAAAAAGTCTTAGAGGGAAAAATCATAAATAAAATAATTAAATAAAATTGTTTTATTTGAAATGCTACATCGAATAACTTCTGAACGAGGACTCAGAATGGAAATCTGAGACCTCCGTTGAGTTTATAGTGTATTTTTTCTCTAAGGGTGGCCTCAGTTGAGAGGGTGCGAGATATTCAGATTTTGCATTCGGTGGAAGTTTCCTATAAATATGAGGTTAGAGGAATGATCCAGGGTTGGCTCATTTCCTCTCGGATGGTGGAGCTCTGGCCGAAGGTGATTCGATATCCACACTTCATCAGATCACAATGAACCTTTAGATGTTGCTAGATCACATTGTATCAAACACAACAGCGAAACCAGATTTGAGGTATGATTTTTATTTTTGGAATTTGTATGCCCTTGGTTGAATATTTTTTTTCATTTTTGACTAATGTTCATTTTCGTTGCTATGGAATCCTTTAATGATGGACAAAAAAACAACAATCATCATCTGTTTAACTTTCCAATTTCCCATTCCTCACATTATTTGAGTTCTTCATCGAAAACCTTTTTTTCTTTCACAAACAACCTCTAATCATGGAGCTAGACCCATATCTATGAAGCCCTCAACCTGAGGAGTCCCAATTTGTGCTTGGGTTCAAATTTTGGGTGTCGGGGGAAGCGCATTAGCGATTGGAAGAGGCGGTTACTTTTCTCCATGACAAAATTTTGATGGATCATTTAGTGGAGGCTGGAACTGTGAAGGTCTCATCTCGGGGAGTCCATATCTGGTCCCGTATCGTGATTGGGACCACCGGGGTGATCCCGGTGGCCCATAAAAGTTTTTCAGCGTGGTTTCCGGTGAGGGCAGCTCCAGTAGGTGGCAATTGGCAGTGGATGGTGGCGGAGCCACGGAGGTGCGGTGAACCTACTGTGGCACGGCAGACCCACGGTGGTGGTCAGCGGTTCGAGTTGGACCAACCGGTTCAGGCCAGTCCAGGCCGGTTCAGACTGGGGTTTTTAATAAAACCCCATATCTTTCAATCCAGGGGTCTGTTTTGCATGTTGTCTATGGCCATGCAATCCTTGTTTTGTGGCGGAGCTTTTGAGGTTGTTTTGAGATATTTTTTTCTCATGATCGAGGCTCAGTGATATGAAATGTCCATTTAAAATAATAATATAATTAATATTATTTAAGGATTCTCATACCGAATGTAACATCTACGTCTAACTTCTGATTAATGTGCCGTCAGAGGCACTGTGAACCTAGATTTGAGGTGGACTTTTCAAGGATGATTCTGAGTGCTTAAACTAAAATAGTGGTGCGGGCGTTATGAGGCCCATTTTGGGAATTTGTAGTGGAATTTGACTTTTTCAACGGGTATCTATTTTGGATGATTGAGTAGTCAATCTTCTGTGTTTTCCCATGATAATTTCAATGGCATAATATGCCTAACTAAATTTAGGGTCGAGGCATGGGGCCCACGGGATGCCTTTCGAGCGTAATGCAACATTTTATGACTTCTACATTGGAATTCCATTTTGGGAAATTGAATATTCTACCTTGCATGTTTTTCTACAAAGATCTCAATGGTGTGATTTGTTTGGATGTGTGGAGCCTTTTCGTGATCAGTCGTGATCGAACACCGATCGGGCATTTGTGGTGAAAAGAACCCTATCATTGGTTTTCCATTTTGAATGAATTAATAACTGATCTCATGTGATTTTCTACGGCAATCTCAATGGCATGATCTATTTGATGTGTTTCGGGATTGAGGCATGGGCCCCATGGGGAACTATTTGTGTGCAACACGGTGAAACGCAGCTTCTTCACTAGGAGTCCATTTTGGGTGAATGAAGAGTCGATCCTATGCATTTTTATTTAAGGATTGTAATAGTGTGGTTTTCTTGGTTATCTAGGTCCGTTTCTAAGAGGCATGTTGGTAGAATTATTTTTTCTCCCATTGTATCAGTAAGGAGCAATGTGTTCTCGTCATCCTTTTGGATAGAGGTGCCATATACTCTGGGAGTACACTGGCACACCTTGTAAATTCATGATCACAATTTATTTCCAGAGTATGGCTAGGTACATGACCAGATGATGAGGTTAGGTCACACGTTTTGTGGTCCCCACACGTGTCGTGTACCACTTTATGAATATTCTACCTTAAGTATCTCCTTTTGAGCATAGATTGTGGCTTACAAGTAACTTATCCTGATTGTTTTTTACATAGAACATGTTGGTTCCCTCCATAGTGAATTTCAAGATAGGATGTGAGATATTTTGAGTGTGATTCCTATATGAGGTGACACTCTATGATCAGAGTATGATGCCTACCAGAGGTGACACTCGTTGATGGAAATGACTTCTTCTGGGCATACCCTCCAGCATTGGATGGGCAGTGAGGTTCGCTGACTAATCTTTTGGTCTTACCCTCCAGCGGGGTTGGAAAGTAAGGTTTGTTGTACAGTCTTCTGGGCTTACCCTCCATCATGGCTGGGCAGTGAGGTTCGCTCTCTTTTTAGGGCTTACCCTCCAGTGTGGATGGGAAGTGAGGTTCACTAGTTACTCTTTTAGGACTTACCCTCCAGTGTGGATGGGCAGTGAGGTTCGTCGTTTATTCTTTCAGGCTTACCCTCTAGCTGGGTTGGGAAGTGGGTTTGTCGATGACTCTTCTGAGCATACCCTCCCATGGGGTTGGTTAGTGGGTTCATGACCTTCTGACACGATCCCTCAATTTTGCGTTATAGTGACGAGACATGTTTGATGTGACTTTGGACTCCCAAGAAAGAGGGTGTTTTTTCCACTAGGACACGTCCTTGTGATGCAACTAAAACCGTGCGGGCAAGACAAGCCCACCCAAAGTAGATAATATCAGGGTGCGGTGATTGATCCTCTTTGACATGTAGTTTAGGTTAGACATGTGGGATATTGGGCATTGATGGTGGTTACTTCTGGAATTATTGGATACTCTTTTCCTGGGAGGAGCTGTAATATAGAGTTCCCCTTACTCTCTCATTTGGGATTATTTGGTTGAGAATATATATATCGTATTTGTAGTACCCACTCTTTGGGTTTTTCTTACTCTCCTTCCAGGATAGGCGAAGACACATGGGGTATGCCACATGTTTTCCATGTCTAGATTCTCATGGTTGTATGAGTCTACTCTCCTACTATAGGTGGTGAAGACTCGATAAGAAGTTCATCTTCTCACTGTTTCTATCTCTTCATGTTTGGATTAGCTTACTTCACTTCTTCGTTGGGTTGACCTATGCTCTTTTATTGTACATTGTTATATATAATACTTCCCACATCGATACCTCACTTGCAACTACCTTGAGACTTTGGGGCATCCTAATAAGTATTTTTATACTCACCCCTGATTGGGATTTTCCCATACTCAGTGTGCCCTTGCAGATGATGAATAGGTTGATCATGAATTCAGAGGAGCATAGGGATATGGGGTTCTTGGACCGCATGTGGTGGTCGTTGCTTGGGATCTAGGAGCAGGTCTCTCTTATCTGTTTTAATTTTCCACATGTTTCTGGGTTGTGGCACTTTTCTGGTTGGGTGTGTATTTTTTACCTTTTCCTTTCAGCTTGCTTTTTTGTACTTGTACTGTTTAGAGTTAGATGTATATTTGTGGTTTATATATATATAATGGTTTTATACCTTGTTTTCCTTTCCCTATACATTTTTTCATTGATTTTGGATGTTTGTGTGTGTGCAGGTACTTAGGCAAAGGCCTCCCTGAGTTTTTTATGCCTTCGTCACAGGCCGTTAGCCCTTGGCCTATGGAGTTGGGCTTGGGGTAGTTATGGCTCAATCCTCAATATGGGATGGATCGTGACAGTCCTATCCAACCGAACCTCTAATATACATAATATACTTCTCACTTCCTTGGATAAAGTTTTCATAATGGTGCTTCTTGCTCTTAGAAGTCGCACCTCATGATCGTCCAGTAACAACTACTTATCCAGCACTGGAAGCCTCCATCAAGTTCCCTTCAACTATGAGATCCTAATCCACCACTTTCGTAAACTTCTTCAACCTGAATATATTCACCTTGGACTTAATCTCACACTTAATTCCATCCTAAAAACATTTCATATTAGCTTCCTCATCTCTTGATAACGTTTGAGAAAATCATTGAAGATCTGTGTAGCGTCCAACATAGTACATCACTGACATGCTCCCCTGTGTCAGATGCATGAACTCAGCAGATTTCTCTTATCTCAGCATCTATGGATAAAAGTGTTCCAAGAACCTCTCCAATAATTCCTTCCATAACATTCTATCAGTCTTTCCAGTTCATTCCTAAATTTCCCACCAGTGTTTTGTTGATCCCTGTAGCATATAAGTAGCCAACTTGACCCTCTTCTTTGTCGAAGTCTCTGAATTGTCAAGTATTTTCTATATGGAATAAACCAATAATTCATCTCCCTCAGGTCCACCCACTCCAAAAAAGGTTGGAGGGTGATGCAATTCAAAAGTTCTTTGTCAACTCAGACATACTTTTCACAACCCACCCTGGGTCTCTTTCCATTAATTGCATCAAGCGGGTGAAGTATCCTAAAACTACTCCCCTTCATCTTTAGCTGGCACGATTGGTGCCTCAAGTTCCCCAACTAGAAAAATATTCCCAAGCACGCCCCTCGGTCATACCCTCAACAAGAATCATGGAGGCATACTCTCTAAAAAATCTAAACAAGCATCTTAGGTCTCATATCACAACCATATAAAATTTACGTAATATGAAATAATCAAAAAAAAATACCCCCACCTCACCACATGGTCAAAACCGAGGCGCTATCGCTACCCTATACCATCATACTCCTAGTTTTGGTTAAAAAGGATAAGACACTATCATAATCATGTTTTTAAATTAGACACCAAATTATTCTCATTTCTCATCATTTTTACAACCTTTTTCAATTCATGTTAGGCACCATTTTTCATTTTAATCTTACAAAAAACGAAAACAGTTCAATTTTAACAACTTACTCATAACTCATTTTCTTTTGCATACCTATAATGATGCATGTCATAATAACCCTGAGTGCCTAGAATGATGAATGCAGACTCAAATCTCATTCCATTCTGGGACACAAATCAATACTCAAAATATCCTAGAAACAATAATCACATCACACAACAAGTGCATCACCCAATGTGAAATAACATTCAACTGTAATAGCAAACAACAATAACAAAAATCCCACTCTGAGTACTTGGGTTTTCCCTCATACATAGTTTTAAAAATCCCATGTATGAGCTCATCACCAAGCCCTGACTCTTTCTAGTCTCTTTTCTACATTTTCCAAAATAGTAGGATAGAATAAGAAGAAAGATAATACGACCTTTTATACCACATTGTAACATCCTAATCATGTTCCATCTGATGGTTCCCTGATCTAGTTCACCACATGACCTTAAGAACGCCTCCCATTACGCTAGAGGCTTATAACTAGCAATGAGGGTCAGGTAATTCAGTCATGGGGATATTATACCCTCATTTATCAGAGTAAAAATCTATATGAAATAAATAAACAAACATGGAAGCATATATAACTAAAACAATACAAATGTCATAAGAAAACCAAACAAGAAATACAATACTCCAATAAATGGTAAAAAATGCTATACCAATACAAGTGTAAAGTGTCTATAATACAAATGAAATTAAAGACACTATGACTCCCTAAACGAGTCCCAAACCATTTCTGGTTACCTCTTCAAAGCTCCATTCCCAATCAACCACCTATTCCAAGGCCTTTTCACTTACCATGTATTGCAACAATATAATCAATTCAGGTACCGATCAGGCAGCCCAAATAGGGTGTGAGTACAACTCAGTAGGCTACCACCAACAGTGTCTAAAACAAGTCCAGTCAAAATATAGTGTATGAAGTTCTATAATAAATAAGTACAATGCATAAATAACCAGTTATTACATTAAATTTTATTCTTATCTAACCACATTAACTCTAGGATTCCCAAGGATACTCGTACCTCAATACTAACTTCATCTCGTAGCACAACCCTAAGTGTTCCCTGGGTAATACCATATCTTAATACCTTCTTCTTACAGAATCTCAGAGTATTCAAGGTGCTATAATATCTCAGTACCTTATTTGATTGATGTTGGAGTTGAATATTCTCATGTGAGGCCAAAACATAGGGTTCATTAATTCCATTCTTTAATTTCTCATTTAAAATTCAGATTACCAAAGTTTCTAATTTCACAAACATAAGTAAGATGACCATGTTACCATGATTACTCCTTAATAGAATAACAATGTTCCCATCCTCTATACTCATAAGTATAATGACCATGTTACCATGTATACTTATAAATTTAGAATGATAATGTTCTGATTCTCTTTACTCATAAGTATGGTGACCATGTTACTATTTGTACTTATCAATTTAGAATGACCATGTTCCTATTATTTATCTCATAATTAATTTACTAATTAATTATCCACCCCAATCCCATTACTAATTTAACAATTCATTAAACACATAAATTCCATTTGTTACTCAACAATTAACTAAGTGCTTCAAACCATTAATCAATTCATAAATTAATTAATCAATTTAAAAATTCATCCTCTATAATTAATTTTCCAGAATTAATTATCTCATTTTAATCTAAACTTTCTATAATTAATCCCATAATTAATTATCTAGATCATATTATCAAAGGCACATAATTAATCCACAATAAATTATATCAACATAGCTATTTCAATATCTCATAATTAATCCCCAAATTAATTATATAGATTAAAACCCATGCCTCTTGCATTCAATTTCACTGAGTTAATTATCTAATAGGGAAATCCCTTAGTGTAACATCCCAGGTAAATAATGAATAAAACATTTTCATATTTATTAATATTTATGAATTAAATATTAATTTTACTTTAAATGGGTTTCTATGTTCGATAGCGTACCCGATACGCAACAAAGAGTTTCATTGAAATCTTACGTTGCACACTAGTAATAAAATAATATTATTTTAAATGGAAGTTAACACATAGCCGTTGTATTGGCGTGAATGGATATAAATAACTAAAATATGATTATATATGTTTTTTAAATGTTTTTACTTTTATCTAATAAAAGATAAATGCTTAAAATACGGAAAGTATTCGATTTTAGGCATATATACCCTAATTTTCACTAAAGGTTCATTTATCGCCTTTTGATGGCCAATCGTCATTAAATATAGTTTTGTTTACTCTTATACATTCTATTGGACCAAATAAAACTCTTATTTAGAATTGGGACATCAAAATTTACTTTGTGTAAATTTTTGGTATTTTTCCGATAAAGTTCATTTTTTAATGAATAGTGTAAAATGTTGTATTTTAATTCAAAACCTCTTTTTAATATAATTTATTTAGATGATTAGATTATATTTTTAATTGGTTTTAAAGTGAAATTAGAATATATTTTTACCATTAAATCCAATAGTGGTCGTTGGAATTAATTTCACTTTGAAATCGGACTTAAACTAGTGTCAATCTTTTTATACTTATTGTTTCATAAAAACACGCTATTTGCTCTGACAGCGGGAATTAATTATTAAATTAATTAATTAAAATTATATATTTTGAATTTTCTAAAATGGACTTCATTTTTGAATTTGGAATATCAAATATAGCTTAGGGTAAAGTTTTGGTATTTTTCTGAAAAACTTCAATTTTTGATGAATAGTGAAACCACTAAGTGGTAGTTAAAGAAACTGATTTTTCGTTTAAATGAAACTTTGCCACTTCTGTGATTTGATTTTAAAAAATCCGACATACATAGTTGTCATTAAGAAGTAAAATGTGGTTCAATGAGTTTAAAATAATTTTTTGGTGAAAAGTAACTTATTAAGTTTTTAATCGCGATTAGAGGTAATTAGTGTAATTTAAGGTAAAAATAATGTTGTAATAATATGAAATGAACTTGACACATGTCCTAAACTCATTTTATGTGTCATGGACTACCAAGACAATCCATGGGTAAACTTGGGGACCCCATGGAGCCACTTTGGTTGGGAAATGACATAAATAACTTTTTATTTAATGTTAAAATTAAAATGACACAAACATGAGTTGTTTTACTAAAACAATTTTTACATGGGGTTATAAAAATCAGATTTTTGACTATAAATATTCATTATAAAGATAAAACGATTGCCTAAATCATGATATTTGTTTTATAATTTTTATACATTAATTAAATTAAATTATTTATGACATCATGATGATGCAGCGATTACCTCATTAATAAAGGATTTAAATAAAATGAAATGATAATGTAAAATATATGACCTACACATGTCCAAAACCTATTTTATGGGTGGATTTAGAACCCTTATCACCTTATCCTAGAATAACATAAATGTGGGACCATTAAAATCCGAAACTCATTCTAAAATAAAGTAACATTTCCTTGCTTTCCAAGAGTTCCCCTCCTCTCCTCTTATAAAAGGCCCCCACCTCTACCACCTTACCCACACTTCCAAAGCCTTTGGCTCGTCCAACCCCTGCCCATTTTGTCTCTAAATATCCCTCTCTTACTCATTGAAGCCTCACTTTGGGCATAAGTCTTCCCAAGGAATCCTTTGAGCTCAAATCTAAGAGAGTTACCCGATTTTAAGGTGATGTCTTCACTTGTGTTCTTTTGTTTTATTTTGCTTCTCCAACCCCCTAAACTCTTTTTTATTCATTTCTTTTGTAACAACTCCAGTATCTTCAAAATACTAGGATGTTTTTATAAGAATATTTCTATCTACACTTACACACATCTACATATAATGGTTAAAGAACATATTGTTTCTGTTGTTGGCGAATTTCTGCCTCACGAAACGATGATTGTTCAATATTCTTTTAAACACCTTTAATGGTGGCCATTAAGATGTAACTCTATTTATATATGATATATATTATGTTTATGTTTTCCTTATGTTTCTTTATTTTTCATTTGTGGTTTACCTTTATGGTTTCTATTGTGGGTAAACACAATAATTTCATTTTAGGAAGTGCAGACTACCGCCCCCTCAAAGTGATGTCATTCATTAATGCCATATGTGGGACGTATAAAGGATGGATTTAAAGTTATTATATATGATTTTATACTGGAATTATAATATACCTCTATATAATTATTATTTCTTTCCATTAATGTATGAGATAGAAATGAAAGTAGCGTTCATGCGTATGTACGGCTTACCATCTCCATCAACGGTGCATTTCATTTCTTATCCCCAAATGTAATGTACTATTATAAGTACATATTTATAATGGATATATATAATTTATGTTACATATAAATGATGAATATAATTCTGGAATTAAAATATACATACCTATCATTTAGTTTTAGTTCCATTAATATGACATAGAAATGAAAGTAGTGTTCATGCGTACGTACGACCTACCGTCTCCATGAACGGTGCATTTCATTTCTTACCTCTAAATGATTATGTGATATTATAAATACATGTATATGCTAGATATATATGATATATATGATATCCAAATCAGGAATTTCATTCTGGATATAAAGAACCTTTGACCACACGAACAACATGTAATTGTAAGAAGTCCATTTTCGACTTAAGAACCAAATATCGACAAAACAAACATTATTAACTTAAATGATTAAATAATGTTTATAACATGATAATAAGTGATATTAAAGTAATAATGAACTTGAAGAAGGTTCTTAATCAAGTATAAATTAACTCAAGTTTATTATTCAGGACGTTAAAGAACGATCGAGTCAAGTCGGACCCGAGGTAAGGGAACTTCTTAACCCAATTTTCGTTCTTTGGGTTAATCTCCTACTTTCAAATTATGTCATGATATTATTATATCCTATCTTGTATTTGTACTTTATTTATGTTTACTTATTGTTCATATACATAATAGATCTATTTTATTTAAAAATGATCTTTGTAAGGGACTTCGTCTCAATCTCCTTTCATTGAGGCATATTTCGTTTTATACACAACTTTCTTTTATACAGTGTATAAAACCCTTTGACTTTTAATTTTATACAAAAGGAATATTTTTCTACGAAGCGTTTTACAAAACGACAAAAAGGAATGTTTATTTTAACGTACACGGTGACAACGACCTTTTCCGCCACCGTGAGTATTATTTGGTCATTGGCTTCCTCAACAAGCCGTAATTTTTTTTAAATGAAATAAATACCATATACTCTTTTATGAATTTTGGTATTGAAAATGGTTTTTATAATGGATTTGTTATGTAAATATATTTATGTGATATATTGTGATCAAAGTGTGGAAATTTTTTCTTTCCATTATATTTGTTTTATGATTTTATATTGGTACTTGGACATTTGATGGGTGGTTACGTGATAAACCATATGACGGGTGGTGCCGTGAATACCAAGATGGGTGGTTACGTTATAACCTCCAATGCATTGGGTATGGAAGTCGGCCATATGGCTATTCCATTAAGTATGTATGTAAGTTGTCCGTATGGCTATTCCATTAAGTGATATGTGTGGAAGTCGACCGTATGGTTATTCCACTTAAGTATGTTTATGTCCCAAGTTACCTTTATATGTTACGTGTTCTTTATATGGGTTTTATGGTAATCCTTTTGTTACAAAAGGGTAAGTAATGATATTTTATTCAGTGAAGAGTTTTTACTACTTCATGAAGGTGAAGGTATTACTTTGATAAAGTATACATGGTTTACTTTTTGTTTTGATAAACTAACAGATTTTATTCTTTGTGTATCCCTTACTGAGCTTTTATGCTCACCCCAAGTTTTTTTTTTGAAATGTTTTTCACAGGACTTAATGTGGAATAGGGTCAAGGATGGGATCAAGGGAAAGTAATTCTATATAAAACATGGAACTAGACATGTTTCTTTTTAAGAGTTTTTTTTATTATAGGGAAACTTAGTAGAAGTGTCTACTTTGTAATCTTTTGAGATGTAATAGTTATGTTCTAATTATCTAAAACTCTAAACCTGAAAAGATCCTCAATGTGAATTATTCATTTAATTTAATATTAATTAATGTTTAAGGTCGGGGCCTTATACTTAGTCTCATGATAAATTCCCCAATTAATCACCTATTTCAACAAAGAATTGATAAATCAATTGGTTAATCTAACTAACCCAATTCAAGAAAATAAATTCCTAAAGGATGCTAGAAATTATACATTTTTTCATATACATATAAAATCCATGAATATGGGAATTATATTTATACCACCTGACTTGGTTCTTTGATGGATGTTTTTTCAACTAAAATCCGCAAAATATGAGTAGCACAACGACGTTTATATGAGTTCCGGATCTAAATCCCTAAACCAAAATAAAGATCAAAGACATCAAGATCTCATAAATCTAGATCTTGATCCACAATCATAGATCTAGATCTCACCACATAGGTTTATATTCAAGGAAATAGATTATATCTTCCACAAAAAGATCAAAGAAATACAGAAGAAAGAATGGGAGAAGCATTGGGATGAAATCCACATATCAGGTGAAGATTGGATCTTCAATTCAGGCTTTCAATCTGGAATAAAGGTGTTCATAAGGCCTTGGAATCCCTCATAATTGATGATAAAACCTTAATTTACCCTTAAGAAATAAAAATCCTAAGTCAGGGATGCATAGTTGGTGAAACAGGTCATTGAATGTTGAATACAAGTGAGATCCACAATTTTAGAATCTCACTGTCAGCCAGCGCACAGTTTATTCGCATGGTTAGACAAACTGTGAGTTAGACACTATTTAAAGGGAGAACTTCACATGGATACCTCAAACGGCCCCTCAAAATTTTCTTTAACCATTCCAAATCCACTGCCTCAAAAGGCCAAATAGCACATGATTTCTCCTAGACAACTGTATGTTCTGTTCAAACTGTGTGCCAACCATACACAACCCCTTTTTCTCAAAAATTCTCTTAGACTCCACCCAAATCCACCCCAAGTCACAAATAAAATTAGTAGAACATAAGTAAAAAAGTACCTTAAAAACATTCTATAGATAACTTCAAAAAAAGTCAGGATCTTACATTCTTTCATGGGTCTTGTGATTCAAAAGTTAACAAAGTGGTAATGGTTTAATGTCGCAATCTCACTATTTATCGAGATTGATTGTGGTTATGCCTTTGATGATGAAAACATATGATCTAACTATCAATAAACTTATAAATTTTATTATCCTATCGTTATTTCTTTAAAATAATTCTTTTCTTTTAATTTTCCTCACCTTATGTACTTAAAATATTAAACATATGTTTTAAAGGAAAATCGACTTCATTTCTCTCTTTGGTCAAAAACTTCTTCCTTCCACATACATGTTTTCTAAAAATGTTTTAAAGAAGGTTTTTACTATTATATTATGATTTTTTAATTCAATTTTACCCATGTTTTACTTTCTAAAAATGGTTTTAAATGAATATTTTCTTCATTTTCCAAATAAAGTATTTTATGAATTTTCCAAAATAATTATGGATAGAATGTTTTTTTAACTAATATGACAGGAAAATATTTTACTAAATTCATGAATAATATTTTAATTAAATATTAATTTCCAATTTTATAAGTTTATTTTCAAATAAATTTTTTTCCTTTATAATTTCCTAATTTATTTTAATGATGCAATTTCAAAATTGAAAGGTAATTTTCATCAAGAATAATTCTAAGTGATCTTTCAAAATCATTTTCCATTTAAGATTAAATTATTTTATGTTACTTAAGATTTAATTGGAATATAGACTAAGTATATCATCCTTATTATTTCTCTTGATGTTTTATGTTTATGAAGAAAATATATTTAGGAAACCAATACCTTTTCCACTAGTTATGCAATGATAAAATGTTTGTGAAACTAACTTCTCTTC
Source organism: Viscum album (assembly GCA_963277665.1). NCBI lineage: Eukaryota > Viridiplantae > Streptophyta > Magnoliopsida > Santalales > Viscaceae > Viscum > Viscum album. The sequence continues at coordinate 485,733,819 of OY728155.1, forward strand.
ATGGGTTCTAATATGATTTATGATTTATGATCTTATTTCATGAATATGTATGATTTTAATTATGTGATTTGAGGGACCCATATCTTCCTCTAATCCATTAATTAAATACTGATATCTCATGATATATCATGACTGGAATGGGGAGTCAACCAAATTTGGAATGGGACAATGTCCACTATGATAGTATTAGAAGTAAAAATTTAATACTATGATGGTTTAGGGAGTGAACCCATTTGAATATGATATCCTTGGAAATGATTCTTTATTACTAAGGAAATTATTTTATATGATTATATGTATACCTTAAATCAATGTATTATAGTCATGTTAAGATTTAACGGTTTTTGTTATTTACTTATGTTATGATTCACATCTTATAAACTACCAAAATTTATGCCATGAATTAGGATTATGATCTTTGATATGTATGGTATTGTTTTAAAATGTTAATATCATGTTCTTATACCCTTATTATCATGTCATGCTTATGTGATCATTGATATATCCCATTTTTACCATTACTGGGCATCTGAAATCACCATTTTTTTATGTTTTCTTTCCCTAGGTTATAAATAGAGGTATTTAGTATGATATATAAAAGAAGGGTGATAGTTATGAATAAATAAGTGGGAGATGATGTAGATATTTTATGAACCTGTTATTTATGTTTCCAGCATAGATCAAAATGTTTTTTAATAAATATTCATCTATTAAGATGTAATATATATATATATATGAAAAGTATTGTTTGATATGGTTAGTATCAGAGTAAGGTTTATTTATCCTTTGGAAATTATGATGAGAAAGATTATATAAGAACCCTAGGGATAAGTCTAAGTATAGGATAAAATACTAATGTTTTGGTAATAATCATGAATGACCAAGGTTAAACGTAAGGTATAATAGCATAAGGTCTCATGACTTAGAGATCTTATAAATGATTTATCATGATTATATGGTTTCACACCATTATTATTGTTTCTCACACAATTATTTTCTATTTTATTCAATGACTGAAACATGAAGGAATCATGTTAACGATAAACGTGATATACAATGCATTGATTGTTATCCTCATAAACTGAATGTTATGAGAGATAGAATAAGAAATCTTATTTCTATGATGACATAACATTCTCAAGATATGAATCATGCTAAGATTCCAAAGGATAAAATGAGGGAACAAAGTTCTTTTAAGTCCTTTATAAGGTAATGTTCACCCGATTTTAGTGGGTCCACTAATCCACTATTTTATGAGAAATGGATAAGAACCATTGAAAATGTATTTTCAGTTCTTCAATGTTCGAAACATGAGAAAGTTATTCTATATTTTTATTTTTTTGGAAGCTGATAAATATCAGTGATATAATATTATCAAGGACATGAGATAATGATAATAAATTTAATCTATAGAGTGGGAGGAATTTAAAATATTATTTTTAAATAATTACTTTATTCATATTCTTTATATGAAAATAGAAAAATAATTCCTTTAGTTATAATTCAAAGATGATGAATTTGTTGGTACCTATGAGGTATATTTTAGAAGACATGCAAGGTACACTTCTAGTAATATCATCCAACCTAAAACTAAGGCTTATTGCTTATTAAATGTCTTAAAACTAAGCCTATTAAGGGTGTTATCTATAAGGGAATTCAATAGATATGATGAAATTGTTATATGTGATCTCAAGTTATAGATGGAGATTAGAGTTACCAATTAATCTCATGGTTTTAATAATAAAAGAAAAATAAAATTCAAAAAATAATAAATAGAATAATATGATCCTTCCTTTATGATCAAAGTGTGGAAGGAAACATTGGGGAAATAATATTAATGTAACTGGTAAATTTTTTAAGTGTGTAAAGGAATTTCATCAATAAATTGAATGTTGAATTGATAGAATGATTTTTTCTAATGATGTAAATATAAAGAAATTTCTATAGAATTCACCACCAAAAATCTATTATTTTAAATGTATGGATTATTGGACTTACGTTACCCAGTTCCCAAATAATAAAGTTAATGATGATGATCGTTGTAAGTAATCTCTTAATCTTAGAGACATAGGGAAATCTCATGAGATCACTATTTCTAATGAGGGGTATGATGACGATGTGGTGAAATTTACATTTAGAATCCACTCTAGAATTGATAATGTATTATTTGATTATATATATACCCACTCTTTTCTATATAAATGGTTTTATTAGGGTATCACAATACTACCTCAAAAATTAGATGTTGAGTTAGTAGTAAAAACCCTTAATGGTACAATGATCACATCCCAATTCTATGATTCTTCTTTGGTTGATGTTTATGGGAGTATGTTTCTTACAAATATTTTCATTATTCCTCTAGTTGAATGAGATTTTATTTTCAGCATGGATTGGATTTATTTACAAAAATCCCAAATTAATTTTCATGTAAGGGAATTTATGTTTGATATTCCAAACTAACCATTGATCTCCTATCAGTGTGATGAAAAAGATAAACTTCTAATGGAAATTACATCAATAATATGGGTTATGATTCTTTTCAAAAGGGGAGTTCATCATAGATGGTTAGGAAGAAACTCAACATTAAATATATTCCTATTTTGAGGGAGTTTATTGATGTCTTTTAAAAATAGTTTCCCATTATTCCACTGAATCATGAAGTTGAGTTTTCAATATAAATCATACATGTTACTACAACTATTTTCAAGACTTCATATAGAATGGACCCAATTAAGTTTCATGATTTAAAGAAGTAACTCTAGGAGAATATTGAAAAGGGATTCATTCATCCATGTGCATCATTTTGTGGTTCACTTCTTTTATTTTTTTAGAAGAAAGAAATATCAATGAGACTCTTCATTGATTATCAAGAACTTAACTAGATCACTATCAAGAACAAGTATCATCTACCCTGTATTGATGAATTTTTTGATCAACTGTGTGTATATCAATACTTTTACAAGATTTATCTTCATTATGTATGTCATCAATTGAGTTTAAATATGGATGATATACCCAAGACAACATTCTTTACAAGGAATATACATTATGAATTTATAGTGATGTCATTTGGAAATACTGTTGTCCCCACTATTTTCATGTATTTAAGGAATAGAGTCTTTTGAGATTACCCTGATTAGTTTTTTATAGTATTTATATAAAGTATTTTTATTTATTCAAAGATCAAGGAAGAGAATGAATATCATTTTTCAATTGTGGTAAAGACCCTATAGAAGGAGAATATTTATGAAAAATTTACCAAGTGTGAATTTTGGTTTCAAAAAGTTTCATTATTGGGTCACATAATCTCAATTTAGGGTATATAAATAAGACCTTAAATGATAAAATTTATTGAACATTGGCCTAGAACAACCACTGTGACTGAGATATATATTTTTCTAGTTTTGGCTGGATATTATCGACGCTTTGTGGAGAATTTTTAATGCCTATGAAATCTACTCACCAAGTTAACTTATAAGGGATCCAAGTTCCTTTGGATAGATGAATGTGATGAATGTTTTTAGAAACTAAAGAGAAATATAGTTAGTACACCTGTTCTTATACTACCTTGTAGTGGATAAGGGTTTGTAATCTATAGTGATGAATCAAATAAGGAACTATTATGTGTCCTCACATAAAATGATATGGTTATAGATGATGCCTCATGAAATATAATGGTGCATGATAAAAATTACCCAACTCGTTATTTAGAGTTAGATATGGTAATTTTTTCATTAAATATATAGATCCATTATATATATATGTAGAAAGGTGTAACATATAAAATAATCATAAAATATTAAAGTATATATTCACATAGAAAGAGTTGAAAATTCTCAAGAAAATATGGTTGGAGATGATTAAAGATTATAACATCTTAATACATTACCACCCTGGGAAAGTGAACAAGATGAAATATTATCTAAGTCAAAAGGATCATGATATCTCATCTATGATAAGGATTAAAAAATATCCAATATTTATGGACATAAAAAGTATGGATCTTGAAATCTTAAAGTATGGGGATAAATTTTATGTTTATTAAATGAGTTTTAAACTATATATACAAATAAATATTCAAGTGTAACATAATAAATATGTTGTTATAAATAAAAAGGTGAAAAATTTTCCTGAGTTCATCCTTGATTGTGATGGAATAATTAGGTTCTAGAACTGATTATGTGTCCCTTCAGTACCAGATTTGAAGAAGGATATGATGGACGAAGCTCATATTTCATCAATGACTACTCATCTTGTAAGTAAAAATATGTATAGTTATTTAAAAGAGTATTTATAGTGGTATGGAATGAAGATATATATTTTAAATTATATTTCTTGATGATCATTATATCATAAAATTAAGGATGATATATAGAATTTTAAGGAAATTTTACAACCATTCCCCATACCATAATATAAATGGGAAAACATAACCATGTATTCTGTCATCAGACTACCGAAAATATATAAAGGGAATAATGCCATATAGGTTTTATTTGAACTCATTATAAAGACAGAACACTTCATTTCCATTATAGAATATTTATCTCTTCATTAACTTACTCAAATTAAAGAAGTGGTAAGATTTCATGGTGTACCAATATTAGTTGTACCTGACAGAGATTAGAGGTTTACCTTAATGTTTTAGAGAAGAATTCAATAGGACCTATATACAGAGTTATGTTTCCGCACTACTTATCATCCTAATATGGTTATTAGGAGAGGAACATTCAAACTATATAAGATATGTTGACATATTTCTCTATAGATTTCAAAGGTGGTAGGGATCAACACTTTCCTTTGGTGGAATTTTCTTACAATAATAGATATCACTCCAGCATTTAGATGGCTCCTTATGAATCCATATATGGTGTGAAAAGAAGAAATCAAACATACTAGAATGAAGTTGGAGAAATAAATCTACTAGAACCTGATCTATTTGATGAAATGGAAGAGAAGGTTAGATCCATTCAATAACACATAAGATCAGCATAGAGTCGATAAAAACATTTTGTTGACATTCATTGGAAATATATAGATTTTGAAGTGGGTGATAAGGCATTCTTATGAATATCTCCATGGAATATGGTGATGAGTTTTGGAAAGAAGGGAAAGCTAATCCCTAGGTATATATTTCCTTTTTAAATTGTTGATCATATCGGTATGGTATCTTATTGATTGGTGCTTCCACTAAATCTCTCTTAAGTTCATGATGTAATCCATGTATCTATCCTAAGGAAGTAAAAACTTAATCCTTTAAATGTATTGAACTCAATGATCGTATCATTAAATCAAGACCTTTCTTATAAAGAACAACTGGATGAGATTTTGGATCATATAGAGAATGTTATATGAAATAAGACCACTCACCTTGTCAAAGTTTTGTAAAAAACCCACTAATTTGAGGAAGCTATGTGAGAACTTGGGGATGTGATGAGGTAGAATTATCCTCATTTATTTGTATCAGAGTAATGAATTTCAAGGGGAAATTTTATTTTAAGGGGTTAGAATGAACACACCATTATTTTTATGAAATATTTCTCCTTAAATAATTTTATTTCATTATAGGTAACAATGAGTTTAGAAAAATTGTGTAACATTATTAAAAAATAATGTTTCCATTATTACCTAGCCATTGGATTGGTGGGTATGAATAGTAATAAATAAATTATGAAAAATATATGTCCTATATATTTATAAAATTAATTCATTAGTCATCAAATGATTATAATTAAAAACAAAAAATATTTTTAAATAAAAGTGATGTTTTTTTCTAAAAAATTATTTTTATGCACAAAATGTACTTTTATATTAATAAATTAACTTACTCACTATTGGTGAATGATTTTAATAAAATATATTTATTTGTTACTTTATAAAAAAAATTAAACGTTTAATAAATTTTTTTCTAAACATACATTAAGAATACATGTTGTTTTATGCTTAAAAATGTATTTGTATAGAAAACAGTTTTGTCACATTTTACACATTTAATTTAAAATTAATTTCACCCATTTTTTGGTGATAAATAAGATAAAAAAATTAATATTTATAATCATAAGATTAAAATTTTGTAAATATTCCCCATTTATTTTGTTGTCAATATGAATAGTAACCACTATAAAATTTATCACCTTGGTAAAGGGTAAATCAGGTTAATCTTGATTAAAAAATAATTGATAAGGCCATAATTATTCATCTTAATTATTAATGGATGAATTTAATTCAAACTTTAACACATTATACTCAAAATTTAAGTTTTTAATGGAAATTGTTCCTAGAAAATGACTTATATATTATTTAAATCAAAGATAGTTATAAAATGTCACTCTCTTTGTTTTTAATATTTCTTATGTGTCCACATTAAGATAAAAACAAGTTATGAATGAATATTTATATTTATTTTGTGAATAATGAAATTATATTAATGATAGTAATTTATTATTAATTATTATGTATTCTATAATTACATTAAATGCTTACATAATGCCAAAATAGTATTTATTCAATTAATGGAAAAAAAATATAATAAACGATATTAAAAATATTAAAAGTGATACAATTTAAGTAATCTATAGTGTTCCATGAATTTTTTATATTTATATGAGATTTTATTGTTGTGTTAAAATACTATATTCTAATTTAAAATTTTTCTTAATGTCTTTTAAGTCAAATTAAATGAATAGTGCCAAAAACTGACAATAATGATATTATATCAAAATAAAATTTTATTAAATTATTTAAAAATAATAAAACACACTAAATTATAATAGGTGTATATTTTATGCTCTAAATTTTAATAATTTTTCCATTTATGTTCCAATTTTCACATTAAAATTAAAAATCAAAACCTTTAATATTAAAAAATGTGTTCTGAAGTTAAAATTAAAATTAGATAACAAAGGGTTAATCAGAATGATAAGTTTTAAAATGGCATAAAAAATTATCTTAACTATTTTTATTAATGGGATTAAAATCATATCCTACCATAGTTTCTAATACCTATCCATTTTAGTTTATTTATATTTAGAATGAATTTAATATAATTTAATCTTTGGAGAAATTCCAAAAGTTCTCCTCCATTCAATTATAAAATGGCACCTCCTCCCTCACTTATTTGCACCAAATTGAGACTTATTGATCAATAAAAATATTCCAATTTATCTTTTTAAATTTATTATTCACATTATATAGGTACTTATCTTCCCAAAACACCAAACCTATATCCCTTTAGTGGATATCTAAAGGAGTCATTTCAAAGAAGAGGTTATTGCCTTAACTGATCACTTTCTTTTCTAATCTTATTTAACTCATATAAATATATGGTGTTTATCATAAAATAATAAATTAATTATCATAAATATTCTTAAATGTTGTTATGATTATGAAAACACCATTATATACCCTTTTTCCCATTAAATGTGAACTGAAAGTATTGCACGTGCGTTCGTAAGGCTTACCGACTCCACCTAGCGATACAATTCATTTTTCATCACCATATTTTATAGATGGTTATTATGATGGGTTTAATGTTTATATATGATATTAATTATGTAATTATAATTATTTAATAATAATATCATGTCTACCTTCTTACCATCCAATTCTTTAGGAAATGATAATGTCGCTCGTGCGAATGTGTAGACTACCACCTCCATGAAGTTATGCGATTTTTTCATTTTTATTTTAATTATATGGTAATTAGGATGAATATATTCAATATATTTGATATATATGATATAATAATTATCTTATAATGTTTAATTAATACTTACCTCTCTTTTTTTCATCAAAAAATGAAAACAGTGTTCATGCATACATACGACCTATCGTCTCCATGAATGGTGTAATTCATTTTTATATCTATAAATATTATGGATGACTATAAATATGTATATAATTAATATATATGATATTTATACTATTTTTAATGTTATTTATATGATTTAATTATGATCAATATATAAGGATCAAAACTACCAAACCAAAACTTATATGAAAAATGAAGCAACACCTGAAATAGTGATTCTAGTAAATAATTAATAATAAAGAAGTGATAAAAGATTAAAATTAAATAATATAGTGTATGATATATATGACTATTGTTATATAATAAGATATATAATAAGACTATATTTATTTTATAGGATTCTCAAAAGTGTATGAAAGAATTCAGACCTGAGGTAAGGGATTTCTAGTCTCACTTTTATTTAATAAATGATTATTCAAAAATCACAACTAATTTATTTTGTATGGTGTATGTAATACCCCTTTTACATGTCATAATATTATTATCCTTATTTTCATGGTATTGAAAGTTTTATTTTATGTTATTCTTTCTGGGGTCTTAGGATTCAAAAGTTATAAATGTTGTAGGTTTTTATGCAACCTTCTCATTGTTTATCGGGATTGATTATGACTATGTCTCCAATTATGAAATATTATGATATAACTCTAAATAAACTTATAAATTTTTTTATCATATGGATAATTCTTGAAAATAAATGTTTTTATTTCATTCTTCCTACCTTATGTACACAAAATATTGAATATTTATTTTAAGTAAAATTGACTTCTTTTTTCTCTTTAGTCAAAAAATATTTTTCTTTTATATCCATGTTTTATAAAAATGTTTTAAAGAATATTTTTAAAATTAGTCTATGATTTTTTAAATTCATTTTTACCCATATTTGACTTTTTACAAATTGTTTTGAAAGGGATCTTTTTTTCATTTTCCAAATGAGGTATTTTGTGACTTTTTTAACAAAAGTATGAAGAAAATGTTGTTTTTAACTTATACAGAATGAACAGGTTTCCCACTATCATGACTATTATTTTCTTTAAAAATTACTTTATAAGTTTACAATGTAATTTTCAAAGAAATTTTTTTATTTATAATTATAAATTTTCTATTAATTAATTTCTTTCAAAATCTAAAGGTTATTTGTCTCAATAATTATTCTATATGATCTTTTAAAATCATTTTCCATCTAAGATGACATTATTTGATGTTACTTAAGATTTATTGGGAATAAGATCCATGGTTACCATAATTATTCTTTATATGTATGGTTTATATTTATAATCATAATATATTTATGAAACTCATCTCTTTTACATGGGTTATGCTATTATGAAATGATGAAATTTTTATAAAACCCATTTATTTTATACAGTTTATGCTATGTTTATAAACCCCATTTCTTTTTGTGGGTTATGATATGATTAATACTTTATGATCTTGTGGAATAAATATGTATGATTTTCATTATCTGACTACTGGTACCTATATCTCACTCCAATGCATTGGGTAAATATTGATATCTAATGAGATAAGGAGGATTGTAATTGGGAGTGAACCCAGTTTAGTAAGGGACTATGTCCACTATGATTGTCCTGGGAGTGAACCTTGACTAATATGATTGTTTGGGGGGTGAACCCATTCTACTATTATATCCTTATAAATGATCCTTGACTACTATGTAAATTGTTTTCTATAATTATTTGTATGCCAAAGATCAATGTCTTATGGTTATGTTTAGCTTTCAAGGTTCATGTTCATTGATTACCTTACGATTCATGTCTTATGACCTACCAAGATTTATTAAATGAATTAATATAATGATATTTGATATATAGGGTATGGTTTTCAAATGTTAATATCAAATTATTATACCCTTAATTTCTTGTTATACTTATGTGATCATTGATATCTCCCTTGTTTACTATTAATGAACCTATGAGCTCACCCTTTTCTTATGTTTCATTTCCCCAGGTTATGAAAAAAAATTATTAAGTATGATATGTCTAAGAAGGGTTCTGGTTATGAATAAATTAGTGGGATATGATGTATATATTTTATTAACTAGTTTTTTATGTTTCCAAGTTTCCAAATATACTAGACATAGATTATTCTGGCATGGATAAAAATGATGTGTCATGAAAATTCATATATTAAGATATAACATCTATGTATGAAAAGTATGGATTACTATAAATCCCATGATTAAGGAGTTTTAGTTACAAATATGGAAGTCCTAAATCAATAAAGGATATGTAAAACTAGTTGTATAGACTTGAGTGGTAATGGTTATTGGTATTCAAAACACAAAAACTTATCCTGGAAAATCATGGGATAATTTCGACAACATAATAGGTGAACATAAATGTTCACTAAAGGGATTAATGAGAGTGAAATGTGGACTATAAATCCATTAGAATTATAAGGACGGTAAAGAATTATGTAAAAACATATTCCAATATAAAAAATTGGAAATAAAAGTGTTTAATATAAATAAAGTACTTAAATAAAGGGAATGAAGAAGATAATATCTTAACTTGAGAGTGTGCTTATAAAAGATTTTGAGAATCTTATTAAGAGATCAGGAACACCTTGAGAGTAATTTATAAAGATATAGGGAGAAGAAATTCATGATCAATGTGTTTTTAGTGAAGAGGAATGGGATCTTGGTTGGGTATTTTTATACAACGAGAGGGGAATTCTTTATTAGTTTTGAAAATTTGATTTTGGACACTAAGTGATAAAATAATTAAAACTATAAAATATCCTTTTTTCATATGGTTTCTACCAATGTGGAGTGTTTTTTAATTTTTTATTAGGATTATAACCAAACTCGTTAAAATAATACCATTCATGATGTGGAGGTTAGTCATGTTAATAAATAATTATTTTTAAATCCTTAAAATATAATATTTGTTTTAGAGGATTCATTCTAGATTTATAAAATTAATCAAATAACATCAAAAAAACATTATTTTTAAGGTGATATATTGTATATGGATTCTTATTATAGCATTTATTATATCACTTTTGGGTTATTACGATGGCACAATACACACCGTATATTTATACCATATTTATTTTTTAACCAAAATATTTGGTTGTTTCAGAAAAATATGAAAATTTTACCATTGAATTATTTGAAATCATGATTTAAAAAATATTATTTATTTTAAAAAAAATCTAAATATGAGAATTTATACTTTTAAACTAAAGACTTATTTACATTAAAATGCTAGTTTTTATGACACTAACAACTTTTTGTCCCTTATAAAAATTACATTGGAATTTTTAGAATTATATTATCATTTATATTAAATAAATATTATTTAATAATAATATTTCATGAAAATAATATTTATTTTAAAAAATTGAATTTATCCAAAAGAGTTTTTTAATTGAAACAATATATTTCCTGAAAAACAATTCTAGTTTCTTGGTATCAAAATAAAATATTTATCAAAATCATTATATAATCATATATATATATATATAAAGTAATAATGAAAATGGATAAAAATAAATAATATTTTATAAAAAGGAAAATATAAAAATTCATGGTATTAGGGTCTAGATACATAACCCCTTATTACTCCAGCATAGCCCCAGAGGGTAAGGTGTGTGATGGTGGTACTTTCTTTGGATATTTTTAGATAACATGGTTTAGAAAGTGATATTTATGACGTTTAAATTCTCCTATATATCTTTATCATGTCTTAGTCGTTGAAGCTCATCTTGGGATTGATAGCGGGTAAAGCACAGTGATTCCATGTCCCACAGAATCTCTGATAAATGGGCTTCATATGGTATGATCTTACTAATCAAGGCCATAAATTCCTCATTTTCTTAAATTTGATCTTTTCATAACCCTTAATATATACTAGTCTTAATAGTCACTATATAATGGTTATATTATAAATGGTTATGATGCTTAATGGTCTTTTGATCCCAACAGAAAAATTATGGATATATTCTTTAATAGCCAAAAAAACCAATGAAATATAATGCATGTGTTTTCTAAAACTAAATTACTTAATAAGGAATTTATTTATTCATAAGTTAATTCCATTTATAAAAGTTTTTTCATTTCAAAGAACAATCATAAGTACTTAAGTAGAGATAAGGATATGTTCTTGGTCTTTAGATCAAAGGATTAGATATCTGTAAAGGGTTATATAGATGCAAGATTCTAATCTAAAAGAGATAGTGCAATATCTCAAAATAGTTTCTTATTTTTAATAAAAAGTGGAGTTATCACTTGGTAGAGTTCCAAAAAAATATACCTTGTAAGAATCAATAGAAAATCTAGAGTACACTACTATAATAGGTTCCAAAAAGGAATCTTTTTGGATCTTGAATTTCATTTATGAAATAAGTGTGGTTCCTTGAATCTAGGGAGTAATAAATCTTTTTCATGAAAAAAATGGATCCATTACTCTAGAAAAGGAACCTAAATATCACCAATGGATCAAAACATCCTTTGAAAATATCATCTTATACAAGAGATCAATGAGAGGGGAAATATTAGGATCTATTCAATGGCCACATATGATATTCCAAGAAATATGTTAATAAAATTATTGGCATAATAGAGGTATGAGGTTAATGTTTATTCTCTTTTATATGATACATAATAGATTTATTGTAAGATTTTTAAATATATCATTATTTTATAATAAAGGAAATTTGGATTTTTCACTCATTCATGTGTGTTATAATTATGTTACATAAAGAGTGGAGTGATAATATCCTCTCAAAGTATGAATTTTAGTTGTCTATAATTGATGGTTATATTGAAATATTAGGTGTTTTAATAATTTTTTACGAATATCATGTATAGTGGACTGATGAGATATTATGTGGAGACTTTTTATTTGGATTGATCTGCCAAAGAATATCCCATGGAATTTCATTCAATCATCAATATACTTGGGAGTGTATGATTATTATCAATCCTTTTTACATATGGTTAGTGAGATATCTATCATGATAACCTACATACTTTTATACTATTCTTATGTAATCCTTGAGGCGTATCTAATTAGGTTTCATCAGTTTGAGATCAACTAAGATTGGTTTTTTCCACTCATATAACAAGAAAACACATCAAGACTTGGATTTAATTATACTAAGGAAATCCATTTCCATACTTAGTTGAGTCACATATGATATGTTCAGCTACTTAGATGAAGGACATGTGATGTAATCATATTCTAGATGATGAAATGAGATTTATTTAATGATCAAGTCAGACTTTTTTGGAGAATCAAGAAATTATGAGATGACATATACTTGAATGAAATTTCTCAATGCCTAGTGGGCACCCAATGTCATGGATAAAGGGATTATATAGGTAAACATCTAATGTATATGATATATCCTATGGTAGACATGTTCATATGGAGATATTATTTTATTTCATTTAGATAATACCAGAACCATTAGTATCTTGAGTATGATAATTATTTACTAGTGGCTAGTATTTTATTGCATCTATAAAATCAGGATTCCATATTTTTTCAATTCTACTAAGGTCTGTAGGGTCACATAGTTAGGCCTTTGGGTAAGGATTAAATTTTTGTAAAAATTTATTATTCCAAAATGAGGGGTGTTTGATAAATAATATTCATAAGATTTTTATATATATTCACAAAGATTTGTGAAGTTTTATATTAAGTCTTTATAGAATATTTTTAAGGTGGTATATTTTTTGAAATACAAAAAATCATGGATGTCACATTTTAAGATATCCTTGAATCATAATGTTTCAATATATACATGTGGTTTCATATATCTTAGCCTAAAATAAACTTCCATCATAGATTAAGATGGGGTGTGTGATATATGATATCATATACATGCATTTGGAAACCTCTTCCCATATGGTTTCTTTAGTTATGAATCAATAGGATCGATTCATTTATGGATTTTCATACAAAGTACATTCATTATAGGGTATCCTGAATGTTAAACAACAATAGGAATTAATTTCATGAGATTAAAGTCACACCCCATCTATATTCATTAAATGAAGAGAGACTATATAATATACTTGATCCCTCATGTTGTAGATACCTATTGATGCATGATATCTAGACAAATCTATCTTCTACTAGTTCTTCATTAATATTATTTTAAGATGGTGCTATCAACCCTTTGAAATATTTGTATAGTATTATTTGGAACAAGGATCTGAGGGGTAGTGTAATCCCTTCGGAGGAATTTGGTTGTTTCTACTAAGATATCCATTAAGTGTGTGTCAACGTATAAAAGATGGATTACATAGAAACAAAAGTTCACATATTTTATATTCTATGTTTAATTGATTTTTTATTTTATTTGAATATATTTTATGGGATTTGTTATAATGTGTATGATCAGGAGATTATCTTATAATTCCCACCACTTATACAATAAATGGAAGTTAGTTTCCTAAATAATCATCAGTAACCATCTTAGGTGACCAGTTCTCTTAAATAAAGCATAAAACTTGTGTGTGAGGAAGACAAGGTGCATAGAATAAGTAGGATAAGGTGCATAAAACATTATGGTTGAATAGAGAAAGTGACTAGGTGATTTAAAAATGTGTTTGATGTTGTGGTTGTGCAGGTCATGTGAAACTATAGTTATATAGATCACATGAAGTGATTGTTGCACATGGGATGTGGTGATAACATAGAATTTGGTGTGGTATACGGCTGATTAGTTATTCACCATTACTTTGAAACATATCTAATCTTTTGAACAATTGGTGGAATCAATCATTTGATCAAATTAGAGCACCAAAAAATATATATAAATAGATATAATATAATGAAATGATTAAATATTATGCCACTTATAAGGAAGTAAAAACTATAAAACACACTTTAGAAAGTACAAGAATGTATTAAAAAATTAAAATACAAAAATGGAATTGTTTTAAATACATCAAAACCAATATATAAAAAACTTCCAAATAATAATCACTTTATTATTTTTTCAAAACATAACTGAGGGTCTAAAAAATTCTCCCCCTTTTTAGAGTGATCAAAAATGCAATACCATTATGGACAAATCCTGATAAATTAAATAAAAACATTTGATACACTAATGATAGATTATGTGAATAACATAAATAAATCTCTACCCATATATTTAACAACTAAACATGTTGATAATAACAAAATCTATCTAAACATTTAATATGAATATATATGAGTAGTATAAAGATAATTCTTTACAGTAAAATAGATCTTTAAAAAATGAAAAGAGTAAAAAATAAAAGGCATGATAAAATTTAAAATAAATAACAATTTAATATATTTAATATATTTTTTAATAAAAAATTCTAAATATTAAAAGATAATATAGTTAAGATAATGAAGTAAACTACCCCTTCATCCAGCCATTTTTTCTCTAAAAAGGATATGATAGTGTAAGATTTAAATTCTTTAAAATCCTAATAAAGACCCAACATTATCATACATATATATTACATATTAATATATTAATATTCATTACATAATATAATGATCCATACCATAATTGTATAAGTCTAATGCCTTTGTAAACAAGGATACATAAAAATTTTGTTTCATCAAAAAACTACATAATCTTCCACTAAGTTATTCATAACTAGCACCCTTTATATACATATAATACATAATACCATTATTCATAACTTGGGGAAAATAAAAATAATAACGGGTGATCCCAGATGCTTAGTAAGGGTTAACAAGGGATATATCAACACAATATGAGCATAAGGGAATGAGAATAAAAGAATAACACTTGAAAACCATACCCTGTATATCATAGGTTATAAACATGAGCCATGGATTAAATCTTGGTAGTTCATAAGAAATAAATAATAATGGAATAAAATAACATGATAAATGAGAGAATAACATTGGCTTAATACATATATTTGTGGTATGAATATAACTATAGAATATAATTTCCTTAGTAGTCTTACTACCAAGGCTATCATAGTGGAATGGGTTCACTCCCCAAACCATCGTTTTAGTCAAGGTTCACTCCCAAGTCTATCATAGTTTACATATTCTCTTACTAAAATGGGTTCACTCCCCATTCCTATATTTTTTATCTCATTAGATATCAATCTTTACCCAATTCATTTGAGGGGGATATAGGTCCCACCCATCCTTGGTTATAACATAACCACCGTCCTTGGTAATAAAATAACCAATGTCCTTGGTTATAATGTTGCCACCATCCTTGGTTATAAGGTAACCGCCATCCTTGTTTATAATGTAACCACTATCCATGGTTATGACATAACCGTTATCACGTAATGAAAATCATACATAGGTGTGTCAAAAAATTAGAAAACATTCATCATATCAGAACCCATGAAAGGAAATGGGTTTCATAAACATATTTTTATCATAATCATAAACCATCTAAAGAAATAATAATTATGGTATCATTGTATTATCTCCCTATTAATTCTTAATTATCATCAAATTATGCCATCTTATAAGGAAAATGATTTTGAAAGATCACTTGGATCATTTCTTGAGGAAAATAACCTCTCCACTTTGAAAATCACTTTTTAAAAACTAAAATTTCACATAACATTATGGAAATACTTTTATTTGATAATATCAATGTAAAATTTTAAATTAATATATAAAACTTCTAGTGTTCATGATGATAGAAAATACTATTCATGACATATGCGCTAAAATAAAGATTAATTTCACATTTTTGATGAAATTATAAAAAAACTTGTTCTAAAAACCACAAGAAGATTCATTTAAAAACATTTTCTGAAAAGTTTAAACATGGTTAAAAATTTCTTTAAAAATCATCAAATAATTTTAAAAAATTTCTTTAAATCATTTTTTGAAAACATGGACATAGAAGAAAAATGATTATTGACTGGAGAGAGGAATAAAGTGAATTTTTCATAAAACACTTACTTTGAACTCTTGAGTACATAAAGGGAGGAAAATGAAATGAAAACATGTATTCTCATGAAATAACTAGATTAAAATAAAATCCATGATTTTATTAAGAGATAGATCATAATATTTCATCATCATAAGCATAATCATAAACAATCTTGATAAATAATGATATTGTATCATAAAACTCATACCACTTCGGTAACTTTTGAATCATAATACCCATTAACGAAAAATCATAAAATGAAAATTTTAATATCATTAAAATAATTATATTTATGATATAAAATGTCATATGGATGGTATATACACCATACAAAAAAAACAAGTGGTAAATATGGCATATTTCTTCTAGAAATAAAAGAGAGACTACAAATCCCTAACCTTAAGTATAGACTTCCTTCATACATGTTTGGACCTCCTTTATAATAAATCTATATTTATTATAAAAATATTAAAAAACTAAACTAATATTTATCATACCATATATGATTTAATTATTACCTTTTATTACCTATTTATTAAAAATTCCATGTTAAAATCACATATTGGGTAAAAATGATTCGTTTATCATGTATGTTTTGGTTTGGTATGTTTGGAAATTTTATTTTGATTATGGTTAAATAATAACAAGAATTTTAACCATGATATAATTATCATATGTGTAACACCCCGAGCTTCCATGATACGCTTCTCATTCAATAATGCAATAGCTTGCAACTTCGAGTTCTAAAACACCGCGACTAATCAAAGTAGCCGTTATGAATAGTAATAACCACTTTTTAAAATTATAGAAATTTTATATTTCAAAATGGACTTCATTTTTGGATTCGGAATATCGAAATTATCCTATGTTGAATTTTTGGTATTTTTCTGAGAACTTCTAATTTTTATGAATAGTGAAAAATACTTAAAAATAACTGTTTTAATCAAAATAACTTATAGTGATAAATTATACTATTTAGTGGTTTTAAAGTATAATTAGAATATATTTTTACCATTTTATCCAATGGTAGTCATTAGAATTAATTTAACATTGAAATCGGACATAAACAATTGTCAATCTTTTGATATAAATTGTTTCTTAGAAACACGCCATTTTTTGTAACAGCGGGAATTAATTATAAAATTAATTAATGAAACTTATATGTTTGTAATTTTGTAAAATAGACATCATTTTTGAATTCGGAATATCAATTATAGCTTAGGGTGAAATTTTGGCTTTGTTCTGAAAAACTTCAATTTTTGATGAATAGTGAAACCACTAAGTGGTAGTTAAATAACTGATTTTTCATTTAAATGAAATATTACCACTTTTGTGATTTGATTTTCAAAAATCTGAAATACATGGTTGTCATTAAGAAGTAAAATGTGGTTCAATGAGATTAAAATAAATTTTTGGTGAATAGTAACTTTTAAGTTCTTAATCGCGATTAGAGGTAATTAGTGTAGTTTAAGGTACAAATAATGTTTTAATAATATGAGATGAGCATGACACTTGTCCTACTCCTATTGTATGAGTCATGGCCGACCAAGACAACCCATGGGTCAACTTGGGGACCCCATGGAGCCACTTTAGTTGGAAAATGACATTAATATATATTTATTTAATGTTCAAATTAAATTGACACAAACATGAGTTGTTTTACTAAAACAGTTTTTAAGTGGGGTTACACAAGTCCAAATTTTGATTATAAATATTAATTAGAAAGATAAAAAGATTTCCCAAATCATAGTATTTTTTTTATAATTTTTAGACATTAAATAAATTAAATTATTTATGACATCATTATGATGCGGCGATGACCTCATTATTTAACGATTTAAATAAAATGAGAAGATAATGCAAAATCCAAGGCTTACACTTGTCCAAAGCCTGTTGGATGAAGATATTTCGAACCCTTATCACCTTATCCACGAATTATATAAGTGTGGGACCTTTAGAATCCTAAAAGCATTGTATAATAATGTAACATTTCAATCTTTCCAAAAGAGCCCCTCCTCTCCTCTTATAAAAGTCCCCCACCTCTCCCACCTTATTCACACTTTCAACCCATTTGGCTCGGCCAACCTCTGCCCAAATACTCTCCCAACTTCCCTCCCTTACTCCTAGAAGCCTCACTTTGGGCAGAATACTTCCCAAGGAATCCTTTGGCTCAAATCAAAAGAGTTACCCGATTTTGAGGTAATGTCTTCTCTAATGTTGTTTTGTTTTATTTTTCTTCTCCAACCCCCTAAACTCTTTTTATTCATTTATTTTATAACAACACCAGTATCCTCAATATACTAGGATGTTGTTATAAGAATGATTCGAGCTACACTTACACACCTACATCTAATGGTTAAAGAACATACGGTTTCTGTGGATGGCGAATTTCTGCCTCACGAAACGATGATTGTTCAACACTCATATAACACCTTCAAAGGTGGCCATTAAGATGTCACTGTATTTATATATGATATATAATATGTTTATGTTTTACTTATGCTTCTGTATTTTTCATTTATGGCATACTTTATGATTTCCATTATGGGTAAAACGCGATAATTTCATTTTAGGAAGTGTGGACTACCGCCCCCTCAAAGTGATTTGAATCGTTAATGCCATATTTGGGATGTATAAAGGATGGAGTAAATGGTATTATACACTATATTATACTGTAATTATATTATAAATTTATATCATTATGATTTCATTCCATTAAATACGAAATAGAAATGAAAGTAGCGTTTATGCGTACGTACGGCTTACCGTCTCCATGAACGGTGCATTTCATTTCTTACCTCTAAATGTTACGTGACATTATGAATGAATGTATATACTGGATATATATCATATATATAATATCTAAATCGTGAATATAATTCTGGATATAATGGATATTTCACCACATGAACAACCTGTAATTATAGGAAGTTTATTTTTGACTCAAGTACCAAAGATCGACAAAACGACCGTTATTAACTTAAATAATTACATAATGTTCATACCATGGTAATAAGTGATATAAAAGAAATAATGAACATGAAAAAGGTTCTTAAGTAAATAGAAATTAACTCTAGTTTATTGTTCAGGAGGTTAAAGAACGGTTGAGTCAAGTCAGACACGAGGTAAGGGAACTTCTTCACCCAATTTCCATTCTTTGGGTTAATCTACTACTTTCAAATTATGTCATGATATTATTATGTCCTAATTTGTATTTTTACTTTTTTTATGTGTACCTATAGTGAATACACATAATAGATCTATTTTATTTTAAAAATGATCTTTTTAAGGACTTCGTCTCAATCTCCTTTCATTGAGGCATATTTGGCTTTATACACAACTTTCTTTTATACGGTGTATAAACCCCTTTGACTTTTATGTTTATTCAAAAGGAATCTTTTTTATACGAATCGTTTTACTAAACGACAAAAAGGGAATGTTTTTCTTTCCGTACTTATGCGGCGACAACGACTTCTCCGCCGCTGTGACCATTATTTGAGTTTCGGCTTCCTCTACAAGCCATCATTTTTTTAATGAAAAATAAATACAAAGTTTTAACTTTCTTTTATTTTGGTATTGAAAATGGTTTTGAAAGCGTTTTTATTATATCAATGTGTTGTATTGATATCTTGTGATTGAAATGTGGAAATGTTATGTTTCCTTTATGCATGTTTTATGTGATACGATTATGTTATGGTTTATGATATGTTTAAACCTATTCATATAAGGAATGCATTAGACTTAATAAGTGACGGGTGGAGCCCGCTATAGCTCCTCGATGCATCGGCAGGTCTCATGAGACAAACTAGTGTCTTGGCACGAGGCCTTGACAACATCTAATTTGTGGTCTTGGCACGAGGCCTTGGCTACGTGGTTATGATAGTCTGGTATTATGCATTCCATCATTATGAAAGTGGTTATTGATATTGCATGTGATTATTCGACTAGTAGAATATCCATGTGAGTAAGTAAATGGCATTATTTAATTTTATTTTTGCCATATTATTCTGAAGTTCAAGTTTAATAAGGCTTTTGTTTAGTTATACATTGCCTTAAATGTTTATGTTTATTCATGAAAGCTTCCGCAATATTGTTATCCTTACTGAGCATCTGAGCTCACCCCTTTCAATGTACTAATATTTTCCAGGATGTGAAGAAGTATTTTATGAATGACCTGCAGGGATAGTCAGAAGAGGATATGAGTGTGGACTATGAAGACTTTGTTATTAGTTTTTCACTTTATGATGTAATGTAACACTTATGAATGTATCTAGTGTTTCCAAGGCTACTAAACTAATCGGTCTTTCGAGACTTGATCTTTTGTGATCATGCCAATGTTACGAAGTAACGCACTGACTCTGGGTAGTTGGGGTCGGGGCGTTACAATATGTATTTATTATATATGTATTTATATTAATCAATAAAATTTATAGATATAAAATTCATTACCCTATTCATAGAGGTTGTAGGTCGTACGTATGCATAAAAGTTGTTTCCATTTCCTCGATGTATTGAACAAAAGAAAGATAAATAATATATCAACTCTAAATAATAAAAAGTATTTCATATATCACCTATATATTCATTAAATATAACCTTATTATCAACTGTGTCAAAATAAAATGAAAATTTTATCACATCGCTTTGTGGAGGCGGTAGTTTACACATACACATGAGTAATGTCATCACTTTCCAAATGATTGGAAGGTAAGAAGGTATAGGTGATATTATAACTGAAAAATTATAATAATTTCCTAAATATTATATTTAAACATTAAATCTATAATTATCTCCATCTATGATAAGTGGTGATGGAAAAAAATTATATCGGATTGTGAGGCAGTAGTCCGCTATACACATGATATACGGTTTCATTTCCCATTTGGTGAAATAAGATATGTATATAGGTTATTAAATTAAAATAATAAAATCTAAGTATATTTTATATACTATTTTTATTATATTAACATATTTTAATAGGATTTTAATGATTTGTAATGATAAATAAAACAAAAACATAAGTTTAAGAATTTTACCACTTCTTTGGAGAACCACTTTAGGTTTATACCCAAATAATTTTTAGGAGGGTTTCCTAATCAAAATAAGGAATTTACGATGTTTTAATGGAACTAAAGAAGATATTTTTTCATTTTTTGGATGAACTAAAGGGATATTTAAGTTTGAATAGGAGAGGAGAGGTGGTCCCCTTTTAAAACTAGGGGAGAGGGCATGCTTGGTTTTTTTTAAAATAAAAAGGTGTACCCAAGTCTTAAACATGCAAAAAGGTAAAAAAAATGGTTCATTATAGAACCTTATATGAGATAATTTCAAAATATGTCCATATAGTAGTAATTAGAAAAGTTTTTATTTCATTTTAACCCTTATATTTTTAGTTTAATCCCCTAATAAAATTGTTTTAACCTTATCGTGGTAATTAATTTTTACTATTTTTACTATTTTTACTATTAATTTTGAACAATAATTAATATGAACTTATTATATAACATTAATTATTATGATTAAAAATATAGAATCCATTTTTTCAAATTATATTCATAGAAGTGTAGAATTTTAATTTAGAATTAAATCTACAGACACGATGAAAAAATGGTTTTCCAAAGAGAAAATTTTCGTAGAATATAATGTCTTAACATAAAAATTCAATATGAATTTGATTAAAATAAAATACATTGGTTTAATAACAAAATAATTTATTTAATTTAACTTTTAAAATATTTTAAAAAATATTTAACTTTTAAAATTCTTTAAATGAAAAGGTAGTTTTTAATAAAAAAATATGTATTTTCACTATTCACTGAAAAATTAATCTTTTCATAAAAATATAAAAAATTCACACTAAGATAATTTTTAAATATTTATTCAAAAAATGAAGTTAATTTTATCTAATAATTTTCTATAATTTTCAAATATTAATTTTATTATTGTTCACAAGAATAAATAAAAATCTGTTTTTGAGAAAAAAGTATTTTCGAATATAAAACAGTTTTACTAAAAATTAAGTACATATTTATAAATATCTTTTATTTATTTAAAATATTTATACTTAATTTTAATTTTTTTTATTCCTATTTATACCATAAAATTTAATGTATAGTTTATAATGGTTATGTTTAAATAATAATATTAATAGTATATTGTGGTTCATTAAAACTTGATGTTGCATGTAACACAAGCTATCGAAGAAATTAAGTTTATTCAAAAAAAAAATTCATAAAATTATTGGGATGTTAAATTCTACCCCATTATAATAATTTATCCTTCAAAATTATTCACTCTCATACAAACAAATTAGGATTATTCTACCTCATTATATCCTCAAGTTCCCATGTAGCTTCTTCAAATTGGTTCTTTTGCCACAAAACTTTGACCATGTGAGTGGTCTTCTTTTGTAACACTTTATCTCTATGATTCATAATCTCCACTAGTTATTCCTCGTTATAAATATCTTTCTCTAGTGGTATGACATCTGAGTTCATTATATATGAAGATTTGGGTTTTTACTTCCCCAAGAGAGATATATGGAACACATTGTGAACTTAAGAGAGGTTTTGAAGAAGTGCCAAATGATAAGCTATGACCCTGATACGATCAAGAATTTCAAAGGGACCAATATACTTAGGGCTTAGTTTTACCTTATTTCTAAATCTCATAAACACATTTGACGGATAAATTCCTAGAAACACCTTCTCGCTAACTTAAAATTCTAGATCACGTTGATGATTATTAATATAAATTTTCTATCGACTTTGTGTCACCCATATGTGTTTCTGAATGGATCTAACCTTATTTTCCATTTATTTAACTAGATCTAATTCTAATATCTTTCTTTATCCAAATTCATCTTATCATGTTGGAGTTTTATAGTTATTTCTATAGATATCTTCACAAGGAGACATCTGAATTCTCAATTGAAAGTTATTATTGTAAGAAACTCAACTAGAGGAAGGTGTTGATCCCAAACACCTTGGAAATTCATAGAAAGACATCTCATCATATACTCTAGGCTTTGAATTGATATCTAAGACTTAACATCTATCTAAAGATGATACATATATGTATCAAGTTATTGTTGAATACTTCACTGGAACTTTGTGGTAAACCATATATCCTATTCAAGTACAATGAAATGTGGTACTCCATGAAACCTTACCACTTCTTTAATGTATATCATGGAAAGATAATTCAAATAAGAATATTATCTGATAGTGATAAAGTGTTCTGAATTTATAAGGTGATTGACTACAACCTATATAACATTATTCCCTTTAGAAGTTATGGGGAGTCCAATGATACAATATATGGTAATGTTTTCCCATTTATATTCTGGTATAGGTAATGGTTGTAACATCCCCTTAGAATTTTTTCTCTCAACTATAACTTACTGAAATACCAAGCATCTAGATATAAACTTTATGATATCTCTGGTCATTCCTTCCCACCAAAAATACTCCTTTAAATATCTATATTGTAACACCCCCAGAATGATAAAGGGTTAAATGATTAATGATAAGACTCATGTCAGTAAGGTAAACCTTCCTTTTCAAGAGCCTACCTGATTAGAACTCCATAGTTAAGTGTGCTTGGCCTAGAGTAATGGTTAGTATGGGTGACCTTCTAGGAAGCTTCCCAAGGTGTGTGTGAGTGAGGACAAAGAACACTAGAAAGGACATGTGTTGGCATGTGGGGACTTTCATTAGTCAGATGACCATTTGGGAACAAGGGTGGGCCCCAGGGTGGGGACCACCTATTTGTGGGGAAATTGTTGGTACCTGGCAGGTGAGGAACCAATGTCCATGTTAAGGTGGGGTGTTTTTACTGTCACCAGGACCTAGTTGTTACATATACATCTTTTTACATTAAGTATTAATAGAGAATGAATAATTATGAGCCTCATATAATAGATCTTTATTCCAAACTAGTATTGTGGGAACACAAAAATGGTTCCTAAAAAATATTTTTCATGACCCGTCCCTCGGGGCCCATGGTGTGACTACCCCAAGCCCACCTCCCAAAATCCAGGGGCTAGAGACTATTATTAAAGGCATTATCTTTCAAATGGGAGGTATTTCCCAAGTATTTGTACACATGGACATAACTCCCTGTCGAAGATACTAGAAATTAAAAGGCCAAGGAAACCATGCATGCAATCCACTAAGTAAAACACAACTAAAGTACAATGGAAAGTAAAGTACAGGGTGGAAACCTGGGCCAGTATACAATCCCACCAATAGAAAAACAAAACAGCAGTAAAACTTCAGGTCCCTAAAGCTCATCCGTCAGGAAGCCTACCTGAAAGGTAGGTGATGGGTGGCTTCTTGAAGTTGTAAAAGTACACCACGTCTGTCTAATCTCACTGAACACCACCAAGTCCTGGTCCTCCCTAGACTCCATCAAAGCGTCAGTCATCTTTAAAAGACACAAAACGTGTGGGAAAATCCCATGCAGGTGTGAGTGAAACTATACTCAGTAGGGGACCCCAAAACCACAAAGTTAAAGCACAAAAAACCCACAAAAGAATGCACAGTCAGTTCTACTTGGGTATATGGCCATAAATATACCATGAACTTCCAGATATATTCGTTTTAGACACTAAAGAAACATGTGGTCCCAACCACTCAACCAGTTTTAGGATTTTCATTAAAGGCTCAAGTCATAACACACAAACCATGAGATCACACTCCATGAGCTCATCCATCTTTGATGGAACTCGTCAGAGAGATTCACATCATTGGGTATGATCCCACCATTCTAAATGCTACGTCCTAGAGAACGTGCCCCATCAAAAACATTCTACTAGGCCCGACTCTAGTACATGGCATTAGAGGACTAGTCGTCACAGCCTTGAAGCCGATGAAAGACTAAGGAAACCCAAGTGAAGATGCCCTCTCCTATTTACTATGCTCAGTTGAGGTGGTACTTCTCCAGACCAACCTACGATACCTCAGTCGCTCCTATAAGGATTGGTATGTGCCTCAGTCCGTCCAGGGAACACTAGCTCATATCTAGGTATCGTTCACATCAAGTGGAGGGGCCCGCTCCTTGTAGCTATGTACTAAATTTGAGGGAGATCCAACTTCTTTGGAGGACCCATGACCTGGTTTCAACAGGGGAGTACAACTGATGAAGGGCTCGCACCCTAAATTGTCAGGGGAGTACGACTTCATATATTGAGGACTGACACCCTACCTGGTAGGGTAGTGCAACTCAATTACTAGAGGATTCACACCCTGGTAATATAGGGTAGTACTGACATTGTAAGTCTGTTCGCTATGGGGGACCTGAACCCTAGTACGTTAGGGGAGTATTGACC
The DNA here is from genome assembly GCA_963277665.1 of Viscum album. NCBI lineage: Eukaryota > Viridiplantae > Streptophyta > Magnoliopsida > Santalales > Viscaceae > Viscum > Viscum album. The sequence continues at coordinate 485,759,849 of OY728155.1, forward strand.
CCAGGCTAGAGGACCCACTCCTTATCACAGCAGGAGAGTACCGACTCTTTCAGTTTTTTCGCTATGGGGGAATCGCACGCTGTATGTTAGGGAAGTAATAACCCTAGGCTAGAGGACCCACTCCCAGGCACCGCAGAGGAGTACCGACTCTGTCGTAGCACTGTGTAAGGAGGACCCGTATCCTAGAATGATATTGGAGTACAGACTCCTACAATAGAGAACCTACTCCCTACATGTTAGGGGACCAACTACTCTATAAGAATTAGATATTGAGGACCCAAGTACTAGACTAATAGGGGAGTACTGACTCCAAGGATAGAGTACCATCTCCCTATAATGGTATGGGAGTACCGAATCTTCCTTTACAAACATCTCCAATAACCTACGTCCTAATCCTATAGGGGAGTAGCACTATCGGAGGAAACCACTCAAAGGAAAATGTACCCACACACAAAACATGGGGAGTCCCGTATCTACCAAAGCAGAGGGATAAGGTGTTACCACACCTTGATTCATAAATGGAGTAACCATCCTAATATCTCATCATAAGAATCACCCTGATTCTAACCAAAGTATGCTCATACTGGATGATTTTACTCTTCAAACCAAATAGTATGTCCTCTAACTTTCTCTAAAACATACTTAGATTATCTCAAAAGTATTGTATCATCTCAAGGGTCCTAATTATATATATTTCTTGTCAAATGGATGCTCTGTTTAGAAGTTATGGTCGTCTTAGAAAAATGGGGGCCGGTGTGGTATGGGTTTGGTCCGACCGGTCGGACCGACCCGACCTAGATCCAACCCCACCTGGGTCTGGCCTAGTTAAAAACTATAACATTTCTCACCTTCTTATACAGCTCTACACAATCCTTCTTGACTCTTTAATTTTCACCTGGATATATTGTTAAACACTCATTTGAGAAATATATGATTTCTCCTCTTCTTTTAGAGTTTCTATATCTATCTTTTGAAAATCCAGAAATATTGGATCTTTTTTTCCTTATCATGAATATGTTAACATGATACTTTCAACTTAAAAAATCCACCACCTTGTTTTCTATCCTAGGGAGGTAATGTATTGAGCAGTAATAATATTTAATCATCTTTATCCATATTATCTAGATCATGTTTAACTTCTTCTACGTGAATATATATTTTAAAATTTTTGATTAGTATATATATCACACTTTAATCTATAAAAATAATTCCTCTATATTATTAATGAAAAATTACCACATCTTATTTAAAAATCAGGATTTGGGTAATTTTTTTCATGAACCTTCAATATTCATGAGGAATAATCTATTACCATGTAATTCTTCATGATAATTCATATAAATACCTTCTAGGATGTATTACAATAGATTACAAACCCTTCTCTACTATAGGGTAATGTAATCATGGGTGATCTAAAAAATCTTCTCTGCAATTCCTTGAAATGTTCATTGCATTCATCCATCTATAGGAACATGGATAACCTCTAAATTAACTTGACTAGTGGATTACATAGTCATGAGAAATTATCCACAAACCTTCAATAATATCCATCTAAACCAAGAAAAATTCAGATCTCAGTTACTGTGGTTGGTCTAGGATAATTTTCCATATGTTCTGTCTTTTATGGATCCACCAATATTCCATCTACTAAGATTATATGACCCATAAATGAAGCCTTTTGTAGTCAGAAATCACACTTTGTAAAAATTTTATACATTTTATCCTTTTTTACGGTCTTTAGTATAATTATTAAGTGATCTTTATGCTCTTCTTTTCCCTTTGAATATATATGAATATATTCTATAAATAATTCCATAAAATAATCAAGTTAATCTCTAAAGACTCAATTCATTAAATCAATGAACATAGTGGGGGAATTAGTAAGACCAAATGGTATCACTATATACTCAAAGTTTCCATACCTTTTATAAAACATTCTTTTGGGTATATCCTTATTCTTGACCCTCAATTGATGATTTCTATAATGAAGTTTAGTCTTGGAAAGGTATTGATCTCTATGCAGTTGACCAAGATGGTCACCAATACCATCCATCCAATTTAAATTTTTATAAAAGAGATCACTTTTAAAGAAACTGATAAAACCATAGTACGAGCCAACCTCATGTCAAACCTCATAAGAGGCTACCAAACTATTAGAAAGACTTTAAATTTTTTGAATTAAACACCCTATGTGCACTCCATGCGATAGAATTTACCTTTTCATCTGGGTTGTCTTTGATGAGATCCTCAAAGTGGTCGGCCATACTATCCCAAGTCTGAATGTATTCCCCCAGGTTTATTTCCTTCTCATTGATTCCACAAGCCAAGATCCAGTCTTGCTTTCAGATCCACCCAAATTGCTCTTAATTAAGGTCAAGATGCAATGATATAGTGTACATTATATCAGATTCCTCCTTTGGAACATCGACAATAAAATGGATATCTGCTATATCTTCCTCAAAATTTAGAAGAAGCTCCAGGTCAGCCTCCTCCTTCCATATCTTCTCCTGGACATCCCCCGATGCCACCATGTCTCTTGACTAGTTTGGATCCTCATGCTTGTCACCTTTAAACTCCTCCAACTTGTCACAGAAGGATGGTTGGTTAGGCTCCCTAAAATGTATAACCTTTCTAGAAGATCGGGTAGTCATCGGATTTGGAAGGTATGAGTAATCTCTCTGCGTATTGGTCTTCCTCCCGGTATGAACTGAATAGTCCCTGACATCAATGAGATTTAGGTTCCCTTTTGAAATCCTATCATATGGGATCCTCTTGAGTTTATCATCTTCTACAGACTCTGGGGGAGACTTAGGGTTCTCATCAAATGCTGCTTCATCAGCAGTGGATGGACTCATATACATGGCCTTCCTATGATTCACCTTGGTCCATTCCCCATTATCCTCGGTCCCATCAACACCATGAGTCAGCTTTAGGAGATAACTTCCTCCCAAGAATCAAAATTATGGAGGGGTTTTGGAGAAGAAGAGGAATATTGGGGAAGCTTTTCCAAATTGGAGTCGTCAAAGAATCATGCCTCAAATGAAAATTGTAGGACCATCAAAAGAGGAAGAAGCGATCTCCATTTTAGGTACGTTTTTTTCCATTCCAAGCAAAGATAAGGTCATCTTCAGTCATGAAGAGAATAAGAATGTGTCGAGAGTCCAGAAGCCCAACAATAGCATGGTGATTCAAACCCCACGACTCGGAGACGAAGCATTTTAAGTCATTAACGGAAGGAATATTCCGACCAAATCAGGCCACCAGAGAGTTCTTATAGAAGTCCACTACATCTGAAAACTCCTTTTCCATTACCAAAATCTTTGGGAGACCCTCGACTAATGAGGGTACTTTGGGGGTGAGTTTGATTGCAGGGAACATTGGGAGCTTTGTTGAATCTGTGAGAGGAGAAAAATAATCAGAGGGAAGCAATCCCGAGTGAACCCTCCCCCTCTCAGGAGGGGGGGGAAGGGGTCTGAGGCCTTGATCAGGGCATGAAAACCCTAAAAGGTGGCAAGATCTCTATCTAAAGTAAGTCCCTCAACAAGTCACCAATACGGGGTAGAGGATAATTGTTCTTGATTGTGATCTTGTTTAGTTCATGGTAATCATTTTATAGTTTCATTGATCCATCTTTCTTCTTAACAAATAGAACATGTGCATCCCAAGGTGACACACTTATCCAAATGAATCCCATGTCAAGGTTCTCCTAGATTTGTGTCTTTAATTCTTGCAACTAAATTGGGGCCATTATATAGGGAGTCTTCGAAATAGTTGTGGTACCAGTTATAAGTTCTCTTGAGAACCCAACTTCATGTTTTGGTGAAAGACTAGGTAGCTTTTTCATAAATACAACAAAAAAATACCACACAAAATTCATACCATCGATGTTGAGTTTCTCCCCAACCATATAAGATAAACACCCCTTCAGAATGGGTATTAGGACCCATACAATGGATGTGATCTGCAATGGAATTTCATATCTATCATTACACTGATAGATGATCATAGGTTGGTTAATAATATCAAATTTGGCTTCCCTTATTTGTCAATTGATGTGGTATTCATGTAGATAAATCCAATACAAGCCTAAGATAACATAAAATTAAACTCGAGGGAGAATAATATGGTTTGCAGGATGCATATTCTTACAAACTTCAAATAGATAATAATCATAGATTTGAGATGTAGTCATCATACCATTATTGGTTTTCACTATTAATTCAACATATAATTATTGGGGTGGAATTTTTTTACCCTTAGAAAAATTTTCAGATATAAAAAAGTGGTCAGATCCAAAGTAAAATATGACATTAGCAGTTCTAGAGTGGATGGTAAGTGTACCTTTCACCGCATCATTTTTTCACACATCTTTAGAAATAGTGGTCGCATAAGATTTCCATTTGTCTCTTAGATCAGAGGTTTATAATTTAAATCATCATCATTTACCTTTATATTTGGGCACTTTTTAGCATAATTCCCTTGCTGCTTACATTTGAAACACTAGAGTGTGGGTTGTTCATTCTGTGGATATTTCTCTATGTTCTCATCATTACCTAACTTCTTCCCATAAAATTGTCGATCTATTTCTTAGTGACCTTCATTTCCATACTTAAAACATTTAAAGGTCCCCTTAAGACAATTTCCTTTATGTTTCCTTCCCCACTTTAAGCATGATAGAAATATTATCTTCCTTTCTCAATGGTTTTTAGTGCTTCCTTTCAATTCAATATTTCTTTTCTTATCAAAACCATCATATTGATGGGTAATTACAATATTCATTTACACCTTGATCACACATAAAATGATTTATTCATATAGACTAGTATCTTATGGACATCATCATTCAAATACTTGGTTTTAAGAAACTAAAGAATCAATCAATCTTACTTTTATATTGAATTATAAAACCATAAGCATACCTCAAGAGTCTTGTAAAATTCACCTCATAGGTACCAATGTATTCAAAATCCTTATATTTTAACTCAATAAATTAATTATAAATTTTCATATTAAGAATAAAAGGAAATTATATATTGAAAAACAAGTTATTAAACTCATCCCATTCCATGTAGTGAATTTCATCTTATCGATAGAAATTATTGATAAGAGTCTACCAATGATCTACTTTGTTGTACAAATGATGTAAAAACAAAATTCATTTTACATGCTTCATACATTGGATATTGGAAAATATAATTTAAAAGTAACTGATCTATTTCTTAGTAACTAGTGGATCAGAAGAACCACTAAAATAATGTGTATCTTTCCTAGTGATGGACTTAATAGAAAGGTATTCCCTTCTTTGCTCATATGAAAGTTTAGTATGATTCATAACTTGATAAAGTTGTGTGAGTATATAAATGAAATTCTTCATTCTATATCCCATAAAATTTGGTTTATCAGGAGGAAAAGAATTTCATTATCAATCACATTCAACATTAATATAATTTCTTTGGGTTCTATCCATTGACTAAAACTAAAAATCATAGTGTAACAACACTAATCATAGTGGGAAACCGCATAATCATGAAAAATATTTTTTAGGATATATAAATCATAACTCCTTTACAATCTATAACACCTTTAGTTTAACCTAATTGATTCATGGCCAAAAACTATTCAAATAATTCATGACAGTTCATAAAGTATTTGTGAATTTATAAACAATATCCATTGGGAGTGTCAAACCATGTGTGCATCAAGGATTATAGTCGTTCATTAGGTGACAATAGAGTCCATATCAATACACCACTTTATGAGTTATTACCCCTAGGTAAAACTTTAATAGAGCCACATCCACTAGTAGTATCTAGACATAGATGTTTTTCTACTAAAACCACACTCCTCTATTTACCATAATATAGGAAATTATCCTATATTTAGGATTATCTTAAGGGTTATCAGTTATATTTTCTCATCCAAGTTTATAAATCCTAACTAAACCTTTCTTTGATACCAACTATAAAGACCCAAACTTCTCATAAATATATATTGCATCTTAATAGATTAATATTCATTACATAATGTAATGATCCACACCAGAATCGTATACGCATCTTTCCTTTGGAAGCATGGATACTTAAACAACCAGTTCATAGCTAAACTACAGCACCTCCTGCTAAGTTTTTTATAACTAGTACCCTTATTATACAAATTATACATAAAACATTTCTTCATAACATAGGGAAAAGAAACATAATAAAGGGTGGGATCAGACACTCGATGAAGGCAAACAAGGGAGATATTAACATAATGTGAGAAAAAGGGTATGAGAATAAGAGAATAACATTTGAAAATCATACTATTCATATCATAGATCATAAATATGATTCATGGAATAAATCTTGGATATTCATAAGACATGAATAATAATTAAATCAAAGAACATGGTCCATGATATAAAAACATTGGCATAATACATTGATTTGTGTAATTCACATAATTATAGAATTTTATTTCCTTAATAGTCTAGGATTACTTCAAAGGATATCATATTGGAATGGTTTCACTCCCCAAACCAATATAGTAGTCAAGATTAACTAACAATATTATTATAGTGGATATATTCTCTTACTGAACTAGTTTCACTCCACATTTCATGAGATATTAATCTTTACCCAATGAATTGGAGGGAGATATAGGTCTCACCCATCCTTGGTTATAATGTGACCACTATCCAAGGTTATAACATAATAACCATACTTGGTTTCAACATAACCACCATACTTAGTTATAAAAAAACCACCATACTTGGTTATAACATAACCACCATCCTTGGTTATAACGTAACCACCATCACATATTAAAAATCATACATAGGTGTGACACTAGATCATAAAACATACATCATATCATAACCCATGAAAGGAAATGGGTTTCATAAATATATTTTCACCATAATCATAAACCATATAGATAAAGAATAAGGATGGTATCATTGGATTATATCTATAGTAAATCTTAAGTGACATCAAAGGATTTTATATTATATGTAAAATGGTTTTCAAAGATCACATAGAACATTTCCTGAAGAAAATAACCTTTCCACTTTTAAAATTACCATTTAAAAACTCGAATTTCACATGAAATTTCGGAAATAATTTTCATTGAAAATATCCTTGGAAACTTATATAGGAATCTTTTAAACATTTATTGGTCATAATGGTGTAAAATACCATTCATGACGTACACGTTAAAATAATTATTCCTTTTAGCTCTCTGGAAAAAATTAAAATTACCTCATCCATAAAAAAGGAAAGATGATTCCTTTTAAAAAACTAGAAATGTAAAACATGGGTAAAATTTTCTTTAAAAAATATTTGGAGAATATTAAAAACGTTATTTAAAAAATTTTATAAAACATACATATGAAATAAAAAAGGATTTTTTACCAAAGAGAGAAATAAAGTTTATTTTTCTAAAAAACATTATTTGAGACTTTTAAGTACATAAAGGGAGGGAAATTAAAGTAAAATATGTATTTTAATAAAATAATAAAAGGAGAATAAAATCCATAATTAAATTTATATATATATCATAATATTTTATCATCTGAAGAATAATCATAAAACATTCTAAAAAATATTGATATTGTAACATAAAACCCTTACCACTTCGATAACTTTTGAATCTTAATAAAAATTAAAGAAGAATCATAAAATAAGGCTTTAAATATAATTAAAACAATAATACTAATAATAAAACATGTAAAAGTGGCAGTATAGACACCATAAAAAATAAATGAGTGGTGAATATGGCATATGTCTCCCAGAAATAAATGAGAGGCTAGAAATTTATTAACTCAAGTCTCGACATACTTCATACACATTCAAACATCTTTTATAGTAAATATAGGTTTATTATAAATATATTATAGAAATATTAACATATTTATCATACCATATATTATTTACTTTAGGAAAATTTATTACTCATATTAATAATTCCATGTTAAAATCATATTTCATGTAAAAACACTTTGTCTTTCATGTATGTTTTAGTTAGGTATATTCATCCCTTTTAATTTGATAATAATTACATAATATCCATAATTTTAACCATGATATAAATATAATATATATTGAGTGTATACTTATTTATAGTAATCCAAAAAATTTATGTATATATATAATGAATTATGTCATTTCTAGAGATGGTAGGTCATATGTATGTATAAACATTGTTTCCATTTCCTCAATGTATGGAATGGAAAAAAAATATATAAAATTTAAAGAATAAATTTTATTTCATATATATTATATATATTCACTAAATATATCATTATTACCATCCATTTCAAAATAAAATAAAAAATGTATCACGTCGCTTCGTGGAGGCGGTAGTTCACACGTACACATGAGCAAAATTGTCGTTTTCTAATAGATTGGATGGTAAGAAGTTATAGATGATAATATAATTATATAAGTATAATAATTTAATAAATATAATATATAAATACTAAATCGATAATTATCCCTAGTCATGATTAGTGGTTGTGGAAAATAAATCCCATCAATTTGCGAGGTGGTAGTCCGTCGTATACATGATCGACAATTTTGTTTCCAATTTGATGGAAGAAAATATATATATAGGTTATTCCATTAACATAATAACATATTAATATATGGGATATAATTTTTTATTATATCACCATTTTTTAATAAAATTTTAATGATTTTCAAGAAGAAATAAAACAAAAACACAAGTTTAAGATTTTTACCTCTTCATTAGAGAACCTCTTTAGGTTTATACCTAAATCATTATTAAGAGGAATTACTAATAATAATAAGTAATATAGGATGTGTGAAGTCAATTAAGGTAGATATTTGTGTAGGTATCGGATGAACCAAATGGTTTTGGAAGTGTGAAGAAGATAGGATAGTGGGTGTCCATTTATAAGTGTGGGAGAAGACACACTTGGAATTTTTAGAAAGAAAAAGGTGTACCCTTGTTTTAAACATTACACAAGGATAAAAAATGGTTTATTATAGAAACTTAGATGTTATAAGGTCTAAATATATAAATATAATATTAATTGGATAAGTTCTTAGGTTATTTTTCCCCTTGAATTTTTATTTTAAACCTCGGTAAACTCGTTTTAAACTTAATCATAATAATTATTTTTACTATTTTTACTATTCATTTTGAAAAAAAAATAAAGTTAATATTATTTTATAATATTAATTATTATTATAAAAAATATGGTATCCATTTTTCCAAATTATATTCACATGAGTGAAAAAATTAAATTTTTAATTAAACCCATATACACGACAAAAAAATGGTTTTCTAAAGAGAATATTTTCATAAGTATAAATTGTTTTATTATCAAAAGTCAAAATGGTTTTAATTAAAATGGTCTAAAGTGTTTTATTAATAAAATTATTTAAATGATTTATATTTTAATACATTTTTAAATAATATGGAACTTTGTAAATGATTTAAATGAAAAGGATATTTTTTATAAAAATTAGTATTTTTCAATATTCATTGAAACAGTTATCTTTTCTGAAAATTATAAAAAATTCATACAAAGATAATTTTGAAATGATGATTAAAAAATAAATTTTATTTATTCAAATATATTTTTTAAAAGTTTCATGAATTAATTTTTTTATTTTCTCAAAAAAAATAGAAATCATTCTTTTAGAAAAAATTATTTTCAAAGAATATAAAGAATTTACTAAAAATTAAGTACTTATTTATAAATAAATTTTATTTATCTAAAACTTTTATACAATTTTCTTAAAATTTGTTTATTACTATTCATACCATTATATTTAATGGTTAGGTTATAATGAACAATTTTAAATAATAATATTAATAGTGTATCAGAGTTTAATAAAAATCCGTATTACATGTAATTAAAGCTATAAAAGAAATTAAATTTATTTAGAAAAAAATCATAAAATTTCTATTTTTTAAACACTCCCTAAATAAATCATTTACTATAGTTATGCATGAAATATGATAAATATATTAAAGGAATTGAAAAATTATTTATACTAAATTAAACAAAAATAGATTAATACATGTCATGTACATAAATGATGGACTATAATATACAATAAATAACCAAAATAAATTTAAAACTATAAAAAAATTCCATCAAACAATTAAATAAACAATAAATGATGTAAATATTGGCCAATCCAAAAAAAATTACCTAATCGTATAAACTAGCTTGATCCAAGAGGGTTCATAATAGATCCTTAAGGAACCGAATTTGTATATTTGTTAGGCATGTTAACATTAAATGAAAACTTTGCAATAAAATATATCTTATGACTAAGAGACTATATAAATCTAAAACATAGTTAGATGCTAGATTTTTTTGTAATATTTATCTAAAAAATTAATAATATATATAACTATAGTTATAGATTTTATAAATAAATTATTTTATAATTTTGGATCATTATCAATGTATCTAATAAAGTTCCTCTTCTTTTAAATACTTTATAGTTTCATTAATTTATTTAGACTTTCTCTCCCACTGGTGAATTTATCCAATTCTTCACTGAACCTTTAAATTTTATCTTTAATCCCCTTATTCTCTTTCTATATATACTTTAAATCATCAAAAACCTTCTTTAGTGGAGGAAGATATGTTCATTAAATTCTCAATGTCTTCCTTGAGCTTAGAAACTTATTTTACCACATCTTTATAAGACTTATTATGCTATTGATATTTTTCAAAAATAATGTTTATATCCTCTTCCAATTTTCTATACACAACATGAAACACTTCATTTGAGAAACTATGGGTTTCTCAATAAAAGGGTCCATTAGATAATGATGAAGATCACGAATATATCTCAACATTATTATCTATTAATCATATATTACCTTTTTCTTATTCTCCTTCTCATCGGATGATTTTGATTTGTCTTCTAAATAGTATAAGTGTATACCAATTATGTTGAACCCCTAAGGATTTATTTTTGATATTTTGGAAATACACAAGGATGATGAAATTTTTTTATTTTTCGAATATTCATACAAAATATTTCCTCAGTAATTCCTAGATAATTTGTTTGGACACTTCTTTGTAGAACTCACAATAGTGACATATGTGAACACCGATTTGGGGTTATTGAATCATGGAGTTGATTTTAAGAATTATTTTACATTTTGATAAATAAAAGTAAGTGTGCATGAAGTATATAATGATGCAACCATTGATTGAATCTGACTCAGATGACACAGATATAGAAAGCCTCCTCCAACAGGCAAGAATATTAGAAGAGATCTACTCTATAGTTTAGGGTCGCGGGCGGGAACAAAGTATAAATTGGAATGACCTTCGAGATAAAGAGAAAAAGATTGGTTCTAAGATTAGGCAAAAACCTGGTCTGTAATTTCTTCGATGAGGGCAATGGCTCTATCTGACCCCATCCTTTCACTTCCATTGTACTTGCTTTTTATTTATTCTATGGGCTTTGACCCTGACTTTTTTTTTAAATGTAATGATGAAATGATATCCATACATGTAAGGAAATACATGTAAACTAATTTAGAGATGTTCATGGGATGATCCATGAAGGTTAGAAGTAAATTGTATTAAATTTGTAATTAAATTGTTGAATCCTTGTTGAAGAGAAGTCTTGGAATTTTCGATATGGTAGTTTCATAAGAATAATTAAAGGTATTGTGTAAGAATCATTCTATATTAGTGTAATCATTAAATTAACCAACAAAAACATTAGGTTGATTTGTGTAAACATCATCCATCATTGTGTAAACATGATTTTGTCCTATAAAACCATGATCCTCTGTGTAATGATCATCTCAAATCACTATAAGAATAATTTTTTGGGTTGTGTAAGAATAATCCATAATACCTATAAAAATAATTCAATATTTCATAACTATCATATGCATATACAATTTTTGTATAACTATAATTTTACTAACCATTATTTGTGTATATATGGTATATGTAACTATTATTTTTGTAACAATCATTCATGTAACCATGAAGGAAGAGTTCTGTAAGTATCATGCCTAGGTGAAATTATTGAGGCCAAGAATATTGAATTTAGATTATGTTGGTACATTTTTATGGTTTACCTCGAACATATGTGTATATATTTAAGAGAATATTATTTTTATATTTTAGTAAATAAAATACAACTTCAGACGGAGGAAATTAAGTCAAGGTTCAATGGATATAATTCTGAGTTAGAAGGTGATATTATTTTTTCTATCACTGATGTTTTTATACTTAAGTAAGATTATGATTATACTAATAATGAATTATTTAGATTTCATGGAGATTTAATATGGGATCCGTGATTCAATCCAATATCAAAAAAGGAGGTATAGTGATATATCTAATATTTAAAAATCATGCTGAAAAATAGAAATTCATTCCATGAAGCAATAGATGTATTCAAGAGGAGTTATGATCTATGAGGGTATTATTTAAATTAGTTAAGATTAAATTTTTATATATTCATTATTTTTTATAGATCATAGATATGTAGGATATTTTTTTTCTATGTTACATTTCAAAATAAATATGCAGGTGGTGAGATAGAGGTTGTAGCATCATAAACAAGGTGTATTTTTAAATACACCTCTTTACTTAAGTTTATGGGGATTTTTTATAAAATATTTCAAAAAAATATTGGAATTTAAAATAGGATGGAGTTATATTTTTTATTATTAAATCTAGAACTGAAATGTCATCGGAATGAAAGTTTTCTAGTCTAACATGAGAAAGTGAAAAAGTAGGTTTCTATACATAAATATGGAAAGTGGTTTTCATATAAAGTTTTATATTATATAAATAAGGGTAGAAATAAGAATAATAAAAATATTCATCTACACAAATTAGAATACCCATGAGTATAAGAATATATATAGCATAATTGGATATCACTTTAACGACATGTACATTGAAGAGGATAAGGAACCAATCACCAACCTAGAGATATGTTCTTGAAAAGAAGAAGGAGATTTTTTTAGTGTAGTAAAGAATAATAATAATAAAGTTACTCTCATAGTAATATAATTTGTAGTTATAGATTTATTTTAGAGGGAATAAGAATATGTTTCTTGAGGAGGAGTTCACAACAGAGTTTTGAAGGAACACATGTGATGATCAAACATGCATCTTCCTAGAAACAAGGATACATATATATTGTGTTTTTTATAAAGAATATAACTACTTATATATAAATTTAGTGTGTTCTTACCAATATTTTTGAACAAAGTATGAAGATATGTTTATCCTAGGGTGATAGTGAGCCAACTGAAAAACCTTTTAGGGCAGTGAGCCCAGGCATGGAGAAACCATACCCACAGTGTATCAACTAAACAACAGTGAGCTTAGTAGTTAATTGGTACATCAACACACAATCAATTTCATGATCTTTTGAGTACACCAGTGTGGGTTAACCAAATAAAATATCATTATGTCATTATATTCATTACTTTAAAACATTCATTTGAGATTTCAGTGAGGTTGAGAGTAAAATAAATTGAATGATCAAAGTTCCTACCTATATGGGAAATATATTTAAATAGGTTAATAATATAAGAGGCCCAAAAGGTTTCAAATTAATACATACTTATTAACCCCCCTCTCAAGGAACCTTGGTAACATAATAAGTGGTATCAAAACCTAAGATTTTGACTATGTTTTCAACCAATAGAAATGAATGAAACAATGGACCTATCATTTTTTAATGGTATAAAATTATATATGTGCAAAAAGTATTTGATGTCAGATATGAAAGTGATTTTGGATATATCGTGTAAATTTATACAATTATCTATTGTTTTATTTATCCAAAATGTAATTATCTTTGAGAAATATTATAGAAACATAGAAATTGATGCTTCTATCAAGAAGGAATTAAAGAAACATATAAAAGAAGATACATGCATGAAGATTGTACAATGTCAGTTTTCAAAATATATTTGGATAAAATATGGATAATTTCATAGCATGGTTACAATAAAATTAGTAATAATCCTTGATAAATAATCCTTATTTCAAAAGGAAACAAGAAAATAAATCTATAAAGAGGATGAGCTCTCCAAACAAGGTAATAAATTATTAATCTAGTATTATATATAATTATATCCTTGGTGTAGATAAATCATGTGAATTAGATATTTAAAACTCTCTCATGGAGTTGAAAAAGAGGTTTGACTCTGGTGAAGAACAATAAAAAACATTAAGTTATGAATCTAGGAAGTGATCACGTAACAACTAACAGTATATCATATCCTTTTAGGAGAAAGTGGATCAATGGTAAGTTATATATGAAGTTTACTATTCATTTATAGAATATTTATCCTTAGAAAATAAAAGGTTAATAAGAGATAGGTTGTCCTTGAAGTTTGAAATTAAGAATATGGGATAAAAAATTTAAGAGAAAAGTGATTTTCTTAAATAAATGTCCCAATAAATCAGAAAGAAAATATCCAATGAAAAAGTATTAAATACAAGTATTTTATATCTAGAAAATTAATTTGAATAAATGAGGATATCATGTATAAAATACACCTTAATAATAAAATAAATGGAAACATGTTAAATAATAAAGATTATAAAATTTGTGGAACTAGAAATATAGATCAGTTCTTTAAAAGTAAAATAAAATATGGAAGTTATCTCTATGGAATCCCCAATTAGTTCATTGGTGGGAAAAGTATCAAATATATAATTTCAAAGAATAATTTATGATCTGAATTTAATAAATAAATGCAATCTATAATCTTGAATTAAATAAAATTTTCTTAGAGAATCCTGAAGAAATTATGTCTAGAAGAAGGTAGTTAAAAGGTGTGATTATATTGGAATATTTAGATATATTATGATCATGTGTTTTGAGTCCCAATAGAACAATGGAAAAAATAAACTCTTTTGAATCAAAATATCAACTAAGTGGGGTTCAATAAGGTATAAATTTTATGGGAGATGTTTTATTTGTTCTAACTCTGGTCATTTGGAATGAAATTGCAATATTAATTAAGGAAATTCAATAATATATCCCTTGATCTTGTGATATATAAGGAGAGAGACTTTATCCTGGAATAAACCATGATGTGTTGAAAAATAGGTTCTCTATTATGGAGGGAAACATGAATTTCAAATATAGTTACTCCAAGTAAAAAAATCTAATTACTCATAATACCCCTATTTGAATTTAATAAAGCATGTCTGGAGGATGAAGAATAATTAGGGATCTACCCTAGCTATGAGAAAGGTGGAATAATAAAAAAAATCTTCTAAGGAAGATAAAATTTTAGAAGGATCTCATGACCATCAATTAAGAGGCAATACAAAGTGTTGTGGAAAAAAACTCTAAGTAAATAGATGAAGATTGTATAAAGTTTCCTCCAATTTATAAGGAAGATGGAAGAAAGATCCACTTGAGTTTCATCATAAGAGGAGTCGTGCACAAGTGGAATATATTCTAAAGTTGTGGAAAATCCAAATCCAAGTAATAAAATTGGTTTTAAAATCCAATAATAAGTTCATTTAAGTGGAATCACACGTAGAACATCTAGTGGAAAGGAGATGAAGAAGTTGGATATAAAATATAAGGAACATGAAGCGGATGAAGTCAATGAGATATTGAAATTCCTTTTTTAAAATGCAAAATAGGGAAAAGGAAATTTGGAAGAAAAAAGGTTGGTTTATCAAGACCATACAACTCCTCAACTTGAGGAAATTTTTGGTAACTCTCCCCTCATATTCATTAAATATTTTCTAACTATTTTTTAATAGGTGAAGGATTTATGAGAACATATGATCCATGGGGTAGTTTTCTTAGAAAATTTAAAATCTTTTAAATGAAATAAAAACTTATTCAAAATAAAAATATTAATATAATAAGTAGAGTCATAGGCTCTTTAAATATCATTGGTATCAGACCTATAGAATAATTTTGAGGTTGATTCATACTCAAAACTGAATCTGAAAACTGCAAGATGGAATTAAAATTCTGGTTGAATATAGATATTTTTTAGGGTTTGAATGGTGATTAGAATATGAGTCAAATACATATATAAGATTACAAGTGGTATCATGCTGAATGTATCTTAAAATTAGGGATACCGGACATGAAATTATTTTAATCATAGCTTTAATAGAAATCTTAAAGCTTTAAGTAGCAAGAATAAAAAAAATAGAATTTTCATGTTTATCTTCATGGGTGCCAACTAGTATCATCTGTTTATAGAGTACCAAAATCTAATGAATTGGTGGTGTTATTTTCAATAAATGGTATATTCAAACTGAGTAAAATAAAAATACATTGGTTTGGCAGTTCAAGGGGATTTGGTTTTTAGTTTTCAAGTTTGTTCAGTATTATTTAGAAAATAGAGAATCTTGTAAAGAGATGAAAATCATGGAGTTCAAGTGGTACCACTAGTAATTAGTGAAATTAATTTCTTTAAAAAGTGGTACATTCTCACACTCAGGGTTTTAATGATTATATAATAATGGTTTAGTGTGAAATTTTTGTGAGATAAAGTGTTTGTTTTTCTAGATAAAATGAATGTTTTTAGCTTCAAGTGTTTTATTAGAAATCCTTTAGGTGAAAAACATAGCTTTGAGAGAGTTATCTTAAACAGTTGTTTCCTACACTGAGCACAGTCTCAGTAGTCATAGAGTTTTCATTAATATTGAAATTTATAAGCAGTAATTTCACCCACTGGGGTTTATATTAGTATATAAAACTAAAGAAAATAATGTGTTTCTAAATTGGATAACAGGAGTAATTGGACAAGCCAACTAGAAATTTTGAATATGTGATAAAAAGATATAAAGGTTAGCCAAAAATTAGTTGAAGCCAAAATAAATGTGATGGATAAATTCTACCATTACAAAGGGGGAAATTATAGGAAAATGAGAATTTTATCCCTATACACAAAGGGGGAGAAGTAAATTTTCCCAACCAGGGGAGGTATTAAAACAAATATTTTTCTCATAAAGTAAGAGTAAAATACCATGAATAAAACCCACTTATTTTCTAAAGACAAGGGGGTTAAGGAGTTGTCCCCATTCACCAGGGGGTGTGATATAAAAAATTAATACGCCCCTAATAAAGATGGAACATATAAAATACATGAAAAATGGAGAGATAAAACACAATTAATCTTCTTACTTATGTCCCCTTTATATTTCATTGAAAAAGGGGTGACATGTTGTAATATTTTCAACAAAATCCAAAGGGGGGATTGATGAACCCCTGTAGATTTGGGTTATATCTATTAAAAATACACAAGGAATATGAAAACAATTGTATTTTTTAATAATAAATATGAAATATGGATAAATTTATTCTTGGAGAATTGTTATGGACTCATATTTTTTGGACTCACAAGGGTGAAATGTTTCAAGGATGATTTGGGGTTTTTGACATATATATTTCATTTTAATAATTGTTATATGTGTTGAAAAAGTGAAGTGTGCATAAAGTGTTTCATGAAGTAATAATATATGTATGTATGAATCCATGTGACAACACTTATAGAAGTTCATATAATGATCCATGAAGTCTAGAAGTCAATTGGTTTAAATCTAAGATTAATTTTTTGAATCCTGATTGAAGAGAATACTTAGATTTTTTACCAATTAAGTTGTGTAAGAATCATTGAAGGGTTTGTGTATGTATTATTCTATATCTATGTAATCATCATCCTAATCTATGTTAACATTAGATAGATCTGCATAAACATCATCCATCATTGTGTAACCATGAGCTTGTATAATATAACCATGAGCCACTATGTAACCATCATCTCAAGGCACCATAACTATCATTTTTTGGGTTTTCAAATCATGAACCACGATCTATATAAAAATAATTCAAGTATGTGTAATAATAATCTACGTACACATGGTCTATATAACAATAATTTTCATAACCATCATCTTTGTACACAAGGTCTGTATAACCATCCTTTGTATAACCATCGTCTATGTAACCATGAAGGTATAGTTGTGTAAGAATAATTCCTTGGTAAAACTATTAAGTAAATGAATTTTTAAGGTTGATTATGTTTGGATAGGTTAGAGGTTTAATTGTAGGATCTATGCTTATATTTAGGATAATATTTTTTCTATGTCCTAGTTTATTAAATGTAGATTTAAGAGAAAATTAGGTTGAGGTTCTAGGAACATTATTCTGTGTTTAAAAGTGATATTATCTTTTATATTCCTAAAGGTTTTATACTTAAGTTATTAAATTATTACACTATTAATGAATTATTTAAATATCATGTATCTTCAATATGGGATTCACAATTTAATCCAATATCAAATAGGTCGCAATGATATTTATTTGATTTAAATATCACATTGCAAAGGAGAAATCCATGTCACATTGCAACATATGTTTTCATGAGGTGTTATGATATATTAAGGTATTATTTAAATAATTCAAGATTATATTTTTAAATATACATGATTTTTGAGAGATCACAGATATGGAGGATCTATTTTGTCCATGCTATGCACTAAAATAAAAAAATAGAGTTGGCGATTGGGAAGTAGCAGCCAGATGAATGAGGTGTGCTTTTAAAATATAACTTTTGACTAAAGGTTATATGGATATTTTTCTCCAAGATATTAAGTGATTAAATTATAATTTAAAATAGGATAAATTTATACCATCTATCATAAAAGTTGGAATATAAATATCATCAAAATGGGAGTTTTCCTATCTCACATGAGAAAATGGAAAAGGAGGTTTCCATATTTAAATATAGAAAGTGGTTTTCTCATGTGGTTATATCTTCAATAAAAAATATAGAGGGAAGAATAATAATAATAATAATAATAATAAGTCTCTTTTACATACACTAGAATACCCATGAGAGGGAATGTAACACCCTCCGATTTTAAAAGATAAAAACTATGTTTGATAGCATACAAGACATACAACGCGAAGCTTAAATGAACCATAAATATTATTATTTAAATATAAACATTATATATATGGTTGTTGGACCCATAAAAATTATATTATATATATATATTATTATATTTTTTAATACAATTTTTCAAAAATGAAGATAAAATTACTTAAAAGTAAAAGTGATATTTTCAATAAAAATATTTTTATGTGTGCAATGTATTTTATCTTAATAAAATAAATTTATTATTATTTTTTATTGATTATAATGAAATAATAATATTATATATATTCAATATAATTAATTAAAATTATTTTAAATATGTTTATTAGGAAAGGAATAATAATAAGTTTATTCTATCCATTAAAAATATAGTTTCTTCATAAATGTTTTTTATTATATTTTATGCATGGATATTGTAATTAATTTACACCACATTTAAAAAATTAATTTTATAAATGAAATTAATTTTTTAAATCATAATGTTAAAATTATATTTGAATGAATTTTTGGGAATTTTCTGAAAATTTAGATTTTTCAATTAATAGTAAATAATAATAATTTTTATTAAAAATTGAATTTTCTTTAAAAGTATTTACAAATTAATATTCTATTTTGTATTTTTTTAACATTTAATTAGTTTCTTTAGATTAAAAATAATTTAATAAATTTCATTTTAATTAACATTATACTTTAATTTGGTATAAAAATATTTTTCTACTAAAAAATGCATTTTTCAAGAAAAAAACCTTTTCATCTCGTTTTGCGGGTTTAATTTTAAATTAAGTTATACCACATATGTAATTAAATTAAATAAAATTTATTCTATATTTTTAATTAGAATAATTAATAGATTTTAATAAGGTAAAAATAACTTTTTACCTTATTATAGTAACCGTAGTAAATATTTGTCACCATGGTAAGGGTAAAAGAGGTAAAACTAGGTTAAAACTATGGGGTGAAGCTTTAAAATATCTCTAAAACTTTCTTTTATCATATTGAATTTGTGGTTTTTGAAAAAATATATTCCTAAGTATTTAAATAATTTATTTTTAAACATTATTTTAAATTTTGGAATCTAATCATGACTTTTATAAAGATAAGTTATATTTTATACAAATTTAAAATTATTTTTGGGTATTGACATTTAATGGAATGGTTGGAAGATTAAATTTTATTTTTTTCTGGATAAAAGTTTCTAAAAACCTTCCTTTATTTATTATTTAACCCAAAAAATCATGGAAACCAATTCTTTACTTGATTTTAAGTTAAAAGTATTTTTACACTTAAATCGAGTATTTTCCTAAAACAATTCATGCATTTTGTGTTCTTATATTAAAAGTAATTTCATACACCTTTATTATTTTGAACCTGATAAAATGTATTCCAAATTTTGAATCAAAATTTCCAAAAAAATCGAATTACCCTTTTATTTTTTTCATATAATTAAATTATCATGGTAAAAAGTTAAGCTATCACAGTTAAGGTTAAAATGAGTTTAAAGTGGTTTAAAAAGGGAGATAAGGATTAACTTGTATCCAAATTCATATAAATGTGATTGGTAGAGTTTATCTATATCATATGACATATTATATAATAATTAATGGTTCTTTGGTTCCACTTAATATGATTATGATATATATATATATATATATATTATTTAATCATTTAAGTAATTATGATTATGTCTTTTCCCTCACTTATAAATGGGAACCTCCTCTCCTCTCTTCCTCATAAACTTTGATCGCTCTAGTCTAGAAAATACATTCCCAAATTTCTTCCTATAACCCCTAAACACATTCTATAGAGCATATTTTTATCATAAATTCATCCTTGTATGTCTATAGGTATAAACCTAAAGATGTTTTCCAGAGATGAGGAATAGTTTTTAATTGAGAATTTTCATATTATTTCATATTATACCTCATTAAAATATTATTTAAAAAAATTAAATAATAAAATATGTATAATATATATTGATATGTTATTTTTTTAATTTTATAACCTATATCTATCTCCCCTTCCATCAAATGGGAAATGAAACCATCGTTTGTGTGTATGGAAAACTACCACCACACGAACTAATGTAATTTTCTTTCCATAAATTCCGCTCAAAGATGGATATAATTATTTATTTAATATATAAATAAAATATTGTTGATATAATTATCATTTTATAAATATAATATATCACCTATTGTCTTACCTATCCATCTATTGAAAAATGATAACATCATTCGTGCATATGTGTGGATTACCACCTCCATGAAGTGATGTGATTCATTTTTCATCATCACATCATATAGATGGTATATATAAGTGTATTTAAAAGATATAATATGATATTTTTGATATAATAATTATTATTTAAAATTAAAATTATACTTAACTTCTTTCCCTCATTCCCTTTGAAAAATGAAAACATTACTCATGCGTAAGTACGACCTACTATCTCCATGATTGTAAGGTAATTCATTTTCCATAACCAAATTTCATGGATGGTTTTAAAATAATAATTAATGTATAAAAATAATAATAATTTATTTATTATTATTCCATATATGATGGAATAATGACCAATTCTACCATAGTCAAACCACCGAAGTCATTTTAGACATATGAGCTGAATATCATCAAAACATCTAATGTGAAATTAATTGATAAAGTAGTAGAATATAACATGGTAATAAATAAAATAAAATAAGTAATAAATATTAAAATATTATTAAATAATTAAATAATTATCATAAGTTTATATTCAAGAATATAAAGAATATACCTGATGAGTTAGACTTGAGGTGAGGTATTTCTTGTCTCGATTCATTTTCTTTGAGACTTAATCTATTTTCACCACTTGTTTTATTTTTTTAGTGCATAAACATTCTTATATATTCTTTTTATCATTATTCTCTAAAAATTATAGTGTTTAAAAATTAATTAAAACTTTTTACATCAATGTTTCTTTATTTAAAAATTTATTAAGTTGTAAGGGACACGTTACCTTAAAAACTTATTTTAAATATTTTAAATATTTATTTTCTAAATTTTTGTATTCCACATAATCATTTTTATATGTATTTATATTGAAATAAATTAATTATAAATGAAATTTCATATCGTTTTAACTTCATTTAAAAATTTTTTGAAAAGGGATCATTTTATATATTTTATATGGAATGTTTTAGATTTCTTTACAAAATGAAATAGGGAATGTTCTATTTTAATGTATACAACATTGACAGACTTTCCCACAACCACAACTATTATCTAATATTTGGATTCATTTATAATCTTCAAATTTTTCTTTAAAGAAAAATCCTCCTTTCCTTTATTTTGATAATTTTAGTTTTGAAAATCGGGTTTTAAGGATGAGTAGGAACTATAGCAAGGTTTAAATGTTTTCTATAGGGATTCAACATTAAATAAGAAAACATGTTTTAATGATATAGAAGTTTAAATTCAAGTATCCTATTTTTTGAAATAAAGGATATTTAGTTAAATTAATCACTTTTTATTGTAACTGTTTTATATGTAAGTTTTTTTCCTAATTCTATAAAACTCTAAACATAAAATATCCTAAAAATATAATAAAGTTAAAAACTTGTTATAAATCATTTAATTATGGGTTGAAAAAGGATTAGGTCCTTATAGTTTGTATCAGAAGAAGTATTTAGATAACTTTATAGGTTGGGATAATCCAAATGAGGATATTTTATAACTTTTAGATAGCATCAAGGTTTAATAATTCCATGGTTGATAATAAGTTTAAAGGTATAGATACCCCTTTTCATGTTTTATGTGATGGTAGTTTAAGATGATTATGGATATTTTGGGAGACATTTATGGTAATATAACCCTTGTATTTAGAATTTATTTTTGTGAAAGGGTAATTTTAGGAATAATGATTTTATGTTTCGTTTATATACATTTAAAAGTATTAATAACCTTTAGGGTTAATATGATCTTTTATGTTGAGGTCATTATGGTTGATTAGGATAAAGGGATATCATATTTTGGGAACATATGTTTTATAATATCGATAACCATGTGATTGAAAAGTGATTTGGAAACTAATTGATTAAAGTTGTTTTTGTAGAAGTTCACTATTTTTGGAACATTATATGATTAATGTAAATTATTTTTTTTGGATAATATGGGGGTTTATTTTAGGAATTATGGTTGAATTGTCTTTTGGATATATATATATATGATTTTATTTTAAATTTATGGAGATTTGGATTATTTATGTAATATATTAGCATATTTTGCAGATTATATGATTAGGTAATATATTTTTTTGTATTTGAATTTAGGATTGAATGATTTTATTTAGAGATAAATGTTATGTTTATCATGTAAGAATATATGATTAAATCATTATAATGTTTAGGTTTCAATTTTTTTCTAGAATATTTTGAAGAGTTTTAAGGTTATTTATTTATAGAATTATTTAAGTTGAACTATGGTTGTTAATTGTTAAGGATTTGGATATCAATGTAGTATTTATTCATATTAGATATTATCTTAGAGTTTTCTAACCATTTTGGTTTTGTTTAATATCTGAAGACATGAGGAATAAATTTTTATCATTTTAGGGATATTTTGATCCATTCAAAGTTAATTTTAGTGCTTTAGGTGTCACGAACCAGGCCACATACCCTGGTACCCTAATAACTGAGATGGCTCTGACATTGTACAAAGGGAATTATTGATCCCTATGGGTTGGAGAATAGAACATGACATCATACAAAATAAAATAGGGAACTAATTTCCACAAGATAGTGGAAGAAATGATTACAAGTCAGTATGATCAACACTATAATAGGAGAAAGTACCATAAACCAAATAGGAATAAAAAAACCCCAAAACAGTAAAACATAAAATTACTCAAAAACTGTAAAGATAAAAATCAAACATCCTAAAGGAAACATCACTCTATGCCCAAAGGATTAAGAACACCCACCACCTCCAATTCACGATTTCCCATTGCTCAAACCTAGTATAAGTAAATCTACAAATGCCTGAAATCAAAGGTAGGTTGTGAGTTATAAATCACAATAGGGTATCACTAAGTGTTCCATATTAGATACCATAATAATAAACGAAATCATTCCTTAAATTTAAATAAAACAGTAAATAGCATATTTTATCATATTAATATTTAAAAAAATGTGCTTTTATTTTAAATATTGGAAAACATTTCAAAAATGGCTCAAATAAACATTTTTATATAAAATAATTTATATAAATTATTTATAAATAATAAAATAGTTCTATAATAAATTTAATATATAATCAAAACAATCACAATAAGCATTGTGGTCATCTTCTATATAGTATGTTAGTGTTTGGCTATAGGATCCTCAAACTTCTCATATCAGTGATCACAGAAATCTTGTGTAAACACATCCCTTCAGGCTTAGGATGAATAGGATTCATCAATATCTCATCTGGGATAAGATATACTAAACTAGTTTTTTTAGAGTTTTCATCATCAATCCAATGCTAGGGGATCAATATCATAGCATTAATATCCCAAATAACCCTCTAACTACTAAGGATCGCATATGATCAATCAATCAATCAATAATAATAAAATCATCTTATTTCAAATCAATCATCATTTACAATTCAATTTACCAATTTTAAATTTCTATACACCAATTCAATTTCAAAACCCCGACATGGTTTTTTCAACATTTCATAACTTTTCAATACAAACCCAATCATCGATTTTTGTCATTAAGATTTAATACATTTTTGAAAAAAAAATCTCAAATCATTTCATCAACTCCATCAATTTTAAAATACTCCCCAATTTTCAATTCCATTGGAATTGGAGGGTTTTCCCCAAAATCCTTGTCATTTCAAATTCAAATTCTAAATCACATCTAATTGGGTTTCCATAAATCAATTAGAATCTATTTCAAACAAATAAATAAAATCATGGTTTTAATTTTAAGGAAAATATCAAATAGAACCACCTACCTTTAATCAAAGATCAAGAAACAACACCCACAATGGGATCTGGCAATGAAGAACAAAGGCATCAGAGATTAAGAAATGAAACCTTGTACTAAGATCTATTAAAAAAGTTTATATCCATATAATATGTGATGTTATATCAAAATTGAATTAGTAAGTAAGGATAGATCGGTAGAGACCACTCTAAAGAAGATTCACTTACCCATATGTGGTTAAATGTGATCAACCATGCTTCGATCTTCCAATAGAAGGGGTTAGAGGATCCAGATATGCTTCTTGAGAGCATCCTAAGCCAAAAAAATTAGTTAGGTCAAGAAAGAGTCTATTAGGGGTTTAACTGGGGGGAGTTCAAGAGTTTTTTAAAAAATGGAATAATTTTTTTTGTATTCACAGTTTGCTAAGAAGGGTCGTAGGGTTAGACAAACCATTCACCCTAACTATGTACACCAATTATGGGGTTCACAGTTTCTCCTAAGAGGGCGTATGGTTTTTCAAAACATGATCCAACAATGTAAACCCTAATTTTCTATGGTTTTTCAATTTAGAGGGTTTAACCATATGGTTTGGAAAAACCGTGAACCCCCTTAAAAGTACCATAAAAAGGGTGCATGGTTTACTAATCTAAACTTCAAAGTTTTCAATAACCATGCACCAACCATGCATATCCCCTTAGGCTTCCAAAATTTTTAAAATTTCACCTGAAAAAACCCAAGACAAATCCCAACCTAATAATGATCAAAATAAGGGTTAATAAGTACCTTAAAACAACTAATATAATGCTATAATCACTCAACCATAAAACTTTCTCTCTCTAGAAATCCTACCAAAAAGTTTTCATATAAAAGAGATGAGGTCACTACTCTCTCATCAATTGATCATGCTCCCAAGGCTCATTTGAATTGAAACCATGTTTCTATATCACATGAAAAAAGGTATCATCCTCCCAATAATTTTCTTCGTCGTTGAATCAATAATCTTAACCAGATGCTAAGTCATGGATAAATCATACTCAACATCAAGATCCTCCAAGCTCAATACATGAGATGGGATAAAAAGATACTTTTGAATCTATGATGCATGGAACACATTGTGTAACACCCGAGAATTTTATGAGAAATATTTTTTTTTATGTTATATAAATCATCAAAGGAATCTTTCACTACACACAACACTAGCTTGGCTTGCTTTGCACGCAATCGCGACCTTCCTCGATAGCTTGCGTCATACGCAATACCGAGTTTCACTAAACAACGATATGCTATTAAAATATTATTAAAACTAGCCATTATGAATAGTAATACGCATTTTTTAAAATTTTTTAATATTTATTTTTCAAAATGGACTTCATTTTTGGATTCAGAATATCGAAATTAGACTAGGGTGAAATTTTGGTATTTTTATGAAAACTTTCAATTTTTGATGAATAGTGAAAACACTGAGTTACTATTTAAAAACCGAATTTTTATTTAAAAAATTATTTATTTTATTTAAATTTATTTTAGGTCAAAATTGATACATAATACCTATATAAGTTCAATTCAATTCATTGGATTCATTTTATAATAATTTTAGATATATAAAAATTTTATTGAACTTTTCACCGTCTTTTACCCACCTCCTAGGATAATTTCCAAATTCACATAAAACATAATTTTACCACTTTTTTGAATAGAATTTAAAAAATCCGAGAGACATGGTTGATGTCAGTAAGAAAAATGTCGTTCAATGAGATGAAAATAATTTTTGGTGAATAGTAACTTTTTACTTTTTTTACCACAGTTAAAAGTAAATGGGGTAATTAAGGGTAAAAATGATATTATTATTACCCTAACACATGTCCTAATTCTATTGGATAAGTTTAATTCGACGAAACACAACATTAGGAATACAATACGACCATTTAGGCCCACTTGTATTAGATTAGGACATTTATTATTAATTTATTTAAAGAAGGGTTAAAATTGTTAAAATCAAAGTTTAATAAGTAAATAATTTTTAATATAGTGTTATACATAAGATAAATTTGACTATAAATATTCATTAGAAAGATAAAAATATTTCCTACATAAGGGTATTTTATTTTTAATTTTTAGACATTAAATAAGTTACTTTACTTATGACACAATGATGATGCAGTAATTATATTATTAATGAAATATTGACATAATTGATGTTATAAATACACAAATAAATGTAATTTGAGACTTTTTATGAATTAAAATAATTTTATATGTTACTATGACATGTTATTATTGATTTAATTAAGATTTTTCTAACTAATCATTCTGTTATGATTTTCACAAAAATCAACTACCAAATAGTGTCAAAATTGACATAAAATATTTTTTAAAATAAATATTATATTATTAATTGTTATTTTATTCTTAAAAATATAATTTTTGGAAAAATAACTTAGATAAGGTTATATATATTAATAATAAACAACTTGGGTTTCTTTTGGCTTGTTATAGTAAGTTTATTAACCTTATAGTGTAAGAAAAAAAAAAGACACGGTAAATGTAAAATTATCTAACTTAAAGTTAAATCTCAATGATAAGGTTAAAATAGTAATATAAACTTGTCCAAATTATATTGTATGAGAGGATATCGACCCATACCAACCTTAGATTCGAAATAAATCAATTTGGAGCTATTAAAAACTGAATATGACTTTATAATAAAATAATATTTTTAGTTTTTCCAAAGGTGCCCCTCTCCCCCCTTATAAAAGGGAACCTCCTCCCTCTCTTCCTCACACCACTTTGAGCCTTCAAGATCAGCCAACCCATGAAAAGTTCTCCTCTCCAATTACCTAGAAACATCCTATAGGTCCTGGTCTTCTTCAAAGACCAATTTTAGTGCCCTAAAAGGGGGTCTCAAAGAGGCACTTCAAAGAAGAGGTAATGTCTGTTACCGATTCTTTCAACTTTATTTCTTCTTCCACTTCTTCTTCTTTAGTTGTTTCATTTTGAAGTAATGAAATCAGTATCACTCATATACTGATATGTTATTATAAGTATGAAACAACCCTATTTCACCATCTAACCATCCTACGGAAAACGAAATCATCGCGCGTGCGTACATACAGAATAACGTCTCCATGCCGTGGTGTAATCTATTTTCCACCACCACCTTACTTGGATGGGTATAATGGTGTAAATAATAAATATATATATTATTATTGTAAAGTGGTTCTGAAATAGTATACATACACTCCAATACAATTCCACGATAATGGGAACGATATCATCGCTCGTACGTACGTACGGAATACCGTCTCCACGATGTGATGTGACTCATTCTACATGATTTTAATTGCATAATGATTACATAAATGAATTGAGTGAATAAATATGATATATTTTACACTAATACCATTCTGGAAATGAGATATCTATAACCTAAAAATAATAATAATAATTTATTCGACAAAACACGCATAAGAACAAAAAGTAATAAACACCCGAATAACAAGTAGCAATGAAATATTACTAATCAGAAGATAAGAATATGACCATATAAGATATAATAATAATGCATATGATTCTGGAATAATTCAATGACATTATTTAAATCATTATACAGGAGGTTCGTACACTTACGAAGCAAATCGGACCTAAGGTAAGGGACAATCTCGCAATCTCAATTTTTATCCGAGATTGTTTATACTTCAGAATTTACTGGGGAATATTTATCATCCACATCCATGTTTCCTCAATATGTAATATTATTTATATCCTCCTATAATTTTTTAAATCCAATTTTACCCTTCGGTGAGTTTTTAGTAAAAGATATCAAAGGAATCTTTTGTCGTTTTTCATACGAGGTACTTTTTGACTTTTCGGGCCAAAGTACGGGAAGAATGTTTTTTTAACTTATACGGAATGAATGGATTTTTAAAACATTATTTCCAAGAATCTTCCCTTACAAGTTTTCAAGTTTATTTTTAATCAACTTCTTTTAGTTTAAAATTGTATGACATGTTAAGAAAGGAAAAAAAATTGAAGTAGAAAGGATATTTTCCTCAAGAATGGAGTTCAAGTGTTTTATCAAAAGTATTTTCCATCTAAGATAATATAGGGTTGTATTTCTATCCCTATTATTACATTTATTTGATTATGTTGTGATGGAATTATTTCTATTAATTCCTTTATCTTATATGAATTGTTTTATGATGTCACGATGTTTAAGAATCCCATTTTTATTACATGGGTTATGCAATGATGTATGATTTATGATTTTGTGGCACACATAAGAATGGTATCATTATGAGATGGGTGGGACCTATATCTCCCTCCAATGCATTGGGTAAAGATTTATATCTCATGATATATACATGGCTGGAATGGCAGGTTAAACTGGTTCAGTGAAACAGGACTGAAACATGGAGTGAACTCGGTTCAGAAATGGACTTTGTCTGCTAAGATAGTCTTGGAAATGAGTCTTGACTACTAAGAAATGATTCTCTATGATTATGTGTGTATGCCACAAAGTTTCATGTTTTAAGTTATGATTATTGGGATTACATTTCACTGCTATGATTTATCCCATGTTATGAAATTATGATCTCTTTTTCAGGTTAAGATTTCCAAAATGTTATGTTCTTATGAATATGATGTGATTGATATTTCTTTTGTTTACCCTTACTGAGAATTTAAGCTCACCCTTTTGTATGTTTTCATTCCCCAGGTCAGGAAGAAGGTTATTAAGTTAGATATGCCAAAAAGGGACTCTAGATATGATGAAATAAATGGGAGGCAATGTAGATGGTTTATGAACCAGTTGTTTATGTTTCCCAGTTTCTAAAGACACTATACCTATATGGTCCTTTCCTGGTTTTTTTATATGTTGTAATAAGTGTGCTTCAATTCTGAAGTAATAACAATGTATGTAAAGTATGGGTCGTTATAGTTGGTATCAGAGGAAAGGTATAGTCAACCTTTGGAAACTAGGTTGTGAAAGCCTTAGTAAGAAACCTAAGGATATGTCTAAGAATAGAACACAATCTTGGTGTTTTAGAAATGTCCATGAACATCCTATGATAAGACCTTAAGTGTGAAATTTTATTCTTGATTATGTGTTTTTCCTATTATAATTAGTGTTTCTCACACTATTTTTCTTGGTTTTAGTTAATGGTTGGAACCCGAAGGAACCATGTTAATGCGGAATGAGACGGGCAATGCAATGATTGTCCCCCTGAGAAACCAAACATTATGGGAGATGGAATGAAAAATCTTATAGCCATCCTCACACAACTTTCTCAAGCTATGAATCATGTAGGACTTCCAAACGAGCAAAGGAAGGAGCAAAATTCTGTTGAATCCTTCAGGAGGTAGCGTCCACCTTCATTTAGTGGGTCTAATGATCCATTAGTTGCTGAACAATGGATTAGTACTACTGAAAAGATATTTTCAGTTCTTCAATGTTCTTAACATGATAAAGTCATCTTAGTAGTTTATCATTTGGAAGTTGAAGCTGATCAATGGTGGAATCTTATCAAGAATATGAGGCCAAGAGATGAAATTGAGTCCATGGAATGGGACGAGTTCAAGAACTTATTTTTCAATAAGTACTTCCCTCGTATTCTTCGAACAAAGATGGAGAAAGAGTTTCTTGAACTAAAGCAAAATGATGATGAATCTGTTGGTACCTACGAAGAAAATTTTACAAGACCTACAAGGTAAGATTCTGGGATTATTATCCAACCCGAGAGTAAGATTGATAGATTCTTTAGTGGCTTAAAACCAAGTCTTCGAAGGTCATTATCCATAAGGGACTTCAATAGCTACGAGGAAATCGTTCAATGTGCTCTCAAAGTTGAGATGGAGATTGGAGTAACCCATCAGTCATATGGGTTTGATAAGAAGAGGAAAATGGAATTCAAAGGAAAATCTAAAGACCACACTGAAAAGAAGATGAGTTTTCCCTTATGCTCAAAGTGTGGAAAGAAACATGGAGGGAGTTGTCCTAAAGGGATAAGTAAATGTTTCAGATGTGTAAAGGAAGGTCATCAGGCATTTGAATGTCGTAATGATGGGAAGAAGATGTCTAGTGATGCGAACAAAGAAAATGCTACACAGAGTGCACCTCCTAAACTTCAATGTTACAAGTGAAAGAAAATCGGGCATTATTCCAATCAATGCCCTAATCCAAGGTTTGCTGATGATGATCGACGTCAACAAACTCTTAATGCTAAAGACAAAGGAAAGTCACATGCAATTTCTATCAGCGATATGGAGTATGATAACAAAGTGGTGAAAGGTACACTTACCATCCACTCTAAAGTAGCAAATGTTTTATTTGATTCTGGATCCACCCACTCTTTTATTTCTGAAGAATTTTCTAAGGGTATCAGCATATTACCTCAACAATTAGATGTTGAGTTAGCTATGACAACCCCTAATGGAACAACAGTCGCATCAAAAGTTTATAATTCTTCTCCGATTGAAGTTTGTGGGAAAGTGCTTCCTACAAATCTTGTGATCCTTCCTATAGTGGAATTTGATGTGATTCTTGGCATGGATTGGCTTTATCTATATAGAGATCATATCAATTTCCAAATAAGGGAAGTCACATTTCATATTCCAAATAAATCTATGATCATCTATCGATGCAAGGATGAACATAACCTTCCAGTGGAAATTTCTTCCATCTTATGGGTCTTGATTCCACTAAATGAAGGTTATTTATCTCAAATGGTTGGAGAGAAACTCACGATTAATAATATGCCCATTTTACGGGAGTTTGAAGATGTCTTTCCAGAGGAATTGTTGGGTCTTCCACCAAATCATGAAGTAGAGTTTTCAATAGAACTCGTACCGGGTGCTTTTCCTATTTCAAAGACACCTTATAGAATGGCCCCAATTGAGTTGCAGGAATTAAATAAGCAACTCCAAGAGAATATTGATAAGGGATTCATACGCCCTAGTGCGTCACCTTGGGGAGCACCAGTTCTATTTGTTAATAAGAAAGATGGATCAATGAGACTCTTCATTGATTATCTAGAACTTAACAAGATCACTATCAAGAACAAATATCCTCTACCACGCATTGATGACTTATTTGACCAACTATGTGGAGCTCAATACTTTTCCAAGATTGATCTTCATTCAGGGTATCATCGATTAAGGGTCAAAAGGGAGGATATACCAAAGACGGCTTTCCATATAAGGTATGGACACTATAAATTTATAGTGATTCCATTTGGTCTTACTAATTCCCCTGCTATCTTCATGGATCTGTTGAATATAGTCTTTAGAGACTATCTTGATCAGTTTGTGGTAGTCTTTATAGATGATATTCTTGTCTATTCAAAGAGCAAGGAAGAACATGAAGATCACTTGAGAATTATATTGAAGACCCTGAGAAAGGAGAAGTTTTATTCCAAATTTACCAAGTGTGAATTTTGGCTTCAAAAAGTTTCATTTTTTGGGTCACATAATCTCTAAAGAGGGGATATCTGTGGATCCAGCAAAAAAAGAGGTTATCAAATGATGGTCGAGACCAAAAACAGTAATTGAGATCCGAAGTTTTCTTGGTTTGGATTGATATTATCGACGTTTTGTGAAATATTTTTCATGATTATCTAATCCACTCACCATGTTGACTCGGAAAGGAGTTAATTTTGTTTGGACAGAGGAATGTGAAGAGAATTTCAAGGAGTTGAAAAGAAGGTTATCCAGTGCACCTGTACTCAACCTTCCTTGTAGTGGAGAAAGGTTTGTGATCTACAGTGATGCATCCAAGAAGGGGTTGGGGTGTTCTCTTATTCAAAATGATATGGTGATAGCTTATGCCTCACGACAGTTAAAAATCCATGAGAAAAATTACCCAACTCGTGATTTGGAGTTAGCTGCGGTAATATTTGCATTAAAGATTTGGAGGCATTATCTTTATGGAAAAAGGTTTTACATTTATACTGATCATAAAAGTTTAAAGTATATTTTCACACACAAGGAGCTGAATATGCACCAAAGAAGATGGTTAGAGCTGATTAAGGATTATGACTGCTCAATCATTACCACCCTGGGAAAGCAAACAAGGTGGCAGATGCATTAATTCGACAAGACCATGCTAGATTATCCATGATAAGGATCACAAAAGATCCAATATTTATGGATTTACAAAGGATGGATCTTGGAATTATAATGAAAGGGGAAAAATCGTATCTTTCTCAAATGAATGTTCAGCCATCTATACACGTGAAGATTAAAGAGGCACAGAAATAAGATGTAGAGTTACAAAATAAGGTGAGAAATGTTCCTGAATTCAACCTTGATTATGATGGGATAATAAGGTTCAGGAATCGGGTTTATGTTCCTCCCATCCCCAAATTAAAGAAGGAGTTGCTGGATGAGGCTCATAGTTCTTCATTCTATATTCATCCTAGAAGCACGAAGATGTATAGGGACCTAAAAGAGTACTTCTGGTGGGATGCCATGAAAAGAGATGTTGCTGAATATGTCTCTTGATGCTTGGTTTGTCAGCAAGTTAAAGCTGAGAGACAGAAGTCTAAGGGGATGCTACTACCATTACCCATTCCAGAATGAAAATGGTAAAACATCACTATGGACTTTGTCATAGGACTTCCTAAAACATCCAAAGGCAATAATGCTATCTGGGTCATAGTTGATCGTCTTACAAAGTCAGCACACTTCATTGCTATTAGAGAGGGTTTCTCTCTGGATCAGCTTGCCAGGATATATGTGAAGGAAGTGGTAAGCTTGCATGGAGTACCACTTTCTATTATATCTGATCGGGATCTGAAATTTACCTTAAAGTTCTGGAGAAGTCTTCAGCATAATCTGGATACAGAGTTGAGTTTTAGTACTGCTTACCATCCTCAGACAAACGGTCAGTCTGAGAGAACAATTCAAACTCTAGAAGATATGTTAAGAGATTGCTCTATGGATTTCAAAGGTGTTTGGGATCAACACCTGCCTTTGGTGAATTTTCTTATAATAATAGCTTTCACTCCAGTATTCAGATGGCTCCTTATGAAGCTCTCTATGGAAAGAAATGCAGGACTCCAACTTGCTGGGATGAAGTTGGGGAAAGAAATCTATTAGGACCTGATCTTGTTGATGAGATGGCAGAAGAGGCCAGATCTATTCGACAACACATAAGAGTAGCTCAGATTCGACAAAAACTTTATGCCGACAACCAAAGAAAAGACCTAGAGTTTGAAGTGGGTGATAAAGTTTTCTTACGAATATCTCCTTGGAAGAGAGTAATGAGAATTCGAAAGAAGGGAAAGCTGAGCCCTAGGTATATCGGTCCTTTCGAAATACTGGATAGTGTTGGGAAGGTAGCTTACCGATTGGTGCTTCCACCAAATCTCTCTCAAGTTCATGATGTGTTCCATGTATCTCTCCTAAGAAAGTACATACCTGATCCTTCACATGTACTTAGCTCAGAAGTTGTACCACTGAAACAAGATCTTTCTTATGAAGAACAGCCGATAGAGATTCTCGATCGTAGTGAAAAATTCCTACGGAACAAGACCACTAGCTTGGTGAAAGTTTTATGAAGGAACAACCAATTATAAGAAGCTACATGGGAGCTTTACGATATGATGAGGGAGAGGTATCCTCATCTGTTTGTTACAAAGTGACGAATTTCAAAGGCGAAATTCATTTTAAGGGGGGTAGAATGTAACACCTGAGAATTTTATGAGAAATATTTTGTTTTTATGTTATATAAATCATCAAAGGAATCTTTCACTACACACAACACTAGCTTGGCTTACTTTTCACGCAATCGCGACCTTCCTCAATAGCTTGCGTCGTACGCAATACCAAGTTTCACTAAACAACGATATGCTATTAAAATATTATTAAAACTAGCCATTATGAATAGTAATACCCACTTTTTGAAATTTTTTAATTTTTATTTTTCAAAACGGACTTCATTTTTGGATTCGGAATATCAAAATTATCCTGGGGTGAAATTTTGGTATTTTTCTGAAAACTTTCAATTTTTGATGAATAGTGAAAACACTGGGTTACTATTTAAAAATCGACTTTTTATTTAAATAATTATTTATTTTATTTAAATTTATTTTAGGTCAAAATTGATACATAATACCTATATAAGTTCAATGCAATTCATTGGAGTCATTTTATAATAATTTTATGTATATAAAAATTTTATTGAACTTTTCACCGTCTTTTACCCACCTCCTAGGAGAATTTCAAAAGTTACATAAAACTTAATTGTACCACTTTTGTAAATGGAATTTCAAAAATCCGAGAGACACGGTTGATGTAAGTAAGTAAAATGCGGTTCAATGAGATGAAAATAATTTTTGGTGAATAGTAACTTTTTACTTTTTTACCACAGTTAAAAGTAAATAGAATAAATTAAGGGTAAAAATAATATTATTATTACCCTAACACATGTCCTAATTCTATTGGATAAGTGTAATTAGACCAAAAACAACCTTAGGAATAACATATGACCATTTAGGCCCACTTGGATTGGATTAGGACATTTATTATTAATTTATTTAAAGAAGGGTTAAAATAGTTAAAATCGAAGTTTAATAAGTAAATAATTTTTAATATTGGGTTATACATACGATAAATTAGACTATAAATATTCATTATAAAGATAAAAAGATTTCCTACATAATGATATTTTATTTGTAATTTTTAAACATTAAATAATGTAATTTATTTATGACACAATGATGATGCAGTAATTATATTATTAATGAAATATTGACATAATTGATGTTATAAATACCCAAATAAATGTAATTTGAAACTTTTTATGAATTACAATAATTTTATATGTTAATATGACATGTTATTATTGATTTAATTAACTTTTTCCTAACTAATCATTCTGTTATGAGTTTTACAAAAATCAATTACCAAATAGTGTCAAAATTGACATAAAATAGTTTTTAAAATAAATATTATATTATTAATTGTTATTTTATTCCTAAAAATCTAAGGTTAGGCCAAATGACTTATATAAGGTTATATATATTAATAATAAACAACCTGGGGTTCGTTTGGCTTTTTATAGTAAGTTTATTAACCTTATAGTGTAAGAAAACAAAAAGACACGGTAAAAGTAAAATTATCTAACTTAAAGTTATATCTAAATGATAAGGATAAAATAGTAACCTAACCTTGTCCAAATTCTATTGGATGAGAGGATTTTGACCCATACCCACCTTAGCTTCTAAATAAATCAATTCGGAGCTATTAAAAACAGAATATTACTTTATAATAAAATAATATTTTTAGTTTTTCCAAAGGTGCCCCTCTCCTCCCTTATAAAAGGGCACCTACTCCCTCTCTTCCTCACACCACTTTGAGCTTTCACTCTCGGAAAAACCCTGACAATTTCTCTTCTCCACTTCCCTAGAAACATCCTAGAGGTCCTGGTCTTCTTCAAAGAACAATTTTAGTGCCCTAAAAGGAGGTCTCAAAGAGGCACGTCAAAGAAGAGGTAATGTCCGTTACCGATTCTTTAAACTTTATTTATTCTTCCACTTCTTCTTCTTTAGTTGTTTCATTATGAAGTAATAACATCAGTATCACTCATATAATGATATGTTATTATAAGTATGAAACAACCCTATTTCACCATCTATCTATCCTACGGAAAACAAAATCATCGCGCGTGCGTACGTACGGAATACCATCTCCACGTCGTGGTGTAATCTATTTTCCACCACCATATTACTTGGATGGGTATAATGGTGTAAAGAATAAATATATATGATTATTGTAAAGTTATTCTGAAATAGTATACATACACTCCAATACAATTTCACGATCATGGGAATGATTTCATCGCTCGTGTGTACGTAAAGAATACCGTCTCCACGATGTGATGCGACTCGTTCTACATGATTTTCATTGCATACTGATTACATAAATGAATTGAGTGAATAAATATGATATATATTACACTAATAACATTCTGGAAATGATATATCTATAACCTAAAAAGAAGAATAAGAATTTATTCGACAAAACATGCATAAGAACAAAAAGTAATAAACACCCGAATAACAAGTAGCAATGAAATATTACTAATAAGAAGCTAAGAATATGAACATATATGATATCATAACAATGAGTATGATTCTGGAATAAGTAACTGACATTATTTAAATCATTATACAGGAGGTTTGGACACTTATGAAGCAAATTGGACCTAAGGTAAGGGACAATCTCGCAATCTCAATTTTTATCCGAGATTGTTTATACTTCAGAATTTACTAGGGAATATTTATCATTCACATTCATGTTTCCTCAATATGTAATATTATTTATATCCTCCTAAAATTGTATAAATCCAATTTTACCCTTCGGTGAGTTTTTAGTAAAAGATATGAAAGGAATCTTTTGTCGTTTTTCGTACGAGGTACTTTTTGACTTTTCCGGCCAAAGTACGGGAAGAATGTTTTTTTAACTTATATGGCATGAATGGATTTTTAAAACATTATTTCCAAGAAGTTTCATTTACAAGTTTTCAATTTTATTTTTAATCAACTTCTTTTAGTTTAAAATTGTATGACATGTTAAGAAAGGAAAAATGTTTTTGAAGTAGAAAGGATATTTTCCTCAAGAATGGAGTTCAAGTGTTTTATGAAAAGTATTTTCCATCTAATATAATATAGGGTTCTGTTTCTAACCCTATTATTACATTGATTTGATTATGTTGTGATGGAATTATTTTTATGAATTACTTTATCTTATATGAATTGTTTTATGATGTCACAATGTTTAAGAATCCCATTTTTATTACATGGGTTATGCAATGATGTATGATTTATGATTTTTGTGGCACATATAAGAATGGTATAATTATGAGATGTGTGGGACCTATATCTCCCTCCAATGCATTGGGTAAAGATTTATATCTCATGAGATAGACATGGCTGAAACAGCAGGTTAAACTGGTTCAGTGAAACAGGACTGAAACGAGGAGTGAACTCGGTTCATAAATGGACTTTGTCTGCTAAGATAGTCTTGGAAATGAGTCTTGAATACTAAGAAATGATTCTCTATGATTATGTGTGTATACCAAAAATTTTTAGGTTTTAAGTTATGATTATTGGGATTACATTTCACTACTATGATTTATCCCATGTTATGAAATTATAATCTCTTCTGCAGGTTAAGATTTCCAAAATGTTATGTTCTTATGAATATGATGTGATTGATATTTCTTTTATTTACCCTTATTGAGCATTTAAGATCACCCTTTTGTTTTTTTCTTTCCCCAGGTCATGAAGAAGGTTATTAAGTAAGATATTCCAAAAAGGGACTCTAGATATGATGAAATAAATGGGAGGAAATGTAGATGCTTTATGAACCAGTTGTTTATGTTTCCCAGTTTCAAAAGACACTATACTTATACGGCCCTTTCCTGGTTTTGTTATATGTTGTAATAAGTGTGCTTCAATTATGAAGTAATAACAATGTATGTAAAGTATGGTTCGTTATACATTGTGTATCAATGTCAACTATGGTGGAAGTTATGAATATTAATCCACTTTTCCCACCTACTCGGCAACCTCAAAAGGTCCCACAAAATGAGAAGCAAGCTTCCCTTACCTCCAAAGATTTAAGTGACCCAACTGAGGTGTAACTATCAAGAACACCTATTCACAAACTAAGAACTTATAAGGTTTATGAAAATGATCAACATAATATTTATATTGGTTGTGTTCTATCAAGATTCTTTGATTAATTAATTGAATCTTTTATGTTGTCTCTTGAACCATGCTCAGTCTAACAAAAGAACTTTTACCAATCTATAACCAATACAATGAAGATTTACAAGGCACACCATATAAATCCTCAAAAGGATCCATTCTGATCATGGACCGGTAACTATTGTTATATGGTAACTCAACTAGTCCCAGATGGTCATTATAAACTCCATGAAAATCAAGGACGCAGGCACAAATCATGTCCTCAAGAATCTATATAGATCTCTTTGTATGGCCTTCCATTTACAGATGGTATGTCGTTCTCAAACGAACCTAAAAACCCATCAACTTCTAAAGGCATCATGGAAAATGATAGGTAAAATAGGGATCTATATCAAATATTATAGAAGATAGAGCTCTGTTTAAAGGAAAAACCTCTTTCATGTAGAGATTTCCAAAATCCTAAACTTTATTTGTATACCAAATGGGTATAAGGTGAGCTGATTTGTTTAGTTCATCGATCAAAACCCATATCATATTTTTCTTCCTTAGGGTATGTGGAAACCCAAACAAAAATTCCATATAAATCTCATCCCAATTCTATATTGGAACTGAAAGTTACTGAAGAAACCCCAAAGGTCTCTAGGGCTCAGCCTTGAGCTGTTGATGGGTATAGTAATGAGAAACAAAATTACTAATGTCTCTTCTAAAACCTAGTCACTAGAATCATCACTACATGTCATAAAACATCTTTTTGGTTCCTCTATGCACAATACATTAGGAATTATAGAAATCCCCCATCACAACTTTCCTCAAAGATAAAGGCACAATAAAATGATTCTAAAAACATAGTATACCCTCCATAGAGAAGGACCACTCCACAATGGTCTCCCCACTATAAATATATCCCCTAATACTACTAGAATTCATCATTAAGTTTTTTTCCTAAAGAATCATCTTGATAAGAGTGGAGGTAAACTGAACTCTTTCCAAGACAACCTCATCATGTTCCTCTCAGAATTCAAAATGCAATTTTGTAGGATCAATCAATTTCCACTTTTCTATTGATTCTTTCATGTCCTAGGTCATAAGTTTTCTGCTCAAAGAATCTGCAACAACATTCTATTTCCCCAGGGTATAGGAAATTTCAAATGCAAAAGACTATAGGTACTCTACCCAATGCCTCTAGAATATATTCAAATCTTATTTGGAGAAGATATAACTTAATATTTTGTTATTGGAATATATGATAAACCTTTCTATAAAAAATTAATGTCATCAATTTTAAATTCATGTATCATGGATATGAGTTTCAGGCCATGGGTTAGATAATTCTTCTCATGTATCCCAAGATATTGAGAATCATAGGATACCACATGATCACCCTACATAAGAACACATCTCAACCCCAAAACTGATGTATCACAAAAGACCACATAGCCATGTACAACCTTTGGAAGATTCAACACTAGCACAAGAGTCAAAATATGATTCATCTCAACAAAATAAATTTTACATTTATCATCCCCATTGAACTTCAACTACTTCCAAGTGATAGCGGGCATCAGATAATCCAACTTTGAGAAATCCTTTACAAATCAAAAACAATACCCAGCTAAACCCAAGAATCTCTGAATCTAAAATATATTACATGGTTTCTCCCATGTCATAACATCTTTCAATTTCTCAATATCAACTGAGATACCATTTTTTTAGGCCATGTTCCCCAAGAAATTTACTTCAAATATCCATAAATCACATTTCAAAAATTTGGCATGAAGTTGGTGATTTCTTAACAATTCTAAAACTACTTGTAGATGATGCATAGAATCCTCCTCAAACTGAGAGTACACTAGGATATCATCCACAAAGACCCCCCATGAATGTACCAAGATACTCATAAAAGATCCTATTTATCAAATACATAAGGACTGTATGAGCATTGGTTATACTAAATGGCATGTAAAGATACTCATAATGACCATAACATCTCTAGAAAGCAGTTATATCATCATCAATATTATTTATTTTATTGAAAA
The DNA here is from genome assembly GCA_963277665.1 of Viscum album. Classification (NCBI taxonomy): domain Eukaryota; kingdom Viridiplantae; phylum Streptophyta; class Magnoliopsida; order Santalales; family Viscaceae; genus Viscum; species Viscum album. Next base: position 485,800,436 of record OY728155.1, read on the forward strand.
GAAGAAAGAAAACTACAAGGGGGAAATAAGGAGAGGCCAAGACCTAAGGGGGTCGAAAATAGAAAGCAGTTATATTAATGTCAAATTCTTTTAATCTCAACTCATGAAAACTAGATTAAAGATAAATCTTTAAGAACAACTTTTCCCCTTTCAACTGGTCAAACAAATCATCAATCCATGGAAAAAGATAGTTTTTATTCACCTTAACTTAGTTGAGTTTCTATTAATCAATAGATAAGAAAAGTGTTTCATCATATTTCTTAGCAAAGAGAATAGGCGCCTCCCAAGTTGAAACACTAAGGCATATGAATCCTTTATCTAAAAGATCACCCAACTGAGTCTTCAACTCTTTCATTTTAACTAGTTCAATATAGTAAGAAGGTAAAGATACCAGCTATGTTCCAGGAACAAAATCAAAATAAAAATCTATCTCCCTTATTGGTGGAAAACTAAAGAAATCAGAAGGAAAAAAATCCAGAATATCTATTACAAATGAAGGTAAATCATCACAAAAAGACTCCTACTCCAAATAAAAAGTGATAACTCATATTAATTTTCCCCACTCTGGATAATAGGTTCAATCTATACTCAACCTCAGGTCTAATTCCCCAAAAAAGATATGGCAGGCCCCATCGAAGATAACAATAAATTTGAATCTTATTAGTAAAAATCCAATCCATCCCGAATATTACATCTAGATGTTTAATGTCAATAATCAAAAAATACAAAGTAATATCGATCTCTGATAAAGATAAGACACAAGTATGACAATGAAGACCCTACTCTCTCTTTATTCCAAAGGGTGTAGAAATATCCATCACATAATACAAAAGAATTTTAGTATGAGTTATTAGGTTCAAAATAAAAGTATATATAAAGGAATTGGATTCAACAGTATCAAATAAATCAGTCACTTAAGATGAATCTATAGTGATGGTACCTCTAACAGTCATTGGACCTGCATCAGCTTCCTCTAGAGACTCTTCCACTGTGTGAAGAAGCTTCATTCTAGATTTTTGTGGTTGGAACCCCTTTTTTTGAATCATCTAATTATACCATAGTACTTTTAGGTTTTGATGATCTCATGCCACTACATGGGGTATAAAATATATAATATAATTTTTTCATGTGACCTAAGAATCCACAGGAACTATAGATCTTGGGTGCCTTAGTGTAAACATGTTTCAAATTCCCAGGATTTCCACACTAGAAGAAAGTCAAAGGAATTTTTCCAGGCATTTTAAGAGGTATGTAAGAATCGTGTTGTTAAGATCCACCATGAGACTCATCATGCTTTCCCTTTCCTTTAAAGAAACTCACTGAACTACCAATGAGAGAAAAAGTAACTCTCTTCAACCTCGAATTACCAACCAAGTCAAGTTCAACCATAAATTCCATGTCTAGTATGTTATTATAAGAAGAAACCTTCAGTATGAAAACCAAGAAATAATATCAGGTCAAAGACCCATCTCAAACCATCAAGTCTTCATCTTCTCTTTTGATAAAATTTTAGTTGAAAGCTGTACAATATTATCAAAGTGTTTTTCATACTCTATTGCTATCCTCTTAGCCTGTTTAACTTTGAAAAAGTCCCTATCCTTAGCCAAAACTATATACTCTAGATAGAACTAATCAGTGAAAATAACTCTAAAGTCCTTCCATTCTAAACCCTCATACTTATTCACTATAACCATTTAATCCCACCATCTCCTTCTTGGTCCCTCTAGCTTGAAGGTGGCACATTTCACCTTAATCAAATCAAGTGTTTCCAAGTAATAAAATACAATCTCTCTCTTTCTCAACCAATATTAAGACTTTTGATTATAATTTGATCTATGGAATGTTAGTGTATACTATCAAAGTAACTCATATGAATTATTCCAAGATTCATCCCTTTGAGGTTCCACAACTAGATTCTGAGCAGGAACAGATATAGGTTCCTATCCTTGAGCATGGATGGCATGTACAATAATCTCAATAAGGTTATAGTCCATGTGTGGATATTCCCACTATTTCTCACCAATAAATTCTTCTTGGGGACTATTCACATGTCTTCTTAGAGGCATGATGCTAAAAAACATTATAAAACATCATTAAAGACATCATAAGATTACTCAAATCAACAACTCAAAAAAGAGTAATGGGAAAATTAATCCCCTCACATAGGATATAAATATTTGGATGTCTACCTATCCAAATAAAAAGATTGGAAAAGACTATAATTGGTTCAAAGTTTTACTTAAGACTCCATTCTCAAACCACCCGTACTGACTTAATGCTCATTACAGTGAGATTTAGCTAGGAACTCACTCATAACTACTTCTTAAGTCCTGAAAAAACATCTCTAACTATATAATAAAATCAAGAAAAGATGCTTAACCATCACCTTTAATACCACATTTTCAAAAACAAAATCAGATAACCTAGTTCCTTCATAACCGATCTGGCTCTGACATAGCTCAAAGGTCACTCCCAATCCGCAGGGGTAAGCGAATAGCACCTGGAATCACAGAAGATAAAATAGAAAATGAATTTTCCACAAGTTGACAAAAAAAATAATGCAATTCAGTATGATCAACACTCAAAAGGGAGAAAGTGACTGAAACCAAATAGCTATAAAAACCCCAAAATAGTGCATCATCAAAGTAATCAAAAACTAGAAAGATAAAACTCAAAAATCATAAAGTAAACATCACTCCAAGCCTAAAGGATCAAGAACATCCACCAGCTCCAATTGGAGATTTCATTTTGCTTGGACCTGGCATAATAAACTCTACAAATTCCTGAAGGTAAATATATGGTGTGAGCTATAAATCTAAGTAGGGTCTCACCAAGTGTTTCATAAAATATACCATAATAATAAACCAAATCATGATACAAATTTAAATAAAAAAAACCATGTATTATTGTTTCATTTTCATATTAAAAAACATGGTTTCATTTCGATGGATGGAAAACATTTCAAAAAATGGCTCAAAAAAACTTTTCTATAAAAAATAATTTATATAAATTGTTTGGTGTGAATAAAATAGTTCTATAATCAATGGAATATATAATAAAAAAAATAACCACAAGAACCATGGTCATATTCCTTGAATTATTTTAGTGTTTTACTATAGGATCCTCTCACTTCTCATATCAGTGATCATAACAAGTATGTGTACACACATCCCTTAGGCTCAGGTTGAAGAGGACTCATCAACATCCCATTAGGGTTCATATATGCCGAACTAGTTTTTTTATTAGAGTTTTCCCCATCAATATAATTCTAGGGGCTAAATATCCTAGTGTGCTTGTCCAAAATAACTCACTAACTATATAGGATTGCATGTTCTCAATCAATCAATCAATAATGGTAAAATCATCTCATTTCAAATCAATCATCATTTACAATACAATTTTTGAATTTCAAATTTCAATATGCCAATTCAATTTCAAAACCAAAACATGGGGTTTTCATTATTTCATGCCTTTATAATAATAAAACCAATCATAGGTTTTATCATTTCTATTTAATAATTTTTTTTCAAAACAATTCTCAAATCATTTAATCAACTCCATCAATTTAAAAATGTGCACCAAATTCCAATTCAATTGCAATTGGGGGGGTCCCCAAAATCCATTCCATTTCAAATTCCAAATCAAAATCATATAAAATTGGGTTTCCATAAATCAATTGAATTATATTTAAAAAAAATAATGAAAATAAATTTTTTAATTATATATAAAATCTCAAACAGAACCACCTACATTAGTCATAGATTAAGAAAAACACCTGCAACGGGATCCCCCAACGAAGAACGAAGGAATCATAGATCAAGAAATTAAACCTAGAATCAAGATCCAATTAAATTGAGTATATATCCATAAAATACATGATGATCAATCAAACTCAAAGGAAAAGGGAAGGAGAGATTAGAAGAGACCATAAGAGAGAAGATTCACTTATCTGGAGGATGATAAACGTGATCAACCATTCTTTTATCTTCCAAGATAAAGGGTTTGAGGAACCCAAACTACTTCTTGAGAGCCTCATAAGCCAAGTAATTTGAGTTTGGTTGATTGGGGGTCAATCAAGGGTTTAACTGGGGGGTTTGATATTTTTTTTAAATCAGAATAAAAAAATTCTACACATACAGTTTATTGGGTAAGTCCGCATGGTTAGACAAATCATGCACCCTAACCATGCACCCCTATTTTAGGGTGTATGGTTTCTCTTAGGTGGGAACACATTTTATAAAACTATTCACCAATAGTGAAAACCCTCATTTTCTAATGTTTCAAGTTTTATAGGGTTAGGTTGCACTATTTAAAAAAAACAAGCACCCCCTCCAGAGCACTACCAAAATGGTGCATGGTTTGTTGGGCCAAACCACATGTTTTTTCCTAACCGTGTTCCAACCATTCATATCCCCTTGAGATTCCAAAAATTTCTAAATTTCACCTGAAACAACCAACCCGAGAAAACCCTACCCAAAGCATGAATAAATAATGTTTGAGTAGTACATGAAAAAAAGAGTAATGATATGTTACATTAGGCGTGATAAATTCATCTTGAATACTCATCATTTGGAGTAACATATGATATTATAGTAAAAAATAATTAAAGAATGAAATTATACTTTTCAATTAAGTATATTTTCTTATGTTCTTAGTCTATATGGTAAAATAGTTACTCAAATATTGGAAAATAATATTAAAATAAAAATATTGTCTTATTACCTTCTTTTCTAATGAATTGATGGGATTTTCCACACCTCATGGGTTTATGGTTTTGTGTCCATTACATTCTCATGATCATTAAATTTCTCTTCATCACTATTATTTTTCACCCTCCATAATTATTTGGACATTAATTTTTCCTCCATGTCCATGTTTTCAATTCCCACTAATGTTCTCCTATTTGGAAACTGAGTTATGTGATATTCCAAATGACATTCATATTTCTCTTTCCCTATTTTAAAAAGAAAGTTTTATAAGCCCTTTTATGATTTGGGTTTTCAAAAAAGTTATTTTAAAATGTTAAATATTCAAATAATAAGATCAAGATAAATGTTTGAGGTCATAATTTTTTAAATATGGGGGGTCTAACACCCAAATATTTTAAAATATGAACACTATGTTAAATAACATACAAAACATGAAACATTGGGCTTGAACGGACAAAAAAAAATATTATTTTTTTTCAATATGAATATTTTATATATATGACTATTGGATAAATAGAAATTAGATATATATATTTAAGGTATTATTAAATTTTTAATTTGTTGAAAATGAAGATAAAAACATTTTAAGGTAAAAGAGATGTTTTTAATAGAATAGTTTTGTGTGCGTAATGAATTAATATAATAATAGATTAAATTTATCTATATTGATAAATTATTCTAAATAAATAAGAATAATATATTTGTTAATTATAATGAATTTAGTTTCTTTTTAAAATGGTTATCATTAAAGGAATGATAATAAGATCATTTTATCCTTAAAAAATACATTTTCTTTAAAAATGGTTTTTACTACATTTTGTACGTGGATATTGAAATTTAATTATCCCAGATTTAGAAAATTATTTTTATAAAATTATTTTTTTTAAATCATCATTTCAAAATTATATTAGGATGAATTTTTTATAATTTTCTAAAAACTTTTATTTTTTAATGAATAGTAAACATATACTGATTTTTATTGAGAATTGTCTTTTATTTATAAGTATTTACAAAGTAAAATTATATTTTGGGTTACTTTTAAAATTTAATTAGTTAATTTTGATTAAAAATAATAAAAAAAATCAGTGGAATCAAAATTATACTTGAATTTGGTATTAAAACAGTTTTCTACTTAAAAAGACATTTTTTGGAAAAGTGTTTTTCATCACGTTTTGTGGATTTATTTTTAAATTAAATTCTACCACTTATGTGGATTAAACTTGATAAAATGAATTTAATTTTTTTAATAATCATAATTAATATAATTTAATAGTTTCAACTTAATTTTTAGTAATTATAAATAGTAACTATAGTAAATATTTGTCACTGCATTAAGCGTAAAAGAGGTAAAACCATATCGAAACTATTGGGTAAAGATTTAAAATATTTATAAAACTTGTATTTATCACATTATATGAAATTTTTTAGACTAAATATATGTCTATGGGTTTAAATAATTTATTTTAAAAATTATTCTTAATTTTGTGTCCCAAACATGACTCTTATGAAGATATAAAATATTTTATTCAAACTATGAACTATTTCTAGGTCTTTACATTTATTGGATTGGTTGGAAGATAAAAAATGTTTTTTTATTGATAAAAAGACTAAAACACTTAATTTTTTATTATTTAACAAAAAAAATTAATTTAAACCAATTTATTAATTAATTTCAGGGTAAAAGTATTTTTACACTTAAATCGGGTATTTTCCTAAAAATTGTTTTATCTTGTGTTTTTTGTTCTTATATTAAGATTAATTTATTCTTCCAATATAAGATGAAACTAATAAAATAGATTAAAATTTTATAATCATGATATATAAATTTGGTTATAATTCCATGTTTATTTTTGGTCATATAAATAAGTTATCATGTTAAAAAGTAAAGGTATCACGGTTAAAGTTAAAATGAGTTTAAAGTGGTCTAACTAGTAGATAAGGCTTACAATATATCCAAAAATTGTATAAATATTATTGGTTGAGTTTATTTCGACCATATAACATATTTTATTCAAATTTTAGTTTTATTTTCACCAATTCACTTTATTATGATATATATTATTTAATCTTTTATGTAATTCCATGTGTGTCATTTCCCTCACTTATGTGACGCCCCGGACCCGGCTGCCCATCAACCCGAGCCCCGAGCCTGGTTGGCCACATAACCCCTGGCTCGTCTCCCCGTAGGCCAGGGGTTTTTGACTAGCAGCGGGGGTGTAATGGTGAGTCAGTGGGGAGAATATACCCCCATGTCAGAGTACACAGTGGAATAGCATCAAAGTAATAGATAGCGGAAGCACAAACAATGGATAAGTAGGAGAAAAGGGAAACATACAACCAAACAACAGAAGTAAATTAACCCTTTATAACATACAAAAGCCTCATAGGTAGTGTCCGATACAATATAGATGCATGGCATGCTGATACAAAACTAAACAAAAGACTGGCATGCTATAAGTAGTACAAAAGGAACAAAAGGTAGTCCACGAGCATCCCTATCCAAGCTTGGTCCTCTGCTCTAGAACTCTAGCTAGAATGTACAAGTATCAACCACTTGCAGCTAGGGCCTTGCCCCTACTAGTACCTGTGGCAGTAAAGTCTACATGGGTGCCCAGGAGGCCGCCCGGGTAGGGTGTGAGACAAGTCTCAGTAGGCCACCACCAACGATGTCTACATGTAATCCAAATAGGTGTTCGTGGTAATAGTGAGCAATGGAGTGCAAGTAAGTAAAACAAGCAATAAACAACCATCCCGCTCAACTTCCAGAAGGACACCTGGCGGGTCTACCTGCTTCAGCTCACGGCTGGTATGTCTGTATGAATCACCTACTTATTTAGAGATAAATATATATATATATATAATACATTGGGTAGGACTGGGACGGAACTCACGGACGTCCTTAACCCAGGGGCAGCGCTCTCGGCCCTACCCCTGGCCCAACCTTGGGGAAGCTCTCACGGTCTATCCCTGGCCCAAAGGCTTAAGAATGATTCAAGGGAGCTCTCATAGTCTACCCTTAGCGCGAATCCATAACATAGGGGAGCTCTCACAGTCTACCCCTGGCCCGAAGATTTATCATTCAATTAGGGAAGCTCTCAAGGTCTGCCCCTAGCCCGATGTTGTATCATAGGGGATCTCTCACAGTCTACCCTTGGCCCGAAGCTTTATCATTTAATAGTATAGTTTATAAGGAATACACTTCTTATAACATTCATATCAAATAAAAATGGCATTTCCATCTCACAATATCACATAAACACATTTCAAGAAAACATGCATTTAAAATAATAAAAGGGGTTTAGGCTAACTCATCCTAGCCAAACCCTAACCAAAACATCTCATTTTCCTCACATGGGAAATGGATTTCAAGGAATACCCATAAGGTCCAATGGTGAAAAAGGGCTAAAACTCAAGGTATAACACCTATGGGTGTCCATACCGGGGTCATACGGTACCCAAACACCCAAATGAGGGTAGTTCCCATACCCTCCTATCACAAGGGTCATTTAGACAGTAAGTAATTAATATAAATAAAGGAGTTTGGAAAAAGTAAAACCATAGCATGACAAAATAAACTCAAGAACGATGGAAACCCAAAATGAGAACACATGACCACCTACCTTAGGGTTGTAGATGTAGGCTCACTCGATATCGACCTCAGATTCGAAGTAGATTGGGAGAGATCTGAGTTTCAGTCCAATGCCCTAAAAATAGGGCATATGAGCCTGCATCAAAATAACACGATGGAAAGCAAGATTTTCCTAGGAGAAAGCAGTGTGTGAGGTTAGCCTTACCTTGGGTGATCCACTACCTTCAGCGGATCAAAGATCAGACTCCGGATGAAGAATCGGAAAGAGAAATAGAGAGGAGAGGGTTTGGGAGCTCAAGGGGAGTTCCTCCTCTATTCTGTCAGTTGGAATAAAGAAAAAATGGGTTTAGGATTAAATAGAACTTAAGGGAAAAATTTTAAATTCACTATATACAGGGTCGCATGGTTTAGGAATACAGTTTATCCAAACCGTTCGCAAACTGTGCGCACCTCACTACCTCTAGAAAGCAGGGCTGCATGGTTTACCCAAACCGTGCAACTTTACTATTCACGTCATGCACAAACCGTGCACATCTCACTGCCTTCAAACCAAAGGCCACACGATTTACCCAAACCGTGTGCAGGCCATGGAAAGGCTGTGCGCCCCTGTCTGCAAGTCCATTTCTCCAACTCCCAAGCTCTGAACAAGCCCTGGACACTCCTCGAACCTTCCTCCTTATGATGTTACACACATTAAGAAAGATTAATAGAAATATTTGAAAGCATAAATAACAATTCTTACCTTTTCCAAAGAGTCAGATCATTACAAACTCCCCTCCTTAAAGCAACTCGTCCCCGATTTGGCCTTCCGAGGGTAAAGAGGTGTCACCAGCGAAAAGCTCTGGCCATTGAGATCGTATATCAGCCTCCTGCTCCCAGGTCTCGTCCTGTACCCAGTCGTGCTACCATAGCACCCGTACAAGAGGAACAGACCTGCCTCGGAGTGTCTTCATGCTCCGGTCGACAATTCGCATTGGATACTCCCCGAAGAAAGCATCCATATCCAGTTCAACCTCATCAGGATGAAACACATGAGTCAGATCTAAAAAGTACCGGCAAAGCTGAGATACATGACAAACATTGTGCTTGGCCTGATATCTCTGCGGAAGTGCAAGATGGTAAGCTACCAGCCCAATCTGCTTCATCACCTCAAAGGTTCCTATGAACCTCGGTGAAAGCTTACCCTGCTTCTGTATACGTCTCTGCCCCAACCTGGGTGAGATCTTCAAGAAAACCCGGTCCCCAACCTCGAACTAAAGAGGTCATCGGTGCTTGTTAGCATAGGACTGCTATCTAGACTGATCTGTCTACATACGCTTCCTGATAAGATGTATTTGCTCAGTAGTCTCCTACACAAGATGTGGTCCTAGAACAGCTTCCTCCCCTGCTTCAAGCTAACACAAAGGCGAGCGACAACTCCTACCATATAAGGCTTCATAGGGAGACATCTCAATGGTATCCTGGAAGCTATTGTTATAACAGAACTCAACAAGAAGAATTTGTTTCTCCCATGAACCTCCAAAATCGAGAACACAGGCACGTTCCATATCCTATAGTACCTATATAGCCCGCTCGATCTGTCCATCAGTCTGCGGGTGATAGGTCGTACTCAAAAGTACCTGCGTACCTAAAGGCTTCTATAAACCCTACTATAACCGAGATGTAAAACGAGGATCTCTGTCTGAGAAAACAGATCGAGGTACTCCATGAAGTCGTACTATTTCCTTGACATACAACCTTCCCAATTCATCAACCATGAAGGTCTCCTACACTGGTAATAAATGCGCGACCTTCGTCAGACGGTCGATGATAACCCATACTGCATCATCGCCACGAGGTGACCTCGGTAATGCAGTTACAAAGTCCATAGAAACATCATCCCATTTCCACTCTGGAATGGAAAACAGCTGCAAAAGCCCATCCGGATGCTGATGTTCCGTCTTCATCTATTGACAGGTGGAACAACGCGTGATGAAACCGGTTATCTCCCTCTTCATGCTAGGCCACCAATATTGTCATCGAAAATCACGATACATTTTGGTGATGCCTGGGTGAACTGCCCATGCTGAGGCATGGAAATCCCTCATCAGCTCCTCTCTGATGTCTGTTGGGACCCATAAACGCCCACAGAACAATAAAGAATCACCTTCATCCACGGTCCAATCAGTAGAGGCATCATCATCGACACTTTCCCGTATAACAAGGCCTTCCGGATCAGATAACTGTCTTGCCCTGAGTTGTTCTAGAAGAGTAGATGTCACTGATAAGGCTGAGAGAATAGTCTGGCCCTGACCCTCCTGAACCTCAACATGCATCTCCAAAAATAGGGCCATCAGATTCCACTCCTCTTCAGATTCTCGAACTACTTGTGACTGAGTTTTCCGACTCAGTGCATCGGCTACTGAATTTCCTTTCCCATGAGTGTAGGCCAATTCAAAATCAAAGGATTGCAGGTACTCAACCCACCTGCGTTGCCTAAGATTTAGATCCTGCTGAGTGAAGATATATTTGATTCTTTTGTGGACAATGAATACCACAAAATGCTCTCCCAATAAATAGTGTCTCTAACAGCGTAAGGCATGTACAACTGCTGCAAGCTCGAGGTCGTGCGTCGGATAATTCTGTTCATGAGGCTTTAACTGACGAGAACCATATGCAACGACTCGCTCGTCCTGCATCAAGAAAGCTCCAAGACCGATACCTGATGCATCAAAATAGACCGTATAAGCCCTGCCTGGCTCCGACAAGATCAGTATCAGTGCCAAAGTCAGTTTTCCCTTCAGTTCCTGAAAAGCTGTTTCACAAGGTTCCGACCAATCGAATCTCACCCCCTTTTTGGTCAAAGTTGTAAGCGGTGTTTATAGGGGAGAAAAATCCTGAATGAACCGCCTATAATACCCAGCAATCCCCAAGAAACTCCTGATATCGATCATGTTCTTGGGTTGCTCCCATGATACTACAACACCCACCTTCTCAGGGTCAGCTGAAACTCCAGACTCAGAAATAATTTGACCCAGGAAGTGAACCTTATTTATCCAAAAGTGGCATTTACTGAGCTTAGCATAAATATGATGCTCTCTAAGTTTATTCAGAACGATCTCAAGATGGGTTGCATGGTCATGTCTCGATCATGAATAGACTAAGATATCATCCACAAATACCACCACAAAAGAATCAAGGTAATGGTGAAAAATCTGATTCATAAGAGCCATAAACACTGCAGGTGCATTCGTAAGCCCAAACGGCATGCCTAGGTACTCATAGAGACCATACCTGCTCCTGAATGCCATACGAGGTATGTTTGAAGTCCTGACATGCACCTGGTGATATCCCAACCACAAATCTATCTTGGAAAACACCTTCGCTCCTCAGAGCTGATCGAAGAGGTCATCAATTCGAGGTAAAGGATACCGATTCTTGATAGTCATCTGATTTAACTTATGGTAATCCACACAAAGATGAAGGGTACCATCAGCCTTCTTGGCAAAGAGGACCGGTGATCCCCAAGGAGAGGTACTGGGACGTATAAAGCATTTTTCTTCCAGGTCCTCCAACTGACTCTTGAGCTCTAGAATCTCCTTAGGTGCCATCCTATAAGGAGGAATGGTCACTGGTTCTTCTCCTAGTACAAGATCAATGGTAAACTCCACCTCTCTCACTGGAGGTTGACCAGAGAAGTCATCAGGAAAGACATCTCTAAAGCGCTCCACTACAGGACGATAAGCAGTGGGTTATAACCCTTGGTCATCGAGATAAAGACTGGAAACCTGTGTCGTGACACCACCCAACTTCTGATGTTTGGGTCCTACTTGTGTCGCACTAAGATACCATTATCCCTTATGCACATGTGTGTCACCCTCTTTTGATGTAAACGTCACCCTTCGATGATAGCAGTCAATTCGTGCTCTATAGGGAACTAACCAGTCCATCCCAACTATTACATCAAAACTTGTCATCTCCAGAACATAAATGTTCCACACTAAAGGGTAACCACCCACCTCGAGGGGAAAATTCTAACAATGACGAATTCCCTCTAAATGGATACCTAATGGGGTATTTAACATGATCATACCATGATACGACTCAACATCAAGGCCCAAACTCTCCGTGATAGCCTCTGATATAAAAGAGTGAGAAGCGCCTGTATAAAACAAAGCAGATACCAATGTAGAGGAAACTAAGATCATACCTCGTACCGTAGATGGTCCGGCATACTGATTATGCGGCATAGGCTTGACTGCATATAACTGGCCCGTACCACGACCCTGAGTCACAGTCTGACTACCCCGAGCAGACCCACCCTGCTAGTGCTGAGGGTCATACGCCTAGTTACCTCTGCCTCGAATGCCGCCATGGCCTGATCGGCCGGCGGTATTCCAGCCGCCTGACTGACGTGATACTGCCGATCCAACACCAAATCATGGAGTAGGTGCAGATCCTTACTCACTATGAACTGGAGAAAGAGTCCTATAGAAATGTTTAAGGTGACCCGTCCGGCCACAGTCTCTGCATTCCACTAGGTTCCATGGACATTGCACCTTGAAGTGTCCCTTCCTCCCGCACTGATGGAAAATATAAGAACTATCTGTGCTGGGAGCCTGACTGCTGCCTCCCCCACGGGAAAACTCAAAACGTCTCTTCCGCCCTGAAGAAGACCCACTAAAAGCTTTTGGTGTTGAACCGCCCTGGTTCGCACTATCCGCTTCCCTCAGATTCTACTCAGTAATCAGAGCTTGGTTAAAAATCTCAGGAATATATGTCAACCTGAACACGTTTACCTGAGACTGGATGACATAACTCAGCCTATCCTCAAAATGCCTAGCGGCCATCAGATCATCGGTAGCTAGCGATGGGGCAAAATGCTGCAGCTCGGTGAATCGGGACGAGTACTCCATGACTGTCATGGTTCCCTACTGCAGGTTCATAAAATCCCTAGCTCTGTCAGCTCCGAAGGTTTGGGGAAAGAAAAATTCATAAAAGACTGCCTAGAAATCTGCCCAGACCATGTCTCCCTGCTGTCTTGACTGGGTGATGACGTCTCACCACCTTTTAGCTGAATCGCGTAGAATATAAAAGGCTAATTTGACTCTCCGCTCGGGAGGCATCTTGAGATGTTCAAAGATGTTCCAGATCGCCTCCAGCCAAGACTCAGTAGCAAGAGGTCCACCATCTCCTGAAAAAATTGGTGGATTTTGTAACTGAAACTCATGGGTCAACACTGCCATACTTGGGGCAGATCGCACGCCGTCTTGAACATTCTGCATCATCCTCAAGAAACCCTCACGAAACTGGGCATCAGTTCCCATCTCAGGAATAGAAAATGGAGCCACTAGTGGTTCGACTGGAAGATCAACTGGTAGCTCAGGGCCCGCCACCTCAGGAGCATGGTCGTCGTCGCCTTCAGCGCGCACGACTCGAGGATGTCGTGGAGGCATAATTCTACAATTCCAAATGAACATCTCAAAAGAAGAAACCAACAAGTTAATGGTTGAACTCTAGAAGATAGGACATCCACTAATCCTTCTTACCCCTAATATCACCTACCCACACCTACAACGGTTCTTAGAAAGACAAGCAAACATTCAAGATTTCCAAATCCTGTGATATGGCACTTCCCATCCCATAAGGGCCCATACTCCTCATGAACTGAAAGATGACACACACTTGGATGTTATTTCTCATTTATTGGTTCTAATTAAGTATTTAAATTTCCTTTTAAGTAAATGATTGGTTTATTTGTAATGTCATTTTCCGATCCATAAGGGTCCATACACCTTATGAACCAAAGAGTGACACCCACTAAAACCACCTCATTCCTCAATTCACAACCTGCAAGGAGGGTTAGCATAGTTTCACACACATCAACAAGGCATGGAAATAAACAACAGGCAATGATCACTGAAAATTTAAATGTGGCATGGAAAGATGAATGGCCTAATCATATTGTGCCTATCGTGATGCATGTTCTAATGCAGAACCCTCATTTCATCAGGTCTAACCATGAAATCCAAATCCCAACATTGAAAATCTCAATAACATCACAAAACATGTGAAACACCCAACGGTGAAACGATATCAACAGTAAATAGAAGAATCAATAACAACATGATTTAGGAAACTTAGTCTTTACCCCGTACATGGGTTCGCGACGCCCAAGCACATCTTATAACTAGGTCCCTAAGTGTTCCCATTATCCAAGTCTATTGTTGTGAAATACTAAAGAAAGAAAGAAAGAAAACCCTCTAATACAACTCTGTGACATCCCAGACCCGGATGCCCATCAACCCGAGCCCCGAGCCTAGTTGGCCACATAACCCTTGGATCGTCTCCCCGTAGGCCAGGGGCTGCCAACTAGCAGTGGGGGTGTAATGGGGAGTCAGTGGGGAGACTTTACCCCCATGTAGAGTACACAGCAGAATAGCATCAAAGTAATAGATAGCGGAATCACAAACAATGGATAAGAAGGAGAAAAGGGAAACATAAAACCAAACAACAGAAGTAAAGTAACCCTGTATAACATACAAAAGCATCATAGGCAGTGTCCAATACAATATGGATGCATGGAATGCTAATACAAAAGTAAAAAAAAGAAAGGCATGCTACAAGCAGTACAAAAGGAACAAAAGGTAGTCCACGAGCATCCCTAGCCAAGATCGGTCCTCTGCTCTGGAACTCCAGCTAGAATGTACAAGTATCAGCCACTTGCAGCTGGGGCCTTTCCCCTACTAGTACCTACGGCAGTAAAGTCTACACAGGTGCCCAGGAGGCCGCCTGGGTAGGGTGTGAGACAAGTCTCAGTAGGCCACCACCAACAATATCTACATGTAATCCAAATAGGTGTTCGCATTAATAGTGAGAAATGGAGTGTAAGTAAGTAAAACAAGCAATAAACAACCATCCCGCTCAGGTTCCAGAAGGACACCTGGCGGGTCTACCTGCTTCAGCTCATGGATGGTATGTCTGTATGAATCACATACTTATTTAGAGATATATATATATATATATATATATATATATATATATATATATATAATATGTTGGGTAGGACTGGGATGGAACTCACGAATGTCCTTAACCTAGGGGCAGCGCTCTCGATCCTACCCCTAGCCTAACCTTGGGGAAGATCTCACGGTCTATCCCCGGCCCGAAGGCTTAAGAATGATTCGAAGGAGCTCTCACAGTCTACCCTTAGCAAAAATCCATAACATAGGGGAGCTTTCATGGTCTACCCCTGGCCCAAAGCTTTATCATTAAATTAGGGGAGCTCTCATGGTCTGCCCCTAGCTCGAAGTCGTATCATAGGGGAGCTCTCAAAATCTACCCCTAGACCGAAGCTTTATCATTTAATATTATAGTTTATAGGTCATACACTTCTTATAACATTCATATCAAATAAACATGGCATTTCCATCTCACAATATCACATAATCACATTTCAAGCAAACATGCATTTAAAATAATAAAAGGGGTTTAGGCTAACTCATCCTAGCCAAACCCTAACCAAAACATCCCATTTTCTTCACATGGAAAATGGCTTTCAAGACATACCCATAGGGTCCAAAGGTGAAAAATGGATAAAACTCAAGGTATAACTCTTATGGGTGTCCATACCGGGGTCATATGGTACCCAAACACCCAAATGAGTGTAGTTCCCATACCCTCCTATCACAAGGGTCATTTAGACAGTAAGCAGTCAATATAAATAAAGGGTTTTGGAAAAAGTAAAACCAGGGCATGACAAAATAAACTCAAGAACTACAAAAACCCAAAAGGAGAACACATGACCACCTACCTTAGGGCTGTAGATGTAGGCTCTCTCAATATCGACCTCAGATTTGAAGTAGATTGGGAGAGATATGAGTTTCAGTCCAATGCCCTAAAAATAGGGCATATGAGCCTGCATCAAAATAACATGACAGAAAGCAAGATTTTCCAAGGAGAAAGGAGTGTGTGAGGTTAGCCTTACCTTGGGTGATTCACTACCTTCGACGGATTGAAGATCAGACTCCGGATGAAGAATCGGCAAGAGAAATAGAGAGGAGAGTGTTTGGGAGCTCAAGGAGCAGTTCCTCCTCTGTTCTGTCCATTGGAATGAAGAAAGAATAGGTTTAGGATTAAATAGAACTTAAGGGAAAAAGTGTAGATTCACCATATACAGGGTCGCACGGTTTAGGTGCACGGTTTACCCAAACTGTGCGAAAACCGTGCGCACCTCACTACCTCTAGAAAGCAGGGCTGCATGGTTTACCCAAACCGTATGACTTTACTATTCACGTCATGCGTAAACCGTGCGCATCTCACTGCCTTCAAACCAAAAGTCGCACGGTTTACCCAAACCGTGTGCAGGACGTGAGAAGGTCATGCGCCCCTGTCTACAAGTCCATTTCTCCAACTCCCGGGCTCCAAACAAGCCCCGAACACTCCCTGAACCTTTCTTAGGATGTTATACACATTAAGCAAGCTTAAAGGAATGATTTCAAAGCAAAACTAACGATCCGTTCCTTTTCCAAAGAGTCGGGTCGTTACAACTTATAAAAGAGAACCTCCTATACTATATTCTTCACACCTTTTGAGAACTATATTTAAGTTAATACCTAATAAAATCCATTCCAAACATCCATACCCACATCCTAAAGGACCCGGTTTGATCATAAAAGAGCCTTGGAATGCTATAGGTTTAAACCTAATGTGCTTTTCTAAAGAAGAGGTATACATCTTAATTGAGCATTTTGGTTTTATTTATTCTTATACCTACATAAAATATTCTTCATCCATGATGAAATAATAGCATAAAAATATTCCATATACTAAGATGTTATTATGTTAATTTCATAAACTATATTCATCTCTTATTCCATCAAATGGGGAATGAAACCATCATTTGTATCTAGGGCAGACTACTACCACACGAACCAGTGTAATTCATTATCCATAACCACCTATCACAACTAGATATAATGATGGATTTAATATATAAACACAATATTCATTAAATAATTATAATTCTATAAAGATAATACATAATCTATTTTTGTACCTTTCCATCCATTGAAAAATTATAACATCATTCGTGTATAATTATGGATTACCAAATACACATAATGATGTGATTTTTTTCCATCACTTCATCACATTTCTAGTATATGTAAGTTTATTTAAAAGATATTATAATATATTTATGATTTAATCATTATTCTATAAAGATATAATTATACTTACCTTTTTTCTCTCATCCTATTTGATAAGTGAAAGCATTATTCATGCATATGTATTGTTTATTGTCTCCATGATTATAATATATGTATTAAAATGATAATTATATCATGATTATTACTATAGAAATGATGGAATAATGACCTATTTGACTATATTCAACCTACCCAAGCCTTTTTGGTCATATGATTCAAATATCGTCAAAATTTCCGATGTGAACTTAATTGATTAATTAATTAAATATAACATGGTAATAAATAAAATGAAAGGAATAATAAACTTTAAAAATGTTATTGAGAAAGTAAATTATTAACATAATTTTATTATTTAGGACTATAAAGTAAGTATATAATGATTCTAACTTGGTGTAAGGGATTTTAAGTCTCAGTTCCCTTTCTTTGATGCTTAATCTATTTTCACTACATATTTTATTTTATGTGGTGTATAAACTCCCTTATGGATATATTTTATCATTATTATATAAAAATTGATGTGTTTACAAATTCATTAAAGTTTTTTCCTTTAATATGTCTTTAGTTCAAAACTTATCAAATCATAAGAGAAACATAGCCTTAAAACCTCATTTTAAATATTTTAAATATTTATTTTCTAAATGTTTTTCTTCCATGTCCATATTCTTAAAAACCCTTTTTATATGTATTTATATGTACATAAATGAATTATAAAGTACATTTTATGTATATTTTTTCTTCCTTTATAAGGTTTAAAAACGAATCATTTTACGTATTTTATGCAGAATGTTTTGAATTTCTTTTAAAAAGGGAAAAGAAATGTTCTATTTAAACGTATAAAATGCTAAAATATTTTCCCACTACTATAACCATTATTTGATATTTTGATTAATTTATAATTTTTCAAGTTTTTTCAAAGAAAAACCCTCCTTCCCTTTATTTTGGGAATTTTTATTTTAAAAATAGTTTTTAAAGGAAAGGGATGTGTCAATATTTGAAAAAAAAATATTCTGGTTTAAAAAGTAAAATTTAATGGGTTTTATGATAGAAATGAAAGATTCTATGTGTTTTATGGATGTTATCATCCTTTTGGATTTTTTATGATCGTCTGATCCTGGTATAGATCTCAAATTAATTAGGTAATGATTATGTTCTCTATATAATTATTTTGGAAGTTGATTATATTAGTTATTCCTTTTGTAAGAGTGATTGTAAGAGTTATTTAAAGATGATTTCCCAAGGAATCCATATGGTTTTTCTATGATTTCTAATGAGTTTTCACAGAATTCTTTTGAGTTCAAAATGTAAGATAATGATATTTTTTAAGGAATGATTATTTCCTTATAAATTGTCCATCATGTGTTTTCAAATGTCTTTAATAGGGACAAAGGATGAGTAAGAACTATATCAAGGGTTATATTTCTACTATGTAGATTCAACATTAAGGAATCCAATATTTTTTAATGAAACCTGAGTTTAAACTTAAGTATCCTTTTTTATAGAAAAAATGGATATTGTAACAACCCTAACTTCAGTAACCCAGAGATGGTGTGTAATTTATTAAAAAGGTATATATACAAGAGATCTCACTATGAAGGATCAATCAGTTTAGTAGTCTTGGTAAACTAGATACATACATGGTGAGATATCTTATATTTATGCCAATTTAATAAAGTATACATCATCTATAGGTTACTGGAGTTGGGGTTGTTATAGTTTGTATCAAATAAATTCAGTAGAAACCTTGGGAATTATATTTTAAATGAACATATTTAACATGAGAACTATGATAATATCTTATAGTATTTGAGAATTTCTACCATTAGAGATATTTTACTTCATAGATCAATATTCCTGATGATTTTGAACTAAATCAATGTTTTTCATTATTTAGCGATGGTTCTTTATGGAAGAAATAGAATCAATACCCATGGTTAATATAGGGATTTCCCTACTCAGTAAGCCAATATAGTTGGAATTGGAGCTGAAGAGATCATGACCATATTATGGCGGATAACCTAGGTTATGTTTAGTAACCTTGAACATATGTAGAAACATAATGTTCCACAACATGATATACCTATATTAGATCATTTTATACAATATAAGCCTCTATAAATCAGCTGAATTAATAATCTAGTGGTAGATGAGAAAAGGATAAAATCTCTTGAAAAGATGTTTCTCACCTTGGGATGCAATTAAAGGGATAAGGTTATGATGGAAATGTATTGTCTTAGAGTATATGTAGATAAATGGTGGGTTTTTATCCAAATTACTAAGGAATAATAATAAATATAATACATAGAGTTGATAGATTTTAAAGTAATATTATTTTTTAAATATTTCTTTCATGAGAAACCAACTAAAATGAATATAAATTTTCTTAGCTTAAAGAAAAAGGAGGAGGAAAGTATTGTGGAGTATGAGGATACCATTACAATACTATCCAGGTATGAAACATATTATATAAATAATCCATAGAGATAAAATGTTCATTTATTTTAAAGCCTTAAGACTAGCCTCCAAAGGGCACTGTTTTCTCAAACATTTTCATCATATGATGAAATAGTATGATTTTCCATCAAAACATAGAATAATTTTTGAGTTCCTATATATTTAATGGAAATAAGGATAAGAATAATTCATTTGAGAACCATGAAAAAGTTAAATCATAAAATAATAATAGGGGAATAAAGAAATTCTCGTCATATGAAAATTGTGGGAAGAAGCATCCTGGAAAATGCTTGAAGGAAATTGTAGTTTGGTGTAAGTGTGGAGTTATGGTTCATCAGGACAATGAATTCAAGGGGAAGAAGAAAAGAAATATTGTATAATGCTTAAAATTTATATAAATGTTACATTTATCACACCAATTCGTCAAGCATCAAGGGAACATACTACAGAAGAGGCTGAGGGGAGAAGTCAAAGCCTATACGATCAATAAAGCTAAGGTTGAAGTTCCCAATGATGTGGTGGATGGTATGTTAATTAAAGAATAAAATTTAGCCAATGATCTATTTTATTCTGGATCATCTCACTCTTTTATATAATCCATGTTTTCAAATAAAATCATATATTTACCTAGAAACTTAATAAGGGAATTGTTAGTCAAAACTCCTAGTGGAAATTTCACCACAATAAGGATGTGTGTAAGTTCCCATTATAACCCATAAATGAGACCTATTTTTAGAATTTATTATTATACTTATTCTTTATTTTTATACAATTCTTACTATGTATTGGATTTCAAAATATGATATAAAAATCTATTACAAATGTAAGTAAGTTATAATTCATGATGAAGATGTGTAATTACTTATCTTTATAGGGGAGACTTCATCACCTCAACCATCTCTATATACACCCCCAATAACTCACCTTAATGAGATTCTTGAGGAAGAACCTACAGATATAAAATGTAATCTTTAAATAGATGATGTGCCTATTTTATATGAATACATTGATGTATTTCCAAAATAATTACCTAGATGTCCACTAGAGCATGAAGTTGAGTTTTCTATTGATTTAATTCTTAATGAAAAACCTATATAAAATAATCCCTATAGAATGGACACTATAGAATTAGTGGATTTAAAGAAAAAATTAGAGGAGTTTTCTAATAATGAATTTATATGTCCTATTATTTCACCTTGGGGATCCCATGTTCTTTTCATTCAGAAGAAATATGGATCTATGAGGTTGTACATTGATTATAGGGAAATCAATATATTACAATAAATAAAAAGTATCATATGACTCATATTGATGAATTATTTGATCAAATTCATGGAGATAATTATTTTTAAAAGGTTGAACTTTATTCTAGGTATCACCAATTATGAGTAAATGAGGTTATCCCAAAGACAATATTTCAAACAATGTATGGATATTATGAGTTCACAATAATTCCATTTGGATTGACTAATGCACCCTATGTTTTCATGTATCTAATGAATAGATTATTCAAATAATATCTTGATAATTTTATTATGGTATTTATTGATGATAACTTGGTGTGCAGAAAAAGTTATGAGAACCATGAGAATAACTTGAGGATTATTCCTGAAACTCTTAAAAGAAAGGATTTATATGGGAGATTTAGCATGTGTGAATTCTGGATTCTGAAAGTTTATTTTCTTGCCCATGTTTTCTCCAAGGATATAATATTAGTTGATCATGTGAAGAAAAATTTATTCCATGAATTTCCTATACTAATGAATATAACTTAGGTATATAGTATCATTGTTTTGGCAGGTTACTGTCACCGATTTGTTTAAAAATTTTCCTAATTGGATAACCTGTTAACAAATATTACTCATTAAGGGGTTAATTTTGTATGGAAAAAGTAATATGAATAATGTTTTGAAGAATCCAATAGGGGATTGGTGAATGATTCGATTTTTACTCTATAATTAGGAAATAATAGATATGGGATATATAGTGATTCATTGAGCAAGGGACTTGGTTGTGTCCTTATGTAGAATGATAAAGTTGTTGCCAATGAATCAAGGCTATTAAATATTCATGAACAAAAATATCTAACCCATGATCTTGAATTTTTATTTGTAATATTTTCTCTGAAGATATGGAGATAGTACCTATATGTTGAAATATGTTATATATATACTAGTCATAAGAGTTTGAAATATATCTTCTCATAAAACTAACTCAACATGAAGTAAAGAGTGTGGATTGATCTAAATAAGGATTATTATTCTCAATAAAATACTATCTATGAAATTAAAATAAAATACCATATTTACTGAATAAAAAAATATCATGGATTTATGACCAAAATTAGCATTGATGGGGATCCTATGTTCATGGATTTAGTAAAGATGGATCTGAGAATTATTTAAGAAGGGGGAACATCACCCCCTTTTCAAATTATTTTCAAAAAATATTTATTTGAAAAGATAAATGGTTCTCATATTTATGATAAGAATATTCAAAGGAAATTAAAGTGGTGAATGATGGGAAATTATCAGACTTTACATATTAAGATGGACCTCTAAAGTTTGGAAAGAGGATTTGTGTTCCATCTATACTTGAGATAAAAAGGTAATTATTAGATGATTCTCATATATTAAATTTCTCTACAAACCTTGGAAAAACCAAGATTTATAGATATTTTAAGGAACATTTTTTGTTGGATAATATGAAGTATGAAATTATTGATTATGTGTCAAGGTTTTTGACTTGTTAATAAGTGAATGTTGAGAGATAGAATCCTAGAGAGGTCACGCAACCTCTGTCTATTCCTATATGTAAATGGGATAACATTACTATGAAATTTTCCACTGGATTACCAAACACTCCAAGAAATAATGATGAGATATGGGTTGTTTTTTATCGCCTTACCAAATCTACACATTTCCTCTCTATAAGAGAATATTTTAATCTTGAGAGCATTTATGACTCTATATTAATGAAGTTATAAGATTTCATGGTACACCACTTTCAATCGTTTATCATCATGATCTATGTTTTACAAAAAAAATTATGGAAAAATATTTATAAGGATCTTAATACCAAGATTCATTTGAGCACCGCTTATCATTATAAAACTGATGGGTAGTCATAAAGGACTATCTAAACCTTATAAGTCGTGTTGAGGTCATGAAAAATTTACTCTCAAGGTATGTGGGATTGATATTTACCTTTGTTATATTTTTCTATAATAATATCTTTTATTCAAGTATTCAAATGGTGTCGTATAAAGAATTATATGGCAAGAGATGTTGCACTCTATCATGTTGGGATGATGTCAGTGAAAGGAAGCTTATAGCCCTAGAACTTGTAGAATAGACAATGGAAAAGGTAAATACTATTCAAAATCATATTACAGTGGCTCAAATCATAAAAAATATTTATTCTAATAACAAACATACATATTTAGTGTTTCAACTAGGATATCATGTTTTCTTTAATGTTTCTCCTGATGGCCCCATGGGAATCATTAATTCTCACCAAATTTCCAAATTTAGAAATTTTAAAACACAAAACAAAAAATAAATAAACTATAGAGTATTATAGAAAATGAAAGTCTGAGGTTGAACCCATAGATATAGGGTTGGAGAAATAATTGAATAAAAAACAAAGACCTAAACTAATTTTGATTTTAATAAATTGAAACTAAACTACTGATCATTAGATTGGTGGAGAAAGTGGGATAAGAAAATATAAAATGGGTATCATGAAGTAATGAATCCATGTTCATGGGATGAAAAGGTATGAAATAATTGAATAATAATCATGCAGTTGTCGGAATCAATTCATAGTGAGTCCAATAGTCATGATAAATTATCTCTATCTAAAGCTCACCTTTTCTCATGATTAGTTACTACAAATTACAAAGGATGGTAACCCAAAACCATATTTAAACATAGGGCAAGGACAAACCCAATGGTCAGGGTGGAATTATAAACCCTAGATCTCACATTAAACAAATTCATTAAATCAATCTAGGTGATGTTCATGGGCAAAGAAAGAAATAAATTAAACTTGATCAATAACCCCACTCACAATGGTCATGCAAGAAGAAATTATAGGAAGGATATAATTGAATAACAAATATGAAATACCAATATGAATTGCATTAAAATATAAAATACCTCATAACATAAATCCCCTTTCATTATGCACACCCTGGCATAAAGAAATCACTCGCTCATGATAACCATGATCTGGTGCAGAAAATAAATAAATAAAATCCTATAGAAAGGGCGACAACAGTAGGTGGGTGCATCTCTATAGGCGTCTGTCCAGAATGATCTATATGGAATACTCCAAAAGGTAAAGCTGAGGGGATCTATTTATAGGCGTTTTGGTCCAAACTCGTTCATGCATTAGATCCATGTATCATTATTTTTTTCTTTTTCTCTTTGTCATCACAATGTGTAATTATATTACACGTTGTGTAATCATGATCTGAGTTGCCTCTGCATCTATGTGAATCTCGTGCAAATCTATAGCGACCCTGCTTTTTCTTAAATTAATCTTACATCATTTTAAAGATAAAAACATAAAATCATTACACAAAGAGGATACAAAGGTTTACTTTATTGGAAATCTAGGACCATAAATAAATTTTACAACATAAATATAAACATTTATTTAATTTCTTTTTCTCTAGCTTCTTAATGACCCTTGAATTCTCATTAGTAAAAGTAGTCACCTGAGTATATACATAAAAAGGGGTGAGCTAAAATCCTAGTATGAGGATAGACAAGAACATGAAACAATATAACATGGGGTGAGAATAATCAATGTCATCATAACATAGGAATTGGATCATAATCATGAGAGGAAGCATTAAGAAAATACTTGGAATGTCGCAATGCATAAAAATAAAACATCATGTCTTAGTGGTCAACTACTATACATAGTTTTGAACAAAGCTAGCATCATTTTCATGCATATTTCACTTTACTCATGAGGTTATTCACATTATCCAATGAATTACATCGCTATATAATTCTTGTTGCACATGTCACATCATAACATTTACATTGCACTATATAATTCTAGTTGCACCCGTCACGTCATAACATTTACATTATCATACATGCCACATAGAAAATATATCAATATTGAAAATATAATAACCCATGTAAAGGAATGGGTTTCATTTCATAAGAATAAATTCATAAACTTTGGGTTCCCAAATAAAATAGGTAATAACATACTTGATATAAGAATCATCAACCTTGAGTGATGGAAACAATCTTGAGAAGTAAAAGGTGTGTTTTTTTTGAAATATGAGTTCTTTTGGAAAATAATGTGTTTTTAATAAACTCAAGTAGAAAATATATATCTTAGAAAATGTAATGTAATGATGAATAACTTATTTTTAAGGAATAACCATACTAAAAATAGAGTGAAATAGGGAAAACCCAAAGAAAGAGAATTAGGTTCGAGAATTCCTCTTACCTTTTGTTTGAAAGATTCCTTCAAATTAATATCCTTTATAATCACATTATATTCATTAATTAATAATTAAATGACCTTTTTTACATTAATGTGATTCATTATTGTGTTATTGTTTTCTTTTATAGGACTTTGGATGAGTTATAGAGTTCAATTTCATTGTTTGGGAGCATTCATTTTCATGGTTTTCATGATTAGTTCACTTTATATTCATGAATGGAAGTTCGTTTATAATGTGGATGAACATAAAAAAAATTTATTATACGTTATTAATGATATTATATAATTTTAAATTATCTTACAAAGTATTTGGTTATATACCATGTGTAACACCCCAAGATTTCATAGTAAGTTGTTTTCTTTAAAATAATTCAGTAGCTTGTGATACACGCAACACCAAGTTTGAGCGCACTATGACTTACCAAACTAGCCATTCAAAAAGTAGTTATAAATAGTATTAACTGAATTTTGAATTTTATATTATCCATATAATTTTAACATCCATATTATGTGTTTCTTAGATATAATATAAGAACAAATTCAATTTTTTAGAAAAAAGAAGTATTTTTCAAAAAATGAAATTTTACCACCTTTTAATGGTGAACCCTTTTTAAATAAAATATTTGACACTTTTATATATTAAATTTTACAAAATAAACTTATTATTTAGAATCGGGATACAAAAAATTTAGTTTTGAAAAAATTTCAACGCTTTTTTGATAACTTTCATATTTTGATGAATAGTGAAAAATAGTAAATTCTAATAGAAAAAAACTTTTTTAATCAAAATAATTTATTGTGTTAAATTATAAATTTGAATGGTTTTTAAGTATAATTAAATTATATTTTTATCATTAAATCCAATTTTGGTCATTGGAAATAACTGTATATTTAAATTGAACATAAACACATATCAATCTTTTGATAGTTTTTACTTCTCAAAAACCCGCTTTCTGGTTTTGACAACAAGAATATTTTTTAAATTAATTAATAAAACTTCTATGTTTTGAATTTGGTAAAATAGACAACATTTTTGAATTTGGAATATAAAAATTATCTTTGAGTGAATATTTTTTATTTTTCTAAAAACTTTCAATTTTTGATGAATAGTGAAAAATACTTTGTTATTGTTTAAAGCCGACTTTTTATTTAGATAATTATTTTTAATTTAAATTTATTTTAAAGTAAAAATAGATACATAATACCTATATTAGTCCAATTTCATTCATTGAAGTCATTTTATAATAAGATTAGATATATAAAATTCTATTGAACTTTTTACCGTCTTTTACCACCTTCTAGGCACATTTGCAAATTTGCATAAAACATAATTTTACCACATCTGTGAATTGAATTTCAAAAATACGAGAGACATGGTTGAAATCAATAAGTAAAATTTTGTTCTATAGGATGAGAATAATTTTTTGTGAGTAGTAACTTTTGAATTTTATTTACCACAGTGAAAAGTAAATAGGGTAAGTAAAGGTAAAAATGATATTATAATTACCCCAACAGATGTCCTAATTATATTGGATAAATGTATTTAGACAAAAATAAACCTTAGTAATAAAATATGATCCTTTTTTATCCACTTGTATTAGATTAGGACATTTATTATTATTTTATTTAAAGAAGAGTTAAAAGTGATAAATTCAAAGTTTAATAACTAAAACATTTTTAATATAGTGTTACACATAAGATAAATTAGACTATAAATATTCATTAGAAATATAAAAATATTTACTACATGATTTTATTTTATTTATAATTTTTAGACATTAAAAAGTATAATTTATTTATGACACAATGATGATGCAGAAATTACCTTATTAATGAAATACTAAAATAATCGATGTTATAAATATTAAAATAATTTTAAATTGAAACTTTTGATACATTAAAATAATTTTCTATATTAATATGACATGTTGGGGTTGATTTAATGTATTTTCTTAGAATTAATTATGTTTTGTTGACTTTCACAAAAACCAAATTCTAAATAGTGTCAAAATTTACATAAATGAGTTTCTAAAAGTAATACTATATTATTAAATGATATAATATTCCTAAAAATATAAAGTTCGGAAAAAACAATTATATAATGATACATATGTCATTAATGAACCACTTTAGTTTTTCTTGGAATTTTATATTAAGTTTATTAACCATGTATTATAATAATACAAGAAGACATTGTAGAAGTTAAACTATTTACTTAAGAGTTAAATATAAAAGATAAGGTTAATATGGTGACCTAAACTTGTATAAAACTTATTTATTGAGAATATTTTGACCCATTCCCACTTTATCATAGAAATAAATCCATTTTGAGGTATTATAAACCGAAAATTATTTTATAATAAAATAATATTTCAAGCTTTTCCTAAAGTGACCCTCTCCTCTCTTATAAAAGGGCACTTCCCCTTCTCTTAATTTCACACCCCCAAAGCCATTTGGCTCAACCAACCCCTAATAAAATATCATCCCAAATACCCTAAATTCAACCAAGAGGCCTTACTTTGATCATAAATCCAACCTATGGAGCCCTTTTGATCAAATCAAAAGGAAGTACCCGAAGAAGAGATAATAATTTCACCACCTCTTTCAAAGTTCTTTTCTTATTATACTTCCTCTTTATTTGTTGTTTCCATACCAAAATAATAAATCCAGTACCTTCTACATACTGTGATTTTATTGTTAATATTATACAACCATATTCATTATTTTATCCATCCTATGAATGACAAGGTCACCATACGTGCATACGTACGGCTTACCGTCTCCAAGTCATTGTGTAGTTTGTTATTCAACACTTCATTATTTCAATGTGTATAATAATGAGTATAATTGATATAAATAATAAATATAACATTTTAATTATTCTTCATATATGATATACCATCCAATTACATATTATTTCACCATCAATATAATGATATTGTCGCTCATGCATATGTACGGATTACCTTCTCCATGAACGCGATGAGATTCATTTACCATCGTAAAAATTCAAAAATAATTTTCATTTTATGATTTAAAATAATTTTTTAGAACTTAATATCATTCTTCATATGAATCAAATACATCCTATCCATAACAAACATGACATATGTAAAAAAAATATAAAGGAAAATGAATCAGTTAACACCTGAAACAATGTTACTACTGAAATATTATTAACAAAGAAATATTAGAAGATCATATAAGAAATAATATTTATGTATGAGGTTCTTGTATAATTTAATAACAATGATTTAACTATTATACATTTGGTTAACAAACCCTCTACTGAGGAAAAGTACATGGTAAGGGGTTTTTATCTCACTTCTTATTCCCATGAGATTCATGTTATATTTCCACTATTTCCTTTGGTGTGGTGTATGTACTTCCCATGATTGTATTCTTTATGTAATATAATTTAATTTATGGGTATTTAAATCTTACTTTTATGATCCTTTTTTCATGGGGTGTATGTTTTTTATGTTACCAAATCGGTAAGGGAGTTTTTAATTTCGATTTCAACTCATTGGGTTTTAAGCAAAACTTCATTGATTATTTTACTCCAAGATTATGTGTGAAATCACTATTTATTTATTTATTTAGTAATTTACACTACCCATTATATGGATATATTTTTGATACACATAATCACTCCATTGATAAATTCTCAAGTCCTCGATATGAACTTTATAAGAGTAATCTTAACTCAATTTCCATTCATTGAGTTAAACATCCATGTCATTGGTGTTGTTTTTACAAGAATATGTGTTAATGTCCTTTGATTTATTTTCAATTAATATCCAGTCATATTGAGTGTATATATATTTTTCACACATAATTATGTCATTTATTTATCCTTAACCTAAGTATATGGTCTTTATAAGGGATTTCATCTCAATTTACAGTCTATTGAGACTTCTTTGTTGTTATGCGCCAATTCACTTTTATATAGTATACATACTATACTTTGAAATAGTATATAATGAATCCCATTATTATGATGATATTATAAAGTTTTTATTACCTCAATTATATGTATTCAAGAATCTCTCATTTTTTAGGAACTCTAACTAAAATATCATTTTAAATGTTTTAAAGATTTATTCTTCTGAATCATTCTCATTAATGTCCATGTTTTAAAAATGGTATTAAGGATTTATTTATAAGTACATGAATGTTTTAAAATTAAAATTCCTTTTAAAGGTTTCAAAGTTGTATGGGACACTTTGATTCAAAAAACTATTTTTAACATATTCTTGATAAATAGTGAGACTTTTAAATGTTTTCAAGAAATAGGGGATATTTCTCTCAAATATTTTTACTGATTATTTTCATCTATGTCAATATCCTTCATTATTATTGATTGGGGTTGATTTATTATAATACAATATTCTGTATTCAATTTAATGAGTTATTTTTTACTGTAGATGTGTTATTTTTATACCATCCATGGTTTGCAGTTGAAATATTGACATTTCGTATGCTAGTTTTAATATAAATGTTTAGATTATGTTTCAACCTTTTCATATGAGTAATGCATTGGAATTAGTAAGTGATTGGTGGAGCTCGCTATAGACCCTCAATGCATCGGTATGTCTCATGATACAAACTAGTGTCTTGGAACAAGTCCTTGAAAAAATATTATATGTATCCTTGGCACAATCCCTTGACTATGTGGTTATGATGTCCAGCATTATTCATTCCAACATTATGAAATTATCTATTGATATTACATGTGATTATTCGACTAGTAGAATATCCATGTGAATAATTAAATGGAATTATTTGATTTATATTTTCTATATTATACTAAAGTTTATGTTTAAAAGGATTGTCTTTTAGTCTTATAGATTGCCTTAAATGTTTCTAATTATTTATGATAGTTCCTTTTATATTTTTATTCTTACTGAGAATCTGAGATCACCCATTTCTTATGTTTTCTTTTTACCAGGATGTGAAAAGTATATTATGATTAACCTACAGGGATAGGCCAAAGGATATGAGTGTGTTCAAAGGGGACACAATGTTGTTTTATTTATTTCATAATTTAATGTAAAACTTATGTATATATCTAGTACTTCCAAGGATACTAAACTAATCGGTCTTTCGAGACTTGATCTCTTTTTATCATTCCAATGTTATGTAATAATGCACTAATTATGGGTAACTAGGTTCGGGGTGTTATAGTTGGTATCAGAGGTAGTTTAGTATAATCCTTGGAAACTATATTTATAAAAACTCTGATTAGAGAACCTTACCCTAAGATAGACTTTGAGGATTAGTATAGAATAAATTCCTAGAATTTTGGTAATGTACAGAGTTTGTGAATTTTTTAAGAAATGAATCCATATCTAGATACAAGTAGGTAGAGGCATCTCTGGAACATATGTATCTAGGGGTAAAACCCAAAAACACAGCTTTGATCTAGACTCGAATGGGAACTGGTGCACGAAAACGGGCCTTATTGCACTCTTGGTTATGACACTCCCAGGAGATATGCTTAGGAAAATTCAAAATTTTCTTTACAAACCGATTTTAAGGATTTTAATATAAGATGAGAATAAATAACCTTGGTTAATCATAAGGTTTTTATATTGAAAATAAGGTGTCATGATATTATATAAATTATTTTATTACTATTATTTCTCACACTATGATTTCTGCTTTTAGGCAATGGCTGGATTCCAAGGAATTCATAGTAACATTGAACATGATGTACAAGGTGGGAATGATGGTGTAAATGAGCAAATAAATGGAATGTCGATAGGTGTAAAAGATATCATGTTCATGTCAAATCAAGTTTCCAAAAATATGATCAATAACATATATATTAACCAACCCCCAAACTCAACAAAGAAGAGAAATTTAGAGAATGATAAGAGCTCTAGCAATGGAGACCATGGAGAAAAGAAAGCTAAATTTCCATCATGCAGGAAATGTGGAAGGAGACACTCCGAAAAGTGTCTGAATGGAACAAATATGTGCTTTATTTGTGGGAAATAAGGTCATAAAGAAAATAATTTCCAAGGAATAATGAAGATTACTATGGAAGAAAATAAAAATGATTCTAAGAATACATTTACATTTATTTTCCATAAATGTAGGGGACCTGGGCATTACCCGATTTAATGCCCTATTCTATAGGATAACCACTAGGTCAAGGAAGAACCTATGTGGGAATAAATGGATGGAAAAATGTTTAAAAGTATTAATTCTCTTTGTTGATGGGATTAATTTGGAAGATTTTTCTCTTGTTGTGTAACTCTATAGTTTGTTATGTAAAAATTCTATTTGAGGAAGAATTATCTTTTCTTTTGTGGATATAGTTATAAAGAACCATTTGGGTTTATATGATCCTTGAATTTGAGGAAATTACAGGTTATTAATATTTTGGAGGAAAATTCGATGTATGAGATAACATTTGTGGTTAAATTATGTTATGGTTATTTTGAGAAATTTATCTCATTTTGGGAATGTTATAAAATATAGTTTTTGAAAATGGATAACATGTAGGTTGTGTGACAACCTATCACGTTGGAAAAAGTTGTGGGAATCAAACCCACAACCAATGTAACACCCCAATCTTCCACAGTATATTTCTCTTTGAATAATGCAATAGCTTGTGTTGTACGCAACTTCGAGATTCTAACACATTGCGACCAATCAAACTAGCTGTTATGAATAGTAATACCCACTTTTTAAAATTTTATAAATTTTATCTTCTAAAATGGACTTCATTTTTGGATTCAGAATATCGAAATTAGTTTGGGGTAAAGTTTTGGTATTTTTCTAAAAACTTTCAATTTTTGATGAATAGTGAAAAACACTGAGTTTTTTTTAAAACCGACTTCTTATTTAAATAATAATTTATTTTATTTTAATTTATTTTAGGTAAAAATAGATACATAATACCTATATAAGGTCAATGTAATTCATTGGAGTTAGTTTATAATAATTGTAGATAAATAAAAATTTTATTGAACTTTTTACAGTCTTTTACCCACCTCCTAGGAGCATTTGCAAATTTACATAAAACTTAATGTTACCGCTTCTATGAGTTGAATTTAAAAAATCCTAGAGACATGGTTGATATCAGTAAGTAAAATTTGGTTCAATAAGATAAAAATATTTTTTTATGAATAGTAACTTTTTACTTTAATTTACCACGGTTAAAAGTAAATAGGGTAATTAAAGGTAAAAATGATATTATTATTACCCTAACATATGTCCAAATTATATTGGATAAGTGTAATTCTACCAAAAATAACCTTAGGAGTAATATATGATCCTTTAGGTCCACTTGGATTAGATTAGGACATTTATTATTATTTAATTCAAAGAAGAGTTAAAAGTGTTATGAATAATAACCTTCCCTATATGTAGCACCCTGATCCACAGCATGGAGGATAAATATTAGATTGATTCATGAGGCAACAACCACCAACATTAAATGTGGTTAAAAATCCACTAGTAGCTGAGCAATGGATAAATTACTTAGAGAAAATATTTCATGCCTTGGGGAGTAGCGAAAAGAAAAAAGTTGTTATGGCAGTTTACCGCCTCACTGGAGATGATGATCAATGGTTGTCATTTATTCAAGACACAAAGGAAGATGATGAAGTATCAAATATGGAATGGAGGGAGTTTAAAGAATTTTTTTTAGAAAAATACTTTCCTCGTGAGCATCGAGTGGATATGGAAAGACAATTTATGAGTTTGAGGCAAAAGGAGGATGAGAATGTCACAAAGTATGAAGCTAAATTTACAAGGTTAGCGAGGTATGATGCATATTATATACGTAACCCAAGAAATAAGATTTATAGTTTTGTTTATGGGTTAAAACCATTTCTCCTTCGAGCATTAGTCTCACAATCCATCTCTTTATATGAAGATATTGTCTCATGTGCTATCAAGACATTTAAAGAATTCTCTAAGTCTTACGACTTTAAAGAAAAGAAAGAAAAGTAGAGATCTTTCAAACACTCTGGAAATGGAAATAAGGGGAAGAAGGGAAAAGTTGAATATCCATCCTGCTACAAATGTGGGAAGAAACACCATGGTATTTGCCTAAAGGGAATGTGAGTATGTTACAAGTGTGGTGAAAAATACCACCAATCTCATGATTGCAAGGGGAAGAAAGAGGTTTTCACTGTTGAATGATATAATTGTAGAGAAAGGGGAATTATTAATATGAATTTATTAAGCGCCAAGGGAACTTACCTCAAAAAAGGCCAAGGAATCAAGGCCAAGCTTATGCTATTACTAACGCTGAGGTTGAAGCTCTGAAAGATGTGGTGGCAGGTAATTTAATGGTTTCCTCTAGTTTGGAAAATGATTTATTTGATTCTAGATCATCGCATTGTTTCATTTCTTCCCAGTTTGATAAGAAAATTAGATATTTCCAATTGGATTTTACAAGGGAGTTGTTAGTCAAAACTCCTAAGGGGAGTATCATTACAACAAAATTTTTTGAACCAGTCCCCATTAGGTCATATAAATGTTCTTTATCTGCTGATTTCATCGTCATACCCATGATTGAATTTGATATAATCCTCAGTATGGATTTTCTTTAGAACCATGATGAGAAAATTTATTGTAAGAAGAAGGAGGTTATAGTTTTTGATGATGATAAAGTGTACCTTATCTTTATAGAAGAAACATCACCACCTAATTCTTATCTAGATCCTCCCCTAGTAGATCAACTAAATTCAATTTTTGGGGAGGAATAGAATGAAATAACTGTGGGTGAGGAAAGGAATGTTCAAATAGAGTATGTACCTATTGTGAAAGAATATGTTGATGTGTTTCCAGAGGATTTACCTGGACATCCTCCAGAACGAGAAATTGAGTTTTCCATTGATTTAATTCCTGGTTCAAGGACCATATCGAAGACCCCTTATAGAATATCCACTGTGGAGTTAGTGGAACTAAAGAAACAACTATAGGAATTGAGTAATAAGGGATTTATTCACCCTAGTGTCTCTCCATGAGGAACCCCTAACCTTTTTGTTAAGAAGAAAGATGGATCTATGTGGTTGTGCATTGACTACAAGGATATCAATGATATAACAATAAAGAACAAGTATCCCCTACCCCGCATTGATGATTTATTTGACCAGATTCATGGAGCTCAATACTTTTCAAAGATTGACCTTCGATATGGATATCATCAGTTGTGTGTGAAGAAGGAAGACATTCCGAAAACAGCATTTCGAACCAGGTACGGGCATTACGAGTTTACAGTAATGCCTTTTGGATTGACTAATTCACCCTCTGTTTTCATGGATCTAAAGAATATATTTTTCAAGGAATATCTTGATGACTTTATAGTGGTATTTATTAATGATATCTTGGTTTACTCCAAAAGATACGAAGATCATGAAAATCACTTGCGCATTATCCTGAAGACTCTTAGAAGACATGAATTATATGGGAAGTTTAGCAAGTGTGAATTCTGGAATCAGGAGATTTCTTTTCTTGGCCATATCTTCTTTAATGATGGAATCTCCATTGATCCTTATAAGACAAGAGAAATCCAAGAATGGCCAGAACCGACAAGTATAACTGAGGTACACAGTTTTATTGGTTTAGTAGGTTATTATCGGTGTTTCATCCAGAATTTTTCCCGATTGGCTAACCTATTAACCAAGCTCACATATAAAGGGGTGAAATTTCTTTGGAAAAAAGAATGTGAAGAATGTTTTGAAGAATTCAAGACAATATTAGTCAATGCTCCTATATTGACTCTACCATTGGGGAATGATGGTTTTCTTATTTATAGTGGTGCTTCAAAGAAAGGACTTGGTTGTGTCCTTATGAAGAATGATATGGTTATTGCCTATGCATCACGACAGTTAAACATTCATAAGAAAAACTATCATACTCATGATCTTGAGTTAGCAGCTGTAATATTTTCTTTGAAGATTTTGAGACACTATCTCTATGAAGAAAAATGTGAGATTTATACTAATCACAAGAGTTTGAATTATATTTTCTCACAGAAATAACTCAACATGAGGCAAAGGATATGGCTTTAACTACTCAAGGATTATGATTTCACGATACACTACCACCCGAGGAAGGCAAATAAGTTGGAAGTTGCTTTGATCAGGAAATATCATGGAGTTTTCAACAACATGAGAGTTAAAAGAGATCCTATTTTAATGGATCTAGTAAATATTGATATGGGAATAACCATGGAAGGTGAAACGTTAATGATTTTTCAAATGGTGTCCAAACCATCTTTACTAGAAAGGATAAAAAGTTCTCAGGTTGATGATGAGGAGTTTCAAAAGAAGATTAAAGCTGTGAAATATGCGAGATTGATTGACTTCGTATATGAAGATGGAATTTTGAAATTTGGGAAGATACTTCGTGTTCCCAACATACCTGATATAAAAATATAATTGTTGGATGATGTTCATAGTTCCATTTTCTATATACACCATGGGAGCACCAAAATGTTTAGAGATTTGAAGGAACATTTTTTGTGGGACAACATAAAGAGGGAGATTGCTGATTTTGTGTCAAGTTATATGGTTTGTCAACAAGTGAAAGATGTAAGGCAATAGCCTAGAGTTGTCTTGCAACCTCTTCTTATAACTGAGTGGAAATGGGATGATATCACGATGGACTTTGTCATGGGGCTACCAAAGACTCCTAGAAGGAACGATGCAATATGGGTCAATGTTGATCCTCTTACCAAGTCAGCACATTTTCTTACTATAAGAGAATATTTACAACTTGAACGTCTAACAAGACTATATATTAATGAATTTGTGAGACTTCATGGAGTACCCCTATCGATTTTTTCTGATCGTGATCCACATTTTACATCAAGATTCTGGAAAAGTCTTCAGAAATCCCTGGATACAGAACTTTGTTTGAGCACTGCCTACCACCCCCAAACGAATGGACTATCAGAACAGACTATTCAAACCTTAGAAGACATGTTGAGATCATGCTCACTAGACTTTCTAGGTATGTGGGATCAATATTTATCTCAGGTATAATTTTCTTATAATAATAGATTCCATTCCAGTATTCAGATGGCACCATATGAAACGTTATACGGAAAGAGATGTCACACACCTACCTGTTGGGATGATTTTGGTGAAAGAAAACTTGTAGTCCCATAAATTGTTGAGGAAACAATGGAAAAGGTGAAGCTAATCCAAACCCACATCAAAGAAAATCAAAGTAGGTTTAAGAGCTATGCCGATAACCGAAGGAAGTATTTGGAATTTCTGGTAGGAGATCATGTTTTCTTGAAGGTATCCCCGTGGAAGGGTGTTATACATTTCGATAAGAAGAGAAAATTAAGTCCCAGGTACATTGGACCTTTCGAAATTCTAGAATGAATTGGGGCAGTAGCTTACCGTTTGGCAATGCCGCTAAGTCTCTCAAAAGTTCACGATGTATTCCACGTATCACTGTTGAGAAAATACATGTCTGACCCAACACGTGTACTCACCTATGAGGAATTAGAATTAGAACCCGATATGTCTTATTGAGAAGATCCTGTCAAGGTTCTTGATACAAGAGAACACGTGCGGAGAAACCGCACCACTCGTCTCATAAAAGTTCTTTGGAGAAACCATTAGATGGAAGAGGCAACGTGGGAACCCGAGGAACTTATGATGAAGAACCAATCAAATCTTTTTATGCAGTAATATTCTAGAAATTTCGAGGATGAAATTATTTGAAGAAGGGAAGAATGTAACACTCAAAGCTTCCACGGTACGTTTCCCTATGAATAATGTAATAGCTTGTGTTGTACGCAACTTCGAGATTCTAACACATCGCGACCAATCAAACTAGATGTTATGAATAGTTATACCCACTTTTCAAAATTTTATAAATTTTATGTTTCAAAATGGACTTCCTTTTTGTATTCAGAATATCAAAATTAGCTCAGGTTGAATTTTTTGTATTTTTCTGAAAATTTTGAATTTTTGATGAATAGTGAAAAACAATAAGTTATTGTTTAAAACCGACTTTTTATTTAAATAATTATTTATTTTATTTAAATTTATTTTAGGTCAAAATAGATACATAATACCAATATAAGTTCAATGTAATTCATTTGAGTCAGTTTATAATAATTTCATATATATAAAAAATTTATTGAACTTTTTACCGTCGTTTACCCACCTCCTTGAAGCATTTGAAAATTTACATAAAACTTAATTTTACCCCTTCTATGAGTTGAATTTCGAAAATCAAAGAGAAACGGTTGATATCAGTAAGTAAAATGTGGTTCAATAAGACGAAAATAATTTTTTGTGAATAGTAACTTTTTAATTTTATTTACCACGGTTAAAATTAAATAGGGTAATTAAGGGTAAAAATGATATTATTATTACCCTAACACATGTCCTAATTCTATTGTATAAGTTTAATTCAACCAAAAAAAAACTTAGGAATAAAATATGATCATTTAGGTCCACTTGGATTAGATTAAGACATTTATTATTATTTAATTCAAATAAGAGTAAAAAGTGTTAAATTCAAATTTTAATAAATAAACCATTTTTAATATAGGGTTACACATAATATAAATTTGACTATAAATATTAATTATAAAGATAAAATGATTTACTACATAATGGTATTTTATTTATATTTTTTAGACATTAAATAATTAAATTTATTTCTGACACATTGATGATGTAGTAATTACCGTATTAATGAAAGATTAAAATAATTGATATTATAAATATCCAAATAAATGTAATTTGAGACTTTTTATGAATTCCACTAATTTTCTAGGTTAATAAGACATATTAGGGTTGATTAGATGAATTTTTTTGGAAGTAATAATTTTGTTCTGAATTTAGAAAGAACAAAATACCAAATAGTGTCAAAATTGACATAAAATAGTTTTTAAAACAAATATTTTTTTATTAATTTATATTCCATTCCTAAAAATATAAAGTTCTTCCAAAGGTCTTAAATAATATTATATATGTCATTAATTAACCACTTGAGGTTCTCTTGGAAGTTTATAGTAATTTTATTAACCATATAATATAAAAATACAAAGAGACATGGTAAATGTCAAACTATTTAACTAAGCGTTAAATATAAAAGATAAAGTTAATATAGTGACACAAACCTGTCTAAAACCTATTTTTTGAGTGTTTTTCAACCCATCCCCACTTTATCCTTTAAATAATATATTTTGGATCCATTAGAAACCAAAAATTATTTTATTATGAAATAAAATTTCTAGTTTTTCCCAAGGTTCCCCTCACCCCTCTTAAAAAAGGGAACTCCACCTTCTCTCTAATTCACACCTTCAAAGCCTTTTGGAAAAACCAAAACCTTCCCAAATACCCTCTCAACTGTCCTACCTTAATCCTAGAGTCCTTCCTTTATTAAGAAAGCCAACCTAAGGATCCCTTTTGAACAAATCAAAAGGAAGAACCTGAAGAAGAGGTAAATATTTCATCACCTCTTTCAAGTTCCTTTATTCTTCCACTTCCTCTTTAATTGTTGTTTCCATTATAAATTAATAACTCCAGTATCTTATATATACTGTGATGTTATTATAAATATGGTATAACCATATTCATAATTCTATCCATCCTTTGAATGACTTGTCACCATACGTGTGTACGTACGGCTTACTGTCTCCACGTCGTGGTGTAATTGTTATTCAATACATTATTATTTGGATGGTTATAATAATGATGTGTAATTGATGTAAATAATAAACATAAAATGATCATTATTCTGTATATATTATATAACATCCAATTATATATTATTTTAATATAAAAAAAATGATATTGTCGCTCGTGCGTATGTACGGATTACCGTCTCCACGAACGCGATGAGATTCATTCCGCATCATATCCATTAAAGACTAATTTTCATTAGATGATTAAAAATAATGTTTAAAGACTTAATATACTTTGGAATATGAATAAGATACATCCTATCCATAACAAACATTACTTGTGTAATAAATCATATATAGGAAAATGAATCATTTAACACCCAAAACCACGATAATACTAAGTTATTATTAACAAAGCAATGTTAAAAGATCATATATGATATCATATTAATGTATATGATTCTTGTATCATTTAATAACAATCATTACACCATTATATAGGAGGTTAACCTACCCTCGACCAAGGAAAAGTACAAGGTAAGAGATAATTTCACAATCTCTTCATTATCTGAGGTTGTTTATACGTAATTATCTACTATGACCTCTTTATCATCCACATCCATGCTTCTTAAAAATGTATTTCAAAACATTTTTACTATTTACTAGACAATGGTTTAAAGTCATTTATACCCTTATTTGACCTTATATGTTTTGAAAGGAATCTTTCCATCGTTTTCCAAACAAGGTACTTTTTGACCTTTTCGAAAAATTTAAGATAAGAATGTTTTACGGTGGGTGCGGATATTTTCTACCGTTATAACATTGTCGAAGCTTCCCTTAAAATATTATAAGAATATTTTGAAAATAAATTTTTTATTAAATGATTTCAAAATATAAAGAGATATTTCTCTAAAAAAGTTTTTTATTTCACCTATGTCAACATCCTTTGATGGATTTTAAGCTTATTTGAAGTTGATTTATTATGATAAAGAAATTCCATTTTTTATTGAAGGTTTTGTGATATGTTTGACTGTGGATGTGTTATTTTTACACCATTCATGGTTTATAGATAAAGTATTGACATTTCATATGCTAGTTTTAATACGAATGTTTATGTTATGTTTAAACCTTTTCATATGAGGAATGCATTGGACTTAGTAAGTGATGGTTGGAGCCCGCTATAGCTCCTCGATGCATCGGTAGGTCTCATGAGACAAACTAGTGTCTTTGAACAAGGCCTTGACAAAATCTTATTTGTAGTCTTGGAACATGGCCTTGACTATGTGGTTATGAAAGTTTGGAATTATGAATTCCATCATTATGAAAGTGGTTATTGATATTTCATGTGATTATTTGACTAGTAGAATATCCATATGAGTAAGTAAATGGAATTATTTTGATATATATTTTCCATATTATGATGAATTTTATGTTGAAAAGACTTTTATTTTAGTTTTATACATTGCCTTAAATGTTTATGCTTATTTATGAAAGTTTCTGCTATATTGATATCCTTACTGAGAATTTGATCTCACCCCTTTCTATGTTTTATTTTTCCTAGGATACGAAGAAGTATATTATGACTGACCTGTAAGGATAGTCTATGGGATCTCATTTTTTTCCATGGAAACAATGTTGTTGTAGTTTTCCATTTTATGATGTAATGTAAACCTTATGAATGTATCTAGTACTTCCAAGGCTACTAATCTTATCTGTCTTTTGAGACTTTATCTTTTGTGATCATGCCAATGATACGTAATAATGCACCAACTCTGGGTAACTGGGGTCAGGGAGTTATAGTTGGTATCAGGGGAAGTTTAGTACAGACCTTGAATCTAGATTTAGATAAAATCTGATTTGAGCACAAAGCCCTAAGATAGACTTGGAAGATTAGTATAGAATAACTTCCTAGAATTTTGGTATTGTAAAGATTTTGTAAGTTTTACAAGAAATACATCACTGTCTGGATACGAGCAGGTAGAGGCAGCTCTGACACAGATGTACCTAGAGGTAAAACCTGAAAACATTGCTTTGAGCTAGACTCAAATGGGAACTGGTTCAAGACAACGGGCATTTCTGCACTCTTGGTTACGACACTCTCGGGGGATATGCTTAGGATAATTCTCATTTTCTTTCCAAACCATTATGAATAGTTTATGAGTATATAATTCCTCAAAGAAATTTTTTTATAATTATATATTATATCCATAAATTGTTCAATTTATGTTAAGTGTTTTACAAATTTGTAATTATGTATTTCGATTAATAAACTAATCTAGTTTATTCTGTTTTTTAGAAATGGCGCCTAGTGGAAGGAATGGAAACCATATCAATGCATGCACTCCATGTAGGGATTTACGTCCTACTCAAGATAATTATAGTGGAGCTGGTGAAGCAACTGGTGCTGATCAGCTTATCACCATACTGGGACAACTCACTCAGGTTATGAATAATAACCTTACCCATATAGAGCACCCAGATCCACAGCATGGAGGATCAATGTTATATCACTTCATAATCCAACAACCACCAACATTCAATGGGGGTAAAAATACACTAGTAGTTGAGCAATGGATAAATTCATTAGAGAAAATATTACACGCCTTGGGAGTAGCGAAAGGGAAAAAGTTGTCATTGGTAGTTTACCACTTCACTGAAGATGCTGATCAATGGTGGTCATTGATTCAAGACACAAAGGAAGATGATGAAGAATAAAATATGTAATGGAGGGATTTTTAATAAATTATCTTAGAAAAATACTTTCCTCATGACCATCGAAAAGATATAGAAAGATAATTTCTAAGTCTAAGGCAAATGGAGGATGAGAATGTCCAAAGTATGAAGCTAACTTTACAAGGTCAGCGAGGCATGCTACAGATTTTATACATAACACAAGAAGTAATATTGTATGTTTATTTGATGGGTTAAAACCATTTCTCCGTCATGCATTAGTCTCAAAATCCTTCTCGTCATACGAAGATATTGTCTCATGTGCTATCAAGACAGAAAAATAATTCTCTAAGTCTTACGACTTTAAATAAAAGAAAGAGAAGAGGATATATGCCGAACACTTTGGAAATGGAAATAAGGGGAAGAAGGGAAAAGTTAAATATCCATCCTACTGAAAATATGGGAAGAAACACCCTGGTACTTTCCTGAAGGGAATGGGAGTCTGTTACAAGTGTGGTGAAAAAGGACACCTAGATCATGATTGTAAGGAGAAGAAAGAGGATGTCACTATTTAATTCTACAATTTTAGAGAAAGGGGGAATTATGAAAATGAATGTCCTAAGTGTCAAGGGAACTTACCTCAGAAAAGTTCAAGGGATCAAGGCCAAGATTATGATATCACTGCTGCTGAGGTTGAAGCTCTGAAAGACATGCTAGCTGGTAATTTAATGGTTTCCTCAAGTTTAACAAATGCTTTATTTGATTCTGGATCATCCCTTTATTTCATATCTTCCCAGTTTGATAAGAAAATTAAATATTTCCAATTTGATTTAACAAGGGAGTTGTCAGTTGAAATTATTAAGAGAAGTATCATTGCAACAAATTTTTTAAAATCAATCCCCATTAGGGAATATAAATTTTCTTTATCTGCTGGTCTCATCGTTATACCCATGATTGAATTTAATATAATCCTCGGTATGGATTGGATTTCGCACTGTTAGGTGAAAATTTATTATAAGAAGAAGGAGGTTACAATTTTTGATGATGATAAGGAGTACCTTATATTTAGAGCAGAAACATCACCACCTAATTCTTATCTAGATCCACCCCCAGTAGCTCAACTAAATTCAATTTTTGGGGAGGAAGAAAATGAAATAATTTTGGGTGAGGAAAAGAATGTTCAAATATAGGATGTACCTATTGTGAAAAAACATGTTGATGTGTTTCCATAGGATTTACCTGCACATCCTCCAGAACAAGAAATTTATTTTTCCATTGATTTAATTTCTGGTTTAAGGCCCATATCAAGGACTCCTTATAGAATGGCCATTGTGGAGTTAGTGAAACTAAAGAAAAAACTAGAGGAATTGAGTAATAAGGGATTTATTCTCCCTAGTTTTTCTCCATGGGGAACCCCTATCCTTTTTGTTAAGAAGAAAGGTGGATCTATGAGGTTGTGCATTGACTACAGGGAGATCAATGCTATAACAATAAAGAAAAAGTATCCCTTATCTCGTATTTATGATTTATTTGACCAACTTCATGGAGCTTAATACTTTTCAAAGATTGACCTTCGATATGGATATCATCAGTTGTGTGTGAAGAAGGAAGACATTCTGAAAACAGCATTTCGAACCAGGTATGGGCATTACGAGTTTACAGTAATGCATTTTGGATTGATTAATGCACCCTCTGTTTTCATGGATCTAATGAATAAATTTTTCAAGGAATATCTTGATGACTTTGTAGTGGTATTTATTGATGATATCTTGTTTTACTCTAAAAGCTACTAAGATCATGAAAATCACTTTCACATTATCCTGAAGACTCTTAGAAGACATGAATTATATGAGATGTTTAAAAAGTGTGAATTCTGGCTTTAGGAGATTTCTTTTCTTGGCCATATCTTCTCTAAGGATGGAATCTTCATTGATCCTTCTAAGACAAGAGCAATCCAAGAATGGCCAGCACTGACAAGTATAACTGATTTACGCAGTTTTATTGGTTTAGCAGGTTATTATTGGTGTTTCATCCAGACTTTTGACCGATTGGCTAACCCATTAACCAAGATCACACGTAAAGGGGTGAAATTTGTTTGGAAAAAACAATGTGAATAATTTTTTGAATAATTGAACATAAGATTAGTCAATTCTCTTATATTGACTCTACCATCAGGGAATGATGGGTTTATTATTTATATTGATGCTTCAAAGAAAAGACTTGTTTTTTTCCTTATGTATAATGATAGGGTTATTACCTATGCATCACGAAAGCTTAAAATTCATGAGAAAAACTATCCTACTCATGATCTTGAGTTAGCAGTTGTAATATTTGCTTTAAATATTTGGATACACTATCTCAATGGTGAAAAATGTGATATTTATACTGATCACAAGAGTTTGAAGTATATTTTCTCACATAGAGAACTCAACATGAGGCAAAGGATATGGCATGAACTACCCAAGGATTATGATTG
Source organism: Viscum album (assembly GCA_963277665.1). Classification (NCBI taxonomy): domain Eukaryota; kingdom Viridiplantae; phylum Streptophyta; class Magnoliopsida; order Santalales; family Viscaceae; genus Viscum; species Viscum album. The sequence goes on from OY728155.1 coordinate 485,844,618, forward strand.
CACAAAGCTCTACCACATGGGGAAGGAAACTAAGGTGGCAGATGCTTTGAGCAGAAAATATCATGGAGTTTTGAACAAGATGAGAGTTCAAAGGGATTCTATTTCATGGATCTAGTAAATATGGATATGGGAATAACCATGGAAGGTGAAACATTAATTATTTTTCAAATGGTTTCCAAACCATCTTTACTAGAAAGGATAAAAAGTTCTCAGGTTGATGATGAGGAGTTTCAAAAGAAGACTAAAGCTGTGAATGATGGGAGATTGAGTGACTTCATATATGAAGATGGAATTTTAAAATTTTGGAAGAGACTTTGTATTCCCGACATACCTGATCTAAAGAGAGAATTGTTGGATGATGCTCATAGTTATAATTTCTCTATACACCCGGGGAGAACCAAAATGTATAGAGATTTGAAAGAACATTTTTGTTGGGACAACATGAAGAGGGAGATTGCTGATTTTGTGTCAAGATGTATGGTTTTTCAACAAGTGAAAGCTGGAAGGCAACATCCTGGAGGATTCTTTCAACCTCTTCTAATACCAGAGTGGAAATGGGATGATGTCAAGATGGAATTTTTCAGGGGGCTACCAAAGACTACTTGAAGGAATGATGCAATATGGGTCATTGTTGACCATCTTACCATGTCAGCGCATATTCTTGCTATAATAGAAGATTTACCACTTGAACATCTATAAAGACTATATATTAATGAAGTTGTGAGACTTCATGGAGTAACCCTATCAATTGTTTATGATCGTGATCCATGTTTTACATCATGATTCTGGAAAAGTATTCAAAAAGCCTTAGATATTGAACTTCGTTTGAGCACTTCTTACCACCCCCAAACTGAAGGACAATTAGAACAAACTATTCAAACATTAGAAGACATGTTGAGATCATGCTCACTTGACTTTCAAGGTATGTGGGATCAATATTTACCTCTAGTGGAATTTTCCTATAATAATAACTTCCATTCAAGTATTCAGATGGCACCATATGAAGCGTTATACGGAAAGAGATGTCGCACACCAACCTGTTGGGATGATGTTGGTGAAAGAAAACTCGTAGGCCCATAACTTGTTGAGGAAACGATGGAAAAGGTTAAGGTAATCAAAACCCACATCAAAGCAGCTCAAAGTAGGTAGAAGATCTATGCCGATAACCGATGGAAGGATTTGGAATTTCAGGTAGGATACCATGTTTTCTTGAAGGTATCCCCATGGAAGGGTGTTATACGTTTTGGTAAGAAGGGAAAATTAAGTCCCACGTACATCGGACCTTTAGAAATTATAGAACGAATTGGGGAAGTAGCTTATTGTTTGTAAATGTCGTCAAGTCTCTCCAAAGTTCACGATGTATTCCACATAACACTGTTGAGAAAATACATGCTTGACCCAATGTATGTACTCTCCTATGAGGAATTAGAATTGGAACCCGATCTGTCTTATTGTGAAGAGCCTGCCAAGGTTCATGATACAAGAGAAAAAGTGCTGAGAAACCGGATGACTTGTCTGTAAAATTTCTATAGAGAAATCATAAGATAGAAGAGGCAACGTGGGAACCCGAGGAACTTATGATGAAGAAACACCTGAATCTTTTTATGCAGTAATATTCTAGAAATTTTGAGGATGAAATTATTTTAAGGAGGGAAGAATTTAATACCCCAAGATTCAATGGTACGTTTCCTTTTGAATAATGCAATAGCTTGTGTTGTACGCAACTTCGAGATTCTAACACATCGCGACCAATCAAACTAGCCGTTATGAATAGTAATACCCACTTTTTGAAATATAATAAATTTTATCTTTCAAAATGGACTTCATTTTTGGATTCGGAATATCGAAATTATCTTAGGGTGATTTTTTGGTATTTTTCTAAAAACTTTCAATTTTTCATGAATAGTGAAAAGCACTGAGTTATTGTTAAAAACCAAATTTTTCTTTAAATAATTATTTATTTTATTTAAATTTATTTTAGGTCAAAATAGATACATAATACCTATATAAGTTCAATGTAATTCATTGGAGTCAGTTTATAATAATTTTAGATATATAAAAATTTTATTGAACTTTTTACCATCTTTTATCCACCTCCTAGGAGCATTTGCAAATTTACATAAAACTTAATTTTACCGCTTCTGTGAGTTGAATTTCAAAACTCCAAGAGACACGGTTGATATTATTAATTAAAATGTGGTTCAATAAGATGAAAATAATTTTTTTTGAATAGTAACTTTTTTCTTTTATTTACCGTTGTTAAAAGTAAATAGGGTAATTAAGGGTAAAAATGATATTATTATTACCCTAACACATGTCCTAATTCTATTGGATAAGTTTAATTCGACCAAAACCAACGTTAGAAATAAAATATGATCCTTTAGGTCCACTTGGATTAGATTGAGACATTTATTATTATTTAATTCAAAGAAGAGTTAAAAGTGTTAAATTCAAAGTTTAATAAATAAACCATTTTTAATATAGCATTACACATAAGATAAATTCGACAATAAATAATCATTATAAATCTAAAAATATTTCCTACATAATGGTATTTTATTTATATTTTTTATACATTAAATAATTAAATTTATTTATGACACAATGATGATGCAGTAATTACCGTATTAATGAAAGAGTAAAATAATTGATATTATAAATATCCAAATAAATGTAATTTGAGACTTTTTATGAATTCCACTAATTTTATAGCTTAATAGTACATATTTGGGTTGGTTAGATGATTTTTTTTTCTAATTAATAATGTTGTTATGAATTTAGAAAAAACAAAATACCAAGTAGTTTCAAAATTGACATAAAGGAGTTTTTAAAACAAATATTAAATTATTAATTGATATTCTATTCCTAAAAATATAAGGTTCAGACAAAGATCTTAAATAATATTATATATGTCTTTAATGAAACACTTTAGGTTCTCTTGTAAGTTTATAGAAAGTTTATTAACCATATAATATAAAAATACAAAGAGACATGGTAAATGTCAAACTATTTAACTAAGAGTTAAATCTAAAAGATAAAGTTAATATAGTAACTCAAACCTATCCAAAACCTATTGGATGAGTGGTTTTCGACCCATACCCACCTTATCCTTTAAATAATTCATTTTTTAGCCATTATAAGCCGAAAATGATTTTATTATAAAATAATATTTCTATCTTTTCCTAAGGTTCCCCTCACCCCTCTTATAAAAGGGCACTCCCCCTTCTCTCTAATTCACACCTTCAAAACCTTTTCTCTAGGATATACTCTTCCCAAATACCCTCTTAATTGTCCTCCCTTCATCCTAGAGTCCTTATTTTAGTCAGAAAGCCAACCTAAGGAGTCCTTTTGATCAAATCAAAAGGAAGAACCCGAAGAAGAGGTAAATATTTCATCGCCTCTTTCAAGTTCCTTTCTTCTTCCACTTCCTCTTTCTTTGTTGTTTCCATTCTAAAATAACAACTCTGGAATCTTTTATATACTGTGATGTTATTATAAATATGGGACTACCATATTCATTATTCTATCCATCTTTTGAATGACTTGTTACCATACGTGCATACGTACGACTTACAGTCTCCACATCGTGGTGTAATTGTTATTCAATACATTATTATTTGGATGGGTATAATAATGATGTGTAATTGATGTAAATAATAAATTTAAAATGATAATTATTTTTTATATATGATATACCATCCAATTATATATTATTTTAATATCAAAAGAATGATATTGTCCCTCGTTCGTACGTACGGATTACCCTCTCCACGAACGCGATGAGATTAATTCCCCATCGTATCCATTCAAGACTAATTTTCATTAAATGATTAAAAATAATTTTTAAAGAATTAATATCATTCTTAATATGAATAAGATACATCCTATCAATAACAAACATTACTTACATAACAAGGCATATAAAGGAAAATGAATCAGTTAACACCCGAAACGACGATAATACCAAGATATTATTAACAAAGCAATGTTAAAAGATCATATATGATATCATATTAATGTATATGATTCTAGTATAATTTAATAACAATTATTTAACCATTATATAGGATTTTAACTTACACTCAACCAAGGAAAATTACAAGGTAAGGGTTAATTTCACAATCTCTTCATTATCCGAGGTTGTTTATACATAATTATCTATTGGGACCTCTTTATCATCCACATCCATTCTTCTTAAATTTATATTTCAAAACATTTTTATTATTTACTAGACAATGGATTAATGTCATTTATACCCTTATTTGACCTTATATGTTTTGAAAGGAATCTTTCCGTCATTTTCCAAACAAGGTACTTTTTGACCTTTTGACAAATTTAAGGTAAGAATGTTTTTTTTACTTATACAGTGGGTGCGGATATTTTCCACCGTTATAACATCGTTGAAGCTTCCCTTACAAGCTTATAAGAATATTTTCAAAATAAATTTTTTCTTAAATGATTTCAAAATAGAAATATTTATTTCTCTAAAAAAGGTTTTGATTTCATCTATGTCAACATCCTTTGATGGATTTTAAGATTATTTGAATTTGATTTATTATGATACAAAAATTCCATATTTTATTTATGTTTTTGTGATATTTGTTACTGTAGATGTGTTATTTTTACATGATTCATGGTTTATGGATAAATTATTGACATTTCATATGCTAGTTTTAATACGAATGTTTATGTTATGTTTAAACCTTTTCATATGAGGAATGCATTGGACTTAGTAAGTGACGGGTGGATCCCGCTATAGATCCTCGATGCATCGGTAGGTCTCATGAGAGAAACTAGTTTCTTGGTACAAAGCCTTGAAAAAATATTATTTGTAGTCTTGGAATAAGGCCTTGACTATGTGGTTATGAAAGTCCGACATTATGCATTCCATCATTATGAAAGTGGCTATTGATATTTCATGTGAATATTCGACAAGTAGAATATCCATTTGAGTAAGTAAAAAGAATTATTTTGATTTATATTCTCCATATTATGATGAATTTTATGTTGAAAAGGCTTATATTTTAGTTTTATACATTGACTTAAATGTTTGTGCTTATTTCTTAAAGTTTATAATATATTGATATCCTTACTGAGAATTTGATCTTACCCCTTTCTATATTTTATTTTTCCCAGGATGCAAAGAAGTATATTATGACTGACCTGAAGGGATAGTCTATGGGATCTCAGTGTTGTCCATTGAAACAATGTTGTTGTAGTTTTCCATTTTATGATGCAATGTAAACCTTATGAATGTATCTAGTACATACAAGGCTACTAAACTTATCGGTATTTTGAGACTTGATCTTTTGTGATCATGCCAATGATACGTAATAATTCACTGACTCTGGGTAACTGGGGTTGGGGCGTTACAGTTGGTATCAGAGGAAGTTTAGTAAAAAACTTGGAATCTTGATTTTGATAAACTCTGATTAGAGCACATAGTCCTAAGATAGAATTTGAAAATTAGTATAGAAGAACTTCCTAGAATTTTGGTATTGTAGAGATTTTATGAGTTTTCCAAGCAATACATTCATGTCTAGATACGATCAGGTAGAGGCGGCTCTAGCACAGATGTACCTATGGGTAAAACCTAAAAACACCGCTTTGAGCTAGACTCAAATGGGAACTAGTGCAAGATAATGGTCCTTGTTGCACTCTTGGTTACGACACTCCTGGGGGATATTATTAGGATAATTCTCATTTTCTTTACAACCCATTATGAAGGTTTTATGAGTATATACTTCCTCAAAGTAAACATTTTTTATGATTATGGATTATATCCATATACTGTTTAATTTTTGTTAACTGTTTTACAAGTTTGGAATTATGTATTTCGATTAATAAACTAATCCAGTTTATGCCATTGTTTAGAAATGGTGCCTAGTGGAAGGAATGGAAACTGTATCAATGCACGCACTCCATGTCGGAATTTCCCTCCTACTCATGATAATTATAGTGGAGCTAGTGAAGCAACTGGTGCTAATCATCTTATCACCATACTGGGACAACTCACTCGGGTTATGAATAATAACCTTACCCGTATGGAGCACCCTGATCCACAGAATGGAGGATCAATGTTAGATCACTTCATGAGGCAACAACCACCAACATTAAATGGGGGTAAAAATCCACTAGTAGCTGAGCAATGGATAAATTTTTTAGAGAAAATATTCCATGCCTTGGGGAGTAGCGAAAGGGAAAAAGTTTTCATGGTAGTTTACTGCCTCACTGGAGATACTGATCAATGGTGGTCATTGATTCAAGACACAAAGGAAGATAATGAATTATCAAATATGGAATGAAGGTATTTCAAAGAAATTTTCCTAGAAAAATACTTTTCTCATGACCATCGAGTGGATATGGAAAGACAATTTTTGAGTCTGAGGCAAAAGGAGGATGAGAATGTCGCAAAGTATGAAGGTAACTTTACAAGGTCAGTGAGGCATGTTGCAGATTATATACGTAACCCAAGAAGTAAGATTTACCGTTTCTTTAAAGGGTTAAAACCATTTCTTCATCGAGAATTAGTATCACAATCCTTATCATCGTAAGAAGATATTGTCTCATGTGCTATCAAAAATAGAAAAATAATTCTCTAAGTATTATGAATTTAAAGAAAAGTAAGAGAAGAAGAGATCTGCCGAACACTCTAGAAATGGAAATAAGGGGGATAAGGGAAAAAGTTAAATATCCATCCTGCTGTAAATGTGGGAAGGAACACCCCGGTACTTGCCTGAAGGGAATGGGAGTCTGTTACAAGTGTGGTGAAAAAGGCCACCAAGCTCATGATTGCAAGGGGAAGAAAAAGGTTGTCACTGTTGAATGATACAATTGTAGAGAAAGGGTTCATTATATAAATTAATGTCATAAGCGCCAAGGGAACTTACCTTAGAAAATTCCAAGGGATCAAGTCCAAGCTTATGTTATCACTACTGCTAAGGTTGAATCTCAGAAAGACGTGGTGGTAGGTAATTTAATGGTTTCCTCAAGTTTAGAAAATGCTTTATTTGATTCTGGATCATTGCATTGTTTCATATCTTCCCAGTTTGATAAGAAAATTAGATATTTCCAATTTGATTTAACAAAGGAGTTGTCAGTCAAAACTCCTAAGGGAAGTATCATTGAAACAAAATTTTGTGAATCAGTTCCCATTAGGGCATATAAAGGTTCTTTATCTGCTGATCTCATCGTCATACCCCTGATTGAATTTGATATAACCTTCAGTATGGATTGGCTTTCGGACCATGATGCGAAAATTTATTTTAAGAAGAAGGAGGTTACAATTTTTTATGATGATAAGGAGTACGTTATCTTTAGAGCAGAAATGTCACCACCTAATTCTTATCTAGATCCACCCCCAGTAGCTCAATTGAATTCAATTTTTTGGGGTGGAAGAGAATGAAATTACTTTATGTGAATAAAGGAATTTTCAAATAGAGTATGTACCTATTGTGCAAGAATATGTTGACATGTTTCCAGAGGATTTACCTGGACATCCTATAGAATGATAAATTGAGTTTTCCATTGATTTAATTCCTGGTTCAAGGCCCATATCGAAGACCCCTTATAGAATGGCCACTGTGGAGTTTGTGGAACTAAAGAAACAACTAGAGGAATTGAGTAATAAGGTATTTATTCACCCTAGTGTTTCTCTATGGGGAACCCCTGTCCTTTTTGTTAAGAATAAAGATAGATCTATGAGGTTGTGCATTGACTATAGGGATACTGATGCTATAATAATAAAGAACAAGTATCCCCTACCTTGCATTGATGATTTATTTGACCAACTTCATGGAGCTCCATACTTTTTAAAGATTGACCTTCAATCTAGATATCACCAGCTGTGTTTGAAGAAGGAAGACATTCTGAAAAAAATCATTTTGAACCAGGTATGGGCATTACGACTTTACAGTAATGCCTTTTGGATTGACTAATAAACCCTCTATTTTCATGGATCTAATTAATAGATTTTTCAAGGAATATCTTGATGACTTTGTAGTGGTATATATTAATGATATATTGGTTTAATCTAAAAGATATGAAAATCATGAAAATCACTTGCGTATTATCCTAAAGACTCTTAGAAGACATGAATTATATGGGAAGTTTATCAAGTGTAAATTCTGGCTTCTGGAGATTTCTTTTCTTGGCCATATCATCTCTAAGGATGGAATATTTGTTGATCCTTCTAAGAAAAGAGCAATCCAATAATGGCCAGCAGCGACAAGTATTACTGAGGTATGTAGTTTTATTGGTTTAGAAGGTTATTATCGGTGTTTCGTCCAGAATTTTGCCTGATTGGCTAACCCATTAACCAAGCTCACATGTAAAGCGGTGAAATTTGTTTGGACAAAAGAATGTGAAGAATGTTTTGAAGAATTGAAGAGAATATTAGTCAATGATCCTATATTGACTCTACCATTGGGGAATGATGGGTTTGTTATTTATTGTGATGCTTCAAAGAAAGGACTTAGTTGTGTCCTTATGTAGAATGATAGGGTTATTGCCTATGCATCACGATAGCTAAAGATTAATTATAAAAACTATCCTACTCATGATCTTGAGTTAGCAGCTGTAATCTTTTCTTTGAAGATTTTGAGACACTATCTCTATGGTTAAAAATGTGAGATTTATACTGATCACAATAGTTTGAAGTATATTTTCTCATAGAAAGAAATCAACAGGAGGCAAAGGAGATGGCTTGAACTACTCAAGGATTATGATTGCATGATACACTACCACCCAGGGAAGGAAAATAAGGTGTCAGATGCTTTGATCAGAAATGATCATGGAGTTTTGAACAAGATGAGAGTTAAAAGGGACCCTATTTTCATTGATCTAGTAAAGATGGATATGGGAAAAACCATGGAAGTTGAAACATTAATACTTTTCAAATGGTTTCCAAACTATCGTTACTAGAAAGTATAAAAAGTTCTCTGGTTGATGATGAGGAGTTTCAAAATAAGATTAAAGTTGTGGATGATGGGAGATTAAGTGACTTCGTATATGGAGATGGAATTTTGAAATTTGGGAAGATACTTTGTGTTCTCGACATACCAGATATAAAAAGCGAATTGTTGGATGATTCTCATAGTTCCAATTTCTCTATACACCCTGAGAGCAGCAAAATGTATAGATATTTGAAGGAACATTTTTGGTGGGACAACATGAAGAGGTATATTGCTTATTTTGTGTCAAGATGTATGGTTTTTCAACAAGTGAAAGCTGGAAGGCAACAGCTTGGAAAAGTCTTGCAACCTCTTCTCATACCTGAGTGGAAATGGGATGATATCACAATGGACTTTGTCATGGGTATACCAAAGACTCTTAGAAGGAATGATGAAATATTGTTCATTGTTGATCATCTTACCATGTCAGCACATTTTCTTTCTATAAGAGAAGATTTACCACTTGAACATCTAGAAATACTATATATTAATGAAGTTGTGAGACTTCATGGAGTACCCCTATCGATTGTTTCTGATCGTGATCCATGTTTTACATCAAGATTCTAGAAAAGTATTCAAAAATCCCTAGATACTGAACTTTGTTTGAGCACTGCCTACCACCCCTAAACTGATGGACAATTCGGAACAGACTATTAAAACCTTAGAAGACATGTTGAGATCATGCTCACTTGAATTTCAAGGTATGTGGGATCAATATTTACCTCTGGTGGAATTTTCCAATAACAATTGCTTCTATTCATGTATTCAGATGGCACCATATGAAGCATTATACGGAAAGAGATGTTTCACACCAACCTATTGGGATGATGTTGGTGAAAGAAAACTCATAGGCCTAGAACTTTTTGAGGAAATGATGGAAAAGGTGAAGGTAATCCAAACCCACATCAAAGCAGCTCAAATTAGGCAGAAGATCTATGCAGATAACCGAAGGAAGGATTTGGAATTTTAGGTAGGAGATCATGTATTCTTGAAGGTATCCCCATGGAAGGGTGTTATATATTTCGGTAAGAGGGTAAAATTAAGTCCCAGGTACATCGGACCTTTTGAAATTCTAAAATGAATTGGGGAAGTAGATTACTATTTGGAAATGCCTCCAAGTCTCTCCAAAGTTCACGATGTATTTCACGTATCACTATTGAGAAAATACATGCCTTACCCAACGCATGTACTCACTTATGAGGAATTATAACTGGAACCTGATCTATCTTATTATGAAGAGCCTATCAAAGTTCTTGATACAAGAGAACAAGTGCGGAGAAACTGGAAAACTCGTCTGTTAAAAGTTCTATGGAGAAACCATAAGATGGAAGAGGCAACGTGGGAACTCGAGGAACTTTTGATGAAGAACCACCCAAATATTTTTATGCAGTAATATTATAGAAATTTCTAGGATGAAATTATTTTAAGGATGGAAGAATGTAACACCCCAAGCTTCCACAGTACGTTTCCCATTGAATAATGCAATAGCTAGTGTTATACGCAACTTCGAGATTCTAACGCATCACGACCAATCAAACTATCTGTTATGAATAGTGATACCCACTTTTTGAAATTTTATGAATTTTATCTTTCAAAATGGACTTCATTTTTGGATTTAGAATATCGAAATTAGCTTAGGGTTAATTTTTGGTATTTTTCTGAAAACTTTCAATATTTGATGAATAGTGAAAAACACTAAGTTATTGTTTAAAACCGACTTTTTAGTTAAATAATTAATTATTTTATTTTAATTTATTTTAATTAAAAATAGATATATAATACCTATATAAGTTCAATTTAGTTCATTGGATTCAATTTATAATAATTTTAGATATATAAAAATTTTATTGAACCTTTTACCGTCTTTTACCCACCTCCTAGGAGCATTTGCAAATTTACATAAAACTTAATTTTACCACTTCTGTGTGTTTAATTTCAAAAATCCAAGAGACACGGTTGAAATTAGTAAGTAAAATTTGGTTCAATAAGATGAAAATAATTTTTGGTGAATAGTAATTTTTTACTTTTATTTGCCACGCTTAAAAGTAAATATGGTAATTAAGGGTAAAAATAATATTATTATTACACTAACACATGCCCAAATTCTATTGTATAAGTGTAATTCGACAAAAAACAACCTTAGAAATAAAATATTATCCTTTAGGTCCACTTGGATTAGATTAGGACATTTATTATTATTTAATTCAAAGAAGAGTTAAAAGTGTAAAATTCAAAGTTTTATAACTAAACCATTTTTAATATAGGGTTACACATAAGATAAATTCGACTATAAATATTCATTAGAAATATAAACATATTTTCTACATTATTTTATTTTATTTATATTTTTTAGACTTTAAATAATTAAATTTATTTATTACACAATGATGATGCAGTAATTACCGTATTAATGAAAGATTAAAATAATTGATATTATAAATATACAAATAAATGTAATTTGAGACTTTTTATAAATTAAACTAATTTTATTGGTTACTATGACATATTAGGGTTGTTTAGATGAATTTTTTTTGAAGTAATAATGCTTTTATGAATTTAGAAAAAACAAAATACCAAATAGTGTCAAAATTGACATAAAATAGTTTTTTAAAAAAATATTATATTATTAATTGATATTCTATTCCTAATAATCTAATGTTTGGAAAAAGGTCTTAAATAATATTATATATTTCATTAATTAACCACTTGAGGTCTGCTTTGAAGTTTATAGTAATTTTATTAACCATATAATATAAAAATACAAAGAGACATGGTAAATGTCAAACTATTTAACTAAGAGTTAAATCTACTAGATAAAGTCAATATAGTGACCCAAACCTATCTAAAACCTATTTTTTGAGTGGTTTTCGACCCATACCCACCTTATCCTTTAAATAATTCATTTTTGAGCCATTATAAACCTAAAATTATTGTACTAGAAAATAATATTTCTTGTTTTTCCTAAGGTGCCCCTCACCCCTCTTATAAAAGGGCACTCCCTCTTCTCCCTAATTCACACATTCAAAGATTTTTGTCTCGGCCAACCCCTTCCCAAATACCCCCTCAACTATCCTCCCTTCATCCTAGAGTAATTTATTTAATCATAAAGCCAAACTATGGATCCCTTTTGATCAAATCAAAAGGAAGAACCCAAAGAAGAGGTAAATATTTCATCACCTCTTTCAAGTTCTTTTCTTCTTCCACTTCATCTTTCTTTGTTATTTCCATTATAAAATAATAACTCCACTATATTATATATAATTTTATGTTATTATAAATATGGTACAACCATATTCATTATTCTATCCATCCTTTGAATGACATTTCACCATACGTGCGTACGTACGACTTACTGTCTCCGCGTCATGGTGTAATTGTTATTCAATACATTATTATTTGGATGGGTATAATAATGATGTGTAATTGATGTAAATAATAAATATAACATGATAATGATTCTGTATATATGATATACCATCCAATTATATATTATTTTAATATCAAAATAATGATATTGTCGCTCTTGTATACGTACGGATTACTGTCTCCACAAACGCGATGAGATTCATTCCTCATTGTATCCATTCAATAATAAGTTTCATTAGATGATTTAAAATAATGTTGAAAGACTTAATATCATTCTTAATATGAATAAGATACATCCTATCCATAACAAACATTACTTACGTAACAAATCATATAAATTAAAATGAATCAGTTAACACCCGAAACGACGATAATACTAAGATATTATTAACAAAGCAATGTTAAAAGATCATATATAATATCATATTAATATATATCATTATAGTATAATTTAATAACAATTTTTTCACCATTATACCAGAGTTTAACCTACCCACGGCCAAGGAAAGTACAAGTTAAGGGTTAATTTCACAATCTCTTCATTATCTGAGGTTGTTATATGTAATTATCTACTGGGACCTCTTTACCATCCACATCCATTCTTCTTAAAAATGTATTTCAAAACATTTTTACTATTTACTGAACAATGGTTTGACGTCATTTATACCCTTATTTTACCTTATATGTTTTGAAAGGAATCTTTTCTTCATTTTCCAAACGAGGTACTTTTTGACCTTTTCGGAAAATTTAAGGTAAGAATGTTTTTTTTAACTTATATAGAGGGTGTGGCTATTTGTCACCATTAAAACATCATTGAAGCTTCCCTTATAATATTATAAGAATATTTTCATATAAATTTTTCTTAAATGATTTCAAAATATAAAGAGATATTTCTCTAAAAAGGTTTTGATTTCATCTATGTCAACATCTTTTGATGGATTTTAAGCTTATTTGAAGTTGATTTATTATGATACAAATCTTCTATATTGTATTGAAGTTTCTGTGATATGTTTGACTGTGGATGTGTTATTTTTACATCATTCATGGTTTATGGATAAATTATTGACATTTCGTATGCTTGTTTTAATATTAATGTTTATGTTATGTTTAAACCTTTTCATATGATGAATGCATTAGACTTAGTAGGTGATGGGTGGATCCTGCTATAGCTCCTCTATGCATCAGTTGGTCTCATGAGACAAACTAATGTCTTGGCACAAGGACTTGACAAAATATTATTTGTAGTCTTGGAATAAGGCCTCGACTATGTGGTTATGAAAGTCTGGCATTATGCATTCCATCATTATGAAAGTGGTTATTGATATTTCATGTGATTATTCAACTAGTAGAATATACATATGTGTAATTAAATGGAATTATTTTGATTTATATTTTCCATATTATGATGAAGTTTTTGTTGAAAAGGATGTTGTTTTAGTTTTATACATTGCCTTAAATGTTTATGCTTATTTTTTAAAGTTTTTGCTATATTGATATCCTTACTGATCATTTGAGCTCACCCCTTTCTATGCTTTATTTTTTCCAGGATACGAAGAAGTATATTATGACTGACTTGTAGGGATATTATATGGGATCTATATGTTTCCCATGGAAACAATGTTGTTGTAGTTTTCTATTTTATGATATAGTGTAAACCTTATGAATGTATCTAGTACTTAAAAGGTTGTTAAACTAATCGGTCTTTTGAGCCTGATATTTTATGATCATGCCAATTATATGTAATAATGCACTGACTCTAGGTAACTGGGGTTGGGGCGTTACAACCCAAGTGAGACTGGGATTTATCACCTACCACAGGACTACATGAAGTCTCCAGTTAGTCTGACTCATTATTTTTAGTTAAATGATTTTACTGATCAATAATAAGTTGATTTGGGATATTATGTTTTATCAAATGGATATCCTTAGTATAGGAAACTGATTTGGTAATTAAGTGATAAATGTTATTTTTGAATACGTTCACTCTGTTGAGAACACTATATGCCTATGGAAAATAGAATACTATGAGATTTAATTTTAGGAGTAATGGTGTATTTTTATTTTGGAAGAATCTATGTTTTTATAGAGATTCAGGTTATTAATAGAAATTATTAACCTATCATAGAGAATATGTGATTTTGTTCATTACACTTTAGTATGAGACTTTAAGAGTAGTTGATGTTATTTGGAGATAAATGTTAAGATTTACTATGAAATACTATATGATTAAATTCTTCTGAGTTTTGGGTTTCAATCTTAGTTCGGATTATATTGAAGGATTTTAAGGACAATTGTTTATTGAATGGTCTTTATTGAACATTGGGTATTGTTTGTTTAATTTTGGAAATTAAGATTAGTATTTTTTTTCCTATAAAGTATTATCCATTTTGTGGATCATCTGATCTTGTACTAACCATTTTGGTTTTGGTTAATCTCTTAAGATAATAGAAATATATAGTTCATCCTTTGTGGATTATGTGATTCTATAGAAGTTGATTCTAGCACTTTAGGAGTGACCAAGTCCTCTTGAATACTCATTGTTTGGAGAAAAGATGAGTTAGTGGTAGAAATTTATTAAATGATGAAACTATACTAGAAAAGTAAGTATATCTCTTTATGTTCTTGTCAATCTCATAAATAAATTCCTCAAATTTATAAAATGGAACATAAAACAAAAAATGTTGTCTGTTAAATTTTCCTACTGGGAAACTAATGACCTCTTAACCCATCACAAGTTTGTGGTTTTCTTGTTGTTAACTTTCTCCTGGTCATGTTTTCTATTACTCTCCATCATAACTTGAAACTTATTTTATCTTCCATATCCATGTTTACCTACATGTAATCCTAGTACAGGTTATCTCAAGTGACCTTTGTACTTCTCTTTCTTTCTTTTAAAGTGATAGTTTTATTGAATATTTTTCTAATGTGGGACTTTCAATGAATATCACAAGCCCAATTTTAAATTTAGAGGATGAAATTTTCAAAAGGGTGGAATAATATAACACCCCCAATATTTCATAGTAAGTTATTTTCTTTAAAGTAATTCAATAGCTTGCGTTACATGCAACATCGAGTTCGAGCGCACCACGAATTACCAAACTTGTCATTCAAACAACGGTTAGGAATAGTATTATCTTAATTTTGAATTTTATATACTCCATATAATTTTAAGATCCATATTATGTGTTTCTTAGACATTATATAAGAACAAATTTATTTTTTCAGATAAAAGAAGTATTTTTAAAAAAAATGCAATTTTAACGCCTTTTAATGGTGAACCCTTTTTATATCAAATATTTGACACTTTTATATATTCAATTTGACAAAATAAACTTCTTATTTAGAATTGGGGCACAAAAATTTAGTTTAGATAAATATTTTGTGCTTTTCTGATAACTTTCATATTTTGATGAATAGTGAAAATAGTAAATTTTAATTGAAAAAAAAACCTTTTTTAATCAAAATAATTTATTGTGTTAAATTATACATTTGAATGATTTTGAATTATAAATATATTATATTTTTATCATTTAATCCAATGTTGGTCATTGGAAGTAATTTTACATTTAAATTAGATATAAATATATATCAATCTTCTAATAGTTTTTACTTCTCAAAAACCCACTTTCTGGTTTTGACATAGGGAAAAAAATTAAATAAATTAATACAACTTCTATGTTTGGAATTTGGTAAAATATAATTCATTTTTGAATTTGGAATATCAAAATTATCTTTGGGTGAATATTTGGTATTTTTCTAAAAACTTTCAATTTTTGATGAATAGTGAAAAACATTGTGTTACTGTTTAAAGCCGACTTTTTATTTAAATAATTATTTTTAATTTAAATTTATTTTAAATTAAAAATAGATACATAGTACCTATATTATTCCAATTTAATTCATTGAATTCGTTTTATAATAATATTAGATATATAAAATTCTATTGAACTTTTTATCGTCTTTTACCCACCTTCTAGGAAAATTTTCAAATTTGCATAAAACATAATTTTACCGCATCTGTGAATTTAATTTCAAAAATCTGAGAGACACAGTTGACATCAATAAGTAAAATTTGGTTCAATAGGATGAAAATAATTTTTTTGAATAGTAACTTTGGAATTTTATTTACCACGATTAAAACTAAATAGGGTAAGTAAAGGTAAAAATGATATTATAATTACCCCAACACATGTCCTAATTCTATTGGATAAGTGTATTTCGACCAAAATAAAACTTAGGAATAAAATATGATCCTTTTTGATCCACTTGTATTATATTAGGACATTTATTATTATTTTATTTAAAGAATAGTTAGAAGTGATAAATTCAAAGTTTAATAAATAAAACATTTTTAATATAGGGATACACATAAGATAAATTAGAATATAAATATTAATTATAAAGATAAAAATATTTAATACATAATTTTATTTTATTTATAATTTTTAGATAATAAATAATTAAATTTATTTATGACACAATGATGATCCAGTAATTACCTTATTAGTGAAATACTAAAATAATTAATCTTATAAATATTAAAATAAATGTAAATTGAAACTTTTGATTCATTACAATAATTTTATAGGTTAATATTAATTTTTAGGGTTTATTTAATGTATTTTTTTTAAGTAATAATGTTTTTTGACTTTCACAAAAAACAAATACTAAATAGTGTCAAAATTGACATAAATGAGTTTTTAAAAAAAAAACTTTATTATTCAATGATATAATATTACTAAAAATATAAGGTTTCACTAAAGGACTTATATAATTATAGATATGTAATTAATGAACCACTTTAGGTTTTCTTGTCATTTTATAGTAATTTTATTAACTATGTATTATAATAATACAAGAAGACGTGGTAAAAGTTAAACTATTTAACTAAGAGTTAAAACTAAAATATAAGGTTAATATAGTGACCTAAACTCGTCAAAAACTTATTGGTTGAGTATATTTAGAACCATCCTCACCTTATCCTCAAAACAAATCCATTTTTATCCATTATAAACCGAAAAATATTTTATAATAAAATAATATTTCGAGCTTTTCCTAAAGTGACCCTCACCTCTCTTATAAATGGGTACTTCCCCTTCTCTTAATTTCACACCTCCAAAGCCATTTTTCTTGGCCAAACCCTGCTCAAATATCCTCTAAACTACCATAAATTTAATCTATAGGCCTTACTTTGATCATTAATCCAACCAAAGGATCCTTTTTTGTCAAATCAAAAGGAAGCATCCGAAGAAGAGGTAATAATTTCACCACCTCTTTCAAAGTTCTTTTTTTCTTCCAATTACCCTTTCTTTGTAGTTTCCATACCAAAATAATAACTCTAGTACCTTATACATACTTTGATGTTATTATAAATATGTTATAACCATATTCATTATTCTATCCATCCTACGAATGACAATGACACCATACGTGCGTACGTAAGGCTTACCATCTCCACATCGTGGTGTAGTTTGTTATTCAACACTTTATTATTTGGATTGGTATAATAATGAGTATAATTGATGTAAATAATAAATATAACATGTTAATGATTCTGTATGTATTATATACCATCCAATTACATACAATTTCACAATAAATAGAATAATATTGTCAATCGTGCGTATGTAGAGATTACAGTCTCCACGAAAGTGATGAGATTCATTTCCCATCGTAACCATTCAAGAATAATTTTCATTTTATGATTTAAAATAATGTTTAAGAACTTAATATAATTCTGGATATGAATAAAATATGTCACAGCCACCTCTTTTACATTAATTATTTTATCAATTTTTCTTGGTATCAGGGAGTCTGGGTGAAACCTAACTTAAATTTTTGAATTCTTATTTAGAAACACACTTTTTGGCTTGTATGGCATTCAGCGCGCCGCTGTTGAAACCGTGCGACCTTACTTGGGTCACCATGTGGCCTCGATCAGTTCTCTGCATGCCTGCTTGGCATGAAAATAATTAAATAAAAATAATTATTGATAAAGAAATAAAATTTAATTAGATGAATAAGGTAGTTAGCACAAAATAAAATGGGAAGAATAAAATTAATTACAAGTTCTAATAATAATAATAATAATAATAATAAGATTTTTGTTATTATTATTATTATTTTTATTAATGTTTTAATAATTTATTAAGAATATTATTAAAATTATTATTATTGTTTTAGTTTTATTATTATTATTATTATTACTAATATTATTAATTGTTCTACTCTTTAGTTTTAGTTTTATTTTATTTATTTATTTATTCTTTTTTTTGGTAGGGTTTTCCTTCTTTTTTTTTTGTGCGCTGCGACCTGGACTTCCCCTTTCCCCTCCTCTCTTCACATCATGCTGCCTTTGTCGGCCTTCACCTCAGTAGGTGCTGTCGTGACTCCCTCCTACCCATCTTGTGGCGCTGCCCCCCCCCCCCCCTTGTTCCCTCAGCCTCTCGTCGCGTGCCCAGCTCCTAGAACTAGCCGCCGACCCTTCTCCCCATCACCCTATCGTGTGAACCATTCCCGTCGCACCTTGACCCACTCAGACCTACACAAACACCCCCGACCGGTCTCCCCTATGCACCGCGGCCTTCCTCCTTGGTCGGACTCCTTTTGGCGCACTGTTGTTCGATGGCACCAGCTCAATCCCTCCGCACCACTGGTTTACCTCCCTCCCTCTCGTCTGGCTGATGCCTTGCCTCCCTCTTTTCAGACCTATTTTCTTCACCTCAACGTTCAGCCGCCTTCAGCGGTTTTCTTTCAGTCACGTGCCACCCCTTCTGAACCCTCTTAGCATCACCGCCTCTCCCACTCTACACAGGGTAAAACCTCATCCTCGTACCTAGGGTTTTGATCCTTGTTTATGTGGGGTTTTTTTGGTTTTAGTTCTTGTTTTATGGTTTAATCTAGGTTTTATGTGGTGTGAATTGCACACGATTGAAGTTTTTCACCGAGTTTTTGGGTTTTCAACACCCGAGGTAGGTGGTTTTGTGTTTAAACAATATTTAATGAATTAATTTTCTAGCTTAGTTAATTTATGATGTTCTTTGATTAATTATTTTGGGTGTGAATTTGGTTTTCTTGAAGTTTTTCTTATGTTAATTTTTTTTTTGTTAGTATGTTTATATGGGTGGGTGCGTTCATTGGCTAAAATCTTATCTTTAGTCAATTGTTAGTGTTTTATAATATGTGCAGTTATCTTTTCATTTGTAAAAGTGGTGTTAATTACGTTTCCGACATATCGTTATATGTGCTTGGTCATAAGTGAAGGTGTTGTGTTGGTTGAGTAGGTTGTTTCTGTGAAAACCTTTGTTGAGATGTCTCTTAGTGTTTAATAAATTTTGTGTTTGTTTTTGTGAAAACGTGCAAGGTGCGCAGTTTATGTTCTGGTGTAGCTTTCATGTGCATTTTGTCCAATGGGAATTTGAGTGGATCTTTGGTGTTTAAAGTAATGCCTTATCTTTTAGATTTACTTAATAAAATTTTTAGTGTTTTTTTTAAACGATAAAATGTTTTTTTAACAGTGTGGTTGGGTCATTAATTGATGTAAGTGGTGTAGGTTGTGTTCTTGATGTGGCATCAGGTATGTTTGGTCAGGGAGGAGGTTTGAGT
Organism: Viscum album; assembly: GCA_963277665.1. Lineage (NCBI taxonomy): Eukaryota > Viridiplantae > Streptophyta > Magnoliopsida > Santalales > Viscaceae > Viscum > Viscum album. The sequence continues at coordinate 485,864,540 of OY728155.1, forward strand.
TGGTTTTTCATGTTAAAGTTTTGTTATGTTTCTTTTTAAAGAATTTTTTTACAAAGAATTTAATATGATTTAATAAAATTATTAATGAAAAAAATTTAATATGTTTTTCATAAACAATTTTTAGCAATGCAGAAATTGTTTTAATTGAGCTGGGTAAAGTATTTTGTCGTGCGTACTTTGTCAAATGGTTTTCTTTGTGTGTGAAAGTGTGGTGTTGGGTTTATGTAACACCCTGGTTGTAACACCCCAAGTTTTTCGAAAAATAAATAGAAATTCATGGAACTTTTTTTAAGTATATATTTTTAACTAGCCTTTAAAACATAACTTTTCCACTTCTATGTTTTGAATTTCAAGAAACTCGCATCTCCAATTGTGTTCAGTATGTTATTTTGAGTCTATTAAAACCAACTTGTTTTTTTGTTGAATAGTAACAAACTCTTCTGAATAGTAATATGAATAGTAATATGACCCTAATGAATAGTAAATTTTATTTATATTTTATTTACTTAAGGCTTTAATATAATAACATCTTGGTTGATTTTTCATTGTGATATAGAAGTAGTTACGGAATTAGAATTGTTAATTTTTGAATTAAGTATTATTTTATTTAAAAATTAAATTAATAATATTTATAAAATTATTTTCAAAAAATGGACTTCATTTTTAAAATCTACTCGTTGATAAATGGTTAGGGTGAATTTTGGGAATTTTTCTAAAACAGATGATTTTTTGGTGAATAGTAAAAAATACAGTTTTTAGTTTCGGTGTGTTAATGACATCATTAATGATATAATAATGATGTCATAAATATGGTCAACTTTTTTATAGTTAAATAATATGTGAGGTGTCCCAAGTGTCTTATACCATGGGAAAATACCATGGGCAAGCCCATGGTTTTGAAAATACCACCCATGAGGTGTGCCTTGTAGATTATTAAATTAATCCCTCACTCTTCCTATAAATACCAACTCTTCCCTTCATTGAATTCTTTCCCAATTCTCCATCAACAAATCTCTAGCCTCCTTACCTTCATATTAGTCCTCCCATGGTTTCCTCAAGCCCCCAAGGTCCCAACCTTCAAGTTCTAAGGGTTACTCTACAAGTTAAGAAATTTCTCAATTTCTTTCTTTTTCCATTCAAGTTCTCTTTTACGTGGTATATCTTTCAAGTTTCCATACCATGTTAATATTTCCTACTTATTCTTGATCTATTATGTATTATGATTCATTTATAAATTTTATCATTTTTATGTAAAATTACTCATCATTATTCTTCTCCTCTCCCACTTATTTAAGGAATAAAAATATTGTCTATTATGTGTCGAATTACCGACATCGTGGACGATGTGATTTCAATTTCCATTAATTTATTCAATTCTGGTAATGAAACCGTTTATATGGTTGAACCAGGTTATAATATATGTTTTATGACTCACCCATGGTTCTGTAATTATTTTGTACTCATGGTTCTAATTTATAAGACAAAACAAGGTTGATATTATCAAAGAACCACTAAAATGATCTAAACGAACATCATTAATGTTTTAACTTATGAATCATCCTCATATTAAACATCAAAATGATAAATGGTATAAATTATGGTACTGAAAATATGTAAATACATTACCATTCCAATTCTAGAATTTCATTTCTAATCGACAAGAACATCCACCATGAACCAATCATGGAAATCATGTAAAGAACTCACCCAAAAACAGTGCAAGGAGCAAAATACTAACAATTAAAGGTTGAAATGATGTTATGAAATGATAATATAAGATTTTATAAACATGAAAATGTTTCTGTAAAATACTAATAACACTCTTCTAACCATTATAAAAGAAGTTTAAACAAGTTTTAAATAAGACAAGCCTGAGGTAATGGAATTCTTAACCCGATTTCTATTCTTTGGGTTAACCTTCTACTTCATTATTTATGTGCTATATAAATTTTTTGTGTGATGGGTTCTATTTATATTATGTTTTATTATGTGTATTTACAGTACATATACATACTCCATCCACTCTATTAAGTATATCTTCAATTTTATGATATTTATAAGGGGATTTTCTTTAAAAATCCTATTTTTAAATTCGGTTTTACAAAATTTTAAATCAATTTTTTTATGGAATTATTCATGTTGTTTGATTATGTTTTGGTTCTTGGGAATTATTTATGATGAATGTTGGGACCTATATCTCCCTCCAATGTATTGGGTATATGTATTTTGGAGGTCGGTCGTATGGTTACTCCAAGTGTAATTGTGATGGTTACACAAAGTAAGGTAGTCGTGAGGGTTACAGATTAAAAGGTAGCCAAGAATGGTTACAATATTATGAAAGTAATTCCCCAAGATACCTTTATTATTATATTTATGTTCTCATGTTTTTGTGGATCTTGTGTAAATCTTATGTTACACGAAGTAAGTATATATGGGTGACAAGCATGTCTTTTGAATATGTTTTCATACGTTACGAGTATTCATGGACTAATGTGCTCTTTCCTTATTGTTCATCCCTTACTGAGCTTTTGTGCTCATCCTAAGTTTTTAAATGATTTTCACAGGTTAATGGATGTGTAAGACAAGGAAGGAAGCCATGTTAAAGGTTAAATAATTTTCAAGGAGTCTTGTTTTAAGTTTCAATGTTTTATATTTTGAAAAAAATGGAAACTGTTTTTATGGTATCCACTCTATAATAATGTGTAATGTTATGAATGTATTGTCCTAATTCTCTAAAGATGTAAACTTGAAAATATCCTCAATGTAAAAGGAAGTTTTTTCTTGACTAAATTCAAGATTATGTATGTAATAAGGTCGGGTCCTTATACTAGTTGTTTTATTTGTCTGAGTTTGACATGAAATGTGAAATTGGAACATCTTGAGCACAAAAGGGGAAGCCTGGGTACTAGGTGGGCAGACTAGATCTAGCGTGCTAATGATACGGAAGCGTATCTGGCCCAGTTTCACTTAGATGGTTTGATGATTAAAACACTAACTAAACATTTGATGATTATTGGAGACCACTAGGTTATGGATGTGTTTCCCTACTAGTAGCTCATGCACAAGAACATATTTTGTTATGTTTCCTATACTACTGCTCACCAATACACAATTTTCTAGGGTCCCATTCTTCTTGATAGTACCTATAGGGCCTCCCCCACTTTTAGAGCTCCTGGATTACTATACACTCACTGTTGGCATGTGGTGTAGCATTTGGGTTCTCTTGAAGGTTTGAGTTTTCTTAACTACAAGCGTGTTTTATTTTTATTAAAGTTGTTTTCATTGAAATTTATTTCTTTATAGAAACTATTCTTTCAAAGTTTTTCAAGCTTTGGTGTCCTTTATTTTATTAAGCCTGCAAATGTTTTTTTCATTTAATGTTTACACGTGGAACCTTTTTGTTGGGTGATTTCCTACTGGGATTTTGGCTCACTCCCTACATACACCTTTGGGTGTATGTAGACTTTGTTTATTGTGTGTTCCAGGTTGTGACATCATGATCAACAATGGTGGTTTTGGTCGTTGATGGTCTTCCCATGCAGGTTGGTGTTGAGGCATGTGGATACTGCCCCACTCTGGTCATTTGGAGGTTTGAGTTGGAGTTTTAGTTTCTTTTGTCTTCATTTATTTTTGGATGTTGGTTCTAGTTGTAAACCTTTAAATTTGATTTTAGTTTGGTTGTCTGTTTTTTTTTTCAGTTTTGGTTTGTTTATCTTATCAGTTATTTTGTGTTTAATATTTTGAGTAAATCTTTCCCATGTGCTAGTTTTGATACACGGGCACTTGTGCCAGCCTGTGGGGATCGGGAACGCCCTTCAGGCCATGTCGTGGATTAGGTTGGGTGCCGAGTCGGATGGTGACCCGGATTGGTTCGTGACAAAATACATCCTATCCATAACAACCATGACTTACATAACAAAACATATAAAGTAAAACGAATTAGTTAACACCTGAAACAATGATACTACTGAAATATTATTAACAAAGTAATATTAGAAGATCATATATGATATCATATTTATTTACGTGGTTATTGTATAATTAAATAAAAATGATTTAACTATTATACAGGAGGTTAACGTACCCTCTACTAAGGAAAAGTACAAGGTAAGGTGTTTTCATCTCACTTTTATTCCTGTGAGATTCATGCTATATTGCCACTATTTACTTTTGTGTGTTGTATGTACTTCCCATGATTGTATTATTTTTGTAATATACTTTAATTTATGGGTATTTACATCTTCATTGTTTGATCCTTCTTTCATGGCGTGTATTTTTAGTTAGTTACCAAATCCGTAAGGGAATTTCTAATTTTGATTTCCACTCATTGGGTTTTACGCAAACATCATTGATTATTTTACTCCAAGATTATATGTTAAAACATTATTTATTTATTTATGTATTAATTTATACTCTCCTTTTTTTGGATATACTTTTTATACACATAACCACTCCATTGATAAATTCTCAAGTCATTGATATAAACTTGATACGACTAATCTTAACTCAATTTCCATTCATTGAGTAAAACATCCAAGTCATTGGTGTTGTTTTTACAAGAATATGTGTGAATGTAATCTGATTAATTTAGACCAAATATCCAATAATATTGAGTGTATTTATATTTTTCACACACATTTATGTAATTTATTTATCCTTAACCTAAATATATAGTCTTTATAAGGGATTTCATCTCAATTTACATTCCATTGATACTTCTTTGTTGTTATGCACCAATTCACTTTTATATGGTGTACATACTGTACATTGACATAGTATATCATGAATCCCTTTATTCTCAAGATATTATAAAGTTTTTATTACCTAAATTATATGTATTCAAGCATCTCTCATTTGGTTAAGAACTCTAAATAAAATATCATTTTAAATGTTTTAAAGATTTATTCTTCTAAATCTTTCTCATTAATGTCCATGTTTTAAAAATAGTGTTAAGGATTTATTTATATGGACATAAATGTTTTAAAATTAAAATTATTTTTAAACGTTTCAAAGTGGTATGGGATACTTTGATACAGAAATCTATTTTTAACAGCTTCTTGATAAATAGCGATACATTTAAATGTTTTCAAGAAAAAGGGGATATTTCTCTCAAATAGTTTTACATATTATTTTCATCTATGTCAATATCCTTAATAATTCTTGATTCTGGTTGATTTATTTTAATAAAATCTTCCATGTTTTATTGGATGAGTTATTTTTTACTATAGATGTTCTATTTTTATATCATTCATGGTGTGTGGTTAAAATATTGACATTTTGTATGCTAGTTTTAATACGAATGTTTAGATTATGTTTCAAAATTTTCATATGAGGAATGAATTGGACTTAGTATGTGATGGTTGGAGCCCAGTATAGCTCCTTGATTCATCAGTAGGTCTCATGAGACAAACTAGTGTCTTGGCACAAGGCCTTGACAAAATCTTATTTGTAGTCTTAGCACGAGGCATTTACTATGTGGTTATGATGTCCGGCATTATGCATTCCATCATTATGAAATTATTTATTGATATTACATGTGATTATTTGACTAGTAGAATATCCATGTGAATAATTAAATGGAATTATTTGATTTATATTTTCCATATTATACTAGATTTTATGTTTAAAAGGCTTTTGTTTTAGTCTTATACATTGCCTTAAATGTTTATGCTTATCTAAGACAGTTTCCGATATATTGGTATTCTTACTGAGCTTCTGATCTCACCCCTTTCTTATGTTTTATTTTTAAGAGTATGTGAAGAACTATATTATGATTAACCTGTAGAGATAGGACAAAGGATATGAGTGGGTTTAGAGGAAACACAATGTGTTTTTTTATTTCATAATGTAATGTAAAACTTGTGTATGTATCTAGTAATTCCAAGGCTATTAAACTAATCGGTTTTTTGAGACTTGATCTCTTGTGATCATGAAAATTTTATGTAATAATGCACCGACTCTAGGTAAATAGGGTTGGGGTGTTACACCATTAGTATGATTCATTAGATAAAAGTTAATGATTCTCGTTTTAGGTTAATTTTGGTGGTTTTTCAAATGCTATAAACTCATTTTGTTTTATCATTTAGTATGATTAGTATAAGTAATTTCCTGAAAATAAAAAGATTTATAAAATAAAATTTAAATTAGTTTTTAAACCATTTAATGGTCTTATTAACATCCTTGAAGTTTTTTAAGTAAAATGAAAGTGCATTACCCATGATGTTGGTAAATTGACACATCACAGGCGACAATTTCATTTTTAAGATAAAAGAGAGAGGGGGTATCTCAATGTTGTATATTCTATAAACATGATATATTACATTATATTAAAGTTACTGGAGTTATCATTCCATTTTTATTAAGGTAGGTGAGGATATAATAAGAAAATAAATTGAAATTGAAAGGGAAATAAAATAAAAAGTGAGAGGATTTACCTCTTGAATTCTCCTCTTGAGATCCTCTTCAAGGCACCTAGGATTGGCCTTTTGATGAAATCAAGATATCTTGGAAGTTGGGTAGGGTCTAGGGAAGATTATTTGGAGTAATATAAAAAATTATCAAATCTTGAGAGGTGTGGGTAGAAGAGGGTGTGAGGGGTGGTATTTATAGTGAAGGGGAGGGGTCTTTTCTTATTATTTTAATCATTAGTTTATAATTTTAATCAAGATAAGAAATAGTGAGTATTATTGTGACTAAATACTATAATTAGTTCATTTTAGTTCAAACCAATTTACATTTACATCATCCATTACTCAAGCATGAAGTATAGATTCATTTATTTATCATATTTCGTAAATTATTGAATTTCACTGTTCACTAAAAATTAAAGTACATCAGAAAAATCCCAAAAATTTATCCTAACAATATTTTGATGTGTAGAATTCGAAAATGGACTCCATTTTATAATAATAATTTTCTAAATATTTGAAATTTAATTTTTAAATAAAATCATTTTTTACTTGAAAAATACAGATTTTAAATTTAAAACTGATTTTATAATACTTTAAAAAATTAATTGAGGTCTCATAAAATTATCCTAAAATCATAGGATAACAAGATATTTATTTAGGAATAAATTTTGTAAAAATGAATTTTATTTTAAATAAATTTATTAATTTAAAATTGTAATTAAATATTTATTACTCACAAAAATACCAACACTTAGTTATTAATTTTTAAAACATTCCCTCTTATTTATAAGGTGCCTAAATTTTATTTATACTTTCATGGGTAAGGTTACTATTAATTTGTCTAGTTTACAATTCATAAGGTACATATTACTATTCATAACGGTAACATTACTACTCATAAAGGTAAATTACTATTCACAAAAAAAATAAGTTTGTCCTATTAGACTCTAAATATCTTATTGATCGTAACCGTGCATATTGGATTTTCAAAATTCAAATCACAGAAGTCAAAAAATTATGTTTAACAGCTAGGATATAAAGGTCACATATTGTTTAGTAATTCATTTAATCATGATGTGGCATTGTGTTTCCTAATGTGATTTTTTTATAATAATGGAGTTTCCATTGATAAAACATTGGGTTGTTACATTCTTCCCCTTTATAAAATTTCACCCTCAAAATTTCATTTTACTTCTTAGTTTGAAAATAGGTGTGGGTACATCTTCTTCATTGCTTCCTCTATTTCTCATGTATCCACTTTGTACTTATGGTTCCTCCATAGTATTTTGATCATGTGAGTAGTCTTGTTGCATAGAACTTTATCTCTACGGTCCAAGATCTTCACTGGATGCTCCTCGTAAGAAAGATAATTCTCCAACTATAACACCTTTGAAGATAGTACATGGGAAGGATCTGGTATATGCTTCCTTAATAGGGATATGTGGAATACATTGTGTACTTTATACATGGTAGGTGGAAGTTCTAGTCAACAGGCCACAGCTCCGACACAAACAAGAATCTCGAAGGGGCCGATGTACCTGGGAATTAGCTTTACTTTCTTCTCAAATCTCATGACCATCTTCCATGGAGATATTTGGAGGAATTCGGTGTACCAAACCTTAAACTCAAGGTTCCATCAATGATTTTCTTCATAACTCTTATATCAACTTTGGGCTTCCTTGATGTGCTTCTGAATGGTTTTAACCTTTTCCACCATTTATTTGACCATTTCATGTCCTAGTAGCTTACATTCACAAACATCATCCCAACATGGTGGTGTTCTACACCTTTTCTAATAAAGGGATTCATATAGATCCATTTGGATGGTGAAGTGTAAACTATTGTTGTAAGAGAACTCAACCAAAGGCAGATGTTGGTCCCATCCTTCTTTGAAGTCCATATAACACACTCTCTATAGGTTTCGAGTGTAGTGGAATCACATGATGGGCATGTACCCAAATTTGAAAATTTCCATGATCGATGATTAATCTGGGATCAATACGGAGATAAATTCTAGTATCCATAGAATTGAATCAAATATAAAAGACAAAGGAAAGAACTTAGAACCGAGAAGAGTGGATCGACATATTTTTTTTATAATTAATTTAATTAAATTAAAGAATTACGTCCAAGGTGATTTTTTCTTCATTGATGCATTTGGCCACAGGTCTGAGGTGCGGCTTCATTACAATGTAGAATCCAAGGATAAGAATCCTCTAGAAGTGATCCACACGTGCTCCACGTATCTTCAGACATCACCAAAGGAGTCTCTAGGTGCTAGCGTGGAAGATCATTGTGCTTATGATGTTAGCCTTTGATTTCCTTGAAAATCACTTCCAAATTGTTCGCCTAGATTCGGTGGAGAAGGATCCCTCTCGTTCTTGAGAGAATTCTTGGAGAGGGAATAGTTATCTAGGCTCGAGATCTTTTCTACAAGGATGTTGTACAAAACCATTGGTTGGTCGGTGGAATAACCCATTGGATAATTTAGAGAATAATAACATAACAAGGAATTTAATTCACTAGGTAATAATAAATAATTAGCACAGGTGCCATTACTTAATTTATTATTCTATGTGAAACCCCATGTCAAATAATAATAGCAATGCTATTATTTCCATGACATGTGCATAACTTGCGTGTTATATTTAAATATTATTTAACCAAATATTATTTAATATTATTTCTCACCAGACCCATAAATTGGTCCACCAACCCTCCTCAATATTTCATGGGACTTGAATAATGACTATTTATTTATAAAATAAATATAACTACATTATTAACTGATAAATAAATATTATTTCTGCAATATATTCTCTCGAATAACTAGTGACGAAATAAATGTGATCAGGAATACTTAAATAATTATTAAACCACAATTGGGAATAATATTTATTCAACTTGTTAAATAAATAAATTATTTAACTAACATATTGGTTACACTTAGTGTGTGACCCTCTAGACCTCTTTCTCATTAGCATTAGGTGGGATTTCCTAAATTCTAAGATTAATTTCTAGTAATGGGTTAAGGAACTCAAGAGAAATAAGTTGATGTCAAAATGACATGTCACCTCATACGAATGCTTACTGTGTAATATGATCCATTTGTCCCACTATCTCTAATCAAGAGGGTTGCATGCAAGTGCCATCGACCCATGTGCATGATTTCTCATTCTTTGAATTCCCAGAATTGAACTTTCCCATAGAACACCATGGCCATGGATTTAGTTGGGCTATATCATTTCCATAAAAGTGCCTGAGATATCTACTTTCGTAGAAGTGACAAATCATTTCTCACATTATTCATTAATGCAGTATTACTCTTGACGCACCCAACATATCCTACCTCATTGTGAACATATATCATCATGAGTTTCGTCAATATATATAATTGTGTGATTCATAATACCCATTAATAATAATCTTAAAGTTTAAGGACCAATACACACGTCCGTATATAGGAACATCCAATGACACTTATGGATGTGGATTTCCTATTAGAGGGTATTTTTCTCATAATATCCTCATGGATATTACCAAGGGAGAACACCATGAGAAGGTTCCTAAAATTTACATGAGTCTCCACCCCTAATATCCTATATCATTTGTTTCCCTTTAAATGATATCACCTAACCATATAACATATATTCAAGAATAGTGTCATGGTACTTTTGGGTTCTCATCGTAGTCGGGATCCTCTATAACCTTTTAGTTTGATAGTTATTCTTAGGATATTATCACATAATATGTCATGCATAAGAATAATCATGATGTGATAAAGAGTTTATTAATATTCATCCAATGAATACAGGTTTATCATTAAGTAAAATGAATTTCGTTTCTAGGTCACCAACTCCAACAAACTCCCATGTGCACTGGAGCCAACTTCTAAAAACCTTCAGTCTACTAGCTCTCACATGATATTTATGCTTCTACTGAGATAGGCCTTTAGTCAAGGGATCCACCATGTTATATTATATGGATACTCTACTCATAACAACTTCATCCCTTAAATATAAATCCCTCAAAAGATGATACTTTTGGAGTATGTTCTTTGTACATTGATGTGACCTTAGCTCTTTTCCAAGATCCACCACTACAGTATTATCATAATACAATGTAATGTGATACTTACTACTAGGTACCACATCAAGCTCCTAGACAAAGCTCTGAATCTAGAATAATTCCTTGGATGCATCAGAAGCTACTATATCTCTGGACTCTACTTTAGAATCACTGACAATGGGATGCTTTAAACTCTTCACAACTCCTCCTTTGTGATAAAAAAACATATCCTGATTGCAAATTCAGATCATTCTAATATTTCTTAAAACTAGAAACAACATATCCTATGATGACATGCTCATCATCTCCTCCATACACCGAAAACATATCCTTAGTTATTCTCAGATACTTAAGGATGGTCTTGACAGCAGTCCAATTTTGTTCTCCTAGATCTTCTTGATATCTTCCTTCCATCCTCAGTACATAGGAAACATCAAGTTTGGTACAAAACATGGCATACATGATAGATCATATCACTGAAGCATATGGATTATTACTCATCCTATCTTTCTAATGTTGTGTATGGGACACATTTTCTTAGAAATATGTATGCCATGTGACACTGGAACTAATCCCCTATTGTATTATTACATACTAAATATCTTTAGTATATGGTTAATGTATGTAATTTGACTTAGTCCAAGAAGCCTCTTGGATCTATCACGAATGATCTTGATCCCTAGAATGTAGGCTTATTTGACTAAGTCCTTTATGGAGAATAACTTTTTCAACCAGTCCTTGACTGACTGTAATATTGGTATGTCGTTTCCAATAAGCAATATGTCGTCAACATACACTACTAGGATAATAACTGCATTCCCATTAAATAGTTTGTAAACACATGGATCACATTCATTCTTAATGAAACTAAATTATCTTATGGATTCATAGAATCAAATGTTCCTTGACCTAGATGCTTGCATTAATCCATAAATGGATATCTGCAACTTTCATACCCTTTTAGCATCGCCTAGTGCCACAATCCCTTCTAGTTGTGTCATACAGACATCATCCAGAAGGGTCTTATTAAGGAATGCAGTTTTGACATCCATCTGCCAAATTTCATAGTCATGGAAAGATGTTATGGAACATATGATTCTTATAGATTTAAAATGTAAAATGGTAAAAAGGTTTCATCATAGTCAATTCCTTGATGTTGTTTAAAACCTTTATCCACTAGCCTTGCTTTATATGTACTAACTTGACCTTTCATGTCTAGTTTATTCTTGAATACCCATTTACACCCAAAAGTAATTACATCAATTGGCGTATTGACCAGAAACTAGACTTGGTTATGATACATGGAATTCATCTCAGAATTCATAAATTATATCTATTTTGCATCTTATGAGCTTTATACTACTTCCTTCTGTAATATAGGTTCATTATTTTCCATTAATAATGAGTCACTATCTTCGGTGACAAGGAAACCATATCTCTATGGTTCCCTTACCTCTCTTGTACACCTACACAGTATTTGTGTTTCAAGAACTACCACTTCCATGGGGACTTGTAGAACTTGTTCCTATACTAACTCTTGTGTATCTTGAGAATAAACTTCATTGAATTCAATCTTGCTCTCACTATCCTTTCTTAGGATGTGCTCCCTCTCAAGAAATATGGCATGTCTGGAAACAGTCACTTTCTTGTCTGAGGGGTTGTATAGGCAGTACCCCTTTATTTCCTTAGGATACCCTATAAAGATACACTTCATGCCCTAGGGTGCTAGTTTTTTTCCTGAGAAAGCCTTAAAAAATGCCTCACATCCCCATACACATGTATGAGACAAAGTGGGATTATTTCCACTCCATACCTTAAAGGGAATCCCATTTTCCACCTTAGTTGGTACTTGGTTTAATGTGTATGTTGTAGTTTGGAATGCATATCCCCAAAAGGATAATAGAAGATCTACATGACTCGTCATCGAACTTACCATGTCCAACAAGGTATGGTTCCTCCTTTAACTAACACCATTCCTATGCAGTGAATAATTTGGAGTGCATTGAGATAGAATCCTAAACTCACATAAAAGTTTGATTAAATCTTGGTTAAGATATTTTCCACCTTAATATGATTGAAGCTTATTTATGTTCTTAACATGCTGATTATCTACTTCATTATTGAACTCTTTGAATTTCTCAAAGGACTCAGACTTATACCTCATTAAGTAGACCTAGCCATATCTACTCAAGTCATCAGTAAAAGTAATGAAGTAAGAATATCCACCTCTAGCATCTACTAAAAATGGTCCACACATATCAGTGTGTACCAATCCTAGAAGAAATGTGGTCATTTCACCCTATCCAACAAATGGTGGTTTGGTCATTTTCCCTTATAAAAAAACATGAAATCTATCAAGATTTTTTAGCTCAGAAGAGTCTAAATACACATCTTGATAGAGATTTGTCAGGTGCTTCTTGTTTACATGACAAAGGCGGTGATGCCACAACTGGGTGTTGTACGAGTCATGTGAACTTGGTTTGTTATCAATTTCTAACACTTGGTTATCATAATTTAATACATACAAAACATTATTTAAATGTTTCATACCATAACATATATTGTCTTTATAAAAGTAACGACATTTATTTTTGAACTTGAAAATAAATCCATCTATATCTAAACTCAATACTGAAATTATGTTCTTCGTAACACTAGTTACATAATTAGCAGCCATGTGAAACTAAAATCATTTCCATAGGAAATGTGAGGTGGTAGTCACCAATAGAAAGAGTAGCCATCCTCACACCATTGGTAGCTCGCAGATCCACCTCTCCTATGGAAATTTTCCATAATATACTTGGTTCCTATATTTGAATATAGATGTGAGCACTAAAATCTATATATAATACCCAATATGTATAAATGGAAAGATTTAACTTGATAAATAATTCACCTTTGGATTCCCCTTGCCTCTAGGTGTAGTTCCTCTTACAATGTCCTGACTTGCCACATGAAAATTATACTGCCTCCTTTTCCTTGCCCTACCTCTGGATCTTATTCTTCTTGGTCAGATAGTTCTCAGAGGCTTTATATTGTTTATAAATCTTAGGATCATTTTCCATGTCCTTTATCTTCCTATTCACCATAAGTACTGTGGTTTTTTCATGCCCCATTTCATTATCCACTTGTTGAATCAAGGTAAGAATCTCTAATAGACTCTTCTCATTATTTCTCATGTTATAATTCACAATAACACTAAATAACGTTTTAGGTAGTGATGATAGTATGAGATCTGTATGTAACTCATCTGATAATTTAATCCCAAAGATATCTAAATTCTCAATGTATCTAATAATATTGACTACATGTGGTCCAACTAGCATAGACTCTCTAAGATTAGTAGCGAAGAAATCGTTGGAGATCGCATACCTCACCTATCTCACAGTATCTTTATAGAGATCCTGAAGGTGATACATCGTGAAATAAAAATCCATTTACTCATGTTTATTTAAGAGATCATTGGTCATGGATGATAGCATGAGGCACTAAGTACCTGTAGCATCATTTAGATGTTTCTCATAAATAGAGAGTTCCTCATCATTCACCTTATTTTCAAGCACAACTGGTAAAGTCACTTCCATCACATAAAGTTTTCTCTCATGGAGAAGGATAATCCGAAGGCCCCTTTGCCACTCATGGAAATTAGTTTCAGTGAGAAGGTTTTCCTTCTCAAGTATGGATCACAAGGATATGTTTTATGTCATTTTTATTGTTGTTTCTCAAAATTAATATGAACAGAGGTTTAGTACATTATCTTGATAAATATAGACAAGTAAATAAATTAATATTTATTAGTCTCCCAATATTTTTTCGAAACCCAATATCCCTCACCATTGGCTTCAGAATATACTATTGCTTGGATATTCCAGTTTCAAGGATCCATATTTCCCTTCACATTACCCCAACTAGGGTTGGTCAAGAAACTTAGAAAAATTAGGTAGGCATTCCAAATGCCAACTGCATTAACTCACTGCTCCTTGATCTATTGAGTGGACTCCCCAATCCTAAAATCCTTACTTTTATATTTCCTCAACCTTTTCCACTCAGTTACACTAGTCAACCCTAGATGTAATCTATGTTAATTCAACCCAAAACCTTAAATTAGAATTCCCTGATAATTTAAATTAACACAACTAGGGTTGTTCCAGCACATTGAACTACGGTTCGATTCTAACTGAAGTAATGGATGGATATACTGACTTAATATTTAATTGAGGGATTTTATCCTTTATGCATAAATTTCCACTTATTATCTTTTCACATGATTTTTAATATTAAATAGGATATACTTAAGTTATTATCCATGTATAGATAATATTTACGCATAAGCCATTTTATTTTAGTTATATCTTGTATACTTGTTAATTCATTAATTATGTGATCATGTCAAACATCCATAATGAATAACCATACAATTGATATAAATAAATAAAGAGTATGATCATGAGATTTACTATTGGTTAGTTTATCTAGCGGTTGATAAACTAAACCTGACCTAGGGGAGAAACACCTTGAACCATTTTAAGGTTCATGTTTACATCTTTCAACTTGTCCACCTTTGTATCTCCTTGGATTGGTTTCGCCTTGTCTCCTGACTTGAACCACCTCTACAAGCTTGGGAGATCCATCCATTAAATATGATTTTAAGTCAGACATAGGTTAAGGGTAAAAGGGGTTTAAATAAAATACCCCATGGGCATGTAGGCCCTACATATTAATGAGGAGAAGGCATGTAGGCCAACAATTTCAATTTAATAAATAAATTAAAAGGGAAACAATCAAATACAAAGGTCTGTTCTATCTCATGATCATCCACATACATTCAATGAATTATTCATTTAATAAAACTATCATTCAATTCTTTAATAATTCTTATTAAGATAAATTACGCTTGAATCGATTAATCATTATCCTTAATCAATCAATCCTTTTTATCTTAATCCTTTTCTTAATTTCCTTGAGATTCTCATCCATAACCTTGTACATAACTTGTACCTTGGAGGAAACCTGGTGAATACCCATCAAAAACTACCCATCATTAATTTATACTGGTATACACTTTATTCTTTGTGACATGTAGCATGCACGAATAGTTATAATTGTAATAAAACTCATACATGATGTGCAGATATTTGAACATTATACAGATATTAATTAAAGATTTATATACATATATATATATATATATATATCAAACACCTATCACATGTCATGCCCCAAATTTTTGCCTACATAAAGGTACATGTCTCAAGGGTTACAAAATATAATAATTAATTTTTAAATCTCTATAATCTGGAAAAATTACATTACATGTAGATTCGTCTACACATCGTATAGATCTGACTACATGGTCTGTACCCTCCTCACCATCCATATGAAGTACATTCCTAGGGAAACAGTGTGTTATGTGTAATTTTGAAATCTTTGGAGTATACGACGTGTCCAGTGGGCCACACGTCGTGTAGACTCCACGTTACATGATCACCTTCCAAGAAAGTCATGTGTGGGATATATGACTTAACCATGACCTGAAGGGACCACACACCGTGTCCAGTGGACCACATGGCATATAGTCTAGTTTACCATGATCCAATCTATCCAGGTCAAAATGCGGTGTAAGAATTAACTACATCATGTGTCACTAATGAACATGGTTTGAGTAATTGCTGAATTACTCTGGTCGCATTTGAACACAACTACATGGTGTGTAATCCAGATTACACGACGTGTGTAGAAAATTACATGGCATGTAATTCTGAATACATGGCGTGTACTGTCGTTCTACCTAGAAAGAATCATCATCACCTCCTAATGAGATCCCTGATTTAATTTTAATCATAAAATTATTCATTTCTATTAAATCTAGGAGAAACGATAAAGGAGGAATAGATCTCGAAATTCATATTACAATAATTATTAAACATGGATTGAAAAAATAAATTATTAAAGAGTAAAACATTAACAAATTATTTAAATAATTATAAATGAAAATATGTAACGCCCTGACCCCAGTTTCCCAGAGTCAGTGCATTATTACATAATATTGGCATGATCACAAGAAAGATCAAGTCTCAAAAGACCGATTAGTTTAGTAGCCTTGGAATAACTAGATACATTCATAAAGTTTACATTACATAATAAAGTGAAAAACTACTACAACAACATATTGTCTTCATATCCCCTCATATTATCCATGCAGGTCATTCATAAATTACTTCTTCACATCATGGGAAAAATAAAACATTGAAAGGGGTGAGCTCATATGCTCAGTAAGGATAACAATATAGCGGAAACATTCATAAATAAGCATAAACATTTAAGGCAATGTATAGCTAAAACAAAATCCTTTTAAACTTGTACTTCAACATAATATGGAAAATATAAAATGAAATAATGCCATTTACTTATTCACATGGATATTCTACTAGTCAAATAATCACATCAAATATCAATAACCACTTTCATAATGATAGAATGCATAATTCCAGACTATCATAACCACATAGTCAAGGCCTCGTGCCAAGACTACAAATAAGATTTTGTCAAGGCCTTGTGCCAAGACACTAGTTTGTCTCATGAGACCTACCGATGCATCGAGGAGCTATAGCGGGCTCCACCCGTCACTTATTAAGTCCAATGCATTCCCATGTGAAAAGGTTTAAACATAACATAAACATTCATATTAAAACAAGCATACGAAATGTAAATACTTCATCCACAAACCATGAATGGTATAAAAATAACACATCCACAGAAAAACATATCACAAAACCTTCAATACAATATATAAGTTTTGTATCATAATAAATTAACTTCAAATAAGCTTAAAATCCATCAAAGGATGTTGACATAGATGAAATCAAAACTATTTGAGAGAAATATCTCTCTTTTTGAATTCATTTAAAAGTTACATAATTATAAAATAAAACTTTTACTTTGAAAATTTTCTTATAAGCTTGTAAGGGAAGCTTCAAAGATTTTATAACAGTGGAAAATAGCCGGACCCGCCGCATAAGTTAAAAAAAGACATTCTTACCTTAATTCTGTTGAAAAGGTTAAAAAGGACCATGTTTGGAAAATGACGAAAAGATTCCTTTATAAACCTCTTATAAAAAGTTAAACAAGGGTATAAATGAATTTAACCCATATTCTAGTAAATATTAAAAATGTTTTGAAATACATTTTTAAGAAACATGGATGTGGATGATAAAAAAGTCCCAGTAGATTATTACGTATAAACAACCTCGGATAATGAAGAGATTGCGAAATAAACCCTTACCTTGTACTTTTCCTTGGTTGAGGGTAGGTTAAACTCCTGTATAATGTTGAAATAATAGTTATTAAGTTATATAAGAATCATATACATTAATATGATATCATATATGATCTTTTAACATTTCTTTGTTAATAATATCTTAGTATTATCCTCGTTTCGGGTGTTAACTTACTCGTTTTCTTTTATACATTTTGTTACATAAGCCGTGTTTGTTATGGATAGGTTGTATATTATTCATATATAGGATTATATCAATTCATTATATACTATTATTAATCATAAAATGAGAATTAGACTTGAATGGATACGATGGAGAATGAATCTCATCGCGTTCGTGAAGACGGTAGTCCGTACGTACGCACGAGCGACAATATCATTCTTTTGATATTAAAATAATATATAATTGGATGGTATATAATATATACAGAATCATTATCATGTTATATTTATTATTTACATGAATTACACATCATTATTATACCCATCCAAATAATAATTTATTGAATAACAATTACACCATGACATGGAGACGGTAAGTCGTACGTACACACGTATGGTGACATGTCATACAAAGGATGGATAGAATACTGAATATGGTTGTACCATATTTATAATAACATCACAGTATATATAATATACTGGAGTTATTATTTTATAATGGGAATAACAAAGAAAGAAGAAGTTGAAGAAGAAAGGAACTTGAAAGAGGGTGGTGAAAACATTACCTCTTCTTCTGGTTCTTCCTTTTGATTTGATCAAAAGGGATCCTTAGGTTGGCTTTATGATGAAACTAATGCCTCTAGGTTGAAGTGAGGGAAGTTGAGAGAGTATTTGGTCAGAGGTTGGCCAAGCCAAAAGGCTTTTAATGTGTGAATTATTGAGAAGGGGGAGTGCCCTTTTATAAGAGGGGTGAGGGGCACCTTTGGAAAAGCTAGAAATACTATTTTATAATAAATTCATATTCAGTTTCTAATGGCTCCAAAGTGGATTATTTAAATTTTAAGGTGGGTATGGGTCTAAAACCACTCAACCAATAGAATTTAGACAGGTTTGGTCATTATATTAACCTTATCATTTAGTTTTAACTCTTAGTTAATTAGTTTGACACTTACCACGTCACTTTGTATTTTTATATTATATAGTTAATAAACATACTATATACCTCCAAGAGACCCCCAAGTGGTCCATTAATGATAAACCTATCATAATATAAGTCTCTTGGACTAACCTTATATTTTTAGGAATAGAATATAAATTAATAATAAAATATTTGTTTTAAAAACTCTTTTATGTCAATTTTGACACTATTGGGTATTTTGTTTTTGATAATTTCATAACAGCATTATTACTTCAAAAAAAATTATATAAACAATACTAATATGTCATATAAACCTATAAAGTTAGTGGAATTCATAAAAATTCTCAAATTACATTTATTTTTATATTTATAATATCAATTATTTTATATATTTCATTAATTAGGTAATTACTACATCACGATTGTGTCATAAATAAATTAAATTTTTAATGTCTAAAAATTATAAATAAAATACCATTATGTATTAAATCTTTTTATATTTCTAATTAATATTTATAATCGAATTTATCTTATGTATAACCCTATATTAAAAATTGTTTAATAAATAAACTTTGATTTTAACACTTTTAACTCTTCTTTGAATTAAATAATAATAAATGTCCTAATCTAATCCAAGTGGACCTAAATGATAATATTTTATTCCTAAGGTTGTTTTGGTCGAGATACACTTGTCCAATAGAATTAGGACATGTGTTAGGGTAATATTAATATCATTTTTACCCTTAATTACCCTATTTACTTTTAACCGTGGTAAATAAAGGTAAAAAGTTACTATTCACCAAAAATTATTTTTATCACATTGAACCACATTTTACTCCTTGATATTAACCGTGTCTCTTGGATTTTCAAAATTTCACTCACAAAAGTGGTAAAATTAAGTTTTATGTGAATTTCCAAATTCTCCTAGGAGGTGGGTAAAAGACGATGAAAAGTTCAATAAAAATTTTATATATCTAAAATTATTCTAAACTAACTACAATGAATTACATTGAACTTATATAGGTATTATGTATCTATTTTGACCTTAATTAAATTTAAATAAAATAAATAAAAATTTAAATAAAAATTTGGTTTTAAACTATAACTCAGTGTTTTTTCACTATTCATCAAAAATTGAAAGTTTTTAGAAAAATACCAAAATTTCACCCTAGGCTAATTTCGATATTCTGAATCCAAAAATAAAGTCCATTTTGAAATATAAAATTTTAAAAATTTTAAAAATTGGGTATTACTATTCATAACGGCTAGTTTGATTGGTTGTGGTGTGTGTGTTAGAACTCGAAGTTGCGTACAAAACACGCTACTGTATTATTCAAAGGAAAGCGTATTGTGGAAGCTTGGGGTGTTACATTCTCCCCTCCTTCAAATAATTTCATCCTTGAAATTTCTAGAATACTACCTCATGAAAAGACTCGGGTGGTTCTTAATCATAAGTTCCTCGGGTTCCCACGTTGCCTCTTACATCTTATGGTTTCTCCACAAAACTTTTACCAGACGAGTCATCCGGTTTCTTAGTACTTGTTCTCTCATATCAAGAATCCTGACGGGCTCTTCGCAATAAGACAGATCAGGTTCCAGTTCTAATACCTCATAGGTGAGTACATGCGTTGGGTCAGGCATGTATTTCCTCAACAGTGATACGTGGAACACATCGTGAACTTTGGAGAGACTTGGCGGCATTTCCAAATGGTAAGATACAGCCCCAATTCGTTCTAAAATTTTGAAAGGTCTGATATACCTAGGACTCAATTTACCCTTCTTACCAAAACGTATAACTCCCTTCCATGGAGATACCTTCAAGAAAACATGATCTCCTACCTAAAATTCCAAATCCTTCCTTCAGTTATCGGCATAGCTCTTCTGCCTACTTTGAGCTTCTTTGATGTGGTTTTGGATTACCTTTACCTTTTCCATTGTTTCCTCCACCAGTTCTAGGCCTACAAGTTTTCGTTCACCAACGTCATCCCAACAGGTTGGTGTGCGACATCTCTTTCTGTATAACACTTCATATGGTGTCATCTGAATACTCGAATGAAAGATATTGTTATAGGAAAATTATACCAGAGTAAATATTGATCCCACATACCCTGAAAGTCAAGTGAGAAAGATCTCAACATGTCTTCTAAGGTTTGAATAGTCTGTTCTGATTGTCCAGCTATTTGAGGGTGGTAGGCAGTACTCAAACGAAGTTCAGTATCCAAGGTCTTCTGAATACTCTTCCAGAATCTTAAATTAAAACAGGGATCACGATCAGAAACAATCGATAGGGGTACTC
Organism: Viscum album; assembly: GCA_963277665.1. Lineage (NCBI taxonomy): Eukaryota > Viridiplantae > Streptophyta > Magnoliopsida > Santalales > Viscaceae > Viscum > Viscum album. The sequence goes on from OY728155.1 coordinate 485,885,671, forward strand.
CATGAAGTCTCACAACTTCATTAATATATATTCATGCTAGACGTTCGAGTGGTAAATCTTCTCTTATAGCAAGAAAATGTGTTGACTTGGTAAGACGATCAACAATGACCCATATTGCGTCGTTCCTTCTAGGAGACTTTGGTAGCCCCATGACGAAGTCCATCGTAATATTATCCCTTTTCCACTCAGGTATGGGAAGAGGTTGCAATACTCCACCAGGCTGTTGTCTTACAGCTTTCACTTGTTGACAAACCATACATCTTGACACAAAATCATTAATCTCCCTCTTCATGTTGTCCCACCAAAAATGTTCCTTCAAATCTATATACATTTTTGTGCTCCCAGGGTGTATAAAGAAATTGGAACTATGAGCATCATCCAACAATTACCTTTTTAGATCAGGTATATTGGGAACACAAAGTCTCTTCCCAAATTTTAAAATTCCTTCTTCATACACAAAGTCTCTCAATCTCCCATCATTCAAAGCTTTAATCTTCTTTTGAAACTCTTCATCATCGGTCTGAGAACTCTTTATCCTCTCTAGTAAAGATGGTTTGGCAACCATTTGAAAAAGAATTGATGTTTCACCTTCCATGGTGATTCCCATATCCAACTTTACTAGACCATGAAAATAGAATCCCTTTCAATTATCATGATGTTCAAAACTCCATGATCTTTTCTGCTCAAAGCATCTGCAACCATATTTGCCTTCCCTGGGTGGTAGTGTATCGTGCAATCATAATCCTTGAGTAGTTCAAGCCATAGCCTTTGCCTCATGTTGAGTTCTTTTTGTGAGAAAATATACTTCAAACTCTTGTGATCAGTATAAATCTCACATTTTTCACCATAGAGGTAGTGTCTCCATATCTTCAAAGAAAATATCACAGCTGCTAACTCGAGATCATGAGTAGGATAGTTTTGTTCATTAATTTTCAACTGTCATGATGCATAGGAAATAACCCTATCATTCTGCATAAGGACACAACCAAGTCCTTTCTTCGATGCATCACTATAAATAACGAACCCATTATTCCCCAATGGTAGATTCAATATAAGAGAATTGACTAATCTTCTCTTCAGTTCTTCAAAAAATTCTTCACACTCTTTTATCCAAACAAATTTAACCCCCTTACGTGTGAGCTTTGTTAATGGGTTAGCCAATCGGGAAAAATTCTGGATGAAACGTCGATAATAACCTGCTAAACCAATAAAACAGCATACCTCATTTATACTCGTAGGTGCTGGCCATTCTTGGATTGCCTTGGTCTTAGAAGTATCAATAGAGATTCCATCTTTAGAGTAAATATGGCCAAGAAAAGAAATCTCTTGAATCCAGAATTCACACTTTCTAAACTTCCCATATAATTCATGTCTTCTCAGAGTCTTCAGGATAATTCGCAAGTGATTTTCATGATCTTCATAGCTTTTGTATTATACCAAGATATCATCAATAAATACCACCACAAAATCATCGAGATATTCCTTTAAAACTCTATTAATTAGATCCATGAATACAGAGGGTGCATTAGTCATCCCAAAAGGCATTACCATAAACTCGTAATGCCCATACCTTATTCGAAATGTTGTCTTCAGAATGTCTTCCTTCTTCACACACAACTGATGGTATCCAGATCTAAGGTCAATCTTTGAAAAGTTTTGAGCTCCATGCAGTTGGTGAAATAAATCATCAAATCGAGGTAGGGGATACTTTTTCTTTATTTTTATAGCATTCATCTCCCTGTAGTCGATACATAACATCATAGATCCATATTTCTTTTTAAAAAAAAGAATAGGGGCTCCCCATGGAGAAACACTAGGGTCAATAAATCCCTTATTACTCAATTCCTCTAGTTGTTTCTTTAGTTAAACTAATTCCACAGTGGCCATTCTATAATGGGTCTTCGATTTAGGCCTTGATCCAGGAATTAAATCAATGGAAAACTCAACTTCTCGTTCTAGAGGATTTCCAGGTAAATCTTCTAGAAACACATCTACATATTCTTTCACAATAGGTACATCCTCTATTTGAACATTCCTTTCCTCACCCACAGTCATTTCATTATCTTCCTCCCCAATAATTGAATTTAGTTGAGCTACTGGGGGTGGATCTAGATAAGAATTAGGTGGTGACGATTCTTCTCTAAAGATAAGGTATTCCTTATCATCATCATTAAAAATAGTAACCTACTTCTTCTTACAATAAATCTTCGCATCATGGTCCAAAATACAATCCATATCGAGGTTTATATCAAACTCAATCATAGGTATAATGATGAGATCAGTGGATAAAGAACATTTATGTGCTCTAATGGGGACTGATTCACAAAACTTTGTTGCAATGATACTTCCCTTAGGAGTTTTAACTGACAACTCCCTTGTTAAATCAAATTGGAAATATCTAATTTTCTTAGAAAACTGGGAATATATAAAACAATGCGATGATCCAGAATCAAATAATGCATTTTCTAAACTTGAGGAAACCATTAAATTACCCGCCACCATGTCTTTCAGAGCTTCTACCTCAGCAGTAGTGATAGCATAAGCTTGTCCTTGATCCCTTGGCCTTTTCTGAGGTAAGTTTTCCTGACGCTTAGGACATTCATTTACATAATGTCCCATCTCCCTACAATTGTAGCATTGAACATCGGTTGCTTCCTTCTTCCCCTTGCAATCATGAGTTTGGTGGCCTTTTTCACCACACTTGTAACAGACTCCCATTCCTTTTAAGCAAGTACCAAGGTGTTTCCTCCCACATTTACTACAGGATGGATATTCAACTTTTCCCTTCTTCCCCTTACTTCCATTCCCAGATTGATCAGCAGATCTCTTCTTCTCTTACTTTTCTTTAAAGTTATAAGACTAAGAGAATTTCTTTTCTATCTCGATAGCACATGAGAAAATGTCTTCGTACGATGAGAAGGATTATGAGACTAATGCTCGATGGAGAAAAGTTTTTAACCCATCAAATAAACAATCAATCTTACTTCTTGGGTTACGTATATAATCTTAATCATACCTTGCTAACCTCGTAAAGTTAGCCTCATACTTTGCGACATTCTCATCCTCCTTTTGTCTCAGACTCAGAAATTTCCTTTCCATATCTGATCAATGGTCACGAGGAAAGTATTTTTCTAAAAACAGATCTTTGAACTCCCTCCATTCCATATTTGATACTTCATCATCTTCCTTCGTGTTTTGAATCAATGACCACCATTGATCGGTATCTCCAGTGAGGCGATAAACTTCCATGAAGACGTTTTCCCTTTCACTACTCCCCAAAGCTTGAAATATTTTCTATAGGGAACTTATCCATTGCTCATCTACTAATGGATTTTTACTCCCATTTAATGTTGATGGTTTCTACCTCAGGAAGCAATCTAACATTGATCCTCTACACTGTGGATTAGGGTGCTCCATACGGGTAAAGTTATTATTCATAACCTGAGTAAGTTGTCCCAGTATGGTGATTAGTTGATCAGCACCAGTTGTATCACCCGCTCCACTGTAATTATCTTGAGCAAGAGGTAAATCCCTACATTGAGTGTGTGCATTGATACGGTTTCCATTTCCTCCACTAGGCGACATTTCTAAACAATGGCATAAACTTGATCAGTTTATGAATCAAAATACATAATTCCATACTTATAAAACACTTAACATAAATTGAACTATTTATGGATATAATCCATAATCATAAAAATGTTTTCCTTGAGGATGTATATACTCATAAACCCTTCATAATTATTTGTAAAGAAAATGAGAGTTATCCTAAGCATATCCCCCGGGAGTGTCGTAACTAAGAGTGCAACAAGGCCTGTTGTCGTGCACCAGTTCCTATTAAAGTCTAGCTCAAAGTGGTGTTTTTGGGTTTTACCTCTAGGTACATCTGTGCCAGAGCCGCCTCTACCTGATCGTATCCAGACAGGGATGTATTTCTTGGAAAACTCACAAAATCTCTACTATAACAAAATTCTAGGAATTTCTTCTATACTATTCCTCAAAGTCCATCTTAAATCTATGTGCTCTAATTAGAGTTTATCTAAATCTAGCTTCTAAGGTTTGTACTAAACTTCCTCTGATACCAACTATAACGCCCCGACCCCAGTTTCCCAGATTCGGTACATTATTACATAACATTGGCATGATCACAAGAAAGATCAAGTCTCGAAAGACCGATTAGTTTAGTAGCCTTGGAATAACTAGATTCATTCATAAAGTTTACATTACATAATAAAGTGAAAAACTACTAAAACAACATATTGTCTTCATATCCCCTCATATTATCCATGCAGGTCATTCATAAATTACTTCTTCACATCCTGGGAAAAATAAAACATTGAAAGGGGTGAGCTCAGATGCTCAGTAAGGATAACAATATAGCAGAAACATTCACAAATAAGCATAAACATTTAAGATAATGTATAGCTAAAACAAAATCCTTTTAAACTTGAACTTCTGCATAATATGGAAAAGATAAAATGAAATAATTCTATTTACTTATTCACATAGATATTCTACTAGTCGAATAATCACATGCAATATCAATAACCACTTTCATAATTATGGAATGTATAATGTCAGACTATCATAACCACATAGCCAAGGCCTCGTGCCAAGACTACAAATAATATTTTGTCAAGGCCATGTGCCAAGACATTATTTTGTCTCATGAGACCTACCGATGCATCGAGGAGCTATAGCGGGCTCCACTCGTCACTTATTAAGTCCAATGCATTCCCATATGAAAAGGTTTAAACATAACATAAACATTCGTATTAAAACTAGCATACGAAATGTAAATACTTCATCCATAAACCATGAATGGTATAAAAATAACACATCCACACTAAAACATATCACAAAACCTTCAATACAATATATAAGTTTTTTATCATAATAAATCAACTTCAAATAAGCTTAAAATCCATCAAAGGATGTTGACATAGATGAAATCAAAACTATTTGAGAGAAATATCTCTCTTTTTTAATTCTTTTAAAAGTTACATAATTATAAAATAAAACATTTACTTTGAAATTTTCTTATAATCTTGTAAGGGAAGCTTCAAAGATTTTATAACGGTGGAAAATAGCCGCACTCGCCGCATAAGTTAAAAAAAGACATTCTTACCTTAATTCTGTCGAAAAGGTTAAAAAGGACCTTATTTGGAAAACAACGGAAAGATTCCTTTATAAACCTCTTATAAAAAGTCAAAAAAGGGTATAAATGACTTTAACCCATATTCTAGTAAATAGTAAAAATGTTTTTAAATACATTTTTAAGAAACATGGATGTGGATGATAAAGAAGACCCAGCAGATTATTACATATAAACAACCTCGGATAATGAAGAGATTGCGAAATAAACCTTTACGTTGTACTTTTCCTTGGTTGAGGGTAGGTTAACCTCATGTATAATGGTGGAATAATAGTTATTATGTTATACAATAATCATATACATTAATATGATACCATATATGATCTTTTAACATTACTTTGTTAATAATATCTTAGTATTATCCTCGTTTCGGGTGTTAACTTACTCGTTTTCTTTTATATGTTTTGCTACATAAGACGTGTTTTTTATGGGTAGGTTGTAAATTATTCATATCCATAATGATATCACGTCCTTAAATACTATTATTAATCATCAAATGAGAATTAGACTTGAATGGATACGATGGAGAATGAATCTCATCGCGTTCGTGGAGACGGTAGTCCGTACGTACACACGAGCGACAATATCATTCTTTTGATATTAAAATAATATATAATTGGATGGTATATCATATATAAAGAATAATTATCATGTTATATTTATTATTTTTATGAATTAAAAATCATTATTATACCCATCCAAATAATAATTTATTGAATAACAATTACACCACGACGTGGAGACGGTAAGCCTTATGTACGCACGTATGGTGACATGTCATTCAAATGATGGATAGAATACTGGATATGGTTGTACCATATTTATAATAAAATCAAAGTATATATAGGATACTGGAGTTATTATTTTTGAATGGGAATAACAAAGAAAGAAGAAGTTGAAGAAGAAAGGAACTTGAAAGAGGGTGGTGAAAACATTACCTCTTCTTCGGGTTCTTCCTTTTGATTTGATCAAAAGGGCTCCATAGGTTGGATTTCTGATCAAACTAAGGCCTCTAGGTTTAAGTTAGGAAAGTTTAGAGAGTATTTGGGCAGGTTTTGGCCGATCCAAAAGGCTTTGAATATGTGAATTAGTGAGAAGGGGGAGTGCCCTTTTATAAGAGGGGTGAGGGGCACCTTTGGAAAAGCTAGAAATATTATTTTATAATAAATTCATATTCGGTTTCTAATGGCTCCAAAGTGGATTATTTAAAGGTTAATGTTGGGATGGGTCTAAAACCACTCAACTAATATAATTTAGACAGGTTTGGGTCATTATATTAACCTTATCTTTTAGTTTTAACTCTTAGTTAATTAGTTTGACACTTACCATGTCACTTTGTATTTTTATATTATATAGTTAATAAACTTACTATATACCTCCAAGAGACCCCCAAGTGGTCCATTAATTATACACCTATCATAATATAAGTCTCTTGGCTGAACCTTATATTTTTAGGAATAGAATATAAATTAATAATATAATATTTGTTTTAAAAACTCTTTTATGTCAATTTTGACACTATTGGGTATTTTGTTTTTGATAATTTCATAACAGCATTATTACTTAGAAAACAAATTATATAACCAATACTAATATGTCATATTTACCTATAAAATTATTTGAATTCATAAAAAGTATCAAATTAAATTTATTTTTATATTTATAATATCAATTATTTTAATATTTCATTAATTAGGTAATTACTGCATCACCATTGTGTCATAAATAAATTAACTTATTTAATGTCTAAAAATTATAAATAAACTAACATTATTTAGGAAGTCGTTTTATCTTTCTAATGAATATTTACAATTGAATTTATCTTATGTATAACCCTATATTAAAAATGTTTTAGTAAATAAACTTTGATTTTAACACTTTTAACTCCTCTTTGAATTAAATAATAATAAATGTCCTAATCTAATCCAAGTGGACCTAAATGATAATATTTTATTCCTAAGGTTTTTTTGGTAGATATACACATTTCCAATATAATTAGTACATGTGTTAGGGTAATATTAATATCATTTTTACCCTTAATTACCCTATTTACTTTTAACCGTGGTAAATAAAGGTAAAAAGTTACTATTCACCAAAAATTATTTTCATCTCATTGAACCACATTTTACTCCTTGATATTAACCGTGTCTCTCAGATTTTTGAAATTCCACTCACAGAAGCGGTAAAATTAAGTTTTATGTGAATTTCCTAATTCTCCTAGGATGTGGGTAAAAGACGGTGAAAAGTTCAATAAAATTTTTATATATCTAAAATTATTCTAAACTAAATCCAATGAATTGCATTGAACTTATATAGGTATTATGTATCTATTTTTACCTTAATAAAATTTAAATAAAATAAATAATTATTTAAATAAAAATTTGGTTTTAAACTATAACTCAGTGTTTTTTCACTATTCATCAAAAATTTAAAGTTTTCAGAAAAATACCATAATTTCAACCTAGGCTAATTTTGATATTCCGAATCCAAAAATAAATTCCATTTTGAAAGATAAAATTTATAAAATTTCAAAAAATGGGTATTACTATTCATAAAGGCTAGTTTGATTGGTTGTGGTGTGTGTGTTAGAACTCGAAGTTGCGTACAAAACACGCTACTGTATTATTCATAGGAAAGCGTACTATGGAAGGTTGGGGTGTTACAAATTATAACCTGGGTCTAATACCACATTTAGGTTTCAGATGTAGTGGAAGCACAAGATGGGCGTGTACCCAACTTTTCACGTTTCCATGATCAATGATTAATCAGGGATTAATACAATGATAAACGCCAGTATCCACAGAATTGAATCAAAGATAAAAGACAAAGGAAAGAACTTGATACCAAGAAGAGAGGATCAACATATTTTGTTTATAATAAATTTAACTAAATTAATTAATTACCTCCAAGGTGATTCTTTCTTCATTGATGCATTTTACCATGGTTCAATGGTGCGGCTTCGTTGTGATGTAGAATACATGGATATGAATCCTCTAGCAGTGATCCACATGTGTTCCACGTATCATTAGATGTCGTTGAAGGAGTCTTCAGGTGCTAGTGCGGAAGATCCTTGCACTTGCGAAGTTCGCCTTTGATCACCTTGACAATCTCTTCCAAATCATTCTCCTAGATCCAATGGAGGAGGATATCTCTCATTCTTGAGAGAATTCTTGGAAAGGAAATAGTTCTCTAGGCTTGAGAGATTTTCTCCAAGGATGTTATGCGCACAACCATTGGTTATGTGGTATAATGACACCTTGGATAATTTAGAGAATAATAAAACAACTGGAAATTTAATTCACCAGGTAATAATAAATAATTAGCCTATTTTTAGTTACTTAATTTATTATTCCATGTGAAACCCCATGTCAAATAATAATAGCAATGCTATTGTTTCCATGACATGTGCTTAACATGCACATTATATTTGAATATTATTTAACCAAATAATATTTAATATTATTTCTCACCAGACCCATAACTTGGTCCTCCAATACTCCTCAATATTTATCGGGACTTGAATAATTACTATTTATTTATAAAATAAATATAACAGCATTATTCGCTGATAAATAAACATTCCATCTATAATATATTCTCTCGAATAACTAACAAGGAAATAAATTAAATCAGGAATACTTGAATAATTATAAAACCCCAAACCGGAATAATATTCATTCAACTTGTTAAATAAATAAACTATTTAACTGAGATACTGGATACACTTAGTTTGTGACCCTCTATGCCTCTTTCTCATTGTCATTAGGCGGGCTTGCCTAAAGTCCAAGAATAATGTCTAGAAATGGTTCAAGGTATCTAAGAGAAAGAATTGATGTCGTAATGACATGTCACCTTATACAAACGCTAACCGTGTAATATAATCCATTTGTCCTGATATCTCCAACAAATCGGGTTTCATTCAAGTGTCATCAACCCTTATGCTTGATTTCTCATTCTTTGACTTCCCAGAATTGAAATTTCCAATAGAACACCATGTCCATGTATTTAGTTAGTATATATCATTTCCATCAAAGGTATTGGGATATGTACATTTTTATAAGTGAAAAATCATTTCTCGCATTATTCATTAATGCAGTATTGCTCGTGACGCACCCAACATATCTTACCTCACCGCAAACATCTATCGTCACGGTTTCCATCAATACATCAAAGTGCGTAATTAATAATACCCATCAATAAAAATCATAAATTCTAAAGGCCAATACACACATCCATATATAGAAACATCCAATTACACTTATGAATGTGGATTTCTTACTGGAAGGTCTTGTTCTCATAATATTTTCCTAGATATTACCAAGGGTTCACACCATGAGAAGGTGTCTCGAAGTATCATGAGTCCCCACCCCTGATAGCATGTATCCTTTATTTCCCTTAAAAAGATATCATCCGACCATAGAAAATATATTCAAGAATAGTTTCATGGCACTTCCAGGTTCTCATCATAGCAGGGATCCACTATGACCTTTTAGTGTGATAGTTATTCTTAGGAAATTATCACATACTATGTCATGAAAAAGAACAATCATGATGTGATAAATATTTTATTAATATTCATCCAATTAATATAGTTTTATCATAAAGTATGAATAATTTGGTTTCTATGGAACCAACTCCAACATTCTCAACATGACTTCCATTGTCTGAAAAGTTCACTCAGATTCACCATCAGTTTGAGGATGATAGGTTGTATTGAAGTTCAGCTCAGTGCTTAGAGAATGTTAGAGTCTTTTCTAGAACTTCTAGGAAAATATTGTATATCTATTGGATAAAATTAATATTGGTACTCTATATAGCCTTAGCACCTATTTGATATATATTCGTGCAAGTTAATCCAATGAGAAGTCTTCTCGAATTTTGATAAAGTGAGCTATCTTTATAAGACGATTCATAATGACCCATGTAGCATTGTTTCCTCTAGATATCCTTGGAATTGCAATGAAAAAAGTACATAGTAATGTTATCCCACTTACATGTTGGTATGGTTAGTGGTTTCATCATCCCCTTAATATTTTGTATTTCAGGCCTCACTTGTTGACATACCTGGAACTTTGATGTATATTCAGCAATCTCCTTATTCATATTATCCCACCAATAGTTCTTTCAGAGATCTTGATAAATCTTTGTGCTCCCTAGGTGAATAGAGAAGGTTGAGTTATTTGTATCATTTAGAAGCCTCTGGATCGGATGCTACACAAAGCCTCATTCCAAACCAAATTACATCATCATCGTTGATATAGAACTCTTTCAAATTCCCTTTATTTACTGTATTCACCTTATTTTCCAACTCTGGATCATCCCTTTGGGCCTCCTTAATCTTCTCTTAGATAGATGGTTTGAAAATAATTTGGCAAAGGTAGGATGAATTCCCTATAATTATGATTTCAAAATCCATCATTTTCATATCCATGAATATAGGGTCTTTCTCAATCCACAACATGGATAGAGTAGCAGGTTGTTTTCTTCTTAGAGCATCAGTTACCTTATTTTCCTTACTAGGATGGTATTTAATAGAGAAATAATAGTCTTTTGTTAGCTCTAACCATCTCATTTAATGCATGTTGATATCCTTTTGTGTGAATATATACTTTAGGATCTTATGATCAATATATATATCACACTTCTCACCATAAAGGTAGTACTGCCAGATTTTCAAGGAAAAAATCATAGCTTCTAGCTCCAGATCATGTGTTGGGTAGTTATGCTCATGGATCTTCAAATGTCATGAGGTTTAGGCTATCACATTATCATTTTTCACGAGTACACAACCCAATCCTTTCTTGGAATCATCACTGTATATCACAAAACTTTATCCACTTTTGGTAATGTGAGTATAGGTGCAGTGATTAGCCTTCCCTTTAGCTCTTTTAGTCTTTCCTCATATTCTTCCATCTAGACATACATTAACCCTTTCCTTGTTAACTTAGTTAGCAGTCTTGACAATAGTGATAAATTTCCCACAAAACATTGATAGTACCCTACTAAGCCAAGAAAACTACAGATTTCAGCGACACTAGAGGGCTTGGGTCATTCCTCAATTGCCTTTCTTTTAGAAGGGTCCATATAAATTCCCTCACTTGTGATCACATGTCCCAAGAACGTGACTTTCTACATCCAAAAGTCACATTTTCTGAACTTGTCCTACAACTTCTCCTTCCTCAATGTCTCCAAAACAAGTCTTATATGTACTTCATATTCCTCCTTACTCTTAGAGTATATGATAATATCATTAATAAACACTACCAGAAAATTGTCAAGGTAATGTATAAATACTCTATTCATCAAATCCATGAATATTGTGGGGTAATTAGTATGTTTGAAGGGCATCACCAAAACTTCATAGTGCCCTTACCTTGTTCAGAAGGTAATATTCTAAATATCTTCCTTCTTCACCTTTAGATGATGATATCCAGAATGGAGATCCATTTTTGAGAAGTACCAAGCTCCTGTTACCTAATCAAACAAGTCATCAATCCTCGGAATAGGATAATTTTTCTTTATTGTGATCTTGTTGAGTTCCCGATAATCGATACACAACCTCATTAATCTATCTTTCTTCTTGACAAAGATAATTGGTGAACCCCATGGTGATGCACTAGGGCGTATGAACCCTTTGTCTAAATTCTCGTATAGATACTTCTTTAACTCTTCTAGTTCAATAGGAGCCATCATATAGGGACACTTTGAGAGAATAGTAACTCTGGGTATAATTTATATTGAGAACTCTACCTTACGATCCAGGGGTAGTTCAGGTAACTCTTTAGTAAATACATCATTATATTCCCTCACTATGGTAATTTCTTCTAGGTTGACACTTTCCTTTGAATCAACCATTTGAGCGAGGTATTATTCTTCATTGGGAATCAACACCCACACCATTGAAGGATTTTTAAAAAGAGATTTCTGATCTTACTTTCATTTGTATATGAGCATGGGATGGTTTGGAGTATGAAAAGATATTTCCTTTTTTGATAATTTATATGTTCTCTATATAAATAGATCCAATCCATCCCTAGTATAATTTTGAATTCCACAAAGGTAAGTATCACGATATTTGATGGAATAATCTTCCCACATACGCCAACATGTTAAGATTCCAACCCTTGGGTTACAATGATTGCATCCCTTGGTGTTTTTAATAATATCCCTACTTCAAGGTTTTGGGGATTTGATTCAATAGTTCAAGAAAACTTTCATGATATAAAGGAATGCGTAGAACTATAATCAAATAATACTTTTTCCATTCTTGATTGAATAGGAAATGTACCTTGTACGACTTCATTCTCTTGCTCCACTTCTGCAGTAGTGATGGCATAAGCCTTTAATTTCTCCTTTGGTTTTGGTGGCTGATGAAATTGATTACCATTGAGAAATCAAGGTTTAGTGCACTGGCTTACATAGTGACCCTTCTCCCTACAGTTATAGCATTGGACCATGGGTGGTGCTCTCCTTTCCTCCACCACATTATCCTACTCTTTCATTTCTTTTCGACATTCATGAGCTTGGTGGACTTCTCTCCCACACTTGATGCTTTTCCCTATCCCTTTGAGGTATTTCCCATGATGTTTCTTCCCATATTTTTTATATATGGGTGGTTGAGTTTTCTTTCCACCTTTCCCATTAGATCCTCCAGCTAGAAACTCAATCTTTCGTTTCTTATCACCATAGCCATGGGACCATTCTCCAAACTTCGTCTCCGCTTTGAGATCACATCGTACAACGTCTTCATAACACCCAAAGTCCCTAATAGTAAGAGAATTTAGAAGGTTTGGTTTTAAAACACTAAAGAATCTATAAATTTTTCTATCATTGTTGATAACAAAACCTGAAGTGTATGTTGAAAACCTTGTGAAATTTTCTTCGTAGGTCGTAAAAAATTCTCCTTCCTTTTTCTTAAGCTCTGTAAATTCTATCTCCATATTATTTTGAAGAGCTCAAGGGAAATACTTATTAAGAAATATCATATTAAAGTCTTCCCACTCCATATCTTCAATTTCTTCCATCGGCTTGGTGTTCTTAATCAACACCCACCATTGGTCGGCCTCTCCATCTAGACGATAAATAGCCAGAGTCACTTTATCCATCTCAGAACAGTAAAGCACAAAGAATATCTTCTCCATCGAGTTGACCCACTATTCTGAAACTAGTGGATCAGAAGATACACTAAACATCGGTGGATGTTGTTGCATAAAACACTCGATATCGTTCGGGAAATCATTGCATTATCCCTTGCACAGGTTTTTGGCATGGTTTCTCCTAATTCCCACCATTTTCTAAAATATAAAATATTAGAACAAAACATAGGTCAGCAAGTCAAGAATAAATAATTTATTACTTTGTGTATTTAACTCTAAAGGAATATCTTTTGGGATCACTATGTTTATAATTTTATAAAACAAATATTATTGGGTTCTCACGTATACTTAGTCTCATACTAAGTGTTTTCACTAATTTTCTCTAATCCTAATCCCCAAATTAACTAAACTTTCCTATGATACCAACTATAGAGACTCGGGTTTTTATTACATTACTATTACATCATTTTAAAGATAAAAAAAATAAAATAATTACACAAAGAGGATACAAAGGTTTAGTGTATTGGGAAAACTTGGAACATACATAAAGTTTACAACATAAACATAAACATATATTTAATTTCTTCTTCTTTATCTTTTTAATTGACCTTGAATTCTCTTTAGTATAAGTAGTCACTTGAAGATATACATCAAAAAGGGGTAAGATATAAGCCCAATAGATGATATATAAGAACATGAAACAATATAACATGGGGTGAGAATAATCATAATCATCATAACATGGGAATAGGTTCATAATCATGATAGTAAGCATTAAGAAAAGACTTTGAATGAGGCAATGCATAAAAATGAAACATCATGTCTTAGTGGTCAACTTCCACACATAGTTGTGAACAAAGATAGCATCATGTTCATACATATTTCACTTTAATCATAAGGTTCTTAAAATTACCTAATAAATTTTAGTGTTAAATAATTCCATTCACACCCATCACATCATAACATTTACATTGTGCTATATAATTCTGGGTACACCTGTCACATCACAACATTTTCATTATCATGCATGCCACATAGAACATATATCAATATTGAACATATAATAACTTATTGAAAGGAATGTGTTTCATTTCATAATCATAAATTCATAAACATTGGGTTCCCAAATGAAATAGTTAATAAAATACATGATATAAGAATCATCAACCATGAGTGATGGAAACAATCTCGAGAAGTATAAGGCGTGCTTTTTTTTAAAGAAGAGTTCTTTTGGAAAACAAATTTTTTTTCATAAACTCAAGTAGAAAAATGTATATCCCAAAAAAATTTAATATAATGATGAATAAATTATTTTTAAGTAATAACCATACTGAAAATGGAGTGAAATAGGGAAAACACAAAGAAAAGAGAGTTGGGTTTAAGAATTCCCCTTACCTTTTGTTCAAAAGATTCCTTCATGTTAATATCATGTATAATCACATTAGATTCATTAATTAATAATTAAAAATTATTTTAAACATTAATATTATTCATTATGGTTTTATTATTTTCTTTTATGGGCCTTTGGATGAGTTATAGAGTATAATTTTATCATTTGGGAGCATTCATTCTCATGGTTTCCAAGATCGGTTCACTTTGTATTCATGAATGGAAGTTTTTTTATAATGAGGATGAACTTCCAGAAGTTTTATTATATGATATTAATTATATTACAAAAGTTTAAATGATCTTACAAATTATTTTGTTAAATACCATGAGGATTATTCATTAGATAAAATTTAATGGTGATTGTTTTAGGTTAATTTTGGTGGTTCTTTGATAGATGCGAACTCATTTTGTTTTATCATTTAGTATTAAGAGTATAAGTCATTTTCAGAACATAAAAAGGGTTATAAAATAAAATTTAAATTCATTTTTAAACCATTTAATGGTATTATTAATATCCTTTAAGTTTTTTAAGGAAAATGAAATTGCATCACCCACGATGTCAGTAAATTGACACATCACAGGTGATGATTTCATTTTATGATAAAATTGAGAGAGGCCGGAGTTTAATGTTGGATATTCCATAAATATGATATAATTATATTATATGAAATTTATTTTATTTATCATACAATTTGGATGAATTAAGGTGAGGAGAGAATAAAAAAAATTGAAATTGAAATGGAAATAAAAGAAAATGAGAGAGGATTTACCTCTTGAATTCTCCTCTTGAGATCCTACTCAAGGCACCTAGGATTGGTATCTTGATGAGACCAAGAGATCCTGAATTTGGGGGAGGGATTAGGGAAGATTATTGGGAAGAATATAGGCTAGGCTAAAATCTTGAGAGGTGTGAGGAGAAGAGGGTCTGAGGGGTGGTATTTATAGTGTAGGGGAGGGTATTTTCTTATTATTTTAATCATTAGTTTATTATTTTGCTCAAGAAAAGAAATAGTGAGGATTATTGTAAATAAATATAGTAATTAGTTAATGTTAGTTCTAACCAATGTCCATTTACATCATCCATTAATCAAGTATGATGTATAAATTCATTTATTTAGTATATTTCGTAAATTATTGAATTTCACTATTCACCAAAAATTAAAGTATTTCAAAAAAACCCCAAAAATTCATCCTAACCATATTTCTATGTGTATAATTTAAAAATGGACTTAATTTTATAAAAATATTTTTCTAAATATGTGAAATATAATTTTAAATAAAATCATTTTTTACTTGAAAAATACAGATTTTAAATTTAAAACTGATTTTATAATACTTTCAAAAATTAACTAAGGTCTCATAAAATTATCCTAAAATCATAGGACAAAAAAATATTTATTTTGGAATATATTTTATGAAAATGAACTTTATTTTAAATAAATTTATTAATTTAAAATTGTAATTAAATATTTATTACTCACAAAAATACCAACACTTAATTATTAATTTTTAAAACATTCCCTCTCATTTATAAGGTGTCTAAATTTTATTTATACATTCAAGGGTGAGGTTAATATTCATTTGGATGGTTTACTATTCATAAGGCTCATATTACTATTCATAAGTGTAACATTACTATTCATAAGGGTAAGTTACTATTCACCAAAAATTAAGTTTTTCCTATCAGAATCTAAATATCTTACTGATCGCAACCGTGTATGTCGGATTTTCGAAATTCAAATCACATAAGTGGAAAAATTATGTTTAACAGATAGGATATAAAGGTCACATAGTATTTATTAATTCATTTAATTAGGATGTAGCATTGTGTTTCCTAATGTGATTTTATGTGATATAACTATAAGAAGGAAATTTCTATTGATAAAACATTGGGTCTTTACAAAATCGCATACGAAGATTTGAATATTTGACTCCTTTCACATTGTGTAACTGGTAATCATAACATTTAATTTTCTTTCACAGTGTAAAACCTTATCACGACTTGTCTGGTGAGGCAAATTTGTTTTGAAAAATTCACGATGTTTAATCATTCTGCTCCAGTTTTCTAGCTTCAAACTTCCTCAAAAATCCAGTGTCGCGCCGTGAGAAAAGCTCAAGGTTTGAATGGTTTTTTAGCTCATATTTTCTCCTCTTTTTGTTCCTTTTTTATAAATTTTTTGTTTCATACCAAAAATCACAAAACAAATCAATTCACTCCAAATTTGGAAAGATTAATCATTTAAATATTAAAATCAATACATAAAACATTCTAAAATATATGCACGAAATATACTTATCATCTCCATAGAAGAGTGTTATAAGATTCACTAATCATGGAAAACAGATCCCTAGGTATATCAGACATTTTAAAATTTATGAAATAATTAGAGTGGTGTATTATCCATTGGAAATTTCACCAAGCCTCTCTAAAGTACATGATGTGTTCTATATCTCTCTGTTAAGAAAGTACATACCAGCCCCGATGTATGTGCTCACATTAGAAGAAATAGAATTGGAACCTGATTTATCAGGCTATTAAGAGCCTATCCATATTATAGACACTTGAGAACGAGTCTTGAGGAATCATATGACTCGACTGGTAAACGTACTTTGGAGAAATCATTATATAGAAGAAGTGACGTGTGAACCTAAGGAAAATATAATGAAAATCTACCTAAATCTATACTTGAGGTGAAATTATGGAGATTTTGAGGATGAAATTTTTGAAGGAGGGAAGAACGTAACACCCTATGATTTTATGATATGTTGCTCTTTAAATAAATTTAATCTCATCAATATCCTGTTATGCATGCAACATTGAGTTTAAATAAATAGTGATCTACTATAAAAATATTATTATGTGACCATTATAACCAATCCATTAAAATTGATAGGTATAAATAGGATTAAATAAATTATGAAAATTATATGGTTTACGCATTTATAAAATAAATTCATTGGTTATCAATAAAAATAAAAATCATTCGAATGTAAAAGAAATATTTTTTCTAAAAAAAATTGTTTTTATGTATGCATAATGTGTTTTTATTTTAATAAATTTAATAAATAACTATTGATTAATTTTTTTAATGAAATTTAAATATTATATATTCAATAAAATGTTTTAACATCCATCTAAAGTTTTTACTAGGCATAGGATAAGAATAAGTCTAGTTTATGCTTAAAACTGTATTTTTTTAAATAGTGATTTTCATCACATTTTGTACACTTATTTTGAAATAAATTTCTAAAACTTATAGAAATTTAATTTTTAAAAATTTATTCCATATTTTGAATCAGGATGTTCAAGTTTTATAAATAGTTCCATTTTATTTTTTGTCAATATAAATAGTAACAATTGTAAAATTTATCACCCTAGTAAAGGGTAAATCAGGTTAATCTAAGTTAAAACTAAGTGATAAGGTCGTAATATTTAATATTAATTTTTATTTTATGAAGTTAATTCAACCCTTAACACATTAGTGTATAAATGGATATGTTAAATGGACACTTTTCCATGAAAATGACCAATATAATATTTAAATAAAAGAAAGTTACAAACTGTCACTCTCTTAGTTTAAATATATATTATGTGTCTACATAGTGATAAAATAAAGTTATGAACAAATATAAATGTGAAATTTGTGCATAATGAAATTATTTTCAAGATTATAATTTATTTATAATTTTTAGTGATTATATATTCACCACAAATACAGTATTATTCAGTTAATAGAAAAATAAAATAAATGATATTAAAAAACTTTAAAGTGATATAATTTTAGTTATTAATAGTGTGTCACAAATTTCATAGATGAATATGAAATATTAGTGATTTTTAAAAAAATTATATTCTAACTCCAAATTTTTCTTGATGTATTTGAATTCAAATTAAATGAATAGTGTCAAAATTGACATTAATGATAATTTATCAAAATAATATTTTATTAAATTATTTAAAAATAATTAAAATATTTAAAGGGGACAAGAGGGTAATATATGGTATAATATTTCATTAATTTTAAATTTATTATTCAATAGTTACCTTATATGTAAAATTATAACTCTTTAATAATGAAAAATAAGTTACTGCAATTAATGTTAAAATTGGTTAACTAAGGAGTTAAACAAAAATATAAGGTTTAAAACACCACAAAAAACTATCAAAATTTTATTATTTTATGATATTTCAACCATATCCTACCCTAGGTTCAAATAACTTTCCATTCTGAGGCATTTTTGTTGATAATGACTTTATTGTAATTTAATATTTTAAGAAATTCCAAAAGTTCCCCTCACCTCAATTATAAAAGGGCACCTCCTCCATCACTTCTTTACAGAACTTTGACACATATAAATCAAAAAACATACCATTTATCTTCAAAAAAATTATATAGGTTATAGAAGTTATGGTCATTTCAAAAGACTCTCCCTAAGTCCCTTAAGAAGAGATCTAAAGGAATTCTATCGAATAATAGCTAATCGTCTTTACTTATCCCTTCATGCCTATTTATTATTATAATTCCTATTAATGTTTTTCATAAATCCTAAAATAATAATAAATTATTATAAATATACTGATATAATATTATAATTATGTGACAATAATATTCCATCTCTTTTTTGTCCTATGAAAAGTTAAAACATCGCTCGTACGTATGTTCGGCTTACTGTATCCACATAGCAGTGTAATTATTTTTTCATCACCACTTAACTTGGATGGTTGTAAAGATATAAATAATGATTTTATAAGACATTTTTGACATAAATATTATTCCAAATTTATAATATCATATATACCTTCTTACCTTCCAATCTGTTGGAAAACGACAATGTCGATCGTACATAAGTGTGGACTACCACCTCCACGAAGTGATTTGGTCCATTTTTTCATTTAAATTTCAAATGGATGGTAATAAGAATATATTTGATGATTATATATTATATAATAATTATTATTTTAAGATTAATTTATATTCAACTTTCTTTCGTTCCAACCGTCAAAAAGTAAAAACAACGTTCATGCGTAGTTATGATCTATTTTCTCCATTAATGATGTAATTAATTTTTCTATATATATATTTTATGTATGAATATAAATATATATATATTGAATATATATATTGAATATATATATATGATATTTATACCATTAATAACATTATGGATATGATAAAACCATAATAAATTTAAAATTACCAGAACTACCGAATCAAAATATACTTGAAATGCAAAGTAGTTAACTTCCAAAAAATGATAATAATGAAATATTATTAACAACCGGATGATAAAATATTATAACAAGATCATATATGATATAAAATATATTAATATTATTAATTTATTCAATTATAATAAATTTAATGTTTCTACACTGGAGGTTAGAGAACCTACATGACAAGTCAAGCCCAAGGTAAGGGATTTCATATCAATTTCCACTTCATTGAGACATATTTAGAATTATACACCTGTTTATTTTTATGTGGTGTATATACTACCTTTTTTAGATATTTTAAAATAAGATATAATTATCCATTATGATTAAATTTCATTTTAAGTATACTCTTTTAAATAGTTTTTATATTTTCTTTCAAGTTTTCCTCTATTTGGAGCTTGAATCAAGAAAAGAAATGTTAAAAAGAAAAATAGATCTTTTTTATATATTTATTGAATATATTTTTTATCCATAATAATATTTTCTAAAAATGATTTATAGAATGTTTTTAATATTCTCATATGATTTTTTAAAGTCATTTTTAACCATGTTTTTCTTTTTTCAAAATGTTTTCAAAGGAATCTTCTTATTGTTTTTCAAATGAGGTACTTTTTAACTTTTGTTTCAACAATATGAAAGTAATGGTTTTTAACTGATATGATATGAAAAAAATTTCCCATTGTCATGAATAATATTTTCTTAAAATATTTATATAGGGTCCTGAAAACTCCACAAAGTGAAGGAAAATAATCCCTCAAATTTGATGAAGGAAGAAGACATGGGTTTGATTGAAAATTTAAGAGTAAGATTGAAGAAATAGAATTTGGAAAAGGAACAAAGTAGTCCACTACTGGTTTCTAGGAATGGTATGCTGATGGTATTTCCTGAGAATAGAACGGTATTCGGGCAGCCCATGAAACGTTGTAATGTGATGCATTGTCCGGTGAATGAGGAAGTTCGCAGAATAAATGAAGAATGGCATCGATCCCCAGTGAACTGTGTCATTGGAAAAAATTTGACAGAGAGGTATGATCCCACACACCATCCCCACAAACTCATTTCATAGTCGAGGTGAGGCTGAAGATATCCTATGAACTGCGTCATTCACAGGATTGAGGTGGTGATTTCCACCGCTATGACCCGCAGCCTTGAAAATCTCTCCCCAAAAATATTGGTTCACCAAGTCGTATACGGGCCAGATTATTTCCCCATGGGCTTGGTTTTGTTTGACCCAATTATACAACTTCCCCATCACTTTATAAAACAGACCACAAGGGGAACTGAAGAGGGGTCATGTTTTTTGGGAGCTTGGAGTTTACGAATAGAAGACTTTGAAGACAAATGATCGACGAAGTACGAAACCAAAAAAGGTTTCTAGTAGGTATAAAACTATCATGTTCCATGAAAGGAAGGAAGCACACTAATAATAATGAACTATCTTCAAACCTAATTATTGAAATAAAAATCATATTCCCTTCATGGGTGAACTTCTTGTGAACTACAGGATCAATGCCCCTTCTTCAATCTGGTGTACTACAAAGCTCCTCACTATGCGGATGGAACCCAGTGATGCATAGCACCACCCTATATGGAAAGAACCTGGGGTCACGTACCATCTCGGTATATAGATGGCCCCTCTAACCACATAAAAATACTCCATGTGGAGGGTACCCCATCCCGCATAAACATATGGTACATAGAGTAGGGTACCTTTTGGCTTTCAAACTTCCTATACTAATCATGCCCTTTTGTTTCCATCCCATCCTCCGAATCCACATCACTAACTAGTCCATAGGCATCAGGACAAAGCCTCTTCCAAATCCATCAAACTCATATGATAAAAACATTGGGTGCATCATCACATCCTTCTAAGTTTACATACCCATGGTAATGGGAGTCATGTAGGTAATCCATGCAACATTTTAGAACCCCAGAATGTCCATAAGTCTACATTCTCATGGTAACTCAGGTCCCAACCTTAGGATACTAACATGAACCTCCCTGTTAAATGGATCAACAGTAATAATTGTTTTTTTCATTCAATGAGGGATAGCGATAAGTCAAAGGAATCATGCATACCTTTCCTTTTGATGAGGAGCGATGCTTCTCCCCTTTCCAAAAACTGGCTTTAGGGAACCCCCCTTTAGGGGACCTCATAGCCTTTCTATGAAAGGTGGCACTCTTTCTCATCTCATGATTGGCCCAGAAAATGTTCGGATAAATTTTAAAATGTGAATATCCTTGATATCAACACAGGTGAGTAAATTTGAATATTCAAATCCCCTCTCTCTCTTGTTGAGTCGTCACCCCATAATCTTCCAATGTCATCCTCCTTTCTCATCAGAGGAGAAGGGAAGGTGTATGGTTTTTTGGGTCTACTGCTTCATCTTTTTTCTCACACCGATCATGACTCACATGGTATTAGAGGTTTATTATGATCACATCATCCATTCTTTCTACCAATGAACTATGATAACTCTGATTCTTCCCTAGACAGGATACGTAGGAAACTTGTCTAAAGGCCTAAGTTCAAAGGGGGTCCTTTTCAAAGGTTAATCCCCAATCATTTTCCCCACAAATAGGGCCTCTTATACGATATAAGCCTCAAATTAAACCTAACTATTGGGGATTTTATTCCCAACCAACTTGGATACATAGGAAGCCTCCTTGAGGTACAAACATGATACTTATGTCTCCCTAATGTTCTTCAGGCCACATCCCTGGTTGGGTTATATTCACCCAGGAAACTGTATCTCTCCTGGACATCCCATACCACCTCGGCGTAAGCCCCACATTGGATCTTGACTAGGAACCTTTCACCTAGACATCCTTTTTGTATGACACTAAACTACATGGATGTGTCCCCATCACACGACCTTAAAAGGTGATGTGTCCAGTTAAGTGGCACTGAACTACGGGGGTCCTGATTCCTCTCACGAGGATACATAGGAATCCCATATCATGGGTTCGATCCCGATATTGAAGCAACTTATATCCTCTCAGGATGATGATAAACTCCAGAGTAACTCATCATAGTGTTTAAACTGGCATTGTCTCAGTACTTCCTAATCCATGCATATCCATGGTTGATTTTTCAAACTAGGGGTAATCTGTGGACACACTCTTGGGAAAGCACCAAGGAATCAAAAACATATGAACATTTATTAAATCTATAAGAGAGTCTTAGGGTATGAAATAATTCCCTTCAAAAGGGTGTGATGAGCCTGACCTCCCATCCTCTCAGATAATGGAATCCTTAAGTGTCATTGGACAAATCATCATCCAAAGAGCACATATATTTGGAAGGTAGGTCTATGAATTAGGGATAAAAGGGTTTTTGGGTGTATCTAGCTCCACGAATAAACTCGTTGGAGACCATCTGATGACATTATACCTGATGTGGACTAATTTCACACATACTCAACCCCATTCAATCACCCATGGGGACCACTCAACCATGGAACCTCTTTCACAACATGAGAAGGATAAATTGCCCAGTCCCTACATGTATGGACCTAAAAGACCCCTATATTCTGGGGTGGGATGTGAATCTGGTTGAAACAAAAATGGTGAACCCGATGTGAAAACCTTCAAAATAAGGGACAATTGGTCACTATATTTTGGGCAATTTTTTATACCCTCGTATGATGCAAATTGGGTCGAAAAGAAAATTGTGAACTCGACCTAAATCCTTAACCAAGGCGGCAGTATTACCCCACCACAAGCCCCTTTCATCCAAAATGGAAGAGGGGCAAGCAAGATTTTCAATAACACATGTGATCATGAGATGATACTTTTATGGTGTTTTTTGTTCTCTGTATATGTTATATATATATATATATATATATTTCAGGAGTTTTTGCAGAACTCTCTTCAATACAAATGGAATCTCAATAAATTTATCATACATGCACGTCATCATCCACACTGGTGACCTGATCCCCAAAGAACAGGACTCCATCGCCTACCCAGCATCTTCAATGCTGGGTTTCAAACATGTTGATTTATGAGTACCAAAAAAATGGTACTCTCCTTGTGGTGGAGGCTACAAGGTAGTCCCTATAATTGGTGAAATCTCACAAACCACCTCTTCAGCCGCGGCTCGCACCCAGCACAGGACGGCCCCACTGGCTATCTCCAACCACTTTGGGAGCCTATCCTCAAAGTGCGACAATGATTACCTCCCTCATATTTGGGAGGCAGATGAATTTGATATTGATGACTTTATCCCAGCTATATAGGAACCCCGATCGAGGGCTTCTATTAGAGGATGCCACCACTAGTGACGTACAACCCAATATCCTCACTACGAAGAGGATCTCATGCCAAGGGAACCTGATGAAGTCCAACTGACATGAGCCCATCGGTCTTCCCATCAACAGGGGAAAATGAAAAATTGGGAGTAGGTTATCACCCTGGTTCCCAAGGAGGAGATCTTCCACACAAACATGGTGGCATACAATTGAAAGAAATACAACTCTGCCCTGTCCTCTCAATCCCACCACAAAAATACGATAGAAAATTATGAGCTGTCGTATACTCCCACTAAATCATATTAAGCCCTCCATAGATACATGGTGTCACATCATGAGTTGGCATAAATTCCCTCCAATGCTCTCTGGTCCCACCACACAAATAGAGTGGAAAATTATAGGTAGATGAAAATATCTACCAATGCACAAGAAGCATGCCATCCAAATAGGATTGAATTTAGCTATACTCAGGCACAAATCCCTGCTGATGCACACCAAGCTCAACCTGAAAATAGGGTGGCAAAAAATGGGCATTCATATAGCACTTTTAATTTATATGAAGCCCACCAGTCAAATATGGTGGCCATCTATAGGCAGATGAAAATTCCCACCTACCACAACAAAGCCCACCTGTCAAATATGGTGGTAAGAAAATATGAGAAGATTAAAATTCTTAAGGATGCACACAAATCCTACCAACCAAATATAGTGGCAACTAGAGAAGACATCCAGTGGAAAATGCATTCCTCTGTCCTGGCATAGGAGAACTACCAGTAACCACTGGCAACCCATGGAGAAACGAAGCAGGAAAAAACTCCTACTCCAACATCATAATGGGAATTCATACCCATTCCATCCAAATACATATATCAACACATATTTTACATGATGGAGTATTATACATCGATCCCAAACTATATCCTCCATACATGTCAAGACATCATTGCGTTGGTGGAAAAAAGAGAGGAGTTAGGCCCATGATCTCATCTCCTCAGGCAGGGTAATTCATACACAAAATAAGATATTCACCCTGAAGCATACTCTCACCCCTACTCTAATCCAAGAGGTTCAACAGTTATATTATATGATACAACGATAGCCGGATCGGGAATAAATACCCATTCCAACTGGGGGGACACGATTCCAATTTGGTGGATGCTCTAGGGAAGGCATATATCCCTACCAGAATTCAAGATGTCTATAAGTGTATCCCAAAGGAATCATGAGAACCAATTGAATAGGGACCCTTACATGAAGGTTATTGCCAATAGTAGGTGGCCCATGTTTCCCATAAAAGAGTGAAAAAAAAAATTAAACATGACAAAGGACTTTGGAAAATGAAGAGCATACTCATGATTCTACTCTGTTGGAAGCTGGTGTTCTTGATGCCATCGAACATCTATCAACAGATGCTCAAGATTCTATTAGTCCATTAATAAATTATGGAATATATAGTATCATTTTAAAAGGTCCTCCTCGCAATGTTTCTACCAGTAGCTCTGAAGGTCCTCCCCAGAGCACCCTGGGGGATTACTCTTTGATTCAGAAATGATCGATCATGAGAGACTATCTCCTGATGCGTGTTAGGGTATCCCTCTCCTTGACTAGAATATCGAATAGCAATAAGGTTCTACCATTGATTTTATCCACCCTGATGGTCCTCCCCAAGGTATATGTTGCAGATATGTTTCTCTCTATAGTTATACGTCAAGTTATGATGGTAGTTCTCTCCATGACAGCATTCACTACAAAGTCCCTCCCGACAGTCGCATCAAGTAACGGGAAGGTCCTCCACACATTACAGTACATCCTGAAGGCCCTCCCTAGAATTTAAACCATAGATACTCTCCCTATATCCAAATCTATGATGGTATTCCTCATTATGGTAGTAGTCATTATGAAGGCCCTCCCCTAAATGATTCTAAGAAGCAAGAAGGTCTTCCCCTTGTTGTGGTCTTCCCTGAAGGTCCTCCTCGTGGTATACAACATAGAATTCATCTCTACAACTAGCCACTAAGCTGCGATGGTATTCTTCTCCATCATGGAACCGACTGCGAAGGTTCTCCCTGTAGTCAAAATTCACGTTGACAAGAAAGTCCTCCCCTCATCGGGTCAAATGTGAGAAATCCCTCATATGATGAGGTGCTTGGAAAAATGTTGTACGGTATGTTGGATAATATCTCTATGAAAAGTGATATCCTTTATCAACTAGAGGATGGCCTAGGGCCATGATCCTCTTCTGATCCACCCTTGTATCGTTCACATGTCAATGAGACTCTTGTTTACCCCACTGCTTGGAACAAAATCTTTAAGGAGCAGTCAAACCGAGTGAATCAAGTAGAAGATTCCTTGGAAGAACAACAAAAATATGTTCTACTTTTGAGGAGACAACTATCTAAGGATGACATACCAGTGATGTATTATCCCACATCCACTTCTTAGTTCAATGTACCAAGAGAGTTTCTAGAATAATATAAGCATAAAATTTTCCTCAATATCTAAGAAGCTCTCTGCCAGTTAAAAGAAAAGATTTTTCCCTGCGATGGGTATTCAGATCATGTCAATGTCTTGGGAGAGATTCACCATCAAATTGACCTATAAGCCCTTCTTTCTTCATGACAGCCACAATAAAAAAGGTGAAATAAAGACCTTGAGTTAGCCTACCTCCATTCGATGCACAAGTTGTGTTGCCTTATTGGCAATGTCCCATCTAGTGTTCATATTCAAGGGTGGAGAGAACATGGATCTCTACAATTCACCCCACTTCCCATCCAGTATAACCCACTAGAAGTGACATCCTAAAATGTCATCATCCTCATACAGTTGTCAAATGAAGTCCCTAATTAGGAAAGGTGGAATTCTCGACAAGAACCGGCCTTAAGTAACTCTCAGAAGCATCAGGCCCGATGAGAGAAAGCCATTGAGAAGCTCCTGAACCAGGATACTAAAAATATCTTGTAGGCCTCCCATCTAAGGGAAGCTGATCTATGAGCACTACTCATGTTTTCAGAATAAAACATTTCACATGCAGACCCAGTGCCATATCTAGCTCACACCCTCATGGGAATGTGCGAGATAAAGAAGGTGAAAATAGAAGCAGCAGCCACTACAACATGAGATCATCCCTAGCCCATAGGGCTGGGGGAATTTTTAACACAAAATTACCTCATAAGACTAGAAAATCGAGGCCAAGACACGTCAATAGAAGAATAAGAGCAACCCCATCTCGCAAAGCTGGGGGAATTTTTACCTCAAATTAT
Organism: Viscum album; assembly: GCA_963277665.1. Taxonomy (NCBI): domain Eukaryota; kingdom Viridiplantae; phylum Streptophyta; class Magnoliopsida; order Santalales; family Viscaceae; genus Viscum; species Viscum album. Next base: position 485,913,039 of record OY728155.1, read on the forward strand.
TTCCCAACAACGTATATCTTCTCTCATATGGAGAGAACAATGGATAGAGGGGTCACCCATTCCATCCCATCACATGACTCACATTCCCTATAATGGAGGTGTACTACAATGTCATATCAAGGCTCTCTTCGAGTCATTATTCACTAAGAAACCCGAATAATATCACATAATGGCTGGAGAATATCCAAAAAAGGACACATCCTACCATTTAGCACATGGTATTCCACCCAAAATGTAGTTTTTATCAGTGAACTTTGTGGAAATAATCTCTACATACCACGCTGAAAATGATATAAATAATGAGGAAATAAGAGAAGAGGGTTCCCTCCCGGAGATGGTCCATACTGAGCTCGAAGGTGTGTACACCCAAAACCAGGAATTTTTCTTAAATTTAAGTTCCCCCTCAGTAAATCTACCATTACCTTCTATGTGAATCCCCAATAAGGAGGAGAATAAGATAAAGTTCTATGAACCACCTCCTCCTCCCCATAAAAATGATTCCCCCATGCTTGAGGAGAGATTCGCTCAACAAGAGGAAGAAATGAAAGAACTAAGAAGAAAAAAATATGAGCTGCTATGATCTAGCCATCCTATTGGGTATGTTCCCTAGATGGAGTTTCAACACACACTTACATCAGATGTGCCTCTGCCACTATGGCTCATTCTGAAAGATACAGTAAGGCCAAAAAGTTAGTTCAAGTCAGCAATGGGACCGTCAATCTACATGAACCTAATCTCGGTAGGATATCAAGATTCCCCCCCATTGGGAAGAAATCAGAATAGATTTAGGAAAGTGTACATAGGATTCCCCCAGCTGGGTATCCACCTCATGTTCTAGCAGCAACGGCACATCAAATCTTTCCCCCTGCTACACTCATCCATGCTCAGGTTCAATAGGACATGCATCAAGAGATCCTGAATACCATCGAGTTATTAACAACTTTAATGGAAGAAATGGAAGGGAATCATGCCATAATACAATAATAATACAATCCATACCCCAAATGGGTGAGCAATGTTCCACCACTGCCAAATTTTTGGAACCCGGTGTTCCCAATGTTCAATGGCTTAGGTGACCCGTAGCAACACCTAATGCATTATGCATCTTACTGCAACCCCAGGATGGGAAACCCGGAGCAACAAGAAGTTGTGAAGCTCAGATGCTTTGTAAAAACTATGAAAGGTTCATCCTTAATGTGTTATACCATATTGATAGATAATTCAATAACATGATGGGAGGATCTCTGATGCCATTTCATGTTCCAGTTCATCTCGACGTTACCAAAAAACAATAGTCAGTGACCTCATGAACTGCAAGCAATGAGAAAACGAGATAGTTTCAGTCTTCATTTATATATGGAAGGGTATGACTTACACCTTGAACTGAACACTCCCCCAAGATAATATGTTGTCTATGTGCATCAACAACCTCTGTTATGAGCTGCGAACACCACTTATTTCAGTGAAATATACAAGTGGGTTCCTAGAATTCTCCACCATCACTCAAAGGATAGAATGTTCCTTGAAATTGACTAATCTCAAGTCCCAAGTAGGCCCATCAGCCATAATAAAATGAGAAAGGAGAGATTAAGTGGCTTATATCACACTTAAGCCACCCCTACACCATCTCAAACTTCAAGGCCCCCACCGACTTGTGTAGGGGCCCTCTGGACGTCAGCAGCCACCCCCACCTCGATAAGACGAGAATATGGGGGACAAAAGAAATCAATTTGAGGAATAAATAAATAGAGTGTATTTATTCTGGGATGATCAAGTCCATTGATACTTTTTAGTTTCCATGAATTGAAAATTGCTTCGGCTTCAGGAGCCAAATCATGCTGATGAAGTAGGTCTTTATGACCGGCCAGATTATTATCCCTTCCACTGGATATTGGGCAACAACATATAGGAATTCTTTGTCTTCAAGTATATAGCAACCCGGCCTTTTCTTACATTACTATTACATCATTTCAGAGATAAAAAAAACATAATAGTATTACATATGGAGGATACATAGGTTTAGTGTCTTGGGCAAACTAGGACTACACATAACAAGTACAACATCAAGCATAAAAATTCATTTAATTTCTTCTTGTATAGCTTCTTAGTAGCACTTGTCCTCTCCTTAGTACATGTAGCCACCTGAGGATATAAATCAAAAGGGGTGAGCTAAAAGCCCAGTAAGAGGATAGATAAGAACAATATAGCATGGGGTGAACATAATCATGATATAGGAAGAAGATCTTGAACATGAGAGGAGCATAAACAATAAACTTGAAATGTGGCAAAGCATAAAAATGTAACATCATGTCTTAGTGGTTAACTACCACACATAATTATGAACAAAGCTAGCATCATGTTCACGCATAATTTCACATTTACTCATGAGATTCATCACTTTACCCAATGCATTGGAGCGCTATATAATTCTGGGCGCACCCGTCACATTTAAACATTCATATTGCGCTATATAATTCTGGGCGCACCCGTCACATCATAACATTATCATTATCATGCTTGCCACATAGAACACATATCAAACATGTACATAAATAACCCATGGAAAGGAATGGGTTTCATCTCATAATAACACATTCATAAGCTTTGGGTTCCCAAAAGAAAGAGGGAACAACATACTTGATATAAGAACCATCATCCTTGAATGAGAGGCAAAATGTGAGATCTTGAAAGAAGAGTTCTTTTGGAAAACATTTTGATGGACATAAAAACCAGTGACAAACATGTATATCCCAGAAAAGTAAAGGAAATGATGAACAAAATACCTTTGAGGAGTAACCACATCAAAAATGGAGTGAAAGAGGGAGAACCCGAAGGAAGACAATTGGGTTCGAGATTTCCCCTTACCTTGTACTCGAATGCCTCCTTCTCTTTAATGTCCTGTATAATGACATTATATTCATTAATTAGAAATTCCAGAACCTTTTATACATTAATAGGGTTCATTCTGGTTTTATTATTTCATATTAAGTTCCTTTGGATGACTTATAGAGTTTAAAAACATTGTTCGGGGATGTTCGTTTTTATGGTTTTCTTGAGCGGTCCACTTGTATTCTTAAATTGATGTTCGGTTAGATCATGGGTAAACATCCAGGACTGATGTTACATGTAATTAATGATATTACAGAATCTTGAATGATTTTATAATGAGTTAAATTAGATCCATGTGGTCGAATTATTAGATAATAATTAAATGAAGATTATTTGGGCTGATTTGAGCGGTTTTTGGATCACAACCAACTAATTTTAATTTTTCACTTAGTAGTATGGCCATAGATTACTTCCAGAACTTAAAATAGAAAATAATACATATAAAACATTCTGGTTCAACCATAAAAATGGTTTCATGACCAGATTGAAGGTATAAATGGAAGAAGAGAGTTTGTTGTTTTTGAAGGTGATAAATTATCACCACATGAACAAAGTTCTCTTTAATAAAATAAAAGGAAGGGAGAAAGGGTGTGGGGTGATATAATATAACATTAGAATCATTATATATATAATACTGGATTTACAGAAAAATTTGGATGAAGATAGATAGAGGGAGATCAAGAAAGGAACTTGAACTTGAAAGGAAATTAAAGGAGAAGAGGGAGAGAAATTACCTTTAGAATCCTCTTCTTGAGTTCCTCTTTAAGGAAGCTAAGCTTGGTCTTTTGATGAGACCAGCAGATTTTGGACGTGGGGGATGAGTTAGGGAAGGTGTTTGGGCAGAATTTAGAGAAGGCTTGGAGCTTGAGAGGTGTGAGGAAAAGAGGGAGTGAAGGGTGGCTTTTATAGTGGAGGGGAGAGGGGTTTTCTTAATATTAAATTGATTAGTTTATTAATTCCACCAAGGACAAGGAATAGTGAGTCTTGGATGACCAATAATAGTAATTTTATAATTTAATCCCGAACCAAGTGGGCTTACATCAGCAGAACATCAGCAATGACTCAATTAATGCATTATTTAGCTTTTATTGTGAATTATCGGATTCTACTATTCATCAAAAATTCAAGTATCTTAGAAAAATCCCAAAATTTTACCCCAACCATTTTTCGACGTGTAGAATCCAAAAATGAAGTCCATTTTTCAAAAATAATTTTCTAAGTATTATTAATTTAATATTTAAATAAAATCATAATTTACTTAAAATAAACAGTTTTTAAGATTAAAACTGATTTTATAGTTCTTTCAAAAATTACGTAGGGTCTTATAAAATTATCTAAAAACTATTAGACATTGATTCAATAATTTATGAATATATTTCAGGAAAATAAATATTAATTAATTAATTATAATTAATCATTTATGATTTATAAAATACCAAAAATGTTTACTAAAGTCAAATTATCACTTTCTATGATGGATAAATTTTATTTTATTATTCATAGGTAATGTTACTCTTATTTACTATTCATAAGGTTCATATTACTATTCATAAGGGTAGGTTACTAGTCATAAGGGTAGGTTACTATTCATAAGGGTAGGTTACTATTCACCAAAAATTATTTTTGTTTCATTAGACTCCAAAAACTATCTTGAGCACAACCGTGTATGCCGGATTTTTAAAATTCCAAACATAGGGTTGACAAAATTATGTTTAAAGGTCACTTATCACTTAGTAGTTCATTATTTTGTGTTTTTATGACATAGATAAAAGGAGGGAATTTTCTATTGAAAAACTTTGGGTCGTTACATTCTTCCCCCCTTAAGAAATTTCGCCCCCGAAATTTCACTTTACACAAACAGGTGAGGGTACTTCTCCTTCATTGCCTCTTCCGGTTCCCAAGTTGCTTCCTCAAACTTTTGGTTCCTCCACAATACTTTGACAAGGCGGGTTGTCTTGTTGCGTAGAACCTTATCACTTCGGTCCAGAATTTTTACCGGCTGGTCCTCATATGAGAGATCATCTTCCAACTGTACCACCTCTGAGTTTAGTACATGTGAGGGGTCTGGAATGTACTTCCTCAGTAGTGATATGTGAAACACGTCATGAACTTGAGCCATATTCGGTGGAAGTGCCAGACGATAGGCCACAGCTCCTATACGATCAAGGATCTCAAAGGGGCCAATGTACATTGGGCTTAGCTTCCCTTTCTTCCCGAATCGCATGACTCTCTTCCATTGAGATATTCGAAGGAAGACTTTATCTCCAACGTCAAACTCTAAGTCCCTTCGACGATTGTCAGCATAGCTCTTTTGCCGACTTTGAGCAGCTTTGATATGTTTCTGGATGACTTGAACCTTCTCTGTCATCTCTTGAACAAGATCGGGACCAAGTAGTTTTCGTTCTCCAACTTCATCCCAACAGGTTGGAGTTCTACATCGCTTCCCATAAAGAGCTTCATACGGAGCCATCTGAATACTCGAGTGGAAGCTATTGTTGTATGAGAACTCAACCAATGGAAGGTGCTGATCCCATCCACCTTTGAATTCAAGAGAGCATGATCTTAGCATATCTTCAAGTGTCTGAATAGTCCTTTCAGACTGGCCATCAGTTTGGGGGTGATAGGCCGTGCTGAAGTTTAATTCAGTACTCAAAGCATGTTGAAGGCTCCTCCAAAATTTAGAAGTGAACCTTGGATCACGGTCAGAGACAATCGAGAGTGGAACACCGTGCAACCTCACTACTTCCTTCACATATATCCTTGCAAGTTGTTCAAGTGAGAGGTCTTCCCGAATAGCGATAAAATGGGCAGTCTTGGTGAGTCGGTCAACCACAACCCATATCGCATTATTTCCTCTTGACGTTTTCGGGAGGCCCATGACAAAGTCCATAGTGACATTTTCCCATTTCCACATGGGTATAGGCAATGGCTGCATCATACCTTTGGACTTTTTCCGCTCAGCTTTAACTTGCTGACACACCAAGCACCTTGATATATATTCTGCAATCTCCTTCTTCATGTTATCCCACCAGAAGTGTTCTCGGAGATCACGATACATCTTGGTACTTCCAGGATGAATAGAGAAAGTTGAGCTATGTGCATTATCCAATAGCTCCTTCTTTATTTCGGGTGATGAAGGCACACAAAGCCGCGTTCCAAACCGGATCACACCATCATCGTCGATATGGAACTCTTGCAGCTTCCCTTCCTTTACTGCATTCACCCTCTTTTGTATCTCCACATCATCCCTTTGTGCTTCCTTGATCTTCTGTTGGATGGATGGTTGCGCAATCATTTGGGCAAGGTAGGATGTATCCCCTGCCCTTACGATTCCCAAATCCATCCTTTGCATATCCAAGAAGATAGGGTCTTTCTCAATCCTCAACATGGATAGAGTAGCAGGTTCTTTCCTGCTTAGAGCATCAGCTACCTTGTTCGCCTTTCCAGGATGATAGTGAATAGAGCAATCGTAATCCTTGATTAGCTCTAACCATCTCCTTTGACGCATGTTGAGCTCCTTTTGTGTGAATATATACTTTAGGCTCTTGTGGTCGGTGTATATGTCACACTTCTCACCATAAAGGTAGTGCCGCCAGATTTTCAAGGCAAAAATCACGGCTGCCAGCTCTAGATCATGCGTCGGGTAGTTCTGCTCATGGATATTCAACTGTCGTGAGGCGTAGGCTATCACATTATCATTTTGCATGAGTACACAACCCAAGCCTTTCTTTGAAGCATCACTGTATATCACAAAACTTTCTCCACTTTTTGGTAGTGTGAGTACAGGTGCAGTGATCAGCCTTCTCTTTAGCTCCTTGAAGCTTCCCTCACATTCTTCCATCCATACATACTTTACCCCTTTCCTTGTTAACTTAGTTAGCGGGCTTGACAATCGTGAGAAGTTTCTCACAAAACGTCGGTAGTACCCAGCTAATCCAAGAAAACTACGGATTTCTGTGACACTAGAGGGCCTGGGCCATTCTTTAATCGCCTTTGTCTTTGAAGGGTCCACAGAAATTCCCTCGCTTGTGATCACATGTCCCAAGAACATGACTTGATTCATCCAAAAGTCACACTTGCTGAACTTGGCGTACAACTTCTCCTTTCTCAATGTCGCCAACACAAGTCTTAGATGTTCTTCATGTTCCTCCTTACTCTTGGAGTAAATGAGAATATCATCAATAAACACTACCAAAAATTTGTCGAGGTAATGTCTAAAGACTCTATTCATCAAATCCATGAAGATTGCAGGGGAATTAGTAAGTCCGAAGGGCATCACCAAAAACTCATAGTGCCCATACCTTGTACGGAAGGCAGTCTTTTGAATATCTTCCTTCTTCACCTTTACTTGATGATATCCAGAACGAAGATCCACCTTTGAAAAGTATTGATCTCCTCTTAACTGATCGAACAAGTCATCAATCCTTGGGAGAGGATACTTGTTCTTTATGGTGATCTTGTTGAGTTCCCGATAATCGATACACAGCTGCATGGTTCCATCCTTCTTCTTCACAAAGAGCACTGGCGCACCCCAAGGTGATGCACTAGGGCGTATGAACCCTTTTTCCAGATGCTCTTGCAGCTGCTTCTTTAACTCCTCCAGTTCGATAGGAGCCATCCTATAGGGGCACTTCGAGATAGGAGTAACTCCAGGTATGAGTTCAATTGAGAACTCTACCTCACGATCCGGGGGAATTCCGGGTAACTCTTCGGGAAATACATCGCCATATTCCCTTACGATGGGAATTTCCTCAAGGTTGGAACTTTCCTTTGACTCAATCATTTGGGAGAGGTATGCTTCTTCATAGGGAATCATCACCCACACCATTGAAGGATTTCTCAAAGGAGATTCATGATCTTCCTTGCATTTGTAGAGGAGCATGGGATGGTTTGGAATACGAAAATATATTTCCTTTTCCCGACAGTTGATATGTGCTCTATATAACGAGAGCCAATCCATTCCCATTATAGCGTCGAATTCCACCAAGGGAAGTATTACGAGATTTGCCGGAAGAATCTTCCCACATACGTCAATAGGAGAAGAATCAAACACTTGGGTTGCAATGATTGCACCACTTGGTGTTTTTACAGATATCTCTACTTCAAGGTTTCGGGGCTTCGATTCTATAGTTCTAGAAAACTTGCAAGATATAAAGGAATGCGTAGAACCAGAATCAAATAAGACTTTTGCCATTCTTGAGTGAATAGGAAGTGTACCTTGTACGACTTCATTATCATGTTCCACTTCCGCAGTAGTGATGGCATAAGCCTTCCCTTGTTCCTTTGGCTTTGGTGGTTGTTGGCGCTGATTACCCTCGAAAGCTCGAGGTTTAGTGCACTGGTTTGAATAGTGCCCTAGCTCCTTACAGTTGTAGCATTGAACCACGAGTGGTTCTCTCCTTTCATCGGCTACATTATCCTTCCTTTTCATGTCTCTTCGACACTCGTGAGCTAGGTGTCCATCTTTCCCACACTTGAAGCATTTCCCCGTCCCTTTGAGGCAGTTCCCACTGTGCAACTTCCCACATTTTTGGCAAGTGGGTCGTTGTGTTTTCTTCCCATCTTTATCACTAGATCCACCAGCTTGAAACTCCATCTTTCTTTTCTTATCACCGTAGCCATGGGACCATTATCCAAACTCCATATCCACTTTAAGAGCACACCATACAACTTCTTCATAACTCCCAAAGTCTCGAATTGCAAGAGCTTTTCAAAGATGTGGTTTTAATCCACTAAAGAATCTATCAATTTTGCTATCATTGTTGATAACAAAACCCGAAGCATACCTTGCGAGCCTTGTGAAATTTGCTTCATAGATTGTGACAGATTCTCCTTCTTTTTGCTTGAGCTCTATGAATTCTCTCTCCATCTTCGTGCGAAGAGTTCTTGGGAAGTACTTATTAAGAAACATTATCTTAAAGTCTTCCCATTCCATCTCTTCAATTTCCTCCCTTGGCTTGGTGTTCTTAATCAAAGCCCACCATTGATCGGCTTCTCCATCTAGACGGTAAACGGCTAGAGTCACCTTCTCCGTCTCGGAACAGTGAAGAACAGAAAAGATCTTCTCCATGGAGTTGACCCACTGTTCCGCAACTAGTGGATCAGAAGATCCACAAAATGTCGGTGGTCGTTGCCGCATAAAACTTTCGATAGCTAGCTGCTCCCTCTTTGGTGAAGGAGGACGTTCCCCATTATTATGGTTATTATTCATAACCCGGGATAATTGGGTAAGCATCGTCATGAAGTTTTGAACTCCACCTCCAAAATCATTGGGGATGCCATTCGGGCAATCGTTGCATTGGCCTTCACAAGAGTTGTTGGCCTGATTTCTCCTGGTTCCCACCATTTTCTAAAATAGAAAAGGTTAGAACAAAACATAAGTAAACAAGTCATGAATAACTTATCCTTGTAAACAATTATACCAAAAACATAACATATGGGATCCCTAGGTAAATATCCTTGTGTGCATATTTGTACTTAGTCTCATGCTAGAGGTTTTCTTTAGGGTTCACTAATCCTAATTCCCAAATTAACTAAACCTTTCCTTTGATACCAACTATAGCAACCCGGCCTTTTCTTACATTACTATTACATCATTTCAGAGATAAAAAAAACATAATAGTATTACATATGGAGGATACATAGGTTTAGTGTCTTGGGCAAACTAGGACTACACATAACAAGTACAACATCAAGCATAAAAATTCATTTAATTTCTTCTTGTATAGCTTCTTAGTAGCACTTGTCCTCTCCTTAGTACATGTAGCCACCTGAGGATATACATCAAAAGGGGTGAGCTAAAAGCCCAGTAAGAGGATAGATAAGAACAATATAGCATGGGGTGAACATAATCATGATATAGGAAGAAGATCTTGAACATGAGAGGAGCATAAACAATAAACTTGAAATGTGACAAAGCATAAAAATGTAACATCATGTCTTAGTGGTTAACTACCACACATAATTGTGAACAAAGCTAGAATCATGTTCACGCATAATTTCACATTTACTCATGAGATTCATCACTTTACCCAATGCATTGGAGCGCTATATAATTCCGGGCGCACCCGTCACATTTAAACATTCATATTGCGCTATATAATTCCGGGCGCACCCGTCACATCATAACATTATCATTATCATGCTTGACACATAGAACACATATCAAACATGTACATAAATAACCCATGGAAAGGAATGGGTTTCATCTCATAATAACACATTCATAAGCTTTGGGTTCCCAAAAGAAAGAGGGAACAACATACTTGATATAAGAACCATCATCCTTGAATGAGAGGCAAAATGTGAGATCTTGAAAGAAGAGTTCTTTTGGAAAACATTTTGATGGACATAAAAACCAGTGACAAACATGTATATCCCAGAAAAGTAAAGGAAATGATGAACAAAAGACCTTTGAGGAGTAACCACATCAAAAATGGAGTGAAAGAGGGAGAACCCGAAGGAAGACAATTGGGTTCGAGATTTCCCCTTACCTTGTACTCGAATGCCTCCTTCTCTTTAATGTCCTGTATAATGACATTATATTCATTAATTAGAAATTCCAGAACCTTTTATACATTAATAGGGTTCATTCTGGTTTTATTATTTCATATTAAGTTCCTTTGGATGACTTATAGAGTTTAAAAAGATTGTTCGGGGATGTTCGTTTTTATGGTTTTCTTGAGCGGTCCACTTGTATTCTTAAATTGATGTTCGGTTAGATCATGGGTAAACATCCAGGACTGATGTTACATGTAATTAATGATATTACAGAATCTTGAATGATTTTATAATGAGTTAAATTAGATCCATGTGGTCGAATTATTAGATAATAATTAAATGAAGATTATTTGGGCTGATTTGAGCGGTTTTTGGATCACAACCAACTAATTTTAATTTTTCACTTAGTAGTATGGCCATAGATTACTTCCAGAACTTAAAATAGAAAATAATACATATAAAACATTCTGGTTCAACCATAAAAATGGTTTCATGACCAGATTGAAGGTATAAATGGAAGAAGAGAGTTTGTTGTTTTTGAAGGTGATAAATTATCACCACATGAACAAAGTTCTCTTTAATAAAATAAAAGGAAGGGAGAAAGGGTGTGGGGTGATATAATATAAAATTAGAATCATTATATATATAATACTGGATTTACAGAACAATTTGGATGAAGATAGATAGAGGGAGATCAAGAAAGGAACTTGAACTTGAAAGGAAATTAAAGGAGAAGAGGGAGAGAAATTACCTTTAGAATCCTCTTCTTGAGTTCCTCTTTAAGGAAGCTAAGCTTGGTCTTTTGATGAGACCAGCAGATTTTGGACATGGGGGATGAGTTAGGGAAGGTGTTTGGGCAGAATTTAGAGAAGGCTTGGAGCTTGAGAGGTGTGAGGAAAAGAGGGAGTGAAGGGTGGCTTTTATAGTGGAGGGGAGAGGGGTTTTCTTAATATTAAATTGATTAGTTTATTAATTCCACCAAGGACAAGGAATAGTGAGTATTGGATGACCAATAATAGTAATTTTATAATGTAATCCCGAACCAAGTGGGCTTACATCAGCAGAACATCAGCAATGACTCAATTAATGCATTATTTAGCTTTTATTGTGAATTATCGGATTCTACTATTCATCAAAAATTCAAGTATCTTAGAAAAATCCAAAAATTTGACCCCAACCATTTTTCGACGTGTAGAATCCAAAAATGAAGTCCATTTTTCAAAAATAATTTTCTAAGTATTATTAATTTAATATTTAAATAAAATCATAATTTACTTAAAATAAACAGTTTTTAAGATTAAAACTGATTTTATAGTTCTTTCAAAAATTACGTAGGGTCTTATAAAATTATCTAAAAACTATTAGACATTGATTCAATAATTTATGAATATATTTCAGGAAAATAAATATTAATTAATTAATTATAATTAATCATTTATGATTTATAAAATACCAAAAATGTTTACTAAAGTCAAATTATCACTTTCTATGATGGATAAATTTTATTTTATTATTCATAGGTAATGTTACTCTTATTTACTATTCATAAGGTTCATATTACTATTCATAAGGGTAGGTTACTAGTCATAAGGGTAGGTTACTATTCATAAGGGTAGGTTACTATTCACCAAAAATTATTTTTGTTTCATTAGACTCCAAAAACTATCTTGAGCACAACCGTGTATGCCGGATTTTTAAAATTCCAAACATAGGGTTGACAAAATTATGTTTAAAGGTCACTTATCACTTAGTAGTTCATTATTTTGTGTTTTTATGACATAGATAAAAGGAGGGAATTTTCTATTGAAAAACTTTGGGTCGTTACAAAGTACCTTCTAAAAAAATGATATATTTTAGACAAGTCAGTCTGGGACCACCATCAGCACAAGTGGCATATGTTTCCACCACTGATTCAGACAAAGAGGGGGAGTAGGAAAAAGTTGTTAACAAAAAGGATAAAATTCTCAATAGTTGGATGACTCAGAAAACAATCAATTTATCCCATTATATCCTCTAGACACAATTAAAGCAACCAATTGTGCCTCCAACAACTCCTGATGTAGCACAACTGACATCCTCAGCCCCACAACCCTCCAAAGGCCTACCACCCAACAAGAAACCCAATCCGAAGGGTAGAAAGAAAATTTTGGGAGATGAACTTGCACCAAATCCAAAGTCGGATTCGACACTATTAGATTTCATGCCATCAAATATTAAGACACAAGAACCACCCCTCCAAATGGTACCATCATAAGAGGATATGATTTTTTGCTTTATCAATGTCATCCACTTAATGGATCCATTATCCAATGATGAATATGGTTATCAACCATAATTCCCCACACCCAATTGGGTGGCTAGAGGAAGAAGCCACAGAGGCCAAGGATGTCAAGGGAGAAGTATCCATGGAAAAATCAAGCTTATGGTCCCACCCCCGATCAAACCATCAGTGTTATAGAAACACATGGAAAGACCCTATAACGGATCCAATAGGGATAGGAAAATTCTTCTTCCCCCACAAGAATCTACCCTGGTCCAATCCTTCTTAAATATCCATCAAAGGAAGAAAAAATGACAAATCTCTTGGTAGGAAAGAAAACCTGCCCACACCAATCCACAAATGACAGAAGCTCCCCCGACTCTGACCCTAAGGGCCGACCCATCTTTATAAAATGCTCAAGCCCCAAAAGCACTTGTGAAAGAGGATCCCCAAGATAGGAAGCATCATCCTTTAGATTATAAATAGGAAATTCTGAAATAGTTATCTTCAGTACCAGCTAAGCTATCAATCATGGATGCATTATATCTATCAACAGATCTCAGGGAACCACTCATTGAAGCTTTTCTAAGTCCCTAGGATTTTGAAGCTAAGGCAGCCACCACTGAATTCTACTAGACAGAGACTAATCCTATGGAATTCCATGTATTTATCTCTTTCTGGGATCAAGATGAAGATGCAACCATGCAAGGACACATCAAACTCTTATATGTTTCTTGAACGATAATTGGTGTCGATATCTGAAAAGTCTTTATTGACAATGGCTCTGGAGTTAATCTCATTCTACCAAGGACACTTCGTTAGTTGGGATGCAGTGAGGATGATCTAAGGCCCTGCACTACAACTCTATTAGGCTACAAAAATGATGGATCGGGGAGAGGAACCCTAGCCCTTCGAGGCTGCTCTCCTTCCTTCGGTGACGACGGCACCGTCCGCAGCTCCTCCCCCCTCGGTGGGGGAGGGGGAATCATTGTTATTCGAGCAAGGAGGGTTCTTCCGTCCCTTCACCAATCCATATTTTCTTCCCCCATTCCCAGAAGCTGCACTTTACCCGAAGGTTCCAGACATTCTTGATGGCATCCCTAATCTTCAGCTCTCATCCTCTGAGTTTTCGGAAACCTCAACCCTATTGAATCGTACACTGGTTGCCCGGTTTAAGCACAGATGAACTTCAATCGAATCCTTCGACTGGTTCATCTTTGGAAGATGGGATCTCCAAGAAAGGGTGGTTGTTGGATTTCTCAATGTCCGACATATTATGATCCGTTTTGAATCAGAAGCAGACCTCATCAAGGCATGGTCGAAGGCTCCTCGTAGCTTCAACGGCATTCACTTCTTCCTCCTCTGGTGGTCCTTTGATTATCATATGAATCGAGATTCTCCTGCTTCAGCGGTATGGGTAATCTTTCCAAACCTTCCCTTACCTTTTCAGAATCCCTCGGTGATTCAGATGTTAGGCAATCTCGTAGGACGTTTTCTGTGTTCTGATAGTCGAACTGAGGTCGTGTGTCATCCGGTAAATCCTCGTGTATGTATCGAAGTGTATGCTTCTCGTTTACCCTTCGACTATGTTTGGATCACTATCGGAGAAGAATACAGGTGGAAGCAGTGGGTGATATATGAGAATTGGACTGATTTCCATCCTTTTTGCAAGTGTCTGGGACACTCTTTGGATGCTTGCCGCAATAGGAGCAATGATTCGGTGTTGGGAGGTAGACGCAGGGGGAAGAAGGTTGTGGTTAGGGAGAATGCGGCATCGGGTGGAACATCGGAGGTGGCTGCGATTTCTGGTATGGTCACGGAGGCCCCGAGACTCAAAGATGGGGGAATTCTGAGTCATGTGGTTGAGGTTAGCCGAAAGTAGTCTAACAAGGTGAAAAAAATGGAAATTCATACTTCTGAAATTCCAATTGTTTTGCCCCCACAAGTTAATATGACGGTTGCAGAAGTTTTAAAAAGGCTTCGGCAAGATTTGGAGGGACCCTCGAACTCCCTGGCTAGAAAGAAGGCTGGCTCGGGTTGGCAAGAGGATTGTGTGGTGCAGCACTCGGATAGGGAAAGTTTGGGAAAGGAACAGAGGGTGGGGATAAAGGGTTCTGCATTGGGCATGGTCAGTCCGAGCGGTACTGGGGGTTCTAGAGGATTAGACCCCTCAGCCCGACCCTTTATCACACTTACCAATAGGTTCGAAGGGCTTTCGGAAGACATTTCTGAAGCCGGTTTGGATGCTGGTCCGGTGGTCAGTGTTGATGCTGATGGGCCCTGTGTGGAAGGGCAATTTTCATCCAGGTTGGGTCACGAAGATGTCCCTAAGGCTGGTGAGGAGGTTGTTGTTGTAGTGGAAGGCCTTGCCCCGACTGATATTAACACACCATTGACAAGGAGGGAGAATTCTTTGGGTTGCAAGGGTAATACATCGAAGAACAAGGGGGACAATGTATCTGGGGGTAATAAGGAAAATTTGAGTGGTCCAGGTCTCCTGTCATTCAGTGACATTGTCCAGAATGGGACTGGTAGGATAACTGAGTGCGCAGAACCAATATCTGCTACACCAAGAAGGTGAATAAGGAAATATTTTTCTTATCTCACGCGTCCAGTGTGTACTAGATCTTCCCTTAAGCAGGACCAAGGTGTGATTCTTGCCTTCAAAAAAGACAGCTTGGTCAAACAACCTTGTCCAGAGCAGCCTTTAGTGGATCAAGAGGGGAGTTTTGGGAACAGTAACTACTTCTTGAGGTGATATAAATCAGCCTCTAAATGGAAATCGGCTACGGCTACGGCTACGGCTGAAGGGGACTCTTGTGTGGGATGCGGAGATGATTACGGGTATTATGATATGTAGTCTTGTGTTGTAATGGTTGTCAAATCGTGTTCTGGTTGGTGTTAAGGGATGTTCGGTTCTCACTTTTCCTAAAGTGTTTGAAATAAAAAATTAATTTTCAGTCAGTCAGTATTGGGATACAATAAAATCGATCATAATCTGTTAGGCCAAATCAAGCTCGAAACCCAGTTCGGTGACCTCATAGCTTACCCAAAAATTTTGGTGTTCTGAAATAATATGGCCTTCAATGCCCTACTAGGGAGGCCCTGAATACAACAACACATAGTAATTCCCTCCTCTTACCATCAGTGCCTCAAATATAGAATTAATTGATAGAGTGGGACAGTACATGCCGATAAGGCCCCATTCGACCTCTGCGAATCACATTATATTGATACGGGGTTCTATGAGCCGAAGGGGAAACACACCTTAGTTGATGGAATTGATTGGGTCACCACCCCATATGGTTTGGAAAGGTTTCCCATTGATCCCCTCAAGCAGCTCGGGGAAGAATACATACTGCCCATCAATCACATTGAAAGAAAAAGTCCAAATTTGGACACATATTCAGTAGTCCTCATGATTTTATTCATGGTTTTAGAGCTTGATAAGGTTGAAAAACTCACAAACCCCCAAGTTAATGGTGAGGGCTTGGATATAAATGCCCCTGAACCATTATCAAAACACAATAAAATCCTTGCCTCACCCACTGAGGTAGGAAGAAGTTTCTCTTCACTCAAATAAGATGAGTAATCTCTTTTACCCCTCACTACATCTTCTCCATAGAAGCCCATACTGATGGTCGAGGCAGAAGAGAGGGCTTCACCTTCTAGAAACCAAAATTGAAATTATTCCCTCTACTATGGAGAAATCATCTCAATAATTGTTTCCATATTAGAAGATGAAGAGGAATATGATAAGGATGAAAAGGAGGAAGAAGAATACCTAAGTTATTCCCCTCTATCATTTTAGGAAATCATCTCTACCACTATTGATGAACTCAAGGAAATCAACTTGGGTACGGAAGAAGACCCACGGCCCACTCTGATTAGTGCGGCCATGTATTCTAAAGAGAAAGATATATATGGATCTTTACTAAAGAAGAATTGAGATTTTTTCACCTATAATTATAAAGAAATTATAGTCCTCAATCTAAATGTGTCCACTCACCACTTGGGATTTCCAGAAGACCACAGCGGTTACAAGAAAGCCACCAGAAGGACGCACCCGACATGTGCTGCCAAAATAGAGGCTGAAGTCGACAAGATCATTATAGATAGCTTCATTTGAAAGGTCCAATACCCCATACGTCAAGAAAATATTTTCCCCATCAAGAATAAAAATATCCATATTATAGTTTTCATCGATTTCAGGTATATTAATTTACATTACCCAAAAGAATATTTCCTAGTCCCCATCACATAATTGTTGATCTATGAAACTACTGGATATGAAGCCCTATCTTTTTTGGATGGTTATTTAGGTTATAATTAAATTCAAATGTCCTAATAAGATAACAAAACCACCACATTTAGGTATCACTAAGGGGTGTTTTTCTATAAGGTAATTCCCTTTTGTTTGAAAAATGTTGGCGCCACATATCAGCACACCATGCACCGCATCTTCAAACCCTTCTTGAGAAATTTCATTTAATGTTATGCTGATGATCTGGTGGTTAAATCATGACCACGCTCAAATCATTTGGAATATCATGACACCATCTTCAATAAATTACAATAGAAAAAATAGAAAAATGAACCCCCTAAAGTGTACTTTTGGTGTTACCTCAGGAAAATTCCTCGACTTTATCCTACGCAATCGTGGCATCGAAGTTGACCCAGAGAAGACAAAGTCCATCCTTGAGTTTTCACATCCTCATAACCTCACTGAGTTGAGAGGACTCCAAGGACACCTGGCCTACATTCATCACTTCATATATAACCTCACAGTAAAATGATTTCCCTTCACTAGGTTGATGAAAAAAGGGGCGGAATATAAGCGGGATGATGATTGTCAGGAAGCATTTGAAAAGCTTAAGAGATGTCTCTTAATCCCATCAGTGCTAATGATTCTTGTCGGAGGAAGACCACTCATTCTTTTTTTGAATACCTTGGATCGATCCCTATATGCCTTCCTCACATAGATGAATGACACTGGAAGTGAGAATATTCTCCATTACCGCATCCAAACCATGATCAATGTTGAGTCTCGTTATTCAAATATTGAGAAGAGATGCCTTGAGTTGATATTTGCGGTCCAAAAGTTGAGTCTTTACTTGAAGCACCATGAAGTCCATTTAGTCTCTTATAGAAACTCTCTCAAGTATATTATTAGTAATCCAATGTTAACTGGATGCCTATCATGGTGGGTGGTCATCCTACAACAGTTTGATATACGGTTCATAAGGCAGAAACCCACCAAATGCAAGGCATTAGCAGATTTCTTGGAAAAGAATCCCTCAATAGAGGTGTCCCCATTAGATTTTGAGTTACCTGATAAAGAAGTGTTCTATATTCAATAGAACTCCCATATGTGGGAAATTCACTTCAATGGTGCCTCTAGAAGCCTGATAAAAAAAGGATGGAAGACCCTAGACTCAACAAAGTGGGTCTAGAAGTCATACTCATATCCCCAAAAAAAGAATTTTTGCCCTATTCCTTCCTACTGTTAGATGGATGCACAAAAAATGAAGCAGAATACCAGGCCCTTATCATAGGTTTGGAGCTAGCACTCCAAGTGAAAGATGAACACCTAAAGATAAAAGGTGATTCAGAACTAGTCATCAAGAAAGTCAATGGTGACTATGCTATCAAGAAAGAGGAGTTGATGCCTTTGATGAACCATGTCCGATAACTAAAATTGGAATTCTCGTCATAGATAACATTTACTTATGTCCCCCTATTACAAAATTCACAAGTTGATGCATTATAAAATGCAGCCATGGCTCTGGCTAACCCAAATTGGAACGAAACAGTCGTCAATATTTCCCACTGATGGATGATCTTACCATTCATTCAGGGTAGCATGGAATAAATTAATGAAAACAATACCATCTCTAAGATATATAGTCCTACCACTAGATGGATGACTCCCATTATAGATTACCTTAAAATGGGAGAGATCCCACTAGATAGGGCTGTAAGGGAGAAAATGAAGATATGGGAAATGTCACGAACTAACCCGGGTCGACCCTGAACCGATCACCCGACCCGGTCCGTGACATGGCCCAAGAGGCATTCCCGATCCTCTCAGGCTGGCAATAGGCACCAGGGTATCAAAAAAGAGAAAGAGTGAATGATTTCACCCAATGAAAATAAATAAATCATTGGAAAGGAAATAAAAAAATGAAAAGTAAATCAACAACACTAAAATAAATAACGACCAACAACAACAACAAACTAACCTAACCACGACCGAAACTCCTCACGACCCTGATATTTGCTCATAAATCCACAACAAACTCTTTCCCATGGCGAACAAGCTTGATTTGAACCTACAATAGAAACTAAAAATAGGAAAACACTATAGGCAAGAGTATTAAAACTCAGTAGGTAGGCCCGACTAATTCTATTCCCAAAGCACATACCGTTAAATAAAGAATTTATCAATTCTAGGTTCTAACTAAATTATATAAAATATGGGTTTCCACACACACACTTTCATTTCTAAAACAAGTAACGGTCCATTTCCCTTTTTAATTAAAAATAAGTTTAATGTTTGAAAGAAACAGGTGCATTGCATTTTAAAAAAAATTTGCGAACAATTTAGAAATACAAATTTCAGTTGTTAAAAAAAAAGGAAAACCACACACAACACACAACACACACTAAAGATAATGGAAAAAGTGGCACACAGGGGCCAACAACTGAACTAGACCTCTCAATCATCTACCACATACAAACAAACACTAAAAGAAACATGGGTCGAACCTAGGAGCTCGTGAACAATCTAGAACGTACTATACATGTGACTCATCCTGAAGGCATGCCTACTCTCGATTTCATAACTCCCTAATGCTTGGTGTTTCCCTATATGGCCTAAACGAGGGGCCCAATCCCCTAAAAGAGTGTAATCTGTACTAAGATCCACTAGCTAGTGTGTAATCTAAACTAGTGCAGCAATCGTTCTCAGAATATTCACTTACTATGTCAGGTTCCCATGTCAACATGTATAATAAATAGAAAAGGGGTGAGTCAACAAAGTAAATCAAGTATCACAAACATCACACAAAAATCATGCAATCAACGTACACCAAATATCACCCCTGAGTCACCCATAAAGAGAGTTTTCCAAAATAATTCATTTTATTAAAGTTTCAAACGGGCCTTCACCAATTTTAATGAAAATCCTCATTTCTAAAGAGAACCAAAACACCTATTCATGATTCAAAATAAATCATTTATCAATAAACAAGAACTACATTTGAAATTCTGTGAATTATGTTTAAAGGCCAAACAGGCACTCTTTCACTACTGGGTGTCCGTTCATCAAGAAAATATTTCAAGTGTCCTGTATAAAATAAACGGTTCTTTTTACACCAAATAATCATTTAAAAATTAATTTTATTATATTATTTCCCATTTATTAAAATTAATAAAAGATCAAGCAATTAATAAATTCTGAATTTAAAGGTGAGTGCAGCAGAGGACCTACCTCAATTTGCAGCTCGAACACGACGACGTGACGCACCTCGCAAAGGCGTGTAAGCACGCACAAGCCGATGATCATGGTATCATGGTTTTCCTCACCGTTACACTGCAACAACCGCACAAACAACTAAAAACACATAAACATGGACTTAAAAACAACCCTAACAAACAAACAGTGCAAAAAGGACCATCTTGAAATGTTTTCGAAATGTAATTCGCACCACACCAATTAATCACAAAAAATATGCCAAATTAATAATTTAGGTGAAACAATTAACCAAATAAAAAAATTATCTATAATATCACATAATTTCTTCTAAAATAAATATAATCCAAGCCAAAAATAATTAATTATTATTAAATGAAATTAAGTCATACAAGATTTTGAGTACCTCTAAATTTGAAGGGGCAGAGGTCGGAGCGGAGTGCGCCCGATCAGCAGAGTCGCATGACAAAAAAAAGGAGCGGCGCACATAGGCAAGGAGGGTCATTGGCCAGAAAAGAGGCCGACTAGAGTAAATTCCAGCTAGGAAAATGTGCACGTCGCACTGGTGTAGCAAGCCGGAGCAACAAGACTAATAGTTATAGCGGGCGCACACCGGTAAGGGCGGAAGGTGCGGCAAGAGGACGTTGCAAAGGTCAGGGGGTGCACCGATGAGGTGAGGTCACGCACGCTGGACAACGGTAGTGGTGCAGGTATGGGGTGCTACAGAAGAGGTGTTTTGGGACATGGGGAAGTAGTGGGGAAGCTGGGGTGCACAGGCCGAAGGCGGAGCAGCAAAGAGGGAGCGGAGGCAGAGCAGGCAGGGGCGGCGGCTTGCCAAGGGGAGAAGGGTGATGGAAAGAGTGTCGCGGGTCGCCAACGATGGGATTGCTATACTGAGGAGGTCAGCACCGGAAATAGGGGAGGAGGGTGGTTGGAATGGTTGGGGTAGGTCTGGCGGGCGGGCGGTGCAATGTAGGGTAGGGGTGCATAAGGTCGGCCTGTGCAGGTGGGTACCGACTGGAGGTTGGTCGGGCGGGGTTCCTGTTTGCGTCGAGGGTAAAGGGGCGGTGCTGGCAGTGGAGAGGGGAGGTCGGCCTCAGGTTGGAGACGAACTCGAATGTGGGGAAATTGGGCTGCGGGGGAGGTGGGGTGTGCAGGAGGCAGCCCGGCAGGAGGGCACCGCGCGGTGCAGTGCGAGGAGAAGGTGAAGTAGTAGGGAGGTGTTGTTGTTGGTAGGAGATGGCTTTACAAAGCCGAGACAAATAATTCACGGGAGAAAAAAAGAAGCGGAGGAGAAAAACTTCACACAAAGAAGCAACCTTTTTGTATTGCACACAACTCTTCCAACGGATTACATATGCACCCATATTTATAGGGTATGAAAAATACACTAAAAATGGACAGCCCATGCATTTAATAAAAGGAACAAAAAACAAGGCAATAATTAATGCTTTCTTGGAATTAAACAAATGCATGGATAAATGAAGAGGCACATAGAAAATAGGGGTTGCATGGGGAAGATCCGGAACTCAACGGACAGCTTTTAATTTTGGTTTGCAATTTCCAACACTCCCCTTCAAACCAAAACTGACTTCATTCCGAGCATCATTCTAAGCCGTTTGAATACATCTGTTGGTAGTGCCTTTGTGAAAATATCTGCCACCTGTTCCGTAGTATGGCAATATTCCAATTTAATAGTTTTTTGTTTCACATGATCCCTGAGGAAATGAAAACGAGTATCAATGTGTTTGCTTCTCCCATGCTGCACCGGATTTTTGGCTAGTTCAATAGCCGACTTGTTATCCACATATATCACCGTAGATCCATCCTGTGGATGCTTCATTTCCTTCAAAAAATTTCTCAGCCATATTCCCTCACAAACAGTAGAGGATGCTGCCACATACTCTGCTTCACATGTGGATAAAGCAACCACACTTTGCTTTCTTGAATTCCATGTAAAAGCAGTCGATCCAAGAAAAAATACGTACCCAGTAGTGCTTTTTCTTTCATCTTGGTCACCTCCCCAATCACTGTCTGAGTATCCATACAGCTCTGCTTCTTCGTTGTATGGATAAAAGAGACCAAAATCTATTGTTCCTTTAATGTACCTGAGGATACGTTTTGCAGCTAGCCAGTGTGACTCCTTCGGTGTCTCCATATACCTGCTTAGAAGTCCAACACAATAGACAATATCTGGCCTTGTGATTGTGAGATATCTCAGGCTTCCAATCAGACTCTTGAACAGAGTCGAGTCAACGCTTCTTCCTTCTCCATCTTTTGTCAGTTTCAAGCTCGTTGCAACCGGTGTGTTTACAGCATTACAATCGGCCATCTTGAATTTTTCAAGCAACTCCTTGGCATATCTCTTCTGAGATATATAAATGCCGCCATGTTGTTGCTTCACTTCTATGCCCAGAAAGAAGGACATGGGACCCCCATCGGTCATCTCGAACTCTTTGAACATGGCCTCCTTGAAATCATCGAACATTGGTCGACAATTCCCTGTAAACAACAAATCATCAACATACAAGCATGCAATAAGAATATCGCCACGATCATTCTGCTTGATGTAAACCGCATGCTCATATGGACATTGGGCGAAGCCATTCTCTCGGAGATAACTGTAAATGCGTGCATTCCATGCGCGAGGAGCCTGCTTCAACCCATAAAGTGCTTTATTTAATCGATACACTTTGTCTTCCTCCCCTTGCATGACAAAGCCTTCAGGCTGGTCAACATAGACCTCTTCTTCCAAAAATCCATTTAAGAACGCAGACTTCACATCCAGTTGGTAGATCATCCAACTGTGATGGACAGCAAGGGATATAATCATTCTTACAGTGTCAAGGCGAGCAACAGGAGCAAAGACTTCTTCGTAGTCCACCCCGTATTTCTGTTTGTACCCCTTTGCTACAAGCCTTGCCTTGTATCGATCGATCTCGCCATCAACATTTCTCTTTATTTTGTACACCCATTTGACACTAATGCTCTTCTGTCTTTTTGGGAGTGTAGTCAACTCCCACGTGTCATTTCTCTCTATGGCACGAATTTCTTCTTCCATAGCCATTCTCCAGCTTTCTTCCCTCATGGCTTCCTGAAAGGTCAAAGGCTCATGATCTGCATACAAGCAAAAAAGATTTACCTCTTCAGTCTGCTCATAAATGTCACTCAAATTTTTCATCTTCATAGGAGCCATAGGCGAGGATGAGCTGGCCAAATTTTGATTTGATGGAGTGCTTTGAGGAGTGAGGAAATGTACTCCTGGACTTCTTCCAACTGATGATGCACCCGAGGAAGGTGTTGTGGGCGTCTGCTCCTGATGATCATGTCTTTCTTCAAAATCTTCAGTTTCGACTACAACATCCTTGTTTGGTTCTTCATTATCCCATTTCCACGCTTCTTCCTCACTAAAGACCACATCTCTACTAACCACTAATTTATTGGTTAGTGGATTGTAAAGCTTGTAGGCTTTAGAGGCTTCACAATAGCCGATGAAAATGCATTTCTCGCCACGATCATCCAACTTCCTTCTTCTTGCTTCTGGAACTTGAGCATAGGCGACACACCCGAAGATTCTTAAGTGCGCCACGCTCGGTTTGTAGCCGCTCCACGCCTCTTGTGGTGTAAAGTTCTTGACACTCTTCGTTGGACACCGATTGAGCAAGTAGGCAGTACACGCCACAGCCTCTGCCCAAAAACTCTTTGGCAGCCCTTTCTCCTTCAGCATGGTCCTCGTCATGTCGAGGATGGTACGGTTCTTCCTTTCTGCAATGCCGTTCTGCTGTGGGGTGTAAGCAGCAGTGTATTGCTGCTTGATGCCATGCTCCCTGCAAAATTCTTGAAATGCATTTGAGGTGTATTCTCCACCTCTATCAGATCTCAGCACTTTGATTTTGTGACCACTCTCAGCTTCAACACGAGCTTTGAAAATTTTAAAGATAGAAAAGGCGGAAGATTTCTCCTTGATGCAATACACCCAGAGTCTTCTACTGAAATCATCAATAAGGGTAATGAAGTACCTATTACCTCCAAGTGAGGGTGTTTCAAGTGGTCCGCAGATGTCGGTGTGAACCAACTGAAGTGGTTCTGTTGCTCTTCTGGACACTCCACTTGGGAAGGAGTTCCTTTGTTGTTTGCCGAGTGTGCATGCCTCACACACATGATTTGTTGATTCAATCATCGGCAAACCACGCACCATTCTTGAGGAGGATAGAAGTTTAAGCCCGCTAAAATGGAGATGCCCAAAACGCAGATGCCATCTCCACGAATCATTCTTCATGAGCCCAAATAGGCACTCCTCGGCCTTTGTTTTGATGTGCAGTGGAAACATGCGATTCTTCGCCATTTGGACTTGAGCAATCAACCTCCTGTGAGCATCTCTTACTGACAAAGAAGAATTCTCTAAGTGTATAACATACCCCTTTTCAAGGAGTTGGCCGAGACTTATGATGTTGTTTTTCATACTTGGTACGTAATACACATTGGAAATGTAATTCGACTCACCATTCTTCAGATAGATTTTGATTTTACCTTTGCCAATCACTGGTACCTTTGATGAGTCGCCGAAGGTCACGTCGCCACGAACTTCTTCAGTAAGTTCTTCAAAAAGTTCTTTGTTACCACTCATGTGGTTGCTCGCACCCGTGTCAAGATACCATACATCGGGGTGTTCAGATGCTTTTTCTTGTGCGAGGAGGAGTGTCGTACCTTCTTCTTCATGGCGTGACGCTTCGGCATAGTTGGATCGTTCATCATGATTCACCTTGCTCCAACAATCAGAGGCATAGTGGCCGAATTTTTTACAGTTATGGCATTGAATATTTTTTGCATTTCCACGACCACGCGTGAATCGGCCTCCACCGTATCCTCTTCCACGGAAGCTACTGAAGTTTTGTTGCTTTTGCGGATAGATTGGATGGTATCCACGTCCTCTACCTCTTGCACGATAACCGCCTCGTTGTGCTTGGCCATTCTTGGGTTCTTGCAGAGTCAGCTTGGACTCTAAGGCATGCTCTATTGTTGAACCCGCATTTTTCTGCATTCGCTGCTCATGTACTTGCAACGACCCCATCAACTCTTCAATAGATAATTTTTCCAAATCTTTCGATTCTTCGATTGCCACAACCACATGCTCGAACTTGGTTGTGAGCGATCGAAGTGCTTTCTCAATAACTCGAATATCCTCTATTTTTTCACCATTTCTTTTCAAATTGTTAATAATGAGAATTAAGCGTGAGAAGTAATCCGAGATACTCTCACCTTCCTTCATTCGTGTCGCTTCGAACTCCGCTCGTAATGTTTGAAGACGGACCCGCTTCACACGATCAACTCCTTTGAAAATGGTGGCAAGTGTATCCCAAGCTTGCTTGCTCGATGTTGCTTCGGCAATTTTTTCGAATGTCGATTCATCCAACCCTTGATAGAGAAGGAACAACGCCTTGTTGTCTTTCTTCCTTTGATTTTTGACGGTCGTCTTTTCTTCATTCGTGAAGGCCGCTTCTTCCTCCGCAGTGGGTACTACATACCCGTCGGTGATGATCTCCCATAATTCTTGTGACCCGAACAATGCCTTCATTTGAATGCACCACCTCTCATAGTTGTCCTTAGACAAGGTCGGAACTTGCGGCTGGATCGCGGTGGCCATCTTTGGAATTTGGAGGATGCCTTCGAACCGCCTTTGATACCAGTTTGTTGGTAGGAGATGGCTTTACAAAGCCGAGACAAATAATTCACGGGAGAAAAAAAGAAGCGGAGGAGAAAAACTTCACACAAAGAAGCAACCTTTTTGTATTGCACACAACTCTTCCAACGGATTACATATGCACCCATATTTATAGGGTATGAAAAATACACTAAAAATGGACAGCCCATGCATTTAATAAAAGGAACAAAAAACAAGGCAATAATTAATGCTTTCTTGGAATTAAACAAATGCATGGATAAATGAAGAGGCACATAGAAAATAGGGGTTGCATGGGGAAGATCCGGAACTCAACGGACAGCTTTTAATTTTGGTTTGCAATTTCCAACAGTTGTGCAGGCTAAAGGTAGTAGGAGGGACGCGCTGGGAGTAGGAGGAGCAGAGAACTGATGCTGCAGGGGGTAGGCGGAGGCGCTGGAAGGAAAGCTAGTGGCGGCAATAGGATGAGATGTGCGCAAGAGGAGGGAACCGGACTGTATGGGGGTCGCGCTGCAGGAGCAGTTGGGCAGGAGGCGGTTCGTGTGGGAGATCCAAGCAGGGCAGGAGGCAGGTCTGAGCACTGTATGGAAAATAGGGGGAGTGGCGGCGCTGCCTGGGCCAAGGGAAATAGATAAAAAATGTGGAGGCTGTTGGGGTTAGGGAGAAAATAGAAAAAAAAGAAACTCAAATTAAAACAAAAACAGTTATAGTAATAAACAACAAACAATAATAAAAATAATAACATTAACCTATAAGAATAATAATAATAACAATAACTTTAATTTATAATAAAAATAAGAAAAACTTTAATTTATAATAATAATAATAATAATAATAATAATAATAATTAATTTTTTTAAAATAATTACAAAAAGGAACAAGAACAAATTTAATAATAATAATATTACACATAATAATCAAGACAACTTTAATAATAAACCAAAAATGGTAAAAATAATAATTTTAATAATAACAATTTTAATAAAAAAACAATAAAAATCATTTTTATTTTATTTACATATTTGAATACTGCAATGGCATGGCCCGTGCATGTCACAAGCGGCTGTGCGCGAACCGTGCGGTAGTTTTCGTCCACTCCAGAAGTCACTGCATGGGTGCCCGGGCTGACACCATGCTCTCTGCGGACTGTGCGGTGCCCGCACACCGGTTGGAAACCCCCACAACTCCTGATAATAATAATAATAATAACAACAACAACAACATAAAGTTAAAATCATTTATAACGATGGTTTCATACATAATAATAATATTGATGAAACTTTTAATGATAGTGATAATGATAATAATAGTAATCATCATAATAAAAAAATGATAAAAATATTTATTTTCTTTTTAATAATAATTATAAAATTAGTAACAATAAAAAATTTAAATAACACAATAAATCACAAACTTTACTCATTTTAATTTTTTCCGAAGGCAGGTGGATTGTGTTGATGCCTAGGCAAAGTCGTGTGGGGTTTCGCAATCGCACTCCACCCGTGCATCCCACAACGTCAGCTGAAAAACGCACCCTTTTTAACATAACACAAAACAATTTCGTCTGAGACTCAACCCAGACCCCTACAAAATTTTAAAAGTCAAAGAAAATTATAAAATAAAATGAAAGATAGGTCTGGGTGTGACAATTCTCCCCACCATAATGTTTTCTGCCCTCGGAAAGCCACAACTATATCTAGACCCAAAGATAAAACTTATCAAGTGTCACCCACCTAAAAAAGTTTAAGCACCTCTAGTTGATCAATACAAACATACACTGAAAACCCATGTCACACAACTCATCCTTAAAAGACGATCACCTTAACCGCCACCAAGAAGAACCCAAACCATCCATCTCAACCAGGGAACGAACGAACTTACACTACCTCCGACACTTATTCCCATAATCTTAGTCCAACAAAACCATTGGTTATAGTCCAATATCAACGTTTACTCGAGAGGACGAACTCAGGATTAGGTGGTTCTGTACGAGACCACCTATCACCAAACGATACATGAAAAGAAACTCTGATACTGACATGGGGAGGCCTGAACGGACTCCCCACCATAATGATCAGGATAACAATAAACTACTTCAGGTGTAACTCTGCCCACTACTGGAAAGATGATCTTTCCCAACACTTGTATACCAACGGTTTGTAAAAACCGTTGGTATAGGTGGCCTTTCCCAACGGTTCACCAAAACCGTTGGGAAATCCATATATTTCCCCACCTTTCCCAACGGTTTTGGCAAACCGTTGGGAAAGAGGGACCCTTTCCCAACGGTTCACCAAAACCGTTGGGAAAGGCTGTCTTTTGAGCCTCTTTCCCAACGGTTTTGGCAAACCGTTGGGAAAGAGGGACCCTTTCCCAACGGTTCACCAAAACCGTTGGGAAAGGCTGTCTTTTGAGCCTCTTTCCCAACGGTTTTGGTGAACCGTTGGGAAAGAGTGGCCTTTCCCAACGGTTCACCAAAACCGTTGGGAAAAACCCTCCAGGAATTCAACATTTGGCCAAAAACTACTCAACCCACCACTCACCTATCCCAACGGTTTTGAAAACCGTTGGGATAGGGCTATCCCAACGGTTTTGAAAACCGTTGGGATATCTTCTTTATTTTTTTTCCAGTTCTAATAACCGATAACATTATATAAATCAAAATTTTAAATAATGATGATAATACATATATATATTTGTGAAATTATGTTTACAAAAGTGATGTTAGCTTAGTGGTTAAATCGTTCGATTATAAACGAGGGGTCCTGGGATCAAATCCCAGTGGGTTTTTTATTTTTTGATTTTATATACCAACGGTTCCTTTACCGTTGGTATAGATTTCATATTACCTATACCAACGGTTTCCAAAACCGTTGGCATAGGTCTATACCAACGGTTTTCCAAAAACCGTTGGTATAGACCTATCCCAACGGCTTACTTGGCTACGGTTCTCCAAACCGTTGGTATAGGATATACCAACGGTTTGGAGGCCTATACCAACGGTTCCAAACCGTTGGTAAAGGTTAGTTTTCCAGTAGTGGCGAGACCCATTGTGGGTCTCCCCACCATGATTACTGACGAGATTAACCAAACTTAAAAGCTTTCTGCACGGACCAAAAACCCCCCACCATAAGGGGGAGAAGGGAAGGGCCCAACCAATAGAGCCTCAAAACTACCGCCATCGCCATATCAACAACTTTTCACCCTTGAAAGTTTACAAACCATGTCACACTAAGGATCGAGACTAAACCAAGGCCATTTTTCACCGTTGGGGTTCACCTGAATACGCGCCAGCTTCACTCCGGGACCTATGGTTGGAGCACTAATGATTGAAGCATCTCCTGCCTCGAAGTCAATCTTAAAAAATTCTCAAACATAACACACAAACCAGAATTTTACTAAACAAACTTCCAATAAAACAAAGGATTCAAAGAGGTTCCACCATAACCATTCTTACAACTGAAAGAAAATAAACACTGCAAAACGCTACAAGAGACGACTACTACATCCAAGAAAGCCTACAAGAGAAAACCTCAAACTGATCCCCAAACATCTCCCTACTCTTGTTGATGGGATAAGGTGACCATTGACGAGCCATGTCTATCTTTAGCGTGCTTCTTAGAAACACTGAGGCAGAATCGCTGCAAGTGACCCCAACATCCACAGGTGTGGCAGGGTCTCAGAGCACTCAGACACGTTGGCCTCTCGTGACCCTGCCTACCACACTAGTGATAGATCATAGCATTGCACTGTGGAGAAGAAGACTGAAGGTCTAAAGGCCTCTTGATTCCTCTACCAGCACCACCAGCATCAGGTCACTTCTCATTCTTCTTACCACCATCCTCTGCACTTCTTCCAAAAGCTGGAGGATTTTCCACCTCAAGTCCTCCTGCTAACCCAGCTTCAGCCAAAAAGTCTTTCCCCAGAACATCCAAGAAGGTGGTTAGGTTGAGCTCTTCTACTTTCGATCGTAGCTTAGGTTGGAGTCCAGACTCAAATTGTTGAGCCTTCCCAGGATCATTCGCAACAAACCACTGATCATATAGAACTAGGTCTATGAAATGTCGATAGAATTCCAATACCGATTCAACACCCTACTAAAGACAACACAACCCCATCCTATTCCTTAGCTTTGTCAACTCAAAGAAGTGTTGTTGGATGAAATATAACTTGAAAAAATACCATGTTAGATATTTATGAGGTTTATTCCGAACACGGACTTCCACTATTTCTAGGTTGGACCTTCAAGCATAAAGGTAGCTAACTTCACCTTTAACGACTCAGGAAACCCAATGAAACTGAACTTCCTATCAATCTACTGCAACCACTCCTTTGCCTCAAGTGTATCTTCTTGGCCATAAAATAGGGGAGGGTTCAACTTTTGGAATTCTAATACATAGTCTATAGGTTGATCAATTGGAGGATTTGCTAAGGATCCACCACCCAAAGCTGCACCTTAGGCATCCATCGAACCTTCATGGGGTGAACACTAAGGAACAAGGAAACAAATAATTTAATCAAAACATGGTTAAAACCATTTTAACTTCAACTTTCCACAGTCTCCAAAATAAAACTTTACAAATAGTTTTTTTTTAATTAAAGAAGACTCAAACAATTCACCAGGGGAAACTAGTGTCGATGGGTGACTCAGACATATGGTTGGCGTCCATATGCCAGTCACTTCACCATCACAAGGAGTACTCTAGGGTAATGTCTCTGACTCCAAATGGATTTCTAGACCATGCGAACTCACGAAAGTCACTTTCCCGGCTTCCATTTCATTTCCCAATATAAAACAATTCAAAAGAACCCAAAGACACCAATAACCCGAACATCCCATGGTAACACGAGGTTTGGAACGTGCAAGGGTTCATGATATCCTTTCCGTGTGTACGCCTTGATTCCTGAAAATTCCACTCCTTCTATAATTAAGACCCCAAATAACAATGGGCGCTCTGAGAAACAAGGTCTTCTTAGGAGCCGATCTGCCTCTAATACCATTTTTTCACGAACCAACCCGGGTCGACCCTGAACTGATCACCCGACCCAGTCCATGACATGCCCCAAGAGGCGTTCCCAATCCTCCCGGGCTAGCGACAAGCACCAAGGCATCAAAAGATAGCAAGAGGGAATGATTTCTCCCAATGAAAATAAATAAAGCAGCGGAAATAAAATAGAACAACGCAAAGTAAATCAACAACACGAAAAGAAAGAAATACGAACAACAACAAAAAACTAACTTGACCACGACCAAAACTCCTCGCAACCCTGAGAGTCACTCACCAATCCACAACCAACTCTCACCCACGGTGAGGAAGCTTGAGTCAAACCTGCAACAGAAACTAAAAATAGGAAAATACTATAGGCGTGAGTATTAAAACTCAGTAGGTAGGTCTGACTAATTCTATTACCAATTCACATACCGTTAAATAAAGAATTTATCAATTCCAGGTTTGAAATAAATTATATAAAATATGGGTTTCCAAACACACACTTTCATTTCTAAAACAAGTAATGGTTCATTGCCCTTTTTAATTTAAAAACAAGTTTAATGTTTGAAAGAAACAGGTGCATTGCATTTTAAAACATTTTTTAGAACAATTTTGAAATCCGAATTTCAGTTTTTAGTAAAAAGGAAAACCACACACAACACACAACACACACTAAGGGAAATGGAAAAAGTGGCACATAGGGGCCTGCAACCGAACTAGACCTCTCAATCGTCTACCACATACAAAAAAACACTAAAGAAAACATGAGTTGAACCTAGGATCTCATGAACAATCCAGAATGTACTATACATGTGGCTCATCCTGAAGGCATGCCTACTCTCGATGACATCATAAAGCCCTAATGCCTGGTGTTTCCCTACATGGCCTAACCGAAGGAGCCTAATCCCCTATTAGTGTGTAATCCGTACTAAGGGTCACTAGCCAGTTCATAATCTAAACTAGTGCAGCAATCATTCTCAGAAGATTCACTTACTATGTCAGGTTCCCATGTCAACACATATAATAAACAGGAAAGGGGTGAGTCAACAAAGTCAATCAAGTAGCACAAACATCACACACAAATCATGTAATCAATGTACACCAAATTTCACCCTTGAGTCACCCCCAAAGAGAGTTTTCCAAAATAATTCATTTTATTAAAGTGCCAAACGGGCCTTCACCAATTTTAAAGAAAATCCTCATTTCTCAAGAGAACCAAAACACCTGTTCACACTTCAAAATAAATCATTTATCAATAAACCAAAACTACATTTGAAATTCCATGAATTATGTTTAAAGGCCAAACGAGCACTCTTTCACTACTAGGTGTATGTTCATCAAGAAAATATTTCAAGTGTTGTGTATAAAAAATGACTCTTTTTACACCAAATAATCATTTAAAAATTAATTATCTTATATTATTTCCCATTTATTAAAATTAATAAAAGATCAAGCAATTAATAAATTCTAAATTTAAAGGCGAGTGCAGTGGGGGACCTACCACAATTTGCAACTCGAACACAACGACGCGACGCACCTCGAAAAGGCATGCAAGCACGTACAAGCCGATGATCATGGTATCAAGGTTTTCCTCACCGACACGCTGCAACAACCGCACAAACAACTAAAAACACATAAACATGGACTTAAAACAACCCCAATGAACAAATAGTGCAAAAAGGACTAGCTCGACATGTTTTCAAAACGTAATTCACACCACACCAATTAATCACAAAAAATATGCCAAATTAACAATTTAGGAGAAACAATTAACCAAATAAAAAAATATCTATAATATCACATAATTTCTTCTAAAAATAAATATGCTCCAAACCAAAAATAATTAATTAATATTAAATTAAATTAAGTCATACAAGAGTTTGAGTACCTCTAAATTTGAAGGGGCAGAGGTCAGAGGGGAGTGCGCCCGATCAGTGGAGTCGTGTGACAAACAAAAATGGGTGGCACGCACAAGTAGGGAGGCTCGTTGGCCAGAAAAGAGGCTGATAGGAGGAAACGTCAGCCATGAAAATGTGCACGTCATACTGGTGTAGCTGGTCGGAGCAGCGAGACTCACAGTTACAGTGGGCGCGCGCCGGTAAGGGCGGAAGGTGCGGCAAGAGGATGCTGCAAAGGGCTGGGGGGTGCACCGATGAGGTGAGGTCGTGCACGCCGGATAGCAGTAGTGGTGCAGGTATGGGGTGCTACGGGAGAGGTGCTATGGGACGCGGGGCAGTAGCAGGGGAGCTGGGGTGTGCAGGCCGAAGGTGGAGCAGCAAAGAGGGGGGCGGAGGCAAAGCAGGCAGGGGCGGCAGCTTTCCAAGGGGAGCAGGGTGATGGAAAGAGTGTTGCGGGTCTCCAACGAGGGGATTGATGCACTGAGGAGGTCAGCACCTGACAGAGGGGAGGAGGGCGGCTGGAATGGTTAGTGTAGGGTTGGCAGGCGGTCGGTGAAACGTAGGGCAGGGGTGCAAAAGGTCAGCCTGTGCAGGTGGGTACCGACTGGATGTTGGTTGGGTGGGCTTCTTGTTTGCACCGAGGGAAAAGGGGAGGCGCTGGAAGTGGAGAGGATAGGCCGACTGCAGGTTGGAGGAGGACCAGGATGCGGGGAAGCAGGGTTGTGGGGGAGCTGGGGTGTGCAGAAGGCAGCCCGGCAGGAGGACGTCGTGCGGTGCAGTGTGAGGAGAAGGCGAAGTAAGAGGGAGGTGTTGTGTAGGCCGAAGGCAGTAGGAGGGACGTGCTGGGAGCAGGCGGAGTAGATAACCGAGGCTGTAGAGGGTAGGCGGAGGCGCTGGAAGGCGAGCTGCTGGTGGCGATGGGATGGGATGTAAGCAAGAGTAGGGAACCGGGTTGTAGGGGGTCGCGCTGCAGGAGCATCTGGGTAGGAGGCGGTTTGTGTGGGAGAGCCGAGCAGGGCAGGAGGTAGGTACGAGCACTGTGGGGAAAATAGGGGGAGTGGCGGAAATGCCTGGGCCAAGGGAAAGAGATAAAAAAATGGGGAGGGTGCTAGGGTTAGGGAGAAAAGAGAAAAACAAAGAAAAACAAAGAAACTCAAATTAAAACAAAAACGATGATAGTAATAAACAACAACAATAATAAAAATAATAACTTTAACCTATAAGAATAAGAATAATAATAATAATAATAACTTTAATTTATAATAATAATAAAAATAAGAAAAACTTTAATTTATAATAATAATAAAAATAATAATTAATTTTTTTAAAATAATTACAAAAAGGAACAAGAACAAAGTTAATAATAATAATATTACACATAATAATCAAGACAACTTTAATAATAAACCAAAAATGGTAAAAATAATAATTTTAATAATAACAAAACAAAAACAATCATTTTTATTTTATTTGCCTATTTTAATACTGCAACTGCATGGTCCGCGCATGTCAAAAGCGGTTGTGCGCGAACCGTGCGGTAGCTTCTGTCCACTCAAGAAGTCGCCGCATGGGTGCCCGGGTAACACCACGGTCTCTTCGGACCGTGCAGTGCCTGCGCACCGGTTTGAAACTCCTGATAATAATAATAATAATAACATCAACATAATGTTAAAATCATTTATAACAATGGTTTCATACTTAATAATAATATTAATGAAACTTTCAATGATAGTGACAATGATAATAATAGTAATGATCATAATAAAAAAATGATAAAAATATTTATTTTCTTTTTAATAATAATTATAAAATTATTAACAATAAAAATTTTATATAACGCAATAAATCACAAAATTTACTCATTTTAATTTTTTCCGAAGACAGGAGGATCGTGCTGATGCATGGGAGAAACCGCGTGGGGTTTCACAATCGCACTCCACCCATGCATCCCACGACTTCAGCTGAAAAACGTACCCTTTTTAACATAACACAAAAAAAAATTGTCCAAGACTCAACCCGAACCCCAACAAAATTTTAGAAGTCCAAGAAAATTATAAAATAAAATGAAAGATGGGTCTGGGTGTGACAATTAATGTGATAACTAAGTCCCGGTGACAGCACAACCACCCCACCTTAACATGGTCGTCAAGTCCTAGCCCGCCAGGTTCCACTAGTTTCCCTGCAGACACGTGGTCCCCGCAATTGCACTTCGCCCATGCGTCCCACGACGTCAGCTGAAAAACGCACCCTTTTTAACATAACACAAAATATTTTTGTCCGAGACGCAACCCAAACCCAAACAAAATTTTAGAAGTCAAAGAAAATTATAAAATAAAATGAAAGATAGGTCTGGGTGTGACAATTAATGTGACAACTGAGTCCCGATGACAGCACAACCACCCCACCTTAACATGGCCATCAGGTCCTGCAAGGTTCCACCAGTTGCCCCGCAGACACGTGGTCCCCACCCTGGGGTCCACCCACATGCCTGAAAGGGTCATCTGACTAATGATATTCCCCACAGGACAACACATGTCCTTTCCAGTGTGCTTTGTCCTCGCTCACACACACCCTGGGAAACTTCCCAGAAGGTCACCCATCTTGATCACTACACTCCATGACAAGCATGCTTAACTGTGGAGTTCTAATCATACACGCTCCCGAAAAGGAAGGTGCACCTTGTTGATATGAGTCATATCATTTAGTCATTTAACCCTTTATCATTTGAGGGTGTTGCAGTCCCCCCCCCCCCTCTTTAGAGCACGACGTCCTCGTTGTGGGCCATACATCTCAACCCAGGCAGTGTACCACACTTAATCATGGGTACCACCTCCGATACCAAATGTGACATGACTCATATCATTTAGTCATTAAACCCTTTATCATTTGGGGGTGTTACATTCACCCCCCCCCCCTTAGACTACAACGTCCTCATTGTGGGCCCTACATCTCAACCTAGGCAGTGCACCACACTTAAGGCTGGGTACCACCTCTGATACCAAATGTGAAAACTGAGTCCCGGTGACAGCACAACCACCCCGCCTTAACATGGTCGTCAGGTCCTAGCCTGCCAGGTTCCACCAGTTTCCCCGCAGACACGTGGTCCCCACCCTGTGGTCCACTCACATGCCTAAACGGGTCATCTGACTAATGATATTCCCCACAGGACAACACAAGTCCTTTCTAGGCAGTGCACTGCACTTAAGCATGGGTACCACCTCTGATACCAAATGTGACATGAGTCATATCATTTAGTTATTTAACCCTTTATAATTTGGGGGTGTTACATTCACCCCACCCCCCAGTGCACAATGCCCTCATTGTGGGCCCTACATCTCAACCCAGGCAGTGCACGGCACTTTAGCATGGGTACCACCTCTGATACCAAATGTGACATGAGTCATATCAATTATTCATTTAATACTTTATCATTTGGGGGTGTTAAATTCACCCCCCCCCCCCCTTAGAGCACAACATCCTCATTGTGGGCCCTATATGTCAACCCGGGCAGTCCACCACACTTAAAGTTGGGTACCACCTCTGATACCAAATGTGACAACTGAGTCCCGGTGACAGCACAACCACCTCGCCTTAACATGGTCGTCAGGTCCTGGGCCGCCAGGTTCAACCAGTTTCTTCACAAACACGTGGTCCCCACCCTAGGGTCCACCCACATTCCTGAACGGGTCATCTGACTAATGATATTCTCCACAGGACAACACATGTCCTTTCCAAGCAGTGCATCGCACTTAAGCATAACCACCCCGCCTTAATATGTTCGTCAGGTCCTGGCCCTCCAGGTTCCACCAGTTTCCCTGCAGACACTTGGTCCCCACCCTGGGGTCCACCCAAATGCCTGAATGGGTCATTTGACTAATGATATTCCCCACAGGACAACACATGTCCTTTCTAGGCAGTGCACCACACTTAAGAATGGGTACCACCTCTGATACCAAATGTTACATGAGTCATATCATTCAGTCATTTAACCCTTTATCATTTTGGGGTGTTACATTCAACCCCCCCCCCCTAGAGCACAACTTCCTCATTTTGGGCCCTACATCTCAACCCAGGTAGTGCACCGCACTTAAGCATGGGTACCACCTCTGATACCAAATGTGACATGAGTCATATCATTTAGTCATTTAACCCTTTATCATTTGGGGGTGTTACATTCACCCCCCCCCCCCTTTAGAGCATAACATCCTCATTGTAGGACATACATATCAACCCAGGAAATGTACCGTACTTAAGGCTGGGTACCACCTCTAATACCAAATGTGACAACTGAGTCCCGGTGACAGCACAACCACCCCGCCTTAACATGATCATCAGGTCCTGGCCCTCCAGGTTCCACCAGTTGCCCCACAGACACATGGTCCCCACCCTGGGGTCCACCCACATGCCTAAATGGGTCATCTGACTAATGATATTCCCCACAGGACAACACATGTCCTTTCCAGGCAGTGCACCACACTTAAGCATGGGTACCACCTCTGATACCAAATGTGACAACTGATTCCCGGTGACAGCACAACCACCCCGCCTTAACATGGCCTTCAGGTCCTGGCCTTCTAGGTTCCACCTATTTCCCTGTAGACACATGGTCCCCACCTCTGACTAATGATATTCCCCACAGGACAACACATGTCCTTTCCAGGCAGTGCACTGCACTTAAGCATGGGTACCACCTCTGATACAAAATGTGACATGATTCATATCATTTAGTCATTAAACCCTTTATCATTTGGTGGTGTTACATTCACCCCCCCCCCCCCTCCCCTTTAGAGCACACCCTAGGGTCCACCCACCAGTTGCACCGCAGACATGTGGTCACCACCCTGGGGTCCACCCACATGCCTGAACGGGTCATTTGACTAATGATATTCCCAACAGGACAACACATGTCCTTTCCAGGTAGTGCACCGCACTTAAGCATGGGTACCATCTCTGATACCAAATGTGACATGAGTCATAACATTTATTCATTTAACCCTTTATCATTTGGGGGTGTTACATTCACCCCCCCCCCCGTAAATCAAAACGTCATCATTGTGGGCCCTACATCTCAACCCAGGAAGTGCACCACACTTAAGCATGGGTACCACCTCTGATACCAAATGTGACATGAGTCATATCATTTAGTCATTTAACCCTTTATCATTTGGGGGTGTTACATTCACCCCCCCCCCCCTTAGAGCACAACGTCCTCATTGTGGGCCCTATATCTCAACCCAGGAAATGCACCGCACTTAAGGCTGGGTACCACCTCTGATACCAAATGTGACAACTGAGTCCCAGTGACAGCACAACCACCCCGCCTTAACATGGCCGTCAAGTCCTGGCCCTCCAGGTTCCACCAGTTTCCCCATAGACACATGGTCCCCACCCTGGGGTCCACCCACATGCCT
The DNA here is from genome assembly GCA_963277665.1 of Viscum album. NCBI lineage: Eukaryota > Viridiplantae > Streptophyta > Magnoliopsida > Santalales > Viscaceae > Viscum > Viscum album. The sequence goes on from OY728155.1 coordinate 485,951,139, forward strand.
GAACGGGTCATCTAACTAATGATATTCCCCACAAGGCAACACATTCCCTTTCTAGGTAGTGCACCGCACTTAAGCATTGGTACCACCTCTGATACCAAATGTGACAACTAAGTCCCGGTGATAGCACAACCACCCTGCCTTAACATGGCCGTCAGGTCCTGGCCCGCCAGGTTCCACCAGTTTCCCCATAGACACGTGGTCCCCACCTCTTACTAATGATATTCCCCACAGGACAACACATGTCATTTCCAGGAAGTGCACCGCACTTAAGCATGGGTACCACCTATGATACCAAATGTTACATGAGTCATATCATTTAGTAATTTAACCCTTTATCATTTGGTGGTGTTACATTCACCCCCCCCCCCCCTTAGAGCACAACGTCCTCATTGTGGGCCCTACATCTCAACCCAGGAAGTGCACCGCACTTAAGGCTAGGTACCACCTCTGATACCAAATGTGACAACTGAGTCCCAATGACAGCACAACCACCCTGCCTTAACATGGCCATCAGGTCCTGGCCCACCAGGTTTCACCAGTTGCCCCGCAGACATGTGGTCCCCACCCTAGGGTCCACCGACATGCCTGAACGGGTCATCTGACTAATGATATTCCCCATAGGACAACACATGTCCTTTCTAGTGTGCTTTATCCTCACTCACACACCCCCTAGGAAACCTCCTATAAGGTCACCAATCTTGATCACTACTCCAGGCCAAGCATGCTTAACTATGGATTTCTAGTCAAACAGGCTCTTGAAAAGGAAGGTTCACCTTGTAGACATGATTCATATAATTTAGTCATTTAACCCTTTATCATTTGTGGGTGTTACATTCACCCCCCCCCCCCCTTTAGAGCAAAACGTCCTCATTGTGGGCTCTATATCTCAACCCAGGTAGTGTACCGCACTTAAGCATGGGTACCACCTCTGATACCAAATGTGACATGAGTCATATCATTTTTTCATTTAACCCTTTATCATTTGGGGGTGTTACATGCACTCCCCCCCCCCCTTTAGAGCACAACGTCCTCATTGTGGGCCCTACATCTCAACCCAGGCAGTGCACCACACTTAAGGTCGGGTACCACCTCTGATACCAAATGTGACAACTGAGTCCCGGTGACAGCATAACCACCCCGACTTAACATGGTCGTCAGGTCCTGGCCCGCCAGGTTCCACCAGTTTCCCCACAGACACGTGGTCCCCACCCTGGGGTCCACCCACATGCTTGAACAGGTCATCTGACTAATGATATTCCCCATAGGACAACACATGTACTTTTCAGTGTGCTTTATCCTCACTCACACACACCTTGGGAAACTTCCCAGAAGGTCACCCATCTTGATCACTATTCCAGAACAAGCACGCTTAACTATGGAATTCTAATCAGATAGGCTCCCGAAAAGGAAGGTGCGCCTTGTTGACATGATTCGTATCATTTATTCATTTAACCCTTTATCATTTGGGGGTGTTATAGGAAATCAACTTCATGATGTATGACGGAATAAACTGAAAAAAACTTTTCTTTTATAAGTGAGGCCTTGATGGAGTCCTTCTTAGGTTTTTTGATGGAGAAGAGACCACCACCATCATAAAATAAGTCTGTATCGGAACCTACAGATCACATTAATCATTTTTCAATCTCTAGTAGTATATTAGAAGTCTTGGGTACTATTGGCCCACCATGATGCAGGATTGCGCCACATTCACTAAGAAGTGTCATTCCTGCCATGTTCATGAAAATTTCATCCACCATCCCCCAGAGTTACATCATATATCCAAGTACTCCTTGCCATTTTCCATATGGGGAATGGATGTCATGGGACCATACCCTCCCACCACGGCTATACAATTCAAATATATTCTCATAGCAACCAACTTCTTTTCCAAATGGGCAGGAGTTGCACCCCTCAAAGAAGTTAGAGGAAGAATCATTGTCATCTTTGTAAAAGCCAACATCATCACCATATTTGGTGATCCTCATATGATACTAAAGGAAAATGGAACCAATTTATACTCTATTTAATTGGATATACTATATCATGATTATGGAATCAATGCTAACCATTCATCCCGCTATCATGCAGTGACCAACGGGAAGATAGAGGCCTTTAACAAGACCCTATCCAATATACTCTAGAAGATGTTAGAAAAAGACAATAAATCATGTATGGATTTTCTCATCCATTCTCTATGGGCTTACCGGACCATGATCTTCACTGCCACTCAAGCAATCTCGTACTCATTAGTATATGGGAAGGAGGCAGTTCTACCCATTGAAGTTCAACTACCATCACTTCATATTTCCATATGTGATCAAATGTCCACAGATGAGAAGTCCCATAAATGGTTCGATGAGCTGGAGAGGTTGGATGATAAATAATTGCACACTTTGAACCATTTGGAGGTTTACCAAAACTGGATTGCACAAGCCTTCAATAAGAAGGTTAACCTTCAATCTTTCCTTGAAGTAGAAATGGTGTTATTTCTAATAACTTTGATGATACTTGGAAAGAAACCTTCAAAGTTGGATCCAAAATGGGAAGAAACATATGTTATACGCAAGGTTTACTAGATTGGAGCATATTATTTAATTTCAATGGATGGAAATCTCACCATATCTCCCACTAATGTGAGGTTTTAGAAGAAGTAATTTGTGTAATCCTATTGAACTCATCTTAGCTGCATGATTTTAAACTTCATAGTGTCACCTACATCTATGTTACATGAAATTAAACTATACAAAAATGGTCATGATCGCATGATATTAAACCGTAAGATAAACTCATCTTAGCTAAAGTACATTAAACTGCATAGCGACATATGCATCCACGTTGTAAGACGTTAAAATGCTTAGCATCTTCGTCCTTATCGGAAGATGTTAAACTACATGGTGATCATTGTGTCCTGAAAAAGGACTTGTTGTGCATGAGTCAGATCTATGCAAGGGAAATATAAAAATGCCCCTCCCCCTTCCTTCTTATGGGTCTGATCATCACAGGGAGAGCCTTTTACAGAACTGTGTGTGGGCTTGATTCCTTCCTTCACATGATATGTAGTGACGCCCGGATCCTATGTCCTGGTCCAACCACCAACATCAGAAATAAAAAAAAATGATCCCCCTCCTTGTGTATGGCCCGAGCCTATGTAGGGAGGGAATTTTATAGAACTACGTACAACTTGATTCATATTCATCAATAGTATACATAGAGACACCTTGACCCTAAGTCTTGGTGCAATCATCACATGACATGAAATGCCTCTGTTATATCCTCTGTTTCCCCAATAATACAAGGGAAATCCTCATCGCTCCTTGTTTCTCACACTAAGTATAACTCACATGAGCTTAGAAATGGTGGTAAGGATTTATTCTACATGAATAAAGCATAGAGGAATATAATAATCCCATTATATTTAAAGCATGGTATAAAATCCCCCCCTCTCCTAGAATAGACCAGACTAGCACAGGGAGTCCTCAAGAACTATGTGTGGCTTGATTCCTACCCTCGTAGGATATGTAGTAACACTAGGATCCATGATCCTATCCCATCCACCATTTAAAAAAAATTGTTTCTCCTTCCCCCTAAATGGTTCATACCAGTAAAGGAAACATTTTTTCAAAACTATGTATACTTTTATTCCCAACTAATTGGGATACATAGGAAACCTCCCTAAGGTTCAAGCCCAACACTTCACTTACCTCATCCTTTTCACATCGATTTAATATTGTCCTTAAAGTATTATTTTAAACTAAATAGGATACTATAACTATGTGTGGATTTATTACCATCCATAAATGGGACACATAGTGACACCTGGGCCTTCTCGGGTCCAGATTCCATGAAAACAGTGTCTCCCCCAGCATATAAGCCATACTTGCGCATGGAAATTCAAGAGTCCTAACTGCATGATGTTAAACTGCATGGAAAAATAAGACATAACCACACAATAATAAAATATAAGGTATCTCAAAAACTATGTGTGTCTTGATCCTCAGTATGATAAGATACGTAGTGACACTCGGGATGGAAATACCTAGTCTAACCACGCAAAATAAAACAAAGAAAACAAAATTCCCCCAATCTTCTGCATGTGAAATACAAATAGATGAAGGGGATTTCAAATCTATACTCCTACATCCAAAAAGTTTCAAAAGGTCATTATTCCCCTTACATATGAATTAGATCTATGTAGAGGATCTCATACATCGGAACTAATCATGGTCTGTATATTTATCACATGCCCAGACATCCCTTTTTCATCCATCATACTCCATGCCCCGAGAAATATCATATCACCATTATCACCCATGGCTATTGGAAATAGATAGATAGTGTCTTGTAGACATATTTTTTGCCTATGAAAACAATTCTTTGGAGACTCTTCATAAATGGCCCATAAAAATTTCCTTTCAACCAATGGAAAATTCATCCTCATGAGAGGTTGTTCCTAATTTCATATTCCCATTAGCTCCTAAGCCTCACATCATCCTTCCTAATTTGAGGGCTCCTAGAATCATGTTTTACACTTTATTCCCCCACTCACATATGGGGTGTACCAGGGATTTCCCTACCTGATTAGCCCCTAATTATGCATGATTCCTTTGAAATTTCATCCCTTCAACAAGACATTAAACTTTTTATCAATGTCCTCGTTGCATGACGTTAAACTACATGGCCCAAAAATGCTCCCTTCTTTCATCCTACCATCCCTAGAAGGTTGCGTGAAACCCTTGTTTCCCCTTGTTTCTGACACCAAACATATCGCATGTGGGATTAGGAATTTCAACAGGGGATTCCCCATAGAGTTTGGTTGGATCAATCTACAATGATGAATCCTACTAGCACAAATTTAAAAGGCATATTAGTATTTTCCCCTCCATATTGGTAAACCTAAAGTCCTAACCGTATGATGTTAAACTACAAGGTACCCCAAAAATAGCTAAAATTCCCCACCCCCCATGCATGTACCAAACCTATTCAGGGAGCCTGATTTCGGGACATTTGGATTTCCAAGATCAGGTCCGGCTCTAACAAAGGAATGAAAATTCCCCCACTCCTTACATACAAACCAAACTTGTGTAGGGATTATGATATTGGGACACTTGGATATTCAAAAGTAGGACCTGATTCAATAATGGAGTCAAAATATCACACCCCACATATGAGTCAAATCTGTGTAGAGAGACTCTCAATTCCACAAATAATCATAGACTGAGTGTTTCTGATATTTCCAAACCAATTATCTCTATTCATTGAACTTCATGATTTGAGTGATATTGGATTTTCATAATCATTCATGGCCATCAGGAATGGATGTTTATTTCTATATATAAACTTTTGTTTGACAATGCACACAATTCCTCGGTGGATTTGCATATGTTTCCCACAAAAATGACATGTCAACCAAATGAAAATTCATCCCTAGGAGAGGCTTTTCCTATTTTCGTACACCTAATGGATTCCAAGCCCCATTTCATTTCACCTAATCAAAAATCCCTCCAAACCATGGTTTAAACTTTCTTTACTACTCACATCATGGACATGTCAAAACATCCTAGCCCAATTATTCTTCAGATACTTGAGGATTCTTCTATACTAATGTCCTAATCACATGAAATTTAAACTACATGATACTCGATACCCAGTATTCACCCTCAGGATAGGTATCATCAAAGGTATTTCCCCTCATGTTCCTGCGCATGAAATGAATCTGTATGGGAAATTCCAGTATACACCCCGCCTCAATGGTGAATCTGTATCCAAAACAAAAATGCCTCATCCATATGCATGAATTAGATCTGCATAGGTATGAGCCTTAAAAGAACTATGTACAGATTGATTATATCCATCACAAGATATGTAGTGACATCTAAATCTCATATTTTAGGTCCATCCATGAAATAGAAATTTCCCATCCCTACATGTGCAGGGGTCAGACCTGTGTAAGAAAACAACTCACTTGGATAGGATAAAGATGCCTCCACTAATTCTCAGTATTCCCAATAAAGTTCAACCTAAAATGCCCATTTTCATGATCGGGCACACTTCCCTTTCAAAACCATAATATATTTATACAAAGTTCTGAATCCCCATAATCATCCATGGCCATCCTAAATGGATGGCTAGTGTCATGCATACACCTTTTTTTGAATATGCACACAATTCCCTAGTGGATCTGCATATGTTGCCCACAAAAATGGCCTTTCAACCAAAGGAAAATTTGTTTTTAGGAGAGTTTTTTACTATCATTGTATGATCCCAATTAATTCTACATCTCACCTAATTCCTTGGTTTCAAAAACCCCTTAGATTATAGTTTACATCTTTCCTCCCTCATGCCATAAGGTTATGGAAAATTTCTGGTCGGACTATCGTGGAAAAGGAAAATTGTGAACCCCCTCTGTTTAGAGTAGGAAAAAAATACTTTAAACCATAAGTCTCAAAATTCCCGGTTGTATGATGTTAAACTACACCATGCACAAGCCCCCATTTTCAAAGTCAAATTTGTGTGAGTGCAGTTTCTCATCCAAATCCAATACAAGTACCCTCATACTTTCAGACATTATTCCCTCAATAGGCCACCCACTATAGTATTCAATAAGGAAACAAATATGAATTTCCATAAAATTTTCTGTCCATCGGTAATGGAAGTTCAATGTCCTATAGACACCTTTTTTTACTATGTACACAATGCCTCGGCAGCTCTGCACACATTTCCCAAAAAAACAGCCTATCAACCAAAGGCAAACTCATCCCCAAGATAGGATTTTTCTATTTTTGTATGCTTAATGGCTTTCAAGCCCCATGCTATATTCCACTATCTAGAAAACAAAAGTTAGGGTCAATAAAAATCCCTTATCCATGTCTGAAAGTTATTAGGACACCTTAGTATAATGATTCCTAAATTGGGGCCCTTGCCCTGAAACTCATGGTCAAAGTTTTTCAGCCTAAATATTCATCTTGTTTAAATCTATTTGACCTAAAACATCAGTAATGATAGTATTATTTGCAAGAATTTAAACTACCAATGAAAAATACACAACACTTGCTAGGGTGGAAACCCACAAAGGGCACCCTAGATATAAGTTGAGTGACATCTCATTAAACCTATGTCACGTACGGTTTAGGCGAAACTATTAAGAAAAAAAACAAAAAAATCATCAAGAGATTCAAATATTGTTTGGTCAAAAACCAAAAAAGGGTGACCTAATAAAAATTCAAGTTATACCCACTAATCCCACACCAAAATAGGCTTAGGAAAAAATTAGGGTGATAATTGAAAATGAACAAATTTTGTAGGGTTTTCCGTGTAACCCTGGAAAGAGTCAAACAACACTCGTTGAGCCCCTCCACTCAGGAAAAAATTAGGGCATGATTTGATTATTTTCTTTAACCCATATTATAACTCAATTTGATATCTAGTTGAGATTATGGTTTCAATTACAATTTATCATGATTGATTGATATTACAAGAAAAGGTAAATGAGAAGCATTATAGAGAAAAATCTTTCTGTTCTATTACAAAAATATATGAAGGGAGTCCACAACCCAAAGCCTATCCATGTAGGTGGGACGTGAACATTAAAAAAGACATTCATCAGAATCATAGAGTTATATCAATGCCTAATTCAACTCTTTAATGTCCTGGAGAAGATTTATAAAAATTGTGGTCACAGCCTCTGCACCTGCCCGCAATGCCTCTACCTCCTACGCTGCCTCAAGGCCAGCATTTTCCCCTTCCTCTACTAGTCATTTCCCTTCATCAACTACGGACGCAATGAGGGATCATTCTTATTTGAGCCATTCCAGTTTTTTTCTCCACTATTCTAGTTCTTGATTGAGTGAATCCACAAAGGACCTTTGTTTTTTGAGTTTTATCTACAGCCTCGTGACTACTACTGGTTAATCAGTAGCTACATTCATAAGAATCTATCTGTCTGCAACAAGATGAGCCATGGAATCTATATTAGAAATATGGTACTTGAGCATGTCGACTTTCTCCATAGACATGACCACCTAACTCACTATTTCATAAATTTTGTGTTAATCAAATCCTCTAAACCCCAGGACCACAAACTAGAGATGTAACTTTCGCAGCTTCGTTATCATATCAACAAGTGGTGTTTGAAAAATAAATCTCCATATGTTCTTCCATTCCCTTTGATGGTCAGGTAGAAGGTTTAACAGACCGTCTTGATTAGTCTTAAAAGCACTCTTAGATGATTAAATATATTCATGAATGAACGTTACTAGGAAGGGACCCAATTCAATGGTCATAGCACAAATGGATCCCTCAACAGCCTCACCCCTAACAGTTACAATAGAGGGCATGATAGAAGTATCTACCACAATTTCCAATGATTTTGTTTGTGATCCTAAAGTCATAAATGAAGAAACTAAACACCCTCAATCCCTTAAAAAGGGGGAAATAATGGGAGGAAGTGGGAGGACTGCAAAGCTAACCTCCGCCTGCTAAAGCATTGACACCTTCAAATTCCTTGGTGGCATCACTACCCGATAAAGTTGGTACTTCATCTCCAAAAAGTAGTTGAGTCCCAAGTTCATTTAAAGGAATCTATGGCTCAGGGACACACTCAATCAAACTAGAGGCCTCCAAAATATAACTTATATAAATTAGGCTCTCCGGGATAATCATCCTAGAAAAAGGCATGATGGTTAGTCCTAAACTTTAGGGATCCAGGATCATTGATACTCCTAAGATTGAAAAATAAAGGCATGATGGCTCATTCAAAATTTTCAAAAGGTAGGATAGCATCCTCCCTAGTGGTTGTAACCTCTGATGGAGTAGTATTAGTATGCTCAATTTGGGCATCAACTTCCAAAGTTATTCCATCCATAAGGGCAGGGTTCATCTGCTTTGGGGCAGTTGAATCCTCAATAATTGGAACCCCTCTAATATCCTAAGGTGAGTGGGTTTCTTTACCCAATTAAGCTTCTACTATCAAATTCATATTTTCTTTTCTATGGAAATGGTATCAATATTCTCAGTTGTGATTTCAACCTCTAGATGCTCCTCTCCCCTATCGGGAAAATTTTGTCTACTTTGGGGATGATATGTCCAGAGGGCTCGGGATACCCCAGTCTCCTCAGTCGGCCCTGTCTCTATGCCATGTTCAACCATGACTACTGGTGGTCCTTATTCTAACATAGAAGGAATAGGATCTACAGATTCTTGGGAAAATGGTTCCTAATTACTTATTGGTTCTGTATCATAATATGCACATGATAATTAGTGGAAAAAATAAAATTACTTGGCATGAAGACCAGGTAAATGGGTATGACAGTTACTTGTAATCCCATTTTTTGATATTTTTTGATAGTTGGGATGCCTTTAGGTGTTTCATGGTATGCCGTAGGGATGGATATCTAATAATAATATCAAGTAGAGCTGAAGGAGGGAATGCCCTGAAAGGATTTGAAATAACTGCCTCCATATGTTTGGAAGCACTGGGAGAACATTCCCCAGCAATCCCTATATCTGAAGGGGCATGTTCCCCAACTTTAGTTCCCTTGGGTGTGTATAATGGAGAAAAAACCATCTCCCAAGACTCCTCAAGTTCCTGTGGAATTAAAAGATAAGAGTTCATAATCTTCACAATAAAGGAAAATAAAGTTAGGGTTAGTAAATAGAATGGTCTCTCCTTCAATATTAATTGGTTCTGAGAGTACCGACATCCACACCACCTGATCAGACTAGTAAAAATTGTCTTTAGAAGTATGGATACACTTTTACATCTCACTCATGAATGAGTATACCTCATCTAGTTGTTCTTTAGTATAAATAAATGTGGGGGAAATGGATATCCCAAAACCCAGAAGATTAAAGAACCCTCCTTGAAGCAGTTTCCAGATGTCTTTATCAGAATCATTCACCCTTAAGTCATCATAGACCCTCCAAGCACTTGGAAACATATCTATAATGGAGATGGCTAGTACTGTCGGATCAAACTGGGGAAGTGAAGTAGGTTTCATCAATCGCAGTTGCTTACTAGGTGCCTATTCAACCCTGGGACCCTTAGTAGATGAACGTCTATGGAGTTATGGGTGCGAGAAAGGATCTTCCCTCTCTCCAGCTACATCATAAAAATAAGAAATCTCATCACCCTCTGAAGAGTGATCATAATCATCACCATCCTTGTCATTCTTTGATCACAGTATGGAAATTACTTAATGAGAGTATTTACGATGATTATTTCAGGCATGGATCTGGGTTTCAAGGGGCTGAAGGTAATAGTTTACCCTCTCAGGCTCATCATCATAAGAAATTTCAGTCGTTGATGACACACGTCCAAGGTTAATGAGGGAAACCTCTCTCTATTGGAGGAACTTCCACAAGGTGCGAGGGGACTAATCACAAAAAGATTGGTGATTCCTCAAAATATACCATTGTTTCTAGGACACCAAAAAATTAACATCAGTAGGTATGGGAGGTTGGATCCCATTGGTAGCCTCAACAGCTTGTGAGTTCACACCCCAGTCTCTCAGGACCTTCCTTAGGGGTTTAGAACTGAGAGGCATCTAAAGTACCTTCCTTGGTCGGGAATGCTCAACAGCTTCCTTCAGCTTCCCCTTTTCCCCAAATGCCTTAGGGGTCATAATGATGGGAACTAGGTCTATCAGGTGGCCATCTGGATACGATTGATCCTAGGCCTCAGCATAACATCTTGTAAGAGAGGGTATGGAACCCTCAGAATCTAGAAGCACGAACTTTCACTTAGTATCATATTAGGTAAACATCAGCCACAAATTTCTGGATATCATAGGATTTTTTTTCTAACATATGTTGTTAAGGGAAGGGGGACACAGTATCTGAATGTAGTTAAACTGACAATTGAATTTGCAAGGTGCATATCCCTTGAAGATAAGTTCCCCATCAATATGGGAAAAAAATACCCTCTCTTAAATAAAATAGGTTGCATTGGTTGAAAAGGAATTATGAATCAGTGTTCTCAATGGTACCAGTAGGGGAAGTGTAATGATGATAGATTAAGTGGTCATAACAGCTTATTTGATCCATCAAATATCATTCATTCTTTTTAGTCTAGTCTTCCTACTTATCATGGGTGGTCCAGCCCGATGGCATAACCTCACTAATGATTTGATGGTACAATCGAAGAACAACATATGAAATTGGTAGGGGATTAATAAATGTGTATCCACCTATGTGGGCTCATATCCAACCCCAGAGGATTTGGAAGGGCCCAGTCATCCGATGAGGTGTACTTACCTTGATAACCCAACCTAGTAAGAGATAGATTTTGGCCAAGACTAGAATGTCCAGATTGATGCATCTATTGGTGGAAAGCTGAGCTGCCATGATGAAGGTTGTGACTCTCACACAGCCAGAGTCTCACAGTGGTAAAATCTAGACACTCAAAAACATGTAAAATAAGTCCTCCAACCAAAAAAAGCAGTCCATGTTAGGGATGAGTTCCCATCCCCATTCACAGAACAATCCCTCATCCAAGATAGGCCAGTAGGTACCTTCTCACCTTCAAGTTTCCTTTGATGGACAGGACCTGGGTCTGTGCACATCGGGATCTTGACCACTTTTCTTGGAAAATACATTAATCCACTTTGAGAAATAAATGTCTTGATTTGGGAAGGGGTCAACATTATTTAAAATTTTATTTACTTAGGCAATGAACAATTTAGAAAAAGGAGGATTCCTCTTCTTATTGTCCTAAGTCGAAGCGGGATGTAGAAACTCATCATACATATCCTTGTTGGGACCACTTTGTGTATAAGTTGTATTTGTTGTCAATTTGTGTCAATAATGGTCAAAATGAAGAAGGAACTCCAAAGTGAATAGAGATTGGTTAGAGTGAAGATTCCTGGAGAATTGTTATGGATTCATAGCATTGGATGCCAGGCTTTGGAAATTATCCATGTTGTTGAAAATAAAATGATTGATGTACTACTCCTAAGTTCAAAGAACTTGTATCATGTGTGATACATTGTTTACAACATTGAAGTATCATCCTCTTAAATGATAATTAATGTTCTCTTTGGAATTCAAGTTTCAAAAAGTAATGGTGAAGAAGGGGATGCATGGGTATGGCATTTGAAGAAGAAGGGGCTTGGACTTTGAGGTGGCCATGCACATATTTTAATTATGACCATGCATTTTTTTCATTCTTCCATGTATTTTTACAAGGACAACTTAAAAAAGTAGCCAATCATGGAGGCCGTCTAAGGACCTTACCTCAAGCACATGAAGGACCCGAGGGTCAACCGCACTCAAGGGAAGACCTCAAGGCCAACCCTGCATGAGGTAGGGGTGTGTGGGTAGTGTATAAGACCGCAGTAGTGCACACACGGTGATCAACCTATGCACAGGGATGTATAGTGGGTGCTAGGAGTGTGCCTACAGGAGGCATGGGTGGGAGTATAAGCGCGCTCGTACAGAACTGGTGTAGGGTGGCACCAGAGGGGGGAGAGAAGAATTCTAAGGTGATGTTTAGGGGAGTTGATTGATAAACCACGCCTCTCCCGCATGTCTGTTTTGATGTGTGACAACATTTTAATAAAGCAGATGTAATCCCAGCCACTAATCTCATCCCACATCCTGGTTGACCATCCGATCAGCCATGGTATCTGATCATCTAATCTATGTCATTCATCTGATTTGGCACTATGCGCATTTGAATCCAATCCATTTAATACTCCCGTGGATTTGAACCATTCGCGTCGTCATCTTCAACCTCCAGAACTTTCTAGCACCGTTGTATCTCATAGAAGAAGAAGCCTGATCACCATGGATGACCTCTGACTATCAAAGAAAGATCATTTTGGCACCATGAAGGCTATTGGATTGAACTGAAACCATTCATGCAATCTAAATCTTGTATTCATGACATATCGAAGGAGGTCGAAGAAAACAGAGTTGCGAGGCCTTAATTTTCTTCTGAGATACATGGAGAATCCATGCAAGATTCATGCACGAGAATCATGCATGCGATCTTGACACCATTAACAATGATAGGATCCTGCGTTTGGAAAAAGGAAACTCCCAAGACTTGTGGATTATCCTTGACTCATAGTTTCAAAATCTTGACGTAAAAAATCTCGGGCATTCAAATCCCTGATCTTAACGGTAGATACGCAGATGTTGAATGCTGAAGAGGAGTTTCCCTCGCCTATAAAAGTAGGAGCCCGAGACGAAGAATGTTTCTTTTCCCACATATTCGAGAGATCCTATTTCAAAAAATGGAGCATATCCTTGTGAATCATCTCGCGAAGAACAACCAGGTGTCCTGTGAGCTTTCTACTCTATGAAGAAGTATTCACTCAAGCCTTCGATAGGTTCTATGCACCCTCGAATAGCTTTGCGAAGAAACAGTACTTGCGAACACCCAATAGGTTTTTTAAAACCCTCAGTGTATTTCATTAGGAAGTTGTCATGGGTACACAAGAGGTGCATCTGTGCCCTTATTTTACTCTATGAAAGGGAAAGAATCATGCTTCTTATGCACAAAGAAGAACCGTGAATCTCACGGCCTTCCCAAAGGTGATCACCCTCCTGTTTTCACCTTTATCCTATTGTTTGCAGGGTTTTGAGTTTTGGTGAAGAAGAATGGGGCAGTATTTGTTTCATGAACCTATGTGAATTATTTGAAGAATCCCAAGGACTTGAAGAATTTGTTTTCACAAAGTAAAGGTTATACTCATTCGGGTTTGAAGAAGATCACACATGAAACAAAAACACTTATGTGTATGATGTAAAGACACCCAAACCTAGTAAAAAGAGAAGAAGATAAAAGGAGTAAGAAAAAGGAAAGAAGAGGATAAGAGGTTGTGTGTGTTTTCTCAAAGAATCATACCCATTATGGTTCTCACACAAGAAGAGGAAGAGGTGAATGCATGCATGCATGCATGCATGCACATGCATATGTGAATACACTCAAAAGAAAGAACAAAAATTGTGTGTGCACATATGTTAATAAGGATAAGAAAGGTTCAACCTAAATTCCATATTCATGATCACATGAATTCATGAACAAGAGAGAGAATAATTGATTCAGATGATGCCATTTGAACTGATCTTCATTTCCTAAATAATCACATTAGTGTATGTGATTCTAGAAAATAAGATAGAAGAAGTTTTAGTGCAGTTGGTTGTTTCACTAAGAATAAGAAAGAATAAGTCTAGTGCAGTAGGTGTTGCACTAGATAAGAAGATAAAGAAAGAAGGAAGAATTTATTGCCTACTAATTTGAAAGTAATCAAGTGAAGAGCACTAAATAAGACCAATAACATAACCTATATTTTGATTAAGAAATAAGGTTGTCTTCATAGGCAGTATAAAGAACCAGTTAGAGGCTGAAAGTTGGAATAGGCTATCACCAGTCCAGGGAAGAGGATTATTTTCCACCCCCCCCCCCTCTAAAGTGTAGGGACTCACACTTGATAGAGGATTGTTTTCCTAGACACTCCACTGTAACATCATATCACATCATAGTGGAGAATTCATGAATTGGTCATATCCATACATGGAAAGGATGTAGCTACTCTTATTGAGTGGTGAACCTTGTAAAAATATTGTGTTCATATTTTTACTACTTTCTATTATTTCATGAGACAGGGAAAAGAAAATGATAGAATCAAGATCCTAACAGGTCAAGAGGTACACGGATAAAAATTTGTAATTGGTTTCAAAAGTCCCCAACATTGATTCACCCCCCCCCCTCAGTGTTAGGTATATCCTAAATTGGTCCTCTCAATTGGTATCAGAGGGAAGGTTCACCTCTTTTGGATACTCTATAGTGAAGTTTTTCTATTTTGAAGACATGAGTTTCTTTCCTAAGATTATCAAGGAAGTGCACTTTTAGTGAAGATTTAGTTATCTATGAACAAAAGGATATATCTACCAAGACCATGATGAACAGGAAAAATAAGGAGAAGAGAAAGTTGAAGAATATGTACCTCTTATCTAAATAATAGAAATCATCTGGTTCTTTATATCTAGCTAACATTGAAGACGCACCAAACTTAGAAAGTAAGGAGTAGATGGATTAAATTTCCACCAAGAAGATGGACAACCTTCCAACCTTAACTAATCAAGAGGTATGTGTTATTACATTTATAAATTATTCTCATGATGAAAATGTCAGCATAAGTGATGATAATAAATCTAAAACATCTCAAGAAATATCAGTTGATAGATTAAGAATGATTCTGCATGGTAATCCTGAAGAAATTACATCCCTGGTTTGTGGAGTATTTCAATTCATATAGAATAATATAACTCAGTTGGAAGAAGAAACTGATGTTTTGGAAAAATACTTACAAGAAAAAATTGTTGAATCTTTAAATCTCTCTAGACAGGTTGGAGCTTTTGAAGAAAAAATAATGGTATTTGAAGTGAGTTCTTCAAAGTGGCTCCAAGAGGTTGAAGAAAATCAGGGAGTCAACAAGACTATAGAAAATAATATCCATGCACTTTAATATGAGATGAAAAAGAGCAATAAAGTCAAGGAGGTATATTAGGAAGAAGACTCCAAGAATATCAAATAACTTGACTCATTGTTACAAAACAAAGTAAAGTTTCATGAAGATGAAGTTGAAATATTAAAGAAGGCTTGTGAAGAGAAGATGACTATGATTGAATACCAAGAAGTCATTCTCAATATGATATTTCTAGAATTGGAAGCTCATTTGACCAATCTTGAGAAGACACATATTGAGTCTCCACAAAAGAAGCAAACAGTTGTTGCTAGTACTCAAAGCTCACTGGAGTATTATACTCTCAAAAGACCTTTAACATGTGACAAGAAGATCATGGCTTCACTCATTGATCTATCACAAGCAGATGATAAAGTAAAGGCACCATCCATACCAACTTGTACTCATGTTTCCAAAATTGTTTCTACAAAAAGTGCAGGTTGGAAGAAAAATTATAAACAGGTATGGATGAATAAGAATGAGAAAAAACCTACTAACATGGATATGGTGGATAGGGGAAAGAGTGTGGAAGATATCTCCCCATATAAAGCACTAAAATTCAAGAAGAAGATTTAGAAACCTTATAAAGAAAATGGGAAGAAGTCAAGGTTTGTTGGTCAATGCTGGTGTTGTAATAGATTTAGGCATTGTGCACTGGATTGTTAGTACAACCCCTTAAATGTAAGAGCACAGAGAAATCCCATCTCAAGGGAGAGAAATCTAGAGAATAAGAAGAAACATCCAAAGATCCAGAATAATCTGTATACTGTAAACAGATTTGGAATGTTAGATAACATATGTGATGTATGCAATGGGAATGGTCACATAAATGGTGTATTTTAATTTCAATAGGTAGCCAAAGCTGATAAGAAAAGAATACTATATAAACTAGGTAAGAATTAAGAAGAATCCTTGGGAAGAAATCGGATGAATAATTTGAAAGAAAACACTCCCAAGAAGACTCTGATGAAGAAAGTTGAGAAGTCCTTGGATTCTAAATCCAAGAAGGTGAAGAGTGGTGCATCCAAAAGAACTACTAATAAGTATTCCAATAAGAAGAAGAAATGTAGAATATCCAATCTTTATGCCTCATTCCCTAATGATATATTGGTGGTTTGGCCAGAATATTTGGAAAGAATGAAAAATATGGAAGATTCATAGGCTAAGACTTGTGCTAAAAGAAAAAAGAAGATTCTACATGAAGACAAATAAGTTTTGTGTGTGAGGTGCAACAAGGCCGGTAACACTATTAAAAGATGCTTTGAATTTACTCCAGCCCAACAAGAATTCCTAAAAAAGATGAAAGTTGCACCAGAAGATTCCAGTTCTTTGAAATCACTTAAAGAAAGAAGATTCACACACAAATAAATGGAATAAATAATGAGGCCCACACAATCACATTCAGCATTGAAGATCAGTTGTGAAAGTGTGAATAATGGAGCATCTGGGTTGAGAAGATCATCTCAACCTTGTGGTTCACATTAATGGAGCAAGGAGGATCCACCTTATTCCCTTAAAGCTTTGTGTGTTTTATTTGTTCTTATCATATAGGAAATTGAAGGTGAGGCAAGATATCAGGGAGAGAACCTAAGATTCAGTGATGAGAAGTGTTCCCTTGAGGGGGAGACACATGAAGAAACTTCCAGAGTCATTATCTCGATCAGTATCAATATCAGTTGAAATAAAATTCAATTACTCTGAATATTTTTTGATTTCATGTCATTTGTAAAGGTATGTCATTTCTCAATCTCTCATCCTTGGTTACTCAAAATAAATATTATTTTTCAAAGGGGGAGTAACTAAATATTAATCAATAACATAAGAAGAATGGAAGTATTCTAAGTTCACTTATCCTTCCTATTACACATGAATATTTTTTATCCATTTTCTGAAGCGAGTGCATGAGTTTTAGGTTGATTATTTCATATCACACTTACTATCCTAAGCCTTGAATGAAAGTGGAAACCCCTTGAAGTAAATTTCATGAGTTCTCATCTCATGAGGTATCATGATTCAGTGGATAATGGATAGCTCTATTGTCTAAATCAAATACTCTTGTTTTTTACATCGAGCATTGGTCTAGTAGACTTAGAGTGAAATGATTGATGGCACATTTCTTAAGAATGGATCGATACCCTCTATACCAAGATCTTTGTATTTCTTGTCAATAAGGGAGAGATAAGTGAAATGAAAGAAGTAAGGGGAGAGAATATTCTAATTTTGACATTGACAGATTTATTTCAAGAGAAGTCTTTGGGTATTGACAACAAAATAAAAAGGGGGAGATTGTTGGGACCACTTTGTGTATAAGTTGTATTTGTTGTCAACTGGTGTCAATAATAGTCAAAATGGAGAAGGAACTCCAAAGTTAATGGATATTGGTTAGAGTGAAGATTCCTGGAGAATTGTTATGGATTCATAACATTGGATGCCATGCTTGTTCAATTCTCCATGTTGTTGCAAATCAGATGATTGATGTATTACTCCTAAGTTTAAAGAACTTGTATCATGTGTGATACATTGTTTACAACATTAAAGTAGCATCCTCTTAATTTATGATTGAAGTGCTCTTTGGAATTCAAGTTCCAAAAAGAAATGGTGAAGAAGGGGATGCATGGGATTGGAATTTAAAGAAGAAGTAACTTGGACTTTGAGGTGGCTATGCACATATTTTAATGATGGCCATGCATTTTTGTGCATTCTACCAAGTATTTTTACAAGGCCTACATAAAAAAGTGTCCAACCATGGAGCCTAGCTGAGGACCTCACCTTAAGCACATGGGGGACCCAAGGGTCAACCGCACTTGAGGGAAGCCCTCAAGGATTTTCCCGCATGAGGAAGGGGCATGCGAGCCGTGTATAAGCCCACAGGAGTGCACGCACAGTGATCAACCCATGCGTAGGGATGTATAGTGGGCGCTAGGAGTGCGCCCGCAAAAGGCATGGGTGGGTGCATAAGTGTGTCTGTAGAGAACCGGTGCGGGGAGGCACCGGGGGGGAGAGGAGAATTTTGAGGTGATGTTGAGGGGAGTTGATTGATAAAATACGCCTCTCCCACATGTCCATTTTTATGTGGGAAAACATTTTAATAAAGTAGGTGTAATATCAGTTGCTCATCTCATCCCGCATCTCGGTCGACTGTCTGATCAACTGTGGCATCTGATCATCTAATCTTCACCACTCATCTGATCTGGCACTCTGCACATTTGAATCCGAGTCGTTTGATCCTCCCGTGGAGTTGAACCAGTCATCATCTTCAACCTCCAGCACTTTTCAGCGCCATTGTATCTCGCCGAAGAAGAATCCTGATCACAATGGACGACCTTTGACTATCAAAGAAGAATAATTTCAACACCATAAATGCTACTGGATTGAACCAAGACCATGCATGCAATCTACGTCTTTCATGCATGATATCTCAAAGGTGGCGGAAGAAAATGGAGTTGTGAGGCCTTAATTTTTGTCCGAGACACATGGAGGATCCGTGCAAGATTCATTCATGAGAATTGTGCATGTGATCTTGACTCCATACATGAAGATAGGAGCCCGCATTCAGAAAAAGGAAACACCTGAGACTTGCGGCTTATCCTTGACTTGTGGGTTAGAAATCTTGAAGGCAAAGATCTTGAGCATTCAAATCCCCGATCTTAATGGTAGATACATGAATGTTGAACATGGAAGAGGAGTTTCCCTTGCCTATAAAATGAGGAGCCCGAGATGAAGAATGATGCTACTCTCACATATTCAAGAGCTTCTGTTTTGAAAAATAGAGCATCTCCTTGTGTATCATTTCACGAAGAGCAACCAGGTGTCCCATGAGATTTCTTCTCTACAAAGAAGTATTCCCGAAAGCCTTCGATAGGTGCTACGCACCCTCGAATAGCTTTTCGAATAACCAGCATCTGCGACCACCCGATAGGTTTTCTAAAAACCCTCAATGTATTTTGTGAGGAAGTTCCCATGGGTACACAACAAGTGAATCTGCGCCCTTGTTGTAATATTTGAAAGGGAATGAACCATGATCCTTATGCACGAAGAAGAACCATGAATCTCACGACCTTCCCAAAGGTGAGAACCCTCCTGTTTTCACCTTTATCCCATTGATTTCAGAGGTTCGAGTGGTAAAGAAGAATGGTTTTGTACATTTTTCATGCAACTATGTGCATTATTTGAAGAAACTTGAGGCCTTGAAGAAGGAGTTTTCATGAAGGAAGGGTTATACCCATTCAGGTTTGAAGAAGAGCACACATGAAACACATACACTTATGTTTATGATGTAAAGAAACCCAAACCTAGTACAAAGAGAAGAAGAGAAAAGGAGGAAGAAAAAGGAATGAAGAGGATAAGAGGCCGTGTGTATTTTCTCAAAGAATCTTACCCATTAGGGTTCTCACTCAAGAAGAGGAAGAGGTGAATTCATGCATGCATGCATGCACAAGCATATGTGAAGAATATCAAAATAAAGAACCAAAATTGTGTGTGTGCATATGTGAATAAGGAGGAGAATGGTTCAACCTGAATTCCATATGCATGATCACATGCATTCATGAACAAGAGAGAGAAGAATTGATTCAGATGATGCCATGTGAACCAATCTTGTTTGCCTGAATAATCACATTGGTGTATGTGATTCTATCCAAGAAGAGAGAATAAGTTTTAGTAGAGTTGGTTGTTGAACTAAAAAGAAGAAAGAAGAAGTCTAGTTCAGTTGGTGTTGCACTAAAGAAGAAGAGAAAGAAAGAAGGAAGAATTTCTTACATACAACTTTTTGAGTAATCAAGTGAAGATCGCTAAAGAAGACCAAGAAAAAAACCTGCCTTTTGAAGAAGGAAGAAGATTTTCTTCATAGTCAGTATAAAGAACTAGCTAGAGGCTGAAAGTTGGACATGTTCATCACTAGTCCAAGGAATAGGATTGTTTCTCATCCCCCACCTAAAGTGTAAGGACTCACACTAGCTAGAGGATTGTTTTCCTAGCCAATCCACTGTAACAGGATATCACATCATAGTGGGTAATTCATGCACTGGTCATATACATGCATGGAAAGGATGTAGCTACTCTTATTGAGTGGTGAACCTTGTAAAAATATTGTGTGCAAATTTTTACTAATTTCTATTATTGCATGCGACACGAAAAAGAGAATAAGAGAATCAAGATCCTACTAGGTCAAGAGGTATAGGGATAAAAAGTTGGAATTAGTTTCAAAAGTCCCTAACACTGATTCACCCCCCCCCCTCTCAGTGTTAGGTATATCCCAAACTGGTCCTCTAAATCCCCTACAATAGGGACCCCCAAAATCAGTCAAACATCACAAAGAATAATTTTGACATCCCCATAGGGTAAATTAAAGGTATTGGTATCCAAAATACATCTACTTATAAGTTGTGAAATGAAGTTTCTGGTCCGATGAGTGTAGGTATGGGATACCCAAAAAGCCTCATATAACCACAAGTCCTACAATTCAACCCAAAATTCTTTACAACTTTGAAAAACCCAGAACTTCCATCACCAATCTAATCCAAATGAACCTCCAAAGTTAAGGTCTAGCTTTGATGACCAGCCATGTTGCTCATTTTCTATGTCCATTCATGCAATTTTATGGTAGCAATGGTTCATTTCATCTGGATTCTGTTGTGCTTCCTCTGAAGTTTGAGGATCATAGTTCAATAAGAACCCAGTAGTGGTATCCTTCATTATGAATCATTCTCTCTATGAGATAAGGACCTTAGGAATAGTTCTCTTGATTATCCAAGTAGAAGTTTGGTCATCCACACGTAGTTTTGGAATATATGTATCAGATAATAGACTGAATTCATAAATGGGTAGCCGGTCTGAGATTGGATACTCCCTCTGGGTCGGAATAAGTATATTTTATAAGGATTGATGGAATAGGGAAATAGGGATTTTTTTGTCAAAAAATACCACCATACTATTATGACTTTCATCGGTAGCTGAAAGGGGCATGATGGCAGCATCAGCAACAACAAAGCTTTGGTAACAACTTGAAGAAGATTCATCTCTTTTATATACAAAAAGACCATACAAAAGGTCAGTACAATACAATCATTGGTAAAAAGACCAAAAATTAGAAAAAGGACTACAAGAAGTTTTTCATAGCAATGCACCGTGTACTGAACACCAGAAACAGTTTGCAGAATTCATTCCCTATGAACTGATGGTTTACAAAATGCTCTGCAAGATTCTGGCCTATGAAGTGATGGCCAGCGAACCAAATGGTTCACAGACTGGGTGAGTTGTGTATTGATCCTCACTACATGGTCATCTGAAGTGAAGAATTAAAATTTTAAGTTTGAAAATTAATGTTTAGTTCATATATTTAAAATTTTAGTTTGTAGATGAAGGCAACTGTAAAGAGTTTTCTGTTCACGGAAGGTGAAGCAAGGTCCACAGTAGAAGGAGTCTGTGAAGGATCTGGTACGCGAAAGTAGGGAAAGCTGAGAGAAAATATTGAGAACTTTTCTTTGAGAAGTCTAGTAAATGAAAACTAACCTGGGACCCCTATATATAGGTGTGTTCCCCCTAATGGGTACACCTTTCTACTACAAACTAGTTCAGTTCAGGACCGTTATCTACATCATAATATCCTCTTCATTGTCTCTATTAGAACCCATTATGATGGGGGCATTTGTAGGGTCCTGAAAACTCCAAAAAGGGAATAAAAATACTCCCAAAAATTTGATGAAGGAATAAAACATAGGTTCAATTGAAAATTTGAGAATAATATTGAAGAAATCAAATTTAGAAATGGAACAAAGTAGTTTGCTTACTGATTTTCAAGAATGGTACACAGATGGTATTTCCAGCAAATGGAATGGTATGCAGACAGCCTACAAAATGTTATCCCACAAGGCGGTTCCAAAAAACTAGACAGTTTTTGGAATAAATGAAGAATGGCATCAGTACCCCAAGAACTGTGTTATTGGAGAAAACATGAAAGAGAGGTATTCTCCTACAAACCATCCCCAAAAACTCAGCTCATGGATGAGGTGAGGCTGGAGGCATCCCACAAACTACATCGTTCGTGGGATCAAGGTAGTGATTTCCACCACTACAAACCATATCCTCACAAATCTCTGTTGACCGAGTCATCCATGGGTCGAATGATTTCCCCATGCGCTTCCAAAAATGGTGTTGGGTGACCCAAATATATAGCTTCCTCATAACTCTATAAAAGGGACCACAATGGGAACTAAAGAGGGATCAGATTTTTGGGGAGCTTGGAGCTTATAGATGGAAGACTTCAAAGACAAATGATCGATGAAGTAAGAAACCACAAATGGTTTCCAGCAGGTATAAACCTGATGGGTACCATAAAAAGAAGGAAACACAGTAGTAATAAAGAACTGGCCATGAACCTAATTGGTGAACCACGAACCATATTCCATTTGTGGATGAACTTCCCATGAACCACAAGATCAATGCCCCTTCTTCAATCTGGAATACCACATAGTGCTTCGCTACACTAATGGAACCCAGCGATGTGTAACACCACCCTATACGGACAGAACCTGAGGTTGCGTACCACTATGGTATGTGGACCACATCAAGGTCTGCATACCACCTCAGTACATGGATAGTATCTAGGTCCATGTACCACCTCGATATGCAGACGAACCCTCCACCTACATAGCAATACGCCATTCAGAGGTTACCCCACCCTGCACGAACAAATAGTACACGGAGTTGGGTACCTTTGGGCTTTCTACCTTCCTGTACCAATCATTCCCTTCTGTTTCTATCCCATCCTATGAATCCCCTCTTCTAACCGATCCATCAGCATCAGGCCAAAACCTCTTCCAAATCCACCAGACTCGTATGATAAAACCATTGGGCACATCAGGGAGTCCTTTTGAGTTTACATACCCATGGTAAGCAGAGTCGCGTAGGTAATCCCTACAACGGTATAGACCCCAGGAATGTCCATAAGTCTACATTCCCATGGTAACCTGGGTCCCAACCTTGGGATATTGACATGAACCTCCTCATTCTAGGGATCAAGGGTAATCACTGGCTTTTCCGTTCAATGAGGGACAGTTATAAGTTAAAGGAATCATGCCTGTCTTTCCTTTTGAAAAGGAGTAATGCTTCTCCCCTTTCCCAAAACCAGTTTTAGGGTAACCCCCCCCCCCCACACCTTTCGGTGACCCCATAGCCTTTCTATGGGAGGTGGCACTCTTTCTCCTCTCAGGCTCATCCTGAGACATGTCCGGATAAATTTTTAAACATGACTATCTTGGATATCAACATGGGTGAGGAAATTGGTATATTCAAACCCCTCTCTCTCTCATTGAGTCATCACCCTGGCCTCTTCCACCATCGTCCTCCTTTACCATCAGAGGAGAAGTGAAGGTGTGTAGTTTTTTGGTTCTATTTATTCCTCTTGTTTCTCACATCGATCATGAATCACGTGGGCTTATAGGTTGATGATGATCATAGCATCCATACCATCTACCAATGAACTATGAGAACTATGATTCCTGTCTCAAATAGGATATGTAGGATGCCTGTCTGAAGACCCGATCTAAAAGGGGTTTCTTTTCAAAGGTTAATCCCCAATCATTTCACCCAGAAACAGGGCCTCCTCTAAGGTATAAGTTCCAACTTAAACCAAACTACTTGGGCTTTTATTCCTAACCAATCAGGATACGAAAGAATTCTCCCTGAGGTACATACCTGATACCCAATTCACCCTAATATTCTTTAGGCCACATCCTCGGTAGGATCATATTCACCCAGGAGACTGCATCTTTCCTAGACATCCTGATATGCCTCAGCAAAATCCTCATATTGGATCTTGACTAGGAACTTTTCACCTAGATATCCTTGCCTCATGACACTAAACTGCATGCCTATCACGTGACCTTAAAAGGTGATGTGTCCAGTTAAGTGGAATTGAACTATGTGGGTTCAGATTCCTCTCATGAGGATACATAGGAAGCCCATATCATGGGTTTGATCTTGATATCGAAGCAACTTTCGTCCTCCCTAGATGATGATAATCTCCAGAGCACCTCATCATAGGGCTTAAACTAGCGGTGTCTTAGTAATTCCTAATCCATGCATATCCATGGTTGATTTTTCAAGCTAGGGGTATTCTGTGGACATATTCTTAGAAAATAACCAAGGATTCAAGAACATATAAACATTTCCTAATTCTATAATAGAGTCACGGAGTAGGTAATAATTCCCCCCAAAAGGGTGTGATGAGCTTGACCTCCCATCCTATTGACCAATGGAGTCCCTAAGTTTTTTTGGCCGAATCATCATCCAACAAGTGCCTACCTTTGGAAATCAAGTCCATGAATCATGGATGTAAGGTTTGTTGGGTGTTTCTAGCTCTATAAATAAACTCGTTGGAGACCATCCGATGAAATCATACCCGACATGGACTAATTGCACACATAATCAAACCGCTACAATCACCCGCAGGGCCCACTCAACCGTGGAACCTCCTTCGCAACATGAGAAGGATACACTGATCAGTCCCCTCAAGGAAGGACCCAAAAATCACCCATCACCCAGGGTGGGACATGAATCGGGTTGAAACAAAAATATTAAACCTGATGTAAAACCCTTCATAATAAGGGGAAATTGGTTAGTATCCGTTGGGCCATTTTTTATGCCCTGGTATAACGTGAATTGGGTTGAAACAATTTCTTTACAAGTTTACAAGGTTATTTTTAAGGAAATTTTTTTCCTTTTTATTTTCATGGTTTTTATTTAAAAGTAAATTTCAAAGGTAAAAAGGATATTTTCCTAAAAGACATTTATAATGATCTTTTTATGGTACTTTTATCCATCAATGAAAAAAACCATTATTTTACTTATTCACCAATGGGGATATTTTTTAATGATAACATCCTTTGAAGAATTTACTTATTTTTGATCATTGGATATTACATTTCCCTTAAATATACCTATTTTAGTATCATGGATATGATTATTTTCTAATTCTTATACCATTTTTATATACGGTGATATACTTAGAAAGTATTTGATTGATTGGAGAATTATTGATAAATCAATATTATTTACTAAATATGGGTATTTTTTATATGGTGTATTGTTCATGAATTAAATATATCATTTGATATATAAGTAATGCATTGGACATGTAGTGATAGGTGGGACTTGGAATTATATAACCTCGAATGCATCGACAGGTGTCATGAGATAAATCAATTATCCAAATTAAATGGGTTTTTACCCATAGTTTTAAATTTTCTTGGTGAAAGGTCTTCATGATAGATGTATCATAAGGTTTATGATCATGACTTCCAATAGTATACATTTACTTCATTAAAAATTCAATTATTATTATCCATGAGATTATTGCATTGATACTATATATGGATTCATTTTGTGCTCAATTTTTTTATTAAATGGAATTCAATTTTCTTCATTTATCTTACCATATTGATTATTCCTTATTTACTTATGATACAATCCATTGTACATAACCCTTACTGAACATTTGAGCTAAAACTTATTTTGTTTCCTTTCCCAAGGTTATGAAGAAGAAATTTTTAATGAGTTTCAAGAATATAAAACTTTTACTTCTATTATATTTATATTTTATAATTCCAATATAATATGGGAATCATGTATGTATCTATTTTACCAAAACTACTAAAATTATTGATCATGTATAGTGAGATATATTATATCTATAATAATTTAATAAAGTATAAATCATATCTAGGTAACTAGAGTTGGGGTTATTACAGATATTGAGTAGAATTTTCCACATTTTATTATAAGGGTTTGATATGTAATTTTTTCCTAATTCTCTAAAACTATAAACCAAAAGGATCCTTGAAATGTAATAAGTTGAAAACCTTGTTATAAATCATATAAGTATGGGATGAAAATGGTTCAGGTACTTATAAGAAAAATAGAAGGGTCTAAATTGGATATCATTTTGAAGATAATAACATCAAAGAAGAGAAAGAACCAACCACTGACCTAAAGATATGGTATTCCTAAAAAGAAGTAGGATATTACAACAGTGTAGTGAATAAGATTTATATAGAAGTTTTGGTAATATTACTAGAAAGTTATAGAAAAAAGAAGAAGATGCTCAATGAGGAGTTCAAAATAGATCAGTAAAGGGGTATCTTTAAATATCAATATCATATCTACGAAGAACCAAGGATTCGCACAGATTATGTTGCTGATCAAGAATAGACATACATGTCTATAAACTGTGGGTATTCTCCCCTAGAGTAGTGCAAAAAGGATTAAGAGGTAATGATCCTTGGGTGGTTGTGATCCAACCCAAAAACCTTTTATGGAATTAATCTTGGGCATTAAGTGACAACATGAATAGTGTATGTATAGGACTCTAGTGGGGTTACTAGAAATTGGTGTATCATCACACTATCGATTTTAGGATCCTTATAGTATCCTAGTGTGAGTGAACCAAGTAAAAATAATTCCATCCCTACAAGCATTACTTTTCTTCATTAATTTTGGTTTTAGTGTGTTTGAGAGTAAAATAAATTTTCTAGACATAGTTTATACCCATTTGGGAACAAGATCCAAAGAGGTTAATAAGCTAAGAGGCCCAAAAGGTTTAAAATAGTTGTACCCAGATTCACCCTCACCCCTCTAACGGTGCCTTGGGAACCTATAAAATGGAACTAAAATATTTTTTATTATATTTAATTTAATAATACCCATTATTTTTCTCCTTTGGATAGTTGGTCCACAAGTGGCCTGTTTTTTAAAACCATAACAAATTGGATTAAAATTTTATATCTTTTCATGTTTATAATGATTGTTGTCCTTTTTCGTCTCTAACCTTATCTTTCCCCTAAAAATATTGTCTTTAGTTTTTACTAACTTAAATAATTCCTCCTCAGAATCTATCAAATCTGCATCATCAGATAAAGAGTTGGAAGGGGAAACATGATTTCTAAAAGAAACACACTTCTACTTTTCATTATTCTCATTATCAATATTTTTTAATTCAATACCATACTATAAAAGTAAACTAATATGATAATCCTTGGAATAATCAGTAAAATTATTACATTCTTCAATTTATACTTTCTTTGAATTCCACTTCTTAGTAAGGTATATCAAGATTCTTTCAATAAAAACTTCATTCTATAATCTTTCTCTAAGTATAGTCATGGTGTTCATAATATTTGTAAATATATTATACATATAATCAATACATTCATTCTCCAAAATTATAAATTTTTAACATTCAGTCTTGTATATGTTAATATTGTTCTATAAAACTTTTTAATACCATCATGAGTGATTTTTAAAGTCCTACAAATGTAAAAAACATTTTATGGGTGGATATATAACAATAAACATTCCTAAAAATTGAAAATAAAAGAAAATTCATAAATTTATAATTCAAAATGTAATTTGTAGAATCATTACCAACCAAAAAATTTAAATCGCATTCTATAAACTTTTAAGTAATTAATTTTGTAACCAAAGACACCCCGAGAGGTGGATGAATCAGGGTGTCGAGCAATTTAAAAAAAATTCCATTTTACTTTTACCTTATTCTATATTATCTTTTAGCATGTTAGAATAAACTGTATTCAACTAGTTACTTAATTCCATCCACACTCTTTCTCATGGAATAATAAAATAATATATATAAAATTAAATAATTAAAGATAAATAGAGGTTTTATTTAGTTCACAACTAAGGGATAATAAAAGGAGCACACACCAATGATGTTTCGACATACCATGATGTAATAATACTCGCTATTTTATTACATTTGTTTTGGAAAGTTGCACTAATGATCTTAGAGACACTCCATATTCTTCACATACTCTCACTAATTTAGTGATGGGTTTAAATAGTTTATAGTTGTGTGGGTCTGTCCATGATAGGCACAATAATCCCAAACTATTTACATCTTTATCTCAATATTGATGTGTTGTTATCTTCCTCATTTACTACCACTTCCTTTTTCATATATGGTTGACATAAACACCTCAACATGGGAATTTATAAATTATCTATCATGAAATAAAATAGTAATATTTTAATTGGATAAGAGTAATTTAATTCTAGAATTATTTTATTACTTTATTATTCAGCTACAAGAATTGCAGCAATAATATTCTTTTCCTTAAGCCTTATTTTTCATTCAATGAAACAAGTTATGATTTTTTTAAATCTTTTAAGTATCAAATCCCTCTTTTATAAGATTGGATGTGTTGATATATTCTTCTACCATTCATTCTTTTATTCATAGGTATATTAATAATAGAAATTACATTTATCCCCTCTTTATACTTATCTAGTTCTCTCTATATGTGCATCGAATAATCACATGTGATATTCCTTTCATGTTTTAAATATAAAGGTCTTCCTACAATCTTGGTCTTGATATTTCTTCTATTCTAGCTCCCATAAATCTTGGTCCTATCCACTCAACATTACTATATAAAATAATTCTACATATTTTAAATATGGAAACACTAGGAAATTTTCCTCTTTTAATTCTCCAAAATATTTTTGATCTCCTTTAAAACACTATTGGTTAATATTCTTATGAGACTTGCCTATCCTTATGTAATTCATCCTTATGAAGTCATATAATAATCCTCATGAACTAAAAATTTATACTTATGATGATCCTTATGAATTCTTCATCATTATAAATATAATATCCATCCTAATAAAGTATAGACATCCTTATAAAGTTGAACTTGATGTAGTGTCCAACTCTATGAGGAACTCCAAATCTATAGTTAACTCTACATAGATCCCCTCAACCTTATGAACTTCATCTCAAATATAAAAATATATCTTCCAAAATTATATAGTAAAACCATCATATAACATTTAGATTCAAAATGATTCCATTTTTTAAGAAAATACAAAGTCTTAAAAACCCAATAATAAAGCTTCTTGAGTTGTAGAAGAATTCATCAAATGTGAAATATTGAGTACCATGTCTTGGTATTGATTCTTTATATATTTATAAATCACCATGATTTAAAATACATCATGAAAACTTTATTTTGGGTGTTTATGGTCGATCGGATATATTGGCTTCTTTGATCTTAATACATGCAACTAGGGATGGAGGAAGATGATGAGTAGGACATCATTGTTTCAACCTCCCCACACAAACTTATTTAAAATTTAATTTTATGATTCTTTTACAACCCCATATAAAAATAATTATCATCATTTCATGTGATTTATTACTCCGATCATGCTATGAGATGGATATATTCCTTGTAGTTCCACACCATACCAAAACCATTATCCCTTTACACTGTCATGACCCCAATATAGTACTACAATCTATCCTCCATCTGCCACCATATATTATGGATCTTGTTTCACTACTACATGCATGTTGTCTTGTTTTATATAGTTATCAATCTTAGTCTCTACCCTTCAAGGGTGGCTAGATACTTCATATTGTTGGACTTGTCAAGATCCCCTTTATTTTTACTTCTACTCCTATCCAACACCATGTGAAAATAAACCATATTATCTATTATTGGAACCATGATGACCCAAATATTGGAACTAAGAGGATCAAAGTTAGAGATTGGTATTATGGTGTGTTTTTTGTTAATATAATTCCAATATGATCATGGTGTTAGTATTATAAGGGATGTAATTTATAAAACGTTTAATACCATGAGGGTTTTAAAGAATATTAAAGAAAATATAAATGTTTCCTAGTGTTTGAAAAATTTGAGAAACATTTAGGGCTAAGGAAGGATTTTTACATAGCACTTATGTGAACTATATATGAATTACATGAAACTTTTTTATAAAGGAAGTTCATAAAGGTTGTATGTGATAGGTGCCTCTTGAAGAAGCTACATAGCCATGTATCCCCTATGTGAAATGCTTTGGAAGTTTGCGAAGGTTGGGTTCATTTTCAATGAATATGTGATGGTTTATTATGTACCACATATGAAGTAAATGAGGGATAGTTCATTAAGGAAGTTTATAAAAAATAGTTCACAATGAAGTGTGAAAGGGATTAATGTAATTATATTGATTATAAATTTTTTTAGATGAATTTTACTATAAATACCTCACTGATCCATTCATTCATTGTCAATGATAATTTAAATAAGATACAGAGATTAATCATAAAAATGAAGAAGTCAAGAAGTTTGTATAGCAGGGCCAGTATGAAAATAAGGCTTTCTCATGAAGAAAAGGGGATTCGTAAATTAATTTCATGAAGGTGGTTCCATGAAGTCAGTTAATGAATTATTGTTAGTGAATTAAGTTTACAAATTAAGTACATGAGGAGGTTCCACAAATAATTTCATGAATAATGAATCCATGAAACAGTTTATGAGACATCATACCAATAACTACAAAGAGGTCTATGAATGACACAAGGCAATTCATTGAAACTATACCCAATGAAAAGTGTTCCACAAAGAACTTACGTGCAAGGATATTGATTCCAAGGATCAAAATTCCTATGGCAGGTAGACATGAAGTTGCACGATATCGATTCCAAGGATCAAAATTCCTTATATGACTGAAAATTATTTTTTATTTGATTTTGAAAACCACTTTTTTGGGTGAGCGGAAACCATACACGACATTACCGAAACAACAAATCTAAAAATCGCGCAGACAAAATTCGCGATGGAATCAAAATTCAAAAACATGGCCAGTGAAGAACCGCGGGACGTGGATCCACGATCGGCCTCCTCGAGCCGCGCCCCCAACGCCATCATCACCATCAGTAACATCAGCAGAGCATATCCATCACTGCGGGTTGTCGGCGAGACCATCGGAAGCGTCGTCGTCGGAACCTCCTCCGTAGAACACCACCATTCATCATCACCGCCACAAAACCAACATCGCCGATGAGAACCAAAACCAGGCACCAAAATCACCCCAAAACATCAAAACACAAATTCAGATTTCGAAATCAAAAACCAGGATCCATCCTTCAATAGCCATACAAGGCATCGCCTCGGTCTGAGTTCATCTTCGAGGCACGCTTCCAGAATCACTCCACTCCTCGTCATCGTCACGTCCCTGGAAATCCGAAGCCCTTGAAAAGGACTCGTTACTTCAAAACAGAATGGGAACCGCATAACCTCACCAACAACATCAGCACCATCAAGGCCTAACAGCCCTCCAAGAATCAAACTGAAAGAAACCCAGTGCAAAAAAAACCTTAACATCGATGAATCTGCAACAAAACATCCGATACAGCACGGCACAACATGAAGTCGACGATGAACGCGCCTCCTGGAACACCAAAGACCGAACAAACAGCACCTCCCAAAGCCTCTTGAGACCATCACCGCATACTGACTCGGAGAGCGACGAAGGAGGAAGACGCCAGAGCAGAGTTTGAAGAGGAATGGTCTCCCTAAGAAGCACAACCACGCCTGGTACCACCAATCTCGTAGAGGACCAAAGTCACAGATCCCGCCGCTGCCTTCAATCCTGCGCAGAGAGAGCAGAACCTCCCAGCACCCCCACACCCAACACGAAACGTGACGGAAACCCTAGGCTGCGGCATCTGGAGCTCGATCTTTGAACCAAAACTGCGCCGCCATGAAAATCAAGCGGTGGAGTCTTTCGAAAGAGACGAGCTCGCACGACGCCGCCACTGGATGGTGATTCACACCACGAACGCGCCGAATCGGAGTACCGAAGAGGGATCTGCAGCCGATCTGCGGTGGTGGAGAGGATGGCGGCGCGTGGGGAACCCTAGCGTCGCTCTGCCCTTTACGGGATCATCCAAAATTCCTTGTATGGAGTTGTAGATAATTAGATATATATGAAAGTTATGAGCAATGATAGTGAAAATATATATCTATAATAAATTGGATAAAATTTATGAGGGTAAAAATAATATGAAGAAAGTTAAGCTTTAAGTTCTTTACAATAAGTTTGATGATATAAAAACATATCCTGAAGAAAATTATTTCAATTTCTTCCTATAATCACTGAATTTGTGGGATATATTCAAGGAATTGGTGAATAAATAAAGGATATTGATGTTATGAATAATGTCTCACAATATTTTCCACCTTTATACAATCAAAAAGTTTCATCTCTTGAAGAAATTAATTTATCCAAGTTATCTCTAGATGATTTTTCAAGAAGTCTAGTAGCCTATGAAATTTTAATCAAACAAAAAGGGGTATCAAATCATAAAAATAAATGGATTTATTTCAAGGCTAAGGAAAAACATAAATTTTCAAAAACTAGTGGTGATAAAGATGATGTATATGATGAAATCCTATATCTGGGGGATAAAAACTTTAAAAGAGGAAAGGGTATATTTGAAGGAAAGATACCTTTAGTCGATTTATATTTTGGAAATGTTAAATGCTTTACATGAAGGTTTATAAGGGTGTTTTATGATGGTGGTGAAGAATAAATCTCACAGAATCCCTGAATAAGATTCTCTTTTAAAAGATATCTCTAACTAAAAAATTCATCAAGAAAGAAGTTCCATAAGAAGATATTTGTGAGAAAAGAAGATGATGATAATAAATAGTATTTTAAGGAGGTGAAAATATTATTAAAATTATATATTAAAGATTCTATGATATCCACCATTGAAAAGGAAAAATTTAAAAAGGAGGAAAAAAGTCAACTTGATGAACCCATAAAATAGGTCAATATACAAATAAATAAAAATTTAAATATCAAAGGTTTTATCAAGGAATATTATGAATATGTGTATAATATAAAAAAAATTATTTACCAACTAGAAAAATAATTGTAAGATCAATCGGTCAGTTAAGTGAATTTGGGTGATGTAGTGAACATCAAACTAAATATTAAAGAAAAGTCTAAGGTGATTAATGGCCTTAATTCTAGTGTAAAGGATAAAAATAAGAAAAGTATATAGTTAATTTGAAACTAATTTTTAATCTGATCTATAATCTAGTGACCCTAAGTAGAAACTATATTTTATGATGTTCTCAAATAGAGAGTTGTTTGAAAGAGAAAAATGAAGATATGAAAACATAAAGAAAATTTTGATTGAACAAAGATCCAGATATTTTTATAATAGTGGATTTGAATATGATACAAAGACATAAAAAATAGAAATAAAAGTGGATCAAATAAAAGGTAAGTAGAAGATTAGTTATTCTAGTGTTCATACTAAGACACTAGTTTCATAGAAAAATATGGCTCCAATAAAAGGAAATAAAAGAGTTGGAAATGCAATTCAATGATTGAGGATCAATTTCCACCTAATAATACTTATCATGGATGGGGATATGTGTAGGAATATATAAAAGAAGATCTCCCCCCCCCATTGAGATGTTAGTTCTATGTATTTCTTCGCCACACAATTTCCTACTATGAAGAGATGAGAAGCTACTTGAATGGTGAAATACCTAAAAGTTAAAAAAATAGAATTATTCCACACCCTTTATATTATAGAATAGATTCATTGTATAGATATTTATTTCATTACTCTAATTTTTGATATAAATATTTTGGTTGTATGAAAATAATAAATGGTGGTTACTACTGTGGAAGTCAAAGAAAAATGAATACAAATCAACTGGGAAATATTTCTTTAAAAAACATATACACTCCATTAGAATAAAAATATGGGAATAATTATAATACTTTATCCAAATTTAAATATTATAGTCCATAATGTGGTTCAACATAGATAGGTATCCCAAGGAAGGAAAAGAAGAAAAGAGAGAATTCCAATCTTACTAAAATCACTCTCAAATCTATAATGAACAACAACGCCTAGATCCTTGATAGTAGGTGCCCATCCTACATGATTGGGAATATGAACCTACTAAAAAATTTGAAGGTAAGAGTTTATAGAAGAGTGTGTTTTAGGAATGAAGGAGCCTTGAAAATCAAGGTAATCTGTAGCACTTGGTTAGTTGGTAATGATTTGAAGAGAATAGAAGTCTGTTATATGGATGGCTTGCTACATAACCTATAAAGCATCCATCAACTCTATGATTTAGGACATGAAATGACATTTAATAAGAAGGGTGTTTAATCTAATGAAAGTTATATAGCTCATTAATTAAAGTATATAGGATTAATGGTAATATATACCATTTGTACAACAACAAAATACATATCTTCTGACAGTTGAAGAGGGGAAAAATTGTGGCATTAGAAGATAGTTTATATTCATCAAAAGATTTTGGGAAACATTCCAAGGTAAAGGATACAATGGATATCATAGATATGAAATGAGATTGTGAGAAGACTTGTGATTCTTGTATATGAGAAAATATGGTCTAAAATATATATCTGAAAAAGAGGTAAATGGTATATAATCTCATTAATATAGTGCATATCAATGTTTATGGCCTAAATCCTCTTCCTCTTAGATATATAGTCAGTTACTTTTTTTATAAAATGAGTATCAAATACCTAATAGTATAATGAAAATATCATTTTAATATAGAATGAATAAATGTAAACAATTTTTGGGTTCCTCAGAAGCCACAAAATTTTGATAGAAATGATCGTGGTTACTCGAAATCCTGAAAAGAGTATTACCTAAAGAATTTAAGTACTGATCATGGGACCATGATGGTCAACCCATATAAATTAACTGATTATAACCCATAATTACTTACTAGAGATAATGTATGTTTTAAATTACAAGACTATGAATATTTTATATTATGCTATTAATAGAATTTTCATTAGTTTTGTATCTTTATGTAAGATAGATCATTAATTTTTGGAAGATTCTTAAAGTGAAAAAACATAGAACATATAATCATATAAGAACTAAGATTGATTTTCATAGGGATGAGAACTAGTATTTCAAGATGGGTGAGGATGAAATTTCTAACCAGATGTTTCACTAATTAACAGGTATTTTGAATGTAATCAATTCTACTGGAGAAATTTGGGAGAACCCTATACTTTTTGAAAGAGTCGTGAGAACTTTACCCAAGAAGTTTCATGCAAAAAAAGTGGAAATCTATAAATTAAAATTCTTTAAGGAATATACATTTGATGAACTCATCAACTCATTACTTCAATATGAACTATTATTTAAGAACATTGTAGAAGAGGATACCTCAAATAAGAAATGTGTTAGATTTAAATCAAATGTTAAAATTTCTACTAACTATTATGATTGTGAATCATTGGAAAATGATATAGAAAATTTTAAAAAAATTGTTTACAAAATGATGAAAATAACTTGAGGATTCTAGAAGAAATTTAAAATGTATAATCAAAAGGATGATTGAAAGAATAAAGGTAAATCTAATTTTAATGATTTTTCCAAACTAACTTATTATAAATGAAGAAATAATAGACACATAAAGCTTGAATATTATAATTTAAATAATTTGAGAAAATATGAGAAATATAATAAAAAGTAAAAAAGATATTTTATGGTTGGATGGAGGTTCATGGAAGAATTTGAATCAAATGATGAAAATGGAAGTGAAAAAGAAGAAGTTAACCTATTTCTTATGGAGAAAGGTACAAATATTGTTAGCATATATTCTGATTTCAGTTCATATATTTATAAATTTGAATAACCTAATATGGAATAATTAATTGAACAAAATGAAAAATTACAAAAATATATTTTAGGAATTGATGATTTGGATAAAAATGTAAAAGGATAAAATAAGGATATTCTTAAACAAAATAAGATATCAACACAATAAAATTAAGTGCTTAAAAATACTTCTTATTTTTTGAAATGAAAATGTGTTTAATGATTTAGGGTTTTCACAAAAGGATAATTAAAATCTAATGAAATAAATTGTATGTCTGAACGAAAATTTATCTAATTTTGTTTAAGGTAAATAAAAGTATGAAAAGATAATGTCTATGATGAAACAAAATAAAAAAAATGGTTAAAATAAAAAAATACCTATGTTACATAATAACTTATTTATTAAAAGTACTAATATAAGTATATCTATTGTTCCATGCTTTAGATGTGGTATAAAAGTTCACTATGCTAATTAATGTTCATTGTGATTTTCTCAATCCTTAGGACATACTAAAAATTTTATTTACAAGAATTTATTTTCTAGATTATCTATGAATACTTTTTTAAAATTTATATGGGTTCCTAATATTTACTATACAAACCCAATTGGACCCAAACCGGTATGGCTACCAAAATTTTTTCTAGTTAAATAATATTTTCAATTAATATTCCATAAGGGTGTCAAAGATAGATGGTTATGGAAATTGGAGACTCTAGACATATGACTGGATTTCCATTTAATTTTTTATCAATTAATCAATGTGATGGTGGATTTGTGACATTTAGTGATAAATCAAAAGAAATGGTTGAGGGATTTGGTGAAGTTGGTATATCTAATATTATTTTAATTTCTATTGTATTATATGTTAAAGGTATAAAAAGTAACTTCATAAGTATTTAGAAATTATTAAATGATGGAATGATTGTTAAATTTTATGATAATTCATGTTTAGTTTTAAAAAATTAATCTATTTTATTTTGTACTAATAAAAAAGAGAATATCTATTAAATTGATTTTTTTTGAATTAACTAATCAGAATGTTAAGTGTTTATATACTATATAAATAGATGATATCATATGGAATTATAATATTAGACATATGAACTTTCAATTTTTATACAAACTATCAAAAAAAATATGTACAATAACTAACTAATTTGAAAATCAGTAATAGATTTCTGTGTCATTCTTATTTAAGTGGTAAAGAACATAGAAATAGTTTTAAATATCTTAATGAAGTTAGAACTATTAGACCATTATAAATTATTCATTAATATTTCTTTCTTCCTATGTATGTTTCTAGTTTATGTGAAAAGAAATATGTTATTGTGATTGTTGATAATTTTAATAGATGTTATTGGATTTATTTTATGCTTCATAAAATTGAAAAATTGTCTATTTTTTTAAATTGGTTCAAAAAAAGGTTATTTAAATATTTCTATTAGAAGTGATAATTTAGGTGAATATTATAATCATTAATTTAAATAAATATATTAATAAAATGGATATAACCATAATTTTTTTTCTCCTATAATGAAACAAAAAATGGTGTTATAGAATAGAAAAATAGAACTATTATTGAAATATATAGAACTATGTTAAATGAATATAATTTACCTAAATATTTTTGGAATGAATCTATAAATATAGTTTTTGATATTTTAAATAGATATTTAATTAGACATCTTTTATATAAAACAAATCATGAATTATTTAAAGGTAATAAACCTAATACTGTTTATTCAATGATTTTGGGTACAAAGTTTTTATTTTAAATACTAAGTATGACTTAGATAAATTTGATTCTAAAAGTAATGATGGAATTTTTCTAGGGTATTAAAATAAAATTATATATTTTAGAGTAAATAATTAAATAACTATTATTATAGAATAATATTTTGATGTTAAATTTGATGAAGATAATTTTGAAAAATATTTCAAATTTATTAATTCTTAAATAAGAATTTAATAACATTAATTTTAATGAAGAAAAACCTCAAGATAATAATTTAATTGTTAAGGGTGAGCTTAATCATTCTCATTCTGATCCTAAATCATGAAAAATTTATAAATATCATATTTTTCATGAAGTAATTGGAATTAAATTTAGAAATTTTGTTTTAAATTTTTATGAAAATTCTTCTTTTGTTGTTGATTATGTGATAAATGAGGTTTTTTATTATTTGAATGATGCTAATTAGATTATTTTTATGTAAGATGAACTTAATAAATTTCCTAGAAATAATATTTGGTTTTTAGTTGAATCCTATATAGATAAAAAAATTATTGGAACTAAATGTATTTTTAAAAATAAAATGGGTGAATCTGTTCAAATTGATAAGAATAAAGATACGCTTGTAGGTCAAGGTTATTGAAAAAGAAGAAGGTATAGATTTTGATTAATATTTTTTTCCTTTTTCCAGGATTGAATCTATTATAATTTTTTTATATTTTATGGATTTTCAAGGTTTTAAATTATTTCAAATGGATGGTAAAAGTTTTTTTAAATGGTATTTTTAAGAAGCATATATTTCACAACCACCTAGTTTTGAAAATGAAAAGTTTCCTAATCAATTTTTTAAGTAATCTAACTCTTTATATGTTCATTAGAAATCCCCTCATGTCTAGTAAGATATACTCAGTTTATTCATGTTGAAAAATAATTTTAATAAAGTTAAAGTAGATTTTACTTTTTTATTAAAAGTAATTCAAAGGATATTTTAACTATTCAAATTTATGTTGATGATATTCATTTTGGATCTTAAAGTGAAATTATTTATAAATAATTTTCTAATATGATAGAAATTTAATTTTATGAGTTTAATGGGTGAAATTAAATTCTTTTTAGGTCTAAAAATTAACCAAAGAAATGATGAAATATTTTTGAATCAAAGTAAATATTCTAATGATTTAGTTAAGAGGATTGGTTTAGATTCTACTAAAACTTTTAGAACCAATATGAGTACTAATTATAAGTTATATTTAAACAAATATGGAAAATATGTATATTCTAAAATGTTTATAGGTATTATTAGTAGTTTTTTATATTTAATTGTTTATAGGCCATATATTATGTTTAGTGTTCTTTTATGTGAAATATTTCAATCTAATCCTAAGAAATCTCACAAAAAAAATTAAAAGAATTATAATATATGTTAAAGAAACTGTTAATTGTAGACTATTTTATTCTAAATAGAGTTTTTTTATTAATTTTTTTATTCTAGTTTTGGAGGATGAATACTTGATCAAAAAAGTACTTCGGGTATGTGTTATTTTCTTAGTAAAATTAGGGTGTCCTATAGTTCAAAAAAACAACATTTGTTTCTTTATCTACTACTAAGATAGAATATATTTTTATTGCACCATTTTTTTCTCAATTATTATAGATTATTCCATCATTGTCTAACTACAGATTTAACTTTGAAAAGATTCTTATTTATTGTGACAATTCTTCTACTATTTAAGTTTCAAAAAAAACTTCACAGTATTCAAGAACAAAACATATTGACATGAAATTTTATTATATTATATATTATTTTAATAAATTATATGTTATTGTAAAATATATTCCAATTAAAAATCAACTTTATGATATTGTTTCCCAACCATTGTATTTTTCAATAATTAATAAATTAAAATTTGAGCATGGTATGATGGAGATTTAATATTTTTTTAATATTTTTTTAATTTGAATTAATATGAATATATTGAGGGGGATTTTTATGTCTAAAATTATTTGTTTTAAATGTGATTCTATTTTATTTTATGTTAATTAATTTTTGAAAATTTCAAAAAAGGGTACATTTTTGTAAAATCGTGTTTTGGTTTTGTAACTTTTAAAATGGGGGGAGTTTTTTAGTGCTTGGTGTTTGTTATGATTTATATTATTGTTTTCTTGTATTTTTTGTTTTTTAATATTAAAATATGTCAAGTAATGGTTACAAATATGATTCTACAGTCACTATTTAAATTTTTATTTTATCATATTTTGTTCTTACGATCACTTGACTGATCGCACATTCACTTTTTGTTCTTATATTCACATGACCTACCACACACCTAATTCTCATGAAAGCTTCCTCATAGTTTCTTGAATTTCTCATGTGATCGATACATATTTTCTTTATGTGGTCAATGCATACTTTTGTTCAATAGTAAATACATTATACATGTGGTTTCTTGTTGAACCTCTCATCTAGAACTTGACTCTTATGGTTGATACCTCATGGATGGTTGAACCTCACAGTAGATCTAATACTTTAACTAAAATTTTAAAATCTTGGAAATTATCGACTACTAAATTTTTTGTGTATTTTGATACTTTTATTTTTTAAATGTTATTATAATTGCTTTAATTATTTTATTAATTTAAAATATATTATTAATCATATAGAATCTATGTGAATTGTTTTTTGGAAAGTTTTAAACAGATTTAAATGATTATTTAAATTTTTTTCTTCAATTACACATAAACCTACTACATGTATCTTGAAATTTAGGAATTTATTTATTTTAAATGATTTATTTATTTTATTTTTTTCAGAATTAATATTTAGTGCTAAGGAACTTATTCAAAGATATTTTATAGTATTTAATAAAGTATTATTGTATCTTGTTTTTATCATATATATGTTTATTGTATAAAGTTTTTCAAAATTTGAATTTGAATTATCTCAAAGAAACATGTGATAATTATGATATTTCTTTGAACTATTATTATGGATTTTTTATTGAATATTTAACGATGAATTAAAACTATTTTAAATTAGTCTTTAGTTTTTTAATATGGATGATTATTGGGGAATGATAATATATATCTCTCTCTCTTTCTGATAATTTGGAATTGTCTAACTAATTATTTATATGTTGTTGAGTTTTTGTTTAGTTTTATTTAAATGATATTGAGACTAATTCAATGGTTTCAATTCAACAATACTATACTGATATGATTTACCTTCAATGAGAACTTTAAAACTATGAAGTGTTGTATAAAACTATAAATTTTGAATTGATACTATGATAAAAGAGTCTCATCTTCTAGATGATATCTCAAGGGAAACCTAATATAATTTGATTACTAATGCTTACTTGAAGAGACATACTGATCAATTTTTCAATGGACCAGAGGTTTTTCTTAAATATCTCTTTATCCACTTCTTATTCTCGGTTTTTTCTGAGTCATTATTCATTATTTTGGTCTTCTCACATATGCTTAAACCCTTAGTTTATGCTTTTTCTATAAAAATAATTATATTCTCTTGGGTTTTGCCTTCTAAATTCTCAATTCAAGACCTTTAGGTTGTGACTCCTGGTATCTAAAATTAGTGTTGTAATGGGTTGTGACTATCAATTAAAATTTAGTCATTTGTATTGGTTATACATCCACTAGAAATGGTTGGTTGTAATTGGGTTATGATTCCCCTTAAAAAATAAGATTCATAGTGAATTCACAACACTCAATGATTAAATAGGTGTAAGAGTATATGTTGATTAGCTTATAAACCGAACTACTATAAAACTTCATGCATTGTCTATTTTATTTCTTCTTCCTACTATTACTTCATGTGCATGATAATTAACTTTGATAATTAAAATTGATAATTAATTCAACTCTTTTAAATTTTAGGATGATCTATTCACCCCCCCCTCTCGATCTCCATTATTTCTTATCAGTCCTAACATGATGAATAAATTCAGCATATATAGAGATATATATTTGAAATTAAATATTAATTAATGATTTTACATTACTCCCATCATGGAATTTTTACTGAAAAATGACTAATTTCTAGTCAATGCTCATGTTTGATCATAAACTCATAAGGAGAACATTGTTTGAATTAGTTCAATTGCAATATAGTTTAATGTTTTGATCATATATTTCAATATACTAAACCAAATGATGTGATTATTATTATTTAGTTCTCCTAATTCAAATTATAATAAATAATTCAACTTAAGAGTTTGATAATTCGGTTATCTAAAGGTCCATTCAGACCTCACAAGAAGGCCTAATGAATCTATCTAGGAAATTGAATCAACTGTGATGTTATATTTTATGGGATCAATATAGAATTATAAATTCATTGATACTCAACCAGTATTCCAAGTAAATTCTATTACAACATGTATAAAAATTTCAAGTCCAAAATCAACCAATAAGTTCCCCAATAGATGCATGAAAATCCATCCTATAATTTCGTCTAGGATTTAAAAACCGCCCACCATTCTTAACATTTCTCCCAATATAGAAGTCCAATAGAACAATAATTTTGTGGAGATAAATTAAAGATATAGGAGATCCAAACATTTTATAAGAAATATTTTTGGATTTTAGGGAATCTTCCAAGACTAAAACTCACACATATTATAGCCTTTGAAAAATTATGGATAAAATTGGATAACAGGACATGATTTAGGAAAATAAAAAATGTATTCAAAATTTTGAAGGTGAACTATCCAAAAAAATATATAAAAATTTTAATGATAAAATATCTAGATATTCATCTTTTAAAATGTTAAAATTTGTGATCCAACTTTAGGGGCAGTTTTGTAATGCAAATGGTACACCTCCTTGGGCAATAAATACACTCACCTTTTCTCCTGGAAAGAGGTTGGAATTTTAGTACTTAATGAGAATAATTTTCATGAACATATCATTTCCATGGTCCTGGTATGAATTTCCATACTATTTTTTCAATAATATTAACCTCTCCCCCACTTTCAATTTCATTTTTGTTTTCACTTTTTTTTCAATTGTAGTAATGTAAGTTTTTTTTCATTTCAATTTAATATGAATGCATGTTTCTTCATCATCATATAGAATTCTCATCAAAATTCCATTATTTAGTTTTAAAGGTCTTAAAATATTTTAAATAAATTTTAAAACCATTCCCATTTTTCTTTCTCATTCATTCCAAATTTTGTGTTTAACTCACTTCACCAATCGTGTGTGTGTTTGGTGCACAACTCTTTTCTTGTCTAGTTATTTTTGTTATATTTTTAACTCATCATCCTAAATATTATAAACCATATTAATAACCATATTAATGGTTTATTATATCATCTATTA
Organism: Viscum album; assembly: GCA_963277665.1. NCBI lineage: Eukaryota > Viridiplantae > Streptophyta > Magnoliopsida > Santalales > Viscaceae > Viscum > Viscum album. The sequence goes on from OY728155.1 coordinate 485,994,164, forward strand.
GGGTGTGTTGGAATTTTTGGATTCCAATTGATTGAGATATTTTTCTCATTAAATATTCTTTAGGTTAACATTTTGTATGTTAAACTTAAAATGTTGTAGATTAATGACATGTTTTGTTTAAAATTTTGATTCCATGGATTATTATATCTATAAATACAATACCATAAACATTTTTTATTTAGATTATAAACCTATTTAATTTATTTCTTGGATTAAACCCTCAACACTTAGGAATTTTGTTCAAAATTATCTTGTGAAGTGGGTGCTAATTTAATGAAATATATCCGAAATAACAAGGATATCATAAACTTACATCACCAATAGTTAAATCACCCCAATATTGTAAAATTATTAAACCCAAACTCATCCATAAATCAATTTAATTAATCTTTATAAACAAACCCCCTTCTCAAAATACAAATCAAAAAACAATCGACTCCAAAAATGGTAACGTCATCGAGGATTTAACCTGAGTGCCTTTATGCACATTATAGCAGAGCACTAGAACTTTTAATGATCAATAGAAAATAATAGGTCATTATAAAAATGGGCTTATTTCTAAGGATGGTGCGATAAGTAGTTATTCATTTTTTATTTTTGTAAAAAAATCAACAAAACTGAAAAAAAAACTCGAAAAAAATACACAGAGAAAAATTTCCTTCCTTATCCTTTCAAAATTTCTTTGAATGCCTTATAGCCTACCAAAAAATCTATCGAATTTGTTTGACCATAAAATTGATCTAACTCATCACTAAATTAGGAGTAACATTATTGATAATCAAATCACTCAAGACTCATTTATTTCTCATCTAACTAAACTAGATACGGTCAATCCTAGGGAACAAACCCATAAAGAACTCTCTTCCCCTGATATGAATTAGCAACCCCTTAGTAAAAAATATCTAAACATCAAGGCTAATTTCAAATTCAAATCTGATTTGATTCATCTTCTACCTCATTTACATGGTCTTTCTGGTGAGGATCCACATATTCACCTCCAAGAGTTCCAAGTGGTGTGATTTACCATGAAGCCTCAAGGGGTTTTTGAAGATTAAATCAAACATGGAGCATTCCCTTTCTCCCTAAATGACTCCTCCAAGTCATGGATATACTACCTCCCACCTAGTTCTATAAACACATAGAATGAAATGAAGTGACTATTCTTAGAGAAATTCTTTCACTCTTCTTTAATTGATTCTATTTGAAGGGAAATTAGTTGTATTTGTCAATTCCCCAATGAATCACTCCATGAGTATTGGGAGAGGTTGTGGAAACTTTCTCATAATATAAAATATATGGAAAAATCATGATCCAATACTTCTATAAGGGTTTATTGTATATAGAGATAAATATTATCGATATCACAAGTGGAAATGCTCTTATTGAAAAAACACCAACATCTACACAAGATCTCATAAGCAGCATGGCTAGAAACACAAAGAAATTTCATACTCGAGAACATGATTAAGTCAAACAAGTAAAATACAATCAATCCATAGAGCCCAACAATATGACCAAGTATATGAGTGAACTTATAGGTCTTGTACAGCAACTAGAAATGGATGAAAAATCCCCAACATCATATTTTACACAAACTCAATTCCCTATACCTATAAAAAACTATGGAGTTTGTAGCTCACCAAATTATCCAACTAAAAAATTTCCAAAGCTACATGATGATACATCAAATTCTTCTAGTTCAATAGAGCTCAACACAAAATTTTCTCAAAGGAATGAAAACCCTCAATAATTATTTTAGTTTATTAGAAACTTTAACCAACCCCACTCTTATACCTTCTCTTATATGTATATCCCAAGCTTGAGGTATGGTAACCCCATTTCTCATCCCCCTTAGTTACCTCCACAAAATCCAAACCAATTCCAATATAGTCAATGTGGTGGAAACTTCCAACATCCTTATCCTTTTCTTCCTCAACGCCAAAGGAAAAATCCTCTTTCTAATCCTCCTAGTTTCTACTATCCTAGTTAGCCATCCCAATTCCCAACCCAATCTAATAGATTTTACAATAACATAAATCAAGGAAATTCCAATATGGTACATGCCTCTTCATCTAAGAAACTATGGGAAAGTGCTATAGAATATCTTTACTCCTTCACTCATTCTAGCCACAATAACATTGAAAACCAATTTGTTTAACTTGCATACTGCCTAAGTTAGAAAAAAAAATCCAATTATTCCCAACTCCCACCTTAACCATTTTTCAACCCCATGGGTAAAAAAGTGAAATTACACTAAGATTAAGAAATCAAACTATTTTTCCACATGTTGAAACCTCTAAATTCAATTTAAATGTTAACATAGAAAAAAATAAAAAAAAGCCAGAAAATGAACTGAAATCCACACCCTCACATCCTTACATTCCTCTTAAGAACACAATTCATTTTACTCAAGCCATCTTTAAACCTAATAATACTTTTTACCCTAATTCTAAAATGCTTGAAATGTTTAGACATGTTAAATTCAACATTCCACTTTTAGATTTCATCAAAAAAAATTACTAAGTATAAAAAGTGTCTTAAGAAATTTTGCACCCATTAGAGATAACTTAAGACCATTGAAAATGTTTCAAACCAATAATATATTCCCATGAAGTAAAAATATTTAGGGAACTTACAGTTCCATGATAAATGGGGATTTTCAACTTTGATGAAGAACTCATAGACCTAAGAGACTCAATAAATTTCATTTAAAATCTATATTATACAACCTTATTCTAGTTCCTTTGAATCCAATGAGATTTTACATCTAGTTATCCAATCAAATCACTACCCATACTAAGTGAATAATTGAGGATGTCTTTATCTAGGTCAATAATCTTATCTTCCAAGCCGATTGCTATATCATTGACATGGAAGGTGAGATGACTTCCTCTCGGTCTCACCTGATTCTAGGAATACAATTCCTCATGAAAGATAGAACTAAAATTTATGTCCATGAAGCCATATTATCCATGGAATTTGGTGACCAACTGGTCAAGTTCAATATTTTTCAATCCATGAGATGCACTTTAGAATATCACTTTGCATTCTCTATCCCAGATTCTGAGGACACTTCTTAGAGTGGATTCACCCCCATTTTATCATGTTCATGACGTTCTAATTATAGGGGAGTTTTTGAAATTTGAACCATGATTAACCAATTAATAAATGGAGATGTTGATGTTGAACTTTCATTCATATAATCCATCAATATGAAGGATCAGGAAAACTCTCTAGAATCCCATCTCACCTCTGATCTCTACTGCTACACCTTGGAAAGTCTTAAGGGAAAGGAATCAAAACCAAATTGAATTCCTTACTCTATTCCTAAGTTATCTTTCCCAAAAATAAATTATGAAATTTATCTGAAACCACTTTCTACACACATGAAACATGTATTCATTTTCCATGATCACTCTTATCCTGTCATTATGTCTACTGCACTTACTAAAACTGAATAGTCTGAACTTGTTCAGGTGTTAGAAAAAGAAAGGTCATATGTTAGACCCTAGATGATATTCTAGTAATAAACCCTTCCATTTTACTTAATCATATTCATCTAGAAGAATCATCCAAACCAATCAGGAAACCTCAATGAAGACTCATTCCACTTATACTTGAGGTAATTAGGTAATAGTTCACCAATATTATTTAAGCTGGTATTATCTGTAGAAACTGAAACCCAATAAGCTCAGAGCTAGTGCCTACTAATATTAAATTCGCATAGATACAAGATTCAGAACCCAAATGATTGATCAATTTATTAGTCATGTTAAATTAGATACATACATGAGTCTTACATTATATTTGGAATACACAAATTACAACATGATTTAAAAAAAAAATACATTTATTCCATATAGTGAATACCTACATATCATTAATAGTAAACTTCATAGATTCGCGGGGAAAGAAAAAAAATAAGGGTGAGTTCAAATACTTAGTAATATTTAAGTGCATTGGAGGCAATAATGAATCAATTAGCATAATCCATATAGTAAGGTAAATAACTGAACACACATTCCATTTAAATAACTAGACAAGGAATAATCAATATGGAAAGTTAAATAACTGGAAAAAAATCCATTTAAATAAAAAGATAATGCATAATCAATATGAAAATATAAATAACTAAAATCAAATTCTATGTAAATAATCAGATAAGGCATAATCAATATAGAAATGTAAATAAATAAAAACACTTTCCATTTAAAAAATTGTATAATGAGTTATCAATATTGAAAGGTAAAGAAGTGAATGCACATTATATTTAATCAATAATATAAAAAATGAAATTAATCCATGGATTTTTCATAGTGAAAATATCATGGATAATAATAACTTAATTCTAATTGTAGGTAATTTTAAATTATTGGAAACAATGTTTCTCAAGTACACTGAACCTTTACTATCAAGACCTTTCAAAATAAAGTCTAAAACTGAGGGGTAGAAACCCATTTAGCTGAGTATAGACAAACGATTTGTCCCATGAGACTACTGATGCATCAATGGGCTTACTTTAAATGACCCCCAACATGTTTCATAACTGCCCAAATCATTCCCCGTATATTGAATAATCGATTTAATTCATAAACAATGTTCCTTATCAAATATTTGTATTGAGTATAGAATATGGAATTATTAATATTTCCCTAGATGATCAAATAAATCTCAATGTAAACATTGTATGTAAAAATGGTATATGGTTTATGAAATGATCACATCCCTAAAAAATAATGTGGGTATTTAGGGGAAATTTAATGCTCTATGGTCATTGGAAAGTGAATAACTCAAGGGGAAGTTAATGACTATGAAAATTATTCAAGGAAGTGAATTTCAATAATATCCTCAGTCAAAGTAACCCTAATTCATCCATAGGAAAGATAAGGTTGGTATCAATAAGATTTATACCTATTAGAGTAAGTATAAGGGTTTCTATAGTTAATGAAATAAAAAGATCTTTAAAAACATTCATGAGGAAAATATCCCTTTAATTTTGAAATAAATTTGAAAATCCTTTTCTTTGAAAATAACTTTTTAAAAAATTAATTTAAAATTATATTTGTAAAATTGAAAAGTAAGTTTCAATTAAATAGATATGGGTAATTCCATATATGTTGTATAAGGTAAAAATAACATTCCTTTGGCATTGTAATTTTTTTTAGAAATGTGCCTTGTTGAGAAAGTTATAATAAGATTCCTTTGAAAAAAATTTATAAAAAGAAAAAAAGGGGTAAAAATTATTTTAATAAATAATTTTGAAAATGTTAAATAAAACATTTTTAAAACATTTTTATAAAACATGGTTTTGTAAGAAAATGTATTTTCCACAAAGAACTTATGTGCAAGAAAATTTTAATTAGACATTTTTATAGAGAATTTCTTGGTGGGTATTCAAGATAATAAGTATCACATTGGAGCATCATATTCAAGTTATCAAGAATAAAATAAAATTATACTCTCTTAATAACATGAAAGTAACTTGCACATCGATAAACTAAGGATACATTTATCTAAACTAGTGCATTTAAAAGGAGTTGAAAAAAGTATTATAAGAAATGATTTTCACTATTATTTGAATTCATTTACATTTTTAGTGAGTCTATTAGAGTGATTATGACTGAACAATTATAATCCACCAAAAATATTGAATCACAGTGGATTTTGGTATGATTAACACATCATTGTCATATGCTCATTGGATTATCCCTTTGTGGTTAACCAAGTAAAATTTATAATGTCTTGTTTTCACTTATTCATTTTTTATTTTTGTGAATTTGTATTTAGATAAAATGATTCCAATTTTTTCCTCAAAACATGGGAATAAGATCCATCCTAATGAAAATAAAAACTTGACACCAAGATTCACCCCCCTATTATAGTGTTTAGAGTTTCAACAATTGGTATCATTTTTGAGGTTCCATGCATTGAATTTGTCATCTGAATCTTAGTATGGAAAACTCAGTGAATAAAAAGGGGGTTCCTATCTTTTATGGAAGTATTTATCAAATCTTATAGAACAGGATCAAATCTCACTAACTTTCTATTAGCTTGGAAGTTTTCTCGGTTAATATAAATGGGATGTAGGTTAGTGAGGTATAAAAATTGTTTATGGCCGAGGTAGACATGAAGTTGCATGATACTGATTCCAAGGCTCAAAATTCCTTATATAGAGCTATAGATAATTAGATATACATGAAATTTATGAGTAATGATAGTGAAAATATATATCTATAACAAATTGGATAAAATTTATGAGGGTAAAAATAATATGAAGGAAGTTAAGCTTCAAGTTCTTGAAAATAAGTTTGATGATATAAAAACATATCCTAAAGAAAATTATGATAGTTTCTTCCCAGAATCACTGAATTTGTGAGATATTTCCAATGAATTGGTGAATTAATAAAGGATATTGATATTATGAAGAATATATCACAATGTTTTCCACCTCTATTCAATCAAAAAGTTCCATCTATTGAAGAAATGGATTTATCCAAGTTATCTCTAGATGATTTTTCAAGAAGTCTAGTGGCCTATGAAATGTTAATCAAACCAAAAGGGATACCAAATCATAAAAATAAATGGATTTATTTCAAGGCTAAGTAAAAACATAAATTTTCAAAAACTAGTGGTGATAAAGATGATGTATACAATGAAATCCTCTCTCTGGTGGATAAAAACTTTAAAATAGGAAAGGGTGTATTTGAAGGAAATATACCTTTAGTAAATTTATATTTTGTAAATGTAAAATGCTTTGCATGAAGGTTTATAAGGATATTTTATGATGGTGGTGAAGAAGAAATCTCACAGAATCCATAAATAATATTATCTTCTAAAATATATCTCTAACTAGAAAATTCATCTAGAAAGAAGTTCTATAAGAATATATTTGTGAGAAAAGAAGATGATGATAATAAATATTATTTGAAGGAGGTTAAAATAGAATTAAAATTATATACTAAATATTTTAAGATACCCACCATTAAAAATGAAAAATCCAAAAAAGAGAAAGAAATTCAACTTAAATGACCTATCAAATAGGTCAATATTCAAATAAATAAAAATTGAAATATATAAGGTTTACTCAAGGAATATTATGAATATGTGTATCATATCAAAAAATTTATTAACCAATTAGAAAAATAATTGTAAGATCAATCAGTTGTTTAGGTAAATTTGGGTGATGTAGTGAACATCAAACTAAATATTGAAAAACAGCCTAAGGTGATTAATGGAATTAATGATAGTGTAAAGGATAATAATAAGAAAATTATTTAGTTAATTTGATAAATAATATTTAATCTGATCTATAATCTAGTGACTCTAAGTAGAAACTATATTTTAGGATGTTCTCAAATAGAGAGTTGTTACAAAGAGAAAAATGAAGATATGAAGGCATTAAGAAAATTTTGATTGAACAAAGATCCTGATATTTTGATAATAGTGGAGTTTAATATGATATAGAGACATAAAAAATAGAAAAAATAGTGGATCAAATAAAAGGTAAGTAGAATATTAGTTATTCTAGTGTTAACACTAAGACACTGGTTTCATAGAAAAAGATGGCTCCAACAAAAGGAAATAAAAGAGTTGTAAATGTTCTTCAATGCTCAAGGATCAATTTCCACATAATAATATTTATCCTGGCTAGGGATATGTGTAGGAATATATAATGGAATACATTTCCCCCGTTGAGATGTTAGTTCTTTGTATTTCTTCGCCACACCATTTATAACTATGAAGAGATGATGAGCTACTTGAAAGGTGAAATACCTAAAATTTAGAAAAAGAAAATGAGTCCATAACCTTTATATTATAGAATAGATTCATTATATAGATATTTCTTTCATTATTATAATTTTAGAAATAAATATTTTGGTTTTATGAAAAGGATAAATTGTGGTTACCACCATATATGTTAAAGAAAAATGAATACAAATCAACTCGAAAAGATTTATTTAAAAAACACATACACTCCATTAGAAAAAAAATATGAGAATGATTATAATAATTTCTCCAAATTTAAATAGGAGAGTCCATAATATGGTTAAACCTATCTAGGTATCCCATGGAAGGAAAATAAGAAAAGAGAGAAGTCCAATATTATTAAAATCACTCTCAAATCTATAATGAACAACAACACCTAGATCCTTGATAGTAGGTTCCCATCCCACATGATTGGGAATATGAACCTAATAAAAAAATTGAAGGGAATATTTTATATAAGAGTGTGTTTTAGCAATTAAATAACCTTGAAAATCAATGTAATTTGTAGCACTTTCTTAGTTGGTGTTAATTTGAAGAAAATATAAGTATGTTATATGGATGGCTTGCAACAGAACCTATTAAGCAACCATCAACTCTATGATTTAGGACATGAAATGAAATTTAATAAGAATGAGTGTTTAATCTAATGAAAGTTATATAGCTCATTAATTAAAGTATATAAGATTAATGGTAATCTATATCATTTAGACAACAACAAAACACATGTCTTCTAACAGTGGAAGAGGGGTGAAATTGTGACATTAGAGGATATGTTGTATTCATTAACAGATATTGGGAAAAATTCCAAGCAAAGGGATACAATGGATATTATAGATATTATATGAGATTGTGGGAAGACTTGTGATTCATTTATATGAGAAAATATAGTCTAAAATATATATCTAAAAAAGAGGAAAATGGTATATAATCTCATTAATAAAGTGCATATCAATGTTCATGGCCTAAATCATGTTCCTCTTGGATATATAGTCAGTTAATTTTTTTATAAAATGAATACTATATACCTAATAGTATAAGGAAAATATCATCTTAATATGTACGTAATAAATGTAAACAATTTTTGGGTTCCTCAAAAGCCACCATATTTTGATGGAAATGATCATCGTTACTGAAAATCCCGAAAAGAGTATTACCTATAGAATTTAAGTATTGATCATGGGACCATGATGGTAAACCCATATAAACTAACTGATTATAACCCATAATTAATTACTAGAGATAATTTATGCTTTTAATTACAAGATTATGAATATTTTATATTATGATATTAATAGAATTTTCATTAGTTTTATATCTTCATGTAAGATAGCTCATGCAATTTGGAATATTATTCAAGTGACACACCCTAGATCATATAATCATATAAAAACTAAGATTGATATTCATAGGGATGATAAACAATATTTTAATATGGGTGATGATGAAATTTCCCACCAAATGTTTCACTAATTCACAAGTATTGTGAATATAATCAATTCCATTGGAGAAACTTTGGAGAACCCAGTACTTATTGAAAGAGTTGTGAGATATTTACCCAAGAAGTTTCATGAAAAAAAATGGAAATAAATAAATGAATTTTTTTAAGGAATATACATTGTATGAACTCATCAAATCATTACTTCAATATGAACTAGAGTTTAAGAACATTTTATAAGAGGATACCTCAAAGAAGAAATGTGTTAGATTTAAATAAAATGTTAAAATTTATACTAACTCTTATGATTATGAATCATAGGAAAATGATATAAAATGTGTTTACAAAATGATGAAAATAAATTGAGGACTATAGAAGAAATTTAAAATGTATAATAAAAAGGATGATTGAAAGAATAAAGGTAAATATAATTTTAATTATGTTTCCAAACTAACTTATTATAAATGAGGAAATAATTGACACATAAATATTGAATATTATAATTTAAATCATTTGATAAAATATGATAAATATAAGAAAAAATGAAAAAGATGTTTGATGGATGTATAGAGTTTCATAGAATAATTTGATTCAAATGATGAAAATGGAAGTGAAAAAGAAGAAACTAACCTATTTCTTATGGAGAAAAGTACAAATGGGGTTAGAATATATTCTGATTTTAGTTCATATATTTCTAAATTTTAATAACCTAATATGGAAGAATTAATTGAACAAAATAAAAAATTACAAAAATATGTTTTTGGAATTGATGATTTAGATAAATAAGTTAAAGGATAAAATAAGGATCTTCTTAAATAAAATAAGATATCAACACAATAAAATGAAGTGTTTAAAAATACTTATTCTTTTTTAAATGAAATTTTTTTAATGGTTTAGGGTTTTCACAAAAGGATAATGAAAATCTAATGAAATAAATTGTATGTTTGAAATAAAATTTATCTACTTTTGTTCAAGGTAAATAGAAGTATGAAAAGATAATGTCTATGATGAAACCAAAAAAATAAAAAAGTGTTTTTGTTTAAAATAAAAAAAATACCTATGTTACATAAGAACTTATTTATTAAAAGTACTAATGGAAATATATCTAATGTTCCATGCTTTAGATGTGGTAAGAAAGTTAACTATTCTAATGAATGTTCATTGTGATTTTCTCAATCCTTAGGCCATACTAAAAAATTTATTTCTAAGAATTTATTTTCAAGATTATCCATGAATACTTTTTAAAAATTTATATGGGTACCTAATATTTACTATACAAATCCAATTGGACCCAAACTAGCATGGTTACCAAAAAAACTTTCTAGTTAAATAATATTTTCAATTAATATTCCTTAAGGGTGTCAAAGATACATGGTATATGGAAAGTGGATACTCTAGACATAAGACTTGAGATCCATTGAAGTTTTTATCAATTAATCAATGTGATGGTGTCTTTGTGACACTCAGTGATAAATCAAAAGGAATGGTTGAGGGATTTGGTGAAGTTGGTATATCTAAAATTATTTTAATTTCTATTGTATTATATGTTGAAGGTTTAAAAATAACTTAATTAGTATTTAAAAATTTTTGAATGGTAGAATGACTGTTAAATTTTATGATAATACATGTTTAGTTTTAAAAAAATAAAATATTTTATTTTATAATAATAGAAAATAGAATATCTATTATATTGATTTTTCTGAATTAACTAATCAGAATGTTGAGTGTTTATATACTATATAAATAGATTATATCATATGGAATTAGAGGCTTAGACATATGAACTTTTTGATTTTTACACAAAATATCAAAAAAAGGATTTGTACAAAAACTACTTAATTTTATAATCAGTAAAATATTTTTGTATAATTCTTATTTAAGTGGTAAAGAACATAGAAATAGTTTTAAATATCTTAATGAAGTTAGAACGGTTAGACCATTATAGATTATTCATTAATATTTCTTTGGTCTTATATATGTTTTTATTTTATGTGGAAAGAAATATTTTATTGTGATTGTTGATAATTTTAATAGATGTTATTGGATTTATTTTATGCTTCATAAAATTGAAAATTTGTCTATTTTTTTAAATTATTTCAAAAAAAGGTTATTTAAATATTTCTATTAGAAGTGATAATTGAGGTGAATATTCTAATTGTTAATTTAAAAAAATATAAATAAAATGGATATAACTATAAGTTTTTTTCTCCAATAATGACACAAAAAATGGTGTTATAGAAAAGGAAAATAGAACTATTATTGAAATATATAAAACTATGTTAAATGAATATAATTTACCTAAATATTTTTTTGCTAAATCTGTAATTATTGTTTTTCAAATTTTAAATAGAGTTTTAATTAGACCTATTTTATAGAAATTTTTTTTTGAATTTTTTAAAGGTAATAAACCTAATTTTGTTTATTTCAATGATTTTGGGTACAAAGTTTTTATTTTACATACTAACAAAAACTTAGATAAATTTGATTATAAAAGTAATGAAAGAATTTTTCTATGGTATTTGAATAAAAGTAAATATTTTAGAGTAAATAATAAAATAACTATGATTATAGAATAATATTTTAATGTTAAATTTGATAAAGATAATTTTTAAAAAGATTTCAGATTTATTCATTCTTTAATAAGAATTTAATAACATAAATTTTAGTGGAGAAAAACATAAAGATAATAATGTAAATGTTGAGGGAGAGCTTACTCATTCTCATTCTGATCCTAAATCATGAAAAAATTATAAATATCATATTTTTGATGATGTAATTGGAATTAAATTTAGAAATTTTGTTTTAATTTTTTATGAGAATTCTTCTTTTGTTGTTGATTATGTGCTCAATGAGGTTTTTTATTATTTGAATGATGATAATTAGATTATTTTTATGTAATATGAACTTAATAAATTTACTAGAAATAATATTTGGTGTTTAGTTGAATCCTTTATAGATAAACAAATTATTGGAACTAAATTTATTTTTAGAAATAAAATGGGTGAATCTGTTCAAATTGATAAGAATAAAGATACGCTTATAGCTTAAGGTTATTGTCAAGAATAATGAATAGATTTTGATTAATATTTTGTGCCTATTTCTAGGATTGAATCTATTATAATTTTGTTATTTTATAAATAATTTTCTAATTTTATAGAAAGTGAATTTTATGAGTTTAATGGGTGAAATTAAATTCTTTTTAGTTCTAAAAATTAACCAAAGAAATGGTGAAATATTTCTGAATCAAAGTAAATATGCTAATGATTTAGTTACGAGGTTTTATTTAGATTCTAGTAAAACTTTTAGAACAAATATAAGTACCAATTATAAGTTATATTTAGACAATATGCAAAATATTTATTTTCTAAAAATTTTATAGGTATGATTAGTAGTTTTTTATATTTAATTGTTTATATGACATATATTATGTTTAGTGTTCTTTTATGTGAATTATTTAAATATAATCCTAAGGAATATCACAAAAAAATTGTTAAAATAATTATAATATGTGTTAAAGAAACTATTAATTATAGACTATTTTATTCTAAATAGAATTTTTCTGATTTGATTAATTGTTTTTATTCTAGTTTTGGAGGATGAATACTTAATCAAAAAAGTACTTCAGGTATGTGTTATTTTCTTAGTAAAATTTTGGTATCTTAGAGTTCAAAAAAACAACATTTTTTTATTTATCTACTTCAAAGATAGAATATATTTTTATTGCACCATTTTTTCTCAATTATTATAGATTAATCAGTCATTATCTAACTATAGTTTTAATTTTGAAAAGATTCGTACTTGTTGTGACAATTCTTATAATATTTCAGTTTCAAAAAATCCTTTACAGTATTCAAGAACAAAACATATTTAAATGAAATTTTATTTTGTTATATATTATTTTAATAAAGGATATGTTATTCTAAAATATGTTCCAATTAATAATAAACTTTATGATATTTTTTCCCAACCATTAGATTTTTCAAAAATTAATAAATTAAAATTTGAGCATGGTATGAGGGAGATTTAATCTTATTTTAATCTTGTTTTTAAATTTTACTTAATATGAATATATTTAGGGGGGTCATGTCTAAAATTATTTTTTTTAAATGTGATTTTATTTTATTTTATGTTAATTAAATTTTAAAAATTTCAAAAAGGGGGATATTTTTGTAAAATTGTGTTTTGGTTTTGTAATTTTTAAAATGGGGGAAGTTTTTAGTGCTTGTTGTTTTTTAGGATTTATATTATTGTATTCTTGTATTTTGTGTTTTTTAATATTAAAAATATGTCAAGTAATGGTTACAAATATGATTCTTTAGTCACTATTTAAATTTTTATTTTATCATATGTTGTTCTTACGATCACTTTCCTGATTGTGCATTCACTTTTTGTTCTTATATTCACTTGACCTACCACACACCTAAGTCTCATGATAGCTTCCTCACAGTTGCTTGATTTTTTCATGTGATTGATCCATATTTTCTTAATGTGGTTGATTCTTACTTTTTTTCAATAGTCAATACATTGTATATGTGGTTTCTTGTTTAACCTCACATCTAGAACTTGACTCTTGTGGTTGATACCTCATGGTTGGTTGAACCTCATAGTAGATCTAATACTTTAACTAAAATTTGAAAATCTTGAAATTTCTCAACAACTATATTTTTTGTGTATTTTAATATTTTTATTTTTTGAATGTTTATTATAGTTTTTTTAATTATTTTATTAATTTAAAATTTATTATTAAACATATAGAATCTATGTGAAGTGTTTTTTGGATAGTTTTAAACATATTTAAATGATTGTTTAAATTTGTTTCTTCAATTACAGATAAACCTACAAAATATATCTTGAAATTTATGAATTTATTTATTTTAAATTATTTATTTATTTTATTTATTTCAGAATTAATATTTAGTGCTAAGGAACATATTCAAATATGTTTTACATTATTTAATAAAGTATTATTGTATCTTGTTTTTTATCACATATCAGTATATTGTATAATGTTTTCAAAATTTTAATTTAAATTATCTCAAGGAAAAAATTTGATAATTATGATATTTCATTGAACTATTATTAGGGATTTTTTATAGAATATTTAACGATGAATTAAAACTGGTTTAAATTAGTCTTTAGTTTTTGAATATGGATGATTATTGGGGAATGATAATATCTCTATAACTCTCTTTCTGATAATTTTGAATTGTCTAACTAATTACTTATATGTTGTTGAGTTGTTGTTTAGGTTTATTTAAAGGATATTAAGAATAATTCAATGGTTTCAATTCAACACTACAATACTGATATGATTTAATTTCAATGAGAAATTTAAAACTATGAAGTATTGTATAAGACTCTAAATTTTGAATTGATACTACACAAAAAGAGTCTCATCTTCTAGATGATCTCTAAAAGGAAAACTAATACAATTAGATTACTAATGCTTCCTTAAAGAGACATACTGATCAATTTTTCAATGGACCAGAGGTTTTTTCTTTAAATTTCTCTTTATCCACTTCTTATTCTCGGTTTTTTCTAATTCATTATTCATTATTTTGGTCTTCTCACATATGCTTAAACCCTTTGTTTACAATTTTCCTATAAAAATAATTCTATTCTCTTGGGTTGTGCCTCCTAATTTCTCAATTCAAGACCTTTAGGTTGTGACTCCTGGTATCTAAAATCAATGTTGTAATGGGTAGTGACTATCCATTAAAATTCAGTCATTTGTATTGGTTATACATCCACTATAAATGGTTGGTTGTAATTGTGTTATGATTCCCCTTCAAAAATAAGATTCATAGTGAATTCACAATACTCAATAAGTAAATAAGTGTAAGAGTAAATGTTGATTCACTTATGAACCGAACTACTATAAAATTTCATGCATTATCTATTTTATTTTTTCTGCTTATTATAACTTCATGTGCATGATAATTAACTTTGATAATTAAAATAGATAATTAATTCAACTCTTTTAAATTTTAAGATGATATATTCACCCCCTCCCCCCTCTAGATATTCATCCTTTCTTGTCTGGACTAATATGATTAATAAATTGGGCATATATAGGGATATATATTTCAAATTACATATTAATTAATGATTTTACATTACTCCCATCACAGATTTTTTACTAAAAATGACTAATTTTCGGTCAATGTTCATGTTTGATTATAAACTCATAATGAGAAAATTGTTCAAATTTGTTCAATTACAATATATTTTAATGTTTTGATCATATATTTAAATATACTAATCCAAATGATGTGATTATTATTTTTAGTTCTCTTAATTCAAATTCTAATAAATAATTCAATAGGAGAATTTGATAATTTGGTCATCTAAAGGTCAATTCAGACCTCATAAGAAGGACTAATGAATCTATTAAGGAAACCAAATCAGCTATGATGTTATATTTTAGGGGATAAATATATAAATCTAAATTCATTTATACTCAACCAGTAGTCCAAATAAATTCCATTACAACTTTTATAAAAATTTCAAGTCCAAAATCAACCAATAAGTTCCCCAATTGATGCATGAAAGTCCAGCCTGTAATTCTGTCTGGGATTTGAAAACATCCCATAATTCTTGAAATTTATCACAATATAGAAGTCCAATTGAGCTACAATTTTTTGGAGATAAATTAACAATATAGGAGCCAAAAAAATGAGAATAAATGGAATGGATTTTAGGGAATCTTCCAAGACTAGAACTCACTCACATTATAACCTTTGAAAAAATATGGATAAAATTGGATAGAATCACATGATTTAGGAAAATATAAAAATGTATTTCAAAATTTTAAGGTGAAATATCCAAATACGTACTTAAAAATTATAAGAATAATATATCTTGATATTCATCTTTTTAAATGGTAAAATTGGTGATCCAACTTGAGGGGCGGTTTTTTAATGAAAATGGTCCACCACCTTGGGCTATAAATACACTCACCTATTCTCCTTGAAAGAGGTTGGAATATGAGTAATTAATAAGGATAATTTTCATGATCATATAATTTCCAAGGTATTGGTATGAATTTCCATACACTTGTCTCAATAAGATAAACCTCTCCTCCACTTTCCATTTCATGTTTGTTTTCACTTGTTTTCAATTATAGTCATGTAAGTTTATTTTCATTTCAATTGAATATGAATGCATGTTTCTTCATCATAATCTCGAATTATAATCCAAATTATATTATTTAGTTTTGATGTTCTTAAAATATTTTAAATAAATTTTAAAACCATTCCCTATTTTTCATTCTCATTCAATCCAAATTTTATTTTTAACTCCCTTCACCATTCGTGTGTGTGTTCGGCGCGCAACTCTTTTATTGTCTAGTTATTTTTGTTATATTATTAAATCATCACCCTAAAAATCATAAACCATATTAATAACCATAATAATGGTTTATTAGATCATCTATTAGGGTGTGTCAAAATTTTTGGATTCCAATTAATTGAGATATTTTTCTCATTAAATATTCATTAGGTTAGTATTTTGTATGTTAAACTTAAAATGTCAAGGATTAATGAATTGTTTTATTTAAAATGTGGATTCCATGGATTATTAGATCCATAAATACAATACCATATATTTTTTTATTTATATTATAAACCTATTTAATTTAAGTCTTGGATTAAAGCCTCAATACTTTGGAATTCTGTTCAAAATTATCTTGTGAAGTGGGTGATAATTTAATGAAATATATCAGAAAGAACAAACATATCATAAAATTACATCCTCAATAATGAACTCACCCAAATATTTATAAAATTAGTAAACCCAAATTCATCCATTGATAAATTTAATTAATCTCTACAAACAAACCCCCTTCTTAAAAGACAAATCAAAAAATAATCGACTCTAAAAATGGAAACATCATCAAGGATTCGACCTGAGTGCCTCTATACACATTATAACAGAGCACTAGAACATTTAATGATTAGTAGTAAATAATATTCCATTATAAAAATGGTTTCATTTATGGGGATGGTGTGATAAGTAGTTATTCATTTTTTATTTTTGTAAAAAAAATTAAAAAAAACAATAAGAACTGGAAAAAAACACAGAGAAAAAATTTCCTTCCTCATCCTTTCAAATTTTATTTTAATGCCCTATAGCCTCCCTAAAAATCTATCAGATATTTTTGAACATAAAATTTATATAACTCTTAACTGAATTAGGAGGAACATTATTGATAATCAAATTACTCAAGACTCATTCATTTCCCATCCAACTGAACTAGATACGGCCAATCCTAGGGAACAAACCCATAAAGAACTCACTTCCCCTGATATGAATTATCAACCCATTAATAAACAATATCCAAACATCAAGGATGATTTAAAAATCAAATTGTATTTGATTCATCTTCTACCTCATTTACATGGTCTTTCTGGTGAGGATCCACATATTCACCTCAAAGGGTTCCAAGTGATGTGCTTTACCATGAAGTGTCAAGGGGTTTTTGAAGAAAAAATCAAACTTTGAGCATTCCATTTCTCCCTAACTGACTCCTCTAAGCCATGGATATACTAACACCCTCTTGGTTCTATAAACACATATAATTAAATTAAGTGAAAATTCCTATAGAAATTATTTCACTCTTCTTTAACTACTTCCATCTGAAAAGAAATTAGTGGTATATGTCAATTCCCCAATGAATCACTCCATGAGTATTGGGAGAGGTTGTGGAAACTTTCTCATAATATCAAATCTATGGCTAAATCATGATCCAATACTTCTATGATGTTTTATTGTATATAGAGAGAAATATTATCGATATCTCAAGTGGAGGTTCTCTTATTTAAAAACACCAATATCTACACAAGATCTCATAAGAAACATGGATGAAAACACATAGAAATTCCATACTTGAGAACATTATTAAGTCAAATAAGTCAAATACGATCAATCCATAGAGCCCAACAAGATGACCGAGTAGATGAGTGAACTTAATGGACTTGTTCAATAACTAGAAATGGATGAAAAATCCCCAACCTCATATTTTACACAAACTCAATTCCCTATACTTATAAAAAACTATGGAGTTTGTAGCTCACCGACTTATCCAACTAAAAAATTTCCACACCTACAAGATGATCCATCATATTCTTCTAGTTCAATGGAGCTCAATTTAACATTTTCTCAGAGGAAGACCAACCCAAAATAATTAGTCTAGTTCATTAGAAACTTTAACCAACCCCACTATAATACCTTAACTTATAACTATATCCCAAGTTTGAGGTATGGTAACACCATCTCTCACCCCCCCTTAGTTCCCTCCACAAAATCCAAACCAATTCCAATACATTCAATGTGGTGGTAACTTCCAAAAACCTTATCCTTTTCTTCCTCAACATAAAATTAGAAATCCTCTTTTTAATCCTCCTAGTTTCCACTACTCTATCGAGCCTTCCCAATTCCCAACCCAATCCAATTGATTTCCCAATAACAAAAATCAGGTAAATCCTAATGTGGGACATGCCTCTTCTTTTAAGAAACCATGGGAAAGTTTTATGGAATATCTTTACTCCTTCACTCATTCTAAACATAATAACATTGAAAACAAAATTTTTTAACTTTCATAATTTAGAAATAAGAATAAAATTATTCCCAACTCCCATCTCAACTATTTTTCAACCCCAAGGTTAATAAAAGTGAAATTACACTTAGATCTAGAAATAAAATTGTTATGCCACATGTTGAAACATATAAATTCAATTTAAATTTTGAGATGGAAAAATAAAAGAAAAAAATCTAGAAAATGAACCTAAATACACACCCTCACTTCCTTCTATTCCTCTAAGGAACCCAATTATTTTTCCTCAAGAAATATGTAAACCTAAGAATCCCTTTTACCCTAATTCTAAAATGCTTGAAATGTTTAGACATGTTAAATTCAATATTATACTTTTATATGTCATCAAAAAAATCCCTAAGTATGAAATGTTTCTTAAGGAATTTTTCACACATAAGAGATAACTTAAGACCATTGAAAATGTTTGAACTCAATAATCTAATCCCATTAAGTGGAAATATCTAGGGACCTTACATTTCCAAGATAAATATGGAGTTCCAACTTTGATGAAGAACTCATAGACCTAAGATCCTCAATAAATTTCACTCAAAATATATATTATCCAACCATATTCAAGGTCTCTTGCATCCAATGAGAGTTTCCATCTAGTTATCTAATCAAAGAACTACCCATACCAAGGGAATAATTGAGGATGTCCTTGTATAGGTCAATGATCTTATATTCCAAGATTATTTCTATGTCATTGACATGGAAGGTGTGATAAATTCCTATCAATCTTAGATAATTCTAGGAAGACAATTCCTCATAAAATATAGAACTAAAATTTATGTCCATAAAGGCATAATATCCATAGAATTTGGTGACCAACCGGTCAAGTTCAATATTTTTCAGGCCATGTGATGCTCTTTAGATTATCACTTTTCATTTTCTATCCAAGCTTCTAAGGAAACTTCTTAGAGTGGATTCACCCCCATTCCATCTTGTTCATAATGTTATAATGATAGAGGGGTTTTTTAAATTTTAACCATGATTAACAAATTCATAAATGGATATGTTGACGTTGACCTTTAATTCATATAATCCATCACTCTGAAGGATCATAAAAACTCTCTAGAATCCCATCTCACCTATGATCTCTACTATTACACCTTGGAAAGTGTTAAGGTAAATGAATGAAAACCAAATGGAATTATTTACTATATTCCTAATTTATCTTTCCCAAAAATAAATGATGAAATTAATATGAAACATCTTCCAACAAACATGAAACATGTATTCATTTTCCATGATCACTCTTATCCTGTCATTATCTCTACTGCACTTACTAAAACTGAACAGTTCGAACTTGTTCAGGTGTTAGAAAAAAAAGGTCATAGGTTAGACCATAGATTATATTCTAGGAATAAACCCTTAAATTTTCATGAATCACATCCATCTATAAGAATAATCCAAGCTAATCAAGAAACCTCAATGAAGACTCATTCCACTTATACTTATGGTAGTTAGGGAATAGTTCACCAATATTATTTAAGCTGGTATTATCTATAGAAACTGAAACCCTATAAGATCGGATCTAGTGCCTACTACTATTATATTGGCATAGATACAAGATTCATAACCCAAAGGATTGATCAATTTATTAGTCTTGGTAAAGTAGATACACATGTGAGTCTTACATTTCATTTGAAATACACATATTACAACATGATTTTTTTAAATACATTTATTCCATCTGGTGAATCCCTTCATATCAATCATAGTAAAATTCATGGATTCATGGTGAAAGAAAAAAAATAAGGGTGATTTTAAATACTCAGTAATAGTTAAGTACATTGGAGTCAATAATGAATCGATTAGCATAATCTATATAATAAGGTAAATAACTGAACACGCATTCCATTTAAATAACTAGATAAGGCATAATCAATATGCAAAGTTAAATAACTAAAAAACATGCCATTTTAATAACTATACAATACATAATAAATATTAAAAGATAAATAACTAAATCACATGCTATTTAAATATTTGAACAAGGCATAATCAATATGGAAAGGTAAATAACTAAAAACACATGCCATTTAAATAACTGTACAAGGCATAATCAATATGGAAAGGTAAATGAGTTAATACACATTCCATTTAATAAATAATATAAGAATCAAATGAATCTATATATTTTTCATAGTGAAAATATCATGGATAATAATAACTTAATTTTGATTCCAGGTAATTCTTTATTATTGGAAGCCATGTTTCTCAGGTACACTGAACCTTTACTGTTAAAACCTTTCAAAAGAAAGTTTAAAATTGAGGGGTAGAAACCCATTTTGATGAGTCTAGAAAAATTATCTATCCCATGAGACTACTGAGGCATCGATGGGATTACTTTAAATGATCCCCAACCCATTTCATAATAGCCCAAATCATTCCTCGTATATTGAATAATCGATTTAATTCATAAACAATATGCCTTATCAAATATCTGTATTGAGTATAGAATATAGATTTGTAATTATTTCCTTATATGATCAAATAAATCTCAATGTAAACATTCTATGTAAAAATGGTATATAGTTTAGGCAATGATCATATCCCTAAAAAATATTGTGGTTATTCAGGGTAAATTTAATGCTCTATGGTCATTGCAAAGTGAATAACTCAAGGGGAAGTTAATGACTATGAAAATGATTCAAGGAAGTGAATTTAAATAATATCCTCAATCAAAATAATCATCATTAATACATAGTAAGAATAATTTTGGTATTAATATGATATATACCCATTAGAGTAAGAATAAGGGTTTCTATAGTAGATGAAATAAAAATATATTTAAAAACATTCTTGAGGAAAATATCTTTTAATTTTGAAATAAATTTGAAAGTATTTTTCTTTAAAAATAAAATTTTAAAAAAATTATTTAATATTATATTTATAAAATTTAAAATTAAGTTTCAATTAAATAGATATGGTTAATTCCATACATGTTGTATAAGGTAAAAATAACATTCCTTTGGCATTGTAAAAAATGTTAGAAATGTGCCTTGTTCGGAAAGTTATAATACAATTCCTTTGAAAAAAAATTATAAAAAGAAAAAAGGGGTAAAATTTATTTTAAAAAAAATGAAAATGTTAAATAAATCATTTTTAAAATATTTTTATAAAACATGATTTTTTAAGAAAATGTATTTTCGACCAAAGAGAGAAATGAAGTCAGATTTTATTACAAAAATTTCTCGATAATTTTGAGTACAAAAGTGTGAAAAATGGTACTATCACTTGAAAAATATCATTAATAACTAGAGGATAATAAATTTAAAGGGTTTATTAAACAATTATAATATAATTTCCTTTAACGGAATTTCAAAAATAAGCAATCTCGATTAAAATTAGATTGTGAAATAAAGCCTTAAAATGAGCATAACGTTGAATTGGGAATTAATAAATTAATAGATTATGTGTATCAAATATGAATACACATAAAAAAATTTAAACAAATAAATATATATTCAAAAATAATTATACACATAGTCATATAATATTAACAATAATGAGGAAGTAATATAACCTAATGAAATGGAATTGATTTATGAAATTCATTACCACTTGGTAACTTTTTAATTGAAATATGATTTGATGAAATAATTTAAATTAAATCTTAAAATATCATTAATAATGAAGTATTCATGATGTTAAATGTAAAAGTTTAAGTATATACACCATATAAAAGAAACTAGGTGCATAAAAATACAATATGCCTTAATGAAATGAAATTGAGACGAAATCTATTACCTTTCGCTTCCTTTTGGTTGAATGATATTTAACTGAATTTATAATAGTTTTAAACATGTTATTAACTTATTATAGAACCATATAAATATTTATGATATCATATATGATCCTTTTATAACATATTATTACTCGTTCGTTAATAATCATTCATTATTTTCATCATTTTGGTTAATCACCACTTTGTTTTTAGAGTATGTTTTGACTTGTTATTTTTTTTGTTACTCTTACATTGATCATGATTTTATAATATCCATAATATAAAACATGATGTAAATATCACATATATTAATTATATATATATATCTATTTATTTATTTATAGTAATCCATAAAATTTGGTGATAGGAAATGAAATACACCATTCATGGTGACAGTAAGTCGTACGTACGTGTGGACATTGCTTATATTTTTAAATCATATTAAAAGAAAGAAAATTAAATGATATATATGTATATTATAATTAAATTATCATATTTATCAAATATATATCACATATTCTTATTAAAACTCCCCTGAATACATTCCATGTAAAGTGTGAACGAATCACATCGCTTTGCGAGGTGGTAGTCTATCATACACACGAACTTCATTATCATATTCCCACAAAATAGAAAGAATAAAGGCATATATAACAAACTAATAATAAAATACATATACATTACATCATATTTTTCATAATATTTTATATATTACACACACACATGCCCAAAGACCATATTAGTTTAGTGTCTTTGGAAACTTAGAATACAAACTTCTAGTCTAGAAAAAGATCTTAAATATTTCCTACAAAGATATTCCCATTTAGTATTCCAATATAAATCCTTTTTTTATAACCTGGGTAAAATAAAAATAATAAAAGGGTGAGGTCAGATTATCAGTAAGGGTAAACATGAGAGATATTAATCATAACATAATCTTAATCTATAAGTACATAAACAAAAAATTTGAAAATCATATCCAGTATATCAAAGATCATGATATCATGTCATGGAATAAATCATAGAAGTTAATAAATAATAAAATAACAAATTCCATGAGAGTATAACATAAGAAATGAGATTTTTTCATACACATAAGCAAAGAAATCATTTCCATATTAGTCAATGCTCATTGCCAAGACCATCATAGTGGATAAATTCCTTTATTGAGCCGAGTTCACTCCTCATTACAGCCATTTATTACTAAACCAAGTTTACTTCCATTTTATTCTTGTATTAATGAACCAATTTTACACCCATTCTAGTCTTGTATTATAGATTTTGGTTCACTTCTCGATCTAGTCTCATCTATCTCATGAGATATAAATCTTTAGCCAATTCATTAGAGGGAGATATAGGTCCCACCTATCACATAATGAAAATCATACATATTTGTACCACAAAAACATAAATCATTCATCATATTAGAACCCATTTAATGAAATAGGTTTCATAATCATTCAATCATAACATAACCCATGGAATAGAAATGGGTTTCATAAATATCATTTCATCACAAACATAAACCAACCATATAAAGAATAGGGATAATATCCTTGAAAAATATCCCTAGTAAATCATAAGTAAAATCAAGTAATTTTATCTTATATAGAAAATAATTTTTAGATATCACTTGAAAATAATTCTTGAGGAATTTTTTTTTTGTTTTGAAAATATTTTCCTTTCAAAAAATTATTCACAATTTAAAAAAATTGAAAATAACATTTTAATATTTTAATAGAAGCTTCAATTCAATAAGGAGTCATGTAAGTGGAAAATATGTCCATTCTATATAAGTTAAAAAACATTATTTTGTAATTTTTTTGGAAAAGTCACAAAGAACCTCATTTGGAAAACAACAAAAAATATTCCTTTCAAACTATTTAGTGAAAATTCACACATGTGTAAAAATGACTATGATATTTTATAAGAATAGTAAAAATATTTTTGAAAACATTTTTAAGAAACATGGACATTGAAGATAAATATTCCCCAATAGATACTTACGTATAGACAATCCCGAATAATAATGAGATTGTGAAATTAACCCTTACCTTAGGTCTGGTTTCATTCATACGTATTTGAAACTACTATATAATGGTCTAAATAATGTTATTAATTTATAAAATAACCATATTCATATATATGATATAATATATTATCCTCTTATATTGTCTTACCACCCGTTTTTTAATAATATTTTGTTATTACCCTTCTTTCGAGTGTAACAGCTATATTTTCTTATGCATGTTCTGTCATTTAAGTTCTGATTCTTGTGAATAGGATATATTTCCATCATATACATTATGATATTAAGTTAATAGATATCATATTTATTAATTATATACATTTATATAATCATTATTTAATGGTGATCATAGAAAATGAATCGCTTCGCGTCGTGGAGACGATAGGTCGTACATACACACAAGTGACAGTATCATTTCCTTAATGGTGAAATAGTATGGAAGTGTATGGTATATTATTTTTTTCTAGAATAAATATAATTCTATAATTATTATATATATATATTATTTCAATCATTATTCTCATCCAAGTAAAGTGGTGATGAAAAACAGATTACACCACGATGTGGAGATAGTAAGTCGTACGTATGCACGCGCAGTGATTTTGTTTTTCATATGATGGATAAAAGGTGGAATACGGTTTCTTAATAACCATAATAAAATATAAAAATATATGTGTCAATTTATTTATTATTTTATAATGGAAACAACACATGAATAGTAAATAAAAGAAGAAATAATATCAAAAGAGTCGGCAAAGACAATTACCTCTTCTTGAGTGAACTTCCATTAGATCTCCTCTTAGGGACACTAGGGTTTGTCTTTTTAGAAAATAATCACATAAATAATATGTATAGGTAATTTTAGAAGATAAATTGGCAGGTTATGTTTAATATTTTAGGCTTAATGTGATGTGAAGAAATGAGGGAGGAGATTCCCCTTTATAATTGAGGTGAGGGGAACTTTTGAAATTTCCAAAAAATATTAATTTATAATAAATAAAATATCAATAAAAATAGCTCAAAAATTCCACTGATTTTAATCTAAGATAATATAATATTTTAATATCATCAACCAATATATTTTATATAAGTTTTCATATTATTTTAAACCTTATCATTTTGATTAACCCTTAGTTAATCTATTTTAATTTTAACTACACTAACAAAATTTTCAATATTAAAAGGTTATAATTTTTACTTATGTGATGTCAATTGGAACATAAATGAACAATTTATAACATTATCTACCATATTATAATTATTTTATATTTTTAAATATGTTTTATGATTTTTAAACAATTTAATAAAATATTATTTTGAAAAAATATCATTAGTGTCAATTTTGACACTATTCATTACATGGACTTTTAAAATATCAAGATAACAAGATAACTTTAAAAATAATATTTTATTATATCCCTAATATGTAAAGATAAGCTATAAATTTTTTTATCACATTAATTATCTCAAATTATAATTATTTTAATATTTTTAAAATTATTTATTTAATATTTTCTTTAATAAAATAATTATTGCATTAGCGTTGTGTAATTATTTAATTTACTTATTTATTTTCTAAAAAATAAAAATAAAATAAAATGATGAATATAAATCTTTTATATTTTATAATAATACTTATAGTCGAATATATATTTTTGTTAAATCTATATTAAAAATGATATAGTATTTAATACATGAATGTGACATCTTTAAATTTTTATTAATTAAAATATTATAAATATATAAATATCATCTAAGTGGCCCAAAAAGTCAAAAATAAATTTATATAATTAAAATATGTTTATTAAGTTATAAATTTAAATTTATATTCGTTCATAACATACCTTTTTCTTCATGTGGACACATAAGGGATATTTAAGACAAAGAAAGTGACATTTTGTTACTTTCTTTGATTTAATATTATATAATTCATTTTCATGGAAAAGTTCCCATTAAAAAACTTATTTTCAATCCTCAAGTATTAAGGGTCTAATTATATTTATCCAATAAAATTTTTCCATGTGTTGGGGTCATTTTATAGTCCTTGTCATTTTATTTTTACCCTAAATTACCGGATTTATCATTTACCGTGGTAACAAAATTCATCAAGGTTACTATTCATACTGGCCAAAAAATAAAGGGACATATTCAATAAATTTGGAACTTATGAATCTAAATTTTGAATATTTTTTTCAAAATTCAAAACACAAAAGTTTCAGAATTAAATTTAAAATAAAATCGATAAAATGCCATGAAAAAGGTTTTTTGAAAAAAATACCATTTAAAAAATAAAAAGGTTTTATTATAAATTCATGTATAAAATACTTTTCAAAAACCATAATTGTATTATTTTAAATTAAAATAACTTATTAAAATTTAAAACTAATCAAAACATAATTTGACCTTGAAATATTTTAAAAGAAAATACAATTTTCAATAAAAATCAATATTTTCACTATTCATCAAAAGATGAAACTTTTCAGAAAAAAACTAAAAAATAACCCTAAAATAATTTTAAAATTCCACTTTAAAAAAAATTATTTTTTCAAATAAAATTTATAAAAGTGTCAAATTTTAGTTTTAAAACAACTCTTCCATTTAAAAGTGGAAAAATGTTCTTTTAGAAAAATACAACTTTTTATGCTTAAAAATGGGTTTGTTCTTATTTTATGCCTATAAAACATATTGGATGAATTCCAAAACATTTCATTGAATATAAAATATATAAAAATAATTAATATCATTCAATAATAGTGATTAATTTTATATATTAAGATAAAATACCATTGTGGGAATAAAAATATTTTTTCATAAAAACACTTCCTTTATTTTCAATTGGTCTTTATCTTTATTTATAATTAATCAGTTACTAAAGAATTCATAATTTCATAATTGATTTAATCTTGTTTATACCCTCCATTATAATGGTTAGGTTATAATTTTCTTGTTTAAATAATTTCAATAATAAAATGATGTTTCCTAGAAACCCAGTGTTCTGTGTAATACAAGTTAAACTGATGTTGCGTGTAACGCATGACATCAAAGAAATAAAATTAGTTTTTTCTATTTAAAAAAAATACTATGTATGTTACATTATACCCCCTTTAAAATGGATTTATCCATTTAAATTCATCACTCTAATACAAATAAACGAGGATACCTCTGCTTCATCACATCCTCAAGTTCCCGTATAGCTTCTTCAAACTTGTGGTTTCTCCATAAAACTTTAACTAGGTGAGTGGTCTTGTTTTGTAGAAATTTATCTCTATGATCCATAATTTATACCAGTTTCTCTTCATAAGAAATATCTTTCTCTAGTGGTCTAACATCTAAGTTTATTACATATGAAGGATTGGGTATGTACTTTATCTGAAGAGATACATATATTGCACCATGAACTTTAGAGAGATTTGGTGGAAGAAAAAATCGATAAGCTACCATTATGATATGATAAAAAAAATCACATCCTTGTAATTTGAAATTTCACCTAGAATATAAAATTTTAATGTTTGGCCATTTCTTTTTAGGAAACCTACATCATAAAAATTAATACTAAAACTTCCTTTAAAAAGGGTAAGTTGGAAACTTAACGGTTATCCAAATTAACTCATAACTAAGTTTCCACATAAGAGAACATTTTTGGAAAGTGAAAACATGTTCATAGAAGATAAAAATAACTATTAAGTTCTGATGTAGAGTGATATAGAACATGTTCATTATAAATTTAACCATCAAAGAATGATAATTTTTTGATGATCTAAGTGACCATTTGATTCATTAGAAATAAAGGTACTAGGGTAACTTTTTTGTTTCGAGATAATTTTCCTAAATTTGAAGAATTTTCACAAGAATATATACTTAATTTAATTCCATTTTGTAAGAACAATCTCATCCATCAGTTGTTCCTTGATCAATTCTTACTTTATCTCTCACTCCAAGAAATGAAGATGAAGTTGTAATGCCTAAAGAACTAGTGGATCATAATATCCATAATGGGGTGATAAGTTATTACTTATGTATCTAGTTATCATAAAAAATGGTTAACACAGGTTATCCAATATATATAAATATTCATATGTTTAAATAATACATTAATCTATAGAACCTTGTCAAAATTTCGATGTAAATAATTTCATAAATGGTTACCCAAATGAACCTTCCAAACTATTAAAATTCAAAAAATTCAAAAAGAAGGTTACAAATTTTCAAAAATAAACTTATCATTAATCCCCAAAAAAACTTAATATAATATTAATTGTTACACACCAACATGTGATTACCATTATCATGTATTCTCTTGGAACATGGTAATAACCTGAATTACCATAAAACCTTAGTGAAAACATATATGCTTTTAAAAATTAAATCTTTCCTCATACCATAAATCAAAAAATTCTATAAACTCAATCCATGATATCATAAACCACATTTTTATCAGTTCCCAGATCATAAATACCATCCCATTTATCATAATCAAACATCTATTTGTCTCATTATTATCCCAACATCATGCACATATTAAGGGATATATTTCCCTTAATTTTGTGTTCCCTAAAAATATCACCTTATGACCCAAATCACTTTTCATCATTACTAAAACTATTCAACATATGAATTAAAATACTTAAGGAAAAACTAAATTGAATCAATCCTTATAGTTTTCATTATTCCATAATACCATAAAATTAATTCTATAACATTATTCTTGAATTCTAATATATAAACACTCAGTTGTTCCACCACTTTGTCATCATACTCCATATCTCTAATAGTGATCACATTATATTTTCCTTTCTATTTAGCCTTAAGAGGTTGCTGACTTTGATCATCATCATTTTCCCTTGGATTTGGGAATTGGTTTACATAATTCCCATTTTCCTTTCACTTGAAATATTAAAGTGTCAGAGGTGCATTCTATGCAACCTTTTCTCTATTAACATAATTCACTATATTTTTATCATTAATTCAACAGACAATTTCCTGATGACCTTCTTCCCCATACTTAAAACATTTAATAGTACCCTTAATATAGTTCCCTCCATGTTTCTTTCCACACTTTGAGCATAAAGGAAATCTTATCTTCTTTTCACTATGGTTTTTATATTTCCCCTTAAATCCCATTTTTATCTTCTTATTAAGCCCATAATATTGATGGGTGACTCAAATCTCTATCTCATCCTTGAGAGAAGATCAAACGATATCCTCATAGATACTGAAGTCCCTTATGGAAAATTCCCTTTAGAGACTTGGTTTTAATCCACTAAAGAATCAATTGGCCTTACTTTTAGGTTGTATGATAATTGTAGAAGCATACCTTGTAAGACTTGAAACATTTTCCTCATAGGTACCAATGGATTAATCATCCTCTTTTAAGATCAAGAAACTCATTTTGTATCTTTGTATGAAAAATATAAGGAAACTTTTTATTGAAAAATAAGTTTTTAAACTCATTCCATTCTATGGAGTCAATTTCATCTTGTTTCCTCATATTCTTGATAAGTTTCCACCATTAATCTGATTCACCTTCTAAACGATAGGCTGAAAAATTAAATTTCTCGTGTTCTAAAAATTAGAGAACTGAAAATATCTTTTCATTAGTACTGATCCATTGTTCAGCCATGAGTGAATGAAAAAACCCACTAAAAAAGGTGGACATTTCCTAATGAAAGACTAAACAGAATTTTGTTCCTTCTTTTTCTCATTTCTATGTCTTGCATGATCCATATCTTGATAATGTTATGTGACCATAGAAATAATATTTTTCATTATATCTCCCATAACATTTGATATCTTAGGAGGAAAATCATTGTGTTTCCCATCGTATTCAGCATTAATGTGATTCCTTTAAGTTCCATCCATTGACTAAAACCAAATATCATAGTATGAGAAACACTAATCATATTTGTAAAACCACATAATCAAGGGAAATTATTTTGAATATATAATATATTAGGTTTAATCCTAGGTTATCCATGATCATTAGAAAAATTCTAAGATTGTAACCTATACATAGATTTATCCTTAGGGATATTACTAAGGTTTTCCCATAATAGTTTCTAAACATTGACTAATATTTTTCTCTGATACTAACTATAATGACCCAAGATTAGTGTAAATAGTCATTAAATTATTTTTACATAATATTTAATACATTACAAAAACACGCACCCAAATACTGTTTAGTTTAGTGCCTTTGAAAACTTGGAACACAAACTTCTACTATGGAAAAAAATCTTTAATGTTTCCCACAAAGATCTTCCCCTTTAGTATTCCTATCGAAAACCTTTCTTTATAAAATGAGAAAAATAAACATATAAAAAGGGTGGTCTTAGATACTCAATAATGGTAAATAAGGTATATATCAATCATAACATATCCTAAGGCATAAGTACATAAAAAAAATTTGAAAATCATATCCTATATTTCAAAGATCATGATATTGTGTCATAGAATAAGTCATATACTTTTATAAAGAATCAAAGAATATATTCCATGATATTATAACATAAAACATGAAATTTTTTCATACACATAAGCATAAAAAATAATTTCCATATTAGTCAAGTCTCATTTCCAAGACCATCATAGTGGAAAAATTCCTTCACTAAACAGAGTTTACTCCTCATTCCATCCTAATTTTACTGAATCGATTTTACTCTTGTTCTAGTCCTATATTACTAAACTGAGTTTACTCCCATTCCAGTCATGTATTACTGAACTAGGTTCACTTACTATTCCAAACCTATATATATCATTAAATATAAATCTTTACTCAATGTATTGGAGGGAGATATAAGTACCACCCATCACATAATGAAAATCATATATATTTATTTCACAATAACATAAATAATTCATCATATCATAACCCATGGAATGAAATGGGTTTCATAAACATCATTCAATCACAAATGTAAAACAACCATACAAATAATAGGGATATTATCCTTGAAAAATATCCCTAGTTTATAATAAGTAATATCAAATAATTTTATCTTATATGGAAAATAATTTTTAGAGATCAATTGAAAATAATTGTTGAGGAAAATATCCTTTCGGTTTTGAAAATGTTTTATTTTCTTAAAATGTCACAAAATTTTAAAATAAAAAATTTTATTTGAAAATAAACTTATAATATTTTAAGATAAACTTCAAATAACTAAGTATTCATGAAATTTGAAAAATCAATTAATGTCATATATGTTAAAAATATTTTTTTTTGTAATTTCTGCTAAAAAATCACAAAGAACATCATTTTGAAAACGACAAAAAGATTCCTTTCAAACCGTTTAGTAAAAATTCACACATATGTAAAAATGAATTTAAATAATTTTAGAATAATATTAAAAATATTTTGAAAAAAAAATTAAGAAACCTAGACATGGAAAATAAATATTCTCCAGTAGATACTTATATATAAACAATCCCGAATAATAATGAGATTTTGAAATTAACCCTTACCTTAGGTCTAATTTCCTTCGTATGTATTTGAAACTACTTTATAATGGTTTAAATAATTTTATTAATTTATAAAAAACCATATTCATATATTTGACATCATATATGATCCTCTTATATCATCTTATCACTCATTTATTAATAATATTTCATTATTACCCTTCTTTTGGGTGTTAACTGCTTCATTTTCCTATACATGTTTTATCATAAGTCCCAGTTCTTGTGCATATTATATAGTTATATCATATTCATAATTATATTAAGTTAATATATATCATATTTATTCATTATAAACATTTATATAACCATTATTTAATGGTGATCATGGAAAATGAATTTCATTGCGTCGTGAAGACGGTGGGTCATACGTACGCACAAGCGACGGTATCATTCCCTTAATGGTGAAAGGGGAAGGAATTGGATGGTATATTTTTTTTATAATCAATATCATGTTATAATTATAATATATATCTTTTATTTCCATTATTATACACATCCAAGTAAAGTGGTGATGAAAAAAATATTACACAACGGTGTTGAGACAGTAAGCCATACGTACACACGCGTGGTGCTTTTATTTTTAGTAGGATGGATAAAAGATGGAATATGGTTTTTCAATAATAATAATAACATATAAATATAAATTTTATACTTGATTTGTTACTTTATAATGAAAAAAACACATGAATATGAAGTAGAAGAAGAAATAATCTTGAAAGAGTTGGTAAAGACGATTACCTCTTCTTCGATGAACTTCCTTTATATATCCTCTTAGGTACACTAGGGTTGCTCTTTTGAGAATCCCAAAACCTCTAAAATGTGAATAGGGAAGTTTATAAGATAAATTTATAGGGTATGGTTGAGCTTAAAATCATAATTTTATGTGAATAAGTGAGGGATGTGATGCCCTTTTATAATTGAGGTGAGGTATACTTTTGGAATTTCTAAAAAATATTAATGTATAATAAATTCAATCTCAATCCAAATACCTCAAAAATTACACATATTATAATATAATATGAGATAAGATTATAATCACATAAAAAAATATATTTTAGACAAGTTTTGGTATTATTTTAGAATTTGTAATTTAGATTAACCTTTAGTTAACCTTTTTAAATTTTAACTACGGCAACAACTTTTTCAATATTAAAATGTTATATTTTGTACTTATGTGATGTAAATAGAATCATAAAATGAATAATTTATTAAATTTTAGACTATATTATATTAATTTTTTATTTTTAAATATGTTTTATGATTTTTAAATACTTTAATAAAATATTATTTTTATAAAATATCATTAGTATCAATTTTGACACTATTCATTATATGGAATTTTAAAAATAACAAGATAATAATATGACTTCAAAAAAAAACAATTTATTATATCCCTAAGAGGTCAAGGTCATCTATAAAATTTCTTTATCAAATTAATTATCTCAAATTATATTTATTTGAATATTTTTAATAACAATTATTTGATATTTCCATTAATAAAATAATTACTGCATCAGCATTGTGTAATTATTTAATTTAATTATTTATTCACTAAAAATTAAATATAAAATATAATTATGAAGATAAATATTATATATTTTATAATAATACTTATATTAAAATATATATTTTTTGTAACGTTGTATTAAAAATGATAGAGTATTTAAAATATGAATGTGACATATTTAAATTTTTATTAAATAAAATATTATAAATATCAAAATCTCATCTAAGTGGCCAAAACGTCAAAAATAAATTAATATAATTTAAATATATTTATTAATTTAAAAATTTACATTTATTTTCCTTAATAAAATACATTTTTCCCATGGGGATACATAAAGGATATTTAAGACAAATATAGTGACATTTTATGACTTTCTTTGATTTAATATTATATAAGTAATTTTCATAGACAAGTGTCCATTAAAAAACTTCATTTATATCCTTATTCATTTAGAGTCTAATTATTTGGGCCATTTTATAATCCTTATCATTTTATTTTCAACCTAAATTGCCCAATTTACCCTTTTTGTGGTAACAAAATTTACCAAAGTTTCTATTCATATTGGTCAAAAATAAAAAGGTTATATTCAATAAATTTGGACATTATGAATCAAAATTTGGTATGAATTTTTCAAAATTAAATCAATGAAATTTAAATAATTTAATTTAAAATAAAACTTATAAAATTCCATGAAAAACAGTTTTTCGGAAAAATTCTTTTTTAAAATATAAATTGTTTTTATAATAAATTAATGTATAAAATCCATTTCAAAAACCATAATTGAATTATTTTAAATTAAAATGAACTATTTTAAATTTAAAACTAATACAAAACATAATTTTACCTTATAGAGACTTTAAAATAAAATAATTTTTTCAATAAAATTCAATATTTTCACTATTCATCAAAAGATGAAACTTTTCAGAAAAAAACCAAAAAATCACCCTAATATAATTTTGAAATTTTTATTTAAAAAAATTATTTCTTAAAATAAAATTTATAATATTTTCTAATTTTAGTTTTAAAACAAGTTTTCCATTAAAAGGCGGCAAAACTACCTTTTAGCAAAATACAGTTTTTATGCTTAAAAATGGGTTTATTCTTATTTTAAGCCTATAAAACATATTTGGTGAATTAAAAAACATTTAATTGAGTATAAAACATATAAATTTCATTAATATTATTCACTAATAGGGATTAATTTAATATATTAATATAAAATTCCTTATTGGGAATAAAAATAGGTTTTCATAATAATACATCCTTTATTTTCAATTGGTTTTTATCTTTATTTATATAATTAACCAATTTACAAATAATTCATATTTTCATAATTCAGTTAATACTATTTATACCCTACATGCTAATGGATAGTTTATAATTTTCTTTTTTAAATAATTTCAATAATAAAATGATGTTTTGTAGAAACTCAATATTGTGAGTAATGCAATCTAAACTGGTGTTGGGTGTAACACAAGACATCCAAAAAATAAAATTATTTTTTATATTTCATAAAAATGTCAGGGCGTTATAGTATGTTCTATATAATAATTCTAGAAACATAAAGAAATCATATATACCATATATATCATATAAAATAATATGTTCATCATCATTCCCAACCTTGATAGGTGGTAATAGAAAAACGAATGACATCAGTTCGCAGGGCGGTAGTCCTCCTTACACGTGAATGGTGATTTATTAATCTATCTGATGGAAGTGTGTAAAGTTTTAGGTAATATCATTAACATAAAAAAATCTCATTTTATTTAATATATTGATGTTATTATAAAAACATGATATGAAAATAATTGAAAGAGTTAGTCAAGGTAATAAAATAAAAACGTTTTTAGAAAAACATTACCTCTTCTTTTGGTATCCATATTAGGTTAACACTAATACCTTTCTAAGATGGATTTATTCACAAACTAAGGTTTATATAATGAGTTAATTGAAGTTTATAAGTTAATTTTTTAGGGTTTGGATAAGCCAAACGACATGATAGGTGTGAATAAGTGAGGGGAGTGAGTTTCCTTTTATGATGGAGGTGTACAATTCTTGTAAATACCAAAAAGTAAACACTATTGGAAAGTTTCCCTTACCTCATGTTCCTCTGATAATGAAACATGTTTTATCATGGAGGTTATATTATCGAGATATGTTCATCCAAATGGTTTTTTACAAGTTTTGTGTCATTTTCAAACCTTATCTTTTAATATTAACCACTAAGTAAACTCATTTTTATCTTAATTATTGTGATTAACATTAACTATTTTTTATAATACAATTGGTAAAAATTTTATTTTATTTTATTAGGCATTGAAAATTATTCTGATTCTAAATATTAAATCCATTCTTCTATATTCAACTCAAATAGGTGGTAGAATTTATTTTAAAATTTATCCCGTAGAAGTTATGACAGGCGGGTTTTTAAAGTGAAAATATTCAAAAGTTTACTGAGTTTATATAAGTAAATTCAATATAAAATCATTCCAATGAACTAAATTGTATGATTATATGTATAATTTATCTAATGTTACTTTAAAAACATTTAAATTATAATTTTATATTTAAATTTATTTAGATGAAAATTCATTTTTTAGTTAAAATTTAGTATTTTTCACTATTCATCAAAAAATGAAACTTCTCATAAAAATATCAAAAAATAACACTAAAATAATTTTTAAATTCCTATTTTAAATACAAATTTTATTTTTTCAAATAAAATTTATTACAGTTTCAAAATTTATTTTTAAAACAAGTATGTCATTAAAAGGCGGCAAAACTATCTTTAGAAAAATACAACTTTTTTATTTATAAAATTAGATTTGTTCTTATCTTATTCCAATAAAATATATTGTACGAATATAAAAATATTTTATTAAATATATAATATATAAATTTCCTTAATATTATTCAATAATAGTAATTGATTTAATTTTTTAATATATAATGTCTTTTGGTGCATAAAAATAGTTTTTTAAAGAAATATTTCCTTTATATTCAATTAGTTTTTATAGTCATTTGTGATTAATTAGTAATCAATGAATTCAATCATATATTTCCATAATTTATTCAATCCTATTTATAACTTTCAATTTAAAGGGTATGAGATAATTTTCATTTTAAATAATAATATTAATAGTATTCGATAAAACTTGTTCTTGCCTGTAACGCAAGCTATCAAAGAAACTCGTTGTTACATGAAACACAAGATAAATCAGTATTTCATGCATTTAAATCTATAGAATATATTTAATTTATTTAAAATAGTAAATATATCATAATTTCTCGAGAGGTTATATTCCTTTATACACTAAGTGTTGCGTGTCATGCACGCTATCAAATAAAATGTTATTCTTTTCGAGTTTTCAGGGTGATACATTATCCCCACCTTAAATAAATTGTATCCTCATAATTTAAACATGATCTAAATAATAAAGGGTTTTACATTTTAAAATTTTTTTGTTGAAAAACCCACATCGTAAAAGGGTTAATAAAATATTCTCTTAATAATAGAGAATGGGAAGTACAAATGTCACATATAACTAAGTTTATAAGTTAGAGAAAATTAGTTTCAAGTGAAGATATATACATAGAGGAAAAGTGTAAATAATTATAGGGAGTGATTTATTTCCTTGATCAAAAATAATTGAATGATCAATGTAATATTGAAGGACTCAAATCTATAAACCTATGATGATCTAAATGACCTTTTGATTCATCATATATGAATATAATATGATAACATTTTTGTTTCAAGATCATTTTTCTAATATTGAGTAATTATTTTACTACCTATGAATATAAGGAAATATAATTAAATGGTATATTTTTATTTCATAAACACAATTTCTTCCTTTGGTTGTGGTTCAATCAATTTCCCATTTATCCCTTTACTCCAAGAAATGAATACCCAGAAATGAATTTTTTTATGCCTAGATCACTAAAATTTACTTTTAATAGATCGTAAGATCCATAAAATAGTGAAAAGTATTTTTATCTATCTCTAGCTATTTTCTATAACCAATATGGTTAATAAATTAATCTCTAAACCTCAAATGTAATGCAACTGGTTCATCATTAGAATTTATTCATTAAATTGTTTAACTAAAAACAATTACATATTAATCAAGACATTACATAGGTTAGTGGTTGGCGTTAAACCCTTATCATCCTTTGGTTGTGGGTTCAATCCCTATTACCTCACCAAATATGTTGGGTTTTCACCCGATATATAGGTTTTCTTTTTTCTAAATCATATTAATATGATTCTAAAAAGAAATATGATGGACATCATTGAAATTTAATCATTAAATAACCTTTTTTATAAGGTTTTCAACACAATTTATTTTTTATTTTTAAGAAAAATATAATAATTATATTTGACTATTATTACAAATTAATTTATGATCATATTAACCCTAAAGGATATCAATACCTTCAAACATGTGTTTATAAAATGTAAAGGCATTATTCCTCAAATAATGTTTCTACTAAAACATATTCTTTCAATGAATATATCCAAAATTTCATTAGTATTGGTCGATCCCTAAGAATAGTTTTTTTATGAATTTGAACAAATGATGAATTTTAAAATCACGAAACATGATGGTATCCATAACTCTTATGTTGATAAATACACAATTTCTTCTAAAACTTAATAGATTCTATAGATGTTTTGTGATTCGTGTAACCAAAAAAATTTCATCAATTTATTTCTTGAATAAAAATACATAAGTACTTTATCCATTTTATTTACACTTAAGTACTTCCATAGTCTAGGGTTTACCCTTTAGAAGAGATAATTAACTTGGGTAATTCCCAGGCTCCCCGCATTTAAGGCAATGAACTATAATTGGATCCTTAGGATTATATTTATTTCCCTTCACCGTACTCTTAATTTTTTCTCAAAAATCCATTACTTTATGCCCTTATTTTCCACACATAAAGAATTTATTCATTCCATTGAGACGCTTTCCTAGGTGTGTCCTTCCACATTCCTTGCATGATGGAAATCGAGCCTTTTTTTCTCCATGGTATCCACCACTCGAGTACTTAGAAAACTCCATCTTTCTCTTCTTTAGTGAGCCTAGAAGTTAGTAAAGGTATATTTTTTTAATCATATTTTGGGAAAACTTATTAGGCATAAACATGATATCTTTCACTCTTATCAATATCCCATTTGGTTGATCATTGAAACCACCTTGTCCTTTAAGTTCAATGTTAACATGATTTATTCGATTTCCAACCATTGACTAAAAAAATCATAGTATGAGAAATGACTATCATTGTGGGAAGACCATATAATCATTTATAGGGTGTCCAAATATTGATGTATTATTTTATATCTAAGACACCTTAGGTTTAACATAGGTTATTTTTTTCATTATCTATTCAGATTCATCATAATGGTTTGTAAAGAATATGTGAATTATTCTAATAATATCCCCTAGGAGTGAAAAACTATGTACGTTGTAAGGATCATTTTTGTGCACCAAGTTACACTCGAGTCAAGCCCGACACGCCGTTTTCGAAGTTATTACCCCTAGGTACATCTGTTCCAGAACCACATACACTTATAGAATCCATATAAAGATGTATTATAATGAAAAACCACATAATATCTATCTTACCAAAATTTTAGTATGTTCTTCTATACTTATTCTCATGTTATATCATAGGGTTATGTTTCTTAATTTATGTTTTCCAAAATCTAGTTCCTAAGGTTTCTACTAAACTTGCTTCGATACCAACTATAAAAAATCTAACCCCAAAATCCCAAATCTGATGCCTACTACCATTATATTATCATAGATAGAAAATTCAAATTCCAAAGGACTAATCATTTTAGTACTCTTAGTAAACTGGATATATATATGAGTCTTACATTATATTTGGAATCCAAAAATTACAATATATATATTTTTTTGAAAGTAAATTTATTTCATCTAGTTAATCACTTCATATTAGTCATAATAAACTTCATGGATTCCT
Organism: Viscum album; assembly: GCA_963277665.1. Lineage (NCBI taxonomy): Eukaryota > Viridiplantae > Streptophyta > Magnoliopsida > Santalales > Viscaceae > Viscum > Viscum album. Next base: position 486,033,679 of record OY728155.1, read on the forward strand.
GATTAAAGGAAACAAAATAAGGGTGAGCTCAAATTCTTAGTAAGGGTTAAGTACAAAAGAAGCAATAATGAATCAATGAAAATAATCAATATGGAAAGGTAAATAACTGAACACACATGACATTTAAATAACTAGATAATGTATAATTAATATAGAAAGGTAAATAACTAAAAAACATGCCATTTAAATAGCCATATTAGGTATAATCAATATATAAAGTTAAATAATATAAAACACATGCCATGTAAATAATTTTATAAGGTATAATCAATATAGAAAGGTAAATAAGTGAAAACAAATGACATTTAAGTAACTATATAAGGCATAATCAATATGGAAAGGTAAATAACTAAACACACATTTCATTTAATCAATAAGATGAGAATGAAACACATCTATAGATTTTATTATAGTGAAAATATCATGTATAATAATAACTAAATTATTAATGTAGATGATGATTAATTATTGGATGCCATGTTACCCAAGTACACAAAACCTTTATCATCAATACCTTTCACAACATGGTTTAAAAATGATGGGTAAAAACCCATTTACCCAATGCTAGCCAATTGATTCATCCCATAATACTATCGATGTATCTAGGGTCTTACTTTAAATGATCCACAACATTTTTCATATCAGTCCAAATCATTCCTCATATATCGAATAATCAATTTAATTTATAAATAACGTGCCTTATCAAATATCTGTATTGAGTGAAGAATGTGGATTTATTAATATTTTCCCATATAATAAAATAATACTCAATGTAATCACTTTATGTATAAATGTATATAGTTTAGGAAATAATCATATCCGTGATAAATAATGTGGATATTCAGGGAAAATTTAATGTTCTATAGTCACTAGAAAGTGAATAAGTTGAGGGGAAATTAATGGCTATGAAAATGATTCAAGGAAGTGAATTTCAATACTATCATTTTTCAAAATAATCATAATTCATCTAAAGGAAGAATAAGGATTTAATCAATATGAAGTATACCCATTAGATTAATAATAAGGGCTATTTTTTATGAAATAAAAACATATTTAAAAGCATTTTTTTAGGAAAATAACCTTTTTAGTTTTAAAAATATTTTGAAAACACTTTTCTTTGAAAATAAATTTTAAAAATATTTTATTTAAATTTATCTTTGTAAACTTATAAAATAATTTTCAAAAAAATAATAGTGGTTAATTTTGTACATTTCGTACAAGGTTAAAAGAACATTATTTTTACATTGTAAAAAAGGTTAGAAAACTTCTTTGTTTATAAAGAGATAAGAAAATTCATTTGAAAATAAAATTTAAAAATAAAAAATGGGTAAAATTTTCTTTTAATAAATAATTTTTAAAAGTTTAAATAAAACAATTTTAGAAAACATGTTTTTGTAAGAAAATGGATTTTCGACCAAAGAGAGGAATGAATAGGATTTTATTAAAACATTTTCTCAAAAAATTTAAGTACCAAAGAGTGAAAAATGGTACTATCACTTGAAAAATATCGTGAATAATAAGAGTAGAATAAAATGAAATGGTTTATTAAAAAATTATCAAATATTTTCCTTTAACGTAATTTCAAGAATAAACAATTTTGATTAGAATGAGATTGTGAAATAAACCCTTAAAATGATCATAACATTGAATTGAGAATTAGTCAATGAATTGATTATGTTTATCAACTAAAAATTAAAAAAATAATTAATTAATATATATTATAAATTAATTATAAACATAATAATATAATATTAATGACAATGAGGATATAATACAACTCAATGAAATGGAATTGAGATATGAAATTATTTACCACTTGGTAACTTTTGATTCAATTCCCCTTAGATGAAATAATTAAAATTGAAACTTAAAATACATTGAATAATAAATTATTCATGATATTACATATCAAATTATAAGTATATGAACCACATAAAATAAACTAGATGCATAATAATACAATATGCCTCAATGAAATGAAATTGAGATGAAATCTCTTGCTTTTCCCTTCCTTTTGGTAAAACACACTTTGAACTCTTATATAATGGTTTTAAAAAATTTATTAACTTATTATAGAACCATATTAATATTTATTATATCATATATTATCATTTTATGACATATTATTACCCATTCGTTAATAATGTTCCATTATTTTCATCGTTTTGGGTAATAACCACTTTATTTTTTGAGTATGTTTTGACTTGTTATTTTTTTCCTCTTAAATTGACAATGATTTCATCACATAAAAAATATAAAACATTATTTAAATATAATATATATTAATTATATTTTTTGTTATAGTAATCTATAAAATTTAGTGATAGGAAATGGAATACACCATTCATGGGGACAGTAGACCTTATGTGCGCATGAACGTTGCTTCCATTTTCTTATTGTGTTAAAAGAAATAAAAGTAAATGATATATTTTTATATTATAATTACATTATCATATTTATATCATATATATCACACATTTTTATTAAACTCATCTTTAATACATTTCATGTAAAGTGTGAACGAATCACATCACTTCGCGGGGTGGTAGTCCACCGTACACACGAACAACGTTATCGTATTCTCATAAAATGGAAAGTGTAAAGGTATGTGTTATATAATAATTATAGAAACATAAATATATCATATATATCATATATATCATATAAAACAATATTTCAATCGTTATTCCCAACCTTGATAGGTGGTAATGGAAAAATGAACTACATCGGTTCGCGAGGTGGTAGTATGTCGTACACACGAATAATGATTTTGTAACCCATTTGAAGGAAGTGTGTGAAGTTTTTGTTCATAAAATTAACATAAAACTATAAATTATATTTAATACAATTATTTTATTATATAAACTTGATATGAAAATAATTTAATTAGGTGGATAAGGTAATGAAATAAAAAACTCTTTTAGAAAAACATTACCTCTTCTTCATGTATCCTTCTTAGTTTTGCACTAATTCCTTCTTAAAATGGATTTCTATAAAAAATAATGATTTAAGGATTAGGGTATGGGATTTTTTAATTTAATTGGGAATGTTTTGAATGGTATAAATGTCTTGATAAGTGTGAATAAGTGAGGTGAGTGGGTTTCCTTTTATAGTGGAGGAGTGACATTCTTGTAAATACTAAAAAGTAAACACTATTAGGAAGAATCCCTTACCTCATGTGCCTCCAATAATAAAATATTTTAGATAAAATAGGCTATATGATCTAAATATTTCTATACAATGTGTTTTTAATAAGTTTTGAGTCATTTACACACCTTATCTTTTACGGTTAACCACTAAGTAAACTCATTTTTACCTTGATTGTTGTGATTAACTTTAACTATTCTCGCTAATCCATTTGGTAAAAAATTAAGTTGAACTTATTAGAAATTAAATATTATTATGATTCCAAATATTTAATCCATTTATTCTAATTCATCCCACACAAGTGGAATAATTTATTTTAAAATTTATTCCGTAGACGTGGCGACAAGGCGAGTTTTTAAAGTGAAAATATTCAAAAGTTTACTAAGTTTTTATATATAAATTCAATATAAAAGTTATTAAAATGGCCTAAATTAGATTAATATATGTATATTTGATATAATTTTACTTTAAAACCAATTTAAAATATAATTTAACATTATAAATTATTTAGATGAAAAGTCCGTTTTCAATTAAAATTCATTATTTTTCACTATTCATAAAAAAAATGAAACTTCTCAGAAAAATACAAAAAATTAAACCTAATATAATATTTAAATTAATATTTCAAGGATGAAGTTTATTTTTTCAAATAAAATTTATAAAATTATTGCAATTTAGTTTTAAAACAAGTGTTTCATTAAAAGGCGACAAAACTGTCTTTAGAAAAATACAGTTTTTTTATGCGTAAAATTGGACTTGTTCTTATATTATTCCAATAAAATATATTGTATGATTATAAAAAAATTGATTGAATATATAATATATTAATTTTATTAATTTCATTCACTAATATAAATTAATTTAATTTATTAGGATAAAACACCTTTGGGCATATAAAATAGTTTTTTAATAAAAACATTTCCTTTATATTAGATTGGTTTTTATATTCATTTATAATTAATTGGTAACCATTTAATTCAACCATATATTTTAATAAGTTAATAAATCCTATTTTTAAGCTCAAATTTATTTTCTATGAGATAATTTTCATTTTAAATAATAATATTAATAATATTTGGTAAAACATGGTCTTGTGTGTAACACAAATTATCGAAGAAACTCATTATTTCATGTGATGAAAACTAACTTAGTATTGTGTGAATTTAAAGCTATATAATATATTTAATTTATTTAAAATAGTGAATATATCATAAAGTCTCTAGAGGTTATATTTTTTTCTATACTTGGTGTTGCGTTTCATACACGCTATCAAATAAAATGTTATTCTTTTAGAATTTCTAGTGTGTTGAATTATCTTCCAAATTTCTGATAGTAAATGGGTTAGTATAATTCAATTTATTCCTAATAAGTGTGGTAAAACTATTTTCACAAATGAACACAAAGAATTGGTCATAACTCGAGTGGAAAAAAATGGCATGTGTGCATCGATTATCAAAAATTGAATGCTGAAACACAAAAGATCACTACCCACTTCCATTCCTTGATCAAATGCTAGAAATATTAGCCAAAATTCCACATCATTACTTTATTGATGGATACACAGGATACTTACAAAACCCAATCACACCTCAGGACCAAGAAAATACTACATTCACTTACCCCTTTGGAACATATGCATATAGGTGAATGCCTTTTGGCCTTTTCAATGCTCCTGCAACCTTCTAGATGTGTATGATGAGTATCTTTTATGAATTCATTGAGTATTACATGGAGGTATTCATGGATGAATTTAGCATTTATGACGTGTTATTTGAATCCTAACTACATTCACTCTTTATATCCCTACAAAAGTGTGTAAAATTTTACCTTGGGATAAAATTTGAAAAATGTTACTTCATGGTTACTAATGGGATTAATCTACGACACATAATTGCTAAATATGGTATTCAAGTTGATCCTACCAAAGTTGAGGTGATTCAATCACTTCCTGATCCCACATCATTTTTAGACATCTGATTATTCCCTATTCATGAGGGTTTCTATCGGATATTCATCAATAACTTTAGTGGGATTTCCCTCCCACTCACTCATCTACTCCAGAATAATGTTACATTCCATTTAGATTTATCTTGCAAGAGATCCTTCATTTACATCAAATATATTCTTACATATGCCTCCATAATTCAACCCCCCGTATTGTTCCATACCTTTTTAATTGATGTGTTATTCTTCTAATTGTGCCATTGGGGTCATACTTGGTCAAAAAAGAGAAATAATTCCTCATGTCATCTATTATGACTCAAAAAACTAGATAAAACTCAATCCCATTACACTTTCACTAAAAAGGAACTCTTAGTTGTGGTATTTCTTTGAATATATTCCATACTTATCTCTTAGGTTCCAAAACCATCATCTTTACAAACCATTCAGCTTTAAAGTTCTTACATAAGAAAATTGATTCCAACCCAAGGCTAATAATATGGAACCTAATGCTCTAAGAGTTTGACCTTGGAATCAAAGATAGACCTATAAAAGAAAACCCTATGGTTAATCACTTAAGTATAATTTCAAATTATTCTAATTATGAAGTCATTGATCCTAAATTTCCCACTGAATACCTCTCATCTCTCACTCTAAAGTCACCATGGTATATCCCAATTGTAAATTATTTAGTTTTTAGCGTTTTCCTGAATTTTTTTCAAAATAAAATAATTAAGATGAAAATTGATTCAAAATAATATTTTTGGGATAATAAAAAACTTTGGAAAACATAGGTTGATATGGTGATTAGGATATGTTTTGATGAAGATGAACATTCCTCCATCTTGTAATTCTTCCACTCAATTCCCAAAGGTGGACACTTTGGACCACAAAGGACCAACAGAAAGGTCCTTGACTCTAGATTATTCTAGGATTTAATCTTAAAGGACTCACATGAGATCTTTCAATCATGTCTCACTTTCAAAAAAAATTCACAATTTCCAAAATAATTGAAATACCCTAAAATCCATTAATCCTTAGTGAGATATTCTATGTTTAGAGAATTGATTTCATGGAATTTTTTCCTCATTCCAATGGGTTCTCCTATATCCTTCTTGTAATCAATAGTGTTTCTATGTGGTTCAAGGCCAAACCCACTAGAAAATATGATGCACATAATGTTAGTGAGTTCCTAAAAGCCCATATATTTCATAAATTTAAAACTATGTGTGCCTTAGTAACTGAATTAAGAACCCATTTCTATAATCAAACCATGGAATCTCTTCTAAAAAAGAATGGGTTTGTACATAAAACATCAATTTTATATCACACCCAAAGAAATAATATGGCTAAAATTTCCAATATAGAAGTAAAAAATAGTTCTTGAGAAAATACTAATCTAAAAGACTTAGTGAAGAACTTTAGTCTTATCAAACTACCTATAAAACACCCATTGGGATGTCTCCTTTGAGGCTCGTTTTTGGTAAACTATTTCATTTACCGATTGAAATCCAACATAAGTTGTTTTGGGGTTGTGAAAACTTGTAACTTTAATTGTGAAAAATATAGTGAATAGATATTGTTGCATTTGACTAAAATAGAGTATATTATCCTTAATTCTTATGATAATTCCAATATCTACAAACAAAATCTAAGGAAATCCATGAAAAACACATCCTGAAAAAGGTATTTTAGGAATTTGAAAAGGTAATGCTTATAAATTCTCAATTTCAACCTCACCCAAGTAAACTTAAATGTATTTGGGAAGTTCCTTTTATTATTACTAATGTTTACCCATTTGGTGACGTGAAAGTCCAAGACATTTATTTCAAAAGGGAATTTATGGTTAATATAAATTAGTTAAATCATAACCATGAGAGGACACATACCCTAAGAATCACAATTACTTATACAAGATCCCCAACTACTACAATTGACCCACTATTGAATGGAGATGATGGCCCACCAAATCCAAACAAGAGGAACCTATTTTCCCTTAACTCCCTCTCCCTCTCTTTTTCCTCCTCCTCCTCTCCCCATTTCCCCTTCTATAACTCTTTCCATATCTTTATTCTTCTTCCTCTTTCATTGTCACCTTCTATATTATTTACTTACCACTTTATTCATCTAGTTTCTTTTCCTTATTTTTTATGGGAGTGTTTAATAAAAAACAAAAAAAAAATAAATAAAAAGAGTCACAGTTAGTCACCATTAAATTTAAAAAATATTTATAACCATTTTTTGGGGTCCAAAGACTCATTTTCATTTCAAACATCATGTATTTTTCATCATAAACTTGGATAAAAATTTTTTCAATACCAAAAAGTTTTGAATACCCAATTTCTAATTATAAAATTATTTTTCCCCTACCATGAGAAAAAGTATCATATTTCATGCTAAGGTCACCTACAACCATTTTTTCATTTTGTGTTTTTTTCACCCTTGATTGTGAATCTTGAGTTTGTGGATTTTCAAGATGAATTTTCTCCTCTAGTGTGAATTAATATGATAGAGGCATTTTATGAACCACATGAAAATCAAAATATCAAAATAGCCTCACATTAACCTTATATTGATTCTCATTTTAAAATCCCTTTAAATTATATGAAAACCCCTTTTATAGCAACATTAAAATTTCAAAACCTTTTCCCGCCCAACATCTACATGTATTTTCATTGTGTAATTTATTTAAATTTATGTTTGGGGGAATGGATTTCATTTTGGGTACAATTTCCTTGATTTTAAATGTGTCATCATATGTTTGAGGGAAAGCATCTATTTAATTTCGGGGGATACATTTTCATTCCGTGAGGTTTAGAAATTTATATATATTTTTTTCCATTTTTACAAAATTTATTTAGAATTGTTCAAAAAATTGAAAAAAAAAGTGAAAAAAGAAACAAAAAAATTGAAAAAATGGGTTGTGTCTTGGGATGGTAAAAAAAAACTCTTCCTTATCCTTTTATATTCTTATAAATTTTACAATTAATTTCATGTGGATATCAAAAAAAGGTTAAGAGATGAATGTGAGATTTTTTCCAAGTGCAACTTCTGAAAAAAAAACAAAAAAAAAACAAAGAACACTGGTATTATATTTTCTTGTATCATTGGGAGAAGTTTTTTGTTTTTTACATATTTCATATTTTCATCCCCTTTAAAATTTCTTTTTATCCCTTTTCTTTATTGAAACATTCATACCCTTTTAAATATGTGTTTCCATTTCTTTCCATGTCTCATTTCAAAAATCATGCATTGCTTTTTCTATGTTTGTGTTTTACCCCTATTTTCCTTTCTTTTGGACATTATATTCCTATCATACCATAGACACTGAAAAACCAATAAAAAGGACCTCATTATTCTTGTGAAATTTAGAATAGGTAATGGAAGCTAAGATGTCTTATAAACTCTATGATTTTTACTTTTGGTTTGTGAATTAGTGAACTTCTTTGAATAAATTTACATCATCTTAAGATGAGTAATTTTTCAGTGCCCAAATTTTCCAATTAAAATTTTGAACATAAAAAATGAATTATATTGAAACATGATTTTAGTGAAAAGTTGTTATGTAATTCTTTATGAATGAGTAAACTGGTCTTATCCTCCCCTGATTAGTGAAAACAAAATTTTAATATCTGTTGGTGATTGAAAATGATTTTGTTGTGTGTTTTTGTTTTGTGTGCCTGAGGAAAAGTGCTATATTAAGTGTGGGGAAGTTTGTATTAAATATTCATTAATGATTTTACATTACTCCCTTCACTGATTTATTACTGAAAAATGATTAATGTTCAGTTAATGTTTATATTTTGATCATAAACACATAAGTAGACAATTGTTCGAATTTATTTAATTACATTACATTTTAATGTTTTGATCATATATTTCAATATACTAATCAAAACGATGTGATTATTGTTTTTTAGTTCCCATGATTTAAATTCCAACAAATAATTCAATAGTAGAATTGGATAATTCTTCCATTTAAAGGTACATTTGGGTCACACAAGAAGGCCCAATGAATATTTCAAGGAAACTGAACCAGCTATGATGTTATATTTTCTGATCTCAATCTAGAAATATAAATTTTTTGATACTCCAATAGTAGTCCAAGAAATCCCATTACAATTTGGATAAAATTTCAAGGCTAAAATCAACCAATAGGGGGCTCAATTGATGCATGAAATCTCATCCCACATTTCTGTATGGGATTTGAAAACATCCCACCATTCTTTACTTTTCTCCCAATATAAAAGTTCAATTGATCTATAATTTTGTGAAGATAAATTCAAGATATAGGATCCCAACATTTCAAAACAAATATTTTGTATTTTATAGAATCTTCTTATCCTAAAACTCATTCACATTATGGCCTTTGAAAATTTCTAGATAAAACTAGATAACAACACTTGGTTTAGAAAAAAAGTCATAAATTTGGATCCAAAAGTCCAATGTATACCAAATTTGGAAGTTAAAATTTCCACATCCATATTTAAAACTTTTGAGAAGAATATATCTAGATATTAAATTTTCTAAATTGTCAAATTTTTATACAACTTGAGGGGAAGTTTTGGAATGAAAACAATCCACCACCTTGGGATATAAATACACTCTCCTCTTATCCTTATAAGAGGATGGAATTTCAAAAATTAATAAGGATAATTATAATGAAAATATCATTTCCAAAGACCTAGGAGTACATTATATACTATTTTTTCAATAAGATAACTTTCTCCTTCACTATCCATTCCTTGTTCATTTTCACTTGTTTTCAATTGTAATCAAGTAAGTTTGTTTTCATTTCTATTAAATATTAATGCATGATTATTCATAATCATCTATAATTATCATCCACCTTCTGTTATGTAATTTTAATTTCCTTAAAATAGTTTCAATCAAGTTTAAAACCCTTACCTATTTATCTTTCCAATTTAGTCTAAATTTCATGTTTAACTCCCTTCACCGTTCGCATGTATGTGTTCAGTGCACAACTATTTTCATGTCTCATTAATTTTCTTCTCTTTTAAACTCATCACCCTAAACATAATAAAACAAATTAATAACTCTCTCAATGGATGATTAAATCAACCATTGGGGCGAGTCATAATTTTGGAATGTTAAGTGATTGAGATATTTTTCTCGTTAAATATTCTTTAGGTTAACATCGTGCATGTTAAACTTAAAATATCATGGATTAATGCCATGTTTTATTCAATGTGTGCCCGAATGGCTCGAATACCTTCATTTTTATTGATTTTTGATAATCCCCCTTTAATGGGATGAGGGGGAACCCTTACAAGGCCCGTAGGCTCAGAGATTACATGGACCGTAGGCTTAGGAGATTACATAACCCGAAGGTCTTAGGGAATTCAACCAGACTATATACAAGGAACGACCCCTCCCCAACATCTGCATCATGATAGTAGCTCTCTACCTTTGTATGGACATCTGGCTTGGCTTCCTGTGTAAGCACAGGCTGGTCCTGATGGCATAGCCATACCCTCTCATTCTGACAAATCCATTTGGATCTGCTCTAGTTAGTGCACTTTCTCTAAATCCTCTTCTGGGGATGCTCCTTTTTTGTAATCTGTCTGGGGCAACTGCATGTGGCCCGAAGGCCTTGACACTTGGGAATTCCCATCAAAATCATATTGTGAAGTATGCATTAATTTAATACAATATATCAAAAAACTCAATGATATCATAAACATACATCCCCAAAAATAAACTTTCTGCAATATTTATAATCAATTTAAACCCAAATTCATCAATCAATCAATTTAACTAAGATCTTCAAACAACCCCCCCCCCAAAAAAAAGAAAAAAAATAATTGAGTCCAAAAATATTATCATCGCTAAGGATTCGACCCGAGTGTCGCTATACACATTATAGTAGAGCACTGGACCTTTGAAAGGCTGATAGGTGAAAATCAACCATACTCTAGTATTTCTATCTTTTTTTATTATTATAGTAGAATGGATTGTATTATGTTTATGAAAAGTGAAAGGTAATTGAAGGATTGTATAGAGAGGTATGGTAATATAGTAGAGAATTAAGCTAGAGACCCCCATCAAGATATTGTGATCTAAAAATGAAACATATTACAAGTCTATTGAGTTTGAAAATTAACTTTAAAAATATGAAATCAAACATGAAGTATTGTCATCACAAACTCCACAATAGAATGTAGTTTTTCAATTATTAAATCCTTTGATGAAAAATATGGATAAAACCATACTCATCAAGAGTGGTGTTTGTCACCAATATTAGAAAGTGGTTCCACAAGTTGTGATGTATTATTAAAACTGTGCAATTATTATATTGGGAGAATAGAGGATGCCATATGAAATGTGGTATGGAAGTAAGACCACTTTAAAACACTTTAGAGTATGTAGGTCAGAGAGAGTAACTCAATAGGGTGTGAATTGAGTTCCCAATAAAAATTTCTGTAAATAAACTAGCTAATTAATCAAAATAGCAGATTGATATAATATCTATCCTTTTAAAAGATTTATTAAAGAGTGATTAGGTCTCAATTAAAATATGGTTTGGAAATACCTTAACTTTTGAGATCAATTTACTTAGATATAAATATATATAAACACTATTTAATATTAATTATCAAATTAATTGCTTTATTGGTTTTAATGAAATGTTATCTTTAATAAGATATAAAAACAAAATAAACATTACATTGAAACAACAGAATAAACTTGAGGTTCAATCTCAATGTGAGACCTAATCCCCTCCACTTGGAAATCACCTATTTCTAAGTAGATTATAAATATAATCAAAAAAATACACAACTAGGATTAGGTATACAGTCAACAGCAATAAGTTTTTTAGGCTAAAAAACCTCTTCCACAGTTATAAGTGGGATGAAAGAAAAGCATAGGTCACACAAGGACCTCTTCCACAAACATAGTGGGAAATAAATAGAGGAATAAGAGAATAAAATTTATTCTCTTAGAATATGAATGATATCGTGTGTGTTAACATGAAAACAACACACTACTCAAAAAGTAAAACAGATAGAACAAATAGAAATATCTTAGTCTGATGTGTTCTATATGTTTATAATCCTCATATTAGTAATGGTGAGGAGTCTGTTCTTTGTTCTGTAAAATTGAAGCAGAACTGGAGATCGTAGAAATGTATAGGAATGCTTCAGATAATCTATGTTTTTTGTCTCAAACAATCTCGATAATGGGTTCAGTACTTCTATGCCATTGATCTTCATAGATTGTGAATCAGCAAGTTAAGGGAATTCGCAAATTCAATCACACAATTTTCTTGGTCGATAGTAAATGTTGGATCTATATATCTCTTCATTTTGAGAGAGAGATCCTTCGTGAATATATAGCAGTTCTTGTGGAAGGAGATCCACATTCCTTAGATCGTTTTTTACTAAATCTTAAAGTCTTGGTTAAACCATTTAGGAATATATTTTGTAATTTCAACCATTCATGCTTAAGATCTTGGATAACAATAGTAACAAGAGTACTGGTGGTGACTCAGTATCTGGAGGTGAATCCGCTGACAGTAAATCCTTTAACGGTAGTGGTGACTCACTTCTAACGATGGATCATCCTAGTCGTAATGGTGACTTGATTCTGGAGTTATCTCATCTTGGTGATAATGGTGACTTGATTTTAGTGGTATCTTATCCTGGTGATAATGGTGACTTGAGTCTGGCAGTAGCTCGTCCCGGCGGTAACGGTGACTCACCACTAGCGGTAACGGTGACTTGTAGCCAATGGTGTCTTTCCATAAATCTTAAAAAAAAATATTATATAAGTAATATGTTCATATAAAATTATATTATAAAATAATTAAAACATTAGTAATAAATGAATCATGGTTTGTGATCATTAAAATAAGAGATTTCAAACACACTCCATCCAAGGAGGTACCAATATTCTCTCCATTTTTTACAATAAAAAAACATGGAATTTTATAAAACATATACTAAACAAGTAATTAAAAATTATTATAAATAGATATACTTATATCAAAATTCAAAATTCCCAATTATCTCCCCCTTTGAGATTATCAAAATAGTAATAAAAATTCAGAAAGGAAAAGAACATAAAGGAATTTCATTAACTTAGTGGAAAAAAGATATAAGATAAAGATTAAAGGATGAAAGTGCACGATCCCTATCAAATATATATCACCAAAAACATATTCACTCCTTAGAGGTTGGTGGATTATCATCTTTCTCCTTTCCTTTGTCTTTTTTCCTATCTATGACATTATCCTAAGAAGAGACTATCAAAGTATAAGTTGGGACAAAGGTTGTAAAAGATGGTAGAGTGGTAGGAGGGGGAAGTGGTTCTATGAAAAGAACTAGTCTAAGTTGTATGATAGCTTCAACTGGTGACAAAATTAGAGGCTAAAGTGGTGGAGGCATAAGACCGGTTGATTAAGATATTAGAGCAGGCATGTACCGAACTGTCCTTGTGGTTGTGGTTGTGGTTAAAAGAACCGAAGAAATATGAATGGCCTCTCAAGTAATGACGGTCATTTGATGTACATAGAGATAAGTTTTAAAAAGATTTATGAAGTCCATGATTATGGAACCTCCTCATTCCATGGAATTAAATAAATCTTCCTTTTCATCCATAAACCTCTAAAGAGCTAGTGTAATAAATTTTAACTGAATCACTTGTTCTTTAAAGTCTCTTGTTACTGGTGGGCTCTTCAAGTTCTCAAAAATAAACTTGAAATTATCTAACATATCATGCTTAGTGTAGATACTTAAAAAATAATATTGGATAGCCTCTTTGGTCACTTCATTATCTTGTTTGATATCACAAGAATACTCTTTTAAGAATTGAAGAATATGTTATCCATGAAGATGTATCTACTGAATCTGGTCTTTAGGAGTACTAAAATCACCCAAGTCATTTAATATTTCTTATATAAACAAATTTTTCAAAAGATCCATATCAAACTATACTGGATCAAGAGGAGGTGAAGATGATGTAGAGGAAATATAAGCCAAACTATCCAACTTCTAAGAAGTGGAACTCATAAAATCTAAAAAATAGGCTTGCAAACCCTCCACTGAAGATTACAAACTTGTTACCTCATATGTCAATCTTCTATTTTCAACTTCCATTTATTGAATATGAAAACGAAATTTGGGTTGAATATGATATATCAACAGATCAGCTAAATATCTAATATTGTATTCATTAAAGTGAGAAATAGGATATGCTTGATTTTTTAAGACTTGTGAAAAGTATGAGAACAATTTCTTTCTTAATATTTCCATATCTGAATGAACATATTTTTAGAAAGAATCTAAATCATCTTGATTTACAACATTAGGAGGTAAAATTGTTAAAGGAGTGGGAATATTTCCTTGTTCATGAGATACTGCATCCACAGCTAGTCTTTCTTTTTCCAAGAGAGTGAAAGGTTGTAACTCACTAGCTTTATCTATCTAATGCACTAGGGATCCTTCTCTTCTTAATTCAGAATCTTCATCTGGATCACTGTATATCAGACCAATTCCTACAAAACTGGGATATCTCTCCCATTCTTCAAAGTCCCTAACTGAAGATCTGATATAGGAAAAAATTGGAGTGTCTCTGGGATTGTGAGAGCCTTGACTAACTTCAATTCCTAAGGGAATAGGAGCTATGTCTTGCAGTTGCAAAGTGGGTGTCTGTGGAGTCTGATCCACTAACTGGGTAACTAGAAAGGTAGTCAACTCCCCCCTTAGTTATAGCTAGAATATTTATTGTCTGATTGGTTTCCAAGGTCTCCACTGATTCCAACTGAGCCAATACAGATAACTACTCATTAGGATTGGGAGTTTTCTCCCCCACACTTGATGCTTCCTTATCCTTTGAAAGAACTATTGGAATATCAAGCATCAGTGTATCCCTAGTCTTACTTTCTTTGATGAGACTAGATACAACTAGTGTATAGAGTTGATGTTGAACTAACTCTTGGGTAGGATGAATAGGATCAGAACCATTCTATTCATTCCCCTCATGAGCAGAACCGCCTTCTTTGTATTAATTAACTCTATGATTAGAGCCACTTCCATTATGTCCAACATCAGAATTCTCATCAAGATGTTCATTTGATTTATCCTTATCAACCCCACTATAAGATTCATCTAGTTCCTCAAGATCCATAATATCTTTATCTGCTCTTTTAGAAACAAAATCATTTCCTCCATTATTACTCTCCTCACTTGAGGTCTCAAAGGTAGATGATTTATACTGAGATTATTCAGAAAATTCGGTATATTATTCATTATCATTCTCAGATAATATTGTTTCTTGAAAAGGTAGATATCTTATATAAATGAAATTCTCATTGGATACTCTTTGTGGAGCTTTTATGATCTCTGGATCACTCCCTTATTCAACTGACTTAGCTTCTTATTCTTCTTCATTTCTTTCTGAAAAAACATATGGAATAGAATACTCAAAAATCTCATCAAGTTCAAGACTGGGATCCACCATATCCTTTAGTCTAGTTGGGTGATCAATAAGGTTAAAATCATTATATATATTTTCATTATTCCTAACCCAACATCCCTTTTAGGGATTACTACTAACTTTCACTCTTTTTTAGATAGATATGGATAGGAAAAAACCACCCATTTTATCCTCAGCTTCTTCTCCAGGTTTAACATAACCCTTGGCATCTAAAATGGTAGAGATCATTTTGGGATAAATGATGGTGTTTGATATGGATCTCTTCTTTCACGTCTCATGTATATGGACCATCAAAAATCTACAAAGATTTATTCTTTTCCCTTTCTTCATCATATACAAGAAGTACACATCTTGAAACTGTAATGTATTGAATTTCCCTTTTCTATGACATAAAACATGTTGTACAAAATTAAACAATAGATTACACTTTCCATAAAGCTCTACATCTATTGGTCTCCACTTAGTTTCATCTCTAGTTAATTCTAGGAGAGACTACTCTAACTTATCATTAGGTATACTCCCTTGGAAATCTTCATATACTCCTTTGTGAGGAATCTATATACATTTTTTCCATTCTCTGGAATATAAATAAATATCTTCTCCATCTATAATGCTATGAATTATATCTTCTTTCTTCCAAAAAATTAATTGGGCATTCTGATAAAATTTATAAACTATCCTCAGATAATACACTCAATGATTCGAGTTAAACCAGTTCATACACTTTTTTTATATTACCTTTAATACTAGCATATTGCTAGTTGGAAGCCATTGTGAATTAATCACTTTTTCTGCTTTAACTACATGGTCCTTCAAATGCGGGTTTACTAAAATGATTGTCAAAATACTCATGGATACATGTCATCTCTTGGAAGGCCTCACCTCTTCTAGATTTTATTTGGTAACTCTCTTCATACGGTCCATTCGAACCGGTTTAGGGTTTTAGGAGCATGGAAGAGGGAATATTGGTTTGTGAGTAAGGTAAGGGATTTGGATTTCAAGGTTTAGAGGAAGTGAATTGATTTTGAGTAATCCTAATTTTTTTATCATTTAGGTATTCTAAAATAATAATAATAAAATTAAGATAATAAAAATTTAATCAGTACAGGAAAAAATCACAATAGTTATAAAAATAACGGTAACATAAAAGGAATGGTGACTCATCAATGGTGACTAATCAATGGTGACTCATCAACAGTGACTCATCAATAGTGAATCATCAATAGTGAATCATCAATGGTAACTCTTCAATGGTGACTCATCAACCAAATTTTATCATTCCTAATTCATGTTTGATGTAGTTTAATCTTTCAAAATTCAAAGGCTTCATGAATATATCATCTAGATGGTGTTCAGTTCCAATAAATTCTAAATTTATATCACCCTTTTGATAATGATCTCTCAAAAAGTGATTTCTTACATTAATATATTTTGTTCTAGAGTGAGATACTTGATTTTTGGAAATTTTTATTGCACTTGTGTTATTACAATTAATAAGTACATGTCTAAATTGTTATCCAATGTCGAGTAAAGTATGTTTCATCCACAATATTTGTTCACAAAAACTACTTGCAGCTATGTATTTAGATTTAGAAGTAGATGGTGCAATAGAATTTTTCTTCTTACTACACCATAATACTAGATATTTTCCTAAAAGATTAAATGTTCCTAATGTGCTTTTTCTATCTAACTTCCAACCACCAAAATCAGTGTCTGAATAACTAACTAAATCAAAATCATGTCCTCTTGAGTAGAAAAATCATAAATTGGTTGTATACTTGAGGTATTTAAAAATTCTTTTGATAGTTATTAAATGTGACTCTTTTGGATTTTCTTGAAAGCAAGCACACATACATACACTAAAAATAATATCAGACCGACTAGCAGTTAAGTAAAGAAGACTGTCAATCATACTTCTGTAACTATTTTGATATACTAATTTCCTAGTTTCATCAAGTTCTAGTTTATAGGTGGTACTCATGGGAGTATCAATTCTTTTTTTAATCTCTAGGACAAAATTTTTTAAAATATATTTAGTGTATTTACTTTTATTTAAAATAATTCCTTCTTTATTTTGAAAAATATAAAATCCAAGAAATAATTTTAGTTCACCCATTAAACTCATTTTAAATTCACTTTTCATTAATTTTGAAAAATCAGAACATAAGGAATATTTAGTAGATCCAAAAATAATATCATCCACATAAATTTGAACTATTAAAACATCTTTTTAAATTATTTTTATAAAGATAGTTGGATCATCTATTCCTTTTGAAGAACTTTTTGAAATAAGGAAAGAGGTAATTGTATCATACCAAGCTATCAGAGCCTATTTTAAACCATAAAAATCTTTTGTTAATTCAAAAACACGATTTGGAAAATGAGGGTTTTGAAATCCTGGTGGTTGTTCAAAAAAAATTCACTCAATTATAAATCCACTTAATAATTCACTTTTAACATCCATTTGATATAGTTTGAAGTCCAAATGTGATACATAGGAAAGTAGTATCCTAATGGATTCAAGTCTTACTATAGGTGCAAAATTTTCTTTATAATCAATACCTTCTTCTTGATTATAACCTTGTGCAACTAATCTAGATTTATTTCTTACTATAGTGCCAGATTTATCAACCTTGTTTCTAAACTCTCACTTAGTGTCAATAGTCAAGGTATATTTAGGTAGGTCAACAAGTTCCCAAACATTTTTTCTTTCAAACTGATTAAGTTCTTCTTGCATAGATATTACCCATAATTCATCATTGATGGAATCATTGATTTTCTTAGGTACAATCTGTGACAAGAAGGCTTGATATTCAATTTTATTTCTTAGGGAATCTCTAGTCTGTGTACCTATATCTAATTTTCCTATTACTTCATCTAAAGGGTGGTTTCTATGAGTCCTAATGGGTCTCTAAGAAGAGGGGTTGGTAGGCTTAAGGTTTTCTTCCTGTTCAAGTTTCGGTGGATCACTGGTTGTATTGTCTATTTGTTTAGCTAAACTTTCAATCGGTTTTGAATTGAGATTCAAATATAAAAGATCATATAAAGGTTTTATAAGATAGTCTTAGATTCATTGAGATAAGTTTCATAAAATTTTATGTGAACAGATTCTTTCATTATTCTGATCTTCTTGTTAAACACTCTATAGACCTTGCTGAAAGATGAATACCCAAGGAAAATTCCTTCATCACTCTTGGAATAAAATTTATCCAAATTTTCCTTTTTATTAATAATTAATACTTTGCAACCAAAAACTCTAAAGTAATTAAACTTTGGTTTTCTATTATTACATAACTCATAAGGTTTTTTTTAAGATAGGTTTTAATGAAAACTCTATTAATAATATAATAGGTTGTATTAACAACTTTAGCCCAAAAGTAGATAGGTAGGTCATACTAACTTAACATGGTTTGGGATATCTCTTTAAGAGTCCTATTTCTTATTTCTACCATGTCATTTTTTGTGGTGTCCTTGGAGAAGAAAATTTGTGATTATATCCATTTTGAGAATAGAATAACAAAAAGTCTTTATTTTCAAATTATCAACCATGATCACTCCTTAAGGTCTTAATCCTAAGTCCACTAAGGTTTTATATAGATTTGAAATACTTAATAAAGTAATAAAAATCTTCAATTTTGTGAGATAGAAAGAATACCCAAGTGTATATAGAGAATTCATCTACAAGGACATTGAAATAGTGTTTTCCATTTATACTAGAGACTCTAGAAGGTCTAAAGAGGTCAATATGAGTTAAATCTAGAGGTTGAGAGGTTGAAACTTCTTTCTTAGATGTAAAATAAATCTTATGAAGTTTACCTTTTTGGTAGGGATTATAAAATTTATCATTTGAGAATTCAAGATTTGGTAGGTCTCTAACTAACCCTTCCCTATTTATCTTTCTAAGTGAGTGAATATTGCAATGGGAGGGATCTATTTACCCCCTCACATCTCTTCTATGCTAATGATATTCTCCTCTTTGGATAGGCAACCAGGAAAACAATCTATTTCATCCATAGGATCCTTTCTCATTATGAAGAGTTCTTTGGCTAAGTTGTTAGTTGGAGAAATTCTTTTTTGGTTTTTGGTGATGGAATAATTACCTCCAAAAAGAATAGGGTGGTCAGAATTCTTGGAGTGAAAAGGGGAACTCTCCCCTTCACCTATCTTGGAGTGCCTCTTTTTTGGTGCAGGGTCAAAAGGTATTTTCTAGAAAAAATTATATCCAGAATTATAAATCATGTGGCAACCTAGAAGGGGAAGACCATGTCGCAAGCTAGAAGAATTTTCTTGGTTAATTTAGTTATAACATCAATGTTTATTTATGCCTTCTCTATTTAAAAATGTCTCAAATCCATCCTTAAGGAAGTTCAGGCCTTGATTAGAAACTTCTTGTGGATTGGATCAATCCATGAAAGAAATTTTGTAACTTTGGCATGGAAGGATTGTATAAAGACAATTGATATAGGAGGCATGGGTATCAAGGATCTAGGTCTTTTTAATGAGTCCATTCTCAGTAAGTTTACTTAGAATATGTTAACATCAAATGATAGCTCCTTAGAATTCCTCTCCAAAAGATTCACTTTTAAACTTTAGAGTGATTACTCATCATATATTTAATCTTCAATATGACCAGTCATTAAATCCTCTTATAAAGAGATCATGAAGTGCTCAAAATGGGTTATTTACAGGCAATATTCCTTGAATTTTTGGAACACACCATGGTTGAGTAAGATGATTAGTAAAGTCTTCACTGCTCATAGTCACATGAAGCATTTATCTATTCAGGAGGCTTTGCTGGATGAAAATGTGTAGGCCTATTTTCCTCCTTCTATAATGCTGAAATTACAGAGGTATGACTTTGTTGATTTTGACATGTTAAGGTGGACTCCTGACCATGTTATAATCTTCTATTCTAGGGGATTATATATAAAAAATTGTAATTAAGGCACTATTATCCCTTTATGTCTGAGAAATTTCAAGCAATGATTCATTACACTAGCCAACATGCTTCTCCTATGGAGAATCTGGAGATGCAAGCTGCCACTACAAAGGAAATTACAGTGGTCTAGATTTTAGCTTGCACCTTTATGATTCCTTTTCTTGTCCTCGGATGAAACAGTTGACCATGTCTTCACTACCTGCACACTCTCACCCCAACTATGGCTGCACATTCAGGCAGTTTTTTATGTTAAGCAGAGGACTAGCAGCCTTGAAGACATAATGCTAGATTTGTGCGATCTAGACTATTGCAAATAGATTCATGACATGATGTATATAGAATCCACTGCCCTAATTGCCTTTATATAGAGATCACGAAATTCTCTTACTTTTGATAATCAAAGTTTGTCACTGTATATTGGAATCACGGCTATCTATAGAGAGGTTCTTACTGACTCTAAGGTCCAAACAGGTACCATGGACAATTCTCTCTCTAACCTTATTATTATGAAAACTTTTGGTGTTTTCAAAAGGATCAAGAAAAATTTGGTTCTAAATTCTATTAGATGGATAGCTACAATTTTGGATTGGTTAAAAGT
Source organism: Viscum album (assembly GCA_963277665.1). NCBI lineage: Eukaryota > Viridiplantae > Streptophyta > Magnoliopsida > Santalales > Viscaceae > Viscum > Viscum album. The sequence goes on from OY728155.1 coordinate 486,054,762, forward strand.
TAATGTGGGTGATGCAGCATCGATTTCACCAGGTCCATTGGGTTGTGGTGGAGTCTTCTGTATGCATTGGGTCTTTGTGAAAGGATTCTTATATCATTATATTGGAATTGTTTATACTATTGAGGCAGAATTATGGGCAATTATTAAGGCCATAAAATATGAAATCCAACACAACTGGAGATGTATTTGGGTAGAATATGATTCCACCACTGTTGTGCATTTCTTAAAGACTTGATCCTGAGGTGTCCCATGGTGAGTGCTCCCATTTTGGATTGAATGTATTCGTCTAACAGAGAAAATTGAACTGGATATCACCCATGTATACAGAGAATCCAACCAGGTAGTGGATGCTCTATCCAAAAGGGTAATTCTTCAAACCATCTCGATATGGTCCATCATCACACCTAATTTTTGTTCTAGTTTAGTTAAATCTGACATGTGTGGTCTCTTTCATTATCATTTATGTAAAACCCTTTGTAATTCTACTTTGCCTTTATTTTAATTAAATTTTTTTAGGAACAGGCTTTACCCGACTCCTAAACATTGTTTTTAATTAGGATATTCTAGGAATATTGTATTTTAATCCATCTATATATAAAACTTTAGAAATTAATACTGAATTAGAATTACTATTTTGGACAAGGTTGATGATTTTCTCTTTTGCATTGTCACCAAAAGTGACATGTCCACCATCAACTTTAATCAAATTCTTAAAGTTTAAATACTCATTACTCATGTGTATGGAACATCCACTATCCAGATACCATATGATTTTTTTGGAGGTTTTCAAATAGGTTTCCTACAACATAAATTTTATACCAAAAATGATTTTGGTACCCAAATTCTCTTAGTTTCAAATATGTTAGTAAAAAGAGATTTTGGTATCCATATTTGTCTAATAGGTTTATTGTAAACAGATTGAAGACTTCTAAAGATAAAAACTTTGTTAGGTCCAGTTGAGTAGTTTTTTGCAGTATATGAACTTTCAACATTGTAACTTGATGTAAATATAGTTTTTGTAATTTTTCTTTGTCCTGGTTGGTAACCTATTCTAGTTGTATACTTGAGAGCAACTTGTTTTCCCAATATTTGAGTTAATGTTTTCTTACCATTGGTAAAAAAATTATGTCTTTATTTAATTGTTCATTTAACAATTTTAATTCATTGTTTTCTTACAACAATTGAACATTTTTATCTCTTTTAATAGTAAGATTATTTTTAACATTTACTGTTAAAGCATGCTATTTTTTGAGAGACTTATATTTATCTTTTTGTTCATGAAAAGTGTCTTCCAGCATGTTATTGTAATCATATAGATCTTTTCTATTTATTTTTTCCTCATTATTATTACTTTCTTCATTTTTAGACATGTATGAAGCATCAGTAGGGGACACAAGAAGATCATTTCGTACCTCTGATGTGCTTGTTGTAAAGCACATGTTGGCTCTATCAGACCTATCTTCTTGACTAGTGTTTAAGTCACTTGCACTATATTAAGAGGAACTCCATGTTTCTTTCATGGAATTTTTTTATCTCTTGTCCTTATCCTCATACTTCTTTTTATATTTTAATTTTAGACAGACAGCTTTAATGTGGTCTTTCCTCTTATATTCATAACAGGTAACTTTATTTTGGGTATCATCCTTTTTTCAATCCTTTTTTCATTCCTTTTTTCAATCATTTTTTCAATTTCCTTTGTTATCATAATCTCCTATGAAATTTGAATTTTTTAAGAACTTCTTTTTCCTATATAATTTCTTGAATCATCTAGCCATGTGTGTCATTTATTAATCACTATCATAAAGAGACCCTTCTTCACTGGAATCCTTAGTTTGTACCTTTTATTTTTGTCTGAAGGTAGTATATTTGAAGGATAATTATTTTCTTTTTGGTTAATCTCCATAAATATATTTGTTGGCATTAAGGCCTTCTTCATACATCATCATATTTCCTATCAATTCCTTGATAGGAAGTTTACTTGCATCATATGATTCTTTGATTGACATAGATGTTCTTATCCATCTGTCTGGTAAGCATCAGATTAGTATCATCACTTGATCTTTTTCCGTCACTTTCTTTCCAAGTGAGTGCATAGTATTTACTATTTCATTTAACCTGAGATACATATCAAAAATAGGTTCATCATATTTTATTTTAAAAGTATCATATTTGATTGTATATGTATTCAATCTCATTTTCTTGACATTTGATGTTACTTCATGTGAGATAGATAAGGTATCCCATATTTCAAAAGTAGGTTTTCAAGTAGATATTTTATTTAAATCATCATCTCAAAAATCACAAAACAAATAATTCATAGATTTACAATTATTATTGTAAGTAGTTTTTATAGCATTATTCCAATCACTTTTAGGAGTTTGTGGTATTTCATATTGATATTCTATTGTAGTCCATATATCAAAACCTATACTTTCCAAATACATTCTCATTTTGATTTTCCATTGATCATATTTGTTGCCATTAAAATAAGGATTTATTTTGTTAGTAGATCCTTATTATCTATTATGGAATCCCATGTTTTTATTACATAACTTTTCATTTCATTTTACAAATAGAGGATCTTTAAAGTCTAGTGTCTTGGAAATAAGGTACATAATACAAGAAAATGAAAAACAATATTTTAATCCTATTTAAAGGCTTCTTGAAATTTTTATCCTAAGTAAAATTACTACATATCATAACCTAGAGACATACATCAAAGTAAAGGGTGAACAGAAGGCCCAATAAGGAAAACAAGTGAAGCGGTTTACATGTGAACTTGAGAAATATTAATAAGAACATGGGGAATATCATAAAGGTATGATAAAGAGGCATATCATAATAATAATATCTTGAAACATAAATTGAAACATAACTTTAAAATGTGGCTACAAAATTTAATTTATACATTCGTAAGCATATCACCAAGGTCTATCTCCAAGGTGTCATAAAATTTAACAAGGTTATTCACCAAGGTATCGCAAAACTTGTCATCTCTAGAGATTAATTTCTTTACCCGATGCATTAGAGCGCTATCAGGGTGAACCATTAATATGTATTTATTTTCATGTGATCCACATAGGTCATAATCAAACATTTCATAAATAACCCAAAGAGAATAAAATAAATGGGTTTCAGATCAAAATCCTGATGTTTTAAAAAGTGCTTAAAAACATGATCATTATGTCATTTATAACCCATGGAAAGGGAATGAGGTTTTTATGTATTTTAATTCAAAAATAAAATATATAATTTTTATGTCTTTATGGATACACTAGGAAATGAAATAGTTTTGGGTATTCACATAAATAAAATAATAGGATTTCTTGAGAAAAAGAGAGATTTTGAGATGAAAATTCGGTAGCAAAACGGCTATGCAACATGGTTTTAAAAAACATTAAAAAGAGAGGGGAAAGGGGTAACCCATTAATAAAAGAATAATAATATAGTAGGGATATATAATAAAATGGAAATAAGAACATGTTATGGAAACTTGAAAGACATACCACATAGAAGATAACTTAAATGGAAAAAAGAGAAGTTGAGAATTTTCTTACGAAAATTCGGCAGCCTAACAACGTCGTTTAAAAATTCATAAAATTAGTTGATGAGAGCAAAAAGTTTCTCTCATAATTTGGAAATAAAATTTACAGAAATGAGGATACAAAATAACATACCCCAACATAAGAAAATGGAAATTAAAAATACATAACATAAAATAAGTATTGACTAAAAGAGGAGGGTGAAAGGTTCCCTTACCTTAAAGAGTAAATTCTAAAACTTGAAGGTTGGGACCTTGGGAGGCTTGAGGGAACTTGGGGAGGACTCCTTGGGAAGTAAAAAGACCAGATCTTCGTTGAGGATTAATTTGGAATGAATGGAATGAAGGAATGGGATGGTATTTGTAGAAAAAGTGAGGTAATATTTTATTAATTTCCAAGGGACACCTCATTAGTGTTATTTGCAAAACCATTAGCTTGCCCAGGGTATTTTCCTATGGTATTTGCCACTTGGAACACCTAATAACATATTTTATTCCTCAAGAGTATACCAAAATTATTACATCATTAATGATGTCATTAAACACACTGAAACTCAAAACTGTATCTTTACTATTCACCGAAAAACAAAACATTTTAAAAAAATCACATAAATTCACCATAACCTAATATATACATTCTGAGTTCAAAAATTACATTTATTTTATCATAATAAATCTATAAATATGATAAATTTATCTTTTAACTATAAAAATAATCATTTATTAAAAATAATAGCGGACATAAAATGCATAGTGAAAGCATAGTAAAATTTCTGAAAAAAAGGAATTATTTTATCATTTGTAATTAAATATGAGTGTTTTTATAATAATATTTCATTATAATAATAATTATTCATTATTTCATAGTTTATTATAAACATTTATATCTTTTTTGGATTGTACAAATTCTGTTCGAAAACAATCAATTTATAAAATTCGATTTTATTAAGAAAAACTATTTTAAAACAGGAAAGATAGAATAACAATTTTTATTTACATAGAGGGATTACACAAAGTAACTAAGGCCTCATTACATAGCCCCTTATAACACCTACATATGACCTAATAGTAAGGTGTGCAATAGTGATAGAATCTTAGGGCGTCTTGGACAATATTGCCTGAGTGGTGATTTCTATCAACTTGAACTTCTCTAGTAGGCAATTATGTTCAAGCTTAACATGTTGAAGCTCAAATTGGGCTTGGTCTAGAGAAATGTCCAATGATGCTACCTAATTCCCAAGATTCAATAGATGGGATTCATATGGCTCAAGTCTACTGGATGAGACCCTCAACTCTTCTTTCTGCATTAGTTATCCACTATTATTTCTATTTTAAACAAAAATTTTAATGTTAAAAATTATTATTATTTCCAACAGTCATATTGAACAATGGTCATATAATGGTCGAAACTCAAAGGTCTAATTTCAATTATACTCACTTCATTGATAAAAGTATGTGGTTTTTTGTGTAAGAATTATATAACACACATTTTCAGGAAACAAAATATTATTCAAAAGTTCAGGTTGTTACATTATTCCCCCTTAATAAATTTTGTCCCAAAAATTTTAACTCGTACCCTCATAAGAGAAAAGTTGTGGGTACTTTTTCCTTATAGACTCCTCTGGTTCCCACGTGACTTCCTCATATTTGTGTTTCCTCCAAAACACTTTAACAAGGTGGGTAATCTTGTTGATAGAATCATGTCTCTATGATCTAAGATCTCCACCAGATGCTCCTCATAAGATAGGTCATGTTTCAGTTGTATCACCTCTATATTTATTACATGTGAAGGGTTAGGTATGTACTTCCTCAAGAGAGATACATGGAAGACATCATTAACTTGTGCTAGATTTGGAGGAAGTGTAAGATGATAGGCCACTAATCCTACGTGATCAAGGATTTCATAGGGGCCAATGTACCTAGGGCTGAGATTCCCTTTCTTCCCAAACCTCATGACTCTCTTCCAAGGTGAAATTCAAAGAAATACTTTTCCACCAACATCAAACTCCAATTCCCTTCGATGGTTGTGGGCATGTTTCTTTTTCCAAATCTGAGCATCCTTAATGTGTTGCTTGATGGAATGAACCTTTTCTGTCATCTCTTGCACAAGATCAGGACCAAGAAGCTTTCTCTCACCGGCTTCATCCCAACAAGTAGGAGTTCTACATCTCTTCTCATACAGAGCTTCATAGGGTTTCATTTGAATTCTCGAGTGGAAACTATTGTTTTAATAGAAATCAACTAATGGGAGATGTCGATCCCATCCACCTTTAAATTCCATTGATCATGTTCTCAGCATGTCCTTGATTGTTTGAATAGTCCTTTCATATCAGTCATCAGTTTGGGGGTGATAGGTTGTACTGAAATTCAATTAGGTACTTAGAGTATGTTGAAGAATTCTCCAAAATTTTGATTTGAACCTTGGATCACGATCAGATACGATAGAAAGTGTAACTTCATGCATCCTTACCACTTCTTTCACGTAAATATTGTCAAGTTGATCAAGAGAGAAATCTTCCCAAATAGAGATAAAATTGGCAGTCTTGGTGAGATGGTCCACTATAACCCATATCGCATTGTTTCCTTTGGAAGTTCTCATGAGACCAGTGACAAGGTCCATAATGATATTGTCCCACTTCCATAATGGTATGGGTAGTGGTTGTAATACCCCTTTAGGAAGTTGTCACTCTGTCTTCACTTGCTGACATACCGAGCACCTTGTAGTATAGTCAACAATCTCCCTTTTCATATTATCCCACCAATAATGATCACGAAGGTCCCTATACATTTTTGTGCTTCTTGGATTCATAGAGAACGTAGAGTTGTGAGCTTCATCCATCAGCTCCTTATTTATTTCTAGAATAGATGGAACACAAAGTCTTGTATGAAATTTCATCACACCTTCTTAATCAATATTGAACTTAGGAAACTTCCCATCCTTCACATCCTCAAACTTCTTTTGCAACAAAGGGTCTTCTTTCTAAGCTTTCTTGATCTTATCTAGTAATAACAATTGATAAATCGTTTGGGATAGGGTTGATGATGCACCTTCCCTTATTATTCCCATGTCTAGTTTCACTAGGTCTTTGATCAAGGGATCTCTTTGAATCCTCATCATGGACAAAACAATAGGGTCTTTCCTACTTAATTCATCAGAGACTTTGTTTGCTCCTCCAAGATGATAATGAATTGAACAATCATAGTCTTTAAGAAGTTCCAACCATCTCCTCTGTCTCATGTTCAATTCATTTTTTAGTGATTTTTTTAAGGAAACATCACTAATTTACCGACATTTTTAGGAAACGTCGTAGATTTAGTGATGTTTTTAAAAGAAACATCGCTAATTTAGAAACGCTTTTCAGGAAACGTTGTTAATTTAGCGACTCTTTTCACCAAACATCGCTAATTTAGCAATGTTATTCATGAAACATCGCTAATTTAGAGAATATTTTCTAGAAATGTCGCTAATTTAGCGGCGCTTTTCACAAAATGTCTCTAATTTAACGACGTTTTTCACAAAACGTCACTAATTTAGCGATACTTTTCTCGAAAACGTCCCTAAAAATATATATATTTATATATAGCTCATCTTCCCACATTGATTTAAATATATATTTTGACATATATATATATATTAATATATATAAACACATACCAATATATATAAACACACAAACAGACACATATATATAAATATATAAATATATATATACATATATTTATATATGAAAACAAATATATATTTTAAATTTAATCACGTTTTTAACAAATCATGGCTATTTTAGTAGCATTTTTACCAGTGTTTTAAAACGTGACTAATTATATATATTTGTACATACACATATATATTTATACACACACACGCCCATATATATAAGCTTATACATACATACATATATATATATATATATATATATTCATATATATATATATATAAACATATATATATATATATGTATATGTTAATATAAAAATATGATATATATGAAATCTAAACATATAATATACATAAAATATAAACATATGATATATATAAAATATAAACATATAATATATATGAAATATAAACAAATGTATATAATATAAAATTTAAACACACACACATATATATATATATATAATATAAAATACAAACATATAGATATATAAAATATATAAAATATAATCATATATATACATAATATAAAATATAAACCCGTATGTAAAATATAAACATATATATATATATAATATAAACTTATATATATATATATAATATTAATTTTATAAATAGTTTAAAATATAAACATTTATATATATAAAATATTGAATATAAACATATAGATATATAAACACACACACATATATATATCATATAATCACATATATATAATATAAAATATAAACATATATGTAAAATATAAACATATATATATACTCAGACCTGAGCTATCAATATTCTATACTGGGACCACCTCCTAAAGTGTATCACATGACTAGGTCCTTTTGATTGCCATCTACTACAAGCTGCCAAGGTCTTAACTCATGTATACTCACTACCAGCACCCAATGTTGGCATCTTCTCTATCAGGAAGCTCTCCAATACCAAATCTCACTCAAGCACTCCAGCATAGATGGGAATGCAAAGAGATATAACTCTAGCCCTAATATCTCAGCATAATACTAGCTCAAAATTATATGCTCTTAAGAACGAATCTCGAACCATATCTAGAGAGTATCACAAGAGGTCAGCAAACCTCACTGAATACTCTACTGCAATCATACTACCCTGCTACAACTGTAGAAGCTCTTGAATGTGCACTGATTGCAACATGGATGGATAAAACTCCACCCTAAATAGACGCTCGAAATATGACTAGGTGAGAGATGTCTTATCTTGTGATTGAGTCACTAGATTCCATAATCGCTCAACAGATCCCTGAAGAAGACTCACCACTAGTACCACCATCTGATATGTAGGTGTCCTCACAAGGTGGAAAATTTGGGTAACCACCTCTAGCCAATCCTTAACTGCTTGGGGGTCTGCCTCAGCCTGAAACCTGGGAGGTCACTACCTCTAAAACTCATGGAACACACTCATCCTACACACATCCTCAGTCAGTAATTCCAACACAATTTGCTTCTCAATAGGTGGTTTCATAACTAGAAAACCACCCATAGGTACCACCTTCTGTACAACACCCTCTACTGAAGCCTTGTCACTCGATGGATCATCCTCATAACTACGCTATGGAATCCTAACAAGTTAACTTCATGGAGGCATCCTAAAATAAACAATAAGCAACACGGTTAATGAGTATATCTTGGGAGATAACTCAGGAAGGACATGGAAACCAAAACCCAGTCCTATATTTTATATGTACAAATGCTTTCCCTACAACCAGTGGCTACATGTACCAAGTCAAAAAGCAGGTTGTCAAAATCCTGATGAATAGATATGTTGGTCGTCGCACCAATACTGGAGTCCCTAACCTGAAAACCAAATTATAAACACTTCAACATCGTTTCCATGAATCCCAAACCAAACCTCATAGCTTGAAAAACTCCAAACTCTGGTCCTAAGGTTGAACTGACTCCCTTGATACCACTTTTTCACGTCCCGACCCATCAGGGCCCACTTGGTCGCTGATAAGTTGAGTGTGACAACCCCAAGGATGCCTCTAATAGGATAGGGGATGGTAACTAACTCCAAGTAGGCGTATCACATGTATGGGAGGCATTAGCCTAAGGCACCAGTATGAACAAACCCATCTCAAATCACATACAATGTTGAAACTAAAGTACCACTAATACTAATGCATGCATATATCTATAACCCACAATCATAGTATGATAAATATACTAAAAGCGAAAAGGGGGCCAAATCCAATCCCACCAAAGATTGCAAAAGAGTCTAACATGCTCAGAAGGAGGGGACTGATGTCAAATTAAACATCAGTAAGAATATTGGTCTATCTAGCCCAATACCATGCTCTACTTGATCTCAGTCCTCTTAGGACTCCATCAAAAGGTTTATCATCTACATAATAAATGACATGTGCAACCAGATCCTATGTAGGGGTGAGTATAAAAATACCTATAAGGACACCATGAAATCACTAAGCACAAAACATCAAGAGTAGTCATCTCATCAATATACAGGTATGTTAATCAAAATATTAGACATAATGATAATAAAAAATAACCAAATAAAGTCATAAAAAAACTAGTCTCAATGGGGTCTTAACCACAATTGCTAGCCACAAGATTCTGCTGAAGGCTTCAAGGGAATGTTAGTCTGGGAGGTCTCACTCCATGAGCCATGTTGTCACTGACGATGCTCATCTGAGAGGTCATTTTCATCTGGCCTCATCAAGAAGTACTCACTAGATCTCCAAAGATCATGCTTCCAAGATAGAGGATCACACCCAGGACCATTGGGGGATGCCAAAAACCCTACTGGATCAATCTTCCAGATAGGGGATCAACACTTTGTGTATGGTGGTCACACCGATAACATGAACCACACCTAGGAAATAAGATATGATAGAGGACCCAACCCCATGCCTCATAGAGGGATACCTCAAACTCTATCTAAAACAGAACTCGTAGAGGGGATCATAATCCTATGTCGAGGATGTAATGTCACACTGTACCCTCATAGGGATGGAACAAGGAATCACACTCAACTAAACCCGGTCTATACTGAAGAAATGAAGAGCTCAAAACTGCCTCAAGGAAAGTAAACACCATGTAATGGGGGGGGGGTACATGATGAGTCTTGAAAACCCCTGGTTTGCCTATGTCTTGATGTCTCACATGACATAAATATCTCTACATGCATGGTGGCATCATTACTGGGGAGACACATTCGAATTAGTGATTTTTTTTATTTTAAATATTTTTTTTAATACTGATGGACTCGCAAATTCTTGAAAAACTGTCACTGTTAGAACCCTCTCAGGTGCATGAGCTTACACAAGTGCTGGAAGGATTCCAAAACTAGTGACATGGGAAAATTTTCATGGCACCTTATGTGCAGGACATTGCGGCTTTTGATGGATTGATGTATACCTTTGAAGCTTCTAATTTATCTCATGAGGATTAAAAGAGTGAAGAGGCACTCTAGCAACCAGTTAAACAATATTCTTTTAATAAGATCTTGAAAACAGAGAAAATTAGTATAAAGGAGAAAAGGACTAAGAGAGTAAAAGGGGAGCTAGAGATGCCAGTTTTTGAGCCCAGTGAGCCCTTGGAAGCTAAGATAGAGTTTCAAGATCTTCATTTAGAAAATCGTTTTGAGGGATAGCATAAGAATGGTAAAGAATAATTTTATATAGTTGAACATTCTTTGGAAGAAAAATTTTCTTTTAGATTACATTGTGATGATTTTGACAGTGCTAATCTGTTTGTTGATTTTCCATGCTTAAATAAGAGGTACCAGCTCAAGATATCCTGTATTTTTTCATGGAAGACACCTCAAATGAGGTGTTTCATTTTGAGGAGATCCTAGAGGAGGTTGATTATCTCACTCCTGACTTAGAAACACCCCAAGAAAACAAACTATTAATGAAGAAGTGAAACCTGACCAAATTCTCAGAGTTGTTTTCATTATGGAAGTATCTTTTCATTTATTTGATTCTAAGTATCATATTGCTGATTTTGAAGATACTTCTCCCTATGTAGTCTCTCTAGAGTTAGTTGAACATCACGATTTCTTAGAGAGACTTGAGAAGGATGATACTGCACCTAATGATCGATTTTAAAACTCCCACATCCAATTATAAATCTAAGTTTGGGAGTGGTCAATGAGAAAGAGGAGTTTTATGAGATGCGCATCAGTGAAAAAGTGGATGTTGATACATATGTGACACTAAAAAAATGGTAATTTAGCAATGTTTTTTTAGTGATTTTTTTAAGAAAACATCGCAAATTTACCGACGTTTTTACGAAAAGTCGCTGATTTAGCGACGTTTTTAAAAGAAACATTGCTAATTTAGAGACGCTTTTCGAGAAACGTTAATTTAGGGACAATTTTCACTAAACATTACTAATTTAGAAACACTATTCACAAAATTTTGCTAATTTAGTGACGCTTTTCAGGAAACGTCGGTAATTTACCGACAATTTTCCAGAAACCTCGCTAATTTAGTGACGCTTTTTTGGAAACATCGCTAATTTAGCGATGCTTTTCACAAAACGTAGCTAATTTAAAGACGTTTTTATGAAACATCACTAATTTAACGACGTTTTTCTCGAAAGCGTACCTAAAAATATATATATTTATATATAGCTCGTCTTCCCACATTGATGTAAATATATATTTAGACATGTATATATATATATATAAACACATACCAATATATATAAATACACAAACACACACATATATATAAATATATAAATATATATATACATATATTTATATATAAAAACACACATATATATTTTAAATTTAGTCACGTTTTTAACAAATCATGGCTATTTTAGTGGCATTTTTACCAGTATTTTAAAACATAACTAATTATATATATATATATATATAATTATATATATTTGTACATACACATATATATTTATACACACACACACCCATATATATAAGCATATGCATATATATATACATATATATATAAACACACATATATATATAATATAAACATATATATGTTAATATAAACATATGATATATATGAAATCTAAACATATAATATACATAAAATATAAACATATGATATATATAAAATATAAACATATAATATATATGAAATATAAACATATATATATATATATAATATAAACTTATATATATACACACATAAAATATAAAGTATAAACATCTATATATGTGCATATGAATATATAAAATTATATATATATATATAATATTACTTTTATAAATAGTTTAAAATATAAACATTTATATATATATAATATAAACATATAAACATATAGATATATAAACACACACACACATATATATCATATAATCACATATATATATATAATCATAAAATATTAAATATAAACATATATATGTATATTGATATATAAAATTATATATAATATATTAATTTTTTAAATAGTTTAAAATATAAACATATATATAATATAATATAGTATAATATAATATAATATAATATAATATAAACTTATATATATATATATATAAACATGAAATATAAACATATAAACATATGTATTTTAATATATAAAATTATATATATATAACATATTATTTTTTTAAATGGTTTAATATATAAACACATATATATATATATATATATAATATAAACTTATATATATAAACATTAAATATAAAATATATATATATATATATTAATATATGTATATTAATATATAAAATTATATATCTAATACATTGAATTATTAATGTAGTTTAATTTAATTATATATATAAATATAATATAGTATAATTTTATATTCAAAAAATAGATAGCTTAGTTGATCATAGGTCTTTTACTTGGAAGATTTGTGGTTCTAATCCATGCGGATGCAAAAAATTTATAGGGAAAGGGGGACGGGCAGATATCAAGAGAATTAGAGGGGGCATGGTGTTGTGGAGGCGGGAACTGGAGCGGGCAGGGTGGGGGGAACCGGAGCGGCCGAGCAAGGTGCATGTAGGTAGGGAGGGCGGGGGGAACAGGAGGGTGTGGGCGGGTGGCACGGGAGAGGGGTGTGGTGCAGGGGAGGGGCAAAGAAGGGAGGATGGGGGAGGGTAAAATAAATAAATAAATAAAATACTGTAAATAAAAATTATAAATTTTAAAAATAAAAATCAAAAATAAAAAAAAGCTAAAGTTTTTAGAAATATTGGTAAATGAAAGTACTTTAGTGACGTTTACTTACCAACACTTACAATAAAACGTCGGCAAATGAGGTGTCGCTAAATACAAACGTTTACAAACATCGCTATTTTAGCGGCATTTATTTTCCAATATTTCTAAAAAACGTTGGCAAATTAGGTGTCTCTAAATAGCAATGTCTATAAACGTCGTGAATTTAGCGACGTTTCTAAGTGTCGCCAATTAGCGATGTCTATAAACGTCGCCAATTTAGCGACACCTCATTTAGCGATGTTTTTTAAAAGCATTGGTAAATGAATTAACGGCGTTCATAAACGTCACTAATTGTCATTTTTTTGTAGTATGATTTTCAATAATGAATTCTCAAAGGATATTGAACCAAAAGAAAAATCACATCCAAGTATTGAATTGTTACATTTTTTCACATCACTCATCAAGTTGAAGAAGAGGGGACATACCCCTATTTTTTGTTTCTCTTCCCATTACTCCATGAAGGTTATAATTTCAAGGAAGGGGAAATAAAAGTAGCTGAAAATGGGGTATTTTAAATGATGTTAAAGTTTCAAGGCACTAAAGCTAGATAGAAGCACTTGTGGTGGTTCTAAGTAAGAATCCACATCCATCATCTGAGTGGGGTTGAACCAAAGACTGTCCACTGTGGACAGTCTAAATACAGCACCCCTTGGGGGGTTAAACCCAAGATTTCTGGGTTTTCTTTCTGTTTTAAGTTCTTCAGTTGTTTTTTCTTTCTTTAATAAATGTTTAAAGATTCTTTTGTAGAAAAATAATAAGATGAAAGTACATTCCACCACGTGACAATTCATCTCAAGTAACATATTTTATTTCAATAGAGCTTTTAGGTTGTGTCCTTCCACCCTAAGCTTTTAAAGACTTTAAATTTCTATTACATGTTGTAAATCAAGTTTAGGGAAAGGGTGCTTTTCAATTTCATTACTGATTTGGTATTAGTTTTGGGTGATTTTGATTGATGAAATAAATGTCAAACATGCTACAAAACTGAATTTTTTGAAAATATTTTATGTTGTCCATAAAAAAATTAATGCATATACATTTTAAAGACTATTTTTAAGTGTTGTGGTGAGCATAATTTTTCATCTTGTTAAAGCAGAAACCTTTTGTTTTTCAAGTTCCAAGAGAAGCTGTATGTTGGAGAAACTTGAATCAAACTCCCTAAACTCTCACACTGTTTTTGTGTGTGTGTTTTACTTTAAGTTTTAGATTTTAATGCTTGTTCTTTTAAACTTGTTGGAGTTGGAAATTGGAAACCAATGTGACTTATTCGAGTGAAAAAGGGAGGTGTGTCATGTTGAATTTTAAGTGTTAAAGCTTCTAACCAGGGGAGTAATAGTTCAAATTCTGCATTTTGATTCTTCTCCTTTTTATGATGAATAAAAATCTGATGGTTGTTGGTGGTGGTGTATTTAATCATTGAAAACTTGATATTTAAGTGCCTTTTCATGCTAAAATTCTTTGTTTTAATCTGCTGGTTGTTGCTACCCTTTTTACTTCATATTTATGCTGAGAATTTGGTGTGCATTCTTATTTTAACACTTTAATGAAAATCATTGTTGGAATTTAAATGTTAACATGCATCTTCTTTAGAAAATATTGAATTTGTACTTAAGTTGTTAATGTGGTAACCGATGGGTATCACTTGTGCATGCAGTGTTTGTTAGATGTGTGGAAAAATGATTTTTGATCATTCTTATGAACCTCATACATTCGTTTCACTGTTGATTTTCAAAATCTTTTATAACTTACACTGTCAAAATTGTTTCTCCCATCTTGGAATTCAAAAATGGGTATATTGACGGGTTTTAAGTGTGGGGGAGAGGTCTTTAAATGTGCTAAATTGTAATTCAATGCGAGCCCACTAAAAACCCTTAATTTTTTTTTGAAATTGTGAGATTTTAAGCTTCACTTAGGAAATTTTCATTGAGTGAGATTTTTCCTCAAATTTGAAGGTTGTGAAGCCACTTTGAAGAGGTTAATCTTTAATACCTCTTGAATTTAATTAGGTAAACCATTTTTCTAGCCCTCTCGAAAAAATGGATTTCGGTAAAACTTTGGGACAATTTTATACATTAATCGTTGACTTTGAACTTTTTAATTAGAATTTAACTCACACGATATGCATCCAAATAAATTATGAAATGAAAATCCAAATCCAGTTTGAACTCATTCTTTCATTCTTTTCATTCTTTATTCGCCAAACTTTTGGATGAGTTATTTATTCTACCAATAAATTTTCATTTCACCTCATCCAATGGTCAGTCTATTTATTATAAACTCTTAAATAATGTGAGTCTGTTCCCCTGGAGTTAAATATAAGTTTGGTCTTTCAGTTGGATGCAAATTAATATTTGTTAAATTCTTTTTAAAATCTTCAATTTAAATCATTTTTGTAAAACAGTAATCGATTTTTCACTAAAGAAATTTAATTTGAGAGGGCATTCATATTTATCTACTTAGAGAATCCATGAGGGATTTTTTTATAAAAATCAATTATTTGTGGTATTTCAGCTTTTCCATTTTGAGATCTTTTATCTACCACTGAATGTGACAAAGTGGTTGCTTGAGGACAAGCAACATCTTAAGTGTGAAAGAATTTGATGTGACTTTTATTTCATGTATTTCGCCACATCGTTTCTTGTATTCATTTTGTATTTTAATGTCTAAATTAGTCAATTTATGGTTATTTATCACTTTATGGTTATTTTTTCAATAAATTAATGAAATTATTAATAATATTGTTTGTTTTATTGTTTACACAGTCAATTTTTCATTCTTTTAATTATTTATTAATCTTTGATTTATTTATCAATCATTTAATTGATGTTTTCTTCTTGTCCTTTTTACTTTTTATTTTTATGATTTGTGTATTTAAATATTTATCCTTTTTGTTTTCGGTGTTAATATATTATTTAATTTATTTTTGTTTAACATTTAATCTAATTTCTTTTATTAATTTAATAAATTTTCATATTAAATTATAATTCAATTCTATTTTAATTCCTAACATTTCATTATTTTGTTAATTAAAGTTGATTAATTTATGCATTTTGTTTCTAATTTTTAATCATTTATTGTTTATTCAAAATAATAAGACACGGTGAGGGGGGTGGAGCACTTTTTGAGGAGGTGAGACTACTGGAACTAGAGAATCCCGACCTAAATGAGGAAGAACCGAACCCGAGCTTCGATTGAGAATGAAAACGGGGACTCGGTGATGGATTCGACTGATTCGCCGAGTTCGGTGATGCGGCACCTTGAATCGGGAAGATGAGGATGACCTAGCATTTGGTTCGGAGCCGCTTTCCAAGTCGGGGTCGAGCTATTGAAGACGATGATCCTTGAAATTTCTTGAATCCAATCTTCGTTGCCGAACCGGGATCTCCAAAATTGCAGATCCATGTCGCCGCATTTATTGAAGGTTCTTCGAATCCAACTCTCATCAGTGCTGTAAAGAAGCGGTGATGATGCTGTGGCGAGTTTTTGTCGGAGATTTGAATTTGGATGATTCCGGATCTGGGCTGGCCGAACGTGATTTCAAGATGGTGTGAAGCTGGTTCAACGCGTCGCCATTGATGAAGATGATTTCTGAGCTCGCGCGGAATTGTCCCGAAGCGGCGATGGCGGTGACCTGGGTTGAATTGCGATGAATTTTGCTACTGATTTCTGTTTTCTGGTTGGATTTCTTTGTTTGCAGGTTTTCTTTTCAAAGTTAAGGTTGGGGAAGCTCGTTTTCTCCAATGTCGCGGTCACGCTGTTGATTTTGGTTGCACACATGGTGGTTGACTGTATGTTGCAGTTGAGTTTTGTGTTTTCATGGCTTTTAGTGCAGGTCAAGCTCTTCGGCAGGGATGTCATGCTCGACACAGAGAGGTTGAGTGTTTTCAATATAAATCTTTTGGTCAGTGATGAGCAATAGAGAGGTATTCTGGAACTAATTTTGTTCTTGTTGACTTTTCTTATCTTGTTGTCTCTGTTTTCCTTTTGCTTCTTTTCGCATTTTCTTTTCTTGTTTTTTTCTTATCATTATTTCATAATAACTTTTAATGTTTTCAAAATAAACAAACATACAAAAAGATTTTAGAGGAATCACTTAGATGATCACACTGCCACCTTACGACCAACCTTAGTCATTGTGCTATGTTTAGAGAAATATAAATGTATCTTTGATAGTTCAAATGATAGGCTATCACACTGTGTGTTCTCTCTCGGTACAGGACATGTAGCGAACACTCTGCCCGCATCATCTACCCATGGTCGTGTACCTGGTCGTGTCTGTGTACTTTGGTCGTGCATGTGTACTTAGCTGTGTCTAAGTACCAGGTCACTCCTATGTACTCTACCTGTACCCTTGTGTCTGGTTGTGTTTGTTCCCGTGTATCTTTCAGGATACACGTCGAGCTGCCAGCACTGGATCACACAGCGTGTGACACGTTTCACATAGCGTGTGATACTTTTATCTATGTGTAAACTCTAGCATCGTAGAAGATGAACTACAAGGTGCCTATTCTTTGAACTACTTGTCGTGTAGTCAGGAATCTCTTACAAATTCCAGACTGTTCACGTGTTTACCCGTGACGCTGCCGTCACCGATTCTATCGCAACTCATTCCCAAAACTCAATGATCTGGGTCATCCGAGCTTGGCCACCACCGTCAGTCGGAATCCAGCTATCAAATCCGGTTGGGAATCGTCTCCATCACACTGCACTATCACCGCACGTCAAACTGGGAAAATGAGAATCATCGATCTGATCCTGATCCACCTTTAATCTTCCACTGTCATCATTGCACCTCGATCGCATACTGCACTCGCGTTATCGATCTGGTGTGCCAAAGAACATTCACGCAACGTTCGAAAATCAAGCATTCGTTGAACCGTCAGCCAAGGAAATACTGGCGATGAATCATGCAATGAAACAGGGGAGAAATGCAAAAATCACAAATGAGGAATAAACCTCGGTCATTGCATAGGTTGGCCTCGATTTGTTGCCTTTAGAATGATGAATAAAGAGAAACATAAAAAAAAAATCCCCAAATCCCAGGTAAACAAAGTTGCACACGTAACACAATCGACTCACGAATCAATCTGTTAGTTAATTCGATTTGTGTTCATCATAAAAAATCGAACAGGGAAAATAAACCATGAAAAATAAACCATGAAAAATAATGTCTTACCTTAGGTTAGGATTGATCGCCGACAAAAAATGAAATTACATTATCGTCATTGGCGAGATCCTCTATCTCTGGTTGGCACACTGACCATCAATCCTTGATCTGTCATTGTTCATTCGAGAATCCTCTAAGAATGCTCCTCCAATAGCTCCTCAATCTCTAGGGTTATACGGATGACCCTAGGGATTTGACATAGCGACATATTTATAGAGTAGATAATTGGGTTAAGCTTCAATTAAAACAATTATATATATATATATATATTTTAATTTTTTTAATTATTTCACCCATGATGGTACCCAAGCCAAACTCCCAATGTCGATCAAAACTTTATCATGCCTAGGGTAAAACTCATGTCCCAAACTCAATGACAGTCTTATATTTTACATATGAGTCCCCATTCGAGAGTTATCCCACTATATTATGAAAACTGTGTGCACATATTATTAATATATTTAATATTTATTTAATATCAATACTAAGCCTCTCTGGGCCTCAGAATCCCGCGTTGTGTTAGCACCTGACTTTGAAAATATTATTAGATATATTTCAAAGCATTGCATGGAAAAAATAGAAACATTACAGATTTCATCACCACCTTTGATTTGGGCTTCTCTTTCAGAGTGAGACTCATCCACTAGTGCAGGTTTTTCCATTGGAGTATCATTGTTGCATCTTTCTCTAGAATACTTATTTCTCCATGAAAGGCAAACATCACTAGTTTCCCGCTCTTGTTTCTTTGTGGTATGAATGAAAACACTTAAGAAAGCCTTTTTCCTATCTTCCATGAGTTCCATGAGAGACTTCTTTCTCCTTCATTTCTCTCCATACCTGTTTCTTTTCTTTTCAGGTAGGTTGTTAAGTGTACATTCCCTTTGGTCCCTGAAACACTTCAAGTTATCCATCTTGAGTCCCTTTTCCAATATCTTGAAGTGGTTTTCCATTGTGGCGAATGTAATGACTCGGATTTTCTCAGTTTTATTTTTAGAAAATATCTGGGAAAATTCCAAGACCAGACGCTGAGACGCCGTGCGATTTCGAGGTCTGGTGTGCCCGGAATGGTCCGTCGAAAAAATGTTAAAGTTTTTAAATAGTGCGTGTGAGCGGTTTTTTTGAAAAAGTGGAATAACTCTTAAACGAGTGCTCGAATTAGAAATCTGAGGGCATCGTTGCGTTCAAGATGACAAATTTACCCTAGGTGCGACTTAACTTTAGTCAACGCGACCCTTTAGTGAGAAAACTCAAAAATGGCATAACAATAAATAAAATTATTAAATAAAATTATTTTATTTTTCAAATCCTTATAACTCATGAAGGGTGACTCAGATTGAAAATCTGAGACCACCGTTGAGTTTGTAATGGAGTATTTTTTTTAGACGGAGTCTAACATTGGCCGGCGTGGGTCAAGTGTGAAATGTAGTTTTTGGGACGTGACCGTAAATAAAATAATTAAATAAAGATTATTTTATTTTCAAATCCTATAACTCATAAACGGTAACTCAGATTGGAAATCTGAGAGTACCGTTGAGTTCGTAAGGGTGTGTATTCCTTAGATGAGACCTAACCTCGACTAGTGCAGGTCAAGGGTAAAAGTTATTTTTTTGGGCGTTTTAAAGAAAAATAAAATAAACTTAAGAAAGTTTATTTTATTCAAAAATGTTTCGCTGCAACGCAACATCGAGCCAGCTGTTTCATTTCATAAATGAAACAGTGTAATGATGCTGCAACTCAAGCGTAATAGAAATGTTGTTTCATTTCATAAATGAAACAACTTAACGACGCGACGACTCAGCGTAACAGAAACGCTGAAATGTGTTTCCTCCATTAAGTTGATTAACAGAGATACGTGATCAGGGGAGGATCTTGGAGTTTGCTTTGAATCCTTAGAGGAAATTCGTTGGTGAACGACGAGCAACGACAAACGACGAACGATGACGGATCAACAGACAGATTCAGATCAGAGGTCGACAGATTGACGAACGACGAACGCAGGATTCACCCTTCGTCAGCGATCGATCCAAACCCAGTTAGGGATTTATTTCTAAGTGATTACCTTTCCCCATTCTTCCCTTCTAAACGAAGAATGCAGATCAACTCACTAACAAGTTGATTTGTCAGTCGATCATTCTTGCGGGTTTGGGAATTGTTTTGCGGGAATTTAACGAGAAGTAGATCTTTGTGATCACTACATTTATTTACGTTCTTTTTAATCCTGCCAACAAGAACAATCTAAGGCCGACACGAACAACGGATTGGATCGTTCTTTGGGTGTTTCTGCTATTCTCTCCTACCCCCCGTTCTTGCGTCCTTCGCCGACGGACCCCTGTGGTCACGTCGGGCTTTGTCGGGAGGTCCTGAATGTGGCCGGACCCCCGGAGCGATGACAAGATGCTTTGGAGCACGCAGCAATAATGACGACGACCCATGGATCTCAAAGGTGCTCACAATTTGGAAAACGAACCATCGGGGCGAGTCCGGTGGCCTGCAGGCGGCGAGCAGAGGCCGACAACGACTTCTGCGGACACGATAGCGAGCCGCGTCACGCGGTTGGAGGGTCGTGGTCCAGCTCGACCGTGGCGGCAGGACCCCACGGCGACCCGCTGAGTGGTTCGAAGACGCGGCGCCCGCCGCTTCCCAGGCGGAACAAACCAGCCTGCTTCTGCGGGCCGGGCTAGGCCGGCGGGCCGGCGCAGCAGGTCGGGCTGAGCCCAGCCGGTTCTGGCCGGGCCCCACAGGTCGGGTCAGGTCGGTCTGACCGGGTTGGATCAGACCTAGACCCAAACGACCTCTTTTCACTAAAAGGCTCATATCTTCCAAATCGTACGTCTGATTGACCATCTATTTGCGGCGTTGGGACCCTCGTGACGAGGAAGTCCTTTTAATATACTCCAAGCTGGTTTTCGTGGAAGTTGAGATATGACCGATGACTTGAGGATTATATTCTCTCATAATCAAACGCGCTACGGGCGGGAATCCTGTGGCTAGCTGTGACGAGCGGGTCTAGGTGACCCAGGAGGCCAAAGTGACGAGCGGGTTTAGGTGACCCAGCAGGCCAAAGTGACGAGCAGGTCTAGGTGACCCAACAAACCTAAGTGACGAGCGGGTCTAGGCGACCCAGCATGCCTAAGTGATGATCGGGTCTAGGCGATCTAGCGGGCCTAAGTGACTCATCAGGGATGAGTGCCTCAACAGTACCAGGTGTTCAATGTTTACGAATGATAGTCTTGCTTTTCATACTTTAGATTATACCAATGTGAGCCGACTCTAGTGACTCTCTTGACTGTACTTCTTAGAGGCTGCACTTCATGCACCTCTTTGGTAGTCTGCTTTGTGTATTGCTTTGTGGTATACCTTTGTGGTTTGGGGTCCCTATTGAGTATTGTTTTACTCACCCCTACATGGGCATCGTCCGCACGTGTTGTGTCTTGTGCAGACGATCGGCACTTTGATGAAGTCTTTGGTGGACCGGGGCTAGGTGGTGCTTAGAGTGACCCGATAGACGAGATGTGCTTCTGCGGCTTCAGACAGTTGTTTCTGTACCTAACCTTCAGGTAGGGTTTTTTACGAAGGAGTTCCAAAGACTTACTTTTACTTTTCTGTTTTAGTTGGGCTTGTATTATGGCCTCGTTTACCTTCAGTTTTTTTACTATCGTACCTTGTGTTTGTTTACTTAGTGTATTCACCTTCCAACATTTGTGGCTTGGAGTTGTGTGCGTGTGTACATGTATTTAGGCAAATGCCTCCCATTTGATTGGGATATGCCTATTCGGCGCTAATCGCCACCCCTTGGCCTATGAGAGACAAGCTTGGGGTAGTCATGACATGAGCCCTGGGGGACGGGTCGTGACAACAGATTGGTTCATATTTTGTGTTCCCCTTCCATTAGCCACAATATTCTTCTTCTTTTTTCTATAATGGCTATTGTGAGAAATCTATTAGAGATACTCCCAATATTTTCTTTTACTTCCTTTCTTTAACATTATTCATCACATTGAATATGGTTTTAGGTGAACAAGATTTTCCACCATTCTAGTCTTGTATCCTCCTAGTTATGAAGTAGTGGATCTCATATTGATACCCTTTTTTATGTTGTTGTGGTTTCTTGCAACATAATCAAGGTTACCACAGATACAACATTTTCTAATAAAGCCATGTCATGTATACTGTAGTCTCAATTGAGATATGATAACAACAAGTCTTCCTTTATTGGAGAACCTCCTAGCTTCCAGACACACACTCATAGTGTGTCCAACTTTACTACAAAAATAGAATTTTAATCTCATCCTTCCTTGTGAACCTTTTACTTCAGTGCTAGAAAATATGGATTCCCTTCTTCCTAAAACCAGATTGGTTTACCGCTTACTACCAGCTAAAATTCAACCTTAAGGGTCTTCCATATATGGCTTCTTTCTTAAAATATTTTACTATTTCTCAAGTTCCTTAATCCTCAATTCCTTCATATTTAATTCTTCTTCTAAATTCTCAATGTTAGAATTCTTTTCATTGTGGGCCATCTGTACCTTCTCATCAAACAATTCTCTAAGGGTTTTCATGGATGTTTCATGAAATTTACTCTTTTCCATGTTTTCCTTTATCTCTCCCACAAGTTCCTCAATTATGTCACTTTTCCCCTTAATTTTCTTTCTCAATTTTGTGATAGTTTCTTCTAAATACATTATGATAGCACAACTCATTCCTTCTTCGGTTTTCAAGATTTGAACTTCATTTTTCAAGGATTGAATCTCTTCTTGTTGGTTGCACCAACAATTTCCAGATTCACCACATGATGTGGTTTCTTTATCTCCAAAATACACAAGTGACATGGAAAATGAATCTTCAAATTCCCAAGAGTCGTCTTCTATAAGTTTATAATCAAATATACACAAAGAATCACTTTTATTTACCTAGATAGGAATACTAAATTTCTTGGTGGCCTTATTCTTGTTCCTCTTCCTCTAGCTTTTTTGATAAGTGACATTCCTCTTTATTAGAGTTAAAAAAATACCTTTAGTGGATTA
The DNA here is from genome assembly GCA_963277665.1 of Viscum album. Lineage (NCBI taxonomy): Eukaryota > Viridiplantae > Streptophyta > Magnoliopsida > Santalales > Viscaceae > Viscum > Viscum album. The sequence goes on from OY728155.1 coordinate 486,078,333, forward strand.
ATATCTATCATTAATGGAAATAACATGGCTCTTCTCTTTTATGATAGATTCTTCACCATAAATATCTTCCATATAAGACACGAGTTCCTTCTTCCATTTACATAACTGATTCCTATCAAATACATGCGCCTCCATAGCTGATTCTATATTTTGCATAATCTTCAAGTCCTTCACAAACCAGATAATTCAGGTTGAATAATCATCAAACCTTTTGGCTCTGATACCACTTGTTGTAACTAGAAACACCTTGAAAGGGGGGTAAATCAGGGTGTCCGACAATTTAAACCTTTTCTCTTTTTACTTGTTTACCTTCTTCCATAAGTTCTTATTCTCATGATAGCAGGAAATATATTTAAATTGTTACTTAATTATTTCCACACTTTTTATCACTGAATGACAAACTAATGTACAAATAATTAAGTCATGTAAGGGTCATAAAGGTTTTACTTAGTTCACCACAAAGGTTTAATCCAAGGAGTACACACCGATGATGGGTTGATGCTTCTGGATGTAATACTTACTCAATGTTGTATTAAAAAATATTAGTAAAGTCGCATTAATGATCCTAGGGACACTCCCTCCTCATAATTTCTGCTCACTACTTCGATGAAGGACTTCAATATTTTATAAACATGTAGGTCTCTCCATGACAGACATAGTTCACACGAAATGTTTGCATCTTTAACTCAATATCGATGCAATGTTATCTTCCTAGTTTATTGCCTCTTCATTCTTCAAAGGTGGATGATATCAACACCTCAATGTGAGGGTTGAGCCAACATCTCCCGTAAAATACAATTGCATCACTTTCATCATATGAGAATAATTTCACACTAGAGTTATTCTATTGTTTTATTCTTCAACCACCAAGAATGGTGGCAATACTCATATTTTTCTATATCATTCTTCTTCCTTCAATGAAACCAATTATGATTATTAGAAATCTTTGAAGGATCAACTTTATTTTCTCTGTGACTAGATGTATTAATATGTTCTTCTTCATTTATTTCTTTAATGTATTGGTATATCAATAATATAAGTTTCATCGATCCCTTCTTTCTTCTTCTCTAGTTCTATTTATATGCACATCAAACAATCACACGTGATTTTTTTCATATTTTGAATTTGAAGGTCTTCCCGTAATCTCGGTCTCACGATTTCTTCTATTTAGTAAATATATTCAATATGAACTGAGCTACTTTTCTTCTTTGGTCGTTATGAACTGTAGAACAAATTTCCTCGTATGCAAGCATCACAAGTCTTTTCTCGTTCATACTTCAGATTGGGGATATACATGACTATAAACATCTTATATATATTTTTCATGTCTTGTTGATTAATGTGATACAACCTCCACCACCACAAGTTGTTTTCTTCTTCAAGTAGACAATGCACCAATAAGACAACTCCTATAGCACCCCAGTTTGAGGTATGTGGCCTTTGTTTATGCATTTTTATGTATTTAAAGTGCATGAAATGAGTTGAGAAGAGGTTGGGAGAGTTTGGAATGGTTTCAGATGAGTTTGAAGGTTTTTAAAAGGGTGCACGGTTTGAGCACGATTAGTGTAAACCGTGCGTATGCTCCAGGAAACCACGCAGGGGGAGACAGTAGGCTCCGCACGGCCTGTGCACGGTTTGCCAAACCGTGCGAGGAAACCGTACAGACTCTGGATCTCGAGGCAGTGGCGTGCGCACGGTTAGCGCATGGTTTGCCAAACCGTGCGGGCTAACCGTGCGGCCACTTAAAGTTAGGGTTTTAAAACCCGGGCTCACTCAAGATTGCCTCATTTCACTCCTCTCTTCCTCCCACTCGAGCCTCACTCGGGATTTTCGGTTCTCAAGGGTTAGAGGGGCTCTCCCATGCGTTTTAGAAGCGATTCGAAGGGGTTTTAAGGTGGAATCAAGGTGATTTCTCCCGGGTAAGTCTCTCCTCTTGTTTCTCTTGTGTTTTCCTCTAGATCTACATCCCTCTCTTTATTGGTTTTCTAGATCTACACTTGTTGTGTGTAGATCTAGGGTTGGGGTTTCCTTGTATGTTAATATTAAGGCTTGTGAATGTTAGGGAAAGGGATCTAGAGAGGTTTCGGTGGTGCGTTAGCCGGTTTTGTGGTGCGGTGGCTTGTGGGTCGTTTTCTCGGGAACCCTAAAGGTAGGTGACTTCTCTCTCGACTCCACTTGGTTAGAACTAGTGGTTCCTTGTTACAATTAATTTGTTGTTCTTGAAATTAATTGTGTTTTGATGTGCGAAATTGGTGGAAAATCCCTTGGGTGATGTTTTGGGGATTTTTGGGGAAAAGAGGGTTTTGTGGTGAAATGCTTTTGTTGTGGATTTTAAAATGGGATGCTATGGTTGATTTTTGAAAATGATTGATGGAAATGGTTTTCAATAAAAAGTTTGTTTTATTGAAATAGGGTTTAGCATGGAAAATGGTTTTTAATAAATGGGTGATTTATTGAAGTGGATTGTTATGCAATGGAAATTGGTTGATTTCATGTTGTTGTGACCTTGATGGGTTTTATGATTGGTTGAAACGTTGTGTTGAAATATTGTGTTGAAGTGGGCGGGAAGTCCCACTATAAATGGGTGATGGATAGTGGTCGGAAGAACCACTATGTGGGTAGTGGTCGGAAGTGCTGCTACTCGTGAATGGGTGAACGAGTTGGGCGGAAGTCCCACCGTTTTGGTTGTTTTGGTGTGACTGGGTGAACAGGTTGGGCGGAAGTCCCATCGTTTTGGTTGTTTGTTGTGCATTGCTTTGCAAGATGGAAGTTGTTGTGCTAACGTATAAATGATGAAATGGTTTTTGGTATGTGTGGTTGTCTTTCCTTTGTTTGCTTGGTTTGGGTGTGATGGCTTGGTAAGAGCATGGTTAGATTATGGTAATGGTTGCACTTGTGATTATCTTATATAAACTGTTTTATATAATTGTGCTAACAGTTTTATCCTAGTGGCGTGTGTAGGGAAGTCATTTGGGGAAATCCTACTAAGTTTTAGTACTCACCCCCTGCTTTGGCACGTTGGTGTCTTTGCAGATGTTGTGTACCGTGACGTGGGAAAAGGTAAGGCATCAACCTCCTTTAGTGGTGCGTTGTGATGTCTTGGTGTAACTTGGAGCTTGGAGCTTGGTGTGGAGCTGTGGTGGTGTCATGGCTCGTGGTGTTCTTGTTGAGTCTTCCGCATTGTACTGTGATGTTGTTTTGGGTTGTGTTGACATGTGAGATGATGGATTATCTGGTTGTCATTGGTAATGTATAAGTTTGGTTTTGTTGACATGCATCATTTAGTTGTGGTTGTTTGGTTGGTTTTGTCTCAAGGTAAAATCATTCCCTAATTGTTCTCGGAGCCCTCGACATTTATTGCCAGCCTTTAGCGCCTTGGGAATGTTGCTTAAGGCCAAGTAACCCTCACCGCCTCCTCAAGACAATGAGGTAGGGGCGGGGTGTTACAAGTGGTATCAGTTTGTTCGGTCCTTTGGAGTTGATTCTTGGATTTGGTGTTGACATTCGTTGTGGTATACTCCTTGAGTCGGGATGGTAGCAAGGCGTAGGATTGTCAGAACTTGGAATGTATAGCATAAAAGGACGTAGCTAACCCTTTTATGCTGAAATTCAAGTTACCAGGAAGTTGGGTACATAAGTGTTTGGAGACCCTTATAGGCATTGAATATCTCATTGTAGTGGGTGTAGCCAATGAGATGAGCATGACATGCATGGTAGAAATGACTTCCCACTAGAATGCATATTTCATTGGGGGTATAATGATTTATGTTGTAATGCGAAATTGTAATGTGAATAAATTGGTATCTTGAAAATGGTTTGGTTTTAAAAATGGTGAAACATGGCACATGGGGAAAATGTGAACTAGTGGAAAGCCTTGTTGTGATAGTGTTGAGTAATGTCATTTGAAATGGGATTTCATGATGTCTACGAAAGTGAGACTCCTGGTTGTTTGTTTTCTGTTTATAGAAATGGCACCAGGTAGGCGTCGTAGAGACCAACCGGAGGAGGCTGCTGAGAATGTGGTAGCACCTGAGCCTCAAGTGAACCAGCAGCTAGTGCAAAGCATAGTGCAAGCTTTCTAAGCTGTGGAAAGTGGAAACAAAGTGGATGAACCAAGACATGTGGATCATGCGGTTCAGTTTCAAAAGCAGAATCCACCCATTTTTAGGGGTGATTCAGAGCCAAAGAGGGCATAAGCATGGTTGAATAGAATGAACAAGATCTTTGAGTTCTTGGGAACACCTGTAGAGTTAAAGGTGAAGTTGGCCACGTATATGTTGGAAGATCTTGCCCTTCAGTGGTGGGAGTTAGTAGTCCAAGCAGGGACAAACCAGGGTATGATGTGGGAAGGCTTTGAGGAATTGTTTAACAAACAATTCTACCCACATACGTTCAGAATTCAGCGTATGACTGATTTCTTCAGTTTGAAGCAAGAGCTTATGTCTGTGACAGAGTATGCAGCTAAGTTCATGAACTTAGTGCGGTTTGCAACCGAGGTGGCGGGTAGCACGTCATTGAAGGCAATGATCTTTGAAGCTGGGTTAAGGCAAGAAATTCGTTCAAAGATAGTGGTGCTGTGTATAGATGATTACACATAGATGGTGAATAGAGCCTCGGTGGCTGAGCAGGATCTGTTGGGAGCCCCAGACGGAGGAAGCATGGTGGTACCCATGGGGAATAGTGGGAACTCTAACACTGGGTTCAAGCGAAGGAGGGACACTTATTCCCAAGGCGAGAATATGGCATATAATCCGGCGGTAGGATCGGTAAATCTTCCTCCGAAGCCCCAGAACAAGCCCGGATGTTTCCAGTGTGGTTCTACGAGCCACATCAAGCGGGATTGTATGACACAACCTCGAGCATGTCATAATTGTAAGTAGATGGGGCATCTACAACGTTACTATCGGAATGCTCCAAGGTCGGGTGCGCGTGACACTCCTCAGGGATCGCAGACGTCGTATGCTTCGACGAGACGGGGGGTAGTAGCATACCCCTCGTCAGCAGAGTAAAGTGGGTCATGGTGATTCTTAGAATACCACGATGCCTCAGCAGAGTAATAAAGAGAAGAGTGTGGCAAGAAAACATGTGTTTGGAGCTGAGCAGGTTGTGGTGGATGATCAGTCGAGACCATCCACGGTTCGAGGTACTATTCTTTTAAATTCTACCTTGATGCAAGTGTTGTTTGATACGGGTGCTTCACACTCTTTTATTGGTGCACGTGTGGTTGATTTGCTGGGTTTAAGGGTAGAAATGATGCCCTCTGTTTTGAAACTTCAAACTCCTCTGGGTTGAAGAGAGTGTCAATCTTTCTTGTGTAGAGAATGGTGTATCATTGTGGGCAAGGTTGAGATAGTGTGGAACTTCTCAATGCTTGAGATGGATGATTATGATGTAATCCTGGGAATGGATTGGCTGGTTGCTTTTAAGGCCCACATCGATTTTGATGCGTGAACAATGGATTTTATGACAAACGATGATGTTAGACATCTCTTTAGAGGAGAGGGGCATGAAAGGTAGGGTGCAACGAGTTGTCGGCACCAGAAGTGGGTACGTTATCGTATCTGTTGGCGGTGTTGTCATTGGAATCGATAGAGGGTGTTGAGCAGAGTATTCCTCCGGAAGTGGTGGATCAGTTCATGGATGTTTTTCCTCAAGAATTCTCTGGGTTGCCTCCCGTAAGAGAAGTGGAGTTTACGATTGACCTCCTTCCGGGGACCAGTCCTATCTCACTTCCATCTTATCGGATGGCACCAACTGAATTACGAGAATTGAAAATTCAGTTGGAAGAGTTAGAAAACAAAGGGTTTATCCGGCCTAGCACGTCTCCATTCCAGTGGAATGAACAGTGCCCGAAGTGTTTTGAAGAGTTAAAGGTTCGTCTTACATCAACACCAATATTGGTTTTTCCAGAACCAGGAAAATGGTACGTGGTGTATTGTGATGCATCGGGATTAGGGTTGGGGTGAGTTCTCATGCAAGGGAATCATGTGGTTGCGTATGACTCACGACAGTTGAGAGTGCATGAGAAGAACTACCCAACTCATGATTTGGAGTTGGCAGCAGTGATCCATGCTTTGAAGGTATGGTGTCATTATCTCTTCGGTGAGAAATTCACGGTATATACAAATCATAAGAGCTTGAAAAACATTTTCTCACAAAGGGATTTGAACTTGAGGCAAAGGAGATGGATGAAATATCTTCAAATGTTTGATTTTGACTTGATGTATACACTGGGTAAGGGAAATTTGGTGACAAATGCATTTAGTAGAAAATCATATGCTCAAATGATGAAACAAGCATCAGACCAGTGGCAGTTGATGTCGGTTATAGCCGATATGCGGTTGGAATGTGAGGACCAGGGCGATAGAGCGGTCTTCTTTCCAGTTTTGTTGATTCCTGACTTGGTTGGCCTGGTTAGAGAGGCACATATATCCGATTTTGAGTGTGTGATCGTGGGGTCAAGACTCAATAGTGGGGAGACCATTGAGGGTTGGAAACTGAATGAAGATTCAGTTATGTGTTTTCGGAATCAGATGGTTATACCAGTTGCTTGTCAGGATGATCTTCTCAGGGCGTATCATCATTCCAGGTGGGCTGTTCATCCTGGAATTCAGAAAATGTATAAAGCGTTGAAAGCACAGTTCTGGTGGACTGGTATGAAAAAAAAGTGTGGATGAGTTTGTTTCAAGATGCTTGACTTGTCAGCAGGTCAAGGCAGAGCATTAGAGGCCAACAAGAATGTTGCAGTCTTTACCAATCCCTGTTTGGAAGTGGGAGCAGATAGCGATGGATTTTGTCACAGGTCTCCCAAGAACGGTCTAGAAGCACGATACCATTTGGGTGATAGTGGATCGGCTAACGAAGTCGGCCCATTTCATTCTAATTCGTGAATCTCATACGGTGGAGGATCTGTCCAAAATATATATCCGGGAGGTGGTAAAGAGGCATGGTGTTCCAGTTTTGATCGTATCCGATAGAGATTCGAGGGTTGCATCTCGTTTCTGGAAATCATTACAGCAACCCCTTGGGACACAATTGACCATGAGTATGGCATATCACCCTTAGACGAATGATCAATCCGAGAGGACGATACAAACTCTGGAGGATATGTTGTGGGATTGTGTCATGGATTTTGGTGGCTCGTGGGAGGAGCACTTGTCATTGATTGAGTTCTCGTACAATAACAGTTATCAGACATCCATACAGATGGCTCCATTTGAAGCATTGTATGGGCGGCCGTGTCGTTCTCCACTATGTTGGGTGGAAACGGGTGAGTCTTCAATGGTTGGACCGAGCCTTGTCCAGGAGACTACAGAGAAGATCAAGTTGATCAGAAAAAGAATGGAGATGGCTCAGAGTCATCAGAAATCGTATGAGGATCATCGTCGACAACCATTGTCGTTCGAGGTGAGTGATCATGTTTTCTTGAGAATCTCTCCTAGGTTGGGACATCGTCGGTTTGGGGAGCAGGGAAAGTTATCTCTGAGGTATATTGGGCCTTTTGAGATTATTGAGACAATTGGTGAGGTGGCTTATCATTTGGCTTTGCCACCGCGGTTTAGTTCGGTGCACAATGTGTTTCATGTGTCGCAGTTGAAAAAGTATCAGCCAGATAGTGACCATGTGATTCATTGGGATCATGTTGAGCTAGAACCAGATGCTTTGTTGGTGCACATGCCTGTGCAGGTTGTGGATAGACAATAGAAAGTCTTGCGTGGTAAAAGCATCGGTTTAGTTCGTGTTTTGTGGCAACATGGTCAGATTCAAGAGGAGACTTGGGAGCCGGAGAAGGAGATGGTCGAGCAGTGGCCCGAGCTCCTTCGGCAAAGGGCGGGTTCACTACTTTCCGAGGACAGAAAGTCCAATGGTGGGGAGAATTTAGCACCCCCGTTTTGAGGTATGTGGCCTTTTTTTATGCATTTTTATGTATTTAAAGTGCATGGAATGGGTTGGGAAGAGGTTGGGAGAGTTTGGAATGGTTTTGGATGAGTTTGGAGATTTTTAAAATGGTGCACGGTTTGAGCACGGTTAGTGTAAACCGTGCGTATGCTCCAGGAAACCGTGCAGGGGGAGACAGTAGGCTCCGCATGGCCTGCGCACGGTTTTCCAAACTGTGCGAGGAAACCGTGCAGACTTTGGCTCTCGAGGCAGTGGCATGCGCACGGTTTTCCAAACCGTGCGGGCTAACCGTGCGACCACTTAAAATTAGGGTTTTAAAACCCGGGCTCACTCAGGATTGCCTCATTTCACTCCTCTCTTCCTCCCACTTGAGCCTCACTCGGGATTTTCAGTTCTCAAGGGTTAGAGGGGCTCTCCCACACGTTTTGGAAGCAATTCGAAGGAGTTTCAAGGTGGATTCAAGGTGATTTCTCTCGGGTAAGTCTCTCCTCTTGTTTCTCTTGTGTTTTCCTCTAGATCTACATCCCTCTCTTTCTTGGTTTTCTAGATCTACACTTGTTGTGTGTAGATCTAGGGTTGGGGTTGCCTTGGATGTTAATATTATGGCTTGTGAATGTTAGGGAAAGGGATCTAGAGAGGTTTTGGTGGTGCGTTCGCCGGTTTTGTGGTGCGGTGGCTTGTGGGTCATTTTCTCGGGAACCCTAAAGGTAGGTGGCTTCTCTCTCGACTCCACTTGGTTAGAACTAGTGGTTCCTTGTTACAATTAATTTGTTGTTCTTGAAATTAATTGTGTTTTGATGTGCGAAATTGGTGGAAAATCCCTTGGGTGATGTTTTGGGGATTTTTGGGGAAAAGAGGGTTTTGTGGTGAAATGATTTTGTTGTGGATTTTAAAATGGAGATTTTAAAATGGGATGTTATGGTTGATTTGTGAAAATGATTGATGGAAATGGTTTTCAATAAAAAGGTTGTTTTATTGAAATAGGGTTTGGCATGAAAAATGGTTTTCAATAAATGAGTGATTTATTGAAGTGGATTGTTATGCAATGGAAATTGGTTGATTGCATGTTGTTGTGACCTTGATGGGTTTTATGATTGGTTGAAATGTTGTGTTGAAATGTTGTGTTGAAGTGGGTGGGAAGTCCCACTATAAACGGGTGATGGATAGTGGTCGGAAGAACCACTATGTGGGTAGTGGTCGGAAGTGCTGCTACTCGTGAATGGGTGAACGAGTTGGGCAGAAGTCCCACCTTTTTGATTGTTTTGGTGTGAATGGGTGAACGGGTTGGGCGGAAGTCCCACCATTTTGGTTGTTTGTTGTGCATTTCTTTGCAAGATGGAAGTTGTTGTGCTAACGTATAAATGATGAAATGGTTTGTGGTATGTGTGGTTGTATTTCCTTTGTTTGCTTGGTTTGGGTGTGATGGCTTGGTAAGAGCATGGTTGTCTTATGGTAATGGTTTCACTTGTGATTATCTTATATAAACTGTTTTATATAATTGTGCTAACGGTTTTATCCTAGTGGTGTGTGTAGGGAAGTCATTTGGGGAAATCCTACTGAGTTTTAGTACTCACCCCCTGCTTTGGCACGTTGGTGTCTTTGCAGATGTTGTGTACCGTGACGTGGACAAAGGTAAGGCATCAACCTCCTTTAGTGGTGCATTGTGATGTCTTGGTGGAACTTGGAGCTTGGAGCTTGGTGTGGAGCTGTGGTGGTGTCATGGCTCGTGGTGTTCTTGTTGAGTCTTCCGCATTGTACTCTGATGTTGTTTTGGGTTGTGTTGATATGTGAGATGATGGATTATCTGGTTGTCTTTGGTAATGTATGAGTTTGGTTTTGTTGAAATGCATCATTTAGTTGTGGTTGTTTGGTTGGTTTTGTCTCAAGGGAAAATCGTTCCCCAATTGTTCTCGGAGCCCTCAACATTTATTGCTAGCCTTTAGCGCCTTGGGAACGTCGCTTAAGGCCAAGTAACCCTCACCGACTCCTCAAGCCAGTGAGGTAGGGGCGGGGTGTTACAACTCCCATGGGTGGATGATATACCAGTGATACACTCCCACAGGTGGAAAATATTATACTAGTTCAAGTCTTCAAGTGGATGATACACCACTAAGACAACTCCCATAAGTGGATGATGCACCACCAATATCTATATCTTGGTGGATGATACACCACAACATATAATGACGAGCGATGCACTACCACTAACTTTCTCTAGGTAGACAAGGTAACACTAAAAAATCACCCTCATTGTGAATGATGAATCATTGACTCAATTCGGGTGGATGAGATGCCACATACATACCAAGGGTAGATGATTTACCACCATGAAATCATCACAGTGAATGAGTTATCACTTATAAACAACACATAACAGAACAATTATATATCACATGTGGTGGGGGGTCATGTTCACTAGCCACTAACTCCTTCAAGTCACATACCCAAGCTATCCCACCCATAGCCTATCACATTCTCAAGCCATTCCTTACCAAGGATTGGTTTAAGATGTGGTAAAAGGGTCTCAAGATTATGTCTCAAGCATAATTCACCAATTCTGGGTCTTAAGGCAAGGTTCCTTAACATAACCACGAGATAAATAGTTTTCGGTTACCATGGAATCAATAACTATCCATCATGAAACCTCTAAGGGGTCTATCGCCTTTTATTTATGTCATAGGCAGTGAAGTATTTCAATTTAAGTCATTTTCTAGGGCATACATAAAATATGTTACTTTTCACATTTAATACAATGCATCACACACATTTAAATACTAATGAGAAAGTAAGGGATCATTTTCCTTGACTAAGTATAGAACTTCTAATTGAATACCATAAGCCAAATTGGCTTTAGATAGTAAAAATTGAGAAATTTGGGAAAATTCTCACATCAGGGCATATCCAGTGATACATGGTGAAGTAGTAAGAGAAAGAAGGATTAAAGGGGATATGACTACCTGTAGTGACTGAATGTGATGACAACTCTATGATATAGCCACAAATGTCTGAAATCCACCCATTATAAGAGAAGAAAGAGAGAGAGAGGGAGAGGTATTAAATGGTTTCTACTAGGGAAATGAGGAATTACTCATAAAGGTTTAAAATTTAAAATTTAAAATTTAATTTAATTACACAATTAAATTAAAACAAATGAAGCAAAAAATGGGGTGTGTTGTGGTGCGACTATACAAGTCATGCCACAACACCCTTCACAGGGTCACATTGCATTGTGGCCCATATGGTCATGTTGAAATGCCCTACTATTGGATTGGTGTAGCCCGATCCGTTCTTGATGATGATTGAGCTGAACGCTTCCGGCACATACTATACACCAGGCTGCAACTCCGCGGGTCAAGCTCCACGGTGAGCTCGTTGGGGGTTACAGGGGGCAACACGCCCCTACTCCGAGGGTCCAAGGGTTGAAATCCCCCAACCCAAATCCTGGGGAACTATTGCAACTCCGACCGGTTGTAGCAGAGCTGACCAACCGACACCAACCAAGCATTGTAGTAGTGACGAACTTTGACACGACTATTGTAGCTCTGTGGACTTCCAACCGTTGGGCACTTTAGCACATTGGACTTACACAACTACAAAACAAGCCTTTAACAACACTAGTCTTTATGAGCACATTTTTAGCGCTAATAAAGGGTGCTCTTTATCAGGACTGATAAAGGACACCCTTTATTAACGCTTTATTTTTAGCTCTCATAAAGTTTGAATAAAATGGAATAATTAAATAATTAAAAAATAATAATGATTTTATTAAAAAAATATTAAAAATTTTATTAATTAAATAATTATTGATAAAAATGAATAAATTTATTATACTATATATAAATTATAAATACTAATAAATAATATATATTAAATATATATATATATATATGTAAAATGATAATTAAACCAATAAAAATTAAAATTAAGTAAATTGAGAACAATATTAAACATTTTATTAATTAAATAATTATTGTTAATGTTAATAAATATTATATATTAAATATATAGATATATATATAAATTTATATAAATATGATTTATATAATACAAAATATTTATGCTTTATATTAAATAGTAATATATTTATTGAATAATGGTTTATAATTAAAAATTAATGTGAATTAAAAATATTGACTAATTACATCGAGTAATGAACATAATTGAACGTCATTTGATTTTTCAATTTAACATAGATTGAACGTATTATATTGATTTCACATATACATAATTAATTCATTTTTATATACAACACACACACAAATATTCTTTTGGAAATTTAATCAATTTCTATTATTTATTTTATATATATATATTTATTTACTATGTTTTCATATTTTCAATATGTATTCATCATTATTTCAATATATATCAATTTTTAATGATTTATATTTAATTAATCAAACCTATCCATTTTTTCAATATTGTTAAAGTGTACTCATTTTTAATTATTCAATTTTACTCATTTTTAATATGCACGTACTCAAGATTAAATATTCATTAATAATGTTAAATATATATTTATAAAAAATATTTATAAATAAATATATTTATAAATGTATATTTACTATTTTTATACATTTTATAATTATAAATAGTAAATAATATTTGTTTAAAAAGTATTTATATAATTATAAGTAAATAATTGTGTATATTTAAATAATTATAAAATAATTATAAATTTATTTAAATAATGAATATATTTACAATATTTATATTTATTTATTATATATATATTAAATAAATAAATAAATTAATATATATATATATATATATATATATATATATAATATAAATATGTATAATGATATAAATATTATTTTTTAAGAAATATTTATTTAATTATAAAGAAATAATTATATATTCAAAGAATTATAAAATTATTATTTTATAAAAATTATTATTATAAGTATTATAATTATATAGAATAATTAAATAGAATAAGGAAATATTTGGTCGATAAGAAGTGAGATTGTGGGAAGACCTTCAAAATAGAATAACTGAGCTACTTTTCTTCTTTGGTCGATGCATCATTTTGTCTTATTAGTGCATTGTCTACTTGAGAATATTTTTTTTTGTGTACTTGAGAATATTTATTTGTAGTATACCATCCAATTGTAGAGTAATATCATTGGTCTATCTTCTTCCTAGAGGGTTTTCTCAGTTATGCATCATCCACTTTGAGGCCGGTTTCATGTGTATATCATCCACCTGGAGTTGTTGGAACCTCTTTCACCATGAGATACCTTGTTTATCGTTATGATTTTGATTACTAATGCATCATTCACATTGACAAAGAAATGGGGAGTGATATATTATTCATCCTTGAGGCGTGTTCAAACCATGGTCATGTTGCCCCATTCCAGCATTAGTCAACATATGTATATTCAAATGTGGTTTGGTTGTTGAGCATTCCATGACGTGACATGTTATTTGTTTATTTCTATATTAGAATTCCATATCAATCATGCTCTTGTATTTACTAGGATTTCTTAGGGACACCATTGGTAGTGGTCTATTGAGTTGTACTCGTACCCTACTTAGGTGCCTTAATACCCGAGCATACTTAATGGTTCATGATACAGGTAAGGGAAAGGGCCCTCTGCTGGATGGATGAGCTAGGATGTTGAGTCAGAGATGGGAGACGCGACCGAGCCAAGACTCATGACTATTTTTGTTGTTATCACCTTTATTTTTTTTAGTTTTAGACATGGTTGTACATGGTCTACCCATGGGTGATCCTATTTATGCTTATATGGCTCATGTGACATGTATATTGGCACATTTTTTATTGCATGATGGTTTTCATTTACTTTTGTATTGAATCTAGATGTGATATCTATACTTATGTTGTTTTAATATTATGGTGATTGTTTCTTGATATTTTTTCCTCTATGATTTAAGTTTGTTTTTACAAGAGAGGGTATAGTCTCCTCATGATACGCATTAACCCTCTCTGCTAGTCAGAAACCCCTGGCATATGGTGAGGCATTCCTGAAGTATGTGGCACCCAGTTTGTTCATAGTGGAGGTGACTCGAATCAGGGATTCTATAACCTTGTTCAATGAAAGTAAATTATATTTAACCATAACTGTTAGGTTCCTATATCTGATGCGATCCTTGGATTGTATTTATCAAGGTAACCCTAACCATTCAGTTCCTAAAGAAATGAAGTTAGGATAATTTATATGGTGAATTTTGTTATGATTTATCCATATAACTATATAAGAGACATATATGGTGTAATTGAAAATATTGTATATAAAAATATATTCATGGATCAAGTTATGAGTTAGGTGGGTAATCCATTATTAAATATGGGTCTTGACCCACTAATAGATATAATATATGGGGTCATCATTTTAGTGGAAGTATATTAATAGAATTTGTTACTCAAATGATATATACTCACTAAAGGATATGTCTCATTGTAAGTTTTGTCTTGAATCATGAATACATTTCGAGATCTATTATAAGTTGGACCTATAGTTTAATTGATTTGAATATAAGGTAGATAATTTTTTATAAGTTGAATCATTTTGATCATTTGGATATAAATGTTATAGAAATCAATTTATCTAATTATGGTTCATGGGTATTAAATACCGGGTGTGCATCACACATTTGTGCTGATAAACAAAAATTAAAAAATTGGTTAAAATTGATGAAAGTAGAAGTATATCTATGTATTAGAAGTGGTAAAAGAGGTTCTACATTTTAAGTAGGAACATATGATCAATTTCATCCTAGTATATTAGTTTTAGAATTAGAAAATTGGTACCATTTGTTAGCCATAAATAAAAATTTGATCTATATATCTTGTTTAGATGGGAGGGGATTTTCATTCATAATTAATAACAATAGATGTTTTATATAGATTATTGAAATGACTTATATCATTGGGAGTATTTTAAATTTTATATAAATTCTATAAATAGATATTATAGTTTATAACATTCAAGAAAATAAGTTATGGTTGATTTTAAAACTATTTTTCTTTGGAATTTTTGCCTTGGGAATATAATCGAGTTCATTTAAAGACTTTATAAATATTGTTTGTAGAAATCATTTGATTATAAATAATTTTAATAAATTTGATTTTTTTTAATAAAAAAAATTAACAAATCACCTCTTAGTAGAAAATGTTATAGGGTTAGTGAATTGTTGGACCTAATACATGGTGATGTATATGGATTATTCTGTACTCAATAAAGCGGTGGGAATGGTTACATCATAAACTATAGTTATGAATTTAGTCAGTACATTCATGTGTTTTTATGAAAAAAATTAAACCATTAAAAATCTAAAAGAGTTGAAAAACACAAATTAAAATAAAATAGGAAAAGGTATGAAGATTCTTTGATTAGATCAGGGTGGTGAATACTTGATCCAAGAATTTATTGATCATATAAGATATTTTATAATTATTTTTAAATCTTTATCCTCATAGAACTCCTTAGTGGAATAGTGTGTCTAATATTATACAATGTTGGACATAATTTGATCGATGTTAATTCAGTGGTACTGATACACTCTAGAATAAATAGCTTTTAAACTAAATTGTGTTCCATATAATGTATTCATAAAGACAAAATATAAGATATAGTTTGAGTGGCATCCCGGTTTTTCTTTTATGATGATTTGGGGTCATGAAGTTTATATGTGATGTATGGTTTCTGAAAAACATGGTACTAAATTGGATAAATTATTTTTTGTTTATCAAAATGAAATTATGTGGTATTTTTTTATAATCCATTATAACACAAAGTGTTTGCATATCAATATGATGAATTCCATAAAAAGGATCACATGAATTGATGAGTCGATGAGAGAAAAATTGAATATAGATAAGTTTAAAGCACATATATTAGAATAGTTTAGGGGATAGAAAGATATTTTATTCCACAAGAGGAAGTGGAAACATAACTGACTTGGGTGATACAAGATCCTTAAAGGTCTATTAAGATTCATTAGAAACTAGAGAAATTTTATTCCATCTAGAAAATGATGATGAAGTAATGTTCAGAGATGATAAACATACCAACTATAAAGAGGCTATTGTAAGTTTTTATTTTTTTCATTGTTAGTAGTCTTGATATTTAAGATAGACTCCATCAACACTAACTAAGTTTAGAACATGGTTGATGCAACTGAAGGGGTGAGACTCATAGGTTTCAAGGGGGGTTTCTATAGAAAACAATCATGGATGGTAAATTACCTATATATAAACCATGATTAGTGGGAATGGTTATAAAAAAATTCATGGCAACGACTATCCACACAATCCATATTTTTGTATTTTCTAATAACACTTTTAAGGGGTGAGTGTGAACCCTAACATAAGCCCACCAAATTCAATCCACCCGGGAAATAAAACATCATCGCCCACAATTGCATTCAAGAACCGTGCTTGAAGATTTTTAAAATTCAAATTAAAATTAAAAAAATCCATCAAAAAAATTATGGACCACGTGACATTGTACCGCCTGAGAAACCAATCCTCGAACACCTCACAGACATCATCATGTCACCGATATCATCATGTCACCGACATCATTAATCAACTCCAACCACCACCATCATCTTGCTGGAGCCAAACACAACCACGCCGTCGATGGTAGATTTATCGTCATCTTCCATATCCCAAAGTCCCTTGAATACCACCGTGTAGCTCTACCTCGAAGAGAATGGTGGAATTTGGATCCAGAACAGAAAACATAGTGGGCATACGATAAAGAGGAAGGGATCTAGAACCATTAGAGACTATCGAAGACCATCGAACCATTAAAAAACATCACCTCTTTGCAATTTTTGTCCATTCATCACCACACCAGAAACAAAATCACCAAAACCATAAACACCAACCATCAAAACATTCCAAATACAGACCATCACCGTTGATGAGGATGAAAAACCAAACACCTCCAAAACCATACCATCGAAAACCACATCACCATCGAGGGGGAAAAATTGAGAAAAATCACAGGGCTATAAATCGAACAGATCCTGAGAAAAGGAATAATGCCAAAACAACACTCGAGAAGCTAAAGATCCATAACATCACCATACTAAATCATCTAGGTCACCATCATATTATACCAAGATAGGGTTTTAGTACAATGGTAAAGGCGAAAAGGGTAGATGAGGATGAAGCAAGAAACATGGTCCGCACAAGGGAAGAGACAAAGACCAAATCAGGGTGAGGGAAACATGAGAGAGCCGGTGGTAAAGAGAAGAAGGAACGATCTTCAAATCACTAGAGAAGGTGGAAAGAAGGGGGAAAAACAAGGGAAAAAACCTAATACGAATGACGAAGATGCATCTAGGAGAGGAACCATGGGGAAGAAAAGCCATAAAACCAAGTACGAAACAAAGAAAAACCAAATAAAGAACATGCAGGAGACAAATAAAAAAGATGAATATGAACATATCATTTCATTGGAAGGGATAATAAATTACATTTAGATATTTCAAGATATAATATCTCATTATGATTATGAGATATATAAAATGAATATCAATAATGATTTATATAATGGGAATTCAGCCACGGACATGTATACGATACTATTTAATGGTTTTAAAGGTCCAAATTATATTACTATGGTGTGAAAATTACAATGGTCCATTAATGGATTAAAGAAATATTCACAAAGTTTGAATAAAAAGTTTTATTATGTAATAAAATTGTTTGGTTTGATCAAGAACATGGATGATTCTTATTTATACCGATGTGTTAGTTGGATTGTTGTGGTAATTTTGCTATTATATATTGATGGTATACTATTTATCAAAAATGATATCCCAATATTACATTCTATAGAGTTATGTTTGGGAAAATGCTTATCAAAGAATGAAAAGGGTTATTATCTTATATATCAAGTGAAAATATTGATAAATATGTTGAGGAAATACCAGGAGTCACAATGATAGAATAGGTTTGTAGATGAAGAAAATACAAAAGAAATAATCACATAGGATACAAAGATTTACATGGTTTGGGAAATGATCCCTACGTCCATGGAGAGGCAAAATATCACTATGATTCGGGAGCAAAATTACAGGGAGTATCTCAGAGATCATAACATGAAAAAAACCTAGCCCAAAATGGGCTAATAAGGAAGATGAATCACTATTTCACCAACTACACAGAAAGTCTATTATACTACAGTGAAAAGTGACTGGAAGTCTGCATCGCTATAGTGTCGCAGCCACCCAAGTCAAAGCTCCTAAAGTGATTAGCAGCTGGAAGTCCACTGAGCTACAATACTGTTATCTTCAAATTCTGACTTGCTACAGTAGTCATCCCAAAGTTCGCATTGCTATATTTACTTATCATTGTCGGCCAGTAATCTCTTCTATAGTTGGTTAGAGTTTCCACAACATCCCAAAAAATTGGTTTGGGGGCCTTCTTCCCTCGAAGTAGGGCTGCGTTACCCCCTAAAACCCCAACGAGCTCACCACAGAGTTGCGACCTAGTGCGCAGTATGAGCCGCAAGCATTCAGCCCAAAAACATCAAAAGAGGATCGAGATAAACCAATCCAACAATATATAGGTCAAAAATGGTGCTTGGACTGAGTCAGAACACTTATATTTTTAATGTTCTAATGAGTTTATCAAGGAGAACTCTAACAAGGGTTGTTTATTAGTATTGTATGGTGTGACTCTTACAAATACTCAATGACCCTCTAAAGAGTTTTAAAAAAGAAACATTAATATGATTCCTTATTTTTCTACTACAAGATCTATCTTACATAACATGTAGCGTATTGGATTGATCTCTTTGATGATTTAACTATATTTAGTAGATACCAATCCAATTCAACTAAGAGTCACTAGATTATTATCAATAACATCTTAAAAGTAATTGAGAAGAATATTTTTGTTTGGAGGTGATTAAGAGAACATTTCAAGTGGATACACTAATTATAGCTTCCAAAATAACAAAAATGGCATGAGATTACAAACTGGTTTAATGTATTGTATAAAAAATTGAGCTGTCATTTAGAAGAGTTCCAAACATCCCATTATTGCAGCCTCAACAATAGAGGAATATTATATTTCTACATCAGGTACTATGAAGAAATCTATTTAAATTAATAATTTAATCATTGAATATAGGGTGGTTCCTAGAATTTTGGGATAAATTGTAATTTAGTTTGATAATAAGGGAGCTACTTCTTAGGAAAAGGAACCCTAGTCTCACCATATGACAAAAAATATCCTTTTTAAATATTACCTCTTTCATGAAATCATTAAGATGGTGAGGAAATTATTTTTGAGTTGGATACAAAAGAGAATGTAAAAGATCCATTGAAAAACCATTATTGTAGTAGAATAATGAGAGTAATTTAAATTCTATAGATAATAGATACACAAGAGATTGGATATAATTATTGATTCCAATGAAAAAGTATCTTGGTTTCATAATAATGGAAATCTCTATTTATCATTTATTCATGTCTTTTGCATATTTTATACGAAGAGTGTACTGATAAAAGTTCCTCAAAGTAGTAATATGAGTTTTCTCTAATCACTGATCATTATAAAATATTACGGGTTGTGATGATATGTGAAGATTAGCATGAAAAAAATAGTGTACATATTATAGAGTAAATTCATGAAATAATAAGTAGAGACTTGTTATTTGGACCAAACCACAATAGTATATCACATAGAATGTCATACAATCAATGATATATGAATGGATGTATGCTTCATATAAATCCCTATTACCTAATAATAAAAAAATACTTAACATGTGAACCACCATACTTTTATACCTTTCTTATTCCATCCTTGATACTAATCTAATCAAGATATCGTAGGGTATGTGTTAGGTCCACAAGGATGAATACCCTGAGAGGGGGGTGAATCAGGGTATGACTAATTTAAAATTAAAGCTCGTTCTGATCTTGTTTTGCCGTTAAGAAAAACACTCTTCTCTCTCTTTCCTATTGCAAAATATAAACAGAAAGTAAAGAAAGCACATGACACAACAATTTTACTTGGTTCACCGCTAAGGGCTACGTCCAAGGAGAATACGCCGACAGGTTGTCAGTCATACCAAATTCCACTAAACTTCACTAGCTGTGGATTACAAGGTTCGGGCACAGTCACTCTGTCCCAGACTCACTGCCTTTACAAGGTTTAGGGTCAGATCACTACTAACCCAAGGGTCACTCCCTGTTTCTCTCTCTCTGGATCACTGCTGGTGGAGAGGATCACCTTCTTCCTCTTCCTTCTCTCACTGCTCTGGAAAGGATCCACTCATAGTTTTTAGACCTGTAGGTCTCTTCATTTGCATGAAAGAATGCATCTTCTTCTGTATGTAGATGCTCTGTTGAAGTCCAACTTTCACCCGTAGATGAATCTCTCTTTTCACCGAAGGTATCGGGAAAACTTCCATCTTCCACGCAGCATGAAAACACTACCGAAAAAACAACCTTACTTGGCATGCAAGTCTAAGCCGACGCGCAAGTATCGGCGCGCAAGTCACAACTGGCATGCAAGTCTTCCTCAACCACTTGCACGACACAAGCTTCTGAAACTCAAAACCTGCGTGACTCACTTCCTTCCTTGCCTAAAACACCTCAGGCGTGCAACTAACACTTGGCATGCAACTTCCAACACTGGCGCGTAAGTCCCACTTGCGTGACACACCACCACTTGCGCGACCACCACACCTGTGTGACGGGAGCTCTGAATCTTAAATGTGTTGAACTCCAGTAAGAAATGAGGAGGGGTGGTCCAGTATTTATAGGCAATTTGACCACCCTGCGCGACGGCGCGTAAGTCTCCCTTCGGCGTGCAGGTCTCAGCGCGCAGGTCTCTTCCCCTGCAAGTCACTTGTGCGACCCAATTTAAAACTTGCGCGAACCTCTTTCCTTTGCCATATTTTGATCTTTTGATCTTGAAAAACCATAGGCGCGCAAGTTCTCAAGCTTCTAAGGCATCGACGCGCAAGTCTCTTTCACGACGCGCAAGTCACTTGCGCGACACCACCAATACTTGCGCGACACTTATCCCTTTGCCAAATTTTGATAATCTGATCTTGAAAAACATATGGCGCGCAAGTTTCCAAGCCTTCAAGTACACGGTGAGAAAGTCCCTTTTCCAAAAACCATTTTTCTTCATTTGTCGATTTTCAGGCCCAAAAATTTGGCAAACACTGGAAAACGGCGCCACCTAAGATCTGTTCTTTTGGTACCGCCTCCAGATCATCCATTCCTTTATCGACGTTCTTGAATCAAACATGTATCATTGACCACAGATCTTGAACTTGACATTCCACCATGAAATCCCCTTTGTCAACAAATTTGTATGTCATGGTTTGCTTTGTCAACAATCATAGCACAGATGTCCACTTTGTCAACAAACACAATCACCTCAAAAATGCTTCAATGATACCTTGAGGGATTTTTGCCCAACAATATGTTACAAATAAATGGGGTTTATACTCTTTTATGAAAGGTATAACATATGTTCCCTTAACTAAATTATATTTAATAAATTCATAATAATTCTTAGTTGACTACCATGTGATGTAATCAACTATTTGAATGAATGGCTTATAAGGTATTCATTTAATCAATTAATTATATTTTTGAGAATTAAGAATAAATGAGTTGGTCTATACAATATTTTACTATTCCATGAATAGTGGTTGAATCAATGTCTTAGAAAGAGGGATTATATAAGCATGTATATGATGTATATAGATGCATACAATGGTGGACATGTTCATATAATTATATGATTGTATGTGATAAATATCACACTATAAATATCACACTATATCCCTTCTTATCTCGAGCAACAATGATATTTTTTATTGGCCTATTTTGTTTATAATTAAAGAATATTGAAATTATAATTTTCTCAATGCTAAAAATTCCCATGGGGTTTCACGGTATTCCATGGAATAAATATTGATTTTTATATAAAATGTTTAACTCAAATTTGAGAGATTTTATATGGTAATCATATCCAAAAGAGACCATATAGATTCACAGAGTTGTAAAGTTACATATAAAGTATATGGATCCTTATTAAAAGTGTGATATTTCAAGATTTATGAACTAAAGAATAAATCAGAATATAGAGAGACTCATCATATTATGGTTTTCATTATTTTATGGCTCATGATACTATATTATAATGTTCATTGTGAATAATGTGATTTATTGTTCATCCAAATCTCCAAAAATGGATATCATGTTGTTTTTAATTGTGAAATAGTACGTGATGGTGTGTAGAAGATTTATTGATTGATAAAAAAATTTAACAATCACATTACATAAATGAGGATCCATTGTAACTATTATGAAGGGATCTAAAGAGTTGTATATTTCATAGCATAAAAAATGGATAGGCTTAGACTTGCTTCTTCATTAAAAAAGGAGACTTATATAATGGAGTTCAATGTGAGTGTACTTTGATTATTTATAAGAAATATCTATCATACTCACTATTGGTAAAGAATTATCATGTACAATGAGGTATAATTTTTTATATTTTTTTAATTCATTCCATGGTTTCCCCTCCTAGTAGATCTTATGGATGAGTTTTGCTTCATTATTTTACTATATTTGGGCATATATATCATAAAAAACCCTTCATAAATATTGGGCCTTCAGGCCACCGATTTGGTCCCCAAGTCCTTTAAGGCCTTTGGGCCACCCAAACATTCAGTTCAGTAAGGCCTTCAGGCCACCTTAAGTGTAGATGCAAACCAAACAACCTACAAGGAACAAGATTCATAAGGAGAATGAGCAAGGAGCTTTCACCATAATAGAAGTTAAACGGAATGCAATAATGAGAGGGTATGACACCTACCATCGGGACAAGCTTGTACATGCATGGGAAAGCCTAGCCGAACAACCATGTGAAGGTGGAGAGCTGATTTCACGACAAAGATGCTGGGGAGGAGCAAATCTGAGTAGTTAGTCTGGGTTGTATGTAATGTTTGAAGCCTATGGGAAATGAATTCATCTAAGGCCTATGGTTCATGTAATAATTATGCCTACAAGCCTTGTAAGGGTTCCACCTCACCCCTTGAAAGGATTATTATCAAAAAATCAATAAAAAATGAAGGCCTTCAGGCCATTAGAGGAATAAGTGTTATAAATAAATAAAATCCAATGTCCATATCATGGAAATAAAATAATAAGGAAAAGAAAAAATAGTAGCAAATTGACTCTTAATAGTAGATACTCATCACATATGAAATATATTAAAGAATAAAAAAATCATATTGATGAAACTATGAGATCTAATAAT
Source organism: Viscum album (assembly GCA_963277665.1). NCBI lineage: Eukaryota > Viridiplantae > Streptophyta > Magnoliopsida > Santalales > Viscaceae > Viscum > Viscum album. The sequence goes on from OY728155.1 coordinate 486,101,512, forward strand.
GATGGAGCATTGAAAATTAAATGCAATAAAACAATAAATGCAGCTAAGATAAATTGAAAAAAATTTGAAGTGCACTTTATGGATGGTATGAGACATAGTTTCTTAATTGTGAATCAACTTTGACTCAAAACACATGGTTTTATTAAATTGTAAGGATTTCACTATTAAAATAAATTACAGAGTCACTTTGATGTGAGGAATGAGAACTTTTGATAATCTATACTGGGACTATAATATGGAGAATGTTGTAGCATGCGTACTATTGTGGTAGTTGTAACCTACCTTTTTATAATATAGAGAATATTGATTTCCTATATATCGAAGATGGAAATTGGTTATAACATCATTGGTTGGACCATATATATCAAAGAAACATGTTAAAATTTTCAAGCACAATTTTGAAATTGAAATACCAACATCAATATTTTAACATAAAAAACTTTGGATGCATTAATGATAGGAAAGGTTATATATAACCTTGATAAACGTAAGAAGATGAAACATGAAAATCTAATCAACCTTGTTCATGCTAACATTTGTGGATTGATGACACAAAAAGAGACCAATGGTGAGTGATTTTATATTCTATTTTTTAATGATTACAATATATTGATATACATAATGGTGATACACTCAAATAAATAGGTGATGGGATATATCAAAATATATTGAAGTATTTCTAAAAGTTGTTGTGATGAACTATCAAAGCACTAAAATTACAAAATGTTATTATGTTTACCTTAATTTATGTTGATATGTATCTTAAAAAATTTTGTATTAAACATGATTTTTCAACTTTGAAAACTCTATACCAAAATAAAGTTATAGAGAGAAGGAAATGAATAGTGAATACTAAGGAAAAAACTTTATTGGTTAAGAGTTGAATTTCAAAGAATTATATGAAAGAGTTTGTATAAGTGGTTGTATATATTAAAAATATAGGTTTGATTAGTACTAGAGAAAATGTTACACATTTTATGATTTTCCATTGAAGGAAACCAAATCTAAAATCATTTATAGTTTTTTATAGTAGCCGATTTATAAAAAATAAGGAAATCACTCAAGGTAAGTTTAGTGATATCACAAATAAAGGTAAATTTCTTGGATATTAAATAAAGAGAAATGTACACAAGTATCACATTAAGATGATCTATAAAAAAAATTAAATAAATTATTTTAAAATCATTAATCAATAATCTGAATATAAATATTGCAGGTTACAAGTAAAATAAATCTAAGATGTTGAAAGTAATGAGGAAGTTTATTTTAAAGAATAACATTGCACCTCACACAAAAAGGATTATAGAATTGAGTTAGAATATGGGGATTAGGTGATTCGACCATCAATATAAACTGAAAAAAGATATATAGAGGATGAATCTAGTATTATGAGTTAAAAAATAACAATTAATCAATGTTAAATAATAAATAATATTGAGAGGGTATATCTATTATCACATATAGAGACTATCTTATTCAAATATGTATCAAGTGATGAGTCATGGGGTAAATCCATGAGTGTATGGTCAGATAAAATTAAGAAGAATAAAATTTGAAATCTTATAAAATACCACATTGATACAATGTTATAGGAAAAAATTTAGTCTCTACAAATATTCTTGATAAGAAAGGGAATATTGCAAGAAAAAAGGATCGACCTATGTGCATGTCATATACATAACTTAAAGGTATAAACATGGAAGAGAATTTTTCAATAGTTAAAAGTCTTGTCGTAATTAGAGTATTCTTGTTAATATATATATATATATATAATACAAGATACATCAAATGAGATTTATTTTAAATAGAGTGGTTTAAGAGTGGGTTTATATTGAAAAATCCAAATCAAATTTATCTTGATGGTGATCAAAGATAATATTTCACCTTAAATAAGACATTATATGGGGTGAATCAGAAATTTAGGGTTGTAGACAAGTGGTTAAAACACCTCGTAATCGTTCATGAAGGTTAGGATCAAATTCTAGCGAGGGTGAATTTCTGAGTACTATAGCAATTACTGTAGAAGGTACTATAATAGGTATTAGAGAAGTTACTTTATCTATGAAACTATTCATATAATTTAGGACTAAGAGATATATATTTGGGCCTTTGAGGCATAAGGACTTGGGGCCACTATAGTCCTTTAGTCCACAGGGCCTTCGGGCTACATCAGGTCTTCTGGCCACATGGCCTTAGAGCTATGAAGTAGCCAAGTCTGACTACATGGGAGCAATCCCCATAAGAGAAATTAAAGTACTAGAAACCACCAGAGAAGAACTAACCATATTGGAATAATGAGAGGATATAGTGACCACCATTAGTACCAGACACCGTGTATCTCTATATGGGACAATACTAGCCAATCAACCATGCAAGGTGGGAAGCTATGTGCCACCAGCAAAGCAAATGTTGGAGAGGGATAGTTCTAGTGTAGTCAGATCATTTGGCATTTGGGTTATGTATTGGGTCTTGTGACTCTAGGTCTGTGGGTCATGTAAGGGTTCCCTCATATCCCATTTAAAAAGTGGATTATCCAAAAATATATAAAAATCTTGAAGACCATCGAGTCGGGTTGACCACAATACGTGGTGAACCGGGCACCTTTTTCATGGTATTTTAGACTTTAAGCAAATTTGAAGAAGCTATAATTTAAAATTGGCGGTGTTTTAAAAATTTATATGTCAATAATATATATAAAGATAATTTTATGATACTTCTGTATGTTGATGATATAATATTTTATGGAATCAAGGATAAATCTTATGAGAATTCTACAAATTTTATGAAATCTGAATTTGAGATGTCCATAATTGAAAAACACACATATCACATTAGGTTTTTAGAATGATAAGAGAGTAGTAGACCCAATGTCCAAGGTTCCTCTATAAGGGAGGCCTTGTGGTTATTTTATAATAAATAATAAAAAGTACATCAGACCACAAATCTGATGTGGGATGCAAACTCCAACACTCCCCCTAAATCTAGGTGTACCTATCTTGAACATAATGAAAAAAAGTTCAAAGCAAGAAAAACAAAGCAGTCAACAGACACTACAAACACTCCCCATCAAGATGTAAATACCTAGCTTGATTACAAAACTAGACAAAATAAAGAAAAGATAAATCTTCATGGTTGATGCTCTCCCTCAAGAAGTTGATGGATGATGTTGTTGAAAAAGATTGGTTGCTAAGCCACACAAGTGGTGTCGATCAACAGAGCACTGAGAAATCCGCAAATTTGGGACTGTCCTCAGAGGAGTCAAGAAAGCTACATTGGAATTTATGAATAAGGGAGCGTCAGGAATGACACACTAGTGGTGCTGGTCGATAGAGCATCGGGAAAGCCGCATAGACGGGCTGATCGTCAGAGGCACTGGGAAAACCGCAGAGGCAGGGCCGGTCAATGAGGTGTTAGGAAAGACAGAGTAGAGTGGGCCACTACCAGAGACAAGGCCAAAAAAGATAGAGGTGGATGAAACTGGAGGGGAGGGCTACCTTGTAGAGGAGTAGCAGACAAGGGAGATCTAGAGAGGATATCCAGTCATGACCGACCAGATCTAACCGAACGGGAGGGACAGGGGGATGCCAGCGACAAGCAGAAGAGTCATGGGAAAGAGGGCCACCATCAGGAAAGACGTCGTTAGGGAGGAATCTTGTAAGGAGGAGTCACGAATCAGGGAGGTGTCAACATGGGATGAAGCTGATGTGGGAGGGAGGCGTGCGCGGCGAATGAGATTCATCCAGATCTGGGAGGGAGGCGCCGCTAGTGCCATTGCGCACATAGGGAGAATCCACGGTGGAGCCATGCACAAGTATGGAGATATATGAAAGTTCCTTATGAGTGGGATGTACACAGGGACTGGAGCAGTCGATGCGGCGTATCTGGGGGAGGAAAGTCATTAGGCGCCGTTTGAGCTGGCACATAGAGAGGGGGTCGACCGCGCGCAGGGATGGAGATCAGGGCATTCATGAGAGGAGGATGGCGACAGTGGTGGGGCGTCCATCGTCGAGCGCACTAGGGAAGGAGGTGGGGTAAGAAAACCACATAGGGAGGTGACCATGGGAGTCCACACAGGGAGGCAACCACGGGAGGATAAAAATCGACGAGGGATGCACAAGCGGCACCCAGAAGATGGCAGGGGCGACGCTGATGGTGGCCAAAGGGCCACCCCCCCAATGGGGGAAATCTTGAGAAAACCTATGGTAGGAAAAAAATGGGAGGGAGGGCTCAAGTTAGAATTAGACCTCCTCTCATACTATGTATAATGATAAGAGAGTGGTAGAACCAATGCCCAAGGGTTCTCTCTAAGGGAGGACTTCAGGTTATTTTATAATGAATAATAAAGACCACATCAGACCACAAGTCTAATGTGGGACACAGACTCCAACCAAGGTTGAAAGAAAATTGGAAAAGTGAGAATAATTTTATCTCAAAAATGAAATGCATTAATGAATATTTTGAGGTTTTCAACAATCAATGTTTGATATAAAAAATGTTAAACTCTGTTTTTATTATTCTGAGTATTTTCGAGTCCTACATCGAAATAATCCATCATGTATTCATTTTTATCAATCTATAAAAGAAGGCATTCAACTCACCTTGAGGTAAGGAGAATTTATACACTATATGGTATCAAAGGGAAAATCCTGTTAATTTCTTTTTTCTAGTGGAATCCCAACCCGACTCTCCCTCATGGGGCCCCTACCGCCCTACACATCTCCTACCCTACATGGCTCCCCTCCTGGCACCCCTCCCACCCTACGCAGCTCCCACCCTATGCGGCACCCCTCTCGGTGCCCCTCCTGGCTTCTGTCCTATGCGGCTCCCCTCCCAACACCCCTCCCATCTCCCACCTGACGCAACTCCCATGATAATTCCCAGCTGCCCCACTTCCAAACATGGATACTAGCTCCCACGACACATCCCAACGGCCCCACTCCCACGACGCCTCCTGTCGCCCTCCCGTGATGCCTTCTGGATCATGCATCACTACACGATCAGTCCTGCCTTCCAGCGGGATCCCGCTGGCCATCCTCCCTATGCGATGCTTTCCGAGCCCTCCTTGACACTTCCTGCCACCAACTCCAACATGGTTTCCCACCCTCCAGCGCTTCCCCTATGCGATGGGATCTAGTTGTGAAAACATTACAGCAAGCCACGACCTCTCCTCCTGTGGGTGCACCTGCCTCCCGTCGTCGTCCACCCACTCAACAGCACCGCACACACCTCCTGTCGCCGACCTCCTGTGCACCAATCCGATGTAGCTCTGTCTCCCAATCCATGATGACACTTCACAGTGCTCCCTTCTTGCCTCCCTGTGGCTTCTCAGCTTCAACCAGCCCTGCCTCCCTACAGCCTCTCACCGTAGCATCCCAAACTCTGCTATCACCTATCGGTCCTACTCACCACGACGCCCTATGGATCCTACCCTCATCTACAGATGTCTGATGCTCCAATGGTCACCTCTTCTTCTCTGTCCTTGATCATCACAACTTTCACCCACCTCGCTGATGAGCAGTTGAACTCCAACAACTTCTCGGTCTAGTGGAAGACCATATTGATGTCTCTAATGATCATGGACCTTGATTCTCACCTTGAGGATCCTCCAACAGCATCTTATGATCCCAAATACCCTTTTTGGAAGCATGCTGGTAGAATTTTTTTCCTTGCTAGTCAATTCCATGGATCACTCCATCAAGGACATCACCCAGACTAAAAATATGGTCAAGGAACTCTAGGATTCCTTAAACCTCATGTATTCTGAGACCAATACTTTGGCTCGGGTCTCTGATGTTCTTTATCACCTATCACTTATCTGATAGGAGGAACGTTGCTTCCCATCATACTTCATAGAATGAAAATATCTCCAGGATGAGTTTATTAAGTTGTGTCCCATTACCTAAACACTGGAGGTAGCTAGGGCCTAGTAGGACAAATTGTGAATCTTTAGTCTTCTCAATGGCCTCACTCCTGAATATGCGACGATGAATACTGATATGATCACCATCCCATCTATGTTGGAGATCCCACATGTGTATCATAACCTGGGAAAGGCCCAATAGGCTCTTCCCCCACCCACCCCATCATCGATCACTCTACCCTCTACAGTCCAGGTAGTGGATGCTCCTTGAGTACTCGTCGATGTGGCCACAGGGAGGGCCTTCCTCATCCCCTTTTTCACTAATGTGGCAATATTGGCCACCTGACTGACCATTGTTGGGTTTTTCATGGTCGCCCATCTCAGTAACCACGATAGGGTCAGACAACGGTCTGAGATACTTCCTCTTCAGCCTCAGCTCATCCTCAATATCTAAACCTTTTAATGGAAGACCTTAGAATGATTCATGATCCTCGAACCCCCTCTATTCTAGGTCTTTATTCAACTTCTCTTTCCCATTCTGGTGGTTTTGCTGCCTTCGTCAGTCGTTGCTCCCCTGCCTGGATGCTAGACTCAGGCGCCTCCAACCACCTTACCAGTGATGATGGTATATTATCCTCCTACTATCCTTATGCTGGTTCCTCATCCATCACCATAGTTGATGGATCTAATATCCCCATTACAGGATTTGGTGAATGCTCCATGAATTCATCTATTCACCTGCCTTCTGTGGCACATGTGGCTCACAGTCCTTTTAACCTTATATCCATCAGTAAGATTACAAAGTATTTCAACTATGATGCAATATTTACATCCTCTTCTATTGTATTTCAGGAGTAGATAACGAACATGAACTTGGTAGAGGACAGCTTCGGGATGGGGTCTACATGTTTGATGGACTAACATCCATCGCATGCACGTCTATCTCTATCTGTGCATTGGACCTTCATTCTCAGTTGGGACATCCACCCACCACCACCATTCATCAACTATTTACAGATATTAGTCATCATGTGTCTTTTCATTGTGAGTATTATAAATTTTCGAAACATCATCGCACTTCATACATTCTTCAAGTGGATACACAGGTCTCAAAACCTTTTGATTTGGTTCATTCAGACGTTTGGGGTCCCTGTGCCATCTCAAGTCATTTAGGGTATAAATATTATATATCCTTCATTGATGATTTTTTGCAAATTACTTGGTTGTACCTACTTCAAGAATGGTCTGAAGTGTTTTCTACTTTTCATACTTTTTACAGTGAGATTCATATACAGTTTTCCATCTCTGTTAAATTTCTCCATTGGGACAATGGGCGCAAATATCTATAAACTCCCTTTTAGAAGTTTCTCTAGGTGAAAGACATCATTAATCATACCTCTTATCCTGTTACACCCTAGAAGAATGGAGTGGATGAGCAGAAACACTAACATATTCTAGAGACTGTTCATTCCCTCCTCTTCCACCTACATGTGAATATTCTCTTTTGGGGAGATGCGATCATTACGACTACATACCTTATCAACCGTCTTCCTTCTTATATTCTTCATAGGGATACTCCTTTTTAGACTCTGCTATCCTCTCTCCCTCCTCACTCACTTCCACTTCTGGTGTTTGGATGCCACTTTTATGTTCATGAAACTCATCTTGACTTCTCCAAACTCTCTCCCAAATCCCTCCATTACATCTTCCTCGGCTATTCATGCACTGAGCGTGGATATTGCTGCTTCTCACTGGACCTACGGAGGTGTGTCATCTCTGCTGACGTTTCGTTTGTTGAGAGATCTCTATTCTCCCATCCCTCTCCCCATCCTGACACCGCCATTAATGACTGTCTTCCTCTCATCATCCACCCCCTCTAGTGTCTCCCCTACAGATCCCCATTTTGGTATGGTCTACTCGCATCTCCCATAAACTATATCCCCCATCTCAGCCAATGACACTATCATTCCTGCTTTGTCTGAGGCTCCTGCCCCGACACCAGATGACTTTCCCATTTCACTCCGAAATGGTACTCGCTCTAGATAGCGTACTCCTCTATTTACATCTTCATACATGGGTCTGTTAGCTCTGGAGAAAATATCTATTCCCCACATAATTGGTGATGCCAAATTTCACCTGGGGTGGATACAAGTGATGAAGGATGAATTGAAGGCTCTAGAAGACAACCATAATTGGGATTTAGTCCCCCTTCCAGCAAGCAAACAGACGGTTAAAAATAAATGGATCTATATAGTCTGCTTTAATGCCGATGGCACTCTCCATCACCTCAAATCCCGCCATGTGGCAAAGGCCTTTTCTCATACATATGGTATTGAATATTTTGATACCTTATCTCTATTTTCCAATATGGTCTCCGTTCAATTATCCATTTCTCTAGACACTCATCATCACTGGCCCCTTCATCAACTGGATGTCAAGAATGCATTCCTCCATGGATTTCTTTAGGAAGAGGTTTATCTGTAGCAACCCCCAAATTTTGTGCCTTTAGAGCTGAATCCCAAGTCCATCACCTTCATCACTCTTTATATGGTCTCAAGTAGTCTCCTCGTTCCTGGTTTGGCCGATTCAGCACCATTGTCACCAACTTTGGGATCTCTCACAGTATGAAGGACCACACCCTATTCTACAGAAGGACATACACCAGCTACATCTTGTTGGTAGTATATGTGGATGATATCATCATCACCAGAAGCGACTCCACTGTAATCTCCCACCTCAAGGGGAATCTTCAACATTACTTTCCCACTAAAGATATCATCCCTCTCACATACTTCCTTGACATTAAGGTATCCCATTCTCTGAACACCATATTCCTCTACCAATGAAGATATGCGTTGGACATTCTACAAGATGCTGGGCTGACACAGACCATTGTCGTTGACACTCCTCTTGATCCTGGGGAATAGTCTCTCTATGACTCCTCAGAACCATATTCACACCTAGAGAGGTACCTTCAAATGGTAGGCAAACTCAATTATCTCTCCATGACTCTTCCAGACATTGAATACATTGTTGGAAAAGTGAGCCAATTCATGGAGCATCCAACCACCTCTCAGTGGGATGCTATCCTCCACATCACTAAATACATCAAGAGAGACCCTGCATGTGGTCTTCGCTAATCCCACCACACTCATCTAAATATTGAGGCCTTCTGTGATGCTGAATATGCTGGTTGTCTTGCTACCTAAAATTCTACTTTTGGGTTTGACATTTTTTTGTCAGGAAACCTCATCTCTTAGTGCAACAAGACACAGACTTTTGTCTCCAGATCCAGTGTGGAGTCTGAGTACTGTGCCATGGCCACCATCACTACAGAGATCTTTTGGCTTCATCATCTTCTCCAAGATATTATATTTCCTCTATAGACATCTTCCCATATCTGGTGTGAAAATCATATAGCCACTATGATTGCTTCAAATCCCATCTTCTATGAACACACGAAGCATATCAAGGTGGAATACCAATTTATTTTCCACCACATTTAGCACAACCATGTCAATTTTATCCATACCTCGACGATAGATCAACTTTTCAACATCTTCACCAAAGGCCTCCTAGGGGCTTTCTTAGCCTCGCTCAGTTCCAAGATGGGTATCCACAGCATCTGTGCCCCATCTTGAGGGGGAGTGTGTATGGTCTTATCTAATGTCATCTTTATTTTGTGGGACTCATGGTCTAAGATGGGAATGTCCAGCTTGAGGGGGATTTTAAAACCTTTTTTTTATTATTCTGAGTATTTTTGAGTCCCACATCGGAATACTCCATCATGTATTCCTTTTACTCAATCTATAAAAGAAGGTCTCCACCTCACATTGAGGTAAGGAGAACTCCTCCTCTATAAAAAACAAAATAAATAATGCTTGAAATGCAGTGGATCTAAAACATTATAGAATGATAATTGAATTTTTTCTATACATGACAGCAATATGACCAAATAGTTTTTAATATAACATGATTAGCTTCAAATTTTTGGATTAAACCTAACATAAAACAAATCATGGCTAGGAAAATAATAATTATATATATGAAAGGACCTAATAATTATGGTTTATTGTATTAAATAGGGAAAAATAAATATTTATTATCCCATGGTTATGTCAACTAGTCTAGAGATGTGTTGGGTAAAAAAAATCATTTTAAATTTTTATATTTTAGATAAGAGCATTAGATGTTTAAGTAAGAATAAACAAATTAAATCACTTATCGTTATACAAGTTTGGTATATTTTAGTTTAAAGGCATGAAAAAACTAATTTAAATGAATTAAAAGTTGGAAAATCTTAGTGAAAATTCTCATGTTGATTTCACATGATAAAAAATTGTTATTTATCTTATAAAGAACATAGTGAAATATTTAAGAAAAAATAATATTGAGATAACATATCACTTATCAATGTTGAAAAATTTGGAACCAATGATCAAGTGGTTGGTATCCTTAAAAACCCTACCCAAAAAACATTTATTTGAGAAGCACAAGATGAGTTTAACCAAATACTTCATCCTAAAAAAATATGTAAAATACCCCCAAGTCTGTGTTTTTATTATAACAAGTAGTTGAAAATGATTATAGTGGGTACATATAGTATGTGGTATCTGGTAAAAAGTAAACCCTGATAAATATAGAATTTTTTCACGACTCATCCCCCGAGGCCTATTCCGTGACTACCCCAAGCCCGCCTTCCATAAGCCATGGGCTGGCGACTAGCACTGGAAAGGCATATCCCCAAAACCAAGAACGCATTGACTTTTAACCTGTAGACCCATACAATCCAAGTACAAAACAAGATACAAGCACAAATTAAACTATATAGTAAATAGGGTGAGTACAATAAGTAAAGGGACCAGAATACAAGACCAACTGGAAAGTACAAGTAAAACTAAAAACAACTCCCATGAACACCTACCAAGGATCCTACCTGAAGGGTAGGTACAACTTTCAAATGATCATCTCTACGGTACACCTCGTCTAAGGTCCACCTTCGAGTAGCCTCCAGTCCTGGTACTCTTGACCTCGATCAGCGTTGTCCGTCATCTACACAAGACATAGCAAGGTGCAGGCGTATCCTGTGTAGGGGTGAGTATAACGATACTTAGTAGGGACCCTGATACCCCTACAGGTCTCTCAAAATACACAAATAATAAACCAAAAATCAGTACTGTAATAAAAAAGCATGAAAACAACAGTCAACCCTACTTAGGTATATGCCCATACATATACCTAAGTTATCAAGTATACCCATCTCATTCATGATAAAACAAAAGGCCCAACTCTTTAGCCAAAATCTAAATTGTTCCATGAAGGAAAGAATACCATAAAGGTAACACCACACAATTAAGTACCACAAAGGTAATTCCACATAGAATAATTCCACATAGGTATCACCACGAAGGTAAGTACCACAAAGGTAATGCCACACAGAAGATTACCACAAAGGTATCACCACACAAAAGAATACCACAAAGGTAAAGACTCAACTCACACTATTTATAACTTAAGTATGAAAATATAGATGATTATCTATATTGCTAGATCATCTTACTTCATTGAGAAGCTCTGCTGTTGACCCACACAGGATCGAAGATGACCCACACAGGATCTGAAGATGACCCACACAAGATCTGGAGAAGAGCTACACATGATTGGTATGTGCTGAACCACATAGGATCGTTGAGCATTGACCCACACATGATCCAAATATGACCCAAACAGGATTTAAAGACTCCTCAAGTATAGCCAGCTATAGGGTTCCCATACTAAGCATGCTTGATTACGGGAGGTTCCAATCATAAATCCATCGATCTATACTTCAAATACTAAGAAGTCCTAATAATAAGTAACCCAAAGGTCCTTCATGTTATAAGGGACCCAACGCAACTGACGGTGCATCAATCGGACGCCCGATATGTAAGTTATTAGCGTTTCCGTTCTGAGGGCCTGGTTGAATTTGGGTTCGATCCAACCCGACCATACTCCAACTTTATCCAAAACTCAAGTGGAGTGTACCAAAAGGAATATCTCTATCCAAGGATTCTAGTGCCATAGATGGTTCATCAAATGGATGCTCGGTTCTCAAGATATGACCAAAAAGGCGTATCTGGGACCAGATGGGCCCGGGTCCGGTCCGACCCGGCCTGGGCCGACCCGACCTGATCTGGGTCCAGCCTAGCCCGTGAAGGGGGTGGCTTAACCCACTGGGTACACACTGTTTAGTGCGGCCCATTCGGCATGGCCCGATGGGCGCGACCCGCTCGGTTGGGTGCGGTCCGCCATGGTGGGGCCCGCCCTAGCTGTTACCTATGGGGAGGCACCCCCCAGTTTTCTGAACGATCCATTTGGACCGTTTGGCTTTGGCCAAACCAGTAACACCGTGTGGCACCGCCTTCTGGCACACGGGACCCGCCGGAGCGGTCTTGCTTGACGTGACGTGGTTGGCCAGAAAACTGGCTGGCTCTCCTCCTAATGGTGAGACAACACCATTGTCCTCCCACAGTCAGCCGAGTGATGGCCGCCCTTCGGGTGCACCGCCATGGCTAAGCAGTCGCGACCTCCTCCTCTACCAACAGTGTGGACGCATGTCTCCTTGCCTCCACATGGCCGACTGGCATGTCGACCACCACCCTTCTTCATCGCGGTCGACGGGCCGCGACCTCCTTCGGCGGTGTGATTGCGCTGCCGCTGCAATCGCAGCCGGACGGTGTGCTGGCTGCCACCTGTATCCCTGTTGGCATCAGTCACCGGTGATGTGGTCAGGTTCTGCTCATCTCGATGATCTTCCCCTGAAGGAGACATCAAACAATGAAGACGCAGAGGGATCAAGCCGTGCTCATTTAGCCCGCACCCTCTACATTAGATCGATAACAAGTGGTTCAAGAAGAAATATTCAATGTAAATTAACAAAGAATAATCATAAACAAACCCTACCCTGAATCGTCGGAGAATCATCCGCACTAGTCGGTGGATCGTGCTCTTCATTCCCGTGACTGGCTCCCAAAGCCGCCCCTCGCACGTCCCCCTTTGGTTCGGCGTTGTCCGTTACCTCCCACTGGGATGTCTTCGTCTTCTAAGGGTCTAGCGACGTGGTGTTCCAACATAACTTCATTGCTTAGCGAATCTTGTTCGATACCCCTCCCCCAAGCTCTATATTTATAGGAGAGCAGGAGAGTAAGTAACGATGTAGGGAGTTAATGGGTATCATTAATAGGAAGCTTCCTAATTTTCCCCAACGTTTCTGTTACATATATTGGAGGGTCAAGCCATTTATTGTCTTGACACATCGTTAGTCCCACCTTACCGCCTATCTGTTGGAGGAATAGAATAAAAATAAAATAATAATGTTATTTTATTTATTCTATTAAAATTTTCCAAATACTAACTTTTTCTTCAGACCTCCTACGATCGAAGTGAATCCTCCCTTAGGTGAATATCAGTGCTGCGAGTTCAACAGTGTCCTCAGATTTCAATTCCGAGCACTGGTTCAAAAGTTAGAAAATGCCGTTCACGCGTTTACTGAACGTACCTGAAAAAAATTCAGAATTTCATTCCGGGCACACCGGGCCTCGAAATCATGTGCCATTAATTTTTACAGACTCCTAATAATTACATATATTTTTTAAAAATAATTACATGAAAAAATAAGGGTCTTTACAAATTTATAGTATGATGAAAGAAGAAAGAGAAATTACATGGAGTATTATTTCAATGGAAGAATACATTTTTTAATAATATTGGTAAAATTATGAAAGGTTTTAGAGTCATTATTCTATTTTTATCACATCTACCCTTAACTCAAGTGATCTTAGAGAAGATGATAAAGATTCTTAGTTTATGAATGGTAACACTTCATTAATAGTTAAATATATACCCTTTTAATATTTTTGTCAAAGTATAGGGGATAAAGAAATGAATAAATATTAAGACTAAAGTATGAAAAATGTTATATCGTAGGCAAAGACATCATAGATAAATATAGAAAACATTAAAAAAAATAAAATGGGGGAGATAAGTTTATAAAAGGAAAAGTTTCAGATAGATTACAATACATTTTGAAATGTGTACAGGATACAGGGTTATGAAAATATTGGGTAAATAGTTGAATAAAAATCAAGAGAATGATTATTGGAAGTAGTGAGGTTTGTGTTTCCTTTTCTTCTTAATATAGTATAATAATATACATTACTTCTTTAAAATTATGTATATCAATATGAATGCTAGGTTTTTTGGAGTCAATAAAGATGTGAAATTCATTAAGTACTAAGAAAATATAAAAAGTTAATTTTTTATTGAAAATAAGGTGAAATTAAATTATATGTATAACTTTGAAATAATATTTTTAAAGTTTTTATAATGGGGAAAACCATTTTCAAAAGGCTATATAAGTGTTGAGTTTAAATGAAATAATTCCATATGATTTATAAGAAATTGTGAAGGTAACATCAGAGTTGAATTATCTATATGTAAGAGTAAACTGGGATTTGTAACGGTTGTATAACAGCAAAATCAAAGGAGGCATTTCATAGGTATTCTCTCTGAAATTAAATATTTATTATAGGAAGAAATAAATTCAATGAGGTTTTAAATTGTGGATCCCAAGGGTATCTCCATGGACTACATCATTACAATCTGGGGGTAGGGAGCCAGTGCAATAAAATAGTTTGAGGGGAATAGAGAGACTTCCTTTAAATTCCAAAAATATAGGTAGCTTTGTTATCCTCTCATTAGGTGTGTTGGATAACCACTCAATTATAAAAAATTTCTTCCAGTTCCTGACAATATAGGAAACGAACCAGTAAGCAGATGAAGTGCCTTTCAAAAATTTTGTTGGAGGGATGAATCTGTTTCAACTTCAGATAGAATGACATTGTAAAGTTTTCAGATATAAAGACCGCTCATCATCGCCTGAGATTCCACTAGGAACGAATTTCTCTTGCCATAGAAAGCACTGAAAGCTAAAATGAAAGAACCATGCACATCCCAGATGATGCCACCTCCTCATATGACTTCGTTGATACACTCTCTATCTATATTAAGCTTAAGGCATACAATCAGCACTTCCCAAGCCACCCAGTGACCATGTGATCCATTGTCACTAGCATCATGATATAGGATCGAAATATAGATGTATATTGCTCAATTACAAGAGGGGGGGGGGGGGTGAATTGTAATTTTAAAAACTTTTGTTTTTATCCTTAATAAAATCTATGTTTAACAAAGTTAAACAAGATGAATTCACAAACCCTCTTTAGTTCTTAACAAAGAAACTAACTTGATTAAGATCTGAATAATATGGATCCAATAAAGAAACTTAAGATAAGATTACTTAGGTAAATATTCTACTTTAAAGCATATATAATCTTATTTATCAGAGTATAAAAGTATAAGAAAGTATAATAAAGTTATACTTTCTTTCTTTAACAAAATGCAGCAGAATTAAAACTTGTAACAAAATAGGACAAGTATAAGAAATCTTTTAACCCAAAGAGAAGGGTATCCAACAACCTTGGATTAAGTTCCCTTGATTTATACTTTTAGAAAAGTATATCTTACCCACACTAGGGTAAGACCTCAATACGAATATTGAAATCTGTCTTGCTATCCCTGCAAGCCCTCGATCTCTAAGGTGATTGGTACCACTATCTTCCTATCCCTGAAAGCCCTCAATTGATAAAAAACAATCATAATTTCACTAAAAAGTTGTGAACAAGATGTTCTCATCTTGAACAAGATGTTCACAACATTCACACAAGGAAAATCGATCAGAGCTCTCATAGCATGTAGAAGTTCCACATGAACATTGCAATGCAAACATTGAAATGGCTGTGTATTTATAGGCATGGATTCCAATGATCAAATTCATCCTCCAACAGTCATATGTTTCCTTAAATTTTGGAGGGACTTGTACATGTGTCACTCAATCAAAATTTAGTTAAAAACATATTATACAATATTGTTTTATTTAATAAAACATGGGAAACATTACCATTCTTAAGAAACATTATAAACTTTAAGAAACATTAACCTGTTTAGGATATGATAAAATGAAACGTTGATTTAAGGAAATGAGGTAACTATAAGAAAGTTATTTAATTAGATTATTAAGGAAGTGAAAAAAATAGTCTAGAAAAAATTACAATTAGATTTTGAAATAATAAATAATCAGATTCTGATTTCATAACAAATCGGAGTTTGATTTCAAAAGAAATCAGAGTCTGATTTCAAAAGAAATCAGAGTCTGATTTGAGGACAAATCAGATTTTGATTTAAGGAGAAATCAGAGTCTGATTTAAGGAGAAATTGGAGTCTAATTTAAGAAGAAATTAGAGTCTGGTTTAAGGAGAAATGGTTTCTGATTTTAGGAGAAATCAGAGTCTAATTTCAGAAGAAACCAGATTCACGATTCTGGGAAATCAGATTCTAAGGAACTATAAGGTTCTGAGTTAGGTAAGGATCCAATTTTTGTCTTTAATAAAAATATGGTTATACTTGGTTTAAGAAAACATTAAATAATACAAAGGTAAAGAAAAAAACATTCTTAAAGAAAGAAAATTTTCCTTCAGAAAATATTTCTTAGAGAAAAAAAAAATTCCTTAAGAAAATATTTCTTAGAGAAAGATAATTTTACTTAAGAAATGTGTTTGTGATTTTCAAAATATAAAGGAATGAAAAATTTATAAGGAAAATTATTAACTCAACAATCTCCCCTTTTTTAGAAAGCACAAAATAATTTTCATAAAATAATATAAAGGAATAAGTTTTTTATTTTTAATCTGTAAATAAATACTTATCTCCCTTTTTTTATGACCCATGGTGAATACGACTACCTCCCCCTTAGGTTTTGAAATCCCTAAGGATCATATTCTTGTCTTTCTTAGAGAAATTACTCTTTCTTACTTAATAAATTCATCTTTATGTAATCTCCCCCTTAATTAAGCAACATCTTTCTTAATATTATTTTTGATCATTCTTTTCTCCCCCTTTGTGATTTTCAAAAAGGAATGAAGGGAAAGAAAAAAAATCTACCTAAAATGTTAGGAATATAAAAAACAAAACTATGGAAAGATAAAAAATTTCATTAAGATGTAAAAATTTGTTACAAATAAAATACAACAAAAGATCAAAGTTTAAGAGAAAATCATTCATCCTTCATTTTCTCCTTTGGCATCATCTTTTTCAATATATCTTTGAGCTTATTCAAATTTTTATGATCATCTTAAAACTTCTTGATCAACTGATCCTGATCCTGATTTTCCTTTTAAAGATCTTTGATCATGTCTTCCTGAGACTTAAGAATTTCACCTTGATACTTTATCACTTCTTCTTTATATTTTAAATTTTCATCCATTTCTTCCCTGAGTTCCCTTTCTCTTTTTAGATTGAGAGAAACTGAATTGAGTTTCCCATTGAGATCTTTATCTTCCTGTTGATGGCTAGCTTGATCTTCCTTTATCTTTTTTGAAAAACTTGTTGAATGATTTTTTATTCTGTCATCAGACTTATCAAAATCATCCTTGACTAACTCCATGAAATCATTAAATTTTTTAATATCATTTATCACTGACTTAGACCACTTAGTTATCTTCTTGCATGACTTCTTGTGGGATTCATAGTTGATAATGAAGGTTTTGAAGTCAACTTCTACCTTGATAAGCTTCTCCAACAAAAGATTTGTAGATTCCATTTTTAAATTAATTGGCTGTTGAATCAGCTGGCACTGTGATTCAATGATTGGGAAAACAAAATTTAATCTACAAGCTTTTTTAAAGACTGTTCAACAAAATCATAACCTAGAGAAGATGAATATTCTGAAGTAGATTCTTTTTTGGAGAACCAACTTCATCTTGATAATCATCTTTATTATTTGATGATCCAACAATATCCTTCTTTGATTTTTAAATAACATTCTTGTTAGGTGTTTCAAAAATGATTTCCTTTCCTTTCTCTTAGAAATTTTCTTCTCAAGTTTCTGAGCCTCATGCTCTCCATTAGAAACTTGGATAATTCTGTCATCATCATCAATTTATTTATTAACACCTTTATCACTAATTTATTTTTCAAAATCTTGAAGAATAAAATCATGATTACTACTCTCATTTTCTGAAGGTTTATAAACCTCATCCTGAGCATCATTATTTTTCAGAACAGATTGTTCTTCTAAAATGATCTTGGTGGATTCATCTTGGGATGTTTTGATAGACAACTTTTCATAAGGACTCTCCTTATCTTGGTATTCTTCCACCATCCTTTTCACATCACCACCTTCCTCTTACTCTTCCTCCTCCTCTTCTTCAACTATGGGTTCTAGAATTGAAATATCTTTCTTTCTCTTATATGCACCCAGAGTTTTAATAGGAACTAACTCTTATAAGAAAGATTCCAGTATCTGAACTTGTTAAGATGCCTTCTCAATATCTCTGAGAAAATATTGGATAATTTCAGCCTCTGACTTATTCTTCTTTAACTTCTTCTCTTTGGATTGCCTCTCAAGCTCTTCAGTTACTTGAATCTTTAAGGCCTTAGCCTCAGCAAGATCTAACCCAAAAACTACATCTCCATCCTTCTTTTTATTCTTATGCTCTCTCTATTTGGTGACTACTTCATCAGAAAAATTCTTTTGTTTATTTGGCTTGGGTGGAGCTAAAACTGACTCAGGTACTGGTGCTTGTTCTTTCATTTCTAGCGCTTTACCTTTTCTTTTCTTAGGATTTTTCTTAGATATTTCTCCTACTTCACCTATCTTGCTGGAAGCTTGATCAACGTTATCATGAATTTAAAAAAATCTTCTTTCTTAATACTAAAACCAATCTTCATCCTTCTCAGAGTATCATCACTTAACAACATAATCTTTAAAACATTGACCTTTGAGATGTAATGAATTTTAAAGGATTCTAAGAACAAAACAATAATCTTCGATAAGATCACATGATATATTATGATCTGAGACTTAATGGTGTCATTCTTGATATTACTGATGGTTACAAGAATTTACTTGATGAGGTTTATCTTCCTTAGATTCACCAATAAATCCATCATGAATACATCACATATCTTAAGGGAATCCTTGTCCCCCTTTCTCGTAATCAGAAAGACTTGCATCCAGAGTGCTAGCAATCTATGATTGGTTGAAAGATGAGAGATCTTCGGTGTCTTTACCCCTTTAATTTCAAGAAACTCCATTGCCTTAACCTTCTCAAAAGAACCTTACTTATCTGGAAATTTGTGTGAGAAAAAGTTTTCTTCTCCATCGTAAAGAATATCCAAGATACTAGCAGCCTTGTTAAAATACAATGAATAAGTCTTTCCATAGATCTTGAATGAAAAAATTTCTCTTCCTCCTTGTTTATAAAAAGGAAATATATCATAGAATTATATAAAAAGATCAGGATATACCGGATCCTGATTCTTCTCCTTGGCTACACATTGACTTTCTCATCCATTATTATTTATGATTTTTGAAATCAAGGAGTCGTACTTGACAAAGAAATTTGGGTTCTTCAACCTTTCTCTGAAGATTATCCAATCCTTGAGTTCCTTGTTTAAGGCCATCAGAGTCTATGAGGAAACTTTAAGAGACATTTGGATCTTAAGGAAAAAAGGAAAACTGAATGGCAAACTTAAAGGGTGTAAGATCTTTGGTGCAAAATCACTAAGATAACCGATGTGGGACGTGAATATGGGGGGACTTTTATATAGGCTTCACATCAATGATTCAAATTCCTGAATCAATCCAATGGTTGATATTACCTTGATCTAATCCGATGATTGATATTAATGCTGAAGAAGGATTTATATATTCCGATCTTTTGAGGTTTTAAGGAAAAATCGAATTTAAGGAAAGTGAATCCGATAAGGTTTTCTTAAAACAAGATTGAAAATACCAACAAGCAGAAATGCAATTACAATGATATAGATAAGAAAATATACCTTCTATATTGCTCAGAAAGATTTTTCAGTATTGATAAAGTTCATCTTATAAAACTTATGTTCTGAAAAGTTTTATTAGGGAAAAAAACTTTTTAGTTTTTGGAAACATTTTCAAAATCAAGAATTTTCTAATAAAGATATTTTGAAAGATATGATACTTATTTTGTAAGAATAGATATTCTAAAATTTTCCTTATCAAGTTTCTTTTTTATCTTACTATTTTCATTTTAAGGTAACTTGTAAAACCTAGATACTTCTTCAAATGAAGGTAAAGTATTATCTTCTGATGAGAAAGATTCTTCATTCAAAGATTCATAATATTCTTTATTAGGAAAATTTGAATTTAAAAAAATATTTGTTAAATATTCTATAGTATTTATCTTATCTATGAGACATTGATTTTTAGTAGGAATTCTAGCTACAATACCAATATTATTTTTTCTAGAATATTCAATATTAGATGAGTCTCCACAACTTGAACTCTAGGTATCATTAGCTTTCAGTACTTTATTATACTTAGACTTGTAATATTTCTTCTTGTTTCTTTCAGAATGTATATCCTTTCTATCTTTCCTTTCGAGCATAGGACAGTCTGGTCTGAGATGACCTACCCTCTTGCATTCATAACAAGTTACCTCTAAATCTTTCTTATCCTTTCTATATTTCTTTTTCTATCTATTTTGGAAATATTTATTTCCCACAATCTTGTTCATTCTTCGAGCAAGATTGGAAAGTTCATTATCAGAATTATCATTATCAATTGATTTATATATAATAGTAGCTTTCTTAGATTTTGATCTAATAACTCTTTTAGGAATCTTGGATTTCATATGATTTGATGTATTAGTGAAAGTAACACCACCATTACCATTATTTTTCTTATTAAACCATGCATCTATTTTCTTCTAATTTTATGCTATAGAAGTGTCCAAAATAACACATCAAGAGTGATGTTTGAAACTTTCATATTCTCATCAATCACCATTCTTTTAGATTCTTACTCATTGGGCATAATATCTATTATCTTATCCACAATAATATCATCATCAAGTCCTTTCTCACCCATAGACTGAAGGTTGTTGACAATAGTCATAAACCATTGTTGAACTTTTCATACAGGTTCTCCATAAGGAAACATAAAACCATGATATTCAGCTCTAATCACAGATCTTATTATTTCAATAACCTTGGATTTTAAAAAATGTGTAACTTCTAACTTCTTCCAGATGCTATTAGTAGCTTCACAAGATGAAATCTAGCTATAAATATTCCTGGTCATGGAACATAATAAAGTATCACATACCATAAAGTTAAGCCGATAATATTGTTTTTCTGGATTGGTGAATTGTCTGATTTCTTTGTCTGGAATCTTATAGTCTCCAGTTAACAGAACAAAGTTATCAACACTGGTATTGATAATAAAAGTCTTAATCCTATCTCTCCAATATTCATAATCATTTCCATCAAATATTAGTGGTATGGTAGGATTTATATTGTCTATTGATCCAATGTTCATCCCTTCCATTCTATAAGAAAATACAAAAGATCTTTTCCACAAAAAGGGTTAGTAGAAAAAGTTTATAAACAAAGAAAATTTTTAAGAAAAACTTGAACAAGTAAAGTTAAGCAAGAAAAGTTAATAAAGAAAACTTACATGAAAATATAAGTGTTTTAGAGACTCCCTCTGATACCAATTTTAGGATCAAAATTTAGATGTAGATTGCTCAATTACAATAGGGGGTGAATTGTAAGTTTAAAATTTTTCAATTTTATCCTTAAGAAAATCTATGTTTAACAAAGTTAAACAAGATGGATTCACAAACCCTCTTTAATTCTTAACAAATAAACTAACTTTATTAGGATCCGAATAATATGAATCCAATAAAGAAACTTAAAACAAGTTTACTTCGGGAAATATTTAACCTTAAAGCATATAGAATCTTATTTATCAGAGTATAAAAGTATACAGAAGTATAAGAAAGTTATACTTTCTTTCTTTAACAAAATGCTACAGAATTAAAACTTGTAACAAAATAGGACAAGTATAAGAAATATTTTAACCCAAAGAGAAGGGTATCTAATAACATTGGATAAAGGTCCCTTGATTTATACTTTCAAGAAATTCTATCTTACCCACACCAGGGTAAGCCCTTGATACGGATATCAGAATTTGTCTTGTTATCCCTGCAATCCCTTGATCTCTAAGGTGATCAGTACCTCTATATTACTATCCCTGGAAGCCCTCGATTGATCAACAAAAATTATAATCTCACTAAGAAGTTGTGAGCAATATGTTCTCATCTTGAACAAGATGTTTACAACATTCACAAAAGGAAAATCTAGTAGCGATCTTGCAGCACGTAGGAGTTCCACACAAATGTTGTAATGCTAACATTCAAATGGTTGGGTATTTATAGGCATGAATTCCAACAGCCGAATTCCTCCTCCAATGGTCAAATTTTTCCTTAAATTTTGGAGGGACTTGTACACATGCCACTCAGCCAATGGTTAGTTAAAAAAATATTGCACGACATCGTTTTATATAAGAAAACATGGAAAACATTACCATGCTTAAGAAAAATTATCAACTTTAAGAAACACTAACATGTTTAGGATACTATAAAACAAAACGTTACTTTATGGAAATGAGGTAACTATAATAAAGGTATTTAATCAGATTCTTAAGGAAGTGAAAAATAGAGTCTAGAAAAATTGACAATCAGATTCTGAAATAATAGAGAATCAGATCCTTATTTTAGAAGAAATCAGAGTCTGATTTCAGGAGAAATCAGAGTCTAATTTCAGGAAAAAGCAGAGTTGAATTTCAGGAGAAATCAGAGTCAGATTTTAGGAGAAACCAAAGTCTAATTTCAGGAGAAATCAAAGTCTGGTTTTAGGAGAAATTAGAGTCTAGTTTCATAAGAGTATGATTTCAGGAGAAATTGAAGTCTGATTTCAGAAGAAATTGGATTCTGATTTCAGAAGAAATCAGAGTCATATTTCAGAAGAATTCAGATTCACAATTCTGGGAAATCGAATTCGAAGGAAATGTAAGGTTATGAGTTAGGTAAGGAAATAATTTTTGACTTTAATAAAAATATGGTTAGACTTAGTTTAAGAAAACATTAAATAATACAAAGGTAAAGAAATTTTTTTTTAGAGAAAGATAATTTTCTTTAAGAAATGTGTTTTGATTTTCAAAACATAAAGGAATGAAAAATTCACAAGGAAACTTATTAACTCAACACACAAGAGTAGAAATATGGATGTTGGATGCTCAAGATTAAATTAGATAAGATTTCATCTGGGAAACACATGTTTAGCTCAACTAACAATTCAAACAGTTTGATTTTCAAACATTTATTCTTTTGATGAGATTCTAGATACAGAGCCTCATTGTTCAAATCCTAGATAATCCAATAACATATAACATGAATCATGCTACAAGCATTCCCTACACTATAGTTGACCTCCACATTGTTGTACCAAGATCATATGAAAAGCTCTAAGTTGTCGAAGTTGATAGAGATGCCCACACAACCACCAAGAAAATTCCATGTGGATTTGGCCCATTTTCCTTCCAAGAATTGGTTGTTGATGCTCTACATGTTAGTGTTACTGCAACAAGATGAATTGAAATCCAGATAAGTACCTTTTCATTGAACCGAGTCATCTTTGGTGATGGTTCGATGCCTGATGCACTGCAACTGAAAACTGAATTTGGAAGGAATGATAGATCACCAAATACTTTTAGCCCAGGGGTATGATCTTTGAGAGAAATGGATGAACTTCCATATATTCCCAATACTAAATTTACATGTGCATGAAGGGGTGAAATTAAAAAAATTCTTCTTTTCCACTAGTATTATGTTAACACAAATGAGCTTTAGATCTTCATATAGTAAATTATTGATAAAACTTGGGTTATTCTTGCCTTCATGGAATTGCATGTGAAGACACATAAAACCTGGGAAGAAATGCATACACCAAGACCAGTTTTATCTATAAAATAAGATCTCCTCATGGCCAATAATGGGAGTTATCTTGATGAAGTTGATAGCTCTCCTGAAGATCAAACCACAAATTAAACTTCACTTGTCTTCAAACTCCTATCACCATGGGTGTAGAGACACTGTATTTTCCTTATAAGGTAATGAAATATATTAATAAAAATTTTCAAAGTCAAATACTGAAATGACGTGTGATTCCAAGGCCCGGTGAATCTGGTATTAATTTTATAAAAACATTAAATATATTTTATATCATGTGCGTATAGTTTTTTGAAAATAATGATAAATCTTCTAAACAGAGTCTCAAATCAAAAATCAGATACCATGGTTGAATCTGATGCATGGGGTTTACCCTAGGTGCGACCTAAAGTTGGTCGGTGTCAGAAATTCGGATGAGGTAGTCGTTGGCGGGTATGTTAAGTGGATTAATTAATTAAATAATTTAATTCATTCATTAAATTCCCATAAATCTATTTCCCTCTATATGTAGCCTATTATGGATAATCATCATGATTACCCACATAATCTCAGGATTATTAATATGATACTTCATCACTCTTCATTGGCAGATCAAGATCAGATGAACACCGGTGATCAGATCAAGGTGGATCGACAGACAACGGACGCGATGAATCTTACTCATCATTGGTGAATGTGTTATTCACCAATGATCAATCCATAATCAAGGTAGAGCTCATAAATTTTAGTTTATGCCCTTAATTAAAATATCAAGCATGCTCTTATTTTATATTTCTTGATCTGTGATCAATTTAATTGTTTGCATAAGCTTGTGTATCGAATTAAATTGTTTATTCAATTTATTCTTGATTATGATATCCCTGATATATTATTGTTGGACAAGAACGTTTGGGAAATGATTGATGGAACTTTTTTATTATATCTTTCCCCCACCCGATCTTCACATTATTCATTTTTGGGCTATGGGACCACAATTCAACATTGCCGAATGGTTTCGAGCAATATCGGACCCCCAAATTCATGGTGAATGTGTACACAACGACCAAATAAGTTATTTGAGGACATATTGTAATGGATTGCAGGTGGAGGTGATGGAATCATGGATAAAAAATCCAAGGCGGTGATGGAAATGACACGGTAAGCATGCAGGACATGCTATAGGATTCCTACGGGTGGTCAGATTCTGATTTCTGACCACTGAATACTGAGAAATCGGCAACTGGCATCATTATACCCAATTTTAGTGGATTTTGAGTGGTCAATGTGTGTTGGAGAGGACATGACCAGGATATTAGGTGAGGTAACATGCCGCGTGGACCCCCTTACATATTGTGCACTTCTTTATGAAACTTTTACCTCACGTATCTCGTTACTTTTGACTCAGATTTTGGACCGTGAGTAGCCTATCCTAAGTGTTTTTTCACATAGAACATAATAGTGTCCTTCATAGTGGATTATGAGATATGATGTGAAATTATCTGATCATGAATATTTTTTAGGCGATGATCGATGATGGTAATGATCAGGCAGGATCATCAAAAAGTTCAGGTAGAGACGGTACTCCCTTATTCAGGGTGCGAGTCCTCTATCCACAGAGACGGTACTCTATTGTCTCACTAGGGTGATCCATAATTCTTATGTGTTGAGGCAGTACTCCCCTGTTGTACCTGGGCGCGAGTCCTCAATACATGGAGATGGTACTCCCCCATCACACCAGGGTGCGGGTCCTCCATAATCGTTGTTCAGATGGAGATGATACTCCCCTATTGAGGGTATGAGTCCTATATCCATGGAGACTGTACTCCTCTATTTCACTAGGGTGCGGGTCCTACATTCTCATTATTCCAAGAAGATGTGGTACTCCCCTATCATACTAGGGTGCAGATCCTCTAATGATGGGGATGGTGCTCTCCTGTTGCACTAGGATGTGGGTCCCCCATATTCTGTACACAGATATAGAGATAGTACTCTCTTACATGAGCGTGGATCCTCTATTTATCTACTGATTGGAACCCCTTATCATACAGAGGTATAGGTCCTCTACTTGGAGATTGTACCCCCTCAACTGGGCAGCACAATGGAAAGTTGTGAGTCCTCTATGCAGTTACTTATTTGGACAGACATGTGAGATGTTAGGTATCAGTGATAGACATTTGAAGATGCAGGCAGACTCATTGTCCTAGGCTGGGCTATGAGATTTAGATTTCCTTTCTCTCTTGTCTAGGTTTCTTATATGATCATACATATATATATGTCGTTGGGTTTCATTTTCCTCTTTCTTTGGGTTCAGCTAACTACTTATATCATGAATTCTATTACCCCCTCTTCAGTTTTTGGGGAATCCTAATATGTATGTATTACTCACCCCTATATGGGCATTTCCCACACATGTTGTGTCTTATCCTAACAACGAACAAGTCGACGGTGGAATTGGTAGAGCATAGGGATACTTTTGTGCATTTGACCACATACGGTGGTTAGGGCTTGGAGATTAGGAGCTGGGCTCTTTCAGCCTTCTTTCTTTTCCAATTATTATCAGGTTGGGACATCTTTTCTGGTTGGGCGTGTATGTTTTCCTTTTACTTTTTGGATTACAATGTCGTACTCTTTTATATTCTCTATAGGTTATTACAAGCATGATTTTTACTCTATATGTTACTATATTTTATTATTATTCATCTACACTTCTTTATGGAGATGGATAGGTGTGTGCATAAAGGTACTTTAGGAAAATGTATCCCATTTTAGTTATGCCTTCTCGGTGCTTATTGTTAGCCCCTGACCTATGGAGATAGACTTGGTGTTGTGGCGGTCCGTTCTTCCACTGGCCAGGCATCCCCTGATAGGTTGGGTCTTTACAGATTAGAATTAGAGGTGTTTTAAACTCAGGATGATTTCAAAGTGTCTCAAGTGAAAATTTCAATCTAGAGAAACCAGTGTTGATGCGGTGGATGACATATTCATTCATTAGGACTTTGACTACCTTCTTGTCAACTTAGCGTACCGAGACATTGGCTATAAGGAACTTTGGTAAATGCATCATATAAGATTGAGTCCTTTGTTTTTCTTTCTTGATAAAGTCCCCCCCATATATATATATATATATATATATTTTTATCTAATTGCAGTACGTCTTGATTGCTTACAGGATGCCTCTGTGAAGATAGCTAGACATGTTACCAATTCAAGATCATGACAACGATCTGATGAGTGATGAAGCCTCAACTCAAGGCCATATCACAAGATATTTCCTCTAGGAGTACATGTAGTAGCATCTCCGCATGTCGATTAGAAAATTATACCAGTAGAGTAAGTTGAAGATGCGTATAATCTTATCTCACTACACGAGTTCCAACACCAGAGGCCACTGAGGTTCTTCAATGAGCTAGATCCCCAGACAATGAAGGATTGGATTAAGTCGATGATCCATGTTTTCAAACTTGTATGGACCATGACTGATCAAATGATTGTGTTGGTAGATAATATTTTCCATGAAGTAGTTGGACGCTGGTAGAGGTCTAGTCACACAGATGCATGATGAGTTGACACTCTCATGGTCCAACTTCTAGTAGTTATTTCATGAGGGGTGATACCCCTCATTATTCTACTCAATCTGGATTCAAGAGATTTTAGAGCTGCAGTAGGGAGGAATTATAGTTGTTGAGTATGTCATGAGGTTCACTGACCTTATGTGGTACTCCCTCGACATGATTCAAGATGGTTACTTCTGGGCGCCGAAGTTTGAGCAGGGTCTCCGCAAAGACATTCATGTTAGTGTGGTACCTCTATGAATTATCACATATGCAGGAGTGTTAGAGCAAGTGTTGGTGATAGAGATATTCCTATATGAGGGACACCATGTTGTCGGTTCAATAAATAGGCACCCCAAGGCTAAGTAGTCTACAACTGCTTGAAGATGATAGGAATCAAGGAACAAGAGGCGTACCCATTCTAAGACTCAAGCATGTGGTCATGCGACAAAGGGATGACACATAGGAATAGAGCAGCCCAGAGAGGTGTGATTCTATGCATGTGACGTGCGAGGTCACTTGGAACATGATTTCCTGACCTGATGTGTAGTGGAGGGTAGGGAGACAGCGGATAAACCACCATGATAGAGACATCGTCGTGATCAGGGTCCCCCCAGGCATATTCAGGGTGACCCCTAGGGAGGAGGTGCTAGTAGAGGAGTAGGCATAGCTCTAGAGAGAGGATCTTCTGGTGGTGGATGACATTATGAGCTACTTCCACCACCACCACCAGGCGGCCCATGTTAGGCTTAGGGAGCTGGTGGTCGGGGCCACAGGCAGCTGCAGACTTATGATCTGACAACTCACGAGATTATTAAAGGTACAATATATGTCTATTTCACTATTTTTTTAGTAATAGTATACACATGTGTGATTCATTCATTTATCTCATTACTCATGTCGCGGGATCTAGAGATCTCAGTTGAGACTTTATCCTAACAGCTTTGTCTTGAGGGTCTTATGAAGAACACTTCTTCAACATCACTTATCCGTCGGCAGTGCGAGATATCGTTTGGTGGAGAGAGTTTCTTGCAGGACCTCTTGGTCATCATGATGAGACCTTATGACATCATCTTGGGCATGAAATTATTGTACATGGTCCAAACCTAGATTGACTATCACCGCAGACAAGTTAGATGCATTTGGATGGATGGGATAAGGTTCTCCTTTGTAAGCGAGAGAGATCTCATGGTAGAGTGAGTGGATCTTGCGAGTAGGAAGATGAAACTCATCACTCATCATTTGGTGAGTTTAACCCTTGGCGTAGTGGGAACTTCGGGCATTTGGATTCCTTCATTCATAGAGGATTATATGAACGTGTTCCCTATGGACATTATGGGACTACCTCTGAAGTAGGAGATAGAGTTTTTCATCGACTTATACCCCATGACCACTCTGATATCTTATGAAGCATACTAGATGGCCTCTACTAAGCTCCGGGAGTTGATGGTGTAGTTGGAGGACCTTCGAGAGAAGGGATTTATCAGAACCAGTGTGTCCCCTTAGGCAGCTACGATTTTGTTCATGAAAAATATGGACAAGAGCTTGCAACTTTGTGTTTATTATCATCTCCTAAACCAAACCATGATAAAGAACAAGTATCTCTTGTTGAGGATTGAAGACCTCTTTGAATAGTTGTGAGACATGAGATGGTTCTCGAAGATCGATCTCAGGTACAACTACCACCTGTTGAGGGTTTGTGAGGCTGATATTCTAAAACTGACATTCCTATGTCACTATGGACACAATGAGTTCCTGCTATTGCTTTTTGATGTGATGAATGTCCCTATTGTGTTTATGGATCTGATGAACTAGATATTCCAGGAATACATGGAACAATTTTTGGTTGTCTTCATTGACGACATACTTATCTACTCTACATCAGAGTAAGAGCATGCAAAGCACATGAGGATGATCCTAAACTTGCTTCAGGAGCACCAATTTTATGGTAAGATCTCAAAGTTCCAGTTCTAGATTTGAGAGGTCAACTTCCCAAGGCATGTCATTTCCAAGCAGGGATTAGTTATAGACTCGATGAATATTGATGCAGTACTTACTTAAGATCCACCCAATAAAATTTTAGAGGTGCATAGTTTTCTAGACTTAACATGGTAGTACAAGAGGTCTGTGATAGACTTCTTTAGGATTGCATCCCCTTTAATCACCTTAACATGGAAAGAGGAGCTTTTTACCTAGACTGAACAGTGTCAGAGAGTCTTTGAGGAGTTGAGGCTAAGGCTAATGAGTGTTCCTATTTTGAGACTACCATAGGAGGGCGTTGAGTATGTGATGTATTGATATGCCTCTCGAGTTAGGCTCAGTTTCATATTGATGGAGAGGAAGGCAGTGATCGTATATGAGACAAGCCAGTTGAGACCCCACGAGTAGAACTACATGACTCATGACCTGGAGTTCGCAACAACGGTCTTTGCTCTGAGGATGTAGAGCCAGTAACTTTTAAGATAGCGCTTTGTAGTTTACTCAGACCATCATAGTCTCATATATGTCTTCATGCAGAGAGATCTGATCCTTATACAGAGTCATTGGTTGGAGTTCCTATAGAATGATGACTTTGAGATAGTCTATATTCTTGGGAAGGGTAACTTGGTGGTATATGACCTTAGCAAGAAGTTTCATTCTCGTCGAGTGGATTAGGCATCTGAGCAGTTGGCTTATTTGCAGCCAACCCTAGTAGAGGTGAGGGGTGAAACTTATCATTAGTCGGTGGTGTTGACTCCTCTACTTATCTAGTGTGTGAGGGAGGCTCAATTGGGGAAGATCAACTATGATGTTATATATTACTAGATATCCTTAGAAGATTCACTAGATGGAGGGAATCAAATCATCCTTTTCTAGGTACAGATGGTGGTTCCAGTCACATTGCAAGAGGAAGTGATGGGGGAATTTCATGCTTCTCCTTTGGTTGTACATCCTGGTGTAAAAGAGATGTACAACGACCTTTAGCGGCAGTTTTTTAGGGATGGAATGCGGTAGAGCGTGGCCGAGTTTGTACCTCGGTGTCCCACATGTCTATAGGTAAAGGCTGAGTACCATATTCCTGTAGGTTTGTTGTAACCTTTTGAGATCCCAAAGTTTAAATGGAACAACATATTCATGGACTTTATGATGGGGCTTTCATGGACAACAAGAGGTCACAATACCATTTGGGTGATATTTGACCTACATACCAAGTCAACACACTTCATTTCTATCAAGGAGAAGAGTTCAGTGGAGATTTTGGTGCAGTTGTACATGTAGGAAATCATACACCTCCATGAGTTCCCTTGATGATTGTCTCTAATTGTGTTGTGCGATTTATGTCACAATTGTGGAGAAGCCTACAGGAGGAATTCAGGATCCATTTGAAGATGAGTACAACATTTCACCCCAGATGGATGGACAGACTGAGTGCACTATCCAGGTGTTGGAGGATATGTTGAGGACTTACATGTTAAACTCCGACCAGAGTCTGGATGATCACTTAACTTTGTTAGAGTTTGTTTATAATAATAGTTATCACTATACTACAGGCATGAAACCTTTCAAGGCCCTATATATGAGACCCTGCAAGTCACTCTTATGCTGGATGGAGATCGGTGAGATATCTCTTATTGGGCCAAAGATGGTGTAGGAGATGATGGAAAAGGTCCATGTGATATGCGAGCGGATGAGGGAAGGCATACCCATCTTCTTGGGTTGGACTGTGAGATAAAAATCTCCTTTCTCTCTCATCAGGGTTTCTTATATGGGCATACATACATCTATGTTTTTGGGTTTCGTTTCCCTCTTCCTTTAGGTTGAGTTAACTACTTCTATCGCGTATTCTATTAATACCTCTTTAGTTTTCAGGGTATCCTATTGGGTATGTATACTCACCTCTGTATTGGTTTTTTCAGCATGTGTCATGTATTATGCAAGCGTCGAAAATGTTGGCAATGATATTGACAAAGCTTAGGGATACTTGGGTGAATTTGACTGCGTACAGTGGTCAGGGCTTGGAGATCAGGAGTCAAAATATTTTAGCTTTCTTTTCTTTCCAGTTAATGTCAGGTTGGGACATATTTTCTGGTCGGGCGTAAATTTTTCTCTTTTACATTTCATGTTACATTGTCATACTCTTTTGTATTCCCTAAAGGTTATTACATGCATAGTTTTTACTCTAGATGTTACTATATTTTATTATTATTTCTCTACACTTTTGTTTGAAGATGGTTTGGGTGCATGCATACAAGTACTTTAGGAAAAGACCTCTAATTTTAGTTAGGTATTCTCACCTCTTGTCGCCAACCCTTGACCTATGGAGGCGAGCTTGGTTTGTGGTCGCCAGGTCTTCCACCAACCAGGCGTGCCTTGATGGGTCTGGTCATTACAGTAGGACCACCCCCATATTTGGTATTATTATAGATCAACCATAAATACTCACCCTCCAACGCATCCCAGACTATCTTGGATTACATGTTATTCATGCATTCCTAGAGTATTTTGATGTTGATGCCACTTTCCTCAAATGGGTTTTCCAACCAAGTCCATCTAGCCCAATGACTATGACATTCCTGCTGAGAATCCCATAAAGAGTTATGTGAGTTTTCAAAATTTTTGATGACATCCTCGGAGCATAAGTGATTGATAAAACTGACATTGCAATGGAAGAAAGAACAATATTGATGAGTGTAATCCTTCCTCTAAAGGTTATAAGCTAAATTTTCATTGGAGATACACCCTATGATTTTTTTTACCAACCCATCAAAGTTGTGAATATGAACTCTCCCCATAAATAATTGATCCCCAAGGTAGATCATTCAGATATTTCCTTTAGATAACCCAATTCCTATTTCAATAAGAAGGAACCATGATCATCTTCTAGATTTGAAACCATTTATCTTTGTAATGCTGACCAATTTCACACTCTACTTTTCATAGATGCTGATAATTCCAAGAAAGCTTTTGATTGTTTTAAATTTTACAATGAGACGGAAAATGATATCATCCATGAAAAAAATATGCGTGATTCCTAAGAGGCCAAGCCCACATTTGAAAGGCCTCACTTCTCCATTGAGGCCAACAATGTTGATGTTCCTACTCAGTAGGTCTTGAGCAAGGATGAAGAGGCTGAGACATAAAGGATCACCTTTTCAAAGCCCGGTAGAAGACTTGAAAAAACCATAATTATTTCCCCAAAAGGGAAATCAAGAACACAAGTGATGGGTAGATCCTGAAGATCATATCATAGACCCATTCAGAGAATCCACATCTCCTCGTTACCTTTAGGATCAGATTCCACTCTATTCTATTGTAGGCTTTCTTCATGTACATTTTCACCCTAAAATTAGTTCCAACATTTTCAGTTCAAGGACCTTGAATATTTATCGTACAAGGAAGATGACACCTTGAATGTTCTGGTCATTGATGAAGCCTTTTTTTCTCCCAAAATCATCATATCTATAAATTGATAGAGTTTATTATTAATTATTTTAGTAAGAATCTTGTAAGAAAAATTACACTTATGGGTCTATGTTGGTTGAAAGTATTTGGATGTGGAATATTTGAAATGATGACCAATGTTGTAGCACTGGTAACATGAGGGAGAGTACCCTACTTTAATGAAACCTTGGACAATAGACACTGACTCATCTTTAATAATATCTCAAGCGTTATATAGAACAAACCTGGGAAACCATGAGGGCCTAGAGCATTTTTTGGGTTGAGATCATGAACAAATACTTTAATTTCTTTCATCGAAGGGATGAACACCATGATTGATTTCAGATAATCATTGATGCAACATGGGATGATGTCAAAGAAACACTTATCCTCAGTTTTCCTCATTTTTTATGTAATGTTGTTCTTCGAGTAATAAACCTTGCGATGTTGAAATATTAATCTATGATTTAAGAAACTAGTCTCAGTGATGAAGAATGGAGAAAATTAATTGGATATGCACCTTGAAGAAGAAAAATAACACTACAATGTAATCTATGTATGAAAAAATCGCCGAAGTGGGTTCTGTAAGATGAGATTCATACATGCTATAAAGAGAATGCCATGATAAAATGCATGATGAAAGGATTGTTATGAGAGAGATTCATGGTAAAATAGTGTAACTACATGATATCTTGGAAACATGGAATTAATGTATTTATGGATTTTGTGGAAAGATAATATTTTGATAATTTTTGATATTGCATAGATATTAAAGACTGCATATTTTGGGGATATTATATATGATCAGTTTAAATGAGTTTAATGACTAAGGGTAATAAAGGATTGATGTGTCAAGATTGAAGGTTTTTCATATTCAATACATGAAAACAATATCCATGTAAGATTCTTAGTATATAAGAATAGAAGGAGAAGAAGAGAATCATTTAAAGGGGGGAGGCGTAATGCTATTGTCATTGTATATATCCTTTGTGTCGATAAATAGAGGGACACAATATTGGAGTGGAAAAATATCTTTGTGCATTAGTGAAGAAAAATGATAGGGGAGTGAGGGGGAGAGAGGGAGGTAGGGAGGGTGTGGGGGTATAGATAGAGAGAAAGATAGGCCAACTTGAATATTATTTGGAAATTTTCATTCAGGCTGAATAAGGAGAATAATGAGAAGACTAACCTATGATTGATTAAATTGTATGGTTTGAAGGTTTGTAGAAACTACTTAATGATTGTTGCGTATTTAGGAATGAGGTCAAATTACATGGTCCATGAGACACCATATCCTACACTATTAACCATACATTGAGAGGAGAAATCTGAATCATGCATTTATAAAGGAAGGCCTGGTTGGTGACAGATCTTGATGAACTATAATTTGGTTCTTGATAGTAAAAGAGAATAAGTGTGTGAGTGAGATAACAACCATTGTTGAGGTGAACCATGTTAACAAACTCTTTCATGTCTGTTTTCACTAACCAACTTATATTACTCTCATGGAAATTGAAAGTGAGGAAAAAGTGAGAGATATATTTATTGAATAGGTGTAAAGAGAAATATGGAGAAATATTTTAATTGGTAAACAATCACTCACATTGATTCACCACCCACTCACATTAATTTATTATATCTTTAGATAAAACATAACTTACCCTTACACTAATTTTTGATATAAACTCTTACATTGAGAACTTATGGGGAAAGATCTCTCTCTCCAACATGATTCACACACCTCTTTGGGCACCCAATACACTACAAAATATTTCAAATTTTAAAAAGTGGGTTCCATTAACTAAACATACGATACAAATAAAACCGTTTTAAAACTTGATCCTGCAACCAGCCTCCCACACTCCATCCCCTACCACCCCAACCGCCTGCTGGGGGGCCAAATATTTCAATTTTTCCTCCAGAAGCTAAGGTCGACGTGTGTCAGCCGCATCTAGCCTTTTGTTTTTGAAGAAGCCTTATCCTACCATGATTCCTTCATTGGCTCCCACTCCATCCATAAATCCTCATGATTTGGTTCCCCCTATTTCCAATCGCCTCGATCTTTTAAAGACGCCTAGGTCTCAGCCCCAGCTACATTATCAGCGTTAGATTTTCCCCTAATCCTCTAGTTATAGATCTTTGTGGTGAGCCATGTCAATAACTTTCAATCCCTTCACATGAATATGGAAGACTATGATTCTTCTATGGCTTATCACTACTGGTCCCTCATTTCTAAACTCATTTAAACTGATCCCCCCTTTCAATGATTCTCTTCTCCTCCTTCTATTCTTATATGATAAGAATCTTACATGGATATTGTTTTCATGTATTGAATATGAAAACCCTTCAATATTGAAACATCAATCCTTTATAACCGTCAATCTTTAAACTCATTTAAACTGATCATATATAATATCTCCAAAATAAACAGTATTTAATATCTACACAATATCAATAATTATCAAAACATTATCTTTCCACAAAATCCATAAATACATTAATTCCATGTTTGAAAGATATCATGTAGTTACACTATTGAACCGCGAAGCTCTATCATAAAAATCCCTTCACCATGCATCGTAGCATGGCATTATCTTTCTAGCATGGATGAATCTCATCTTACAGAACCTACTTCGACAATTTTTCCATACATAGATTACATTGCATTGTTATTTTTCTTCTTCAAGGTGCATATCCAATTCATTTTCTCCATTTTTCATCACCGAGAATAGTTTCTTGAATCAATGATTAATATTTCAACATCATGAGGTTTATGAATCTAAGAACAACATTACATCAAAATAATTATTTCTTTTTCCAAATTATCCTTACTATATTAAACTTTAAACACTCCATGTTAACTTCTGAACAAAATTTTACATAAGTACTAGAAAATCTAGTTAACTCTTATATATCCCTCAAAGGGAACCTTATGTATCTCAATACCGCTCAAAACATTTTCTTTTCTATGGATAAACCCTTACGTGACATGTAGAACAACTTTTATGTATTAGTTGAACACCTTTTCATATGGGTCGGGGAACCCTTATGTATCATAATGTGACTTTGGTACTTTTTATAATTCTCATTCTTCCCTATGAGTACCTTCACATACCAAAATTTTCACATAAACTGGAGAACCCTTATGTTTGTACTTGAGAAACCTTATGTATAGAGAAGTTTTCCAAAATTTTCAACAATCTGCAAGGTCTAGACAACCCTCTTGTATCTAGAGTACTATCATAGTTACTCTTATGTATTTATTCATTTATAAATTCTTCAACAACTTGAAACTACATGAACAACTAGAATTCATCTCCACACATCTCAACACTTCTCTAATATCTTCAAATTACTTTGGAATACCTTCAAATCAGCATCAATTAATACAAGAATAATTAAAATATTTTTTTATCACATAAATATAACTTAGAGTATTTCAATGGATCTCTTATTACTTCAAGAAACTACATATACTCTTTGAAAATCATTGAAATAAATTATTTATAAGACATATTTATTCTCTATATGATAATATTTAGGATATAACTACATATATAGTTTTCCCAGATTCCACATAGAGACATAATATCCAACAATCACCATACTCAATGAAACTCTTCTTAGTTAGTGAATGCATCAACCTGATATATTACTCCTTCATTATAAACATATAGAATACCTTTATACTTCAATAATATCCATCAAAATCATCTGATCCAACTTTTACAATCTTTAACAAACATGTAGTCTCCAATAATACAAATTAATCCCCTTTCCATATGTGTTTGGATCTCCAAAAATCCAACAGTAGTATCTTCCATTGTCATATGAATAGTGACTCCCACTCACTCCAAGCTTTAAGACATTTCTCTAATCCACATGAAATTCTTATAACTCAATATATAATGACACCTTTATTGGATACTTTACTCCATCTTCTCATCAACACGCTTTGGTTCTTCACTCTCCTTAAAATATTCTCTTCTTAATACATATTGACACCAAGAATAATAAATTCATGATTATTGATTACAAATACAATAAAACACCAATTCGGTTCAATAATATCCCATATTGGATTTGTTTTCAATACCAATATTTAAAATGCATGCCAATATTTCTTCTTGATTTTCTTATCTCTTCCCCTTATTGAAAATAAATGAAAATAATCTTTACAGAGGGTGGTATCAAATCACTTAAAGAAATGTTCCATTAATTATTCCCCTCTACATTTACCTAATCAATACTCGGTGTATAAAAAAAGAGGGTTAAATTTAAATAACAAAGTTTTCCATAATTAAATAAAAATATGATACTAACTTAAAATTAATTTACTAGTTTCTATCTAGATAGACTTTCAGGATGATATCACTTATTGAACAAATTCTCTTGATATTTTCAACTTGAATTTCTACACTCATCTCAATAATATATTAAAACAATCAAAACAACTAGCAATTTTTGTTTCAAAAATCAAAATGTTAATTCTTTCTCATATTCGGTGTCATTGATCAAACCAATTTTCCATATCAACTTCATGAATTTAATATTCAAAACAAAGATGAGAGAATATTCAAAAAACCTTTTAAATGATAAATTCAAAAAACAAATTTGTAGAATATAATATTGGAATGAAATATTAGTTTCTAACATTATTCTCAAATTTATCCCCCTAAAGGTATATACTCCATATTCACCACACAAAGATTTATATCTTCATCAAACATAATTCAAGATACCAAATGTAATGGTCACTCCAAGATGGTGATTTTCATCATGTCTAATATTTATCCAGCTTTCTCAATTTTTAGTTCTCATCTTTAATCATGCATCACATTTAATTCCCCACATAGAAAGAAACAACACACAATATATAGTTATAAGGTGGAACTCCTTGGATAATTAGTGAGAGATAAAAATTGAGAGTTTCTTCTTAATCAATATACTCCTTTCTTTTCAACTCCAGCATTTAAGTATCTATTCATGATTTCTTTTCTAAACTTATGAATAATATTCTTCTTGGGAAACATATTTTATTTACTTTATTAAATAATATACTTATGTGAAATTTTCTCCTTTACATTTGATATATGAGCACATGATTCTTTTCGTGCTAGCTTCATCTTCATTATCATATCTTCTTGAGAAGGTAATATAATCAAGAAACATTTAGAATTGTGTCTAGCTTGCTTACACATTCCACACCAATTCTCAATAACTCTTGGGTTATCAATTTTTGAAAAAATCTCATAAAATTTGAGTTCTTATTCATGTATATTTTCTTTTTTTCCTTTTTCACTTTTATTTTCCATCTTTATTTTTATTTCCAATTGAGATGGACAAATGACCATGCACTCTATATGATCATGGTAATATTTCTTAGATATTATACATGGTTTCTCATGAGTTATTAAGTTATTAATTTGGGAAATATTCTATGAGATTTAAATTATTCTTCAGGGGATTCTTCAACCAATAAAATATTCTTATTTAATTATTTGATTGATACACCCCTTTTTAGGTCCATCTTGCCTCCATTAACACCAACACATGGATTTCTTTCAAAAGTCCATGGTGTATGTTTTTCTTCCACAAAGGAAGTAGATTATCCTACTTATTATAACACACTTTTTACTCTTCTTGGGTGTTCTATACTTTACATTTTTTTCATTTTTTATAACCCAATGATCAAAATTCTTCTTCAGTTTCCTTTTCCTTGTATTTTTTGGTCTTATTTCTCTATAAAAATTTGGCACATTCTTAATTGATTTATCTGATAAAACACTATTTTGTTGAATATTTTATTTATAATAAATTAAATAATTTCCTCACATTGTGAAAAATATGTTCATTTATGAAATATTTGGGATTAGATCATTCATTTGAAAATTTGATGAAAATTCCAGTTTTACCTTTTTAAAATGTACTATAGTATTTCCCACATAAATATTTTAATATAATTTATTTGAACCTATAATTTTGTAAAAGTTTTCATCATTTAATTTTTTATAACTTTTATTCTGAACGCTAGAGTTAAAGAGTGCATTTGGATGGATTAAATGAGCCATTACGTCAATGGTGGGCTGGACATGCGAGATTGGACATCACTTTAGTTTTCGGGCCATATAGTCTACATACGTTCATGGATTGAGCCAAAATTTTGAGATGGGATCCAAAACCCAATTTGGTACATATTATCCTTGTGGAAGTATAGCTAATTAACGAGTTTTGGTGGTCAAGAAGGTAGTCCAAGTGGGATTAAAATATTTGGAAGAATCTTCTCATTCACACTTGAAACCACTTTTAACCTAACCTCCCCTACACTATAAATATGTATTTTTATCATTTGTAAGAGTTTGGAAGTGAATTATAAGATTTAAGGAATAGTATAATTTGTTTCACCCAAATTATTCAGCCATTGTAATAGGGGTAGCTCTTGAAGCAAGGATCCCCTCATCGAAGCCTTCTTCTCTTCTCCATGTTGTAGTGTTTTCATTTGTGTAATAAACTTGTTTGTTCTTATTTTATTTATTCTCTTTTATTATTTTTTGTTCAATTTTATTCCTATTTACTCATCCTATTTGGGTTGGAATCAATATTGGAGACGAGATTGGGTTCTACTTTTTCAATCATTTGCTCATGCAAAACGTCTCCACGATGACTACACCGCCCATGGAAGAGTAGTTCTATTAGTGATCGATCTATCTTCCACCATCTTCATTTAATTATTTTGACTCATTGATATAATTTAATTCACTTAATATTATCTATTAATCGAGTTTTTGAATTATAAAAAACTAAACAAGAAATTTAACAATAAACACAAAAACACGCGAGGTCGAGTATTGTGTAAATTGTGAGAGCACAAACTTAATCGGTAAAACAAGACTACACAGGATAAATTTATAAAGTTAAAATATAATACATAAGCTCAATTAATCCTCATTTTCTAGAATTTATGTGTTCCTTAATTTAACACTGACCATAATTTATCCTTAGAACATCAATCAAAGTAGGGTGCTGTGATTTTATGTTCTGAAGATATCATAGGGTTTAATTCTCTTCATATTTGTGGTAAAGTTAATTCTCGTAAGGTTCAGGAGTTAAAAAATTAGGGGATCATAATTAAGTAGATATTAATTTAAATGATAATGATTAATAATTAAATGAATAGGTTTAGTTATATTTATTACGTTTTTTAAATATTGTCTAAAAAAACATATTCTTGTTGTGTCTTTTTAATCGAACTTCATTTCAAAAATAAAAACAAAAATATTATACAATCTTCTTACAGAAAAAATATTATAATTTTATAAATGGTAAAAAAACCCCACATCCTTTCAAGTAGTGTTATTATTTCCTTTTATGTTATTTTTAAAATACCTTTAATAAGTTGTCAAATTTACTTTCTCCTTTAAAAGATGACCTTGGTCAGCCACTTTGCTGCACCTAAGTAACCCAAAACCGAACATCGTTTGAAAGCACCCACGACAACGCCTTTCAAATTAGTTCTATTTATAGGGATGAAAGTAATTTATTAAACCAATTATAGGTATTTATTTTATTTTTCATTTAATTATTTTCTTCTCCTCTTTCTTTCTTATTTCCCCTTTCTTAAGTTTTTTTTCTCTTCTCTTACACTCTTCTTTTATTTTTATCGTACCAAATAAAAATTATTTTATTTTTATTATGGTCCACTTTTCTTCATTTTTTTTCTTTCATTGATTTATGACATGAAATAATCTTGAATATCCCTTAGATATTTAACATGAGATTGAACGCAACCTTAGGGCTCGAATCAGACATTCTCAGTCCATGGGAAGTTTCAACATTCAAACAGTTGGAGAATTCCTCCACTATTAGAACATTAAAATTAGAATCAATTAAAATTAAACCATAAAAAAGTACCAATGGCTGAAAATAATGAAAATGAACTTAATAGAACCATTCAAGAATTGGATTCAACTGATATTAATTATCAACCAAATTGCATTGCATACCCAAATCTCAAATCAGACTTTGAACTGAAATCTGGGTTAATTAATCTTCTTCCAAAGTTTCATGAATTATCTAGTGAGGATCCCAATAAAAATTTGAGAGAATTTAATGTGGTTTTCTCAACATTAAAACCAAGAAATGTTTCTAAAGATCAAATCAAACTAAGAGCATTACCATTCTCACTTGATGGAGCTGCAAAGGACTGGATGTATTATTTACAACCTGAAGATGTAACTTGTCGGAATGATTTAAAATGTCTTTTCTTGAAAAGATTTTTTCCAGCATCAAGGACCACTTCCATTCATAAATAGATATCGGGGATTAAGCAAGTACAAGGGGAGTCAATGTATGAGTACTGGAAGAGATTCAAGAAGTTATGTGCAAGCTGTCCACATCACAAAATCAATGACCAACTCCTCATCCAATAATTCTATGAGGAAATCACACAAATGGAGAGAAGAATAGTGGATGCTACAACTGGAGGAGCATTGGTGGACAAGACACCAGTAGTTGCACGTGCGTTGATCGATAAGATGACAACAAACTCCCAACAATTTGGTGATCATGGTACACCACATGTTAGGGGAGTACGTCAGGTAAGTCCTTACTCTCTTAAATATCATTTTATTGATACTAAGTTGCAAGAATTGACCACTATGGTGAGGCATATTTCTTTGGCACAAAAGACAGCCCAACCCCCTCCTTCAAGGCATTGTGTAATTTGCATTGAGACAAGCCACCCAACTGACTGCTGCCCCCAACTAGATGAAACAGAAGATTATGCAGTAGTGTTTCCTCGGAGACCATATCAGTAGCAGCAACAACCATATCCCCAAAAGAAGCTTGATCAATTTGCTCCAACATACAACCAAGGGTGTAAGGATCAATTAGACATGAGGTATGTATCTAGAAAACAACAAATTTCCCCTTTTAAACAAAATTTCCAACATCCTCCACCCTACCAACAGTGTTTACAACAACCCCAAATGTGATTTGAAGCTCAAGAATCAACAAGTCAACAACAAGGGAACTCTCAAACAAAGGTAGATTATAACATTGATGAACTTTTGAAGCAAATTGTTCTTAATCAACAGAATGAGATGAAGAGTCAAGGTTCGGAGCTGAGGGAGTTGAAGACTCAAATGAGCCAGATTTCCACCGCCCTCTATGAACTGGTAAGTAACAATTCTGGAAATCTATCTTCCCAAACTACTCCAAATCCCAAAGGGAATGTCAGTTTCATCACATTGAGAAGTGGGAAGAAAAAAACTAATATATCTGCACCTATCATTCCACCGGGATTCACCTCAACTCCAGAGAATATCCATTCCACACAAATTGATGAGAAATCCAAAGAGAAAGATAAAGGTAAGAAAAATATTGATGATGTTCCTCCCAAACCCCTTCCATTTCCAAATAGAGTTGTACAAAATAAGAAGATGACTAAAAAGGTGATTCAAAAATAAGTTTTGGACACATTCAAGCATGTGGAGATTAACATCCCTCTACTTGAAGCCATCCAGAAAATCCCAAGGTATTCAAAATTCTTAAAAGAACTTTGTACCAATTGAAGAGGTCTCAAGTGAAATGAAAGGATCAATCTTGGAAGGAATGTTTCAGTACTCATTACACTAAATCTATAAATTCCAACAAAGTGCAAGGATCTAAGGACATTCATTGTCCCATGCACCATAGGGGAGTTTCACTTTGCTGATGATATTTGTGATTTGGGAGCTTCCATAAATGTGATTCCTCACTCTATATTCTCTTCTTTACAGGTTGGTGAGTTAAAGTTGATGAGAGTAGTGGTGCAGTTGGAGAATAGAGCTACAACATATCCAGCGGGAGTCCTTGAGGATGTACTTGTTTGGGTAAGAGGCATGATCTTTCTATTAGATTTATATGTGCTTAACATAAAGGATGATCAGGTAAGTTATCATTCTCCCATTATCTTATGTAGACCCTTCCTCAAAACTGCAAAAACTATCATA
Source organism: Viscum album (assembly GCA_963277665.1). NCBI lineage: Eukaryota > Viridiplantae > Streptophyta > Magnoliopsida > Santalales > Viscaceae > Viscum > Viscum album. The sequence continues at coordinate 486,144,242 of OY728155.1, forward strand.
AATGTAAATGAGGTTACACTTTCCATGGAGTTTGGAGATGAAGTTGTGATATTTAATGTCATGGAATCTATGAAATACCCCTATGAGGACCATTCTGCATTTGTTATCTCCCATTTTGAACCACCAAATAAAAACCCCATGGAATTTTATTGTCCTATGCTTAGGGAGATTATGAGTATTGGTTCTAGTTTGATGTCTAAGAGCACTTCCACACCTATTTATAATGCACAAAACTCTCTTAGATTTGATTTTGAAATTGATTCCTATTCGGATTTTGATTAAGTGAACTCTGATTATGACATGGATGTTGAGTATGCTGATGGATTTAATGATTTATTCTTTGATTGTGATGATTTATATTCTAATACTGATGCTCTTTGTGCACATATTTTAGTTCCTTCAATGTCTCCATCCATACCCCACCCCCATACACTGAAACTCAAGCCATTTCCACCAAATCTCAAATACTCATACTTGTTGAGTGGTGAGAAATTACCTGTTATCATTGCTAACAATCTCCCTTTTGAACACAAAGAAAAAGTTTTGAGTCTTTTGAGGGAGAACATAAAGGCAATTGGGTGGACCTTGGCTGACATATCAGGTATTATCCCCTCCATTTGCATACATAGGATTCTTTTAGAGGATGGGGCTAAACCGATTAGGTATCCACAACAGAGACTGAATCCAACTCTTTTGGAAGTTGTTAAAAAATAAATTGAAAAATTACTCAAGGAAAGTATAATCTTTCCCATTTCAGATTCTCAGTGGGTAAGTCCTATTCATGTTGTACCTAAAAAAAGTGGTGTTATAGTTGTTAAAAATGAGAAATATGAGTTAGTTCCAATGAGGGTACAAAATAGTTGGCGTGTGTGTATTGATTTTAGGAAACTAAATCAGTACACCCACAAGGACCATTTTCCCCTCCCATTTATTGATCAAATGCTTGAGAGATTAGCTGGAAAGACACATTATTGTTTCTTGGATAGATTTTTTGGATATTTTCAGGTTCCTATAGCTCTGGAGAATCAAGAGAAGACTATATTTACTCATCCCTTCGGCACATTTTCCTATTAGAGGATTCCATTTAGATTTTTCAATGCCCCAGATACCTTCTAGAGATGCATGGTGAGTATTTTTTCTAATTTTATTGAGACCTTCATGGAGGTATTTATGGATGATTTTACAGTGTATGGATCCTCATTTGATAAATGTATAAGTAGTTTGGGAAAGGTGTTGAATCATTGTATTGAGAAAAATCTGGTCCTGAATTTTGAAAAGTGTCATTTCATGGTAGAGCATGGCATTGTATTAGGGCATGTAGTTTCAAAACATGGGATAGAGTTTGATAGATCTAAGGTAGATATTATTTCATCCTTACCATATCCTTCATGTGTTCATGATGTTAGATCTTTCCTGGGTCATTTAGGATTTTATCAACGCTTCATCAAATATTTTAGTAAGATTACTCTTCCTATGTCACAATTACTTCAAAAGGATTATGATTTTGTGCTTGATGATTATTGTAGGACTTCCTTTGATGAGTTAAAGAAGTTTCCAACCACTCTAACTATCATAAATCCTCCATAGTGGGAGCTTCCTTTTGAGCTTATGTGTGACGCCTCCAACTTCGCAGTTGGGGATGTATTATCTCAGAGGGTGGAGGGATGTTCATATGTGATTGCATATGAACCAAGGACACTGGATTCAGCCCAATCAAATTACACAACCATAGAAAATGATATTTTTTATGTCATATTTTCTTTATATAAATTCCATTCATATTTATTGGGATCTAAAGTAATTTTTTTTTCTGACCATGCAGCTCTGAGGTACCTCTTGAAGAATCCAGATGCAAAGCCCAAACTTATCCGATGTATGCTCCTTCAGGAATTTAATATTGAGATAAAGGAAAAGAAGGGGTCAGAAAACATGGTGGTAGACTACATGAGTAGGCTTACTCACACACTAGAGGATGACACCTTGGACCAGGTACCACTTCAGGAAACTTTCCCTGATGACCATCTTTATTCCATCTCAGGTACGCATCCTTGGTATGCTGATTTAGTGAACTACATTTTGGCCTCTAAAATTCCTACAAATTTAAAGAAACATCAAGTCCAAAAATTAAATAGTGAGTCTAGATTTTATGTGTGGGATGATCCTTACTTATGGCGCATGTGTAGTGACCAAGTTATTAGGAGGTGTGTTCCTAATCATGAGTTTGAGTCTATTCTGCAATTCTGTCATACAATTTCTTGTGGTGGGCACTTTGGACCCCAACACACATCTAGGAAAGTTTTAGACTCTGGATTGTATTGGACTAGTTTATTCCATGATTCTCATGTGTTTTTATAGTCTTGCTCATGTTTCTAACACACTGGTAATATTTTTAGGAGACACGAGATGCCCCAACAACCCATATTTTTCTATTAAATTTTTGATGTATGGGGCATCGATTTTATGGATCCTTTTCCTAGTTTATTTGGGTTTTTTATGTTTTGGTTTCTTTTGATTATGTGAGTAAATGGGTGGAGGCTAAGGCCACCAGGACTGATGATTCTCATGTTGTAGTGGAATTTGTCAAGACACAATTTTTTTATAGGTTTGGAGTACCAAAGACCATCATTAGTGACCAAGGGACACACTTCTGTAATCAGAATATTTATTCCCTCCTTTGGAAGCGTGGGATGACACACAAAACGTCAACACCATACCACTCTCAAACAAATGGCCAGACTGAGGTTTCAAATCATGAGTTGAAACAAATTTTTTAGAAAACCGTGCATCCAAATAAGAAAGATTGGATCAAGCGTTCGGATGATGCATTGTGGGATTATAGGACAACATACAAGACACCCATTGGTATGTCCCCATTTTGGATTGTTTTTGGGAAAGCTTGTCATCTCTCCATGAAAGTTGAGCATCTAACTTGTTGGGCTATAAAGAAATGCAAAATGGACTTTGCCCAAGTTAGAATACAAATAAAGCTAAAAATTCAAGAGCTTGAAAAGATTAAATTTTCTTCATATGAGAACTCAAGGATCTATAAGGAAAGATCAAAATAATATCATGGTAAAATGATCCATAAAAGAGAATTTCAAGTTAGAGAGAAAGACTTTCTCTATAGTTCACACCTGAAGCTGATGCCTGGTAAGTTGCGTTCCAGGTGGTTAGGTCCTTATGTTGTGACTAATGTTTTTACTTATTGTGTAGTGGAGATCACACAGGAGGACACAAGAAGGAGGTTTATAGTTAATGGAAAATGTTTTAAGAGATACATTGAGGGAATTTCTACTGATGTAGTGTATTTCATCACATTGCATGACCCCATCATCACTTGAGCATATCAGGCTGTTCCTAACCCTTTCACTTTTTTATTCTTTGTCCTATTTAAAATTATACATTTCATGTGCATATATCATCTCATGGGTTCAAATTGAGTACAATTCAATATTTTAAGTGTGGGGGAGGGAACCTTTTAGTTTAGTAATTTCAATTGTTTTCCTGTTTTTCAATGATTTTCAAAAAAAAAAAATTAAGTGTTTTTCAAATTTTGTGTGTTTATTTTTCAATTTTTTTGTGTGTTTTTGAAACTTTTGAGCTGAAATGATTCTCATCACCATTTTGAAATTCATATCAATAAGTGAAGCAATTTATCCCATGAAACCGAGCTTAAATGAATGCTGAAAATAACTTTGTTTCAAGTTAAAATATTTAGAAATTTCATGAAAAGTAATCTGAATTTTGAATCCCATGCCACATCTCACTGTCTTTATATTTGAAATCACTTTCTCGTGAGGATTCTGAACCATTATTTTTATATTATTTATATTTACCTCATTTTTTGAGAGAACCAAACAATGCTTGATTTAACCCGAATTCGATTTATTCCTATCAAAACTTGAGGGTTTGAGGTACTTAAGTTTAAATGATTGAGGCATTTTTTTGGTATTAAAGCCCCTATTTCAAAGAATCCTTTTTTATAATGGCCTACCTTGAACATTTAATACTTGTATCCCTTAGAATATTTGAAAAACCTATTAGTTTTTCCAAATTACAAGCCAATTTTCACTATCCAACCAACTCTTGAAGTGAAATTGCATAATCTAGTTGAACTTTAGTGTGTGGGAAACTGTCTTGTGTTGTGCTACCACATTCTATGATACTTTGGGTGGAAAATTAAATTCTGAAGAGGTGTGTTTGTTGCTGAAGAAAATAATTACATTGAAAGTTATGTATTTTTTAGAGCTTTCATGATAAGTGAAAATGTGCCTTTTTGGAGCTTCTAATAGAGGGAGAAAGTTGTGCCTATCTGGAGCTTTCAAGAAAACCATGTTTGAGAAGATTAACATTTTTACTATTGAAATGTTCAATGTTGTGAACATTCCTTTATTATTCATGATGATGAACATGAATTTATTCTATGGGGATTGAGGAGGAAACCATATTTAAGTTAAAATTAGATTAATGCAATTTTTCTTCAAAAAGAGTCAAGCCCTCCTCATTTAGCCTTATAATTTTTCACATCTAAATCCTACCAACCAAAAGCCACAGAACAACCCAGAAAAGTCCTCTTGATAAACATATTTCCTTGAATTACATTGGGTGGTGATGTAAAAATTTATCAAGACTATGGTGACCCTTGTATGAGTTTGGATGAGAAAGACATTACTGAAAAATTGACATTTGTGTGATAAGAGAAAATTCAAGTGAGGTAAGTGTTTTGTGCATGGGAGAATAAATGAAGTGGAAATATATTGAATGATATAAATGGAGAACTTGAAATAATGGGTTTTTATGAAGAATTATATCTTTTTTTTCTTGGTGTGTAATTGTTGTATCTCAAGGATATGTGTTTTAAAATTTGTTTTGATTTGATATTGATGTTTACTTGTCACAATTTTTTGGAATACCTGATATGAGGTTTTTCCCGGGAGTGAAAAAGGGTAAGTGTGGGAGAGTTGATAAAACATTATTTTTTGAATATTTTATTGATAATAAATGACCTAATTTCCTCACATTATGCTAAATATGTCCATTTATGAAATATTTGGGATTAGATCATTCATTTGAAAATTTGATGAAAATTCCAGTTTTAACCTTTTAAAATGAACTATAGTATTTCGCATGTAAATATTTTAATATGAATTATTTTAACTTTAAATTTTGTAACTGTTTTAATAATTTAATTTTCTACAACTTTTATTCAGGACACTAGAGCTAAAGAGTCTATTAGGATGGAGTAAATGGGCCATTAAGCCAATGGTGGGATGGACATGCGAGATTGGACATCACTTTAGTGTTTGGGACATATCTTCTAGATACTTCCATGTATTGAGCCCAAATTTTGATATGGGATAGAAAACACAATTTAGAACATATTATCCTGATGGAAGGATAGATAATTCACACGTTTTGGTAGTAAAGAAGGCGATCCAAGTGGGATTAAAATATTTAGAATAATCTTTTCTTTAACACTTGAAACCACTTTTTACCTAGCCTACCCTCCACTCTATAAATATGTATTTTTCTCATTTTTAAGGGATTGGAAATGAATTAGGATATTTAAGACCGATTATAATTGGTTTCACCCAAATTATACAACCATTGTAAGAGGAGTATCTCTTGAAGCCAGGATCCCCTCATTGAAGCCTTCTTCTCTTCTTAATGTTGTAATGTTTTCATTTGTGTAATAAACTTCTTTTTTATTCTTTTATTTCTTATCTTTTATTCTATTTTGTTCAATTATATTCTTCTTTAATCATCATATTCGGGTTTTAATCAAGAGTGGAGATGATATTGGGTTCTACCCTTTCAATCCTTTGCTCATGCAAAACGTCTCCACAATGACCACACCGCCCATGGAAGAGTAGTTCTATTAGTGATCGATATATCTTCCACCATATTCATTTAATTATTTTGAATCGTTGAGATAATGTATTTCACTTAATATGATCCATTAATTTAGTTTTTTAATTATAAGAAACTAATCAATCAATTGAACAATTAGCATAAAAACATGCGAGGTTGAGTATTGTGTAAATTGTGAGAGCGTAAACTTAATCTGTAAAACAAGACCACATGAGATAAATTTGTAGAGTTCAAATATAATACCTAAGCTCAATTAATCCTCATTTTCCAGAATGTACATGAGCCTTAATTTACCACTGACCATAATCTATCCTTATAACATCAATCAAAGCAGGGTGCTGTGATTGCATGTTTCAAAGATAGCCTAAGGTTTAATTCTCTTCATATTTGTGGTAAAGTTAATTCTCATAGGATTCAGGGGTTAAAAAATTAAGGGATCATAATTAAGTGGATATTAATTTTAATTATAATAATTAATAATTAAATTAATAGGTAGAGTTAGATTGATCATGTATTTTAAATATTGTCTAAAAAACATCTTCTTGTTGTGTCTTTTTAATCGAAATTCATTTCAAAAATAAAAACAAAAATATTATACAATCTTCTTCTAGAAAACTTATTCTAGTTTTATGAATGGTAAAAAAACCCCACATCCGTTCAAGTAGTGTTATTATTCCCTTTTATGTTATTTTTAAAATACCTTTAATAGTCAAATTTACTTCTTCCTTTAAGAGACGACCTTGGTCAACCTCTTTATTGCACTTAAGTAACCTGAAACCGAAATTCGTTTGAAAGCACCCACGACAATGCCTTTCATTATCCCAACATGAGTCTTCTCTTTGGAAACTCTCTTGGAAATTCCAATAGAGATTCCCCAAGCTTCCAAACCCATTTTATATAAATAGATTTTTAATCTTTATATATTATTTTTTTTCACTTAAGTTTTTTCCCTTGATGTAGTCTTCCTTTGATTTATAGATTGTGAAATATTATTCCAGTATCCAAGTTATTTTTTCCGAATTCTTTAACAACACCACCCATAGTTAATGGTCCCTTTTTTCCTCCTTGGGAATTATTTTTTCCATATTTTATAGCTTTATTTTTTATTCCTTTTCCCTAAATTATTTAGATACTTTTGAGGGGAATTTTTTTCTCATACTTATAACCATATTTGATTTATTGGTTGGTTCCTCATCATTTTTCTAAACCCAAAATTTTCCATACTTTCTTCCATGACCTATAATATTCATGAAAACTGCATTATTAGAGACATTGTTTTTTAGAACAAAGGTTACCTATTTCTTTGATCATATAATCAGTTTATCATAAAATGTTATCAAGCTATTATTTCTACATAATAGCGGCATTTTATCATAATGATCTTATTCTAAAGTATATATAGAAAAAAATATTTTATCAATTTATTATGAAGACTTACCTTAAATAGTCACCAAATTTTTTATTTGGATTTATGATCAAGTCATTTCATATTGAGAAATTTTTTCTCATCCTCAACTGACTTACTTTTATCTCCACATTATCTTCTCATTATCTCAACATTATTATCATGCATTTTATTCTTATCTTTCAATAGATTTCAAGCTATTTTATCTTATTATATTTGATTTCATGTTGATCATTTTTAACATCAATCTAAGCCTTTTTTTACTCAAATGCATTAAGTTTTTCTTATACCCCTTTAAAGGATTTTTTTCTTATATTGAATTTTGAAAATAATTTTCAGTTTTTGAGTACAAATTTGTTAGAATCACATTTGTATCACTTTGAGAATTAATATATTTTGGGAGTTTTATACATTCCAAAGAATTTTCATCTAGTACCTACTCTATATATGTATTATCTTATTCATTTTGGGTGATCTACTTCCACATTTATCTAATAGAGTCATAAAAAATTGATAACATATTTTGAGAAATTTGGGAGGGTCTTCATCAAATAAGTGCATATCATATATTTTATTTGAAGGTTTCAAGTACAATAAAAGTACTAGATGAGACAAGCTCAACTCGGTTTTTTGTCATAGTCAATGATTAATATTATATTTACATGATGATAAATGTCATGATCAATGGAATTGAATAAAATATTAATTGACGATTGAACACCAAAACAAAGATGAACGATCATTACATGTTATTTATAATTAATTTTAATAATTAAAGAATTACCTTGTGTGATGAATTCTTTCTTTAATAATGGATTTTTCATCATCTATAAGTAATAACATCATTGGTTTGTAGGAATTAAGTGTATATTACCTCCAATGATGATCCACATGTGTTCTATTAACCTCTGAACATTGCTGTAAGAATCTCTGAGTGCTAACGTGGAAGATCCTAATGCTTGTATCATTTGCCTTCAATTTCTTTGAGATGCACTTTAATAAGAATTCTATTTGACTTATGTTTACTCAAGAGTGAAAGGAGGAGGATGATCACTATCTTTTCTTGAGAGTGTTCTTCAATAAGGGATCTCTCTAAGACTTTGAGAGGATTCTTTGGATACTATTGTGAACAAAAAAAATGGCAACCAAAACTTGAGAAATAATATAATTGGGTTTAAATATAGCTAGGTTTAGAAAATAATAATTGTACATGCTTCCTTATTATTTCCTTAATCCCTTTGGAACCCCATGTCTATAATAATAACAGTAATAATATTATTTCTTGACATGTACAAAAACCACAAATTAAATTAAATATTAGTTATTAAAATAATATTCAATATATATTATTTCTCATCGGACCATTACACCCCATATTCTTTTCTTACACAATATTTTTCAGTCCTTTAATGATGAATATTTATTTAATAAATAAATATCATTGCATTATTCATGAATAAATAAATATATATTATATTCAATAAAGAGAAAATAATTATTTATAAAATATTCTGCTAAAAAAATATTCTCTTGAATAACTGGTGACAAAATATATATGATAAAAAAAACATGAATAATTATTATACAACATGTGAGAATAATATTTATTCAACTTGTTAAATAATAAATAATAACATTATTTAATAGTGGTTCTAGATACATTTAGTGTATGACCCTTAAGGCCTCTTTCTCATTGGCATTTGGTGAAGCAACCTAAAGTCCAAGGTAAGCATCTTACAACATTCCAAGGTACTCATAGAGAAAGAAGTTAATCTCACAATGAAATAAATCCTCATATGAATGTTTAACATGTAATATAATCACTTTATCTTGATATCTATTATCAAGTAGGTTTCATGTTGGTGTCATCAACCTATGTGTCTGATATCTCATTATTTGACTTTCCAGAAATTGAACTTGCCTATAGAATACTATGACCATGGATTTATTTAGGTTATATAATTTCCATAAAAGGGTCAAATATATCAACTTTTGTTAAAGAATAGAAGGGAAAAATACTTTCTCACATTATTCGTTAATAAATATTACTCACGATGTACCCAATGTATCTTGCTTCATCATGAACATATTCCATCATAGTTTTCATCAATACATTAAAGTACATGACTTATAATATCCATTAATAATAATATTAAAGTCAAGTATCAATACATATGTTCATATATAGGAATATCCAATGATTCATATAAATGTGGATTTTATACTGGCGGGTCTTGTTCTCATAATCTCATACACTAGAAATTACTAAGGGCATACACCATGAGAATGTTAATCAAATTTCTATGAGTCTCCACCACTAATATCATGTATCATTAATGTCCCTAAAATGATTTCATTCCTCCATAGAACATATAATTAAGAATATTATCATGGTACTTGTGGGTTATCATCATAATAGGGAAGTGCTATGACCTTTTAGTGTGATAGCTACTCATAGAACATTATCACATAATATGACACAGAGAAGAAAAATAATGATTTGATAAGAGGTTTATTAAAATTAAAAAAATGAATATAAGTTATCATAAATTACACAGAAGTTGGTTCTATGAAACCAACTACAATAGACTCCCACTTGCACTAGGGCCAACTGCTAACAACCTTCAATCCACTAGCTCTCACATGATACTCATGATTCGGCTGATATAATTATTTATCCAAGGGTTCAACCAAATTTTCTTTTATGAAAACTCATCTTACTTAAAATTAAACCCTCTATGAAAAATACCTCAAGAGATGATACTTTCAGACTATGTGCTTTTTCAGTTTGTGTAACCTAATATCTTTTGTAAGATCCACCGCTTTAGTATTATCATAATACAATGTGATAATTTATTTACTAATAGGTACCACATCAAGATCCTGGATAAAGTTTTGAATCCAAAAGACTTCATTGGATGCATCAGAAGCCACTATATACTTATAATCCAGTGTAGAACCAGTGACAATTGGCTGCTTTGAACTCTTTCATCTCATAGATCCTCCATTGATACTAAAAACAGATCCTAACTATGTCATCAAATCATTATGATCTGTCTAAAAACTAGCATCATTATAACCCTTGATGATTATCTCCTCATCTCCTCCATACACTAGGAACATATCCTTAGTCCTTCTTAGATACTTAAGGATAAAATTAACAACAAACTAATGTTGTTCACCTAAACCAGATAGATATCTCCTTATTGTGCTCAATGCATAGGAAACATCATGTCTAGTACATAGCATGGAATACATGATTTATCCCATCAATGAATTGTATGGGATCTTACTCATTCTCTCTTTATCCAATTGTATATGAAGATACATTTTCTTAGAAATATGTATACCATATAACACTATAACCAGTCCCCTTTTACATTATTACATACTAAATCTATTTAGTATTTGGTTAATGTATGCACCTTGAATTTTTTCAATCAGTATTTGAATCTATCAAAAATGATCTTGATCCCTAGAATATAGGTTGTTTCACCTAATTAATTCATTGAGAAACACTTTCTTAACTTGTCCTTAACAAACTGTAAGACTGGTATATCATTTTAAATAATTAATATGTCATCAAAATATACTATTAGGATAATGACCACATTCCCACTAAACTACGTATAAACACATTTCTCACATTTATTCATAATGAAAAAAAATATTTTATATCTTCATTGAAGAAAATGTTCCATGACTTGGATGCTTGCTTTAATCCATAAATGGATATTTGCAACTTGAAAATCCTTTTGGAACCACCTAAAGTTATAAATCTTTATGGTCGTGTCACACAAACATCTTCATAGAAGTTTACATTAAGGAAAGATGTTTTGATGTCAATTTTATAAATTTCATAGTAACTGTAAGATGCTATATCAAGTGGAATTATGATGGAGTTAAACATAGAAACTGGTGAAAAGGTATCATCATATTAAATTCTATGACACTATTTAAACCCTTTATACACTAGCCTTTATTTATATGTACTTAATTTAGCTTATATTTCCAACTTTATCTTGAATACCCATTTTCACCCAAAAGGATTTACATCAACTGGAGGATTGACCAGAACCCAAACTTAGTTCTGATACATGGAATCCATTTTATAATTCACAGTTTCTTTCCTTCTTAAAACTTCTGAAATATCTACCACCTCATTTTAGGAGAGAGGTTCATTATTTTCAACCAATAATGAGTCTCCATCTTTGGTGACTATAAAATAATATCTCTTTGTTTCTCTTACCTCTCTGGTGCTCCTACACAGTACTTGTGTTTTATAAAATAATTATTCCATGGGGACCTATAGAATCAGTTTTTATACAAACTCTTATATATCTTGAGCATCAACTTCACCAAAATAAATCTTTCTCCTACTATCCTTCTTGAGTATGTGCTCCCTCAATATAAATATAGATGGTTTGGTGATAGTTAATTTATTGTATATGAGATTTTATAGGTAGTATCCCTTTGTTTCCTTAGGACACCTTATAAACACACACTTTATTCCCTAAGGTTCTAGTTTTTTGTATGAAAATGACTTAACAAATTCCTCATAACCCATTACATGTTTATGTGACAAAACAAGTTTCTTTCCACTACATAACTCAAAGGTAATTTTGTTTCCCACTTTATATGGTGCTCAGTTTAGTGTGGATGCCACATTTTTTTAATATATATCCCCAAAAGGATAATAGAATATATTCATGATCATCAACCGAATTATGTATAAAAATTTATAGTTCCTCCCATTCACTAACAACATTACACTCTAGAATGTAAGTTGGAGTGAGTTGATATTGAATTCCAAACTCCCATAGAAAGTTGATAAACTCTTGGTTAAGATATTCACCACCATGATCAGGTTAAATCTACTTTATCTTCTTTCCAAGTTGATTCTCTCTACTTCATTCTTGAATTATTTTAATTTCTCAATGGACTTGGACTTAAACCTCATCAAGTAGATATAAATATATCCATTCAAGTCATCATTAAAAGTTATGAAGTAAGAATAACCACCTCTATATTCTACCAGAAATGGTCAAAAAACATCAGTGTGTACCAATTTAAGAATCTCTTTGGCCCTTTCACCATGAACACTAAATGGTGGTTTAATCATTTTTCCTTATAAACAGAAATGACATATTTCATGTGCTTTTAGCTAAAAAGAGTCTAAATAACCACCATGACAGAGCTTTTCCAAATGATTCTTGTTTTTATGATCAATATGAAGATGTCATAGATTGGTGTGATATGTGTCATGTGAACACGATTCATTATTAATTCACAATACTTTGTTTTCATAGTTTAATAAATAAATACTGTTATTTAAATGTGACATACCATAAAATATGTTTTCTTTATAAAAGAAACAACTTTTATTTCTAAATTGGAAAATAAAACATCTATATCTAGACATGATTCAAAAATCATTATCTTTGTAATAGTTGTTACATAATAAAAATATCTTAAAACCAATATCATTCCTATTGGTAATAAAAGGTGGTAGTCTTCAATGGATAGAGAAACCAGCCTTGCACTATTTGTTTCTCACAAACCCACCCATCCTCTATAAATCATTCATAATATACTTACTTCCTACATTTAGATACAAATGTGAACACCAAAAGCTATACACAATACCCAATGCATAGATATTGAAAGATTACACTTGATAATGAATGCACATTTACCTTACCCTTGCTTCTAGGTACAATTCCATTTCGAGTGAACTTTCTTGACACATGAAAAACATACCACTTCCTTAACCTTTCTTTTTTTATGGATCTTACTCTTCTTAGTTTGATGGTGATTGGGATATTTATACATTTTATGGTTCATGGGCCCCTTTTACCTATTCTTCATTTTTCTTATTCACTATAAGGACTGTGGTATTTTTATTCCCCATGACCATGTCCACTTAGTAAATTAGAGTATGAATTTATAAAATAATCTTCTAATTATTTCTCATGTTACAATTAAAAATAAAACTGAATAAGGACTCGGGTGGTAAGAAAAGTATGAGATCTATGTGCAACACATTTGGGGAATTAATTGTTGAGTCAATAAGGTTTTCCTTATGACTTTTCCATTACTTCTTGTTTTGAAAATCACAAACACCTTATCTTTAAGGAAAATTGTTTTTATAAGGAAAATTGCTTTTATAAGGAAAATTTCTTTTATAAGAAAAATCACTTTTGTAAGAAAAATTATCCTTATCATATTTTCATCCATATTTTTCTTAAGTATAAGATTCAGATTCATTTCTATATTCTCAGAATTATTTGAAACTTTGATATGAAGTATTCTGTTTTAGGATCCGAATTCTGGTTGAGAACTGTAATAAAGTTTCACTCTGAATTCCAGATGAGAACTGTGATAAAGTTTCATTCCGAATTCCAGATACGAACTCTGATTAAGTTCTACTCCGAATTCAGGATACGAATCCTTATGAAGTTCAACATCAAATTCTCATTATGAATTCTGATGATGAATTCTCATTATGATTTATAATGACGAATTCTCATTACAAATTCTGATGACGAATTCTCATTATGAATTCTGATGACGAATTCTCATTATGAATTCTGATGAAGAATTATCATTACGATTTCTAATGACAAATTCTCATTACGAATTCTGATGACGAATTCTCATTACGAATTCTGATGACGAATTCTCATTTCAAATGCTCATTCCAAATTCACCTATTAAACAGAATCTGATCATCTTTGTTTTATACACTCTGAATTTATTTAGACTCCAAAAATTATTTTTTAGTTAGACTCCGAACTTTTTTTTTTCTTACACTTTTATAATTTGTTTAAACTTTGATATTTTTGTTACACTCCGAACTTTCACTCCAAACTATTCAATTAGACTTAAAACGATGTCGTACATTCTGTTACACTTGTTTTGTTATAAAACGATGTCGTCTATTCTGTTTTAAACTAACCGTTGTTTAAGTTACATGTGTACAGGTCCCTCTTATTTTTAAGGAAATTATGACCGTTGGAAAGGAGGCCGACCTTGCCTATAAATAGGAGCTCATTTGAAAGAGCTCACGACTGATGGATAACTTCTTCAAAATTGTGTATACATGCTGTTGAAGTGATTTCTAGATAGAGAGGCTCTTATTAACTCTCAAAGATTTGTGTGACTCTGAATGTTGGTGATTACATTTGAGGACTTCCGGGGATAGGAAGACAGAGGTGCCGACTACCTTGAAGTTGAGGGCTTCCTTGCTGAGGAAGACAGAGGTTGCCAACTACCTTGAAGTTGAGGACTTGCAGGGATAGCAAGACAGAGACTTCGATCTTCGTATCGAGGGCTTACCCTGGTGTGGGTAAGACAGACTTGCTTGAAAGTATAAATCAAGGGACCTTTATCCAAGGTTGTTGGATACCCTTCTCTTTGGGTTAAAAGACTTATATCTTGTTACTTGTAGTTTTACTACTTGATTGTTTCCGCTGCATTTTTTATTATAAGGAAAGTATAACTTTCTTATACTTCCTTACTTGTACTCTGTTCCATTTAGATTCTATATGCTTTAAGGTAGAATCTCATATTGTAATATTTTGTTAAAGTTTCGATTTTCGAAACCATATTTAAAGGTTCCAAAGGAATTTTTAAAGTATAAAATTCACCCCCTCTTGTATATTGAGCATCTACATCATTATTTCGATCCTACATTAATCCCTGAGACGTTTAAGTGTTCAATGTAACCAATAAGCTTGAATACATGAGTCCTAGATAGTGTAAAATATCTAAGGTTAGTTATAAATAGATAATTGGAGATCTCATTTCTCTCTTATCTCACCTTCTCTTGATAGAGATTCCAAAGGTGATATATCATTCTATATGCATCCATTTCCTTAGGTTTCTTTAGAAGTACATTGGTCATGGATGATAGCATGAAAACCTGAATATCTATAGCATCAAATGTTTCTCATAGTGATACAAATCTTGCTTACTATCCTCTTTACTATGCTCTTTAAGAATAGGTTCTTCCAGCACATAAAATTTCCTCTTGATGTAGGATAATGTGTAAGCACATTTTCCACTTTTGGAAATTTGGCCCAGTGAGAAGATTATAATTATCAAGTATGAATCACGGTGATATGCTTGAAGTCATGTTTATTTTAATTTCTACAAATAATATGAGAATAATTTTAGTAATTTTATCTGATAAAAGTAAGAAAAATAAATATTATGTTATTTTATTAATCTCCCACTATTTTATTAAAACTCAATATCCCTCACCATTGGATTTGTAATATCCTATTTCTTGGTTATTATAATTTAAAGGATCCATATTACCATTGTCCTCACCTCGAAATTGGATGGTCAATAAATTTTAAGGGTTTTAAATAGGCATTCAAAATTCCAACTACATTAACTCATAGTTCATTGATTTGTTGAGTGGACTCCCCAATCCTGAAATCCTTAAATTGGGTTTCCTCAAACTTTTCCTCTTAGTTACACCAAGTACTACTTTGGAAGTAAACCATTGATTTAAACTAAGTCAATTCGACCCAAAACATCATGTTAGAATTCCATGATAATTGAAAGCACCTCGAATTTAGACAATCAAGCACTTTGAACCGTGGTTTGATTTTAACTTAAGTAGTAGAAGGCTATACCGACTTACTATATATAATTAAGGTATTTTTATCTTTATGAATAATTTTCCCATTTCATATTTATTAAATTATTATTAATTTTAAGTGAATTTACTTAAGTGATTAACCATGTCTTAGATAAAATTTATGCATAATACAATTTATTTTAGTTCTATCTTGCATGATTGTTAATTTATTAATTCATGTGATCACGAAAAACATGCATAATAAAATAACCATGAAACTTGAAATAAAATAAAATAATAAAGTGGTATGATTATATGATTTTACTAGTGTTTATTTTATATATCATATGATAAACTGACTATTGACCTAGGGGAAAAACACTTTGAACCATTTTATGGTCCATATTGCAACTTTCCGCCTATCCACCTATGTATTACTCTTGGATTGGTTTCTCCTTAACTCTAAAATTGAACCTCCTCCACTATATTGGTATCTATATCCATTATATATTATTTTACTCACTCATAGGTGAGGGGAACCAAAGGATTAGTTAAGGGGTTTACATAAAATAAATCGCGGGCACGCATGACCTTGCATAACAAGAGGAAGGATGATACAAAAACCATCAATTTAATTTAATAATAAATTAAAATAAACAAATCACATAAAAATATCTAGTATATTCTCATGATCATCCATATATATTCAATTAATAATGCATTTAATAAAAATAACATTCAATTCTATTATTTCCTATTTAAGATAAATCATGCTTGAATTAATTAATTATCTTATTTAATTAATCAATTATTTTATATTAATTATAATATGAATTTTCTTAATAATATCATCTATCACAATTTTAAACAAATTATATAAATTTATTTAAAATTAAATTGGTACAAAAACGTACCTTAGATGTAACACGGTGAGTACCCGTCTGAACTACCCAATGTGTATTATATTCGTATATTGTTTACTCATGTGACATGTAACATACATGAATTCACACATAATTTCATGGAATGCACTATCAAATTAATGACCACATAGAACAAATAGTATTTTTTAGCATGTAATGTTTCAATGCACATAGTGTAATGACTATATTAATACATATACACGATATGCTGTTTTGAAAATTACACAGAAATTAATTAGACATTTAATATATATATTTATATATGTAAAAAACATTACATGGATCACACCATAAACTTAATGACCACAAAAAACACATGTTTATAAGGTTTAAGTAGTATAATAAATTAATTTTTATTTCTACATAATTTGGTAATATACATGGTGTGTACAATCTAGCTAGACGGTGTGTATATTTATCATCATATATTTATGGCACACGTCTAGGGACTTGTTGTGTATCCATGACATGAAAATTATTTGATTAAATGACATGTACATGAGACACATGATGTGTCTTATTTTAGTTACATGGTCACCAATCACGTAGGCCGTGTAAGAAAATAATAGACTATCTATGACTAAAAGGCTACACTTCATGTATATATATTACACGATGTATAATATAATTGATCATTCACCCTCCTAGCTTGGTCACCATGTGGTTTATTTAAATACACACCACATGTAATAAATTCACACAACTTGAATTTATTCCAAATTAAATTCTTGGTGCATTGAACATGGGTACATGGAATGTACCAACGTGATACACTAGGTGTATTCTTGTTCCATCTGACTAGAATCCTCAGTAACTCAAGATGATTTCTTAAAATATTATTCATTCATAAAATTAATATATTTGAATATATTAGAGAGAATTAAGAGTAATAAGAGATGATCTCATGATTCAGATTAAAGAACGATTAAATTGGAATTGAAAACTAACAGTAAATGTGTAAATCAATCAATGATCTTTAAATAATTATAAATATTTGTGTGAACCCTATAATAACACTTGAAGGTTTCAGGAACAATGAAAGCACTAGATGGGGCATGCCCAAATTGGATTTATTTCACAATTTATGATTATTCCTAGATTTACATGATGATAAATTTCATGATCAAAAAAATTGAATAGAAGATTAATTGATGATTGAATACTGGAACAAAGATGCAAGATCATCACATATTATATATAATTAATATAAATAATAAAAAATTACCTTATGATGAATTATTTATTCATTAATGGATCTAAATTTTTTTCTAGGTTATACCATCATTGCGTTGTAGGAATCAAGTGTAGATTCCCTCTAATGGTGATCCACATATGCTCCTCAAACCTTTGAATGTCATTATTGAAATCTCTAGGTGATAGCATAGAAGATCCTAATGCTTGTGTCATTTTCTATTGATCACTTCAAGAAGGATTCTATTTGATATCTTTAGACTCGAGAGTGAAAGGTGGAGGATGATCACTCTCCATTATTGAGAGCAATCTTGGAGAAGGGTTCTCTCTAGGGCTTTGAGAGGATTCTTCGGATGCCATTTTTCACAACAAAACAAATGGAGACCAACACTTGAGAAATAATATAACTGGGTTTAAATTCTACTAGGGTTAAAAAATAATAATTTCACATGAAACCTTATGATTTACTTAATCCCTATGGAACCCAATGTCTATGTTATTATTATTATTATTATTATTATTATTTGATATGTGCAAAACTCATAAATTAAATTAAATATTATTTATTCAAATAATATTTAATATATATTATTTCTCACCATACCATTAAACCCGGTCCGCCATTCCTCCAAAATATTTATCACACTTTGAATAGTAACTATTTATTTAATAAATAAATATAAATACAATGTACACTAATAAATAAATTAATATTATATTCACTAAATATCCAATAAATATTTATTAAATATCCTTCTTACAAAATATTCTCTTGAATAAACGGTGATAGAATTTATGGGATAAACAAAAAAAATAATATGCATGAGAATAATATTTATTAACTTTTTAAATAATAAATAATATTAATATTCAAATGAGGTTCTGGATACACTTACCGTGTGACCCTCTAGGCCTCTTTCTCAGTGTCATTGGTCAAAGTTGCCCAAAGTCCATGGTTAATGTCTAATGACATGCCAAGAGACCCATAGAGAATGAATTTAATGTCACAATGACATAAAAACTCATATGAATTCTTATCGTATATAATCCATTTATCTTAATATCTCTAACCAAGTAGGTTGTATGTTGGTGCCATCAACCTTTGTGTTTGATGTGTCTTTCTTTGAATTTCAGATATTAGACTTTCCTATTGAGCACCATGGACAAGGATGTATTTAGGCTATATAATTTCCATCATAGGGCTATAGATATCAACTTTTATTAAAGAACTTAAGGGAAAAATCCTTTATCTCATTATTCATTAATTAAATATTCTTCATGATGCACCCATCGTATCCTTCTTCACCATAAACATTAGTTATCATGGTTTTCATCAATACATCAATGTATACAACTCATAATATCCATTAATAGTAATCTTAAAGTCTAAGGATCAATACACACATCCATATATAGGTACATATAATGAAACATATAAATGCGATTTTCTACTGGAATGTCTCATTCTAATAATCTCCTACATAGGAAATTACTAAGGGTTTACACCATGAGAAGGTGTCTCAATGTCCTATGTGTCACCACCCCTAATAGCTTGTATCTTTTTTGTACCTTAAATGATGTCATCTGTCCATAGAACACATAATTAAGAATACTATCTTGGTGTTTCTGGTTTCTCATCATAGAGGGGAACTGCTATGAAATATTAGTGCAATACCTACTCTTAGAATATTATCACATACTATGTCACATAGAAAAAAAATCATGATATGATTAGGGTTTTATTAATATTTAAAACAATGAATATAGGTTATCATGAAGTAAAAAGATGTTGGATCTAGGGAACCAACTCCAATATTATCATATAATTCTTAAGATATGCAATATTTCACAATTATAGTAGGTTCATAAATGAAAGAATTTAGATAAGAAATCACAACTACCTTATCTCTATGTGAAACCTTTGAATCTTCTAAGGTATAATTTTTTTCTATTTTCTTAGTAGTTGATATGACCACTCATTCTACTTCTTACATGCCAGACTTGTCTTCCCAAAGATTACAACATTTAAGAATTAATTTGTCTTTTTCTTTTTATAGGAGGGATATATTCTTAATATTTTCATATCCTTATTTCTTAGTTTATTTAGATTCTTAAAAGTGATAAAATTTAATCAGTAGTTGAAATGATTTCTCTAAGTCCTCACTTCATGAATACTCTGGAATATAAACTAACAACTTCAAAATGATAAATTATTTAGAATCCAATTAGAGGTTGAATCATGGATCTGATACCAATTATAATTCTACGAGGATCGATGTGACCACACCGAGAGGGTGGGGGTGGGTCAGTGTGAGTAACTATTTACCAATTAAAACATTTGTCCCTCATATCTCTGCACCTATTCATTGAATGGATCCTTCAATCTTTCCTCATATTTGATTTTTATAAAAGTAATATAACTATTAATAAAAAAATAGACACATAAGAGTTTTTTAATGAGGTTAATCTCTAAGATGGATGTTTGAAATCCTTCAAGGTGTTGTTTATTTACTACGAGGATACACAAATTTAATATTTTATGAAACACAGAAAAAATACTAAAAATATAGTTCTTGTAAAGCCTGAGTGTTGAATCCACATGGACGATCCATATGTTCTAAATTAATTACAGAAACTAAAATTGAAATTGTTTGATTTGTTTTGAGAAAAGATAAATACAAAAACATAAATTGGGTTTTGAATATCAAGATGAGAAACCTACTAGGTTCAATAATTTTAAGTTCATGCACTAGGGATCCAATTTATAATTGACTTATTTAGGTTTGGTTTCAGAATTGGGTCAGTAGGGATCCTTGGTCTGAGTACCCTGTACTAATCCTATGATTTCACCGTTGGAATGATCATCTACTAAACAAAATCATAAAACTGGGCAACCCAAAACCATATTTAAACATAACTAATCTTGATTTCATATTGATCATACAAAAAATAATCCAATTAATTGATTTAATGAAATAAACATCCTCAAACCACAAGAAATGGTCATGAAATTGCAACAAGAAGAAGATTGGAATTGATAAATGGTTTGTAGAAATAAAAATAAAAAATAAAATATAGAAACAATACCTAACAGAACTTCCCCTATAATATTGTCACTTGACACATAGAAAACTACTCGCTCATGCTAGGAATGATGATAATGAGTATCATGGATATCCAAGGAAGAATAACAATGAATAAAGATAGAGAAACAGGGCTCCGAATCATCACTTTGTGCATAACTGTCTTCTATCGGCATCACTCAACCTCCTCTGGTCCTAATCCTTCTGAGTTCCCCCTATTGTGTGGCCTAGGATTATTTTTATAAAGGTTTTCATCAACCCTCAGCTGCCAGTATCTTTATTTTTCTATCTGTTGAAATATTCAAGATGTGTATTTAAGTTACACGACATGTAACTTCTTTTCATAGTGTGTATTGGCATCACTACGCGTCCTGAGTGGTAGTATCTTCCTAATGAATTCACATTATGTAATGAAGTACATGATGTCTGTTCTACTCAAATTTTCCAGATCTGCTGCATCCTCAAAAACCTAGTATCACACCGATGATACACCATATCTGGCCATAAAACATAAAACAAGTCAAACATTCCAAATATTTGAAAGATTAATCAATTAAACACAAAAATAAATACATTTAAATACCATAAATATATACATGAAATACACTTAACAAATACCCCCATACTTGAATTCAAACTTTTCCTCAAGGATGTAATCTCAATATTCTACAAAGGACGTTTAATTTACCATGCTTCAAATTCATTTGAAAAAAAACAATTGATCAAATGGAAAATTAAATGTTCAATCATCCCACTGGAAAATTATTCAATTCCTCACTTTTCAAAGAAACAATCCAATCAATTAATTTACGTTTCCTATTTTGAAATAACCAATAATTTTCAATCATCCATTTTAATTTTTCAATTCATTATTAATATGAATTCCATTTTCAATTTAACTTACTTTGAATTTTTCCACTCATCATCAGGGTACAAATTTAAATAAAATTAAAAACACACCTAAAAAACATGTCATTTACCGTAGGCCAGTAAGGCATATAAAATCTCTACCACATAAATAAAAAATCACAATTAATCATGATGGATTCACCATTTAGGATCAAATAACTCTGAGTTTTTAGGGAAGGTAGGTAAATTCTGTAAATCAATTAAATCTCAAAAATAATATCTGAATATAAATTATTTTGTATGATATTAATATATAAGATCAATGAAAATCCCCCTTTATAGATATCATTTATCTCTTCCCCCAAAATTCTCAAAATGGGATCAAGTTACTTGTAAGCACAATTATAGAATCAACCTATCTTGATATTTTTTGTTTATTTTTATATTTTTTCCTTTTTCAAAAACTATGCTCAGAAAAAAAATATCACATCCATCACCTAACCACAAATGATCAAAATAATCATCGGTCTAGAAAATGGTGGTTTTTTATCCTCCCAAAACACAACACATTTTTTTTTCATTTTTTTAAAAAATATATTTTATAAAGAGGTGAATAATAAAATACAATAGAATATGTCATGGCCTCTACCCACATCATAATGAAAAATATCCCAGTAAAAATATCCACAATAAAGTATATCCTGGTACACCCTATAAAGTTCTCCCCCACACTTATTCTTTTAAAATCATGTAAAACATTTAGGGGAAGATATGAATGGATAAGATAAGATTATAACATAGATCATTACCTAAAAAGGACGTTCATGGCTTCTTTGAGCTTAAAAAATGGATTAATTCTAGGTGGGTCCATGGATAAGGGATTAAACAAAAGATTGACTCAATTATATTAAAATTGATTCTATTCAATCATAACTTCTATAATATGAAAAATAAGTTCTAGAAAAAAACATGCCTGTGTTTCTAAAAAAAATATACTACATAAAGAATAGAAAATATCCACTCATTTGATGTCTCAGGAATGAGATGAATGGTTGGGATGATTACTCATGAAAATTCACACAAATACTTAAATCAATTAATGAAATTTTTATAAATTCGAATCATTGATAAATCTAAAAAAAATCATTTAAAATGATCAATATGTTCCCCTAAATAATGATTTTTCAAATCCTAATCCACATGCTTTTCTCTACTATTTATTTTCCCCATTTTTTTCATTCAAATTTTTTGAAAAAGAAATTTAAAATTCATGTCATGATAATTATCTTAAGTAGTTTATGTCTCATAAATTTGTTGAGTAAAGCAAGAATTAAATATGAGGCATGAAATTGGTAGTTAAATCTATAAAACAATTAAAATGCAGGGAATACAATAGAAAATTATAAAATTGAAATGCTTACTCCCCTTTCAAATTGATTCTTCAAACTTGGATTGTACAGGTTCTTCCTGAACAGTTTCATGATGTGTAAATTCCCATTACAATGTGTAATTATTCTGAAGCTTCTTCTCCTGCTGCTTGATTCTACCCATTGCCTACCTTGATGTTTTGATAAAATTAAAAATAAAAAAGTAAAACCAAATTCCATAACAATGAAATTTAAAAATATTTAGGGATTAGTTATTTCTCCTAAAAATAGAAAATAAATGAAGAAAAATACTAAAAACTTGGATTTTCTCCTAGAAGCACTTTTGTTTACCATAATTAACTTGACCTTACCTATTTCAGCTTTAGGTGGTTAAAGGTAAGAAATAGGTTACCTGATCTTGATCTAAAACATGTAAAATCTGCAATTCCTCCATGTAGATGGATCCTCTCCCTTTTTTGGAACTAATTTCACTCTCCCATTAGCGAATACTTTATCAATTTCTATAGGCCCCATACAAAGATTCTTAACCCTTCTTGAAAAATAAAATGGAAGTTCACTGATTGTCTAAACCTATTCCCATTATTTTAATTCTTCTTGAATTAATGTTCCCCAATAATATTCATCTTTTTCTAGCACTTTCTTAGATTTATTTAACTTTTTCATCCATTCTTCATCACTTTCTACAGAAACTACTTCAGATCTTCTTACATGGACAACGACATACTCTTCTTTTAGTAGACTATCTTATAATAATTCATCAATTTTTAATCTAATTTCTTCATTTACCTATTTAAATTGAACTTCACCTCTTATCCTACAACTCTTAAACCTAGTTCTCCATTGTGAACATCAACAAGTTCCATTCCCATAGATAAGAATAGTATTACGAAGATTATTAGTAGATTATGTTAATCCATGCCCATCACTAGAAAATCTTCCATAAAATAGAACTTGTCTACTTTGATGATAAAATCTTCATGTAATCATTGAGGATGTCTCACGGTTGTATCAACTAGTTGAATCATAACACAAGTTGTTTGAATCTTTCTCAATCCCAGGCTCTTGAATTTTGCATTTATCATTATTTACACTAGAACCTAAATCACATAAATCACTACCAAACTCATTAGAATAAATAGTAATTGAAATGGAAAAAATACATAGATCACTCTGCTTGTTTGGTAGGATTCTTGACACTACTGCTGAAATTTCTATTACCAGTGGAATAGTGTGGCTAATTCTTTAAGATTATTTTTGTTCATCACCAACTCCTTCATAAAATTTGTACAGGAATTCATGTTTAATATTGCCTCAGAAAATGAGATGTTGATGTGTATATTTTTGAATATATATAATAAATTTTGTTTTCTTTCATCAATATTTACTTATTTGAACTGATTTGGAAATGGTAGTGGTGTTCGGTACAGTGGTGGCGTTTCTTCTTCATTATTTTCATCAGATTCTATGTTCTTTTATTTAATCGATTCAACAAGTTTTTTGTCCATTATTTCCTAAAAATTAAATTTGAATCCCTTGTGTTTTATTTACACTTAGAAGCAATATGGCTTTCACAACTACATGGGGATGATTTTCTGGGAATCCTAGAAGTTATCCTGTTTGTCATTATCTAAGTTTCTCAGAAATTTGACCGACCTAACATTCTAAATTACTCATTATATCTTGTTTATTTTGTGAGTCATTTTCAGATATCTAATCATAGTTACTTGATCCCTTGAGTATATTTTCAAATCTTTAAGTGAATCTATTGTGGTGGTCATAAAAGTTATAAGGGTCTTCTCTAGTGAATGGACTTGACTAGTCAGTGTTGGCCCTTGGTGCTGAGGTTGAAAACCTTATTGTCTCATCAGAAATCCTTAGCATTTATTATTATTTTTCTATTGTGGTTATTATGGCCTCCATACCTATGCATAATTTTTATGATTATAATCTAAATAATTCATATCTTTGGAATACATACCTTGGGGATTTTTACTGGACATCATCGCATCCAATTTCTTAGACATGACATTCATTTTGGTGAAACCTAGTTGCTGTCTACCATGTGCACTCTTTTCACTTGTAATTTTTCTAGATTCCCTAAAAAACTATTATTGTAAATCTCATACAATAACTCATAACTCTCATCTGATGAATTTCTCATAAGATAACCTCCTACAATAACATCAACCATCGAAAAATTTCCCTACACAATACTTTGTAGAATATTTGAATTATTAACCAAATTTTGATGCCATGATGAGGACGCCATATTATTAAACCTTTGAATCATTCCCATGAACTATATAAATATTATTCAGTAAATTTTTCAAAATTTAAAATACTTACCCACATATCCATTGATTTTAAAGGTGGGAAAATCATGTTAGAAATTTTCTTACCGGATCCTCCTATGTGGTGATTGAATGTGGAGGTAGACTTTGGATACACTTCCATGATTTGTCTTTCAATGAGAATATGAAGAGTCTTATCCTTACAACATCATTTTTGACATTATGAAATTAGAATGTGTCACATATTTCTAGGAAAATCCCAAGGTGCCATTTGGGTCTTCAGGAGGTAGCCTAGTGAATTGCAGTGAATGTGTGATCATTTTAATGACCACCAAATTGATTTCAAAGTGTTGATCAATGAAGGGGGTATAAGAATTCTTAGATTAACCTACATTCTTAGGGTTTTCCATATTTTATCAGTGATTTCCCCTTGGATTTCTTCCCTAGACCTATGGTCTTGCTCCCTAGCCTAGATCATGATCAAATTCTTCAAATTAACCTCTACCATCCATGATTTCCTATTCATTCTCAGACTCTTCCTTTTACTTTTTTTGGAATAATGTTATATCTATATTTGGGTAGAATGAGAGATGTTAAAATTTATCTTTCCTATTACTGGAGTATTCGTGTAATGAATTATTACCCTAAACAACAACACAACATGGACAAGTGTAAAATAGTGAATTAAAATAAAAACAATTATCAATATTCATAATTAATTTAAATATAGTGGAAACCGTCCTCAGAAACAGCACCAAAAATTTAATATTCTTTAGGGTGTTGTTAATTTCCTATAGGGCGACACAAATTTAATAATTTATAAAAATCCAAAAAAATACAAAAAATATATTACTTGATAAGCCTGAGTGTTGAACCCACATGGATGATCTGTATATACTAAATTAATTAAATAAACTAAAATTGAAATTATTTGATTTGTTTGGAGAAAAAATAAAGAAAAAAAACAGAAATTAGGCTTTGAATATCAAGATGAGAAGCATGAAAAATTCAATGATTTCAGGTTCGTGTGCTAAAGATTCAATTAATAATGGATTTATTTAGGTTTGGTGTCGGAATTGGGTCAACATGGATCTTTGGTCCAAGTACCCTATATTAATCCTATGATTTATCGATTAGAATGGTCATCTACTAAACACTATCATAAAACTAGGCAACCAAAAAACCATATTTAAACATAACTAATCTAGATTTCATAATGGTCATACACAAAATTGGCTAATTAATTGATGCAATGAAATAAAAATCCCAAAATTACAAGCAATGATCATGAAATTTCAGTAAGTAGAAGTTCAGAATTGATAAATGGTTTGTAGAAATCCAAATAAAGTATAAAAGATAAAAACAATCCCTACCAGAACTTCCCCATACAATCACGTCACCCGACACATAAAAAACTACTCACTCATGCTAGGCATGATGAGAATGAGTGGCATGGATACCTGAGGAAGAATATCAGTGAAAAAAAATGGTGATTTAGGGATATGGATCATAACTCTATGCATAACGATCATCTTTCGGTGTCTCTCAACCTCCTATAGTCCTGATCCTATCGAGTGCTCCCTCCTATGCAGCCAAGGCTTATTTTTAAAAAGGTTTTCATCAACCCTCATCCTCCAATATATTTATTTTTATGTCTATCAAAATATTCATGACATGTACATAAGTTACAAGATGTGTAACTTATTTTCACAGTTCGTAATGGTGTCATGACTTGTCTTTAGTGGAAACAACTTCCTAATGAATTCACATTGTGTAATGAAATACACAACGTGTAACTTTTCTACTTCAGTTTTCCAGCTCTGCTGTATCCTCAAAAATCTAGTGTCACACTGATGATACATCATATCCTTCCATAAAACATAAAACAAGTCAAACATTCCAAATATAGGCAAGATTAATCAATTAAAAACACAAATTAATACATTAAAATACCATAAAATATATGCATGAAATAAAATTATCAATGACTCTATCCCCAGTGTATAGTGGTTGGTATTCCACTCACACATAACACATATTTTATTATCAAGATGAATCTCATTCAAGGGTATATCCTTTAACCTATATAATTTATAAAACCAAATATACTTATATGAAAGAAAAAACTTATAGTTATTTATGATCTGACCCCAACCAAGACTTCCTCTATAAATGAAATATTTGGTATGATCCTCTTTAACTATGATCATTAGTGTAGGATCTTGTTTCTTTGATATAATGTAATCTGGCCTCCCTCCTAAATATTTAGTAATCATCAAGAAACCAACTCTAACTTTCTTACATTATGATATAATGAATAATAGGTCGGTCTTGTCACTATTCTCCTTGTTCGTCCTAAATGATAATCACCAGATAATATAAAATCAAGTCTCTCTCTCTCTTTCTATTCTTTCTTCTTCAATGAAAAAAGATATTACCCAATATAAATGTTGGGTCTCTCTCTCTTTTTAAACAAAGTATCCATACAATGATATAATTTTAGGGTCTATCTCCTTCTCTCTATCAATGACTCTTTTCTTATTCTTATTCTATTCTTATATACTTAGTATCTCACATAGAAATTATTTTCATATAATGGATATGAAAATCCTTTAATATCATCACATCAATCCCCTATAATCCTCATTCATTAAACTTATTTAAATTGATCAAATATAATTTCTCCAAAAGTCTCAAACTTTAATCTATATGTGATATATAGATTTATCAAATTATTCCCTTTCCATAAAATCTACAAGACATTAATTACACATTTTTATGACATCATAAAACCCTATTATTTTTCTATGAAGATCTCCCATAAAAATCTCTTTATTATGCACTACAACATGAACTTCTCATTACAGTATGACTGAATATCAATATACAAAACAAAATTCATCCCTTTATCCTTCCACAGGTTGCATTACAACATGATCTTCATATTCATGGAACATAACCAATTTATCTTCCCCATTATTCATCATTGAAACTGGTTTCTTGAATCACCGGTTAATATTTTAGAATCATGATGTTTTTAACTTAAAGAGTAACAAAACAACTTCATAATTATTTATTCTTCCAAAATTTCTTTCCAAAAAATAAACTTCTGAAACTCCCTTTTAACATATGGAATAAATCTTATGTAAGTAATGGAAAATCTATTTAACTCATACATATTCCTTAAAGGGATCCTTACATATCTTAATGTAGCTTAATAATTTTACTTTACAATAGATAAACCCTTATATAACAAACAAATCAACTCTTATATATCATTTTATTGGCCTTTTTTATGTGTTTAAGAACCCTTGCATATCATAGTGCAACTTTGGTACTTTGTTAAAGTCATAATCTTCTATCGGATTACCTTTACATATCAACCATTACACATGAAGTTGAGAACCCATAAGTATGTACAAGAGAAAACTTATGTATAAAGGACTATTCCAAATTTCAACAACCTATAAGGTATGGATAACCCTTACGCATCTAGAGTAAATCAGTGTTAATTTTATGTATTTATCTCTTTATCAATTCTGCAATAACATAAAATCCTAAAACCTATAAAATTCATCACTATCTATCTTAACACTTCTCCAAGATCTTAAAATTATTTTATAATACCTTAAAATAAAATAAAATTAACACATAAATAATTATATATCTTATATTGTATATAAATACTCCTTAGAGTATTTCAATTTATCTTTTACAACCTCATGAAATATCAACTCCTCCTCCATCTATGTTTATTATTCATATAACATATATCTTCACCATATGGAAATAATTCAGATAGAACTACACATCTAGATTTCCCAAATTCTTTATAGAGATATAATATCTAGCAATAAACATACTCTCTCATAGTCATAGTGAATTCATCAAACTTTCATATTAATTCTTCACTACATCTATAAAAAATATCTTTATACTTTGAGAAGTAATACACACATCATCACAACCATCTTTTCTAATATTTATCATATAAGAGGTCTCCATTCAGTATTGTTAATAACTTAATTCCTTTACCATATATGAATAGATATACAATAATATAATGGAAGCATATCACTTTTTCAAATGAATAATGACAACCACTCAATTCCAAGCTTCAAGGTGTTTCTCCACTTGTTTTTTGCAACCCAATATATAATGACACCTTGCTTTGATACATAATTCCATCTCCACTTAAAAATGCTTGGTCACATCACCCTCCTTCCAAGATTATATTCTCAATACATATTGACATCATGCTTTTTGAATTTATTCTTCTTAATAAAACAATAAAACATAACACTAAGAAGGATAAACACTACATAATAGTGACTAATAGTTTTCAATACATGTTTAACTATGATTTTGATGATTCATAACAATGAAAATTTTATATCAAAGGCTGTGTAATAGTGGTTTATTTTAATCATTTAAAGTCTTAAATAATTATCTAGAGAAATTTTTATAGGGAATTAAATAGATTATTTTTTGGAATATTTAAACTGATATTAAATTATATTTATGGGAGTTAAAAAAATATTTTTTTCAAAATTTAAAATAAAAAGGTGATATAATATTCATATAAAATCCAAATTAATATATGGGTAAATCTAATAGATGATTTGGTTTACATATCCATTTATCATTAGTGTAACATCCCGAGTTCTTAAAATAAAGACTATATTTGATAACATACAAGATACGCAACATTGAGCTTAAACGAACAACTAAATATTTTTATTATTTGAAAATTTTAACCTAGCTATTAAATTGAAGGGAATGAATTGTATCAAATGGATTATGAAATATAAAATGGTCCTAATCATTAATAATTTATTAATTAATGATCATAAAAGTAAGCACTTAATTTTAGTAAAGTCATTTTATTCTTCAAATACACTTTTCTCAAGAATGATTTTTATTGATTTTTTTAGAGAAAAATATAATTAATTTATAGAAATTTTAGAAATTTTATTTAATTAAATAAATATCATTTTTAAAATTAGCATATCAAAATTATATTCTGGTGATGCAAGTAGTATGATGTAGGCAGGATGATGCACTGGGCCCTCAGTCCAGTTAGTGGGCCTTCAAGACATGTAATGGGCTTCATGTCCATTGGTTCTTTGGTACGTGTGCTAAATAAATAAGGTTTTATGGGTGAGATATCCCTTAGGGGGGGGATATGGCCCACCTTTCTGATATGTGTGTGAGGTGTGTGTGTGTGTTTAATGTAATTATATCCCTAAGCACCTTAAATATATATATATATATTCAAGTATTACAATTTAAAATTATATTTTAGATTAGTTTTAAAATTTATTTTGTTTATTTTTAATTAAAATATTCCAATTTTTTTAAATGGATTTTATACTTGGATTTATTATAAATATATTTTATGTTTAAAAGGGAATTTTTCCACAAAACAGTTTTTCATTGCGTTTTGTTGGTTTAATTTTATATTTAAATCCTATAACTTATATGTTTTGATTTTAAAAAAAGGTTTAAATATTGTTAATAATTAGGTCTAAATTTAGTAAATATATTACTTTTATTTTTAGACAATATGAATAGTAACATTGGTAAATTTTGTTACCACAGTAAAGGGTAAATCAGCTAATTAAGGGTAAAAATAATATGGTAAGGACTATAAAATGACCCTTAAACATGATATAATTTTATGGTATGAGTAATATTAATCCACAATCATTCTAGATTCGGTTATATGGCCATTTATGGACACTTTCATTATATTATGACCACTATAATATTTTATATAAAGAAAATTCAAACATTGTCACACTCTTGTTTTTAATAAGTATAATTTTTTTAATATGGTGTTATATAGAATATATATTTGACTATAAATATTAATTTTAATTCTAAAATATTTATCTTCATAATAGTGATTTTTTTTAATTTTTAGTGAAGAAATATTTACCTTAAATTCTTACACAACAATAATGCAGTAATTATTTAATTAATGAAAAAATAAAATAAACAATATTAAAAATATTAAAATAAATATAATATGAGATAATTAATGAAATAAACAAATTTTATATATCAATTTTACATGTTAGGGATGTATTAAAATATTTTTTTGAAGTTAAATTGTTTTTTTGATATTTTTAAAAGTCAAAGTAACGAATAGTATAAAAATCGACATTAATGAAATTTTAAAATAAATAATATTTTATTAAATGATATAAAATTCATAAAAATATTATATTAGGAAAGATTTTTAGGATAAGGTGTAAAATATCAACCGTGATCCAATTATTAATATCTTTTCATTTTATAGTAACATTATTGACACTCAAAGTGTAAAAATCAATGTTGTCGTGGTAAGAGTTAAATGTGTTTAATAAGAGTTAAAACTAAGTGATAAGGGTAAGAAAGTGACCTAAAATTATCTAAAAATATTATTTTATGAGTGGATTTAGACCCATTATCATATTATATTTGACATAACACAATTTTTTTCCATTTGGAATCGAAAATTAATTTATATTAATTTAATATTTTGAGAAATTCCAAGAGTGACCCTCCCCTATCCTAGAAAAGGGAACCACTTATTCTCATTTAACACACTTAAAAACCCTTTTTTGGCCAATAACAATATGAATACATTCCTAGAATACCTAAACTCATTCTAGAGGCCATAGTTTAGGTAGAAAACCAATCTTATTGGTCTTAAGGTGTTAAGCAAAGGAGGTAGTCTAAAGAAGAGGTGTCATTTTAATTAAGCGTTTCTATTTTATTTCTTCCTCCACCTAATTAAAATATTTTTCAAACCTAATAAAATAATAACTCTATTATAATAAATATACTTAGATTTTATTATTTTAATTTTATGATTCATATCCGTCTTCGCTTTCATCAATTGGAAAGCAATTCATTATTCGTGTGTACAACAGACTATAGCCTCAGAAACCGATGTAATTCATTTTACATAACCATATTACAAGATTGATTATAATAATATAATTTAATGTTTATATATAATATT
This sequence comes from Viscum album, assembly GCA_963277665.1. Classification (NCBI taxonomy): domain Eukaryota; kingdom Viridiplantae; phylum Streptophyta; class Magnoliopsida; order Santalales; family Viscaceae; genus Viscum; species Viscum album. The sequence continues at coordinate 486,176,845 of OY728155.1, forward strand.
AATGAAATATTTATCATTATTAAAAGATAATATATCATTTACATTCTTATATTTCCATCCACCTAAAAATGATAACGTCGTTCATGCCTACGTATTGATTACCACCTCCACAAAGCTACGTGATTTGTTTTCATCACCAAATCACATTAATGATACATATAAGTATATTTAAAGAATTAATATCATATTTAATATATTATTATCATTTTGGGAAGATAAAATTATACTTACCTTCTTTTTATAATGATCATTAAAAAATGAAAACGTTTCTCATGCGTATGTATGAATAACCATCTCCATGATTGTAACATAGTTCATTTTTCATAACCATATTTCATGGTTAGATTTAAAAGTATAAATAATGTATAAAATTTATAATTATTTCATTAATATTATTCTTTATATAATTTAATGGTGATCACTTTGACCATAATCAACCTGTTGAAGTCACTCTGGACTTATGAACCAAATATCATCAAAACATCAGACGTGAACTTAAATAATTAAGTAATTTTTATAACATGATAATAAGTTATATAAAAGGAATAAAAAACTTAAAAATGGTTCTTAAGATATTATAAATAAACTTATGTTTATTACTTAGGAAGATAAAGAATGTACTTTATGAGTTGGACTCAAGGTAAGAGACTCTTTAACTAAAAAACCCCATTTTAAATGTTTTAAAGATTTTTTTCTAATTCTTTCTATTTAATTTACATGTTTTAAAAAAATTTATATGAATGTATTTATATGAAAATTAATGTTTTAAAATTTTAATTTTTTTTATTTATCTATTTTTTTTCAAAAAGGAATCTTTTTAAGGTCTTATGTAAGGGAATTTATTTAAAAAAAATCACCTTTTAATGTTTCTTTTTAAAAAATTTAAGAGGAATGTTTTTTAAATTATATGACATGAGAGTATTTTATTGATTTCATGACAATTTAATGTTTTGAGGATTTATTTACAAGATTAATTATTTTTTTAATGAAAATATTTTTCTTCTTATGTGCGTAGTATTCTCTTAAAATAAGTAATTGTACTCAAGGAATGTTTTTTATAATAAAATAATTCATGATTTGGTTCTTGGAAATTGTTTATGATGATAGGTGGTTCTATTATAAACCAAAGATATGTGGGTCTGTAATAAACCTTCGATGCATTGGTTAATGAGAATGATTAAAATGATTAGGTTTCTCTTAAGATATTATGGGAATACACCACGATGGTTATTCCAAGTGTAACTACAATGGTTAAATCCAAGTATAACCATGATGGTCATGTCATGGTAGTTATAAGGGTTACATCATATGGTAGTTGTGAGGGAAAAATCACATGGTAGACATGAGGGCTACATCATAAGTAATTATGATAATAAAATGATGCCCCAAGTTACCTATATGTTTTATTTTGCTTTCTATGTTTTTACAGAAATCTCATGTTTTCACAAGGTAAATTATTGAGTTTATGTTCAAATAAAAGTAAATGTTACTTATATTTGTGAAATTTTTTTCATGATTTTATCATGTTTTCAAATAAATATATATGGATTTTATTTTTCCATTAATATTTCTTATAAAATGTCTTATAGAATTCTTTGGGTAGAAAAAGTGATTTCTTGGGTAAGAAATTTTTTATTTTGAGTTTAAAGTTTATTTTTGAAAAAAGAAACTTTTATGAGTATTTATGGACTAATGGTTTCTTTATTTATTTTTATGTCCCTTACTAATATTTTCGTGCTCATACCACATTTTTAAAATGTTTTTTCATAGAATTTTAAATAATATTAGAGACAAGGATGAGGTCAATGTCAAATTTGTGAAGATATTTCATGAAAAGAAAACATATTTTATTTTAAAAGTATTTACTTTGGTGAAAAAATGGATATTAAGTATAAGTGTCCACTTGTAATGTGTGGGTTTAATATGTAAGAGTTTTTCATAATTCCTTAAAACTATAAACCTAAAATATATTTTGGAAAATAAAGTGATTTATAGTTTTAAAATAACTAGAATATATATTGTTTAAGGTTAGGTCCTTAAAGTTGGTATCAGAGTAGAGCTTATATAACTTTGGAGATTAGGATTTTTTTAGGTGAGTTTATTTTAAGAGTTATGAATACCATCATTGGTTTATAATTTTAAGGTTGATCATAAGATCAATGCATTAGAAATCCCTTCTAAGGATTTAAGTTATAAAATTTTAAGGTGACTAATGATATTTATGAAGACATTTATTTTTTGAGGTAATTATAGGTTATTACTTTTAGGGATGAAAAATTAAAAGCCCGAGACAAACTTTGAGGTTAAAAAATTTCTTTAATATTGAATATATTAAGGTTATTTTGATTATTTTATCACATTTTTGGGAATCTTATATGAATTATGTATTTATAGAAAAGGAAAAACCATAGACTGTTTGAAAACCCATCGCATCTAGAAAGGGATTGAGGTTTGAACCCACAAACGAGGACAATAAGGGTGAAACACCTTCCACTGTATTATGTGAAGTCCTGATTAGTATGACTTTTTCTTTATTAATTAAATGATTTGATGGATGAAGAATAAGTTTATTTTGGGGACATATCTATTATTGTATAGAATTTAATGGGATTGAAAATTTATTTGGTGATTAAGTGATTAAAGTTATTTTGGAATAAGATAACTATAATTTTGGGAAGCATTACAGGAATGAGGTCATTTGAATACTATGAGATTTTATTTAAGTAATAAAGGTTGAATTATATTTTTATGAATTTATGATGTATGGAAATGATGAGCATGTCTTAGAGACTACATTATTTTGGTATATACTTTTTCACATGAGAGTGATTGATGCTATTTGTAGATAAATGTTAAAATTTATCTTGGAAGACTATGTGATAAAATCCTTATGAATATTGAGTTTCAATCATAGTCTATACTATTTTGAAAATTTTTATGTACAATTATTTATCAAATGATCAATTTTTAACTTCGTATATTACTGTTGAATTTTAGAGATTAAAGTATTTCTACATTGTTTAAGCATTTATTATTTTTAGAGAATTATCTTATCTTATTATAACAATTTTGGTTAATATCTAAATACATAAGGAATATATTGTTATTTTTTTGGATTTTTTGATCCATTGAAATTGATACCCATTCTTCAAGAAAGAAAAATTCACCAAGAATACTTATCGATTGAAGAAAAAATGAGTTTATGTTGGAATTTGATTAAAGGATGAAATTATTCTTATAAAGTAAGTATATTTACCTGTATTCTTAGACTAAGATATAAAAAATTCCTCAAATTGAGTAAATTTAATTTTAAATATTTTTTTGTTTACATTTCTTATAGGTAAATCAATGACCATTTAACCCATCACTAATTTATGGTTTTGTGATTGTTCAATTTCTCATAAACATGTTCTCTATCACTCTCTATTAGTACTTGGGTGTTATATTTTCTCTTCCATGACTATTTTTTACTACATGGAAACCTAGTTATGTGTTATTCTAGATGACCTTCATACTTTCCTTTCTTTTAAAGTAGAAGTTTTATTAATCATTTTCCCAATGTTGGATTTCTACAAAGGTATTTTGAAAATTCGAACCTTAGTTACCAAACATGAATTAAAAATAATGAGGATGAAATTTCAAAATGGGGAGGGGTTAATGTAATGTCTAAAGTTTTTAAAATAAAATACTGTTCGATATCATATAAGATACACAACACTGAGCTTAAATAGACAACTAAATATTGTTATTATGTGACCGTTATAAACTAGCCATTAAATTGAAAACAATGTATATTATTAACTGGATTATAAAATATAAATTATTCATACTCATTATTAATGTATTAATTAATTCTTAGAAAATTAAGAACTTAATTTAAGTAAATTCATTTTATTCTTCATATACACTTTCTTCAAGAATGTTTTTTATTATTTTTGTGAACGAACAATATAAATAATTTTTGGAACTTTTAGAAATTTTATTTAATGAAATAAATATAATTTTTTAAATCTTAATATAAAAATTATCTTATGGTAATATTTTGATAATTTTATTAAAAGTTTGATTTTTTTTTGAATAGTGAAAAATATTGATTTTTATTGAAAATTGTATTTTTATTTCAAGTATTTACAAATTAAAATTTTATTTTATATTAGTTTTAAAGTTTAATTTATTCCTTTTGATTTAAAATAATCCAATTATGGTTTTTTAAATATATTTTATACTTTGATCTACTATGAAAAATATTTTATGTTTAAAAAGGGCATTTTTCTAAAAAACTGTTTTTCATTACAATTTATTGGTTTAATTTTAAATTAAATACTGAAACTTATTTTTTTCTGAATTTTTAAAATTGGATTACATATTTTGAATAATGAGTTCTAAATTTAGTATATATTTAAACTTTATTTTTGAACAATATGAATAGTAACTTTGGTAAATTTTGTTATCACGATAAAGAGTAAATCATGTAATTAAAGATAAAAATAATATGATAAGGACTATAAAACGACTCTTTACATTACAATAATTTTATCTTATGAGTAAAAATTATTCCATAATAATTATAGTTTTTGTTATATTACCATTTAGGAACACTTGGATTAGATTTTGACCTTTATAGTATTTTATTTAAGGAAAAGTCAAACATGATACACACTTATTTGTAATAAGTATAATATTTTTAATATTGTGTTATCTAGAATATATATTCAATTATAAATAATAATTTAAGATATAAAATATTTATCTTCATCATGGTAAATTATTTTTAATTTTTATTGAAGAAATAAGTACCTTAAATTCTTTCACAACACTAATGAAGTAATTATTTAATTAATGAAAAAAACTAATGAACGATATTAAAAATATTTAAATAAATATATATATGAGATAATTAATGTAATAAATGAATTTTATAGATTAATTTGATATGTTAGGGATATATTAAAATAATTTTTATTAAGTTGACTTGTTTTGTTGATATTTTTAAAAGTCAAAGTAATGAATAGTGTCAAAATTGTCATTAGTGCTATTTTAAAATAAATAATATTTTATTAAATGATATAAAATTCCTAAAAATATTAAATTCATCCAAATTATTAGTATAATATTTAAAATATCATCCATGATATAATTATGGGTCTCTTAGCATTTTATAGTAACAACACTGACCCTCAAAGAGTAAAAATCAATGTTGTCACGGTAAGAGTTGAAGAGGTTAAATAAGGATTAAAAACAAAATATAAGAGTAATAAAGTTACCTAAGATTATATAAAAAATATAGGGTGATATTATTTAAACCCATAATCATATTATATTATAAATAATTCAATTTGGATCCATTTGGAATTTAAAATTAATTTATATTAATTTAATATTTTGAGAAATTTCAAGAGTGTCCCTCCCTAGTCTTAAAAAATAGAACATCTTCTTCTCATTTAAAAACACTTAAAAACCATTTTCTAGGAAAATAAACTCCCAAATACCTTCCTATAACACCTAAACTAATTATAGAGGCCTTATTTTATGCATAAAACAAACCTAGTGGTCTTAAGGTGTTAAGAAAAAGGAGATAGTTGAAGAAGAAATGTCATTTTAATCAAGCCTTTATGTTTTACTTATTCTTACACCTCATTAAAAATCTTCTTCAACCATGGTAAAATAATAATTATAGTATACTATATATAATTATATGTTATTATGTTAGTGTAATGACCCATATCCATCTCTGATTCCATCAAATGGGAAAAGAATTCATCATTCGTGTGTACAACAGACTATCGCCTCGTGAACCAATGTATTTCATTCTCCATCACCATCTCCCATGATTGGTTATAATGATAGAATTTAAGGTTTATATATGATATTTATGAAATATTTATCATTATTAAAATAGAATATATCATTTACATTCTTATCTTTCCATGAATATAAAAATGATAATGTCGTTCGTGCGTACGTGTAAACTACAACCCCACAAAGAGATGTGATTCGTTTTCACCACCACGTCACATGAATGATATATATAAGTATATATAATGAATTAATATCATATTTAAGATATTATTATCATCATTGAAATATAAAATTATACTTACCTTATTTCCATAATGATCATTGAAAAATGGAAATGTTACTCATGTATACGTATGACCTGTCATCTCCATGATTGCAACATAGTTAATTTTTCATAAAAATATTTCATGGTTAGATTTAAAAGTATAATTAATATATAAAATTGACAATTATTTCATTAATATTATTCTATAGATGATTTAATTCTAATCTCTTTGACCACAATCAACCTACCAAATTCATTCTGAACTTATAAACAGAATATCATCAAAACATCCGACATGAACTTAAATAATTAAGTAATTTTTATAAAATGGTAATAAGTGATATAAAATGAATAATAAACTCAAAAATTTTCTTAATCATGTATAAATTAACTTAATATCATTACTCTAGAAGATACCCAATGTACATGATGAATCAGACTCAAGGTAAGCGACTCTTTAACTAAAAAACCCTGTTTTAAATGTTTTAAATATTTATTTTCTAAATGTTTATCATTCACATACATGTCTTAAATATTATTTTTATTAATGTATTTATATATAAATGGATGTTTTTAAAAGTAAATTTTGGAATTTATCTAAATTGTTTTAAAAAAGGAGTGTTTTTATGGTCTTATATAGGGGGCCTTCTTTAAAAAACCACCTTCTAATATTTATTTTTGAAAAAGTTAAAAGGAATATTTTTTAACTTATACCACATGAGTGTATTTTATCACTTTCATGACAACTTAATGTTTTGAAGTTTTATTTACGAGATTACATGGTTATTTTCAAGGAATTTTTTACCTTTTTTCTATGCATGATATTCTTTTAAAATAAGTTGTTTTCATCAAGGAATGTTTTTATGATGTAATAAATCATTTTTTGGTTCATGGGAATTATTTATAATGATAGGCGGTTATGTTATAAACCAAATATGGGTGGGACCATGATAATCCCTTGATAGTTGTATTGTTTGCATATATTTTATGGTATTTTAATGTGTTGATTTGTGTATTTAATTAATTAATCGTGCTAATATTTGGAATATTTGGAATGTTTGAATTGTTTTATGATTTATAGAAGGAAACTATGAATCTTTTGAAAATGAAAAAAAAGGATGAAAATAGGATCTTAAAGACACTTTACGTCACGAGCGAAGTGGTACGACACTAGATTTTTGAAGATGCAACAGAGTTGGAAAACTAGAGAAGGGAATTTAGACATCATTTATTCCATTTACACGTCTTGATTATTTTCGGGATAAGTTTTTGGAAGAGTTATGTCTAAATTCATGACACCTAAGAATTAAAATTTTACACTACATGTAATCCTTACACGTCATGTAAGTTTAAATGGACATAAAATTTAACCTATAACGGCCAAGGGTTTGATGAAAAATGATTTATATTCATGCCTTAACCACCACACAATAAGGATCGATGATCTAGGGTAGAGAAATGCCACATGGAAGCACTACACACACATATTGATGATTTGGATCCCTACTTTGCCATCGTTCTGCACCACCATTATTTCTTGTGTATCTATACTACTTGTTCTCATCATTCTTAGCATGAGTGAGTATTTTTCTTTGTTTCGGGTGAAGTGATTGTATGAGGAAGTTATTTTAGGGTTTGTTTCTATTTATTATTCATGTTTTGAATTGTTGAAACTCATTTTATTAATTAAAAATCACTTTCTTTTGCAATTGCATGACTATTGCTTGTGAATTGAGGAGTTTTATCTTATTATATCAATTAATCACCTTATTTTTTATATGACCATTATTAAATCCTGATCAGTTATTTTTAAATAGGGTTTTGGATCACCTACTTTTGGGTTTACACCTATTAGATGACCATTACAAAGGTGAAATCACAAGATTATGGTAGGATACTGAGAACAAGGATCCTTAATGACCCAATTCCAATACCAAACCTAAATAAATCTATTATCAATTAAATACATAGTGCATGAACCTAAAATTACCAAACCTGGAATGCTTCTCTCTTGATATTCAACCCAATCTTTTCTATTGTCTTTCTCTTTTATCCAATGAATCAAACAATTTCACTTTTGATTTATTTAATTAGTTTAAAACATATGGATCGTCCCGTTGGGTTTGAAACTCTGGTTTTCCAGGTAATATATTTATAGTAGTTCATCTGAGTTTTATAGATTATTAAATTTTGGTATCCCTGTAGAAATTAACTACACCCCATGGGATATCATATTTTTAGCACCATTGACGGAGATAGTTGTCTCTATATTTAAGTTAATTAGGAATATTTATAGTTGTTTTTATTTTAATTCATTTTTTACACTTGGTCTTGTCAAGATGTAGTTTCAGGTAACAATATATTGTATGAATACTCTACTCATGGGAAAGATAAAGTTTAAGATATCGCATTCAACCCAGAGTTAGAGAAAACTTTACGCAAGCAAAGAAAAGAGCATGAAGAGACTGAACAAGAACAGAACATCATGGTTGGTAGAGGTTAATTTGATGGAGCTGATCATGAGCTGGTCTAGAGAGAAGGACCACAGAAATAAGGAAGAAATCTATGGGGGTAAGCGCTGATCAACTATAGAATACCCTCAAACATGGGAGTTAATCTGATCATTATCATACCCCCAATCACTGTTCAACATTTCAATATCAAGCTGATGGTTATTCAAAAGATCACACATTCACTCTAATTTTTTAGGATACCTCATGAAGACCCCAACTCACACCTTGGAAGTTTATTGGAAATCTGTGACACATTCCAATTTTAGAATGTCACTAATGATGTTGTAAGGCTAATCTTCTTCAAATTCTCATTGAAAGACAAAGCATAGGAGTGGATTTAATGTCTGCCTCTACATTCAATCACCTCATGGGAGGATCTGGTAAGAAAGTTTCTGACATGGTTTTTTCCGCCCTAAAAGTCATTGGATTTTTGGGTAAGTATTTAAATTTTTTATAAATTTACTAAAGAATATTTATATAGTTAATGGGAATGATTAAAATTTTTAATAAGATGATGTCCTCATCATGACATCAAAATGTGGTTATTAATTCATACTTTTTACAAAGGATTGTTGTAGGGAAATTGTTTGATAGTTGATGCTACTATTGGAGGTTCACTTATGAGAAAATAACTATAGGAGATATATGAGTTATTGGATGATATGTATAACAAAATTTTTTAGTGGAAACCAAAAGAAGTGAGAGAACAAGGAGTGCATATGGTAGAGAACATCAAGGTTGCCACCCAAATGAATGTTATGTCAAAGAAACTAGATACAATGATGGTTAATCAAAATACCCAAGGTATGTATTATAAATATATGAATTATCTTGATTATAGTAATAAAAATTATGTATAGGGATGGAGGCCATAATAACCACAATTACAAAATCACAATCAATGCTAAGGATTTCAGTCGATACAACAAGGTTTTCAACCTCAATACCAAGGGACAACATTGAACAGTCAAGTCCATTCACTGAAGGAGACCCTTGATACTTTTATGACCACCACATGAGCTGCACTTAAAAAGTTTACATCATTCACAAGGAATCAAAGAACTGTGATCATATATTTTAAAAATTACTCAAAAATCCAATAAGATGCAATGAGGAACTTAAAATGTCAGGTTGGTCAGATTGTTGAGAAAATTAGGGAATGGAAAATAGGAGAGATTCCATGATTCCCATAATATAATCCCCATGTGGATGTGAAATCCATATTTATTTGAAGTGGAAATAAGACACAAGGGATTGAAATATAATTTTCATGAAATAATGGACAAAAACTAGTAGAATCGATTAAAGAAAAGCACATAGAAGTTGAGGAAAATAATGAAGAGTAAGTACCACCACTGTACTGACCAAAAATACTATTTCCTAACTTGAATAAGTGGGTGAATATTGATGAAAGAAAGAAAAAGTTTTTAGATATGTTTTAAAATATATACTTCAACATCCCATTTTCTAAGGCTATTGTAAACATGGCTGTCTACACAAAGTTCATGAAGGATTTGGTGATGAAAAAAAGAATCTTGAGATTTAGCCACAATTCCACTAGCAAGAGAAATCTCAACAATATTATCAATAATCCTACTAAAGAAGTAGTGTGATCTAGGTAGTTTTTCCATTCTAATTACTATTGTTTATAATGAGTTTTGTAGTGATTTATGTGATTTAGGTGATCGTGTAAATATAATGTCATATGTAACATTAAAGAGACTGAGATTGAGAGAGATGCAACCAAATTGAGTTATGATTTAACTAGATGATATAATTGTGATACATCCTTGATGGATACTTAAAGATGTCATCGTTAAAGTAGGAAAGTTCTATTTTTCAGTAGATTTTCTAGTGATGGACAGAGATGAAGAGAAGCTTCCGAAAATATTGGGAATACTGTTCCTTGATATGAGAAGGCCACTTATTGATGTTCCTAATGGAGAACTAATTTTAAGAGTTGGAGGATCATAGGTGAAGTTCAATTTGCACTTAGCAAAGAAAAAATTATACAAAATAGTTGATAAATTGTCAAAAGATAGTATAATAAAAGTAATGGATATTGTTTTCCATGAAAAAATATCTGAAGTAGCTACTATATAAATTGATGAAGAAAGTATGAAAAATATTAATAAAGGTAAGAAAGTTCTATAAATTAAATATTACTTAAAATTGTAATTTTTTTTCATGATTCTATCATGTTTTCAAAGAAAACTATATGGATTTTATTTTTACTGTAAGAATTCTTGTGAAATGCTTTATCGAAATATTTGGGAATAAAAGTTGATTTCTTAGGTAAGAAAATGTTTATTTTGATCCCATAGTTTATTTTTGAAAAAGGAAAATTTTTATAAGTATGTATGGAATAATGGTTTCTTTATTTCCTTTTATGTCCCTTACTAAGATTTTTATACTCATACCACATTTTTTAAATGTTTTTATAAGATTTTAAGGAAGATTAGGGATAGGGATGAGGTATCCCCATGGGGTGTATTTCAGTGGTTACACCCCTACTGTATTCATGGTGGTGAGTTGAGGTCCTGGTTTTGAACCTCCACGTCTATAGCTTCTGTTACTTTGTACCCCACTCCCTAACCTACCATGTATATTTTGGAAAAGGATGAGGTCAATATCAAATTTGTGAAGACATGTCATGAAAAGAAAACATGGTTTATTTTAAAAGGTTTTCCTTTGGTGGAAAAAACAAATACTGAGTATAAGTTTACACTTGTAATGTATGAGTTTACTATGTTAGATTTTCTCCTAATTCTATAAAATTATAAACCTAAAATATCTTTAGGAAAAAAATTGATTTCTAGTTTTAAAATAACTAGAATATTTATTGTTTAAGACTGGTTTCTTAAAATTAATGGAGCATATCACATAGTTTTTTATTAATATAATGATTCAAAAGTTAAAAGAAATTATAAGATTATAGAGAACATGCTTCAAAATGTTTTCATAGTATGATATAATTGTATTTAAGGTAGTTATTTTAACTAGAGTATAGAGTTTAAATAGTTTTTCTTTTATTTTTAACCAAATTCTCAATTATAAGAAGATAAAAATTTGATTTAACATATTTTCTACACATTTTAAATAATTTTTATGAATGAATGTAGCAAGTTATAATTGAAAAATAATGAGAGATATGAAGATTGGGTGTTTTATAAAAAACTATATCATGGTAATATAAAAGAGTAATTGGTTATTATATGAAGTGATAAAGATAATTTTTTCATCTAATCAACATTTCATGGTCTGTATCAACATTTTATTACTTGGATGTTGTGATTTGATAGTGTATATAATGGTAAATTTGATTAAAGAAACATGATTAAATGGCAAGATATGGTTTTTGTGATGTTTTTATAGGTATAAACATCATGAGATAACACATCGTAGTATATTTCATATTTTAGAAATTTATTTTAACTCATTGAAACAAGATACATAAACAAACTATGGTAATTTTCTTATTGATTTCTTTAGTTTAAATGACAAGTGGATGGTCAACATGTTTCAATTAATTTTGATTAAAATAAGTCTTTTGATAAGATGAGAGATATCCATTGTAACTAAATTAAACATTTCATGGATAAGGTATATTTTCCACACTCTTCATAATACTACATACATTGTATATTTTTAAAAATTTTAGATTATTTCACTTGTGAAAAATGTTTCAATATAAATAGAGGAGTATGAAATAAACCAAGGTGAAATAAGTGATAAGAGAGAAAATAATCCTAGAGATAGTAGCTTTATTCAATCATCTATTGAAATATAGTAACTTAGATTTGATTATTGATAATTAAGTCTGTTATGTTTGATTAAAATGGATTATGTATTTATTATTGTTGTTGGAGTCAAATATTGAATACTATTAAGTTTTTATGGGAAGTGAAGACTCAATGAAATACAAAAATTTCAACAAGATTAAGAAGAGTTAGAAATAAATAACATTTTCCCCTTAATAATATATTATTTGTGTAAATGTGTAGGAAAAAAATTATTTTTGGAGATGTAAATTGTAATGGATATTTATATATACCCTACAAATTTTATTCCCTATATGAAACTATTTAATAGTATAGTAATGATTTATTTTGTTATATTCCAAGGATGTACTTATTTATTTTGATAGGTGAAGCTTATATGTGATAGTGTCTTGATTGTTGTTTATATATGTTTCCCATCACTCAAATAAAGTTAACATCATGGGTTAGTTAATCTTATCAATTAACAAAGTTTGAATAATGTTTCTAGAAAGAATCCTAATAAAAAGTGAATCACTGATTCACCCCCTCATTGTTAATATTACAGAGAATATATTTAACTAAGACCTCCTTAATTAGTTTCAAATCTATACAGGTTTCTTATGATTTTTTATGTGGTGTTGTTCTAGTTTTTTATCTATTATTTGAAGACGCGTTGAGTTATGAGTTTTATATCTTCAAGGCATTATATAAATTTACTGAATAGAAATTGAATTCCAATATTTTATTGGAATAATCATTATACATGGAAATATAGAAATCTTCTATATGTATTGTCATTGAACATGAAAATATTTGATACTATCCCATATGGATACACTCTAGCTGTCGTAGGTGTTGTGATGATAGTTGTTGAAAGAAATAACATTGAGAATGATGTTCATGTGAGTAATACTATCATAGACCCACTTTTAGAAAAATAAATCATTATATTTATAAAGATCAAGATAATAAAATAAATTCAGGATTAGTTAAATAATATGTATGATAATAATATATATTTAAAGGAAGAAAAGTTTTAAATTTTGCATTCCAAATATGATAATATTCACATACATGATGGTGAAAAAATAGATATATTATCTAATATAGTTAATAGAATAGTGATATTGATTTAAGGTTTTGGAGAAACATTATAATATGAAATAGTGGGAAGGAATATACTTCATATCATGAAATATAGATTTAATTCAATGTTTTTATTACGTAAAGATTGTGATATATATATATTCCCATTGGATGAATTGTAAATGTTTTTATTGTATATGATATAAGGAAAGGTGTTAAATTTAATAATAAAAGTAAGGATAAAATATAAATTTCATTTAAATCCTTAAAGAAAGAGATATGTTGAAAGTAACTCATGGAGAATGAAGATCATTTAAGTTCACATATAAAAATGATGTAAATTTTGACAAAATAAAATCACTTATTTCAGGAAATGTTCAAAAAGGAAAGGAAAAATATAGTAGAAATATTTTGTTATTTTTTTTAAAATTTTTTATTATTGGTTTACATTGTCCAAAAATCTATTAAGTATAAAAATAATGGATGCCATGATGATGGAGAGTCATTGAGAAAATTTACATGAAAAAAATTCAATATTAAGTTAGTTGATGTTTCCTTCTGAATGGAAATAAAGACATTCATAAAGGGTAAGTAAAATTAATTTTATCTAAAATATCAATAAGGGAGGAATAAATTACATTAGAAGTAAATATGGTATAGAATTAAGTAATCATAGAGAGAAGATGTTGATTCTTTAATTGAATGAAAAAGATTTTTCTAGTTATGAATATGAGAGTGGTAATAGATAAGAATGAGATATGGATATGGAATTCATGTTTAATCATGAATTTATATAGTTTATAACAAAGATCTAAAAGTTGGATAAATAAAATAAGAAGTTAAAAAAGGTACCTCAAACATCAAACATGGTTAAAAATGTTCAGGGTGTGTCATGAACCACCTTCCTCAAGATGAGGGAAGGGATAAAAAAGTGCCATTCCCTTATTTCTTCAAGATGAAGAACATATAATGAGCCTTGAGTCCCACATTCAATCGGCCCTAGAGTCGCGACTAGCCCCAAGGGTATATAATCTCATACAAAATGGAATCCATTTCCATTTTTAAGGAATACATGATCAGGAGATAAGATGGTAAAATCCCAAACAACACCAAAGTAAAGATAAAAGTAAATCCAAAATCCATTCCCATATTCATGTTCAAACATAAACTATGAAAAAAGTAAAACCAAAGTACTAAAACAAGTACAAAAAAAGTCTAATAAGTAACACAACAACTATCCTGACTTTTGAGCTAGTAAAGTCTAGAATGGTCCTCAAAGTCCTTCTAGAAACCTGAAAATATTTTTTACATATATAGGGTGAGTATACAAGTATACCCAGTAAGAAAACTAAATACACCCCTGCACAAGTGTGGGAACATACTAATGTCCCTATGAGAAAATAGTAGAACCTCAAATCACCTACCAAGGTGTACTAACTAGCCCAACCTTACCAAAGCACACTCCCTAAATAACGCAAGTAAAGTAAAGTAGTAGTATAAGCACATCAACATTTGGGTAGCCCACATCACTTTCCCACTGGTTAACCACTCAATCCTAATGGCTAAATCCTTGATTCTACAGCTCTTCCAAAACACAACCCACTGCAAAAACCTACCCGCATACACTTGGGACTCAAACCACATGCAAATCCCCATCCACAAATAGATGGGCCACAACCATGCCTCTCGCCCGAAGACACCTGGGCCTCATCCTGAAAACAATTTGGAAAATAAACCTAGATTGAAGGATCTGGGACTATGGTATGCCTCAAAACATTACAACCTATCCATATACACTCGAGCGGTAAAAACTAGAAGAGGGTGCGAGGAAGAAGGTCAGTAACCAACCATCCGTCCTCCCACTGGGATGTTGGGAAAGACACCTCCTACATGAAATGGGGGTGTTCGACACATGGTGCTCAATAAGAGTGGGGTGCATATAGAAAACCATAAATAACTACAATTTATATATATATAAGTAAAAAAACACTCAACCCAACCTATGGGTCCCCAAAACAAAAAACTAGACCACCAGAACCACTTTTTCTGCTACCCCTATATGCACAACCACATAATATCCACTACCAAATCATAATCCAACCCCTTTTTAACCACCTAAAATTTTATTAATTAAGGGGTTCACTTAAGTTTATTCCAGAACTACCTGAGGAAACTACTAAGCACAATATCTTAACCATTCAAAAGGATAAGATCCTGATAACCAAACTCACAACAACTAACCCACTCCATTCTTCAGTACCGCTAACTATCATTCTTAAAAGTTATACCACAAAATTCTAATATTTCCCTAATACAGTCCCACTACATAACAAGTTCATAACCACATTGCAGTCCCACTTCCCAATGCTGCTCGATGGCCACAACACAGATAAAGTAAGTCCTACTACCTACAATTACATCCATTCCAAAATCAATCAGTCTCTCAAACTATGATACCAACACACCACCCAGAACACCCCACACACCAAACCCACAAAAAATACCATTAAACCACATACCCTCTGTACATACATACCACACCCTTCTCATAGAACCAACCCCCCCACCAACCTCTGTACCCATAACTGTGCTCCCAACAACAACACCACACAACTCACACAAGGTCACAAAATCCCAACAGAACACAACACTCTGCAAAACCTATCAAATAAGATATATTCAGATTTTTTAAACACTATTCTTTAACCCACTTTGATAAACAAGGGTGACCAAACAAGGGTATTCATCCTAGGGCATCCATTTTATTTAACCAGGTATACGTGATTATCCAGATTAGAATTTACACCAATTTTTCATAAGGATGCAACAATAGTTATAAAGTATCACCCATGCATAGAAAAAGACCACCAATAGATATTATTTTCAGAAGGATTTATATCCACAATATATAACAACATCAAAAAGGATAACAAATAAAACAGGAGATCAACATCAAACCACCCTTAGCCTATATTTTATTGACCCCTGTCATTTTTTGATCATATTCCCTTCTTATTTATTTTTCATTTTAAGAAAATTATTCACCTTTTCATCAAAAGTAATCATTAATACACCCACCTCACATGATGCATAATTAAAGAGAGGAAAAATAAATCCATACTAGAAATAACAGGAGACCAAAACTCCTCCTTGCACCAAGAACAGGGGATCATGCGTGTAGTAGGAAAGAACTCAAAGAAAACTGAGAAGGAGGGGTGGGGGGATCTAGCATAGGAACATGACTCGTCTATAGAGGAAGAATTTAGGTGCACCAAGAGGGAACAAAAAACACACTAGTAAGGGAAGATCCCAGCTTTGAAGAGCCAGATCCTATATTAAAGGAAGAACGGTTTTGAAAGCCATTAATTGTGGGATCGTGGTCAAGATCACGCGGTTTGAATATCTAAAATACCCCGGAGTGTTAGGATATTAAAGATATACTTAATTTCCTTTATAACGCCCTTAATAATTCCCAAAAAATGCTTTAAACTCGGTTACATCAAATAAAATCTAAGAGGGGAAAACTGGAAAACTAGGAAAAATTGGAAAAACTCGAAATGAGTCACCGATGGGTGAGATACTGACGTGACCTACCAACGCTGAGCCACCAACACTGAGATACTGATGTAATGACCTACCAATGCCTCAACCTACTGATTCCCCGACCTACCGATGCCTTGACCTACTGATGCCTTGACCTTCCGATACTGACTCCCTTGATTCACTAATGTCGACACCCCTGACTCATCGATGCTAATGCCCCTAACTGACTGATAATGATAGTTCAAACCAGTTTTTATCTAACTCTCAGAATGAGTCACCAACACCCCCCAGAACACCCCAAACACTAGTTTTTCACAAAGTAATTTCCCTGACGGTTCTGGGTCATTAAATCAGATACCTCTCAAACTATTATCATCCTTGAAAATTCAAAACTAATCCAAAAGAAAAAGGGGTCCAAACAACTACCCCATAAGATACCTCTCAAGAAAAAACTACCATGCACTATTCAGAAACTATAGTGGAAACCTTGAAATCCAAGGTCACCTACATGACATAAATCTATTAAACAAATGTATAAACACTAAGGCCCCACTACCCTAAAAAACCACACAAACACCCATGGTCACACTATCCAGACACATGGATTAGGGAGTTTCTTCCTCCATGTTAAGATACTATCCACTTTGGGTGGTACTAACTAACCCACATATGTTTAATCACATCAGCATTAATGCATCTTGATTAGGGATCTGGTCCTCCCATCCCCATAGTTAGGACTTTTCACACACATTCAGAGAACAAGGAAACAACTCATTTTACAGTAAATGAGGTCAAGCATTACATCATAAAATGAATAAAAATGTAAAACACAAAAACAAAACTTATAATATATCTGGGTACTAGGAATATATTTGTGCCTCCTGGTCCCAAGTACTCTCCTTAAGGCCATCATGACTTTATAACACATAAACCAAAGTAATTGTTTATCCATGAAGCACCTTATCCTCACGATCCTTGATTCTTACCGGCCACTCCACAAATGTCGCATCATCCTTGATATACAACTCTCTTAGTCAATGATGTGGGAGTCATCATGTAGATACTGATGGATCTGAGAGACATAAAAGATGTCATTGATACTCTCCAACCATGGTGGCAACACCAGCTGATATTTCACCTTTCCAACTCATCCCAACACTTCGAAAGGTCCAATGAACCTAGGAGAAAGCTTTATTCCCTTACCAAAACTCTGTTGACCATGCTGAGGGGAAACCTTCAAGTACACATGGTACCCAACCTCAAACTCCAAAGGCATCCTCATACAATTGACATACGACTTCTGTCAGTCCTGTGCCACTATCATCCTCTCACGCACAAGCTGAACCTTCTCCATCATGCTATGCACTACCTCTAGTCCAAGAAGGGATACTTCCCCAACCTTTGTCCAACATACTAGTGAATGACATGACCTTTCATACAAATCCTTTAATGGCGCTATGTCAATGGTAGAGTGATATATATTATTGTAAGAAAACTCTACTAGGGACAAGTTTCATACCCACGATCCTTCGAAGTCCAAAACACACATCCGCAACATGTCCTCCAATGTCTGGGTGGTCCTCTCTATTTTCTTATCTGTCTAAGGGTGAAAAGCAGTGCTAAGGCATAATTGGGTTCCAAAACCAGATTGCAATTCCCTCCAAGATCATGATGTAAAATTTGTATCCCAACCCAAGACAATGGATCTTGGAACTCCATGCAACTGCCCCACCTCATCCATATACCTCTGTGCTAAGGCATCAACTATGCTCGACTCCTTTATCACTAAGAATTAAGACAATTTCATCAACTAATACATTACTACCCAAAGGGAATCACATCCTCCCTGAGTCCTAAATAATACTATGATGAAATACATCAATATTCCATCCCACTTCCATTTGAGAATGTCTAAGGGATGTAACATAATTCTAGAAACACGGTGCTCAACCTTCACTTGCTGACACACTAGGCACCTTGCCAAAAAATCTACTACTACCCACTTTACCTCGACCTACCAAAACTATTCCCTCAATCCTTAGTACATCTTAGAGACTTTTATATGCACCACCAGGGGTGAGTGATGGAATTCACGAATAAATCAATCATGCATTTCCACTGGGAAAAACAATTTCCCATGGAACAATATCCAATTTTGACTATCCTACAACCACCCCTCTAGAACATCACCCTGGTCAATGAAATCATGCATAACTTCAGTATTTGAGTCTCCCCACTGAGTCTCCTCTCCCTACCACACCAAGGAAGGCTACACTATCATCTGAAATAGATACCCCCTTCTGCTATCCACTCTTTCATCTAGATGAAAAGTAGCCAAATCCCCTATTTCCTTCCAACCATTCATGGATTCTTGAACTACCTCCTTCTCTGACTTCCTACTTAAGGAATCATCCACTATAATCTATTTTCCTAGGGTGTAAGAGATCTCAAATTCGTAGTCCTGGAGAAACTCTATCCACCTTCATTTTTGAAAGTTCAAGTCTAATTGGGAGAAGATGTACCTCAAGCTATTGTGATTTGTGAAGAACACAAAGCACTCCCCGATAAGGTAATGTCGTCATAAATTTAGTGATAAAATGTCCACCACAAGCTCTAGGTCATGGGTGGCATAGTTACGTTCATGGTGACGTAACTTCTTGGACCCATAAGAGATCACTCCTCACTGCTGTATCAGTACACACCCCAAAACTAAGCCAAAAGTGTCACAGAACACCCCGGACATCACCCCTTCCTCTAGAAACCTAAGCACTGGGGTACTGACTATATTCCCCTTCTGGTAGCAGAAATATGCCTGCCACTGCTCCTTTACATAAAGGCCTAGTCTTTTCTGGTCAAAGCTATCAACAAATCCATATCTCGAGAGAAGTTAGGTACAAACCTCTGGTAATAGCCTGCCAGACCCAAGAAAATGCGAACCTCTACCACGTTCTTGGGCGCTTCCCAAGAAACAACTAATTTGACCTTTTATGGGTCCACTGCTATCCCCTACTAAGACACCACATGTCCAAGGTAGTGCACCACTCGCATCTAGAATTTTCACTTGGACAACTTCCCATAGAGCTGGTGGTGTTGGAGGACCTCAAAGACTGTCCTAAGATGCTCAACATGCTTCTTCTTAGACTTTGAGAAAACCAGAATATTGTTGATGAAAACTATGATGAACCAGTCCTGAAACTCATGAAAAATAGAGTTCATGAGCCCCATGAACATGGCTGCTTCATTCGTGACATCGAAGGACATGGACATGAACTTGAAGTGCCCATACCTACACCTGAAAGCAGTCTTCGGGATGTCAGCCTTTTTTACCCTCAACTAGTGATATCTAGACCACATATCAATCTTAGAGAAACAACTTGCTCCATTTAAGTGATTGAAATATCATCGATCCTCAGGAGGGGGAAACAGTTCTTGACCATCACCTGATTTAGTATCTGGTAGTCTATGCATGGCCTAAGACCACCATATATCTTCTTCAAAAAAAAGACTAGAGGACCCCATGGTGACACACTCGGCCAGATAAAACCCTTCTCCATTAGGTCATCAACCTGAATTCTCAACTCATGTAACTCATAAGGAGCCATCCGATAGGGAGACATTAAAATAGTATGGGCACCAGGTTGCAAGTCTATCCCAAACTCAACATCACATAGAGGGGGTAGAGTCACAACCTCTTTGAGGAAAACATCCAGGAATTCTCTGATAAACCTCGAAACCTCCACTATCTCTATGTCTATTGGTCTTACTGACAACTCAGTCGACAAAGAGAGAAAAGGCTCCACACATCGACTACCCACCTGACAGCTCCGCTCACCAATGAAAACTACATACTGGCCATCCATATCCAAGAACATGACCCTTATCTAGAAACAATCGACAAAAAAATGCATAGAAAAAAACCAGTAGATTCCTAGGATGACACCATATGACTACATCTATAGTAGAATAAGATCTCCACTGGACTGATGCGGCCCCAAAATCAGTTTACATCCCCACAAAACATCAAACAAACTAGTCTAAACTCTAACTAGCGTGCTCAACACCATAGTCATAGAAATTTTCTCTATGTCTAGTCCCATGGAATGGGCTAGACTGGGTAAAAAAAGGAGTTTGAATCTCTTGAATCAAACAAGGTACATGCAGGATTACTAAACAAACTGACCGTACCTCGAATAACCTCCGCTCCCACTGGAATTGCTTCCTCGGTGGTGTGAAACTTCCCATGCCCAAATCCGCTACCCTTCTACTGTCGACCGCCTCCCTGACCACACCCTGGTCGAGGTCCTTAAGGAGAACCCTGAGGTTGGCCTCCTCTAGAACTGCCTACCCTCGGTGGGGAAGGATCTCGCTGCCCTTACTACTGAAAAGGGGTAAATAAGGAACTCCTAAGCTTGGGTGGTATGCAAATTTTCTTTTAAAATTTATTTTAACTCTTAATTTAGTTTAAATTCCCAAAACACCCTAAAAACACAAGAAAAAAAGTCATTATGATGCATTTACCTTTCCTAAGGTCTCTACCCTACAATCAGTATAGCCTCACTTGGTCGTTCGGTAGGCTCAGAGTCCTTGCATCAGATCATAGGGGGCCCTAAAATCCCGTTTCCTAACCAGTCTTCCCAGACCTATCTCACGCACCAAGATTGCCTAACACTATTTCCCTACCATCCCGTGCAATCCTCACTATTCTTAACTTCTAAATCCATCTTATCTCTTAAACAAACCTACCAAAAGCTCTCTCTTATACCATTCTATCATGACCCGCCTTCCTCAAGATGATGGAAGGGACAATAAAGTTCCACACCCTTCCTTATTCAAGTTGAAGAAGAGATAATGACCCCCCATGTCCCACCTTCAATAGTCCTTGGAGTGGTGAACAACACAAAGGTATATAATATCATACAAAATGGAAGGCATTTCCATTTTTAATGAAAACATGATCAGGAGATAAAATGGTAAAATCCCAAACAACACCAAAGATAAGATAAAAGTAAATCTAAAATCCATTCCCATATGCATGTTCAAACGTAAAATGTGACAAAAGTACAACCAAAGTACTAAAAAATATTCCAGAAAGAAAAAGTATAATAAAAAACACTACAACTATCCCGATGTCTGAGCAAGTAAAGTCCAACACAGTCCTCAAAGTCCTCCTGGAAACCTGGAAATAGTTTTTATAGATGTGTGGTGAATATACAGGTATACCTAGTAGGAAAAATAAATCCACCCATGTAAAAGTGGGGGAAAATAATAATTCCCCTGTGAGAAAACAATATAACCTCAAAGTACCTACCAAGGAGTACTAACCAGCCCAGCCTTACCGAAGCACATACCCTAAATAACACATGTCAAGTAAAGTAGTAGTATAAAAACATCGAAATTTGGGTACCCCACACCACTTTCCCATTGGTTAACTACTCAATACTAATGAATAATGTCTTGATGCTACCACTCTTCCAAAATGTAGTCCCACTGCCACAAACTACTCACACACAGTTGGGCCTCAAACCACACACAAATTCTTGCCCATAGACACTGGGGCCACAACCACACCTCTCTCCTGAAGACACTTGAACCTCATTCGGAAGACACTTGGGAAAACAGACTTGGCCTGAAGGATCTAGGACTATGGTAAGCCTCAAGCCATTACAACCTTCCTAGATACACTCGAGTGGTAAGAACCGGAAGAGGGTTCAAGGAAGAAGGTCAATAACCATCCATCCATCCTCCCAATTGGATGTTGGGAAAGACACCCTCCCCCATGAAATGGGGGTGTTTGGCACATGGTTCTCAACAAGGATGTGGTACATATAGAATATTATAAAAAACTATAATTTATACATATAAGTAAAAAATAATCAGCCCAACCTATAGGTCCCCAAAACAAACAACCAGACCACCATAACCACTTTTTCTACTACCCCTATATGCACAACCACACAATAACCACTGCCAAATCATAAATGAACCCATTTTTAAACACTTTACATTTTATTAATTAAGGGGTTCAATTTAGTTTATTCCATAACTACCTGAGGCAACTAACAAGAACAACATCTGAAACCATTCAGAAGGTGAAGAGTCTGATAAAAAAACACACAACAACTAACCCACTCCATTATTCAGTACTACCAGCTTTCACTCTTCAAAGTTATAATGCACAATACTAATATTTCCCTAATGTAGTCCCACTGCATAAAAATTTCATAACCACATTGCAGTCCCACTGACAACATTTCTCAACAACCACAATATAGACAAAGACAGTCCCACTGCCTACAAGTCCATCCATTCCACAATCAATCAGTCTCTTAATCTGGGATACTGACACACAACCTATACTAACCCACACACCAAACCCATAGAAAATACCATTAAAGCATAAACCCACCGTACATACATACCAAAAACTTATCATATAACCAACTCCCATGCCCACCCCTATGCCTATAACCGTGCTCCCAACAACAGCACCACACAAATCACACAAGGTCACAAAAACCCAAAAGAACATCACTCAGCCAAACCTATAAAACATGATAAATTCATATTTGGTAAAAATTATTATTTAATACACTTTGATACATAAGGTTGATCACACAAGAGTTTTTATCCTGGGGCATCTATTTCATTTAACTGGGTATATGTGATTAGCCAAATTAAAATTTACACCAATTATTCTTAAGGATACAACAATAGTTATAAAGAGTCACCCATGCACAAAAAAATACCACCAATTTCCATGATTTTAAGAAGGCTTTACAGCCATAATAGATCAACACATCAATAATGATAACAAATAAAACTGGCGATCAACATCATACCACTCTCAAACCATATTTTATTGACCCCTGTAATTTTTGATCACATTAACTTCATATTTATTTTTTTTAAAGAAAATTATACACCCTTTCTTCATAAGTAATCATTAATACACCCACCATAAATTATTCACAATTAAATAGAGGAAAAATAAATCCCTAATGGAAATAACTGGCGACCGAATTTCCTCCTTACACCAAGAACAAGGGATCACATGTGTATCCGGAAAGAACTCCAAGAAAACTGAGCCGGATGGGGGGCTCTAGCACAGGTTCATGAATCCTCTAGAGAGGAAAAATTTAGGAGCATCAAGAGGGAATGGAAAACACATTGGGAAGGGAATATCCTGGATTTAAAGAGCCATATTCTATATTAAAGTAATAACAGTTTCGAAAGATATTAATTGTCACGACCCGTCCTCGGGGCCCGTGCCGTGACTACCCCAAGCCCGCCTTCCATAGGCCAGGGGCTGGCGACTAGCACCAAAGGCGTAAAATCCCGAAAACTGGGAAGGCATTGCCTTTATAAAGAAAACAAGCACCACAGAGTACAAGCGGAAGTAAAATACTAAGTACAAAAAGAAGAGCTGAAAAGTAAAAGGGGCCGGAAATACAAGCCCAACTGTAAAGTACAACTCGAAAGGGAAAACAGCGACTGAAAAGTAAATCTGCTACGCTGAGATGTCCACTGGAAATCCCACCTGAAGGGTGGGTACAGATAGCTCCTCTGCTCCTCGGGTCCCGCCGTCTGCTCCGAGTATGTCCTGTCCAGTGGTCTGCCTCCGGGTACCGCCTCGTCGTGTAGTCCACCTCCAGGTACTGTCTAGTCCTCGAACATTCGGCTTCTGTCAGCACTGTCCGTCGTCTGCAACCAACACAACGAGGTGCGGGCATAGCCCGTGCATGGGTGAGTATAACGATACTCAGTAGGGACCCCGAGACCCTCAAGGTCTCACTAAACCAACAAGGATAACCACAAAGAAGATCTCAACAGATAACTTCTACTTAGGTATATGCCCATACATATACCTAAGTTATCGAGTAACCCATCTCAATCATGAGGAAACACAAGAATTGTGAAATAAACGGATAACCACTACCCGGGTATATGCCCATACATATACCAAAGTTAGCAAGTGACCCATCTCAATCATGAGGTAAACACAAGGTCAAAAGTCTCAGCTCAAACCAGGATTTTCATTATCGAAACCGTAACTGCTGAAGAGCCCCGACTCTGAAGTGTGCAGTAGTCCTGTCACGACTCCGAGGTACTGCTCACTAACCTAAGACTGCTGAGGTACTCCTCCTGTCGAGTACTGCGGGTTTGCGGCCAACTACCTGGCGCTCCGTCCGCTGAGGTATGTCACCCAAACACAGTAGTGCACACCCCCTAGTAGCCTGCTGAGGTACTCTCCGGACGAGTACCGCGGGTCTGCACTGTCACACACGTACTCCGTCCGCCATGGGTCTGCACCTCAGAAAGTAGTGCTCCGTCCACTGGGCTAGTCGACTCACTCCAAGTCGAGTCGGTCAAGCAGTCGTCAGGTCTCAGCTAGTTACACGGTCTCCGTACTCTGCACGCTCGTCTCCGGGAGGGTCCGCTCCACGAGCTACTGGTCGATACTCCAAGTATCACAAGTCCCACGAAGAAGTATCTCAAAGGTCCGCCTCGTCACAGGGGTCTCATCGCAACAGACGGCGCGTCGATCGGACGCCCGGTCTGTGAGTTATTAGCCTTTTCGTCCCAGGGGCCCGGTTGGTTTCGTGAGCGAACCAAACCCGGCCGTATCTCAACTGTACCCCGAACTCTCATAGGGTATACTCATAGGGACCGTTTCTCATCGTGATCATCAACGCCGCTGACGGTTCGTCAGACGGACGTCCTGTCTGAAAGATAACAGCTTTTCCCGTTCCAGGGGCCCGGTTGGATTTCGGTGCGATCCAACCCGGCCACTATCCAACTGCATCCAAAACTCGGGCGGAGGATGCCAAAAGTTTCGTATCGTCAATAGGAAGTCAACGCAACAGACGGCGCGTCGATCGGACGCCCGGTCTGAGAGTTATTGGCATTTTCGTCTCCGGGGCCCGGTTGGTTTTTAAGGCAAAACCAACCCGACCGTACTCCACTTGCGTCCAAACCTTGGGCGGAGTATGCCAAAAGATCCGTCTCACTAAGAGGAACACTACGCGACTGACGACACGTCAATCGGACGTCCGTAGCTCAAGATATGAGCGTTTCCGCTCCGAAGGCCCGGTTGGCTCCGTGAACGAACCAACCCGGCCGAACTCAAAGTAATCCGAAACCTTGAGTGCGATATACCGAAACGACCGTCTCGATCCGAGGATCGCGTTGCCGCTGACGGTTCGTCGATCGGAGGTCCGAGGCTCAAGTTATGAGCGAAAAACCAAAACTGGTCCGAAAACGGGGGGGTCCGGGTCCGGGCCGACCCGGCCCGACCCCCCCCTGGGCGGCGCGGTGGCCGGCGGCGGCGGCCGGCGGCGGCGGACGGCGGCGGCGGAGGCGGCGCGGCGGCGGGCCGCGGGGGCGGCGGCGGCGGCGGGCCGCGGCGGCGGCGGCGGCGGCGGGCCGCGGCGGCGGCGCTGGGCGCCGCACGTGGTGGTCACGCGGGGGGCAAGGCCCCCGCTTTGCTTCATGTGGCGCGACCTTTGTGCCGCGCCTGGGTAACAAAAACCGCCCCACGTGGGGGCCGGTTTTGGAGGGACAAACCGGGGGGCTGCTGCCCCCCTTTCATGGAACCGCCCCCCCTCTTAAAGAGGGGGGTTTTATGTGCTGGCCGGGGGAATTATTTCCCCCGGTTTTAAGACGTCCGGCCGGCCAGCTGGCCGGCCGGTTTTCTCCAACGGGACCGGATATTCCGGTCCCCTCCTCGGCTTCCGACGCCGGCGGCCCGGCCGCCGGTCTCCTCTTCCGCCGCGGCCCGGAACCGGCCGCGGTCTTCTCGTCCCGCCGCGGCCCGGAACCGGCCGCGGTCTTCTCGTCCCGCCGCGGCCCGGAACCGGCCGCGGCGTTCGTCATCCGGCGCGGTGCGACGGCACCGCGCCCCTTGCCGTGCTTTGATTCTTTTCAACGCGGCGCGACGGCGTCGCGTTCTTGAAGATTTTTCCTCGGCGTGGCGCGACGGTGCCGCGTAAATTAAACGCACGGTAATCCGCGTGGTGCGACGACACCACGCCTCTTTGCTTCCATCGCAAGAATTAAGCATGAAAGAAGGAGGGGGTTCGGCCGTGTTCATGCGGTCCGGCCCCCTCACGTTAAGCAAATAACTCAACTTAAACATTCAAAGTCTCATGTTAGACCTGCGAGATCCATGTTCAAGAAATGGAATAAATAAAGAATAAAACAACAACCCCTACCTTGGGTACAAGATCGAGGATTCGACTATGTCCGCGGAAGACGGCGTCGCGGAAGTCGGGCGTCGCGGTCGTCGTTCGTCAAATCCGTTGACGAAGAGGCGCGTCCGAAGAAGCACGTCGTTGGCGAATCCTTGTACGCCGACGAAGGTTGTCCGAGGAAGGTGCGGTGTTCTCTCTCGTTGACACCGAAGACGAAGAAGAGCGGCGCGGCGTTCTTTGTCGGAAAAAGGGCGTTCCTCGTCAAGTCTTGAGGAAAGTCAAATTATAAAGAGAACAACGAACTCAAGGATCTCTACCTCGATAGTCGCACGGTGACGGAGTCGTGGAATATCGGTGTCGATTCCTTTGACGTCGGAGGAAGAGTCGTTATCGAAGGCGTTCGTCGCGGAAAACCGTCGCGGAAGAGATGACGCGGAAAAAGTACGTCGCGTCGCGGACACGGCGTCGCGGATGGATCGTGTTCTTCGACGGAGAAGTTCTTCGTTGAAGAACGACGTTCTTCGCGTTCTTCGTTGAGTTGAAGAAGAAGAAGAAAAGCTTCCAAAGCTCTCAAGAAATCCTCCCAAGGGTAAAAGAAACTCCTAGAATAATATAAGCTTTAACTTATATTATTTCATAACCTAACCACAAGAATTTCAAAGGTTTGAAAATTCAAAATGGATAACTCCAAAATTAACTCACTTATTTAATATACATGAATTGTATAATTAAATATAAGTTAACTTTCAAGCCATTAAGAGGGAGAGTGGGGAGTTGAAAAGGTGGGGGTTCGTGTGGGCCCCACCACACTTAATCCTCCCAAGGGAGGTTAAGTGGGTGTGGGTCCCACTTCCAACCTCCTTTGGTAGGTTTTTAATAAGTTAAAATAAAATTTGTCTTAAACAAATTTTATTTAACTCAACTGAAAAACCCCAAAACTAACTTTCAACTTGCAACAAACGCAACTCCCGAAAAGGTCTCTTTAAGCGAATATCGGCGCTGCGAGTTCATCGGTGCCCTCGGATTTCAATTCCGAGCACCGGACCAAAAGTTAGGAATTCCCGCTCGTTCGTTCACTGAACGTACCCGAGCCAACCTTCGGAAATTAATTCCGGGCACTCCGGGCCTCGGAATCAGGTGCCGTCTGAAACCGCGCTCTTGTAAAATTCTAAAGAAAATTAAGAAAAAATTTCCCTTGAATTTTACGGGTCTTTACATTACTCCCACCTCAGGGCTTTACGTCCCCGTAAAGCTTCAACTCACACTTAAGGGAAACAAAATAGTACTGAGCACGCAACTGAGTTTTACGCTCCCATATGCTCACTTGAAGATCTCGTGCTACCCGGTGCGACTGAGGTGATAGGGTCAAGCGGTAAACCTCCTCGCCTACCCTGCTGAAGATAAAAAGGGTCCATCGAACTTCGGAGATAACATGCCGCCTCGGCCACATCTCCGAAACCTCATCGGGGTGAGACCGTATAAGAACGTGTTCGTCACCCTCGAACTCAAGAGGTTTCCCTTTTTAGAACTGAAACTAAAAACTCCTGCTGCCACAAGGGTAGGGTTGACCAACTCGAGAGTGATCGGTCACACCCTCTTATGCCTGAGTTTAACATGTGCTGCCCAGGGTTTCCTTTTCGCCGACCAAGGAAAACCCATTCCGACGTTTGCCTAAAACAGTCAACCGGGGTATGATTTGTGAATCAAAACCATACCCAGATCAACGTCGTAAGGCCTCTACGCTACCACCAAGAGATTCCAACCGAAACTCTCGCCTCGAGGTCAAATCACACCGTCGGCGTAAGCGTGATTATCGAGTCTCCTCCCAAAGGTATCTCCAGACGTGAGGGTCAAGTCTACGGCTTACCCGGAACCTCTAGGTCTGGGACATGATTCGTGGAAGGGTAGAATGATTGGTTCCTATGTCTATAGATATGGCAGCTCGTAGTAGACATAATTCGTACCCCGAATCATTCTTAGAGCTCCTGGGTCACACTCCTTGACCGCAATGCAGCTATTCTCCTCCCCAGCCCTCCTGCTCCCTGAGCCTGGCGGGGACTACTAAGTCGGGTGGTCGTAACATGTCGAAATGTACACCACCACATGCTGCTCTCCAAGCTCTGCTTCCACGTCTGCTACCCTGCAGATTCATCTGTCCTTAGCACTTCCTCCTCCTGAAACATTTTACACGCCCGAGTCTCTGAGACTGACGCTAGTCTCCTGCCTTTCACTGCTAACGTTCACAACCACAAAGGTTCTCTCTAGCATCCTAGCATAGGTAGGAATGCATAGAGGAAAAGAAATGGTTCGGATGTCCTTTAGACACACTTCGCTCAGAAGTTCGAGTCTAAAGAACTGATCACAATGTAACCAACGAGTACCAAGATTGATTGGTAAGCCACGTTGAGTGCTCTGTTTCCGACATGTCGTACTGTCGAAGCTGTATTAGCTCCAGAAAACTCACAACCACCTCCTCAAGCCAGTCCTCAGCCGCCTACGAGTCATGCTCACTTCGAAACTTGAGGGATTTCTGATGCTAAAACATATGTAAGGCACTAAGCCTGTGGGTCTCTGCTGACCAACAGGTAGTGACATAGCTGGCGCTCTACCCGTAGGTACTAATCCAGGTATCGGTTCGCGTACCGAAGCCTCGTTACTATAAGGACCAACCTCATGGTCACTCTCTGGAAACACCTGGAGCTAAGATCATCATCCGCTCTACTAGTATCCAAGCTAGGCGTAGAACTCTAGCATTCGTCTCCATCCAGTCCACTGCTGCCTGGGAAATCTGTCTCGCCTCGTATCCTCAGAGGCCTCTACTGCTGGAACTCGTGCATCGCGCTCTGCTAGCGTGCACCGTCAGCTAGTGGCATCTGCTGCCTAACGGGTGGTGGTGCTGCTGGTACACCACCCGAAGGTGCCAACACTGAAAAAGGGCCCTGCACCGGAGTCTCGCTGCTCGGTGGGCCATCATGAAAGAAACAACGTAACACGATCAAACGATTATACCTGGTGAGCTGACCTGGTTTGAGCTGTTTTAAGGGGAAAAACCTTTGAAAACACACACGCAATCAGTGTTTTCGTGCACAAAGTCGGAAATCAGTTGTCAGGGTCCTGGTGTATGGATACGTCGGCCGCCCGCACCAACACTGGACTCCCTGAACTGAAAACCACACTCGGTACTCTCAACACTATTGCTTCACAGAAAGAAACATCAGAGTTATAAGTTCTGCGGTAGAACCGAACTCCTCTGATACCAATTTGTCACGACCCGTCCTCGGGGCCCGTGCCGTGACTACCCCAAGCCCGCCTTCCATAGGCCAGGGGCTGGCGACTAGCACCAAAGGCGTAAAATCCCGAAAACTGGGAAGGCATTGCCTTTATAAAGAAAACAAGCACCACAGAGTACAAGCGGAAGTAAAATACTAAGTACAAAAAGAAGAGCTGAAAAGTAAAAGGGGCCGGAAATACAAGCCCAACTGTAAAGTACAACTCGAAAGGGAAAACAGCGACTGAAAAGTAAATCTGCTACGCTGAGATGTCCACTGGAAATCCCACCTGAAGGGTGGGTACAGATAGCTCCTCTGCTCCTCGGGTCCCGCCGTCTGCTCCGAGTATGTCCTGTCCAGTGGTCTGCCTCCGGGTACCGCCTCGTCGTGTAGTCCACCTCCAGGTACTGTCTAGTCCTCGAACATTCGGCTTCTGTCAGCACTGTCCGTCGTCTGCAACCAACACAACGAGGTGCGGGCATAGCCCGTGCAGGGGTGAGTATAACGATACTCAGTAGGGACCCCGAGACCCTCAAGGTCTCACTAAACCAACAAGGATAACCACAAAGAAGATCTCAACAGATAACTTCTACTTAGGTATATGCCCATACATATACCTAAGTTATCGAGTAACCCATCTCAATCATGAGGAAACACAAGAATTGTGAAATCAACGGATAACCACTACCCGGGTATATGCCCATACATATACCAAAGTTAGCAAGTGACCCATCTCAATCATGAGGTAAACACAAGGTCAAAAGTCTCAGCTCAAACCAGGATTTTCATTATCGAAACCGTAACTGCTGAAGAGCCCCGACTCTGAAGTGTGCAGTAGTCCTGTCACGACTCCGAGGTACTGCTCACTAACCTAAGACTGCTGAGGTACTCCTCCTGTCGAGTACTGCGGGTTTGCGGCCAACTACCTGGCGCTCCGTCCGCTGAGGTATGTCACCCAAACACAGTAGTGCACACCCCCTAGTAGCCTGCTGAGGTACTCTCCGGACGAGTACCGCGGGTCTGCACTGTCACACACGTACTCCGTCCGCCATGGGTCTGCACCTCAGAAAGTAGTGCTCCGTCCACTGGGCTAGTCGACTCACTCCAAGTCGAGTCGGTCAAGCAGTCGTCAGGTCTCAGCTAGTTACACGGTCTCCGTACTCTGCACGCTCGTCTCCGGGAGGGTCCGCTCCACGAGCTACTGGTCGATACTCCAAGTATCACAAGTCCCACGAAGAAGTATCTCAAAGGTCCGCCTCGTCACAGGGGTCTCATCGCAACAGACGGCGCGTCGATCGGACGCCCGGTCTGTGAGTTATTAGCCTTTTCGTCCCAGGGGCCCGGTTGGTTTCGTGAGCGAACCAAACCCGGCCGTATCTCAACTGTACCCCGAACTCTCATAGGGTATACTCATAGGGACCGTTTCTCATCGTGATCATCAACGCCGCTGACGGTTCGTCAGACGGACGTCCTGTCTGAAAGATAACAGCTTTTCCCGTTCCAGGGGCCCGGTTGGATTTCGGTGCGATCCAACCCGGCCACTATCCAACTGCATCCAAAACTCGGGCGGAGGATGCCAAAAGTTTCGTATCGTCAATAGGAAGTCAACGCAACAGACGGCGCGTCGATCGGACGCCCGGTCTGAGAGTTATTGGCATTTTCGTCTCTGGGGCCCGGTTGGTTTTTAAGGCAAAACCAACCCGACCGTACTCCACTTGCGTCCAAACCTCGGGCGGAGTATGCCAAAAGATCCGTCTCACTAAGAGGAACACTACGCGACTGACGGCACGTCAATCGGACGTCCGTAGCTCAAGATATGAGCGTTTCCGCTCCGAAGGCCCGGTTGGCTCCGTGAACGAACCAACCCGGCCGAACTCAAAGTAATCCGAAACCTTGAGTGCGATATACCGAAACGACCGTCTCGATCCGAGGATCGCGTTGCCGCTGACGGTTCGTCGATCGGAGATCCGAGGCTCAAGTTATGAGCGAAAAACCAAAACTGGTCCGAAACGGGGGGGTCCGGGTCCGGGCCGACCCGGCCCGACCCCCCCCTGGGCGGCGCGGTGGCCGGCGGCGGCGGCCGGCGGCGGCGGACGGCGGCGGCGCGGCGGCCGGCGGCGGCGCGGCGGCGGCGGCGGCGGCGCGGCGGCGGGCCGCGGTGGCGGCGGCGGCGGCGGGCCGCGGCGGCGGCGCTGGGCGCCGCACGTGGTGGTCACGCGGGGGGCAAGGCCCCCGCTTTGCTTCATGTGGCGCGGCCTTTGTGCCGCGCCTGGGTAACAAAAACCGCCCCACGTGGGGGCCGGTTTTGGAGGGACAAACCGGGGGGCTGCTGCCCCCCTTTCATGGAACCGCCCCCCCTCTTAAAGAGGGGGGTTTTATGTGCTGGCCGGGGGAATTATTTCCCCCGGTTTTAAGACGTCCGGCCGGCCAGCTGGCCGGCCGGTTTTCTCCAACGGGACCGGATATTCCGGTCCCCTCCTCGGCTTCCGACGCCGGCGGCCCGGCCGCCGGTCTCCTCTTCCGCCGCGGCCCGGAACCGGCTGCGGTCTTCTCGTCCCGCCGCGGCCCGGAACCGGCCGCGGTCTTCTCGTCCCGCCGCGGCCCGGAACCGGCCGCGGCGTTCGTCATCCGGCGCGGTGCGACGGCACCGCGCCCCTTGCCGTGCTTTGATTCTTTTCAACGCGGCGCGACGGCGTCGCGTTCTTGAAGATTTTTCCTCGGCGTGGCGCGACGGTGCCGCGTAAATTAAACGCACGGTAATCCGCGTGGTGCGACGACACCACGCCTCTTTGCTTCCATCGCAAGAATTAAGCATGAAAGAAGGAGGGGGTTCGGCCGTGTTCATGCGGTCCGGCCCCCTCACGTTAAGCAAATAACTCAACTTAAACATTCAAAGTCTCATGTTAGACCTGCGAGATCCATGTTCAAGAAATGGAATAAATAAAGAATAAAACAACAACCCCTACCTTGGGTACAAGATCGAGGATTCGACTATGTCCGCGGAAGACGGCGTCGCGGAAGTCGGGCGTCGCGGTCGTCGTTCGTCAAATCCGTTGACGAAGAGGCGCGTCCGAAGAAGCACGTCGTTGGCGAATCCTTGTACGCCGACGAAGGTTGTCCGAGGAAGGTGCGGTGTTCTCTCTCGTTGACACCGAAGACGAAGAAGAGCGGCGCGGCGTTCTTTGTCGGAAAAAGGGCGTTCCTCGTCAAGTCTTGAGGAAAGTCAAATTATAAAGAGAACAACGAACTCAAGGATCTCTACCTCGATAGTCGCACGGTGACGGAGTCGTGGAATATCGGTGTCGATTCCTTTGACGTCGGAGGAAGAGTCGTTATCGAAGGCGTTCGTCGCGGAAAACCGTCGCAGAAGAGATGACGCGGAAAAAGTACGTCGCGTCGCGGACACGGCGTCGCGGATGGATCGTGTTCTTCGACGGAGAAGTTCTTCGTTGAAGAACGACGTTCTTCGCGTTCTTCGTTGAGTTGAAGAAGAAGAAGAAAAGCTTCCAAAGCTCTCAAGAAATCCTCCCAAGGGTAAAAGAAACTCCTAGAATAATATAAGCTTTAACTTATATTATTTCATAACCTAACCACAAGAATTTCAAAGGTTTGAAAATTCAAAATGGATAACTCCAAAATTAACTCACTTATTTAATATACATGAATTGTATAATTAAATATAAGTTAACTTTCAAGCCATTAAGAGGGAGAGTGGGGAGTTGAAAAGGTGGGGGTTCGTGTGGGCCCCACCACACTTAATCCTCCCAAGGGAGGTTAAGTGGGTGTGGGTCCCACTTCCAACCTCCTTTGGTAGGTTTTTAATAAGTTAAAATAAAATTTGTCTTAAACAAATTTTATTTAACTCAACTGAAAAACCCCAAAACTAACTTTCAACTTGCAACAAACGCAACTCCCGAAAAGGTCTCTTTAAGCGAATATCGGCGCTGCGAGTTCATCGGTGCCCTCGGATTTCAATTCCGAGCACCGGATCAAAAGTTAGGAATTCCCGCTCGTTCGTTCACTGAACGTACCCGAGCCAACCTTCGGAAATTAATTCCGGGCACTCCGGGCCTCGGAATCAGGTGCCGTCTGAAACCGCGCTCTTGTAAAATTCTAAAGAAAATTAAGAAAAAATTTCCCTTGAATTTTACGGGTCTTTACATTAATCGTGAGATCGTAGTCAAGATCATGTAGTTTGAATATCTCAAAGCCCCTGGGGAATTAGAATACTAAATATATACTTAATATACTTCAAAAATCCCTCAAGAATTCCACAAAAATTCTTTAATATTGGTTTACATCAAATAAAATGTAAGAGGGTCAAAACTAGAAAACTGGAAAAAATCAGAAAAATTGGAAATGAGTCACTAATGGGTGAGTCAATAATGGGTGAGCTACTGACACGACCTACAAACACTGAGCCACCAACACTGAACTATTGACACAATGACCTACTAATGCCTCAACCTACCGACACCCTAACCTACTAATGCCTCGACCTTCTGATGTCGATGACCCCGACTCACCAATGCCGATGCCCTTGACTCACTGATGACGACAGTTCAAACTGGATTTTTGGATAACTCTCAAAATGAGTCATCAACACCCCCCAAAACACCCCAAACACTGGTTTTTACACAATTGAATGGTCCAGATGGGTCCAAGTCATCACATGGTGAGAAAGAATTCATGTTACTGGAGGAAGTTGAAAGTTTCAAATATTGACCTATAAAGGATAAGAAAGTATATGATGAACTTGGTAATATTATCAAAGGAAAATAATTGCAATATGAAATTAATCAGTGAAATCATTTTGATATTGCATAACATCTAAAGAAATTAAATTTGAACTTTGTAAAATCTATATAAAAAGCTAGTGAAAGTTAAAAGTATACTGAGAAGGATTATGAAGCATCTAGAAGACTATATGAGTGTTTCAATAATAAAAAGTCACTATATGTGTAAAAATGGATTGAATATAATGAAATGAAAACTAGATATTTGTTAAATAAAAGGAGTTTAAGTTTATAACATCAATATATAAGATGAAAAATTATATTTCATCTAAAAATATCAACTTTAAGTCAAAATATAATTCATTCTCTGAAGAGAAAACTAAGAGAAACATTTATAAACTATAAGGATAAAAGTGAAAAATATCTCATAATTTTTATTTATATAATACAACATTTTTTTTTGTAAAACATGTGATAAACAACAATTATTTTATAATAGAATAAATTTATTTTTGAAATAAAATTTTCATTTTATAGCTATTATTAGTACACATTTTTTTTGAAAATGTGGAAAAAAATTAATGCTTTAATAGAATTAATATAACCAATTCTACAAGATATAAAGGGAAATATTTAAAGGAGAGAAAATAAATTTAGAGAAGACAAGTTCAAAATAAATATCAAAATTTAAATTGAATATGGAGAACCGGTTTCAGTTGTTAAGTGATATTTTTTAAAGATGTCACCAATCTGGCCACTTGGACTTGGGCCTATAAGCTATGTAATGGGTCACACTCTACCTAGATAGAAAAGGTCTTTTATTTAATTATAAAAAGATAATTTACCTCCAACTTAAAAAATGTGTTGGATGAGAATATATTGGTGATAGGTGGATGAAATGAAAGAATACATTGTTTCTTACAAGTTTGAAACACAACTAAGTGATTCTTAGATCTATAGTAATAGAAACAAAGCGATGTTTAAAAATTATGAATTCTATGTGAAGTTTTTGGAAGATGTTCATGTATTGAATAAGGTATAATGAACAAGATGAAACATAATTCAAGTATAATATGTTTAAAACTAATGTTATTGAATATTGAAGGGAAAAAAATAATTTTTGGCATTAAATACTTTTTTACATTCTATAAAGGAATATGAAGAAGTTAACTTAAGAAAATATTTTTTTGAGATATTAATATATTTATTAGAGAAAATAAATTTATATGTACCAAATGTTAAAATGGGTAGATATTTAATTTATATATAAGATAATGGAAATTCAAAAAACTAACCCTTGGACCCGAGTAGTTATAATTTATGTGGACTAATGAAGTGAAAATTGATGAAAATAAATAAATATTTTATATCATTTATTGATTTTTTCACTATAATTACATGTATAAATTTTTTGAAATACAATTATAAGGTTATCAAGAGTTTCAATACTTTTATAAGGAATGAAAAAATGTTTATATTATATAAAGAAGTTAATATCAGATAATGGGGTTGAATATATGAGCCAGAAGTTTGAAGATTTTTTTTTCAGAAGCACAAAATTCAACATGAGTACAATGAACTATAAAATTCATAAAAAATGGTTCTTATTAAATAAATAATATATTTTTGGTGGAGATATCTTAGACAACATTAGTTGAACATGGAACATTACATAATTTTAGAAGAAAATAATTGGAACAATGCTTCAAATACAAAATTGTTGTTTGTTTCGTAAAAATTAATACATGTATTTTTATAAGATATACAGCAAGAAGAATTATTTTATAATGTATCTACTTTTATTTATATTTACTTATATAATCAACGTGAAAGTTTAAATGATGAGAAAATTTGAGTATCATGTAGTCAATTGAATATTTTTTAGATATTCACCAAATTGAAGAGGCTATCATTATTAAAATAGTGAATTCAGAATGTTAGTTGATACCACTAATATAAAGATGATAAAACACTATTTTAATTAGTATGGAATGTAATAAAATACAGTTAATGATAAAAATAAAATGTCTAATTTTGTTAAATAATAAACTATAAAATTTATTTTTTTTGAAATTTTCATAGAAAATAAGTATGACGATGATTCAAATATTTTAAGTACATAAGAGAAACATGCTTGGATCATTCAAATTTGAGCAAAAAAGTATTGGATTAGATTATTATTAGAGGTTGGAATTTAATGATATGAATAAAAATATTTTTCAGTATAATATCTTATGCCTCTTTATTTTTTATATTTGTTCCATGGGATGTGAATAAATCATTAATTCAGTATTGATGGATTTAAGAAATGAATTAATATTTAAATAAAAATAAGAAAAATATCATTTTTTTTTCATTGAGACCAATATCTAAGAATATTATTAGAATAGAGTGATTTTAATATTCTAAACACAATGAAAGAGGTGAAACATTAATAAAAGATGAAAGGATAATTTACAAGGGATATTTTCTAGTTGAATAATTAGACTTTGATGAGACATTTTTTCCTATATAAGGGCTTGATAACATAAGAATATTTGTTTCTAATATCAATAAAAGAAGATATAAAATATTTCAAATGGATCTCAAGTATTCATTTCTAAATTAAGATCTTAAGGAAGAGGTTTAATTTAACTAACCTAGTGATCTTTCTATGAAGACGATGTTTTATATGTGTAAAAGTTGAAGAAGCCTTTTAGGGTTTAATGTATTCCTTCAGAGATCAATATTTCATGCTGGATGTGTGTTTAAGTTAGTATAATTCAATAAATAATGAATTGTAAATAGTAACTCCCCAAATCATACGAGTTTTTGAAAATCAGGGAAAGTTTTAATTTTGTGGTCCCAGAGAGGTGGATGTTATGAGAATTGTGATTTAGAATATATTTATGAGGGAAAAACATTACTATGTGGTGTCTTGGGATGTTTTTAGAG
This sequence comes from Viscum album, assembly GCA_963277665.1. Taxonomy (NCBI): domain Eukaryota; kingdom Viridiplantae; phylum Streptophyta; class Magnoliopsida; order Santalales; family Viscaceae; genus Viscum; species Viscum album. The sequence goes on from OY728155.1 coordinate 486,214,941, forward strand.
GCTCATGAAATGTCTCATGTGGTTAGGTGAATGCTGTAGGGGCATTTTTTTTTAAAATATATAAAATTAAATCTTTTGAGTCATATGATATGACGGTTGTATTGTTCGATACAATTTTGATTTTGGGATTTTCAAATTTACATAAAATCGGATATGTGTTAGTGCATGAGGATTAACCTATATATGTAAAGGTGAACATTTAACTTCTAGAAACATTACTTCTATAAGTATGGGAACCCTATGATTCGTATGGGTTGTTTTGTAATGTGAAATTGAAAAGTGTCATGAAACCCTATATATGTAGGTTTTTCATGTATATGAGTTATTTATCATCTAGAGAATGTATATATTTTTTTAAATTTATATAAGTTATTCCATAAAAGGAATGGTGGATGTTTTGGAAGTTAGTAAGGGTTGTCTAAACCCCACAAAAATTGGTAAAGTGTTTGTGTCTGCTACCCTATGAAACATGAGGGTTGGTTTGAGTTAGAAATTTTCTAAGTGTTAGATGCCACATGATATATAAAATTAGAATCTTAATTTATGATAGTAACTTTCTAATACATAAGGGTTCTGGATATAAAAAATATTGTGTAAGTGGATTTGAAGGTTATTCTTGAAGTTATATGTTTCATATGTAGGGGATCAAACAATTTTGACAAGACCAGAAGCCATCAAGTAGAAATATGTAAGTTAAGCTTGGAATTTGTTTAAGATGTTTTGATATAATAAGATAAGGGTAAGATAAATTTTGAAGATAACCAGAATGTGTACGGTTCCTTAGAGGCCATTAAATTAGATAAGTGTTGATAAGCCCAAGGACATGTAAGAGTCTTTTGGGAAATGAAAGTTGACTAAGTACTTAGGAGATTCATGATTTGCATGGGGGTAACTTTTAGATATTTCAAGGTTAACATGTATTTTCTTGAACTAATTTGTGTGTAGTTCTAGAAGATTATCATAGTTGTTCCTAAATAATTATTTCTAGAAAAATAATTCAGAACTTGTGTAAGGGTTATTTTATAGGATTCATATGGTTTTTCAATAGAATGAGTAATATTAAAAAGAAGGTATTCTAGAAGGGATAAGTGTAACAACCCATGTATTTATAGAATAATTTGTTTTTATATTTATTATTATTCTTGAATTAAATAGTTATATTGATTATTTTAAGTAATTCATAAAATAAATAATTTATTATAGAATTTTTTATTTTAAAAATTAAATTTTCAATTATAAAATTTTAGTTTGACAAAAATAATTTCATTTTTTAATTTAGTATGTTGATATTATCTTATTATAAATTTTTCATAATTTTTTGAAAAAGTTTAATTTTTGGTAAATAGTAAAAAATATAGTTTTTTGATACAATGTTTTTTGTGACGTCATAAAGACATAATTATGACATAAAATTTATAAAATTTATTGAATAACTAAATTATAATTTTATAAGTGTAATATTTTATAAAAATAATTTAGAACATGTATGTTTTAATTTATTTCATGATAAGTCTAAAAATTATTGTCATTGCTGACACAGTGCCTACACAACATTGACAATGTCAAATTTGCTTACTTATAAATAATAATTGAGTGCTAAAATTTTTTTACAAGAATTTATTATTAATTATTATGTATTATTGATTTTTTATCTATTAAATTCTAATTTTATAGTTATATAACACAAGTCTTATCCAAATGTCTGTGCAATGCTTGCATAAGGCAAGAAAAAATAAAATTACAAATTTAAGAAGTTGCCTTGATATGTATATGAGTTAATATATATAATGAATGAATATAGAATTTTAATTTGAACATAATTAATTTATTTTTAATTTTAATATATGAAATAATTGACATTAATACTTGGGAAACACTAATGCAGTGCTTGTGCAAGCATAATATAATGTTTTTAATTAATTTATAAGAATTATTAAATGACCTAAATTTTGGAAAACTATTTTTATTTAAGAAATTTTCGACCATTATATTCTTTTTCTTCAGATTAGGGTAATTTTGAACCCACAAGAATCACTTTAAGACCTTTAGAATATTTTATTTCAAAAGGTAGTCAAGTTGTCACATTATAATTTTTAATTTGTATAATATTTTAGTATATTTTTTTCCCAAAGTTTTATTTGAAAATAAATGATCATTTTAAAGATAATAAGTTTATATTATTTATAATTTTTTTTTAATTTTTAGACAACAAATAAATACTATAAATTCTTCCACAAAGATGATGCAATATTTATTTAATTAATGAATAAATCAAATTAATGACATTAAAAATAATAAAATAACTATAATTTGAGATTTTTAAGTTAATTTATGATTTCCCTAAGTGAATATGATAATTATATGATATAACAAAAAAAATATTCGAATTTGAAACTTTTTTTGTTGTGTTTAAAGTCATAATTATGAATAATCTTTAATTTGACATAAATTATTTTTTCACGAATAAAATATTTTATTAAATTATTTAAAACCCACAAAAATATTTAATAAGGCAAAATGGGATAATATTGTTTCAAAAATGTAATCCCATTTAGTTTTTAGGACCTTTTTTAAGTCATAAACCCTAAAATACATTTATTATATTTTAATAATTTGAGTAATTCCTAAGTTACCCCTCACCTCAATTAAAAAAGGAGGATCCTTACTTCACAAATATTCATCATATTGAGCCTTCTTGATCATCTATATTATACCAAAGTTCCTTATAATCATCCCTTTCTACATACTGGTGCTCTTGGTTTCACAGAAAGACCACTTCCAAGAGCCTTAAGGACGTTCTCAAGGAGAGATTTTTAGGAGGTAAATTCCTTATTCTCTTTTAAATTCTTTTTTACTTCTACCTTCATACTCCCCATATAAAATGTTTCATTATAACTATAGTATAATATATACACTATAATTTTATCATGTTAAATGTTCTATTCATCATCTAATCTTTTTTTTCTTATTTTATTCTTAAAAATGAAATCGTCATCCATGGTGTGTTAATTCTCCACCTTTGTGGATGATAAGTTTTCATTTCCCTTTACCAAAATCATGGTCAATTTTAATTCATTTATAATTGTTTAAAATTAACTATATATATATATATGTTATCACTTTTGTATTATTATTTCTTTTTAACAAAGAGGTCCATAATAAACCGATCTTGGAAACCATGAGAAGAATGCACCCGAAACAATGGAAATAACAAAATATTGTTAATAAATGGGTAGAAAATATTATAATAAGATCATGTAAGGTATTATAAACATGAGTTTAGTTCTATAATAAATTAATAACACTATTAAAACTATTATACAGGAGGTTTGAACAAATTTTAAGGAAATCGAACCTAAGGTAATTGATTCTTTAACTAAAACATTGTTTTAAATGTTTTAAAGGTTTATTCTTTTAAATCTTTCTATTTTATGTAAATATTTTCAAAATGGATATTATAAATGTGTTTTTATGTTTATTAATGTTATAATTTATCTCATGTGTTGTGAAAATGGATCTTTATACTATGTTATGTAAGAGGATTTCCTTTTAAAATCCTTTTAAATGTCTCTTTTATGAAATTAAAAAAGATTGTTCTTTTTTTACGGCATGATCAGTTTATCTAGTTTTCATTATGATTTAGTACTAAATTTTTTATATTATATGTTTTAATATTTATTTTTTAAGAATATTATTTCATTATTATGTGTGTGGTTTTTATATTTTAAAACATATTTTTATAGGAAAATTATATTTTGATATCTTAATGTGTTTTGATTATGGGTTTAAATGAGTTATCTAGGGTTTTATTTATGATAATTTCCTTGAACATTGTTTATTATGGGTTTATCCCATTATAGCTCAAGATATGATGGGTTGAGCCTATTATAGCTCAAGATATGACGAGTGATCTCCATTATAGCTCTCCAATGCATTGGGTACTCTGGAGATGGAAGTAGACAAAAAGGTTATTCCATTTATAAGTGTGAATGTAAGATTGATATGCTAATGATGTCCCATGGATACTGTATGATTTTTCTATGCATTCTTATGAGTTTTCAAGAAAAGGATTTTTAATGGGTTTTCATTTTTTCACTAGACTAATGATTTTCATTCTTTTTGTTTCTTATCGACCTTTTTGTGCTCATCCTAAGCTTTTAAAATGTTTTTCATAGGGTATAAAGATGTGTAAGATAAAGAAGAAAGTCATGATGAATGTTATGAAGATTTTTTGAAGAAATCATGTTTTATTTTTAAACTTTTAAATTTTGGAAGAAATAGATATTGTTTTAGTAGTACCCACTTTGTATAAATATAGGATGTTATGTATGTATAATGTCCTAATTCTCTAAATATATAAACCTTAAAAGATACTCAATATGAAAGAAAGTAAATTTTTAACTAAAACTCAAGATTATGTAATGTTTTAAGGTTGTGTCCTTATAGTTGGTATAAGAGGATGATTTAGATAACCTTAGGGGTTAGGATGATGTTAATAGAACACCATAAATGATTTTTACATTATGGTTAATTTAAAATGATATAGAATTTGAATATTACCATGTTTCTTCTTCTAAGATATGTCTGTTTAAGATGATTTTCCTTATAAGAAACATAGAAGTTGAAGTGAGAAGGTATCAAGAGGCTAATATCTGTTAGAATCTGTAGCCTGGAATGGTGGGAATTGGAACCGAATAGTTTTTTGTTGTAATGGATCAATTGAATCATGTGATAAATAGTGGTGGTATTCATGCTAGAGAGGAACCTGATCTACCATGAAGTAACATGTGTTTTTTGGATCATTTCATGAGGAAAAATCCCCATCATTCAATGGATCATCTGACCTGGTGGTAGCCAAAGGATGGATCAATGCTTTATAAATGATATTTGATGTCATGGGATGTTCAAAAAATCAAAAGGTAACACTTACTGTTTATCATTTTAAAGGTGAAACTGATTGATGATGGTCTTTGGTTAAGAATACCAGATAGAAAGAAGATCTTGATTCCATGGAATGAGAAACTTTTAAGGATATTTTCCATGAGAAATATTTCCCAAAGGTTGTTTGAATCCGAATGGAAAATAAATTTATTTAATTGAAGAAAACATATGAATATTTTTTAGCTTCATATGAAGAAAAATTCACAAGATTGTCCAGGTATGTGCCAGATTTTGTTCGAGACACTAATAAAAAAATTAATAAATTTTAATTAGGATTGAAACTAGTTTTAGGAAGAGCTTTAGCTGCATGAGAATTTAAAATCTATGGGAATTTTTTCGTTGTGAAAAATGGTTGAAATAGAGTTTTTTGACACATTTGCTCATCGTAATGATAAGAATAAGAAGTAGTCAGGTTGTAACATCCCGGTTTCAGGTGCCGCCCTGAGGTTCCCCGAACTCGGTTGGTCACATAACCTCAAGAACATTTCACCAAATGCTAGAGGCTGCTGACTAGTAGTGAGAGCCATGATCTAGTAGTGGGGAAACTATGCCCTCATTGGTAGAGTATACACAGTGGAAACAAATAGTAATCAATATCGGAATCAGTAATACAATACAACAGAATTAAACAGCGGAAGAATGATTGTATAAACAACTACAACATATATATAAGTAAATGATGCATGCCACATGTATCTAGGAAAAAAACTAATAAATTCACAATGTTGGAAATACAATACTAAAACCAAAGTACTGAAAAGTAAGTAAACTCTAATAGCATCACAAGCCTCATCTTGGTCCCATGATTTCCAGATCCAACAACAATCAAGTACCTGATAAAGAAGGGCGCTTTCCCTTATCTACACCTAAAACCATATAATCTTTTTGGGTCCAAAATCATGACCCAAATAGGGTGTGAGACTAATCCCAATAGGCAACCACCAACATATCTATGCCTAACAGTCAGTAAATATATATAGCAGGCAATATGAAAAATGAAGCAATAAACTAGAAAGAAATAAAAAGTAAAAAATCCTATAATTATCAATTACATTCATTTACATTTATTAATTATTCAAACCGTTTAATAATACAACCTCAGGATCTAGCCTAAGATCTGTATCCCCCATTTTAATAGTAACAACATAAATCTCAAAATACCATCTAAACAAACAAGTAAGACCGAGTCCAAGATTTTGCTTTGTCTTGGCAGACTCGTCATAATCATTCAATTATTCACAAAAAACCTCTAGGAAATATCTCACGGTCTAACTACTTTGATTTAACATAGTACTAATCAAATGAAAATGACCACCTGGTTAGCCCTCATGGTCAATACCCCTAGGTCCACATGGAATCAATAAATTATACACAACCTTTGGGTGGCTCTCATGATCAATACCCCCTGGGTCAAAATCTACATCAAGGCTCTCACAGTCCTGTGTAAATAAACATGGAACCCCCAAAGTTTTCCTGGTCCAAGGCTCTCATGGTCCAAGGAAGATCAGCACACATACAAAATTCATTAAAGGATCTACATGCAATTAAAACCATTACATGGATCAACATTAATCAAAGCATAAAACATGCATCATATATAACCAAACAACTCCATCCTAAACAACTCAAGGAATGGAAATATGGTATGCCTCATAAAAAACCTAGGCCAAATGCCTAATAAAATTCAAACAAGGGAACACACCTATGGGGTGTCCCATAAACAAGGGTATGAAATCTTATGCATAGGAAACAAGCCTTAATCAATCAACCAACCCATAACAGGTATTAAGCAGGGTTAAAACCCAAAATATGCAATACCTCAACATGGGTATTTAGAAATATTAAGCATATATAATCCAAATAAAATCAAAGAAAGGCTCAAACCACCTACCTAGATGTTGTACGAAGAACACTCTTAAATGTCAGCCCTTGAATCAGCCTAAAATGATGTAGATCTATAGAAAAGATAAAAATGATCAACCCTTGATAACTCAAGAAAGAGGAGAAATTAGGAAGAGAGGCTCAAGGGAAAGTGATAACTCACCAGTGAGAATCCAACTCACTTGGCAGCATCGGTCAGAGGAATAGGAGGAGCTTAAAGATCTTCATCCATACATTGACCTCCTGTATGAAACATGGGAAGAAGAAGTTTGTTCTAGAGATGAGACGCAACCCTAGTCCGATTAATCAAATAAAAAGAAAATTACACGGCGTGTACATTAAATGAACACACCGTGTATTAGCCTCAACCGACTCCCACTTTAGGTGGTCTGCCAGGTCACCTACATGGCCATGTACTCGGCCGTTACACGAAAAATACATTGCTACCTGTGGAAACTGGGTACACAACATGTACTTAAGAGCACATGACATGTACTTAGGAAATTTCTAATTTTTTCCTTTTTCCTAAAAAAAATCATGAAATAAAGATCCATACCAGAAATGAAGATTTGGGTTCTTACAAACTTCCCCCCTTGAAGAAATTCATCCCTGAATTTACCTTCCAAGGGTGGTGAAGAAGAAACTTCAAATAACTATGGCCACTGTGATCGTACGTTGACCTCCCTCTCCCAAGTCTCGTCCTATACTCGCCCATGATTCTATATAACCCATACTAGAGGAACAAACCATCCAAAGAGAACCTTAATGTTGTGATCCACAATTCAAATAGGGTGCTTCTCAAAGGATGAATCCACCTCCAAATCAACCTCCTTGGGTTGAAAAACATGAGATAGGTCCGAAAAGTAACGTTGTAGCTGAGAAACATGGAAGACATCATGCATAGCCCGGTACCTCTACGACAACTGTAACCGATAGGCAACTGGACCGAATCTCCCCAAAACCTCAAAATAACCCAATGTACCTCAGTGAAAGATTCCCCTATCTCATAATCCTCATGTTTCCCAACCTCAGTGTGACATGTAAGAAAACCTGATCTCCGAACTCAAAAACTAGAGGTCATCTCCATCAATCAACATAAGATTTATAGTGAGACTGTGTAGTATCCATCCTCTTCCGAATCAACTCCACCTACTCAATGGTCTCCAAGAAAAGATGAGGTCCCAGCATAGCTGCCCCTCATGCCTCTATCCAACATAGAGGTGATCAGCATGACCTACTGTACAAATCCTCATACGGTTCCATCTGAATCATTGTTTGAAAAATGTTATTGTAGGAAAAATCCACTAAGGGTATGTGTCTATCCTAATAACCCCTAAAATACAAGATGCATGCTAGAAGCATGTCTTCCAAAACCTAAATTGTGAGCTCGGATTGGCCATCTGTCTGGATATGGTATGTTGTACTCAGAAGTACCTATGTACCCAAAGCCCTCTATAGTCCCTCATAGACACGAGAAGTAAACCAGACATCCCTGTATGCAATGATAGAGTGAAGAACCCCATGAAAACATACAATCTCTCAGATGTACAACCTTCCAAGATCATCAACACTAAAGGTCTCCTTGATCGGCAAGAAATGTGAAACCTTCGTGAGTCTGTCAAAAATAACCCAAACTATATCATTCCCTAAAGGCGATCTTGGTAAAACCATCATGAAATCCATTGTGACATCATTCCACTTATAATCGGTAATGGGTAACTACTGTAAGATCCCCACTGGTCGCTGATGCTCCGCCTTCACCTATTGATAGGTGGAACATCTAATAAAAAAAATCAGAAACGTCCCTCTTTATACCTATCCACAAATACTGACAGTGTAGATCTCAGTACATCTTGGTGACACCAGGATGAATTTACAAAACCAAGGAATGGAAATCTCTCATCAACTCGTCACATATGTCTATTGACACCCATAAACCCCCATGAAAACGCAATATCTCATCATTGCCTATAGTCCACCCAGGAGTAGGGTCCTTTCCTGACACACTCTCCTATAGGACTAGGCCTTCAGAATCTGATAGCTGCCTCATTTTTTCTTGATCCAGTAGAGTAGAGGTAACAAATACAGAAGAAAGAAACATCTAACCCTGTCTATCATGCACCTCCAAATGCATTTCAAAGAACATATCCATAAGTTTCCACTCACTACTGGCCTCCTGAACTGCCTGGATTTGAGTTCTTCTTCTCAACGCATCAACCAAAGCATTGCCTTTCCCAGGCGTGTAGGTAAGATAGAAGTAAAAATACTGAGGGTACTAAACCCACCTTAATTATCTCAAATTCAAATCATGCTGAGTAAAGATATACTTGAGACTTTTTTGGTTATCGTATACCAAAAAATGATCTCCCATAGAATAATGTCTCCATAAACATAAATCATGCACAACTGCAGCTAACTCAAGATCATGCATTGGGTAATTCCTCTCATGTGGCCTCAACTACTGAGACATGTACGCAACAAATCCCCCCCACATAAGCACTACTCCCAGCCAGATACCTGAAACATCACAGTAAATGGTGAAAATCTTTCCTAGCTCTGGAAAAATCAGGATCAGTGCTGAAGTCAATCTCTCTTTTAGCTTTTGAAAGTATAAATCATAGGAGTCTATCCACAAGTACTTTTCACCCTTCTTAGTCAGGCCTTTCAGTGGCGTTGCTAAGTGTGAAAAGTCCTATATAAATCTCCTATAGTAGCCAACCATCCCTCAAAAAATATATACCTCAAAGACATTCTTCGACTGCTCCTAGGAAACCACTTCTCTCACTTTCCTAGGGTCTACTGATACTTCTGTATCTGAGATAATGTGACCTTAGAAGTAAATATGATCCATCCATAAATAGAATTTTGAGAGCTTAACATATATCTGATTCTCTCTTAGCATACTCAAAATGATCTCAAGATGGGTGGCATGGTCATGTTGAGTGTGAGAGTACACCAAAATATCATCCATGAAGACTACCAAAAAAGAATCCAAGTAAGGATGGAACACTCAGTTCATCAGTTCCATGAAGACTGCTGGTGCGTTTGTGAGACCAAACGACATAACAAAATACTCATATAGATCATTACTACTATGAAAGTCTATAAGAGGTATATCATATGGTGTAACACACAACTGATGATAACTGGATCTCAAGTCAATCTTTGAGAACACCTGGGATCCTCGAAGCAGATAAAAGAGATCATCAATCCTCAGAAAGGGACATCGGTTCTTGACCGTCATCTAGTTTAGCTTCTAATAATCTTCACAAAGTCTAAGGGTACCATGTACCTTCTTCACCAAAAGGACAGGTGAACCCCTAGGAGAAATACTGGGTCAGTTGAAAGCCTTTTCCTATAACTCCTCTAATCGCTTCTTGAGCTTCTGCAACACAGGTGTAACTATATTATAAGGAGAAATGGACATCAGTGCCGCTCCTGGCACAAGATCAATAGAGAAATATACCTCTCTCTATGGCGGTGAACCTAAAAAGTCATCTGTATAGACATATATGAAATGATAAACCACTGTAGGAAAGTCCATCTATGAAGTCCCTTGTTCATCCAGATATAAACTACCAATCTAGGCTGTTATTCCTCCCAAACCATGATGCTTAGGCCCCGCTCTGCTCACCTGAACATTCCATTCTCCCTTGTGTAGAAAATACCCACCCTCTAGTGATGTGAAACTCATCCTATGGTGATAGAAATCAACTAAGGACTAAAAAGATACTAACTAGTCCATTTTGAGAATGAAATTGTAACCTGTAGTCTCTAAGACACAGAGGTCCCATAATAAGTGACACCCACCAACCAAAAGAGGGAACTCCTTTCACTAATGTACACTAGCCATCCTAATACCCAACGGAGTTTCTAGAATCATTAAATCATTAAAGGTAAAGATACAAAGCCCAAGGCTCTCCATAATGGCAACATATATAAAATGATGGGAATCCCATGTATCAAAAAGAGAAGAAGCTAAAAATGAGGCAACTAGAATCATACCTCTAACCATAGATGGTTCGGGAACCTGCTCTTACTAGGTCTACTCCACTACAAAAGTCTGATATGTACCGCAGCCCTATGACCCTACCTGGCTACCCTAAGCTGATCCACCCTGTTGTTATTGAGAAACTATAGCCTGACTACCACAACCTATACTACCTCCTCGGCTTGAACGACCTAAAAAACTCCAGTTCCCTGACTAAGGAGAAACTAGTGGTCCTACTCCTGAACATGGGGTCATAACTGATCCCCCCTCACTAGCTACTAGTGAGAAGAATCGACAAAAACCCTGAAGATGATCTATCTTGATGTCAGATCAACACTCAACTGGGTATCTCAGGCATTGAGGTCTCATGTGCCCACTCTTCCCACATAGGTAGCACCTCACCTGGCTACCTGTAGATATATCCCTACTTTTGGAATCACCATGAGAAGGCTCCCTATGGAAATTCCTGTTATTAGTCGAAGGAGTACCAGCCCTAGATGCTGAACTGCCCTTGATCATAGCTCCCAACTGCCTTAGATTGCGCTCGGTAATCTGAACCTGATTCACTATAGTCATCACCGAAGTTATATTGAATACATTCACCTACGATCAGATGTCATACATGAGACCATCCTCAAACTGCCCAACAAGTGATAACTCAACAACTCACAAAAGAAGGTGCGAAACGCTGAAGATTTGTAAAACAGGATGAGTAATCCATCACTAAAAGAGTACCATGCTCCAAATTCATGAACTCTCAAGCTCGATCATCCCTCAATGTCTCAGGGTAGAAGTAATTGTAGAAGGTCCTCTAAAACTCTTCCCAATCCATATCGTGATGAAATCCCGCCAGTGTGATAACATCTCACCATATCTTGGTGGAATCATGTAGAATGTACGTCGCAAGCTTAACCCTCCTATCCAGAGGTATCTCCAGATGCTCAAAGATAGTAAGAATGGCCTCCAACCACGACTCTGTAGCATGTGATCCTCCATCCCCTAAAAAGATGGGAGGATGCTACTGCTAGAATACCCTCATCAACTCTACCACATTCGGGGCAGGATGTGGTGCTCCCTGAAGAGTATGCATCATCCTCATAAAGGCTTAACGGAACTGTGCATCAGCACCTGTGTCCGTTATAACAGCTGGTGCCAAGGTGGGCACAATGGGAGGATCTATTGGCAGTCCCTGATCTACCATTTCTGGTGTCTGATCATTGCCCTGTATTTGGAATACAACCAGAGGACATCTTGGAGGCATGGATCTACAAGGTTAATCACACACCTCAGTAAAAGATTATCAAGGAAAACTTAGAAGTGAATGAAAGGAAAATGATAAGAAACTTTCAAGTTTTACAAAACATGTCTACACAGTGTGTATAACCTCTACACGACGTATTCCCTTAAGCTTTTAACATGACATTTATCTTTTCCAAACCTGGTCATGTAACACCCATAGGAACAAAATGTTTCTTATAAAACATGACATGTAATTGAATCTTTCCTCCTTCCAAATTACATCCACATGGCTTGAACCACATGGTTCTCTCCGGGGTAACACTACACAACGTGTACTACTTAAGTTCTAACCAACCATGTCATTAGTCACACAGTCAAAGACATGATCGACTCTACATGGTGTGAAATAATGGGACATGATGTTTACCACCTAATTTTCATCCACTAATATCTTTATTCACAATAATGGATACATGATTATTACAACACGATGTGTATAATCTAGACATGGTGTGTTCTACCAAAAGTTTCCTAACCCTGCGTCTCTTCTCACATAGTTAGTAACATGGTCAAGAACTACATAGTGTGTATATACAATACATAATGTGTACTTAAGAAAATTTGTTTCTTCCAGAATAGAAGAACACATGGTGTGTGTTCATAACACCACACACCGTGTTGTCTGGGTTTCTGGACAGTAAGCCTTTGAAAATTCTCTAGAACCCTTAAAAACCTAAAATTTTGTCCAAGGAATGACAAATTCTGACCTGTGAGAGGCCATAATATTGTAAATCAAAGTTTGGCATCATTATTCATATCATAACTTGACAAAAATCAACTAAAGATCAACATGATCCACTAATTCAGATCCAAGAGGGCCCATAACACCTTAGGGATCAAAGTTTGGCATCCTTCAAAATGAAAATTTACATATTCCAATACCCTATCAAAAGAGATGGTATTTTATCACAGCATCTATCACAACAACATTCATTTCTAGCACATCTATCACAACATCATTCAATCAGTAATTCACCCTAAATGGAATGATAAAATGCATGACATGTAATCTATATCAAGTGCCTATATGATGCATGAGATGTCATATCCGCATATAATTAGGTTGAAATAGAAATATAACCTTAATAATATCAATGATAATAACAAAAAACAAGTGAATCACCCAATAGTAAAATCAAATCAACTATAATAATTTCAAAACAAAAAAAATTGCAATATTCGAGGTAACTTGGATTTTCCCTGTACACGGGTTACCTACTCCTAGGAAAAACTTATTACCAACTACCCATTCCTTCCCATACCTATCTATAGGATCCATATAGTAAGACAAAGTAGAAAATAACCCACTCTGATACCACTTTGTAACATCTCGATTCTGGGTGCCGCCTAGAGGTGCCCCGAACTCGTTTGGTCACATAACTTCAAGAACATTTCCCCAAATGCCAGAGGCTGCCAACTAGCAGTGAGGGTGAAGGTCTGATAGTGGGGAAACTATTACCTCACTGGCATAGTATACATAGAAAAAACAAATAGTAATAAATAGAGGAAGCAACAATACCATACAACAGAAGTAAACAGTGGAAGAATAACAATATAAACAACTACAACATATACATAAGTAAATGATGCATGTCACATGTATCTAGGAAATAGACAAACAATTTACAATGTTGGAAATAAAATACTAAAACCAAAGTACTAAAATGTAAATAAACTCCAACAGCATCACATGCCTCATCTTGGTCCCATTCCCTCCAAATCCAACAACAATCAAGTACCTGATGAAGAAGGGAACTTTCCCTTATCTACACCTACTACCATATAATCTGTTTGGGTCAAAAAGAATGACCTAAGTAGGGTGTGAGATGAATCCTAGTAGGCAACCACCAAAAGATCTATGCCTAACTATCAGTGAATATATGTAGCAGGAAATGTGAAAAATGAATAAATAAACTAGGAAGTACTCAAAAGTAAATAATCCTACAATTTCCATTTACATTTATTTACATTTATTAATTATTCAAACCGTTGAATAATATAACCTTCGGATCTAGCCTAAGATTTATATCCCCCTATTTAATAGTGACAATAGACGTCTCATAATTCCATCTAAAAAAACAAGTAAGACCAATTCCAAGTTTGTGCTTTGGCATGGGAGACTCATTACAATCATTCAATTATTCACAACAAACCTTTGGGAAAGCTCTCACGGTCTAACCCCTTTGGTTTAACATATCACTAATCAAATGAAAATGAACACTTGGGTATCTCTCATAGTCAATAACCCTGGGTTTACATGGCATCAAAAAATTATACACAACCTCCGGGTAGCTCTCACGGTCAATACCCCCTAGGTGAAGATATACACCAAGTCTCTCATGATCCTATGTAAATAAACACAAAAACCCCTAAAATTTTCTTGGTCCAAGGCTCTCATAGTCCAAGGAAGATCAGAGTGCATACAACATTCATTAAAGGTTATACATGCAATTAAAACTATTACATGGCTTAACTTTAATCAAAGCATAAAACATGCATAATATATAACCAAACAACTCAATCCTAAACAACTGAAGGCACCGAAATACAGTATGCCTCATAGGAAACCTAGGAAAAATGACCAATAACAGTAAAACAAGGGAACACACCCATGTTGTGTCCCATAAACAAGGGTATAAAATCTTATGCACAGGAAACAACCCTTAATCAATCAACCAACCCATAGCAGGTATTAATCAGGATCAAAACCCAAAACCCAAAATACACAATACCCCAACATGGGTATTTGGAAAAATTAAGCATATATAATCCAAATGAAATTAAATAAAGGCAGAAAACCCCAACCTCGATGTTGTATGAAGAACAATATTGAATTTCAACCCTTGAATCATCCTAAAATGATGTAGATCTATGAAAAAGATAAAACTATTATCCCTAGATAGCTCAAGAGAGAGGAGAAATCAGGAAGAGAGGCTCAAGGGAAAGAGAGAACTCACCGGTGGGAATCCAACACACCTAGATACGTCTCAATAGGATCTCAGATGGAGTAATGGGAGGAGATCTAAGATCTTTGGCTGTACGTCACTCTCCTATATGAAACATGAGAAGAAGTTCATTTTGGAGATGAGACGCGACCCCGATACAATTAATAAAATAAAAAGAAATGTACACAGCTTGTACATTAAATGAACATGCGGTGTATTATCCTCAACTAAATCCCTCTTTAGGTGGTCTTCCAGGTCACCTACACTACCATGTACTCAGCCGTTACACAACCAGTACACAGCTACCCGTAGCAATCTGGTGCACTGTGTGTACTCAGGAGTACACGACGTGTACTTAGGAAATTTCTAAATCCTTCATTTTTCCTAAAACACAACCTAAAATAAATATCCATACCTAAAATGAAGATCCATGTTCTTACATAGGTTGGAAGGCTTTGGGGAAGAATTCATTAAAGAAATTTGGAGGTAAGAAATTCAAATTCACTTCTTTTGAAAAGTGTAGTAAAAAGAATCCTAGAGAATGTGTTATAAATTCTGGGAAGTGCAACTGATGTGGAAAGTTTAGACACATGGATCATGAGTGTGACTAAAATTATCATAAGAATGATGAGAATTCAATGATAATTTTGTTTAACTATAAGGATTTGGTTCATTTTTCTAATGTATGTCCAAAGCTTGTCACTCAGGCAGGAAATCAGCAAGATTGGAAACATGATGGTGTGGAAAAATCCTTTGTAACTATTTCAATAGATGTTAAGCCATCAAACGAAGTGGTATTAGGTACATTGCTTGTTTTTACAGAATGTGCCAATTTGTTGTTTGATTCAGGGTCTACACATTAATTCATTTCTGAGAAATGTTTTGGTAAATTTGAAATTCCAACTCAAGAAATGAATCTAGGACTTATGGTGAAAACACTTGGAGGAAATATTAAAGAAAAAAGAAATTATAAGAATATTCCAATCATTTTTTGTGGAAGCTTTTTACCTAAAAACCTTATTGTTTTTCATTTAGTATATTTTTATGTTATATTGGGTATGGATTAGATTTCTATTTACCATACTAAGATTGGTTATGGAGCTAATGAAGTTGATTTCAAGAATTATTTTCAGTTTGTGTACAAGAATGAAACCATATCATTGGTAATATATTAGGAAGCTGAGAAACTATTAAAATATGGAAATGAAAGTTATATTTCACATATTTTGGAAAATAAAGGAATTATTTAGATTAATGATGTGTTAGTGGTAAATGAGTATCTTGATGTATTTCCTAATGATTTTCCTAGTGTTATTACTGATTGAGAGGCCGAGTTTACTATTGAATTAGTTCCTGATGCTAAGAAAATTTCAAAATTCTCTTATCGAATGACTTAAGTAGAACTTCTATAATTGAAAATTTAGTTGAAGGAAGTATTAGATAAAGTTTTCATCTGACCTAGAACTTCACTCTGGGGTGCTCCTGTCTTATTTGTTAAAAAAGAAAGATAATTCCATGAAAATTTTCATTAACTATAGATCCTTGAATAACATCACCGTTAAGAACAAGTATCCTTTTCCTCATATCAGGGATTTGTTTGATCATATCTATATAGAACAATATTTTTCTAAAGGTTAACCTGAGGTCGAGCTACCATTAGTTGAATTTAAAGGAAACAAACATTCTAAAGATAACATTTTGTACTAGATATGGGCATTATGAATTTGTAGCTATGCAATTTGGGTTAACTAATGCACCTACTGTATTCATGTATTTTTGAATAAAATATTTCTTGAGTTATTGGATAAGTTTGTGGTTATGTTTATTGATGACATTTTGGTATATTATAAAAGTAAATATAAACATGAAAGATTTCTAAGGTTTTTTTTACAAACCTTAAAAGAAAATACACTATATGGAAAATTCAGAAAGTGTGAATTTTGGTTGCAAGAAATTTCTTTTATTGGTGACATTGTTTCTAAATATGGCATAAATATTGATCCTGCTAAAATGAAAATTGTTTAAGAATGTACAAGACATAAAAATATAACTGAGATTCATACTTTTATTGGTTTGGTAGACTATTATAGATGGTTTGTTAAAAACTTTTCACGGTTATCTTTCCTAATGACTAAGTTAACTCAAAAATGTGTTAAGTTCATCTGGAAAAAAGAATGTGATGACTGTTTTCATGAATTAAAAAAAGATTAGTTCATCCCGGTAGTACTAAGATGTATAGAGATCTTCAGAAGTATTATTGGTGGGATGGAATGAAAAGAGATATTTCTAATTTTACCATGAAATATTTGACATGTCAATAGGTTAAAACAGAATGGTAGTTATTGAAGGGGATGCTTTAGCCTTTTTTAGTGCCAGAGTGGAAATGGGAAAATATATCCTTGAACTTTATGGTGGGACTACCAAAAAATTCTCGAGGTAATAATGTAATCTAGGTTATTATTGATCCTTTGACTAAATATATACATTTTATTCCTATTCAAGAGACTCTATATCCAGATAAACTTTCTTGATTATATATAAAGTCAATATTTAGATTACATGGAGTGCCTCTCTCTATTATATCTGATCATGATCTCAGGTTCACTTCTAACTTTTTGAAAGGCCTTCAGAAGTCATTGGGCACTAAATTAAATTTTAGCATAGCCTTTCATCCTTAATCTGAAAAAAATAAGAGAAAAAAATTCAGACATTGGAGGATATTCTTAAATCTTGTTCAATGAATTACCAAGGAAGTTGGGATCGACATCTTTTTTTAGTTGAATTTTCTTATAATAATAGTTTTCATTCTAGTATACAAATGAAATATTTGGAAGCATTATATGGAAAGTGGTGCTGAACTCCAAAATATTTGGATGAAGTCAGGGTTAGAAAGTTGATGGGACCAGAATTAGTAGAGGAAGTTCCAGAAAAAGTTTATTTGATTGAGCGATACATGAGGATAACTCAAAGCAGATAGAAAAGTTATGCATATAATAGGAGGAAAGACATTTCTTTTGAGGTAGGTGATCTTGTTTTCCTTAAAATATCTCCATTATTTTTTTAATTCAGTTTGTTAAGAAAGGAAAGCTAAGTCCACTGTTTGCTGGACCTTATGAAATCATAGAGAAAGTTGGACAGGTTTCTTATTGAGTAGCCTTTCCTCTGAGTTTATCTCACATAAACTATGTTTTTCATGTTTCGATGTTAAGAAAGTATGTGCCGAATTCATCTCATGTTTGGAGCCTAGAAGTAGTTTAGCTAAAAGAGAACCTTTCTTATAAATAGAAACCTATTCAAATTCTTGATTGAAGAGATAATGTATTGTGAAATAAGGTAATTCACTGGGTTAAGTTTTTTTGGAGAAACCACATGGTAGACGAAGCAACATAGAAATCTGAAAATGCTATGAGGAAAAAATATCCCTATTTGTTTAGTAAGTGATTAAAATTGTGAGAACACAATTTCAGGGGGGGGATGTAACAACCTATGTATTTATAGAATAATTTTTTTTTATATTTATTGTTATTATTGAATTAAATTGTTATATTCATTATGTTAAGTAATTCATAAAATAAAAAATTTATTATATGGTTATTTATTTAAAACATTATATTTTCAATTATATAATTTTAATTTGAAAAAAATAATTTAATTTTGGAATTCAACATTTTGAAATTATCTTAGTATGAATTTTGAAAATTTTATAAAAAAATTTAATTTTGGGTGAATAGTAAAAAATACAGTTTTTTAGTATGGTATTTTTTTATGACATCATAAATATATAATTATGATATAAATTTTATTAAATTTATTGAATAAATAAATTAATATTTATAAGAGTAATATTGTATAGAAATAATTTAGAGCATGTATGTTACAATTTATTTTATGATAAGTATAAAAATTATTGTTAGTGCCGATGTAGTGTCTGCAATACATTGACAATGTCAAATTTGGTTAATTATAAATAAAAAATGAGTGTTAAAAATTATTTTCAAGACTTTTTTATTAATTATTATTTATTATTAATGTTTTTATATATTAAATTAAAATTTTATAGTTATATAACATAAGTATTATCCAAATATATGTGCAATGCTTGCGCAAGGCAAGAAAAGAAAAAATAACAAATTTAAGTTTTCTTGATATGTATATGATGTAATATACATAATGAATGAATATATAATTTTATTTTGAACCTTTTTATGATATTAAATTATTTTTAATTTTTATATATGAAATATTTGACATTAATTTCTGTGTAACACTGATGGTGTGATTTTAAAACCATAAGAAAAATAAATAAAATATTTTTAATTAAAATTATAAGAATTATTAAATGACCAAAATTTTGTCCAAATATTTTTATATAATAAATTTTCGACTATTATTTTCATTGTATTCAAATTTGGGACATTTTGGACCCCTAATAATCACTTTAAGACCTTTAGAATATTTTCTTTCAAAAGAAAGTCAAGTTGTCACATTATAGTTTTTTAATTTGTATAATATTTTAATATATCATTTTTCCAAATTTTTCTTCAAAGATAAATGATAATTTTAAATATGATAAGTTTATATTCTTCATAAAAATTTATTTTTAATTTTTATACAATAAATAAATACCATAAAGTCTTTCACAAAGATGATGCAATATTTATTTAATTAATGAATAAATCAAATTAATGACATTAAAAATAATAAAATAAATGTAATTTGAGTTTTTTTAAGTAATTTAAGGATTTAACTAGGTAAATATGATAATTATATGATATAATAAAAAATGGATTCGAATTTTAATTTTTTTGTAGTGTTTAAATTCATAATTCTGAATAGTATTTAATTGGACATAGATTATTTTTTCATGAATAAAATATTTTATAAAATTATTTACAAATCCCCAAAAGGAGGATCCTTACTTTAAAACTATTCGTCATATTGAGCCTTTCTGATCAGATATATTCTAAAAAAAATTTATTCTACTCATCCCTTTCCACATTCTAGTGCTCCTGGTCTTACAAAAAGACTACTTCCAAGAGCTTTAAGGAGGTTCTCAAAGATAAATCTTTTTTCATCACATTTTACCAGTTTATTTTTGAATTAATTTTTGAAATTTATGGATTTTAATTTGAGAAAATTTATTCAGTATTTTTAATTGGGAGGCTCAATTTTTGTAAATGGGTCCCTTTTATTTTTAGACATTATGAATATTAATAATGATAAAATTTATCACCTTAATAAAGAGTAAATCAGATAAATATAGTTAAAAACTAACGTGATAAGGATTAATATTCATTAAAACACATAAACATATTTCATTTAATGAGTCTATTTCATCCATAATCATCCAAAATTTGAAAATATAATATTTTTTCCATTTAAACTTTATTTTTTACTTTTATAATATTTAAGTAAAAGATATAGTAAAAAAAATTCAGTTTCTTACTTTTAATATCTATAATATTTCAAGATAGGGATAAAAAAACTTATATTTAGTTATAAATGGTTATTTTTAATATGAATGATTTTTTATTATTTAAATACATTTTATTTTTTAATAATGTAATAATTACCTTCAATGCTTATGCAATGCTAACATAGTGCTTGGAAAACCAATAGAAAAATCATGTAAATTATATTAGAAACTCTAAAATAAATATTTTTTGGGTGAGTTATAATGTACCATGAATTTTATAGATAAATATGACATATTATGGATGTGTTTAAGTCTTATATTATAATTCCAATATTGTCTCGATGACTTTAAATACAAATTAAATTAATAGTGTCAAAAATGAAATAAATGTTATTTTATGTTAAATAATATTTTATCAAGTTATAAAAAAATATTTAAATATGAATATTAAGATTCCAAAACGGTCTAATATTTCATCTCTTATCCATTTATGATCCAATTTTCACCTTATAAGTAAAATTATAAAACTTTAATATTGAAAAAGTCATTACCATGGTTATGGTAAAAATTAGTTAACCAAGGGGTTAAACCAAAATATAAGGTCTAAAATGATTTCTAAACTTATCTAAATTTTATTGGGTGACTATAATAATAAAATATATTACTTATATTATAATACATGTAATTTTGGAACCATTTTACATAAGTTAGACACATATTATATTGTAATATTTCATATATTTCCAGAAATGACATTAATGATATTTTAAAATAAACAATATTTTATTAAATGATTTAAAATTCAAAAAATATTATCTAAAGACAATTTAATTGTATATGGTTTTTAATATCATCCACGATACATTTATGGTTCAATTTTAATTTTATATTAACTCTCTTTACCCCTAAATTGTTGAAAACTTTGATATCACAGTAATCATCAAAAGGATCAATGGGGTGATTAAAACTAAGGAATAATGGTATAAAAATGAACAAAACATGTCCAAATTTTATTTTATTATATTATTTATCATAATAATCATATTATATTTGAATCATATCAATTTTTATCCATTTTCCCTGAAAATTAATTTATATTAATTTAATACATTAAGTAATTCCAAGAGTTCCCATCCCCTCACTTATAAAAGGAAACCTCCACTCATCACTTATTCACACCTATTGATCCATTTAGATCTAAATAAAACATACCAAATTATATTTTCAACTTCCCTATAAATTAATTATAAGTTCATATCTTCTTAAAATATCATTCCATGGGTCCTTGAGAAGGGATCTAAAAGAAGTCTACTGAAGAAGAGGTAACCATCTTTACCGACTCATTCAAGTTTAGTTCTTCTTATACTTCCTATAAATATATTGTAACCATCCTAAAATAATAAATAAAATATAATAAATATACTAATATTTTATTATTATTATTGGATAACCATTATCTATCTCTTTTTTCATCCTAAAAAATTGAAAACATCGCTCATGCAAATGTATGGCTTGTCATCTCCATGTAGCGGTATAATTCATTTTTGATCACTACTTTAATTGGATGGTTATAAATATGAAACTAATGAATATATATGATATTAATTAAACAATTATAGTTCTGGAAATTTTATATATCATTTACCTTCTTACCCTTACACTCATTAAAAAATGATAACGTTGCTCGTGCGTATATGTAGACCACCACCTCCATGAAGCGATGTGATACATTTTTCATGTTTGCCCTTCAAAGATGATTTTAAACATGTATAAAATTAATACGTATGTTTTTATATAATTATTAAATTTTTTATATGATATTACCATGATCAAGATATAATGAACATAACTACCTACTCAAAACATATATGAAAAACCAAGCAGTTAACACCCAAAATAATGATAATATATAATAAAATATTATTAAAAAATAGGTGATAAGATGTTATTAATTGATAGTATATGATATTATATATATGTATATGGTTATGGAATTTAAGTATAATAAATCTAAATTTACTATATAGGAGGTTAAATCACTTAATAGGCAAGGAAAACATGAGGTAAGTGGTTTATTAACTCAATTTCCATTCATTAGGTTATACTTTTACTTCATTTAATAGGCTATTCCATGATTATGTGTGAAATTAAATATTATTTTTTTATTTTGTATTTAAATTTATTCAGTGTGAGTTTATATTTTGTACACATAACTGGTTCATTGATTAATTCTCACTTCAACAATATGATATTTGTAAGTGATTTCATCTCAATTTCCACTCCATTAAGACATATTTGATATTATGAACCATTTTTTTATGGTGTATATAATTACTCATTTATTTATTTAACATGAATATATATTTATTATTTATGATTAATGTTTCAACTCCTCTTTAATCTTTAAAGGGGTTATAATTTAAAAGTTTCCAAAGTGGTAATAATTTATTTTATAATCTCATTTTTTTTCGATTACACTTATCTTCATTGAAGGAATCTTATAATCCGTCCTTCATAAAATCAATATATTTTATTATACGATAGATATTTAAGTATTTTAAATTTTTATTACAACTTTTCCTTTAATTTTTACTTGAATCAATCAATTAAATATTTTTAAAAAATCTAATCTTATTTCTATTTTTTATTGGTTATATTTTTCTTCCATAACAATATTTCTCAAAACTATTTTACAAAATTACTTTTCATTTAATCAAATTATTTATTAATGAAATTTTATGTTATCCTTTAATTTTCAAAAGTATTAAAAGGAATGTTTCTAATGTTTTTGGGAAGGGTCATTATTGAATGTCTTCTACAAAAAGATAAAATGAATGTTTTATTTTAATGTATACAAAGTAATAGATTTTCCCACCACCATAAACATTTTATGATATTTAGATTCTTCTATAAATTTTTAACAATTTTAAAAATAAAACTATTTAATAAAATTCTATTTTAATATTTTTATTCCATTTTCTTTATTTATCAAAATCACTTGATTTTATTACAAAACCTAAATTTCTGATGAACATATGGTTATATTTTATCTCATATTTATGTTGTGATCATTAAAATTCTCTTGAAACATTCACACCCTTATAATAATTGGAGATAAAATTTCTATTAAATATATATATTCTTTATATCATGTATTTTATTATTTATTAAACCATATACATAAGGTGTTTTACTTTCAAGGTTGTTTGATTGATTGGGGAAAAATTGATATTCAATATTCTTTACTCAATATAGACATTTGTTGAGAAGACATATTGTTTATGAATTAAATTGACCATTAAATATATATGGAATGCACTATACATGCAATTACTGGTGGATCATGGTTATAGATAGAACCTTTCTTCACTGATAGGTCTCATGGGACAAATTAGTTGGACAAATTTATTAAATAAGTTTTTAGTGTTTACCCACCCATTGATTAAAATTTCATAGCACAAGGATTTGACGGTAAATGTATCATGATATTGGAGATCATGATGTCTAATATTAATATTTTCCTTCATGAAGAATTAAAGTATTATAATTCCTTATACTATTGAATTAATATTATCCATCGATGCATTTCATGATCAAGTTATTGATTAAATGGTACATGTTTTTAATTATTTACCATTCCATAATGATTATGCCTTATTTAATCATGATAGATTCCACAGTATGTGACCCTTATTGATAATTTGATCTAGCTCTTATTTTGTTTCCTTTCCCTAGGATACAAATAAGGAATCTTTGAATGTGTTCAAGGATGCAGAATAATTACTCTCACTATGTTTTATGTTTCATTTCCATTATAAAATTGGAAGAATATATGTATTTATTTTACCCAGAATACTAAACTATTTTTTCCTTTTTGATGTGATCAATTATACCTTATGCTAATGTAATAAAGAAAACACCAACCATGGGATAAAGGATTTGGGGTTTCTATAGTTGGTATCAAAGAAAGTCTAGTTGAGACCTTGAGAACTAGATTTTAAATGGATATAACTAACATAAGAATTATGATAATCCCTTATAGTATTTTAGAAATTTTATAATTATAGAATTTTTTATTTTATAGCTTAATATTCATGATGATTATAATAAAACATAGTGTATTCTATTATTTAGTGATGGTTCCTAACAAAATAAAGG
Organism: Viscum album; assembly: GCA_963277665.1. Lineage (NCBI taxonomy): Eukaryota > Viridiplantae > Streptophyta > Magnoliopsida > Santalales > Viscaceae > Viscum > Viscum album. The sequence goes on from OY728155.1 coordinate 486,239,572, forward strand.
GAATAAACACCTATAATCAATGTAGTGGTTTCCCTACTGAGAAAGCCAATATATCTGGTGTTAGAACTAAGCATATCATGGACATATTAGGATATATTACTCAGGTTATAGTGAATAACCTTTCCCATATAGAGAAACCTATTGTTCTACAGTGTGACTCATCCATGTTGGATCACTTAATGTGATAGAATCCTCTATATTTTAATAAAACTACTAATCCATTAATAGTTGGGAAATAGTTTAAGTTCCTTAAAAAGATATTATTTTGTTTTAGAAGTTACATTTTATTTTCTAAATCAACCTAAAATATTCTATTTGTGTGAGTATGAACCTTCAATCTAATGAAAATTACTTCCATCATATGGATTTTACTACCTATTCATGATGTATATTTATCTCATATGCTTGGAGAGAAACTAAACATGAATGATATTCCTATTATATAGAAGTTTTTTGATATATTTATAGAAGTGTTTCTAAGTATTCCCCCAAATCTTGAAATTGAGTTTTCTATAAAACTCATACCTGGTGCTACACCTATGTCAAAGGATCTATATATAATATACCTAATTGAGTTGTTGGAATTAAAGAAGAAACTCCAAGTGAATCTAAATAAGGGATTCATTTATCCTACTGATTCACCATGGGGTGTACCTGTTCTTTTTTAAGAAGAAATATGGGTTGATTCATATTTACATTGATTATTGAGAACATAAAAAAATTATTATCAAGAACAAGTATCATCTACCTCGTATCAAAAATATGTTTGATCAATTATTAGGAGGTCAATATTTTTCTGATATTGATCTTTGATTAGGATATTATCAATTAAGGGTCAAGAAGGAAGATATACCCAAGACAATCTTCCATGTGAGGTATTTTCATTTTTAATTTATAGTAATGAAAATTTTTACTTTCCAATGCTCCTTCTATATTCATGGATTTAATAAATATATTCTTTAGATATTACCTTGACTAGGTTGTTGCAGTCTTTATAGAATATATTCTTATATCTTAAAAGATCAAGGGAGAGCATGAAGAAAATTTGAGTATTGTGATAATAACCATAAGGAAGGAGAAGTTATATAAAAAATTTACCAAGTGTGAATCTTTGCTATATAAAGTTTAATTTTTGGGTAATATAATCTCAAGTGATGGTATATAGGTAGATCCTTAAAAGATGAAAGTCATTGAGAAACAACCTATACTAACCACAACAACCAGGATCTGTAGTTTTCTTAGGTTGGTTGGATACTTTTGATTCTTTTTTATATATTTTCAAGATTTTCTAATTCCCTCAAAAAGTTAACTTGGAAGGGATAAAAGTTCTTATGGATAGATGAATGTGAGGAGAATTTCCAAGAACCAAAGAGAAGGTTGGTGTGTGCGCTTTTTCTTGCATTACTCTATAGTAGATAAGGGTTTATGATATATAGTTATTCATAAAAGAAGATATTGGGATGATTTTTTATTTATAATGATATGGTGATATCTTATGAATCTTTTTAATTGAAAATTCAGGAGAAAAATTACCTGGCTCATGATTTGGATCTGACATCGGTATTTTTTCATTGATGATGTGGTGGAATAATCTTTATAGTGAAATGTGTGATATATATGATCATAAATTATTAAATTATATATTTACACAAAAATAGTTGAATATTTTCTAGATAAGGTGGTTGGAGTTGATCAAAGATTAGGAATTATCAATACATTACCAACCTGAGAAGGTGAACAAGGCGAATGATGTTTTTAGTCAGAAATACAATGATAGTTTTTAAATGATATGGATTAAAATAGAACTAATATTTATGTATTTTTAAAAGTTGTATCTTGAAATATTGAGGAAAGGGGACATATATTATCTTTTAAATATGAGTTTTAAACTATCAATTCATGAGAGGATTAAGAAAGTGTTTAAGGAAGATGTGGAATTATAGAAGAAGGTGATAAATGTTTCTGAGTTCAACCATGATCATTCTAGAATGATATGGTTCAAAAACAAAGTATGTGTTCTATTAATACTATACTTAAAGAAGGATATATTGTATGTAGATCACAATTAATAATTTTATATTCATCCTAGAAGTATGAAGATGTATAAAGATAGAAAAGAGTATTTTTGGTGGGATAACATGAAAAGGGACATTTTAGAGCATGTATCTCGATTCCTAGTGTGTTAGTAAGTTAATACTAATAAAATATGTATATGGGGATGATACAAACATTATCCATACCATAATGGAAATGGGAAAACATTACCATAGATTTTACCCTCAGAATACCCAAAAAATATAAAGGGAATAATAATATCTAGGTTGTAGTCAATATCCTTATGAAGTCAGTGAATTTTATCCCTATTAGAGAATATTTCTCTCTTGACTAGATTACTTTATTATACATCAAGGAAGTTGTGAGATTGTATAGAGTACCACACTCAATCATATTTTATTAGGATATGATGTTTACCTCAATGTTCTGGAGAATACTTCAGTAGTCTTTGGATACAAAGTTGAGTTTTAGTATTGCTTATCATTATAAGATAAATGGGTATTCTAAGAGAACCATTCAAAATATAGAATACATGTTAAGATATTTCTCGATGGATTTAAATGGAGGTTGGTATCAATAATTTCCTTTGGTAAAATATTTTTCCAAAAATAAATTTCCCTCAAGAATTCAGATGTATCCTTATGAATCCATCTATAGAAGGAAATGAATAAATCCAATGTTTTGGGATTGAGTTTGAGAAATAAAGCTATTTTTACCTCATCTAGCTGAGGAAATGGTATAGAAGTCCAGATCTATTCGACAACACATAAGGTCTTATTAGAGTCGAAAAAAATTTATACTGACAATAATCACTGTCATCTAGAGTTGTAAGTTAGTTCTAAGGTATTCCTATGAATATATACATGGAATAAGGTTATGATATTTGGAAAGAAGATAACCCTGAGCCCTAGATATATCATTACCTTCAAATTCTTTTTCATATCAGGGTGGTAGCTTATCACTTGGTTCTTCCACATAATCTCTCTCTAGTTCATTATGTGTTCAGTGTATCTCTCCTAAGTATGTTTATACTTGATCCATAACATGCATTTCACTTAGTGATCATATTTTTGGAGAAATATCTGTATTATGTGGAACAATCGATATAGACTAGATTATAGTGATGAAGTTCTACAAAACAAGACCAATCACTTAGTCAAAGTAATTTGGAGAAACCAAAAAATTTGTGGATGTTACATGGGAACATGGGGATGTGATAAAGTAGAAGTATCCTCAGTTGTTTGTATCAGAGTGATATGATTTCAAGGTTGAAATTATTATAAGGGGGTATTATATAACAACTTGATATTTTATGATATATTTGGATTCAAAAAATATAATTTCTTCGATATCTTACTTTACACACAACACCAAGTTTGAACAGACCATGAAAAACTATTGAAATATTATTATTTGAAAATTAGTTCATTTTTTTCTTTATTCATGTCATTATTATCTTAGGTTATATTTTTTAGATTTTTATAAAAAGATTTATTTTTCAGTGAATAGTAAAAAATTCCATTTTTTATAGAACTGATTTTTCTTTTCCTTAAATCAAGTAATTTAAAAGTACCATTATATTATGAATTTAAATTTATATAACAAAAATTCTATTTATAATAATTTAATTAATTATATTAGATAATCAATTTTATATGTTTTTGATATATGTCAATTTTTAGGATTAAAAATCATTTTTCTAGAAAATCATTTTTCATTACATTTTGCAGGTTTATTTTTAAAATAATTTCTAATACTTATAGGATTTTAATTTTGTAAGATTTATTCTGTATTTTGAATTAGGTGGTTTAAATTTTCTAAACATGACTCTTTTTTAGACATTATAAATAATAACAGTGGTAAAATTTATCACATCGATAGAGGGTAAATTAGGTAATTAAGGTTAAAAAATAATGTGATAAGGTTTCAAATTCATTTAAAATATTTTAATCATTTATTTTAATGAGTCTATTTCTTAAAAAATCATTAAACATTCGAAAATATGGCCTTTTTTCCTTCAACTTTTATTTTTTACCTTTATAATATTTAAGTAAAAGATAAAGTAAAAAATGGCGCTTTATTGATTTTAATATCTATAATATTTTGTGAAAGTGATAAAAACAACCAATTTTTGATATAAAATGGTTATTTGAAATATTTATAATTTTTTATCACGGTAATTTACTTTTAATTTTTAGTATATAAATAATTACCTTAAATTCTTACGCAACACTGACACAATTCTTATACAAACAATTGACAAATCAAGTAAATTATTTTAAAAACTATAAAAGTAATTTTATTTGGGTTATTTATAGTGTACCATGAATTATATAGAAATATATAACATATTAGTGATTTTTAAAGGTGTATATTTTAATTAAATTACTATCTTGATGACTTTAATGTCAAATTAAATGAATAGTGTCAAAAATGATATTAATGATATTTTATGTTAATTAATATTTTATTAAGTTATTTAAAAATTCTAAAAATTTGAAAGATAAAATTAGGATGGTAAATGGCCTAAAATTTCATCCATTTTCCATTTATGATCCTATAATCACCTTATAAGTAAAATTATATCTTTTTAATATTAAAAAAGTCATTACCACACTTAAGGTAAAAACTGGTTAGCCAAGGTGTTAAACCAAAATATATGGTCTAAAATGATATCTAAAAATATTTAAATTTTATTAGGTGATCATAATTAGACAAATATAATCCTTATATTATAATCCATTTCATTTTTGATCCATTTTATATAACTTTGACACATATTATATTATAATATTTCATGTATTTCCAAATATGATATTAATGACATTTTATAATAAATAATATTTTATTAAATGATTTAAAATTCATAAAAAAATTCTTTGGAAAAGTTAATAGAATATGTTTGAAAATATAAATTATTTTTAATTTATGGGACACATTTTCTTTTATATTAACTTTCCTTACCCCTTAAGAGTAATAAACTTTGATATTATTGTGATCATCAAAAGGCTCAATGGGGGTTAAAACTAAGAGATAACGGTAAAAAAATAACCAAAACTTTTAAAAATTTTATTAGATGAGAGGGTTTAAAATCATAATAATATTATATGAAAATTATATCAATTTTTATCCATTTCTTCATGAAAATTAATTTATATTAATTTAAAACTTTATGTAATTCCAAGAGTGCACCTCCCCTCACTTATGAAACTATACCTCCTCCCTTCACTTATTCACACATACGAGTCATTTATATTGAATAAAACCTAAAAAATATTATTATAAAATCCCCTATTCACGAATTATAGGTTCTTTTCTTCTTAAATGATCATTTCAAGGGTCATTATGAAGGGATCTAAAGGAAGTATACTGAAAAAGAGGTAATCATCTTTACTAGATCTTTCAAGTTTACTTCTTCTGCTAATTCCTATAAATATGTTGTAACCATACTAAAATAATAACTAAAGTATCATCAATATACTAAGATATTATTATGATTATTTTAAAACCATTATCCATCAAATTTTTATCCTATGAAAAGAGAAAACATCGCTCATGTGTATATATGACTTATCATCTTCACATAGCAGTGTAATTCATTTTTCATCACCACATTACTTGGATGGATATAAATATGGAAGTAATGAATATATAATATATTTTATAACTAATTATTATTATATAAACATAATATTTTATTTACCTTTTTATTCTTTCACTCATTAAAAAATGATAGCATCGCACATGCGTATGCATGAACTACAACATCCACAGAGCGATGTGATTCATTTTTCATGTCCAATTTCGAAGGATGATTTTAAATTTGTATATAATTAATATGTATTATGTTTTTATCATTATTAAAATCATGGATACTATATTAACATGATCAAGATAAATGGACTATAACTACCTAATCAAAACATATATGAAAACAAAGCTGTTAACACTATAAATAATTATAATAATAAAATATTGTTAACAAATAGATGACAAGATATTATAAATGGATCCTATATGATATTATAGGTCTGTATATTGTTATTTAATAAAATTATAATAAATCTAAATTTATTATACATTAGGTTAAAAGCACTTATGAGGCAAATCGAGCTTGAGGTAAGGGATTTCTTAACTAAATATCCATTCATTGAGTTATACTTATTCTTCGTTGATTATGTTATTCCATGATTATGTGTAAAATTAAATATAACTATATTATTTTGTATTTATAATTTTTTTGGATTTATATTTTCTACACATAATCACTTTATTTTTTAATTATCACATTAATGACACTATCTTTGTAAGGGATTTTGTCTCAATTTCAACTCCATCAAGACATATTTGGTATCATACACCTATTTATAGTTATATGGTGTATATAATTCCCCATAAATTTATTTAACATGAATATATATTTATTCAATATGATTAATTTTTCAATTAATATTTAATATTTCAATGGGTTACAATTTAAAAGTTACCAAAGGGGTAAAAGTTTATTTTACATTCTTATTTTTTTGGATTACTCTAATTTTCATTAAAGGAACCTTATAATCAATCCATTATAAACTATAAATATTTTCAAATAATCTTAATATTTAAGGGGTTTTCATTTTTTATTCCAAATTTTCCTATGTTTCGAACTTTAATAAATAAATAAAATGTTTGAAAGAAAATCTTATTTCTTTTTTAGATTGGGTATATATTTCTTCCATAAGAATATTTTTCAAGATTATTTTTTTAAATCCATTTTTATTTACTCAAATAATATATTAAGGAAATTTTATATTATCCTTGACATTTAAAAAGGTTTAAAATTAATCTTTCTAATGTTTTATCATAGTTTAATTTTTTATTTTCTTTTATAAAAAGTCATAAATAATGTTTCATTTTAACATTCACAACACTAATAGATTTTTTTCTAACATAAAAAATTTACTCTATTTAATTTATTCTATATGTTTTAATAGTTTTAAAAGTAAAACTTTAAAAAAAATATTATTTTAATAATTCACTACCATTTTCATTATTTCTATAAATGAAATTATTTTATTACAAATATTATATTTCTGATGAACTGATGGTCATGTTTTATCTCTTATTATTTTTTTGGTCATTAAATTTCTCTTGAAACATTCACTTTCTTGTGATTATTAGAATTTACATTTCTTTTAAATATCCATATTTTTTGAGGCATGGATATAATTATTTCATAAAAAGTATAACATTTATAAAAATGGTGTTTTACTTTAAAATTTACTTGATTGCTGGGGAGATATTGATATTTTGTATTCTTTACTCAATATAGATATTTTTTAACAAGTCATATTGTTTATGAATTAAATTTATCATTAAATATATGTGGAATTCATTAGAAATGCAGTGACAGGTGGGGGATGGTTATAGATATCTCCTCAATGCATCAAAATGTTTCATGAGAAAAATTAGTTGGCTAGCCTTATTAAATAAGATTTTTGTGTATACCTACTCATCGATAAAACTGTCTTAGCACAAGGATTTTATTCTAAAGATATCACAATTTCCAAGATCATGAAATATAACAATAATTTCTATCATTAAGAATTTAGTTATTATTAACCATGATATTATTGTAGTAATATACCCATGGATTCATTTCATGCTCAATTTATTGATTAAATCTTATGTGTTTTCAGTTATTTACCTTGCATTATTGTTTATGCCTTATTTACTCATGATGAAATCCACTATACATAACACTTATTGAGCATTTTATCTCACCCTTATTCTTTTCCTTTCCCAATTATATGATGAAGTAATCTTTTAATGAGTTAAAGGATTTAGAATAATTACTCTCACTATGTTTTATATATCATTTACAATGTAAAATGGTAAGAATGAATGTATCTAGTTTACCAATACTAATGAATTATTGGTTAATTTGGGATATGATTACTTATATCTTATGCCAATGTAATAAATTAATCACCAGCTCTAGGATTTTAGGTTTGGGGTTTCTACATGAGACCTCCTTGGTGTAGGATATATGATAATTGTAGGGTAGGATGTGGACCCAAGGTGTATGATATCTAATAGCTATAGTGTGGGATGTGGAACCCTAGGTTTATAATATATAATGGTTCTAGAGTGGGATTAAACCACCTAGGTGTATGTGTTATGAAGGTTCTAGATAGGGATACCCCTAGGTTTATACTATATTGTGATTATAGGGTGGGATTTGGTCCCCTGGGTTTATGCTATGTGATAGTTTAGATGAGGTATATGGATCCTCAGGTGTATAATATTCTAGTACATATTTTAATGAGGTATGATCCCCCTTTATTAAGGAACTTATAACTAAGTTTCTAGGTTTTTACATGACTTTACATGGGTTTTAATCTAATAGGTTTTAGGTGTATAGTGTGCATAGGTAGTGATGTATTGAAAATGTTTTGGGGTTGGATGTGGTTCCCCCTAGGTGGTAATGTATTATTATTATAGACATATAAATATGGTTCAAATAAGTTATGATCTATTTCAGGTGTCACTATAGAATTTAAGGATCAATGGTGATTATTTTCATTCTCTTTCATAATTTATTAGATTATTCAAATCATATAAAATTTAATATACACTATATTTATTGGTTATTATAGGGAAACATTTTGTGGTAGAATACTAATTTTTACTCACTACATACTCAAGAAAATCTAGAACTTTAGTACCCGAGCAGACCTCATTTTCATAGGTGTAAGTTGGGAAGAGGCTGAATGTTGTATGGTTTGGTTGAATATCAAGGATAGAGTTAAGGTTTAGAACTAAGTGGAGACTTGGGAATATGTTGTGTTTTGTTTTCTTATTGTGTATATTTTGGTTTGTGTTGTATTTGATCTACGCACTTGGGATCTTGGTATTGTCTTCCTGACACATGTGACATTTTGGATAATGATTTTTGTAATAGAATATGTGTTTTGTTTATGTTATATTGGTTTGGACTTGATGTCCTTTTTATTAGGATTGGATGTTGTGATGATTTTTTATATAATTTACATAGTTATTATTCTACATTAAAATGAGGGTATAGTCTACCAATAGTATTACCTTAGATCCTAGTTGTTAGTGAAAAAACTTTAGTATATGGGTAGGTGTGTATGAGTTCATATAACAAGCTGGTTTGGTTACTATAGAGTTTTTTGGGTTGAGAAATTACAAAGTGGTATCAGAGTAGTGCCTTTTATTTTCTTAATATTTAGGATATGGTAGATAAGAGATAAGAATATTTGGATCATGGGATGGATTCTATGTCATGTGCCTATCCGACACCTGCATGAGTTGAATTCCATGCTTCAAGGGAGTTTTGATTAATGTTCCTTCTTTTCAATGTTACGTTTGTGTTGATTATTTTCAACCATGATGTTGAGTTATTTTGTTTATGGTATTTATATTAGCACATGATGGTAAAATATGTGTGTATTCATGGATCACATCATGTAGGTTGGTTCACATAACATATCCATACTTCTATGTGATTGAGAAGCTAGTTTTAGGAAAATAAAAAAGAGACATAGGTTTTTGTCAGTTAAAGTGTAAACAATAACATATTTTTAATTTTTCAAAATATATTATTGGGGGAGTTATACTTAACCAAACCAAATGAGCATGGTTTTCCTGATATAGATCATCATGGGGTGTTTTTATATGCACATGGATATGACCTTAATCCTAAAGGGAGTAGTATGTTATGAAGATTCCCAATTAGGATTGGTATTATAGAGTGAGTGGTTTCCTTGAGTATGTGATGCCTAATATGTATAAATAAGAACCCTAGAGTTGGTGTGTTAACATGTGAGTCACCATGTGATATTTGAGATAGAAGCATGGATTTTTCTCCATGATTTGTGACCCATGAGAATTATGTATAGGTCCCTTATCAAGGGGAATACCCTAAGAGGAGTGGGGTGAATCAGGGTAATATAGATGTAAAAAATTAAAGCACTTTATCTTGATTCTATTCTCTCGATATGAGGAACACTCCTTTCTCACCCTTTATTTCTCACCATGGGAAATAAAGGAAATAAAAAACCTAATAAAATTTTTACTTGGTTTACCCTAAATAGGTTAGTACAAGGAACATGAAAAATAAATGTTCTTATGAACCTAAAAAACTAGAGTGAATTGATTCTATTTTTTTACAAAATAGAGTGGTCTCATTGAACCTCTAAACAAATTGTTTACAAAAATGAGAAAATATCACCGCCTCTAATCATAATGAGGAACACATTTCTCTTTCCATGGAACCCTTCTTTATTAGATAAAAATTTGAAAACAAACCTAAGATGGTGTGTATCTTATGCACGACCAAATGATGATATAGCGGGATTAAACTCCTAGAATACCCTTCTTCTTTGTAACATTCAATTTTCTAGCATGATAGAAAATATCAAATTTATTTCTTCTCTAAGTGATTATGTATATTTCGTTTTCAATTCTGTATATAAACTGATATCATGTACTATTGTGTGAAGTTTTAGAAAAATTAACCAATTTTATTTGATCCAAGTGTTAGGATTAATAAATTATTCCTCCACCTTCTTAGGATCAATACATATGTAATTACCACTTGAATGTGGTTAATAAGGACCATTAATTCCAATTAAAGGCCCCAAATCCTAAGCATAAATTCTTTGAAAAAAGATCAATATTTCATGGTAACAACTCATATGCAACAAGATTTACTATTCTATGGTATATCATACTCTACTTATGCTTTAACTATGGTGTATACTCCTTCACTATATCCCTGAATTGGGATTCAATAAAATTACATGATAGTTATCTACTACTCTATGAAATGACTTCTTATTGACTAGATACAATAATACCAGGAATAAATATCCTCTATGAACTACCCATGATCACACTATGATATCCTATATCTTTTTGACCCCCTGGAAAAACTGTGGAATGGCCATTTCTATTATGGTTTTGGCTTGTATAGGATTGAATAAAATAAAATCATTATACCTTCAAAATTCACACCCTCTACATCACAATTTTTTTATGAAATGTGGGAATTTCTTCTTAAATCATATTCCATGTTGCCTGTCCTCCATGATATAAGCCTTCTAAAAAAATATGATGATATTGAAAATCAGTTATGGTGTATCTTAATAGGTTGTAATGTAGAAACCATGAAGAACCACAAAAACATCCACCTTTATAAAAACAAACCATCCAAATTTCAATGATATTTGGTGATGTGGACATCTCTTTTCCAATAGAACTATGACATAAGATACTCTCCATGAATAAAGTACCCTGAAAACTTATATGACATTGAAGTTTGGATGAAAACATCTTTCGACATAGAGTATGATCTATGGCACAGAAACTTCCATTACAACATATCACGATGAGTTAAAGAATAGTGACTATATTCAAGAAACATTTCTCTCCATCATAAACAAACCATATGGATTTGAATAATCCATAAAAATCCTCTAATAATCACTACTTCTCTATAAAATTCTTCAACATCACAACTCAAATGTGATTCTTAACAAAAACAATCAATACAAAACACCAAATATATTTGTACCCATAATATCCCCCTTTGGGTTTGTTGAAAATTTAATAAGAATAACATCTCTTATCACTATATCCACTTACTAATGCCCATTCCCATAATAAGTGCATTGATGATTCATCAATCACAAACTCTAAGCTCGTGTGAGATAAATATTAGTGTGAGAAACAAGTGTTAGATGATATAATACTCATGATAACAACTCATTGAACTACATGCTTCCAAAATTCTATTCAAAATTAGTCCCCCAAATATTCTAAAATATTTACTGAAACAATATCCCCTTGAGTAGTTCTACCCCTTATCTAATAGGGAACATACACTAATATTCACTATAGCTTTCCACCCAACATGAATAATTTCCCCCACTTTATCAATGAACCCAAAGATCACATCTCTAAAGGTTCAAAAAAGAGAGTTAGAAATAAAATAAATAAATTGAGGAAATAATCTGTAGGTTTCTTAATAAGAAATTTCCATTGGGGAGTAGGGGTATTCCTCTCTAGAACCACTAATAAAGAAGTGTTTGTATGTAATCCTAGATCCAACCAATTCCTTTAAAAATCAAAATTGTGCAGATATATGGTCATAATGTTAGATAATTTATTTTCAGTTGGAACATACTCAAATTTCATAACATGATGCTCAAATTTCTATTGTAGGAAATAGTATTTGACCTCAAGTGATTTTTCTTTGAGTGATGAATGGGAATTTTGATAATATTGATAGAACCTGAGTTTTAAAAAATAAATAAATTATAGATACTATGTTAACACCAATGTATTCAAGCTATTTTCGCATCCATATCAATTAAGTGTAATCTTGACTAATTGTAGTATACTGTGACTCTACAATGAATAATGATATATAATATTTATTTTATTACTTTTATAAGAAAATCTAAATCTACCAATACAAAACACACCTCTAGATGTTGATTTATAGTCATTAATTGAACCTAACAAATTAACATCTATATACCCCATCGGTTGATGCTATAAATTTTAGTAACAATACAACACAAATTCCAATATTTGGGTAATGTATCAAAGTGTTCATCTCAAATTTTTCATGTAGATTTATTTTGGAAAATTTGATAATAGGAATCTTGATAAGTGTAAAATACAATATCCAGTCAGGTGTCCATTAAGTAGAGTAAACTAACAATAATTTGTTGGTAAATAATCAAATCAACCTTATCACCTTCACCATCTTTTGATAATACCATCCTGGTCTACATTAGTGTAGCCATTGGTGTAGAATCATTCATATGAAATAAATTCATCACATACTTAGAACATTTAGTTTGTGAGATAAATGTCTCGTCTATTCATTAAATCATCTGGAGACTAAGGAAAAAGGACAATTCAACCATCAAATACGTCTAGATTGTCAATTTTTAAGTTCTAAAAATATATTGAATTTGGTTTCATTTAAGGATACAAATATGATGTCCCCAATATATATATAATTATCATAATTTATGTTCCTTTACCCTTCTTAATAGAGAGGTTGTGATCAACCCATCCTCTATAAAAACCAAGATTCATCAAATATGGATCAATATATGAATACTAGGAACTTAGATATTTCTTTATCCCATATAACATTTTCTTTAATTGACACACCTTATTATAATCATCATGTATTACAAATCAATCTAGTTTATTAATACAAACTTATTCTTCAAGGACCATGTTCATGAATGCTGATTTGATATTGGTTTTGTATACTTTAAACCCCATTTTCATAGTCATATCTATAAATAGTATTATAGTTTTAAGATGAGAAATTAGTGTAAATATTTCATCAATATTAATGCCATAGATCTAAAAATATGATTTACAAACTAAATATTCCTTATTCCTTATCACTATGACATCTTTATTAAGTTTGTTTTAGAAAACACATTTGTTTTCAATAAAATTCTTATTATCGAACCTTGGGAAAACGTCTCTTGTATTATTTTTATGAATTTAATCACGATCCTAATACATCAATTTAACCCAACCCTCATATATAAAAAAATTATCAAATGATTTTGGTTCCACCATAGATAACAATGAAGTATGTCATTATGTATTCATTCTTTTAGTTTGAATGAGAGTTGTGTGGTGACCATTAACATTGCTATTGGTGATCCAGATCTTCAATTTATTATTGATACCATGGTTGTGTTTTCCTTGTCACCAGAGATATAATTAGAGTTCAATATAGGAATTTGAACTCCCGTTAATCTAGAAACATATTTATCAATTTCCTCCTTGAAAATAGGGTTGCTTCGTTCTAAATTCTTCTCACTTTTAGTTGAAATCTACTCACCTGTATTCATAAGCTACTCACTTTAATTTACAAAAATATAATGGAATTAAATAATTTTACCAAGATTTTTTTAAAACATATGTATACCTTGAGTTTATAAAAATATCCAATAATTATCCCTTCATCTCCACATGATTCATACTTTCTATTATTTTATTTATTAATAATAAAACACATGATTCCAAGAACCCAAAAATATTTAAGCATAAGATTATTATCCCAATAGATTTCATATGAAGTTTTATACCTATTTGTACATAAAAATTCATTATTTTAGATACAATCCATTTTTAAAACCTCTTCTTTCTAATACTTCTCTAATATGGTTGTTTTAATTTGTATAGTATTAGCCATGTTGTCAATAATCTGATTCCTCCATTCAATAACTCTATTCTATTAAGTAGTCCCCACCAATGACACTTGATATTGAATTCAATATTTTTATAGATATTCTTCCACTTGGGTATTTGAAAGTTTTATTCCATTTTTAGAGAATTTTTTTGATTTGATTACACCATGTATATTTTCAACTTCTCTTTGGTAAGAGTGATACACTTCATTTTTCTAAGAAATCACAATCCACCATAAAATCATACTGAAAAAATCTACAAATAAAACACAATACCTTTTTATATTAAAAGATTTAAGATTTTTTGGTATATAAATATCCACATGAACAAGCTACAGTACTCTTGTTCTCTTATTCGGCTTATAAGTCACGTGGATAGTCTTTCACTTTTGACAAGAATCAAATATAAGAGTATTATTACATATGAGCTTAATAAAATCATGCATGTGTTCATTATTAACTAGTTTTTCCAATGTATTTTGGCTCTAATTCCCAAATTTCTTTTTTTTTTCTATAGCCTATTTTTATCTTCCTTCAACAACATACACTAACTTTCTTCACCAATAAGGTGAATATTTACCTTAGTCCTTCTTTCTTATAGAAAATGCAATCCAACTCTAGCTTTAACAGTGAACCCCTTATTTCCAAATTCCATATAATTTATTGAATCACATAACTAACTAACACTTATAAGAATCTAGCTAAGTCCTTCCCCAAAGAGAACATCCATTTTTATGACATCCTTTCCACAAACCATGGTCTTTTTAGAGCTAATTTTTTTGAGTCCTTTAACATCACCATATCTAACCTCTTCGACATTGTTATATTTGATGTTTGGGATAATATTTTTATTTCTAGTCATATGTAAGGAAATATCTCTATCAAAAACCCATAAACTATACATTTTTTTTCTCTCAAACCAATCTGAGTAATGTTTTCCTTCTCATATATTCTCTTATTCATCCATGACCACCAAGGATTATCTCATGGTGATCGATATGCCTACTGATCTACTAATTTAACAATTTCCTCAGCATCATTCATGACTATGAATTTATTTTCATTTTTCTATATGTTTTTTGAAGTTCCCAGCTGGTTATTTCCTCCCTTATGAGTATAAAGAGTCACTTATCATTGAACTGTTTAGGAACACTAATATTATTTGTACCAAAAACCTTTAAAACATAATAAATAACCATTAAAATCATAAGAAGATGATGAATAACTAATTTCCTATTTTTGGTGATGTTTTTCTCTTAAAAACAACTTTACAATAGATCACACATAATAAATGTGTCCCAATTTTCTAAATTAATAACACCTAATTTTTGGTGTCATATTTCCATAATTTACTTATTGGATAGTATCCTTCTATGCTTCCCCTAAATCTAGGGAGTTAATGCTTGAATTAAAGAATGATATATGATTTTCATATCCTTATGATCACACTCCATAACATATGTCCATTTTTTTTAATGTGATACACATTGATCATAAGCAAAAGAAATTCAGTAGTCACTCTAGGGAAGTCTATAACATTAATTGGGTTTGATGTCTTGGATATACCTGATATGATCCCAAGTGTAATTATTCTTTCATTATTCTCACACTTTCATCATTAAACTATGACTTATTCTTCAATTTATTCAACTATGTTATCTTTTTTTATCACTGAATTGGTCAATCCATCTATGATCCAAGCTTGTTCATGCAATTTAATCTTGAGATCTAATTTCTTTTCTAGGTTTCTAGAAATTATAGATTTCAATGTTTTATTATCAAATTTTAGTTCTAAATTTTCTTCCTCCTGTTATTGAATATAAATCTTAAAGTCATGAATAATTTCATTTTCTTTCAAAGCTTTAGCCCTCTATTTTTCATATTCTTCAAGGGTTTCATCTAGTTCAACATGAATATTGAATTTTCCCACAAATTTATCTTTCTCAGCATCACTGCCATTGAATTTAGGTATATCTATAACAAATACTATATAATATTCCTCGATTCCCTAAAATTATAATGTCCCATATCGTTATATTTATTATTTTTGGTTTAAGAGATCTATTGAATGGAATAATATATTATTGAAAATAAATTTATTAAATAATATTGATTTTGGTTAATTGATAATTAATGTTGTCCATGGGTGAATATTTAAAAGGTGGTCATGGAATAATGGTGATATTATTACTTACTCTAAAAAAATGAGAGTTTGTAATTAATTACAGTTTTGTTTCTATTTTTTGAATTTAATAAAAGTTATCATGGAAATTTTATGGTGGTAATGTTCGAAGATATTAAATAATATAATAATTTTTTTTGATATTATTATTATTTGTATTTTTAAGAAATTATATTTAGGTGTGGTAAATTAAATGTTTATATTTATATACATATGTATACATATTATATATATATGTATGTATCTTTATATGTATGATAAGATATATAAGTTTGTGAATACTTGGGTTAATTTTTAATATATACAAATATGTGTGCGTGTGTGTATAATGAGTATGTTTCTTAATATATATAGGTTTATATATATTTATACTCATGAGTGTTTGTATGCGTGTGTGCATGATGTGTAGCTTATTAATACATATATATATAGTTGACGAAATTTTAATGCGAATATTTATTGAGTTTGATTTAATGTGTTTAAAGACACGAGTCAAAAAAAAATGAAAGAGGGGGAGACATTTCACATGGGTGAGGGTAGAAATAAATAAATAATAATAATAGGAGTGGAATATAGGGCTGTATAATGGATTAAAGAATAGTGAAAAAATAAATTAAGTTCAATAAATGAAATAGGAAATAAATAAAGGAAAAAATGATAAAATGGGATAAAGTAAGTAATGCATAAAACCCTCTCCCATGACACACACACACACACACACACACACTCTCTCTCTCTCTTATATTTTTAATTTTTATTGAAAACTTCTCTCTTTTATATCACCTACAGTAATGATTTAAATAAAGTGTCATCAATGACGTTGGATTATTTTTGATGAGAGAAAGGTAAGAATTAATTTTTTTCATAGGTGACACAATATTTTACCCATATTTAATTAAATAAAAAACTATTATTTATTTAATATCTCAATCAATATTGGTAAAAATGAATCATTGTTAGTGGATTCAAATTTATATCAATGATAAGAAGATAATAATTATTTTGATTAATTATTTGTTTGGTGTTGTATCTCAGTGGAGGATCAACACCCAATTTGTGAGTCTACCAAATTCATGATAGGCAGTCTTGAGATATCCATTGATTCCTCGATGCAATTTTAATATATAAATATATGATGTGTGGCCACACCAACATATTACATGCTTGGATTTCACTAATTAATAATTGAATCATGATCTTTTATTAAATGTGGCATACCCTTTTATGGGATTCGAGTATCCCATTGTTTAGTAAAGATTAGAATATAGGCCATAATGTAAGGCATGAAAACCATTGAAAATTAGGAGGAGATTAAATTAGTGACTCTATGTATGCTATGGGCTTAACCAATAAATAATTTACATCTTAAAAGTTTCTTATAATATACTATAATATCAATAAATTAATTTTAATTAATTATTGTTAACCTTAGATTAAATGTAATTGAAAAATTCTTGGAAACATAATTTAATGGATGATTAATTAATGGAATGAAGACCCATGATTATCAATTTTATTAAATGAATACAGTTATAATTATTACTATTTGGGGTCCTTGACATGATTCTAAGGACCTATCATGACCAAAATTATGATTATTATAGTTGGGGGACTTTGATGTGATTACGAGGATCCAATATTCCTATTATTGTGATTATTACTATTGGGGGGATAACATGATTCAAAGGATCTAAAATCTCTATTATTATAATTATTAATATTAGGGGACCTTGATGTGATTCCAAGGATCTAGTATACATGTATCACGATTATTAATGTTTGGGGACATTGATGTGATTTTAAGGATCTAGTATTATCATAATTATAATTATTATGTTTAGGGACGTTGGACTTAGTTTCAAGGATTTTTCATGCCCGTATACTTATAAACATGAATGTGGTACTATGGAAAGAGACATATTGCACTGGTTTCAAACGTTTGACATGGGGTGACACTATGTACTTGAGGGTTAATGGTATATCTAATTAATTATTGGTATTTATAAATAATTTCTTACTTGGACATCAATATATAATTTTATATAGGCTCGATGTGATTTAGACACCATTGGTGGCGGAATAATGAGTTTTACTCACACCCTACTTGGGCCACCATATTACCCAAGAAAACTTAATAGTTGTTGGCCAGGATAATGGAAAGAAACCTACGATAGATTGGTGATCTTGTATGTTTGGATTAGATCATGGGAGGTGGAACTCAACATGGACTTGGAACCATATTGGGTTTATTTTCCTATTTGTGATTATTTTGGGTTCTGTCATGTATACAATATGATATTATTTTTTTGAGCATGGTTATATGATTTGGATTATTTGGAACTTGGCATGATGATTGTTTGAGACAGTATGTGATAGATGATATTATTATGATTTCCACTATTATTTATACTCATACTAGAGGGTATAGTCTCCCCCAAGATATACTCTTAGAACCTCACCACTAGTCGGTAGCCTTTGACTTATAGGTAGGTATACTTAAGGCCATGTAGTGACTTAATTCGGTTACTTATCAGTGAAATAGGAAGGGGACATTATATAGTGATATTAGAGAGTATTTTTATTTTTTTTATAATTTGGGGATTGGTAGAATAGATATAGGATGGTCAGAACTTGAGTAGGAGAATTATCCTAGTGCCTGGCTGACATTGTGTAGTGGATCTCCGAGTTACTATGGAAGTGGGATTGTTTTTACCCATTTTACAATTATATTTTCATGTTATTATATGGGTATTATTTTTTTTGTTATGGTTTATGTAATAATTCTCTTGACAGATTGGTGAGAGTGGGTGAGTTCATGCATCATGGATAGACATATAGGTTCAAATGTAATGTGCTTGTTTCCTATGATTGATATAACATGAACATGATATAAATAGTTATATATGTGAACTGTGACTAATGGAATTGAGATTTGAGTAGGTAGTAGGTGTTTTGGGGGTTCCTTCAAGTTAAATGTTTTTGTTACATGAGTTTCCTAAA
Organism: Viscum album; assembly: GCA_963277665.1. Taxonomy (NCBI): domain Eukaryota; kingdom Viridiplantae; phylum Streptophyta; class Magnoliopsida; order Santalales; family Viscaceae; genus Viscum; species Viscum album. The sequence continues at coordinate 486,259,051 of OY728155.1, forward strand.
TGTTTTGAAAATGATTTTTTTCCTCTAGGCATAAAAAGTGTTAAATGTTTTTCTAATTTCCAAAGGGTTCTTGAATTCCAAGTGGGGGTTGAAATATTTCAAACAATCATTTTAAATGAAACTAGAAATTTTAAATGGATATTAATTCAAGTTTAATGGATTATGAAATATAATATGAAAAGTGTAATTTTTATTGAGCATGATGTATACGTTTAATTAGGTATTTTATCATGTGTTATATCTATAGTTATTTTATTGATAAATTTAGTTATCATGATATACAAGTCTTGATAAAAAAAGTATATTGACATGAAATGATATAATGAAGCTCAACATGCAATTAATGTATTGATTATTGTTACAATAAGAATTAAATTTTAAATGAAATTATAATGATAATTTAAAATTATTTATTTTATGTTTATTGTTGAATTTATAATTTTTATGAAAATTATTTATTGTCATGTTTTAAATTTACTCAAATATTTGATTTTTTTATTTAATTAATTTATTAGATGGTTAATGTGTAAGTTTCATTATATTTTTGAATATAATTAAATTTTTTTAAATTATTAATATTTTTAAAACAGGATTTATCTATCCTATAATTAGGAAAATTTATTTATTTATATATTTATTTAGATCAACAAGTCATCACATATTATTTTTTAATTGAAATCCTTTATATGAAATTATTTGATTTTTTTTCAAATCCTAAGGATTTAGGACTTATTATAGAAGAGAAAAACAATGATCTAAATATATAGAATCCAATAGTAATACTTTAATTTTGTTTATTTATCTGTTTTTAGATATTTTTTTTAAAAAGTTGAAAAAATAGATGTTTTGAAAATTATTAGAGTAAAACGTTTTGAAAAGAAAAAAACAAACACACACACATGTATATAAATGATGCAAAAAATATTATAGTGTTATATATATATACATACAAATTAAAATAGTCATTTAATTTGTTTTTAATGGCATTTAATTTTTTGAAACATGTTGGTGTTAATGTGTTAATAGTATATTGAAATGAATGTTGAGTTTAGATTAAGCATGTTTTTTGGATTTTTTTTTCAATTTTACAATGATTTTGTTCTGTTTATTGGTATCAAGTTCTATGATAAGTATGATTTTTTTTTCAAATAATAAAGTGAATTAATATCTTTTCTAATAAAGAGATTAAAATGAAAAAAATTATTTTGGTAATAATATAATAAAACAAGGGTTAGTTTTTTGTGTCAAGTGATGTTTTATATTAAAATAGAAAATTTTAAAATATCCTTGTATTGTTAAACACATTGTATTTTATTTTTATTTCTTATATAGAAAGGTATGATAAATAATAATGAAATTGAAATGGTTTTTTTCATAATATTTAATAAAGAGAGTTTAATGAGTTTTATTAAAAAAAGGCTTTTCTAGAATTAGAATGTATTGATTAAATTTTTTGAAAAAATAATGTTTTTGATTGAAAACTTTCATTTGGGTGTAAAAAAATTATTATGGAATCTTTATGTTAGAAAATTATTTTTTAGATTATTATTTATGTATAATAAAATAATGTTGTATTATGGTTTTGATAGGTGTCAATTATGGTTTTAAATTTTATTGGAAGAATAAGGCATTATTTTTTTAAACTTTAAATTGTTTGAAATATGTATATCCCTATGTGTGTGTGTGTGTGTGTATGATTTTTTTTTCTGAACTCAAGCCTTGTTGGATAAGTTTTTTTTAGTTTTAATGTTTATTTTCAATTATCCATGAAATAAATTAAAGAATTTTTTATAAATGGTTTTAGCTTGTGTTATTTATGTATATGATTTATTGGGATTCATAAAAGATATATATATATATATATATATATATAATAAAAATGTTTTGATGCGTTATTCTTTGTTTGTAATCAAGCTATTATTTTTCTTTGATGTGTTGGAATTTATAGAATATTTCTTATAAAAAAATGAATTAATTGTGTGTTATTCCTTGTTTTATTGGTGGTAAAGAATGTAAATATTTAATGAATATCAGTTCATAATTGGGAGGATTAAAATAAATATGGAACTAATGAATATTGTAAGTGATTAATGACGTGTTTAAAAGGAGTAAGTATATGATGATCTTTTGGTGAAAATTATATTTTGACAAGATGTGAATTATTTAACATTTAATGTTCTTCAATGTTTATTTGTATGTTTCAATTTTGATTTGGAAACTTCTATGTTGGGGATTAGTTTTCCATAATTTTAGGTTCTTTTTGAGGATAAGAAACATTATAGTGGGGAGACTTTAATGACCCATGTGATTAGTTTTTTTATATTCGATTTATGATATTTATTAAAAGGTAGAATATTTGATTATGGAGATATTTATTAAATAATATAGATTTCCATTAATTGATAAGCAATGTTTTATCATGAGTGAATATTTATTGGGTGGAAAAGTAACAATGGTGATATTATTAATTATGCTAAATAAATAAGAGTGTGTAATTAATGACTATTTTATTACTATTTTTGGAATTTAAGGAATGTTATTTTTGGAATTTTATGGTCGTAATGTTGGTGGGGATTTAATTATATAATAAAATTTATTATTATTATAATAATAATTATTATTAATTGTATTTGGAATAAATTATATTAATTTGTGGGAAATTAAATCTATATATATATATATTCATATATGAATATATATATATATATATATATATATGAGTGTGTGTGATGTGTGTGTGTGTCTATATATATATATGGGTAACTTTTAACGTTTACATTTAACGGGGGTGATTTAATGTGTTTAAATAGGGGAGTTAAAACAATATAATAAATGATGAAAGTGGTGGAGACATTTCACATGGGTGAGGGAAGAAAAATAATTATAATAATATGGAATATGGGGGAAGAACATGACCTAAATAAGAGAGGGGAAAAAATAAATTAGTTCTAATAAATGAAATTGAAAATAAATATAGGGTAAAATGATTAAAGGGTAGGGTAAGGAATAAAAAAATAAATAAAAAATGCATATCATCGTCTCCTATACCTATCTCTCTCTCCCTCTCTATCTCTTATATATTATCTTTTTATTCATAACTTCTCTCTTTTATATCTCTTCTAATATTGATCAAAATGATGTACCACCAGTGGCATTGGATTCATCTATATGAGAGGATGGTAAGAGTTAAATTTGTTTTCATAAGTGAAAATATATTTTATCTAGATTTAATTTAATTTAATATTATATTTTATTTAATATTTCTTTAGATATTGGGGGAAATGATTTACCTTCGGTTGTGTTGGATTCATCTTAATGAGAGGAATATAGAGTTTATTTTTGATTAAATATCAATTATGCATCATATCTTAATGGATGATCAACAAATGGTTTGAGAGTTCACCAAAATCATGGTAAGTGGCCTCGATCTATCCCTTTATGTCTTGATGATATATATATATATATATATGATGTGTGGTTGCACCAAAATATTCTGTTCTTGTCCTTCCTGGTTAAAAATTTAAATGTGATCAGTTAATTAAACATGGTAAACCCTTCCATGGTCTTCGAGTGGCCTGTTAGTGAGTAAAGAACAAAATCTAGGACACAGTGTAAGGTGTGCCAACCCTTGACAATTAAGAAGAGATTAAATTAGGGAATCTAGTATTTCTATGGTATTACCCAATGACTAATGGTAGTTTCCCAAGATTCTTGGAACATATTATAAAATTAATAGATTAATTTTAATCAATTATCAAATGTGATTGATAAATTCATAGCTATGGAATTTTATGGATGATTGGTTAATGAAATGATGAACCATGATTATGAAAATTATTAAATGAATATAATGACATTTATTAATTTTGGGGAACCTTGACATGATTCCTAGGATCTGATATGTTGAAACTTATCATTATTATTGTTTGGGGACCATGAAATTAGTTATAAGGGTTTGGTATGCTTGTATAATTATAAACATGATTACGGTACTGTGGATAAAGATATCCGACACTGGCCAAAGCATGTTTGGTTGACCCAGGGTTCCACCCTGAACCTTGTGGTTAACATAATATTTACTTATTTACTATTATATCATACTTTATTTCTTACTTTCACATCAGTATATACATTTACATAGAATGGATATTCATTATATACCATTTGTAGTGGCATATTAAGTTGTGCTCACACCCTGCTAATGCTGTTGTAGTACATGAGATGATTTCATGTTTATAGGTTTGGATAAGAGAAAGGCCCCTATGATAGATGGGTGATCTGGTATTTTGGTATTAGAGCATGGGTGGTGGAACTAAGCATGTACTTGAAAGTAGATTGGGATTATTTTCTTTTTTGGAATTATTTTGGGTTTTTTCATGTATATAGTATGATATTAATTTTGTTTTGGAATGTTTATACAATTTTTATTATTTGGTATTTTACATGATATATCCTTGAGATGGTTTTTGATGAATGAAATTATTATTTTTTCCACTATTATTGATACTCTAACAAGAGGGTATAGTCTACCCATGATGTACTCTTAGACCCTCAACTTTAGTCGGTAGCCTATGGTGTATTTGGAGGCACACTTGAGGCCATGCAGTGACTCAATTCAATTTATTATTAGTGAAATGGGTTTGGAAAATTACAATAATCCTCAACCTCCTCCATTTATGACTCATCTGAATATATATCTTCAGGAGATAAAAGGTTCTTCCTCCTAATGGATTTTTTTGTGGTTTTATCCTTCTTTTTTAACCCTTGAAAGGTTTATTCATAAATTATTCATCCCCATCAACATGAAATTTTCTAAAAAACTTGTTTGTGATATTTCCTCCTACACCTCATCAAAATTAAGCAAACATAATCTTGACATAACTCTATCAAACTTGTAATTGTTTGGATCTTCTTTAACAAAATGTTTCTTAATTTCATTGAATGAAATATCACATAATATCTCATTTACCATGGATTAATTATCATCATTTATCATTTCACTCACAAGTATAATGTGTAGGCTATCCATAGATAATTATTTTGGAACCTCATCTTCCTAAACAGACTCCTTCACATTTAAACATAGAGGTAGTTTCCTCAAGATTCATTTCATAATTTTGAAATCTTCAATATTTTCACAAAGGCAGCACATGTTTTCCACAAGATAATTTAAATGATCATAAAATGCATCAATTGTTTTGATTATGCTCATCCTAAAGCCTTTATATTTATTCCATATAATATGAAACATTACTACAAGAAATTTGGAATCACCATCATTAATATTCAAGAGTTTTCCTATATAGCATGAGTGGTTTTACAAAACATTACCATTGTATATATAGGTTTGGATAAATCTCCCTCTAATTCATTGAATTCCTTCACACTCACATCCAATTCCTTGTAGCCACTTTTTGATAAAGTATCACTTTCCATGTTCATAGATATGCTATTAATGGATTTTATGTAAACTTTCATTCCCAATGGTCTGATGTAGTAATTCATCCTTTTCTTCCATAAATGGGCATTATTTCCTTAAAAAATTGTTATTACTTTCTATCTAATAACCACTATCACTACAATATTTTCAAGATATAGAAAATATCACCCAAAAAACAATGATCTGATACCAATTATTAGTCCGCTATCAAGAAGAATACCCTATTGGGGGGGGGGGGATGAAAAAGGGTAATATGGAATAAAAAACATATATATCTTGATCTTTATCTTATTATAGGAACATTCCTTCCCTCCCTTAACTTATCTCTATGATTGAAAAATTTAATAGAAAGAATAATATAATTTTAAATGGTTCACCATAATTGGGCTTGTCCAAGGAGAATGCAAAGGGGAGGTTCTTATGCACCTGAAGCACTAGATAACACTGTTTCTATTTGGTTTACATAACAGAGAGATCGTAATGAACCTCTAGATACACTACTCACACAAATGAGAAAATATCCCTACCTCTCATCCTAAGGAGGAATTCACTACTCCATCCCTGACACCCTTCTTATTTATTAAATGAGAACAATAAAATACACCTGATATGGTGTATCTATTCTATATAAATTTATAAAATTTCAATGGGATGAATATCCTAAAATATCCTCTTTATTTTTTACATTAAATTTTCCAACAATCTGGGAAATATACTTATTATTTCTTCTCTAAGAGCCTTTATATTCATTTTTTAATTTTTGTCTCCATGTTGATTTCAAAAAATACAATGTGAAGTTGTAGAGAAATTAACAAATTTGATTTTATCCAAGGGGTTGGATCAATAAATTCTTCCTCTATATTCTTAGAATGTTGACATGTATCATTTCTACTTGAATGTGTTGAATAAAGACCATTTAATTTTTATTAAATGCTTAAAATCCCAAGCATAAATTCTATGACAAAAATCTATATTTCACTATAATTACTTGAATAAAGTTTTATTTCTTGTACTATAGTGAATCTTCTTCCCCTTATACATTAAATATGGTGCAATATCCATCACTAAAACATAAAATATAGATTCAATCTAATTCTATCAATGTGATCATCTGCTTTGTGGTGTGAGTTCTTATTAACAATATCCATCAATATTATGTATACTAATCCTTCATGAACTACCCACAATCACATCATGATCTTCTATATCATCTTGAATCATTGAAAAAATTGTGGCATGGAAATTTATACTATAGTAGGGATACCATTGGATTGGAGGAAATCAAATCATCTATGTTTCCATATTTACACTATCCATGTCACAAAGTTTTTATACAATGTGGTAATTTCATCTTAAAACATCTAAAATGTATCTTTTCTTCCATGGAATATGCCTCCTTGAAACTCGAGTGATATTGAAAATCACCTAGTTATCCCTATACAACTCCGCAGAGTGAAACATAACATGCTAATACATAGAAACCTATAGACATGAAGAATAAAAAAAATCTACTCTTCCAAAAATACACCTTCTATCTAGTAGTGATATCATATAGAGTGGACATATATTTTAGAATAATATTATGGGTAAAGATTCTCTCTATAGTTCACACAACCTAAACAATATTGTGATGTTTAAGTTCATCTAAACACCTCTTTTGGTGTAGTGTATTATCTATGATATAGAACCATAAATTATAGTGCAACCTAATGATTTATGGCATGGTGAATACTTCCCTCTCTCATCAACAAAAAATATGTATTTGAATAATCTATATAAGTCCCCTAAAAATCACCTCTTTTTCCCAAACTTCTTCAACTTGAAAACTTAGATGTGATTTTCAATTAACACAATAAATAAAAAACAATAAAAGGATTTTTTTCTAACAGTATGGTTATTGGATATGTGGAAGAACCTAGTGAGTTTGAGATGCAACTTAGGAAATGGGTGAGTTTGGTTTTGTAATTAAATAACAATATATTTTCATGTTATTTTAAAAGATGAGTTGAGATGTATTAGGGTGACCCAAGATATGGGTTATCCTAGGATTGTGAGTGTCTTCAGAGATGGAATCATGGGTATATTCTTTTTTTAAGGTTGATTCATGGGAGGCACAATCAAATATATGGTATATGTATTATGATATCTTAGGGCATAATGAGTTTGAAACCATTGGTAATACTTTGTATTGATGGGTTAGGAAAGAATGAGAGGCATGATCAGAAGGTTCATCAGGAAAGTTTTCCTAGAATCGATGGTATGAACACACATGTGATGTGTGGTTAGTTTTTTTGATTAAGTGTGTTTATCCCTAATTACATGTGTGGTTTTTTACATGGGTTTATCTAGTGTTTAGTTAGGTGTTTTTGACCAGTATAATTAGTTCCTTAGGATATGAATGATTATTGAGATGAGATCATGTGATACAAAGGTGGATTGACTGAGGGGTCATGAGATTACATATATATAAAGATAATCAACTCATGTGAGGGATTAAATATTCCCCTTGTGAAATGTGTAATGAGGTGATATGACTATTGGATCTTGTGAAATATATAGGGGTTCATTGGATCAATATGGTGGTTATAGTTCCCATGGATCAGTGAAATGAGAATATTATAGTGGTGATTCCACATTGGATTATCTAAGTGTTTAATTCTTATTTTGATCTATTTTGGAAAACTTTGAGAGTGACATCTTAGTAGACCCAACCATAGGTAGTTGTGATTTTTGTTGGTGGTTGGATTCATGTGGTCCAGATGTGTACAATAAATATAAAATACCCATATGTGGGTATTGTTCAATGGTAATACATAAAATTAAATGAATTAATTAATTGAAAACCACTAGATGTGAGATAATGATCAGGTAGTATGACTAGGTGCATGTTTCGAGAAATATGCATGTGGGTGATTGGGTCTATGTAATATTAATTCTCATGGATAAAAAACTGAACTAAAAAATAAGACAAGAATTTGTATTATGAAGATAGTATCAGGGATGCAATTATATATTTTGATGAGGATTGTTGGGTGGTCCTCAGGTGTCATGATAAGAAAGTTATAATATGGTATAGTCCATTGAAATGAACTAACAATGTGTGATATCAGTGAGTTAAGAATTCATGAATGCTGAAAAGAGTGGGGAATTATTATCTAATTGGTGGATATAATATGTACTGTGATTTATGATCTGGTATAGTTCTAAGTAGTGGAACTGGTTTTTGTGTGTTGCCAGTATAACCATAATTAGTGGGTGGTATATGATTTAGTTCATGCATCCGAATTTGGTAACCAGGATGGTTTATAGAGTATGTATGAGGATACTACTCTGGGACAAGAAGTATTATAGTGGGTAGGATTTAAGGATTAGTATCTTATGAGTCAGTTAAAATAAGGATAAATTTGAGTTTTTCATCCTGAAGAGGGGAAAGATTTGAGAATTGGGATTTGAATCAGAATTCCAAGGGTTTGGAAATCCCTATAAGGTTTTTTAGATATTTTTAGGGACCCATGATGTTCCTTGGGTGGTTGGGTGAATGGTATAGGGGTATTTTTTATTTTAAAATTTTTTTAGCTTTTGAGTGATAAGGTATGATTGGTATATCCTAGGTTGTGAGTGGTATTTTTGAGATTTTTTGTTTTTTTTAAAATTGGATAAGGGTTGGTGTGTAAGGGTCACCCTATACATGTAAGGGTCAGAAATTAACTTCTAGAATTTATCTTTTAGATGTATGGGAACCCTGTAATGTGTAAATGTTACATTGTAATGTGAAATTTGAAAAGTGTTGGGAAAATATACATATGTAAGGGTTTTATATGAAAGGGTTGGATCTCATATATAGATTGGATAATAATTGTAATTTCTAGAAGTTACTATATAAGAGGAACTGATAATGTTTTGGAAGTTAGTGGTGGTTGTACTGACATTATAAAAATTAATAAATTGATGGAGTTTTCTACCCTATGGAATGCAAGGGTTGGTTTGAGATGAAAATTTATTAATTTTTGGACACCATATGATATATAGAAGTAAAATATAAATATTATAGAGTAACTTATTGATATTTAAGGGGTCCATACATAGAATAAATTAGGGAAGTGGATGTGAAGTTTGTTATAGATGTTGTATGTTCTGGATGTATAGAAGTTAGAAATTGTGAAAAGAAAAAAATTGTGAATTATAAGTTAAAAAGTTATTTATGGAAGTTTATTGAGATGTTTTGAAATAATATGAGAAGGATTAGATAAATTATAAAGGTAACTAAAATGTATAAGGATCCTTAGAGGCAATAAAATTAGCTAAGTATTGATAAACCTAGGGATACATAAATGTATTTTGGGTGGTGAAATTTGATAAAGTACCTAGGAGATCTTGGAGACGATTTAGGGTAAATTTTTGATACTTAAAGGTTAATTGGTACTTTCAACAAAATACATGAGAGTAGTTACGGAATATTGGTAGACTTATTCTGGAAGTATGATTTATATTAAAATAATTCAAAACATATATAAGGGTTATTTCATAGGGTTCAGTGGGGGGTTTTTTAGAATGAGGAAGATTCAAAAGAAGTTATTATATAAGGGAAATAGATTTTAAAGGAGGTTTTCTAAGAGGAGGGATATTAAAGATTTTTTCTAAAAGGATGTATATTCAAAAGGAGGGTTTTTATAAGAAAAGATAAGTGTAAAATAGATTTCAAAAGGGGAATTTAGAAGTTAAAATAATTACAACTTCTTGAAATGTTGAGTGTTTCAAAACTTATTTTTAGATTTTAAAAAATGTGATTTATTTCATTAAATTGAGTGATAAGGGAAGGATTTTATTTTATAATTTTATATTGAGAAAACCCTCTCCAGTTTCTCATTTCCAAATGAAATCATAGAAGGTAGCTGAGATCCTCTTCGCATTATTCATTCTATTTTATCCCTCCTAGACCATGGTGATCAAAGGTAGTATTATTCACTATTTAAAGGTAACATTTTCTTCTTTTTTATATTTTATTAATTCTATCAATTTATAACTAGTTTATTAATGTTTGGGTTAGGGGTTTATTCCAATTTCATTAAATCATGGTGGAATTCGGATGAAATAATATGGATTTTATTTATCCTAATTATAATAGATTAAATAAGGATAAACAAACATGATTTTGTGTGGTTTTGTTTAGGTATGTCAGGGATTACTTTATTTATGGATTTTATAAAAGTTTGGGGGAAATTTATTGATGAATAGAAATGATATTTTGGGAATTTATATATTATAGGTTCGGTTGGATGTCAAGGGAGATGCATACCCCATTATTCTAGGATTTTGATCACATGAGATTTACATTATATGATTCATGGATTATTCCCAATAAATTAATTATGGGATTAAAATTTTCTTTATTGTGAAAATTAATTATAATGATTTTATTCTCATTTGAGATGAATTTTGATGGAGCTTTTATGGGCGATGGTCAGTCAAGAGTCGATGAAAATATGCCATGGTCATTGAGATTTCATTAAGGGAATAAATTTGTGAATGAGGTAGGTGGTCCATAAAAATATCTCTATGGTTTATGATTTGTGAGATATAGAATATGATGTGTGTTATTTCCAATTTAATTAGAATAAACTTAAATAAGAAAATATTGGTTCTTTTTTGAATTATCATGACTAGAAAATAATTACCTTGGGCTAAGATAGACCCTTGAGTACTAGCATGATGACATGGTCACTGATATTCATGTAACTAATTATAAATATGAACTTCTTGATACATAAATCTATGATAGGTATAAATTTAGTAAAATAAATGTAGTGGACCTTGAGATATGCCTCGTTAGTTTCATTTGGATAGGGAAGAGTTATGGATTAGAAATTTTTGACCTAGGGATTGTCCATGTGAAATATTAAGATGCCTAAGAGCCTCTAGGATAGATGATTGTGTGTGGGGTGAGTGATCCTTAACCATTAGTATATGTATATATCTTAGAGGGGATAACCTGTAGATGGTTATGTATAGGTTTAGTGTGGGAGGACTAACTGAGCATTATTGTAACGTCCCAGCATTAATTAGGTAGTCACCACTTTTAATTTATTGCTATCTAATTCTTTAAGCAACCTGGGGCGTGCGTCTGTGCACCTCGTTGTGGTTCCAGGTAGCTTTTTAATTAATTTGAATAAATACATATGTTTTATGAAAAAATTCTATGTCATGCTTTAACATGGTGTTCAAAATTTAAATAATTAATTAATGGTTGAAAAAGAATTGTAAAATATTTAAATAAGATTTAAAAGAAATAAAGAAAGGATAAAAATAAATGTTGAAATAAAATAGAAAGCTTGTTACAAAAAAAATAAAAGCAATTAAAATGGGAGATTTCCAATTTTAATTATTTTTGTCATTTTTCTTTTCTATCCTTTTATTATATTTATTTTTCTTTATTATTTTCCCATTTCCCATTTCTTTTATTTTTATCTTATTTTTCTTTTATTTTATTTTTCTTTATTTTCTTTCTTTCTTTTTTTCCTCTCATATCTTTCTCTCCTCTTCTTCACGTTACACCCCCTCTCCCCCTAGCTGGCGCTCCCCTCTGCTCATCATTTGAAAGACTATAGCTCCTCCATCCGTCATCCGGTTTCTTATCCATCAGGTGCTCAATAAACCTTAGTAGGGAATGTCTAACCTTGATCAATTGGAATTGTATGTTTTCATTGAGTATTCTGCATGCAGTTCGTCGTAGGAGATTTTTACCCTATTTTGAGGTTTTTCTAAAATCCTCCGTTTTCATCCATTTTAGGTCAAATAAAATCCTAGTGAGGATCTTAGAGTCATTTATGACTATAAGGTAGGGTTCCTAATCACTTTCCCTCTGTTTCATTGTGGTTTCTAAAAATGCACCATTGTGCTGTTAGTCGGTGCCTATCGGCTTTGTGTAATTTCACGCAATTTCATCAATTTAGTTGATCACCTAATTATTGCAACCTTAGTTATCTTAATTTAATTTGTTTGAATTGTTTCAACAAGGTTAGACACCCCATTTGGAATTCCGACATGGTTGATATATTTTTTCATCAGTCGTATTTATCGTTTAATTAATTGCAGGTGTTGCGCAACCCCTTTTTATTGTCATTAAATTAAATAAATAGTTGCATTGAATACGAATTTTGAATTGTTTGATCATTGGTAATTGTTTTTTCTGAACTGTTTATTTATTTAAAAAGTGCATTATATTCTTATGTTGATATGGTATATTGCCTTGTTAATTTTCTAGGTTGTAATGTTAAATTTATACCTTGTGATGCACGGGTATATCTGGTTAGTTTTCAAGCAGTGATTTTATATGCTGATTATGTCATATCTGCTGCTGTGAAAACATTAATTAAATTCAGGGTAGGGAAAAGAGGTGGGTCCTGTATTAAGGGCCACACATAAACCCTCTATTCTTAACTGTTACCATTACGCATCGGGGGGCGGTGTCTTTGGCTTTGCCAGACCGAGACTTCCTCGGGCTTTTAATACTTATGAGTGACACTGGTTCCAAAAGGTTTCATCGAGATAGATCCATTGGAAATGTGGCTAATCTAGCCTCAGATAACACTTAACCCCTTTTTGTTATATCGGGACAGACTCAGGGTAAAGCCATGCCTCGAGCAATACTTGGCCTTTCGAAAGATGGAATTGGATGGGTTCAGTGGTATTGGATAAATTGATGGATGTTCCATAGATATACCTTTGGGACGGACTCAGACTCCAACTATCAACATGAACATTAATAATAATACAATTATGGTTTATATTATTTCCATTTGAGTCTATTGAGAATTGAAATGTTCTTCTGATATATTGAAGCGCACCTGGTTGACAATTGACTTAGACCCCAATCTTGGGGTATACCTCTTCCTTGTTTTACCTTAATTTTCTGGGTTATATATATATACATGTATGTGAATTCTTCTGATAGGTACCCTTTCAGAATATTGGCTTAAGCTGAAGTAGGTGATTAGGCACATGTTCCATTTGGAACTCGGGCTGACTTATTTATTTCATTGCACTTAAATTAATTATATGAAATTATTATGTAATGGCACACTGCATTTTTCTCATTTCAAGAAATGGAAAGGTTTAGACACCGTGGGTGCCGGACTGCTGGGATTTTATCTCACACGCTGCTTGGGCATCATTGACACCTGAGTAGATTACATGCTTGCAGGTATTGACAAGGGGAAGCATTCTACTTCTGATGCTTGATTGTTCTTTACTGCTTAGGATGGATATTAGGGTAGATGAATGAGCCTTTCTCATGATGCAGCTACTACTTTTTGGCTTTTATTTTAGTTGACTGTGTGCTTGAGTTCCATTTTCTGTACTTTTAGTTTAGACAAACATTAGGGCATGACATCATTTTGTAAGTTTCCGCAACTGATTATTATTATTCAGTTGGATTATTTATATTTATTATGTTGTAGTTTATTCATTCACATGCTCCTACTATTTATTATTTGTTACTGTTTACTTCTGTTGTGATATTACCTATTACCTATGAGGGAATAGTCTCCCCCACAGACACAAAAAGGGACCTCACTGCTAGTCGATAGCCTCTAGCATTCGAGGATATGCGCTTGATGTCATGTGACCCACCGGTCCGGCCTCCGTCTTAGAGGTGAGCCAGGCCAGGACATTAAAAAGTTGTATGAGAGGGAATTTTTTATTTTATTTTACTGTTTGGGTTATACAAGAGAGTAGGATATAGGAATTTGGGATATACTCTATGCTTGGACGTAGCTAACCCATGTATAGGAGAAAACATAAATTCCTGGGTTGGGATTGTAGTTATTGATTATGCCAGTTACTGTTGATATGATTTCACCGTTGGGTGACTCACTTGTATTGTGTTGTTATTGTGTTAGTATTGTTGAAATAATGGGTTTACCATTGAATCTCGATGATATGAGGGCAATGCATTCCTTCCATCATAATAGAAACTATAGGATTTAAATCCATGCATATTTCCAAGCCATATCTACTTCAGTGTGCATTGCCTGTTTTCATGTGAGTGCTGTTGTGCCTCGTGGTAAAATTTTGAAATGCTGGTTTGTTGAATATAAGTTTGTGATAGTATGTTAGATGTTATCCTAACTTAACCTGGGAATGGTCTGCATAACTTGTTTAGTAATACTTTTGAGTTTTCACTTCCATATCGAAACCCATCTCTTGTAGAGGGTTGTCTGTTTTTTAGTGCTCAAAGGTAGGATATGTACCTAAAATCTCTTTGTGCCTTACTTGGTTTTCTCACCTTCTTTAATCCTTATCTAAAGGTGTGTGTTTGGATGTTGTATACAAATTCCACCATGAATTCTTCGTTATGTGCCTCAGGAGATTGGTAATGAGCACATTCCAGAGATGGTGGGTCTTGAACCACCAGTGGTACCTCTTATAGAGCCTCCTGTGGCACTAACTCCTGTTGATCTTCTGAGGGACCCTAACGCTCATTTCAGGGATAGTCTCCTCAGGTTTATGTTGTCAGTTTAGAATATCCCCAAACCTTCCCTGTCTATGGAAGACCTCACGTGGGAATTTCTACAGCAGCACCCTCCCACCTTCTCGGGGAGTGGCAGACCTCATGTTGAAGAGTCATGGATAGAAGCTATAAGGTCTATCTTCGACCACCTCGAGACTCTTCTGGAACAAAGGGTCAAATAGGAAGTCTGCATGCTTCATGACTATGCCAAGAACTGGTGGGATGTTGTTTCTCAGGCGGAGCAGACCAGTGACATGGCTTGGGCTGACTCCCAAGTAGCCTTTTATGATCACTTTTTCCCGTAGACTCTGAGATATGATCATGAGAGGGAGTTCCTACATCTCCAGCAAGGATCTATGACTGTGTTAGATTATTCTACTCATTTCACAGAACTTCAGTGTTTTCCCCCATCTCTGACTGGGGACGTGCAGACTACTGCGAGTCGTTTTGAGGATGGAATTGAGTATACTATCCGCTTGCAGGTGAATGTATTCTATTTGAACACTATTATAGAGATTGTAAATCAAGATATAATCTCAAAGAGAAATTTCAGGGAAGCTAATCCAGTGAGCCAGGGAAGTTTAATTATGAGACAGGATGATGGCTCTTCTAGCAGTAGAGAACACCATTTTGAAAGTGAATGTGGGTGGAATCCTATCCAAAATAGCACGTCCTAATAGCTCTATCACATGTTATCAGTGCGGCAGAGATGGTCACAAGAAGCCATAGTGCACGAGAGATCTTAAGGAGTGCCAAACTTGCGGCAGGATGGGTCACCTTCATCATTTCTGTCGTTCCTTCTCTTCAGCATCCAGTGGTAGAGGATCCACACCTGCACCTTCATCAGGTATGGGATCTATGACTCCATAGTAGGATGGAAGTCCTTTTTCTACTGGCTGATCAGGAAGAGGTAATGGTGGAGGTCATGGTTGAGGAAATCAAGTTCCAGACTATCAATGTCAGTAGAGTGGGCTTGCTCAGGCCAACCAGGTGGCTTATCAGGGTCTTGGGTCATGTCTCATGTACATGATGCAATCAGCACTAGAGGAGCAGAGTGTATGACCATATATAGTAGGAGATACTATTCTAGTATCCTCTACCTTATTTTCTGCTCTTTTTGATACTGGCGCATCACAATCCTTTATATCTGCTATTTTTGTTGAAAGTCTTGGTTTTCCAATTGAGAGCCATTGTGGAATCATGTCTCTCAACACTCCACTTGGGGTCAGGGCAAAGTTCATATGCTAATTCCATGAGTGACCCCTTGAGATATGTGGGTACCGTTTTGTTTGGAATTTCCATATCCTTGACATGTTTGGCATCGAGGTCATTCTCAGTATGAACTGGCTAGCTCCTTATTGTGCTCAAGTTCTTTGATATCGCCATCAGGTGTCTTTCACATACCCTGAGGGCGACACAAATGTTCATAAAGGAGAATGGGATATTAAGTCAAACCAAGCTAATTCTAAATACACAGGGTTGGGCAGGGTGACAGCTGAGTTGGAAAGTCTCTTCATCAGCAATTAGGGAACACACCTAGTTGAATTCCCTCCCGTGGTGGATCTTTTCAGGGACGACTTACCGGATTATTTCTATGGATTACCTCCTATGAGAGATGTGGAGTTCAGTATCGAACTCATTCCAGGTGTGGCACCAGTGTCTATTCCTCCTTATAGGATGGTACCAATAGAGCTACAAGAACTAAAAAAGCATCTTGAATACCTTGAGGACACGAGTTTCATCAGACCTAGCACATCACAGTGGGGTTCACCTGTCCTTTTTTCCAAGAAGGAAGATGGTACCCTCAGGTTATGAATGGATTATTGTCGACTCAACTAGATCATGGTAAAAAATTAATTTAAATTTCCTTGTATAGATGATCTCTTTGACCAGCTCTAGGGAGAAACTATTTTCTCCAAAATTTATCTAATGTAGGGATATTAGCAGGTGTGTGTGAGACCATATGAGATACCACATACAAAATTCCAAAGCAGGTACAGCTTGTACGAGTATCTTGTTATGCCATTCGACCTCACTAATGTGCCAGTTTTATTCATGGATCTGATGAACTAGGTTTTTCATTCGCATCCTGATTCTGTTGTGGTAGACTTCATGGATGACATCTTAGTGTATTCGCGTTCCAGACATGACCATGCAATCTATCTTGAGATCGTTCTGAGTACATTGAGAGAGCACCAACAATATGCTAAGTTTAGAAAATGAGACTTTTGGATTGATAAGGTACACTTCTTGGGTCATATTATATATAAAGTAGGGTTATCAGGTGACCTAGAAAAGGTGAGTGTTGTGGTTTTATGGGAGAATCCCAAGAGCATATTTGACATCCGCAGTTTCTTGGGGATTGCTGGATATTACAAGTGTTTCATCTAGGATTTCTCCCACTTAGTAGTGCCTCTTATGGTCATGACTAAGAAAGTTTTATAGTTCATCTGGTCAGAAGATTATGAAAAGTATTTTCAGGAATTAAAAGAAAGACTAACCTCAGCCCCGATCCTAATTGTTTTTGAACCTGGTAAGAACTATACAGTTTGTTGTGATGCTTCAAGAATTGGACTGGGTGTAGTTTTGATGTAGGGTGATCGAGTTTTGGCTTATGGATCCCACCAGATGAGACCTCACGAGCAGAACGATCCTACCCATGACCTTGAGTTAGCAATTGTGGTTCATTCTCTACACTATTAGAGACACTGTTTGTTGGGTGAGATATTTGTTGTTTACACGGATCATAAAATCTTAAAATATATCTCCACTCAACGAGACTTGAACTCAAGGCAACACAGGTTGGTTGAATACTTACAGTCATTCGATTTTGAGCTTGATTGTACCCTTGATAAGGGTAATACTCTAGAGAACACTTTAATTTGCAAGACACAAACACAGGCCGTGCAGGTATCCAACAGTGAGTGGTAGATTATGACCTTGTTTTCAAAGATGCATCTAGAGGTTCAGAAGCAGAGTAGACAACCAGTTCTAACAGCTCTTACAGTGATTTCCTCTCTTCTAGAGCAAGTTCACATGCAACAATTGACTGATCCTGAGGGACTCTATTTGAGGGAAAGCGTTACAGGAGGGAACCCACCTCCTGGTGGGGTTGTTGATAGTAGTGAAAATATTCTTTACTATGGTCATGTATGGGTAACTTCAAGTATACGAGAAGAGCTGATGAAGGAATATCACACCTCCATTTGGGCAGTCCATCCTGGTCTTACCAAGATGTATATAGACATGTTTCTACAGTATTTGTGGCCTGGTATGAAAATGTAGATAACATGTTTCATCACTCGGTGCTCCACCTGCCAACAGGTGAAGGCAGAGCACCAGAGACCTACTGGACTCCTAAAGCCTCTATCCATTCCTGAATGGAAATAGAATGAAATCACCATGTATTTTGTTACAAGATTTCCAAGATCTCCTCAAGGCAGCGATGCAGTATGGGTGGTTGTCGATAGGTTGAACAAGGTTTCACACTTCTTACTTATCCAAGAGACCTTTATGATTGATGAGTTGAGAAAGCTGTATATCTGGGAGATTGTGAGACTTCATGGCATACCTTGTTCTATTGTCTCAGATAGGGATTGTCACTTTACTTCATGGTTTTGGAAAGGGTTTCAAAAGGTGATGAGTTCATAGGTACTTCTGAGTACTGCATATCACCCTTATACCTATGGGCAATCCGATAGAACTATAAGAGTGTTAGAGGATATGTTACGGGAATGTATTCTTGATTTTGGAGGTTCTTGGGAGAATAATATACCTCTTTTTTAGTTTACCTATAATAAAATATTCTAAGAGACAATTCAAATTGCTCTGTATGAATTCCTTTATGGCAGACCGTGTTATTCACCTTTATGCTGGATTGAAGTAGGTGAGGCAGCTTTGTTGGGTTCTCATATTGTTCAGGAGACTTATGAGAAAGTTCATAATATTCAGAAGCATATGACTACAACTCATTCCAGACAAAAGTCTTATACCGATCATTGCGACAGATCTCTAGAGTTCGAAGTGGGACATCGAGTCTTTCTGCGTGTTTATCTGAGGTCGGGTCACAAGAAGATCAAGAGACAAGGGAAGTTATCACCGAGATACGTCGGGTCGTTTGAGATAGTGGAGAGAGTTGAGCCGGTAGCTTATTGGTTATTTCTACCTTAGCGGTATCGTACCATGTACGATGTTTTCCATGTATCTTAGCTCCATCAATATCATCCTGACCCATCTCATTCTTTTGACCCTGACGACATCGAGCTTGACACTGATGCATCCTTTTCAGAGCATCCAATCTGTATTGTCGACCGTAGCATGAAAGTACTCTATGGAAAGTCAGTCCCTTTGGTTCAGGTGTTGTGGCAACACAGAAACTTTCAGGATGAGACCTGGGAGCAAGAGACGAATGTGCGTGCACAGTGGCCAAAACCTTTCTTAGGCGACGTTCCACTACCCTCGGAAGGGGAACTCAGGGATGAGATGTCTTAAAGAGGGGAGGTTGTAACATCCCAACCTTAATCAGGTATAAACCATTTTTAATTTATTATTGTCTAATTATTTAAGCGACCCGAGGTGTGCATCTTCCCACCTCGCTGTGGGTCCCAGGAAGCTTTTTAATTAAGTTAAATAACTGTAGACGTTTTATGAAAAATTGCCATGTCGTGCTTTAGAGCGGTGTTCAGGATTTAAATAATTAATTAAAGGTTGAAAAAGAATAATAATAGATTTAAATAAGATTTAAAGGAAATAAAGAAATGATAAAAAGAAATTTTAAAATAAAATGGAAAGAGGGTTACAGGAAAATTAAAAATAATTAAAATGGGAGATTTCCAATTTTATTTATTTTTTCATTTTTCCTTTCCATCCTTTTATTCTATTTCATTTTATTTTTATTTTTCTATTTTTTCTTTTCTTTTATTTTTCTCTATTTTTCTTTTCTTTTCTTTTTCTTTTTTTCCTCTCCTCTCTTCCTCTCCTCTTCTTCATGTCGCACCCCCTCTCGCCTAGGTGGCACACCCCTCTCCTCCACCTTTGGAAGACCATATCTCCTCCGTATGTCATCTAATTTATTCACCATTAGATGAGAAGTAAATATTAGGGAAAGGATAACCTCACACAATTTGAATCATACATTTTCGTTGAGTATTCTACGCGCAATTTGTCGTGGAAGATTTTTACCCTATTTTTGGGTTTTTCTAAAATCCTACATTTTCTTCTATTTTAGGTCAAATAAAAGCCTTCCGTAGATCTTATAATCATCTAAAACTACAAGGTATGGTGCCTAATCACTTTCCCTCCATTTCTTTGTTGTTTATAAAAACGTACCGTTGTGCTGTTAGTCGGTGTCTACCAACTTTGTGAAATTTCACCCAATTTCATCAATTTAGTTGATCAGCTAATTATTGGAGCCTTAGTTATCTTAATTTAATTTGTTTGAATAGTTTCAACAAGGATGGACACCCCATTGGGTGTGCTAACATGGTTGTTATATTTTTCTGTTAGTCGGTTTTATAGTTTAATTAATTGTAGGTGTTGCGCAACCCCATTTTATTATAATTAAATTAAATAAATAGTTGCATTGAATATGAAATTTGAATTTTTTGATCATTGGTAATTGTTTTTTCTGAACTGTTTATTTATTTAAAAAGTGCATTATCTTCTTATTTTAATATGGTATATTGACTTATTAAGTTTCTTTACTGTAATGTTAAATTTATACCTTGTGATGCATGGGTGTATCTGGTTAGTTTTGAAGCTACAATTTTATATGCTGATTATGTCATATCTATTTTTGTGAAAACTTTAATTAAATTCAGGTTAGGGAAAGGAGGTTGGTCCCGTATTAAGGGTCACACTCAGACCCTCCATTCCTAACTATTACCATTATGCATTAGGGGGCAGTGTCTTTGTATTTTCTGGACCAAGACTTCTCTAGGATTTTAATACTTATGGGTGACACCGGTTCCGAAAGGGATCATCGATATGGTTCTGTTGTCAATGTGGCTAAGACATCCTCAGATGACACTCAACCCCTTTTTTGCGAGATTGGGACAGACTTAGGGTAAATCCATGCCTCAAGTGATACTTGGATTTTCAAAATATGGCCTTGGATGGGCTCGGTGGTATTGGATAAATTGAAAGATGTTCTGTAGAGATACCTTTGAGATGGACTCAGACTCCAACTCTCAACTTGAACTTTAATAATGATGCACTTATGGTTTATATTATTTCCATTTGAGTCTCTTGAGAATTAAAATGTTCTTCTGATATGTTGAAGCGCACCAGATTAACACTTGACTTAGACCCCATGTCATGACCTGTCCCTCGGGGCTTATTCCATGACTACCCCAAGCCTGCCTTCCATAGGCCAGGGGCTGATGACTAGCACTGGAAAGGCGTATCCCTAAAACAGGAAGGCATTTTCTTTTAATCTGTATAGACACACAATCCAAGAACACAACAAGGATAAACCACAAAGTAAACTTCTATAGTAAAAAGAGTACTGAAATTAAAAGGGGCTGTAATACAAGCCCAACTATAAAAAGTACAAGTACAATTGAAAAGTATGATACAACTGAAAAGGGGAAAACAACTTCTAGATCATTCATTGAGGATCCTACCTGAAGGGTAGGTATAACTCAAGATCAGTATCCCCCGTGTCACGTCACACCAAATAGTCCACCTCTAAGTACTGTCCTGTCCTGGTTCCCTTAGCCTCGATCAATACTATTCATCATCTGCATAAAACACAATAAGGTGCAGGTGTAGCCCGTGTAGGGGAGAGTATAACGATACTCACTAGGGACCCCGAGAACCCATAGGTCTCCTAGATTTCCACAAAAGAAATACCACAAAGCAAGACCTCAATCTACTTAAGTATATGCCCATACATATACCTAAGTTATCAAGATATACTCATCTTTTAAATGAAGGAAGAATACTACAAAGGTAACACCACGAAGGTAGAAAAACCACATAGGTAACACCACTGAGATAGAAGTACCACATAGGTAACACCATGAAGACATCACAAAAAAGGTATAAGCACCACACAGGTAACACCACACAGCTAGAATCACCACACAGGTAACACCACAATACTAGAATTACCACATAGGTAACACCACGAAGATAGAAGTTCCACACAGGTAACACCACAAAGCTAGAGGTACCACAAAGGTAACACCATAAAGGAAAAATTACCACACATGTAGCACCACAAGGATAATACCACAAAGGTAAAAGAATCATATCACACTTAGGTATAACTTAAGTACATAAGTATAGATGATTAGTCTCAAGGCTAGATCATCTTATTCTATTAAGTAACACTGCTTCTGACCCACACATGATCGATAGGTAACTAACCCCCACTGACCCACAAAGGATCGGTATGCACTAACCCACATAGGATCTTTGAGCACTAACCTACACAAGATCTAATATATGCTGACCCACATAGGATTGATGTTCTTTCTTCACGTTACAGCCTACCATTGGATTCCTCACACCCGGTGCGCTTGAGTTCTGTAGAATATGCCTCTTGAGATATCATTCATACCTAAACTACCACTAATCTACACAAAGGAGTTACCCAAAGGACCGCGATGTCGTAAGGGTTCCAACGTGATAGACGATGTGTCAATCGGATGCCCGGTCTGTAAGTAATAAGTGTTTTAGTTTTGAGGGCCCAATTGGATTCAGGTTCGATCCAACCCGGCAAAACTCTAAATATTTACAAAACTCAAGTGGATTATACCAAAAGGATAATCTCGTTCCAAGGGTCCTAGCACCGTAGACATTTCGTCAAACGGACACCTAAATTTCACGATATGGCTTCTTTAGTGTTTCTAGGTCTGGTTCAACCTGGTCGGACTGAACCGGCCCGTAATGGGTATCCCATTGGGCGCGCAGACCACTAGGTAGGCAGACTGTAGGGTAGTGTCCCACTGAGAAGACAACCTGGCTGCAGTGAAGCACGACCTGCTAGGGGCTCGCGCTATGTGGCATGGGGGAGTGGCTCTCCCCGAATTCCTGAACGGACCAGAGGCCGTTCTGCTTCTCCATAGCGGTGGCACCACGTGGTGCCGCTATGTGGCCTATGGGACTCGCTGGTGTGGGTCTTGACAAACTCATTACGGCCGATCGGTGTTCTGACCGTCTTCTCCAACAGTGGGGGACAGCGTGCCGCTTCACCACCCACGACCGACTGGTGTGTCGACTGCCTTCCTACAGTCCACCACGACTAACGAGCTATGGCTCGAGTCCTCCAGCCCCATGATGGTTGTACCGTCCTCTCCTTCTGTGGCCATCCAGGGTACCAGCCACCTCCCCCGACCACAAAAGATGACGATCCAAAAATGGTTCCTCTAGCAGCGTGGGTGCGCCGCCTCCTTCCTCACAACCAGATGGTGCTGGATGCCACCATGGTCCCTACCGGTGCTAGTTGTCAGTACCGCCATGCCTGTAGTCTTCCATAGAGAACAAAAAGGGGGTAGAAAGGAAGCGGAGGGTCCAGGCCAGGTTCGTTAGGCCCACACCCTTTGCGTTAGCTTTTAATCATGAGGGAGATAAAGAATTAACAAACTCTTGAAATTTAAATCAAGTTAAACCCCTACTCAAGACTGATGGTGAGCACACATTTGTGGAAGTGGGTCGGTGTTCTCCATACCCGACAACTATCCTCCAATGACGTCACTCGATTATCGATCTATGGTTTGGGGTTTTGATGTCTCTCATCACCACTTGCCAGAACCAGCTCCATTCTCCAAGGTTTTGGCATCTCGGCACTTTACCAGCACTTCGTTGCTTGGTGAAGCTGTGCTGACACCCCTCCCCAAGCTCCATATAAATAGGAGAGTGGGAGGGTAAGTAACGATGTTGGGAATTAAAGGTGGCTCATTAATTATGAAGTTTCCTAATTCCTCAACGTTTCTGTTACTTAGATTGAAGGGTCAAGCCATTTAATGGATTGACACATCACTGGCCCCACACTCCGCTTGTCTATTTGAGGATAAGAATGAAAATAAAATAATAAAATAATTTTATTTTATTTGTTTTAAAAATTCCCAAAAATTATCTTTTTCTCTGGACCTACTACATTTGAAGTGAAGCCTCCCTTAAGCGAATCCCGATGTAGTGAATTCAACAATGCCCTCATATTTTTAATCTGAGAACCGGTTCAAAAGTTAGAAAACACCGCTCGTGCGTTTACTAAACGTACCTTAAAAAAGTTCAAAAATTTATTTCGGGCACACCAGGCCTCGGAATCACATGCCGTTAATTTTTGAAGTCTCATAATAATTCCATATAATTTGAAAAAAAATTACATGGAAAATCCGGGTCTTTAAATTCTCCCCACCTTAGGGATTTTTTTCCCCGAAAGACACAACATAGACTAAGGAAACAAATGGGGGGTACTGAGTATGAATCTGAGCCTCCCTCTCCCATGTGATCTCCTGGAGGTTTCCATGCTACTGGAAAACGCGCACTAGAGGTATCGACTGCTCATGAAGGACCCGCTCCTATCAATCCTCAGTCTCTACTGGAACCTCCGTAAATATTGTCCCATCATCAAAGTCTAGATCACCGTTGTAGATGACGTGAGATGTGTCATGCACATATCTCCTCAGTTGGGATACGTGGAAGACATCGTGCAACCTCTCCAAATATGGAGGAAGTGCTAAGTGGTATGCCATCTTGACAATCCTATGAAGTGCTAGAAATGGTCTGATAAACCTCAGTGATAACTTGCTGCCTCGTCCAAATATCCATAGTCCCCGTCGAGGAGATACTTTCAAGAATACGTGGTCCCCCTTCTGGAACTTCAAAGGTCTCTTCCTCTTGTAAACATAAGACTTATGTCTGCTCTGTGTATTCTTCATTCGCTCCTGGATGATCTGCACCTTCTCAGTGGTATCCCGCACCAACTCTGGACCCATAAGTGCTGACTCCACTAGGTCTGTCTAGCACAAAGGTGATTTTCAAGGTCGACCATACATGGCCTTGAATGGTTCCATACTGATGGTGGAGTGTTAACTGTTGTTGTATGAGAACTCCACAAAAGGAAAGTGATCCTCCCAACTGTGGCCAAAATCTAGGACGCATGCATGAAGCATGTCGTCCATTATCTATATGGTCCGCTCTATATGACCATCCATCTGAGGATAAAAGGTGGTGCTCAAATGTAACTATGTCCCAAACACCTCATATAATACCTTCCACAACTGAGATATGAAATAGGTGTCACAGTCAGAGATGATCATCGATGAAACCCCATTAAGTCGCATAATCTCCTGTATGTAGAGGTGTCCCAAGCCCTCTACTGATCCCTACTCTCGAATACGCAGGAAGTGGGCCGACTTGGTGAGTCAATCAACGATAGCCTAGATGGAATCATGTCACCTAAATGTACATGGAAGACCTATCACAAATTCCATGGAGACCCCATCCCACTTCTACTCTGACACCTCTAGTGGCTGTACTAAGCCTGCTAAAACCTGATGCAGGACCTTCACTTTCTGACAAGTGAGGCATCAAGAAACAAACTCTTCCACTACTTTCTTTATCCCTGGCCACCAGTGCTAACACCGGAGGTCTTGGTACATCTTCGCCACTCCAGGATGTACTTCCAGAGGGGACATATGGAACTCCCTCAACACCTCCTTTTGTAGTGCCATCAGTACCATGGTACGTCCTTTGAAGAGGATGATGTGCTCCCCAACTTCTGAAAATCCATCAAGTGCCTGTCCTAAGGATATCTGAGCATGTCAAGACCCTCAATAAATGTCCCCAAGACGTGCTTCCCTGACTCGCTGAAGGAGTGGGAGAGTGACTATCATAGGCTGCAGGTAAGCTACTCCATCTCTATCCTCAAAGGATATCTTCATTGCGGCTAGCTGCTCTATCGCCTCACTCAGTAGCTGTAGACCAGACCTCCTGCTGAGTACATATGCTACCACTTTCCCCTTCCCAGGAGTATATACTATGTCAAAGTCATAGTCCTGGAGGAACTCTAGCCATCACCGATATCTCAGGTTCAGGTCATTCTGAGAGAAGATATACCTGAGACTCTTGTGATCAGAGTAGACTGTAAAACGTTCGCCCATCAAGTTATGTCACCACATCTTCATGGAAAAGACCACTGCTACTAAATACAGGTCATGGGTAGCATAGTTCTTCTCATGCTGTCTCAGCTATCGAGAACCATACACGATCACTGCTCATTCCCGCATCAAGACACACCCAAGTCTGGTCCCTGATGCATTTCAGTAGACTACAAACCCAACTCCCACTTCTGGTAGCCTTAAGATAGGGGCACTATTTAGTATCTACCTCATCTCCTGAAAACTATATTGGTATCTCTCCATCCATACGAAGTGTTTTTCTTTCTTTGTTAACGTTAAAAATGGTGCAGTGACTCTGGAAAAGTCAGATACGAATCTCTGGTAGTATCCAGCCAACCCTAGGAAATTCCGCACCTCCATCACACTCCTGGGTGGATCCCAAGAAAGTAAAACCTCTATCTTCACTGGATCCATTGAAACTCCATCCTCCAAGATAACGTGTCCCAGAAAATGGACCTCTCGTATTCAAAACTGGCACTTTGAGAGCTTACCATAAAGTTAGTTCTCTCAAAGTGTATCCAGAACTATCTGCAGATGATAAGCATGCTCCTCCTCCTTCACTGAGTATATTAGGATGTCGTCAATGAAGACCATAACAAAGTGATCAAGGTATGGATGAATTATTCTGTTCATGAGTCTCATGAACACTTCTGGGGAATTGGTCACACTGAATGGCATAACCAAGAACTCATAGTGGCCATACCGACATCTGAAGGTCGTATTCGACACATCCTCATCTAATACCTTGAGTTGATGATAGCCTGATCTGAGGTGTATCTTTAAAAATCAACAAGCTCTCTTTAGATGATTGAAAAGATCATAAATACTCAGAACTGGATACCTATTCTTCACAGTCATCTGGTTTAGGCACCAGTAGTCCACACAGAGTCTCAAACTCCCATCTTCCTTCTTGGAAATCAAAATCGGGGCTACCCATGGAGAAATGATGAGCCTTATGAACCCCTTTCTCTACAAGTCCTCCAACTGTACCCGTAACTCATGAAGCTCCGCAAGAGCCATCCAATATGGTGGTGTATATCGGTGCCGTCCTGGGGTACAGGTTGATGTAAAAGTCTTCCTCTCTGCATGGAGTTATTCTCAAGACATCATCAAGAAAGACATTGGCATACTAGTCCACCAATACAGGATAGCTTGGACTCTCAATATTTACTGCTCTGAGGGTAAGAATAACCAACTGGTGTATGATTGGATGTACCCTCTTCCGAGTAAGTCCATCCTGTGCTCTAAAGGTTCCTTTCTCACCGGTGAAGGAAAAACTGGTCCCATCCTCATGGACACACCACACTTTTCGCCTAATACATTAAATATGAGCATATATTGTGGATAATTAGTCCATACCCAAGATGATGTTGTAAGGCCTCGACGCTGCATCTAGAAGATCCTAGCTAAATCTCTCACCTCCTCGAGTAAGCTCACACTCCCAGCACTAGTGTGTAATCATTAAATAATCTATTGTAAGAGTCTCTAGTCGTAAGGATCGAGCCAACGACTCCACCAGAATCTCCGAGCTATGAACGAGGGCCATGGAAATAAAAAAGTGACTAGAACCTATGTCTATAAGTACTACAACTAAGGTGGAGTAGACACATATTGTACCTCGAATCATCTCTGGAGTGCCATGGTCGTAGGCCTCAGCTGCTTGGAGCTGAGATCATCCCTATCCCTTACCCCCTATGGCTAGGGTGGACCACCTGAAGGTGGTGGCGGTAGAACCTCGAATCACTGCCCACCACCTGCTGCATGGAAAAATCCTCTACCATATCCACCTGATACCTGCAGACCTCCTCGATCGAATCTCTTCCTCTACCTTAGTGGCCCCTCGACTGTTTTCTAGTCGTCCATATGACGGGTCGGGCAGTCGCGATCCATGTGACCCTACCCACTGGACGTGTAGCATTGCCTGCTCCTCAACTATCCTCCTCTGTCCCATGAGCCCCACACCACTGAACCTGTATCCTGAGGTCATCCACCAGAAGGTATGGTCCACTTGGGCCCCTGCGTCATCTGCCCACTGCCTACTATAGATGAATATGCCACCTGATGTCCAGTGGTGTCTCTCATTGTCGGTGCCTACTCAGTTAGAAAGTTCTCCACAAAAAGCGCTCTCTCAAGCACTCCAGCCTGCGTCAAAATGCTGATTGATATCATCAATGCTCTGATATCCTGTCAGATACCCTGCTCAAAGGTTTGGGCCCTGAATAATGGGTCTCATACCATGTCGATGGAGTAGTGGGAGAGATCGGTGAACCTCATTGAGTACCGGACCATAGACATGCTGCCCTGCTGTTAGTGAAATAAATCCTGTATATGTAAAGAGTGTAAGGTCACTGGGATGAACTCTGCCCTGAAAAGGCTCTTGAAGTATGCCCAGATGAGGGTCATATCATTGTGTATCTGGAGCATCAAGCTCCACCATCTCCCTACTACTGCCTGAAAAAGACTGGCTGCTAAGAACACCATCAGATTAGCTGGTTTCCCAATAAGTTAAAAACTCTGACTATAGCCTCCAGCGAGTCCTCAGCCGCTTGTGGGTCCATATTTCCTCAGAACCTCGGAGGCCTCTGCCGCTAGAACTCGTGCAACATGCTCAGTCGGCATGCACCCTCTACTGGTGGGGCTAGTGGCAACGGCTTCCCAATGGGTAGTGGTAATGATGGTACACCACCCGAAGGTGTTAACGCCGTTAGAGGGCCTTACACCGAGGCCTCATCGCTTAGTGGGCCATCATCACGTACTCTATCAGGAATCCTGGCTAGCTATCTATGTGGAGACATCTTGAAAAAAATAGGCGTGCCATAGTCATTAAGTTATTCCGGGTGAGATGACTCAAGAGATCAAAATAAAACTTTTCAAAACACACACAATCAGTGTTTTCATGAGATAAGTTAGAAATCAGAATTCAGGGTCCTGGTGTATGGATACGTCGACCACCACACCAACACTATATTCCACAAACTAAAAACCACACTCATAAAACTTAACACTATTGCTACACAGAAAATATCAGATTCCTAGTTATTCAGTTGAACTAACTCCTTTGATACCACTTTGTCACGACCCGTCCCTCAGGGTCCGTGCCGTGACTACCCTAAGCCCACCTTCCATAGGCCATGGGATGGTGAATAGAACCATAAAGTCATATCCCTAAAGCGGGAAGGCATTGCCTTTTAACCTGTATAGACACACAGTCCAAGAACACAACAAGAAGCAAACCCAAAGTAAACTGCTGTAGTAAAAAGAGTGCTGAAAGTAAAAGGGGCTGGAATACAAGCCCAAATGTAAAAGTACAAGTAAAAATGAAAAGTACGATGCAACTTAAAAGGGAAAAAAAGCTCCTGGATCATCCATAGAGAGTCCTACCTGAAGGGTAGGTAAAAATCACAATCAGTAGTCCTTGTGTCACATCACGCCAAATAGTCCACTCTGAGTACTGTCCAGTCCTGGCTCCCGTAGCCTCGATCAATGTTGTCCATCTTCTGCACAAGACACAACAATGTGCGGGCATAGCTTGTGCAGGGGTGAGTATAACGATACTCAGTAGGGACCCCGAGACCCCATAGGTCTCATAGAGTTCCACAAAAGAAAATACCTCAAAGAAAGACCTCAATATACTTAGGTATATTCCCATAAATATACCTAAGTTATCAAGATATACTCATCTCCTACATGAGGGATGAATACCACAAAGGTAACACTATGAAGATAGAAAAACCACATAGGTAACACCACTGAGATAGAAAGACCACACAGGTAACACCACAAAGACTTCACCACAAAGGTAAAAGTGCCACATAGGTAACACCACAAAGCTAGAATTACCACACAAGTAACACCATGAAGATAGAAGTAACACACATGTAATACCATGAAGATAGAAGTACCACATAGGTAACACCACAAAGCTAGAGGTATCACACAAGTAACACCGTGAAGACAAAAGTACCACACAAGTAACACCATGAAGATAATACCACAAAGGTAAAAGACTCAGCTCACACTCAGGTATAACTTAAGTACAAATTTAAAAATGATTAGTCATAAGGATAGATCATCTTATTTTGTTAAGTAACACTACTTCTGACCCACATAGGATCGATAGGTAACTAACCCCTGCTAACCCACACAGGATCTGACCCACACAGGATCGATAGGTAACTAACCCCCGCTAACCCACATAGAATCTGACCCACACATGATCAGTATGCGCTGAACCACACAAGATTTATGAGCACTAACCCACACAAGATTTGATAGATACTGACCCACACAAGATCAATGTTCTTTCTTCACGTTACAGCCTGCAACAAGATTCCTCGCACTTGGTGCACTTGAGTTCCATAAAATCTGCCTCTCGAGATATCTGTCGTACCTCGACCACCACTAAGCTCCAAAAATGAGTAACCCAAAGGACTGCCATGTCGTAAGGGTTTCAATGCGACATACGATGCGTCAATTGGATGCCCGGTCTGTAAGTTATAAGTGTTTTAGTTCCGAGGGCTCGGTTGGATTCGGGTTTGATCCAACCCATCCATATTTCAACTATTTCCAAAACTCATGTGGACTATACCAAAAGTATCATCTCACTCCAAGGGTCCCAATGCCGTAGACGGTTTGTCAAACAGACGCACAGATTTCAAGATATGGCTCCTTTAATGTTTCTGGGTCCGGTCGGGCCCGGGTCCGGTCCGACCCAGTTGGACCAACCCTCCCTGAGCCAGTATGGACTAGGCCGTGGTGGGCTTGGCCTGCTGGGCCAAGGTCCGTCTTGGCCCGCAAGGGGTCGAACCACAAGGGGGTGGCTGATAAGGGGTGGCCTGGCCTGCAAGGGGTAGCCCGCTGGGGCGAGGCCCACTAGGTAGGCAGCCCACATGGCGGTGGCCCGCTGGGTAGATAGCCTAGTCGCGGTGAAGCATGGGTCACTAGAGGATCATGCTAGGTGGAACGGGGGAGTGGATCCCCCCGAATTCCCAAAGGACCCGGAGGTCGTTCGGCTCCTCCATAGCAGCGACACCACATGGCACCGCTAGTTAGCCTATGGGACCCACCGATGTGGGTCCTGCCGAACCTGTCACGGTCAGACTATGTGTTGGATTCCTTTCTCTGGTCCACTGTGGCTGATGAGATGTGGCTTGAGTCCTTCGGCGGTGCGCTGGTCACGCCTCCCTCTCCTTCTGCGGTCGACTGGTGTGCCAACTGCCTCCCCCGACCGCTGTGGCTGACGAGCCGCAACCATTTCCTCCGACGTTGTGGGTGCACCACCTCCTTCCTCATGGCCGACCAGTGCTGGCTGCCACTTTGGTCCCTGTCGGCATCGGTCGCCGGTACTGCTGTGCCAGCAACCTTCCCTAGAGAACAAAAAATGTGGTAGTAAGGAAGCGGAGGGTTTGAGCCGGGTTCGTTAGGACCTCTCCCTCCATGTTAGCTTGTAATCATGAGGGAGATAAAGAGTCAACAAACTCTAGAAATTTAAATCTAGTTAAACCCCTACCTAAAAAATAATGGTGAGAGCATGTCTGTGGAAGCAGGTCCGTGTTAACCGTCCCCCACAACTATCCTCCAATGACACTGCTTAATCGTTGATCTCCAGTTCAAGGTTTCGATGTCGCTCGTCACCATTCGTCAGAACTGGCTCCGTTCTCCAAGGGTTTGGAATCTCAGAACTTTACCAGCATTTCGTTGCTTGGAAAAGCTATACCGAAACCCCTCCCCAAGATCCTTATAAATATGAGAGGGTGAGGGTATGTAACGACATTGGGAATTAATGAAGGATTATT
Source organism: Viscum album (assembly GCA_963277665.1). Classification (NCBI taxonomy): domain Eukaryota; kingdom Viridiplantae; phylum Streptophyta; class Magnoliopsida; order Santalales; family Viscaceae; genus Viscum; species Viscum album. Next base: position 486,290,923 of record OY728155.1, read on the forward strand.
AATTAGAAAGCTTCCTAATTTCTCGATGTTATTGCTACTTATATTGAAGGGTCAAGCCATTTAATGTCTTGACACATTGCTGGCCCCACAATCTACTTGTTCATTGGAGGATAAGAATTAAAATAAAATAATAATTTTTTTTAAAAAGTCCCAAAAATTAACTTTTTATATGGACCTACTATGGTCAAAGTGAATCCTCCCTTAACCAAATCCTAGTGTTGTGGATTTAACAGTACCCTCAAAATTTTAATTCGAGCACCAGTTCTAAAGTTAGAAAATGCCTCTCGCATGTTTACTGAACGCACCTTAAAAAAAGTTTAGAAATTCATTCTGGGCACACCAGGCCTCAGAATCACATGAATTCAATTTTCATAGTCTTGTAACAATTAAATATAATTAAAAAAAAAATTACATGGAAAATCCGGGTCTTTAAACCTCAAGTTAAATATCAAGATTGGGGTATACCTCTTCCTTGTTTTACCTTGATTTTCTGGGATTTATATATATAAATATACACGAAGTCTTATAACAAGTACCCTTTCATACTACCGGCTTAGGCTGAAGCAGGTGATTAGGCACGGGTGCCATTTAGAACCCAGGCCAAATTATTTATTTCATTGCACTTAAATTGATTATCTGAAATTGTTATGTAATAGAACACTGTATTTTTATCATTGCATGAAATGGAAAGTTTTAGAAACCATGGGTTCCGACCTACTGGGATTTTATCTCACACCATTCTCAGGTGTCTTTGACACCTGAGTAGATTACATGCTTGCAGGTATTGACAAGGGGAATTGTGCTGCTTCCGATGCTTGATTGTTCTTTACTATTTAGGATAGAGACTGGGGCAGAGGACGAAGCCTTACTCGTGATGCAGCTATTACTTTGTGGATTTTCTTTTAGTTGACTGTGTGCTTGAGTTCTATTTTTCATACTTCCAGTTTAGATAGACATCATGGAATGACATCATTTTGTGAGCTTCTGCACTTGATTATTACTATTCAGTTGAATTATTTATATTTGTTCCACTTCAGTTTATTCATTCACATGCTTCCGCTATTTATTATTTGTTTCTTTTTTTACTTCCACTATGATATTACGTATTACCTATGAGGGAATAGTCTCCCCCATGGACCCAAAAAGGGCCATCGCTGCTAGTCAGCAACCTTTGGAATTTGAGCATATGCATTTGATGTCATGTGAACCACCAGTCTGACCACCGTATTAGAGGTGATCTGGGTTGGGACGTTACAATTACGTTGAAATTTATATGAAATTTTTTTCATTCCTTTGGGTTTGGTTTATATGGTGTTACTTGTGTGGTCTATTAGGCCATGATGTGAGAATAATTCTCCAGATAAAAGTGATTTCCATGAGTGATGATATTTAACACTTGAGTTTGGGGATGTGATCAAATAAATCATATAGAGTGTTCAGACTGTGATGTGACTTGGTGGACTACTATAGGTTCCTTATTTTTATGTTGAATATAAGGAGGGTTAGTACATGGAGGATAGCATGATGATATCCTAGTATGATTACGATGGTGGGAATGGGTTGTGTGCTTATAAGCTTAACCTTATAATTTCATTTGGGGTTATTATGAGTTTCCATCCCATTGATTATGATATAATATATATGAGGTTCTGAGGAGAGACGTTTCCCTTAGTTGTATGATATATGATGGTTCTGGGGTAGGATATGGACCCTAGGTATATGATATCAAATGATTATATAGTGGGATACAATACCCCTTCATGTAAGATATATGGAGGTTCTAGGGTGGGATTAATCCCCTAGGTGTATGATATATAATAGTTCTATCATAGGATGTTCCCCCTAGGTGTATGATATATGATGGTTCTATAATGGGATTCATACCCTGAGGTTTATGCTATATCATGGTTCCAATGAGGGATAAACCCTGGGTGTATGGTATATGATGGTTCTAGGGTAGGAGGTATCCCCTGGGTGCATGTTGTGTGATAGTTCCAGTGTGGAATATGGTCACCTAGGTGTATGATATTATGGTACAAGTTCCAGGGTGTGATGCAGCCTCCTAGGTAATGGAATTATGGGATCTTTTTCAAGGTTAGGCATAGTTCTTACTGGGTGTTATATATAGGTTTTAGGTGTAATGGAAGCATGGTTGGGATGGTAACCAACTTTAAATTTTACCATGATCAATGATTATTCTGAGATCAATACGACGATGAATTCCAGTCTCCATGGAATAGAATCAAATATTTAAATAAATAGGGAAGTGGCCCAAAACCTTTAGGGAGGATTTTTCACATCATGTTTATAATTAATTTAATTAATTTCATAAAGAAAAGAATACCCGGATCTTCAGTATTTTCTTTGTTGATGATGTTTAGCATCTGGAATGACCCTTTTAGATTATCTTGTTACTCTTGTGAGGATCCAAACTAGAATCTATCTCGTAGTGATCCACATGTGAACTGATGGCCTCTGATCCACACCACTCATTCTCCAGGTGCTAGCGTGACGAAGTGAGTGTCTTTTTTTCAGTCATTCTTGATCACTTGTTCTTCAAAATTGAATAACATATCTCATTGTTTAGAGGGGCGGTAGGAGGATTCAAGAGATAAATTGTTTAGCTCAAAAATCTTCAATTCACTGGGCGTGCAGTTTGGTACATTGCACAGTAGACATATGTGTATATTTATCAACAACGGGATTCAGTTACAATATTTAATTGCGTAACAAAAATTAAATACATTATATACCTTAGAGAAAACCCTTGCTTTTAATAATAATACCATGTCATTATTTATGGTGTGCCAACTTGTGCAAAATTGAATAAAATTCCACGTCACAAAATAATAGCAGCGTTATTATTATTTTAATTTGTGCCAACTTGTTAAATAATTATTTACTGTCTTGAAAATAATTATTTTACTACCAGACCAAACTTGGTCTGCTAGAACTCTAATTTAATTTATTGAACACCAGAATAAATTAATAAATAATTTATTCTCTTCAATAAATATTTTATTTACAAACTAGGAAATAAATATTTATTAAATGTTCAATAAAATAAATAAATATATTTTACCCACAATCATGTGAATAAATATTTATTTAATTTATGTAAACATTTTAACTTGAATAAAATTATTCCACTATCTTGAGAATAATATTTATTAATTAAATTCAAATATAATTTAATCGAGACCACTAGATCACTTAGTGTGTGACCCCTCTAGGATTATTTCTCATTAGCATTAGGTGGGCTTACCTAAAGTCCTGGAGTACTATCTTTCAATAGGTCAAGGCACCCAAGATAAATAACTTAAAGTCATAATAACGACATCCACATATGAATGCTCATTGTGTAATACAATCCCTTTGCCTCAATATCTCATCAAGCTGGTTTCATGATAGTGTCATCAACCTTTGTGCTTGATACGTCATTCTTTGACTACCTGAAATAAACTTGTTGTTACAACAAGGCCATGGAATTTTTCACAATGGTTCTATTTCAATCAAAGGGCCGAGATATCAACTTCCATAAATAGAAGGTACAAATACTTACTCAACTTATCCTTTAATAACATGCCACTCGTGATGCACCCAACGTACCCTACTTCTTGCCAACTATCTGTGTGATGGTTTTTATTTGTAAATCAAAGTGCATGAGTCATGACACATATTACTGATAACCTTAAAGTCTAAGGATCATTACATATTCTCATAGATAATAATATCCTATGACACCAAAACATGTGGAATTCCTACTGCCAGGTCTGTTCTCATAATCTCCCATCTTGGAGATTACCAAGCATGAGTATCATGAGAGGAAGTCTCATCTGCTTATGAGTACTCACACCGGACGATCTATATACTATGTGTCCTATTACAGTATTTCATCTAACCACATAACTATATTTAATAATATTTTCATATTACTTCAAGGTTCTCATAATAGTGGGGAACTGCTATGACCTTGTCAATGTAACAAATACTCCAGGACATTATTATACTATACTCATGTAGAACAATGAACAATATGTAATAAGATGTTTAATATTTAAATACATTAAATATTATTGTAATAAAAGTACAACTAGTTGGTTCTAGAAAACTAACTCTTAAAAACTCCCACTTATACTAGAGACAAATACCTATGAATTTCAGTCCCCTAGACCTCACATGATGATCATGTTTATGCTATGTCAAGGCTTTAGTCAAGGGGTCCTCCATGTTGTCTTTCATGGAAATACTGCTCACTGCAAATTCACCACTCGGAGAAAAATCCCTCAAGAGATGATACTTTATAAGTATGTGCTTCATCTACTGATGTGATCTTGGATCTTTAGAGAGAGCCACCGCTACAATATTATCACAATATAGTGTGATGGGATCTTTAATTCTAGGTATCACATCAAGATCCTGGGTGAAGCTTTGCACCCAAACTAATTCTTTAGCTGCCTTAGAAGCTGCTATATACTCAGACTCTACTGTAGAATCTATGACTACACTCTACTTTGAGTTCTTCCAGCTCACTACACCTCCATTCAAAGTTAATATGTATCCCGTTTGTGACTTCTTGTCATCTTGACTAGTCTAGAAACTAGTATTTGCATATCCTCAGATGACTAGTTCTTCATCACCTCCATAAACTTGAAACATATCCTTAGTATGCCTATGATACTTTAGGATAGTCTTGACTTCCATCTAATGGTGGTCACAAAGTTCATCTTGATATCTAACTACCACACTCAATGCGCAGGTGACATCCAATATAGTATATATCATGGCATATATAACTGAACTAATCAATGATGCTTATGGAGTCCTTTCCATTATAATTCTTTCCTCATGTGTTTGAGGACAAATTTTCATGGAAAGATGAATGCCAAGTGAATCTGGAAACAATCCCCTCTTGGATTGTTCCATACCGAATCTCTTCAGTATCTTATCAATGTATGTACTTTGACTTAGGCCAAACAATCTTCTGAATATATCATGATAGATCTTGATCCCAAGAATATATGCTACCTTTCCCAATTCCTTCATGGAGAAGCATTGATTCAACCATTCCTTAATAGACTATAAAACTAGTATCTCATTTCCAATAAGTAGTATGTCATCAACATATACTATTAGGAAAATGGCTGCACTCCCACTAAACTGTTTATAGACACAAGTCTCACATTTATTCTTGATAAAACCAAATTTCATTATGGATTCATAAAAATAAATTTTCTATGACCTGGATGCTTTATTTAATCTATAAATGTATTTCTGCAACTTTCATATCTTATTGGCACCCTTTGGGGTCATAAACCCTTCAGGTTGCATCATGTAGACATCATCTTGAAGATTCTCATTAAGGAAGGTTGTTTTGACATCCATTTTCTAAATCTCATAGTCATGGTAAGAAGTAATGGCCAATAGAATTATGATGGATTTCAGGATTGAAACTGGTGAAAATGTTTCATCGTAGTCAATACCTTGATGTCGCTTGAACCCTTTTGAAACCAGTCGTGCCTTATAGGTACTGAATTTTCCATCTATGTACAGTTTCTTCCTAAATACCCATTTTTAACCAATTGTATTTATATCAACTAGAGGATCTTCCAAAATCCATACTTGGTTTTGGTACATGGAATCTATTTCATAATTCATGGGTTCTTTCCAATTGGAAACATTTGTGCCACTTACTACTTTTAGGTTAGAGGATCATTATTATCAACTAATAATGAGTCATCATCCTCAGTAACTAGAAAACCATACCGTTCTAGTTCACTAACCTCTCTTGTAACCCTACGTAGTTCTTGTGTATCTGGAATAGTTATTTCTTCCATGAGGCTTTGTGGAATCTGTTCCTGTACTAACTCTTATTTACCTTGAGCCTCGACTTCATTGAAGTCTATCTTGCTCCCACTATCTCTTTTGGATATGTTCTCCCTTTCAAGGAATATGGTATGTCTTGCCACTATAACCTTTTTGTCTGAGGTGTTTTATAGGTAATATCCCCTTGTTTCCTTGTGGTATCCTATAAAGTTACACTTTGTGCCTTAGGGTGCAATTTTTTTACTTGAATAGGCCTTAACAAATGCATCGCTTCCCCACACTTGTAAATTTAATAACCTGGATTTCTTTCCACTCTAGAACTCGTATAGAATTCCATTTATCAATTTAGTTGGTACTTTGTTTAGTATGTTCTCCACTATTTGTAGCGTATATCCCCAAAAGTATAATGGAATACTCACATGACTCATTATTGATCTCACCTTGTCTAACAAGGTGCTATTCCTCCTTTCGCTCACACCATTCCACTGGGGCGTGTAAGGAGGATCGAGTTAGGATAAGATCCCAAACCCCCATAAGTAATCAATGAAGTATTGATTAAGATATTATCAACTTCAGTCTGAGCGGATTTTCTTAATCTTCTTAACAAGCTGGTTCTCAACTTTATTCATGTATTCTTTGAACTTATCAAAAGAATCCGAATTATACCTAATTAAGTAGATATATCCATATATACTAAAATAATCAATAAAAGTTATGAATTATGAGTACCCTCTCCTTTCTTGAGCAGGAAATGGTCCACACACATCGGTATGAATGAATTCAAGAAGCTCTTTATCCCTTTCACCTTTCCCACTAAATGGGGCTTTGGTCATTTTTCCTTGTAAACATGAATGACACACACAAAGTGGTTTTAGTTCGAAAGAATCTAAATATCCATCTTGATGTAACTTTTTTAATCATTTCTCATTTACATGACCTAGCCAGTGATGCCAAATTTGGGTGTGGTATGAGTAATGTGAAATATCTTTGTTATCGATTTCCTTTACTTGGTTTGTGTAATTCAACACGTAAAGACCATTATATAAATGTGACCTACCAAAACAAATTTTATATTTGTAAAAGAAGAAAAATTCAATTTAAAACTTGAAAATAAATCTATCTATTTCTAATCTTGATATAGATTTAATGTTTTTAGTAACATAAGACACATAATAACAACCATTTAATACCAATATCATCTTAGTTGGTAATGTGAGGTGTTAGTCCATGAAAGATACATCATCAAGTCTGGATCCATTGGCTGCTCGTAGATCTACCTCCCCTCTGTCAATCTTCCTAAATCTACTTAGTTTTAGTATTTGGATATATATGTGATCCCCACAAGCTATATTTAATACCCAATTTGTAGAAACAGATAGATTACATTCGATAACAAAGACACATAAAGATTCCCCTTACTTCTTAGGTTGGGTGAAGTTCTTCTTCTAGTGGACCTTCTTACCACATGAAAAACAAACAACTTCCTGTTCCCTTGCCTCCCCTTTGATATTTGTTTTCTTAAAAGGGCGTGAAGAAGATTTGGGATTAAAGCTCTTCACCTTCCCTTTCCTCTTATTCACCATAAGGATAGATGTATTTTCATGCTTCATATCTTTTTCCACTTGGTGAATGAGGATAAGAATATCAAATAGAGACTTCTCAATGTTGTTCATATTGAAATTAACAACAAATATATAGAAGATATGAGGGAGTGATGAAAGAATGAGACCGGTACCCATTTATTCGGGGAGTTTAAAACCTAGAACCTCCAAGAAATCAATGTAGCCAATGATATTGATTTGTGAGGCCCAGATGGGGAACCCTATCAAAGCTTACTTTGAAAGAGTGCCTTGGATATCTCAAGGCGTTCTTGTCTTGCTCTCTCCTGGTAAAGAACACAGAGGTGATTGAGCATGCTATAGGAATCCATGTTTTTATGAGACTTCATGAGATCACTAGACATTCATGATAACATCAAACAATGAACATCAAATGTTTCATTAATATGTTTCTCATAGACCAAGAACTCCTTTTCACTTTCCTATTGGGCAGACAGATCAGGTAATGCAAACTCCAGCACTTAAGACTTCCGTTCATGGCACAGAATAACCCAAAGGCGTCTAAACCATTATTGGAAGTTACTGCCAGTGAGGATTTTTTCTTTATCAAGAATTGATCACATGGATAGTTTGGTTGAAGAGTTTTTCATTTTATTCTATAATTTAAAGAGCATATAATTAGTACTTTCTTGATTACATTTTATGAGAAATAATAAATTAATTTTATTAAGTCTCCCACTATTTTATCAAGTCCCAATGGCCCTCACCACTGAACCCAGAATATCTAGTTTCAATGACATTATAGTGGAAAGGATCCATATTCACCTTCACATAACCCCAAAAAGGGTCAGTCAATCTATTTGAAGGTATTTAAGTAGGCATGTCTTTGCAAACTGTGGGCTTGTAACTCCTTAATATGTTGAGTGGAATCCCCAATCCTAAAATCCCGACTTTGGATTTCCTTAACTCTTGCCTCCAATATTACACCAAGTCTAGAATGGGATACTACTCTTGATGTAATATGGTTAAGTTAACCTGGAACCTTTCATAAGGTCTTCCTGTATAAAAGTAAGTTTCTCAAAAAGGGTTGGTCAAACACATAGTTTTATTGAGTTATTCCCTTAATCAAGTAACGAAAGGCATGGTCTGACTTAATATTTTATTTGAGGGATTTTTATCTCTTATGAATGATTTTTTTATTATCATTATTTCATTATTGTTAATATTAAGTGTAACTTTCTTAATTTATTAACCATGCCTTGATAATATTTACGCATAAGCTTGGTTTATTTTAGTTCCATCTTGCATGATTATTTAATTAATTAATTATGTGATCATGAAAACACATCCATAATGATAAACCATGAAACTAACAGAAATAAAATAATGCAAAGGGAATGATCAAAAGATTTTATAATAGTTACTTTATCTTGTGGTTGATAAACTAACCCTAACCTAGGGGAGAAACACCTTGAACCTTTTGGGTTTGTGTTTACAACTTTCCACCTGTCCACCTTTGTATCTCCTGGGATTGGTTTCATCTTAGCTCTAGCTTGAACCACCTCCTCTAGATTGAGAGTTAAATCCATTACATATGTTTTTTTAACTCACATGTAGGTGAGGGGTAAAAATGGGGGTTTACATAAAAGAAACCATGGGCACACAGGCCCTACATATTAATGAGGAGGGATGGATCGCAGGCCAACAATTAATTTAATAAATAAATTAAAAGGAAACCAATCACATACAAAGGTCTTGTTCTAGCTCATGATCACCAACATATATCCAATGAGTTATGTATTTAATAAAACTTGTATTCAATTATTTAATCATTATTGTTTAAGATAAATCACACTCGAATAAATTAATTATCATCTTTAATTAATCAATCCTTTTATCTTAACATCTTTTTCTAAATTTCCTTGAGATTCTCATCCATCATAATTTTAAACAAATAAATTCTTTTAAAATTATCTTTGTACGTAACATGTATATTGGAGGAAACTCGGTGAATTCCAATTCATAACTACCCAATGAGTAAGAATAAAAATTACACATATGTTAAATTAAACACACAGATATATAGAACACCTATCACATGTTGTTCCCTAGCTTTATGCCTGAACCATAGTACACGTCTCAAGGGTTTATATAATATAATAATAAATTTTAATAAATATTCTTAATTTGGATGAGTACACGAAGTTTAGTTAATACTACATGGAGTGTACTATTATTCAACGTCCATCTGAAATACGCTCATGGGGATACGACGTGTATATTTACTTTGGAAACCCTCAGAGTACATGGTGTGTACAGTGGGCCACATGCCATGTAGTATCCTCATTACATGGTCTCGATCTGGGAAAGCCGTGTACAAGGTACATGGTCCAACCCTAACTTGAAGGAACTACACACCATGTCTAGTGGACCACATGAAATGTAATCCAAAAATAGTGTGCCACCTATTCCTGGTTAACACATGAAGTTTTTAAGACTTAGAAAAACTCCAATGACATGAATTGGTTTGGCGGACCAATCCCAATGTATTGAACCTTGATACATGACCTGCGAATCCAACTACATGCCATGTATTCTGGTGTTGTACGACCAGGAACCTTTGGCACCTCTGGATGAGATTCTCTATTTTATTTTAATCAAAATTAAATGAAAAGATTATTTCTATAAGGTGAATGAGAAATGAAAGAGGAGGAATAGATCTTGAGATTCAGATTTGCAGAATGAATAACTTGAATTGATAAACTAAATTATTAAACTTTAAATAATCAATGAATTATTTAAATAATTATAAACTATGATGTAACCCCTCTGATACAACTTGTAGGTTCTGGGTGCAGTAGAAGTGTGGTTGGGACGATACCCAAATTTAATTTTTACCATGATAAATGATTATTCTAGAATCAACATGATGATGAACGAAAATCTCCATGAAATAGAATCAAAGATTTAAATAAAGAAGAATGAGGCCCAAAACCCATAGAGAGGATATTTTATATCATTTTTATAATTAATTTAATTAATTTGATAAAGAAAAGAATACCTCGATCTTCAGTATTTCTTTTCATTGATGATGTTAATCATCTGAAATGGCCCTTCCAGATTATCTCGTTGCGCTTGTGAGGATCCAAACTAGAATCCCTCTAGCAGTGATCTACACGTGATTCGATGACCTCTAATCGGCACCACTCATTCTCTGAGTGCTAGCACAGAGAAGCGAGTGTCTTGTGTCAGTTGTTATTGATCGCTTGTTCTTCAGTCTTGAAGAACATATCTCATTGTTAAGAGGTGAAAGAAGAGTATTTGAGAGATAATTTTTTTAGCTCAACAATTCTCAATTCACCAGGAGTGCAGTTCGGTACATGAAATAATAGACGTACATGTCTATTTATCGACATGGGGCTTTGATTAAAATATTTAATTTCATAACTGTAATTAAATACATTAATAAAATTAGAGAAAACCTATGATTTTAATAATAATACCGCGTCATTATTTTTGTCATGCCAACTTGAGCAAAATGGAATAAAATTCCATGTCACAAAATAATAGCAGGGTTATTATTATTTTAATTTTTTCCAACTAGTTAAATAATTATTTTCTGTCTTGTAAATAATTATTTTACTACTGGACCGGCCTTGATCCACTCGAACTCCACTTCCATTTATTGGACACCCAAATAAATAAATAGATAAATAATTATATTAAATAAATATTTTATTTTACAAACTAGTAAATAAATATTTATTAAATGTTCAATAAAATAAATAAATACATTTTACCCGAAATATGGTGAATATATATTTATTTAATTTATGCAATCATTATAACATGAATAAAATTATTCCACTATCTTGAGAATAATATTTATTAATTAAATTAAAATAGAATTTAATCGAGACCACCAGAAACACTTAGTGTGTGACCCTCTAGGATTATTTCTCATTATCATTAGGCGGGGTTGCCTAAATTATAAGAGTATTGTCTAGGAAAGGGTCAAGCCACCTAATAGAAAGAACTTAAAGTCACAATAACGACATCCACATATGAAATTTCACTGTGTAATATAATCCATTTATCTCAATATCTTATCAGGATGGTTTTATGATTGTGTCATCAAACTTTGTGCTTGATACATCATTCTTTGACTACCTAAAATAAACTCATCGTTACACCATAGACATGGAGTTTCATGTGACAATTCTATTTCAATCAAAGGTCCAAGATATAAACTTCCATAAATAGAAGGGAAGATCCTTCCACAATTTATCCATTAATAACATGCCACTCATGACGCACCCAACGTACCCTAATTCCCGTCAACTATCTGTGTGACAATTTTCATTAGTAAATAAAAGTGCACGAGTTGTGACACATATCAACGATAACCTTAAAGTCTAAGGGTCATTGCATACACTCATAGATTATAATATATGATGACATAAAAACATGTTGAATTCATACTGGAAGGTCTGTTCTCATAATCTCCCATCTTGGAGATTACCATGTACAAACTTCATGATAAGAATTTTCATATGCTTACGAGTACTCACAACTGAAGATCTATATACTATATGTCCCCTTATAGTATGTCATACAACTACATAACTATATTTAATAATATTTTCATATCACTTCAAGTTTCTCATCATAGCGGGGAACTGCTATGACCTTGTCAATGCGACAAATAATCCAGAACATTATTACACTATAGTCATGCAGAACAATGAAAAATATGTATTAAGATGATTAATATTTAAATATATTAAATATTCATATAATAAAAATACAACCAGTTGGTTCTAGGACACTAAATCTTACATTATACTTATAGGTTCTAGGGCATGACATGGTTTCCCTTGGGTGTGGATTTTCGAAAAATGTTCATGGGTAGGATGTGGCCTCCCTTGAGTTGTAATGTATTATGATCATAGAATACCCAACATTTTTCAAAATAGGCATGTTTACTCTGGGGTTTCAATTTAGAACCTAAGGATCAATGATTATTATTTTATTTCACTTCCATATGTTATTTTATTATTATAATCATATCACATTGAACATGCACTATATTTATAGTTATTTCATGGAAACCATTATTGGTGGAAAATATAGTTTTACCCACACCCTCTTCATAGAACCTAGAAATTTGGTACCTCAGAATACCTCATGATTATAGGAGAAAGTTGGGAAGAGTTTTAGTGTTGGATGGTCTAGCTATATTGCTTGAATGTAGTTAGGAATTGGAACTAGATAGAGACTCTAGCCCATATTGTGTTTGTTTTATTATTTTATATATTTTAGCTTAGGCTATATATGATCTTCCCATGGGGGATCTTGGTAGTGTCTTCCTAACACATGAAACATTTTTTATAGATAATTTTTTTATTTAAATTTTTTTTATTTATATTTGATTGGTTTCATCATGATTTCCTTTTTATGATAAGTGGATATTGTGATGATTGATTATATATTATTTATGTGGTTATTTATATACTTTTATATGAGGGTATAATCTATCTATAGTATTACCTTAAAACCTCATTTCATGTTTTTAGCCTCTAGAATACAAGGGGGTATTCCTGAGGTCATGTAACAAATTGATCTAGCTAATATAGAGTGATTCAAGATGAAGTGTTATAGAAGATATACTTTTATATTAAGCATTTCTCAAAGAATAACTCATAGTTATTATTTATATCTATTTCATAATTCCTTCTAGAAGTGATGAATAAATTTTCATGTTTTTTCTACTCAGATGAAGAATTATTTAAGATACAAATTCTTGGAGAAATGAGATATTTCTTAGGTCCTTAAAATACTATATGAAGTGATTTTATTTTTCTTTACTAGTAAATATTTTCCTATAAAATACTAAATAAAATTTTAAAATAACATTCAAAAGTTTTTTATAATCAAAATTTATTGTGAAAAATAAATTTTCAGGATGATATTGGTAATGAAGTCAACAAAAAATAGTTTAAAAACTTATTTGGAGTTAAAACTATTTGAGTGCTTCAAGATTGATTTTTTTATATATTTTCATTTCATGATTGATATTAATGTAATTCAAAGGAATCTCATTTCATTTTAGGAAATAGAATTTTATGGTACATGAATGGAATGATTTAAACAGCCCAATATTTCACTATGTGATTCTAATTAAAATGAATATTGTGTTTAATTGCATGTACCACATGAAAGACTGATCATAAACAAACCACAATATACTATAGAAATATTATTATTAAAATATGGATGTTATAACCTAGTCATTGGATTGGTGAGTATGAATAAGAGTAAAAAAATTATGAATTATATGTTTAAAATAACTCATAATATGAATTTATTTATTAGTACTTAGGAAATGAATACTAAACTTTCAATGATAAAAATTAAATCATATTAGGTCAAGAACAGTAAATGTTTAGAAGGGTCATTTTTCTATAAAAGTGGTTTTCTTGTACATTCTCTATTTCAATTTAAAAGATAAATTATAAATGATAGAAATTTAATTTTATAAAAAATATTTCTTTTTTGGTTTAATCATATCAAAATTAGATTTAGGTGATTTTTGGGGATTTTTCTAAAATAGTCAAATTTTTAGTGAATATTGAAAAATACTGATTTTATAAATAGTGTCATTTTTATAAAATTATTATCATATAAGAATGAATTTTAAGTTTATGAAATCATTTTTCTTGACAAAATATATATTTAAGAAGTAATATAATTTATTGGAAAATATTATTTTGAATATAGAAATTTATTTTTGACATTTTGGAAATCTAAGTAATGTTTTTTTCAAATAAAAACTATGTTTGATACTTCTCTTTTAATAAAACTTCCACATGGTAAATTTAATTTTTGGTTTTATTTTAGAGTAAATTATATCTCCTTTTATTTGAAATAATAACATTACTCCCATTTTAATTAATAGAATACTTTATTTGGTGTAAAATTATTTTTATGCTTAAAACACGCATTTTTGTAAAAACAATTTTTATTTGTGTTTTATGAATTTATATTAAAATTAATTTTTACAAATTCTTGAATTTGAACACTATATAATTTATTTCACATTTGGTTTCATAATATTAAAATTAGGTAATATGTTTGATTACATTTTTATTCATAATGAAAATTAACCATGGTAAAAGTTTATCACCACAATAAAGGGTAAAATGGGTTAAAAATGGTTAATAATTTGGTATTAAGACTCAAAAATATCTAAAAAATGGACTTTATTTCATTTTATGAGTGTATTTAGACCTATATCATCCTATATTTCAAATTATCTCAATTTGGTTTCATTTTCCTTTGATAATGACCTTTATATAATTTTAAGTAAAGAATAATTACAAAACGTCACTCTCTTTCTTTTAATATCTAGAATTTGTTTTCATAGTGATAAAAAAGTAATGAATAGTTTTAAATATTTATTTTGAATATTAATAAATTATTATTTTTTAATTAATTTTTAATTTTTAATAATAGTATAATTACCATAAATTCTTATGCAATGCCGACACATCGCTTGTGAATGTAGTATAAATATCAAATAAATTATTTAAAAAAAATTAAAATTAAAATTACTTAGATTAATTATGGTGTTACTAGAATTTAATATATAAATATAAAGTATTATTAATGGTGAAATGTTTTTTTCTCTAATTCCATTGTAATCATGATGCCTTTAAAGTCAAAATATGTAAATAGTCATGGAAATGAATTTAAATGTTTAAACATAAATCATAAATAATTGTAAAATCCTAAAAAATACTATCATTAATAAATTGGAAAATAAATCTTAAAGATTATAATTCATTTTTCTTTCCATTTTTTATTTTTAAAATTACATTTTAACACTTAGGGATTAAGTATTTATGAATTGGCCATTGTTTTTGCCAATTAAAGGGCCTTAAAGTAACCTTTCCTATAAATTATATGAGTTTGGATTTTTTTCTTAATAATTTTCCAAAATACTTATTTAATATTCCTATACCATGTTTATAAGACTATATAGGGATCAAATTTATCTTTTTAAAGGCCTTATGTTCAATTAAAAGGTGGCTTATCAAAGATCGAGGTAAGTGTTTCCAATCCTCTTTCACTTTTATTAATTATAAATCATTATCTTAAAATCCTATTATACCTTCAGAATAATTACTAACACGATTAAATTACTATTTTAGAAGTATATATTTAATTAATTTATTATGGTGGATTACTTGTTACCTCTCAAATAACTCTTATCCATATGTCTTTATTATATCAAAATACAAGTTTTTAAAAGATGACCTTTTCATTTTTCAATAATAAAAGTATTGACTCAAATATTATCTTAAATTAGGTTTTTATATATTAAAAAATTTATTATATAAAACATACATATTTAATTTTTACCCCGTTTTAAACACTTGAAAAACAAAATTTTCCATGGTGGTTTACACAACCTACATGATCAACAATGTTTTAATTAGTTTAAGTATATCATGGGTATTATTAAAAAATAATTTCATGATTTAATATTTCATTAATATTAAATTAAATTTACTATTGTGATTATTTATTGTAGAAGTTCCAATTATAACAATTAAATTAAATATAAACCAACACGGTTATTTTTAACCCTAAAAACTGGAATATTAAAGATGGGTTTCTAAATGGTAATGATTTGATGACCTATTGAACATACATAATTATAAAATGATTTATAACCTATTACATGAATCCTTTGGAGTATATGAAATCATTGGACTGATATCTATAACCTTTACGAATATACTGTATATGGTTGGATATTTTGAACCAAATGATCCCACAATAACTTATGTGAACTATACCAAATTAGTAAATGAACAAAACATGATAATAAAGGAAATTGGTAATGGAATAAACCCAAAATATGTTCTAAATAAAGTATATAATTATTATAATTATTATAATTTTATTATATTGTAAGATAATGGATATATGAGGAAATTCACACTAGTAGAAAAAAGTGTCTTCAATGTCAAAGCTATGACATTGTTTTTTTATAAACTGATACAAAATACGTCAACGTGTTCTTTTTGGCATCAATTTTAACATAAAATGATACCAATTTTTTTTATATTAACTTTTTTTTGAATTAGTTTTCAATAAGACCAACCCTAAAAAATAGACATCGAACAACTTTATGGCCTTGGTTTTTGCAAAAAACTGAGACCAAATTTTAAAAAAATTAATTATCGGGGTTGATTTTTACAAAAAGCTATGTTGATAATTTGTTTTTGGCATTGGTTTATGTAAAAACAGAGGACAAAAAAATTTTAAGAGAAATTTGGGGTTGTGAAACCCTCATTTTTTGGATATGTGAAACTTTGTTCTCAACTCACGATGAGCCTAACGTCGACCCGCTGATCCTCAACGACCATTGTTGATGATTTTCTTTGTTTTTATCATCATTTCATTATCTTTGGTATTGATTCTTCATCATCTATAATTTTTTCATCATACATGGAAGTATTTCTCTTTGAAAACCATTTTCCATCTGACCATCAACAGGGGTTTGATTTTATTTCTTTGTTCTTGTTTGTCATTCATACATTTTTGTTAGATATTACATTTTTTTATTATTCTAATGAATTTAATGGGGAGAGTTTAGTTTAAGGATCCATTTTCCTTGTTGATCTCAAAATTTTGTAATATTTTTTTTAATTTTTAAGTTAAATTATTTATCATTTAGTTATATTTTTGAGTTATTATTTTAATTATCTGTATGTAGTTTATTTTTATTTATAAATGTTGTTGTTAAAGTTTGTTTATTTTGATAATTTTTTTTATTTTATGAAATTATAAAATGGTCTTGATGATATTATGAACTTATATATGATATATGGTGTCTTCGTTCATCAATATAATTTACATCACATGTAATGACTCCATATTTTCACCCGTTAAATTAATACAATCTTCAATACCTTTAGACACACGCGGCACTGAACTAACGTAACAACTATGTAAAATGAACTAATACATGTTAGAAGATTGAAAATAATTAAATTATAATATCAATAAATCACATGCATATAATATTAAAATAAAAAATTAACTATTTTTAAATTCAGAAGATATATAATTTATTTTACAATATGATTTTTTTCAAATAAAATATATTAATTTTTTTTTATAATTAACCATAATAAATTAAATTGACCACTATTAAATGATTGAAACAATATATGATATTTTAATATATGAAATAATATATTAGCATTAATTAATTTTCATATTCTTTTTAAATAATATTACAAAACAATAAATGTTCAAATGTTTATATTTCAATTAAAAATGTTTTTCATTATATATAATACTTCATTAAAAAAATTTAAATGTATGAATTTAATTTGGTAAAATGAACTTCAATTACTGATTTAAAATTTCAATATTATTATAGTATAATTTTTTTTGGATTTTTTCTAAAATAATTTATTTTATTGTAAATAATGATTAATAATGTTTTTACTAAAAAGTGGTTTTCAATAGGAGTGGGGGTTTAAGAAGTTACCGTGGGGTGACTGTACCCCATATATTAAAATCTTAGTCAGTAAAATAAGTAACCATTTTGCATAAAAAACCAAAAAAATTAGGGTATTCAATTAAATAAACATCCTAATATTATAGCATGAGGTGTGGAAAACATACATATAGTGAAACAAGTCATGATTTTCTACTAGGAATATCACATATTTATAAAGAAATAAAAAGAATCAAATTAAAACCAAACAGTATATTAGTTTACAAAATCATAATTTTCTACTAAGAATTTCTAATGGGGACATTACATGTGATATCCATTGGATCATCATGAAACACATCATGCAAAATAAATACCTTTAGTAGATTAGTTTTTATTTTATTCCTAATAATCATTGATGTTTACTATTTGATTACCAATAATTTTCATTGAATATGTTTATATTTACAATTTATCTATTTATATATATATATTTTTAAATGATTATATGTTTTAATACTTTCACTTATTATATTTCTATATCATGTATTTAATGGGTCATAATTGAATAAATTTATGAATAAAAACTAGTGAATATGAAAAAGGAGTTGATGATTTCTTTAAATTTACTAAAAAAATCTTCAAAAAATAGATTTTATTTTCTATCAATGTGTTAAGTGTTTGAATATTAGAAAGTTAAAATCTAAAGAAATCAAGGATCATATCACTTGCTATGGTTTTATCCAAAAATATACACATTGGATCTAGATAGTGAAATGACTAAAAATTCAACATCTAATGTTGATGATAATATTCATATTGAGGTATAGGATTGTATCGAATAATTAATTCATGATTTAGGTGTTGAAACCATCAAAGAATAGAAACTTTTGAACATTTTTATGGAGATTCTAAGAAACCATTATTCTTAGGTTGTAGTAAGTATACAATGTTATTAGCAGTTTTGAGATTAGTTAACTTGAAATAATGAAATGGGTGGAGTGATAAAAGTTTCTATAACTCACTTGATCTTTGAAAAGAGATACTTTCAGAAGGAAATATTCTTCCAAATTCTAATTATAAGGTAAAGAAAATATTATTCCCAATGGGGCTGGGGTATAAAAAGATACATTCTTTCCTAAATGATTTTGTATTGTATAGTATTGAATATGAACATTTATCAAACTGTCCTACATATGAGACATCATGATATTAGATTGATGAAAAATTCAACTTAGATTCATTCTCAAGTATTGGCATCTAACCTCATAAAAAATCAATTTTGTATAATTTATAATAATTTAATCCAATAATTCCTTCATATAATTCTGATAATTCAACTGAGATTCATTCTTAAGTACCATAATTAATGATCTTGCCAAAGAAAATTTTCACCTTCCAATAGTTTCTCGTTTGAAGCATCTATTTGTAAATTAAATTGATACAAAAAGGTTAATATAGAATTCAGATGAGCACATATCTGATGGTAACTTACATTACCCTCCTGAATTAAAATAATTGAAGAGATTTGATAAACAATTTATTGATTTTGTAAGTGATGTTAGAAATATCAGAATGGGATTGTGTACTGAGAGAATGAATTAATATCAGATCCTAAGTAGACAACATATTTCATGACCAATTTTATTGGAATTTTAAATATTTTCACCACATATATGTATGAAGAAAAAATATGTTATGATGAGCTTGATAATTTATAGACCAAACAGTCTGAAAATGATATTGATGTGTATCTTTCACCATTGATTGATGATTTTAAACTGCTATGGGAGACATGTGTTAAAGTTTTTGATGCATACAAGAAAGATTATTTTCTTTTTTTGATATGATAATTTTCACTATAAATAAATTTCCTACACATGAAAACTTATCTAGATATAGTGTTAAGGGGAAAAAATCATGTCCAATTTATGAAGAAGAGACTTCATATTATCAATTCCAGAATGGAAGAAAGATAGTGTACATGGGACATCAAAAATTTTTGTGAATTAAAAATCCTTATCAGAGATTGAAAAGAAGCATTTAATGGTTTACAGGAATAAAATCTTACCTTACGAACACTGTCAGTTAAATAATATCATGATAGGGTGAAAAATATTGAATCAAAATTTGGAAAGAAATGAAGTTTTGGTCTTAAAAAAATATCTGAAAAAAAGTCTATCTTTTTCAAATTACCTTATTAATGATTTTTAGAGATAAAACATAACATTGATGTTATACATGTTGAGAAAAACATATGTGGAAGTTTTATTGGAACTTTTTAGACATAAAAGGAAAGACAAAAATGTATTATATACTAGATTTAACTTGATATTAATGAGAATACGTTTAGAGTTAACTCCCAATATGAAAGGAAATAGAACTTATTTACCTCTAGCTTATCACACACATTAAACAGGATTGAGAAGATGATTTTTTTTCGGTGACTTCATGATATTAAAGTACCCAGTGGTTATTATTAAAATGTGAAGAATTTAGATTCATTGAAGGATTTCAAATTAATTGGTATAAAATCTCATGATTGTCCTATATTGATGAAACAACTTCTACCAGTTGGACCATGTTGTATATTACTGACAACTGTCAGAAAGACTAATATCAAGTTATGTAATTTTTTTAAATCCATTTATAGCAAATCCATTGATCCAAATTTGTTATATGTGTTGTAGAATGAATCTTCTCTTATTATTTTTCAACTAGAAACATATTTCCCACATACATTTTTGATATAATATTTTTTCAGGTGATTTAATTTTGTACATGAGATAAGAACATGAGGAACTATTTATTTATGGTGGATTTATCCTTTTGAAAGACATATGAAATTTTTTAAGGGATATATTAAAAATCCTTATCGACCAGAGGCCTCTATTATTCAAAAATATTTATTAGAATAGGTGATTGAGTTCTGTACTAGTTATTTATATGAAGTAGAGCATATTGGTATCCCTATATCTCGACACATGACATTTGATAGTGAAGGTAGAAGGATTCAATTCTTAAAGGTAAAGTCCATTCCATGTGATGAAGTTATGCAAGCACATTTATACATTTTGAACAACACATATGTGGTTTAATCATATATATCATCCCATATTATGGAACTAAAGTTACGATATATAAAAATAAATGAAAAGTGGCTAATGATTAATCATAAAAAGACATTTGTTTCATGGTTTAAAGAGAAAGTCATCATAGATATATCTGCATCAGAAACATTGAAATGGTTTTCCAGGGGACCATCTCTTAATGTGATCACCTGGTCTAGTTTTGATATTAATGGGTATACATTTTACACAAAAATCTAGATGACTAGAGTAGCATTCAAAATAGTGGTGTAATTTTCATCGTGGAATCACTGCATTTTTCGATTGAAAAAGATAAAAACGCAATTTCTACATCAATTCCATATTATTGAGTTCTTGAAGACATATGGGAATTTTATTATATTATATTTAGAGTCAATATGTTTAAGTGTAATTGGGTTGAAACTAATAGTGATGTGTAACATGATGAATATGAGTTTAAACTGGTTAATTTGAAAAGATTTAGTTGTAATGAGGAACCATTTATCCTGGAGAAACATGAAAATAAAATATTTTATGTCATTGATCCATTGAATGATTAGTGTTCTATCATTTTTCAAGGGAAAAAATCTATTTGGGTGATGAGGATGATGATGATGTTATTGATTTATATGAGGTTTCTTCTTCTATTACATGATTTCTAGATAAAAATGACTATAACATAGACATAGTGCAAGCAGTATGAAATGATCATGCTAAAGGGATATGGGAAAACATTAAATTAATATTCTACTTAATATGGTAATTATTTGCATTATATTTATTTTTTTTGAAATTTACATGTGTAAACAGTATATTAGTTAATAACTATTTGATATTTAATTATATATATTTTGTTATTTATATTATTTTTGTGTTAAATTTTGATATTCTAGGGTTATAGTTAATTTTTTTCCATTGAAATACCTAACCTACATTATTATATTTTGATTAAAGTCATGCATATGAGAACGATTTTTCAAACTTTGATATTTAAATTTATAAAGGTTTCTATCATTTTAAAAGTAATGTTTATATTTAATAGTTTACATTGTCTATTTTTTTGGTTAAGAATCATAACATCATTATTATTTTTAAACTTACACATGTGTGACACTTTTTTTACTTACATATTTTTGGTTTCCTATTTTCTAATTATTTACTTGTCTAATAATATGAAGCTACACAATAATTACATTACATTTTCATGTTTCAATGACAGATACAGATACATAGATAGAGGAACTTGTACCAAGATATTTTTCTTTTTTCATATTGTTAAATATATAGTAATATAATTATTTATTGAAAAAAACTTTTAATTTATGAAAAATAATTGCAGGACTACTGATGTGAATTTAGTAGTGGAGTCTTCTACTTTTACTATTAAGAAATCGATTTTTCGAGTTCATAAAAATGATATTAAACATTTATCAAAATTATCACTTTCTCATAGAGACGCATGATTGCATATTAGTTTTGATGATAATAATAATTCAACTGGCCTAAATGCAATGCAGTTTATCAGCTATATCTTTATAACAAGTCATTGTAGGATTATTATTTTATATCCTGATTAGAATTCCGTCGAAAAATAGTGATAAATTAGCTTTTGGAAGGCTGTAATAGTAAAATATTTCAATTGATTTATTTTATCTCCTTTTTTGAATATGATATATTTTAAATGGCTAATATTCATTTTATTCAATTACAGATGAAATTCAATTTTAAAGAAAAAAATCAATTAAAAAAATATGCCTTTCTTTAGCAGAGGTTTGATAGATAGATTTCAAAACAATGATGATAGAAAATTATGTTCTTGGAAATAGGTAAAATCAAAACCCATGCCTCAAGTATGAGTTTTTAGATGTAGATTCATGGAATAAATTTGTTTCTAGATGACACGATGAAGACTTTCTGGTGTGATGATTATATTACATTTCAAAATTTCTTATATATGTACCTAAATACTTATTAATTTACTTTTTATATAATAGGTCCCCAAAAATATCATTAAGAAATATAGTTACAAAATGTATACCCTTATACTTTATCAGGTTGAGGGTATCATTTATCAGAGAAAAAAATGATTGAGGAGAAGTTTGAAGCATTAAGAGCTCAGTATGCTAGTGGTTATGATGAGGTCCAATTTGGTCCTCCATCTCCCCCACTCACCATGAAAAATAGAAAAGAGTGATAAGAAGAAAAAATTAAAAGTATCTTACCGAGAAATATAAGAAAGTAACTGAAATAATTATAAGTAAATATTTTTTATTTTTCATGAATTTTTGTATTTTATAAATTAACAAAACTAATACACCATTTTAATTTTTAATTTTAGGATGAAATTTAGGAGAAATAATCACATGAAACTTTTATCCTTGAGGGTAGGATAGACATCCTAGCCACTGATTTAGGAAATCCATAACACCTTGGCTGTATAAAAGGATATTATCCTGGTGTTAGTGTTCAGAATGTTTTTGGTCGTCAAATTAAGAAATAAAGTTATCCAGAAATAGAAACCTTAAAAGCTGAGATGAAAGATATGGAACAGTCCATAGGTGATCAAATTCAATCAACTGTATAGGCTATGTTTGAACAATTGATGAGACAATCATAGTCTTCACAATTTTTCCAGCCTATCCAACCTTTTCAACTGGCTACGTAGCCTATACAACCCTCCCAGTAGGACCAGCCTACCCAGCCTGCCTACTCAGATCCTCCATCTCCTTGCTCAGACCCAACCTTATACTGTGAGTTATATGTTGGGGATCCCCATGTATATATTGTAGCGTTTAGATTCATATATTTTTTGGGGGATTCTATAAATCACTAGCCTATATATATTAGTTAGGTTATAATATTAGTACATGATGTTATTTTTCCTATTTATATACTACCATTTCTTACCGAGGATGTTACTAGAGTTGAGAATTATGTGATTAATTTTTTTACTTTGGCCATCTGACCTTCTTTATTATCTTCCATATGAGGTATACATTTTTTTAAATATTAATTACAACTAATTTAAATTTACTTATAATGTTTTAAAAAAGTTAACTTATATAGGAGTATCTAAAATAAAAATAAATGGAAAAAGGAAACAAATGGTTCAGGAATGAACAACTGTATATACTTCTGACATTTCTGATGGGATAAATATATTATATCATGCCTCTTCTTTATTGGATAATGTCTATGAGTTTCGGATGAATTCCAATATATGTGGAAGATACTATCCTTTGATAATATTCTAAAAAGATATTATGAATCTAATTGATTTTAATGAGCTCAACATGCCTATGTTGCAATAATTTTCCATGTACGTAAATTGAAATTTGTATTTCTTTAATTAAAGATGGTTTAAATTGAGTAAATATATTAATTTTTTAATTAGGTATATTTACACACTTCTTATTAAAAATGAGGCCACAAATGTTTATGGTTTTATAGATCCATAATTCATTTCAACAGCTATGAAATATTTGAAGACTATTGATAAAGTTACATATATATGTGAGAGATTATCAAAAATGGAGATTGGGTGTTGGTTTTTTCTATTTATTGATGGGTAATAACACAAAGATAATTTTGAACCAATGTTCATGATAATGTCATTAATTGAATAAATTTTGTATTGTAAGGGGCATTGGATGTTAGGTGTATTCTGCCCAAGTGAATTCACCTTATATTGGGTTTTCTCTTTATTAGGTGATCTTCATAAAAAATTTACCACCTTACTAGATAGGTAAGTTTTCTTCTTTTCTATAAATTCATTATATTTAATTCTTCTTTTATATACATGTATTATTAGTTGATATATTTTAAAATACAGTTCATGGTAAATTTCTAACAAAGATCACTTGTTGATAAAGAACCCAAATGAAATCCAATATGTGAAAGTAACAATAATTATTTTTATTAGATATTATTCTGATTTTTGATATATATATATATATTGTTTTTTATTACCAAGTTAATGTTTTATAACCGTAATATCATCTTTAATAAGGAAATATTGAGTGTGGTTTTTATGTTCAACGATTCATGTATGATATAATCACAACTGGGATAACAACGAAATTTAATAAGGTTAGTTATATTAATTATTTTTTATTTTCTATCATAGTATTCTATTTTTTAATCTTATATCATTTAATGTTATTGTATACATTCAATGATGGTGAGTCTTATACAAAACATGAACTTACCCATATTCGATCTTTATTTGCAAACTATTTGTTAAGTATGATTATGATTTAAGGTATGTATATACTAATGTTTATGATTATTATTAAATTTTCCTAATAACAAGTGTTCAAAAACTAATTATTCTTTATAATATATTTTTGAATATAATGATCCCAAAATAATACTTCAACATCAACTGAAAAATATCATTTTGAAAATATTAGTTATATGTTTTTTAATTCTACTTTATAATACAATTGTATAGACAATTTTTTGATTAACTTGTTAAAAGTTTGTTTGTTTTTATAAATTTTTATTCAATTATACATGATGTTTTATGGTTGTATACTATTTTTTTTCATAGGGATTTTTATTTTGGGGGGGGGGGTAATATTCAACATTTTCTATTTTTTTAACTTTCAACTTTGGTTTTCATAAAAAATGATGTTGAAACATTAAAAAAATTGCAAGGTTTTCAGAATCAGTTTTCCAAAAACTGATGCCCAAAACCTTGTTTTTAACATCATCTTTGTAGAAATTGGTTTAATATCAATATTAAAATTGAAAAAACCAATGTTAAATCCGGTTTTTTCACTAGTGTTAGGAGTCGAGGTAAGCAGTTTCCTAACTCAATTAACTTTTATTTGGTTGTATCACTTATTCATTGACTATTTTATGTCAATATTATGTATGTATGGACATAAAATTTATTTAAGTTTCATTTATTATTTTTATGTGGACTTAATTTTTTTTGAACACAATTAGTTCATAAATTATTTCTTATATAAAATGTTATGATCTTTTTAAGGGTTCTCATCTAAAACTTCCTTCTTTGAGACATGTTTTTATATTACACACCCATTTCAATTATATTGTGCATATGATACCTATTTTAAATATTATATCATGATCTAGTCTTTAATAATTTTAATTTATGTTCTATTTATATTTATCTCTTTTAAGTTTTTTTTGAATCGAGTGTTTTAAAATTCATAAGAGTTTATAGTCTCAATTTCGATTCAGTGAGACATGTTCCATATTACACACCATGTTTTCTTTTATATGGTATAATTACTACTCCATAAATATATTTTGACATAATATTTTATATAGTTCATGGTATTTACAAAATCATATCAAATATTATTCCTATAAATTTTATAAATTCATCGTTGGCCTTTTGAATCTGCTCACACTCCTGTATGACTATTTTTTGGCCCCTTCTACCTCATCCTAAGCCTTTGATTCTTGTGCATGAGATGTTTCCAACTCTATGCTACCAGAACTAGCACCTAAAGTGGGATAATATCTAGTCAGTATAATACTCTTCCCTAATTCAAATCATACTCTATAATGGTTCTCATCTCCCAAAACCTGATGTAATGATCATTTGACCCAAATTTGTCATCTTTTTGCTCATAAAGGTCCACAAAAAAACAATATTACAAATAAAAATGGACAATTTAGTTACAAAATAGATATTAAAATATGAAATCAACAAAGTAAAACTTATAATCTGCTATCATGTTGGTTCATTTTTTTATGCTTCCATATTTCTTCTTTCTGCTTGAGAATTTTTTTTCTTGAGGCACATGTCCTTCAATATTGAAAACCTTCCTCTATAATGAAATTTAATGTAGAAAACCATAATTCAAAATAGGTTATTAATAATTAATTTCATAACTAAATTCAAATGTATATACTTTATGATGTAATATGATTTTCTATAATGATTGATTACTTTATGCTATTGTAATATGAGTTGGTTAACAAAATAAATTTTATAAAATAAATTGGGATATTTGAGAATATTATTGAATAATTATTTGATAAATTAATTTAAATTAGAATTTAATTATAATTGTTTTTGTATATTATTTCCATGAATATAAGGGCAATGCAATTATAGAATAATGGAAATAGAATTTCTTTATAAAAAAACTAATAAAGATTAAGCACATATATAATATGGTAAAATGTAAAGGTGAAATGTATTATATATGTATTCTTATTCGGTTGTTTTTATGTTTCTTTGATTTAAAAGGGTTAAAATAGGGAAAAGTAAGGTAAAATGTTTCATTGATGGATATTGATGAATATGTACAATCAATATTGGTGTTTTTTTATTAAGATTACATATAAAAGAATTTGATTTATAATTTATTTAGTTAAATAATGTTAATGTTTAGTTATCATGAGAGTATATAAAATTAAAATTTTGTATTTTAGGAATATTAAAAATCTATTTTTTGTGTTGAAATGGTGTGTATATTGTTTTCTTTATGGTTTAGGTAAAAGGAAAAGAGGGTTAGTTTCTTTTATGTTTTAATTATAGTTTTTCTTTTAGTTATTAGTGGATTATATATACTTAGTAATTAGAGTTGGAATTAGGATTCTAATCCTTGTGAGGAATGGTAATATAACTTGAGGTAAGTTTCTGTGAATTTATTTGAGCTTATAATTTACTACTTTAGTGTGTTATGGTTAATCTGAGAATTGAATTTAGTTATTCTTTGACTATTTGATATATAATTATATAATAATTCAAATAGAAATGTGCTAAAATGATTTATTATAGATTAATAATGAGAAAACATGTGAAATTATGTATTTTTTATCTTAGAATATTGTAAGGAATTAAGTATGATATGGAATAAAACGAGTTGTTTGATTTAATAGACCTAAGTGGAATAAAATGTTATATAGTGTTTTATTTAATTGAATTTATGCTTTTAAAATTTTATTATCTAGTATTTAATAATCATTCCACGTGATTTAAAGGGGTAAATTTATGGAATAATGTTTATAGGTGATGAAGGTGTCAATTTTTGAATTAGTTACACTAATTCATATTTATGTGTTGGAAGTTTTCATTTTAATTGTTTTTTGTGTGATGAGTGATTGTTAATGTTCTATAGTTATTTGTTTAAATGACAATGTGGCATGTTGACATGTAAAAGGTATTTTACAAGATGTAATTTCTTTTTTGGGTAAAATAACTTGTGTACATGATGTACTTTCTATCATGGATTTTGGAAATTAACTCATGATTTTTTTATTGTGATTATTTTTTATGAACTTTTAGTCTCATAAAATATCTCTTTATCACATAACATTCATGTATTTAATTCTCCAGAATTTGAAATAAAATTTTCAATTTTTTGGTAATATTATTTTTATGTCAGTGATTGATTAAATAAACCAATCATTTTTTTGAGAATGTGATGATATTTGGTCCCTTTAAATTTTCAATATTCTTTCCTCTCATTATATATTGGTGGATTTTTTTTATTATTTTTGTTCTTAGAGGATTTACAACCACTTCCATGTATAGATTTTGTTTATTTTTTGATGTTGGTAACTTATTACTTTTATCTGGTGTTTAACTTGTGATTATATATTATATGTGAACTATTTAATGATTAAATAATTTCATGTGAGTTTCTTGGCATGGAAAACTAGTTTTTATGTTAAATATTAATATTATATAATTTTTTGTAACATTCACATTCTAATGTTGTTTTTTAGTGCTGTAATTATGGATAACCATGATTAAATTTATGAATTAAAGATAATAATGGTAAAATAAAATGATTAAATTATGTAATCATTGATAAATTGATTAATGTGAATAAATAAATACTAAAAGTTATTTTTAAATAATAAATTAGGTGAATTAAGTGTTAATAGTTGTGATACAAATTAATATTATATTTTAATATATTATATTTTATTATTGGAATGAGTTTTTTTTTCATTTTCATTTAAATAAATTATTTCAATTGTAATGATTATATTCATATATGAAAATAATTATTTAACAGTAAACACACTTAATGAACTATAGGATTTAATCACGTGTTAGTATGATGTGTGCTATGTGTTTGGTGTGGATTTATATGATGTGTGTTTTATTTTAATTTGTGATTAAATAGGGTAAAGTGAATATAATAAGGGTAAATAGATGAATAATATTGAATATAAGTAAAAGTGTGATAAATATATAAATGGGTATTTTTTATGAAAATTCATGATGAGTTTGTGTGTTTAATACTAAAAATGTAATTGGGAATTTTTGACTTTTCAAGCATTTTTCAAAGTGTTTTCCTTATTCAAGTGGAATTAATTGGTATAAATGTTATATATTATTCTATAAATTAAATTAATATTTGGATGGTTTCCAGTAACTCTTTAGTATTGTGTAAACGTCCTTGAATTTTATCACTTACATCCTTCCTTGGTTTATACAGTGATGTGAGATATTAACAGGAGAGCTATGTGCTTAGCTTAGCCTTGAATTATGCTCAAGAAATATGTGATTTTATGTGTTTAGTGTGAATTTCTATGATGTGTTTCTTTCTTTAATTTATGATTAAATAGGTTTAAGTGAATATAAAAAGGGTAAATGGATTTCAAATGTTAAATATATAGAAAAGAGTGACAAAGATACCAAAAAAGGGAATTTTGTTGTGAAAACAATTGCTTAGTTTTTGTATTTGATACTAAAAATATAATTAGGAATTCATAAATTTTTAAGTCTTTTAAAAATTGTTTTCATTATTCAAGTGGAATATATTGATATGAATTAAATATGTTTTTATAGATATTAATGTCATGTTTTAATGATTTCTAGAAACTCTTTTGGATAGTTGAAAGTGTTCAGAAGTTGATCACTTGCATCATTCCTTTGGTTAGATGGAGACATGAGGAATTGACATGATATATATGTGTTTGGATTATTCTTAAGAAATTCCCATGAAATATGTTATTCCATGTGTATGGAAGATGAGATGTTTTGATTCTAGGAGCTTAACATAAGGGATGATGAAGAGAAATATGTTTGTCTACATTGTTGTACATGTATCAACATTGGATGAAATAGGTATGAGTTTTCTCAAGTTTCATGGATTATCATCTTATAACTTTCAATTACCTCATAAGAGGCACCCCACTCTCTTTCCCCATAGCATCCCAACTAACAAATATAAAATTCACACATGATTAAAAGGTTTTATAGGATTCCACAAGAAACTATTCTATGCTAAATCCCATTTTACACTTCCCTTTAATAAATATATATTTAAAATTTCACAATCTATCTAATTATTCAATATATTTTTTTGAAAAAATTCTAATGAATTTATATAATTTAAAATTGAAAAAATTTTATTCCCATAATTTATTTAAATAGAAAAAGTATAAAAAAGTTTTTTAATTACTTACTCCCATGTTCTAACATCGTAGTTTGATCGAAAGCGTGGGGGTATTTTTTAGCATCATTGTTTCTTTATTTCTTATTGAAACTTTATAATTTTTTTTGAGTAATAAAAAAATTTAAAGTAAATCATGGTAATTTCCATTTAAAAAACCCAAATTTGATTAATTCCTTAAACTCAGTACTCATCTAATAAGAAATTAATTTCCAATAATGTGTTACTAGACACCAATTCATGATAGGTATGGACTCTAAATCCATTCCAACTCTAATATACTTACCACTATACAAATCATGCATATATTCTCTCTAGAACTCACCTAATTCCAAAAGTGGTGCTATCCTCACAACCTCACAACCTCATAATCAGGAAAATTATAACAAATATGGAGCCAAAATATTAATTCATATAAATACAATAATAATATAACATTAAATCAAATGAATTTTTGTTAGCAATATTTTCACCCATGCATTATCTTTTACTTCATTTTGAAGGTGTCTCCAGGAT
Organism: Viscum album; assembly: GCA_963277665.1. Taxonomy (NCBI): domain Eukaryota; kingdom Viridiplantae; phylum Streptophyta; class Magnoliopsida; order Santalales; family Viscaceae; genus Viscum; species Viscum album. The sequence continues at coordinate 486,321,830 of OY728155.1, forward strand.
ACTGGACTAAAGGGAATGATGTAAAAGTATTTGGAAATCATTTCTATAAAACTTTTACATTCTAACCTTATTTTTTCAATAATTTTATTGACCTCATTGTACTAAACCATCAGCTATATATGGTGGTTCCACACTAAACACATACGTGTACACCCACGTCACCTAGTGGCAGATCCAGTTGTGAAAGAAAAAAACAAATATTATACCAATACATTGTATAATGAAAATAAATTCTGGTCAAAACAATTTACTAGGGTTTTATAAATATTCCTAAGGTTTTCTGATCAGTGTATGCCACTAGATCCCTATACTCTAAAGTATCATCAACCCATACAAGATTGAGACCCAATGTCTTCTTCAGAGGATTATAATGTGTTAGAGTATAAGTTGGAGGAGCATGAACATATAAGCTTAGGGAGAAGAAATTAAAAGGAAAATAAGATGGAATAGATTTATGTGTAAATATATAATATTTATGTGGAGTAGGATCCATCATTATATAAGGGAAAGAAATATGATGAGGATCAGATAAAAATGGTGGTGAAAACATTGGTGGCCTAAATATCTCAAGGTCCTCTAATGACACTGTGGGATAATAAGGTGTTCTGGATGGTATGTTAAAGGAGGGGAAAGGGTGTGATCTTGTACTTCAAGTGGTATATACAGCTCTAGTACCACCCCTCCTCACATCATCTAGCCGAGCACTGGTACCACTAGGCTTGTCGAAGAATAACTATCTCTTAGGTGGTAGATCCTGATTAAAAGTTAAAACCAAAATCAATCACATAAAATTATATGTTACTGATATATATATATATTAAATATAATAATCACATTAGTCACTAAAGGAGGTATTCACATCTTTCTCATGCGGTGATTATTATCTGTCATAATTTTCGTTCATATCTCTTCAATGTTTTTCATTTCCTATATTTGAAAAATAATTTGGAATTAATTTGAAATTCATAACTAATGTGTAAGATAAATAAGAAATAATACGATACATGAATTAATTAAAGAATACAAATTGTCAAACCAAATAAAGGATACATAGTTATATAACAAAATGATTTTATATTTATTGGGAAGAATATAAAAACATAAAAGATTTGTCATAGAAAAATCAATTTTTTTAAATTATAATGTTTATAATGGGTATGATATAGCTTTATTATATTTTAAATTTGATCCATTTAAATTTTTATAGGTCATATGGTTCATCTTGTTCAATTGATTAGGCCATTTTTATGTTTTTTTGGTTTAGGTCATTTGGTTCATATTTTAGGTTAAGTCATTTTTATGGTTAGGTTATTCTTTTTATTGGTTTTGATTTTAATTTTGATTAGTTTAATATATTTCAATTCAGTTTATATTGTTTTTGTTCCAATTTAATTGTTTTAGTTTTGTTTGTTTTGGTAGGTTCAAATATAGTTTTATTGAATATTAGAAATTGACACTCAAAGAAAACTAAAACTAATATATATTTAAAACACACAATAAAGTCAAGTTGGATACAAAATATTTGTAATCAATAGTAAAGTAATTTTAATAGTATAGAAATTAATAACCCAAGTTGAGATTAACCAAAAGAAATGAGAGCATAGGAGAATGATTCTTTATATTTCCCACCACAAATTTAGGTTCACAATCAACATTGAAAATTAATCTATTGGAGTCATCATATGTGATAAACTGATTGGAGCCAATGAGATTAGGTATGGTTTCAATTTCATCATCACCACCATTAAAAATATATATTGGTATCACTTCAATAATGACACCAAATTTTGGCTGTGGGTGATCTTTCACATAAAGAACTTTTTTTACATTGATGTTAATAAATATATCTCATCATTAGAAAGAGTGTGAGTCATGTCAATAACTCAAAATCAACAATAATCAATAAATGTTCCATGTATCTTCATCGAATCAAACCACCTATATTTTATCATAATGACTCGACCATGAGAGTACCCCGAATGACCCAAAGGCCTTCTTTTTTATTTATTAATGGATATTACCCCTTTTAAGGGTTGAAGGGTAAACCTTACATAAACAGTATGCTCAAGGAACACGACCTATACATGACCCAATACATGACCATAAAGTCCCAAGACCTAACACACTTGCAACAACCCCTCCCCAGCATCTGCATCTCAAAGGCTCCTAGCTCCCCACCTCACATGGATGATCAGCTAGCATTTCCCTGTATAGTGATGCACGATGCCTGGTCCGGATGGAAATTTCCATACCCACTCATTCTTTAAATCCTATTAGATATGATCTAGGGGTTTCTATAATTTTATCTGAATCATCATCTAGGCTTGCTTCTGTGTGGTCTGCCACATTGGTCTTTTCTATAGCCCAAAATCCCTATGGACCAAAGTCCATTGTTGGCCCAAAGACCCTTATAGCCTAAAGACCCTATGGTTAGAAGGCCTTTGGTGACCCAAAGGCCCTAAAACCCTTAGTCCCAAACTAGTGGCCCAAAGGCCAAAATAAGATGAATAATGCTGAATGCTACAATATCGAACAATACCTTATACAGTAACCCAGAAATTCACCCCCACCTGGATTTGATTATGGGTCTCATGGATGATAAGTAGGAGCCTCTACCATTCTTGTACAAGCTCATTTGTGACCATGAGATTAATAATAAAATATTAGTATTTTCTCAACAAATCCATAAGAAGATAAATTTTTAAATCAATGTATAATATCTGATGCACTGGAATAAAAATCTATTTTGGAAGTTACTGTAACATTATCATGTTGTGTTCTCATGTTCATTACTCATTCAGTGATAATAAATTTGTACCCATTGATCATAATTTATATCTTTTCACGGACCATAGAATTAGGACCAAAATACAAATCTCTTATTTCCTCAGTGCCAGATTTAGTAGGAAAACTCAATACCTAAAATATAAATGAATATTAAAATTAACTAAATATTAATTTTATTAATTTATTAAACTAACAATTCTACCTTCAATTTCAACCAAGAAAAAAATTCCTTTATATGAAAAGTCTTTCTCTTTATCAAACATAAAGAACGATGATTTATATTTATAATTTTTTTCTATCCTCTATAGAAAAAAATATTAATAGTTTTATAGATATGTATAATCACATGAGATAAGATAACATATACATGTTCAATTTACTTACTTTATATAGTCATCGAACAAATCACAGTTAAACAAAACTGTGTGATGTGACATATCCCATTATTCAAGGCTTAATATGGTCAATATATATGATATATGAATTACCCCTATTTAGGTTAGTTATGGAAAATTGGGCTCAATTTTCTCATATAATCATATTCATTTCTGATTGGTTTGTTCTATCTCATTATCACATCAGACAAATATATTTAATATAAATCCATACATTCTTGACCCAAGTAACTATTCATGATAGAACCATTGGGATGATTCCTGTCCTTAAAATAAGACTTCAATGTGTACATATATATTTTATTTGGATACATCCAATGAAAATAAACAGGTCCTCCAAGAAGTATTTCAGTTGGAATATATATAGTTAAATAAAACATACATGTGAAAAATGATGGATGAAATATTTTACCTAACTCACACAAAATTAATGGTGACTCTTCAAGCATTTTTTTAAGAAAGAATTAGAAAAATTATTTGAACAAAGATATCTATAAAAATGGAACAAATGAATAAATTCCATGCTTACATTATTGGACAAAAGATTCTAGATTTATATTGGAATCAACTCAAGCAGAAGGATGTATTAATAACGAGCCTTGAAAGATTTCATCTTCAAATCTATTATGTTGATCCATTTTGATATTTTGATTGAATATCCATTAGGAACATTAATATTCTCTAGTTCCTCTAGAAATTTATTTTTTTTCTATAGGTATCATCACATAATAAGCACATAAAACCTTCTATTTATTTTCACAGATACACACAGAAAACAATTTTGGTCTGATATCCCATCCCACTAAGTCACTTCAAGATTGTAAATCATATTTTGTATTTCCAGTTATATTTAGAATATTTAACAGTAACATTTCACATATTTTTTTTCAATGTTTATTACTTCTAAGAAATGATGTAACAAATTAGTTAACCAATAAAGAAAGTCAAATAATACAATTTTCTTCTTCCAATTGTAATTAGTTTTAGTGGAATTTTTTTTCTCTTTTTAGATTCCATCTGACCCTTCCCGAATAAAAAAACTAAAATCATGAAATTCATTAAGCACATTAGTTATAGAAATATTCTAAGGTGTATTTTTGATCTAGATGGTATATTCAAACCTTAAATGATTATTCCTATATGAATGATCTATTGGAAATAATCACTGATGTCCCATAAAATTAAAACTACGATGATATTTAAGTCTTATGGATTGTGTATTCTTCATACAAACATGACATGAAAATTTTCCCTTTGTGCTCCAACCAAAAATCATTCCATAAGGATGAAAATAATTTATTTTCCACATAATCTTATCACTCATATGAAATATGTCTTTCAAACAAGTATCATATGCACGCACACCCAGATTCCAAAGATGCTTCAACTCTTTTATTAAAGGTTTCATGTATATATCTATATCATTTCTAGGATCAGATGGTCTATATATGAGTATACTCATGAAATTGAAATGTTTTTTCTTAACTATCAATATATTAATGTTATAAATGTGTATGAAAACTATCCATGTGCTATGAGAATTAAGAATATTACCAAATAGATTAAAACCATAACATGATAGAACCAACCTCAAATTATGCACGCCAACTACAAAATTATAATATCAAGCATCAAATGTTTACTATGAAAATACATATGTAGAATGAACCAAATAATTATTATCCTTCTTTCCCTATGTATCATGAAATCATATATTCATTTACATTTCATTATTCCTAAAAATATTCTAGAGTCTAAAAATTAATATAAAGTTCCACATTACTTTCCATGGAACACAAGATGGTGTTCCATCAGAATTTTTATTCCATTAGGATGTGCCACATTTTATACAATCATTTAGTTTAATAGTTTCCTCCAAGAATAATCTAAAATATTTTAGGAAATCATAAATTTTGTTTTTAGAAAATTCAAGATCATCAACTAACTTCCATAACATATAATGGTTTGAGGGAATATTTTCATCATCTAGAAGTAATTATTTATAAAGTTAATAATATAATTGATAGAAATATTATAAATACCATACATGGGTTTCCAATGAATCAATATGTTTAAAAATTATAGTTTTTCATTTTATCACATTTTTGATATACTGGAGTTGTGGAATCATCATTAATTTTTTTCACCTTGTCAACATAATCATTTTCATTACATGAATAATGTGTTCTCATATCAAATTATTCTTGGGTTGGGGTCCTTTATTTCTTATAATGAAGAATAAATGGAAACTGGTCATCTAATAAATTCTCTAATCCAGTCCTGTTATTTAGACCATGAAAATTTTGAGATTTCATTTTATCCCCATTATGATACCAGATATAGTAGTTTTTTTGAAAACTGTATTTGGTTATATGGTAGCTAACTTCTTCGGGACTTAAACATGGTCCTCCAACACAATTATAACATGGACAGTGTATGAAAACACTATCTGAAGCATTATTAAATGAAAAATCTAAAAATATCTTCAATTTATTTTTAAAATCACTTGATATCCTATCGATTTTATACATCCATCTTCTATCCATCTGTAAAAAAATGTTATATGTCATGTCATAAAAGAGATTAAATTAGATTGAAGTTAAATCAAAAATATATTTAAGGAAATGAGAATAGTCTAATTTATATGAAACCATAACTGACAGACTAGTCTATATGAGAATCATAATTTAAAATTCAAAAAATACTATTTATAGAAAAATATATAATTATAAAACCCTCATATTAAATTCTATTATATCAATGAGTAATAAATATACATAATACTACAAAAAATTGTGTTTATAATATCTATTTTTATTTTTTATCTTATTTTATTCACCTTTTAAATTATTTTATTTTTAATATTTAAACTATTGTATAAAAGATTATTATTTTTAGGTAATCAGCTTCTGTAGTACACATAAATTATGAAGTTAGGTTGGATAAATCCATAATTAGTGGTTTCTTATATTGAGGGATGTTAATGTGAATCCTTCCTTTCCTTGAGATCAATGAAAAAAATGTATTTATATTTTATGAGTTTAGAATGTAATCATGTTGAGGGATAAAATAAGTGATGGTTTAAGTGTGATGGAAAGATCAATATAAGAGATAATCTTAATCAGTTATTGACAGGAAATTGGGCTTGGCTCAGAATGAATGACACATGTGTAATGGTGAAACCATTTGAGTTTCAACTCATGGAGTAGTATTAGGAGAACCATATGTTGGGGAGAACGTAATCTTCTACATCAGGGTATAACCCTCATTAATAATGTGATTTTTTTTCCAAATCTTCAATGCCCTAAATTTCTAAAGTAATAAAATTATATTCAATAGCGTGAGAGACATGTAACACCAAGCGCATAATAAAATGTAATATCTAGAGACTTTACATTATATTTACTATTTAAAATATATTTTATATATTTAAATGCACACAAAAACTAATCTACCTTTACTTACATTCAAGAATTACCCTGTTTGATAGCTTGCATTACACGTAAGACTGATTTTTACCGAATAAAAATATATTACAAAAATATTCTAATTTAATATAATAAGATATAACCTAGCCATTAAATTATTTGTTATGAATAATATTAACTAACTTATGAAAATATATGGTTTATAAAAATACAAAATTAATTTATAGGTTACCAATTAATTAGAAATAAATATGAAAACCAATTGAATATAATAGAAATGTTTCTCTACTTATAAAGGTGTTTTAGCCTATAAATTAAATTAATTACTATTAGTGAATGATATTAATTAAATATATATATTATATATTCAAAAAAATATTTTTTATATTCATATAATTGTTTTTATAATCATAATATAATAATCAATATAGTTTTATGCTTAGAAACTGTATTTTTCTAAAAAGGTAATTTTATTTCTTTTTAATGAAGAACCTATTTTAAATAAATTTTTTTGAACATTTATAAATATTATGTGTAAAAATAAACATAATATTTTAAATTATAACATAAAAATAGTATTAGATTAATTTTTTATATTTTTCTATGAAATTTCATTTTTTGATGAATAGTAAAAAATACTGAAATTTAATTCAATTTTTTTCATCTAATTAATTTATAGAGATAAATTATATTTTTATAGGTTTAAAGTTTATTTAGATCAATTTTTTATAAATTTATCCAATTTAGGTAATTTAATCAATTTCAATTTGAAATTGGATATAAAAACTTGGAATACTTTTGAACATTTTACTTTAAAAACTCGCTTTGTCAGCCCATCTACGAGATTAAATTTAAATTAATTTATGCCACTTATGTGATTGTAATTTGTAAAATTGGATTCCATATTTGTAATCATAATAATTTATATTATCTATTAATTTTAACTTAGTTTTTGACCAAAAATATTAGTGAAAGTAATTAATATTAATTATAATGATTAAGTGAAAAATTAGCTTAACAAGGGACTAAACCTTAAACTTAAGGTCCAAAATAACATATAAACTTTTCCAATATCAATTTTATGTCCATATTTATACCCTATAATCCCTTTTATTTAATTGGGTATATTATTGGATCCACTTTACATGAAAAAACATGGGTGGAATTCCCTTTCGAAAAATTTACAAGAGTGGCACTCCTCTCCACTATAGAAAGGCACTCACCCCTCCCACTTCTTCACACCTCTCAATACGCTTGGGATTGACCAAACTCTGCTAAAATAGATCCTAAAAATCCATAAAATTAATCTATAAGGCTATTTTTGGGCATAAATCCATCCATGTAAGCCCTTTTCTGGAAACTAAAAGGAGTTACCCGAATAAGAGGTGACATCCTTCCTCAAGCTCTTTAGTTTTATTTCTTTATCCACTATTTAATTTATAATTATTCCATGATTATATAATAAAAAAATTATAATCAATATACTAATATGATTTTATTATAATTATTTTTCCTTTACTTACACACACTTCCATCTAATGGGTAAGGAACTTACACTTAAGTGTACAATAAACTACCGCCTCATAAAACAATGTCATTTGTTTTTCATTTAACACCTATCATTGTTGGGTATTATGAAGGACACACTATTTATATTATATATATATATATATTATTTATAATTTCTTTATTATTATATAATCTTTATACAACACATACCCCTATGCTTTACATTTTGTGTAAATATGATAACATTGTTTTGTGGAAGTGTGGACTACCACCTCCTCAAATTGATGTGATACACTAACAATTTACATGGAATATATAAAGGATGGTTTAAATAAATATATGTTACATATATAACATATATATGACACTTTAATTATAATATATATATATATATATCATTTAATTTTTATTCTTTTAAATATGGAAAATAAATGAAAGTAGCATTTATGCGCATGTACGACCTACCATCTCTATGAAGGGTGTATTTAATTTCTTATCTTCAAATATTATGGATTATTATAAATACCTACATAATGAATATATATAATATTTACATCATATTTTACACTCTGGAGATGATGAAACCATGATCTAATTAATAGGAACAATAATTAACAAGTCAAAACATACTCGAAAAACTAGTCAATTAACACCTGAGATAATGAAAATAATGAAATATTATTAACAAAAAGGTAATAAGATATCTTAATAAATTAATATAAGTTATTATGAATATGAGTATGGTTACGATATAAGTTTGTAACATATTTTAAACCACCATATATGAGGTTAAAGACCACACAAAAAAAAGGAAGGATAAGGTAAGTTATTTTCATCTCACTTTTTACATATATGAGATAAATGTCATATTCACCACTTAATTTTTTTGTGTGTGGTGTATATACTGTACATTTTGTTATATTATATCATGAATTATTTTATCTTCAAGGTATCTAAATCTTTCATTTAATTTTATTCCTTCAGGAGACTTATGATTCAAATGTTTAAAAGTGGTATGGAATACTTTGGAATGTTTAAGATTATTTTCTTCAAAAATAATTTTAATGATATTACAATGGTTTGATTCGTTTTCATTGGGTTACACTAATTCCTCATTGTCATTATTATTATATCTATTTATATATTTACACTTCTCTTATGTGTATTTATAGTTGATACACATAATCTATTCATTGATTAATTCTCACTTCAACGTTATGATATTTTTAAGGGTTTACTTCACAATCTAATTTTTTTCAGGATTTTTTACGCTTGAATTTACATCAGAGGAAATTATTTGATCATTTTCTAATAAAAATTTTCATTTTATTATCCTCTGGTTATTTATGATATTTTCAAGCAATAATACAATTTTTTCCATTCTTTGGTACTTAAAATGTTTTAGAAAAGGTTTTTAAGAAAACCCAACTTCATTTTTCTCTTTAGTCAGAGAACCTATTTTCTTCTAAAAACCCAATTTTCTAAAAAGGTTTTAATTTTTTTACCTTTATAAAATGATTTATTAAAAAAAATTACCCTTTTTTATTTTATAAATATTTTGAAAAGAATATTCTTCTCTCTTTCCAAGCAAGGCACTTTTCTAACCATTTACCATATAAAAGGAATGTTATTTTTACATTATACGTCATGTATGGATTTACCTATTGTCATTTTTTTAAATATTCATTTATAAGTTTTAGAGTTTTATTTTTAAATAATTTTTTTAAAAAAGTTATTCTCAAAGAAAATTATTTTCAAAAATGTTTTTCAAAATAAAAATTATATTTTCATCAAGAATGTTTTTTAAAAGATATTTTTATAGTATTTATATTCATAAATAACAATAAACCTTTATTTTTACATCACTTGGGATATATTTTATTAATACCATCTTTATTCTTCCTATGGATGGTTTATGATTTATTTGGATAAGCATGGTATTGACATTCACTTCCTTGATTACTTTGTTAGTCCTCTTGAAATATTCAATTCCCTATGATCATTAAACATGGAATTTCCACAAATTATACATATCATTTATCATGGATATGTTCATTGCTAAAATAGTATTCCATTTTTCATATGGTGTTTTATTTGAAAGTTATTTGATTATTTTTTGAAATATTGATAAATATGTATCCTTTATTAAACACAGATATTTGATAAGGCATATTGTTTATTAGATATGAGGAATGCTTGGGACATGAAATACATGGGTTGTGGACCATTTAAAAAAATACCTATGGGATGGGGAATTGTCAATGAAATCCCCATGATGCATCGATGTCTGATGAGATGAAATTAGTTGAAAAAAAACCTTTTACTTTGTTTCCAAGAAGAATATATGGGTTTCTCTACACAAAATTAAACTATCTTGTGAATGTTCTTGATGGTAGTGGTTTATGTTCCAGATACATGACATCTAATAATTAAGAATTTCCTTCATTTTGATTCAGTTATTATTTATCCATGATATTTTTATCGACATATCTATGGATTCATTTCATTCTAATTTTATTGATTAAATGGCACGCGTTTTCAGTTATTTACCTTTCCATATTATTTACACACTTCCTTCTCAGTTTATTGATCACATGGAAAGAATATTTAGTTTTTACCTTTCCATATTGACTATTCTAATTGATTAATTATTGTCTCCATTGTACTTTACCCTTACTGAGAATTTGAGCTCACCCTTATTATATTTCCTTTCCCAATAATCCAAGAGGTATACTAAAAAAGATATGAATATATACACTATATGAAATTAATTTATCCCAAAAAGTAAAAAATATGTTGTAATTAGTGTATTCATTTGGAATACAAGACTCATGTATGTATCTGTTTTACCAAGATTACTAAACTAATTAGTCCTTCGAGATTTGATTTCTTGTAATCATGCCAATGTAATGGTAGTAGACACCAACTCCAGGATTTTGGGGTCGAGTCACTACAAAATCCCTCGAGGGTTAAGGATTTAATTATGATAACATGGCTTATAAATAATAAATACCTAGGGGTGTTATTTAAATGAGTTGTAATTGACTAAATAAATTGTTAAGGAATAAAGGACCTATAGATAGGTGCCTTAGTGACTCTCCACTTTAATAGTGAATAGTTACATACTAGCTTCCAAATTATTCCATTTTTCTTTAACCACCCCCATAATAGTCATGAAATGTTTCAACAATAGAACAAGAATCTAAGAACTATAAAAAATAGGTAGAAAACATAGTAATAGGCTTACCACTCCTCCAGTATGTAAAAACATAAAAAAACAACAACAAAAAAGCATAGGATCACAGAACCCCCAACCTTATGTCCCTTTACACCATTTGAGGTAATAATATAATCTAGTTACAAACTAAAATTGTATAGATCATTTCGAAAACAAAATAAATAAAGAATGAACAGCCATAAAATCATCAAATTATCCTTTAATATAAGTATGAACAATCATTATTTTAACAACCACACCAGATTTAGACATATCAAAAGAAATTAAATGAGCACAAAAAAACATTATAGTGTTTTGAAGAGAGAATAAAAATGAAATTGATCTTGGATATAATAGTATGGAAAGGTATTTGTCACACTAAAATATCTATTTTATCATAATTCCCTTATCTTTTATCATATTGTTGATACTTTCTTATCATATTTATAATTAATAAAATTTTCACTATGTGATTGACCATTTCATGTAGTTCACAATGCCATTTTGAGAATAAATAAACATTCTATATTATAATATAGTATTTTAGAATGTCCACAATTAGTTTCATAATAAAATCTAAGAATTAGTTAAAAAATTTCATAATAGGTTAATATTATATTAATAAATAAGTAGAGAGTAACTAAATTATATATATATATCACTTACAATAAGATTTATTATGCAATTCCATAAAAAATATAATTAAAAATAACCTCAGTTCAATGAATCAAGAATATGAAAAAAAGAATATAGTTTTTTCTTTCATACCTAGAAAATAAATGAAAATAATGGTTAATAGAAGAGGTGAATTATTTAGAACTTACCAATTTGATATTCATGAAGAATCTGATGAAAATATTAAGGGAGGAGAGAGTTTTGTGGATGGAGAAGAAAATTAAAGGCCACCGATTCTAGATCTGGATGGGGGTGAAATAGGAGGTGGGGAGGCCATGTGCTTTGTAAATGGGTTTGGGTATACAAATGTTTTTAAAAATCATTGGTATAGACAATATATATGAATGATTGTTTATAATTGTTGGAATAACCATAACTTTATGATGCTGTACCAATGATAAGTTAAAACCATTGATATAGGCTTAATAATTTAGGCTATCCAAATGGCCTTTTCTAACTGTGGGTATATCCCCATTGGTATAGGTCTTATTTCTAGTAGTGTATAGGGTGGTATATATCCCTTAGGTATGTTGTTTGATATTTCCGGGGAGGGATATAGTCACACAAGTTTATGATATTCTAGTACAAGTTCAAGGGCATGATGTAGCATTTTAGTAAATGGAATTTTGGAATTTTTTTGAGGTTGGAAACGGTTCTTCCTAGGTGTTACACTTATAGGTTCTAGGGCATGACATGGTTTCCCTTAGGTGGGGATTTTATAAAAATGTTCCATGGTAGGGCGTGGTTCCCCCATGGTGGTAATGTATTATGCTCATAGAATTCCCAACATTGATAAAAGAACATATGACCACACTTGGGTTTAAACTTAGAACTCGAGGATCAACGATTCTTATTTTATTTCGATTCCAACTATTATTTTATTATTATAAGCATATCAAATTGTACATGCACTATATTTATAGTTATGTTAGGGAAACCATTATTGGTGTCCAATGTAGTTTTACTCACATCCTTATTCATAGACCTTGGCACTTTGGTACCTAAGAAAACCTCTTGATTATAGGTTAAAGTAGGGAAGAGTCCTAGTGTTGGATGGTCTAGCTAGATTTCTTGAATGTAGTTAGGAATTGTAACTAGGTGGAGACTTTATCCCAAATTGTGTTTGTTTTATTATTTTATATATTTTGGATTAGGTTGTATATGATCTTCTCATAGGGATCTTAGTAGTGTCTTCCAAACACATATAACATTTTCTATATCTCATTTTGTTATTTAATGTGTGTATTATTTAAATTTTATTGGTTTTGTAATGATTTACTTTTCATAATAATTGGATATTGTTATGATTGATTATATATTATTTATATAGTTATATATATAATTTTATATGAGGTTATAATCTATCTTCAATATTACCTTAAACCCTCTTTTTGTGTTTTTATCCTTTGGAATACAAGGAGGCATTCCTAAGGTCATGCAATGAACTGATCTATCTAATATAGAGTGATTCAAGATAAAGTTTTATAGATAATAGCTTTTATATTAAGAAATTCTAAATGAATAACTAATAGTCATTATTTATATAAATTTAATAATTCCTTATATAAATGATGAATAATTTTTCAAGTATTTTATACTCAGATGAATAATTTTTTAAGAATAAAATTCTTATAGAAATGAGTTATTTCTTAGGTCCCTAAAATAATATATGAAATTAGTTTATTTTTTAATAACCTTTCTGATGTTTTAACAAAGTTTTTGTATTTTTTAAATACTATTATTTTGTAAAATAATGTTTTTTAAAAACTGGTGAAAGTTTCTAAATGTTATAATCCAAACACAAAGGGGGAGAATTTTTTTTTGAGAAAGTTATTTTTATAAACACAGAAGATCAGACTAAGAATCATGCCGATATAGCTTTTAGAAATATGAATTATTTATCAGAAACACCATCGGTCTCAGATTTATCAGCATGAAGTTCAAGATTCATTGAACTTGGATTTGTTTAAAAATTCATATGTTTGCAGGAAATAAAGTTAGAATATTGCTGAAGAGGTTGAATGAAGATAATGAATTCAAGAGTTAGAAAGTTATTAAAATTTATAACCTTAATTCAGATAATGATATTACAATATCAATGTTCTCATAAATCATATAAACTCTCATGATAAAATATTTTCAGGAAATGTAGGAATCATAAAGATTGGATTGGATCCATAAGTACTGGGAACATAAATTTTTAGAAGTCTTAATGAGTTATTTCTGATGAGGTTTGATTTTTTTAAGATTTAGAGTGGAGTTTCCAATATAATGATAATTCCATCACATTGAGAATTCAATCATAATGAGAATTCCATTATTTTGAGGATTCCTTTAGACTAAAGTAGAAGAATTTCCATCAGACTAACTTCGAGAAGGAAAGTTAATTGGACTGACTTTGAGGGGGAAAAATCAATTGGACTAACTCTAATAAGGAAAGTCAATCAGAACAAATATAATAAGGAAATTCAATCCAATTGACTCTGAGAAGGAAAGTAAATCAGAATGAATCTGATAAGGAAAGTCAATCAAACTATCTATGATGATGATATTCAGATCATAATGAGCATATGAATATAGTAAGATCGTAATGAGTAGATGAATAAAGTTAGAACATAATGATTAGAGGAAGATAGTCATATCATAATGATCATAGGAAGAAAGTTATATTGTAATGAGTAGAGGAATTTAGTCACATCGTATTAAAGCTAAGTAAGTTAATCAGACTAAATATAAGGAAGTTACATCAGAATAGAGAAAAGTTATTATATTCAAAAATAATGATTTTAGAGAAATATTGAGAATGTTTTAAGTCATCAAAGCTGAATTTTAAATGTGAGTGTTTTTAGGACTATTGAAATTTAAGTAAGTAGGAAGGGTTTTTCAGTTTCTCACATTTTATTTTCTGAGGTGCCAATAAATAGAACAAGAGTACATTTTTATTTTTCAACATTCTTACTAGAGTAAAAAATGAGGAGTAATCTAGATTTTGTGTAAAGGTTATCTTTCTGGATAGATATTTTATTAGAAGATCAAACAGTTGAAAGTTTTATTACTGAACTGAGGAATATTGGACTAAGTAAGATCATATTAATGAATATTAAATCGATAAAGATCAGATCGATAATTTGAGTAGAGTTTGAGAAGTGCAAATTGAGAAAGGGAGCATCATATTGAGTCAATCCCTAAGTCAATCAGATTGCATTAATCTAACTGAAGGCAATCAATCTCAAGTTCATCAGTCTTAGGAAATTTTTTGGAGGAGATTGAACAAAGTCTTTAAACTTTTTTTGGCTCAATTTTTTATAAGAAAACTTTTTAAACTGATGGGAGTTAGTATAATCATTTCTATTGGGAGATAGAAGGTGTATAATGGGAGTTGGAACAATTTGTATTCACTTATTCATTATATTTAATTTCATAGACCCACAAAAGTTGCTATGAAATAGATTTAGGTTCTCACTTTGAGGCTGAACCTTTTATATATTATGTTCTTTAATTTATTTACTAACTTTTTATGCATAATAATTTACTAAAGGATGATAAGGATATGAACTTTAAAAGGTTATAAAGGTTACGTTTTGAAAGTATGAAAACTTATAAAAAGTGAATAACTAATTCAACCCCCCTTCTTAGTTATTATTCGATCCTTTGAAACATCAATTGGTATCAGAGAAAATTTTTCCTTTTTGAATCCTTATCAGGGATAATATCAATTTTTTCAATGGTAGTGGAATTCTTATATTTGATGGAAAAAATTATTATGAATGAAAAAATAGGATGATTTCTTACCTCCTAACACTTAGCCTAGAAGTTATTGATGTTGGTTCAATTAGTTTTCCACCTATTAATAATAATTTTATGATCACTTTTGATGATAAGAGAAATATCAATGTTGATGAAAAATGTATAAATTCCATCCTTATGCCTTGATTAACAAATATTCATATGAATATGATGGGTTTTGAAACTTCAAAGAGTATGTGGGAAAAACTAGAAATTATTTTTGAAGGTAATACTAAAGTGAAGGTAGAAAATCTAAAAATATATCATAGTAAGAATGAAGACATCATAATGAGAGATGAAGAATCTATTGATGAATACTTCACCAGAGTAAATGAAATCATTTGAAACATCATTGGATTTATAGATATCTTATAATATTCTACAATTAGGAAGAAAAAATGAGAAACTTTCTAGATATTTTTAATTCTATAATTTATACTTTATAAGATAACTATTATTTATCTCTTGATGAGTTTCATAACTTTGTTATTTCTTATGAAATGAAAGAAAATCCTATGTTAAAAAAGACGATGGAAGATGAAATGTATTTTGAAGCCATGAGAGAAATAAAAATACTAGATACTGAATATGTTGATCTATGTGACTCTAAAGATAAAGATGATGGTGAGATGAATGAAAGAATCACATCTCTTATATCCAAGAACTATCGAAGAGGAAGAGTAAAGTATGAAGGAAAACTTCCTCTAATTTTTTTGAGTGCGGTGGAATCATATAATTTTCTATGAATTTCCACAAGAAGAGAGTTGGTGAATATCGAGATGATTTTGATGAAAAACATCGATGGAAGAAGTTTAAAAAAATGATAAAAAAGAAAAGTCATCCAAAAAATATAAGAAGAAGTTTACTGGGAATAAGAAAAGTAAGTTTATAAATAAATATGAATCAAAATCAACCAAAAACAATTATTTAAAAGATAAAAGTTCATAAAAGGCTATAAAATTCATTACAAAAGTTTAGAAAATAAATACTCCTCAAATAGTGAATAGGAAGAAGTTGAAGAATATTATATAGAGTATCATCTCAGAATAGAACTTTTCTCATGTATTGATCAAAACAAATATCTTAAGAAATAATTTAGAATGATAAAGAATGATAGTGGAAAATTTTTTGAAGGTGAAAAATATGTTTTTAATAAATAATAAGAATACATCCAAGATATCTTAAGTTACATACTAAGAATTTATGAACAAGGAAATATGGTTGAAGATATCAGTAAGACGATGTAAGTTAAGGAAGAAGAAGTTAAGAAGTTTCAATAAAAACTTCTTGAGTCCAAAATTACCTTGAGTAAGATGAATGAAAACTTAAAAAAATCCTTATAAGTAAAATCCAATACTTATAAATTTGATGATAAAAAAAATCAAGTATCATGTGAAATTATCATCCTTAAAAAATAATGTTTCATATGATATTTTATACATTTTTGGTAATAAGAAAAGTTCTGGGAAAGTTTGGATTGAAAGGGGATGTGAGAAACCTGTTACATCTAAAAAATTTGACATCTTCCTTAGAAGGAAATATGGTCTACATCCTAAGTATGATAGAATAAAATGAACTTATCAACCACAATATATTTTCTACATAGAAAGATATTAATCTAGTAGAAAATAAAGATTTTATGGATATTGCTGGTGTTGTGGAATCTATGGTAATAATGATTATAATTATTATTATAACTTTTCACTTCTTAGAATAAGTTTTAAATAAATAGAAAGCAATGGTGAAAGTAGGATGATTATTTTTACTAACCCATAAGAAGTTAGAAAAGAAAAAACTCAAGAGTTAGAAACTTTCGAACAAAAAATAAATTTGAATTTCTAGAAGAAGTTTGTGGAAGATGTGATCAGGCTTATCATCACGCCTAAATATGTTTGAAACTCCATCCAAAACTAGTTTCTTATTGTATAAAATAAAATGAAGATGGAAATAAGAAAGCTGAGGAAAGAGATTTTGTTGTTAAGAAAAATTTTAAATCTAGTAAAATGAACAAACATTGGATACATGATAGTGGTTGTTATTCACATATGAAAGATGATATAAAATTCTTGGAACACTTTAAAATCTATGATAGAGGAGAAGTTACCTTTGGTAATGTAAGTTCCTTAAAAATCAGAGGAATTGGAATGACTGATATTGAAGAAAAAAAGTTAGAATATAAAGAATTTTTATTTATTGATGGGATAAAACATAACTTACTTAGTGTAAGTCAAATTTGTTATGATGGAAATTTTTTTTTTCAAAAAATATTATTGTATCATCATAAGTATGAAATATGGAAAATTTATCACAAAAGGATAAAGAACTAGTGGTTATCTATTTCAACTTGGAGAGTTTAATAACTATTATTACTTGAGTACTGAAGATGAAAAGAAATTGTGGAACCAAAAACTTAGGCAACTTAGGCAGAAAAACATGATTAAGCTTTCTAAAGTTGATTGTGTCCTTTATTTTACAGAATTTCAAAGAATATATGAAGATGTTTTTGTTACTATTCAAAAGGGGAAGATGACTAAAAAAAGTCATAAGTGAGTTGATATTTAGTCTACCAGACCTCTCTAACTTATTCATTCCAATTTATATAGACCAATGATTGATTAGTAAAAAAAATGAGATTTATACTTTATCACTTTCATTGATTATTAAAATTGGATGACAAACATCATGTTTATGAAACACAAGTCTAAGGCTATGAAAATGTTTAGGTTTCCGAAAAATAATTTAAGAGAATATAATGGTACATAATTAACAAGAAATACTTTTGAAACTTATCTAAGAAATCATGGTATGAAACATCATTATATTACTCCCTATAATCTAAAATAAATAGAGTAGAAGATATAAATAATAGAAGTTTGGTGGAAATTGGAAGAAGTATGTTAGCAGAATACAAACTTTCAAAGTTATATTAGAGAAACTTTGTTAGTATTAATGTATGTGTTCAAAATAGATGGTTTTTGAAACTAGAAACTAACATGACTTATTATGAAATGTGGTACAACAAAAAAGCTTCATTGAAGTACTTAAATTTTTTTGTAAGTACATGTTTTCTTGAAATAAAAAATCCGAATATTAGAAAGTTTGATAAGAAATATGAGGAAGGAAATTTATGGGTTATTCAACCAATGTAAGAAGTTACAAATATTAGAATAAATGCTTACAAATGTTGGTGGAATCATGTGATGTGAATGTAATTGAAAATCAAAATTTCCTAAAACAATTTATTAAGAATGTTGAGGAAAATAAACTAGAAATTTAAAATTTTAGTGAAAGTAAGTCAAAACATCCTTACCAAGATTTAGGAGAATTGTGTGATAAGGAAAGTTCAGCTAGAAGATAAACTTTGAAATTTTCTACCTTATAAAATCATGCTGAGTCTAAAAATAATTTTTAAAATGAGAAGGATCTAGTTCAGACTATAAAAAAGTTGATATTAGAAAATAATAATTCACTTATCTCAAAATTTGAACCTAAATTAGTTTCAAAATCTATTCAACACAAGTAGTGGGTGGATTCTATGAATGAAGGGTTGGATAAAATTGAATAAAATGAAAAATTATAACTTGTTCCACATCCATCAAATATGAATGTTATCATAAAAAATTGGGTTTATAGAAACAAATTTAATGAGCATGGAGGAGTTTTAGGAAACAAAGAAAGACTTATTTGTAAAGGCTATGTATAGGTAGAAGGTGTGTATTTTGAAGAAACTTTTTCCCCAGTCATAAGATTATAAACTATTAGAATATTTCTATTAATTAATACACATCAAAATTACCAAGTTTATCAGATGGATATAAATTCATATTTCCTAAAATATGAGATTGAGGAAGAATTTTACATTGAACAACCTTGTGGTTTTCATCTTGATAGTGATAAAAAAGGTTTTTATATTGCATAAATCCTTGTGTGGGTTAAAAGAAGCCCCTCATTCCTGGTATTCAAAACTTGATAGCTGTTTGAGAATGTTGGATTCCTCTAAGGGAAAAGTTGATAGAAACTTATATGTAAAATATTTTTACTTCAGAACTATAATTGTAATTGTTTAGGTGAATTATATAATATTTTTTGGGGAGTAATAAAAAAGTTTTTAAATATTTTTATGAGGAAATGAATAAAACTTTTAAAATGTAAATGTTGGGAGAATTAACTTTATTCCTTGGATTACAAGTTCAACAAAAAGAAAAGTACATTTTATTATCTCAAGAAAAGTATGCCTAGAAGTTGTTAAAGAAGTTTTCAATTTCAGAATCCATATAATTTTATACTCCTGTATTTGTGAGCACAAAGTTGATTAAAGATGAGTCTAGAAAAAGTGTGAATCAGAAAGACTTTTATAAGTAGATATAAAGTATACTTTACCTTATAGCCTCAAGGCCCAATATTTTTTATGTTGTGACTTTGTGTGCCACGTATCAAAGTAATCCATAAGAATCACATATATTGGAAGAAAATAGAATTATGAGATATCTCAATGGAATAACTTCACATGGGTTGTTATACAAATGAAACATTGAGATGAATTTCAAATTTATATTTATTTTCATTAGGATGGAGATTTTAATGATATAAAATCAACCATAAGATGAACATTTTCATTGGGTGAATGTTGTATGAGTTGGAATAGTAAGGAAAAAAATTTCAGTAACTTTAAGAACAAAAAAATTAGAATATGATGTGGCTACTCAAGCTTGTACTCAAATGTTATGGATGAAAGTTCAGTATGGATATTTCAAACTTAAAGTTTCTAAACCATTGAAGATACTTTGTGATAATTAGATTGAAATTAATATTTCTAAAAATCATGTCCAATATTTAATATCAAAACACATTTATATAAAGTTTCACTTTATAAAAGATAAAGTTGTTGTTGGAGGTGTTTTATTGAAACATATCTCAATGAAGTATCAAATTGCTAATATCATTACAAAGGAAATGCCAAAAGAAATGTTTGTTGAGTTGAGGCTACAATTTCATGTTCATCCTCCTCCAATGACTTCCTAAATCTCACAAGGAACCCCCACCATGATATGGATTATGTTGACAAAGGTGGAGAAAAAAGAACAACTTTGAACTCCATAAGAAGAATTTACTTATCTTTATTTTATAGATCTGAAGTTGTGGTTATCAAATAATGGGGGATAGGAAAAGAAAAGTTAGAGAAAAAGATAAAATTGAGGGGGAGTTTATCTTAACATGGATGCAAACTTTTCTTATCACTGAGGGATGAAATTCCTTAAAAACTTTAATTTTGTAATAGTTTGTGCCCTCCCAATCCATTACTTTGATAGTTTTGATCATTGGAGGTGTTTGGGGTAGGTTTTGGGAGTTTTCGGTGGAATATGGAGGTGTAGTAGAGCTGCTGTAGGAAATACATGTCAGGTATAGTTTACATGATGTGAAAGTTGGTTTCATGGATTTTCTAAGGCCAATTCACAACGTGTATATTTTTAGGGACAAATAATAAAAAGGCACTTCATTTTTCGATGAAACCAATCCCTAATGATTACATGATGTCAGAGGGGATTACACAACATGCAAATCCCTAATAAAGTAATGTTTTAAAAGTTTCTTTCTGACTGAAACTTCATTCATTCAGTCATGGATTCTTCTTTCTCTCATTTTAGGAAAACCCCAGGTGCCCCTAGGATTTCTTCAATCCCTCTCCCTCACTCTTTGATATGTAGGTCCTGGTGGTTTTTTTGGAAGTCCTTGGTAATCCCTTCCTTTTTCATAGAAGTTTTTATCCTCTTCTTCTTCAGAGGTTCACTACATTAGTGTGGTTTGGTTTGTTTTGTGTGTTTGGGATGTTATTTTATGGTCTTTGGGTGTAGTGTAGGATGATCCATGTTATCTTGTGGTGTAGTTGTGGTTGCAAGAACTTCTTCTTCTCCCTGTGGTGAACAACAAGTCAACAAATCTTTTTTAAGGTAGGGAATCCCTTATTTCACTTTATTGTGTATCATGATGGAGGGGTTTTCTTTTGTTTATATATGGGTTATAGTTGTGCTGGCCTAATAAAATATAAATAACTGATTAAATTTAATATGAAAGGGGTAAATGTGGTTTGATTCACATTTTTTTATAGCTTTGATATTATTTGTGTTATTGTGCATTGTACGACCCTATGTCCCTACAAAGAATTATGGCCGTTGGGGGATTTATTTGTGATGGATGATATGTTTTGTGACTGTTTCACATATTGTGATTATTGTGATATCACCCTAAAATGGAAATTGATTAACCACTTATTTTTGTATAATGAAATGGTTTCGATAGGATTATGGAATGTGTGATAAAACCCCTAAAATAAAGTGAAATTTTCTAAAAATGCCTTTGTAAATCTATAAAATGATCCTGATATGTTGTGATGTTTGGATGTGGTTTTGGGATGGTGATGTGTGGTTTGGGAATGCGGGGCTGATGGTTTTTGTGTCATGATTTTGAGATGATGAGGTAGTTTGTGGGCCATACTTTTGGGGCGGTGATGTGGTCTGTGGGCCATGATTTTGGGGTGGGAAGGTGGTTTTTGGGCCATAGTTTTTGGGCACTTGAGGTGGTTTTTAGGCCATGCTTTTCGGGTGGTGAGGTGTTTTGTTTTCAATACTTTTGAGATGGTGATTTGGTAGTTTATTTGGGCTAGATGCTCGAGTACTGATGGAATAAATGATTTATAATGATGGAAATGACATAGGTTGGTTAAGTTAATGGGATGAAAATGATTAATGAATAATTAAATGGTGGGTTGTGTGGTAAAATGTGGTTAGTGATAAATAATGAAAAGAATGAGATGATTAAATAAAATGGTTTGTAAATGTGAATGTGGCTCGTGGATTGTTGTGTGGCGTTATGCAATTAGAGGTGGTAGAAAAGTGATGGTGTTGTGAGTTGGTTGGTTTTTTTGAACCTATAGGTTGGGATTGAGTGTTTGATATTATATATATGTATATACTTTTATATTCTTGATATATCTATACTCACCCCACCCATGGTGAGCATTATGTACCGACACCTGTATAATCATTTGGGGGTGTTTTTCCTGACATCCGGTGAAAAGTACAGATGGATGGGTACTCTCTCTTTCCCACTCTACCTTCTAGGTGAGGTAGGTATTTCATAGGCTGTGATGGATGGAGGTCTGTTAGTGCATTAGAGTATGGTTGTGATAACCCAATTGTTTTCTAGTGACATGTGACTGTGCTTGTGGGGTGGTTGTGTAGGTGTTTTCGGGTGGGATGTTATATGACAGTGCTTGTGGGGTAACTTCAAGTGCGGCCATACATGATAGGAGGAGGGCATGAGGTTGATTTCCTATATGTTAATGATAACCCACTCCTCTATTTTTGGAAGTGGTTTTGCTATGGCCCATGTGTTTTTGGGCAAGATGTATGGGGGTTGTGCTCGTGGGGCGGTTAGCCCAGGTGTCTTTGGGCGAGGTTGTTGTGACCGTGCTTATGGGGTGGTGTGTTATACATAAGGGATGGGAGTTCCAGGATGTATAATATTGGGGTGTGATAATCTCATACCAATGGGAAAGTGGTGTGGGGTACCCTTATGGACATGCTTCTTTTTATATTATATTACATGGCCTACGTTTTCTAGTGAGAATTCTTTAGAGAGGATGGGTATGGTTAGTATTCCTGTATAGGTGTTTTTTGGTTTTTATATTTTCACACAGGTGAATTAGTATGGTTCTTTCACATGTGAACAAGAGACTTTGGTTTCTCCTACTGAGTATAATTTTATGATCACCCTACATATATAAACTATTTTTGGGTTTTTAGAAGGATTACATGGACTGTGATAGACATTACTTGCTCAGACCATGGATAAATATCATGTCACTACTTTAGTTTTACCTTTGGTTATTCAATTTGGATACTTTTATTATATCTGTTTCATTTATACATGCATTGTGGGATGGTTTAGGTTTATTTTTATACTATTTCATGGAGTTTATTATGTATGATTCATCTTATCTACTAATCCTATTTATATTTTAGAGGGTAATTACTCCCATACATGAGATTTATATACCCTTGGTGCAATTCACTAAATTGGGTCCTACTAGAGGTGGGACTCGGGGATCATGATCTCTATCCCCTTATTGCGACATCTTTGGTGGGAGGGGTTCGCGAGAGAGTGGTATCAGAGGAGTGGTTGAGAGATAAGATGAAGTTTGGAGTTATGAACAATGAGGATTGTATGCATTTATATGAAAATAGTTACATTTTACCTTGGTGTGTGAAATAGGTAGGGGGACTTGCTAGGAAACACAATTTTAGGGTCCCCTGTGATCCAGTACATGAAATCTGAGCTTATTGAATGACTAAGTGAGATAGACCTAATTTTAGGGTAGATACCTAGGAAAGGTACATTCATCATGATGATCTATGTTATTGTTTGAATTGTGTTATTTTGGGAAGGTTAAAAAGAATAAAGTGAATTAAAATTAATCTAAATAAAAATTTCATACTATCAGGCTTAGGAAGTTCTTTGTTTTCTTTATAGCAATGGATCTTGTTTATAATCCATGTGTGGATCAGGAATTTGTGGTTCATCAGGCTGATCCAGTTGATCCTCTTTGGGTTTATTTGATTGATTTGGATGATCAATGGTAGAGGATGTTGTGTGCTTTCCCACAGTAGGCTTTGGGGAAGTACGAGGGCAGTGTTTCAGATGTGGAGATAGAGAGATAGTTGGAGGAGATCAAGATCACTTTTAGTTTAATCCTAGCCTTGGTGGGGTGCTGGATCCCATTTGGTAGTCAGTCAGATGCGGGGAGATGTGTATCAGTGGTGGATTCTATATCTAGGAGAGTTAAAGGAGTAAAACGTTTTGTGGGTCAAATTCTAGAAGGAGTTCCATGCAGAGTTCCTTTCATCGACCACGATGGTGGTAAAGAGGTTGGAACTTCTTTCTCTTTAGCAGGGGTCATTTAAATTCAGGATTTGGGAATTAAGTTCAAGGACCTTTTTCATTTTTTACAGATCTTTTTCTAGATGAGTAATCTCGTGCGAGATGTATTGACGAGGCACTCTATCCTTCTCTCTAGTATGTAGTTATTCCTTTTTCATTACCAATGTATTTGGAGGTTCAAAAGGAGGTAAAGATGCTCAAGAAGATACACTCATGGGTAGGTTTTCCATAGGAGGGTAACTAGAATGGTTCCTTAAGAAAAAGTGTTTTTAGTGGTAGGTCTCAGGCACCAGGACCTTTGAGGTTTCGAAAAATAGGGACTATCCTCAATAGCTTCATTTCTAATCTTTTGGGGATAGTTTTTTTGTTCTTTTCTTTGGAGCTTTATCCCAGTGTGTTTTGGATATGAGGTTCATGGAAATCACCAAAACCAGTGCACAATGGTTACCTGATCTCATTTTGGTGGAGGTGGATAGGTTCAGCATGAGCTTCAGTAGAAGTTTCTAGTGAGGCCATTTTAATTGCATGGGAAATATGTTTTTTCTCTTCTAAGGGTAGACAGAGTAGGTATAATCCCACCTCAAGATGTTCCTCATGTTCAGGTACCATGACTCGAACGTGGTGATGGAGGTGGTCACCCGAAGAGTATAAGAGGAGTTAGGCATGGTAAGTTGCACATAGTTGAGTAATCCTTTCTAGAGGGGCCAGAGATCATCATAGGTACCATCGGTTTTTATGACCATTTTTGTGCCTTTTTTGATTTAGTAGTTTCACACTTCTTTGTTGCAGATGATCTGTCCCATGATTTGGGACTTAATGTTGAGATACTTTCTGTGCCCCTAGTGTTAACTAAACCCGTTAGAGGAAAAACCAGATTGTTTAATGTATGCTAGGTATGTAGACTAGTTATGGGGACACATAATCCCCATGGGAATATTTTACTGTTAAACATTCATCCATACAATGTTATCCTTAGCATCGACTGGTTGTATTCTCTGTATATTGTTATCAACTTCTTTCAGAGTAGGGTCTTGTTTTCAGATGGGGATGGACAACGTGTGTTTTTTATTGGTGATCAGGGTTTTCAGGAGGGCAGTAGGCATATGGATACCCTTATTTCCTTGTTGGCTGAGTTATTGGTGGAATCAATGGATGTTGTGATGGTATAGGTTTCCAGGGTTGTTAGGGAGTTTTGGAAGTTTTTACCTAGGAGGTTGTGATGCTACCCCCTGACATGACATTGAGTTTGGGATAGACTTATAGCCCAATGTTTCTCCGATTTTGATAGATCTTTATCGAATGACACCTTCTAAGTTGTGGGAGTTATGGATTCAAATAGATGAAATGATGTAGAAGGGTTTTATTCATACCAGTGTATTTTTTTGGGGTCATCCAATGTTGTTCTCAAAGAAGGAGGATGGTAGTCTGAGGTTATTCATGGACTACTAGAGGTTGAATCTAGTGATAGTAAAAAAATGTTACCCTCCTTCAAGGATATACAATATTTTCGACTAGCTGATAGGGGTGAGTTGGTATTCTAAGATAGATCTAAGGTATGGATATCACCAGTTTAGGGTGAAGGAGGGTGATATCCTAAAGACTATCTTCAGATGAAGGTATGGGTACTTAAAGTCTATAGTCATGTTGTTCAGTGTTATAATCATGCCAGATGTGTTCATTGGGATTATGAACTCCGTGTTTTGTGAGTTCCTGGATTAGTTCATCATCATATTCATCATTGACATCTTGATCTACTCAAAGTTAGAGGAGGAGCATTCCAAGAATCTTAGAACTGTCTTGTAGGTTCTTAAAAACAACTATCTATATGAAAAGTTGTCTAAATGTATGTTCTGTATTCAATAGGTTCATTTCCTCAAGCATGGTGTGTCTCCGCAGGGTGTGGAAGTATACCCATCGAAGGTTAAAGTAGTTATTTTCTTGGGAATAACCCAATAATGTGGCATAGGTTCACAGTTTCCTTGGTCTCATAGGATATTATTAGAGGTTTGTACCCAATTTATCTGAATCACAGCCCTATTGAAAAATTTAACTAAGAAGGACCCATATTTTGTGTGGATTAATCAGTTCCTAGCAGCATTTATTCACCTAAAGGGGAAGTTGGTTAGTGATCCAATGATTTGGTTTACTGAGGAGGGGGTGATGTCTGAGGTGTTTTGTGATGCTTCCTATCTGGGATTATGATGCATGATGATGTAGTAATAAGAAAAGATCTATTATGGGTCTAGGAAGTTATGTCCCCATTAGTGTAACTATTCCATACATGATCTGGAGCCTGTAGCGGTTGTGTTTGTACTAAATTTTTGATAGAATTACCACATTGGGGAGTACTTTTTGGTCTTCACAAATCATAAGAGTCTGAGGTATATCTTTTACTAGCGTGATTTAAACTTGTGGCAGTGGAGGTGGATGGAGTTTCTTTAGGATTATGATTTTGAGATCTTCTAAATCTTAGAAAAATTGAATGTTTTGGTTGAACTTTTTTGACGGAAGTCATGAAAGGGTGTTGTTCAGGAATCTGGTGATTCTTAGAGAGAAATGGAGGAGTTAGCAGCCTTGCTATTAGATTCAAAGGTGGCTGATGGATGAGACTATTTTTTTAAATGATACTTCAGTATTCTATGATACAAAAAGTAAAGAAGTCTCACTGGGGAGACTCAAGGGCAGAGTTGTTTCACAATCATGTTGGACATGGTGATGCTTTGGAGGGATGGTCATAGGATGGTCAAAACTGAATATTTTTTTATGGGAGGTGGTTTTTTCTGGAAGTGATGCATGGGGGAGTCCCCCCTGAGTTTCATAACTCACCTTTAGTGATACACCCAAGAGTTTCCAAGATGTACCATGGATTGAAGATATAGTTTTAGTGACTTGATATGAAATAAGTAGTGGTGGATTTTGTAGCGCAGTGTTTGGTTTTTTAGTAGGTAAAGGCCGGGCATTGTGTTCTTGGTGGGTTTTTGTAGCCATTGGAATTTCATGATTTTAATTGGGATGACATATCGATGGATTTCATCAAAGGGTTACCCAGATATCAGAGAGGTTGTGATTATATCTAGGTGGTCATGGATTTGTTGATGAAATCCACCCACTTATTAGTGGTCAAGGAGTCTGGCATAGTGGATGCTTTGGCTAAGAGGTATGTGGATGATGCAGTGCAGTTTCATGAAGTTTTGAGATCCATTATCTCATATTGGGATGCATGTTTTACCTCATGATTCTATAGGCAATTACAACATTAGTTTGACACTCAATTACACCTCAGCACTGCTTTCCACCCTTAGATATATGGGAAAACGGAACGGAATATCCATATGTTGGAGGATATGTTGTGGGCTTGCATCTTGGACTTTGGTGGATCTTGGTCTTGACACCTACCTTTGGTGGAGTTTTCTTATAATAATATCCATCACTCTTCTATTTTCATGGCTCCATTTGAGGATTTTTATGGTATACCATTTCGTTCACCATTGTGTTGGATGGAGGTTGGGGAGATAGTCATTCTTGGTCCCAATGTGGTGTAGAGCACGATAGAGAAAGTTCTTCTTGTTCATCAGGGGATAAAAGTGGCACAAGACTGGCATAATTCATATACTGATCATAGAGGGAGGCCCTTAGTGCTCAAGTTTGGGGAACATGTGTTCTTGACGGTTTCCCCTCAACGTGGAAAATACAATTTTTTCAGGGGGTAATCTTTTTCTCACATTTTTTTGGGCCCTTTGAGGCGTTGGGGTGAGTTGGTGAGGTGGCGTATCAGTTATAATTTCCACAGGGTCTAAAGAGGACCCATGAAATCTTCCACATCTCTCAGCATTGTTGGTATCTTCATAATTAATACCATGTCATTGACTTGGGAGAGTTGGATATCGAGGATGATGTAATGTTTGTGGAGAGGCTAATAGTGATCTAGGATTTCTGATAGAAGGCACTGTTTGGATTGACTATTTATTTGGTTCATGTGTTCTGAAGGTATGGTGTCCTAGAGAAGAGTATTTGGGAGTGATATACACAACGTGCCCAACACCCATAGTTTTTTAAAAGTTTTTCTTTGTTATGTCTTGCTTTTTGATTTGATGTTTGAGATCTTGTTGTTTTTTTTGATGAGTTGTTTTCTTTGGTTTGTGATGTGCATGGTGTGATGTGTGATAAAGTTATAACATATGAAAAGGGGAGGAACAAATTCCTAATTAAGACACATTAACTGTGATGTGATTATACCCATGTGGGAGAGTCAGTTCCACCTAGATTAGACAGTATCTTGACATAGAGAACAAAATTTCTTGATTCATGTGTTCAGAATAGTGCGATTCATTGGTTGTACTGGTTGTTGGTTTGGACTGCATGGGGGTTGAGATGGTTGTCCAGTGGTTGATTAGAAATGTATTTGTATAAGAGGAGGTGGCTTGTGGTTGTGGTGATGTGGTTGTTTAGTGTGTTTTGTGGTTATTTGGGTTGGTGTGTTTGGATATTGGTAGCATTTGAGGTATGATGATATCCTTGAGAGGTATCTCATGTGGTGGTTGTTCGAACCCCTTTCCTTCTGGTCCTGGTTTTGGAATCTTGAAGGATATAATAATTTTATAGGTATCTAATTCAATGTTTCGTGCCCTCCATATCCATTACTTTTCCATTTTTAAGCATTGGAGGTGTTTGGGAGAATTTTTAGGAGTTGTTCGGTGGAAGATGGAGGTTAAAAAGAGCTGCTATTGAAAACAAATGTCATGTATAGTTTACATGATGTGAAAGTTTTTTTTTCATGTCTTGTCTAGGGATAGTTAATGACATTTAGATTTTAAAGTTTATATAATAAAAAGGTGATTCTTTTTTTGGTGAAACCAAACCCTAAGTATTATAAAACGTGATAGGGGATTACAAGTCGTGTAAATCCCTGATGCAGTGTAGTTTTAAAAATTCTTTTCTGGACAAATTTTCATTCATGAGTATATGGATTATTCTTCATCTCATTTTGGGTGAACCCTAGGAACCCCAAGGAGTTCTTCAAGACCCCTTCTTTCCACTTTTTTCTGTTGGTCCTAGTGGTTGTTTGTTGGAAATCCATGGTAAGCCTAGACTTCTTCTTGGATGGTTTTCTCCCATTATTCTTCAGAGTTTCACTATAATGGTTCAATTTGGTTTAGGTTGTGTGTTTAGGATTCATTTTTATGGCCTTTGGGTTTTATGTAGGTTGATCCATGGTTTCTTATGGTGTGGTTGTGGTTGGTGGAGCTTCCTCTTCGCCCTATAGTGCACAACGAGTCATAAAAGTTTCTTTGATGTAGGGACTTCCTTGTTTCTCTTTATTATGTATCATGTGGGAGGGGTTTTATTTTGTTTATCTATGGGTTATGGATGTGCTGAATTAATAAAATATAAATAACTGGTTAAATTGAAATTTAATTGGGTAAATGTGGCTTTATTCTCATGCTTTTATAGATTTGATATTATTTGTGATATTGTGGGTTATACGAGATTTTGGCCTCACTAAAAATTGTGGCCTTTGGGGAATTTGTTTGTACTATATGATACATGTTGGGATTGTTTCACCTATTGTGATCATTTTTATATCACCCTAAAATGGAAATTGATTAACCACTTATATATTTCTAATGTAATTGTTGCCCAAGGATTATGTATTGTGTGATAACACCCCAAAATAAAGTGAAATGTGATAAAAGACCCTTTGTAAATCTGTAAAATGATATTGATGTGTTGTGATGTTTAGCTGTGATTTTGGGACAAGGATTTGTGGTTGGGGCATGTGGGGATGGTGGTTTGTGGGTTATGATTTTGGGGTAGCGATGTAGTTTGTGGGCCATGCTTTTGGGGTGGTGAGTTGGTTTGTGGGCCGTGATTCTGGGGTAGTGAGGTGGTTTGTCTACAGTGCTATTGGGGTGGTGAGGTGGTGGTTTCTTTATGCTAAATTCCCATGTAGTGATATAATAAATGAGTTATAATTATTAAAATGACATGGGTTGGTTTGGTTAATGGGATTAAAATTGTTAATGAATAATTAAATGCTGAGTTGTGTGGTCAAATATCGTTGATGCTAAATAATGAAAAGAATGAGATGATTAAATGAAATTGTTTGGAAATGTCTATGTGGCTCATGGATTGTTGTGTGGTTTTATAAATTTAGAGGTGGAATAAAAAGTGATGGTGTTGTGAGTTCATTAGTATCTTTTTGAACACATAGGTTGGGATTGAGTGTTTGATATTATATATATAAACATTTATATTCTTGCGATTTATATGCGCACCCCACCCACATAGAGCACTATAAATCAACACCTGTATAGTCACATGGGGGGTGTTTTTCTTGACATCCGGTGAGGATTATGGATGGATGGGTACCTGCTATTTCCCTCCATCCATTCTACTTGAGGTAGGTATTACACAAGCTGTGATGGTTAGAAGTCTATTTGTGCATTAGATGGTGTTTTTGATAGACGAGGTGTTTTCGGACATGATGTGATTGTGCTTATGGGGTGGTGGCCCATGTGTTTTTAGGCAAGATGTGATATGACTATTCTTGCAGGGAGTCTTTTAGTGGAGGTCGTCCATGGTAGGAGGAGGGAATGAGGATGATGTACTACATGTTCATGATACCCTATTACTCTAGTTTTGGCAGTGGTTATGTTGTAGCCCAACTTTTTTAGGTGATATATGTTGTGGTCATGCTAGAGGGGTGGAGAACCTAGGTGTCTTTGGGTGAGGTGTGTTGTGACCGTTCTTATCGGGCAATGTGTTATACAGAAGGAATGAGAGCACTAAGACCCACTATGTTGGGGTCTAAGAGTGGTATACCAGTGGGAAAGTGGTGCAAGGTACCCTTATCAACATGGTTCTTGTTATATTATATTACTTGGCCTATGTTATTAGGTGATCATGCCTTGGTGAGGTTGGTAATGGTTAGTATACCTATATAGGTTATGTTTGGTTTTGATTTTTTTAACACATGTGCATTAGTATGCTTCTTTCACATGTTCATGAGAGACTTTGGTTTTTCTTACTGAGTATACTTGTATGTTCAAACTATGTGTATAAAATATTTTCAAGTTTATATGGGATTATGTGGGCCATTCTAGATATTACTAGCTTGAACCTTGGATAACTGTCGTGTCACTGATTTACCTTTACTTTTGGGTATTCACTTTAGAGACTTTTATTGTATTTGTTTCATTTATACATGCATTTTGGGTTGATTTGAGTTTCTTTTTATATGATTTCATAGATTTCATAATGGATGATTCTTCTTATATGATGATCCTATTTATATTATAGAGGGTATTGCCTTCCATATATGATATTTTTATACTCTCGGTGCTAGTCGCCAACCTAGGGCTTACTGAAGACAGGAATCGACAGTTATTATCTATCTCCATTCATTGAAGTATCTTTGAAGGGAGGGGGTCATGAAAACTTTATCCAACATTTTGGTGTTAGGACACTCTCTTTCGAGAAAGGCTACGTTTTGGTAATAGTAAAAAAACATGAGTTGTTTACAAAAAGTGAGTTGAAAAGTTAATGAATGTTTTCAAACAAATCTAAAGTGTGAGATTGAAGAACCTTTGTGATGTTTTAACAATTGTTTTTGTATTTTTTGACAAATAATATTTTTTAAAAGAATTTTTTTTGAAAAACTAGTGAAAGTTTCTAAATCATTTAACTCAAACATAAAGGGGGATAAATTCTTTTTTTGAGGAAGTTATTTTTTTGGATGTAGAGGATCAGATGAGCATCATGAAAAGCAAAATATCATACTAAGTAGCATTGGTCAAATAATTTATCAAATAGATGAATTTTTGATTGGACTCACTATAAGTATCAGATTAATTGACATGAATTTAAAGATTCATTAGGCTTGGTATTGTTTAGTAAGTCAGATGTTTGTGACAAGGAAATTCAGAATATTACTGATGAAGTTGAATAGAGATAGCGAATTCAAGAGTTAGAAAGTTCTTAAAATTTCAACCTTAAGTCATACAATGATTTAGAAATTTTGAAGTTCTCATAAATCATTAAAACTATCATGATAATTTTTTTGAAGAAATGGAGGAATCAGAATGAATGAATCATATCCATAAGTACAAGGAATAAAAGTTTTCATAAGTCTGAATGAGTTATATCTGATGAGTTTTGAAGTTTTTCAAATTTACAAAGTGGAGTTTCCATCATAAAGAGAATTACATTGTAATGATAATTCCATTGTAATGATAATTCCACTATTATGAGGATTAATTTTGACTACAGTAGAGGAAGTTCCATCAGACTAACTCTGAGAAGGAAAGCTAATCGGACTGACTCTGAGAAGGAAAGTCAATCTATCTAACTCTGAGAAAAAAATTCAATTAGAGTAACTCTAATAAGGAAATTCAATTAGACTATATCTAATAATAAAATTCAATCATACTAACTCTAATGAAGATATTCAGATTGTAATTATCATAGGAATATAGTCAGATCATAATAAATAAATAATGAAATTCAGATCATAGCGAGCACAAGAAGATAGTCAGATTATAATGAGTAGAGGAATATAGTTAGATCGTAATAAGAAGAGGAAGTTAGTTACATCATACTGAAGCTGAAAAAGTTAATCAGACTGAAGTTGAGGAAGTTACATCGGACTAAATAAATGTTAGTATGTTTGAAAAGACTGATTTTAGAGAACTATTGAAAAGGTTTGAAACAGTCAAAGTTGAAGTTTTAATGTGAGTGTTTTTATGAGTTTTTCAATTTAATTAAGTGGGAAGAGTTTTTTAGTTTCCCACCTTTTCTTTTATAAGATTAATATAAATATAAGTAGTGTACATTTGTACTTTTCAACTTTTTTACTTTTGTAGAAAAATAGGACCAATGAAGATTTTCAAAAAAAGTTATCTTTCTGAACATAGATCTCATTAAAAGATCAGAAAACTGAAAATTTTCTTATCAGAATAAGAAAGATCAGACTGATGAATATCAGACTAAGTAAGATTGGTCTAAGAATTTGAGAATATTTAGAGAAGTACATATGGAGAAAGTGAAAATCATATTGAGTTAATCATACCTAGTCAATCAGATTGTGTTCATCAAACTGAAGGCCATTGGACCCAGGGTCATTAGACTCATGAACTTTTGTGGTGCAGATTGAACAAAGTTTGTATACTTTTGTTTTGGATTAATTTTTTATAAGAAAAATTTATAAACTCATGGCAGTTAGAATAATCATTCCTATTGAGAGATAAAATGTGTCTAACAAGAGTTGGTGGAAGTTGTATTCACTTCTTCATTATAGTGAATTTCCATAGACCCATGGGATTAACTATGAATATGATGTTGGTTCTCACATTAAGGATGAACCATGTAAATATTGTGTTCTTTACTTTCTTTCCTAACTTTTCA
Organism: Viscum album; assembly: GCA_963277665.1. NCBI lineage: Eukaryota > Viridiplantae > Streptophyta > Magnoliopsida > Santalales > Viscaceae > Viscum > Viscum album. The sequence continues at coordinate 486,355,966 of OY728155.1, forward strand.
CGCATGAGTATTTACTAAAATATGACAAGGATAATAATTTTAATAGGTTTTATGGGTTATGTTTTAAAATTATTGAAACTTTTAAAAGGTGAATAACTAATTAAACCCCCTTCTCAGTTTTTATTTGATCCTTTACAACTTCATTTTTCTTTATCAATTATTTTTTTCCTATAAAATACTAAATAATATATATATATATATATTAAAAGGTTATTTAGAATCTGAATTTATTGTAAAAAACACATTTTAAGGATGATATTGGTTATGAAGTCATCCAAAAATAGTTTAAATAAATTATTGTGAATTTAATCTATTTTATTACTTAAAGATTGAAAATTATTTATATATTTTCATTCCATGATTGATATTAATTTAATTAAAAGGAATATCATTTAATTTTAGGAAATATAATTCTATTGTACATGAATGGTATGATTTTAACACCATAATATTTCACTATGTAATTCTAATTTAAATGAATAATGTGTTTGATATCTTGTACCCCATGAAACATCGATCTTAAAAGAACGACGCCATACTATAAAATTATTATTTTTAAAATATTGATGTTATAACCTGGGCATTGGATTGGTGGGTATGAATAAGAATAAAATAATTATAAAGTATATGTTGAAAATTTATCTTAATATAATTTTATTATTTGTGCTTAAGAAATAAGTACTAAATTTTGAATGATAAAAATTAAATCATACAAGGTGGAGAATAGTAAATGTTTAAAATGGTCATTTTTCAGTAAAAGAAGTTTTGTTATACAATCTATATTTCAATTTAAAAGATACATTATAAATGATAGAAATTTAATTTGATAAAAATGATTTATTTTTGGTTTAATCATATCAAAATTATATTAAGGTGATTTCTGGGATTTTTCAAAAATACTCATTTTTTCTATGAATATACAAAATAAAAATTTTAGAAATAATGTCACAATTCTGAAATTATTATCCTATAAGATTGACTTTCAATTTTATGAAAACTTTTTATGGACTAAATATTTATTTATCAAGTAATATCATTCATTTAAAAGTATAATCTTGAACTTATAAATCTATGTTTGACATTTTGGAAATCTAATTAATGTTTTTATTAAAATAAAAACTATGTTTGGTACTTCTCTTTTAATCAAATTTTCACTTGGAAAATTTATGTTTTGGTTTTATTTTAGAGTAAATTATGTCTCTTTTTATTTAAAATAATCACATTACTTCCATTTTAGTCAACATTATACTTTATTTTTTGTGTAAAATCAATTTTATGCTTAAAATTAGCATTTTTTGTAAAAAAAGTTTTTCATTGCGTTTTATGAATTTCTATTAAAATTAATTTTTACCACTTCTGTAAATTTAATCCTATAGAATTTATTTCACATTTGGGTTGATAATATTCAAATTAGGTATTTTTTCCATTACATTTTTAGTCATAATGAAAATTAACCATGGTAAAAGTTTATCACCATATTAAAGGGTAAAATGGATTAAACAGGGTTAATACTTTGGGATTAAGACTCAAAATCTCTGATAAACTTGAATTTATTTCATTGGATGAGTGTATTTAGACCTATATCATCCTAAATTTCAAATTATGGCAATTTGGTTCCATTTTCCTTTGGTAATGACCTTTATATAATTTTAAGTAAAGAATAATTAATAAATGTCACTTTCATTATTTTAATATCTGTAATATGTTTTTATAGTGATAAAAACAAGTCATGAACGAGCTTAAAAATTTATTTTTAAGATTAATAAAATATTATTTTTTTTTAATTATATTTTAATTTTTAATAACTATATAATTACTTTAAATGCTTATGCAATGTTGACACATCGCTTGTGAATATAGTATAAAAATAAAGTAAATAATTTTAAAAAATTATAAGTAATATTATTTATATTAATTATGGTGTTAAAATAATTTAATAGATAATTATAAATTATTGGTCACGGTTAAAGTTTTTGGTATTGAATTCCATTTTTATAATGTAACCTTTAAATTCAAAATATGTGAATAGTCATGAAAATGAATTTAAATGAGTTTAAATGTTTAAAAATTAATCTTAAATCGTTTTAAAAACATAAAAAATATTTTCATTACTCAATTGGATGTGAAAATTTTGATATTATCATTCATTCTTCTTTTATTTTCCACTTTTTATTTTTAAAATTAAATTTTAACAATTAATGACTAAATATTTACGAACAAGCCATTTATTTTTTCCTATATAAGGGTCTTAATCTAAACTTTCCTATAAAAAATATTAGTTTAGTTTTTTTTCTTAATATTTTTCAAAACAAAATTCTTTAATATTCCTATAAGAAGTTTTTAAGACCCTATAATGATCAAATTTATCTTTTGATAGGCATTATGTTCAATTAAAATGTGGCTTTACAAAGATCGAAGAAATGGTTTCCAAGCCTCTTTCACTTTTATTAATTATAATTTAGTATCTTAAAATCACATTAAACCTTCACAAAATTTTCTAACATGATTAAATTACTATTTTAACAATATTTATTTGATCAATTGATTATGGGGGATCACTTGTTACCTCTCAACTAACTTTAATCCATAGGCCGTTATTATATCAAAATGCAGGGTTTTCAAAGATGATCTTTTCATTTAAATATATCATTTTACTAATTCAATAATAAAAGTAATGAATCAAAGTTTATATCAAATAAATGTTTTTTATCAAAAAAATTTATTTTATAAAACATATATATTTACTTTTTTTAACAATTTTTAAACACTTTTGAAAAACAATGTTTGTTGCAGTGGTTTTACACAAACTATATGAAAAATGATGTTTTAATCAATTTAAGTATCTCATGGGTATTATTAAAAATTTATTTTATGATTTAATATGAAATTAATATGAAATTAATTAAATTATTATGATTCTTTAATGGAAAATTATCAATTATAAACATTAAATTAAATATAAACTAATATAGTTATTTTTTACCCTAAAAAACATGCATATTATGGATGATTTTCTGGATGGTAATTATTTGATGTTCTATTGAACTTCCATAATTATAAAATTATTTATAACCTATTATATGTCTCCATTTTATTATATTAAATAAATGGTTCGATATCTTTTATCGTTATAAATATACTATATGTGGTCAGATATTTTGAACCAAATAATCTCACAACAACCGATGTGAACTATACCAAATTAGTAAACAAAAAAAAAACATTATAATAAATTAAAATGGTAATAAAATAAACATGAAATTTGTTTTGAATCAATTATATAATTAATATAATTATTATAATTTTATTATATGTGAAGATAATGGATATACGTGGAAAGTCATGACTGGAGGTAAGCAGTTTCCTAACATAATTACTTTTCATTTGGTTATATCACTTATTAATTTACTATTTTATCTCAATATTATGTGTATATAGACCTAAAATTTATTTAATTTTCATTTAATATTTTTATTTTGATTTAATTATTTTAAACATAATGACTTCATTGATTAATTATTATATAAAATTTTATGATCTTTTAAAGGTTTTCTCATCTTAAAATTCCTTCTTTGATGTTTTTGAATTACGCACCTATTTTAAATATATAGTGTATATACTAACTATTTGAAATATTATATTATGATCTAGCTTTTAATAATTTTATTTAATGTTCTATTTCAATTTATCTCTTTTTATATGATTTGAATCAAGTGTTTTAAAATCTATAGGAGTTTATTTTCTCAAATTTGATTCCTGGAGACATGTTTCGTATAAAACACCATGTTTTATTTTCTATGGTGTAATTAATAGTACATAAATATATTTTGACATTATATTTTATATAGTTAACGGGATTTAAAAAACGATATTATGTTCTAAATTTTATTGACAATTGATTCAAAATTTTCCAAATCCGCAAGGGTCTATGTTTTAATTTAAATTTTAATCCTCAATTTTTTATGCTTAAATATTAACTGGGAGGATTATATGTTCTTTCCCACTAAGACCCCATATATTTTTATACCCTAGAGTTATTTATGAGTTTTTAAAATATTATTACTATTTTTCATCTCTTCAGTACTCAAATCAACCAAATGATTATTTTTATGAAAAACCAACCTTATTTATTATTTCTGGTCATAAAACCTTGTCTTCCATTTCTATGTTTTTTAGTTTTATTATAGAATGATATTATATATATTTTAATGATCTCTTATGGTAAAATTATTTAACTTTGACTTTTTATTGAATATATTAAAAATAATCTCATTAATATTTTCCATAATAAGTCATTTTTTAATTTTACAAAAGTATGAAAAAAACCTCTTATTAAATTTTTTCAGAATGAATGTATTTTCCCACGATCATAACCAATATTTATTGTTTATCTTCATTTATAAGTGTTTATGATTTAACAATGTACTATCTTATTTTATTATTCTGTGAATTTTTCAAATGAGAAATATATTCTTTTCTTAAAAATTCTCAAAGGGATTTCATTCCACTTATATATATATATATATATTTACTCCATACTTTCTCATGTAAATATATTTTATTTTCCAAAATATATTATTATAAAATATTTTCCAAATAACATTTTAAAGGAATTATTAATATCTAATGAAAAAAAATTTAAGGTTAAATTTAACTTCATTTATACATCTTAGTTAAAAAAGAATTAAAGGATATTTTTTTAGATATTTACTTCTAATATACTCACTATTTTCCAAATGATGTGTCATTACTATAATGTTTTTAATTCTGATGAATTGATGGTATCATTTTTTAATGTTATTTATTTTCATAGATGTATTCTATATCATTTATAGTATTGAATTATACATACAATCATTGCTATAAAATGTGTAAGCACTCTATGTTAAATAAATTATATTGGGGGTGTTTACCAATAAAGATAACTTGTTTATTGAATGGGGAAATATTGGAAATCAATATATTTGTTAGTTATATATGGATTATTTCTTCCTTCTACGGAATATTGAATATGCACTAGTTGAGATTTTGTATGCTAGTTTTCTAATGTGAATTATTTTTACTAAGGCATGTTGATTATGGATTGAATTTTTATTCCTTCCTTTAACATGTTTAATTCACTATAATTAGAATGTGAATTGGTGGGTTCCACTATTAGATAACCACTCAATTCATTTTTAGGTCTCATGATACATACTTTACTAAGTATTTGGTGTATGTCTATCCAATTATATATGATATCTTAGAACAAGGCATTAATGATATGTTTTTGATGTCATACATTATGCATACATTAATTATGAAATCAATTATTATTTTCAATGTGATCATTTATACTATTTTTTTATCCTTGGAAATAATTCATGGTCATGTTGCAAGTTAAATGGAACATCGTATTATTACTTACTTATTCCATATTGATCATTTCTTGGGTAATATATGATATCTTTTGATAAAAAAATTCCCCTTATTGAGAATTTGAGATCACCCTTATTATATTTCTATTCCATAGGTTATGAATAAAAAGAATATGAATTATTCTTATAGAATATTGTTATATTGTGATAATTTTGTTGGAGATGTTGAAGAATTATTATAGAAAAAGAAAATATGGGTACAATAGGAAAATATTTCCATTGGATGATAAAGATATTGGGTTTTATTTATAATAATTTTTCCTAACTATATAATACTATAAACCTAAAATATATTTATTATATAAGTGAATCCATATTTCCTTTTGATATTGTAATTATGGAAGGTTAATATTTGGTTGAATTATTTTATATCAAAGATAGTTTGTAAATAATATAGTTTAGCATCAGATTTGGGTATATGGGTCCAAGATTATCTAGTTTGTATCATAAAATGGTTTAGATAAATTTTAATGTTAGTACATTATTTTATGTTGATATTTAGGAGAGTTTAGATATCATTGTGGATTAATATGTTAAAGGTTTTTCATGTATTCGAAGGTATAGATCTCTTTTGAGGAAATATATGATGATATATTAAGGTTTTAGTGATGTTTTGGGAGTTTTTAATTGGATTTACGAATATTAAATTACTAATATATTGATAACCTTTAGGTTTATCATTTTCTTAGATGTTGTGGCAATTATTTTTATTTAAAAGTAAAGGGAATCATATTTTTTGGGAATATATGTTTTATAATATAGATAACCTTGGTATTGATAAGTGATTTGGTTACTATATGGTTAAAATTTATTTAGGAATAAGTTATTTATTTTATTATAAAAATTCATGGATTAAAGTGAATGGATTTGTTTTGGAAAGTATGAGATTTTATGACAAAGTTTTTAGTATTGTCCGTCAAAGAAATATTGAGTTAACTTTTTGAAACATATCTAATTTTTTTGGTTCTATATCATAGTGACTCCAATTATTTTGAGAAATGATTGGTATATTTTAGAGAATATATTATTAGAAAATATTTTTTTATTATGTGACTTTATGAGTGATTGGAGTAAATGTTATGTTGATTTTTGGAAAATATGTGCAACACCCCAACCCAAATCACTTGGTCTGAGGTAAAGTTCCACATGACCTCATACATGCCTCCTTATATAAAAGAGGGTTTCCACTAGTAGTGAGGGCCTATAGATACTGTGGGGAGACTATATTCTCAATAATCATAGACATACACTAGAATACAACAACATATAAATAATCCAAGTAAAATTTATAGTGGAAAAAAAATTAAGATACTATAACATATGTCATGTTTGGTCAAACATTATCAAACCAAAAGGACACCCAATGTGGTAGGTTAATAATTTTATTTATTAGAACTGAAATAAATAAATACAATTTATTGAATTTGTTTTCTGGACTATATCCCAATACAAAGACCATAACCAAACTATATTCTTTTGAAAAACCTGCCATTGGGCCCTTACCATTCTTAAAATCCCTAATTTTGAAGTCTATAACCCATCGAGTTTCCCATTAAAGGTGTGAGTATAAACCCATTCAAACACCAATAGTGTATCAATAACACATGTGCACACATATATAGAGGTCAACATCATTATATAAAATTAAATTTTTATACAATTATAAAACCAATCATATAACAAGTGATCATGTGATAACTAGGCTTCCATGAACCAAAAAAGTGCATGTTTCAGTGCTATATCAAAATACTTTCATAAGTGTTCATCACATGATATAATTCATTCTTTGTGACTCCATCCACCTTTAAGGAAAATACACATTCCACCTTTATGTAATAACTACACAACCACCTTTAATGGAATGTTACCCCCATGAATTAGGGATTCCTACTTTCCTTAGATAGAATGCATGCTTGGAATGAATAAATCTATGGAACTCTAAAAATATGCAAGGATGTACCCAATTGACACACCATGTCAGTATAAGGACCCTCTTCCAATGATGTATGGAATTCTATCCCATAGTTTAATCACATTCGAAGCTCTATAACTATGCAAATAGTATCCAGATCAACAATATGTGAGTCATATCATCCAAGATCCACATCTAAGGGACCAACCAAATTCATAAAGGACACATATCAAATTGAAAACAGGAACCAAGTTTATACTAGCTATTCAAAAATCTACATTTAAGGTATTCTATAGAAAGGATAAGTATATCATAGTAAAAATTCTAAAGACTATGAAAAGTTCTCAAGAAATGAACAAAAAAGGAAGGAATAATCATGGAATCTAAAATATACCATAGGACATGAAATAACCACATATAAGGTGAACATAGAAAGGAACACACAATATATAAGTAAAAAGGTCTCACAGACTACCCACACACACCAACATACAATATCATGGAAGGGTCTCTATAGTAATAACATATACACAAGCTAATCATGTCAAAAAATCCATATAAAGTTTCATGATGGTAAAGAATTCTTACCTTTAGAGTGATGGTGCCAATTTCCATCATACATCAAGAGATGACATTCAAATTATGACCGCACCCAAATGTTCTCTAGAAAAAACCCTATCCATTATAATTAAGACTCTATTATTATTATTCAAGGAATATATAATTCTAAGAGGTGGAATCTACAACAGTTTACCAGAAGAGATTTATCGCCAATGGAATATCTACGTTCAATCAAGGAAATATAACATATTATCATAATCTAACATCGATATATAAATAAATCAAGAATATTCCATTAGAATATGGGTAGATATTAATAGATCTAGAAAACATGGCTTGGATATATGATTAATTACAAAGAAATAATAATAAGTAGTCTTATGATGGATAAGTCTTACCTTCAAGGATTCTAAAGGACCGATCTAGACCCCAAGCACCCAAGAGGAGAGGAAGAGAAATCCATGAACACTAAGGGAGATCTATCTAGAAGGTTATAGACAAAAATAGATCAAATTAGTGTTATGGATAAATTAATAACTATATTAGAGTAAAATTATGAAAATTACATTAATGTAAATCTTTTATGGGAACCACCAACTAGGTAGTATCTATTTCTCTGCTAACCGATGGGATTTGAAGAGGTGAAGGTCCCACTTCTAGCACCACATGCTAGATAGTGCACCTCAATGGATAGCTAGTGGACTCATTTTAGCCACCATATATCCCACTAAGACTTTATTCTTGAATATACTAACCTCGATACCCATTTACCCTATTGGAAACTACCCCAAGGGACAAAGAAAGATATGATATATCATAATTTAAACAAATGTTCCTTTTATATTGAGGATATTGAAATTATCCATCTCTAATGACTTCCAGTCCCTAAGAATTTTCTTTTGGGGTCTTGACTGAATAACTCAGGTCATTCCACTTAAATATCATATTCAAACTCCCAAGGCTCATATTGAATTTGACCATGCTAATGTAGAACTATGAAAAGTGGCACTATATTTCCTCACAACACTTTCTCACTCCGATACAAGATCCAAAATAGTTTCTCCACAAATGATGTATCAAGATCTAGCTCAACATCCTCATAGTCGAACACATGCATAGGATCAGACATTCACCTTTGAAGCTAAGGCACATGGAACAAATATTCCACACCTCAATATCATGGAGAAAGATCCAAATAGTAGTCCACTATCCTAATATTCTTGGTAATATTTAATGGTTTAATAAATATTAGTGATATATTTCCTTAATTATATAGCCATGGATTACCTAATTGAGGTGTTACCCACAAGAAAACTCATCCACCAACAATGAACACCAAATATTTCCTATTTCGGTTTTCATATGCTCAATGTATTATGAGTGGAGATTGACTACATCTAGATCAACTGCACTCTCTCATAGGTATCATGTATGAATATCGCCCCCATAACTATAGATTCACCATCCTTGTGACAATATATTTGGGGGTGAAATAGCCATACATAAATATCTAGATAAGGTTCTATCTAAATCAAAGAGTAGAAGTTGTTACTATATTAGTACTAAACCAAGGCTAGGTGATCATACCAAGCTCCACTAAATCCCCAAACATATTCTAACAATATATATTATAATATCTAGATCATCCTCTATGAAAATAAACTATTCTATAGATGATTCACTGTACTCAGTTTAATCTGGCTACCTAAAGCCTTTTGTAATCCATACCAAAACTGCTACATGAATCGTTAGTCCTTAGTTGACATGATTCTCAAAGGAACTCCATGAAGGTGTACAATAAACCATATATATAGAATTCTCAACTCATCCATTGAAAGGGTCTATTGAATCAATAATAAATGAGCCACTTTCATCAACCAATCAACTATCACCCAAAGAGAATCGTGACTCCTTGAGGTCTTGGGTAAAACCATCACGATGTCCATCATCATGTCACCCCACATCCACATAGGCACTAGAATTGGCTGAAGAAAATCACTCGGAAGCTAATGCTCAACATTTACCCAATTTCAGCCATTTTATCATGAAAAAATTGACTATGTCCCTCTTCATACCTGTCTACCATTACTAATGTTAGATATCATGGTATATATTCATTGATCATGGATGCATAGACCATTTTAAAGCATGAGAGTCTCTCATCATACCTTCCCTAAATAAATTAGAATACTATCCTCCCATGAATGTATACCATATAAACCTCAATTAAGGACTATACTAGGTTTAAATCACACCCTAAAAATCACTCTTACATCACTACACACTCAAGATTCGACTCTTGGATTTACTTTACTCATCCCACTAAAGAATACATGATATCCAAAGGTGAAAATGTCACAACCCCATTATTCTCATATTTATCCACTATCCACTTATCCATCAAACTCATTAGAGGTCATTCCCCCTATGAAGATTTCTCTCTAAAATCCTACATCTCTAGCTCTTTTCTGCTTAGGGAATCTGTGATGAAATTACCTTTTCTTGAAGTATAGACCATCTCAAGGTTGAATTTCTATAGAAACTACACCAATTTTCTTACTTATATTTAGTGCATGGATGACAACTTCCAACTCCATGTAATGTGTTGAGTAGTTCCTCTCATGGGTTTTTAGTTGATGTGACCTATAAAAAACTACTAAATCCCTTGGAATCAATAAAACTCCAAACAAAACACCTGAGGCATCACATTAAATTGTGTATCCAATACCAAGATTTGGAGTAATCATAACTAGGGATTTAATCAATATTCTATTAAACTATTGGAATACCTCTTCAAATTGATGAAACCACTCAAACCACACCCCCATTTTATCCATCTCTATCATCGAAATTGTAAAATGGGATAAGTGATGGATGAAACGACGATAGTACCCTACTAGAACAAGGAAACTCCTGATCTCAAACACATTACCGGGGTGTGTCCAAGACATCACTGCCTATAAATATTCTAGGTTTACTAAAATTACCACCCTAGAAATTAATTTCCTAAGGAAATTCCACTTTTAAATTTTAAAGTGACAATTTTATAGTTTGGTAAAAAGCTAATGTGCTCAAACAATAATCAATATAATCTCAAGGTTCATAGAATCCATATATGAAATCCTTAAATATATTAGTTTATCATCCACAAATACAATGATGATGAATTCTAGGTATGGATGGAAAATCTTATTCATAAGATCCCTGAACACAACTGGATCATTTTTCAACACAAAACGCATTGAAAGATACTCATATAGTACATATATACTCCTAAACACTATTATGGTATTATGCATGTAGAGACCTATTTTTCAACTTGTAAGACTTTTGAATTTTTCTACATATATTTTCAGAGCTAGGTGCTGAGACAACATGCAATTCCAAGGCCCGGTGTGCCCATAATAATTTATACAAAAACTTTATGTATTTTTGTACTATTCATGAAATATAAATAGGATATATTTTAAAAGGTTGATCATATCAGAAATCTGAGACCATGATTTAGTTATAAATGTAGTGTTTACCCTAAGCGTGACATAAAATATGTTGGTGAGGGATGTTCGGACCCCTTACTCGTTAGCGGTACATTAAATTAATGAATGAATGAATTTATTAATTAATTTAATAAATCAAACCCAAATAAATCTAAAATGGTAACTCAGATTGGAAATCTAAGGCCATGGATGAGTTTGGAGCATGCCTTTTACCCTAGGAGGGGTATAAGTTTTGTCAGCACAAGCCTCTGGTAGAAAAAGTACTGAAGGGAAAAACCGTAAATAAAATAATTAAATTAAATTGTTTTATTTGAAATGATACTTTGAATAAATTCCAAATAGGGACTCAGATTGGAAATCAGATATCATCGTTGAGTTCATATCATGGTGTTTACCCTAGAGATTACCTCAGTTGAGAGGGAGTGTGAAATGTCCCAGTTATAGGAGCTGCCTTGAGGTGCCCCATACCCGATTGGTCACATGGCCTCAAGTGAATTTCCCCAAATTCTAGAAGCTGCTGACTAGAAGTGAGGGCCTTGGATATAATAGTGGGGAAACTATGCCCTCATTGGCAGAGTAATGCATCATAAATAAACAGATAAAAATAGAGAAAGTGGTAATAACTTGCAATAAGTAAACAACGGAAGACTGGAAGTAATAAATAACTAGAGCACACATATATATAAATGATTCATGATACATATGTCAAGGAAAATAGCCAAACGCGTCATAATGTTGGAAAACCGTACTTAACCGAAGTACAAATAAAACAAATAAACTCCAACACCATCACAAGCCTCAGATTGGTCTCATGCTCTCCATCTCCACATCATTTAAGTACCTTAAGTAGAAGGGAAATTGCCCTTATCTATACCTATATCAATATAATATGTTTGAGCCCAAAATCTTGACCCAAATAGAGTGTAAGAAGAATCTAAATAAGAAACCACCCAAATATCTATGCCAAACAGTCAGTGAATATTTGTGGCAGACAATAAGAAAAATGAAGCAGTAAATAAGGAAGTACTCAAAAGTAAACAATCCTATAGTTTAATTTCATTCATTTTCAAATATCAAACAAGCAGCTAATCAAACACAAGTAACCCTCTATAAAGTACTCATATCCTATTCCCTACAGTTCAACCTATCAAACACAACAACCCTCTAGGATGTACTCATAGTCTAACCCCTCTGGTTTAACTTTAGAAAAGACACTCTGAGGAAGCACTCACCATCAATTCCTCATGTGGTATTTTATCGGTAAACTATAGATATTCTGGGGACGCAATCAATGTCCAAATCCCCCCATGGTCTCGAAACATGGAACTACAAACACTTTGAGGGAGAACTCACATCCATCCCCCCTATGGTTTCACAATGTGAAAAGTAAACAGACACTCTGAAGAATCCCTCAGCGTCCATTCTCCCTATGGTTTACTACACCAGGTTCCCAAAGAGCTGTGTACGTCAATCATGCAAAACGTTGTTTAACAGCCAAATTAAACCTTAAGAACTACTTGGCTAACAAATTTCAAGAACTACTTGGATAACATCTACAAGAATAAAACAACGTCAGATAAATCACTCCATCCTAACAACACTAGGCATGGAAAGCAAGCATCCTAACATGAGAAGCCAGGCCCAATAGCCAATATCAATTCAAACATGGGAAAAGACATCCATAGTAAGGTAAATAAACCTATTAAAAATCAAACAACCTCTACTTAGGCACACAAGGCATAACTGGAATTAACATATCTAAAATTCCTAAACACGCAATACCCTATTATAAGGTATTGGGAACTTTTACACATGATATTCAATGACTAAATATGGAAAGGAAAAACCTCCTACCTTAGTGTTTTATGAAGAAAACTCTCAAAATTCATCCCTTGAGGTGGCCTAGAACAACATAAATCTACAAAAAGGAAAAAAACATCCATCCTTGAATATCTCACACAAGAGGAGAAATCAAGATAAGAGGCTCTAGAAGAATAATGAACTCACTGTGGTGATTCCAACTCCATCCACGGTGGTCGATTTGGAGAATGGACGGTGAGTTGGAAGCCCATAGAAGATTCGTCGGTATCCATCACTCTTGGATGAGACACACCTAGAAGAAGAGGGTTTTTTATTAGTCACAACCCTGGTCCGACATATCAATTAAAAAAAAGTACATGATGTGTTATTTAGAAGTACCTGATGTGTACTTTCCTTAACCGGAATCCTCTTTAGGTGGTCTCCAGGTCACCCCACATGGCCATATACTCGGCCATTACATGAACAGTACACGGTCACCCACAAAAACTAGGTACACAACGTGTACTCAAAAGTACACGGTGTGTACTCCTTAAATTTCTAGAAACTCATATTATACTTAAAAACACCAGAAATCAAGATCCATACCTGAGATGATGACTCGGGTTCTTAAAAACTACCCACCTAAAGAAATTCATCCCTGAATATCCCTAGTAAGGCAGCGTAGAAGAATAATCCTCAAATATCTCTAGCCACTTCGATCGTACATCGACCTCCCTCTCCCAAGTATCATCCTATACTTTCCTATGCTTCTATAACACTCGTACTAGAGAAACAAACCATCCTTAGAGAACCTTCATGCTTTGATCAACAATCCAGATAGGATGATCCTCGATTGATGTGTCCACCTATAACTTAACCTCCTCAGTTTGAAAAACATGAGATGGGTTTGAGAAGTAACGTCATAGCTAAGAAATGTGAAAGACATTGTGCATAGCCTAGTACCTCTGAGGTTACTGCAACTGATAGGCAACTGGCCCGACCCTCTCTAAAACCTCAAATGGCCTGATGTACCTTGACGAATGATTACCTTGTCTCATAATCCTCTTGTGTCCCAACCTTGGTGTGACATGCCAGAAAACATGATCTCCAACCTTGAACTCCAGAGGTCATCTCCATCAATCAGCATAAGACTTATGTCGTGACTATGCAGTAGTCATCCTCTTCCAAATCAACTCTATATGCTTGTGGTCTTTTGGACAAGACGAGGTCCCAGAATAGCTTCCTATCCTTCCTCCATCCAACAAAGAGGGGATCAAAATAACCTACCGTACAAAGCTTCAAAAGGTGACACCTGAATAGTTTTTTGAAAACTATTATTATAGGAAAACTCCACAAGAGGTATGTGCTTCCCTCAAGGACCTCCAAAATCAAGGATGCATTCTTGAAGCATGTCCTCTAGTACCTGAATTGTACGCTCGGACTAGCCATCTGTCTAGGGATGCTACGTTTTATTTAGAAGTACCTGTGCACCCAACGACCTCTGTAGTCCCTGCCAGACCCGAGAAGTAAAATGTGCATCCCTGTCTAAAAAAATGGAGTGAAGAACTCCATGTAAGAATACAATCTCTTGGATTCAAAACCTTCCCATCTTTTCAACACTGAAGATATACTTGATTGGAAAGAAGTGAGAAACCTTTTTGAGTTTGTCAATGACAACCCAAACTCCATCGTTCCCTCAAGGTGACCTCGGTAAACCTATCACGAAGTCCATTGTGACATCATTCCACTTCCACTCGTGGATGGGTAACTACTGTAAAATCCACGTTGGTCACTGATGCTCCGCCTTCATCTGATGATTGGTGGAACACCTCATCAGAAAACTATCAACGTTTCTATTCATACCTGGACACCAATACTGACGGTGTAGATCTCAGTACATCTTGGTGATGCCAGGATAAACTGACCAAACTAAAGAATGAAAGTCCCACATAAGCTCCTCATGTATGTTTGATGGAACCCACACATTCTCATGAAAACTCAAGATCTCATCCTTACCTATGGTCCATCCAGGAATAGGGTCCTCTCTTGATACACCCTCCCGCAAGACTAGGCCTTTTGAATCTGATAGCTACCTCATTCGAACTCGATCAAGAATAATAGAGGTAATAGATACAGAAGAAAGAAACATCTACCCCTATCTGTCTTGTACCTGAAAATGAATCTTAGAGAATAGATACATAAGCTTCCACTCACTGCTGGCCTCCTGAATTGCCTGTTTCTGAGTCATCCTACTCAATGCATCAGCCACTGTGTTGGCTTTCCTCAATGTGTAGTAAAGGTAAAAGTCAATGGACTGAATGTATTCAACCCAAATTCACTATGTCATATTCAATCTTGTTGATTAAAGATTTACTTGAGACTTTTTTGATTAGTTAATACCACATAATTTTCTCCCAGAAGATAATGTATCCAACAATGCATAGCATGAACAACTGCATCCAACTAAAGATCATGTGTCGGGTAATTACTTTCATGTTTCTTTAACTTCTGAGACCCGTACGCAACGACTCCTCCCCCCTGCATAAGCATAACTCCCAACCCGATACCTGATGCATCATAGTAAGCAATGTAGCTCCTGCTTGGATCTAGAAATACTCGTATCGGTATAGAAGTCAACCTCCCTTCTATCTTCTGAAATGTTGACTCACAAGAATCTGTCTACAGGTACTTATCACCCTTCTTAGTCAAGCCTGTCAGTGGTGCTGCTAAGCCTAAAAATTCATGTATGAAACATCTGTAGTATCCATCCAACCCTAGAAAACTTTGTACCTCATAGATGTTCTTTGGCTGCTCTCAGAAAAATACTTCTCTCACTTTCTCTGGGTGTACTGATACTCATGTCTCTGAGATAACATGACCCAAGAAGTGAATTTGGTCCATCCAAAAGTGTCCTTTTGAGAGCTTAGCATATAAATGATGCTCTCTCAGTGCACTCTAAATGATATAGAAGTGGGTAGCATGGCCAGGTCATGTGTGAGAGTACACCAAGATATCCTCCACAAAAACTACCATGAAAGAATAAAAGTATGGACGAAACACTCAGTTAATCAGTTCCATTAAAACTAAAGGCACGTTCGTGAGGCCAAATGAAATACCACATACTCGTATAGACCATACCTGCTCTGAAAGGCTGTATGAGGTATATATGATGGTCTAACGCACAACTGATGATAACCGGATCTCAAGTCAATATTCAAGAACACTCGGGCTCCTCAAAGATGATCAAAGAGATCATCAATCCTCAGCAAGGGATATCCATTGTTGACCATCAACTAGTACCACTTCCGATAATCCCCACAAATTTTGAGGGTACCATCTGCATTTTTTGCAAACAGGACATGCGAACCCCAAGGAGAAGTGATGTGACAAATAAACCCTTAACCTGTAACTCATATAACTACTTATTGATCTCCTATAACTCTATTTTATCCATCCTATAATGAGTAATGGACACCGGTGCTACTCCTGGAACAAGCTCAATAGAAAAGTTCACCTCTCACTCTGAAGGCAAACCTGAAAAGTCTTCTAGAAAGAAATCCCTGAAACGATCCACCACTGGAGGAAAATCCAGCTATGAAGTTCTCTGTTCATCTAGATATTTACTAGCAATCTGTGATATAACTCCTTCTAACCCATGATGATCAGGTCTTACTCTACTCGCCTGGACATCCCATTCACCCTTATGTAGAAATAAGACGCCCTTTGGTGATGTGAAACTTATCCTATGATGATAACAATAAACCACATCCTGGAAGGGAACCAACCATTCCATCACAATAATGACATCATAACCTGTCCTCCCAAGGACATAGAGGTCCCATAAGAAGACATAACCACCAACCTCAATATGGCACTCCTTGCACTGACTTACAGTAGCTTTTATAGTCCCCAACGGAGTGTCCAATGTCAAGACATTAGCAGAAGTAAAGATACGAATCGCAAGGTTATCTAAAACAGAAATAGATACAAAACTATGGGAATACCCAGTATCAAAAAGTATAGAATCTAAAACCGAGGCAACTAGAATCATACCCCGAACTGTAGAGGGTCTGGGATCCTGCTCCTGCTGGGTCTGCTCCACTACAAAAGTCTAGCCTGTACCACGACCCAGTGACCCTGCCTGACCACCCTGAGCTGATACACTCTATTTTCGCTGAAAGCCGGGTGACTAGCTACCTCATCCATGACCTCCACCCCGACCTGAGCAGCTGGAAAAACTCTAGTTCCCAGACTGATGAGAAACTGGTGGTGTTGCTCCTAAACAAGGAGTCATAGAAGATCCTTTGTCACCAGTTGTTGGTGAGAAAAACTGACAGAAATACTAAAGATGACCCATCTTTCCAAAAGATCGGAACGCAAATGGGTCTCTCAGGAAATGTGGCCCCATATGCCTACTTTTACCACACTAGTAGCACACTACCTAACCACCAGAGGAATTATTCCGCCTACTTGGATCTCTACGCATAGAATCCATACGACACTTCCTGCTATCAGTCAGTGGGGTACCAACTCTAGATGCTGAGCCACCCTGGATCACAACCCTATAACACCTTAAGTTTCACTCTGTGATCAACACTATTTTTATAATAGAGGTGATGGAATTCAACCTAAATATGTTCACCTGATATCAGATATCATGTCTGAGACCATCCTCAAACTTCCTCGCAAGAAATAACTCATCATCTCCTAGAATGGCCGTGAATCACTGCAGATTGGTGAAGCGAGAAGAATAATCCATGACTGAGAGAGTATCCTGCTCCAAACTCATGAACCCTTAGGCTCGATCGAGCCTCAAAGTCTCCAGGTAGAATTAGTAGTAAAAGTCTTGCTGGAACTCGTCCCACGCCATAACCTGCCATCCCGCCTGTGAGATCACATCCCACTATCTCTTGGTGGAATCTCAATGCCTATACATTGTGAGTTTCAAACTCATCTCTAGAGGCATCTCCAGATGCTCAAAGATTGAAACCATGACCTCTAACCATGATTCTATAGCCTGAGTTCCTCTTTACCCTGAGAAAGTGGGAGGTTGCTGCTGCTGAAAGACCCATGTCAACTCTGCCATAGACGGGGTAGGAGACGACACTCCTTAGAAGGTATGCATAAACCTCATGAATCCCTCTCAAAACTATGCATCATCAATTGTATCTAGAATGATGGATGGTGCCAAAACTGGCACGATAGGAGGATCTGCATACATTTCCTGATTTGCCATGTCCGATGTGTAGTCACTGCCCTATAACTGGCATACAACCGGAGAACATCTCAGTGGCATGACTTTTCGAGGTCAAAGGCACACCTTAGATCAAGATTAACATGGAATGAAACTTAGAATTGAAATACGAGAACTAGAGAAATAAATCATTCAAGATTTCTAAAAAGTGGATACACGACATGTACAACTTCTACATGGCGTGTTCCCTTAAGCCTTCACATGGACGTGTAATTTTTCTAGCCCAAGTCATGTAACACCACATAAAAACATCATGTTTTCCTAACACACGGTGTGTACTTGAATCATTTTCCCCTTCCTGAGTTCTTCTACCTGACTTAACCCACACGGTTCTCCTAGAGAAAGACTACACGACGTGTTTTTCTAGACACGACGTGTATTAGAATGAAATTCACCAACCCATGTTGTTAGTCACATGACCGATTACATAATTGATTATACACAACGTGTTTTTTCTAGACACAACATGTACTAACTACCCACAATCCACCGATGTCTTTGGTCACATGGCTGTACACATGGTCTATACACACGACGTGTACGTCTAGTACATACTGTGTTCCACCAAGGATTTCCCAACCCTGTGTCTCTACCTACACAACCGGTGACACTATTAGAGACTACATGGTGTGTATGTACATTACATGATGTGTAATTAATAGAAACAGTTCCTTCATGAATAAAAGGATACACGGCGTGTATTCTGAAATACACACTGTTTATTCTAGGTTTTTCTAGATAGAAAGCCTAGAAAACTACTCCAGAACCCAGAAAAACTCCGAAACGAACATCAAAGTGCTAAATTCTGATCAGTGGGGGCCCATACTCCCCGCCAATCAAATCTTGGAATCTTATTCATGTCGTATACAAGTATAACAGTGCAATGATCTGCCAAATTCTGATCCATAAGGTCCCATAACACCTCAAGAACCAAAGTTTGGTGTTCATTCAAACGAAACCTTACACAATACAAAACCCTATTTAATAGTAACTATTCTTTCAAGGCATCTATCATAACAACATGCATATCTAGAACAACATATATCACAAAAAAATGCAATCAGTAATGAACCCTAAATGTCCTGGCAAGAATGCATGACATGTGATCTCTAACAACTTCCTATATGATGAATGTGATGGCATACCCTTATATCAACTGGTTGAAATAGAAATAGAACCTCAATATTATAAACGATAACAACACAAAACATGTGAATCACCCAATGGTGAAATCAAATCAACTGTAATAATTTAAAAACCAGTAAAAGTGCAATATACGAGGTAAATTGGCTTATCCCTATACATGGGTTAGATACTCTCAGGAACAACTTATTTCCAAGTACATATTCCTTCCTATCCCTGGATATAGGCTCCAAACAGTAAGTCAAGAAGAAAAGAATGCTCTGATACCACTTTGTAACATCTTAGTTTCAGGAGATGCCTAGAGGTTCCCCGTATATAGTTGGTCACATGGCATCAAGAGAATTTCTTCAAATGCCAGAGGCTGCTGACTAATTGCAAGGACCTTGGGTGTGATAGTGAAAAACTATTCCCTCAGTGGAAAAGTAATGCAATAAAAATAAACAGATAACAATAGTGGAATCAGTAATAACATGCAATAAGTAAACAGTGGAAGACTAGAAGTAATAAACATCTAGAGCACACATATAAATAAATGATGTATGATAGATATGTCTAAGAAGATATCCAAACAAGTAAAAATGATGGAATACAGTACTAAATCAAAAGTACAAAGAAAAAAAATAAACTTCAGTTGCATCGCAAGCCTCAACTTGGTCTCATGCTCTCCAACTCCACAACAATCAAGTACCTAAAGTAGAAGGGTGATTTCTCTTATCTATACCTACAACAATATAATCTGTTTGGGCCCAAAAGCATGACCCAAACAGCGTGTGAGATGAATCTCAGTAGGCAACCACCCAAAATTATGTGCCTAATAGTCAGTGAATATATATGGAAGACAATAAGAAAATTGAAGCAGTAAACAAGGAAGTACTCAAAAGTAAACAATTCTACAGTTCAATTTAATTCATTTTCAAATATCAAGCAAGTAGATACTCAAATACAAGAAACTCGATGGGAAGTACTCACAACCTATCCCCTCTAGTTCAACCTATCAAACACAAGAAACCCTCTAGGAAGTACTCATAGTCTAACCCCTCTGGTTCATCTTTAGAAAAGACACTATGAGGAAGAACTCACCATCAATTACCCCTATGGTATTTATCTGTAAAATACAGAAAATCTATGGAAGCACTCAACATCCAATTCCTGCTATAGACTCAAAAAGTTGAACTACATACACTTTGAGGGAGTACGCACATCCATCCCCCCTATGGTCTCACAACGCTAACAGTAAACAGATTCTCCCGAGAAGCGCTCAGCACCCATTCTCCCTATGGTCTACTACACCAGGTTCCCATAGCCCTGTGTAAGCCAATCATGCACAATGATATTTAATATCCAAAGTAAACCTTAAGAACTACTTGGCTAATAGATTTCAAGAACTACTTGGCTAACAGCTACAATCATAAAACAACATCAGATAAATCACTCCATCTTAAGAACACTAGGCATGGAAAGAAAGCAGCCTAATAGGAAAAGCTTGGCCCAATTTCCAATATCAGTTCAAACATGGGAAAATACATCCATAGAAAGGTAAATAAAATTATTCAGAATCAAACAACCTATACTTAGGCACAAAAGGCATAACATGCATTAATAGGGATAAAATACAAAAACACGCAATACCCCATTCTATGGTATTGGGCTCTTTTGCACATAATATTCAAAGAATAAATATGGAAAGGCACAAACCAACCTACCTTGGAATTGTATGAAGAACACTCTCAAACATGGGACCTTCAGTTGGCCTAGAATGATATAGATTTATAAAAGGTCAAAAAATTTCATCCTTGAATATCTCACACAAGAGGAAAAATCAAGAGAATTGGCTCTAGAATAAGAAAAAACTCACCGTGGAGATTCCAACGCAATTGATGATGGTCGATTCGAAGAATGGATGATGAGTTAGGGGCCTGTAGAATATTAGTAGGTATCTGTCGCTCCTAGAATAGACATACCTATAAGAAGAGTTTTCTATCGATTAGACGTGACCCCCGTCTGATATATCAGTTAAAAAGAAAATTACATGATGTGTACTTGCCTTAATTGGCCTCCTCTTTAGGAAGTATCTAGGTCACCCCACATGGCCATTTACTCATCCATTACACGACCAATACATTGCCACCCACGAAAACTGGGTACACGGAGTGTACTCAAAAGTACATGGTGTGTAATCCTTAAATTTACCAAAAACTCATCTTTTTCTTAAAAACACCAGAAATCAAGATCCATACCTAATATTAAGATCTGGATTCTTATAGCACGAGATATTTAGATATCGCATCTGCTGGAAATTTCCTATAAACAGGAGGTTATAGGAATGAGACAGGGTTGGCTCATTTCTCTCTCAGATGGTAGAGCTCTGGCCGAAGACAATTCGGCACTTGAAAGTCATTGGATTGTAACACAAACTCAAACACTAATAGATCAGAGCACAACCAACACAATGATGTATCCATATTCGAGGTAGGATTTCTATTTCAGATTCTACAACCCCTGATTGGATATTTTATCATCATTTTTGACTTTTTTTTGTTTTCACAACCATGGAATCCTTTAATGATGGCCAAACAAACAACTATCATCATATGTTTTAATTTTCAATTGCCTGTTCTTTTCATTCTTCAGGTTCTTCAACGTAAATTTTATTTTCTTACACAAATGACCTCTAATCATGGAGTTAGACCCATATCTATGAATCCCTTGACCCGAGGAGTCCTGATATATGCTTGGGTTCTAGTTCTGGGAGCTGGAGGAAGCACAATGGCAAGCATAAGTGGCAGTTACTTTTTTCTACACCAAAACAATGGTGGATCATTGAGCGGAGGCTAGCATTGGGAAGGTCTCATCCCGAGGATCCCAGATCGTTTTTTTGACCACCGGGGTGATCCTAGTGGTCCGAGGAAGGTTTTCTGGCAGATTTTTGGTGGCTCTGGTAGTTGTTCGGTGGTCTGGTGGTGGTGGTTTACGACGGTCTGATAGGTGCCCTGATGAAGGTTTGGCTAGACTGGTCTGAAGGCATTTAAACCCCCATATCTTTCAAATCAGGTGTCCAATTTTTTTGCCATCTGCGGCCATGCAACCCTTGCTTCTAGGAGGACTTTTTGAGGATTATTTGAGGGAATTTTGTTTCGGGATAGATGATCAGTGGAACAGAATGACAAAAAATAATAATAATATTATATTATTATTATATGTTGAATCTTGTACCAGACGTATCTCTTGTGTCCGACTTCCGATTGACGTGCCGTTAGTGGAATTGCGACCTTGAATTTATGGATAAAATTTTGATACCGATTTTAGGCGCTTAAATTGGAATAGTGGTGTGGGCCGCCTGAGGCCCGTTTCACGATTTTGGGGAAAGTGAATATTCTACCTTGTGTGATTTTCTGTAAGGATCACAATGGTGCAATTTGTTTGGATGTGCAGAGCCTTTTTGAGATTGTTAGTGATCGAGCAACGATCGAGTGTTTGGGGTGAAAAGAACCCTTTTCACCAATTGTCCATTTTTGGTGAATGAATAGATGATATCGTGTGTTTTTCTAAGGGGATCACAACTACATGATCTCTGTGATGTGTTTTGGGATCGATGCATGGGCCCCACGTGGAACTATATGTGTACAGCACGGTGGAATGAATCTTCTTCACTAGGAGTCTGTTTTGGGAAAATGAATAGTCAATATTGTGGGATTTTCCACAAGGATCACCACAAATATGATCCTTTTGGTTATCCAAGGCTGTTTTCAAGAGTCACATTGGTAGAATTACATTTTCACCATTCAGATCAGTAATGAGAATCATGCACTCATCAAACATTTAGCTAGAGGTGTAGTGTACTCAGAGAGTATGCTAGAACGACTTGTGGCTACTTGATCACAATTTAGTACTCGAGTATGTCTATGTACATGATTAGATGATGAGGTGGGGTCACACATCGTGTGGACCACACATGTGTCATGTACCACTTTATGAATCCTATACCTCTCCTTTCCCTTTCTTCTAAACTTAGATTTTTGGCCTGCAAGTAGACTATCCTGAGTGTTTTTTCTACATAGAACATGATGGTGCCCACTGTAGTGGATTTTTTAGGCATGATGCGTGATGTTCCTAGTGTGATACCTATATGAGGAGATGCTCAATGTTTTGGGCATGGTTCCTATCCAAGGTGATGCTCGATGATGACAGTGATGGGAGTGATGTTTTTAAAATCATCAGAGCAATCCTGGATCACCCTCCAGCAAGGTTGGGCCGTAATGTTCTCTATTCTCTTTTTGGATTACCTTTCAATGAGGTTGGGTAGTGGTGTTTTCCATTCTCTTTCTGACTTACCCTCCAGTGAGGCTAGGCAGTTTCATTCATTGTTCTCTTTTGGGCCTACCCTCTAGCGAGGCTAGGAAGTGGTGTTCACCAGTTACTCTTTCAAGGCTTACCTTCCAATGTAGCTGGGCAGTGAGGTTTTCTTGTTACTCTTTTAGGGATTACCCTCTAGTAAGGCTAGTTAGTGATGTTTTTAGTTACTCTTTTAAGGCTTACCCTCCAGTGTGGCTGGGTAGTGGTTTTAACTGATTACACCTTCAGTAATTACCCTCTAGTTGGGATGGGTAGTGTGGTTTGTCTTATACTCTTTTGGGATTACCCTCCAGTTGGGATGGGTAGTGGGTTTGGCAATGACTCTTCTGAGCATACCCTCTAGTGGGGCTGAGTAGTGGGTTCATGAATTTGTCACACAACCTATCGACTATGTGGAATAGTGACGAGATCTTCTTGATGTGACTTTGGACTCTCAAGAAATATGGGCATTTTTCCCACCAAGACGTGTCCTTGTGACGCGAATTAAAGCTGTGAGGGCGAGACAGACCTGCCCAAAGCAGATATTATCATGGTTTGGTGATTGAGCCCATTTGACTTGCAGTTCAAAGAAAACATGTGGGGTACTGGGAATTGATGGTGTTTACATCTAGAACTATTGGTAACTCTTTTCTTGGGCTGATCTAGTGATAGGGAGATCCCCTTACTCTCTCATTTGGGTTTCTTTGACTAAGTGTATATATATATATATATATCGTATTGTAGTAACCACTCCTTGGGCTTTGGTTACTCTCCTTCCAAGAGAGGTGAAGACGTTTAGGGTATCCCATGTGCTATCCATGCCTAGATTCTCATGGATGGATGAGTCTACTATCCTACTATAGGCAGTGAAGACTCGACAAGAAGTTCATCTTCTAACCATTTTTAGCTCCTCGTGTTTTGACGAGATTACTTAACTCTTTAGTAGGGTTTATCTTTACTCTTTTATTATACCTTTCTCAATATACTACTCCCCTATTCAGTATATATTTTTCTACTATCTTTAAGCTTTGGGGCATCCTATTGAGATTTTTTATACTCACCCACACTTGGGTTCTTTCAACACTTTGTGTGCCCTTGAAGATGATGGAAAAGTTTATCATGACTTCAGAGGAGCAAAGGGATATGGGATGCTTGGACTGCATGGGGAGGTCATCACTTGGGATCCAGGAGTGGGGATCTCTCAGCTATTTTAATTTTCCACCTATTTCCAGGTTGTGGAACTTTTCTGGTTGGGCGGGTATTTTTCCTCTTTCCCTTTTTGTTTACTTTTATGTACTTGTAATGTTTAGAGGTCAATGGATATGTGTGGTTTATATATATATATAGTAGTGTTGTATCTTTTTTTCCTTTCCCACTACAAATTTTCATTGAGTTTTCTGCGTGTGTGTGTACAGGTACTTATGAAAAAGGCCTTGCCAAGTTTGTTATGACTTTGGCGCTGGTCTCCATCCCTTGGACTATAGAGGTGGGCTTGGGGTAGTTGCAACTCGAGCCCCAGTATGGGTCGGGTCGTGACAAAGTGGTATAAAAGGTGGTTCATTACTTGTGACATTTTTCAAACAACACCTAAAAAGGAATTATTTGGGTTTTAGGGAAATAGTATTAATGTGTCTTGAGAGTGGCTCTCTAGTTAGGGAGTCTAGTGATGGTTCAA
This sequence comes from Viscum album, assembly GCA_963277665.1. Taxonomy (NCBI): domain Eukaryota; kingdom Viridiplantae; phylum Streptophyta; class Magnoliopsida; order Santalales; family Viscaceae; genus Viscum; species Viscum album. The sequence goes on from OY728155.1 coordinate 486,381,557, forward strand.
TGACAGACATATCCATTCACCAGGACCCTGATTACCCACATGTTGACTCAGCATGCTGAGACACTTGTTGTAGGGAACATTGGTACATGCATCATATATGACTGAGTCGTTGACTATCCTTCTTGGGTCATCTCCCCACCATTGTTGATATATATATATATATATATATATATATGTATATATATGTTTATTTGACTGTGGTACTCATTAAAAAGATTCAGGATGCCTCCGTGATGACATCCAACCAAAATACTAGCTCTGGTTCATGAAAATGATTATGCGAGTGACAAGGACTCAGTTCAGGATCCATCATATGACCCCCCATTTCTCCAGGAGGGCAGGCATCATCACCTCCACATGTGGAGCAGTAGTTAATACTAGCAACGTAGGTCGATATTGAGTGCAGGATGAGCATGCTCCCCACGTTCTATCATCAGAGACTACTGAGGTTCTGCGGTGATCCATAACCTCAAGCATTGGAGGTTTGTCTAGAGTTGATAGTTTGCCTCTTCAGGCTTGTTTTGACACTGGAAAACCATATGGAAACTTTGACATCCAACCTTTTTTTTCCACAAAGCAGCTTGGAGTTCGTAGAGACAGGATACTCAGATGCACGATGAGTCGACACTCTCATGGGATTAATTCTAGAAGCTATTTCATGAGGAGTACTACCCCTCCTGTTTATGCTTCATATGGTTTCAAATGATACTAAATCTTCAATAGGTAGGGATGATGGTGGATGAGTACGCGACTATCTTTGTAGACCTTACTCGGTACTCTTTGGTCATGGTCCATGACAACAAATTTCGGGCACCGGAGTTTGTGCAGGGTCTCCATAGAGGAGATTCACTCTAGCGTAGTTCCCTTGTGCATGATCACCTATCTCAGGGTGCTGGAGCAAGCATTGGTGATAGAGATATTTCTGTCAAAGTGGCGCCAGTTGGCTGATTTTGGCAGTGGGTGCAACAGAGTTGGGATTTCTGTCACAGCTAGAATACATCAGTTGGTAGGCCCTCGACGTAGGAGGAATCCCCTTGATAAGACTCATGAACATGTTTTGGGACATCTTAGAGTGTCAGGGAAGCCCTAGGAGGGCCAATACTATTCTTGTGATGGGCAAGGTCACGTGACACGAGACTAATTGACCAGATGTGATGAGCCTTCCCGGAAGTTGGTAGATGCACCGCTATGGAAGAGGCAGTGCCGTGATCAGGGATCTCCCAAGAGGGGATAGGGTGGTCCCTAGGGAGGTAGTGTTGGAAGAAGATGAGGAAGAACTATGTTTGGTGGAAGACATTGCGAGGTCCTTCCACCACTACTAGGAGGCCCACGTCAGGCTCAGGGAGTGGGTGTTCGGGGCCATGGGTAGCTACATGCTATAGATATCTATAATCCTACATCATGTGAGATAATAAGAGGAACACTCTTTTTCTATTCTACTTTTTCTAGTAGAATTTATTATACACTACATGAGCTACTCTTTTCTTCCAAATCCTTGCTCAAGGAGTTACCAAGGGTGATGTGGGGCATCGGTGTAACCCTGTGTCAGTGATGTTCGATGTAGCTTTGGATGCATAAGAAAGATAGGTTCTTACCCCACTGAGACACATTTTTATGATGTGATCAAAATTGTGAGGGAGAGTTAGTGCCACCCAAAAAGGATAGTATTGAGGTGTGGTGGATGAATCCTTCTAACTTGTGTGTTCATAGCTGGGTTGGGCAGTGGAGGGTCAGAGCATGTCTTGGATTTTTTAGTGGAGTCTTGCTACTTGACCTCCCTTTGATTGAGGTTCCACTTGTTGGTTTGGCAGAGTGCTTTTTTTGGGGACTACTCTCTTTCCAAGAGGGGAAAAGATGCGTGGGGTATGCCATGTGATTTCCTTGTCTAGCCTCTTGCGGTTGGATGAGATTACTCACCTGCCTTGTTCATGGGTACCTTATGTTCTCAACATCATTATTGATACTGTAGTTATCAAGTAAAGGTAGAGGTGATAGACACCCCATAAACAGAACTATGCGAATCACTATGTAGTGCTAGCAGTAGTAGTCTTTGCCCTGAGAATGTGGAGATGCTGTCTTCTAGGAGATCACTCTGTTGTTTGCTCAGACCACCAGTGTATTAGGTGCATCTTCCCCTAGAGAGGCTTTAACCTGAGATGACGGTGATGGTTTAAATTTTTGAAGGACTTTGAAATCGAGTTAATCTATGCTTTGGAATGGATATAATTTTAGTAGATTCCCTTAGCATGAAATCCCATGCTCTCCATATGTAGAAAGTTTCAGAGCAGTTAGCTTTCCTGTAGCTGACCCTGATAGAGAAGAAGGGTACAAGTTTTCTTCAGTCAATGGTGTTGAATCCTTTGCTTCTCAAGTGTGTTAGAGAGTCTTGGTTGAGATGCATTAACTATGACATTGTTCATGACTATATATCCTTGGGTGTTTCACCAGGTGGATATTTGGAAGGAGGGAATCACACAACCTTATTCCAGGGAAAAACCATGATTCCAGTCGTGACGTGGAATATAGAGGTTCGAATGAGAAATTAAAATATAACTTGAGTTTATTAGGGCCATTTGGAATTGTGTAAGATATGTAGAGGCTTACTAATTCCTTACTATACCCCCCAATAGCTGGAGTGGGATGCACGACGTCCCCTATATGTCACAGTTGAGGATATGTGTGTACACATTCTTCACACATTATCGATAGGAGAAGACCTTTTGAGGATGGACCATCCCTTTGGTTCATGTGTTGTGCCAGCATGGTAACATGCAGGTTTTACTGGGAGCATGAGAGCTAGGTGTGTGCTCAGTATCCCGAGTTGCTTTTCCTAGTTTTACTTTTCGGGGAAGAAAAGCTTGAAGGAGGGAACGACATAGAGACCTAGTTCTCACCCTGTAAGACTTTATAATATTTCTACATATATTTATAGATCTAGGTGATAATATGGCATAAAATTCTGAGGCCCAGTGTGGCTGGAATAAATTATACAATAATATGAAGTGTTTTTGTACTATTCATGCAACAGAAATGGGATATATCTTAAACTCTTGATCAGATCAGAAATCTTAGACCATAGTTGGGTCCGGAATGCAATTTTAACCTAAGGCACGACATAAAATATGTTGGAACGGGATGTTCAGACCCCTCAATTGTTAGAGGTACGTTAAATGAATGAATAGGCTTATTAATTCATTCATTTAATATCTCAAACCAAAATAATTCTCAAACGGTAACTCATATCATAAATCAGAGGCCATCGTTGAGTCTGGAGTGTATCTTTTACCCAAGGATGGGTATAATTTTTTTCGGCACTAGCCTCCTGTAGAAAAAGTCTCAGAGGGCTAAATCATAAATAAAATAATTAAATTAAGTTGTTTTATTTGAAATTCTACTTTGAATAACTTCCAAACGCATACTCGGATTTCAAATCTGATAGCATCATTGAATTCATAGCGTGGTGTTTAACCTCGGGGTGACCTTAGTTGAGAGGGAATGGGAGATTTGGATTTCTTATTCGCTCGCAGTTTCTTATAAATAAGATGTTAGAGTAATAAGCCATGGTTGGATCATTTCTCTCTCGGATGGTGGACCTCCAGCTGATGGTGATTTGGTATCCGAACGTCATCGAATTGTGACGAAACTTTAGACACTGTTAGATTAGAGTGCAACAAACACAACAACAGATCTGGTTTCAAGGTAGGATTTATATTTCAGATTCTGCAGCCCCCTGATTGTATATTTTGTCATCATTTTTGACTTCTGTTAATTTTTTGTGCTATATAATCCTTTAATGATGGACAAACAAACAACAACCATCATCTATTTCAATTTTCGATTTACCATTTTTCACATTCTTCACGCTCTTCATCGCAAAACTTTTCATCTTATACAAACGACCTCTGATCATAGAGTTAGACCGATATCGATGAACCCCTCAACTTGATGAGTCCTGATACATGCTCTGGTTTGAGTTTAGGGATCCGAGGGAAGTGAAAGGGTGAGCAGAAGCAGTGGTTACTTTTCTCCATGCTGAAATGATGACAGATTGTCGAGCAGAGGCTGACGCTTTGAAGGTCTCGTCCTAAGGATCCCAGATCTGGTCCTAGATCACTTTTTCATCCATCGGAGTGCTCCTAGTGGTCCTCAGAAGGTTTTACAGAGGATTTCTAGTGATGGTCCTATGGTGACTATTTCTAGTGAGGTGGCAGCGGTCTTGTAGGTGCTCGGGCGACAGTCTGACTAGATTGGTCTGGGGGCGTTTAAACCCCCATATCTTTTAAACCGGGTTACCGATTTGTGTGCTGTCTATGACCATGTGACCCTTGATTCGAGGTGGACCTTTTGAGGCTGATTTGAGGGATTTTTTTGATATCGATTATTGGTGGCACAGAATGTCCAAAAATAATAATAATATTATATTATTATTATTTACTGAATCTTGTATTGGACGTATCTCCGACGTCTGACTTCCGATTGACGTGCCATCAGTGGTGTTGTGACCTTAAATTTATGATTTATGTTTTGATACCAATTTTGGGGACTTAAATTGGAAAATTGGTGTGGTCCCCAAAAGGTCTGTTTCTAGTGTTTGTGGTGGAATGTGACCTTTTCACAAGGTATCCATTTTGGATAATCGAGTAGTCGATCTTTTGTGTTTTCCCGTGAGTATCGCAATGGCGTGATCCAACCGACTAAATTCGAAGATGATGAATGGGCCCCATGGGATTCCATTCAAGCATAATGCATCATTTTAGGAATTCTGCATCAACATTCCATTTGGGGAAAGTGAATAGTCTACCTTGTGTTCTTTTCTTCAAGGATCATAATGGTGTGATCCATTTGGATGTGCAGAGCCTTTTCATGATCAATAGTGATAGAGAACGGATCGGTCATTTTTAGTGAAAATAAACCTTTTCACTGGTTGTCCATTTTAGGTGAATGAATATCCGATCCTGTGTGTTTTTTCGAGGGGATCACAATGGCATTATCTGTGTGATGTGTTTTGGGATCAAGACATGGGCCCCATGGGGAAAAATATGTGCACAACGTGGTGGAATGAAGCTTCTTCACTGGGAGTCTGTTTCGGGCGAATGAATAGTTGATCCTGTGCACTTTTCTGCAAGGATTTCTATGGTTTGATCTATTTGGTTATCCAAGTCCATTTGTAAGAGGCATGTTGGTAGAATTACATTTTCACACTTCATATCTGTAACGAGCATCACACATTCATCACACTTTTCTCTATAGGTGTCGTGTACTATGAGAGTACAATGGCATGACTTTTGGGTACTTGATCACAATTTAGTACCTGAGTATGGCTAGATACACGACCGGATGATGAGGCAGAGTCACATGTCGTGTGGGCCCTACATGTGCTGTGTACCACTTTACGAATCCCCTACCTCTCGTATATCTTTATTCTAAACCCAGATTTTGGCCTACGAGTAGCCTATCCTGAGTGTTTTTCCACATAGAACACGATGGTGCCCACTATAGTGTTTTTTTAAGGTATGATATGAGATGTTCTTAGTGCGATGCCTATCTGAGGCGATGCTCATTGTTTGGGTCATGACGCCTATCTGAGGTGATGCTCAATGATGAAAGTGATGGCAGTGATGTTTTCAGAATCACTAGAGCAATCTCGACTTACCCTCCAATGAGGTTGGGTGTGGCATTCACCGTTCTATTTCGAGCTTACCCAACAGTGAGGCCGAGCAGTGGCATTCGTCGTTATCTTCCCGGTTTACCCTCCAGTGAGGCTGGGTAGTGGCATTTTCCATTATATTCTAGGATTACCCTCCAACGAGGCTAGGAAGTGGAATTATCCAGTTACTCTTTCAGGGCTTACCCTCTAGCACAGTTGGGCATTGAGGTTCTTCGGTTACTCTTTCAGGGCTTACCCTCACCTGAGGCTGGGTAGTGGCATTCACTGGTTACGGTTTCCGGGCTTACCCTCTAGTGCAGCTGGGTAGTGTTTTTTTATTAATCCTTTAAGAATTACCCTCTAGTGGGTCCTGGGTAGTGAGGTTAATCGTCTACTCTTTCGGGCTTACCCTACAGCTAGGCTAGGTAGTGGGTTCGCCAATGACTCTTCTAAAAATACCCTAGAGCAGGGCTGAGTAGTGGGCTCATGACTTTTTGAAACAATATCTAGACTATGTGACATAGTGATGAGACATTCTTGATGTGACTTTGGACTCCCAAGAAAGAGAGGCACTTTTCTCCACAAGACACGTCCGTGTGATGCGACCTAAAACTATGCGGGCGAGACAGACCCACCCAAAGCAGATAGTATCAAGGTGTGTTCATTGAGCCCCTTTGACTTTCAGTTCAAAGCAGATGTGTGGGATGTTGGTCATCAATGGTATTTACTTCTAGAACTATTGGAAACTCTTTTCCTGGGATGAGCTAGTGATAGGGATATCACCTTACTCTCTCATTTGGGTTTCTTTGAATGAGGATATATATATATATATATATATATCGTATTACAGTACCAACTCATTGGGCTTTGGTTATTCTCCTTCCAGGAGAGGTGAAGACATGTGAGGTATGCCATGTGCTTTCCTTGTCTAGCTTCTCATGGCTGGATGAGTCTAATCTCCTATTATAGGTAGCAAAGACTCAAAGAGAAGTTCATCTTATCACAGTTTCTAGCTCCTCATGTTTGGATGATATTACTTCACTCTATAGTAGGGTTGAGCTATACTCTTTTATTGTAACTTGTTCAATCTACTATTCCCCTCTTCAGTATATCTTTTTCTACTCCCTTGAGCCTTAGGGGCATCCTACTGAGTATTTTTATACTCACCCCTACTTGGGATTTTCCTGCACTTGGCGTGACCTTCCAGACAATGAATAGGTTGATCGTGAATTTAGAGGACCATAGGGATATAGGGTGATTGGACCGCGTGGGGTGGTCATAGCTTGGGATCCAAGAGTGTGGCTCTCTCAACTGTTTTACTTTCCCACCTGTTTCTAGGTTGTGTCACTTTTTTGGTTGGGCGGGTATTTTTCCCCTTTCCCTTTCTGTTTAATTTTCTATACTTTAACTGTTTAGAGTTAGATTCATATTTGTTGTTTATATATATGTAGAAGTGTTGTATCTTGTTTTCCATTCCCTCTACAATTTTTCATTGAGTTGGATGCGTGAGTGAGTACAGGTACATAGGAAAAGGACTCCCCAAGTTGTTTATGCCTTCAACACTGGTCGACAGCCCCTGGTCTATGGAGGTGTGCTTGGGGTAGTTACGGATCAAGACCTGGTATGGGTTAGGTCATGACAATTCACCTCTCCGATCCACAATTAGTTTTAGCCTAAATTAAGATCAATCTTAAAAAAGGACATGGATATCTATAAATAATCAAATTGATCATCAATCTTGGGTACTGGGTTTCTATTATCTACCATAACCTAATTCCTATTTTTGTAGTCCACATAGAGTTGTAGAAAACCTTCCACCTTCATATAAAATAATACTAGAGCACCCCAAGGAGATGTGCTTGATCAGATAAATCCCTTCACCTACAAATAATCTAACTATACCTTCAAATATCTCAACTGAGATGGTGCCATATGATAAGGAGGAATTGATACTGGCTATTCCCTATGTATAAGTTCAATCTCAAATTAAATTCATCTATCTAGAGGAATACCTAAGAAGTAATCTAAGAAATCATCCTAATAACATCATCCAATGGAGGGAAAATAAAAGGAGTTAATAATAATTCAATTATAAGAGAAAATCTTGATATTTGTACCATGATAACTATTACATCACTATATTCTAATCTCATACCACTTTCACTGACATCCCACTCACTAGTAAACATGAACCTCTCTCTTTTAGGTGTGGTGAATGATACATGTCTCCATTAGCTATCAATATGATCTAGATAACTGGTTAACCAATCAATTTTAAAAATTACATAGAAAATATTTATATTTGAGATCATTAAGTTCCACTGATGAATATATCCAATAATATTTATGGACCGGTTAGTACATCACTAGAGATAGTTTACTTCCTTTCCCATGGGTGTGTCAAGAAAGATAAAATTAGAAGATAACATAATCGAAAAATATAGTCCAATAATAAATCGGTCAAATATAAAAGAATGTGAAGATATTATATCAAGAAAAGTAATAGATAGTGTATAGGTAATAAAAACCTTACCCTTAATTATAGAAGGTCCCTCTCTAATAATATATGAAACTTCCTCTATCACATATATCCCACCTACCTCCGGAGAATGACCTTTGCTTGGTGGTATATAAATCTCCTGAGTCACCAAGGTTTGTGGTGCTTAGGTCAAGTACTGAGAAACCCTTTATACACCCTAAACTAACCTCCTCAAATCTAGATGTGATACCTAAGAACAAAAATTTTGGATATGACCCATATTTCCACATTGGTTACATTCCCTTGATGGCTTCATGCATTATTTAATAAAATGTTCTTTCCATTCATAGTTGTAACACCTAGTAGAACCTCCTCTCACAGAGGGATTAAAATAAAATATACTATGCTCCACCTATATTCCACCATACAACACATATTTATCCTTTATTTTCCTACTAATAGAATAGGCACCAACTAAAACCTTGGGTTTTCTATTCATCGAAACATTGAATATTGGAATAAAAAATTCAAGCCTGTCCTCTTCTCGACCCTTCTCAAAATTCAGGACCTTGAGAAGAACCTCTATACATGTATTCAGGTTAAATTCCCTAAAAAATATATATAATCTATTCATTGGATAATATCAAACTTTATATCCTTCTATTCCTCATTCCTAGAAAAAATTTCATCGAATCGTAGCAGCTCCATAAAATGAATAAAGTAAGAAGAAACCACCATCATCCCCTACTGAAGATCTATATTATATTGTTCTTGGTCGATATTTATTGGGTGAAAAAACCACAAGGAAAAAATCCTTGAAGTTTTCCCAAGTAAGACCCTCACACTTTCCTATGTGGCCCATAACATCCCACCATTTCATGGTGGGTCCCTGAAGTCTAGAGGCATCTAGATTTACCCTCCTTTACCCAAGAGTCTTCACTCAGTCAATGATTCCCTTGATATTTTCAATCTATTCCTCAGAATATTGAGTAAAAAATGCCCTAGAATACTGGTGGATACTAGAGTTTTAAATATCAAGCATAATCAACCATCATCCATTGTGATCCTCCACCCAAAATATGTGTACTCTAGAAGACTCTAGACTGAGGAAAGTTTTCCACCTAAAACACTAGAGAGTGTGAAGGAGCATACTCAGGTGCATCCTTATATATAACATATGGTGGAACTAGAGAATCCAACCTAGTGAGATATTTTTTTACTTTTCCAGATAACCACATCAAGAATATTTGAGGCATAATTTTTATAAAATACCAAATTAAAATTTAGAACACCCATATAAACTTGATTACGAATACAAATTAAGAAGTTACAAGGCACATAGATGGGATTTCTTTAGAATGTTCTATCCTAGGAGATACCTACATACCTATACATTATTCAAAACATATATACACAAAATAAAAATATGAACAAGTTCAAAAAACTAATAACAACATAGTTATATCACAATAGAAAGAAAAAATCCAGGCATTTAATTAAAGAACTAATATGCCTAAAACAACAAGCATATAAATAACATTTAATCCTATGTTCCTATTAATGATGTGATAATGAACCAAAATACCATAAACTATAATAGTTCATCATACTTAGGATCAATATCAAATTGTAAAGCCATAAATTTAACAACAATCTCATCACAACAACTTTGAGGTCTGCCGCACATTATTCGTCCAGGCATATGGAAACTCCCGCTCCTGATTTTCATACATAATATCTCTTTTATACCATTTATAAGAATATACAAAAATTAAATAAATTAAACTCAAGATATGATACCATTTTTAACACCCAGGCTCAAATCATCACATCCGAGCCGAAGTTCCATATAGACTCAAGCATGCCTCCCCAAACGCAAGAGGCTTCCGACTAGTAGAGTGGGTCTAGAGATGTTGTGATGAGAATATAACCTTGATAATCATAGCCATTCACCATAATACAACAACATATATATAATAAAACTAAAAATTATAGTGTGAAATATCATAATCAAGCTACTATAACATATGTCATGTCAGGTCAAACAATGTCATTGTAACACCCCGAGCTTCCATGATACGCTTCTCATTCAATAATGCAATAGCTTGCATTATACGCAACTTTGAGTTCTAAAACACCGCAACTAATCAAAGTAGCCGTTATGAATAGTAATAACCACTTTTTAAAATTATAGAAATTTTATATTTCAAAATGGACTTCATTTTTGGATTCGGAATATCGAAATTAGCCTATGTTGAATTTTTGGTATTTTTCTGAGAACTTCTAATTTTTTATGAATAGTGAAAAATACTTAAAAACAACTTTTTTAATCAAAATAATTTATAGTGATAAATTATACTATTTAGTGGTTTTAAAGTATAATTAGAATATATTTTTACCATTTTATCCAATGGTGGTCATTAGAATTAATTTAACATTGAAATTGGACATAAACAATTGCCAATCTTTTGATATAAATTGTTTCTTAAAACACGCTATTTGTTGTGACAGCGGGAATTAATTATAAAATTAATTAATTCAACTTATATGTTTGGAATTTTGTAAAATAGAAATCATTTTTGAATTCGGAATATCAATTATAGCTTAGGGTGAAATTTTGGCATTGTTCTGAAAAACTTCAATTTTTGATGAATAGTGAAACCACTAAGTGGTAGTTAAATAACTGATTTTTCGTTTAAATGAAATATTACCACTTCTGTGATTTGATTTTCAAAAATCCGACATACATGGTTGTCATTAAGAAGTAAAATGTGGTTCAATGAGATCAAAATAATTTTTTGGTGAATAGTAACTTTTAAGTTCTTAATCGCGATTAGAGGTAATTAGTGTAGTTTAAGGTAAAAATAATGTTTTAATAATATGAGATGAGCTTGACACTTGTCCTACTCCTATTGGATGAGACATGGCCGACCAAGACAACACATGGGTCAACTTGGGGACCCCATGGAGCCACTTTGGTTGGAAAATGACATTAATATATATATATTTAATGTTAAAATTAAATTGACACAAACATGAGTTGTTTTACTAAAACAGAGTTTAAGTGGGGTTAAACAAGTCCAAATTTTGACTATAAATATTAATTAGAAAGCTAAAAAGATTTACTACATCATAGTATTGTTTTTATAATTTTTAGACATTAAATAAATTAAATTATTTATGACATCATTATGATGCAGCGATGACCTCATTATTTAACGATTTAAATAAAATGAGAAGATAATGCAAAATCCAAGGATTACACTTGTCCAAAACCTATTGGATGAGTATATTTCGAACCCTTATCATCTTATCCTCAAATTATATAAGTGTGGGACCTCTAAAATCCGAAACTCATTTTAGAATAAAGTGACTTTTCTTTACTTTCCAAGAGTGCCCCTCCTCCCCACTTATAAAAGGCCCCCACCTCTCCCACCTCATTCACACTTTCAAGCCATTTGGATCGGCCAACCTCTGCCCAAATACTCTCCCAACTTCCCCCTCTTACTCCTAGAAGCCTCCCTTTGGGCAGAACTCTTCCCAAGGAAGCCTTTGGCTCAAATCAAAAAGAGTTACCCAATTTTGAGGTAATGTCTTCTCTAATGTTGTTTTGTTTTATTTTTCTTCTCCAACCCCCTAAACTCTTTTTATTCATTTCTTTTGTAACAACAATAGTATCCTCAATATACTAGGATGTTTTTATAAGAAGGATTCGAGCTACACTTACACACACCAACATCTAATGGTTAAAGAACATACGGTTTCTGTGGATGGCGAATTTCTGCCTCACGAAACGATGATTGTTCAACACTCATATAACACCTTCAAAGGTGGCCATTAAGATGTCACTATATTTATATATGATATATAATGTGTTAATGTTTTACTTATGCTTCTGTATTTCTCATTTATGGCATACTTTATGATTTCCATTATGGGTAAAACGCGATAATTTCATTTTAGGAAGTGCGGACTACTGCCCCCTCAAAGTGATTTGAATCGTTAATGCCATATGTGGGATGTATAAAGGATGGATTAAATGGTATTATACACTATATTATACTGTAATTATATTATAAATTTATATCATTATGATTCCATTCCATTAAATACGAGATAGAAATGAAAGTAGCGTTCATGCGTACGTACGGCTTACCGTCTCCATGAACGGTGCATTTCATTTCTTACCTCTAAATGTTACGTGACATTATGAATGAATGTATATACTGTATATATATGATATATATGATATCTACATCATGAATATAATTCTGGATATAATGGATATTTCACCACATGAACAACTTGTAATTATAAGAAGTTTATTTTTGACTCAAGTACCAAAGATCGACAAAACGACCGTTATTAACTTAAATAATTACATAATGTTCATATCATTGTAATAAGTGATATAATAAGGATAATGAAATTGAAAATGGTTCTTAATAAGGTATATATTAACTCTAGTTTATTATTCATGAGGTTAAAGAACGGTCGAGTCAGGACAGAACGCAAGGTAAGGGAATTTCTTAACCCAACTTCCATTCTTTGGGTTAATCTCCTACTTTCAAATTATGTCATGATATTATTATGTCCTATTTTGTATATTTACTTTCTATATGTGTACCTATAGTGAATAAACATAATAGATCTCTTTTATTTTAAAAATGATCTTTTTAAGGACTTCGTCTCAATCTCCTTTCATTGAGGCATATTTGGTTTTATACACAACTTTCTTTTATACGGTGTATAAACCCCTTTGACTTTTACGTTTATTCAAAAGGAATCTTTTTATACGAAGCGTTTTGCTAAATGACAAAAAGGGAATGTTTTTCTTGCCGTACTTATGCGGCGACAACGACTTCTCCGCCGCTGTGACCATTATTTGAGTTTCGGCTTCCTCTACAAGCCATCATTTTTTTAATGAAAAATAATTACAAAGTTTTAACTTTCTTTTATTTTGGTATTGGAAATGGTTTTGAAAGCATTTTTATTATATCAATGTGTTGTATTGATATCTTGTGATTGAAATGTGGAAATGGTATGTTTCCTTTATGCATGTTTTATGTGATACGATTATGTTATGGTTTATGATATGTTTAAACCCATTCATATGAGGAATGCATTATACTTAGTAAGTGACGGGTGGAGCCCGCTATAGCTCCTCGATGCATCGGCAGGTCTCATGAGACAAACTAGTGTCTTGGCACGAGGCCTTGACAAAATCTTATTTGTGGTCTTGGCACGAGGCCTTGGCTATGTGGTTATGATAGTCTGGCATTATGCATTCCATCATTATGAAAGTGGTTATTGATATTGCATGTGATTATTCGACCAGTAGAATATCCATGTGAGGAAGTGAATGGCATTATCTCATTTTACTTTTGCCATATTATGTTGATGTTCAAGTTTAAAAGGCTTTTGTTTTAGTTATACATTGCCTTAAAAGTTAATGTTTATTTATGAAAGCTTCCGGAATATTGTTATCCTTACTGAGCATTTGAGCTCACCCCTTTCAATGTTTTAATATTTTCCAGGATGTGAAGAAGTATTTTATGAATGACCTGCAGGGATAGTCTGAAGAGGATAGAAGTGTGGACTATGGAGACTATGTTATTATAGTTTTTCACTTTGTGATGTAATGTAACATTTATGAATGTATCTAGTGTTTCCAAGGCTACTAAACTAATCGGTCTTTCGAGACTTGATCTTTTCTGATCATGCCAATGTTACGAAGTAACGCACCGACTCTGGGTAGCTGGGGTCGGGGCGTTACAGTTGGTATCAGAGGTAGTTTAGTACTAACCTTGGAAGCTAGATTTAGATAAACTCTGATTAGAGCACATATCCCAAAGATAGACTTTGAGGATTAGTATAGAAGGACTTCCTAGAATTTTGTTATTGTAGAGATTTTGTGAGTTTTCCGAGCAATACATCCCTGTCTGGATACGAGCAAGTAGAGGCGGCTCTGGCACAAATGTACCTAGGGGTAAAACCCGAAAACACTGCTTTGAGCTAGACTCGAACGGGAACTGGTGCACGACAACGGGCCTTGCTTCACTCTTGGTTACGACACTCCTGGGGGATATGCTTTGGATAATTCTCATTTTCTTTACAAATCATTATGAAGGGTTTATGAGTATATACTTCCTCAAAGAAAACATTTTTATGATTATGGATTATATCCATAAATAGTTCAATTTATGTTAAGTATTTTATAAGTATGGAATTATGTATTTTGATTCATAAACTAATCTAGTTTATGCCATTGTATAGAAATGGCGCCTAATGGAAGGAATGGAAACCGTATCAACGCACGAACTCCGTGTAGGGATTTCCCTCCTGCTCAAGATAATTATTGTGGATCTGGAGATACAACTGGTGCTGATCAACTTATTACCATACTGGGACAACTCACTCAGGTTATGAATAATAACCTTACTCGTATGGAGCACCCTAATCCGCAACGTGGAGGATCAATGCTAGACCGTTTCATGAGGCAACAACCACCAACCTTCAATGGGAGTACAAATCCTATAGTAGCGGAGCAATGGATAAATTCCTTAGAGAAAATATTCCAAGCCTTGGGGAGTAGTGAAAGGGAGAAAGTTGTCATGACAGTTTACCGCCTCACTGGAGATGCCGATCAATGGTGGTCACTAATTCAAAACACAAAGGAAGATAATGAATTAACAAACATGGAATGGCAGGAGTTCAAAGAGCTGTTCTTAGAAAAATACTTTCCTCGAGACCATTGAGCGGATATGGAAAGGCAATTTCTGAGTCTGAGGCAGAAGGAGGATGAGAATGTCGCAAAGTATGAGGCTAACTTTACAAGGTTAGCGAGGCATGCTGCCGATTATATACGTAACCCAAGGAGTAAGATTGATCGTTTCTTTGATGGGTTAAAACCATTTCTCCGTCGAGCTTTAGTATCACAATCCTTCTCATCATACGAAGATATTGTCTCGTGTGCTATCAAGACAGAAAAGGAATTCTCTAAGTCTTATGACAACAAGGTAAAGCAAGAGAAGAAGAGAACGGGGGAACAAGAGACAGATAAAGGGAAAGAAGGAAAGAAGGATATTCCATTATGTGATAATTGTGGGAAGAATCACCCTGGTACGTGCCTAAAAGGAATGAGAGTTTGTTATAAATGTGGAGAAAAGGGTCACCAGGCTTGTGATTGCAAGGGAAAGAAAGAGGCTGTCAAAGTTGAATGCTACAATTGTAGGGAAATGGGGCATTATGCAAATGAATGTCCTAAGCGTCAAGGAAACTTACCTCAGAAAAGGCCAAGGGATCAAGGACAATCTTATGCTGTGACTACTGTTGAAGCGGAATAATTAATGTATTGGTGCTTTTGGACTCAAGGATTATATTTTGGTTATAAGAATAATGTGATATATATAAATATTGTACTGCAGTACTTTTTGATTAAGGTAATATGATTAAGGTAATCATATTTTTAGTATGTGACAATAAGATAATCTTTTCTTCATTTGGGGAATCTGATGTTACAATTGATTTTGGAATTTAGAGACCTTTTAGAGAAAGTCTGGACGGAGGTATTTTGGATAACTATTAAGGTTGGAATGGATTAAGTTGAACCATGGATAGTATTGTTTAAGGTTAAAGCATTTATGAAGATTATTTTTGGAATTTTATGATACTATAGTTTTAGGAAAAGGACAACCTGCAGGGTGGGGAATAACCCGTTGTGTCGGACAAAGCTGCAGGAATCGAACCCACAACCATAGTGCGACAAGCCTTTATTTCCTACCACTAGCCTACAGGAAGTCCCTGGTTATTAAAAAATATTTTTACTAATCTAAATGGTATGTGTTAACATTTGTAACCTTATACAATTAGGATAAATAGAATATTTTTGAGTTCCGTTACCATTTGGAGTAAAAGTTGGGTTTGTGGTAAAAAATTTATTAACGAATGAAAGTATACATAACAAGTATGTATATTCCCTTACATTCTTAGTAAATATCCTAAATAAATTCCTCAACATTATAAAAGGTAACTTAAAACAAAAATTTTGTCGGTTAACTTTTCCAACTGGGGATTCAATGACCATTTAACCAATCACAAGTTTGTGATTTTCTTGTAGTTAAACTTTCTCCTAATCCTGTTTTCTATAACTCTCCATCAGACCTTGATGGTTTGTTTCTCCTCCATATCCATATTTTCATAGAATCCTAGAATGGGCTATATCGGGTGACCTTTGTACTTATCTTGATTTCTTTTAATGTTATATATTTATTAACCTTATTTCCAATGTGGGTTTTCCACAAAGTTATTTTCTCTTTTCAACCTTTTATTTTCAAAGAAAATTTTCAAATTGCGAGGACGCAATTTATTGAAGGAGGGGAGAATTTAACTCCCCGAGCTTTCATGATACGCTTCTCATTCAATAATGCAATAGCTTGCATTGTACGCAACTTCGAGTTCTAAAACACCGCGACTAATCAAAGTAGCCGTTATGAATAGTAATAACCACTTTTTAAAATTATAGAAATTTTATATTTCAAAATGGACTTCATTTTTGGATTCGGAATATCGAAATTAGCCTATGTTCAATTTTTGGTATTTTTCTGAGAACTTCTAATTTTTTATGAATAGTGAAAAATACTTAAAAACAACTTTTTTAATCAAAATAATTTATAGTGATAAATTATACTATTTAGTGGTTTTAAAGTATAATTATAATATATTTTTACCATTTTATCCAATGGTGGTCATTAGAATTAATTTAACATTGAAATTGGACATAAACAATTGCCAATCTTTTGATATAAATTGTTTCTTAAAACACGCTATTTGTTGTGACAGCGGGAATTAATTATAAAATTAATTAATTCAACTTATATGTTTGGAATTTTGTAAAATAGACATCATTTTTGAATTCGGAATATCAATTATAGCTTAGGGTGAAATTTTGGCATTGTTCTGAAAAACTTCAATTTTTGATGAATAGTGAAACCACTAAGTGGTAGTTAAATAACTGATTTTTCGTTTAAATGAAATATTACCACTTCTGTGATTTGATTTTCAAAAATCCGACATTCATGGTTGTCATTAAGAAGTAAAATGTGGTTCAATGAGATCAAAATAATTTTTTGGTGAATAGTAACTTTTAAGTTCTTAATCGCGATTAGAGGTAATTAGTGTAGTTTAAGGTAAAAATAATGTTTTAATAATATGAGATGAGCTTGACACTTGTCCTACTCCTATTGGATGAGACATGGCCGACCAAGACAATCCATGGGTCAACTTGGGGACCCCATGGAGCCACTTTGGTTGGAAAATGACATTAATATATATATATTTAATGTTAAAATTAAATTGACACAAACATGAGTTGTTTTACTAAAACAGTTTTTAAGTGGGGTTACACAAGTCCAAATTTTGACTATAAATATTCATTAGAAAGCTAAAAATATTTCCTACATCATCGTATTGTTTTTATAATTTTTAGACATTAAATAAATTAAATTATTTATGACATCATTATGATGCAGCGATGACCTCATTATTTAACGATTTAAATAAAATGAGAAGATAATGCAAAATCCAAGGATTACACTTGTCCAAACCCTATTGGATGAGTAGATTTTGAACACTTATCATCTTATCCTCGAATTATATAAGTGTGGGACCTATAAAATCTGAAACTCATTTTAGAATAAAGTGACTTTTCTTTACTTTCCAAGAGTGCCCCTCCTCCCCACTTATAAAAGGCCCCCACCTCTCCCACCTCATTCACACTTTCAAGCCATTTGTCTCGGCCAACCTCTGCCCAAATACTCTCCCAACTTCCCCCTCTTACTCCTAGAAGCCTCAAGTTGGGCAGAACTCTTCCCAAGGAAGCCTTTGGCTCAAATCAAAAAGAGTTACCCAATTTTGAGGTAATGTCTTCTCTAATGTTGTTTTGTTTTATTTTTCTTCTCCAACCCCCTAAAATCTTTTTATTCATTTTTTTTAACAAAAACAGTATCCTCAATATACTAGGATGTTGTTATAAGAAGGATTCGAGCTACACTTACACACACCTACATCTAATGGTTAAAGAACATACGGTTTCTGTGGATGGCGAATTTCTGCCTCACGAAACGATGATTGTTCAACACTCATATAACACCTTCAAAGGTGGCCATTAAGATGTCACTATATTTATATATGATATATAATGTGTTTATGTTTTACTTATGCTTCTGTATTTCTCATTTATGGCATACTTTATGATTTCCATTATGGGTAAAACGCGATAATTTCATTTTAGGAAGTGCGGACTACCGCCCCCTCAAAGTGATTTGAATCGTTAATGCCATATGTGGGATGTATAAAGGATGGATTAAATGGTATTATACACTATATTATACTGTAATTATATTATAAATTTATATCATTATGATTCCATTCCATTAAATATGAGATAGAAATGAAAGTAACGTTCATGCGTACGTACGGCTTACCGTCTCCATGAACGGTGCATTTCATTTCTTACCTCTAAATGTTACGTGACATTATGAATGAATGTATATACTGTATATATATGATATATATGATATCTACATCGTGAATATAATTCTGGATATAATGGATATTTCACCACATGAACAACTTGTAATTATAAGAAGTTTATTTTTGACTCAAGTACCAAAGATCGACAAAACGACCGTTATTAACTTAAATAATTACATAATGTTCATATCATTGTAATAAGTGATATAATAAGGATAATGAAATTGAAAATGGTTCTTAATAAGGTATATATTTACTCTAGTTTATTATTCAGGAGGTTAAAGAACGGTCGAGTCAGGATAGAATGCAAGGTAAGGGAATTTCTTAACCCAACTTCCATTCTTTGGGTTAATCTCCTACTTTCAAATTATGTCATGATATTATTATGTCCTATTTTGTATATTTACTTTCTATATGTGTACCTATAGTGAATACACAAAATAGATCTCTTTTATTTTAAAAATGATCTTTTTAAGGACTTCGTCTCAATCTCCTTTCATTGAGGCATATTTGGTTTTATACACAACTTTCTTTTATACGGTGTATAAACCCCTTTGACTTTTACGTTTATTCAAAAGGAATCTTTTTATACGAAGCGTTTTGCTAAACGACAAAAAGGGAATGTTTTTCTTTCCGTACTTATGCGGCGACAACGACTTCTCCGCCGCCGTGACCATTATTTGAGTTTCGGATTCCTCTACAAGCCATCATTTTTTTTAATGAAAAATAATTACAAAGTTTTAACTTTCTTTTATTTTGGTATTGGAAATGGTTTTGAAAGCGTTTTTATTATATCAATGTGTTGTATTGATATCTTGTGATTGAAATGTGGAAATGGTATGTTTCCTTTATGCATGTTTTATGTGATACGATTATGTTATGGTTTATGATATGTTTAAACCCATTCATATGAGGAATGCATTGGACTTAGTAAGTGACGGGTGGAGCCCGCTATAGCTCCTCGATGCATCAGCAGGTCTCATGAGACAAACTAGTGTCTTGGCACGAGTCCTTGACAAAATCTTATTTGTGGTCTTGGCACGAGGCCTTGGCTACGTGGTTATGATAGTTTGGCATTATGCATTCCATCATTATGAAAGTGGTTATTGATATTGCATGTGATTATCCGACCAGTAGAATATCCATGTGAGGAAGTGAATGGCATTATCTCATTTTACTTTTGCCATATTATGTTGATGTTCAAGTTTAAAAGGCTTTTGTTTTAGTTATACATTGCCTTAAAAGTTAATGTTTATTTATGAAAGCTTCCGCAATATTGTTATCCTTACTGAGCATTTGAGCTCACCCCTTTCAATGTTTTAATATTTTCCAGGATGTGAAGAAGTATTTTATGAATGACCTGCAGGGATAGTCCGAAGAGGATAGAAGTGTGGACTATGGAGACTATGTTATTATAGTTTTTCACTTTGTGATGTAATGTAACATTTATGAATGTATCTAGTGTTTCCAAGGCTACTAAACTAATCGGTCTTTCGAGACTTGATCTTTTGTGATCATGCCAATGTTACGAAGTAACGCACTGACTCTGGGTAGCTGGGGTCGGGGCGTTACAGTCATACCTAAGAGACCCCCAATATAGAAGCTCAATGAGTATACGTATTATAACTTGAATAAATAAATAAATGATATTGTGGAGGTTGTTTGAAGTCTATGTCAATACCAAGTCCATCTCCTAACTCTGATCCCCTTACCATCCTACCACTGTTCCCTTTCTCTTCTCCAAATCCCTAATCATACTGTCTGTTGGCTAATTAAGATTCTCATGTAGTGTGTGAGTATAAACCTAGTAGAACACCAAAAATTCATCCTTAACACATGTTAAAATGTATATGGAGGTGTATGTATTTTTGAAAAAGGAAATGTACATATAATAATAAAACCAATAATACACCTCATGATATTTAAATTACTAGGATACTACGAACCTCGACCATACATTCTTCATTTTCATGCTATAAGAATTTCATAATTGATCATAACATGATATAATTCATGTTATGTGACTTCATCATAATTTAAGTAAAATAATATTTCCTCCTTTAAGAAAAAATCCATGTATACCTTTAAAGGAAATAAACACCCATGAATCCTTACTACCTACTTTACTCTATTAGAACACATTCTTGGCATGCCTGAAATAATGAAACTCCACCCATAAACAAGGAAATTCCCCATAATCACATCATGCTAGCCTATAAATAATATTCCAATTTAATTTGAAATTATCTTCATGAGAAAATCACATGAAAATATTTGTAACTATCCATACTATATCTATTTCTATAATCTATGAGTCAGGTTTTCCAATATCCCCCTCTAATAGACCAGCTAAATCTATTAGGTCCACCATTCATCCTGAACACTAAAATAGAGGTTCCACAAACTATGCACAAATCCACGTATAAGGTATTAATTATAAAGGATAAACATACAAAATAAATATTTCATATATGAATAAATGTACAAAATCAAGGCACAACATAGCAGGGAACAATCATAGCAATTAAAATATTTTATAGGCTTTGAAAAAACCACATATAGGGTGTGACATAGCAAGGAACACACAATTCATACAAAACAAGGTCTTAAAGACTACCCATGCATGTCAACATATCATATCATGAAAGGGTGTCTACACTAAGAAAATTGAAAAAATCCAAGAATATCAAATAAATCTATACAAAGGCCCAATATGGTAAATACTTCATAACTTTAGCACATTGATGCTAATTTACATGATCAGTCAAGATATTACACTAGGATCACACTCCTAAAACAAAATTCACTAGAACAAGACCCAATCTATCTAAATAATTTCTATGGAATTGGGATTTAAGTAACATATCATGATAACATGTTATATCCACATCAAATTATTGAAAGAGATTCATCCCTAATGGAGGATATAGGATTGATCAAGGTGAGGTCACCAATTCTAGTAATCCAATACCGATGTATCACTCAAGCATAGATCCTTAATCAGATATGGGATAAAAATTCATAATTTTATCCATCATATCTTATATTTATGATCAATTCTAGATAAATAAGGAGAATTAGGCATAAAACAGATAAATCATAACTAATAGGACAACGACCAATCGATCTAGACCTCACGCAACCAAGAGGAGAGGAAGATAAATACTAGAGTATGAAGGTAGAGATCTCCATGAGGTTTTAGTTACAAATGGGTTAGATTAGAGTGAGGATTAAGTTAATAATAAAATTAGAGTAGAATTCTGAAAAACTATTAATAAATCTCACCTAGACACCACCGACTAATCAGTGTTAGGACCCCAACAGGTTGGTGGGATTTGTAGAAGAGCATGTCTCATTTTCAACATCTTCAGTTAGCTAGTGTACCCAATTATCTAGATAGTATCCTTTTTTCAGCCATTGTGTGGCCCATTAAACCTCCATTCTATAAAATAATGAATCCACGACCATTTTAACTCGAAAAAACACCTCAAAGAGAAAATAAAGACAAGATTCATATTAATTTAAGAATAAACATACCTTAAATTTTGAGGACATTACAATATGAGATCAAATTTTTATGATTTTTGATTTTTTAATTTGATCAAGCATATTTTGATGAGTTATAGGGTTACTTATTGGTGTAATGATTTAAGTTGAATTTTGGGTGCTAGTGTTGAGATTTTAAAGGGTATTGAATTATTTAATCATATGAAGGTTTATCCATATTGGGTATTATATTAACTTTTTCTAACTCTATTTTTGTTCTAGTAAATGGATAGTGATAGGAGGAATACCTTATCCTCACTTTTGTGGATCTTATGATCCATTAAATGTTAATTTTCATGATTTAGGCATGAAAAATTCATCAAAGTTATTTTTCACCAAGAATATTATATTATTTATGTAACACCCTATGTTTTTATGAAATATATATTTTTCAAATAAATTTAATTTTTTGATAACTTACATTACTCACAACATCGAGTTTTAAAAAACCAAAATATAATAATAATATTTTTATTTAAACGTTACCCTTAATAAATAAGATCATAAACTATTTGTTCTGAATAGGAATAAACATATTTCTAAAATTAATTATAATATATAAATATAAATAAAACATATTGATAAAAAGTACTTAATTTTTTTAAAGACTTTATATGATTTGATTTTTTTAAAAAATATGGTTTATTGATTTCTGTGAACAAATAATTAAATTATTATTTTTAAATCTTATAAAATTAAAATAATTTTTGAAATACTCATATCAAAATTATCTTAAAATTAATTTTCATGAATTTTATGAAAATATTAATTTTTCGATGAATTATGAAAAATAACAATTTTTTTGAATATTAACTTTTCATTAAAAAAATTTACATAGTTAAATATTATTTTGAGATGGTTTAAAATTAATATTAGTTGAATTATATTATTATTAATCCAATTTAGATCATTGGAATCAAATTAATGTTGAATTTTGATATAAAAACTTTTTATACTTATAGAAACTTTTTATTGGCAAAGTTGTTTTCTCATCACGTTTGCAGGTTTAATTTTAAATTAAATTACACCACTTATATTAATTGAATTTATTAAAAGGATTTAATATTTATAATTATAATATTTAATATTATATAATATGTTCAAATTAATTTTTATTCATAAATAATAGTAAAAATAGTAAAAATTAATTTTCGCAGTTAAGGTTAAAACAGGTTCACCGTGGGGTTAAACTAAAAAGATAAGGGTTAAAATGACCAAAGAAATTTTCCAATTATTATTTAATGGATATATTTAGAACATTAATTATATAATGTTCGATAATTATCCATCTTGTATCCCTTTTTAATGTGTAAAATTTGAGTATAACTACTTCTTTTCAAATATTATAATTGTGTCCTCTCCCACACTTATGAAATGCCACCTCCGCTCTTGTCCTATTAACACTACAAAATCCTTTTATATATTACAATACCTAACATAATATCTTATTTAATTCCCTCCCCACATCCTATAGGACTTATTTTTATTATAAAGACCTCTTAATAAGGCTTTTGGTTCTAACTTATGGAGGTTGTCTGAAGATGAGGTATCATCCTTAAACGAGCATTTTTATTTTATTTCAACTTACACCTAGTCAAATTATAATAAAAATATTAAGATATACTAAAATAGTCATCTAAAATAGAATTATTTTTTATTATGTTAATGTAATAACATATATCTATCTCTCCCTCCATCAAATGGGAAACAAAACTGTCGATCATGTGAATGGCCGCCTCACGGCCTAATATAATTCACTTTCCATCACCTCATTTCATGGATGGATATAATTATGGATTTAAAAAATGTATATTATGTTTATGAAATAATTATTCTTATATAATTATAATATCACATCTACCTTCTTACTTTTAAATCTGTTGAAAAATGATAACATCGCTCATGTTTACCTGTTCACTACCACCTTTATGAAGCGATGTGACATGTTTTTAATTTTATTTTTTCATAGATGAAAATAAGGGTATATTTAATGAATTTAAATGAAATATATGATGTAAAATAATTTTTTAAAAATAAATTAATATTTATATTTCTTTCATTCCACCCTTTGTGAAAATTGAAACAACGTTTATGCGTACTTATGGCCTAACATCTCCATAAACCGTGTAATTAATTTTATATATCTAGATTTAATGGAATACTATAAAAACATTTATAATGAATATATTTGATATTTATATAATTTTTAATATTCATGATATGTTCTATCTATGATCAATATAAAAGTACCAAAAACACTAAACCAAAACATACATGAAAAATGAAGCGATTATCACATGAAACATGATTTTAATAAGGAAATTGATAATAAAAGGTAATAAAAGATAATAAGTTAATCATATATGGTCAGGTATATATGATTATGGTTCTAGAATAATTTACAATAAAACTACATTTATTTTATAGGAGGTTTTAACATGTACAAAGAAGGTTGAGACTTGAGGTATGAGATTTTCATATCCCTTTTATTCTTGTGGGACACATGTCATATTCACCACTTATTTCTATTGTGCGGTGTATATAATTATCAAAAATGATTTTTTTTGATTATTATCCTGAATATTATTGGATATAAGTATCTATATAATTTCATTTCTTTTATGGGAAATATTATTCAAAAGTTACCAAAGTGGTAAAGGTTTTATGATATGATCTCATTTTTTATCAAGATTATTTATGATTATATTTTTTTGAGGATGATTTCATAATATATATCTCAAGAAAATCATTAATTTTCTTATAATATAGTTATTTATTGAAAATAAATATTTTACTTTTATTTTACTCTCTTTACTTCCTCAAGATTCCAAAATAATTTTTTAAATGAAAAACCAACTTAATTTATATCTTCAGTCGAAAAACCTTTCTCATATTTGACCATGTTTTTTTTATTTTTTTCAGGAACATTTTTTTAATATTATACAAATATTTTTTAAAATCATTTTAACCGATTTTTTACTTTTTACTAAATGGTTTAAAATGAATATTATTTTCTTTTTCTAAATTAGTTATGTTTTAATTTTTACTGAGAATGTGATATAAATATTTATTTTAACGTACAAGTCATGGAATTAATCTACCACCATCATGAGAGCACAATTATTTGAAGCTTAGTTTATAAGTTTTCAAGGTTATTTACAAAAAATTCATTAACATTTGGAAATTTTTTATATTTTAAATAAGTGACTTCAAATTAAAAAGGGTATTTTCCTTAAGAAATGTTTAATGTGATCTTTCAATATCATTTTCCTTATTTGATGAAAAATTTTGAGGTTACATATGTTTTACAAGAGATGTGATCCAATGATACCATTATTATTATTTCTATATGTGGTTTATATTTATGATTAAAATATATTTATGAAACCCGTTTCTTTTCTATGTATTATGCATTAAGTAAATGATAAAATATTGATGAAACCCATTTCTTTTCTATGGGTTATTCTATGTTTAAATTTTTATGAAACCCATTTCTTTTCATGGGTTGGGATATGAATAGTTTTTTATGATCTTACAGAACACATATATATTATTTTCATTATGTGATGGGAGGTTCTAGAATTATATATCCCTCTAATGCATTGGGTAATGATTAATGTTCTTTAATCTCAAAGGGTATATAAGAGGTTATCCCAAGCCTAAAATAGGGAACATGAGAGGTTATTCCAAGTCCAAATGAGGGTACATAGGAGGTTATACCAAGTCTGAAGTAGGTACAAGGTTGGTTATCCCATGCCTAATGTGTTATGAATGTCTGGTGGGTAGTCGTGACATAAGATTTTATATTCTTATTTTTATGTTACAAACCTATGCCTTTTGCCAATGTTTCATGGATCATGTTCTTTTATTACATTTTTATTAATGTCTTATTAATTTCCAAGATTTATTTTATGACTCAAGTATATGTTCTATCAAATGAAATTTATGGTTTTCAAATGTTATTCTCCTATTCTCATACCCCTATGATCATGTTATGTTTATTTGATCATTGATATATCCCTTGTTTATCCTTACTAGGCATTTGAGATCACCCTTTATTATGTATAATTTCCCCAATTAATGATGAAAGGTATCATATGATAGATAAATATTAAGTTTATTTTGGGAATATATGTTTTATCATAGACACAACTATAGGATTTAAAAATGATACGATGATAGCTTATTCCTCATGAGGATTGAAGGTTCATGAGAAAAATTACCCAACTCATGATTTAGAGTTAGTTATAGTAATTTATGCATTAAATATATGGAGGAATTATTTTTATAGAGAAATATGTGATACATATATAGACCATAAGAGTTTAAATTACATATTCACTTAGAAGGAGTTTAATATATGCTAGAGAATATGGTTAGAGTTGATTAAAGATTATAAATGCTCAATACAATTCTTGTCACGAACCAGCCCGAGTACCCTGTTAACCCGATAACCGAGCTGGCCCTGACATGACCTGAAGGGAATTCCAGACCCCCATGAGCTGCCAACTAGCACCTGGCATCATAAAACATACAAGTTCAAATGGTTTTTTCCATAAGAATGCAGAAGGGAAAGGTAAAAGACAATATGTATATCAAGAGAAAAACTCTACTGGGAGTAAAAGTATCAGAACACAAATAGGCATAAAATCCAAATTACTACAACCCAAAGTACTAAACAAGAAAATATTCCCAAGGTCTCTAAAGACAAAACTCACCACTTACAAAGATAAATAGCTGGATCCACCTCAAATATATCCCTTCCCTTTACTCGATCCTATAAGAAGAATGTCTAAAAACCCCCAAAGGCAAAAGAAGGGTGTGAGGCTAAGCTGAGTAGGATACCAACAAATATTCTATAAAAGATTCCAAATGTAAATTATCCAAATAAAATATTTCAATTTTCAAAATAAATAGGTTTGTAAAATCAAAATCATATTTAAACAAAACATGCTAAACAATTTTGATATGATGGAAAATTTATTTTAAACATAGTATTTACTTTATAAGAGATAGAATATTTCTAAAACAATGGATTAAGTAAATAATTTATAGAAAATAGTTTATATAAATTCATCAGGAATGTAAAGTAGTTCCAAAAAAAAATTGGCATACATTTATATCTCAAATATAAATAAACAAGCGAGAAACATGGTCATCTGTAAAAAGGTAAAATAGTATTAACCAACTATAGGATTCTACACTCTCTATCAAATCACCAGGTTTCTATCAAATCATTTTAATCCATTTTCATGGTTTTGAAATCCATTCAAAACTTATTCAATCCTTTTCAAAATTAATTTCTACAATTAAATTCAATAATTTAATAGAAATAATTTACATCAAATACATAATTTAAATTCAACATTTTCTATCATCCAATTTTCATAAACCCACCCCAATTCAATGGAATTAGGGGTTTTATAAGTTTCCATGACAAAACCATTTCAAATATCCCAATTAAATAGAATTGGGTTTTATCAAAGAAATTGAAATAAAGGTTGAGTATTTGAATTTAAATTATCAATTGAAATCAACCAAGCAATATAATGGTAATCAATTTGGAAGAACAAGACAGAGCCACCTTCCTATTTTCTAAAGAAAGAAACTTGCAACGACACATATAAATGAGAACGAAGGTGTAGAAGACCTCAAAAATATACCTAGTTGAAATATACAACACCACAAGACATGGATCCATCAATCCCAAGATGATCCATTGAAAACCCAAGAGGAGAGAAAGAGAGAAACTTTAATAATGAGGGGGAACACTTGCGTGTGAATCACACCGTAAGAATAATGAAGATCTCAGGATGTTTGGTTTGATCTAGAAGGAGTTGAGTCTATAAAATATGCACCAGAAAGTATCTAGGTCAAGAGACATGAAGTATGGAATGAAAAGGATCAAGGGAAATATCCATACACATGACTTTAAGCTGGGTGTGGGTTGAGTCACGACATGTACCTTGGGGTCACAATGTGTAGGCCATGCAAGATAAGTACACTGAAAAACCCATCACATCAAGTTACAAATTCGATATTTATCCCCTACACAACATGTACATCAGGTACACAATGTGTACCAACTCACAGTGTGACCTCCCCATTCCTGACCTAAAACCTCCTCCAAGTTCACATCATGTACTTCAGGTACACAATGTGTACTAATTATAAAGTTTAAAATAAACCCAAAAAAATAACAGAAAAGGATTTTTAACCCAATATGGATAGAGAAAAAGTTGAAAAAAACCTTTTCAAGGTAAAATCATGTTACAACCTCCCTACCATAAAAACTTTCTGTCACCAGAAAGCCTATGAAGAATCTTACATTCCAAAGAGATGAGGACACTACTCTCTCATCAGTGCCTCCCTCTCCCATGTCTCATGAGAATCAGAACCATGCTTATATAGTGCACAAAAAAAAGTTATCATAATCCCATAGAGTACCTTGGTCTCAGAATCAACTATCCTAACTAGATACTTAGTCAAAGATAAATCAGGCTTGATATCAAGATCACTCCAGCTCAAAATGTGATAAGAATCAGATAGATACTTTATAAACTATGATACATGGAACATGTTATGTATCGATGTTAGATGTGGTGGAAGTACCAAGTGGTACACAAGTTTTCCCACCTTCTCAACAACCTTGAAGGGTCCCACAAAGTGAGGTTCAAGCTTCACTCTCTTCCCAAGCCATCGATGACCCAAATAGGGTGAAACCTTTAAGAACACCTGATCACCAACTAAAAACTTCAAAGGTCTAGGATGTCAATCAAAATATGATTTATATAAGATTTGTGCTATCAAAATCCTCTAATGAATTAAGTGAATATTTACTACTATCTCCTGCACAAAGCTTGGTTCAACCAAAGAACTCTCATTGACCTTCGACCAACAGAGTAAAGATTTACAAGGTTAGCCATACAAGGCCTCAAAAGGTGCCATTCAGATTGTGGACTGGTAACTATTGTAATATGAGAACTCAACCATCCCCAAGTGATCATCCCAAGCCCACCAAAGTTAAGAAGATAAACACAAAGAATATCCTCAAGAATCTGTATAGCTCTTTCTGTTTGGCCATCCGACTACGGATGTTAGGTTGTGCTCAAATGGACCTGAGATCCCAGTGCCTCTAGAAGGACTCTCCAAAAGAGAGAAGTTTACAGGGGATCCCTATCAGGGACTATAACAGATGGAACTCTGTGAAAACAAATAATCTCTTGCACATAGAGATTTCCTAACTCCTCAACTTTGGCCACATATCGAATGGGTATAAAGTGAGCCAACTTGGTCATCCTATCAGTGATAAACCATATTGAATTATTTTGTCTCTTGGTATGAGGCAACCCAACCAAAAAGACCATAGAGATCTCATCCAATTTCCAAGTAGGAATTGGAAGTGGCTGAAGCAAACCCAAAGGTTTTTGGTGCTCAGCTTTCACCTGTTGGAATGTAAATCAATGAGAGACTAACTTAGTAATGTCCCATTTCATACTTGGCCACCAGAACTACTGCCTCATGTCATAGAACATTTTTTAAGGTATTGGGTGTACATCCCACTGAGAATTATAGAAATCCCTCATCACTACCTTTCTTGCTTCTAACGACACAACGAAGCAGTTTTGTTAGCATATTACACCCTCTTTGGAGAACGACCACTGGGAAAATGTCTCCCCAGCATAAAGAGGTTATCTAGTTCTACAAACCTCACCATCAAGCTCTTGATCTTGAAGAAGCATCTCACAGAATATTAGACATCAACTACACACTGGCTAAAGAAACATTATCCCCTTCCTCCTGAAATCCAATATATAACTGTGTAGAAGAGCCATCAAATTCCACTCTTTCGATGATTCTTTCATTTCTTAGGTTGAAAGTTTCCTGCTCAAAGTGTTAGCAATGAAATTACCTTTCCCTGGGGTATAGGCAATGTAAAAGTCAAAGGACTTCAAGTATTCCACCCAATTACTCTGTTAAAGATTCAAATACTTTTAGGAAAATATATAACTTAGGATTTTATAGTCTGAATACACCATAAACCTTTCTCAAAAAATGTAGTGCCACAAGCTTTTAAGTTCGTGCATCTTAGCTGCAAGTTCCTGGTTGTGGGTAGGATAATTCTTCTCATGTGGCCTAAGTTGATGAGATATATATGATACTATATGATCACCCTATATAAGAACGGATCCCAAGCCAGAACTTGATGCATCAAAAAAGACCACATAGCCCTTCTTGGCTTCTGGAAGATTTAACACCCGCACAATAGTCAATAGACATTTCAGCTCAACAAAAGAACTCTAACATTTATCATCCCATGAAAACTTAACCCCCTTCTGACTTAAAGTAGTCATCAGTGAAGCCAACTTTGATAAGTCCTTAATGAACCTACGATAATATCCAGCCAAGCCCAAGAACCTCTGAATCTTGAAGACATTTCATTGTTTCTCCCACGTCATAACAACCTTCACCTTCTTAGGATCAACTGATACACCCTATTCTGACACCATGTGTCCCAAAAATTTCAATTCTCTAATCCAAAAATTACACTTTTAAAGATTTTAATAAAGGTGGTGATTTCTTAGAAGACCCATAACTGTTCTCAAATTTCACACATGATCCTTCTCAGATATTGAGCACACAAGAATTTCATCCACAAAGACTACCACAAAGGTATCAAGATACTCATGGAAAATCTTTTTCATTAAATAAATGAAAACTTTTGGAGAATTTTTCAAACTAAAGGGAATAAAAAGGTACTAAAAGTGCTCGTACCTACTCTGAAAGGCAGTTTTTTGAATGTAAAATTCTTTATCCTCAACTGATGGTAACCAAATCAAAGTTTTATCTTTGAAAATCACTTCTCCCCTTTCTGATGATCAAACATATCATCAATCCATTGAAATGGATATTTGTTCTTTATCGTATCTCAATTGATCTTTTGATAATCAACACATGGGTGAAGAGAACCATCAGCCTTCTTAGAAAAGAGAACCAGTACTTCCCAAGGTGACACACTTGGATGGATAAAACCTTTATCAAGAAGGTTATCCAACTAAGACTTCTACTCTTTCAAATCAACTGGTGCCATTTGGTAAGAGAGGATAGAGACTGGTTGAGTGCTAGGAATTAATTCAATAGAAAACTCAACATCTCTCACCATTAGAAGACCATAAAAATCCTAAGGAAACACGTCAAAAAAATCATCGACAACTGAAGTAAGATCACCGCCCATTTAATCTCAATCCAAGTCAAAAGAAAACATTGACATCACTTTCCCCAATTCTATATTAAAAGGTATGGATTTGCTCGACCTTGGGTCCCATTCTCCTTGAAAAACAAGGGGCAAACCACTGGGTGTAGTAAATTATAACTGTAGAAGATAACAATCAATTAGAGATTTGTTGGCAACGAGCCAATCTATCCCAAATATGATGTCAAGAGATTTAATATCAAGAACTAGAAAACTCCAAGATAGCTCGATATCAGATAAAGAGAAGACACATGCTGAACTATGAGGTCCCTTCACTCTCTTAGTACCAAGGGGTGTAGTAATATCCATTACATAAGACAGTTTCCCCATAGTAAGATTAAGCATGTTAACAATACGGGTTGAAATAATAGAATGAGATGCACTAGTATCAAAAAGAGCAGTTACTAATGATGAAGCAATGGTAATGGTCCCTCCCATAGTCACTGGACCTGTGTCTTCTCCCTTTGGAGACTCTTCCACTACGTGAAAAAGATTTGTTCTGAATGCCTGTGGTTGGAACCCTTTTGAACGTCAAGAATTTGATTTCCCCACAGTGTTATGAGGATCTGATGATTCTGTCCCACTACATGGAGTAGAGAAGTGATGGGATAACCTCTGTAAATGTCCTGAATGTCCATAGAAGCTATAGTTATTTGGTGTCTTAGTGCAAACCCTCTTAGAATTTCCTAGATTTCCACAGTAGTAGAAAGTCAAAGAACTTCCTCTTGGAGATATATGAGGTTTTGAATGACTCTTCCATTGATAACTTCCATGAGGATCATTACACTTCCATTTTACTTTAAAGGAACCAATGTTTCCACTGGGAGAAAAAGGAACTCCCTTCAACCTGACTTACCAGCCAAGTCCATCTCAACCATCATCCCCCTATCCAACACATCAGTATAAGTGGACAAATTCTGTAAGAAAACCTAAGAACAAATATCTAATCAAATTCCCAACTCGAACTGTCGAGTCTTCATCCCCTTATTAGATAAAATAATAGGAGAAAAATGCACGAGCTTAGAAAAGAGATTTGAATACTCAATCACGGTTTTGTTAGCCTACTCCATCTTGAAAAACTCCACAACCTTAGCCAACATCATTGACTCTGGATAGAACTGATTGGTAAAAAGAACCTTGATGTCTTTCTATTCTAAGACCTCATGTTTCCCTACCATTACCATCATTTCCCACCATCTCCTACTAGGTCCCTAATGTATGAAGGTGGAACACTTCACCCTAATCACTTTCGGTGTCTCTAAGAACTCAAACATAGATTCTATATTTCCTAACCATTCCTCAACATGTTAAGGATTAGTGGATCCTTTGAAGACTGGTGATTTCTGGTGAAGGAAATATTTAGAATGATTCTGAAGAACATCCCCCTGAGGTTCTACAGCTGAATCCTAAGTGGGAACTGGAGGTGGTACCTATCCCAGAGCTTGGATAGTGCGCACAATTACCACAACCTAATTTGGGTTGACAACATAATTTTCTTGCTGAGGTTCAACAATATCCTTTTCCTATATTTGATTCGAAAATCTCATCGGAGGCATGATGCTGCACAACATGAGGAGACAAAAGGAGAACATTAGATTAACACTCAGAATGAGAATAAAGATAAAGTTTTATCAACAAAAGGGACAAACAAGATTTGGATTTCAACCTATCCAAATCCTTATTGGGAAAAGACAAGAACTAATCTACAAGACGTATTTCCCTAACTAACCCAGGAAACTTAAGGTTCATTGCAGTGAGAGATAACTAGGTACTCAATCACAAATACCTCATAATTCATGACCAGATCTCAAAAATGCATAATGACTTCAAGAAAAATGATAAAAAACCTCATTTGATACCAATTTTTCACAAACTAGCCCAGGTACCCTGGTAACCTAATAGCCGAGAAGGCCCTGATGTGAAACGAAGTGCATTCCCGATACCCACAAGATAGCGACTAACACCTAGCATCATAAAACATACAAGTGGGAATGATTTTTTCCACAAGAATACAGAAGAGAAAGATAAAAGAAAGTATGCATATAAAGAGAAAACATCACTGGGAGAAAAAGTACTAGAATAAAAAGAGGCATAAATGAAAAAGTTCTACAACCCAAAGTACTAAACTGGAAAACATACCTAAGGTCCCTAAGGACACAAATAACCACGTCCAAATCTCAATAGCTGGATCCACCTCCAAGATATCCCTTCCCTTTGCTTGAGCCTGTAAGATGAAAGTCTAAAAACAACCGAAGGAAAATGTAGGGTTTGAGACTAAGCCCAATAGGATACCACCAGAGATCCTATAATAGATTCCAAATTTGGATTATACCAAGAAAAGATATAAATTTTCAAAATAAATAGTTTTGGAAAATCAAAATCATATTTAAAAAAAACATACTAAATAATTTCGATATGATGGAAAATTCATTTAAAGAAAATGATTTAATTTACAAGAGAAGGAATATTTCTAAAACAATGGATTAAGTAAATAATTTATATAAAAAAGTTTATATAAATTCATTAGGCATGTAATAAAGTTCCAAAAAACATAGGAAAACATTTATATCTCAAATATAAATAAACAAGCGAGAAACATGGTCATCTACCAAAAGGTACGATAGTATTAACCAACTATAGGATTTTTTACTCTCTATGTGAACTCAAAAAAATATGTACACACATGTACCTATGACACTAGAAAAGGGATACTTTTCACCAACCCATCGGGTATGTGACCCACCACAAATATGTTTTAGAATGTTGTTGTAGTGTAGAGTGTATCTAAATAACTCACTAACTGCCTAAGGTTTTCATGCACACTTATATTATGGGAGGACTATTTTAAGACTAATTAAAATATGATTAATCCCATTATTCCATTTCAAAAGTTCGAATTTATTTCCATTTAAAATTAAATAGGTTTTATTCAAAAAAACATGCTTTTTTCACTATATAAACCCACTAGGTTTCTATCAAATCATTTTAAGCCATTTTCATGAGTTTTAAATCCATTCCAAAATAATTCCATCCTTTTCAAAATTAATTTTCACAATTAAATTCAAAAATTTAATTGAAAATATTTCCATCAAATCCATAATTTGAATTCAAAAATTTCAATCAGCCAATTTCAATAAACCCACCCTAATTAAATGGAATAAGGGGTTTTCCAAGTTTTCGTACCAAAACAATTTCAAATATCCCAATTCAATAGAATTGGGTTTTATCAAAGCAATTGAAAGAAAGGTTGAGTATTTTAATTTAAATAATAAATTCAAATCAACTATGAAATAAAATGGTAATCAATTTGGAAAAACATGATAGAACCACCTACCTCTTTTCCAAAGAACGACACTCACAATGACACTCTTAACGAGAAAGGAGGTGTAGAAGACCTTAAAACTCTACCTAGTAGAAATATACAACACCAAAAGACATGGATCCATAAATTACAAGATGATCCATTGAAAATCCAAGAGGTGAGGAAGAGATAAACTTGAATAACTTGTAGGACATGCTGGATAAGTACACTAAAAAACCCACCACCTTGGGTTATAAATTCAATATTTATCCCCTATATGATGTGTATTTCAGGTACACAACGTGTACCAACTCATGGCGTGAACTACCAATTAACGAACTGAATCTATCTCTAAGTAAACAATGCGTACTTTAGGTACACGATGTGTACCATTTCTACAGTCTGTAATAAACCCCGAAAAATCACATAAAAGGATTTTTAACAGAACATGGACTTAGAAAAAGTGGAAAAAAACCTGTTTAAGGCAATTGAATATTACATTTATAGCCTTGGAATTTTTTACAAGGTGATGGATGATTTGAGTTGAAAGGATCATGCTATATTATATATAATGAGGATAATGAAAGATTTAATATTTAAGGATTTTAAAAGTATGGATATAGAAATATTGATAAAAATGGGAGGAATCTTATATTTGTTAAATGAGTGCTCAACCATCTATCTAAGTAGAGATTAAAGTGGTGAAATTGGAAGTTATAGAAGAAAAGAATATAGTGGGAAATGTTCCTAAATTTAACCATGATTGTGATGGAATGATAAGGATCATGAATCACGTATGTGTTATATATATACCATATTTAAATATGGAGATGTCAGATGAGGGTAAAAGTTCTTCATTCTATATTCATCCTAAAAATACAAAGATGTATATTTATATGAAAGAGTTTTTCTAGTGTAAAGATAAGAAGAGAGATATTGAAGAATTTGTATCTTGGAACTTAGTATATCATCAAGTTAAAGTATAGAGACAAATTTATAAAGGTATGTTACAATCATTACCCATACCATAAGGGAAATGAAAAAACATCACCATTGATTTTTTCATCACACTCCCTAAAACATGTAAAGGGAACAATAATATATGGGTTATAGTTGATCACCTCATGATGTTTTCCTAATTCAACACCATCAAAGAATATTTATCTATAGATTATATTTTTAGGATATACATTAATGAAGTGGTAATTTTTTATGGAGTACCATATTATATTGTATCTGATTGGGATCCAAGGATTACCTCAACGTTCTTGAGAATTCTTCCGTAGGATCAAGGTATAGAGTTGAGTTTTAGAACTGTATATCATCCTCATACAATTGGATAGTATTAAAGATCCATTAAAACCATAGAGGATATTTTGAGATCTTATTTTATTAATTTAAAAGGAATTTGGGATCAACACCTTCCACTAGTTGAGTTTTTATACAATAATAATTTTCAATCAAGAATTTAGATGGCTCCTTATGAATCCATATATGAAATAAAGTATATTAATTAATTTTTTTGTGTTAAAATTTGATAAATAAAGATATTGGGAATTGATCTAACTAAGTAAATGGAATATAAGGTTATAAATATTCAACAACACATCCAAGAAACACATAGTCGATAAAAACGTTGTGATGACAATCATCAATGTGATCTAGAATTTGAAGTCAGTGAGAAGGGTTTTCTATAAATTTATCCATGTAATAAGGTTATGAGATTTCAAAATAAGGTAAAGATAATCCCTAGGTATATTTTCCCTTTTTATATTATTGATTGAGTAGGGATGATATCTTATCACTTGGTACTTCCACATAACCTCTCTTAAGTCCATGATGTGTTCCATATATCTCTCTAGAGGAAGTACACACCTAATCCATCACATGTAATGAACTTAGTGGTAATACCACTAGAGTAATTTTTTTTATTTTAACGAATAACTAATGGAGATTATGGATCATAGAGAGAAAGTGATACAAAATAAGGACACTCACCAGGTGAACGTTTTATGGAAAACCCACCAATTTGGAGAAGCTATAAGGGAACATGAGGATATGATGAGGCATAAGTATCCTCATTTTTTGTATCAGAGTAATATATTTTTAGGGATAAATTAATTTTTATGGGGTATACTATAACACTAAATATTTTTATGAAATATATGTTTTTCAAATAAATATAATTTATTCGATAGCTTGTGTTACATGCATTCTTATGTTTTAAAGAACCAAAATTTATTATGAATATAATATTTTCATAATAAAAATTAGAAACTATACATTATAAATAATTGTATGAATAAGAATAGAAGTTTTTTTTAATATTAACTATAATGGTTTTATATAAAGAAATGATATTGACAAAAAAGAAATTATTTTTTAGAAAAGTCATTATCTACTTTGAAAATACTTTTTTTTTCAAAAAAATATTAATTTTAGCAAACAAATAATAAAAGTAATTTTTGGTAATTTTATAATATTTATTTCAAATAACTAACTTTATTTTTTAAATCAATATTTATTAATTATCGTAGATTTTTTTGAGAATTTTTGAAAATATTATTTTTTCAATAAATAGTGAAAAATACTATTTTTTAATGAAAACTGCATTTTGTTAAAAGGATTTATAAAGATAAATCTTATTTTTAAATGGTTTAAAATTAATATTAATTAAAATATATTATTAATAATCCAATTTATATAATTTTAATCAAATTCATGTTCAATGTTTATCTAATTTTTTATACTTGTGGAAAGTGTTTCTTTGGAAAACTGTTTTTTCACCATGTTTCCGGGTTTAATTATAAATTTAATTATTAAAATTATTTTAATTGAATTTTATAAAATTCATTACACATTTATAATCATAATAATTAATATTATATAGTAATTTCAACTTAATATTTTTATAATTAATATAAAAATTAGGAAAAATTAATTAATGTGGTTATGGTTAAAACGAGTTTATTGGGGTTAAACTAAAAAATAAAAGGGTTAAAATGACCTTAAAAAATTTAAATATTATTTTATATCCATATTTTAACCTTATATAATCTAAAGTTTGATAATGAACCATTTTTGTACCTTTTGGCACGTGTAAAATGTGGGTATAATGTTTTATTTCAAAAACTCCAAGTGTGTCCTCTCCCCCACTTATAAAAGGGAACCCCATATACTCTCTTATTTAAACAGACAAATCCTTTTAGTTCAGAATATAACTACCCAAATATATTCTTTAATTCCCTCCCACATACTAGAGGCCTCATTTTTATTATTAATCCCTCTTATGAGGGATTTTGGTGCTAACCTAGGGAGGTTCTCTGAAGAATAGGTACCATTCTTAACCGAGTGCTATTATTTTATTTCTTCTTACACCTCCTTAATATATTATTCATATATATATACAATAAAATCAGTATCTCGCATATACTTATATGTTATTTTTTAAATAGAAAACCTATATCTATATCCTCCTCATTAAAATGGGGAATGAAACTGTCGATCGTATGAACATTGGACTACCTTCTCGCAAACTGATGTAATTTGTTTTCCTTAACTGAATTTAACAATAGAATATAAAAATGTATTTAACATATTGTATGATATTTATGAAATAATTATAATTGTATAGTCATACTATCACATTTACCTTGTTAGCTTCCAATTTGTTGAAAAATGACAACATCACTTGTGCATACGCGTGGATTACCGCCTCCACGAAGCGATGTGAAATGTTTTTCACTATATTATGAAATTGATTGTGATAAGGATATATTTAATGAATATATATTAAATATATTATATAAAAATTATTTTTTATATTTGAATTAATATTTATCTTACTTTCAATCCATCCTTTAAGAAAATAGAAACAACATTCAAGCGTATGTATGACTTGCTGTCGCTATGGACAATGTAATTCATTTTCTATCTATAACTTTAATTTATCACTCTAAATAAAAATATAATGCATATATATTATATTTATACCATGGTTAGAATTATTGATATGATGCAATCATGATCAAAGTAAAAGGAAAAAAATACCAAACCAAAACATACATGAAAAAGATGCAATTATTAACCAAAACATGATTTTAACAAGGAAATTATTAGTAAATGAGTAATAAAAGGTCATAAGTAAATATTATATTATATAATATATATGAGTACCATTCTGTAATATTTTTATAACAAACATATATTTATTATATAGTATGTTCAAACATGTATTGATAAAGTCAGTACTTGATGTAAGGGATTTTAATCTCACTTTTATTTCGGTGGGAAACACCCATATTCACCACTTGTTTCTTTTGTGTGGTTTATATACTACCCATAAATGTATTTTTTGATTATTATATTAAAAATTATGGTATATACATATCCATATAAAGTTATTTCTTTTATGGGGATGATGATTAAAAAGTTTCCAAAGTTGTAAGAGTTTTATTATACAATCTCATTGTTTATTTGGATTTTTTATAATTATGTTTCCAATTATGAAATATTATGATTTATCTCTAAATAAACTCATTAATTTTTGTGTAATACATTAATTTATTTTCAAAAAAAAAATTTACTTTAAAATTTACTCTTTTTATGTACTCATGATTCCAAAATAATGTTTTTACAGAAAAACCGACATTATTTATCTATTCAGTTGAAAAACCTTTCTCTTCAATGACCATTTTTTCTAAAAAAGTTTTCATGAATTTTTTTTGTATCCTCTAAATATTTTTTAAAATAATTTTTACCCATGTTTTATTTTTTAGAAAAAGGTTTAAAATGAATCCTCTTGTCATTTTTAATATGATGAAATTTTAAATTTTTACTGTGATATGATAGAAATATTTATTTTGAAATATATGACATGAATATGATTTTATACCCCCATGACCACTAAAATATTTGAATATTAGTTTACATGTTTTTAAGGTTTTTTAAAAGAAATTTTTTGTTAATATTTGGAAAACTTATAGATTTGAAATAAGTGATTTCAAAGTGAAAAGGTTATTTCCTCAAGAAATGTTCCAAATTATCTTTCAAAATCATGTTTTATCAAAGATGAAATCCTTTGATGTTATATAATATTTAATAGGGATATTATATAATGACAAAATCTTTATACTTTTTCTAGATGGTTTATATTTATGATTAAAAGATTTTTATGAACCACTTTCCTTTTCCTCAAGTTATGCAATGAGGAAATGATGAAATGTTTATAAAAACCATTTCTTTTCCATAGATTATTCTATAATTAATTATTATATAAAACATTTCTGTTCATGGGTTTTGATATGATGAATATTTTATGATCTGTGGCACATGTATATGTGATTTTCATTATGTGACAAGTGGTCCTGGAATTATATATACCTCTAATGAATTGGGTAATAATTAATGTTCTATGTTCTCAAAGGGTACATGAGAGGTTATCTCAAGACTAAAAGAGGGAACATAAGACGTTATCCCAAACCTAAAAGAGGGTACATGAGGGGTTATTCAAATCCCTAAGTAGGTACACATGTTGTTATCCCAATCCTAATATATTACGAATGTCTTAGTGGGCATCCATGACATAATATTTTATATGCTTATGTGTATGAAAAAAATCTATGCCTTATGCTAGTATTATGCTCTCATGGTTTATATTCTTTGATTCCTTTATGATTAATGTATTATTAACTACCAAGATTTATTCCAAAACTCAAGATTATGATCTTTGATATTAAAGGTATGTTTTTCAAGTGTTATTTTCATGTTCTCATATCCTTATGCTCATGTTATGCTTATGTGATCATTGATATATCCCTTATTTACCCATACTAAGTATCCTAGCTTACCGTTTCTTATATTTCTTTTTCCTAGGTTATGAATAAAGGTATTATGTATGTTATATTTAAGAAGGGGTCTAGTTATGAAGATCTTAGAGGGAGATAACATTTCTCACTTATGTACTAGTTGAGAATGTTTCCAAGACTATAATTATACTAGACATATATGATTCTAACATGGATCATTATCTTATGTAATGAATATTTATCTACTAAGATGTAATATATTTGTATTAAACATGTAGGTCACTATATTTTAGAGTGATCAAAACATAATAAAATGATTAAATGGTGCTTATGGAATTAGAATAAATCAAGTAAATATATTTTATCATATTCTATATCATGATGATAAAATAATTTTGCAAATCATTAAAGAGGAAGGAAAATATATTAAGTCTTAGGTGAGAAATATTATTCAGTTATCTAGGTATAATTTTGAAAACTCATTAATAATTAAGAGTATCAAAATGGTATATACATAGATTTTGAAATATTTATTTATGAAATACAAAGTTCTTTATAGAAACTTAAGATAATAAAATCTACATTATAAATTAAAACCATGTAATGATACATTTATTTTTGTGAGAAAAAATTAGAATTATGAGGAATCATTTTTTGTAAGTGGCAGAGAATTCAACACCCTAATATTTCAATATGTAATGCTTATTTAAATGATAATTGTGTTTGATAGTGTGTGATATAAATAACACCAATCTTAAATGAAGTGTGATAAAATATAGAAATATTATTACTGATATATGAATTTTATAACCTAGCAATTAGATTGATAGGTATGAACAAAAGTAACCACATTATGAATTATGTGTAGAAAATTTATACAAATAAAAATTTATTTACTAGTTCATTGGAATTAAGTGCTCAATTTTTAATCATAACAATGAAATCATATAAGGTTAAGAACAAATTATGTTTATAAGGCTCATTTTTCAATAAAAGTAGTTTCACTATATATTTTATATTTTTATTTAAAAGATAATTTTTTAAATTATAGAAATTTAATACTATAAAAATGATTTAATTTTTTGTTTCATTATATCAAAATTATAATAAGGTTATTTTTTCATATTTTTCTAAAATAGTTTATTTTTGGGTTAATATTGAAAAATATTGAATTTACTAATAATGTAACTTTTATGCCATTATTATGATATAATAATTACATGTAATTTTTTGAAACCTTTTTTATAGACTAAATATATACATAATATAAAATATAATCATTTTAAAAATAAAAATTTGATATTATAAATCTATGTTTGACATTTTGAAAATCTATATAGTGTTTTTATTAAAATAAAAACTATTTTTGATACTTCTCTTTTAATAAAGTTTTCACAAGGTTAATTTTTGTTTTTATTTTATAACAAAGTTAATTAATTATGATTTTATTTGACATAATATATTTAATACTATATTAATAAACATTATACTTGATTGTGGGGTTAAATTATTTTTATGCTTAAAACATGTATTTAAAAAAATTCCATTTTATTTCATTTTGTGAACTTATATTGGAAGTATTTTTTACAACTTATAGAAATTAAGTCTTATAAAATGTATTCTATATTTTAAATTATAATATTAAAAATATTTAATTTGTTTAATTTTATTTTCATTCATAATGAATATTAACCATGGTAAAAGTTTATCACTGTAATAATGAGTAAAATATGTTAAACAGAGTTAATACTTTTTTATAGGGCCTAAAATTCTATAAAATACTTTATATTATTTTTTTACATGTTTTATTCTATTGGAATAATAATATCTTCAATTTTGTGACATTTTGGTTCCATTTTCCTTTGATAATGACCATTATATTATTTTAAGTAAAGATTGATTACCAAATAGCACTTCCTCTATTTAATATCTTTGATATGTTGTAATAGGGATAAAAATAAGTTATTAAAGATTCTAAATTTTTATTTTTAATATGAAAAATTTTGTTTTTATATTAATGTATCCTTATCATTTTAGTAATATTATAATTACCTTAAATTCTTATGCAATGCCGACATAATTCTTGTGCAAGTAGCTACAGCATCAAGTAAATTATTTTCAAAACATTAAAATTAATATGTATTGGATTAATTATGGGTTTCCACGAATTTCATGAAAAACAATAAAGTATTAGTGATGGTAAAAGTTTTTTTATAAATACATTGTTATCTGCATGACTTTGAAGTCAAAATATGTGAATATTCCTGCAAATGAGGTTAAATGATATTTAATGTTTAAATTTTTTTATTAGAACAGTAGAAAATTATAAAATACTATAATTACTAAATTTGATAATAAAATTTTGATCCTATCTTAAATTTTAAATTTATATTCTAATTGGTTTTTTTGAAATTATATATTAATCCGATAATGAATAAATATTTTTAAAAACCCCACATTGATTTTTCTTATAAAAGGGGCTTAATCTAACCTTTCCTAAGACACATATGAGTTCATTTTTTTCTTAAAAAACTCCCCAAACCCCCCTTAAAACTTCCATTAACACATCTGAGATCCCCTATAATTAAAAAATATCTCTTATCCAAAGGCCTTATGTCCAATCAAATGTTTTAATCTCAAAGACTGTGGTAAGTCTTACCAAGACTCTTTTACTATTCTTAACTATGATTCATTATCTTGAAATCATATTAAATATTCATATAAACTAAATCCATAATTATATTTCTACAGTATTTTAATCTATTTGAATAATTTATGATGGTGGATCACTTATCGTCTATCAACTAAATCTTCTCTATAAGTTGTTGTTATGTCATAATGTGGGTTTTTTAAAGAAGGTATTTTAATCCCAAATTATCCACTTACTTTTTCAATAATAAAATTAATAACATAAAATTTATCCTAAATTGGTGCTTCATGTACTATAAATTGTATTATTAAAGACATACATATTTACAATATTATTCTTTCTTTTGAACACATTTGAAAAACATTATTCACCACGGTGGTTTTACACAACCTATGTGAACAATGATAATTTCATGATTTTATGTATCTCATGGGTAATCTTAAAATTTTATTTTTTTATTTAATATAAAAGGAATATTTTTTTATTATTCTATAATGGAAAATTATCCATTACAACAATTGAAGTAAATTCAATCAAACATGATTTTTTTTACCATAAAAATAGTCTTGTTAAAGATGGTATTCATTGTGGTAAAAATTCAATGAACAATCTAACTTCATTACTTCTAGAATAATATAGACCCTATTCGATGACTCCTATAAATATTATGATATCATTTGACTAAAACCTCTAACTATTATAAATATACCACACATGTTTGAAGATTTTGAATTGAATGATCCCAAAATGTATAATGTGAACTCTACCAAATTAGTAAATGAAAAAATCATTATAGTATGGTATAATTATAAGGGAATAAAAATGTAATATGTTTTAAATCAAGTATATAACTAATATAATTTTATTATTCTAGAAGTTAGTGGATATAAAAAGTAATCCATAACTTGAGGTAAGGGTTTTTTTTAACCTAACTACTATTCGTTGGGCTATATCACTTCCGCATTGGAAATGTTATGTAAATATTGTGTGTGAATTGAACTATTATTTCTTTATTTTGTATTTATAATTTTTTGTTTAGATTCAAATTTTTTTACAAATAAAAAAAATACTTCGTTGATTCATTCTTACGTATTTTTTTGATCTTTGTAAGGGTTTCTCATCTCAAACTTCCTTCTTTGAGACCTTTTTTTTGAATTACTCACCAATTTCCATTATATGGTGTATATGATACCTATTCTAAATATTATAATATTATATACTATTTAATCATGGTAATTTAAAATCTATTTCATTCTCTCTCTTTCATGGTGTTTTGATTTATGTTTTATAAATTTTGTAAGGGTTCTTAATATCAATTTTGATTCCATGAGACATGTTTCATATTACACAGCATATTTTATTTTATATGGTGTACTTACTTACATATGAATTTATTTTGAAATAATATTTGATGTATTTAATCAGATTTTTCGAACCATGTTGTTTTCTATCTTTTTTAAGGCATTTGATTTGAATGTTACCAAATCCATAAGGGTTTATGTTCCAATATAACCATTAATCCTAGATTGTTTATGCTTGAATATTTTCTAGGGGTATTATATGATATTTCTCTCTTAAACCCTATAAATTTTCTTCTCTATTGGTTATTTCTATTTTTTCAAATATTATTCCCATTTTCCCTCTCTTTGGTTCTCAAATTGACCAAATTAATGATTTAAAGAA
Source organism: Viscum album (assembly GCA_963277665.1). Classification (NCBI taxonomy): domain Eukaryota; kingdom Viridiplantae; phylum Streptophyta; class Magnoliopsida; order Santalales; family Viscaceae; genus Viscum; species Viscum album. Next base: position 486,426,456 of record OY728155.1, read on the forward strand.
AAATTGAACTTATTTATCATTTTTGGTCAGAAAACTATCTCTTCCATATCCATATTATGTATTTTATTTCTATAATTATTTTTATACTTAAATAATCTCTTATACTCAACTTATATTATCTTTAATTTTTATATTAATTATTTTTAAAGGAATATTCTTAATTTTTTCTAAAACAAGTCAATTTTGACTTTCCTTACAAAAGTTTTAAAAGAAACTCTTATGATAAGTTTTCCACATGAATAGATTTTACTACCGTCATGAAAAATATTGATTTTTTATATTGATTTATAAGTGTTATGGTTTTCAAAGTACTATCTATTTCCATTATTCTACATTTTTTTAAAATAATATGATATTAATTTCTTAAAAGTTTTCAAAAGTGATTTGGTTCCAATTATGTATGTTTTTACTCCATATATTCTTACACAAGTATAGTTTATTTCCATGATTCCATTATTATGGATTATTTTGAATATAATTTTTTAAAGATATTATTTAAATCTAATTAAAATATTTTTAGATTTATTTTTATCTTCATTACTACAATAAAGCTAAAAGATATTTAAAGAAAAATATTCTTAAAATATTCATTTCTATTTTCTACACTATTTTTCAAATGATATGTCTTTCCTACAATTATTTAAATCCTGATGAAATGATAGTATTTTATATTTATATTTTCTTTATTATTATAGGTGTATTCTACATCATTTATTATATTCATTTTTTGTATACTCATTTCTCTATACGGTGTAAGCACACTATTTTATAAAATTCAGATTGGGGTTTTCTATCATCAAAGATAACTCAATTATTGACTTTGAAATATTGATAATCATTATACATGTTGGTTAAAAATATATTACTATTGAAAACTAAGGTGGGCTTAATATTTACTAAGGAAATATTGATATTTGTTATGCTAGTTTTAAAATGAAAATTCTTATTAGAAGGGCATATTGATTATGTACTGAATTATTATTCATTTATTTCAGATAATGAATTCATTAGACTTAATATGTGAATTTTTGGGACCCTATAATATATTATCCCTCAATAAATTGGTAGGTCTCAAGAGACAAACTATCCTGGGTACCTACTGTATTCATGCCAAATCATATATGATGTCTTGGAATGAGACCTTGAAGATATTTTAATGTTTTTTGACATTGTGAATTCTATCATTATAAGATAAATTATTGTTTTCCTTGTGATCATTTATGTTGTTTTTCTATTCATGGAAATAATTCATGATCATGTTGTAATTTAAATTGATCATTTTATTATTAATCACTTATTCCACATCAATCATGACTTGTTTATTCTTTGATAGATTCCTCCAAACACTTTCTCATACCGATCATTTGAGTTCACATTCTTATGTTCCCATTCTCTAGGTTATAGAGAAGAATAATAAGAATTATAATTATATAATATTATTATTTTTGGAGAATGTTTTGGTGGATTTTGAAGACTTATTATAAAATTATAAAATATGGCTATAATAGAAAAAATGTCCATCAGATGAGAAATACATGGGGCTTTCTTTGTTAGAGTTTGCATTTACTCTCTAAAAATCTTAATCTCAAAGAAATATAGGATGTAAGTAACTCAATATTTTCTTTTTATTTTGTAATTATATATGGGTAAAATCCAATCGCATCAGTTGGTATCGAATCCCATATGCACGTAATATGTTTTAACACTAGTTCTAGGTGCATGGGTTTAGACTACTATAGTGATTGATTATGATATAATGTATTAAAGTATATGAAAACCTGATCTTGTCAGATTAACTAGGTCAAATTTTACTAGACACATCAATTATACAAATTCAAATTTATGTGGAATGTTTTTCATAGGAGAGAAGTGATTGTTTTTAAAATAAAATATTAGAATAAATTTTTTTATATAAAGTACAAAAAAAATTTTTTATATAATAACTGATAACAAAGTTGTTGATTCCCACCAAAATACCATTAATACTTTTATCCTTAGAAAAATAACCTAATCATAGGTATTATTATCCACAAAACGAGTAAAGGAGTATCATGGATATAAGGAGATTAGGTGATTCACTCACACAAATCACTTAACCACCAAGAATACACATGATTGCATGATCTTGGGAACATCACAAAAATAGATCATGTACTTTTCTTGATTTGTTGATGATTACATGAAACCCCTCCATAAAGCCCTAATAATCTCATAAATACATTCATAAAATCACTAATGATCATACAAAGTCTAGCATACGAGTTCCTTTAATTAGGTGATATGTGGATCGATAGATTCTTGAATGTCACCCAATGTCGATCATAAAATAAAATTTAGAAAAGGTAAAATCCTCATAAAGAAGGGAGTTATAATGATTTTCATATGAAGGGTTAATGATTTACACATGATCAATCTATGTATCACATGAAATCCCTAGGGGTATTATGATCCCATCATGTGAAGTCCACTATACATTTTATCTCCATCATGTGAAAGATCTCATACATGGCCATTTGATCACGTGATGCCCTAATAGAAAGATGAGGGGAAAGTGACATAGTATTTTAAAAATAAAAGCTGAAAAAGGAAGAACCCTTACGAGAAGGATATTTATGCTATTTTTAGGCAAAGGGGTAATAATATTCACATGATTAATTTACCAATCTTGTGAAATCCCTCTGATAGGCTAGTTTGATCTCACGAAGGGACCTAGAAATGTCTTCCTCAATCATGTAAAATCCTCTTTGACAAGAATCCTAATCTCATGAATACTCCCACACATGTAAGCTTTGTCATGAAAATTCCATTTTACATGCTAATTAGATTATGAAAATCCATTTGAAAATCCACGAGTTTGATAAATATTTAAAATATGGAATGATTGTGAGGTCACTATTTATCATGCGATAGAAGGATAAAGTCATGGATGACACATGGTGGGTTCATGAGAAACACATGATAAAACATTTTCCCCAATGACTCAAAAAGTATGTGGGAATTATGCTCTATGCAAAGCAGCTAGATCAAAGGTAGTGAAGCCTATACATCCCCCCCAACTCAAAAAACACACTTGAGAGTATAAAGGCAAGACAAAACTTCTCAAAGAATAAAACCATGAAATCACAAGGTTAGTCTATAAGGTAAACCTAGATAATGACTTAAGGGGTTACTCGGAATGTATATACGCTTTGCGTGATCACCCTATTGATAATACAAAATACTTTTGGGACACTAACCATATTATGAAAATATGTTTTCACATGTCAACTTGGTCACAATAGGCCTCAATAGGCCAATGCCTAAAAACATTTGATGCATTTATGTGATAAGGGTTAAAAAATATGGAAGCCTTAAGAGAATATGAATATGATTATTTTCATGTGAATGGGTCATGTACTTCACATGACCTATTCATTAGTCACACATTAGAGCCTGAATATGCCATCTAGATCATGAAAAAACACCTCAATATGTCATCCAGATCATTTGATAGCACCCAAAAATGTCATCCAAGTCATGTGAAGTCCTCCATACATGTTATCAAAGTGATACAAAGTCCTCTAGAAATGTTAAGCAAGTCACGTGAAGTCCTTCAAACATAATGGATAATCCACATGAAGTCCTTTATAAAATCCATCCCTATTCATGTGAAACCCTTGGATGTGGCTACATCAATCATATGAAGAGTTCCTAAAAAATTAAGGCGGATCATGTTACCATCCTTAGACATGTAATCTAGAAAACCATGACATCTCCATACATTCTCAAACATGTCAGGTAGATGAAAAATATATTTCTATACATCATTATACATGTTAGGTAGATGTCAAATATATGTCTATACATCCTCATACATTTTAGGTAGAAAACCAATACATGTCCAATAGACATCCCAAACATGTCAACCTTGTCAAGAATAACCCCTCTGATTTGTCAAAAAAGTCTAGGAGACTCCTTGGGACACTTTAACCTTGACTGGAATACACACTTTGACATACACCATGAGAACTCCTAGACATGAACCTTTGGTTGAGTACCACATTTACAAGGGGTGTGTCCTTAATGTTTTAAGGTTATGAACTCATGAAACCCTATTCATACAATTCTCTCAAAAGGGTATTCATTCCATAAAAACATATATAATCGACCTTTTATGGTCACTATTTATATTTATCAATCAAAGGATAAAATAATTAATATGTTACATGGGAATCCACCATGGTGTAAGTCCCTAAATATTCCAATTACCATGACTCATGGAACCCAAATTCTCATATGATTATATCATTCTTCTTCATCCATCAACATATTGGGTGGGTTTATATGTGGGAATACTCTTGAGTTTAAGTCCTGAATATTCCACCCAATTACATTAAACCCATCAACATGTTAGGGAATAACTTAACAACAAGAAATCTAATTCTAGTCCAAATAGGATAAATATGATGCCTTTAGAAGACTCAAGATCTATATCAAACACCCCAATAGGGCCACCCCAGTACATAATTCCCAAATCCATATGTAGTGAGTCTTATCACTTGATATACATTGTTTCTCACACCAAGCATGACTTTTGTGGTCTAAGGGGTTTGAATAAATCATATCACTAACATCATAAAATTCCCACAATTAGGGAAAAATTAGTGTGTAATCCTCATTAAATAACATGATTTAGATGCCTTCATACATTATTTTTGACCTTGGTATAAGTAAAAAGTGAATTCCCAGGTTGAAAAACCCTGGGGTATTAACCCTTATGGGTACAACCATTTTTCCCTTCCCATTAGAGAGTTAAAGGATGAACAAAATATGAAGAATATAATTACTATTATAAGTAGAATATATAGGATTCCTTATTAAGGCTTGAGATCCATAACCAATTTCTCAGTTACATCATATAAATTCTTTCTGTATAATGCTAAAATACATGTTTTAGACCTAAATGAACCGTGTGGGTTTTGATTCCTCTTATCGTAGATACATAGGATTCCTCTTAGTAGTTCAATACCATACTTGGAATACTAATCACTTTCTTATATGAAATTAAACTATATAGTTCCTAGTTATATGGATTCATGATACAAGTAACCACCCATTGCCCTGAAATAATGGGAAACAGAAGGAGAACCTAAGATACATACATATGGTGTCATTAATAGACCCCCATTTTAGAAGGATCCAAAACTCAATCATTTTATTAGAGAAATAGTATCATACTGGGATTTAGAAGGGATTCACAAACATATATTAAATCTTTAAGAGAGTCAAGTAGTAGGAAATAATTTCACCTAAAAGGGTGTGATGAGACCGACCTCTAAACCTATTAACCAATGTGAGTTAAAAATTGTAATTGGGTCTAAAACAACAATAAACGACCTACCTTTAGAAAGAAGTCCTGTGACTCATTATTTTCATGGGAGTGGTTGAGAGTTTCTATGAGAGATGAAAATGGTAAACCTGATGTGAATGATTGTGAAACTATACTTGAACACCCCACAATCAATCATAAGATGATATATAATTTTAAATGGAAACAAAAATGGTGAACCCAATGTGAACCTCACAGTCAAAAAATAAGTTATATTTATACATGTCAAGCCATTTAATTCACACCACTTGAATAAAAACAAAAATGGTGAACCTGAAATGAAAATTCTTAAATAATAAAAATGATCAGTTGGCTATGTGGTGGTCCATTATTTTTTTCATCCCCTATGAAAATGAAAATGGTAAACCCGATGTGAAATCCATAAATAATAAAATATAATTACGGTTCCAATGAAATAGACCATTTTCACCATAAAAATTACATGCTAGAAAAATGGAAAAAATGGAGACAAGAAAGGAAAATTTTGTTACCTATGAATTTATTATTAAGTATATTTCATACTTGAGATGACGCAATGATCAATGGCATTGTTACTTATTGTATTTGTGACTATGGATACTTCTCTCATGAAACTACCTTTTCCTGAGATCATGTCTTCATCAAGAAAATTCTATAGAACATCAGTTGTGACAGTAACCTCCATGAGTTGCAAGACAACCTCAACCACTTTATGCCTTTTGATTCAGGTGGAGAACATGATGGTTCAATAATACCACCAACATGGTATAATTCGGAACCTCAAGGCTACTCGTAGAGTTCTCGAGACGATGAATCAAGGAAGACTATCTTATTTAGGGAAATATGTTATGAATCCAATGGCACATGTCACCCCCAATAATCACTTTGAAATAGTATACCTATAGTGTAAAAATAAAATAATTCATTACTTTAGGAGGGTGTATTAAGGAGTTGAATAAACCTCCTCCCAATTCTAGAGCTTCTTAGGAGGGTTCCTATTAATCACTCTAACCAGCTTCACCCTGCTAGTGCCCCTCAACCACCTTTTGAGGGAACCACCTAAAAATTTTCCACCCTAGACCCTAATGAAAAGGTTCCAAAGAAGTATTTTTAGGAACATAAAGATATATAGAAATGGGAGTGGGATCATATACTGGCTTCCACTAATGAATACCATTGGTATATTCTAGCAGTGTCTAGTGAACATGATCATATCCTCGCTCACTCGGATCAAGTCTGCTCATATATTCCTACAAAAATAATGGGGGAAGCACATATCCCATTCATCATGCATGATACCCATTAGAATATTCTAATGACAAGAGGAGGATAAGAATGGGATTATATCCCTACTTCAATAGAAGATATATGTCAGAATATATTGGTGACTGAGAATGTGCATGCATATATTCCCAAACACACTTTGATAAAGTGTCACAATATTTTATCAATAGAAGAAGAGATCCACCAGAATATTCTGACATAGGTACAAATATAGGAAAAAAACATATCCATATTCTAATAGCCGAAGTAGCATATTACCATGATCAGTATGAACAAGCGGATACTCCAGAAAAAGTGCACATTTCACTCTTATCCAAGAGGACTAACAATATATTATGGTAAAGGAAGAGGAACATGACCATGATCATATCCCATTTTTGATTGGGGATGACCAAATTAGTGGGGTACATTCCTCAAAACATGCACACATTCCCATCGAAAAAGACTAGTGTCATACACCAAAGTCAAAAAACTGAACTCATATCCTCATTTTGACTGTTGGTTAGCAACTCAGTTTGGAACATGCCTCAGGATAGGCACACATTACTATAAAAAAAGATGAACCATATATTATAAAGGCATAGGGCAAGGATCATATCCCAGATATAACTAGTATTTATCAGTAAAATATGGAAATTACCTCAGAACAGGATCATATCCCTACCAATGAAGCTACTCGGCATATTCCAGTGACTTACAAAAGCAAGGCTCATATCCCTACTTCTAGTAGTGAATGACTACATTAGAATACTATATAGGATATAAAGAAGGATACACACATCCCTTATCCCATTACATTGGTTCATCGACAAATTTTGATAGGGAATTCATATTTGAACCAGGATCATACCCTCACTTTATCCAGGATTGACTGGTATACTCCAAGAACCAGCCACATGAAGGATCAAATTCACACTGATGATAGAGAGGATCGCCAACATACTCCAATAGATTCTTAGTATTGGGATCATATCCCTATAGAAATATATATTTATCATCATATTTTGGAATCTATCATGAATTAGGCTCATAATCCTTTATCAGCCCTAAAATACAGGTTGTAATATTTTGACCACAATGCAGAATGAGTATTATATCCCTAATTTTCTTAATTCTAGTGTACTTGGGACTGTATAACGCATATATACAATACCTAAAGGGTCTGTAGAATATCCAACTGAAGATGAATGGGATCAATTCCTCAATACCCTCCTCACAATAGTGCAATAATGGATCACAAAGACTGTACTCATAATGTTTGTCATGGAAAACCTCCTAATGGTAATATCTCTCCCCGATACGGAAATTCTCACCTTGATCAGACACATTCATATAGAGAGTTGATTGAAACACCATGTTCAACCCTATATAGTTTCCCATACACTATATGAAACACTTCACCATGGTTAGTAAGTGACCCAGGGAAGTAACCTATATGGTCTGACTAGGGGGGTTCATATAACCCTAATAAAGAAGAGGAAAACATGGATATGTGGAGAGAGTTATCTAGATAAAACCTCCCAACCAAGTTCTGTACCATCTCAAATTCCTACCATGAGATACTCTATGACCTAGGGAAGGAGTGAATACATTGTTTTATACCAAAACACGTGGGATACTCATCAGCAGTTAATGTCTAGACACCTCCCTTATTAAGGATATGAGGGTAATATCTAGATCACAAATACACTCTTTTGTTAGATGAACATGGCCGCATTCTCTCTATCCTAAACCCTACGATTGGAAGAGCATGAAAAATTACTACAAAGAGTTTGTATTTGTATTATAATAACTATATTTTGACTAATTTCTAGAGACCCATTAAATTTATCTTTTTAAGGATGGGTAAAATATTGATAATTTCACTTCACTATGTATCCAAAACAAGAAAATCTCCCCAGATATGTCATCCCATAATGTTACAGCTGCAAAAGAAATCAAGGGACTGGGTAACGTGTGGGATAGTTGGTCAATACAGTGAGGCTCCTCCAGTTTGAGGAAACAAATACATCATTAACAGAGAGAGAGAGAGCCACCAATAGGCTACTAAGATGAACTTCTCATCAAAATGAGAATACATATCAAACACGGAATCTAAATTTGTTGAATAACCAAAAAATTACTATAAGAATTGGACCCCATCATAAGTTTCCATTGCACCCATATCATTCATGAGTAAAATTATGCCAAATAAAATGAATCACAATATCACCCACCAAAGTTTTCATTCAGTAGATAACCCATCCCATTGGGCTAGAGGAATTATTACCCATTCATCCCCAACCTAGGTCCATAAAACCCTAATAGTATCTTGAAAATATATACCATAGTTGTAAACATCCCCAACCTATAGAGATGGGGGAATTTTTTTCTCAATTTCCACTACCAGGTTCATCACACCCCAAGAGGGTCCTCGTGAAATCAATAATGGTTCTAGATCAACTCAAACCCATTGGGTTGGGGGAATTTATAAATCAATTCCCATCTTATAAACCACCATATCCTTGACTAAAGACCTCATATCCTTTAAAATATGATTAAAAAGTGAAAATAGAATATCTAAATCATCCCTATCCCACAGGGATAGGGGAAATTTTATTTTCACCATGAAAGGGGTCATTCTTATCTAGGTTCAGAGGTAAATATCAACATCTAGAATCCCACCCATTCCACCCACCATGAGACACACATCTATTATTTGGGGCCCTCTTGGAAAGTATGATCGGAAACTCCATTAAGGTAACTATTCACATACCAATACTAGATGAAATTATGATGAAGGTTGTCAAACCCCGTAAGGTTCGTAAGACAAAATGGTCCAATATGAATACAAGTCAGAGAAATGACCTGGATAAAACCCTTAAAGGAGGATTAAGTGGTGTAGTATGATCCTATTGTGTGGACTGTAATGGGATGGATACAATTTCCCAATACAACTCAGTGAATTTAATTACCATCAACACAAAAAATGATTTATACCAAGACATAAACATTGATGGATACAATACAGAAAGCACACCTAAAGAGGTAGGTGATTTGGATACACAAACTGAGGATGTACATATGTGAAATCAAAGAAGGATCCCAAACCTATCACCTCTGAATGAATTATTTTTACCTACTTAGAAAAACTCTTCCAAGGATAACGGGAACGATTTTGATAAATCCCACTCACCACATAGAAGAGATAAAATTCCCTCTATAGAGTAATGTACAACACAATATGAGAAATAGATATAGAATATCAAATATCTTAATGAGAAACTACCCAGGGGGAAAATTCCCACTGGGCAGCATCTTAAAATGGAAACAAATATTCCTCTACTTATAGATTAGGAGAGATATAATCTTTCAGAAAGAATAGAATTTGATAATCTAGCTAGCTCTGGATATAGGAAACTATTCTATATAAATTAAGAAATTGATAATGATCATGAATTTCTTCCATTACAGTGATAGTCTCTCCCCTATTAGGGTGACCATTCAATTCTATAACATATCAATAATAAGTGAGATATGAAAATGTGTCCACCTCAATAAGCCTCTCCAACTCTATGTAAATGATATTTGGTTTAGAAATTGATACAACCAGAACCACTCAACACCATCAAATACCTAGAAAATATAATAGAATCTATGGAAGGGCAGCATGATCCCATGCAACCCAAATGGAACTCATATCCCAAATGAGCGGATGACATTTTACTCCCACCAAATTTTGGAAGTCCTATATTCGTAACCTTCGATAGTGAAGGATGTAAAAAATGACATCTCATGCACTATGTTTCCTGATATAACCTAATGATGGGCCCTTGAGATCAGCAACATGTGACCAAAGTGATATTTTTTTGTGTAGATTCTTATAAGGCTAGCCTTCGATTGGTATTGGAGCCTTCTAGCTGAATCCATTATGTGATGATAAGACCTTCATCATCAATTACTTTATCAGTTCAGCTCTACAATAAAGAAAAGAATAATTTTCAACCTCAAAAACTTAAAACAACCCAAAAATGAAAAGGTTTTTGACGTTATTTCCGTATGGAATGTTTTACAAAGTATAATAAGTATCTATCCATTACAATAGAAATTGCTATAATTTTTTTGATAATATTTTTGATGAGTGGAAAACACCTTTGATCCTGATGAATTATGTAATTGGATTACATGAGTTCATTGAGATTGCACAATTTCTATAAGATTCCATGCCTTAGACCTTAGATTAATATCTACCCTCTCCCTTGGATTAGGGAAATAGGCCTGGTAAGTAATAGACTTCAATTATTACCCTTAAACCAGTAATAGTGTCTATTCAAGCACCTAGGTAGGCATAAAATCATTCATCACCTCCCATCAAGTGGAAAAGTAACAGAATCAACCTTAACCCGAAGAAAAGAGAGATCAATGTTTCCCATGATATGAGGAGTTGATGAATAAAGTGTATTCCTTACAAAATGAAAAGTTTTCTTATTATTTCTTTACATCCATGAAAAATAACCTACTCAATTAGCTTTTGTTCTTAGGAAACCCAATGAGGTCAACCTCACGAATTGTGCCAACTTCCACCCTTTCCATCGGAGGCTAGTTCACACAATCTGGGACTACATTTTCTTCAATGAAATACTCCCTAGAATGGTTGATTTTTGATAGGTGATACCAGATAATTCCCTGATATAGTTCACCTACATAACCATCACTCTACTAGAAGAAGAGTGTGACTGGAATGAAGTTACATCCTATGTGGATATAAGTATGATAACTAAATGAATCAAAGGAAAATTGACCATGATCATGCCACCCTTATGGAATTTCTTCAAAAACTAGTCATGATCCTATTACCTAGGGAGAAGTCACTAAATAAACCTCCCAGAGATAGATTTAGTCATCATAAATAGTAAAGGACACAAGAGAAAAATTCATATCCAAATCCCACAGAAGATAAAAATCTTTAAAATTTCTTTCCTTCAACATTTAGAGAATGGGTACTACCCCACTAAAAAAACCCTCAATATATTAAGATATCAGTTTTGGTTATGTTTACATATTTGACTTAATAGATCCCTTATCTGATGATGAATACCCCTAAAAGTAGGAGTTCCCCATACCTGACATGGGAGATGGAGACCAAGGATGTGGAAGCCAAGGATACAAGGGATTCCATCGGGATGGCTGAACCAAATATGCCAATCAAATCCCTAGATAATCCATATTTGAAGCTAAGACTCATAGTTGAGTGCTTCATAAATCCCCATAGAATCATGGATATCCTTTAAATCCCACCAATAGCCGCTCAAGAATAATTTTTTTACATGACCGAATGGTTTGGGTGAGATTTCATGACCAGCCCAAAAAAAGGGTAAGGTTGGTACAACCTACACCACTAGTAGAAGATGCTTCCACTACTACAAAATATGCATTTAACAATTCTAGACTAAGAATTTATTAGCGCTAAAAAAGTATTGATAATAAAATCACGTTTAAAATAAAAAATCATTTATTAGTGATAAAAAAGCTTTGTCATAGGAACCCTTTAAAAATGCTAAAAAATAATTGTTAAAAGGGTCCTTTAACAATGATTTTTTATCATCGTTAAAGAGCCCTTTTAATAGAACTGTTTTCAGTGATGTTAAAGGGGGCCTTTAACGGCACTTTTATAGCGCTGATAAAGAAATCACTATTAAATGGGGTAAAATTATATTTTTTAGATGTCCATAAGCCTGACCACTTTATAAATTCTTCCATGACACCTTTAGAAACACTCCCCCACCACCCATTTTATCAGTGCTTTGTGAATTTCCAACCACATGCATGCCCACCTGGATTCGAACCCTACACCTTACATTCGAAGATGGAACACCTTTACCACTGCACCATGTTATTTTGTTGTCTGTTTAATGATATTTCTATTTATATATATATATATATATTTACATATATATTTACACATATATATATTTACACATATTTTTTTTATTCGTATATTTATATAATTATTTTTAAATAAATTTATACAATATATGTGTGTCTGTGATATATATATAATTATATTTATTTACATATACTATAATATAATATAAATATAAATATATATATATTTACAAATACACACATATATGTATATATAATCATTATAAATATATTTTTATAATGTAAAAAATGGTTATATATTATTTTAAATAAATTTTTAGAATATGTATTTATTTACATATATTATAATATACATTTTTACGCAAATATGTTGATATATGTATTTATATGGGTGATTTATTATAAGTAAATATAAGAAAACATGCATATATTTAATTATAAATAAAACTAAATTGTTAAAAATGATAAAATTTAAAAACCATAATATCAATATGAATGTAATGCCTTAGAATAAATTCAGTATCCATGAAAAAATGCAATAATACCACTTTAAACGAATCTAAAAATCCATCTAATGTTAAACAATTGGGGTACCAAGACTAAAAAATTAATTTTAGAAGTATTTTGGACCTTTTTGGCCTTGAAATATGTGATAGTGGTTTACCTATTTCACCAAGGGTATAGAACTCATCGTAAGCTTTGATTTGATATGTGGTAGTGCCCAAACAGACACCCAGATCAAAAGTTATAGCCATTTGAAGTTCGAGTTTCATATTCAAATTAGTTTATATATTTTATTAATTTTTTGATTCTTTTATATTCAAATTGATATTAAATAACTATTACACAGTAATAATAAGAAAATTATTAATTAAAAATGATTTTTTTAATTATTTTATAATCCATTTTCACTAAATATCTTGTATGTTAAGTGTAAATGCTTATTTACCTTATGTAAAATATATTTTAAAAAATAAATATTATATTTATGACAATATCAATATATTTTTATATTTATACATATATTTTCATGAAATATAATTTTTTTAAGTATACCCTTATCAGTGCTACAAAAAAAGTGCTAATAAAGGGGGGGGGGGGTCTTTATCAGCGCTTCTAAAAAAGTGTTGATAACCCCCCCCCCCCCTTTATCAGTGATTTTTAACAAGTGATGATAAAATAAACCATTTATCAGTGCTTTTAAAAAAGCGCTAATAATGGTCCCTCATTAATAACACTTTTTGAAGCAATCTTAAAATCCTCCATTAACAATGACAAAAAAGTACTGTTAAAGACTCCCTTTAACAAAAATTGTTTTAGCACTGACAAAGGGGGTCTTTAACAACATTTTCAGACAGTAATGTTAAATCCTTAGTGCTGTATAAACCCAGTTTTGTAGTAGTGACCTCTTCTTAATCACCAGGCATGTCCACCCCAAACATAATAATTCTCAATCCATGGAATAGGGAGTAACCCCACATTGGAAAGCGCAGACCTCTGGCACAAAAGTAAAACATTCTAAAATAGTTTGAGCTTGCCCCAAACAAACACTCAATTCTCTATTCTCTCCATATTTTAAAAAATCTCATAGAGGTACTCATCGAGGCCCTCCAGATTCCATAAGAGTCTGAGATAGAATTTTCTGAAGATGATGTTTAATCAGTAGAGACTATTCCATTAGAATTCATATAAAAACGTCATGAAGAGGTGATATAGGGACATATCAGGCCTCTGCATGTTTTAGGAAAACTTGATAAAGTTGATGTATGCAGGGTTTTGGTTGACAATTATTCAAGGATCAACCTCATCCCGATTAGAACCCGCTAAAACCTTGGATATAGAGTGGGGGAATTATCGATGATGAAACTAACCATTCAAGGGTATGATGAGAGAAAGAAAAACAATCCCATGGAGATCAATTTGAAGGCTCAATTTGGGTATCTCACATATAATTCTGACTTCATGGTTATCCAGAAAGACACATCATATAATTCCCTTCTTGGAATACTTTTACTTAATAGACACATTATGGTGGCTTCGTTATTTCATCAATGCCTAAAATACCCCATTAATGGGATGTTTAGCATAATACACAGTGATATAACCCTTTTTGATTCTTTTGAAGCCATATATGCGTAGTTAGGTTTCTATAAGAAGGAAGGAAAACAACCAATGGTGGATGATATGCATGTTGTATCTCCTAATGGGTTGGGGACCTCCCTTGAAAATCCCTAGAGCATGCTCATTAGTGACTATGTGTTGTCAATAAATTTGATCACTGAAGAAGATTCAATCCCAAAAAGATATCATGTACAAAAAAAATTATTGGCTCATGTCCATGTGATATCAATCGAGTCAAATGAAATGGATTGGTCAAAGGGATGCCAGCCTAGTGCTCTATTGGGGTCTGAAAAGTATATCCTAACATTATATAGAATCAAATATTCCATTAAATAATTGTTTGTAACTTATAATATTTATATATTTCCTTCCCCCAGTGGTAGTGAAAAAGATGACAAGAATATTGAAAATATCTTTTTGGTGACTCTAGTAGTTCAAGATATTAATGACTCTTATTATGGATCTCCTAGCTTGATAGTGATAGAGATGCCCCTAGATTTCCCACCATGTCTGAAAATGACTCCACGGACATGGATATAGAAGAAGAAGATGTTGAACTTAGAAATTACCCTCCCATATTTGATGAAGGTGTTCCCACCACCATCAATGAGCTCAAGAAGGTCAATCTGGGAACAAAAGAAGATCCACGACCTATGTTGATTAGTGCCTCCATGCCTCTAAAATAGAAGGAGATGTATACTTAAATTCCAAAGAATAATTGACATGTTTTATCTTGTAATTATAAATAGATTCTTGGGTAGAACTTTGATGTGTCAATACATCACCAAGGATTAACCAATGACCATAAAGGATTCAAATAGATAACCAAGATAATGCACCCCTATCATGACACTAATGTAGAATCTTATTTTGAAAATTTGATCAAAGAAATTGTTTTTCATGAAGTGAGGTACCCAAAATGGATTACCAACATCATCTCCATAAATAATATGAATTGGAAGATTAGGGTTTATATTGATTTTAGTGACCTCAATTGATAATATATAAGCGTGATTTCCCATTACTGATCATATAAATTTTGATCAATGCAACTGTAGGATTTCAAGCCCATTTTTTGATGGATGGATATTCAAGGTATAATCAAATAAAGATGTCCCCTACAGATGAGGAATCTACTGACATTAGATCACCTTGAGGGATCTTCCTCTACCAAACCATGGCCTTTTTATTAAAGAAAGTTGGAACTACTTTTTAACATTCCATGCATCATATCATTAAACCCTATTAGGAAGAATCGTGGAATTTTATGTCGATGTTGTGGTGGTTAAATCTCTATGGAAATGTGATTTCCACACATTTCTTCAAACAATATTCTTTAAGTTAAAAGAGAATAGGTTGAAGATAAATCCCATGTAATGTGCTTTTAGAGTAACATCTATGAAATTCCTTATATTTTTGGTATGCCCCCCTCCATCGAGGTTGATTTGAAAAAGACAGTGAAATAATTGAAATGAAACCCCCTCAATATCTTTATTAAATGAGAGTGGTCTAGGGGCACCTTGATTATATTCAATGATTTATAGACAACCTAGCTAGAAAATCTCTCACCTTCACTTATTTAATAAGGAAGGGAGTTTCCTACAAATGGGAAAAGGACTGTCAAGAGGATTTTGAGAATCTCAAATAGTACATATTAAGCCCACCGGCCTTGAAGATGCTAGTATAAAGAAAGGAAATTATCATATATGTGGCTTCCCTTGAATGATCTCTTGGAAATATCCTAGTGTAGATAAATAATCCAGGGAATGAAAAAAACATCTACTTTCTCAATAAAATAATACTAAGTACTAAGACCTAATATTCTAATATCAATATGAACTAGATAACACTCATTTTTGTAGTGAAAAAGAAAAGGCATTACATTCAACATCATGAAACCCTCTTGGTATCTCGTATTGGCCCACTCAAGTACATTATTTTCCACTCTATGTTGAATAGTAATTTTTATCAATGGGTGGTTATCCTGAAATAATATAATATCCAGTTCGTGTTATAGAATGAAGTAAAAGGGAAGACCCTGACTTATTTCCTTGTGGAAAATCCCACAATGGAAATCATTCCAGTGAGCACTAAAATTCTATAAGAAGAGGTTTTCTATACCCATGACACTTCATAAATGTGAGAGATGTATTTTTATTGTACCTCCCGAAGTACTATTAAGAAAATGATGGAAAACCATAAACTCAATTTGGTTGGTCTATGGATTGTATTTGTTTTCCTGGATAAAGAAAACTTTTTCAACTCATTTTCACTATCTAAAGAATTCACTAATAATGAGGTAGAATACTAAGTCCTCATTGTTGTCTTGGAGATATCCCTACACCAATATATAGCCTACCGAAACATCAAAGTGGATCTGAAACTAGTGATAAAAAAAATAAATGAAGAGTATTACATCAATAAGGAATATTTGTTCCCTATCACTAGTTATGTCATAGGATTGATGGAAGAACACCCTTTGGAACCAATATTGAAGCACATCCCTCAATCAAAAAACCCTCACACTAATGCATTAGCTAATGTAGCCACACTACTTGATGACCCTGACTAGTACAAAGTGAGTTTCTACACCACGTAACAAAGAGTGTTCTCATCAGTCATCATCTGTGACATGGAGGAAATCAATAAAGTCAACCCTACCCCAGAGCATAATGAATTATTATCCACCTATGTATGTATTAATCCGAAAGTTAATTACCACAAAAATGGTACCCTCCCATTATATTGAGCTAAAAGAGAACAAAATTGACATTGAGTAGAGAATTTTACAATTTAGGATGTGCCAAATGAGCCGAAATCCATCTATAAATGAGGCTTCAATGGAGTTATCCTCAGTTTAATTGTGAAAGGGGAGATTCTTGCTATCATAGATGAAGTCTATATAGGATCCTATAGTGCTCATCATTCTAGGACCAGACTCTCCCACCAAATTAGGAGGCTTGATTACTACTAGAAAAAAATGATATAGGACTATGTGTAATTCACCTAAAAAATTTCATTCATGAAAGATTAATGAAAAGTTCATCCATCAACCCCAAAGTTTCTATGTACAGATAAATAATCCTATCCATTTTCCATGTGGTGAATGAATGTTGTGGGTCTATATACCCCATCTATAGCTAATTAGTTTAAGTACATCCTTACATCTATTTACTTGTTTTCCAAATGGGGTAAGGAGAAACCCCTCAAGAAAGCTGGGAAAAATAATATCATCAACTTCATAAAGTCCAATGCCATCATTATATTTGATGTACCTCGCATGATAATTACAGACAAGAACACCAAATTATATGCTTCAAAAATTTATGTAATTATACAAGGAGTACAACAATAATTCCAACCATTCATCGTGCTATCATGAAGTGGAAAACAGAAAAATGGAGGCCTTCAATAAGACACTTTCAAATATACTCCAGAAAATGGTGGACAAGGACAAGAATTCCAAGACAAAAAATCTTATTTATGATTTATGGTCCTAATATACCACCATTCACACTCACACACAAGAAAATCTATATTTATTGGTCTACAAAACCAAAGTAGTTTTTACCATCAAGGTCTAATTTCTATCACCCCAAATAGATATCTATATAATAATATAAGGTGATGAGTAATAAAAAAGTGGGTGGATGATTATGAACAACTCAATGAGAAAAGGATTCATATACTACACAACCTCAAAGTTCATTATAATTAGATTGAAAAAAATTTTAATAAAAAGTTTCTCCTCCACTTGTTCCTTCAAGGAGAATTGGTATTGGTTTTTAGAACCCTAATGATACAAGGAAAAAAACATATAAAGTTGGAAACCAAGTGGAAAGGACCTTACATCATACATAAGGTCTATTACAAAAGAGATTACTGATTAAAAACAATGGTTGGGGAATGAGTTATGGCCCCCAAAAATAAACTTTTTCCCAAAAATACTTTGCATAGCTATCATCGGGGATTCAAAGTCCTAGAGGAAATAATTTAAACTATGTGGAATATTTCATCCTTATTGCATGATGTTAAAATATAGGAAAGACATCATTATCACATGAAGTTAAACTGTATATAGAACATTACTTTAAGAATGAGTCACTACACATGAGATGGATCTTTGAGAAAGAAAAATGAAGTATGACCCTCACTATGGGTGAGTCAGGTCTATATAAGGAATTTTCAATTTAATAACTATGTGTGTATTGATTCATTTTTATAAAAGATAAGTAGTGAATCCCAGATCTCTAATTCATGTCCAACCATAACATAAATGGAAAAAATCTCCTTCTCTATATATGGGTTAGTACTACATCAGTGGTTTTCCATTCTAGAATTACTCGTTACATGATTACTATTTATATATGATAGATAGTGATTTATAGATCTCTAATTCTGGTTCCAACCATAATATAAATTAAAAAATGACCCCTCTTTTTGTATGGTTCAAACCTATATCATGAATTTTCAATTCAATAACTTCGTTTTTCTTGATTCATACTACTATAAGATATATAATGACCCTCAAATATCAAATCTTGGGTCAAACTGAAATATAAAAAATGTCTCCCCTCATTATGTATAGGTCATACCTATGCAAGGGATTTTCATACAATAGGTACATGTGACTTGATTTATATTTTCATAGGATATGTAGTGATTCCCAGATATCCAATCATGGGTTGAGCCACATTATAAATGGGAAATAATGTTCCCCCCTATGTATGGTTCAGAAATGTGTAGGGAATACTTCATTCAAGTAATACATATGGATTGATTCTTGTTGTCACTAGATACAAAGTGATGTCCAAATCTTGAATATGAGGCCCAGCCACAACATATGTAAAAATTCACCCCTTCCAACATATGGGCCTGACTTATGCATGGAATTTTCTAATAACTATGCAAGGATTTATTCCTATTATCCCATGATATGTAGTGATTCCCAAATCACAAATATTGGGACAAAAACCAATATGATAAAAATTCCATTTACACAATAGAAATTTGAGAGGTGAAAAAAATTTTCATATAAGAACTATATGTATCTTGATTCCAATATTATGGGATATGTAGTGACTCCGAGATCCTTAATTTTAGGCGTAGCTATGAATTCTCAACACTCCTAGTTATTCCCCTTGGAGAGAACCAAATTTGTATGGGTATCCTTATTTATATCGAAATGTGGATACCCCTGTATATTCCTTGTCATGTACTCTTTCACAACTCAATAAAATGTCCCATTGTCTCTTATTTTTCATTCCGACCATGAATCATGTGATCTTAGAGAAATTTGAAAGTATATCTAACTAGAATAGTAGTTGTGAGTTCTATTCAAACATAGGGAACCATGTCCTAGTATTCTAGTATTAAACTTCACGACCGGAGGTCTTCATGAATGGATTATCCCATTTCATGATTTTGTACTTGGTAATCACATGTTTTATCCCTTCACCTTGAAATGTGTTCAATAAATGTTGTCATAGCCTATAGGGTGCTCGAACCCTTCTTGAGTCTTATGTTATCCATGAACCAACTTCATATATTCAATATATGATTTTATACCAAATAATTCCTCTAGTTGATACCCTCCCCTTGGAACCCCATGGATCTTGAGATCCCATGTATTAGTTTTTCCCTCTATAAAACTAATAATAGGGATTTTCTAATCCAATGGGACCTAATAGGATTCACCAGTGAATAAAAACATTACAAAGAGATTATTCCTAGTGATTTTTTGGTCCCATAGGAGAGTCCCCCCTTAAATCTAGGATCTATTTTCCTAACTACATGGAATGTGGGATTCATCAATTAAAAATGGTCTAACCATACCTACCAATCTCTGTCTTCCATTGAATCCGACATTCTTGGGTTATGATTTACACTCCCCATAACCTAGCTATTCAGGTGGATTTTTATACCCTAAATGTTACATATCTATACATAATACCCATTTTTAGAACATGATTATAGTATCATATTCTTATACCCCTTTATCCCAGGGCATAAATATTCTATAGAGACCAAATTTCCTTGATTTAGTCACTCCTCTCGGTGATACACCATAGTTGCATGATGTCAAACTGAACTAAAAAATCCTAGTCACATAAAACTAAACTACATGGCATATGGTCCATCCTCTAAGACCTAATGTTTCTTAGATAGAGCTATTCTATCGATTAATATGTTATAGGAATGATTTTTTATCCTCCATTACAGAATAAAATACAAAAATTACCTATCCCTACATTTGATTTTGATATATGAAGAGGACCCCTTAGCTGACCATGATGTTGACACTCATTAAGGAATGAAGTTATAATGCTTATCTTTCATGCATACAAGTCGGATATACAAAGAGGTATATCCTTAAAAGAGGTGACTATAGCATGATTCCCACCCTTATAATATACATAGGGAATCCCAGGGATGACAAGCCATAAAAGTTGTATATACATCTATTTAAATTGGGATGATTCATAAAGACTTGATCTACCTATGTATGAGTAAGATATACATACATATTGATTTCGTTTGAGAAAAATATATGTAGGAAGGGATCCTAAATATAGCTACTCGGCTATAATCTTGTTCAGGGATAAAAGGTTCTTCCCAAACCTAAATTCCTCTGACCAAGGAAAATTTTCACTAAATATATCTTTCAAATTTTCATGTTGGTTCCCATGTTATTACTACATGATGGAAAATTTCAAGGAAGACCTCCTCTTTTAATGATGTTAAACTTCATATTGAATAAATCTCCACCACATGAAACTAAACTATGTAGGCCATCATCCATCGTCACTCCTTATCAAAGGAATATAAGATCCTAACCCTAGTAAACCCATGTTTGGGGTTCTTCCACCACCTTTCTAAGCACATCAATCCATAAATCACAATTTGTGTTTTGAGTATCATGAATTTACATAAAACTTCCATTTACCTAGGAAAAGGACACCATATTGCAATTGTATATTTGTTTGAATATGTATGTATACATCTTGTTCCTATATATGAGATCCCATCTGTCAACCAAATGTTTCTATGCCTTACAAAAAGGGATCATGATCCTTGTGATCCCTAAAACCATCATAGTGGAGCTCATCACTATAGAGTGATTCATGCTCATCCTCAACATTATTGTCTCATACCATTACTCATGATTTTAGAACATTATGATATGATTTAAAACATTCCCATCCCCTAATTGGGAAGGTGTTGGGTTAATTTTGACCATGTAAATTCCAATTAGGCTATTATCTAACACTCCCCTAATATCAGGTCCATGTGCATCATGTCCTTAAAATGCTTGCACATTATTCAAAACTATATGACCATAAAACTCAATCATTGATGTTCTTAATTTAAATACCCTAAAATATTAGGTAAATAGACATAAAACTGGTAGGGCTAAAAACCAGTAAAAGGAATTCTGAAAAAAAAAATTAAAGTATTCTCTCACTAATCTCTTTATCTTTAGAGTTTAAGAAAAAGTTGGAGTATAAATAAAAATGGCACAAATATCATAGAGACCATCTTGTTTCCCTAGTAAAATATGATCCTTGTTCACTGGATCCCTTAGTATAGGGAAAATTTAGATTAATGATTTATCACATCTCCTTGATGTGATGATGTGTTCACTAGGTAACACAACTTCTAGGGTGCCCTAATACCTCTTGAATATTATGATTTAAAAAAATCACCTTCATATAATTGATACTTGAGTTGATATCAACCAATTATCTGAGTTTATATTCTTCTCTTGGAACCCCATAGACCTTGGAATCCCTTACTTTAGGATCTCCCATGTAGAAAAATAGTAATATGGATTGGTTAAATCCAAGGGACACACCATTAGGATTGACTCATGAATAATTAAATTCCTTAGAGATTGATCCCATTGGATATTTTGGTCCCAGAAGAAAACCCCCCTTAAACCTTAGAGTTATTGTCCTAACTATGTTGAATATAATATTTATCCAATATCAATTGTTGACCTATACCCCTCATTTTCCACTTCTAGTTAACTCAAATAGTTTTGTGTCATGATTTACACTTCATGTGACCCAACTGTTCAAATGTATTCACTCAACGTTAAATCATCATCTATTGTACTTATTCTCAAATAAGGAATGTGATGTTTTTTTCACGAACCTTTTGATGGCTTGCACCATGTGACCTAAAACCAAATGGTGTAGGTCCCAAGATTCCCAACCATGAACTAAACTGCCACAGGGTACAAGGACCCTTCTTGTATAGATCATTCCTCCATGTCCCACTTCATCATCCTAAAATATGAATCTTCAAAAATATTTTGTAGCCCTTTTAAAGGAATAAGGACCCCTCTTCTAACACCCCGAGATTTTATGAAAAAATATTCCTTTTAATTTCATTAATGTCTTGTGTTGTACGCTACACGAAAAGGAGCTTGCACAACACGCATCCTTGACTTGCCTTTCATTACACGCAATCGCGACCTTCCTCGATAGCGTGTGTAGTACGCAATACCGAGTTTCACTAAACAATGATATGTTATTAAAATATTATTAAAACTTGCCATTATGAATAGTAATAACCACTTTTAAAATTTTTTAAATTTTATTTTTCAAAATGGACTTCATTTTTGGATTCGGAATATCGAAATTAGCTTAGGGTGAAATTTTGGTACTTTTCGGATAACTTTCATATTCTGATGAATAATGAAAATTAGTAAATTTTAATTAAAAACAACTTTTTAATTGAAATAATTAATAGTGAAAAATTATTAATTTGAGTGGTTTTAAAGTATATTTAGAATATATTTTTACAATTTAATACAATGTCGTTCATTGTATGTAATTTCACATTTAAACCAGACATAAACAAGTGTCAATCTTTTGATAGTTATTATCTTTTAAAAACACACTATTTGTTTGGATGACGAGAATTAATTTTTTAAATTAGTTAATGTAACTGATATATATGGAATTTGGTAAAATAAACATCATTTTTGAATTCATAATATCAAATATATATTAGGCCTAATTTTTGGTATATTTCCGGAAACTTTCATTTTTTGATGAATAGTGAAATCACTAAGTTGTAGTTGAAAAAACTGAATTTTTTCATAAAACATAATTTTACCGCTTCTGTGAGTAGAATTTCGAAAATCTGAGAGACACGATTAATATCATGGTCTAAAATATGGTTCAATGAGATGAAAATAATTTTTGTTGAATAGTAACTTTTTACTTTTATGTACCACAGTTAAAAGTAAATAGGGTAATTAAGGGTAAAAATGATATTATTATTACCCTAACACATGTACTAATTCTATTGGATAAGTGTAATTCGACCAAAAACAAACTTAAGAATAAAATATGACCATTTAGGCCCACTTAGATTAGATTAGGACATTTATTATTAATTTATTTAAAGAAGGGTTAAAATAGTTAAAATCAAAGTTTAATAAGTAAATAATTTTTAATATGCGGTTATACATAAGATAAATTCGACTATAAATATTCATTAGAAATATAAAAACATTTCCTACATAATGGTATTTGATTTGTAATTTTTAGACATTAAATAATTTAATTTATTTATGACACAACGATGATGCAATAATTCTCTTATTAATGAAATATTGACATAATTGATGTTATAAATACCCAAATAAATGTAATTTGAGACTTTTTATGAATTACACTAATTTTAAAGGTTACTATGACATGTTATTATTGATTTAATAAACTTGGTTAGAACTAATCATTCTTTTATGATTTTCAAAAAAATCAATTACTAAATAGTGTCAAAATTGACATAAAATAGTATTTAAAACAAATATTATATTATTAATTGTTATTTTATTCCTAAAAATATAAGGTTTGGCCAAATGACTTAGATAAGGTTATATATATTAATAATAAACAACTTGGGGTTTTTTTCGCTTGTTATAGTAAGTTTATTAATCTTATAGTGTAAGAAAACAAGAAGACACGGTAAAAGTAAAATTATTTAACTTAATGTTAAATCTAAATTATAAGGTTAAAATAGGACCCTAAACTTGTCTAAATTCTATTGGATGAGAGTATTTCGACCCATCCCCACCTTATCTTCGAAATAAATCAATTTGGAGCTATTTAAAACCGAATTTGGCTTTATAATAAAATAATATTTTTAGTTTTTCCAAAAGTGCCCCTCTCCTCCCTTATAAAAGGGCACCTCCTCCCTCTCTTCCTCACACCACTTTGAGCCTTCAATCTCGGCCAAACCCTGCCAAATTCTCTTCTAAACTTCCCTAGAAACATCCTAGTGGTACTGGTATTCTTCAAAGACCAATTTTAGTGCCCTAAAAAGAGGTCTCAAATAAGAGCTTCAAAGAAGAGGTAATATCCGTTACCGATTCTTTCAACTTTATTTCTTCTGCCACTTATTCTTATTAGGTTGTTTCATTATTAAGTAATAAAATCAGTATCAATCATATACTGATATGTTATTATAAGTATGAAACAATCCTATTTCACCATCTATCCATCCTACGGAAAACGAAATCACCGCGCGTGCGTACGTACGGAATACCGTCTCCACGCCGTGGTGTAATCTATTTTCCACCACCACCTTATTTGGATGGGTATAATGGTGTACATAATAACTATATATGATTATTGTAAAGTGATATTTATTTTGAAATAGTACACATACACTCCAATACAATTCCACGATCATGAGAATGATATCATCGCTCGTGCGTACGTACGGACTACCGTCTCCACGACGCGATGAGATTAATTCTCCACGTTAATCATTCATGAATGATTATAAAGTATATATGATAAGTAATAATGAAGTATATGACATAATAATGATACTTTATTTATGTTTATATATATGTATGTCATCTAATTAAATCCATTCAACTCAATAAGGAAACGAAAACAACATTCATGCGTACGTACGACCTACCGTCTCCATGAACGGTGTATTTATTTCCATTTACTGATCTATTATATATACGTATATTCTGAATATATATTATATATAAATCATGTTTTATATTCTGTAATTAAGTAATCATGATCTAAGTAATCATATGAATAATTACAAGTCAAAACACGGACGACAAATGAAACGATTTTACCCAAAACACTCTTTAACATGGAATTTACAAAAGAACGGGTAATATAAAGTCCTAAGTGAACCATATATAATATCATAACAATGAGTATGATTCTGGAATAAGTCAATGACATTATTTAAATCATTATATAGGAGGTTCAGACACTTACGAAGCAAATCAGATCTAAGGTAAGGGAAAATATCACAATCTCATTTTATCCTAGATTGTTTATACTTTGGTATTTACTGGCGTGTATTTTATCATCCACATCCATGTTTCCTCGATATGTAATATTGTTTCCATCCACCTACAATTTTTTAAATCCAATTTTACCCTTCGGTGAGTTTTTAGTAAAAGATATGAAAGGAATCTTTTGTCGTTTTTCGTACGAGGTACTTTTTGACTTTTTCGAAAAAAGTACAAGAAGAATGTTTTTTTAACTTATATGCCCTGAATGGATTTTTAAAACATTATTTCCAAGAAGCTTCCTTTACAAGTTTTCAAGTTTATTTTTAATCAACTTATTTTAGTTTAAAATTGTATGACATGTTAAGAAAGGAAAATGTTTTTGAAGTAGAAATGATATTTTCCTCAAGAATGGAGTTCAAGTGTTTTATCAAAATTATTTTCCATCTAAGATAATATAGGGTTCTGTTTCTATCCCTATTATTACAATTATTTGATTACGTTGTGATGAAATTATTTTTATGAATTCCTTTATCTCATATGAATTGTTTTATGATGTCATGTTATTTAAGAATCCCATTTTTATTACATGGGTTATGCAATGATGTATGATTTATGATTTTGTGGAACACATAATAATGGTATCATTATGATATGGGTTGGACCTATATCTCCCTCCAATGCATTGGGTAAAGATTTTATATCTCATGAGATAGACATGGCTGGAACGGCAGGTTAAACCGGTTCAGTGAAACAGGACTGAAACTAGGAATGAACTCGGTTCAGAAATGGACTTTGTCCACTAAGATAGTCTTGGCAATGAGTCTTGACTACTAAGAAATGATTCTATATGATTATGTGTGTATGCCACAAAGCTTCATGTTTTAATTTATGATTATTGTGATTACATTTCACTACTATGATTTATCCCATGTTATGAAATTATGATCTCTTTTGCAGGTTAAGATTTCCAAAAGTTATTGATATTTCTTTTGTTTACCCTTACTGAGCATTTGAGCTCACCATTTTATGTTTTCTTTTCCCCAGGATATAAAGAAAGGTTTTAGGTAAGAAAAAAGGGAACATCTTTATGGGAGATGTTGAAGATATTTCACCACGATTAGAATATTATATTCTGAGTTTCCAAAGACACTAAACTATTACGGTCCTTGTGTGTGTGTTTTTGTAATGTACTAAGTACTCCGCAAAAGTAATTTAATGTCCATGTACGTCAAGCTTCGGGTCTCTACACCTCTGATTGACCACACATGTACTCCCTATGGGTATAACCATAATGGCCTCTAACCCATTAAGTAGAGGTTCCTCCTCCTGATAGGAAATAAATTACAATCTTTATTATCCCAACAACATTGTAGCAGATCTCAACACCTTAGGGTGTTTTGAGATCATCACTTCTATGTATGGACCATTTTACATTTAGTGGTTCAAAATTTTTAGTTATGATTCACACAACCCATATTTCAACTATTTAAGTGGGATTAGAATCCCTAAGATTTCAATATATAGAAATAACTATTAAATTAAATATGTATGGTGTCACAACCCATCATGGATACCCATCCTTCATAATTTTTTCATGAATGAAAGATATCAGAACCCCTCATGAACATTAATTATTCAGAATATCAATTAAGAATGCAGGGTGTCAGGCCCATCAGGAATAATTAATCTTTATAATTACAACAAGGATTTATGGTTCCCAAAATATTCATGAATACCCTTACTTTGCTACCGAAAGTACATGGTTTGAGCTAAAATACCCTAAACTATTTGAAAGAATATTTTTCTCCAGTATATCTTTAGGTTATGTTTTTTGATGATTCACAAAATCCTTACTTTTATTTTAACAAGTTTATTCTGAAGTGTTTCATTTTATTCTTATCTTACACTGTGTGTCCAAGTTTTTATTTTAAGATATTAAATCATGTTATATTATGATATTTTAAGAACATATTTAATTTTTCAAAATCATAAAGTATCACATAAGACTTTATCTTACAAAGTTTGATCAAGTTGCTCAAGATAGATGCTCCAATCAGAATGATATTATAAAAGTACTTTATCTTCTGAAAAGAATATTCATATCTAAAATAAGTTGAATAAACTAAATGTTAAATCATATTAACACTTTTTTTATTATGCTAGAGAATTATTTTTTGCTACATTGAAATTAGTTTATCTTATGATAATGAGCTTCTTTATCTTACTTAAGTTATCTTATGATGAACAATGACTTCAGTCAATATCTTACAAAGATATTGTTTTATAGAACATCCTTATCAATTTGATAATATCTTGATAAGTCACTTTGTGTCTTTAGATTACATAAAAAATAGATTATCAATTTAAGGAATGTTGGTCTGCACAAGACTTGTCTGAATTGGACAATTTGTATAATGAGAGGATTTCTAATGAAAAAGAAATTTTCATATTTGGAATTTTTGGATGAATATATTTAATATCCTATCTCATCCAGATCACTTTATAATACTCTTTTTACCATGAGAGTTATCCAATGTTCATGTTTAAACAACATATAAAAAATTTATTTAGCTAATACAATATATACACTTAGATGAAGAGAAAAAGATATGAAGAATGATAGTTGATTATTTTTGAAACCAAAAAGAAAAATGATAAAGATATGTATATAGTTAATAAGTAAAATCATTCATGATATGATTATTATTTTTATTGGTCACACTAAATATCATCCCAAGCTACTTTGAAGTGTATATTTTTCTCAGGATGAATCTTTATCTATTGTCAGTTACTGCTTTAAAATGTGTTCTACAAAAAAATTCTCAAATTTTCTACTTACTTTATCAATTTTACATTTAGGGTAAGAGTGTTATTAAGACCGTGGATAGGTATTTTAAAGGGGGAGTTTGGTTGAAATCTCTTGGACATTTGTATTAAGTGATAATTACTTTTACTTAGCTGTGAGCCCTAGGTAAAAGTTTTTTTATAGTGAATATCACCAAAATCATGGAGAAGAGTGATGGTGGAGTGGACTAGAAGGTTTCTATTCCCAGAGCCTCTATAAATGTATATATTAAATTTCATTTCTTCATATTTTCATATTTATTATGAAAAATATTTTTAAGGAAAGAACTGAACATGATTACTTGAAAGAGGGTCCTCAAATATTCCTGATTTTTTAAGAACTCAATTCACCCCCACTTGAGTAATTTAGTAAGCCATTATTGGAGAAAAAAAATGTATCAAAGGAAGTGAATCTTGATTTCAAAACTATAAAAGTTTTATGTACAAATATCTCTTTCAATGGATGCAATGGATGATAACCATGAAGTTATGTCAATGGATAGAGATCTGTATTTCAATTTTGAAAACTATGGTTGCTAGAAATCTCGTATGATCATTTATCTAAATATTATAGATATAAAAGTCTATCCCAAAGATGTTAATGCCTAGGAAATTCATAAGTTAGAACTTGAATCATGGGATTCAACTGCTAAAGAAAATTTTGACATGAAATCAAAATATTTGAACACTATTACCCATGGGTTAGGACTAGATAAGTTTAACAGAATCTCTCAATGTCAAACAACACATGAAATGTGGACCACTATAGTAGTTTCATATGAAGGAATTTATAACATTAAATCTCTTAGATATTATGCAACTAAGATTAAGTTTGATAAATTAATAATTACTGAAGTAGAGAGCATTATTCAACTAAATGGAAGACTCACTAATATTGTGAACAACATTACTGCACTCGGAATGCCTATCACTGATCCAGAAAATAAATTGAAATTTCTCAGAGTACTTCCATATAAGTGGAGTAAAATAAGATACACTATTATAAAATCTATGGAAGTCAAAAATTTTAAGAAAAAAGTTCCCATCAGGACTCTCATGATGTATGCGGATTAAATGGAAACTGGAAGTGAAGTGCATAAAATAATCAAGAAGGAAAATTCTACCTTGAAAGTTTCAACTTATAAAGATGATAAAAAGAGAATAATTGTACATATTTTTTATGCATGAGAAGAAGAATACTTCTCAATAAAATCTGAATCAACTGATGAGATCGTTCAATTTGCTCAAAAGTTCAAAAAGTTATATAACAATATAGGACGTTTCAAAAGAACCTTTAACAAAAACCGAAAGCCAAGTGAAAAATCTAAAGAGTTTATTTATAATAGTGAAAATGGTTGGGACACATTAATCTTGACTGTCTAAAAATTAAATATTAAAGAAGATAAAAATGAAATACTTCAAGAATACTAGATATAAGAAATCTAAGAAAGATATGAAGGCCACCTAGAGTGCTTCTAAAGATTCTAGAGAATGAAAGTCATCATAATCAAAAGATGAAGCTACAAATCAAAATCCCAACATATGATTCCTGGCACAGTTAGATAAGGTACATTATTATTACTCTTCTTGGAATGAGCAAGAATCAGAGAATTAAAATTGTTCATACAATTAATGAAATGACTACCAGAACATGTTGTAAATGAAGTATGAAATTCAAAAAAAGAAATATAAATCCCTTTTAAATTTTAATAATAAAATTTTTAGTGAAGAGGAAAATTTGAACAATCATATTTTAAGATTAAAAAATTTGTTGGAAAGATCTACAACCTTAAACACTAAACATGTAAAAATGATTTAAAACCTATAGAAGGAAATTTAAAATTTTGAAGATTCTATAAGTGAATTTACAAAATGGAAAGATTATTTAAACAAAACTATTGGTAAAAATAAACCTAGAATATAAAAATTTGGAATTGGAAGCCAAGGTGAATGGAATAAACTTTATTGAAAAGTTTTTTTTATTTTCTCAAAAACCAAACACCTTTCTAAAGTTACTTGTTTCATTATGGTGAAATAGTCATTTTTGAAAATATTTGTGATTTTGAGAATCGTCATGTTCATGGAATCAAAATTGGTTTCCTTTAAAAGATTTTTCAAAAAAACTTGAAAAGTTTTATGGAAAACAGAACTAATTATGGAATCCTAGATCTCTTATAACTTACATTTCTAAACCCAAAATAATTTAGGTACCAAGGAACCTTGTTTTTTGATTTGTTATTGCAAGGAAATGGCATATGAAAAACAATAAAAAATGGTTTATGGATAGTGTATGTTCAAGGAAAATGAGTGAATATTACTCCAACTTTCATTATCTATATAAATTAGATAGAGGATATGTCACATTTGGTGGCAATGCTAAAAGGAATTATAGTTTTCATTGGGTTAGTTGGAAATACATAGTCTATTCTCATCAAAAAAGTACTTTACATTAAAGTCTTAAAGAACAACATGATAAGTATCTCATAACCTTGTGATGATTTCTATTCTATTGATTTTGTTAATAATTATTGCTTAGTTTTTAAAGATAAATGTCTCAAATTTAAAGCACCCAGAATAGATAAATTTTACACACTAGATATTAATTCCTTGTATTGACAAAATATAAACTATTTAAATGCTAAAATTGATGAATCATGGATTTGGAATAGATAGATTGGAGATTTTAATGTTCATTCATTGAGAAATATGTCTAAAATAAATGTTTTTTTTGACTTGGCCAGTCTCAAATTGAATAGAAAGAAGCAATGTGATGCATGAAAAATGGGTAAGAAACACAAATAATCTTTCAAATCAATTAAAGACATTGTTACTTATATAAGTCTTGATCTTATCCATATGAATCTATTAGGACCCACTAGAATCGAAATCATTGCTGTCAAATTGTTTTTTATGTGTTAGTTGAAGATTTTTCAAGATTTACATGGGTTTACTTTTTAAGACTCAAAAGTGAAGCATTTTAATTTATTATTATTTTTTGTAAACATGTGTAAAATAAAAAAGATAATAAAATTGAATCTTTGATAATTTATCATGGAGGTGAGTTTGAGAATTATGAATTTAATTATTATTTATCTAAGTATGGAATTAAACTTACATTCTCAACCCCCAGGAAACCTAAAAAAATGGTGTTGTCGAAAATAGGAATATGACTTTGAAAGAAATTACTAGGACTATGTTATGTGAATATAACATTCCCACTCTTTTTTATGATAAGGCTATTAACACAACTTGATATAGCATTTATAGAGTACTAATAAGTTCTATATTATAGAAATGACCCTATGAGTTTTGGTATAATAAGAAACCCATGGTAGGATACTTTAAAGTATTTGGATATAAGGTTTACATCTTTGACACCAACTATAATCTTGTAAAGTTTGATAAAAATTCTGATGGAGGTATCATCCTAGGTTATTATACTACTTCCAAATCTTATTGAGTTCTCAATAAAAGTTAAATAATTATTGAAGAATAAATTCATGTGAAATTTGATGAAAGTGGTCCTTTTGGTCACAAAATGATTCAAATTAACGATCAAAATGATTTAGTAAAAAATATGAGACCTGAACCTTTCTTTAATGATATTAATGATGATGATTTAGAACTTGATTAATTTAAACCAAATCCAATAAGGGTAGACACTAGTTAACTAGAAATTTTGTTGTCTAGAATGCCTAAAAACCTTAAATACCATCCTTTAGAAATAGTTATAGGAAACCTAGATGAAGGATTAATAACTAGAATAAACTTAGGAAATCTAGTATAATTATCTTCCTTTCTATCCCAAATTGAACCTAAATCTATTGAAGAAGCCTTATCTGATAGAAGTTGGTTATTATAAATGCAAGAAGAGCTAAATCAATTCAAAAGAAAAAAGGTATGAGAAATTGTTTAAAGACCCTCGAACTATCCAGTAATTAGAAAAATGTGTTTTTAGAAACAAAAAATATGATCATGGTGTAATGACTAGAAATAGAGCTATATTAGTTTCCAAAAGATATAATCAAGAGGAAGGAATATATTTTGAAGAACAATTTTCTTCCAGATCTAGCTTATAATCTATTAGAATTCATCTGTCATATGCATCATATATCAATTTTAAATTATACCATATGGATGTTAAATCATTCCTTTTAAATGATTTTTAATGGATGAAGTTTATCTAGAAAAACCTCTTGGTTTTGAAGATCCTCATTCTCAAAATTGCATGTTTAAACTTATAGAAGATCTATATGGACTTAAACAAGATCTAATGGCATTGTATGAAGGATTAAGTTCTTTTATTTTATCAAATAGTTTTATAATAGGAATAAAATTTCCTATGCTATTTTAAAAAACTTCTTTATCTGAAATTTTGTTAGTTCAAATATATATAGATGATGTTATCTTTAGATCAACAAACCAAAAACCGTGCAATGAATCTTCAAAACTTATGAAAAAAGAATTTGAAATGAGAATGATGGGTGAACTAAACTATTTTATAGGATTTCATGTTTATAAAATATATTTTGGAAATATTTTAAATCAAATAAAATACATACTTGAATTACTTAATAATTTTTGACTTGAAAATAGTAAGTCCTACTCAACTCTTATGAGTTCCAATATCAAACTTGATTTGGATGAAATTGAAAAACCAGTTGACAACAATTTGTATAGATGAATCATTGAATGCTTTTTATACCTTACTATAGGTATAAAAAACATTATGTTTTTAGTATTTATTTGTGAGATATTTAAATATAATAAAAAATAATCACATTTTAATCCTAAAAAACGAATTTTAAGATATCTAAAAGGGATTATATATCTTTCTCATATTTTCCCAAAAAACTATGATTTTAATTTAATTTCATACTCAGATGCTGCTTTTTCTAGATCTATATTAGATAGGAAAAGAACCCCAGGAACCTTTTACTTTATTAGTAAATACTTAGTGTCTTGGTTGAGTAAGAAGCAAAACTATGTTGCACTATCAACTGCTAAATCTAAATATAACACCGCTGGAAGTTGTTGTGTATAGGTGCTATGGGTGAAACAAACCTTAATGGATTTTGGATATGATTTCAATTGTGTTCCAATCATATGTTACAACATGACCACTATAAACATGTAAAAGAATCCAATAATCCTTTTAAGAATGAAGCACATTGATTTAAGACATCATTTTTTGAGAGATCATGTAAAGAAAAATGATATTTCTTTATAATTCTTTTGAACAAAAAAAATAGAAGACATTTTTACAAAACCTTTTCATTCTGATAGATTATATTTTTTTAATTTGGAATTAGGTATGTATAATTTTACTAAATAAAATTTTGTCACATATTTCTCATTTTTAAAGTAAATTCTTTATATCATTTATTTATATTTATTTTTGTACCACTATTTTGAGTACTAATCATATTAAATATAGGACACACTACCTACTATTAGTAGTAATTTCCTGACACAATACTGTGTGGCCCCTTTATTACTGTGAAAAAAAGATTTTTTATCAACTCTCTATGTGAAATGGTTTAAAAACATTGAAAACATAATTCTCTTTTCTCAAACTCTTATTTCCATATCCCTCCAACCCTCCAACCCTTCAAACTCTCTACAATGAAAAAAATAGAACTGATGGTGCTTCATCTAGTAGGATGAAATGATAAAAGATTTCAAGAAAAGTGTCAAGTTGATGAGACATTGATTTAAAATGGATAGAAAAGAAAGATATGCTGCTGAAAAAAGTCATAAATCATCAAGGTCAAGAATATGTTTTCGATGAATCACAACTTGTAGTTGTCTTCATGAAGGAAGTTAATGATTTTTTTGATTCAATATTCTTTCACTTTAGTGATCATGGGGTCTTGGTTACTACAATTTTTAACAATAAAAATCAATCGTTAACCTCATTCAAGTTATCTAAAGTGATAAAGAGCCGTCATGAAGGGTATCCATTCTTAGAAACCTCTTTATTTACCATGGATGGAGTCACACCTCTAGAAATCACGAATTCACTATTTGAAACCGCTATCATAGAGAAGAAGTAATTCAATAATTTTGAGCATTAAAGAAAATCTTTGACTAAATTCATATATTTAGGAATTTATCAACAAAATGGTGAGTTAGAAAAGATTCTTTTTGAAGATATTACCCTACTTTACTTTTTTTTTCAGAAAAGACTATAAATCTAACACGATATATTCTATGTTTTATGTACCACTTTCAAAACTAATCATTGAACTTTTATCCTTCTCGTATAATATTAAACATTCTTTTTTGGAGTACTGTAATTGATTTGGATGATTAAAACACAACTCCTTGTCATGGGTAGACAAACTTAAATGCCAATGTATTTAAGAAATGTGGTTTTTATTGGGATTTTGTGTTAAGAAAATAGATTCCTTTGTCATTACCCATCCTAATGGGGCCCATCCCAGGACTCTTTAATCCCTCCTCTAATAGTATAGGGGCTAGTGACTAGCACTGAGTAGGCATATAAAAAACATAGGAGGCATTGACTATCTACTTATACACACACACGCATCTTCAAGACCAAAAAATGTAAAAATGTAAAAACCAATAAGTAAACAATGAATGCATACCACTATTTCCCAACCAAAAATTTATAATAGAAAAGTAAAGTAAAGTGATATTGGACCAAACACAAGCCCACCAAATGAAGTCTGTAACTACATGTCCAACCTATAAGCAAAGGTATTGAGACTAATGTATATATCCATAGGAATACACATCATCCTGCCAGATCTCACAAAGCATTGGTTGGTCCTGGTCCACCTAAGACTCTTTCAAAATGTTGCCCATCAACCCAAGACATGATATGTGTGGGAAAATCCCAAGAAGGGATAAGTACAACAATTCTTAGTAGGACACCCCGAAACCATAAATAAATACAACAAAGAAAATTACAGTCATCTCTATACAAGTATATGTCTACACCACATATAAGAATATCTTGATATACTCAATCCAAGACACGTAGTATATAGGTGAGTCATGACTACCACATACCCACACTAGGGATTCAACTCAATGATTCCACTAAGCACTCATCTGGGAGAACACACTCTTGAGTCTGATAACACTGATGACGTCCGTCCGAGAAGTATTGTTCATCAGGAACCGTCCTGAGATAGATACTCTGATGGATTTTAAAAGATATATGATACATAGATGGGGATAACATCAATGGACATGGGGTGATACCAAAAACTCAATTTTGATTAACCCTCTAAGTAGAGGATCGATTCCCTGTAATGTTGTTCATGTAAATACCAAAGACTCTACCTAGGGCATGAAGAATGAATGGAGGATCTCGCTTCAAGCCTCTCAAGGGATTCCACAACTCTATCTATAAATTCCTACTGAAGGGATCATAGTCCTATGAATAGGAAATTATTTGTACATACCTTGATGGGAAAAAATAAAGGGAAAATACCCTAAAAAACTGGTCCAAGATAAGAATCACAAGAAAATCAAGCCATGTAGAAAGGGGTACACGATGTGTAGTAGTGTCACACACCTTATCCCTTGACCCTGGGTACTTCCAGTGTACAACGACCATTGTCTTTAGAACATGTCATGTATAATATGGGTACACGCCGTATAGAAGGAGTCACATGCTGTGTCCTTCCATCTGAGGTTCTACTGTGTTCTCTGGCCATGTTTTAGTACATGGTGTCCAAACGTGTATCTATACCCATGTACCAGTACATGGGGTAGTCCATGTACTTTGTCCATGACAATACATGTGGTGGGGTAAACTTCATGTTGGCAACCCATGTACTCCACCCCATTTTTGTGAATCTCTCGATATACACTCCAAGTCTCTGGGGATTACCTACATGTCGTGTGACTGGTGTCCCATGCCATGTGACATTTAAATATTCCCTAAAACCCTAGACACAACTTATTGGGGGCCATACATCATGTAACCTCAGGTTAAAAATCATGTTCATTGGGTTTTTCTAGAAAGTTTCATCCTACCTCCTTATGCCTTATCTAATCTCCCAGATCTCGTCTTGGTGATCCATTCACCTCAAAACTCGATATCTAGGCTCGTTTCACCACCCTAACACAAAATCATGGTGTTTAAGGCCTTCAATTGTCATGGATAACAATTTCTATCCATTCCAATGCAAACTTATTGAATAATGGTTTCTTATGAATCGCTTTGATTCCATTTTCGCAATCTCTGTCACACCTCCCTTAGGTCATCCCAATTCCAGATCTTGAATTTCAGATCATTTCACCAAGAAATGAAGGCGCAACAATCGATTGTTCAAGAATTCATCAAATAATGAAGAACATGCAAAGAAATACTGGGGGAGAAAATCATAATGAATGAATATGAAGAATGAAACTTGGTTGTTGTTCATTTTAGCCTAAATCTGTTCCTATAAGAATGATCAACAACCAAAACAATAATTAAATCCTATAAATCCGGTAATTAAATCCCATATATCAAAGTATGATTGAATTGTGGATCAACCTATTCATTGGTTGGTCCACATTCATTGTTTAATCTAAGAAAGGGTAAGGAAATTAAAAATAACACTTCCAACATGGGAATTGGATCACTCTCTATTAAAGATCGATTATTGCGGGTGAGATCTGTCAAGAATGGCATTCGTCAATCTTCGATCCATAGTTCCATCGTCGCCCACCGAGAGAAATATTTAGGGTTTCTTATCCATATCCTCAATAGAATTGTATGGTTATGAACCTAACCCTATTTTCCTTCCTAATTATTTACTTAAAATAAATCCATCACCACATTGCTGCGTCGACAGAATAGAAGAAAATTTCAATTTATTTTATTCATTAAAAATGCCCAAAACAACTTTTTATAGTTGAACCACGCTAGCCAATGTTAGGTTGAACCTAAGGTGAATCTGATGTTCTAAACAAAATAGTTCCCTCAAATTTCTGATATGGGAACCTATTTAGAATTTATTCAATTTTTTCAGAAAACTGCACGTGTGTGCTATTTAACATTTAAATATGTATCAAACATTTATTTTAGGCACACCAGGCCTCGTAATCGCACACCATCTCAACATCTAGTCTTGAATATAATCCATACAATATTTTAAAAAATACATGGAAAAATCCAAGACATTACATTCTCCCCACCTTTGGGCTCTACATCCCCAAAAATCCAAAACAAAGGCTTCTAAAAAAGTTGTGGTTACTGAGTATGAATATGATCATAAAGCTCCCATGTGCTCTCCTAGAGATTCCAATTCAAACACTAGACACACACTAAAGGGATAATTAACCCATAAATGATATTTTCCAACTGATCCTTGATCTCCACTGGGTATTCGAAAAATGTTTCTCCATCCTATATGTCTATCTCACTCCAATCGATGACCTGTGATGGGTCATGCACATACCTACTCAGCTGCAACACATGGAAGATGTCCTATACCCAGTCTAATTTTGGGCATAGAGCTAAGTGGTATGACATCTCAACAACTCTACACAGTATCTGAAAAGGGTTGATAAACAGTAGAGATAAATTTTTGCCCCAACCAAATCTCTATAATCCATGTTGAGGTGAAACCCATAAAAGCACATGGTCTCCTTTTTCAAACTCCAAAGGCCTTAATCACCTGTCAACATAAGACTTATTATGGCTCTATGTAGTCTTTATTTTCTCCTAGATGATCTAAAAATTCTCTGAAGTTTCTCATACTAACTCCAGGATCATGAGTACTAACTCTCCTGGGCCAGTCCAACAAAGTGATTACTTTCATGGTCGGTCGTACAAAGCCCCAAATAGATCCATGCCAATGGTAGAATGGTTGATATTTTTGTACATTAAATCCAATAGTGGTAGGTGATCCTACCAACTATTACTGAAGTCCAACATGAAAGCTCATAGCCTGTCCTTCAGAACCTGAATGGTCTGCTCCGTCTGGTCGTCCATTTATGGGTTAAGTACTGTGCCCAAGCGTAACTGGGTCCCAAATGCCTCATGTAATCCCTTCCAAAACCGAGATTTAAAACAATAATCACGATATGACACTATCATTGATTGGAATCCATGGATTTGAACAATATCATGCACGTAGAGTCATCTCAAGATCTCTTATGAAGTCTACTGTTGGGTATCTAGGAACTGGTTCGACTTGGTGAGTCATTAAACAATAACTATATGGTATCATGTCCCCTAGACATATGAAGTAAACCCAACATGAAGTATATTGATATCCAATCCCATTTCCATTTTGGAATTTCAAGGGGTTGATCTAAACCTTATGGAACCTAGTGCTTGACCTTCACTTACTGACAAGTAAGGCCTTGAGAAACAAAATCCATAACTCCTTTCTTCATCCCTGGCCACCAAAACTGATATCGGATCTTCTGGTACATCTACCCAACACCTGGATGTACCTCCAAAGGGGACATAAGAAACTAACTCAAAACCTACTCCTACAATGTCACTGGTACTACTGTGAATCCTCAAAAAAGAATGATGTGATCCCCACCTTGTGAATATTTATCAGGAGCATGCCCTATGTAAATTTGAGCATGTTGGGTCTCATAATCAATATCCCCACACTGTTCCTCCTTTACTCACTATAAGATTTGAGGGGTAAAAACCATTGACTTGATGTAAGATTCTCCATCTCCATCAAAAAAGGAAAATTCTAATGAGGCCAACTGCTCTGTTGCCTCATTCGACAACTACAAACTAGATCTTCTACTTAGAGAATTTTCCACCACATTCCCCTTCCAAGAAGTATAGACAATATCAAAGTCATAGTCCTGGAAGAACTCTATCCATATCCTCTTTCTCATGTTCATATCCTTCTAATAGAAGATATACTTGAGACTCTTGGGATCAGAGTAAGTGATAAAATGGTCTCCCATTAGGTAGTTTCACCACATCATCAACGCAAATATTACCACTGCTAACTCAAGATCATGGGTAGTGTTGTTAGGATCATGTGGTATCAACTGGAATGACACATAGGTAATCACTGCTCTCCTCTACATCCAGAAACAACTAAGCCCAGTTCTTGATGCATTGTAGAACACTACTTACTTGACACCCTCCTCCAGAAATCTCAATATTAGAGTGCTCGTCAAACTCTGCCTTTATTTCTGAAAATTCTACTAGAACTTCTTTGTCCACATGAAAGGATGACCCTTTTGAGACAAATTTTTCATAGGTGCTGATATCCTATAGAAATTAGATATGAATCTCTGATAATATCCTTCTAGACCAAGGAATCTCCGTACCTCCATCACGTTCTGAGGTGGCTCCCATGTTAACACTACCTCAACCTTGGCTGGGTACCCTTCCACACCATCTTTTGAGATAATGTTTCCCAGAATGTGGACCACCTAACTCTAGAACTATCACTTAGAGAGTCTCCCATAAATATGGTTCTCTTGGAGTACGTCCAAAACCATTCTTAAGTGACTTGCGTGAGCATCCTCATTTGATGAGTACATAAGTATGTCATCGATGAAGACTACCATAAACTAGTCTAAATAAGGATGAATGACCTGATTCATGAGTCCCATGACCAATACTAGGGAATTATTCATGCCAAAGGGAATCACCAAGTACTCATTGTGACTGTAACGACATCTGAAATCCGTCTTTGGTATATCCGCATCCTATAATGACAATTGGTGATAGCTTGATCTGAGGTCAACCTTCAAAAACCATTGTGCCCCTCTCAACTAATCAAAGAGGTAATCAATCCTCGGTAGTGGATACTTGTTCTTCACTGTCATCTGGTTCAAGCATTGGTAGTCTACACACAACCTCAAGCTCCTGTCTGGATTTTTTGAAAACAATATCGGGGCCACCTAGGGTGAAACACTGGGTCTCATGAAGCCCTTCCTCTGTAATCCCTACAACTGCACCCTCATCCTGAAAAGATCTAAGGTAGACATCTGATATTCTGGTGTAGATATTGATTCTCTCCTGGGGTGTAAATAAATGTAGAAGTATATTTCCCAGTATGGAGGAAAACTAGGAACATCTTCAGGAAAGATGTACCCGTACTCCGCCACCACCACTGGGAATAGGAAGCTCATAACATCTGCTACACTAAGGTTCAGGTTAGCCAAATGATGAGTAATCAGATTCACCCTCATATGAACGAGTCCATAAAGTTCTTCTTGGGTTTACTTTTCACCAAAAATTGAAAATCCCATTCCATTGTTGCAGACACACTGCACCCTTCACCAAAAATAGTCAATTAGAGCATGGACTATGGATAACAAATACCTACCAAGAATGATGTCATAAGGCCTCAACGATGCCACCAAGAGGTTCCAACAAAAACTCTCAACTCTAAGGGCTAGGTTACACTATCATCATAGATGTGTGATCATAGAGTCTTCTCCAGTAGGTGTATCCAAGCGTAATAGTCGAATCAATAGTTCAACTATAATCTCAAGGTCCCAAATAAGATATGTGGGTACAAAGAAATTACTAGAATCTATGTCTATTAGTACTACATATAAATTATAAAATACATAGATTGTACCTCAAATTATTTTTTAGAGCCCCTGGGTTATACAACACGACCGCATGAAGTTATCCTCCCCAGTCCTCTAGCTCCCATAGCCTGGCATGGACCACCTGGGGGTGGTGGTGGTAATAAGTCAAAATTTTGACCACCTACTACTGCTTTCCCATATCCTCTTCCACATATGCATCCCTAAGGATATTTCTGCTAATGTCCTTGTCTCTGCCTTAGTGGTCTTTCCATAGTCTCCCTATCATCAGCATGGTAGGTCAGATAATCTTGAGTGAGATGTCCCATGCCGTCACATGAATAGAACCACCTCTCCCTAGAGATACTGGACCAACCTTGCGATCACTGAACTATAGATACTTTTTAGGAACTCTTTTTAAAACATATACCACATCTAGGTCCCTGGGACTGACTTTGGATTCCTACTGTCAAGGTCTCTGCTCCTGCTTGTCCA
Source organism: Viscum album (assembly GCA_963277665.1). NCBI lineage: Eukaryota > Viridiplantae > Streptophyta > Magnoliopsida > Santalales > Viscaceae > Viscum > Viscum album. The sequence goes on from OY728155.1 coordinate 486,468,197, forward strand.
CTGCTGACTATCAATGGCTATATCTAATCATCCAAGAAGAATTCAACCACTAAATCATGCTCAATCACCTTGACATAAGTATGAATTCATAGAGGTATAATGATGGATTGGATGTCTCTACACAGACCACGCTCAAAGTTCCAAGCACAGAAGTAATGATCTCTAACCATATCCATTGATTATCTGAAAAGGCTGGTGAACCTCGATGAATAATCAACCACTGTCATGCTACCCTACTGGAGCTGAAGAAGCTCATGTATATGCATAGATCTCAGCATAATTGGTGAAAATACTCTCTAAAAGATGCTAAAACTCTATCCATGAAAGATTCACCTCGTTGTGATTCTGGATGGCCAAAATCCACCATCTCCCTACTAATCAATGTAGACGGCTCACCGCCAAAACTAGCATATGATCTTCCGATTTCCAGTCTAAGTGGGAAACTTGGGTTACCGCCTCAATCCAGTCCTCATCCAATCGAGGATCGGGCTCACCTCAAAATCTGAGGGGTCTCTATATCTAAAATTGATAGAGCACACTCAGCATGTTTTCTTCATCTTCTAGTACATCGGGTACCACGTGTTGTTCGACAGGTGGAATTATAGCTAGTACACCACCTGGAGGTAACATCTAGGGAACCGGTACTTGTATTAAAGCATCATCACTGAGGGGGTAATCCTCATGATCATATTTCTGAATCCTAGTTGATATGTTTCATCGAGGCATCCTATAATAAAACAAGATGTACCATGATCAATCAGTATATCTGGATAGATGAATCAATAAGGACATAGAAACCACAACCCATTCTTATATGATGGATGTACCATTATTTTCCCTACAACTAGTGTTCTCATGTACTGATCCAAAAGGTAGGTTGTCAGAGTATTTAGGTATGGATACATCGACTGCCTGCACCAACAATGGAGTCCCTGGCCTAAAAGCCGAACTTGAAACACTTAACATTGTTTCCCCAAACCAATATCACAGACTCGCAGTACTAAAGTAGAACAGACTAACTATAATACTTCTCCGTCATGACTCTTCCTAGTGGGTCATGTTCCGTGACTCCCCAAGCCCACCTCCAATAGGCCAGGGGCTGGTGACTAGCACCGAGTAGGTATATAACTAACATGGGAGGCATTTCCTATGTACCTGTACACACAAAACCATCCCCAAGACCACAAAATGCTGAAATATAAAAACCAATAAATAAAAAATTCAACAATACCCCTATATCCCAACCAATAGAGTACGACAAGAATGTAAAGTAAAGTGAAACTGGACCAAACACAATCCCACCAAAAATAATTCTACAACCAAAAGTCCAACCTATAAGAAAAGGTATTAGGACAACTAGCTGTAGCTGTAGGAACAAAGCTCAGCCTGCATGATCTCAAAAAGCACCATCTTTTCATGGTCTACCAAGGACTCCATCCAAAGGTCACTCATTTGCAAAAAACATGACATGTGCGAGCAAAGCCCGTTCAAGGGTGAGTATAAAAATACTCATTAGGACACCCCAAAATGACAAAGAAATACAACAAAGTAAAGTACAGTAATATATACATAAGTATCTATCTATAACACATATAATAATATCCAAATATAATCAATCAAATACACATAGTCTAGAGGTGATTCATGACTACTGTATACCAATAGTAGGGATTTAGCTCCAAGATTCCACGAAACAATAATTCGGGAGAACACACTCCTGAGTCCGATAGCACTGATGAAATCTGTTCAAGAAGTATTGTTCATCGGGAACCATCCTGAGAGAGATACATTGATAGATCTAAATAGAGATACAATACAAATATGAGGATCATATCCAGGGCCATGGGGTGATACCAATAACTCAATCTGGATTAACCTTCTAAGTAAAGGATTTATGCCTTATAATGTTGGTCATATCAATACCAAATAATCTACCTAGGGTAGGAAGAATGAATAAAGGATCCAGCTTCGGGAAACTTGATGGATTCAAAAAATCTATCTAGAAATTCCTATGGAAGGGTTCATATTCCTATGAGTAGGAAATGATTCATACATACCTTCAGGGAAAACGATAAAGGGAACGAACCCTAATGAAATTCTACAAGATACAGAGGACAAGAGAATCAAGCCATGTAGAAATGGGTACATGGTGTATAGTAGGGTCACATGTTGTGTCCCTTGACCCCAGGTACTGCCCGTGTACAACATATTGTGTCTTTATAACATGTCATGTAGAAGATGGGTACATGCCGCGTAGAAGGAGTGACATGTTGTGTCCTTCTATCTGAAGTTTTGAAATGTGCTCTGGCCATGTGCCAATACACGGTGTCAACCCCTCTGTTTCTTCTCGTATACTAGTACATAGGTTAATCTGTGTACTTGGTCTAGGCCAAGTCATGTGGTGGGGTACATGCTGTGTAGGAAACCTGTGTACTCCACCCTGTGTCCATGTATCTCCCGAGATACGTGATGACTCTCTGGGGAGTACCTACACACCGTGTGACTGGGGTCACACGCCACATGATATTTAACCATTCCACAAAACCCTATACACTGTTCAGTGGGGGAGACACCCCATGTAACCTTGGTTTACACACTGTGTTCAATGGATTTTTCTAGAAAGTCACATTCATCCTCTATGCACCTTGACCAATCTTCCTGATATCATTTTAGTGATATGTTCACCTCAAAACTCCATATCTAGGCTCGTTTCACCACCCTAACATCGAATCTAGGTGTTTTAGGCCTTCAATCATCTTATAAAACTATTTCAATCTATTCAAATGAAAACCACTCGAAGAAATGTTTCTTATGAATCGCTTTGATTTGTTCATCGCCATCGTCGTTGCACCTCCGTTAGGTCATCTCAAAGTCATATATCGAATTTTGAATCATTGAACCAAGAAACAAAGTTGAAATGATCGATCATTCAGGAATGTGTCGAAGAACACACAAAGAAATACTAGGGGAGAATATTACAATGAATGAATATGAGGAATGAAGCTTGGCCATTGTTCTTTCCGACCTCAATCCATTCCTGTAAGAACAATAAAAAATAAAAATAATAATCAAACCCCATAAATCCTATAATTAAAGTCTATCCCACAAAGCACGATCAAACAATTGAACCACATGTTCGTTGGTTGGTCCACATTCATCCTTGAATCTATGAACAGGGAAGAAAATCCAAAATAACACAACCTACATTGGAATTGGATCACTCACTGTTGAAAATTTATTATTGTTGGTGAGATCCATCAAGAAGATAATTTGTAAATCTTTGATCCATAGTTCCTTCATCACTTATAGAGAGAAATCTTCAAGCTTTCCTCTCTAGATCTTCTAAGTAATTACAGGGTTATGAGCCTAACCCCAGTTCCCTACCTAATAGTTTAATTAAAATAAAACCATCGTCACGTCAATGTATCATTGAAACAGAAAAATAAAATAAATATTTCAATTTATTTTTTTCATTAAAAATGCTTGTGACAACTTTTCATAGTTGACCTATGCTGAAAAATGTTTGGTCGCACCTAAGGTAAATCCGTTTCTATAAATGCAATAGTTCCCTCAGATTTTTGATCTAGTAAATGGTTTAGAATTTATTCCATTTTTTCAGGAAAACCATGTGTGTGTGCTATTTAAAATTTTAATATATTTAAAAAAATTATTCTGGAAACACCAGGACTTAGAATTTCATGTCATCCTATCACCTAGTCTTGAATATAATCCATATAATATTTAAAAACAATACAAAAAATCTAGGAAATTACATCCTTTATCCTTGATTATTGATGTAGCCCCTGCATTAACTCTGGGGGAGTCATCTCATTTTAATAAGACACTAGTGATAATACAAGAATTTTCTCATAGAACTCAGATTAGAGAAGTTCATGAGGAAGAATAAATTCTTTAACTAAGGAAAATATGTGTAATGATTTTCATTCAAATGGGCCAATCATCTGATTGTTAGAAGAACACCCATCATGATCCTACCATTGTACCAATCCAAGTTTGAAAAGAAAGGATAGACTCAGCTATCACACAGATCATTTTAGTCATTCAAGATAAGAAAATTTATGTAAGATCAAGAATGTCCCCTCTTATAGTTGAGTCTCTTTCTTAAGAGTTTGAAATAATAGATCAAAGGATAATTGGTAGGATAGATTCAAAGGAACTACGTCATGAAGATAAGGTACGTAACACTAATGAAAGTAAATATCACTAAGAATAATGTGTTAATGTTCAACAAGAAATGCATACCCTATTTATCAAAATGATGGAAATGAAGTACTACCAAAAGTTGATAAATGGTTTTTTGAAAAATATCAATAGACATAGTCAAATTTGTTTTCTAAAGTCAAATATCTAAAAGTTCAAGTTCTTAAATCAAATCAAGTAGTAAAAGTTCTTGATGATTAGATGGAATAAAAATATGATATTTAGTAAGTGAAATTGATGATTCAATTTTTTCTGGAAAAGTGTTTAGAAAGACCCTTTAAAGGAACTTCTCATGGTTCTGAAGTTCAGATTAAGTTACTAGAATTATACCAACTTGTCGATACAGTATCTACTATTATTGAATCACTACATTGTGAAGTCATTTTAAGATAAATGATTCAATACCTTCATAGAACTTTTGTTGATGAAGTTAGAAGGATACCAACTCCTCTAAAGAATATTTTTGAATCAGTTAATAGATCAAAAAAAGAGTTTGTTTCAATGCTATCACAATAGCACCCTGAAGCACAAGGAAATTATTCTCAAGTAAAGAAATATTTAAGTTTCATTATAATGGGTTTAGAAAAAATGGAAGGATCAATAGAAAATAATTTTTAAGTTGTATAGAAGAAAGTGGAAGAGAAAAACCAAGTAGTAGTTAATAGTATCAAAACAGACTACTCAGACAATGATGAGGTCATGGTCAATGCCTTTGTAGAAACTTTAGATATTTATGTACTATCAAAAGAAAAGAAAATTGTTTCTTTCATTAGTATAAAAAATAATTAATTATATGTTTTTAAAATATTGATATAAAATTTTGAAAAGAAAGGATACTTATAGAACTCCATTTGTAACTTTTTTCATCATGTATATAATGGTTTTACAAGTCTTCTCGACTATTAAAAAAACGATATGGTAAATAGAATCGATGCTTGTGTTGAATCACTTTTTCAAATTCATGGAAGACACCTAACTAGAATTAAAATTAGTTACCATCACCTGTCTACCTCTCAATACCTTAAAGAAATATTTAATCCACTTGAGGCTTATAAAAGGGAAAATACAATGTTTTCTAAAGAATCTTTTTTATACTTACCTAAACCATCTACTAAATTAACCTTTACCCATGTAGTTAAATTTGATATGGTGGGGGAAAAGAAAGACTCTCTCAATATCGATTCCACACTAGTATGGTTTTCTCATGAAAATCGATCCAGTCTTAGAATATCTCTGCGGATGTTGTGTGATGCTTTTGGAGAAAAAGTTAATGCTCCCATGACTTCATCCTTGTTACCTTATAATCAACCCTTATTATTCAAGAAACCAACCCCAAAAAGTTTTTTCTAATAAAAAGTTGATACACCACCTTTTAAGTCCATGGAATAATTTTATAGTGGTTGGGAATTCTCAAAAACATTTGAATTATGCCAATTTTTATGGAATTTAAACATTTGAATCTAATTGCTTTAATATATTTTTTGAATGATCATTATGCTTTATTTTCTTAAATATTTTATATTCCGTATCATGATTATAATGCTTTAACATTGAATATTGTTTTATAATTTCTATTCAATATATTTCTCTATCATTTTTATCCTATACTATTTTAATATCTCATTATGACTTCTAATTAACGAAAAATACCATTTATCTTCAATATCATTAACTGATTACTACTATTTTTGTGAAATATTAACTATGTTCCTTATTATACTTCATTTTTATATAAAAAAAGGGGGTGAAGAAAAGGAAAACACAAAAAAAAATCAATCTCTTTCATATTTCCAAAATGGGAGAAGAAAAGGGAAAATTCATAAGAAATAAAGGAAAAGGAAAAGGAGAAAAGTAAATTTCATTATTTCTGAAAATTTAAAGTTTAATGCATAATTTGTTTTCTATTTAATGGGGTTTTAATCACCAATAAGTTAAAAATTGTAGGAAATACTATTTTCTCCAATATATCTTCATGTTATGTATTTTGATGATTTAAAAAATCCCGAATTTTATTCTAACAAGTTTATTATAAAGTGTTGCAGATTATTATTATCTTATGCTATGTTTCTAAGTGTTTATTTTATGATATAAAATCATGTTATCTTATGATAATTGAAGAAAAGTATTAGTTATTCAGAATTAGAAAGTACTATGTAAGACTTTATCTTATGAAGATGAACCAAGTTGTTCAAGAAAGATTCTCTAGTCGGAATGAGATTATAAAAGGACTTTATCTTTTAAAAAGAATATTTGTAGCCAGAAGTAGTTGAAAAAAATAAATGTTACATATTAGTGACACTTATTATCTTGTGGTGTGTAATTATATTACACTGCATTGAAGTTAATTTATCTTATGAGGATGTGATGATTTATCTTAAGAAAGTAATCTTATGATGTATAGTGTTTTCAGTTGATATTTTATGAAGATATATTTTTGCAGAATGTTATGATCAATTTTAAAATCCCTCGATAAGTTATTTCATGACTTCAGAGAACATCAAAATGAGATTATATATTTAAGGAAAGTTGGTTTTCATAAGACTTTCTTGAATTAGACAATCCATATAACGAGAATATTTCTGATGCAAAATCAATTCCTATATTTAAAAAGTTCGACTACATATCCTTGGTAGACTATATCATCAAGATCACTATATAAGAATTGTTCAACCATTATTATTATCTAACCATCAAGTTTAAACAATATATAAAAATACTAGTTATCTAATTCAAGATATACATATAGATTAAGTGAAGAAGAGATAAAGAAAGATAGCTTCTTATTTTTGAATACGTGAAAGAAAAATATTGAATATGTGTACATTGTTAAAAAAGAAAATCATTCATGTTGTGATTATCAATTATACATGTCTCACTAAATCATCCTGAGCTAATTTGAAGTCTATATTTTTCTCAGGATGAATCTTCATCTATTGTCAGTTATTGCTTTCAACTGTGTGCTAAAAAACATTTTCTCTAAGTTTCTACTTGAATTTTCATTTTTATAGTTAGTGTAAGAGTGTTCTTAAGACCATTGGAAGGTCTTGTAAAGGGATATACTAGTTAAAAGCTCTTGGACCTTTGTATTAAGTGACAACTTCTTGTAATTATCTAGGATCCACTAGTAAAAGGGTTGTTATAGTGAAAATCACCAAAATTGTGGAGAATAGTGTTGGTGGAGTCGACTAGGGGATTTCTGTTCCCCGAACCACTATAAATATATGTGTTCAATCTCTTTTTCTACATGTTTTCATATTTATGATGTATATATTTTTAAGTTTAGAATTGAACTTCCACACTTCAAATAGGTTGATCTAATATTAATTTTTTTAAGAACTCAATTCATACCCTCTTGAGTTATCCAATAATTCATTATACGGGACAACATAAACTACAACTATAGATGGTCAGAGCTAGAATAACCTAAAATATAGACATAGAAGGTCTAATCTAGGTGATCCTAAATAACAAACACAGATGGTCAGAGCTATAAGACCCTAAACTATATCAAAAAATGGTCTAAGCTAGAAGAACCTAAACTACAACCACATATAGTCCGAGCTAGAAGACCATAAACTAAATCAGTAGACTGACTAAGCTAGAAGACCATAAATTATAGATACATATGGTACCCAAAACAATAATAACAAATGGTTTGATATAGAATACTGTAAACTACAACAACCAATATTCTAATCTAGCAGAACAGAAACTACAATAAAATATTGTCCAAGATAAAATAAACTAAACTACAACAACTTTATAGTACAAAATACCTTAAACAACCACTTGAAAGAAACAGAATACTCACCATGATGACAAATTGTAAATGGAACCCCAGGAAAAGGTTGAGTCCCTGCTCACTGGGCATGCACTCTATGTGTTCTAGGAAACATTAAGCATTTATGAAATGGAAAAAGCAAAAAAAAATTCACGATGAAAACCCATAAAGGGATGTATGGTAAAAATATTTTTCCAATCATACTATGATTTCCCCATATTAAACATAGGAAAATTATAGGGAAATAAAAAAAATAAATTTTTTTTAGGGATCAATATTATAGCTTAAAAAAAATCAAGATACATTTTCAAGTTCAATCAAATTAGGAAAAAGTTAGATCACCTTCCCACTGGGACACATTCATCAAAATTATCCTTTTAAACTAGGTGATTTCGTGACTACTAGAGTAGATAAATGAATGAGTATTCTTGTGAAAATAATCATTCATGGTAAGTTTTCAAGGTAAGTATGTTACAATTCAAGTGTTAAAATTCATAAATTTGGGTTCACTTTTTATTATACAAAGGATGGATGTCGTCGATGGTCTAAATGATATCAAATCAATATAATTCCATGAAAATTATAAAAAAATAAATCCTAACAGTAGAATGAATTTTTTGAAAATGATTGTTCATTGATAGTGTAAAAAAGAAAGATTAATCTCCAAAATCTTGAGTTTTACCCATGATTTTACAAAAGAAGAAAACTCCCATGTTTATAGTGAGATCAGAATAAAATCTGGTCACTTGATCTTACCAAATCAGCTAGATTTTGGAGAGAGGTTTTGATTGGGCATTGAATTAGCACTTTATATTTCTCTTCTACCATCTCCCAGGGATGAAGAGTATCAATTAAAGAATATAATTATTCACCACCATTATGAGTGGTCACTAATAAAGATGATGATATCGAATGATTAGACCTCACGTGAGCAATGTGAAATTTTTGTTTTGTTATCTTTGTGGTTAAATCATCCATCTCATCGCACAATTAATGGAATTTCTGATGTCTCTACTCAAGAACCTCCAAGGATTAATTTATCTTTTAAACCAAATAAATTATATTATCAAAGTTGTGCAGGTCATTCTAAATATTGGATAGTCATTACTGAGCTAGGAAAATCAATAACACGATGTCATATAGTTTTTGATAATCGAATTTTCCTAATCCAAAATCTATAAAGATTAAGTGAAGGGGTTCCTTTGGAATAGGGATATCCTTTAAGGGGTTATCAATAATTATAGTGTAGATTTATCGCAAAAGATTCCTTTGTGATACCCGATCCTTGATGACCATCAGAGGGAGTGCACTAGAAGGAGGTGTGGTTGATAAGGTATACCAAGGTATTAATGCCATCTGATTTGATGAGGAATCCATATATGAAGGACCATATACTAATTATTCAGATAGTGGAAAATTATCAATCACTGATATTAAAGTTACAACTATCACAACCCATCCCAGTGGGGCCTGCGTGACTCCTTAAGCCTTTCTCTAATAGGCTAGGGGCTGGTGACTAGCACCGAGTAGTCATATCATTAACATGGGAGGCATTTCCTATGTACCTATACACACAAAACATACCCAAGAATAAAAATTCTAAAATGTAAAAAAACCCCTAAGGAAAAAAATGCATGCACACAACTAAACTCAACCAACATAGTACAATAGAAAGTAAAGTGTGGAAAGTAAATAGGGCCAGAATAAAATCTCACAAAAAAAATAGTCTGCAACTACAAAGTCTGACCTGTAAGAAAAAGCAGGTATGAGGATTACTACTTGTAGCCTTAGGAACACCTCAGCCTATAGGGAAGTTAGAAATCTCAGTCCAGTCCTTGTCCACCCTGGACTCCATTAAAATGTTGCTCGCCTACACAAGACACGACATGTGTGGGCAAAGCCTGTGTAGGGGTGAGTATAACAATACTCAGTAGAGGAACCTAAAAACCAAATATAAATATGAAAAGTAAAGTTACAATAATATCTACATATTATATTTCTACTAAACATATAACAAGATAAACACATCAAGATATACTCAAAACCTAGATGCGTATTCTAGAGACAAATCACACAACCTCATACCCATGCTAGGGATTCCATTCAAAGGTTTCAGGACTCATATGGGAGAACTCAATCCATGTGTATAATAGCTCTGTTGACATTCGTATGAGAAGTACTGTTCTTCAAGAAAATACATGATAAATAGATATAATCATTTCAAGAGAACACACTCATGAGTGGGGAAATATCATGATACACAGATGAGGATCACTGCTAGGGCTTTGGTGGATACTGCTAATCATCCAAATTCACATGCTAACTAGATGATCAGAGGCCTGTAAGATAAGTCACATCGATACCTAACTAAAAATAGGGTCAAGAATGGATAGAGGATCTCACTCTGGGCCTCTCTGAGGGATACCTGACTCTATTGTGGAAAGACTTGCTAAAGGGATCATATTCCTATGGATGTAAATGATACCTGACCATCAGGGGAATGAGAAAAAGGGGAACTAACCCAAATGAAACTTTTCCAATTAATGGTGTACAAGAGGATAAATCCATGTTCCAGGATATACACACTGTGTATATGGGGTCAAACACCTTGTCTCACGACTCTGAGTACTGCACATGTGTAACAACCTGAGTCAGTGGGAACATGCCGTGTAGAAAGGTAAGTACACGGTGTGTAGGATGAACCACATGTCAGGTCTGAGTAACCATGGTAACCTCTGTGTACACTTCCATGTGCCCATACATGGCTTCAACCCATGTGTTCCATCCCATGTAACTGGTACACAAGGTAACCCGTGTAGCCAGCTTGGTCTGGTCGTGTGGTGGAGTGCACGACCATGTACTACTCCCCGTGTCCGTGTATCACCCAAGATACACACCAAGTCCCACGTAAGGACCCCCATTCCCTATTCTTTGTGGAACACATAATTTCATTACTTCATGCACTACGGAACCCTAGCCTTTACTATGCCAGTCCCACATAGTGTGTTCTTCGAGATACATACTGTGTTATTTGAAAATTTCCGGAATTGTTGTTCTCTGCCAGCGTGCCTCCCATGATGATCCGTTCTTTGATCTAGATGTTTGATCACCCTGAAACTCAAGTGTTTAGGTCGACCTGACATGAAAAATCCTATTCCATTGGTTTCAGGCCTCCGATCGACCCAAAAAAACACATTCTGATTCACTCACATGAAGAATTCTTGAAGAATGATAACTCTTGAACCATGTAGAGTCATCTGCCACTATCTCTGTCGCACCTCTGATGGGTTATCACAATGATAAATCTCCATTTTGGGATTGTTTCACCAAGAAACTGGTGTGCAACGATTCCTCATTCGTATCCCCATGAATAATGCAAAGAATGCGGGGAAGAGGGAGGAAGAAAAAAAACAAAAAAGGAGGAACAAAACTCCTCCATCATTTTTCATGACATTAATCTGCTCTTATTAGAAGGTTGAAATAGGGAAAATAAAAAAAATACAAACATGAAAAAATAATCCCCAGGAATGAACCCGATAAAGAAAATCCCTCCCATAAGAACGACGATGCACAGGTCAACCAGTTCACAAGTTGATTTTCATTCTTCATTTAATTAAAATAATGGGGAAGAAACAATTTAAAACATAACCCCTACCTTGATAAGGGATCAATCATTAATGAAGTGATGGCACTACCATCGTCACCAAGATCCTTCAACTCCGTTGGCGCAGCGATTCACACTTCTGATTCGTCATCGTTTGTTGTCGAGAGTCCTCTATGAAGCTCTAAGAATTCTCCATAGATTCTCTCCATTTTGTTCCAATGACCGACATTTGATTAACCCATTAAAAAGAGGGAACACGTTTTAGCGTTCCACTGTGCTACGACATTAAAGAGTTAGCGTTTCTATTTCAGAGTCATTATGTTGTGTCATTAATTATTGAAACAAATGCCTCTTCGTTGTGCTATAAAAAATGTTTCCAAAAAAAATAAACCTTTCAAATTATTTTATTTTATTTTACTTCACTAAAAATGTCTGAAAATTATCTTTTTCCCTCAACCTACACCGGTCAATGTTAGGCCCATTCTCAGAATGATGTGTCTTCTCCACACTAGTTCTTGAAATAATTCCATATAATATTTAAAAATAATACTTGTAAAATCTGAGACATAACATTCTCCCCACCTTGGGGCTTTACATCAACAAAAATAAAAAACCAGGTCTACTAAAATAGATGTAGGTACTGGGCACAAATCTGAGCCTCCCACTCCCACATGTGCTCCTAAAGGTTCTCCTTGTGCCACCGAACACACACTAAGGGAATAAATCGACCACAAAGGATCCTCTCCTTCCGATCCTTGATCTCCACTGGGTACTCAGCAAAGGTCTCTCTATCCTTGATGTCCATCTCACCCTATTCGATGACGTGCGATGGGTCATGAACGTACCTCATTAGTTGCGACACGTGGAAGACATCGTGTACTCGATGCAACTGCAGTGGTAGATCTAACAGGTATGCCACCTTTCCAACTCTATGAATTATCTAGATAGGTTTGATGATCCTAGAAGATTGCTTGCCACTCCGACCAAATCCCCACAACCCTCATCATGTTGAGACCTGAAGGAAGACATGGTATCCCTCCTTGAACTCCATAGGTCTCTGTCACCTATCATCATAAGACTTATGCCGAGTCTATGCAGTCTTTATCCACTCCTAGATGATCTGTACCTTCTCAGTGGTAGCTCTCACCAACTCTGGACCCAAGAGTGCTGACTCTCCGGGGCCGATCCATCAAATCGGTGATCGACAGGGTCTCCCATATAAAGCCTCGAATGGTGCCATACCAATGGTGGATTGGTAGCTATTGTTGTATGAAAACTCCACTAGTGGTAGGTGGTCCACCCAACTGCAACTAATTTTCAAAATACAGGCCCACAACATATCCTTAAGAACATGAATGGTCCTCTTCGTCTGACCATTAGTCTGGGGACGGAACTTCATTCTCAACAGTAGATGAGTCCTAAAAGCCTCTTCAAATCCATTCCATAACTAGGATGTGAAGTGGGCATCTCGATACAAGACTGTTTTTAGGGGAATCCATGAAGAAAAACTATATCCTGCATGTAGAGGCATCTCAATCTCTCTACGGAACTATACTCCCTGATAGATAGGAAGTGGGTACACTTTGTGAGTCGGTCAACAATCACCCAGATGGAATCATTCCCCTTGGACATTCGTGGAAAGCCTGTCGCAAAGTCCATCGATATTCCATCCCACTTCCACTCTGGAACTTTCAGTGGGTGAGATAACCCTTCTAAAACATGGTGCTCAGCATTCACATGTAGGCATGTAGTGCATCAAGAAATGAACTCTACTATTGCCTTTTTCATGACCGACCACCAGAACTAGTGCCAAAGATCCTTTTACATCTTCACCATACCACGGTGTACCGCCAAGGGGGTATATAAAACTACCTCAAGACATCCTCCCGTAATTCCACTGGTACAAATGTGTGTCCTCTAAAAAGAACAACATGCTCCCCAACTTTAGAATATCCATTAGTAGCATGACCTGTGGTTAACTGAGCACGTAACGACTCACAGTTGACATCCCCAAGTTGTGCCTCCCAAACTGGTGGTAAGAGTTGAGGGGTGAAAACCATCTACTGATGGTATGCTGGATCCTATCTGTCCATGGAGGATAACTATAATGAGGCCAACTATTCTATCGCCTCACTCAATAGTTGTGTGCTCAATCTCCTTCTAAGAGCATCTTCCCCCTTGTTCCCCTTCCCGGGAGTATATATGATCTCAGAATCATAGTCCTTGAGGAACTCTATCTAACACCTCTGTCTCAGATTCAAATTCTTATGTGCTAAGATTTATTTGAGGATCTTGTGGTTAGAATAGATGACAAACCGCTCACCCATATGGTAGTGTCACCACATCTTCAACATGAAAACTACTGCTGCCAACTTGAGATCATGGGTCACACAGTAATACTCGTGTAGTCTTAGCTGGTGTAAACCATAAGCAATCACCTCTTATCTTTACATTAGAACATAGCCAAGCCCAGTCCCTGATGCATCACATAAAACTATTTAATCAACACCCTCATCCGGCAATCTCAATATCAGGGTGCTCATCAAACTCTATCTCAACTGCTCGAAAGCCTACTGGAAATTATCCGTCCACAGGAATAGTTTCCCCTTCCTGGCTGAGGCTGTCATTGATGCTTATATCCGAGATAAATGAGGAATGAAACTATGGTAATATCTTTCCAACCCAAGGAAGCTTCGCACCCCCGTCATGCTCTGAGGTGGCTCCTATGCTAACACTACCTCGAACATGGCTGGGTCCACAATTACTCCATCTCCTGAGATGACATGTCCTAGAATGTGGACCTCCTGAATCCAGAACTAGAACTTCGAGAGCTTCCAATAAAACTTGTGATGTTGGAGTACATCTATAACTATACACAGGTGCCTCGGATGAACCTCCTCTAACACCAAGTACACAAGGATGTCGTCGATGAAGACTAATATGAACCGGTATAAATACATCTAGAATATTTGGTTTATAAGTCCCATAAACACTGTGGGGGTGTTTTTCAAACTTAAATGCATCACCAAGTACTCATAGTAACCATAACGACATATGAAATTTGTCTTTGGTATATCCTCACCCCGTACTCGTAATTGGTGGTAACCCGATCGAAGGAAAACCATTGAGAACCACTGTGCCCCTCTTAGATGATCTAAGAAGTCATCAATCCTCAGTAGTGGATACTTATTCTTCACCATCACCTAGTTCAGGTGCCAGTAATCCACACACAACCTCAAACTCCCATCTGCATTATTGTCAAAGAAAACTGGGGCTACCCAGGGTGAAACACTTGGTCTTACAAAGCCCTTACCCTGTAAATACTTCAACTGCACCTCATCCCACGATGCTCTATAGGATCCATCAGATATGTTGGTGAGGATATCAGTGCCATCACGGGGTGTAAGTTAATTCAGAATTCGTTCTCCCAGTGGGGAGGTATCCCTAGAACATCTTCAGGAAATATGTCCTTCTACTCCACCACAACTGCTGGGAAATTGAAGCTCACAACATCTACTGCTCCAAGGGTAAGGCTAGCCAACTCATGGGTGATTGGCTACACCCTCCTATGCATGAGCCCATCCTGTGATACCTGGGTCTCCTTTTCACCGACAAAAGGAAAACCTTGTCCCATCATTGTAGACACACCTCACTCTTCACATAAATCAGTCAATCTGGGCATGGACCGAAGATAACCAATACATCCTGAGAATGATGTCATAAGCCCTCGACGCTACCACCAAAAGGTTCCAACCAAAACTCTTACCTCCAAGGGTAAGATCAAACTATCTACAAAGGTTTGTGATCATCGAGTCTCCTACCACAGGTGTCTCCAAGAATAAGGGTCAAGTCAACGGATCAACCAAAATATCTATGTTACACACAAGACATGTGGATAGGAAGGGATGGCTTACACCTGTGTCTACAAGTACAAAATATAATGTAAAAAATACACAATTTATACCTTGGATCATCCATGGAGTCCCTGGGTCATACGCCTCGACCACATGCTATTGTCCCCACACCTATCCCCCAACTCCCTGAGCCCGGTGAAGACATCTTGGGGGTCGTGGTAGAAGTAGATCAAAGCATATGCCACCATCTACAGCCCTACCAGATCCTCTTCCATGTCCTACACTTGGCGGGTCTCTCTTCTCCACCCTCTTCCTCTTCCTTGGTGGTTTATCCACCGCTTCCTTGCTAGCATGTCGATGGGTTGGACAGTCACTACCAAGATTTATCCTAATATTGCACGAATATCATTGCCTCTCCCTAGCCTGATAAGATCTAGCCTGAGAGACATGGACTATCTATCCCCTATCATGGGTCCTCTTGTGACATCTCCCACATCCCAAACCCCATGCCTAATGTTGGATCCCTGCTCTCGAGGTCTCTGCACCTGCCTTACTACTACTTACAGCCACTGGATGTCTTTTCTCTGCCAAGAAGCTCTAAATCACCAAGGCCCACTCGAGCACTCCAGAAAAAGTCAAAATTCATAGAGGAACAAAACTAGCTCAGATGTCCCATCATAGAACTCACTCGAAGGTCTGAGCACTAATGTGTTGATCCTTGACCATATCCATCAAGTGTATGGAGAGGTTGGTGATCCTCTATAAATAGTCATCCACCGTCAAACTACCCTGATGAAGCTGAAGAAGCTCCTGGATATGCTCTTCTCTCAGTGTAACCGGAGATAAATCCTCCCTAAAGAGTCATTCAAACTCCATCCATGAAAGAATCACCTCTTCATGAGTCTGTATGGTCAGACTCCAGCATAGTCCCACTGAACCCTGAAGAAGTCTCGCTCCTAGGATCACAATCTTTTCTTCTAGTTTCCTCACTAGATGAAATAATATAATAATTTCCTCAAGCCAATCCTCAACCTCTTGAGGGTTGGGCTCATCTCGGAACCTGAGGGGTCTCTGTATTTGGAACTCATAGAGAACGCTCAGCCTGCTCCCCACGTTTTTCAATATTATAGTTACCACAGGCTGCTCCACAGGTGGTGGTATAGATGGTGCACCACCGAGAGGTAATGACTAGAAGACTAGTCCCTATATCAAAGCCTTGTCATTGAGGGGGTCATCCTTGTGACTACACAGCTAAATCCTAGCAGGTATAAACCATAGAGGCATCCTGTAAGGAAACAAGATGTACTATGTTCAATGAGTATATCTTGATAGCTGATATTAAGAAATAGGGAAAACACAACCCATTCCTATATGATGCATGTACCATTATTTTACTTCTCTGCAACTAGTGTTTTCATGTACCAAGTCGAAAAGAAGGTTATTAGAGCCCTAGTGTATGGATACACTAGCCGCCCACACAAACACTAGAGTCCCTGTACAGAAAGCCGAACTTGAAAAACTTAACACTGTTGCCCCAAACCAATCTCACAGAGTCTTATTCCTAAGTTATAACTGACCACCTCTGATACCACTCTTTCACGACCTTTCCTAGTGAGGCCCATACCACGACTCCCCAAGACCACCTCCAATAGGCTAGGGGGTGGTGACTAGCACCGAGTAGGTATATCACTAACATGGGAGGCATTGCCTATGTACCTATACACACACACAAATCTCCAAGACCACACATGATGAAATGTAAAAAAAACCACTATGGAAAAAAATAAATGCATACAACTAAACCCAACCAACATAGTACAAGAGAAAGTAAAGTGAAAAAAGTAAATTGGGACAGAATAAAAGCCCACTAAAAATAAGGGTTTGCAACTACAATTCCAACCTGTAATCGTAAGTAGGTACTGGGACTGCTACTCATAGAAATAAGAACACCTTGGATAGTAGGGAACTCAGAAATCTCAGTCCGGTCTTGGTCCGACCTGAACTCTATCAAAAGGCTGCTCATCTGTATAAGACACGAAACGTGCAGGTAAAGCCTGTGGATGGGTGAGTATAACAATACTCAGTAGAGGACATTGAAAACCACAAAGAAATATGCAAAGTAAAGGTACAATAAACTCTACACAGTATATGTATACTGAACATATAATAAGAGAAACACATCCAAATATACTCAAAACCCTAACCTGCAGTCTAGAGAAAAATCACACGACCTCATACCCACACTAGGGATTCAGTTCAAAGGTTCTAAGAAGCACTCATTTGGGAGAACTCACTCCATGAGTCTGATAGATATGATGATGTCTATCTGAGAAGTACCATTCATTGGGAAAATACATGAGAGATAGATACACTCATTTGAAGTGAACATACTCTGGAGTGGGGAAAGATCACGATACACAGATGATGATCACTTCTCGGGTCTTGGTGGATATCATGACTCGTTCGGATTCACCTTCAAAGTAGAAGATCAATGTCTTGTTGGATTATTCACATAAATACCTAAATCTACCCATGCTCAAGAATGGATAGAGGATTTCACTCCAGGCCTCTCGAAGGGATACCTGACTCTATCTCTGAAAGTCATGCGGAAGGGATTATATTTCTATGGATGAAATTATATCTGACCTTCAGGGGAATGAGAAAAAGGGGAACTAACCCAAAATAAACCTGTCCAAAGAATGGTGGAGAAGAGGACCAATCCATCTCCTAGGATATTCATGGCATCTAGGAGGGGTCACACACCATGTCTCATGACTCTAGGTACTGCCTGTGTGTAACAACCTGAGTCAGAGGGAAACTGCTGTGTAGAAAGGTAAGTACACAATGTGTAGGATAAACCACATGCTGTGTCCGAGTAACCAGGGTTCCCTCCATGTATGCAGTCATGTGCCAATACACTGATTAAACCCGTGTGTGCCATCCTGTGTAATCGGTACACAGGGTAACCTGTGCAGCCGGCCTTGTCAGGATGTGTGGTGGAGTACACGGCCGTGTACTCCACTACGTGTTCGTGTGTTGCCTGAGATACATGTTGAGTCCCACATAAGGACCCATACACCGTGTTCTTTGGAGAACATGATATTTAATATCTTCATGCACTACAGAAACCTAGCCTCTACTAAGTTGGCCCCACATGGTGTGTTCTTTGGGATATACGTCGTGTTCTTCAGAAATTTCTAGAATCACTGTTCTCTACTAACGCACCTCTCGTGACGCTCCATTCTTTAATATAGCCATACGATCACCATGAAACTCAGGGGGTTAGGTGTCCCAAACATCAAAAATCCTTTCCGTCCATTTTGGGCATCCAATCGGCCCTGAAAACATGTTTCGATTCACCCTCATGAAGAATGATCGAAGAATGAGAAATATCGAACCATGTCGATTCGTTTTCCACTATCACCATCATAGCTCAGTTGGGTCATCATGATTATAGATCTCTGTTTTTGGATCATTTCTCCAAGAAACAAGTGTGAAATGATTATTCATTCATATCCCGGTTAAGAATGCAAAGAACGCGGGGAAGATGGAGGAAGAAAAAAACAATAAAGGAGGAACAAAAATCCACCATCATTTGTCACAGAGTTAATCCACTCCCGTTAGAAGGTTTAAATGGGAAAAATCAAAAACATACAAACATGAAAAAATAATCCCCATGAATGAAACCAATAAAGAAAATCCCTCCCACAAGAATGATGACGAATGGGTCAAAAAGTTCATCGGTTGATTTGTGTTTGTCATTTAATTAAAATAACAGGGATGAAACAATTTAAAACATAACCCCTAACTTGAGAAGGGATCAACTGCTGACGAAGGGATTTCACTATCATCATCATTGAGATCCTTCAACTCTATTGGCGCAGAGATTTACACTTTTGATTCGTCATCGTTCGTCATCAAGAGTCCTCTCCAAAGCTCCAAGAATTATCCAGAGTTTTTCTCAATTTTCTTCCATTGACCAAAATTCAATTAACCCATTAAAAGGAGAGAACATGTTTTAGCATTCCACTATGTTGTATAATTAATGAGCCAACATTGCTATTTTAGAGTCATTATGTTGTGTCATTAATTATCAAAATAGCTGCCCCATTGTTGAGATTTAGTGAATGTTTTCAAAAAAAAAAAATAAACTTTTCAAATTATTTTATTTTATTTTACTTTACTAAAAATTACCGAAAATTAACTTTTCCCCTTGACCTGTGCCGGTTGAGGTCAAGCCCTTTCTTAGGTAAATTTGTCATCTCGGATGCAATAACACCCTTAGATTTTTAATATAGGCATCCATATGGAAACTGCCACAACCGCACACGTACACCAACTCAATTAACTTACAAAAGTTCAAACCACCATTCTGGGATCACCAGGCCTTAGAATTACATGTCATCTCCATTCTTGGTCTTGAAATAATTCCATATAATACTTAAAAATAATACATGGAAAATCAGTGACATTACACCATCTTTATAAAAAAAATCTTGCCCAACTTATGGGAGAATTATCACTATAGAGAGAGAACATCCTTAGGGGATCCATCAAGCCCTGAAAAAACTCCATTGCTTTCATAGATAAATGTATTAGATAATCATAGGGATTTTCTAACTGATGGACCAATCAATTGAATATACCACTCGAGTAAGCTTCCACCCAATCAAGGGCATAATCATGATACAGAAAGATAAGGTAATTAGCAGGTTGAATAACAATTTAACCATTTGTATCCTCACACTTCGGCAGAATACATAATTGGTGAATAATACTAGGATTATTCTCTCCCCACTCAACATCAAAGGGAATATGAAAAACCATCCAAACACAAAAAAAGAGATAGAAAATTATTAAGGGGTATATGGTTTATAGATAATAGGATCCTCTATCTAAACTTCAAGCATCCCATTCGAGAGAGAGATTTTATAGACTTATCATTGAGAGAACCATTGGAATTATCAATTATTAGCCTAGTAGATGAAAGATAAGCATTGAAGCTAAATTGGTAATTATGGATCAATATATTAATAACCTCATTAGGGCCTACTTGAATCGCCTCAACCTCAAAAAAATTTAAGATATTGGGATTGAATGAAGCTTGAGAGATTTCAGTAGTATACTTATACTTATAAGATTGAAAATGATCCCTTATCCATTAAAAGAAGAAATGGAAAGGTCCACTAATCTAGTAGGGGATATTACCCTATTGAACATGTCCAAGGAGTGGATAAAGGTGAGAAAGGGTTAACATGGCTAGATTAAGAGGCTATCCATCTTCCAATCAATCTACCATCACTAATTTACTAACTCGAATGACCAATAATGAATCTTTATAAGGGAATATCCATTCATTTGAAATCATGGACAAATATCCTACAAAATGAAGACATGATGATGCCTTCAGTCTCACCCAATAGCCCCATGAGGAATACTCCCCAGCTTTGAGAATTGTCTAATAAGAGCCTATACTATTTTAATATTGTCTAGAAGAAAATCTATAGGGGTGTATGATGGATGGAAGAGTCACACTATGATAAAAGAAGATGTTGATAAAATCCTTGAAAGAAATTATTGAGCTTAGGTTTATCTCATTCTTTAACTTTTCCTTCACAATGTTTAGTAAATATTGTTCCCAGGTTGGAGTTTGATTATGGTCATCCCATACATCGGTACTAGGGAGGAATTAATTATACATTTTCCTTAGAAGAGGTATCCCCCTTGCTACTAAATATATTATATTCTGATTAAAACCATGACATGGGTCAAATGAAAAAAGTTAGTGTTGGGACACTAATGACTAATCAATTTTTCAAAAAAGTTTTTCTTGACAGTACATGAAAAATTGAGAGAGCTATATCCCCTCATGAATATGGATAACATGTAACTGATCGAAGAATTATAAGTAGTGTTTCCTTACTAATAATTGAAATTCCCATTCATTAGAGAATATACCAACTGGGTGTAAATACCACATTGAACTCCATACACCTTTTGGGTTGTCCAAATAGGAGATGAGTATGCTCGAGTAACTTTGAGAAATCAGTTGATGAGTATGTTCATGACCATCCATACCCTAAGGGGTGCTATAAAATGTATAGGATTTTCCATGGAATGATTCTATGATTAATTAAATAACATCAGAAATTTTCATTTGAATGTAATTATGATAAAACAACAACCAATGAGATGGAAAATTATAGTCGGGTGAAGGAATGAAAGTGCTATATAGAAGACCAAATCCATACCAAGGTAGTCTGTGAGACAGAGGTTTGTTCTGGTGTTCAGTCATAATTAGACACTTAAAAACCTCATTATCAAAGAATAACCAGTATCAAGGTTCATTATTATGATTCCCAAAAATTATATCCCTCTGACTGGTCACATATTGTGATGTATGCAAAATGGAAGCCATATGTACAAGAGTATGAATCATACATGAGGAGTAAAATTATAAAAGGGTAATCAGTTAAGAAAAATATGTAGTGTAGGAATCATCACACAAATCACATGACCTATATAAGGGTTCGAGATCACATGACTTGTTATAGGTATTATGAATCACATGAGCCACGGAATGCCTCATGATCATATTATTCTTATTTAAGTCTTGTGAGCACATGGCCATATAGAGGTCATGCAAATCGTAGATTGATCAAGTGATCATATGAAAAAGTTCTATTAGACTATGAGAATAACATAAGAAAGACCTGTAGTCAAGTAAATGCAACAAATACTAAAAAAATTACTGATTGATTAGTTCATACATTATTAAATGAGTCATCAATATAAGTCAGTCACATGATCTGGTCACACTGATAGTTCTTGTAGTGATCTGACATAAAGTAGTCTTGCGAAGTGGTCATGTGAGTGAGAAAATCACAAGTGATTTGGAGAACTAAATCACTGGTGAAATGAATGGACCATCAATCCCCTATATGTAAGGAACCCCAAAAAATTAAAATAGTAACCCAAAAGACCAAAATTCACTTAGAACAATAACATGTGGAAGACCAAGTGACTCATAAAATAATTCACTTTCATAAAAAATTATTCCATATCCCTTCAGACCTCTCTTTGTATGGGGGATTTTTTTGATTCCCACTAAATGTCCATCAACAATATTAGCCTCAAAAAAATTCCTAAAGCATAGGTATTATTTTATCTAGAAAATAAAGAAAGGAGAAACATGTATATAAGGAGTTTAGGTAGCTAGTTCGCCAAAATTTTGTGACACCCAATAATAAATGTGATTGAATGACCTTAGAAATTTCATGTGAATAGATCATCTACATTGCATGATCCATTTATGATCACATAATTCCCTTGTAACAAGACAACCTGATCTCACAAAGGCTTACAGACAAGCATTAATGATCATACAAAGGCTACCTAATGAGTTCCTCTAATATGGTAATGTGTTTATTAATAGATTTTTGACAATCACTCAAATATTCTCATAAAATAAAAGATGGAAATGTGGAAGATTCATGAAAAAAGGGAGTAATTCTGATTTTCATGTGTAGGGTTGATGATTCATGTATGATCAATCCATGGATCACACTAAATTTTCAAGCACATGATATCCTTGTCATGTGAAGTACACTAGACATATCGTCTCCATCATGCAGAGGATATCATACATAACCAATTGATCAAGTGACAACCTTATAGAAAAATGATGGGTAAGAACCATAGGATTTTTAAAATAATATCTGAAAAGATTTTACCCTTATATAAAGGAGTATTATTTTATTTTCAATGATAATGGCCAATACAATTCCTGTGATAAGTTTATAGATAATGAGAAAGCCCTATGATAGGGAAAATTGATCTTGCAAAGGTCCCCTGATAAGTCTCCATTGATCACATGAAATCCTCTTTGATAGGTTTCCTCATCTCATAAAGACTCTTAAACATGTTGTCTTGATCTTTTGAGGGCCGTTTTATATGTTGATTTAATTATGTGAAATATATATGATAAACCATGAGTTTGATAAATATTTTAAAGATGGAATGATTATGATGTCACTATTTATCATGCAATAAAATGATGAAGTCACAGATGACTCTTGATGGGAAAATGTGAAACATGCTATACGATACTCCCTCCACTAAATAAATCCCATATATAAAATTTAAGAATCGTTTGAAGTGGATTAGATCAGGGGTGGTGAGGCCAATAAATCCCCACCCACCCGACATAAAAAAACACACCTAGGAGATCAAAGGAGAGAGAAGAATTTTTAAAGCATAAATCCACACAATCTCATGTATCTTCCACCAGGTAAAACCAATAAACTAATTAAGAGATTAAATGACACACATATGAACTTCTCTTGATCACCCTACTAATCATGTGAAGGACTTCCAGTATACTAGATATAATACGTGAAGGAGTTTCCATGATTCAAAGTAGTCACATGAGGTTTCAATAGGACAATTACTAAAAAAACTATTGAATATATGTGATAAAAGATGAAAAATTTATAAACCTTATGAGAATATAGATACAATAATTTTCATGTGAAGGGGTCATGAAATTCATGTTACTGGTTAGAAAATAAAAACACATATTTTGATTACATTTTAAGGGTATTAAAAGTTAATTTTTTATCTTATGGGCCTAAGTTAGTGGATTTTAATTTTGAACATCCATTCTCATCATTTGTGCACTTCATGCATAATATGCAACAAATTAGGGCCAATGTTTCATATGATTTTAAAGAATGTAATTATCCATATTTTAATTTTATATTTTTGGAAATGGATATAAATATAAATATGAACATTTTTCATTCAGGGATCAATGGAGGATTCATAAAGGATGATGGGGATATTTGGCGATGAAAGGAAACAATTCTGGAGAAGGAAGATTGGATATCATCTAACTAATGGGACTGTGGGTCCCATAATACAAGCCCAATGAATCCCAAAATTCATGGTAGGATATAAGACATATATAAGAACAAATAATTATTCTAGAGCCAGTGATAATTCGTCCTAAATGGTGGTGATTAAGGCGGCCCAAGTTGAATATTCAATTCTGGGCCAGATTCTGCGGCCTAGAAAAACAACCCACTATTTATATCATATCTCGTGAAAGGATTATTATGTTCGGCTGAAATTTTAGAGGATATTATGGTACATCTGGGGATTTATTTAAGTATTCTAGGGCCCACTCAAATTCGGCCTTCTAGAAGGACCTTTCGGCATGTCTCTTCGGTGGATGCAAGCTGGCTGCAACTTCGGGGCAAGAAGTGAAAAAGTTTCTCTACATTAATGTTCCACCTACCTTTCCCCAACACAATTAATTAAAGGCACATGGGATGTCGGGGGCTCTTCCAAGGATTCATTTTTTCCTATTTAATGCAGTAGTGGTGGAGGATTTAGGGATATTGGAGCTTTGTTTTGATTGTAATGTCATTATGCCAAATTGTATTTGTAGCATTTTTCCTTCCCATGTAAGTTGTTTGAATAACCTTAGTTTTTAATAAAAGTTCTTCTCTTATATTGTTATGTTCTTATTCATATCACCTTGATACTGTTTCCTCAAGGTGTGAACTTTTTCACACCAAACCTTGGGATTTTGTTCACACAACGGTGGAGTGATCGTTATTTTTGTTGTTTTTACTTCTTCAATTCCACCCTCATAAGTCTACTTTCCGCTTCCATTGAGAACTTGTCATCAATGGAGGGCTAGCTCTTTTATGGGTTGATCCAAGGGAGTAGAAAGGGTGTGGATTTAATGTTATTTCTCACTCTCTAAATGTTATTAATTTCTTTTAATTGAGTTTTTTTATTCAATGATTTTTATTCTTCCTCTTCCTTATTGAATTTATTCACCCCACTTTCATGTGATAATTATATCCTTTACCTTGGAGTGCTCATGAAAATGATCTTACAAGTGTATTGGTTATTAGAACGTGTTTTGAAGGTGTTTAATCAGTAAGTGATGAGGTTAGTTTTAATTCATTGCATGAATCCTTCTCGAGTTAATGAAATTAACATCTTAGAAAAAGGAATCCATTCAATCCACCCCGAGCAATAACCTAGGATCAACTCAATTTCTCATAATTTGAATTCACTTAGATATTTTAGTGCTCTTTTAAAACCATCTAAAATCAACCCATGTTTTCCACTTCATATCCAAAAATCCATCTCTTTTTATTGAGTGTCTAAAGGTTTTTCTTAGGTCTCTAAGGATTCGACAACTGAAGCTACACTACAAGCGACCGCTTGACCCTTAAAAGTTGGGTTAATTTGGGCGAAACCAAATTTTGGTGCCATTTCTAGTGACCAAGTAAGTTCCTTATACAAAAACCTTCTTTCCTCACCCCCATTATTCTATTATCACCCAATATCTCTTATCTTTTCCCTTTCTTGCTTTTTTTTCTTTTGGCGCATGTTCGCCTACACCCGCGATAACTCAAACAGACTAGTTAGGGTGGAAAGTCATAGGATAGGGGAGTCAAGTACACCATTGGATCCTAACATTATTAATACCCCGGAGTTAAAGATTGAGTCAATTTCAATGGAGGGTCTTCAAAGAAACAAATTCCTAAACCCGGGTGGGAACCAAAATGGAAATCCAAATGAGGCAGCCCCAAATTTGGGGAATGCAATCGATCAAACCATGAATGAATACCTTACACCTACCTAGAACAATGATCCCTCTTGCATTAGGCATGCTGCCCTAGAAGACACCCACTATGTCTTTAAACCTCATGTCCTAAACCACCTTCCAAAACTAGAAAAGAACCCATACCCACATAGGCCATTCCAAAACAAACATCAAGGGGAGAGACAAGTTGCACTCAAACAACTCAAGAACAAATAAAGGCTATGACGGTTTTGAGATGTGGGAAATCAATTGACAAACCTAAACAAATAGTTCCAAACCCACATGAATATTTAAACTCTAATGAAAATTCAATTGAAACACATGAACAAACTGAAGATACTAGTAAAAATGTGAAAGAAACAACTCTTCAAAAAACAACCCCACAACCTGCCCCATTTCCTCAACGCATGAGGGGGAAAACCAAGCCTGAATTGAATGAATCATTGAGGGAAATATTCTCACAAGTAATGTTGAACATTCTACTCCTCGGTGCCATTTAAACCATTCCTTCATACTCAAAATACCTTAAGTACCTCTTCACATTTAAACGGAAATTCTCACATAATAACCAAGTCCTTCTGGCAGCAAATGTTAGCACAACAATCCAAGGAACCCTTCCTCCAAATATGAAAGACCTAGGATGCCCTTACATAAATTTTGAACTAGGAGAGAACAAAGTTGTCAAAGCCTTGTGTGATCTAAGAGCTAGTGTGATCCTCATTCCTTATGCTATGTATTTTCAGTTAGGGATCGAAGAACTCCAACCCACATCTGTCACTATTCAACTTGCTGATCATAGTATTCTAGTTCCAAAGGGGATCTTAAAAGTTGTTTTGGTGAAAGTTTAAAATTTCATTTACCCAGCTGACTTTATTATTCTAGACAATCACCCAAGCTTAGGTCCTAGGGAGCAAACCCCAGTCATCCTTGGTCGTCCCTTCCTTGCAACAATCAACTCTATTATCCGAGTCCGAAATGGGAACATGACCATCACCTTTGGAAACATGAGTCTAGACTTGAACATCTACAATGAAAACTCTAAAATTGGGGATGATGAAGAGATCCATGAGGTTAATTGGATAGGTAGTATTGATAGTGAACTCAAGGAACATCAAGGAATTACCGAAGGATGTTTAAGTCAAGAAGAGAATGATTTTCTTTGTTCACATGCGGGAAATTTGTCTCCTTGGCTTGAATCTCTTTCAGATAGCTCTATTGAGGATTTTTTAGAATCACCAATCAATGATACCATGGGTGAAATCAATAACACCAGGTCCATACCCATTCATGAAACTACTCTAGCTAATTTAGTGGATGAAAATTATTTTCACAAGGAACCAATTTTGTCAAGAAATCTGAACAAAGAAAACGAGTTCAATACAAAGTATCATCATTTCTTGGAAAGTGATAATCGATCTGATCTTGAATTTAATGTTATAGCTTCATCACTCAAGTATTCATTATTAGGGGAAAATCAATCCTTTCCTGTTTTCATTTCTTCCTCTCTTGAAGCCGATCATGAGAGGATGCTTCTAGATATCCTTAGGAGACACAACAAAGCCATTGGATGGACCCTATCTGATATTCCTGGGATTAGCCCACTTATCGGGACTCATATAATTGTTCTAGAATTTGATTCAAATCCATGTCGTCAACCTCAGCGGCGAATCAATCATAATCTCATGGAAGTAGTGAGAAAAGAACTTTTGAAATTGTTAAAAGCTGGTATCATCTATCCTATAGCTGAGAGTGAGTGGGTTATCCCAATCCATGTGGTTCTAAAGAAGGCTGGAACCACAGTAATAACCAATAAGGATGGAGAGATTCTTCCAACAAGGATTAGTAGTGGATGGCGAGCCTGTATTGACTATAGGAAGCTCAACTCTTGTACCAAGAAAAACCATTTCCCCTTGCCCTTTATAGAACAAGTCCTCGAGCGAGTGTCGGGTCATAAATTCTACTACTTCCTAGATAGATTCTCAAGGTATAATCAAATCGATGTCTCCTTATAGGATCAAGCAAAAACAACCTTCACTTGTCCATTCGACACTTTTTCCTTCAAGCACATGCCCTTTGGGTTATGTAATTCCCCCAGTACCTTCCAGCGGTGCATGATGGGAATCTTCTCAGACATGGTGGGGGATTGTTTAGAGGTCTTCATGGATGATTTCTCCATCTTTGGGGATAATTTTGAGGGATTCCTTCTAAATGTTGAAAAGGTTTTGTCAAGGTGTGAGGATAAGAATCTCATACAAAATTGGGAAAAATTCCATTTCATGGTAAGGGAAGGACATGTTCTAGGTCATCTCGTATCTGGTAGAGAGATTGAAGTTGATAAAGCTAAGGTTGACATCATTTGTCACCTTCCCTCTCCTAAAACCGTTAAGGAAGTGAGGTCCTTCTTAGGACATTCTTGTTTTTATAGAAGGTTCATTATGAATTTCAGCTCTATTTCTCGACCACTTTGTGCTCTATTGGTAAAAGATGCTCCATTTTTATGGACAGAAAGTTGTGACGAATAATTCTCTACTCTCAAGTATACTCTTATATCTCCACCTATCATGCAATCTACAAATTGGAAACTTCCTTTCGAGCTCATGTGTGATGCTAGTGGCTTCGCTGTAGGAGCAGTCTTAGGACAACGATGTGAGAAAACTCCATGTGTCATTACTTATGCAAGCAAATATTTAAATGATGCACAAATAAACTACACCACCACTGAGAAAGATTTGCTTGATATTGTCTTTTCCTTAGATAAATTCAGGTCGTATCTCTTAGGATCACCCATCATCATCTTCATTGACCATTCAAACCTAAAATACCTTTTTCAAAAACAAGATTCCAAGGCTAGATTGATTAGATGGGTCCTTCTTCTTCAAGAGTTCGATTTTACCATTAAGGATAAAAAGGGTGTTGAAAATGTTGTGGCTGATCACCTCTCTAGGATGGAATTCAAAGACAACTCACACCACCTCTCTGTGTTTGATTCATTTCCTGATGAGCACCTCTATTCAGTGAGTGATTACCCTTGGTATGCTGACATAGCGAACCATTTGGTGATGGGTGACATTCCAAAATTCATGGGGACCCAAGCTAAGAGGAAATTCCTTTCTGATGTCAAACACTATGTGTTTGATGATCCTTACCTCTTCAAGTTCTGTCCCGATAAAATCATCAGGAGATGTGTTCCCGAGTTTGAACAAGAGTCAATTCTAAACTTTTTTCATAGAGAGGCATGTGGAGGCCACTTTTCTACAAAGAAAACCACTACAAAGGTCCTCCAGAGTGGTTTCTACTGGACCAACCTCATTAAATATTCCTTCCAATTCTGCAAAAGTTGTCCTTAGTGTCAGTAATTACGATCCATTTCCAAAAGGAATCAAATTCCGTTCAGTCCCATTCTGGTTGTTGAAATCATTGATTGTTGGGGAATTGATTTCATGGGACCCTTTCCAAACTCTAAGGGATACCTATACATCCTCTTAGCTGCTGATTATTTCTCAAAATGGGTTGAATCCATTCCCACCAAGTCCAATGACCATCATGTTGTGATACGATTTCTGAAAGAGCATATATTTTCTCGATTTGGAATTCCTAGGGCTATAATCAGTGATCAAGGAACCCATTTCTATAATCGCCCATTCTCTTCACTCATGTATAAGTATGGAATTTCTCAGAAAGTTTCCACTGCATACCATCCTCAAACCAATGGTCAAGCTGAGTTAGCAAATAGGGAGATTAAACAAATTCTTCAAAAAATGTCAACCCCTCTAGGAATGATTGGTCTGAGAAACTCTTGGATGCTCTTTGGGAATATCGTACAACATTCAAAACCATCCTAAGAATGTCACCATATAGGTTGGTTTATGGAAACACATGTCATTTACCTGTTGAAATTGAGAATAAGGCATTTTGGGCAATAAAAAAAAATGAATTTCAACATTTATTTATCCAAAGAAAAGAGGAAATTAGATCTTAATGAACTTGAGGAACTTAGGATGGAGGCTTATGAAAATTCAAGGATAAATAAAGCTAGAGTTCAAGCCTACCAATCTAGGAATATCAAATCCAAGCAATTTGAACTGGGAAAACATGTGCTCTTGTATAGTTCAAAACTTCATTTACACCCGGGAATGTTAAGGTCTAGATGGTCAGGTCCATTCATAGTGCATCATGGGTACCCCCATGGGGTAGTAGAGGCTCAGGATCCGAAAAGTGGTAACATTTTTAAGGTCAATGGTCATAGGTTAAAACCATTCATTGAATCATTCAATAAACAGAAAATAGAGGTAGAGTTAACAGAGCCAACCTATGAACTAGAAAAAAATTGATAGATTTAGGATCCATGTCGGGCTAACGACGTTAAAAAAAAGCGTTTCATGGGAGGCAACCCGTGGTTTTCATGTTTTTAATCTTTGTGAATCATCTTTTTTGTTTCCTTCTTCTTTATTTTGTTATTTAAAAAAATATAGACTGTTGACCTATTCTTATTTTATGAGTATGTATGGGTATGAAAGGGGAGCACCATATTCATCTGTGTCACGCGGTGTGATCCCTGAGTAATACCTTACCCAGAAAATAAAAAGAAGGCAATGTATCATCAGTTTATTTTTATTTTATGTTTTCGTAGGTATTTAAAAAAATATAGACTATTGACATGTTCTTCTTTTATGAGTAAGGATGGGTATGAAAGGGGAGTGCCGTATTCATCCATGTCATGCGGTGTGATCCCTGAGTAATACCTTACCCATTAAATATTAAGAAGACAATGTATCATCAGTTTATTCTTATTTTATGTTTTTGTAGGTATTTAAAAAAATAGATTGTTGACCTGTTCTTATTTTATGAGTAAGGATGGGAATGAAAGGGGAGCACCGTATTCATCCGTGTCACGCGGTGTGATCCCTGAGTAATACCTTACCCAGAAAATATAAAGAAGACAATGTATACTCAGTTTATTTTTATTTTATGTTTTTTTATGTATTTAAAAAAAATATAGACTATTGACATGTTATTATTTTATGAGTAAGGATGGGTATGAAAGGGTAGCACCGTATTCATCCATGTCATGCGGTGTGATCCCTGAGTAATACCTTACCCAGAAAATATTAATAAGACAATGTATCATCAGTTTATTCTTATTTTATGTTTTTGTAGGTATTTAAAAAAATAGATTTTTGACATGTTCTTATTTTATGAGTAAGGATGGGTATGAAAGGGGAGCACCGTATTCATCCGTGTCACGCGGTGTGATCCCTGAGTAACACCTTACCTAGAAATTTAAGAGAAGACAATGTATCATCAAGTTTATGTTATTTGTATGTTTTTAAGGTTAAAAAAATTAAAGGCATGTCATAGGTCATTGGGAAAAGCTGGTCACAACCGTCCAAGCCATTGGGAGACAAACTAGAACTGAAGGTAGACAAGAGAATGCATTTTCAACATCAACCACCAGGTGACTTCATTCCATAATTTTCATTTTCAATGTCTTCGTTGAACTTCTATCCTTCCCCTTATATGATTCAGTACTTTAAACACTGGGGATAGTGTTATTCTAAGTTGGGGGGAGATGAAAATGTGTGGAAGGAAAAATGTAATTAACCTTGAACATGATAACACACATTCCAAAATCTGGAATTGGATATCAAATAATTTTGCATGCCTTGATTTTGATTTTAATGCAAGTTTATGTTCATGTGCATAGATATTGAAAAGTACGGTTGTTCGATGTGATTTTTCACCATTATATTTTCATCCATTTAATAAAAAAACACAATGCACATTCTCTAGAGTGTGGGGTTTTAGTTGGAGTTCTTGGGGACCCATAATAAATAGCATAGGATTGGCGATGATTTTAATTTTAACATGAGTATTCAAAAAAAATAAATTGCACATAGAGCAATTAATTGACCTAATGTGTGGCTTTCGGCACTTGGGGATCGTGACTCCATAGTTGTATGGCCCAGAGTTGGGAATTTTATCTCTATTTGCGGTAATTTGAATTTGTTTTTGATTGAGTTAACTCGAGATGATGCCCGAGTATGTGAGCTTGACCTGGTGCCTGATAGAGAAAATATTTTAAATTAATTTATATTGAATATCATTGTTTTAAACCCACAAAAGTGTTCCTCTAAGATGAATTGTTTCATTTTTATGATAATGGTGTTATTTTGAGCTGAATAGTAAAAATTGGCCATTTTGGATTTTTAACAGTTTTAAATTATTTCGGTAGTTTGGCCATAACATTATCTACACTGATCCAAATTACAAAATTATTTCGTTTCCAGATTATAAACATCCAGGTCTTCATTTACTAGTTTTGGACTAAAATCTGAATCGGCCATATAGAAGCTTAAAAGAAGCTCACAAGTTGGCTCAAGAAAACCGTTTTCAGTTCTTCCTAGTTTTGATGTGGGATTCATAACTCATCCACTGTGCGCCCAAAGCTTGTGAAATTATATGAGTGGACGCGAACGGAGTTTTGGATCATCTTTTATTGAGGAAGCACCGAGTGAATTGGCCGTTTATGGGGTCATTAAATCACACTAATACGGAGGATTTCGTTTTGGAGAGTCTGACTGGACAGAATAAATGCTCATAGTAAAACGGCCATAACTCTCGGAATAAATGTCCAAATCCGCTGAAATATTTAGGGGACACGTCCAAGGGAATTATGAACAACATTCAAGAAGGGCTCAATGCGTGAAGATGTCATTTAATGGGGCTACAAAGGGTCGACATTCGGGGGAAACATTCTGGCTATAAAAGGAGGAGAGCCCCACCCTCTCAAAGCATCCCATTCTCCACCCCATTCCTTCTGGGACACCAAGAAGGAGAACTTTTCAGCTTTCTCTTTTATTTATTTTCTTTTTCATAGTTTTGTAATGCCTTCTTCTTCCCCAATCAACTCTATTACCCTGACCATGGTGGGGTAAACCTTTGGAGTGATTGGGGAAGGGTTGGTTTTCTACATTATAATGCTTGAGTTCTTGGATGCAATTGAATAAATTTCTTTCTTTTTAAAAGTTGTTTTCAATTTCTTATAGTAGATTTTATTATCAAGTTCGATCGTTATTGAATATTAATTCCGTTATTGGTTTTTTCCTTGGTAAAATAATCAATATCTCCCTCTAATTTCTGGTTTATATACGATGGAATAAACCAGGAATTAGTGGTGAAGTACTCGACGATCGTCAGTACGTGTAAAAGGTGTAGTGAATGTTCTTGATTGTTTGGGATAAAAAAAACACGATTGGGTATTTCCCATTTAAATTAAGGATATTCAAAACAACTATTTTACACATGGAAGGAGAGTTGACCAAACCAAGATCTTGGTATGGTTTTCTCTCACAATAATAATTTCACCAAGGAAGTGAGAGGAAACGATTGTGGAAACTCACTTTAATCAACTAAGAAGAAGAGGTTTGAATTAAATTGAACAAGGATAGAATTATAATTAGGAAACCAGCCCTGACCTAATCACCCTTTTAATTTCATTGTTTTTCAATCATTTGAATTTCTAATTTCCTTTCACAAAGTTTTTACCCCCGTTTTAAAGTGACACCCCATTTTGTGTGCACTCCTCTTCAAAAGACATCCTAGGCCAACCACATTACTACATTTTAACTTAGGAAATAACTATTTTTCCACGACCAATGACAGGCATGCGTCAAACTTGGTGCCGTTGCCGGGGAGGTAGTGCCGCAATATTTTTGTAAATTTTTGACATTTTTTTTCCTTAAAAAACACAAATAAATTCTTTACATAATGAATTCAAATGATTATTATTCTACATGGAATGAAAATTACTCATAGGTGCATGAAGAAGACTACACTGAGGAGGCCCTCCAACGAAGAGCTGATGCACTGATGATAATGTTCAAGCAGGTGGAAAGAGGAATAACAACATGGATCTCACCGGAAGATTTGATGGCCATGGTCAATGAACTCCAAGTTGACTTAAAAAGATTCAAGGCAAAAAAGGAAGTGCCACTGGTCTTCCCAGATTTCACTGAAGACATCCATGAAGGTGAATCCAAACTCGAGGTGGAGGAGCATGACTACCTACCTCCATCCAGCGATAATCAACTCCAAGAGGCACTTTCAAATCAAGAAGAGATTCAAGCTAAACCAACTCAGGGAGATGATACATTTTTGAACTCAAATTCTTTTAATTTTTTTGAAACTAATTTGAGTATAACTCCCAATTGTTTTGAATTTTCAGAATTAGATGATTCCTATTATGCCTTGGAGGATGAAGAGACAAAAGAAGATGCACCTGTTGAGGAACACCTGGAGCTCCCGGAAGTCATGGAATATCTACTGGAGGAGCCCAATCATAAAGAGATCCAAGTTGCTGAGGCTGAGGAAATAATACAGGAGGTCGAAGCCCCCATGAACCTAGCACTGGAAGACAAGATGGTTGCTCAAGTAGCAACAAAAGAGGAGGAGGTTACGTACTTCATCCTACCCCTACCATGCAAGATGTACCAAATTGCGAAGGGGGTGGATCTGGTATACTCTGTCTATGGAGTCCTCCTCAACAGGAACAAAGAACATCAAGATGGGAAGAGCCACATGTGGTGGTTTAAATCAAAGAAGCTTCATCCACCAACAGATTATGGATAAAAGCTGGTACTGCCCTCTAGAGGCAGTCAAAAACCAGGGCCCACTTAGGGGATTAAACCAAGATTTATCCTTTTTTATTATTATTCAATTTCTATTTTCATTTCTTTTAATAAATTTCTTATGTTATGTTTTTATTTATGTTTAGGTTTTCAAAGAGAAACACTTAGGTGCTTAACTCAATGTTGCACTACCGATAAATCAAGTTATACCTCTCCTTTACACTTGCTTGATGTGTGATTCATTTTCAAATCTTCGTAAATGTTAAACCCATTTGAATGCATTTAGGATACTGCATTAGTTAAGTGTGGGGGAGGGAAACTTTGTAGTATAGGATTTTCATTTGATGTTGATGTTTGTTTTCACAAAATAAAAATAAAAAATTGCGTGTTTTCAAATTTTGTGTGTTTATTTTTTTTTCAATTTTTGGTGTGTTTCTGAAACTTTTGAGCTGAAAAGATTATCAATACCATTTTTGAAACCCATGTCAATGAGTGAACCAATCTATTTCATGAAACCGAGCTTAAATGAATGTTGAAATGAATTTGTTTCAAGTTCATTTTTTTGGAATTTCATGAAAAGTACACTGATTTTTGAATCTCATGCCATATTTCACTGTCTATATCTTTGAAATCACTTTTTTGTGAGGCTTCTGAACCATTTTTTTCATATTATTTTCATTCACCTCATTTCTTGAGAGAACCAGACCATGCTTGCTTTAACCAGAATTTGATTTATTCCTTTCAAAACTTGAGGGTTGGGGTACGTGTGTTTTAAATGATTGAGGGATTTATTTGGTTCGAAGCCCCCTTTTCATAATAATCCTTTTCATTATGGACCACCTTTACATTTATCCTTCATTGTAGCCCCTAGTAGCCATGAATTACCTGTTAGGTTAGCCACATTACAAGCCAATTTTCCCTATCATACCTGCTCTTGAAGTAAAATTGCATGATCTAGTTGAACTTAAGTGTGGAGGAAGATGTCTTGTGGTGTACTACCTCATTTGGTTATACTTTGGGTGGAAAATAAATTGTGGAAGAGACGTGTGTGATGCTAAAAAATTATTCTGTTGAAAGCTGTTCCTTTTCTGGAGCTTTTATAACAAGATAAGCTGTGCCTTTCTGGAGCTTTCAATGTAAAAAGAAAGTTGTGCCTATCTGGAGCTTTAAAAAAAATAATCTTTGAAAAGATTGAAATGTTTGCTACTGAGCGGATTGAATGATTATGGAGCCTATTTTCAACAAAGGGGAAGTGAAGGAGACCATATTTGAGTGAAAATTAGAATCTTTCAATTTTGATTTAATAAGAGCCAAGCCTTCCTTTTTCGGCCTCAGAACTATTAAAATCTAAATCCTACCAACCGGAATCCACATAACAACCCTGAAAAGTCCTCATGAGAAACACATGTCCTTGACTCACATCGGGTGGAGAAGTAGGAATTTATCAAACCTATGGTGACTCTTGTGTGAGTTTAGATGAGAAAAGCCTTGTTCAGCCTTTACATTTGTGAGAACAGAGAAAATTCATGTGAGGTAGGTTTTTGTGTGCATGGGATATAAAATGAAGTGGAAATATATTGAAATCTTAAATGGAGAACTTGAAATAACAGTTTTTGATGAGGCATGATATCTTTTTGTTTCTTTAAATTGATTTGATTGATCTCATTGATACGTGTTTTGGATTTGAGTTGATTTGATTTTTACTTGTCCAGGGGTCCAAGTGCTAAGTGTGGGGGAATTGATAGAGCAAATATTTTAAATTAATTTATATTTAATATCATTGTTTTAAACCCACAAAATTGTTCCTCTAAGATGAATTGTTTCATTTTTATGATAATGGTGTTATTTTGAGCTGAATAGTAAAAATTGGCCATTTTGGATTTTTAACAGTTTTAAATTATTTAGGTAGTTTGGCCATAACATTATCTAAACTGATACAAATTGCAAAATTATTTCTTTTCCAGATTCTAAACATCCAGGGATTCATTTACTATTTTTGGACTAAAATCTGAATCGGCTATATGGAAGCTTAAAAGAATCTCAAAAGTTGGCTCAAGAAACCTGTTTTCAGTTCTTCCTAGTTTTGATGTGGGATCCTTAACTCATCCCCTGTGGGCCAAAAGCTTGTGAAATTTGGTGGGTGGACGTGCAAGGGGTTTTGGAGCATCTTTTATAAAAGAAGCACCGAGTAAATTGGCCGTTTATGGGGTCATTAAATCACCCTAATACAGAGGATTTCGTTTTGGAGAGTCTGACTGGACAGAATAAATGCTCATAGTAAAACGGCCATAACTCTCGGAATAAATGTCCAAATCCGCTGCGATTTTGAGGGGACACGTCCAAGGGAATTATGAACAACATTCAAGAAGGGATAAACGCGTTAATATGTAATTTAATGGGGATACAACGCGTCGACATTCGGGGGAAACATTCTGGCTATAAAAGGAGGAGAGCTCCACCCTCTCAAAGCATCCCATTCTCCACCCCATTCCTTCTGGGACACCAAGAAGGAGAACGTTTCAGATTTCTCTTTTATTTATTTTCTTTTTCATAGTTTTTTAATGCCTTCTTCTTCCCCAATCAACTCGATTACCCTTACCATGGTGGGGTAAACTTTTGGAGTGATTGGGGAATGGTTGGTTTTCTACATTATAATGCTTGAGTTCTTGGATGCAATTGAATAAATTTCTTTCTTTTTAAAAGTTGTTTTCAATTTCTTATATCGGATTCTATTATCAAGTTCGATCGTTCTTGAATATTAATTCCGTTATTGATTTTTTCCTTGGTAAAATAATCAATATCTCCCTCCTCTAATTTTTGGTTTATATACGATGGAATAAACCGGGAATTAGTGGTGAAGTACTCGACGATTGTCAGTACGTGTAAATGGTGTAGTGAATGTTCTTGATTTTTTGGGATAAAAAAACTCGATTGGGTATTGCCCATTTAAATTAAGGATATTCAATACAACTATTTTACACATGGAAGGAGAGTTGACCAAACCAAGATCTTGGTAAGGTTTTCTCTCACAATAATAATTTCACCAATGAAATGAGAGGAAATGATTGTGGAAACTCACTTTAATCAACTAAGAAGAAGAGGTTTGAATTAAATCGAACAAGGATAGAATTATAATTAGGAAACCAGCCCTGGCCTAATCACCCTTTTAATTTCATTTTTTTTCAATCATTTGAATTTCTAATTTCATTTCACAACATTTTTACCCCCGTTTTAAAGTGACAACCCATTTTGTGTGAAATCCTCTTCAGGAGACATCCTAGGTCAACCAAATTACAACATTATAACTTAGGAAATAATTGTTTTGCCACGCTCTATGACAGACGTGCGTCAAACTTGGCACCGTTTCCGGGGAGGTAGTGCCGCAATATTTTTGTAAATTTTTGACATTTTTTTTCTTAAAAAAACACAAATAAATTCTTTCTATAATGAATTCAAATGATTATTATTCTACATGGAATGAAAATTACTCATAGGTGCACGAAGAATACTGCACTGAGGAGGCCCTCCAACGAAGAGCTGATGCACTGATGATAATGTTCAAGCAGGTGGAAAGAGGCATAACAACATGGATCTCACTGGAAGATTTGATGGCCATGGTCAATGAACTCCAAGTTGACTTAAAAAGATTCAAGGCCAAAAATGAAGTGCCACTGGACTTCTTGGATTTCACTGAAGACATCCATGAAGGTGAATCCAAACTCGAGGTGGAGGAGCATGACTACCTACCTCCATCCAGCGATAATCAACTCCAAGAAGCACTTTCAAATCAAGAAGAGATTCAAGCTAAACCAACTCAGGGAGATGATACATTTTTGAACTCAAATTCTTTTAATTTTTTTGAAACTAATTTGAGTATAACCCCCAATTGTTTTGAATTTTCAGAATCAGATGACTCCTATTTTGCCTTAGAGGATGAAGAGACAAAAGAAGCTCCACCTGTTGAGGAACACCTGGAGCTCCCGGAAGTCATGGAATATCAACTGGTGGAGCCCAATCATAAAGAGATCCAAGTTGCTGAGGCTGAGAAAATAATACAGAAGGTCGAAGCCCCCATGAGCCTAGCACTGGAAGACAAGATGGTTGCTCAAGTAGCAACAAAAGAGGAGGAGGTTACGTACTTCATCCTACCCCTACCATGCAAGATGTACCAAATTGCGAAGGGGGTGGATCTGGTATACTCTGTCTATGGAGTCCTCCTCAATAAGAACAAAGAACATCAAGCTGGGAAGAGCCACATGTGGTGGTTTAAATCAAAGAATCTTCATCCACCAACAGATTATGGATAAAAGCTGGTACTGCCCTCTGGAGGCAGTCAAAACCCAGGGCCCACTTGGGGGATTAAACCAAGATTTATCCTTTTTTTTTCTTATTCAATTTCTATTTTCATTTATTTTAATAAATTTCTTATGTTATGTTTTTATTTATTTTTAGGTTTTCAAAGAGAAACACTTAGGTGCTTAACTCAATGTTGCACTACCAATAAATCAGGTTATACCTCTCCTTTACACTTGCTTGATGTGTGATTCATTTTCAAATCTTCGTAAATGTTAAACCCATTTGAATTAATTGAGTACACTGCATTAGTTATGTGTGGGGGAGGGAAATTTGTAGTAAAGGATTTTCATTTGATGTTGATGTTTGTTTTCACAAAATAAAAATAAAAAATTGTGTGTTCTCAAATTTTGTGTGTTTATTTTTTTTTCAATTTTTGGTGTGTTTCTGAAACTTTTGAGCTGAAAAGATTATCAATACCATTTTTGAAACCCATGTCAATGAGTGAACCAATCTATTTCATGAAACCGAGCTTAAATGAATGTTTAAATGAATTTGTTTCAAGTTCAATTTTTTTGGATTTTCATGAAAAGTACACTGATTTTTGAATCTCATGCCATATTTCACTGTCTATATCTTTGAAATCACTTTCCTGTGAGGCTTCTGAACCATTTTTGTCATATTATTTTCATTCACCTCATTTTTTGAGAGAACCATACCATTCTTTCTTTAACCAGAATTTGATTTATTCCTTTCAAAACTTGAGGGTTGGGGTACGTGTGTTTTAAATTATTAAGGGATTTATTTGGTTTGAAGCCCCCTTTTCATAATAATCCTTTTCATTATGGCCCACCTTTACATTTATCCTTCATTGTAGCCCCTAGTAGCCATGAATTTCTTGTTAGGTTAGCCACATTACAAGCCAGTTTTCCCTATCATACCTACTCTTGAAGTAAAATTGCATGATCTAGTTGAACTTAAGTGTGGGGGATGATGTCTTGTGGTGTACTACCTCATTTTGTTATACTTTGGGTGGAATATAAATTGTGGAATAGATGTGTGGGATGCTAAAAAATTATTTTGTTGAAAGCTGTGCCTTTTCTGGAGCTTTTATGACAAGAGAAGTTGTGCCTTTCTGGAGTTGTGCCTATCTAGAGCTTTAAAAAAAATCATGTTTGAAAAGATTGAAATGATTGCTTTTGAGCTGATTGAATGATGATGGAGCCTATTTTCAACAAAGGGGAAGTGAAGGAGACCATATTTGAGTGAAAATTAGAATCTTTCAATTTTGCTTCAATAAGAGCCAAGCCTTCCTTTTTCGGCCTCAAAACTTTTAACATCTAAATCCTACC
Organism: Viscum album; assembly: GCA_963277665.1. Taxonomy (NCBI): domain Eukaryota; kingdom Viridiplantae; phylum Streptophyta; class Magnoliopsida; order Santalales; family Viscaceae; genus Viscum; species Viscum album. The sequence continues at coordinate 486,508,556 of OY728155.1, forward strand.
AACTGGAAGCCACAGAAAAACCCTGAAAAGTCCTCATGAGAAACACATGTCCTTGACCCACATCGGGTAGAGAAGTAGGAATTTATCAAACCTATAGTGACTCTTGTGTGAGTATGGATGAGAAAAGCCTTATTCAGCCTTTATATTTGTGAGATGAGAGAAAAATCATGTGAGGTAGGTGTTTTGTGTGCATGGGATAAGAAATGAAGTGGAAATATATTAAAATTTTAAATAGAGAACTTGAAATAATAGTTTTTGATGAGGCATGATATCTTTTTGTTTCTTGAAATTGATTTGATTGATCTCATTGATATGTGTTTTGGAATTGATTTGATTTGATTTTTACTTGTCCAGGAGTCCAAGTGCTAAGTGTGGGGGAATTGAGAGAGAAAATATTTTAAATTAATTTATATTGAATATCATTTTTTTAAACCCACAAAATTTTTCCTCTAAGATGAATTGTTTCATTTTTATGATAATGGTGTTATTTTGAGCTGAATAGTAAAAATTGGCCATTTTGGATTTTTAACAGTTTTAAATTATTTTGGTAGTTTGGCCATAAAATTATCTACACTGATCAAAATTGAAAAATTATTTCTTTTCCAGATTCTAAACATCCAGGGCTTAATTTACTATTTTTGGACTAAAATCTGAATCAACCATATGGAAGCTTAAAAGAAGCTCACAAGTTGGCTCAAGAAAACTGTTTTCAGTTCTTCCTAGTTTTGATGTGGGATCCTTAACTCATCCACTGTGGGCCCAAATCTTGTGAAATTCGGTGGGTGGACTCACAAGTAGTTTTTGAGCATCTTTTATGAAGGAAGAACTGAGTGAATTGGCCGTTTATGGGGTCATTAAAGCACCTTAATATAGAGGATTTCGTTTTGGAGAGTCTGACTGGACAGAATAAATGATCATAGTAAAACGGCCATAACCCTCGGAATAAATGTCCAACTCCGCTGATATTTTGAGGGGACACGTCAAAGGGAATTATGAACAACATTCAAGAAGGGATAAATGCGTGAAGATGCCATTATTGGGGCTACAACGCGTCGACATTCGGGGGAAACATTCTGGCTATAAAAGGAGAAGAGCTCCACCCTCTCAAAGCATCCCAATCTCCACCCCATTCCTTATGGGACACCAAGAAGGAGAACTTTTCAGATTTCTCTTTTACTTATTTTCTTTTTCATAGTTTTTTAATGCCTTCTTTTTCCCCAATCAACTCGATTACCCTTACCATGGTGGGGTAAACTTTTGGAGTGATTGGGGAAGGGTTGGTTTTCTACATTATAATGCTTGAGTTCTTGGATGCAATTGAATAAATTTCTTCCTTTTTAAAAGTTGTTTTCAATTTCTTATAGCGGATTTTATTATCATGTTCGATCGTTCTTGAATATTAATTCCGTTATTGATTTTTTCCTTGGTAAAATAATCAATATCTCCCTCCTCTAATTTCTGGTTTATATATGATGGAATAAACCAGGAATTAGTGGTGAAGTACTCGACAATCGTCAGTACGTGTAAAAGGTGTAGTGAATGTTCTTGATTGTTTGGTATAAAAAAACCCGATCGGGTGTTGCCCATTTAAATTAAGGATATTCAATACAACTATTTTACACATGGAAGGAGAGTTGACCAAACCAAGATCTTGGTAAGGTTTTCTCTCACAATAATAATTTCACCAAGGAAGTGAGAGGAAACGATTGTGGAAACTCACTTTAATCAACTAAGAAGAAGAGGTTTGAATTAAATTGAACAGGGATAGAATTATAATTAGGAAACCGGCCCTGACCTAATCACCCTTTTAATTTCATTGTTTTTCAATCATTTGAATTTCTAATTTCCTTTCACAACATTTTTACCCCCATTTTAAAGTGACAACCCGTTTTGTGTGCACTCCTCTTCGGAAGACATCCTAGGTCAACAAAATTACTACATTTTAACTTAGGAAATAATTGTTTTGACATGCCCTATGATAGGCGTGCGTCAGTGCCCTAAGGTCTTTCAGCCTGGGAGTTATCGACAAATTCTTGCTACATGGGTTGACTCAATTGAGTTCAATTTCAATTACCATGGAAAAATTAAAAAAAAAATCAAAAAAATCCAAAAGAAACAAATAAAAAAATGAGTACTCATCTTATTATTAAAATGTTATTCCTCCTAGCACTTCCATCTTTTCTCCCTCGAATGAAAATGAACCCCCATGTCTATTGTGATGCACAACACTTCATCATTTTTAATTGAATTTGGATGAAATATGATGATGAATTTGAACAAAGAAATGGTATTGGGCATGAGATATGCCTGTGGACATAGCTCGTTTTAAATGATTTATATGGGTTTCATAATTGTTGTTTATGAGATCTTTGGGTGAGAAATGTGTATTAATTTTTTTTTGGAAAAGGTCATTCGAATTTCTTTTTTGTGAGATATATTTTTCTCGGGACTAGAAAAACTCAAGTTGGGGTGTGTGATTTGCCAATAAAAACACATATTTTGATTACATTTTAAGGTTATTAAATGTTCATTTTTGATCTTATGGGCCTGAGTTAGTGGATTTTAATTTTGAACATCTATTCTCATCATTTATGCACTTCATGCCTAATATGCACCAATTTAGGACCAATGTTTCATAAGATTTTAAAGAATGTAATTATCCATATTTTAATTTGATATTTTGGAAAATGGATATAAACATAAATATGAACATTTTTCATTCAGGGATCAATGGAGGATTCATAAAGGATGATGGGGATATTTGGTGATGAAAGGAAACAATTCTGGAGAAGGAAGATTGGATATCATCCCACTGATGAGAATTTTGGAACCACAATACAGGCCCAATGAAGCCCAAAATTCATGGGAGCTTAGAAAACCTATATAGTAACAAATAATCCTTATGGAGGCAGTGCTAATTCGTAATAAAGGGTGGTGATTAAGGCGGCCCAAGTTGAAGATTCAATTCTGGGCCAGATTCTGCGGCCCAGAAAAACAGCGCACCTTTATATCATATCTCGCGAAAGGATTATTATTTTGGTCTGAAATTTTACAGTATATTAGGGGACATATGGGGATTCATTTAAGTCTTATAGGGCTCAATAAAATTCGGCTTTATAGAAGGTCCTTTCGGCGTGTCTTTCTGGTGGATGCAAGCTGGCTACAACTTCGGGGCAAGAAGTGGAAAAGTCTCTCTACATTAATGTTCCACCCACCTTTCCCCAACACAATTAATTAAAGGCACATGGGATATTGGGGGCTTGGCCAAGGCTTCATTTTTTCCTATTTAAGGCAGTAGTGGTGGAGTATTTATGGATCTTGGAGCTTCGTTTTGATTGTAATGTCATTATGCCAAATTGTCTTTGTAGCATTTTCCTTCCCATGTAAGTTGTTCGAATAAACTTAGTTTTTAATAATAGTTCTTCTATTCTATTGTTCTGTTCTTATTCATATCACATTGATACCTTTTCCTCAAGGTGTGAACTTTTTCACACCAAACCGTGGGATTTTGTTCACACAACGGTGGAGTGATCATTATTTTTGTTCTTTTTACTTCTTCAATTCCACCCTCATAAGTCTACTTTCCACTTCCGTTGAGAACTTGTCATTAATGGAGGGCTAGCTCTTTTATGGGTTGATCCAAGGGAGTAGAAAGGGGACGGATTGAATGTTATTTCTCACTCTCTAAACGTTATTAATTTCTTTTAATTGAGTTTCTTTCATTCAATGATTTTTATTCTTCCTCTTCATTATTGAATTTATTCACCCCACATTCATGTGATAATTATATCCTTTACCTTGGAGTTCCCATAAAAATGATCCTACAAGTTTATTAGTGATTATAATGTGTTTTTAAGGTGTTTAATCAATAATTTATGAGGTTAGTTTGAATTCATTGCATGAATGCTTCTTTAGTTAATGAAATTAACATCGTAGAAAAAGGAATCCATTCAATCCACCCCAAGCAATAACCTAGGATCAACTCATTTTCTCATACTTTGAATTCACATATATCTTTTAGTGCTCTTTTAAAACCATCTAAAATAAACCCAAGTTGGCCACTTCATATAAAAAAATCCATCTTTTTTATTAAGTGTCTAAAGGTTCTACTTAGGTCTCTGAGGATTCGACAACCCAAGCTACACTGCAAGCGACCACTTGACCCTTAAAACTTGGGTTAATTTGGGCGAAACCAGTTACCTTTTCATTAGTCATGCGACAAAACCCAAAAATGTCATCCAAATCATGAAAAAAACACCCAAAAATGTCTTCAAAATAACAAGGCAACACCTATGCATGTCATCCAAGTCACACAAAGTCCTATGGACATGTTATTCAAGTCATGAAAATTCGTCTAGACTTGTTATCCAAGTCATGAAAAGTTCTCAAGAAATATCATCCAATACAGTTAAAACCCATGGGAATATCAACCTTGATTACGTGACACCATTAAACGTGTCAACATAAATCATGTGAAGAGTCTTAAGAAAAGTTATATAGATCATGTGACCATCCTCAGACATGTCATCCAGACAACTTGGATATTTCCAGACATCCTTACACAATTCAAGTAGATGAGCAAGACATGTACAAACATCCTCAAACATGTCATAAAAACCACTAATAAAATTCTATAAATCCTCATAAATTTTAGGAATATAATGAATACATGTCTATAAGACATCATATACATGTAAACCATGTCATAGATAAACCCACTCACATATTAAACACGTTAGAAAGACACCCCATGACACATCAACCTTGATCGGAAGTCATGCTTGGACATACACCATGTAAAAAATCCATCCATGAACCTTCATCCTAGTACTCCCTTTACAAGGGGAGGGTTACCCACTCTTAAAAACCTATACATTCTATTCTATCAAAGGGGTATTCATTCCATACAATTATATCTGATCGACCTTTCATGTTAATTATTTCTCCTAATCTGTCAAAGGATAAAATAATTAATATGTAACATAGGTATCCACCTTTATGTAAGTATATCCATATCTACCTACCTTGGCTCATAGAACCTAAATTATACTAACATTATATCATATTACCTCATCTATTAGTGGATTATGTGGGTTTATATGTGGGTATCCTCTTAAGTATAAGCTCCAACCATGTCCCCTAACTACGTTAAACCCATTAGTGGGTTAGGGATAAACTGAACCATGAGAACTCTAATTCACATAAAAATAGTAAATATAGGATTCCTTCCTAAGGACTGGTCTCTATATCCTATATCCCATAAGGTTCACCCCAATTCATATGTCTCATATCCAAATGCAGTGAGTCTGATCACTTACTATCCATTATTTCCCACACCAAAAATGGTTCACATAGAATTGGGGATTTTTAATGATCAGATCACTAGCATTATAAAATTACCCCAATCAAGGAATCCTTAGTGTGTAATCATAATTTAATACCAATATATTGATTCCTTTATACATGGCAATACACCTTGGTATAATTATTTAAGGAATTTCCATGTTCAAAAACCTAGGAGCAACAACCCTTACTTGTACCAATCATATGTCCCTTCCCATCAGTGAGTTAAGAGCAAGAAGAACTTTGAAGAATCATATTCCTATTATAACTAGGATATATATGACACCATTATATTTCTCAAGCTCTATACTCGATTCCTTAGTGTCCTCATATATTTCCTTTCCTCATTATGCTAAACTAAATGGTTTGGACCTAAATGAACAATGTGAGTTTTGATTCCTATTGTCACAGGATACATAGGATGACTCTGGGAGATTCTATCCCATCCTTAAAATACTAATCACCTACTTGGATGGAAGTAATCTTTATAGTTCCTAGTTATATGGCTTCAAGATAAAAGCATCTACCCATTAATAAGCAGTAATAAGAAATAAAAGGAGATCCTTGGATATATATATGTTCTCCTTAATCGAACCCCACATTTTAGAATTATTAAAAACCTAATTATTTTTTAAGGTAACCAGTCCCATATCCTGATTTTGAAGAGTTTCATGAATATATTTTAAATTTATGAGAGATTCCCAAAGTGGGAAATAATTCCCTCAAAAGGGTGTGATGAGCTGGACATCACATCCTCTAAAACAACGTGATATCCTTAGTTACATTAGGTTTAAAACCCCAAGAGACCACCTTCATTGGGAAAGTAGTTATGTGAGTCATTATAGATTGGGGATCTGTTGGGAGTTTCTATGAGGATTAAAATTGTAAACCTGACGTGAATTATTATGAAACCATACCTAAACACCCCACAATGAATCATTAGAGACCGTACCATTTTGAATAGAAAAAATGGATAGCCTCATAGTTACAAATGAAAATAGGTTTACACACATCATGCCATTTTGTTCCCCCCTATTTAATGGAAATAACAGTTGATATAGTTTAGGAATTAGTTAGAGGACCTCATAGTTGGAGTGAAGCTTCTTTTATTGGTATATTGTGATAATCAAAGTATGACTAATATATTGAAAAATATTTTTTAAAACTCTATATCATAGTATGTTGAAAATAAGGTATGATTCTATCACAAAAAAATATAGGAGAATTAATTATGATGTTTGAGTTTATTTTGATGAATGAATAAGTAGGGGATGTTTTTACCAAATCTTTTCCTAATAATACATTTTATAAAGTGTTTTTGATGATTATAGTTCAACCAATTGTCTCAAAAGGATGTGGTTTGGTTTATAGTTTTTTCATGAAACATCAAATTGAAGATTTTATTAAAGATGTTTTATAGAATAATCTAGACCCTAGGAAATATCTCAATGTGAATTTTTTAAAAAATTTAAAAAATAAAACTAAAATATGGGGGTGGTTGAAATAAACAAAGAAAGAATAAAACTTATGAATTTTACAAAACAAATAAAGTTTTAAAAACTATTGGAGAATGTTATTTATGAAAGTTTACTATATAAAATGTTAGGTTCTTTGACCATATAATTTTATTTAGGTTTGAATAAATTAGTTGGTTGAGGTTGACCAAAATCTCGATTACCCTATATTCCCACTTAAATTGATGTACTTTGACATGGACCTTGGTGTAACAATCATTTAGCCAAGTTTTACAAATTATGAATTGATTTTGGGATACTAAAGTGCATAATAATTGAATTAGGATGTAAATTAAATGGAATATTATGTTATCCAATCAGAGAAATATAAGTTTCCCTTATCTAAAATCTATGACGATTGATTAAGATAAAAAATGTATATTATGAAAGAAACTCAATATAATAGTCTGATGGAAAAATATATCATGATAAAAACATATGAAATAATTATAACCCAAAACCAATAGAAATCTAGTATTGATGTTTGTTTCGGATTGAGGTGGCGTGATTGGGATGATAGATAAATCGTCTAATGAGAATTATCACCCGTCTCTCTTTATAGAGACGGTTTCACATCAAATTCACTATTTCTTTTTTTTTTGACGCATTCTAAGTCATTATTCTTTAATGTAGGATTTGATTTACCTCATGGGGACTGGGCAGTTTGTCCCTTCAGTATTAAAAGTGAGATGTCATAGTCAAATGGTCCCAACAGGTGATTACATTGAGTAAATTACTTATGAAATCAGTCCTCCTAGGATATCACTTCATTAGATGGTCTCCAACATGTTTATTTATGCACCCAGAAACACCCAAGGACCCCGGTATCAATGATTCATGGAACTTATTTCCAAAAAGTGGTGCTCGTTGGATAATGATTTGGATAACGACACTTAAACACTCCATTGGTCGAGAGAATGGGAAGTTGGGATCCCCGCACCCTTGTTTGGGGGAGGGGGTATTATTGCATATTTTGGGACTCTCTTATATATTTATGTTGTGTTCATATTTTTATGAATCCTTGGTTAATTCCCAAAGAGTGTGTCCACAGGCTACCCCTAGTTTGGAGGATCGTCTTTTTCATACATGGATTTGATGCTACGAAGGTAATGCTGACTTAATCCATTCGGTAAGGAACTCTGGAATTTTAACGTCAACTTGGGGGGATGAAAGGTGACTTTTTTTAGGGTTATACCCATAATATGGGATTCCTAAATATCCTCGGGAGAGGAATAAAATACCACATAGTTCAAAATGGTTGCAGCTTACGCATGGAAGCTATCTATTTGTGGGGACATGATTGGGTGAACCCTTTTTGAAGGGGCCCTTTTTGATCTTGAGCCTTCTGGAAGGGGTCCTATGTATCCTGGTTTGATAATTAATCATATTTCTCCTAGTTCAGAAAATTTGGGGCTTATGCTTGGAAGATTCCCATTTGTAGACATGATTGGGTGAACCCTTATAGAAGGGAACCCTTTTGAGGTCGGGCCTTTAGGAAGGCATCCTACGTATCCTAGTTTGATTAAGAATCAGATTTCTCATAGTTCATAAAATTTGGGGCTTACTCTTGGAAGCTTTCTATTTATGGACATAATTGGGTGAAACCTTATGGGAGGACACCCATTTGAGCTCATTCCTTCAAGAAGGCATCTTATGTATCCTGGTTTGATCCGGAATCCGAGTTATCAGAGTTCAGAATTTTGTAGATATTGTAATCCTCACAAATCTCTAATCCCATGTGATTCATGCTCGGTGTGAGAAACAAGATGATGTTAGAGATCTAACCCACCACAAACCTCCTCTCCTAATAATGGGATTGGGTGGACCTATGACGGATGAGGCCGAGCTGTCCATGGATGAGGGTGTGGAGTGATGAAAATTTTAATGTGATATAAAATTTAAGGTCATGCAGCTCATCCTTCAGAATATCGGTGACTTACCTTAGTGGGAGTGCCCTGGACCATATTCTAGGAAAGGGGAGGAGTGTCGTCCTTGTCACAAGGGAAGTGAATAGAAACCCTTTGACTAATCACCATTCATCATTGAATGGAAAAGAAAGTGATCACCCTTAATACCTAGAATGAGGAAGTTCATGTTAGAAACCCAGGGTTGGAATCTGGGTTACCATGAGAATGTAGACTTATAGACATCCCTAGAGTCCAAACCGTTGTGGCAAGAGCCTTCATGACTTCACTTACCATGGGTATGTAGACTCAAAGGGGCACGCTGATACACCCAATGGTATAATCATATGGGTTAGATGGATTCGGAGGAGGCTTGGGCCTAATTCTAGGGGATTGGTTTATGAAGGGACCATGGAATATGGGATGGTAATGGAGGGGAGATATTGGAACTGGAGGGAAGAGTACCCAAAAATACCCCACTCCACATTCTGTTCTCTTATGCGGGATGGGGGAAGCTCTGCATACCATAGTGGTATGTGGGCAGAGGGGTCATCCGTGTATTGAAGTAGTACACGAGCATGGGAATAGACCACCATGCACCATAATGGTACACGGTCCTAGATACAGTCCATCATGACACTTCAGGTTCCATCTGCATACTGATGTAGTGCATGTCACTCGATTAAATCCTCATAGTGATGCACTATATAAAATACCATATCGAAGGAGGGTCCTGGGGACTATCATTTGTGGGGAGTTCATCCCCGAGGAATATTTGGTTTGTGATTACACCAATTAGGTTTGAGGTTCTCTTATTATTATTGAGTTCCTTTGTTTTATGGATCGCAGATGGTTATACCCAAGAAAGACGTGGTTCACAATTTGGGATTCACAGATGATTAAAGACTAAATCTAGAATCTTCTCAGAATTCTTTATTCCAACCTCTGGGTCCCCTTTAATCTTTCTTCATCCATCTTCTTTCAATTTTTTCTATTCTCCATTTATAGAGAATTGGGGAAATTGAATCTATGGGCATGCAACACCATTTTTAGAATCCTGTGAAGAGATATCTTGACCTGTGGAAGACTTGATCAACCATGGTTTACAGAGGCTGTGGTTCATGAGTCATGGTTTACAGTAGAACAGATAGGTCTAGTAGGAGGGGACCAAACCTATATATAGGGGCCCATTCAATTTTTTTACCATTTCTCATGGAAAAGAGTGCTCTCGACTCTCCCTTGTCTTCCTCTGCCTTCGCGTAACATTTCTTTTTCAAAAACCTTGCTCGCAAACCGCTTCGTACGTGCTGCGAACCAAAATTTTAACCATTTATCTGCCCTTCAACCAAATTTTGGATTTTTTAAATGGTGTTGTGGGATATAAAACTAAAATATAGTCTTCCACATAGGATAATGATACGCTTCTTATGGGTCCAAACACCGAGAATGAACTGGAGAACCGAACTTTAAGACTTAATAATATGAACTTTAAAATTTTAAACTGTAATATTTGAAAATGAACTTGTAGAGGCCTTGTTTTGCTGTATCCACCATATGAGAACCCTTCTGTTCACTCGCCAACACTCTATGGACCAACACCTCGTATATGATTTTCATACCGTGGATTTATGTGGTATAACTTTTCTGTGTACCGCATCAGTATGCAGGGAGTATCTCTGTGTATTGTGCCACATGTAGGAATTGCTTCCATGTACCATGAAATGTGTGGGTAATGGCTACCATGTACCATTTCTAGAATTAGAACGTGGAGCCCTTATACGAACATATTTTTAAGTCCTTATTCATTATTCCTTAGCCTTTATCCAATAATTTTTATTAGACTAACTTTTTGTAGGATTTTCTATTCTTCTATATAGGCTACAATAGCTCTTTCATAGGATACTTCTAATGTCACTACTTATTCTGAGGCTACTGCTACTTCCCCACTTTCTACTACTGATGGAAGATTGAAGAACATGGAAGCTTTAGTCAATGACCAAATCCTAGTCATCCTATTACACCAATCTGTGGCAGATCTTCTTACGGCAAGTCAACGAGAGTACCCTTTTTCGGACATGATTCCTTCTTATAGGTTTGGTTTATTGTATGATACAGAAATTACAATGCCAAATCCGATCGATCACCCTACTACCTGAATGATTAACACCTCTATCCCAAATGCCATTATTTTTTCAAAGGGGAAGTACCTTCCGATGGATATTTCATCTGGGTCCTTGCTAAACTTGCACCTTTAACTTTAGAGGAAGTACAACGAATGCCCCACCAAATAGACCACTGCTACAAGATAATTGTGAAAAAAATCTACAATAAATGAGAATCATGGTTGGTCATCCTGGTGGGATCTTTGCTCTTTAAACTTCTTGGATTAGACTGGGGGTGTTCTTTTTGGGTTCTCCAGAGCTCTGAAGAATTTTGAACTGATCTGTAGACTGTGGGACTATACGAGGCTACTTGGGTTTCTCAGACATACACTCACCATCCCAATGTCCTTATCTCACAGCTCTTGAGAAGGTAGAGACAAGACACCAATACCTTCCATTTAACCCATGGGGAGGTTGACATTAGCCTTTGGGACATCCGGCTAATCTCAGGGGTCCCTATCATCAAGGATATGTATGATGAATTCTTAGATCCATACTCTATTTTTGAGGATGAAGAAATAACCCCTCCTTTGGCCAGGAAACTCATTGTTCAATAGAGGATTTTTTTAAAGGAAATCAATCCTTTTCTGAAGCAAGATGTTCTTTTTGATGTGTGGTTTGGCACTTTTGTTAAGCATACTGGTCTAGAGCCCGATATGTGGAGACCCATGGTCTGTCCTTCCAAAACAAGATGGAGGAGAGCAGGTACATATTGGACCACCCTAGAAGAGGGAAATTTTCATAAGTGGTAATGGGGTCTTATCCTTGATTTCGATCGATTATTTTGACTAGAAGATTTCATGGCCATGTTTCTGAACATGTGGCTCTTACCAATGTGGGAATATGGTGGTGTAAGAGCCTCAAATTTTATCATGGATGCTCAGTTGGCCACTAATAGATGTATCAATTTAGCTATCCCAGTGTTGGCAAAGATTTACTGCCTTCTATGTTGAATCAGTGTGGGGGGGCTACCTTACTAGATGACTGGGCCCTTCCAAATTCTTTGGGGTTGGATGAGATCCCACATAGGAGGTTATTCCTTCATCAATTCCGTACCAATTATGCATTACACCCTTCGACTATATCTTCAAAGTATCAACGGGGTCATGCCAGTGGCTTGGGCTTCACAGGATAAGCGAGAGGATCAAATAGAAAAGAATGAGAAGGACTTCATGGCTTATCTTAATGTTTACGAATATTTATCTTATCATATTTATTATTCCCCTACCAGTACTATTATGAATAATGTATCTGAATAATTTATCAACCAACATTACTTATTTTATTTTAGAGAAGGCGTCCTAGTTTCCCATATCGAAGGGGAATATATTTTCAAGGGATATGAACCCTACATATTTATTCGACAATTTAACTTTTTCTAGAAGTTGTGTCCCCCTACTATCAACAGTGCTCTTCAGGTGAAGCATCTAATGATACCCCATAAACTATGGATGATGTTCACTAGGGAGGACACCCACTGCTAGTCTAGACTTCCAAATCCTAGGTATTCTGTGCCCTTCATTACCAAAAACTATGCAATTTTCTGGGTTAAATGATATCCCGATGTCTAGATAGCCGACATGGTTCCAATCGTGACAACTTCCAAGGTATCTAGGGAAAGGGTAAAGGATAAAAAAGGGAGTTGTTGAACACTCTAGACTAGGAAAAGTTCTTTGAAGGCCTCTTGGCTCTCCCCCGAGGAAAATTGTGAAAGATTGGGTTGTGACCTCATGAGAGGCCAAACGAGATACTAAAGCTACTACCAGGAGTCCACTATCCATTCCACACAAGGCTTATTTCCTATTGGATTAGAGATAGTGGGACCCTTTGAAATTCCATCTATCTTCTCATGATTGGTACCCTTGTAATTTCTGGAAATTACTCCAAACTAGGGCAGTCTCTCTTTCAACTATTGGCTATGTGTCAGAACCTACATACATTTATTTTGATGAGGATCCTAAGATGGTGGGTCATTATCTTGAAGACCTCGATTCCCTCATTCATTCATGAAGTGGTCACTGAAAATACTCACATTGGGTAATTTCTATGCTGTGATCAGAGATCGATGATGAGGAAGACGATGTCGTTGGATCGCCTACTGTAGCTATCACGGAAAAAGATTCTCTCTTTCTCTTAACACTTCATAAAAATTCATCTTTTCAAGGTCCTAAGTTTTCAGGGACACCTGGGAAACATTTTTGATTGTCAAAACCTACTCCTCTCCCCTTTCCCAACCATCCAGTGCTGGACATCCCAGTCACTGCTATATTTCTGGATGCGTGGAGAGTCTGGGATACACTGAGGGAGAACACTTCAAATGAATACATATGGAGGCTTCTTTAGAAAGGATATTTTGACATTCATGTTTTTGGGGGAGCCATTAATCCTATAAGTATTTCAGTCAACAAAGATCCTAATGAGGTGGCTGCCTACTTGACTGAAATGGATAAGTGTCTCCACACTCCTACAAATAGGCATTACTAGTTGGACCACATGACATTGATGGAATTACTTCCATGGTTGATGGGGGAGGTGGTTTTATCTTCAACGTCTAGCCTTAAATTCTATTGATATAGAGATTCTAAAGGTTCCCCTTCCCCCTTTTCTTTTCAGGGGCCTGCAGGGTCTCGAGAAATGGTTCTTTCCCCAATTTATTTCCCTAGAGGAACTACAATTGGGGAGTGCACCCTAACAATGATAGGGGTACTTTGGAAGTATCCCATGGAGATCAATAACACATGTAAGCAGTCATTGAAAACCCCTCCAGGGAATTTTCCCCTCCAGCTCCTCTTGGTGCCCTTATTCATGAGCCATCCCAATGTCAATCAATGAAATGCAAGAAGGCCTCTCATCTGTCAAAGTGAATTAGGATGTGGATAACAAGTAACCGTATGTTCATCTAGTAGTTTAACCAGGTAAAATTATCTTATCACCTCATTGGTGCATGTGTGTATTTTGACGTAGGGCTATTGGTAGTTAGATGGAGGCTGCTCAGGAATCTGCTGCTCCAGTCCCTTTTATGGTAGAGGAAGGGTCACCATCCTTTCTGGCTAACCAAAGTAGGGAAGCAGGGACATCCAAGGATACTAGGGATACTGTTGACCCTTAAATTTTGATTTTTTCCACTTGAACAATCTCTACCTCAATAGTGGAAGAACATATAGAAGTTGAGGGATTATTTGAATGTGTCGAGCAGGCTCTCTTGGAGATAGATAGGGTGGTATTTATGGTAGGGGGTGGATCTAGTGGTGAGTCCCAAGCCCTACTAGATTTTGGAGGGGCTTAAAATCTTTATGAACAAATAAATCTTGATCAAACGACCTTTTCCCCTATAAAGGGAGTCAATTCAGATATTGATATCCTACCTGCTCATGGTGGCTCTATAGGAGTCACAATCGGAGAAGTTGATGTTCCAAACCTTGAAAATTTGGATGGGGCTATCATACCCTTTTTTCTAGTTCTGAGAGAATTTTTGTTTTCTTCCCATAGGATCTTGAGACCAGTACCCTTATCTAGACTCAATTTCCCTATAGGAATTATATCAATAAGCAACCATTTGAGGGCCGCCTTGGTTGTTACTGTTTCATCCAAGTAGGTCCCTGGGTCTTCCATATTACTGAGTATCCATGGAGCACAAATAATGATTGAAGATGTAGCGAGACCTATTTTACATAGCGGTATTTTTATAAGGGTGGGAGTTACTGAAGTCGCCCCATCCCTATTCTCAAAATCTCAACCACAAGAATTAGAAATAGCGGCAAACACCCCCAATCTGTCCTCCATTACAATAACCAAAGGCGAGGTAGTTTTAGGGTCGAGCCATGCTGTAGCCTCTAAATCAAGTCCCTATCTTGTGCTATTTGTTCCAGGCTATATTTGGTCATCAAGGAGTGACTCGGAGACTCATCAAGAAGGCTTGTTCGATCTTCATCCCATCTGTCAAAAGTCATGGAGGTACAATTAGAGATTAATTTATCAAAATCCATTGGCTAAGATTCCAGTGAAATTTCAAAAATTACACCATCATTTTATGGTCTTGGGTTTTGGTGGATTTGACTATCATGTATTCATGATATATTTAGGCAGGTGGTTTCTGCTTGAGAAGAAACTGGTATGCTGGAGTCTCAACTTTCCAAAATAGATTCGACGACTCACCTTTCTACTGCACGAAAAATTCTCAGTGACGAAGCTTCTAATCATACTGGAGTGGTTTCAAGGTTGAAGAAAAAACTCATGATTCAAGAGTCTTTGATAGAACAACTCGAACGAGAAATGGAGAATCAGATCCTGAATCTAGAGCAGCTTAAACAAGAGTGATCCCAGGCCGCAGCCACAGTTGAGGAGGGGTGATGACTAATGAAAGAAGGAGAAAAGACCAATTTTGAAGCCATGAGGGATGTGGAGGCACAACTGGAAAGCATGAAGGCTGAGACTATGAATTTATTAAAGCTTCTCCAAGCCATTGAAGAGTCTCATAATTCATTGATTCAACTCTGCAACTCTGCTGAACATCTATGGTAAAGATCATGTCTTGCTTTAGAGAAGATGCTCCAGGATGTGGATTCCCACCATTTATTTTATGAAATAGGATGGAACCAATTTTCCTTCAAATGATTCTTCTTTTTTCTTTTCTTGTACTATAAATTTATCACAATCAATCATATAATCATCATTTCTATTGGGTATTAATTTTAAACCATGATTCGAAACCAATAAATTGAAATAATCAACTCGGGCTCTAATTTTTTCGTGAGCTATGGGACTTAGTGAGTGTAGTTTGACTATTAATGAGGTGTTATGGAAAACCTAATTTTTTTTTGTGTATTTTTCATTATTACCGTAATTTTTGCATAATACTACTTAACACAGGCTTAACGGGTATTATTTGACTTTTCTTAGGCCTCCCTTTATGATTTTTTGACCTAACAAGCATTATGTATCTTTTTATAGCTCGAAACATTTTTTTCTATACATGGTATAGGTTAAATAAACTAATACTAAACTTTTATCTAGAGGTTCATTTTGTGGATTTTTTCTCTGGCGGGTATGTAATTATTTTTGCTGGCAGTTCACAGTCCTGCCAATCCAACATATCATTGATGCTTTAGTTCGAACATCTTTGACCAAAATTAATGAGGCAGGGGCCCTAATTTGGGATTCATTAGCAGAGAATGTCTTAATATCTTCCGAACATGTATGAGGTATTTTTATTTAATCCTAAATTTGTGTGTTTTGGAAATTCATGAGGTTCAAGAGCCGTTTTAGGCCTATATAGGTAGGATAAGACTCTCCTACAGATGAATTTTCCCTTGATTGACGATCGTATTATAGTAATCATATGAAGAGTGTCTGGGACTTGATGTGCATAGTCAATCAAGGGTGTTCTCATGACACTGGACTTCCATTTCTGGTGGCCTAGGGGATTTACTACACTTTGAATTTATTTTGATGTTGGAAGCCATAGTGGGTGGCCTCTCTGAGTTATGGTGTTTGAAAATATTAGGGACATTGATATCGGCTTTGAGAGGGAAACTATTCCCACACAATACTTACTTGCATAAGGGAGATATGGTGAATGGTCAGTTCAATTAGAAACCTTTTTCATGTTAGGGAATTAAAAAAGGGGAGTATATGTGACCTGATATCCAGAGGGGTTTTCCAAATCTGTGGGGGTGATATGGGACTAGATGTCTTCTGAGCCTACAAATACTATAAAGGACTCTCCAGAAGATGAATTTTCCTTTGAATGATGGTCGTCTTATATAAATCATATGTAGAGACATTGGGGAATGATATGCATAGTCAAAAAAAGGTTTCCACAGGACACTGACCTTCCATTTCTGATGGCTATGAAGGATTATGGAGATTGTGAAATTTCTAAACACGGTATATGACCTTTAACAAGGGGTACGTCTGAACATGAAAAGGTGAATTTCTTTAAATTTAACTTCTCCCAGAAACCCAGAAATAAGTGGGGGAATTATTTTCATATGCCGATCAACTTGAAACAAATAAATGGGGTGTATTTATTTTACAGAAACCTCAAAAGAGACTAGAGATAAATCATACTATCATATTCTAATATATCCATGACGTGGGTAGGATGGAGAATATAAACCATGACTTTGAGGGACCTTGAATCATGAGTGATTTTATGAGGCATGGAATACATTGGGCATACTTATATAGGAGAGGACTCTCCTGGGGAATAATTTTACATTGATGGATGGTCATTTTGTAGGTGACATATGTAGAGCCACTGGGGCATGATGTGCATAGCCCAACAAAGGTGTTAGCAGGACACTAGCCTTTCATATCAGATGGCCATGGAAGATTATGGGGATTCAAGATCACCCAGAACATGAAGTTTGGGGTGTGTTAGGAGTGTATCCAGATATATTAGAGACTTTCGAGTTATGATTTACTCATGGAATTAGGTATCCCTTACATGGATCTGACTCATATGCAGGGTGAGGCATTCGTCCCATCTTTGGGGTACCCTATCATTTAACATCTTATGGCCAGGATGTGGGGTTCCTTGCGGGGAAGGGAACTATGACATGACTTTTAGGGTCATACTTCTAGGACCGAATTCCTAGAATATTTTTCCATAATGTCATGGTGGATCATTCTCTAAGATCCCTAAAATCAAGTTAGTTATGTTCAATGTGAGAAACAAGGGATTACAAGGATTCCAGGTCACCCCCTAAGGATAGAAAAATCAACATCAGAGAGTATGTTTGGTTTAAACCAATGCTATGAAGTTTAATTTCATTAAACAAGAACTATTATGGCCTTCCAATTTAATGTCGTGTGGTGAGGACATGATGTTGTACAATTTAGAGTCACAAAGTAAGGATGATTCTACTTTCACAAAGATCATTAATAGCTTTGAGTTAATCACGATTGGGGAATTATAGAATTACTTAAATGTGAGTGATGATAGAATCTTTAAACCATAGTCTCGGTGGGGGGGGGGGAACTTGGATCAGGAGGGATGAAAGTGGGCTTGGAAGCCATCAAGCGTGCCAAAGTTAGAGAGGACTCTCTTGAGGATGAATTTTCCATTGATTGATGGCTGTTTTGTAGGCGACATATGCAGGGCCACTGGGGTATGATGTGCATAGCCAAACAAAGGTTTCCATAAGACATTGTCCTTATATCTTAGATAGCCATGAATGTTTTTGAGGATTTAAGCTTTCTCGGAGTATGGAGTTTGAAAAAATGGGAACTTTGTGTCTTGGGAGCTTAAGAAATACCCAGACCTTGATTATTTGTGAACTACTGGAGCTTCCATATAGATCTGAATCACATGTATAGAGGGAATCATGATATTTTAACTTCTTATGGGTGGGGAGAATGTGTAGGATCTCATAAAATTGATAATTAGGCTACACATGACTCTTGTAGAATCTGACAGTTTATTTTCATGCATTTAGGACCTTTCGTGGACTCCCCACACAAGTCTAGCCTACGCACGGGGGAAAGGGAATTTTTTTAAATGGTGGTTGGGTTGGGATGCTAGATCTAGGAATCACTACATATCCTAGGTTCCCTACAAATGTTTGGTCATTGTGTGGGGACATGCGAGGGAATGTTTTCAGTGGTTGGGCCGGGATGCCAAATACGGGCGTCACTATCTGTCCTGCAAGGGCAGGAATCAAGCTGCATGTAGTTCTAAATATTCCTTGTACTGATCTGGCTCAGACATAGGGGTAGGTGAATTTTTTTCATCAACTATGGATGCCAGGTACACCATATTTCTCTATGATTTTTTGTGTAAAGGAATCCTTACCACTGATCCTAAGCTCACTTGAGTTGTAATCAATTTGAGAAACAAGGAGTGAAAAGGGTTTCCATCATAAATATAAGGAGATAGGGGATACAATAAAGGAATTTTATTATTTGGGCTGGTCCAATATCAAGGGTTGAGGTGTCACTACGTATCCCACTTGTTGAATGAGAATCAAGTCGTACATAGTTCTATGAGGAATAATTCATTTTATCATTATGTGATTAGGATGCCTGGTTCTATGAATTTTAATGTCTTTAATCATGGATGCTATAATGTGTAGTTTATCATTATGCAACAATGAAATTGGGCATAGTTTAATATCATGTTTCAAGAATGAGTTTCATACAATTTAACATCATGTAGATAAGACAATAACTCATAGTTTAAGGTCATAGAGTTTTTACCATGACATCACAGTGCTACAACTCATATTTTAGGGTCATTGAGTTTGGACCGTGACTTGGCATTGCTATTAAGTGAAGTACTTCTTCATAAACTTTGCATTTGTGGGAGCCGTAATGTGTTGTTCATCCACTGATATTAAGTCATATGCTCCATTGTAATAGACCCTATATATGACATATGCTCCTTACCAATTTGGTTCAAGATTTTGGGGCTTCTTCCCAAGTATAATCAGGGTTCTAAGGACTTACACCATCTCTCTTTTGAGGAAAGTTCAATGGAGAATCTTTTTGTTGAAGGTTCATATGATCCAATTTTGGTAAATTTCCAAATGGTAAAAATTGTTTATCCTTTTCTCATATAGCTGATCCAACTCATCAAACCATCTCTGGGATTGCTCATCCATGGATAGTTTATTGAAAATGAACACACGAAGTGATGGTACTTGAATTTCTATAGGAAAAACCACATCTTCCCTATATACTAGGAAGTACAGGGTTTCTAGGGTGGTAGTGCGGGTCATGGTCCGTAAATCCCATAAAGAATGAAGGATCTTTCATGGGAATGATTTATTATCCTTATCTACCATATTTTAGAGTATGTTGGAAAAATTCTTTTTGAAAGCCTCTATTTGCCAACTGGATGCCACATGAGAGCAGGATGAACGATTGTCTTTGATTCCATACTCTTGGTATAACTTTTCCCACTCATCAGAGCGTAAGTTGGTTTTTTTTGTACGTAAGTATTGTATGGGGGATTCCAAATTTATTAATGATGTTGGACTTCAAAAAACTAATGATTATTGTCACATCGACTTCTTTAAGGGGTATGAATTCAGAGCATTTGTAAAATAAGTTGTTTGTTGTGAGTATGAACTTTAATTGTCTAGTTATGTTGGGGTGATATGGTCCCCCAACATTCATCCCCCAAGAGGAAATTGCCCAGGAGTACTTAGCTGTATGAAGTAACTCTGGGGAATAGTGAATAAAATTGGAATGAGCTTGGTAGGAATGGAACTTCTTGGTGAATATGGAACAATATTGTATCATAGTGGGCCAATAATACTTGAGAATTTGGATTTTATGAGAGATATTGGTCGTTGATTGGTGTGCTCCACAGTCTCTGGCATGTACTTCTTTCATGACGACAATAGTCTCTTTTCCATTAATGCACCTGTGAAGGACTCAGTCAAGGACACATTTGTAGAGAACCTTTTATTGGTTTACCCCATTGTACAAGACTAATTTGACTGCACATCTTTGGACTTGTTACCTTCCATCACTATCTGGTGGGAGTTCCCCCTTCCGAAGGTAATTTAAAATGGGTGCCATCTAGATGGTGGTATGACCATAAGGCTCAGAAATGGGGCTAATGTCATCGATATCCTCTTTATTATTCTGGATAAATGGCAAAACCATCCGGTGATGGAAAATTCTAATGACTATTTAATCCTGATCTGGATCATCCAAGGCTATGATTGCATTTTCCAAAGCATCAACTTGAGCATTTTTGTGACCGAGGGACATAGGACAATGTTGGTTTTGATGGGAATTATACCATCGGTTATTGAACAAGGTTCATCAATGGGCCAATACCTCTTTTTTAATGGCATGGTAACCAATGACTTGTCTGATGACGATCTCTAAATCACCTTTTATCTTTAGGTGTTTGGATTTTTCATTAAGTTCTAGTTATAGTCCTACAACAGGGCCTCGTATTATGCTTCATTTTTTGTGCATCCTTCTAAATGTAGGAAAGAGTAAGGTAAGGCAAAATTTTCTAGGGATATGAGTATAACTCATAGACCAACATTGTTGAGCTTGGAATCCTCCATCCTTTTCCCTATTGGGATTCTGGGAGAACCATAAAAGTACATTTCCCATGTATAGGGTCCTCTTGGATGGAGAACACTTCTTCATCCAGAAGTTAGAAATCCAACAGTGTTCTTTCTTATGAGGGGTGCTCTTCTAGAAAGTCTGCTAATGCATGGACTTTGATGGCCTTTTGGGGTATGTACCATATGTCAAACTGTTGTAGGATGACTTCCCATTGTGAAAGATGTCCAGTTAGCCATGGATGATTCAGGATATATTTTAGTGGGTTGTAGAGGGATACTAGGTGGACCTCATGGAGCTGCAAGTAATCTGAACCATGAAGATTAGGGCTAGGAAGTTCTTTTTTGTTTTTAAATATTTAGTCTCATCATCAATAATTGTTCGGATGAGGTAATATATGTTTTTCTCACTTCCATAATCATGCTTCTATGTGAGGAAGGAACCTAATGACTGTTCCAAGGTGGTTACGTACAAAATGAGTGGTCTCCTTTCAACTGGAGGCATTATAACTGGGGGGATTAGGAGATATATTTTGATATTGTTGAACAATTCTTGACAATCATTATCCCATTCATACATAACCTCTTTCTTCATTAACCTAGTTAAAGGTAAACATTTACCCGCCAGGTTGGCTATGAAGTGTTGGATGTAGGCCATGCACCCTTGGAGACCTCTTAACTCAGTGAGGTTGCATGTTGGGGACATACGGAGGATGGCCTTTATCTTCTTAAGTTCTACCTTGATGTCACAATGACATATGAAGAATATGAGGAATTTCCCAGAGGTTAAGATAAAGGAACACTTTAAGGGGTTCATCTTTAAACTATGATGTCACAGTTTGTTAAAGACAGTTTCGAGATCGACTAGGTTATTTGAGTGTTGTCATGATTTAACCACCAGATCATCGACATAACACTCAATGAATTTCCCCAGGAAGGGTTTGAAGATGCGTTGTATGGTGCAGTAATATGTGCAGATTACATTTTTTATACCAAAGGGAATCACCTTGTAATAGAAAACTTTTTGAGGGACCCTAGAAGTAGTAAATTCTTTATCTCCTCAGGATATTTGGATATGATTGTATCCAGAATAGCCTTCCATGAGAGGGACTCATATCTGGCGGTTTCATCGATCAACAATTCTGTGATTAGGAATGATAAATTTTATTTAGGGCAATGCCGATTGAGTTCCCTAAAATCAATGCATATACTAATCTATCCATTCTTATTTTGTATAGGGACTATATTGTCCAGCTAGATCAGGTACTGTACTTACCGTATGAAGTTGGATTTGATCATATTGTCAGCTTCAGCCTCTATGTTGGCATCATTCATAGGTTGGGTCCTTCTACTAGCCTTCTTATAGCCCTAGTTATCTTATAGTAAACCAAGATGATGAGTGTAGACCTTAGAATTGAGGCATGAAATTCTTGTGTAGTGCCAAGAAAACACATCTCGATTCTCGTTTAAGAAAGAGGTATATGTCTTTTTCTCTTTGAGAGGCATAGCCTCACTAATCAGAGTGGGTCACATGTCATATTTGGTTCCCAGGATTATCTTCCTAAGTTCATCAATTGTGGTAGAGACACCTTCTTTGAACATGGGAGGGGCCTCTTTGAGGTCTTTTTCTTTTTCTTCTTCTTCTTGTTTATCATCCTCTTCATCTCCTTCTTCCACATCTGATGGAGAATGTTTTCTCGAGATGAACTCTCTAATGTTAGGAGAGAACTCTTCTTTTGTCTTAGTGAGTAAGGTGGGAGAAGTTTGGGGTCCCAAGGATGGGTCAGGAACATCTTTGGTATGGATTTTCTTATCATCATAGGACTCAAACCATTCTTCTGTGTATTTAGACATTGTGGTCCTAATGGAAATCATGAAAAAATTGAGTCAGTATCCAGGATTCAAGTTATGCATTCAACTTGGTTGGTGGGTAATACATACTCTTCCCCAAGTTGTTGTAGGGGGTGGTGGGATCCATTTCCAATCTATTTGGGGTAGTGACCCAATCATCGTCATCGACTAAAAACTGCTTCTCTTCTGGTTCATAGAAACCTACGTCAATTTAATGAAACTCACCGGACTCAAACGTGGATTTATCGGTGTGAAATGTCCCGTTCTTCTCATTAGTGAAATATTTGACGCACTGATGGTATGATGATGGAATTTCTACATGATGATTTAGCCAGGGCCTCACTAATAGGATGTTGAAAGCCGTACATTTCTGCACTACTAGGAACTCAGAATCTCACATGAGGTCTCTAAGTCAAGTTTTAAGCTTGATTCATCCTAACGGATTATGATCACTTTTGTCATATCCTAGTAGAGTTGTGGTGTAGGGAGTCAAGTTTTATTCATTATAGCCTAGCCGACGAAGCATTTTCAGTGGGAGGAGGTTGAATCCAGAGCCATTATCGATGAAAATCCTCTAGACATCAATGCCATTTATATTTTCAGACACATATAAGGGTTTTATGTGCCCTTTCATGATGGATTCCTCATCCCTGTCTATGAAGGAGATGATGACATTACATTATTCAGGATTGGTCTCCGTCCGATAGACTTCGACTGCTTCTACTTCGGTCTTGAATTCCTTGGGACTTAGTAAGGCTTCGATGAGAGCCTTCCTAAGGTATGCAGACAGACTCAAAGCATCCGAGATTGATAGCTTTTCTAGTACTAAATCCAGCTACTTTATAATTTCACATTTCTTCTCTAAAGGTCAGTGCTTCTTGGATCATGATTTCCCTTTCATACACAATTTTGGGGCTTGATATTTGGACGTAGATGGTATGTCCTATATGACAGGGGGATGTTGGTGCTATGGTCCTTTCCAGGTTCGGCCGAACTAGTTCACCTCTATTCCTTGGTCAATTTGATATTTTTTCTCCCTCTAATGGATACTCCAAGATAAATGGGCTTGTATTTCTTTCAGTGGAGGCAGAGGAGCATTCTAGTTCCCATTGTGTCTATCAGACGGTCCTTCCATGAGTTTCTGCAGTTTTAACAGTTTTAATTAAGGTGTGTCTAGGAATTTGAATCCTTCAATGATCACACCTTCTAGGAAACCCTCAACCTCTAGGGCCTCTTCCTCTGGATCTTTGGTTGGGAATGAGGAATTCAAGTTCCTGGCCATAGTATCCATTATAGAAGGGCTTCATCAAGTGAATGACATTAATGGATTTGAAGATCAGTTCTTGTTCCAACAAGGTTTTTGTCTGACTACCTCTTTATGATGGTTCCATTTGGTGGGGCGGTGCCCTTTGTAATATTTGGTGGGGAGGTTCCCATTGTACCAATTTTTCCGGCATTAAGTCTAAAAGTTTCAGGACTAGCTTCAACTTTGGTGGAAGCCCATCTTCTCATTCCTACTTTCTTCCCTTCTGGCCCTTATAGGATTGTGGGGTTGAGGATGATAGTTATGTTGTATAAAAAGCATTTGGGGGCATGGTGGGTTGTTTCAACTACACCTGGAGGGTACCATGAACTCAATTGACTATTTTTAGATTCATACAATTGCCAAATTTTTGCTCCTTACTAGTGACTATTTTCCATTCCTCTTCTTTTCTTTAGTCTAAGTTTGAAACATACAACACTTATGTTGACGAATGACACAAATTGAAATTCCTAGAATCCACCATTTTTTCCAGAGGTCCTTAAAGATGAATCATTTCAAGATGGTGTGTACCAATATCCAGTGATAGGGAATATAATTTGGACATTCATTGAGACCCACTTCATCAACTTTCTTTGGATCTGGTAGCTGGAGCAAGTTTCAATTCAAGGAGGCTATAAAGTAGCCGCATAACTGTTCATCCTAGAACGAGTATACATTATTTCTTAATTCTTCTAACAAATTTGTTTTAGTACCCCGTTGGTTATCTTGTCGAGGTGGGGGTGAATGTTGGCGTCAAGGGGGTCCCGCACGGTTTGGTGGAGGCCTCACAACTGGAGTTGGTGTAGGGGGTGTCTTAAGCATGACATAAGTTTCTTCATATTTTCCTCCACTTTTTCCTGGGGCTGATGGGGCCACTCGGGTCTTGAGATTGGTCAGCTACAAGTAGTCTTCTATCCTTTTGTAAATGTAAGATAAATCTCTTAACCCACTTGTGTACATCACCAGGATGAGAGGTGTTTGTAATTCATCACAAATATTGTTGATACACAAGGTGGGAATTTCATCTTGGGGATACGACTGGTTTAGTGAATAAGTAAGGCCTTTCCATTTGGAAATTAAGTATGAAACTCTTTCATTCTCTCACTGCTTTCAGTTCATGATTTCACTGACTGTCGTCTTAGGTAACGTTGAACTAAACTGGAAGAGAAACTGATGTCGGAGGTCTTCCCATCCTGTGATTGAGTTAGTTGGAAAGCTTGTATACCATATGAAGGTCGATCCCTACAAGGTTCTCATGAAGCATAAGAGTTTTATTACTTATTTCTACTATATAGTTTTCATCATGGTTTCATAGGAAGAGGTGTAGTGCATTGTATGTCGTTTCGGGTCCTCCGAGCCATTGAACACTAGGAATATTGGGTTTCCAAAATTTGGTGGTGGTGGAACATTTCTCACCCAATCAGGGTAGGGTTTTTACTCTAGTTGTATCAGAGCGCATCACCCCTCCATGGATTCAATCCAAGATGTTAGTTTCTTGACGATATTCAAGAGACCTTGATGCATATCCTTCTAGGCTAGAGCTTTGGATGGAGCGGTAGCAGCCAAAGCTGGGCATGCCAGAACTGCTATAATTTGGTGTGGATACCCAACCGAGGGTATCATGTGTGGAATTACCGAAATATATACTTAATTCTTTCCCAGTGGGTGAAATTCTCGATTTCCTTCTGGGGTTGAGTTTAAGTAGGTTGACGGTCCCGGTGCTGGATTGGATGAGCCTCCAAGCTTGAATTCATTCACCGGGATGAGTGCCTATGGCCAGGGAACCTCTTCTGGGAATACCTGCTGACATTCCTCAAGGGGAACACATCCGAAAAGGTAGCTCCCTCAACGTAGCTAGACATTAATTTTCCCAAGATCTTTCATTTATTCCTCCTTCTTGGAGGATATTTCTTCAAAATTGAGGGAAAAATTATCAAGGGAATGAGGAGGCGAGTCATAAATGACCTTGGATTTATTATTCTCCTTGTTAGGGTTTCACATATGAGGTAATGATGGATTAATTTAGAAGGCTCCCATGTTTAGGACCCCTCTATGGTTCTGGGTATGCACACCATCAGGCTCGGTGTGGGATGCCTCTAGGAAGAAACCATCTTCCCTTGCTTCCTCTCCCTCTATGTCATTTCCTATGAGATCTGTGGGGTTGACGTTTATCATGTTTATTAATGCATATCGCATTATGTGTGGTGTACCTGGTGCCGAATGATAGGAAGTCTTTTTGCGTCATTTATTTAACTTTATCATTCCATTCTATGGTATTCTTCATATATCTTGGAAAATATTGACCCGAAGGGAGCATTTATCCTAAATCGTAATGTACCTTTATCTCAGAGGGTATGATCCACGAGATGGGGTAGAATGGGTGAATGTTTTTCTCATCGCTCTTCATAGGCGGGAGAAGACATATGCCCGCTGTGCGGGAACTTGAGGTAAAAATTTCCCCATCCCTACAGGATAGGGTTGTTCTCATCCTTTTGTTGATGCACTACGACCTAGATTTGTTGGTCTAAAGGGGGAATTTTGATTTAAAAATTTTCCCAGTCTTATAGGTTGGGGTTGTTCCCACATTGTGGTAGTAGCGGCTGATATTGCCACCTATTTGATTTTACACACTCTTGTGTGGGTGTGAGCTGAGTATGACATTGGAACTGCACAAAGTCTATGGGATTTTGAATACATGAGCACTGTTTCTAGTTTTATTTCCTTAGTTGGGAAACCTACTAGTTGTTCTCGGTTTCCTGGCTTAGAAGGTTTTCGATGGATTGATCTTTTCAGTCCTAACAATTTTGAGACTTACTCCAGGCTGATTTTTGTTGAGTATTCCATCTTTCTTATGTATGAATTTCATTTGATTACTTAATTTGGGTAATGACATTGCAAGATGTCATTTCCAATGAGGTTTTCTGGATGGGATGCATGGTGAAGTGTAGAGCTCCATGTTCTCCCCATCCTCGAATGTGAACTCCCATCGGGTCCTCACTAATGAGGCAATGCAACATGTGTAGTGCATGGAGGCAAGCTAGATCAACTTTTTTCTATCGTCTTTCTGATCGTGGATGCCATATGGATGGGAGGGCTTCTGGGTCAATTAAATGGTGAAGCTCCTCTAATATGTTGACATGGTCTGCATACCCTTTGTATGGCATGCACTTTTCTTTTAGTTCGGGAAGAGTCATCTATATATTCAAGCGAATGTCATGCATATATTCCCTAGATAACTCCCCTAGTATGTTGAAGTGAGAGGTGGACATAGGTCAATACATCACTGGTATATTATCCTTAGAAATTTTTCTTCTCATGAGAAACATATCCTACTATTGTTCTTCTAGGGGATCCTCTACTTGATATTCCTAGCTTGAATACTTCTTAATAATTTTTTTCCAAGTATCCAAGCTGATGGGAGCCTCATTGATATGTGAACAGAACAGGGGTGGCTCCAAAGATGAAAGTGGCCCAAACCATTATCTAGCTGAGAAAGGATATCACTTGTCATAGATGGAGTGCATGATATGCTTGAATCCATCCTTCCGAGTGCCTCAACATAGAATGGCTTTCTCACGTTTTTTTTTCAGAAAGGGGAGGAACTTATCACCAGTATGAGTTTTGGTTGGGGGGAGGACCTTCTTAATTGGTGCTGTAACGGTGAGGGCTACCATTGAAACTTGATGCCAGACCATGGTAAATTTATTTACAGTGTATACCCTGGGGAGGAACTTAAGAATAGGCTACATCGAGGGGAGGACCTTCTTGTTTCTTAATGTTACTTAGGGGAGGTCCTTCTCGGTGACTACTATGATGGAGATGGATACTATTACAGCTTGATACCTGGCTTCAAGGAGAATTTCTATAGTGTACATCTTGGGGAGGGCATTCAAGATGTACTGCAATGAGGAGAGGAACTTCTCATTCCTTGATGTTACTATGAGGAGGGCCTTCACAGCAACTTCTCGTGCTGGGAGGGCCATCACAATGGCAATCATTATGGAGAGGACTACCATCATGACTTGATGTCTAACTATAGGGAGAAGCATATCTGCAGTGTATACCCTAGGAAGGACCATCAGGGAAGATGAAAGTAAGGGGAGAACCTTCTTTCTATCTGATCTTCAGGCCAAGGGTAAGGATACCCTAACACGCATCAGGATATAGGCTCTCATGATTGATCATTCTTGGACCATCGAATGAGCCCCCATGGGTGCTATGGGGTGGAAATTCAGAGCTTTTAGTAACGAAATTTTGGGGAGGGCCTTCAAAACTTCTACTGCCACTTCCATAATTTTGTAATGTACTGACAGGGTCTTGAGCCTTTATATGTTTGAGGGCGTTAAGAACCCTAGCTTCTAGTAGAGTGGTATCATGTATATACTCTTCATCTTTCAGTTTCCTTTGGCACATTTTATTTTTGAGTGCTCTCTTGTAGGTAACTGGGACCGTCTATTGTTGGCAACGAACTTTATATATAGGTCCCTACCTTGTTGGGTCCCGTGATTCCACAGAGATACGCCGACATGTATCTTGAGTTTTGGTAGGAATATATTCCTTCCTTGGAGTGACCACCATGTTGGATTGGTGTCCTCCTGTTGGAATGGGTATTTTTTCTGAACCCGGTTTTCCATGTATCGTGAGATATAGCCATCAACCGTTTAAAACTATATAAGGGATGCATAACTGCTCTGAAGTGACTAACCCATTTTGTGAGAAAGTCATTCATTTCGAGGAAACTAGGTCATGGGATTGGTTTCTCTCCTTTACCATTGATGTAATAATATCTTGGCATGTTTAGATGATATGGTATGGGATCGACGTCTGGTATTCCATCATTTCCAGGATGTGCTGAGATACATCTTTGGATGGAACATGTATGAAGGCCCATTCCGATATTGAAGCTAGAGTTTGGGCCTGCTCCGGTCCTCCATGGGTTGCCAGTAGATACTGGTAGGTATCCTGCGCTGAGATAGAGAATCGAGTCTACCTCCGGTTTTATTCTCTAGTGGCCACCATATTTGACTTATTGTCATCTTATTCACGAACTTGGATTTTAATCTACTCTCTTACCACTATATTTGTCTCACAGTCATTTTATGCATCTGTAGTAATTTGAATCTGCTCATATTTTATTACCGCCCTACTTGGATGGTGGGATTGATATGAATCAGTATGTATTTGTGCCTACATGTAGCTGGTTTCAATCCTATTTGGATGAAGAGGTTGATATGCATCATCAGATATTTGTTCCTATGTGTAACTAGTTTCTATCCTATTTGGATGAAGATATTGATACACATCAGTAGATATTTGTGGCTGCATATAGATGGTTACCACCATATTTGGATGACGGGATTAATATGCATCAGCAAGTATTTATTCCTGCATGTAGTTGGTTGTCAGCCTATTTGGATGACATGATTGATAACCATCAGAAGGTATTTGTGCCTAAATATAGATGGTTTTTGGCTTATTTTGATGATGGGATTCTTATGCATTGGTGGATATCCACATCTACCTATACTTTTCCACTTTGTCTCCACAGTAGGACCAAAAAGCACTAGAAGGAACATGCAAGTTCTTGTGTTTTCCCAACCTATTTATGTGGTGGACTTGAGTGGAAAGGGAAGAGTTTTATGACTTCATGTTGAATGTCATCATGTTTGTATGGATTCTTTTCTCCCCAGGAACCAGGGTGATATTGTGTCGCTGATTATATATTCTCTGCCCTTGGAAGGCAGCCCAAGGGGCCTGGGTGTCCTCGACATTAGCAGGTGCCCTTGGTATAAAATCCTATTTAGTGTGAGGAGACCTGGTCACCCAGTTTTGTTGGCGATGCTCTCTGGTGGGTACCCATGAGTATGACCCCTATAAAGTTGGGAGGATGTTGTCATCATTGAATTTATCTGCCTCCCTAAGATAAGAGAGGTACTCATTGTCACATTCTAGGGATATGCTCCAGAAATGGTTTGAGATAAGCACCGGGGATTCCTTGGGCTGGGGTGCCAGCCACGACAGAGGAGGTGACTGTTGAGCCTTCGCAGACTAGAGGGATTATCTTTCGGCCTCCACCATGGGGAGAGTAACATTTCAGTGGTAATCTCTGATCAGTGTGTTCGATACCTAGTGTTGCAGATGCTGGGTAGGCAAGGGGGTCTTGCTCTTTGTCAGTACCCTAGCTGCTTACGGGATCGCTGAGGTTCATTTCTGCATTGGTCTTCAAGATGTCATTTGGATTGAATGTTGCTCTACGAGAACCTGAAATATCCATATATGACATAAATACCACAAAACCCCATCAAAATAGAATTATTTTTAACATATGCATATATGAAAATTCATCTTGGAATCCTCCCTATTTTTTTATTATGAGGCGGGTGGGGTAGGACCGTCACCTTTGTTAAGGATTCACGTCGGGTTCACCATTTTTGTTTCAACCCGATGTGGCATGTTTGGGGTCATAGACAAATGGTATGAGGAGAATTATCACCTTTCTTTGTTTATAGAGACGATTTCACATCAAATTAACCATTTCTTTTGTTTCAACCCATTCTGTGTCATTATCCTTTAAAGAGGGATTGGATTGACCTCGTGGGGACTGGTTATTTTTTTCCTTCTGTATTGTAAGGGAGACACTATGGTCAAATGGTCCCAGAGGGTGATTTCATAGGGTCACGTACTTGTGCAATCGGTATTCCTAGGATATCACTTCCTCACATAGTCTCAAAAGGGTTTATTCATGTAGCCAGAAAAAACCCAACAACCCTGGTATCCATGATAAATAGACCTTTTTTCCCAAGATAGTTGCTCGTTAGACAATTATTTGGTCAACGAAACTTAAAAAATCCATTGGTTGAGAGCATGGAAAGTCAAGATCACCACACCTTTTTTTGAGTGTGTGTGTGTGTGTGGGGGGGGGGTTATTTCTTATTTTGGGACTCTCTTATAAATTTAAGTCATGTTCATATGGTTGTGAATCACTAGTTCATTCCCTAAGAGTGTGTCCATGGGATACCCTTGGTTTTCATGATCATCATTGACATACATGGATTTGATGCTACGAAGGTAATGATGACATAATCCATACAGCAAGGCATTTTGGAATTTTATTGTTATACAGGGGGATATAAGGTGACTTGTTGTCAGGGTCAGACCAATAATATGGGCTTCCTACATATCCTAGAGATAGGAATCATATCCCTTGTAGTTCAAAATGGTTAGGGATTATGCATGGAAGCTACCCATTTGAGGGGACATGATTGGATGAATGCTTTTGGTTGGGAACCCTTTTGATATCCGGCCTTCAGGAAGGTGTCTTACATATCCTGGATTGATTATGAATCAGAGTTATTGTTGTTTAGAAAAGTTGGAGCTTATGCTTGGAAGGTGACCATTTGCGGACATGATTTGGTGAACCCTTATAGGAGGTCACCCTTTTGAGATCGGGCCTTCAGGAAGGCACCCTACGTATCCTAGTTTGATCATGAATTAGAGTTCTCATAGTTCAGACAAGCTTGGTCTTACTCCTAGAAGCTGCCCATTTGAGGACATAATTGGGTGAACCCTTATGAGAGGGCACTCTTTTGAGCTCGGACCATCAGGCATGCGTCCTACATATCTTGGTTTTATCAGGAATCAATATTCTTGTTGTTCAAAATTGTGTGGATTTTGTAGTCATCATAAATTTCTATGCCCATGTGAGTCTTGCTTGGTGTGAGAAACAAGAGTAAGTGAGAGATCCAACCAACCAAACACCTCCTCTCCTGGTGATGGGAGAGGGAGGGACTATGATGGAAGAGGCTGGGGAGACCATGGGCAAGGGTATAGAGCGATGAACCTTTTAATGTTAGATAAAATTAAAGGTCATGTGGCTCAAACATCAAAAGATGGGGGACTTTCCTTAGTGGGATTTCCCAGGAACACATTCTATGAAAGGGGAGGAGTGTCATCCTCATCACATGGAGAAGTGAACATAACCCCTTTGACTAATCAACATTCCAAATTTAATGGAAAATCACGTGATAAACCTTAATCCCTATAATGGGAAAGTTAAAGATAGTGAATAAAGTTTGGACTTCAGGTTACCATGGTAATGTATACTTACTAACATCCCTGGAGTACAAACTATTGTGGGGAGAGACTTTGTGACTTCACTTTCCATGGGTATGTAGACCCAAAGGGGCGCAATGATGCGCTTGATGGTGTAATCATATGGGTCGAGTGGATTTTGAGGAGGCTTGGGCCTGATGCCGGGGGACTAGTTCACAGAGGGACCATTGAAGACTGGATGGTAATAGAGGGGTCGTATGTGTATCGAAGCAGTATGCAAGCATGGGGACGGACCACCACACACCATAATACTATGCGGTACTTGATGCTGTCAATAATTCTACTTTGGTTTCCATTCGTGTACTAATTCTGTGCACGACACCGGGTTCAATCTGCATAACGAGGCACTACATGGAATACCATATTGAAGGAGGATCCTGGGGACTATCATTATTGGGGAGTTCATCCGTGAGGAATATATGGTTCATTATTCCACCAATTATGTTCGTGAATCTATTATTATTATTGAGTACCTTAGTTTTATGGTTTGTGGCTGGTTATACCTAAGGAAGACGTGGTTCACAATTCGGGCTTTACTAATGATTCAATATTGAAGACAGAATATTCTACAAATTATTTCATCTAACCTCTGGGGTCCCCTTTGAGCTTTCTTTGTCTTTCCTCTCTCAATTCCGTCTATGATTATTTTATAGAGCATTGGGGAAATCATATCTATGGGAATGTGCAACCATTTGTGGAAGCCCATAAAGAGATATATTGACCCATGGAAGACTTGGTCAACTGGGGTTCATAGAGGCTACGGTTCGTGAGTCATGGTTCGTAGAACCCTACCGGTTTTCTTATTCTACAAAATTATGAGTTCAGGAGATGGTATGAGGATGGCCTTCACGCGCTTTATTCCTTTAGCAATGCGGTTCACAGTCATCTAGGTTCACTGGACTTCGCTATGTGGGCCAATGCCTTATGGGTCTTTCCGCGTACTGATGGTTCGTAGTTTGTGCAGTCCATGAACCCTTCCCTATGATGGTACACAAGTCACTTAAAATTCATTGAAAACATTAATTCCTTCATGTTTCTTCCGCAATTTTCTAATCAATTTGAGTCTATTCACCTTGGTAGACTTGTAGGAATACTTTCTTCCTTCTATAAAGTGGTTGTGGGAGTATTTTATTTCCTTGGAGAAATTTTCAAAACCCGACAATGTTATGCCCCAAAAATTCTTTGATAAGTTAGTATCTCCCTTAAAATGACCACCCACCATTTATCTCACCATTAAGAGTTGGTGGAAGCATACATGGAACTCTTCCATTTCAACTCTCCCTATGAGGATAGAGGTCTTTATAACGTCTAAGAATATTAGAATAAAAATTTATCTCTAAAAAATTATAGAACCATTCCCCTAGATCAAACATATAAATGAGGTTCCCATGGTTCTAATTTATAGGAAAAGTTAAAGTTCATTGTGGGTAAACATATTTTTTAAAACCACTTGGGTTGAGGATTTAGGTGATCACAAATTTTTATATTACTTTTAAAAAATATACAAACTTATTTACCCTCTTTTTTACTCAATCCAACAAAAATATGGTCAGAATTGGAGTCCTATAACCTATGATATGTGAAAATTATAGAAGTGACCTTGTGATTATGAACGGTCAAGATTCACTCAAATGATTCAACATTTAGGGCTATCAAATGAATGAATTTAGATTAATTTTCTTCTAAAAAATTATATGTCACATGTTCAAGGATGGTTTCAATAAATTCGAGCCTAATTGGTTTGTTATATTAGGCTAAATGTGTATTTTAGTCCACATGTGTTCTTTGTCTCTTTTAAAGTTGGCTGTTTTTTCTTGAATTTCATCATGGGATCTTCAAATCACCTCCATATAACATAAAAGCATAAAAATAAGTAAAAATTTAACTTTTAAACTTTGTTAACATTAATTTTTTTTATCAAATTATATGTTTAGTTTATCAATATATTTATAATTTATAATTTAAATATTATGTAAAATGATGGTATATAGGTGGAGTAAAAATGTTTAATTATGCTACGATCAAATTCCCACACCTAAAATTTTTCACTCTTAAGAAATTTCATATTTAATTTAATGATTTATGATGATATACCCTAGATCATAGGGTTTTAACATTCATATGAAATTATAATCAGATTAGTAATGTAAGAAAAGTAAGAACTACACTAATGAGTCGATCTCAATAAGAAGAAAATGGGTATCTCATAAATTATATCAGAACAAAAGTCACCAAGACAAATGGTACTAATATTATAAAGAAATAAAAAAGTCAACTATGGCACTAAATCCCCACATGTGTGTGTTTTTGTGTGTGGAAACCATTTCAGGATAATATTTCCACTTCTAATCAAGTAAATATAGTCTATTTAAAATATTTTTCCTCTAACTTGATTAATTCCACCATAAATTCCCTACACCCTTTGTAATAAAATTTTAAAACCCAAACACATAATAAAACCTTAAATTTAATCATTAAACCCATAACCTAGGTATCCATATATTCTATACATTTCATTACTCGTATTATTTATTTATATTTTTAGGTCTTCCAAAAGTTCGATAATAGGAACACACACACTGGTCGATCCAGTACAGTAGTAAAACTGACCGGATAAGAAAAAACACAAAGAAAAATAATTTTAGAATGCCAAATAACATTAAAATAATGTATATATACCTTTAAATTAGTATGAAATATTCACACATTGTGGTTAATGAAATTATGTGTGGTGATGTTAAATGACATAATTATCCCATAAAAACCCACACATTGGGTAACAACATCTCAATAAATCTATAGATATACAACCAATAATATCATTAAAAAATTAAAAAATATACTAAACTTGACCATTAATCTTAAATGTTTTACCAAACATACATTCCATAAGTGAAATAAATTTCCTTTATATGTTAAAACAACATGTAAAAGGAAAATTATTCATGTATTTTAAATATTTTCCATGAATAAATTGGCATTTAATATAATAATTCTAGGAAAAAATGAAAAATAAAATTAGAAGAGAGTGAAAATATAATAAACCAAACATTTATAAATGAATTTCATTTCTAAATAAATAATTTTCTTATATTGTAATATATTTATAGAAAATAAATGCACTATGTTAAATTTTTTATTTTAGACCATTATAAAATATAGCAATAATTTTATGATCAGATTAAAGAATCCTTTAGATTCATAGCCATTAAAAATACGGTCATTATTAAGATTGGTATATTTTAAGGCTTTTGATAATATCTAATTGATATAGAATGAATAAGTGATAACCATGACTAGTAGAATCGTACCATATGAATCCAATTTATTAGAGCTTCTGAGGGGGGGGGGGAATCACTAGGATTTCCTTTGACCAATCCCAAGAAGATATTCAACTACTATGACATGAGTAAAACCATTTATGGGTAAAGTTCAAGATCATAGAGATAACCTTGCAAAGAACGTTCACCAAAACACCCCAAAATTACCACCATCACACACCATACCATTAGGCAATACAATGTCCTAATAGGGGATTTATATCTAGATCATATTAACAAGAATTTATATATTTTTATTTTTAATAAAATAGTGATTATATTTTTCCATTTCCATTATTACTTTATATATATAAATTATTATATAGTGATTTTGATAAAAACAATATTTTGATATGAAGAAATCAAAATTGTATTTTTGGGAAATACGTAGTTTCTATTAATGCAATTTTTTTATAAACTCACTAATTTTGAAAGAAGTTTTTTTCATAAAATATTATTTTTAAATAATATTTATTTAAAAATAAATGATAACATAATTTAATGATGTCGAATGTAATTTTTATAAGGTTTATAATGTTTTTTGTCATTATGGAATGTAATTTTCAATAAATATGGATTTTTTAAAATATAAATTCAAATATTTATAATATTATTTTTAGAAAATAAATGTCATTTTTTTAAATCAGCACATCAAAATTAACTAATGGTGAATTTTTCAAAATTTTATGAGACAATCAAATTTCTAGGTAAAAATTAAATACGATATAAATATACGATGTTTATTATGACATCATAATAACCCAAAAATGATTTAATAATTACTATTAAAGGAATCCATGACTAAAAACATATTTTACCATTAAAACAATGAGTTTTTTAAGTTATTTTTATTAATTTTACAAACTAATAATGAATCCTCCAAAACCTATATTGTATTTATGGTTTTAAAAAAAATTATTTATGAACAAGACTCACTTACACATCATGAATGATATTATTTTAATTATTTTTGTTAATAACTTAATAAAATATTGAAAACCACTCTTATTTGGTAGAATCCATGATGAAAACCCATGGGAGAGTTTTTGGTTTTGATTATTTTTTTATTTGATCTAGAAACCAATGTTTAGAAATTAATAAAGGATTCCTATCTCTATTTATATAAATACACACCCAACCACCCATTACTATTCACTCAAAAACCCATTTAACATGAATTTCCTCACCTTATTTCTCTATGAATCCTTCCTAAGGTGTTCATAGATGCTTAATAATCTCATCCAAATCTTTTAGAAGCACCCTCTCATGGTAAGGGATTCTATCCTCTTTCTTTTTATTTATGTACTTTGGCTTTAGGCCTAAGTGACTCACCATGGGGTTTATTGGTCATTTTCATTAAGAATAAGGATCTATAAATGAAATGTTTCATTAATTATCATGATCTTAACAAGTTTATGATAAAGAAAAATTATTTTATATGATGAATTAATGAATTTTTTGATCAAATACATGGATCCAAGTATATCACTAATGTGGATCATCAACTAGGATATTATCAAGTAAAGATGAAGGATGAGGATATCCGAAAGACTTATTTTCATACAAGGAATAAGATCTATGTGTTCATAGTGATTCCATTTAGACTAACTAATTATATAGTTATCTTCACGGACTTAATGATTAAAGTATTTAGGGATTACCTTTATTTTTTTAGTCTTTATAGATGATATTATTATCTAATAAAAATTCAAGGAGGAAGATTTGGTGTATTTTAATGTTATACTAATGACCTTGCAAAAGTAATAGTTATATGTGAAGTATAATAAATCCAATTTTTGGATTGATAGGGTAACATTTCTTGGAATTTTTTTTAAAAAAGTGATATCTATGGATCCTTCAAAGATAGAGGCAATTTAATGATGGACCATGCTAACATATGTGATAAATATACACAATTTTATTGAATTTTATGGGAATTATCATAGTTTTTTGATAAAATTATTTTGATTTTTAAGTCCACTAACCAAATTAACTTGGAATGGAGTGATGTTTTTTGGACTTATGAATGAAAGGAGAGCTTTAAATTGTTATAGAAAAAGATAATCACTAAACTTATTCTCACATTACCTACCAGTGGGGAAAGATTTGTGATCTATAATGAAGTATCTAAAAAATTATTTGGTTGAGTAATCCTAAAAAATGATAATGTGATAGCCTATTATTATCACCAATTAAAGATCCATGATTAGAACTACCAAAAATATGATCTATAATTGGTTGGGTGATCTTCACATTGAAGATTTTGTGAAATTATCTTTATAAGGATAAGTGTGACATATATATAGATCATAAAATACTCAAGTATATATTAGCACAAAAGGATCTCAATATACGCAAAAAAGGTTGTTAGAGATGATTAAGTATTATGAATGTTCAACCCATTTCCATCTAAGAAGGTGAATAAAGTTGTAGATTCTCTTTATAGAATGGATCCTTTAACCCAATCTATGATGAGGATATATATTTATTGAATCATATTAGACATGAAATGTATATACATATAAATCATAAAAGGTTATTAATCATACCTTTCTCAAATAAACTCTCAACTATATAATCTTTAGAGTGTTAAAGAATCTTGAAAATTTGATAAGGAGATACAAAAAAAGGTTGAGAATATTTTAGATTTTAAATTTTATAAAGAGAGATTTATAAGTTTTGGAACCCAGATATGTGTCCCATTTAAACTAAAAATTAATTTAGAACATCTGGGTGATGTGCATAGCACATACATATCTATTTATATAGGAAGCACTAAGATATATAGAGATATAAAGAAAAACTTCTATTGGGATAACATTAAGAGCGAGACAGAAGAATTTATATCTTGATTATTGGTTTTATAATGAGTCAAGGATAAATGAAAAAAATATATGGATATGATACAACCATTTCCCTTAACTTTATGGAAATAGGAAAACATAACCATTTATTTTGTCACAGGACTCTCTAGGACATCCAAATATAGTAACATCAATTGTGTGGTATTAGATATCCTTAAAATGTCATTTCATTTAATTTATATCATGGAATATTTCTATATTGACTAAATCAGTAAAATATACACATGATAAGTAGAAAGAATTCATTAAGTAACACCCTCCATTTTATTTTATCTAGATTCTAGGTTTAACTCATGGTTCTAGAGAAGCCTTTAGCAATAATTGGATATATGTTTGAGTCTCAGTACTACTTATCACCCTTGTATGGATGGTTAGTCTAAGAGAAAAATTAAAACTCTAGAGGATATGTTGAGATCCTATTCAATGGATTTCTAAGGATGTTGGGTTCATGACCTTCGGTTAGTGTAGCTATTATATAATAATATTTTCTAATATAGTATTCAAATTACACTTTATAAGGCTCTGTATGGGAAGTTGTGTTGGAATCCAACATGGTGGAAAAAAGTAGGATAGTGGAAGATGATAGGATATGATATTATCTAAGAGATTATAGATAGGGTTCAAACCATTCAGTGTTATATGATATCCATATAAGTTTGATAGAAAATATTTATATAAAATCATCAATGGGACCTATAGTTTGAGATCAAAGATAAGCGATTCATTTATAAATCTCAATGTAAGAAATTTTGGATGTTTGGGAAGAAGGGAAATCTTATTACTAGATAAACCAGGCCCTTTGTGATCCTTGATTACATAGGAGATGCCACTGATCAACAATAACTCTCACCTATCCTATCAAAAGTACATGATATGTTCTATTTATCCATCTTGAGGAAGTACATACCAGACCCCTAAAACATATTTAATCTAGATTTGGTACCTTTGGAAAATTATTTTTCATATGAAGATAATCCAATGAAGATCTTATATCATATAGAAAGTTTTCTACAGAACAAAATAACTCACTTTGTCAAAGTAAGGTGTTGGATCAAAAAGTTTAAAGAAGTGACACGGGAACCGAAAGAGGTGATGAAAAATAAGTACCCTCAAATATTTTGGTGTATAAAACTAAATATTGAATGTGAAATTTCAAAAGGTGGTAGAATGTAATGAAAAAACTTTTATAAACGAAATTCCCTTTTGAATGAACAAAATCCTTGTTACGTAATGTAGTTAATGAAAACACACACTATATTTCATTTGTTATTTTGGAATATCATAAAATGTAACCATAATTTTATGATGAGCATAAAATATTTTTAAGCATTAATTTTTTTGATAATATAGTCGTTCACTATTTATTTTTATGATTAGTGTATATTAATGGATATGATAAGTTCTAATTGACACATAAGAAGAAGTGGTGGCCATGACTAGTAGAATCATTCCCTATAAATCATATTTATCAAAGCTTATGAGGGATATGGCATCACTAATATTTTCCCTTAACCAATACCAAGTTGAGATTCAATAACCAAAACATAATAGAAACTATTTACATGATATTTTCAAGAACATTTAAATCACTACCAAAACCAAGTTCATCAAACCACCCTAATAAAGTACCACCATCATATTTCCTACCCTTAGGGCATACACTGGGGAAATAAGGGATTATATATCTAGACCATAGTAGTATGATTTTTTATATTTTTCATTTTAATAAAATAATGATTATATTTATATCTTTTCATCATTTGTTTAAATATATACATGATTATATAATTATTTTTATAGAAAATTATATTTTGATATAAAGATATAAAAATTATATTTTCGGGAAACACATAGTTTCAATTAAAGTAACATTTTTGATAAATTTAGATGTTTTTTAAATAAATATTTTTTAATAAATTTTATTATTAAATAATATTTATTTAAATAAATATGATATTATAATTTAATGATATCGAAAGTAATTTTTATAAATGTTGAAATAATTTTTGTGTCATGAAAATAAGTATTTTATAATAAGTAATTTTTTTAAATTGAGGATAAATATATAGAGAAATTTATTTTTATAAAATAACTATTATTTTTGAAATCATCATGTCAAAATTATCCAATGGTGATTTTTTCATAATTTTTTAAGATAGTCAAATTTTTGGGTAAATATTTTATACAGTGTGAACATATGGCAAGTATTATGAATAAGAATATCCCAAATGTGATTTGAAAAATAATATAAAATGAATCCTCAACAAAAAAAAAACAATATTTACCATTTAAAATAATGTGTTTTAAAGTTATTTAATTGATTTTAAAAACCTATAGAGAATCCTTCAAAACCTATATTATATTTTAAGGTTTTAGTAATAATTCTTTATGAACATGACTCACTTACACACAATGAATGGTATTATTTTAATTATTTTAGTTCTTAACTTAATAAAATATTGAAATCCAATTCTCTTTCACAGAAACCATGGAAAAAATCAGGGTAAAGGTTATGGTTTTGATTATTTTCATACTTAGAATCTAAAACCTATGTTTTGAAATTAATAAATAATTCTCTTATCTTTGGATATAAATACCCACCCAAAATCCCCTTAATCTTCACTAAAAACATACTAAACACTATTTTCTTCTCCATATTCCTCTCTAAATCACTCACAAGGTGTTCCCAAGCTCTAAATGAGCTCTTAAAAATCTTTTAAACACACCCTATCAAGGTAAGAGACTCTATAATATTCCTTTTTATTCAAGTATTTTGTAATAAACCTATTGATTTCAAATTGTACATATTTTAATGTGTTTTTACGCATAAATTTACTATCCTTAATATTCTTAAGTAATGGGAGACCACCTTTCACTATCATTAAAACCATCCATGAACCCTTATGTACACTCTTTATGCTTCCAAAATTATCCCGTGCATTTTTAGAAGATCAATAGAATTTAAGGGTATGTTATAGAGTTTTTAAATAATGTCATTGTATAACTATTTTAAGTTATTATTATATGTATTTAATTACCCAAATACACTAGACCTATCAATATTTTATGTTTTTATTAGGTGTATCTTTATGTAGTAAATCATGAAATAAAATATATAAAAGATATAATTTGTCCGATAAAAAACCTAAAAATACCACCAAATAAGAAAAAAACAAAATAAGAAGAAATGTGATAAAATTACTAATAGAATTAGGAAATTATCCACCCCTCTCACATATAGTTTTCATTACCATCAGAAAAATTAAATACATGGTGTAAATAAAGGATATAACCTGGTGAGTGTCAATGATAGATTACTTCTTGAAGGTGTAGTTCATCCACTGGGGATTTTGGAAGGGTTTAAAGGAATGATATTAAATGTCTCCAAATTAAAATAATTAAATGTTGGGATTATAATTTTTAACCTTGTTAAACTAAATATTATAGAAATTAATGATATTTTACTAAAAAAATTGTAGAAATGGAGATTAATTGTGTGAAATGTTATCCTTTCATTGAAATTAATCACCTTATACCCAATGTGGTGATGATGATGAAGGATGAGGCTATTGTGGGAAGACTTAGTAACATCATTATATATTAAGTATTTATCATATGAATCTCTTATAATTTTTTCCAACTCATGAAGATGTAATTTTCTATGTTCACACGTACCTGAGATATTTATACTACATTGTTAAGTATCCCAAAATTCATGGTTCTCTACCTCGACTAGAAAGTGAAAATATTTTCTAAATATTATCTTTTTAGGAGACATGTTTATGGGGGTTTTAAAATTT
The DNA here is from genome assembly GCA_963277665.1 of Viscum album. NCBI lineage: Eukaryota > Viridiplantae > Streptophyta > Magnoliopsida > Santalales > Viscaceae > Viscum > Viscum album. The sequence goes on from OY728155.1 coordinate 486,550,760, forward strand.
ATATGATATTATAATATTACATAATCTAAGTGCATAATTCTATCTTTCCTATTGAGTTATAACATTTTTTCCAGTATTTTCTTATGTTACCAATTTGAAATATCAATTGGGTCATTTTTTTCAGGGTTATATGTAGTGGATATGTCATGAAGAACCACATTCTTATAGATAATGGTTTTTTATTATAAAAATAAAAACCATAATATTTAATTATAAACCTCGACAAACCAAACCTACTAAATGTATGGGATCTAAAATATTCAACATCCATTTGAGGGTCACCAATCCTAGTTTCCTTCTATTTTATACATTTATATAGGCAATCTATAGACAATAGTATTTATTCAAATAAAAATGAATTTGTAAAGGGATCAATTATATCAATTATATCAATTCTATATGCATCGAGTTTCTCACTAAAAACATTTTCCATTATGGGAATTTCATTCTTTTGGATATATTCTCTTTGAATTGACACTATGTACAAGATTTAAAAAACCTATTAAAATCTATATATACTATGGGATAATATTGTCAAATTCAATTGCCTTTTTAATTGTATATTAGTTTTCAAAGATTCACCAATAATAAGAACTACGTCAGTATCTTAAAATATAAGTAAACTCATGGTTGGGGATAAATTAATAAACAATATGGTCACTAAAATTTCTTCAAAAGTATGGTTTATACCAAATATACTTGTGTGACTCGTGATTAAGTATCTTAGATTTTGAAATTCTAAAATTGGAAAGAACCCCAAATCCCACTAAAAAATTCAAAATATTTTCATACAAAAGGGAAAGGTCCCTAACATCACAAATCTATTCATCGGGGTAATATTATCCAATGGGGATGGATGAGTAAAAAATATGTATCAATTAAGGTGAAATTTTACTAATGTGGTCTGATAACACATGTTATACTCCTTAATTATTATGAATTTCTAGGTCAAAATATTGGAGCATGAGCATCCACTATATGAGTTAAGCCTTAACCACAAGATTTTTAAGAAGAAATAAAAAGGCAACAAGATCAAAAAAATTATTTTTCTTAAAATTAGATATTAATTGATTTTTTATAAGGAAATAAATATAAAGAAGTTCTTTTTTAGTGTTCATGTAGTTTTATTGGATAAGTTCTAGGGTATGTGAGGAATAAACAATTACATGAGGATCCCTATCAATCGTTTATGATAAAACTAACCCAAATTCATTGTTATATGTATCACATATAATCTTTTATAATAGACACCACATTATTGTTTTGACAATGGTAGGTTATTTGAGACTCCATTTTAGTTAATTAAATGTATTTTCATAATTTATATAAAAAAACTCAGAATATTTTTATAATAATCATAATAAGGGAATTTTTATCATAATATGTTTTTAATGAATTTATGGTAAAAAATTACATTATCCATGAAATAATGTACCTTATGAACCCTCTGGGGATATGGTAGGGAGGGTTTTTTATTATCAACTTGAATTTATTCCCAAGAAATTAAATTCCCAAGAACTATCACCTGCTCTACCATAAAGTTCTTTTTCTCATAATTTATTATGAGAAATTTCTTATTGTAATGATGTAGGAAAACACAAAAGTGTGGTAAATACTAATCAAAGGATGTCCTATAAAATTTAAAATTATCCATGAAAACACCCATGAAATTTTCATGGTACTAAGAAAAAATGATCAATATACAACCCTAAAAAGTACCAATATAATTAAACAGAAAAAGGGAATCCTTTTATATGAAAATATTCTAAATATATAGGAAAGTTTTCTTTTTTGTTGATCCTATAGGGAAATATTTGGATTTGAAAATAATCTAAATTTCCATCAAGGAAATAATAATTGGACGTTCTCACTAAAGATTATAATATTTGGAAAATGAAAGGTAAAGAAATATTCTCATTTTCATATATTTTTTTAGATGATGATATTCAATACAGAATTTCAAACTATTTTTCACACATCTTCTAATAAATTCGTTAATTTTATTTGAATCTATGTTTATTCCATTTTTTATGAAGAAATTTCATTAGGATAACCCATTTACTATCATATATGTATGACATGATCCTAGTAGTAATTAATTTATTAACATACATTTTTTACCTTTCTTGGATGGTGGGATTTAACTAATGTTTATCTTGACTTATGTTCTTATCCTTATCATCTACAATTATATGATTCATTAAAATAGATTGGCTTATCATAGTAATATTATCCAATATCCATCATATTGCCTTTTTTACACTATGTCAAAAGGTTTATCAATTTTAATTGTTATTTTGAGAGATGTTATTTGCAATCATGATGGGAAATTAGTCAATACACTCAAGATAGACCTATTTTAAATTATAGGGAGTTAGTTTTAATTCTAAGATCAGTGGTTTTTGGATTGAGAGAAGAAATTTATGGGGGATGAGGTCAATAACATAGTCCATCTACTCTTTTTTACATTCTATGAAAAAATAATCAATAGTAAGGTGATTTTCAGAATCATTAATGGTCATTGGTACCTCATAATGAACACTCGATAATTGAAATAATAAAATCACACTTTATGAACCTATATAACAATCAAAATTTAAATTTCATCACAAATTATCAAAGTGTGATGAAAATGAATAAGAATCAGGTTGTGGGTCAAAGAGAAAATATTGTGTATTATTTTTATTAGGTAACACTTCCATCTAATGGATGATAAAAGTACATCCCTCCTCAAAAGCCCGTTTTATTGCATCAAATATATTTAAACATAACTTTTATCCTTCGAACTCCATATATTTTTTATTATAAACACGGATTATTATCTTCCCCATTTTATGAAATGATCATATGATTATGAGAGGAGAATTTATATAGGTCCGAGTATCTTCTATATCAAGTAAGTAGATGTCTATAGGAAATATGAGATTTTTTATTCTGATGAGGAATACCATAATCACTTTAATTGTGTGTACTGTACTCAGGTTGGAACGTTTAAATATGACTATCTTTAGTTGATGTTATAAAACTATAATAAAGTATACACAGAGTGAGGTGTAAAATTAACTTATGTAATTAAATTAAAAATTATATAAGAGAAGAATGTATTGACTATTGCGGAAGGAATCATAAACATTATTTTATCCTAGAATTTGGTTTTAATTATGGATTTATCATTTTTAAGACATTAATACCAAGGATAACTCTCTCATTCCCCTTTAGTTATCCCCTATAGCTCAAAAATTTATTTTATAAAATTGTAATAATAAATAATTTAAATAACTATATCCAAGAGAGAAAAGAAAAATTGTACATTTTTAATAGTATCCATGATAACATTATCAGTTTCTTTATCAAAGTTTTTATTTTATTAAGAAAGTAATTTTGGAAAAGTAATGGGGATGGATAGATCCTGGGTATCCTAAATGACTACATTTTCATTTTTTTGTTTATCTTCAAATGAATATTCTATAGATTAAAGATAGTTTCCAAGAGTGGGACATATCACTTGTATAGAATTTATGGGCATATGATACTTAATTACTAATATGAACTGTAATAGAATATCCATTACCTTTATATTTAGTATTTACTATAGTCTGGGATGGTATTTGTTCAAAACCAATCACATTTATCTCACTAATTTTGGTTTCACATTATACCACTTGAGTGTATAGGTCTTGAATTTTTTATTTAGTGGTTTTCTTAAAGAAAAGGTTATAGTATTATATTTAATTCTCAAATTCATCAAGTATAATCTTGGGTTTTTGTGGGGGTGGTAGGAAAGGCCTTTTTAGAGGTGAATGAGTTTTGGGTGTTGGTAGAGTATGGTTACCCTACTATGGGTAGTTCCATGATTGTTGAGGTTGGTTTGAATGACCATTTAGTATTGGCTTGATTAAATATATATATAGAGTTGGATGGATAATATGGTTCTTTCCTAATTAGTTGGTTTATGGGGGACCTAGAAAAACATCTTCACAAATCTTACATTATTCTCTAAACTGAAGACAATGGTCAAAATAGTGTGTATCAATGGAACATATACTATATTAAATTAGAGAATAAGGTTTCTATTTCCCATGAGAAAAATAAATTTGTCATAATCGGATAATTATCTCATTAAACATCATTTCCGCATTCTTCTCAAAATCAAATCATTTCACTTCATAGACACCTTTAATGGGTATGTTGGGCCTTGACCCAGATTTTTAAGTGTTTTGTTCCATGTTTTCATTGACCATAAATATAAATTTGATCTCTTATTTAGTGGGATTAGGGAAAATCTAAAAAAATATTTGGTGATTTGAAAAATTGATATATATAAATAAATTGTCTTATGTTCCATGAAATATGAAATAGAGATCGATAAATCTCACGGGTCTTATAGGTATGGAGATAGGAAGTGGAGAATATAGTTTAATTCTAGTAGAGTGTTATAGAAATGTCATGGTGGTAAGAAAGTACAACATCCCACTTGTAAAAATTATAAAAATAATCATCTATAAAATTTTTAGAAGGTGATATGTAAATTATTTTGGCATGGTTAAGAGGGTCACCAAGATATTGAATTTTGAAAGGAGAAAAACACTAATGTGATGGAATAAATGAAATTTATTGTCAACACTCAATATATTTTCCATTTTTTTAACTAAAAGGAATATATAATCTATGATAACCAATAGTCAAATTAAAGGGATGACAAATATAACCACCAAAAATAACCTCCAAGGACTAGGGAGTAAGAGAAATTATATTCCATCCAAAATACTAAGGTGGATCCCGATAATGAAGTGGTGAAAGATACACTAGTTATTTATTCAATAATAGAGAAACAATTATTTTATTTTAGTTCTACACATTATTTCATATCATGAAAGTTTATTTGGACTATTCAATCACCATCTAATAGAAGTCAAGTTATTTATGAATATTAAAAATAGGGAAATTATTATATTCCAAGGTATATAAATTCTACCATGTCGATAATTTTAGTCTAATTTCCCAAAAAAAGATTATGATACTCCCTTTTCTATAATTAAACATTATCCTAGGCATGGATTAACTTTAATTGTATAAATCCGAAATAAATTAATGGGAAAATTAAATCACCCTTTATATTGTGAATCTCCCATTATATTTTAAAAAAAATGTAAAAAAGAGGATAGATCTCCCCAGAATCATCATCTTAATCATGATTATTATTTCCTTATGAGAAAAAATATCTAGATCAAATGATTGATACAAAGTAAAATATAAAACTTGATGAAATACCAATTATAATAAAATATAATGATGTAATTCTTAAATAATTTACTATTCTTCATTATATATGATAGGTTTAGTTCTAAATAAAACTTCTACTTAGATATTTTCCATATTCCAAGACTCTATATAAAACAAACACTGTTGAACATGAATAGATAAAGAAACAACTATAAGAGAATTTGGGTAAAGGTTATATAGGCCCAAGTTCTTCACCATGGGGTGTGATGGTCCTTTTCATCAAGAAGAAAGATCTATTAATGAATCTTTTCATTAATTATCATCATCTTAACAAGATCATGATAAATAAAAGTATTTTCTTTTCTGAATTGATTAATTTTCTGATCAACTATATGGATACTAGTAAATATTTAATGTAGATATTCAGTCCGGATATTATCAAGTAAAGGTGAAGAAGGAAGATATCCATAAGATTTATTTTCATACATGCTACATTCACTTTGATTTCCTAGTGATTCCATATGGACTCACTAATGCTCTAGTTATCTTCATGGAATTAATGATTAATGACTTTAGGGATTACCTTGAATTTTTTTGGTATTATTTATAGATGATATTATTCTCTACTACAAATATAAAGAGGAAAATGTGAAGTATTTTAATGTTTTACTAAATATCTTGACAGAAAGTAATAGTTATATGCAAATAAAAATAAATCCCAGTATTGGATAAGGAAAGAGACATTCCTATGTAATATTGACACAAAAAACAGATATCTATGGATCCTTTGAAGATAGAGACAATTGAATAATGGATCATGACAACATCTATGATAAATATACATAGTTTCTATAGATTGGATGGGAAATATCATCTATTTGTGTGAAAATTCTCAAGATTTACAAGCCCAATAACCAAAATAACTCGAAAGGGAGTGAATTTTTTTGGATCGATGAATGCAAAGGGAGATTTAAATAGTTATAGAAAAGGGTAATCACTACAATTTTTCTCACATCACCCTCTAGTTGGGTAGGATTTGTGATCTATAATGATGAATCTAAAAAAGTATTTAGTTGGGTAAAAATGAAAAATGACAATGTGATAACCTATTCATTTCATCAATTAATGATCCATGAGAATAACAACATAAAATATGATCCAGAATTAGCTACAGTGGTCTTCACATTTATGATTTTTTGATATTATATCTATAAGAAGAAGTTTTAAAAATATGTAAATTATAAAATACAAAATTATATATTATTACAAAAGGATCCAAATATACACCAAAAGGTCGTTAAATAGGATAAAGGATTATGAATGTTCAATCCATTACCAAATGGGATGGCGAATAAAGTGGTAGATGCTCTGAGTAGAGCGGATCCTACAACCCTATCCATGACGAGGATTGAAATGTATTGAATGATATTAGATATAAAATTTATAGACTTGGGAACCATAAAATTATCTAAATCTTACCATTCTCAAATATATTCTCAACCATCCATTTTTTAGTGGATCAAGGATGCCTTAAAATATGACAAGGAGACAAAAAAAGGTACAAAATATTCTTGGGTTTTACTTTTATAAATATGTAGTTATATGGTTTGAAACCCAAAAACATATACCATAAAAACCAAAAATAAATATAGAACATCTGAATGATATGCATATATCAACCTTTTTTATTCATACGGGAAGTACTAATAAGTATAAAGATCTGAAGAAAAACTTATGTTGGGATAAAATAAAGAGGGAGATTGAAGAATTTATATCTTGATTTTTGGTTTTCAAACAATCTAAGTCTAATTGAAAAAAATATAAGGGTATGATACAACCATTTACCATGCTATTATGGAAATAGGAAAACATAACAATGTATTTTATCATAGGACTCCCCCTGAAATCTAAAGGTAGTAACATCATTTTTGTGGTATTCAATCTCCTTTAAAATTCATTTCATTTCATTTCTATCAATGAAGATTTATCTATTGAATAAATCACTAAAATATTCATGTGATATCTGGTAAGACTTTATGAAGTAACACTCTTCATTTTATCTAATCGAGATTCTAGGTTTACCTCATGGTTTTGGAGAATCCTTTGGTAAGAATTGGAAATAGTATCGAGTTTCAATACAACTTATCACCCTTAGATGGATGGTCATTTTGAGAGAAAAATTTAAACACTATAGGATATTTTGAGATATTATTAAATGGATTTCCAAGGATGTTGGGTTCATAAAATTCCACTAGTGTAGTTCTCATATAAATAATTTTCCATTATTGTATTCAAATAGCACTTTATGAAGTTCTGTATGGGCAGATGTGTTGGACTCCAACATGGTGGGATGAAGTAGGATAGTGGAATTTGATTGGACTTGATATTATCTATATATTATAGATAATGTTAAAACCATTATGTGTTATATGAAATCCATGAGAATTTTCTAGAAAATATATATATGGAATCATCAATGGGATATATAGTCTGATATTGGAGATAATTTGTTCCATTATATATCATAATGGAAGAATTTTATGATTTTTGGGGAAAAGGGAAATCTTATTCCTAGACACATTGGTCCCTTTTTGATCCTTGATCACATAGGATATGTGTCTAATCAACTAGAACTCCAACCTTTCAAATCTTAAATACATGATGTGTTCTATTTATCCCTCTTAAGGAATTACATACTAGACTCCTCACATGTATTGAATTTAGAGGTGGTACATTTGGATAATAATTTTTTATATGAGGAGATTCCAATGAAGATCTTATATCATATATACAATGTTCTATGGAACAATACAATGAAAGTAGTCAAAGTAAGGTGTTGGATCCACAAGTTTGAGGAGGCCACATGGGAACTGAAAGTGGTGATGAAAAAGAAGTACCCTCATCTGTTTTAGTTTATAAAACTAAATTTTGATGCTTATATTTATAAATGTGGTAGAATGTAATGAAAAAACTTTTTTAAATGAAATTTACTTTTGAATGAATAAATTCTTTATTAAGTAATGTAGTTAAAAAAACATGCAGTATATTTAATTTTTTTTATGGATTGTTATAAAATGTTACCATAATCGTAGGATGATCTTAAAATATTTTGAATCATCATAATTATTGATAATATAGTAATTCAATAGTTATTTTTTTATGATTAGTATATATTAAGTTCTATTATAAGTTATAATTAACACATAAGGAGATCTAGTGTCCATGACTAGCAGGATCATTCCCTATAAATCCCTTTTATCAGAGCTTAGGAGGGAGATGAAATAACTAAGATTTTACCTTAACCAATCAAAAAATATTATTCAAAAACTAAAACATAATAGAAACTAATTACATGTGATTTTCAAGATCATATAAATCACTACCAAAACTATGTTCACCAAACCACCTAAAGAAAGTACCACCATCACACTACATACCCTTTAGGCGTACATTTGGGTAATAAGGGTTAATGTATCTAGACTCTATTAGTATTATTTTTTATATTTTTTTACTTTTAATAAAATAATGATTATATTTATGCCTTTTCATTATTACTTTAAATATATACAAGATTATATAATAAGTTTGATAGAAAATAAGATTTTGATATAAATAAATCAAAATTATATTTTTGGTAAATATATAGGTTTAATTAAAGTAATATTTTTGAAAAATTAGGAAATTTTTGAAATAAATATTATTTTTATGAAATTTTATTATTAAATAATATTTATTTAAATATAAATGATAATATAATTTAATGATGTCCCGTGTAATTTTTAAAAAGGAGAATTTTTTTCTTTTTTGTAAAAAAATTATTTTTCAATAAATAAGTATGTTTATTTAAAAGTGTAAATAAATATATATAGAAATTTATATTTATAAAATAAATATCATTTTAGAAATTAAAATTCCAAAATTATCCAATGGTGAATTTTTCATAATTTTCTGACACAACAGAGTTTTTTGGTAAATATTTTATACGGTGTGAACATACGTTGAATATTATAAATCATAATAGCCCAAATGTGATTTTTTAAATACTATGAAATGAATCCATAATAAAGAATTATATTTTCCAATTAAAATAATGTGTTTTTAAGGAAATTTATTAATTTAAAAAAAAATTAGTGAAACTTCCAAAACATATTTTATACTTTATGGTTTTAGTAATAATTCTTTATGAAAATGACTCACTTCCACATCATAAAGGATATTATTTTAACGATTTAGGTTCTTAACTTAATAAGATACTAATAAAACTCTCATTTCATCAAAAACATGGAAATAAATTATGGGAAGTTTATAGTTTTTATTATTTTCTTACTTAAAATCTAAAACCTATGTTTGGAAATTAATAAATAATTCCCTTATATTTGGCAATAAATACCCACCATACCTCCCATTACACTTAAATCAAAACATATTAAACACTACGATCTTTTCCATATTTATCTATAAATCCCATACTAGGTGATCCCAATATCTAAATATGTTCATCCCAATATTTTAAAAACACCCTCTCAAGGTTAGAAATTCTATTATATTCCTTTTTATTCAAGTACTTTATTTTTAATAAATATTTTGATTTCAAATTATTGATGTTGTAATGTTTTTTACACATACATTTACCATCTTTAATATTCTTAAGTAATGAGATACCACCTTTAACTCTCATTAAACCCTTCCATGAACCATTATATACACTTGTTATGCTTCCAAAATTTTCTTATGTAGTTTTTGAAGATCAATGGAATTTTAAGGGCATGTTATAGAGTTTTTAAATAATTTAATTATATAACGTTTTCAAGTTATTGTGATGTGTATCTAATTACCCAAAGAAACTAAGCCTACAAATATTTTGAGATTTTATTATGTGTATCTATATGTAATAAATAATGAAATAAAGAATATAAAAGATATAAGTTGTCAGAAAAAAATAAATAATACCTTTAAATAAGAAAAGAAAAAGAAAAAAGATGATAAAATTAATAACTAACATTAGAAATTATACACCCATATCACCATTAATTTTAATTATCATAAAAAAATTGAATGCATGGTGTTAATAAAGGGTATAAACTTGTGGGTGTCAACGAAATATTTATTATTAAAGGTGTAGTTCATCCACCGGGGACTTTGGAAGGGTTTTATGAAAGTTATTGAAATTTTTACTTATGAAAATAAATTAATTTTGGGTTTTTTCATTTTTAAACATCATATACCAAAAACTTATATAAATTAGTGAATTTTTACTAGTGAAATTGAAAACAATTAAGCTTACATGGGTGCCACACCATCCTTTCATTTTAAATAATTACCTTCTACTCAATGTATAAAAAATGAAAAAGGATAAGGATGTAATGGGAATCCTTAGTAATATCCTTATAGAATAAGGATTTATCATATGAATCTATTTATATCTCTTAAAAATCATGAATCTATAATTTCCTATGTTCACCTATATTTGAGAGATTTATAATAAATTTTTTAGTATCCCAATATGCATGGTTCTCTACCTCTACTGTAATGTGAAAATATTTTCTTAATATTATCTTTTTAGGTGACATGTTGATGGGGGTTTTAAAATTTATATGATATTCCCATATTACATCATCTTAGCACATAATTCTATCTTTCCTATTGGGTTGTACCAATTTTTTCATGATTTTATTAAGTTACCAATTTGAAATATCAGTTGGTTAACTTGTTTGGGGGTGATATGTAGTGGATACTTCATGAACAATCCCATTATTATAGAGAATGGTTTTCTATTTTTTTTATTATAAAAATGGTTACCCTAATATTTAATGATAAACCTAAGAAAACCAAACCTACTAAAAGTATGGGATATCATAAATTCCAAAAAAATTTGAGGGTCACCAATGTTATTTTCATTCTATTTTATCTATTTAGATACATGATCAATATACAACATGATTTATGAAAATCCAAAGGAATTTGGAAAAGGATCGATGTTATTAATGCTGTATGCATCAAATTTCTCACAAAACAATATTGGTTATTAGGGTAATTTCATTACTTTTAGAGATATTCCATTTGAATTGAAAAAATGTACAATATTTAAAAAATAGATTGGAATATATATATATATATATATAATGTGGGAAAATAAAGTCCAAATTCATAGACATTTTGAACTATAGGTTAATTGTCAAAGATTCACCCATAAGAAAAAATGTGTCAGAATCTTCAAATAGATGTGAACCCATGGTCAAAAATAAATAAAAAATGAAGGCCTTCGGGCCATTGGAGGAGGAGGATGTGAACCCATGGTTGAGGATGCACTGGTGAAAATTCGGTCACTTAAAATACTCCACAATTACAGTTCATCCCAAATATACTAGTGTGAATAATTCTTAAGTATCTAATCTTTTATAATGTTAAAAATAGAAAGAACCCAAAATTCCACTACAAAATTCAAAATATTTTCATATAAAGGGGAAATGTCCCTAACATAATAAAGGTACTCATCAGGGAAATATTATCCAATGGGGAGGGATGATTCAACATTATATTTAAATGGAGGTGAATTTATACCATTATGGTTTAATAATACATTTTACACTCCTCAATTATCTATAATTTCTAGGTTAAAATCCTGGTGGATGAGCATCCATCGTATGAGGCAGGGCTTAGCCATAAGTTTCTTAAGAAGAAATAAGATGGAAGCATGATAAGGAAAAAAACTATTTATCTATTAATTATATATAAATATAGTTTTTCTAAAGAAATAAATAAAAATAAGTTATTTTTTTACTGTTCATGTAGTTTTCATGGGTAGGATCAAGGGTACACGAGGAATATAAAATTACATGAGGATTCCTCTCAAAAGATTATGATTAAACTACACTAAATTCATTGTTATATCTATCACACATAATATAAATTATTAGATACCATATTGGTGTTAAAATTATTGGAGTTGATGTGAGACACATTTTTAGTTAATTTATAATATCTTAAAATTTAATATAACGAACTAACACAGAATCTTTTTATAATATTCATGATAAGGTGAATGTGATCATACTAATTTTTTTGATAAATCATTGGTAAAAAATTAAATAACACATGAAATACATTACCTTATGAATTAAATTTGGATATGGTATGGATGAATTTTTTTCATTATCAACTTCAAATTTTCACATGAAAGGACATGCCCAAGAACTATCCCTCTCTTTTCCATAAAATAATTTCTCTCATAATTTATTATGAGGTTTTTATTATTGTAATGACGTAGGAAAACACATAGGTGTGATAAATAATAATAAAATGAATAACTATAAAATTTAAAATTTTCTATGAAATTTTCCTTGAAATTTTCAAGGTAATATGAAAATATTATCAACATACAACCTTGAAAATTACCACGATAATTATATAGAAAAATGAAATCCTTTTATATAAAAATATGATAAATATATAGGTATGTGTTCTATTTTTTGATCCTAACGGTATATATGGAGTTGAAAATAATCTAAATTTATATCAAGTAAATAATAATGGGAATTACCTACTAAAGGTTCTAACATTTGTTTAATGAAAGGTTGAGAAATTGGGTCCTTATGCATGTATTGATTTAGCTGATGATAGTCAATACAGACCTGTGACATACTTTTCATAAAATTTCTAATAAATTAATTCCTTTCATTTTAATCTACAGTTATTCCATTTTTCTGAGGCACAACATTTAGTGTTATAAACCATTTACTAATGGATATATATTAAATGATCCCAACAGTAATTAATTTCTAAACTGCCATTTTTACCCTTTCCATGATGGCGAGATTTAACTAATGTTGATATTTCTCTATGAGCTTAGCCTCATCCTCTAAAATTATATGATGCATTAAAATAGATGGGATAATCCCTATAATATTATCCAATATCCGTCCTATTATCTTTTTACACTCTCTCAAAAGGAATAATAATTTTAATTATTCATTCGAGAGAGGTTATTTACAATCTTGATGGGAAATTGGTCAATAGTCTCAAGGTAGACATATTTTAAATTAGTAAGAATTAGTTTTAATTCAAATATAAGTGGTTTTTGGATTGAGACAAGAAATTTTTGGGGTGTGAGTCCAATAAAATATTCTATCAACTATTGTTTATTTTTTATGAAAAAATAATCAATAGAAATGTGATTTTTTTAATCATTAATGGTAATGGGTACCTTAAAATGAACACATAGTAATTAAAATAAAAAAAATCACTTTATGAAATGACACAACACCCAAAACATGAATTACATCCAGAATTATCATATAGTGATGAAAAGGAATAATAATCGGGTAGTGGATTGAGGAAAGAATTTTTTTATCTGTGTTATTGGGTAAAATTTTCATTAAATGGATGAAAAATTAGAGTACTCTTAAAAAGAGTTTTTAATGAATCAAATATATTGAATCATAAATTTTCTCTATTGAAAACCATATAAATTTTTTGATTGTGAACATTTATTATTCTATTACCTATATTACAAAATGGTCACATGATTATAGGAGAAGAATTTATTTAGGTTTGGGTATCTTCTATATCAATAATTTAAAAGTATTAAGTAAATTGATATTCCTTATTTTGATGAGGATAACCATAATCACTCCACTTGGGTGTGTAGTGCCCCGGTTGGAATGTTTCAATATGATTCTCATTAGTTAATATTTTCCAACCCGAATAAAATATATACAGAGTGAGGTATCACATTAATTTAATTAATTAAATAAAAACATAATTGAAAAATAAAGTCTCCCATATTTTGGAAAGAATAATAAATATTATTGGATCCTTGAATTTAGTTTTAATTAAGGGTTTTGTCGTGTTCAAGACATTCCTCCCAAGGATAACTCTGTCATTTACCTTCAGTTACCGCCTACAGGTGAAATATTTTTTTTGAAATTTGGTATAATAAGTACTTTTACTAACTAAATAAAGAGATAAATGGTAAAATATATATATTTAAAAGTATCCATGATATCTTTATCAATTTCTTTATCAATGGTTTTGTTTGATTGAGAAAGTCCTTTTAGACTAGGAGTAGGAATGTACTGATTAGGGGAATCATAAATGAATACCTTTTTACTTTTTTTATTTTTTTTATTCTCACATGAACATTTTATATATTAAGGAGAGTTTTCAAGAGGTTCAAATATCTTTTGTGTAGAATAAATAGTAGGAGAAACTTAATTACCATTAAGAAATGTAATATAATATCCATTACCTTTATCTATAGTATTTATAATAGATTTGGATGGTATTTTTTCCAAACCATGTATATTTATCTCATCAATTTTGTCTTCTTATTATAACACTTGAGTCTATAGGTATTAAATTTACTCTTTAGTAGGTTTTCTAAATAAAATGTTCTATTATTCTATTTAATTCTCTATTCACCTAAGGCTGGGATTGGGTTTTGGTGAGGAATGTAGGAATGGCCTTTTTAGAGGTGAAGGATTTTTGGGAGGTGTTATAGGATGATTACCATACCCTGGGTAGTTCCATGACTATTGAAGTTGGTTAGAATACCCCTTTCCTTTAATATTTATTAAATTTCTATATAGAGTTTCATGGATAGCATGGTTCTTTCCCAATCAGTTGGTTTTATGTTTGAGATAAAAACATTTATCCACAACAATTAGAAGGGATACTCAACTAAAGGAAATGGTAAAAATAGTATGTATTAATGGCATATATACTATATTTAATTATAGAATAAGGTTTGTTTTTCCCTTGAGAAAAATCAATTTGAAATAGAAGGTTACTTATCTCCTCAAACTTCATGAGCACCTTCTTTTAAAAATGAACACTTTTCACATCATGGACACCACTAATGGGTATGTTGGGCCTTGAACAAAACTGATAATTGATATCTTCCATGTTTTCAATGATGTTTTTCATGTTAATCATAGTCTTAATCACTAAGGAACAACTTTCAGCAACTTGAATAATTTTATAATAAATAGGAATTAAACCTTCATAATAACATTAAATTAAATGTTGATTGCATATTTAGTGTTATGTAAAACATTCACAAAGTCATTCAAAATTACCCAATATTCATGTAATGTTTCCCCTTGTGATTATAATATTACATATATATTTTTAATTATAATTATTATTTTTGAGGATGGGTAGTATTTTTCAAGAAAGTGGCATTTTAGTCCATCCAACCTATAATTTGGGTGTTTGTGTAGCATAACCACTCTTATATAGTTTATCATAAAGAGAATGGAAAATCCACACATTTTATAATTTATACATGATCATTTTTAGTTTTTTATGTTGATCATATAGTGGGGAATTATTTTTTGTGTTTATGTTGGTCTTCTCTAGTGATTCCATGGAATTTTGGAAGGAAATAAATTAGACTAGATTTTATTTCAATGATTGGTGGTTTCCCTTATATTTGATTAAATCATGGTTTAAAATCAATATCTAGAAATTCTTTCTCTTTTAATTCCTAGATATTTTATGCCTTATTATACATGATATTATCAATTACAAATTTAGTATTACAAAAAGATGGCTTTAGATGGGTTTTTTTGGTTATTTGTCCTCCTTAAAAGGATCTCTTTACGTGTCTTGGGGTGAATGACGGAAGATCCTCTTCAGTTTGGGTTTGAATGGAGGTTGTTCATGAAAAGAAAATTTTGTGTTGCACAATACCTACATATAAAATATATTAAAACACAACTAGATGTATAAATGTAGAAAATAAATAAAATCATATATTTAAACAACACACAAAGATAATATAAAAAATATATATTCTAAACTTTAGAGTTACCCAACAATGGTGCAAAAATATGACAGTGTGGTTATGAAACATCAATTTTATTTTATTTTTAATCAAGATTTATATTCTATGGAAAAACCTTGGTATTCCCTCAATAATCATTAGAGGTCTAAAATGTGAATTTATAATAAGTTTCAAAAAAATAAAAGAGGGGGTGGGGGTTGATAATAGTTTGAAATAAACAAATATAGAATAAAAATTACGAATTTTATAAAATGAAATGTTTCAAATGATATTGTAAAAGGTGATCACTATATGTTTAATATAAAATATATTAAGTTTAGTGATATAGAAATTTCATTTCGTTTTAAAGAAATTCATTTTTTGAGGTTAACTGGTGTCCCAATTACACACTTCCCCCTTAATTAGATTCACTTAGACATAGACTTTTATGTAACAATATTTTAACCAAATTTAACATATTATGAATGGTTTTAGGGATACCAAATAACATAATAAATGAATTATCATGATAAATAGATTGAATATTATGAGAGATACTCAATATAATAGTCTAATAAGAAAATACATTAAGATAAAAAAACATGAAATTATTATAAGCCAAAAACTATATAAAAATAGTGTATATATTATTTTTTGGAACTCACTTAACAAGTGACTTTATACCTTACAATGAACGCTCAACATTTAGAACCCCATAAAGAGGGGGTGGAAGTCCATATGGAAATACACCTTAATTTAAACTCTATCTACCAGAATAGGGAGATCAATAAAATATTTATGGGTGAGAATTAGAAGTTTTACCTTTTAAATGGAATAACCTTTAATCTTGGTCAATCTTACAAATGAGGTTCCCATTGTTTCAATTTATATGAAAAGTAAAATGTGGTTCTGGACATGTAGAATTATTAAAACCACTTTTCTTTAATATTTTGGTGACCAGATAGAATTACATAAATTGTTTTAAAAAAATTTGTTCTCACCATTCTAATATCTATATCTTATTTTTGTCAATAATTAAAAGTCTATAACTAGAGACATGAAAATTAAAGATGTGACCTCATGAGTGTCGACAATCAAGATACACTCTAATGATTCAAAATTTTAGGCCATTAAATAGAGGAATTCATATTATGTTTCCTGTTTAAAATTGTATAATATATGGTTAAGGATGTGTTAAAAAAATTTGAGCTCAATTATTTTGATATATTTTGGGGAATTTTTATTATATTTCACATGTGTGATTGGGATCTCATATAGTTTGTACTATTTACCATGAATTTAACCATGGGATCTTAAAGTCAAATACACCTACTTTGAAAACATATAAATAAGTCAAAATCTCCATTTTACAATTTTCAAACATTTAAATATCTATTAAAATTATAGTTTCGATTGATTCTTATATTTTAAATTTATAGTATAAGTATTGTTTAAAACCATTGTCTGAGGGTGGAAAAATATTGAATCATGCTATGATTTGTGGTGTTCATCCTATTCTCTCTTGTTCTTTTGATTTTTCTTGTAAAAATGGGGAAATAATTACATAAATCCATAAAAATATATTTTTTACAGAAATAATTGGAATGCATTAAGTTGGAGAAATTAAATATAGAATATGTGAATTCATCTTGCATGTCTTTGTTGAGAAGATGAACTATTTTGATGAGTCTATTGATTATGTGTGATGAAAATATGGTTAATACATATTGAAAGGGATTTTTTTTGAAAACTTAATGAGAATAAAAATGAAATATATTTTTAGAGTGAGTATCTTTATTTTCTCTTTTATACATATAATTGAAAATATATTTTTTCATTCTTGTTTCTTATATCAAGTTTACTTATACAGACTTAAAATTTATTAATTGATATATAATTAATAATAAAGGAGAAAAGTATTGATATTCCTGATATTTTGAAAAGATATAAATGTAAGAGTTGTTCATTTATAAGGAAATATTGATTAATTAGTTGAAAAACAATATAAAGGGTGATATTATTGAGATAATGTTTCAATATGTTGAAGAAATTTTGATATTATTGATATCATGATTTAAAATGTTTATAATAGTGGATATTATTTTATCCATGTAATTTATTCTAAATTGAGTATAAATTATATTTAGTTTTTATTACATTTTCAACCAAAATTCAAATCAAAATATGAAAAAAATATGATTTAAATGATTGGTTCACAAGTTTGATAATTCATATGAATGATCATATCTAGTTTTAATTAATGATTGATGAGATATTTGATTATTATTTGTCATAGAAAAAACAAGACATGGAAAGAGAAAACAAATCATGGGTATTATATGAATTTATTTAGATGTTTTTTTAAGAAATCAAAAAAAAAATGTTTGTATAAACATATAGTGGTTAGGAAAATATGATTTTCTTGTGTACACATTGGTCAACAAAGGTAAGTAAACATGATATAATGAAAAATTGTTATTTTAATGATGTTTTTATAAGATGAATATGCTTGAGGAAACATATCATGTTATATGTCATATTATAGATTAGTGTTTTGGATGGTTGACAAGGGAAATAAACCGATACATTGGTATATGTATTGATAGAGAAAAGCGTCAAGGTTGGTTAGAATGTGGAATGTAAATAAACCATAATTAATTTTAACTAGAAAATATTTTTTGATTAATTTAGATATATTCATTATTAATAAAATAAAACAAGACATGGTTTGGAAAATATTCCATGGTTATCATAAAATTATATATATTTTTTTATTTTACTAATTTTTGATGTCTGTCATATGTGTAACTAGTTTCAATAGAATAAGAGAAGTGTGGAAAAAAATACAAAGTTTTAGGAGAGATAAAAATAAATGGAATTTTTTAAAAAGAAACTTCTTCAAAACATTTCTTAAATTATTATAAATTTTATTTCTATGAATACTCATTTTGATACATGAATTATAATAAGATAAAGAAGATTTTAAAAACCAATTTACTTTCTCTTTGATGTTATCATATCCATGTGAATGAGTTAACGAACTAAATAAGTAAAGAAAATTTAATTTTAATTAATGTAATCATACTTCTTGATCATTATATTCTATATATAAAACTATTGAATTATATATATAGAAATGATTTTGGGTCATGAAAACGATATATCTATTCATTTTGATCGATGTGCCTTGTAAATGTTTGTATCCTATATTTTTTTTATTATTGTTAATTAATAAAAATAATTTAACAACATTTTTATGTTAATTTTAATTATTAATGAGCGTATAATTAGTATTTGTAAAATAAATAGAAGATAATGTAGTTTATTGATTCACCCACCCTCAATGTAAATTCTATTATTAAACTCTTCTGTATAAGAAACCTAATTTTTAAAGAAGAAAAATTACATTATATAAATGAGAGAATTATTAGAGTTTAACCAAGAGTAAATTTTAGATACATTTGTAGAAAATATAAAATATTTTGAATATATAAAGACTAACTAAGATAAATGTTAATATGGAATTCATGGAGATGTTGTGTTGAAGAAGAACTTCTATGATTTTTTTGTATATATTATGATGTTATTATTATCATTATATTTTCTATGAATTAAAATAGAAATATAATTATTCATTATATAATTTATTTAGAGAGTAAAATGGTGTGCAACTTTATTAAAATTATAGAAGACCTGAACTTTGTAAAATTATTTGCAACCCCATCAAATTTTAAGATTCGTTTAATTTAAATCAGATAAAATCATAAGTTTTTTTGATGTTTTTAAGTTGTTTGAGTGTTAAAAGTAGACCATGTTCATGAATTGACATGTTTTTTAGGGTTTAGGGATAAAAATTATACTACAAAAAGAGGTCACGACATAATGAATGGAATTTTAGTATGATGGTTTGGAGATGGGAAGGGTCATGATGCAACCATGTGAGTTAGGAAATGAATCTACCATGGTATAGAACATGTGGTGTGAGACCAAAGGTTATTATATAATGGAGAGATATTAGGTTTTGATTCCCTCTATTAGAGGGTCATTACACCATGATTTATTGGGTCACACGACAACATATCCCTAAAAGGGGTGTGTTCCATCATGACCATCATAGTCAAATCATAAATTACCTCTTAAATTTTTTAGTGTTTTTAAGTAATTTTTTAATTATTAAAATTTATTAAGTAACATATTTAACCCTATACCCTATCCTAAGATAAAAATTATCCCCTTAGATCCTCCCTCCTTAGATTACAAAGATCTCGTACCTTCTTTTTTTTTTTACTTTTATGAAATGACATTCTTAGATGGAGTTATTTTTTGAAATTATAACAACATAGATTACTTATAAGCCATTTTATATTCACATTTCCCATTAGTTGATTCAAAATTACTAATTTTAAGGTTTTATTTTCAATTTTAGATATTTGGTAGATTCGAATCATTCCAAGTTTCCTAGCTTAGAGAGAAATCTCCATTATTCTTTAAGTATGAAGTACATACCATGATACAACATTTTTGTGAATCTATACAGGTTATCATTCTTACAGGTTTATGTGTTTTCTTAATAATGTTCTTACTTTGGTATCAAAATGGTCTAGTGAGTCTGTATTTACATAATCATTCTTTTATAGGGTGGATATGGATGAAATGGATTTGGTATAATGAAATAAAACCTTGTAACATATAATTAGGTGGGATGTCTGTTTGAGTTGGTTGGGATCAGTGTGGGATATTTGGGAACAATTGAGGATCTGGTAATATTTTGGTTTAGTTTATGGTTATAGGTGATGAATTTCTTTAAATTTGATGGTTTTTTGTGATCAATCATTACTAGTATGAGTAACGTAGTGGTTTGGAGTTGGGAGTATCCAATGGGATTTCCTAGTAAAAACCACAATTATCTAATGTCTAGCTAGTTGGAGCTAGTTGTTAACCCTAGGTATTTATGGGTTGTCTTGTTAATTGTTCTACCTATTATATATATTTTCGAACTGATTAGATTGTGTTCCCACATTCTGAGTGAGTGGATGGTTTCCCGTGAAGAGGTTGTGTGACTATATTTTTTTGTGAGAGGATAGTGGATTCAGATATGGTGATGCAAAAAAAACATGAGTTAGAGGGTGTTATCATGGGATTGTTAGTTGGCTTCAACCCTGACTGAGAGGGTATTAGAACTTTGATAATGCTGTGTGAGCTCCCATGTGTGATAGGGTGCTCATTTTGGACTTAATGTTGGACTGTTCATTGAGTGATAATGTATCGATCATGTTTTGTGTTAACCATATAGAATGAGATGACTCTTCCTTTAGAAATAGATTTGAAACCAATATGTTTGGGATTCATGGAAGTCTGGTTTGTCCACAATAACCCATTGTGAATGTATTATTTATTATTTATTTATTTTTCATTAGAGAATTCACTCATATATATATATATATATTACTTATAATAAGGATGAATTGTTAACATCCTTCTTAGTTCATTACTCACATCCTTCATGAGTATATAGGTGCACATGAAAATTTTATTTCTAATTATATAATGAAGGGAAAGGGACCTAAGTAATTATGCTTAAAAGGTGTATTTTTTAGATATAGATGAAATTCAAATACTCATTAGGATCTTTTTATAGTCAAGAATCATTATTTTTATATATTTTTCTATTTTATATTTATAGATCCACCACCTATGGGGATAAATGTTGACCATTGATGACTAAAATTTAATATTTTTTTCATAGAATACAAAGATATTAATAGGATTGGAAACTATTATTCTTCATTACCGTATTTAGTCAATTATTTTTTCTTCCTTTATTTGTGTTGCTGATGGCTACTAATATTAATGGTATAGTCTTACCGCTATATGAATTAGGCCCCCATTTCTTATGGAAACCTCTTACATATAAGGAGTTTCATATTATTACATGTGTCATAGTGTCTTAGTCCTAGGGAACTAAATAGGGTGATATAAAATTATTTCATATCACTTTTAATTTTGATTTTTTATTTGAGACTTAATATATCAGAGATAAGATGGTTTTGAATTATATGTGAAGATATTACTGTGTTTTTTCAACACCTATATAATTGATGTTCAAGTTTCTAGTGTATTGGGGTTTCTTTTATTCTCTATGATTTTATGATTTCATATCGTTTTTCAAGATATGTTGTGACTTAAGGATTTATGGTTTCTTTATCTTTCCTAGGGTGGAGAGAATGTGTGGATTCAGGTATAATTATTTAACACTAAGGTTCACATGTCATGTGCTTACATGTATGTGATTTTTAGTGGTTTGAGTTAATTAAATGTGAATTATAATATATTAGGTGTTTTCCAATATAAAATCTTACTATAATCTAATTATTTTAAAAAGTAAATATTATATTCACTGTTATAAATATAATTGTGACTAATGGGAAATTAAAATTGGTATGTGATTTGAAGTTCAGTGAGTAGTAAGTCGGCATGCCAAGTGTCTTGCGGGTTGATCCTTATAATATTTATCATAGGGTTTTTGCTTGTGTGTAAACCCATTAAATGATGATTTTGGGTAATAAAATAAGTTTTTAACGGTTTTTTAGTATTAATCTTGGAATTTCAAGAAAATGCCACCTCAAAAACTTACAATGGTGCAACATAAGGATATGGATGATGATTACCTAGAGGTTCAAAATGATTTCATTATGCCTATAGATGTTTAGGAGGGAGGATCTATGAATTCCACTAAGGAAACTAAAGAGGTTCAGGTGACAATATCATCATTTCCATGGGTTCCCTATACAGTAAAAAATTGATGAATATGTAATCATTAGGTCTGAAAATAATATAATAGACTTTTCTAAAGACTTAAAAATATATAATCTTCTAGACTTATAGAGAAAAGGTAGTCTTCTAGATATCAAGGATTGGATTGAGTTGATTGAGGGTATCTTTGAGCTAGTAGAGTTTTCTGATGATTGACATGTGAAATTAATAACCTTTATGCTTTGGGTACTCACCAAAATATGGTGGGGTGTTATACTATAGCCAAAGAGGCAAGAGTGATTACCATGATAGGACTTCAATGAACTCTTATTTGAGGTTTTTTTGTTGAATCACTAATGTTAGTTAAATCCTATAAGTTTATGGATATTCAGAAGGGGATGATGTCTTTGATAAACTATGAAACATGTTTACTTGAACTATCGTATCATTGTCTCTTGTTAGTAGGGAATGATTCCCAAAACTCCCATTTATTGAATATTGTCCATCAGTTGGATATGAGGCACTGGGTCAGATGTTCAACCTAAATTATTATTTTGATGTTTTTCACAAGGGTATCACTATTGATAATGGCCTGGTAAAGGACAATTTATATAGAATCCCACCTTTTATCACATAAACTTTCATTACATTTTACAAAACCGAGGATCTTTAAGGTTTAGTGTCTTGGAAACCAAGAACTTAAAACATGAAAACATAAAACATTCTTATTAAACACTTGAATGGATTCTCCTCAAGTTCATCCTAGGTTCATTACCGCATCTCATAACCTGGTGACATACATCAAAAGAAAGGGTGAGCAGAAGGCCCAGTAAGGGAAACAAGGGGAAACATTTAACATGTGAACATGAGATATATCAATAAAGTCATGAAAAAGAACTTTAAGGCATGAGAAAGAAATCGTGAGGCAAATCATAATAAAAATAACATTTTTCAAAACTTGAATATGTGGCTGCAACAATTAATATTGAGAATCATTTTGTTTCTCCAAGGTCCATCCCCAAGGTTTCATTAAAAATTTACCAAGGTTATTCACCAAGGTATCAGTCTAAAAGGTCATCTCTAGAGATTAAGTATTTAACCAATGCATTGGAGCGCTATCAGGTATCACCCTTGACATGTCTTTATTATCATTTGATCCATATATATCATCATAAATCATTTCATAAACAACCCATATAGAAAAAAATAAATGGGTTTCATTTCATAATCATAACGTTTTAAAACTGCTTTAAAGACATGATCTTTATGTCACTTTAAACCCACGGAAAGGGAAAGCGGGTCTCATGTATCTGAATCCAAGAATTTAAAATAGAAAAACTTGGTATATATGTGAATACCCCTATAGAAGAGAGAGCTTTTAGTATTCACTTAATAAAATAAAAGAACTTTAGAAAAAGAGAGTGACATTTTGAGACGGAAATTCTGCAGCATAACGACTATGTTTCGGGGTTTTAGAAAACATTGAAAAGAGAGGGGACATGGGTCAAAAATTCATAAATGATCCATAAAACAGTAGGGGGACATAATATAAAGGATTTGAGAACATGGTAATGAAATTTGAAAGATATACCATATGAAATGAAGAACATGAAAGGAAGACAAAAATAAGATTTCTCTTTTCACTACCACAAAACTGGGCAAGGCATGCGCCTGCCTTTATCAGCGCTAACAGTAAAGTGCTGATAAAGTGCCGGGCCTTTATGAGCGCTAAAAAAAGCACTGATAAAGGGATTATTTATCAGCGCTAAAAAAGCACTGATAAAGGTTGTATTTATCAGCGCTTTTCATTTTAGCGATGATAAATACACCCTTTATCAGCGCTTTTTACTAGCACTGATAAAGGCTCACGCGGATTTGTTAAAAACCCACGGGTCCTCTTCCTCCTCCCTGTACCCGGTCAAGCTCTCGTGGAAGCCCTCCTCTACGCCACTACCGCCGCCTCCTCCTCCTCCGCCGCGGCCGCCACCTCCTCCATCTCCTCCTCCTCCGGCCGCCGCCTCCTCCTCCTCCTCCTCCGGCCACCGCCTCCTCCTCCTCCTCCTCCTCCACCGCGGCCTCGTCCTCCTCCTCCTCCACCGGCAGTTCCTCCTCCTCCTCCTAGTCCGCGGCCTCATCCTCCTCCTCCTCCACCGGCGCCTCCTCCTCCTCTGCCTACTCCGCTGCCTCCTCCTCCACTGCGGCCTCCTCCTCCTCCTCCTCCTCCTCCGCTGCCTCTGCTACCTCCGTTGCCTCCGCCCTGCCTCCGCGCTGCATCCGCGCTGCCTCTGGTGCCTCTGATGTCGACACCTCCTTCTCCTCCGCCACCGGTTCCTCCTCCTTAAGGTGATTCAAATTGAATTTTCATGAATTAATTATTTTTGTAATGGGTAAGTGTTTGTCCAAATATTCTTCGTGTTGAATCTTCAGTTTCCATGGGTGGTTTGGGATTGTGGTTATGTTTTGATCCTGACTATGGGTTGTTTTTATGATTTCCCACTACTTCATTAGATTTTTTTAGTTATTCTTATGTTTTAGTGTTTTCATTTGGTTCATGTATCTCTTTATCTCCCCATGAACGATTATCTTATGGCTATTAATTTTGAGATGGGTTTGAGGAAATATATCAGATTTATTCTTATTGTTCTAAGTCTACCAACCTATTTTTAGGTGTTTCCCAAGGTATTGATGTGAGATGGAATCACCGGTCACCGAAAACCACCTTCTCAATCAAGGGTTGTGTGACGACACCCCACCACGAGTCCACCCTCCATGATCAAACCCATAAAGCTCACACCCCACTGCGGACACACTCAGCACAAGCAGAATCTTTCGTAAACCAGACCCATTACAAGCCATCCCTTCCCAAACCACGTCTTCCGTGGACCCAATTCTTTGCGAGCCTCACCCTACTTGAGCATTTCCAATGCATACAAATCCTTCGCGAACAAATCCTTCACAATCTGATACTTGCACGAGACAACCCCTTCACAATCCAACATAATGCTAATATCCTCTGTAAAAACCACCCCGTGCGTTCGAATCCTTCACGAGAAAATCCTTTAACAAGCCCACCCCTTTCGCATACGAAACTCCTCAATGTGACCAACACTTTCCTGTGCAAACCATAGTAAACTCCCTTGCACGAACCGAGACCCCTACACCCGCATAACTCCCAACTCGCAAACAAAGATCCATTGTGCGAACCGAAACCCAGCGCAAACCTGCCCCAATGCGAACAAACTCCACTATGCGAACCAAGACCCAGCAAGAACCATACCCTACATGAACAAGACCCTACACGAACAAGCTCCACTGCCCGAACCAAAAACCCAGCATGAACCTGCCCCTACATGATCACTTCCATAGCAAACCACTACTTTGCAATCCTGATGTAAACCACACCCTTTCCATCTCACCCATCACAGACCGACCTCTATGCATTTACAACCACCACGCATAAGCACCTTCATGATCCTCTTCCTTCATGAACTAGTACCTTTGGTCCCTTTAATTGCGTTAACCATAAACAGACGAAACTCTCACAATTTCCACCCTTCACGATCAGAACAACACACTCCAAAAAAAGATTCACGAGTAGTATCTCTATCATAAATTGTATGATCATTTGTATATGTATGAGTAGTATCTCTATAAATTAATTCTTTCATTTAAATACTAATTTAAAATATTTATTTTAAATTTAATTTTATAAATTAATTCTTTCATTTAAATACAAATTTACAAAAATATAAAATAATATTAAATGATCTTATTTATGTTATAAAATAGCAATTATGGATTAGCCCTAATTAATCAATGATTCAAGATATAAGATTATAATATGTCATAAAATGATAATTGTACACACAATAACATGAATCTTTTATGTGTCTATTATTTATGTTAAATAATGACATTTCTTTACTTCAAAAGACAAATAAAGACATACTTATCTCTTTCTACCAAGTTGTTCATAATTATGTCACACACACAAAAACCACTTGACAGAGAAACAGTTTAAATAGGATTTTATAAATGAGGATATAATGACCTTTCATTAACTAAATATTATATGATTTAATCCATCGTGTATCATTCAAATAAAATTCAATGTTTAATATTCACTAATACGTGGTATATGAAATATCAATGCATTAAACCATGAATGCAGAGTAACCCAGAAATCAATGAATTGATGTATTTAATTAATACTTCATATTAATTGTATCCTATTAAAGACACATAATTTAGATTTAACATCCCCCACTTGGGTTGCATTAACACCACAAATACAATTTATGATAGAGATACTACTCATACATATACAAATGATCATATAAACAACAATGGATAAAGAATCACATAACTAAAGGGATACTACTCGTGGTGGGGTGTGGTCACACAACCCTTGATTGGGTTCAGTTACTTACTCTTAATAGGAGATTCCATGTCTTTTATGGAGATTGTGATCTATAACCATGGAGGGTTTGACAATTTGCTTCTATGTTATGGTTCATATCATGTCATTTTTCCAAGGTTTTCATTGGGGTTGTTGAGAAGTGTTCTTCATGTGAAATTTCAGTGGTCATGGAAAAGCACACAAAATCATTTCTAGAGGACTTCATGGGATAACCTCCCCAATGAGTGTTTGCGTTTTCTATCTATTTGCTTCACAGGAAGATCCCATTTTCCATTCCATCACATCATAAGGCTCTGGCCGATTTAGAGGAGCTAAAAGATCAGCTAGAAGATCTATAGGGAAATGGTTCTATCTATATGATCATGTCACTATGAGATTTTCCAATTCTGTTTTCAATGAAGTCATATCATAGCCTATTAATTTTAATAGTCTACCGTAGTCATAGCCAGGTGACAGTAATGAATAATTACATATTGCCTATAATTGATGATTTGTTTGACCATCTTATAAGGTTCTATTGGTTTTTGAAAATTTTCTAGAGATCAGGGTACCAACAGTTGATGGTTTAGGAAGAGGATGCTAAAAAGATAGATTTTTAAAGTCGATATGGAAATTTAAAGTATTTATGAATTCCATTTGGGATCACCAATTCTCTATCTATTTCATGGAACTGATGAACTAGATCTTTAATATATTTCTAGACACCTCCATTTTCGTTTTTTAGAATACTTCTTGGTGTATTACAATATATAGGAGGAGTACTCCGATAATCTGGAGGTTGTTTTGGGTGATTTTAGAGAGATTTGTCTTTATTAAAATATTACAAATTCCCCATATTTTGTTTAAGAAGTATTGTTTCATGGTCACATTATTTACTTGGAAGGAGTTCTAGGTTATCCAGAAAAGGTTCGAGAAGTCATTTCTCCTCTAACCTATATACTCATCCTATGGATTTCAAATAGGATGAATATAAATAAAGAATGGATGAATGCCAATCGATTGACAAAAGAGTATGAAGAAGGCGTGAAAGAATTTATCAAGTTTGCAAAAGATCATGCATGTGACTCTTCTCAAATCCTTTGTCAGTGTTTACGCTGTTGTTATTCAAAACAAATTAGTCCAGATGAGTTAGAAGTACACTTGATCTGTCACAGAATAGATCAAAGTTATACATGTTGGAATAAACACGGGGAAACAACGAATGTAAGTAGTGACTGGGGTGACACTGCATTTTATGGATCATCTAATATGATTACAAACATGAACAGTGAAGATGACCGTATGGAGGATGTGATTACAGATGTGAATGATGATGAAGATCGTATTGAGAAAATGACAAGGACCTTTGAAGATGAACTTCGTGATTTCCCAAAATTGTTTGAGAAGTTAAAAAGTTGTGCAAAGACGCCATTGTATGCTGGTTGCACTAAATATACAGCATTGTCAGCCATACTGAAGCTATATAATTTGAAAGTAGATAACAGGTGGAGTGACGACAGTTTTACGAAACTACTTGCCCTCTTGAATGACATGCTCCCAGAAGACAATGAGCTCCCAAGACAAACATACGATGCCAAACGAATGCTATGCTCTATGGGTATGATCTCTGAAAGAATACACGCCTGCCCGAATGACTGTATACTGTTTTGCAAGGACCACAAATCACTTAAAGAATGCCCAAAGTGCGGTGCTTCTCGATACAAGAAAGATGAATCTAGTCCTACTAAAGTTGTATGGTACTTTCCAATCATTCCAAGGGTTAGACGCCTATATGGAAGTGTGGAGACTGCAGAACAATTAACATGGCATGAAGATACAAGAATTAAAGATGGGATACTACGTCACCCGGCAGACTCTCCTCAGTGGAAGAGAATCGATCATGAGTATCCTGAATTTGGAAATGAGTTGAGAAACCTTCATCTTGCGTTATCTACAAATGGAGTAAATCCTTTTGGTTTTCAAAGCAACAGTCACAGTACATGGCCGGTTATGTTGATAAATTATAACTTACCACCGTGGTTATGCATGAAATGAAAATACATCATGTTATCTATGCTTATATCAGGATCAAACAACCGTGTAATGATATTGATGTTTATTTAGCTCCATTGATCGAAGATTTGAAATTATTGTGGGATTCAGGTGTTACATTGTATGATGCTTACAGAAATGAAGATTTCACTTTGAGAGTCATATTGTATGGGATGATAAATGACTTCCCTGCTTATGGAAATTTGTCAGGATATAGCATTAAAGGAACTGAAGGCTGTCCCATTTGCGAAGAAGGTACACAATCAATTAGGTTGAAACATTCATAGAAAACCGTGTTTCTAGGACATCGCAGATTTCTACCGCGACGACATAAGTACCGTTCTTGGAAGACATCATTCGATGGAAGTTCAGAAGAATGTACAGCACCGTCTCCACTAACAGGCGATCAATTTTTTGAGAAAGTTAAAAATGTGGACACTACTTTTGGTAAACCGGCTTCGAAAATCCTTACGAAAATCGGTTGGAAAAAGTGATAATTTTTTTTTGAATTACAATACTGGAATTGTCTATATGTAAGACATTTTATTGATGTTATGCATGCAGAAAAAAATGTATTTGACAGTGTTATCGGCACGTTGCTAAATACATCTGGCAAAACAAAAGATAGAATTAAGGCTAGGTTGGACATGGTTGAGATGAGAATACGAGAAGAGTTGGCACCAGTGAAGGGTGAAAAACGAACATTTCTTCCTCCTGCTGCTTACACTCTTTCCAGGCAGGAGAGATATCAGTTTTGCAACTTCTTGAATGACGTAAAGGTTCCAGAGGGGTATTCGTCAAATATCAGCAACCTTGTGTCAATGAGCGACTTGAAGTTAAAAGGTCTGAAATCACAAGACTATCATGTTTTGATGCAAAATCTCATTCCAATTGCTTTACGTTGCATTTTTCCCAAGAATGTACGCCATACATTAACGAAACTATGTTTCTTCTTCAAAGCTATATGCAGCAAAGTTATAGACCCGGCGAAATTTCCAGCTATGGAAAAAGAAATTGCCATCATATTATGTGAATTAGAAATGTTCTTCCCGCCTTCATTTTTTGATATGATGGTTCATTTGATGGTCCACTTGGTGAGAGAGATTCGACTATGTGGTCCTGTACATTACAGATGGATGTACCCCATTGAACGGTATATGAAGATTTTGAAAGGGTATTTCAAAAATCGAAGTCGGCCAGAGGGTTGTATTGCAGAGCGATATATTGTTGAGGAAGCCATTGAATTCTATACCGAATACTTGTCTGGTGTGGAAAGCATTGGCTTACTGAAATCTCGTCACACTGGGCGGCTTGAGGGTGAAGGAATTTCTGGAAGAAAGGTTTTCACAATCAATATTACAGATCGGGAGCAGGCCCACCTTTATGTTTTGCATAACAGTTTCAATGTTGACCCATATGTTGAAATCCACAAAGAAATTCTTAGGCATTTGAATCCATCAAGGGTTGAAAAATGGATATCAAATACACATAATCAACAGTTTATAGGATAGTTTCGAGATCATATTTTTAAGAAGTCAGATGAAAATCCAAAGTCTATTTCCGAACGACTTCGATGGCTAGCCGGAGGACCAAGTGTGTATGCATTATCTTACAATGCTTATGTAGTTAATGGTTATACATTTTATACTAATGAACATGATGAAGACAGTACCATGCAGAATAGTGGGGTTACACTTGTGGCTGAAGCGATGCATGTTTCCATTGCTAAGGAAAGAAATCCAATTTATGCGAATATGTCATACTTTGGCATCATCAAACAAATATGGGAGTTGGATTATACGGAATTTCAAGTTCCGATATTTCAATGCAAGTGGGTTGATAATAGGAGTGATGTTAAAATAGATGATTTGGGATTTGTGAAAGTTGATTTCAGTAAGGAAGGGGAGAAAGACGAACCATTTATAATGGCATCACAGGCAGTGCAAGTATTTTATGTTCCCGATCCCGCAAACTGAAACTGGTCAATTGTTCTGTTATCGACCAAAACAGCTGATGGGTCAGATGAAAATTCAACGGAAGATGACCCTTTCATTGGGACTTCGCAATCATTTCGCAGTGGTCCCAATGTAGACGACATTTTATATGTCAGAGGAGACCACAATGAAGGGATATGGATAGTTGATAGAGGGGTCAAATCCCTTCAGCCTTTAAAAAAAAGGGAGTTCAATAATCTGGTTATTGATTTTTATTATAATATAGATTGTGTTACATTATGTTATTATCTGTTCGCTTTGGCTTTTATGTGATATAAATTAAATTTTAAACCAGTTCTGCAGATAATGACTTCTTCACCTGCTGATGCACCCAATCCCGAGACACAACATGTCTCTCAACCTGTTGCAGCTGGTCCCACTGCTGAGAGACAACAGGTCTCTCAACCTGTTGCAGTTGGTCCCACTGCTAACGTACAACAAGTCTCTCAACCTGTTGCAGCTAGTGTCAGTGCCGATGCTAGCACTTCGGAGAAACATAATGATGATGCAGAAACTGAGGAAATGGTAGGCGATGAAACCCCAACGAAACAAAAAAAAACCGGTGCACCGTAGTTTGACAGTTTTAGCAAAAATCCTTAAGGCAAGAGCAAAAGGAATCAAATATGAGGTGGGATGGAATAAGCTAGGCCAGCATGTAAACCCCAACAAAGCCATGTTTAGTAGCTACATTGGAATCGTTACTCGACAACGCATGCCGATTGACATAGAGTCGTGGCACCATGTTGTCAGCGGGTTGAAAACATTAATGTGGGAAGAGATTACGGTAACATTATGATATCATCTATTTAATTTATTAAAATAAAATAAAATCTTGAAATATTGACTAACCCTTCATCATCTCTTGCATAGTGCATTTATAGTAGATGTTTCGCACAAAGAATATGTTTTCAGAATGGAAAGAAGGATTCATAGAGGCTTTCACAGCATTTTAACGAAACATCATCTAAAAGATGCCGAAGGGAAAATCAAGCCGCACCCGCCTCCTCTTTATACACATTTGATATCCCAAGGAACGTGGGATGCGTTTTTCAACCGGCGTGCGGAACAGAATTTTCAGGTACATTCTATTTGGTTACACGTTGTGTAACATTGCTTGTATTCATCACGTTGATTGATAGGTTTTTATTTATGAAACAGCAACTGAGTGCTGAAAATAAAGAACGGGCATCAAAACCAGCGTACCCCTACCGTAAAGCAAGGTTGGGGTACACTTCAATTGAAAAACAATTGGTATGTATTTTAAAAGTACTGTAATAATTTTATGTGACATAAAACAACACTGTAACCATGTTTTTCTATTTATATGCAGATTGATGAAGCAAAATCTCAAGTCACTTCCATTCCACACCATGTGCGATGGAAGGAGGATCGTGTTAATAAAGAGGGGAAACTGATAGATGAAAACACACAAAAAGTGTGGGAAACATGTGTAAGTATGACATAATATAAACTTGTTTTGCTTTAAATCACTATTACATAACGATGCTTACTTATTTTTTCATATTTTTTATTTGACATAGTCAAAGGAATCAACAACACCCGCACCGGATGCAGACATACGTTCAACGGCCTTGAAACAGCCAGAATAGTATGGCCGCGTCAGAGGTGTGGGTTTTGGGGTGTCACCCCAGACATATTTTCAGAAAAAAAACAAGAGGATGAACAAACTAAATAATTGCATGTAATGATAGATAAAGTAGCTACCCTTGAAGAACTAATCCAAACTCAGGGAAAGATGCTAACGAGTTTGATGGAGGAGAGGCGAAGAGAACAAACAACTCAAGAACAACCCCCGCGAGAAGATCCACCCCTCACCAGCTTTGAGGCGAGCCATTCCCCTCAAAGACCTGACTTAACCGAGGTAATAAATGTTATAATATTCGTTTTTGTGAGATGTGAATCACAGACACTGATACCTTTCATGTAATGATATTCTGCAGGGTGAAAATGACTGTGATTTATATATGTCAACTCCCACCCATCTCCTTGTAGCGAGGGATACGGTGTTCAATATGCAGAATGACACTCTACACTCCAGACGACTTCCAACCGGTCATGTCAAAGTGTCGATTAACGTATCTCATGAGCCGAGCGCCGAGCTACCCGTGCCAAATGATGATGACGACATTCATACGGTGGAAAAAGCTGTTGGAACATT
Organism: Viscum album; assembly: GCA_963277665.1. NCBI lineage: Eukaryota > Viridiplantae > Streptophyta > Magnoliopsida > Santalales > Viscaceae > Viscum > Viscum album. Next base: position 486,584,125 of record OY728155.1, read on the forward strand.
CGTTGCATGGCTGTCGAATCTTGTAAAAAAACATGTCGAGTAGGAGGTATTCATTTCCAGTTCATTTTTCAAGCAGAACCTTTAACATTAAATTAGAAAATGGCTAAACTGATGAATGTTATTATAGAAGGATAAAATGGAGAAGCTAAAACAAAAGAGTGGCTCCAACATTGGATCAACCAACCGATCAAAATGATCTACTGAGAGCGCGTTCACCCCGCCCGTTCTATATCCACATTTAATATCATTGCAAGCTCATCTGGATACGAAAATGAAAGATGGCAAGAGTCATAAAAATTTTTGTGAAAAAGATATGTACGGAGAGGAAACAATAGATTTCGTTAGTGCAGACGCTGTTTCTGAGATCATCACATACGACTGGCTAGGCGCCTCAGTTATAAATGTATACATGAGGTATGTTTTCATGATTTGATTTTACAGAAGCTGATATAGTTTCATAATTATGGATAAATACATCTCATATTTTTCATAGGCGTATATATGAAAAACAATTGAAGGGATTTTCCCATGAATACAAATTTGGACTCGTTAGTCCTCACACCATTTCTACACAACGAACAGAAATAGATTCTAATTTCCAGGCTGAATTGATGTCAAATCTGCTCAGAACGTTTCAAAGAAGAATTACGACTGACAGGATATTTTTAATACCAACGATGCAAGGGTAAAACTCTACATTTTAATCATATCAATTATATTTTCATTTCTATCAGTACTTATTTCTTTTTGTGTTTTTAGGGAACATTGGATGCTCATTGCAGCCAATTTGGATACTCCAAAGATTTATTTTCTGGATTCACTGCATGGATATCCATCTAACTGACCACAAATGATGGAGATTGTCAATTTTTAATACACTAGATCCAAAATTTTAGAACTAAATATCTAGTTATATAATTTATATTATCATTTAATGAGGATTTCGTTATGATAGGGTTGTGTATGAATATCGTCTAAAGGCTGGAATGAATCCAGGGCGTAAGGACGACAATGACCACAAGATATACAAATGGTGAAGTATCTGGGTATATATAATTATATTTCACTATCCAAAAACATATCAAAACAAATTACTTATTTTTCTTGATGTTTCTGCAGTGTCTGAAACAAACAAATGACAAGGATTGCAGTTATTATGTTTGTAAATTTATGAAAGAGATCATATTTCATGGACAAACTAGCATCCCTGAAGAGGTATTTTTTAAATTAAATACCACTTTATTTAAAATAATTATTAATCCTTTGTGTATTTATATTTGTTCAGAACTACTATGACTGTCGCAAAAACTCCTATTCAGAAGATGATATAAATGTCTTTAGAAACGAATGGGCATCATACCTGATGGAAGAATGTAAACAAATAGGACAATGAAGGTGAATTCCTAATACGTATGTTATTTTTATATGGTCATTGATATCTCCCTTTACACTTATTGAGAATCTATGATCTCCTTTTCTTATGATTCATATCCTTAGATTAGTGAATTCCTACTACTTAGTTTGAAAATGACATAAACTTTGGAAAACAACACCAATGACATATGCCAAACCGAGCAAACACGTTCGGATTGTTTTGATACTTTAGAACAACGATCCGCGAGTCATTTGTGACGTGTACAAATCGACCGCACCTCAATACGATGCACGACATGACCGGTATGGCTAAAAGTGTCTGATATCAGTTTCAAATAGAGATAGACTTTGGAAAACAACACCAATGACATACGGAAAACCGAGCAAACATGTTCGGATTGTTTTGATACTTTAGGACAACGATCCACGAGTCATTTGTGACGTGTACGAATCGACCGCACCTCAATCCGACGCACGGTGTGACCAGTATGGCTAAAAGTGTCTGATATCAGTTTCAAATTGAGATAGACTTTGGAAAACAACACCAATGACATACGACAAACCGAGCAAACACATTCGGATTGTTTTGATACTTTAGGAAAACGATCCACGAGTCATTTGTGACGTGTACGAATCGACCGCACCTCAATCCGACACACGGTGTGACCGGTATGGCTAAAAGTGTCTGATATCAGTTTCAAATTGAGATAAACTTTGGAAAACAACACCAATGACATATGCCAACCCGAGAAAACACGTTCGGATTGTTTTGATACTTTAGGACAATGATCCGTGAGTCATTTGTGACGTGTACAAATCTAACGCACCTCAATACGACGCATGGTGCGACCGGTATGGCTAAAAGTGTCTGATATCAGTTTCAAATTGAGATAAACTTTGGAAAACAACACCAATGACATACACCAAACCGAGAAAAAAACGTTCAGATTGTTTTGATACTTTTGGACAACGATCCGCGAGTCATTTGTGAAGTGTACGAATTGACCGCACCTCAATCCGACACACTGTGTGACCGGTATGGCTAAAAGTGTCTGATATCAGTTTCAAATTGAGATAAACTTTGGAAAACAACACCAATGACATACTCCAAACCGAGCAAATACGTTCGGATTGTTTTGATACTTTAGGAAAACGATTCAGGAGTCATTTGTGACGTGTACGAATCAACTGCACCTCAATCTGACGCACGGCGTGACCGGTATGGCTAAAAGTGTCTGATATCAGTTTCAAATTGAGATAGACATTGGAAAACAACACCAATGACATACGGAAAACCGAGAAAACACATTCGTATTGTTTTGATACTTAAAGACAACGATCCACGAGTCATTTGTGACGTGTACAAATTGACCGCACCTCAATCCGATGCACGGTGTGACTGGTATGGCTAAAAGTGTCTGATATCAGTTTCAAATTGAGATAGAATTTGGAAAACAACACCAATGACATATGGCAAACCAAGAAAACGCGTTCGGATTGTTTTTATACATTAGGACAACAATCCACGAGTCATTTGTGACGTGTACGAATCGACTGCACCTCAATTCGACGCACGGTGTGACCGGTATGGCTAAAAGTGTCTGATATCAGTTTCAAATTGAGATAAACTTTGAAAAACAACAACAATGACATACGCCAAACCGAGCAAACGCGTTCGGATTGTTTTGATACTTTAGGAAAACGATCCGCGAGTCATTTGTGACGTGTACGAATTGACCGCACCTCCATCTGACGCACGGTGTGACCGGTATGGCTAAAAGTGTCTGATATTAGTTTCAAATTGAGATAAACTTTGGAAAACAACACCAATGGCATACGCCAAACCGAGAAAACGCGTTCGGATTGTTTTGATACTTCAGTACAACGATCTGCGAGTCATTTGTGACGTGTACGAATCAAACGCACCTCAATCCTACGTACGGTGTGACCGGTATGGCTAAAAGTGTCTGATATCAGTTTCAAATTGAGATAAACTTTGGAAAACAACACCAATGACATATTCCCAACCGAGAAAATGCGTTCGGATTGTTTTGATACTTTAGTACAACGATCCGCGAGTCATTTGTGATGTGTACGAATCTACCGCACCTCAATCCGACGCACGGCGTGAACGGTATGGATAAAAGTGTCTGATATCAGTTTCAAATTGAGATAGACTTTGGAAAACAACACCAATGACATACAGAAAACTGAGAAAACGCGTTTGGATTGTTTTGATACTTTAGGACAATGATCCAAGAGTCATTTGTGACGTGTAAAAATTGACCGCACCTCAATCCGACGCACGGTGTGACCGGTATAGGGAAAAGTGTCTGATATCAGTTTCAAATTGAGATAGACTTTGGAAAACAACACCAATGACATACGGAAAACCGATCAAATGCGTTCGGATTGTTTTGATACTTTAGGACAATGATCCACGAGTCATTTGTGACGTGTACAAATCGACCACACCTCAATCTGACGCATGACATGACCGGTATGACTAAAACTGTCTGAAATCAGTTTCAAATTGAGATAAACTTTGGAAAACAACACCAATGACATACGCCAAACCGAGGAAACATGTTCGGATTGTTTTGATACTTTAGGACAATGATCCGCGAGTCATTTGTGACGTGTACGAATTGACCGCACCTCAATCCAATGCACGGTGTGACCGGTATGGCTAAAAGTGTCTGATATCAGTTTCAAATTGAGGTAAACTTTGGAAAACAACACCAATGACATACGCCAAACTGATAAAATGCATTCGGATTGTTTTGATACTTTAGGAAAACGATTCGCGAGTCATTTGTGACGTGTACGAATCGACCACACCTCAATCCGACGCACGGTGTGACCGGTATGGATAAAAGTGTCTGATATCAGTTTCAAATTGAGATAAACTTTGGAAAACAACACCAATGACATACACCAAACCGAGAAAATGCGTTCGGATTGTTTTGATTCTTTAGGACAATGATCCGCGAGTCATTTGTGACGTGTACGAATTGACCGCACCTCAATCTGACGCACAGCGTGACCGGTATGGTTAAAAGTGTCTGATATCAATTTCAAATTGAGATAGACTTTGGAAAACAACATCAATGACATACGGAAAACCGAGCAAATGCATTCGGATTGTTTTGATACTTTAGAAAAACGATCCACGAGTCATTTGTGATGTGTACGAATTGACCGCACCTCAATCCGACGCATAGTGTGACCAGTATGGCTAAAAGTGTCTGATATCAGTTTCAAATTGAGATAGACTTTGGAAAACAACACCAATGACATACGAAAAACCGATCAAACGCGTTCGGATTGTTTTGATACTTTAGGACAATGATCCACGAGTCATTTGTGACGTGTACGAATCGACCGCACCTCAATCCGATGCACGACGTGACCAGTATGACTAAAAGTTTCTGATATCAGTTTCAAATTGAGATAGACTTTTGAAAACAACACCAATGACATACGCCAAACCGAGAAAATGCGTTCTGATTGTTTTGATACTTTAGGACAATGATCCACGAGTCATTTGTGACGTGTAAAAATCGACCGCACCTCAATCCGACGCACAACGTGACCGGTATGGATAAAAGTGTCTGATATCAGTTTCAAATTGAGATAAACATTGGAAAACAACACCCATGACATACGCCAAACATATTGATTTTACATTATTCCCTTTCATTGTTATGAAAATGAAAACTTTTGAGTTTAAAATTTCATATTTTAGTTTCAAATTTCCATATTAATGTATTCTTTCATATTACTATTTTAATTTCTTTCATTATTGCATTACTAACATAATATTTGTTTTCTTATATAGGTGAATTTTTTTCCTTGAGTTCGGATGCTTTGTTCGGCAACAAATACCGTCGAGAGCGGATCACGGATATCAAAGGATGAAACATGAATGTTTATAACTGTTGTTGAATAATTGTAAATGTAACCACGTAAAACAATGTTTGAAATGTATATAGCAATGCGTTTTTTTGTATTCATGATGTTAAGTAAATGTATATACCGTTGTCAGTCAAAATATTGGGTGCGGGTGCTGTGGTGTGCAGGTGTGCATGTGCTACTTTGTGCAAGTATTCAGGTGTGCAGGTGTGTAGGTACTGTTTTTTTTGTGCAGGCGATGGGGCCTTTATCAGCGCTCCGTCTAGCGCCGATATAGGAGACCTTTATCAGCGCTAAAAGAAGCGCTGATAAAGGGGACCCCCCCTTTATCTACGCCGGAATTAACATCACTTTTCTAGCGCTGTTAATGCCAGTTTTTAGTGCTGATAAAGGCCCAGGTTGTAGTAGTGTATGAAAATTCGGCAGCCTAACGACGTCACTTAAACTTCAACAAAAATGAATTGACGAGATCAAATAGGGTCTCTCATAATATGAACATAAAAGATCATTATGATAGATATAGAGATAATACCCCAACATAATAAAAAAGTAACTTGAAATACTTGACATGAAAGTAGATCTTTGAAAAATGAGAAAGGTGAACGAATCCCTTAAAAATTCGACAGCCTAACGGCGCCACTTAAAACGTCAAAATACTGAATTGAAGAGATCAAATGGGGTATCTCATAATATGAACATAAAAGATAAGTATGATAGATATAGAGATCATAACTCAACAGAATACATGTAACTTGAAAGACTTGACATGAAAACAGAACTTGAAAAACGAGAAAGGTGGAAGAATCCCTTAAAAATTCGGCAGCCTAACGGCGCCACTTAAACTTCAACAAAAATAAATTGACGAGATAAAATAGGGTCTCTAATCATATGAACATAAATTTTAAGTATGATAGATATAGAGATCATACCCCAACAGAATACAAGTAACTTGAAATACTTGACATGAAAATAGAACTTGAAAAACGAGAAGGGTGGAAGAATCCCGTAAAAATTCGGCAGCCTAACGGCGCCACTTAAACTTCAACAAAAATGAATTGACGAGATAAAATGGGGTATCTAATCATATGAACATAAAATTTCAGTCTGATAGATATAGATATCATACCCCAACATAATAAAAAGTAACTTGAAAGACTTGACATGAAAGTAGAACTTTGAAAAACAAGAAAGGTGAAAAAATCCCTTAAAAATTCGGCAGCCTAACGGTGCCACTTAAACATTCTTAAAACGAATTGATGAGAGAAAGAGGGGGTTTCTCATCATATGAAAATTAAAATGGAAGTAATTTGAATATAAAAGAACATCCTCCAACATAAGAACATGGAGCATAAAAGAAATGACATAAAAGAGATTACTTGAAAAGAAAGAGAGAGAACAGATCCCTTACCTTAAAATGTAACTCTTAAAACACAAAAGTTGGGACCTTGAGGGCTTGGGGGAACCGTGGGAGGACTCCTTGGGAGGTAATGAGACCAGAGCTTCATTGGGGGGAGAGTTGGGAGTCGAATGGATGAGAGGATGACTTGGTATTTATAGGGAAAGTGAGGGGACAAGGCATTAATGGCCAAGGGACACCTCATTGGTGGTTTTGGAAAAACCATGGGCTTTCCCATGGTATTTGCCCATGGTATTGGCCACTTGGGACACCTCATACCTTATCTTACTATTCATAAGTCGACCATATTGATTACATACTTAATACATCATTTAATGATGTCAATAAACATTCATAACTTAAAAACTGTATTTTCACTATTCATCTGAAATTCAACTTTCTTAGAAAAATCCCAAAATTTCACCTTAACCAAATATAGATGCTCTGATTTCAAAAATGAACTCCATTTTATAAAAAAAATTCTAAATATTTTTAAATTAATTTTTAAATAAATACACTATTCACCAAAAAATCATTTTTTTCAGAAAAATCCCCAAAACTTACCTTAACATAATATCGATGCTCTGAGTTCAAAAATGAAATCCATTTTATAAAAATAATTTTATAAATATTTTTCATTTAATTTTTAATTAAAAAACACTATTCACTTGAAAAAAACTAATACTTGACTAATAATTTGTGAAACCGTTATTTAACCATTTTATTGAATCTCATTACTTAATCAAGGTGCCTAGATTATATTAATACTTTCTTGAAGTGAGACTACTAATCCATTTGGTCACATTACTAATCCTAAGCATAAAATCACTATTCATACTTTACTATTCAACAAAAATCAAGTTGATCTTATTAGATTCAAAATTTTGTACTAAACATAATTGTAGAAGACCATTTTTTGAAAATAATTACACATTTTTAGTTTTTTAAGGTTTACATAAACATTTTTAAAATATAATTTTTCTAAAATTCATTAAAAATATGCATACTATATTTATCCGGTCATTTGAAAATTCATAAACTTCATCATAAGAAGAAATCCCAATTTTTATTTAAAACAAAGTATTACACAAGGCAGTTACGATCTCCTTACATAGCCTCTTATCACACCAGCATAGGACCTATGTGTAAGGTGTGCTAAGGTGCGAGAATCTGAGGGAGGCTCGGCCAACATCGCATGAGTAGTAATTTGTATCAGTTTGAACTTCTCGCGAAGGCGATTCCGTTCAAGCTTCACATGATTAGTTTAGCTTGGGTTTGGTCTAGAGCAAATCCCAATGGTGCTACCTCCTTCCCAAGTTCTGTTAGATGGGCTTCGATCGGTCCAAGACTACTAGGTGAGGCCATCAAATATTCTGTCTATATTAATTATCCAAGATTACTTGACTTTAGAGACAATAATCGAAACGTTTAATTTCCAGCAGTCATATTGACCAATGGTCCTATAACAGTCAAAACCCAACGGTCACATTTTAATTATACTCATGTTATCAAATGAAACAGTTTTTTTGAGTATAAAAAAATAAAATAACACACAAGATTAGGAAACAAGATTTATTCAAAATTTTGGGTCGTTACAATCTTCCCCCTTAAGAAATTGCGTCCTCGCAATTTTTAAAATTGGGTTTTGAAATTTCATTGAAAGTCCCACATCGGAAAAGGAGTCAGTAAAACTATTACTTTAAAAGAAAGAAAGGGAAGTACAAAGGTCACCCGAGTTAACCCACACTAGGATTCCATGTAGGAAAACATGGACATGGAGGATAAAACAAAGGGTCAAGTTCTGAGGGAGAGTGATAGAAAACATGATTAGGAGAAAGTTAACCATAAGAAAATCCCAAACTTATGATGTGTGTAAACGGTCTTTGATTACCTAGTAGGAAACTTAAACCAACAACATTTTTGTTTTACATTCCTTTTCATAATTTTGAGGAATTCATTTACTACATAGAACAAAAACATAAGGAAATATACCTACCTTCAAGTAGAGTTTCATCCTTTAATAAGTCTCTACCAAAACTAATCTTTTCTCCAAACGATGAGAATTAAAAAACACTTGGTCTCATCAAAATCACAAGAATCATCTTCTAGAGAATCACATAATCCACAAAAGATTAACTATCTATTTCTTCTACCTTTAAACATTATCCCAAAAACAAAAAGGGTAAGGTAAAACAACTCTTCAAAAAGAAAGAATTCCATAGGAATGGAAACTACTTTTAAATCTTCAAAGTTCCATGGTACTACCCAAAGTTCATCATAGACCATTCCATAAATAACTGTCCTTAAAATTCCTCAAAATAAACCAAACTTAGATTGAAACCCAAATACAAGAAGGATTTGATAACATAGTCTTCCAAAATAAACTTCATTGTTCATCTCCAAACAAAATCAACCACTCATAACATCTTATAACAAAAGTAGCTAACCTAAACCTATTTTACCCAAGATTGGTTAATCATTTCCATAAGTAACCTAAATTACTATAATTCCACCTTAAATTCATCGATTATTAAAAATATAAGTCAACCTTACTCCTCAATGAAAATACCATAGTAATCTATTTACCTCGATCATATAGGGTCCCAAAAATAGTGAACGTCTTCCAAAATAATAATCATATTTTAATCCCCTAATCATCTCTATCATATTAATACGGCAATCATCGCATTTCCTATCACATTGGTTGTTGGGACATGTTCTTCCATTTATAACCATTAACTAAGAAGATAAAGTATAATTAAGGGCTTAAATATTTATTCAATAATCAGGAAAAGGAACTTAAAGCATATAAGGATAACTTATAGTAGAAAAGTATACCCTAACTTGTGATCCCCTAGGTTTCAGACTAGGTTATCCATGATCATATATTCTTATGTGAATCTTTATTTTATTATATCTTTGTTCCTTTAATAATGGTTCATACTAAGCTTATGAATTTACCAAAGCATATCCCCTAGGATTGTCATAACCAAGAGTGCAGCAAGGCCCATTTTCATGTACCAGTTCCCGTTCGAGTCTAGATCAAAGCGGTGTTTTCGGGTTTTACCCCTATGTACATCTGTGCCAGAGCCACCTGTACCTGCTCGTATCTAGACAGGGATGTATTTGCTTGGCAACCCCTTACTCAATACTCATCAAAATACCGAGAAGATTTCATATATTTAAACTTTTCTATATGGTTTTTCCTAGAGTTTTCATATCCTAATTTCCACAAATAACTAAACCATCCTTTGATACCAACTATAGAATCCCGCCTTTTTATCACATAAACTTTCATTACATTTTACAAAACCGAGGATCTTTAAGGTTTAGTGTCTTGGAAACCAGGAACATAAAACATGAAAACATAAAACATTCTTCTTAAACACTTGAAAGGCTTCTCCTAAAATTCATCCTAGGTTCATTACTGCATCTCATAACCTGGGGACATACATCAAAATAAAGGGTGAGCAGAAGGCCCAGTAAGGGAAACAGGGGGAAACATTTAACATGTGAACATGAGATACATCGATAAAGTCATGAAAAAGAACTTTAAGGCATGAGAAAGAAATCGTGAGGCATATAATAATAAAAATAAAATTTTTCATAACTTGAAGATGTGGCTACAACATTTAATATTGACAATCATTCCATTTCACCAAGGTCCATCCCCAAGGTGTCATTAAAAAATTACCAAGGTTATTCACCAAGGTATCAGTCTAAAAGGTCATCTCTAGAGATTAAGTATTTACCCAATGCATTGGAGCGCTATCAGGGCGCACCCTTGACATGTATTTATTATCATGTGATACACATATATCATCATCAATAATTTCATAAACAACCCATATAGCAAAAAATAAATGGGTTTCATTTCATAATCATAACGTTTTAAAACTGCTTTAAAGACATGATCTTTATGTCACTTTAAACCCATGGAAAGGGAAAGGGTGTCTCATATATGTAAATACCAGAATTTAAAATAGAAAAAATTGGTATATATTTCAATACCCCTATAGAAGAGATAGCTTTGAGTATTCACTTAATAAAATAAAATAACTTTAGAAAAAGAGAGAGACATTTTGAGACAAAAATTCTACAGCATAACGGCTATGTTTCGGGGTTTTAGAAAACATTGAAAAGAGAGGGGACATGAGTCAAACATTCATAAATGATCCATAAAATAGTAGGGGGACAAAATATAAAAGATTTGAGAACATGGTAATTAAATTTTAAATATATAACATATGAAATGAAGAACATGAAAGGAAGACAAAAATAAGATTTCTCTTATGAAAATTCGGCAGCCTAACGGCGTCACTTAAACTTCAACAAAAATGAATTGACGAGATCAAATAAGGTCTCTCATAATATGAACACAAAAGATCAGTATGATAGATATAGAGATCATACCCCAACATAATAAAAAATGAACTTGAAAAACTTGACATGAAAGTAGATCTTTGAAAAATGAGAAAGGTGAACGAATCCCTTAAAAATTCGGCAGTCTAACGACGCCACTTAAAACTTCAAAATAATGAATTGAAGAGATCAAATGGGGTCTCTCATAATATGAACATAAAAGATCAGTATGATATATATATATATCACACCCCAACAGAATAAAAGTAACTTGAAACACTTCACATGAAAATAGAACTTGAAAAACGAGAAGGGTGTAAGAATCCCTTAAAAATTCGGCAGCCTAACGGCGCCACTTAAACTTCAACAAAAATGAATTGAAGAGATCAAATGGGGTCTCTAATCATATGAACATAAAATTTCAGTATGATAGATATAGAGATCATACCACAACAGAATATAAGTAACTTTAAATACTTGACATGACAATAGAACTTGAAAAACAAGAAGGGTGGAAGAATCCCTTAAAAATTCGGCAGCCTAACAGCGCCACTTAAACTTCAACAAAAATGAATTGATGAGATCAAATGGGGTCTCTCATCATATGAACATAAAATTTCAGTATGATAGATATAGAGATCATACCCCAACATAATAAAAAGTAACTTGAAAGACTTGACATGGAAGTAGAACTTTGAAAAATGAGAAGGGTGAAAGAATCCCTTAAAAATTCGGTAGCCTAACGTCGCCACTTAAACATTCTTAAAACTAATTGATGAGAGAAATAGGGGTTCTATAATCATATGAAAATGAAAAGGGTAGTAAGATGAATATAAAAGAACATCCTCCAACATAAGAACATGGAGCACAAAAGAAATGACATAAAAGAGATTACTTGAAAAGAAAGAGAGAGAACAGATCCCTTACCTTAAAACGTAACTCTTAAAACTCAAAGGTTGGGACCTTGAGGGCTTTAAGGGCACCCTGGGAGGACTCCTTGGGAGGTAATGAGACCATATCTTCATTGGGGGAGAGTTGGGAGTCAAATTTATGAGAGGATGGCTTGGTATTTATAGGGAAAGTGAGGGGACAAGGCATTAATGGCCAAGGGACACCTCATTGGTGGTTTTGGCAAAACCATGGGCTTGCCCATGGTATTTTACCATGGTATTGGCCACTTGGGACACCTGATACCTTATCTTACTATTAATAAGTCGATCGTATTTATTACATACTTAATACATCATTTAATGATGTCATTAAACACTCGTAACTTAAAAACTGTATTTTCACTATTCATCGGAAATCAACTTTCTTAGAAAAATCCCAAAATTTCACCTTAACCAAATATAGATGCTCTGATTTAAAAAATGAACCCCATTTTATAAAAATAACTTTCTAAATATTTTTAATTTAATTTTTAAATAAATACACTATTCACCGAAAATTCATTTTTTTCAGAAAAATCCCCAAAAATTACCTTAACATAATATCGATGCTCTGAGTTCAAAAATGAAATCCATTTTATAAAAAAAATTCTAAATATTTTTAATTTAATATTTAATAAAAAAACACTATTCACTCGAGAAAAACTAATACTTGACTAATAATTTGTGAAACCGTTATTTAACCATTTTATTGAATCTCATTACTTAATCAAGGCGCCTTGATTATATTAATACTTTATTTAAGTGAGATTACTAATCCATTTGGTCACATTACTAATCCTAAGCATAAAATCACTATTCATAATTTACTATTAATCAAAAATCAAGTTGATCTTATTAGACTCTAAATTTCGTACTGATCATAATTGTAGAAGACCATTTTTTGAAAATCATTACACATTTTTAATTTTTTAAAGTTTACATAAACATTTTTAAAATAACCTTTTTCTAAAATTCATCAAAAATATGCATACTATATTTATCCGGTCATTTGAAAATTCATAAACTTCATCATAAGAAGAAATCCCAATTTTTATTTAAAACAAAGTATTACAGAAGGCGGTTATGATCTCCATACATAGCCCCTTATCACACCAGCATAGGACCTAAGTGTAAGGTGTGCTAAGGTGAGAGAATCCGAGGGAGGCTCGGCCAACATCGCACGAGTAGTAATTTCTATCAGTTTGAACTACTCACGAAGGCGATTCCATTCTAGCTGCACATGATGAAGTTCAGCTTGGGTTTGGTCCAGAGAAAAGCCCAGTGGTGCTACCTCCTTCCCAAGTTCTGTTAGATGAGCTTCAATCGGTCCAAGACTACTGGGTGAGGCCATCGAATCTTCTTTCTATATTAATTAACCAAGATTACTTGAATTTAGAGACAATAATCAAAACATTTAGTTTCTAGTGGTCATATTGACCAATGGTCCTATAATAGTCAAAACCCAATGGTCACATTTTAATTATACTCATGTTATCAAATGAAACTGTTTTGTTGAGTATAAAAAAATAAAATAACACACAAAATTAGGAAACAAGATTTATTCAAAATTTCATGTCGTTACAATTTAGTAGGATGAATTTCAATATTTAAGGGCTTAGGTTGTGGGATCTCTTGTGGAGATGGTGGTTCTTCTTCAAATGGTAGGAATAGGATATTCGGCGAGATGTGTTGGGTGGTTATATATAGTCAGGGAACAAAGGGTTATCACTTCCTATTTTAGGAAAAGTTCCCAATGTATGTTATAATTGGGAGAAAATATGAAATTTTCTTAGTACATTCCTATATCCACCAAGTTAGTATCATGCATGTGGGAGGATCGATCACCTGTAGTGAATTTATTTGAGGTTACATTAACTGGGTCCATGAAAAGGTTATGGGAAGATATAGGGTCTTTGAACTTTTTTATTAGGGCCTCAATATATAGATAAAAATAATTCATCTATGAAGTTGATTTGAGGAGTTGGTTGAGGGTATTAGGGGTTGTATTTGTCATATATGCCTAAGGGAACCATTCTTTAGGTGAGTAAAGAATCATGTTTCTAGGGACACATATTCGAGGTAGGTAGGGTTTTTTTTTGAACCGGGTTATAGATGATATATCATAGGGTCCTTCTACTATAAGAGGTATTGTCCTAATTACTTATACATTATCAGTTTCCCTATTTGATATAAGAATTTACTATTACTTTATATTTTCTCACGTTCTATTATTGTTGGAATTAGAATAGGAATTATAACATGGTATGTTGGTTCTTAATACACCTATTAGAAATAGGTTGGACCATATTCATATATTTCATGAATTTGTTGTAGTATTTTGGGGATATAAAAACATATGGGATTTTATCATTTAGGTTACATAGAGTTTTGAAATCATATTTGGAAAGAAATGGAAGAATTGATTCAAGAATATGATTTATTGCTACTGAAGGTGGGTGTATTTCACTTTCTTATCATGAAATGAGTATGTTATCATGGGTAAATTGGATATAGAGGTAGGTAGATTGGGACATTAACTCAGTTAGATAAGGGAAATTATATCTTAAGTGGCAAGTATGGTCCTTATAGTGGATTAGGTGATAGTTACATATTCTTTTCGCCTAGTAGTGGAACTTTTTTAAGATGTGTTTTTGGGAAATTTATCTTATATTCCTTCTATATGGGAGATCAATTTCATAATAAATATCATGCTAAGAATGAATCCTATATTGATACCTTTCTATCTTATGGAATTGGTTGACTTATGAGAGCTCAAGGATATTAAGATAAATAATATTATTTTCTTGATTACTTCTCAATGGGATGATCCTATTTTTATATCCATGAATATAAATGAAAACCTGATGTTGTGTATAAGTTATATGAAGCTAATATAGAACCTTGTACCTGCACTCCTGATCTGGATTTTGTAAACACAGATTTTATAATTTTTTGTTGATACCAACTATAAAAACCTAGATATAACCATTGTTTATAAAAAAATAAATAATGATTATTATGCCTCTTACATCCCAAAAATATTTCTAGGTTTAGATATTCAGATATTTTGGAGACATAATTAATTAATATATCCAATATAGTGTAAATTATTCCCTTAAAATATTAAGAACTCATTAATACATACCAAGTCATTAAAATATAAAAATAGTTATCTACACAAGCTTCCCTGTTATACATATCATGTATAATACTTTTATTTATCATCTATAGAAATTGAAAAATAATAAGGGGTGGGATTAAAATATTAGTATAGAAAAAAACGAGGTAATCATGGAATAAATTCGTCATAAATATGATGATAGAAATAAGTAATCATCATAATTCCATAATCAAATAAAACTTAGTGCATTATCTATTCATGGATAGAAATGAAAATAAATTGATCACATGTATAAAAATTACTAAATTTTTTGTGAAGGAATATAAAAATGTCTAACTTCATTACCTTACTGTTAAGGCCTCTACCAACACATCGTTATTACTTTCAAGGTCGTAGCTAAGATATCATCTTTCCCATAAAGACTACATTTAAGACATATTTATAAATTAATAAGGCATACACCTAATACCCAAACATCTTTTTCTCATGATACCTATTGATGAATCATGGGTCTATATAATTTCAAGCTCCACCAGTCACTTGTTTAAGTCTAATGTATTCATCATATTAGATAATCATAAAATAATACATAACCAACTTTCCAATAATAATCTCTATTAGAATAAAAATATATAGAATTCCAATAAATTTCACCATGTTAATAAGAGGGATAACATTATCATAAAACATCTATATAAATATGTAATATTCTTAGAATATACATATTTAACTTTCCTGAGTAATGAATAAACATATATATTAGAATAACAAATATACAGATTTTCAATAGTCCCCTATTCAAGGAATGGAATGAATTTATTTGTAAGAATCACTAAAAATATAAACATATAGAGTAAGGGGTATATATATAATTCTATAATATCTCCAATAATTCAATGTAAAGAGCCTTCAATTAATGAAATGGAAAATAGGGTATTCCCAAATTAAAGGGATTGGAAGACAAATTATTCTTATTCATGTTGGATGGTTAGGCAAGGAAAATATAGCACCCAAAAAATTATTTTATGTTATTAATAAAACTCTTATTTTATAATTAATGTTTTATTATGATAGAATATAAATACTTTTAGATTTTATAATATATTTACACATCATCAATAACTAAAATAGGCAATAGTGAAGGGATTATTTAATGATATAATCAAAATTGTATTATTTTTTTAGATGATATAAAAATATTCTATTAACAATTTATTTCATTGTAAAAGTATAAGTTTTAAATAAAATTTATTTTACTAAAATAATAGTATAAAACAATTTTTAAATTATAATTTATAATTTAATTATGTCTTGAGTAATTTTCATAATGGTTAGAATGTTTACTTTTCTATAAAATTAATAAATTTTGATAAATATGGATATTTATTTTAGAGATAAAATTATCGTATTTAAAGAATTTTTTTGATAAAATAAAATTCATTTTTTGACTCATAACATCAAAATTATATTAGGGTAATTTTTTTGTAATTTTTAGACAAAGTTTATTTTTTTGAAAAAAGTGAAAATTTCCACCTAACAATGCACTATGATTTTATTACATCACCATTATTTCAACATTAATAATTTTTTTTAGAAATTATATTTATTAAAAATATAATTTAGTAATTATAAAAATTAATTTAAAATTATTTATTTTAATTTATAAATTTATAATTTACATTTGGGAACCAAAAACTTTATTTTCGAGATAATAATTACTTTGGGTTTGTGTGAATTAATTTGGTTGATGGAAGATAAGTTTTGAATTGGGGATATTTTGAACATACAAACAATATCTCCCACTCATTAAAAAACATAAAATTGGGTGCAATATATTTCCCCCACAATTGGTTGGATTATATAATAAAATAACCTATATTTTAACCGTTAAAAGATTACCTCATCAAGTATAAATAAACCATTACCTCCTAAAATTCTACAAAAAATAATTAAATAATTATTTAACTCTCAATATTCTTTAAGGAGTCTATCTATGTTGGTTCCAAGGATCTATGGAGTCCCACTATATCATTAAGAAGCTTCCTCCCAAGGTTATGGATCTTTTCCTCCACTTATTTCGATTCAAGTTCTTCTTATGTATAAGCCCATGATTATTTATTTATTAAGTTTTAAAGTGATTTTAAATACCCATATTACTATAAATGTAATTTCTTTTTAATTATATACATTATTTTCCATTCATTATAACTTTTTCTAACTTGTTAATCATTCACGATAAGGGTTCCTCACCCCTCTTTTATGAGTACCTTTTCAAGAAATTTCAAATTCCTTCTTATTATAATATGAAATATTATTTTACGTCATAGTTATAATTTCATTACTATTTTATCAGTGAGAAATCACTTTTCCCTCTCAATGTTCTACCTTCCTAAGATGGTATAATGTACAAGATTTCCCATAACCATAAAACCATTTTATATTTGGTAAAGAAGAGTGTTTTTGGTTTTCCATGAAATAACATCATTGTCTAGATACAAAAAGAGGATGTGGCTTTGGATCATAATCATATATAGATTAAATCCCCAAAAAGAGTTGTTTGTGTATATCCCAACCCTCATTTTTTTCATGGTGAGGTTCCCCTTACTATGTTTCTAGTTTGAAACTCCCAGGGGATATGTTGTGGACAATTCAGATACAATTTATGAACCATAATAAAGGATCAGAATATATGGATTGATATTTATATTCAACTGATATCCCCATTCCATGAATATACCCTTTACCAATTATCTTCATCCTTCCATTAATTGGGTCACTACCTTTTTAATTATGAACATACTATAGTTTCCAAAGTTGATTATTGGTTAATCACAACGATATCCACATTAATTCATTGAAAGAGTTTCTTTTCCACCAAATTTTTAACCAATGTTCATTTGCTATTTCACTCTCTATATTCCCTATAGACTCTAAAATTATTCTATAATTACATTTTCTAATTTATTAATTGTTTGGTCTATACTGAATGTTCTGTCACTCCCTTTGTCCTTTATTTGAAGTTACCCAGTCAGGATCCAAGTATCACTAAGAGGGGGAGGGGTTAATGAGTGATATATTTTCTTTTTTATGTTTCCTTTAAAAGTAAATAGCCTTAGTCTCCTGTTAAGGATATCCTTCCATGATAAACACAATCCAAACACACATCCATAGGAACACAAGAATTTATAAGGTTCACTAATCAATGAGAGTAGCTAGTCCTTAGTGTGGTACATAGATTATTCTGTACCATAGAATCCACTAAAGAGATAATCCTTTAATGTGGAATACAATGATTAGGATTTTCCCTTTTGCTCGTGTAGTACTTGGGATATAATTCTCAAGTGTGTGTGCACCCAATTAGCATAAATAGGGTAATAAAATATCTCTGGTATTCTTGAAAAACATTCACCAATATGATCTTTGAAAAAAAATCTTCTCTTTTCTATCTAGAAGTTGATAGGAACTACCTGGACTTTGTAATTAAACATAGTCTGTTACCCTAGTCATATCATGATCCACTTGAAAGCAGTTCCCACTTAATTTGGGTACTCAAATCTTCAGCTTGTAGAGCTCCTTCGTAGAGCTCCTTTGTGAAGCTCCCAACTTCACAAAGCACTCTAGTTCACATATCTCTCTAGTTCACAAAGATCACTAGATCATAAAGCTCACTATTTCTCTAAGCACATATTGGTCTTTGTGAACTTTCCTTCTTTTGCAAAGCTCAACGGCTTGCCGTGAATCTCCTTTCCTTCATAGATACTACTACCTTCATAGAGCTTTCTTTATCCACGATCCTTCTTCGTAATTCGAGAGCAATAAAATTCTTGTTAAGTATCTCTTCTTTTCTCGAGGGGGTAGGATCCTATTTATAGGCATTTCTCACCAACTCTAGAACCTTCTATACACCTCAGCGCCAAGTCAGCACCAAATCATAGAGTTCCTTAATTTCTATTGAAATTCAATCTGTTTTGAAAAGCACCATGAATATTTTCCATATTTTCAAATCTCTTCATAATCATGAAGCATTCAATCAAATAATTTGTGCCACCGTGGTGGTCTTTCTTCCTTTGTGCTGCCGCAATGCTCTTCACCATCACCGCCACAATGCTCACCCATAATTCTCCTTTCCTCTACCATTCGAAAAGCTTGTCATAATCATGTAGAACACCATCAAAATTCTTCATGTATTTTCAAAAACTACTTCATGAATCCCATTTTTTAGAAATTCATGCCTTTTCCATATTTTGATGATATCTTCAAGCAAATCCCATTTTTTCAATGCAATTCGAAATCAAAAATTTAGACCCCAAAAATTTGTAAAACATCAGAAAACTACACCAACTTAGACACAAGATTCTTTAAGACCAACCATGATGATTGAAAATATCTTTTCTCCCCCTTTACTTCATAAATTTTACATTACATGTTCTCCAAACAACTTAAAATATTTGAGATATTCAAATCAGAAGAGCATTTTCAAATTTAATGTGTAAAGTATTATAAATTTATTGTCTTTACTCACCCACTTATTCAAAGTGATGTGATTTCCATTCTTCTGAAACTTCCTTGGCAACAAAAGGAAATGCTTCATGCATCCAAATACTTCATCAGCCAACTTGGTCCTAATAGACTTATCATTAAAATTTTGTAATTAATTTTTCCCAATAAATTTCTATGTGAATATCCTTGAATGTTTCTTCTAATTGAAGTGTATTCACATAGATACCCATACATCAATTGACTAAGGAAATTATTTAAAAAATAAAATAACCTTTTCTATATATAGTGTAAATTCCATATAAATCATTATACCGATTGATGGGTATTTACCTATAAACTTATTAAATTTCATTGGATACCCATTTAATTTCCAATGACTTTATAATGATTTTTTTTGTTTATCTTATGTGGATCAAATAAATTAAGACATTTGAAGGTTTCACCTTGATAGTGCTCTAATTCATTGGGTAAAGTGAAAGAGTTAACTGATATATGTTACTCTTAAGAGACGATGAAGTTAACTATTGTAAGTTACTCCTAAGAGACCAGTGCATTGGGTAAAGAATTAATCTCTATATATGACATGTTCATGAAACAATGACATTATTCATTAGTAATGTTTTATGATACCTTGGTGAAAAACACTAGTAAAATGTTTTATATAACGTTAGTATTGAGCCTTGGTGATATTTTTATGAATGTATCATTTTTATATTGCATCCACATTTCTATGTTATACCTCATATATATATGATCATGTTAGGACTCATATTCTTATAGTTATGTTACTACTCATGTATTTACAATCATTTCATTCCTTATGTACTTATCATTTTATTCCTCTTGTCCTCTTGTTCATGTTCTTATATTATGCCTCATGTTTTCCCAAGATGTTAAGTTATGCTCCATTTCCATTATTTATAACTTACAGGGATTTATATATCACCCTTTTCTTATGTTTTACCACTTCCCTAGGAATTTTAATAAATGGGATACATATAAGGTAATTACATGTGTGGGGAATCTTTGTGAAAGAAAAGTGAATTCTACCATGTTTTTTGTAGTTAATTTACCTAGTAACCAAAGACACTATAATTTTGATAATTGGAGTTTATTATAATTCATGTGATGTAATTAATATTATGCATGTTTAGAACCAGATCTATAAGTGTAGGTATGAGGAATCTTATTTGGTATTAGATTAGATTTTTATTATTTTGGGGAATTAGGATTTGGGATATTTGGATATAGAGCCATAGACAGATAATGCTTTTCTCAAGTGTAATAGGTTATGTATAATTAGTATGACCTATAGGATTGAAATTTCAAGGTTTTTATAATGATTTATTTATTTAGATAACATTTAACTAAAAATTTGGGTTTAGTAAGTTTAATTCAATGAGAAAAACTTTGAGGATTCAATTTCTCTATGTGAAGAATAATGTAACATCCTAAAAATTATTTTATGATATTAATAGAACTCCAATTTTATAATGAATTGTATTTTTTGTACATATAAATACTTTTACATTTAATAATAAATTTACACATCATGGAAAAGTACTGACTGTAATGATGGTGCAAGAGGTGATAGTGGGGAGACTATATCCTTAGGTGGAAATAATAATAATGGTCTATGTATATACAACAACAGAAGAAATACCATAACACAATAGAAAAATAATCTAAGAGTCAAATTAATAATAAACAATAATCCCAAACATATATTTTGTAGAAAACAGAAAATATGACACAACAAGTCATAAAAATAAAATTAAAAATAGGGTAACCTGTGGAAAACCATCAGTATATACACATAATAAAAATGCTGGAATAAAGAGAAAAATCAAAATAAAATAAATAGGATACAAGAACTTCCAAGATACCTTGACATCCATCCAATGAAAAAGGTTTGATTAGACCACAAGGGTCCAAATTATTAGCTTGGTCCCTTTCCTGATCGCAGAGAATTAAAATTTGCATGCACCCTAAAGGGCCCATATAGGTTGTGAGAATAAATCTTATTAGTCCACCACCAACTTGTGGCTAACGTACATACCTGTTAAAACATGTGTTTAAAAAATATAAATAACTAGGTAGGACATGAATAATATATAAATAACATGATTCCCTTATGCCTAGAAGCCATAAATAAGTGATCTCCTACTTAGGACATCACTAATAGGTCCGAATAAGTGTCCCCAAGAATATATATACCATAAAAAATCTATCTATCTATATCTATATATATATATAACTGCAGTGGTGAGGATCGATGGAATAAATACCAAGGAATACCTCGACAAAAATGTGTCATATTTGAACCCCCCAAGTTCCACCTCCAAATACCCAAACTTCACCTCATGCCATCAAAATCATAACCAGATTTTAAATGGAACACCCATTCATAATGTACCTGGTCCATCAAACCCCATATCATAAGTCTCTTTCATCTTGAAGATCGATGTCTGAGGCACGGTTATATATTCCCTGCTATTAATTAAACATCATCGCCTTAATAAATTATGTCCTAAGGCATGACAATATCTATCCTCCCATATCCCAGCCCAACAACCTCAAGCATAAAGGCAATCCTCAGCCCCAACCGATGGTATCATCACCATCACCTGATGGTCCATCATTATCCATGTGGATTTCTATGGTGAACACCCCCAAAAATAACTGATGGTCAAGACCATCACCTAATCCAACTAGTCTATGGGGTCTTCCACCCACATGAGTGGTCAACACCACCTTGATCAGATCCCAATCTGTGTGTACATGACTACAACAACATGTCATCTAAAAAAATATGAGAAGAAACCACCTAGACATAACATAAGACACATCGTACAAGCACCTCATTCCCTTGAAACCTTTCACTCACCCCTATGGACAACACTATCTAAAATAACATGAGACTTTCCCTTGTCCTGAGGACATCATCGCCTCAATATGACGACTATGCCACCTCAACCAGTGATCAAAATCAAAACCATATATAAGTCTTAGGCCTTTATCAACCTGATGAATTACAACACCTCAAGTTTTTTGATTATAATTAGCAAAATCCTCATGCCAAGCCCGACACATTCCCACATAACCAAGAAACTAAATATTACAATTTAATTTAATTAAAACATACAACCAACCTAAACTGCCAAAGCTCTTCTAAGCCCCGCACTAGGATTGACCATTTTTTGTAGGACTAGGGAATCCCCAAAAGCATCCAACAACATAATTTAAACAATTAAGACATAGATATAAATTTATTTAGGGTCTTTATTTGAGAACCCAAATACACATTTTTGGTACACCCCCGAAACAACATTAAAAACATAGAGAAATATAGGAACCACTTACCTCGCACTAGTAGGTGCTCGCTCATCTAATATCGGCCACTAACTTAAGAAGAATAAGAGAAAATTAAAATTTTAGATTAATTACTTGAAAATAGGATAAAATAGATCACATGGATTTATTAAACCATATAGAGAGATAAAAGTGGAGAATAATATTATAGATTAAAGGAATTATTGAGATGAATCCATAACCACTAACAAATTGAAGATTGGAGCTCAGATGGAAGAATTGGATCAAATACTAGGCAAGACCAAATATGAGACCCCCTCTACTATCCACACAAAAGGGAGAAGAAAGATGAAGAGAATATGTAAATAAAGGGGAGGGAAGTCTGATAATTTTGCCTCTTTTAGTGACCCTAATAGTTGGGATACACAATTTGCCTAAATGTGTGCCAAACGTGGAGACCCCTCTCTACCTAAGAACCCCTCCCACATGGGATAGGCACATGACTATCAAAACCATGTGAAAACAATGAAAATAAAATTTTACAACAATTACAAAGGTGCTTTAATTTTTGTGAACCCCCTTCAGCATAGTTTGTCAGATCCTACATTGTGATACTATAAGGTCGTACGGTTTCTCATGGGTGGCTACACAGTTTTTCCAAATTGTGTATCATAGTCTGTGCTTTCCCAGAACAGGGGTTTTAGGGCCCAACCTACCCTAAACTACTTTAAAACCCCAAGGAACTTTAAAATACCTAAACCTATCTAAAAAATGGTATTGGGTCAAAGAAACTCTCAAAATTGGGTCTTGATAATCAAGAAAATAATTTTCCTATCCACCAAACATGAAAAGTCCAATTTTTCTCAGAAAACACCTTGTTCTAAAAACCTAGGATGTTACAATATATCCATCTTAACATAGATCATACCAAAACTATAGAGAATTAACTTTTTTAAAGAATCAAAAATTCCATTTAATTTTTTTAAATTATTTGGTATTATTTCGAGGTTGCAAAATCTGACAAAACATGATTCTGAGGCCTGGAGTTCCTGTAATGACCCGTCGAAGTTTTTTTAAGCTTTATTTTGCATGAATAAGTAATTTTCATGAAAAAGTGGAATAAATCTTTAACAGTTTCCCGGATCAGAATTTTGAGGGCACCGTTGCAATCAGGATGGCGGTTTTACCCTAGGCGTGACCTAAGTTTAGTCAGCATAGGTCAACTATGAGAAAACCCAAAAATGCCATAACCATAAATAAAATTATTAAATAAAATTATTTTATTTTTCAAATGCTTATAAATCACGAATGGTATCTCAGATTGAAAATCTGAGACCACCGTTAAACTCATGAGGGTATGATTTCCTTAGGCTGATACTAACATTGGCCAGCCCGAGCCACCAGTGAATGTTAGTTTTTGGTCGTAAATAAAATAATTAAGTGACAATTATTTTATTTTAAAATCCATAACTTCTAAACGGTCTCTCATATTCGAGAGTATCATTGAGATTGTGAGGGTGTGTTCTCCTTAAGCAGAGCTTAAACTTGACCAGCACAGGTCGAGGGTGAACATAATTAATTAATTGAACTTTTTTAAGGTACGTTCACTAAATGCACAAGTGTAATTTTCTAAATTTTCAACCGGGACTCTGATTAAAAATATAAAGACAACATTTAACTCGCAACGTCAAGATTCTCTTAAGGGAGGTTTAAACTTGACCGTAGTGAGTTGAGAAAAGAAGTTGGTTTTTTCATTTTTCATGGATGATTAAATAAAATAAATATATTTTTCTATAAATATCCTCCCACCACTCCTTTTAATTTTTTGTGGTGGGGACCACAAGAGGGTGGTTGATCATTTAAATATTGGGCATTAAATTCCCATTTACACAAAATGTGTAACCACTAATCCCTTTAATTAATAGGATTCATTAATTCTAAATAAATGAATCACCTCTTAAATTAAGATTTATATTAACTCTTCCTTGGGGTTGGGTGTTGGTTTAAATTGGAGAAAGGAGGAGAAAAATCTTGAGGCTCTTGATGAAGAACAGATCTCACAATCGAGATCCGAAGATCGTTGTTCGAGTGTCGTCATTGGAAGCTTGTTTCGGGAACGATGAAAACTGACCCACCTTCAATCGTAAAAGTTCTCCAAAGGATTTATGAGGTAGGGGGTTTATTTTGAAATATGATAAATATCTATTTGTTAATTACACTTGTTCTTGATTCTCAATAACGATGGACAAACACACATGGTCATAGATCTACACATAGACCATGATCCTTTCTATTTCTTTCTTCGTGCATTCTTCATCTACAAATATTAAGAATGCTAAAAACTAAATGTTTCGTTGAGCGTGACATACAGACGCAGAGATCTTGACTTGAGGATCACGAGTTTACAATCATCACAATTTTTGAGAGTTTAACGAAGATGCAGCGACCCACAGAAGGGGTGACACGGCAGTGTGATTCTGGAATGTGTTCAAGGCATGACTCTGGGCGGGATAGGTGGTGCTACGTATGGTGGTGGTTGGAGCGGAACGAGGAAAGCAAGGTAGCGTGGTGAAGGCGGTTTGGTGGTGTGCGGTGAGTTCGAGGTGGCTTCGGCCAATAGTACGGGTGCGCAGAAGGTGGAGGGGTATGAGACTGTCAAGGTGGCCTGGCCGTTAGGGTTGAGGAGGAGAAGAAAATGAGAAAGTATGAGTTAATTGGAGAGAGGATGAATAAATAAAATAAATAAAAAAGAAAAAATAAATAAAAAATAGGATTGGGGAGTGATGCATGTGCGTGGAGACAAAGAGGATAAGAAGGGTGACTTGTGCATAGAATGTGATAATGGAAGGAAATAAATTTTAAATAATAATAATAATATAATAATCATATTAATATTTTTGTTGATAAAACACTTTTTTATCTTTAACTTATCTTTGCAACCTAAGTTTCCTGAACCGTTAGCGCCAGTACAGCCCTGACTTCAAGATAGAAATTATGAGTCCAATATTGGATGTGTTTTTTGGGTTTTTGGATTTGGTAACTCAAACGCTCAAATAATAATAAAATATTATTATTATTAGATCATCGACCCTCCATAACTTCTGCGTGCGATTTCCAACTAACTTACCATCAGTGAAAATATGATCCTATCATTAAGAATGTCGATTTAAGTATAATGTTGAATATTAAATTCTAGTTTGTGGCTCGTGTTCACAAAACACCCAATAATAATGATATTATTATTACAAGATCTTGTATTTGACATATCTCCCTCCTACCATGTTGAAATGATAAACAATCTATGGCACTCAAATCCTTGAGATGAGGTGGTCCTTTTGAGATAATCCACAAGAATTTTGAATAAAGTTGAAGTTTGGCTGGGTTGGATCATACTCGAATCCAACCGGGCCCTCGGCACTAAAATGCCTATAGCTTACAAACTAGGTGTTCGATTAACGTGTCATCTGTTGCGTTGGAACCCTTATGACATGACGGTCATTTGGGATACTTCTTCATGGAACTTCATGGTAGTTGAGGTATGTTCAATAGCTTGAGGAGCGGATCCTCCCAGAATCATGCGTTCTTAGGGATGAAATCATGTGGCTGGATGTAACATGAAGAAAGAACATCGACCCTTTGTGGGTTAGTATCTATCGATCCTGTGTGGGTCTGTGCTCAACGATACTATGTGGGTCATTGCATACCGATCCTGCGTGGGTTAGATCCTGTGTGGTTCAGCGCTCAGTGATCCTATGTGGGTCAGTGCATATCGATCCTTTGTGGGTTAGAAAAGAGTCTCTCAACAGGGTAAGATGATTCAGTGACACGTCTAATCATCTGTAGTTCTGTTCATAAGTTATATACATGCGTGAGCAGAGTCTTTTACCTTTATGGTACTTTTATCTTTATGGTGTTACCTTCCTGGTGTTACCTTTGGGGTACTTTTACCTTCGTGGTGTTACCTTCGTGGTGTTACCTTTGTGGTACTTTACCTTCGTGGTGTTACCTTCGTGGTGTTACCTTCATAGTGTTACTTCATGGTGTTACCTTCGTGGTGTTACCTTTGTGGTACTTTACCTTTGTGGTGTTACATTTGTGGTGTTACCTTTGTGTTATTCTTCCCTCATGGATCAATTATGCAAATGGATTAAAGGTTGGAGCCTTATGTTTCCTCATGTATGAGATGATTATATTTTGATAACTTAAGTATATTTATGGCCATATACCTAAGTAAGTTGATGACTGCTTCGTGCTTTGTGATTGAGGTCTTGCTTTGTGGTTATTACTTTAGGGAACTCTATGAGACCTTTGGGGGTCTCGAGGTCCCTACTGAGTATTGTCACACTCATAACTACACAAGCTACGCCCGCACCTTGTTGTGCCTTATGCAGACGATAGACAATGTTAATCGAGGCTAAGGGAGTGAGGACTGGAAGGTGCTCAGAGGTGGACCATTTGACGTGACGTGACAAAGTGACTACTGATTGTGAGATCTACCTACTATTTAAGTAGGATCATCTATGGGAATTCCAGGAGCTGTTTTTCACTTTTAATTTATATTAGTACTTTTAGTTATACTTGTACGTTTTAGTTGGGTTTGTATTCCAACCCCTTTACTTTTAGTACACTTTTACTACAATAGTTTATTTCAGGGTTTATTCTTGTTGTGTTCTTGGACTGTGTGTCTATATAGGTTAAAAGGTAATGCCTTTCCATTTTAGGGATACGCCTTTCAGGTTCTAGTCACCAGCCCCTGGCCTTTGGAAGGCGGGCTTGGGGTAGTCACGACATGGGCCCCGAGGGACGGGTCGTGACAAAGTGGTATCAGAGGAGTTGTTTCTACCCCAGAACTATGACTCTAATATTTTTAATGGAACAATATTGTTAAGTGTTTTGAGTTTGGTTTTCAGTTTGGGGAGTCTAGTGTTGGTGCGGCAACCGACTTATCCATACACCAGAACCATAAATTCATATTTCAGACTCGGTGCACAAAAACACTGATTGCATGTGTTTTGGAAGTGTTTTTCTTTGGATTCTTTGGAGTCATCTCACTAGGTATAACTTATTGACTGTGGAACACCTGTTCCTTATCAGGATTCCTCTACATAGATATCTAGCTAGGATTTCCGAGAGAGTACATTATGATGGACCACCAAGCGATGAGGCCTCAGTGCAGGGCCCTCTTACAGTGTTAGTACCTTCATGTGGTGTGCCAGCTATATCTATACCCGTTGTTAGAATATTACAACTGATGGTACCTGTAGAGGACACATGTAGTCCTAGTTACTTACACATGTTTCAGCATCAGATACTCCTCAGGTTCCGAGGTGAGCCCGACTCACATGCAGCTAAGGACTAGCTTGAGGAGGTGGAAAAGTTTCTGTCTAGCCAAGGCACCATTCTATCAGATGGTGGTCTTGGTAGAGAGCCTTTTATGTGGATCATAAGGATGATAAAATGTTTTAGATTACCCTAATCTTTCATGGACAATCTTGAGAACCTTCCTTGTATAAGGGGGGTCTCTTTCCATAAAAAGCTAAGGGGTGAGTGTTCCCAAGAGCTTCTACAGCTTCGAAAGGATGGCATGTTAGTAGCTGAGTATTCATTGAGGCATACCGACCATCATATGTACTTGATAAATACTATACGGTTAGTGATTCCGGGCTCGAACATCCGAGCGTGGTGTTTTTAGGGACATCTTAGGCAACACTATTCATCTATGCAATTATGTTAGGGTGTTAGAGAGAACCTTTGTGGTTGAATCTTCTTTGGCTGAGCGGATACAGCCAGTGAATGTCAGTAGTGGGAAAGTAGGAAACTAATGCCAGTCTCAGAGACTTGGGCATGTGAAATGTTTCAGGAAGAGGAAGTGATAGGGAAAAATGAATCTATGGGGGTGCATATGTGGAAGTGGAGATAGGAGAGCAGCATGAGGTGGTATACTTTTCAACATGTTACAACCACCGCCCTAATGTGGTCACCACAAGTCTCAGGGAGCTGGAGGACAAGGGAAGGGAGTAGATGCATATGGTTAAGGAGTGTGACATAAGTGCTCTAAGAATAATTCGAGGTATAGCCAATGTCTACTACTAGCTGTCGTATTAATAGACATAGGTACCAATCATTCCTTCTTTCCACGAGTCTTGTTCAAGACCAAGAGTTTCTGGTTAAACCAATGACTTGACCCTTACGTCTGGAGATACCTTTTGGAGGAGAATTGATAATCACGCTTTGGTGATAGTGTGATCTGACCCTTGAGGTGAGAGTTTCAGTTGGAACATCTTGGTGGTAGTGTCAAGGCCTTATGACATAGTTTGGGGATAAACTAGACATCCACAGTTCAAACTTAGATTGATGGTTTTCAGGGAAAAGGATGTAGTATATCTACAACGATGGAATGTGGTTTTCCGTGTTCGTAAAAAAAGGAATCCTAGGAAACAAAAGATAAACTCAGGAATAGAAGTTTGCATCCGATCACTCTTGAGTTGGCCATCCATACCCTCATGACAACAGATGTTTTGAGTCTTCAGTTCCCAACAGCAGTGGAATTGTGTGGGGATATCTTTACAAAAGATGATTCTAGGACTACCTATCTCAAGGGAGATAGACTTATACTTTGGTTGAGTACTACCAGAGATTTGTATCTGAATTCTCCAGGGTAGTGGCACCCTTTACAACTTTGATGAAGAAGGGGGAGCCTTTTTTATGGATGGGAAAGTGTCAGCAGAGATTTCAAGAGCTGAGATAGAGACTGAAAAGTTACCCATCTTGAGGCTACCAGAACATGGTGTTGGGTATGTATTATACTATAATTCATCAGGGACCAGATTAAGTTGTTTCCTAATGAAGGAGTGGGCAGTGATTGCCTACAACTTACGGGAGTTGAGACAGCATGAGCAGATCTATGCTACCCATGACCTGGAGTTAAGAGCAATTGTCTTTGCATTGAAAATATAGCGGAAGTACTTGATGGGAGAACGGTTTATTGTTTACTCTAATCATAAGAGTGTCAGGTAAATCTTCCCCTAGAATGACATGAACATGAGACAACAATGATGGCTAGAGTTTCTCTTGGACTATGAATTTGAGAGAGTATATACTCATGGGGAGGGGAATGTTGTAGCAGGCACATTCAGTAGGAGGGCTGGTCTACAGCTGCTGAGTGAGGCACTAGAGTATCTAGTCACAATACTAATATCCTTTGTGGATAAAGATGGAGAATCTTACCTCTATTATATTACTTTCACTCCCCCAATTCTTCAGCGAGTTTGGGAGGCATAGCTCGGGGACATTGACTGCGAGGCCTGACATGTTCAAATATCCTCAGGACGGTCTCTAGATGGATTTTTTGAAGGTAGGGACCATATCGCTCTCTTCAAATGATGCACCATGGTACTAGTGACTCTAAGGGAGGCGGTTTTGAGGTATTTTCATATATCCCCTTTAGCGGTCCATCCGGGAGTGGCAATGTTGTACTTGGACCTCAAGTGTCAGTACTGGTTGCCATGGATGAAGAAGGCAGTGGAAAAGTTTTTATCACGATGCCTC
This sequence comes from Viscum album, assembly GCA_963277665.1. Classification (NCBI taxonomy): domain Eukaryota; kingdom Viridiplantae; phylum Streptophyta; class Magnoliopsida; order Santalales; family Viscaceae; genus Viscum; species Viscum album. Next base: position 486,614,582 of record OY728155.1, read on the forward strand.
ACTTGTTAGAAAGTTAAGACTACACAAAGTAGGCATAATTATTTTTCCTACATGATATGGAGACCCTTGGAGTTCGAGGAGGGAGGCCATGTCTTCCTACGGGTCTCACCCCAATGAGGATTGCAGAGAGTCGAACAAGGTGGAAAGCTATCTCTGAGGTTCATCAGAACTTTCCAGATCCTCAGTAGAGTAGGAGAGTTGGTGTACCATCTAACTCTTCCCCCATAGATTCACTGGATGCATAATGTTTTCCAAGAGTCATTGTTGAGGAGGTATGTGCATGATCCATCACACGTTATCAACTAGGATGAGCTGGGCATCGACTATGGGACAAATTTTAAAGAGTTTCCGATGAAGATAGAGGATCGATAGGAGCAAGTCCTTTGTAGATGGAGGATAACTCTGGTGCAATTTTTGTGTAGCACTGGAACCTCTAAGAGATCAAATGGGAGCAAGAGGCTCATATTTGTGCTCAATACCCTCATTTGTTTGATTTGCCTTTGTTTTGGATTTTGAGGTTGAACGACCATAACGTAGGGAGAATTTAATGACCTAGAAAATCCATATATATATTTTTAAATTATTTTTGATTATTTTGAGGTTGTAAAATCTAACGGAACATGATTCTGAGACCCGAAGTGCCCGGAATGACCTGTCGAAGTTTAGTTAAGCTTTATTTAGTCCACTTAAGAAGTTTTCTTGAAAAAGTGGAATAACTCTTAAACAGTTTCCCAGATTAGAAATATGTGGGAATCTTTGCATTCAAGATGGCGGTTTTACCCTAGGATCGACTTATGTTTAGTTGGATCAAGGCTCCTCTGAGAAAACCAGAAAATGGAATAACAATAAATAAAATAATTAAATAAAATAATTTTATTTTTCATATGCTTATAACTCACGAACGGTAACTCAGATTGAAAATCCGAGATCACTACTAAAGTCATGAGGGTATTCTTTCCTTAGGATGATACTAAACTTGGACATCATCGGACACCAGTGATTGTTTGATTTTGGCATTAAATAAAATAATTAAGTGAAAATTATTTTATTATAAAATCCATAACTTCTCAATGGTAACTCAGATTGAAAATCTGAGAGTACTGATAATCTCGTGATGGTGTGTTCTCTTTAGGTGGATCCTAACCTCAATCGGTGTAGGTCAAGGGTGAACATTATTAATTTATTGAAATTTTTTTAAGGTAACTTCAGTAAAATTATGAGCAGCATTTTCTAACTTTTGAACTGGTGCTCTGATTAAAAATCCAAAGGCACCATTGAACTCGCAGCATTAGGATTCTCTTAAGGGAGGTTTAACCTCGACCGTAGTGGGTCGAGAGAAGAATTTGGTTTTTGCATTTTTTTTGGAGGATTAAATAAAATAAATATATTTTATTTCAAATATCCTCCCACCTATCCTTTTAATTTTTGGTGGTGGGGACCAAAAGGGGTTGTTTGGGCATTTAAATGATGGGAATTAAATGCCCGGTTACACAAAATGTGTAACCATCAATCCATTTAATAAATAGGATTCATTAATTCTAAATAAATTAATCACCTCTTAAATTAAGAGTTATATTAACTATTCCTTGGGGTTGGGTGTTTGTTTTGGTTGGAGAAAGGAAGATAATAATCTTGAGGCTCTTGATGAAGAACAAATCTCACAATCGAGAACTGAAGATTGTCGTTCGAGTGGAGTCATTGGAATCTTGTTGTGGGAATAAATAAAACCAACCCACCTTCAATCCTGAATGTTCTAAAACAGATTTATGAGGTATGGGGTTTATTTTGAAGTATGATAAATATCTATTTGTTAATTCCTCTTGTTCTTGTTTCTTAACGATGATGGCCAAACATACATGGCCATCGATCTGCACATAGACCATGATCCATTCTATTTCGTTCTTCATCACCAAATAATTAAGCGCACTAAAAACTCAATGTTTCATAGATCATGGAATACAAACTTATAGATCTCAACCTGAGGATCGTGAATCTATGATCGTCACAATTTTCAGGCTTTGAATGAAGATGCAGTGACCCAAAGAAGGGGCCACGTGGTAGTGTGATTCTATCATGTGTTCAAGGCGCAACTCTGGGAGAGATCGGCGGTGTGGCATGCTGCGATGGTCGGCGTGACACAGGGAAAGCAAGGCAGCACAGTGAAGGCGGTGTGCAGGGAGTCTGAGGTAACTTTGACTTGTAGTCTGGGAGTGCAGTAGGTGGAAGGGTACAAGACTGTCGAGGTGGACATGCCATTATGGTTGAGGAGGAGAAGAAAACGTGAAAGTATGAGTTAATTGGACAGAGGAAGAATAATGGAAATAAATGAAAATGAAATAATAAATAAAAATTAGGATTGGGGAGTGATGCATGCGTGTGGAGACCAAGAGGATAGGGAGGGGTGACTTGTGCGTAGAATGTGAGAATGGAAGGAAATCAATTGTAAATAATAATAATAATAATAATAAAAATAATATAGTAATAATAATATTATTTTTGTTGATAAAACACTTTTACATCCGTAACTTATCCGTGTGACCTCGGTTTTATGAACCTTCAGTGGCAGTAGGACCCTGACTTTGAGACGGAAGTTATGAGTCCAATATTGGATGTCATTTTTGGGTATTCGGATTGGGTACTTGAAATGATCAAATAATAATAAAATATTGTTCTTATTAGATCTTCGACCCTCCATAACTTATGCGTAAAACATCTGATTGACTTACCATTAGTGGTGACATGATCTTGTCATTAAGACATTAGATTTAAGTCTAATTTTGAATATTAAATTTTTGTTCATGGATCGGGTTCCCAAAACACACAATAATAATGATATTATTATTACGGGATCTTGTATTCAACATATCTTCCTCATACGGTGTCAAAATGAAGAAATGTATGTGTTGCTGAAATCCTTGAGATGAGGCTGTCCTTTTGAGATAAACCATGTGAATTTTAGAGAAAGTTAGAGTTTGTCTGGGTTGGATCGTACTCGAAACCAACCAGGCCCTCGACACTAAAATGCATATAGCTTATAGATTGAGTGTCTGATTGACGTTATGTCTATTGTATTGGAACCCTTATGAAAAGACAGTCCTTTGGGATACTTCTTAGTGGAACATCATGGTGGTTGAAGTATGATTGATATCTTGAGGAGAAGATCCTCATGGAATCAAGCGTGCTTAGTGCAGGAATCTCGTGGCTGGCTGTAACATGAAGAAAGAACATCGATCCTATATAGGTTAGCATCTATCGATCCTATGTGGGTCAGCACTCAGTGATCATGTGTGGGTCAATACATACTAATCATGTGTGGGTCTGATCCTATGTGGTTCAGTGCTGAGTGATCCTATGTGGGTCAGTGCATATCGATCTTGTGTGGGTCAGCAGTCGAGCCTCTCGACAGAGTAAGATAATCCAGCGATACATCTAATCATTTGTACTTCTGTGCATAAGTTATATACTTGTGTGAGCTGAATATTTTACCTTTATGGTACTTTTACCTTTATGGTGTTACCTTTTTGGTGTTACCTTTGTATTACTTTTACCTTCATGGTTTTACCTTCATGGTGTTACCTTTGTGTACTTTACCTTCGTGGTGTTACCTTCGTGGTGTTACCTTTGTGGTACTTTACCATTATGGTGTTACCTTTATGGTTTTACCTTTATGGTATTCTTCCCTTGTGGATCAATTATGAAAATGGATTAAAGGTTGGAGGCTTATGTTTCCTCATGTATGAGATGAGTATATTTTGATAACTTAGGTATATGTATGGGCATATACCAAAATAGAGTTGATGAATGCTTCGTGCTTTGTGACTGAGGTATTGATTTGTGTTTATTAATTTGTGGAACTATAGGAGACCTTTAGGGGTCACAGGCTCCCTTCTGAGTATTTTCATTCTCACCCATGCATGGGATATTCCTGAACATTGTTGTGTCTTGTGCAGATGACAGATAGCATTGATCGAGGCTAAGGGAGCGAGGGCTAGACGGTGCTCAGAGGAGGACCATTTTACGTGACATGATGCAGTGACTACTGATTGTGAGCTATACCTACCATTCAGGTAGGATCCTCAGTGGGCATTCCAGGAGCTATTTTTAACTTTTTAGTTGTATTTGTACTTTAATTTGTAATTTTACTTTTTAGTTTGGCTTGTATTCCGACCCCTTTACTTTCAGCACACTTTTACTACAGTAGTTTACTTTGTGGTTTCTTCTTTTTGCGTTCTTGGACTGTGTGTCCGTATAGGTTAAAAAGAAATTCCTTACTGTTTTAGGGATACACCTTTCAGGTGCTAGTCAGTAGCCCCTGGCCTTTGGAAGTTGGGCTTGGGGTAGTCACAACATGGGCCCCAAGGGATAGGTCATGACAACAAGAGATGGTACCGAACATACGAAACTATTTTAAATCAACCCCATCTACCCTGGTTATCAAGTCATTGGTCAACTCCCCTCAAGGCACACCCCACCTTAGGATTTACCTACATGGTGGCTTCCCAACCCAACACTCAAATAATTCAATTGTCAAATAAACATTCGCATAAATAAAATTTATTCCATGATGCATCATCATTTCTACAACTCATCAAGTTCCCAAATCATTCCCTTGTCATATCTGACACAAATCATGTCCCACATATCATCAGATTTCCATCTCGTGTTTGTGCCTTGCATGACACATCTAACATTTTGCATCTCATTAGATTCTCATAAAAGGTCCTGATTCCATGCACCTCATAGAAAACCTACATCACATCAATTACAAGATTCAAACACATCTCAAATATTAATTTTATCACATCAATTCCCATAAGAATTCTTAGTTTTAACACACCTCACTCACTCACTTTCTCTCTCTCTCTCCCACACACACACACACACATATATATAGTAAACATCATTACTGATGAAAAGATACTAACCAGTGAAAAGTTAGTCCAAAAAAATACATACACACCTCATTAATCCAAACTAATTAAATCTCAACAAAAAGAAATCATTGGTAATTCCCGTCATCAAAACTGTCATGACCCACCTTCACCAAAATAAGGTAAGGGATAAAAAACTTCCAGACCGTTCCTTCCTCAATTTGAATGAGAGATAATGACCCCCCGAGTCCTGCCTTCAATAGGCCCCAGATTGGTGACTAGAACCTAGGGTATAGAATCACATGTAATATGGAAGGTATTATGGTAAAAACCAAAAAAACTCCAAAACTAAAGGTAAAAGTAAAGACAAAACCCATTCACATATTCATGTTCAAAGGTAAACCCATAAAAAGTACATGAAAAATCAAAAGGTAAAGTACCAAAAGAAAATAAAATGACAACAACAACTCTCCCAGCGTCCGAGTTAGTATGGCCCCGCACGGTCCCCGAAGTACTCTTAGAAACCTAAAAGTAGTTTTATATATGTAGGGTCAGTAAACATGTATACTTAGTATAGAAAAACCAAAATCTCTCATGCATAAGTGGAGAGGCATTCTAATGCCCCATGAGGAAGTTGAGGTAACCAAAACAGCTAGCACAGAAACTATCCACCTAGTCTCACCAAGGCACACTCCCAAAATACTACAAGTTAGGTATGTAATAGTAATAATACATTGATATTTGGGTACCCCATACCACTTCCCACTGGTTGCTAAAGTCATCATACGTGTCATACCTCCCCCACCATTTTTAACTGTAGTCCCACTACCACCCCAACAAAAACATGAAGGGACACCGAAACTACACATCCTGCCCGCAGACACCTAGGCCACCACAACCATACATAACTACACCCATAGACACCTAGGACAGAAACAACTACCAATATGCCCTAAGACACCTGGGCCATATCCTAAAGAAACTTGGGAAACAAACCTGGCCGCACACACCTGGGCCAACCACCACAACATACCTTTCCCAAAGATTCATGGGCTATAATTAACCTCAGGACATCGCAACCGACCCAAAGAGTCTTGGGACACCTAGGAGAGGGAGAAAAAAGGATATTATAACCACACACTCATATGAATGTTGGGGAAAACAACCTCCCCCATGAAACCGGGGTGTTCGGCATGAAGTGCTCAACTTTGGTGGGGTGGGAATAATAAATACAAGAACTAAATTCATACATATAGGTAAACAATAACTCATCCCAAACTATGGGTCCCAAAATCATCCCATACACTAACACTCTCGTTACTATTCATACATGCACAAATGAACAATAGTCGTAACAAGAGCACTACCCATTTCTGGAGAACAATTCCCTATTGAACCATTCTTGTTATCCTGATCAAGTGATTTATTTAGAAAAAATAATTCTCCACTACCAAGAAACTAACAAGAACGTCCATAAGTTAAAATAACTCTGTAATGAAGAAGAAAATATTTAAACAACAATTTAAGCATTCACACACAAATCTCTTGTAAAGACAGAATAACAAAAGATATCCGTGGGATCCCTCGAAGTACTGGAACCAAACCAAGCCCCAAACTATGGGAACAGGTCTACAAGACAACTACTGAACAATAGGGGATCCCATCCCCATCCCCATCACCCCAGAAGAATCAAGCAGAACTACTATGATTAATATCAGAATAGAGAAAGAGAGTTTTTAGATTTAACCAACACTATTAATTATGTTCCTTCGTTCCATTTTATTAATCAGGGTGATCACACAAGGGTTCTTATTCATCATGCATCCATTTAATCAACCATGTTTATGTGATTAACTAGTTTCCACGTTACAGTCATTCAATTACAATATTTTGTAGAAAAATAGAGGTTCATTAGTGAACAAGAAAGGACCTCAAACATGCACTATTTTTAGTGGGCGTAAGACCGTACAATTCACAATATATAATTGAAGTTAATAGAGTATAACAACATCACCATTAAACACACCCCTTCATTCCTTAAAGTCCAATTGTTATCTTCGTTAAAATTTGGTTTTATCCATGCCTTGAGGAAACATTATCATACCCTCCCTGCATGATGCATAGTAAGAGAGACAAAGGAAAACCCCTACTTTTGTGACCAACGATTAAATTTCTCTACTCGTGCCGAGAATTGGGGATGCGAGACTTATAGGAAAGGAAAACTCGAAGGCTTCAAAGCTGAGTGGGAAGGGCTCGAGCACAAGTACAGGATTCATCTCCAGTGTTAGTCTCTAGAGAATACTTTAGATAATTGAAAGGAAATATGAAGAGAGGATCTTGGTTTAAGAAAATACCAGATCCTAAAATCAAGGAGATGATTTCTAAGTACTTAAAATTTATATCATGGCTTGTCCACGTGGTTGGGCGGTTTCACCCGTTGGGATTAATTGAGATTTAATAATTCTCTCTGGAGACAATGGATATAATGCATGTGAGTTAATAGATATATTTTAAACTAAGAAAATGTATAATAGGGTGAAACTGTAAAACACGACAAGGTGTGACACTAAGGAAAAAGGCCACATGGTTTGATAGTCGAAGGGTCACCCAATTAATGGGGGCTTAAAAAATCTTTTAAAACCCTTAAATGAATTTGGAAGGGGTATTAAAATGGCTTTACATTAAAATTTATGTTACTGGGGGAAACTGGAAGGTCTTGGAAAAATAGGGAAGGACACACCATTCAGGGAGTCACAATTTCCCTAGCACCGTCACCCTAGCACCATTGCCCTAGCACCGTCGCCCTGGCGCTGATGCCGATTGGTGCTATGGATAACCCATCAGTGCCACCGAATCCCATCGGTGCCACTAATGCTCATCGGTGCCCCAGACACTCATCGATGCCACCGATGCCCATTGGTGCCAGTGACGCTCATCGGTGCCACTGATGCCCCTCTGTTCCACTGATACCCATCGGTGCCACTGACGCCCATCAGTGCCACCGATGCTCAAAACTGAAATTTGGAAAACTCCTTAATGAGTCACCAATGGTCCCCATCACACTCAAATCACCAGAATTTGAAAAAGTAAAGGACCAGGAGGGTCCGGTCCAATACATCAGATACCTATCAAATTATTCTCATCCTTGAGAATTTAGTATAAACCCGAAAAAATAGAGGGTTTCGAACAACCAACTCGTAAGATACTCCTTAGAGACAAACCACCCTAGATATGTTTGAAATCCAAAACAAACTCAATATCTAGGAACAAATCTCCCTCATTTATCTCTTGAACAACCACAAATACACTACTGCCCTTCTCCCCCAAGGAACCCCACAACATAAAAAAAGGTGTCACTACCCAGACATATGGATTAGAGAGCCCTTCCCCCATGTCAGGATACTATCCGCTTTGGGCGACACTAAATCATCCTGGCTTTTTATAACATAAACTTTCATTACATTACACAAAACTGAGGATCTTTAAGGTTTAGTGTCTTGGAAACAAGGAACATAATACATGAAAACAACATAAAACGTTATTCTTAAACACTTGAAAGGCTTCTACTTATGTTCATCCTAGGTTCATTACTGCATCTCATAACTTGGGGACATACATCAAAAGAAAGGGTGAGCAGAAGGACCAGTAAGGGAAACAAGGGGAAACATTTAACATGTGAACTTGAGATACATCAACAATGTCATGAAAAAGAACATTAAGGCATGAGAAAGAAATCATGAGGAATATCATAATAAAAATAAAATTTTTCATAACCTTAAGATGTGGCTACATCATTTAACATATACAATCATGAACATATCACCAAGGTCCATCCCCAAGGTGTCATTTCAAAATTAACAAGTTATTCACCAAGATATCGTGAAAATTGTAATCTCTAGTGGTTACATCATTACCCAATGCATTGGAGCGCTATCAGGGAGCACCCTTAAATTTTCATTTATTATCATGTGAGCCACATATATAATCATAAATCATTTCATAAACAACTCATATAGCATAAAATAAATGGGTTTCATTTCATAATCATAATGTTTTAAAAACTGCTTTAAAGACATGATTTTTACGTCACTTTAAACCCACAGAAGGGGAGAGCAGGTCTCATGTATGTAAATCCAAGAATTTAAAATAAAAAAATTTGGTATATATGTGAATAACCCTTTTGAAAATGATCTTTGAGTATTCACTTAATAAAATAAATGTACTTTAAAAAAAGAGAGAGACATTTTGAGACAGAAATTCTGCAGCATAACGGCTGTGTTTCGGGTTTTTAGAAAACAATGAAAAGAGAGGGGACATGGGTCAAACACTCATAAATGACCCATAAAACAGTATAGGGACAGAATATAAAGGATTTGAGAACATGGTAATGAAATTTTATAGATATACCATCATAAATTAAGAACATGAAAGGAAGACAAAAATAAGATTTCTCTAATGAAAATTCGGCAGCCCAACGACATCACTTAAACTTCAACAAAAATGAATTGACGAGATCAAATAGGGTCTCTCATAATATGAACATAAAATATCAGAATGATATATATAGATATCATACCCCAACATAATAAAAAATGAACTTTAAATACTTTACATGAAAGTAGAACATGAAAATGAGAAGGGTGAAAGAATCCCTTAAAAATTCAGCAGCCTAACGACGTCACTTAAACATTCTTAAAATGAAATGATGAGAGTAAGAGGGGTCCTCTCATCATATGAACATAAAAAAGAAATTATAATGAATATAAAAGAAAATCCTCCAACATAATAACATGGAGCATAAAAGAAATGACATAAAAGAGATCACTTGAAAAAAAAAGAGAGGGGGTCGGATCCTTTACCTTAAAACGTAACTCTTAAAACTCAATGGTTTGGACCTTGAGGGCATTGGGGCACCTTGGTAGCACTCCTTGGGAGGTAAGGAGACCAGAACTTCGTTGAGAATTATTTTGGAGTCCAAAGGATGAGAGCATGGGTTGGTATTTATAGGGAAAGTGAGGGGACAAGGCATTAATGGCCAAGGGACACCTCATAAGTGGGTTTCTCAAAACCATGTGTTCTCCCAAGATATTTCCCATGAAGTTAGGCCACATGGGGCCCCAAATACAATAATGCATCACCTTTGGTAGTCCAACCCATAAAATATCTCATGAAATCATCATGGCACAGTTATGATGTCATTAAACATACCGAAACCCTAAAACTGTATTTTTACTATTCACTAAAAATTCAACTTTCTCAGAAAAATCCCAAAATTTCACCTTAACCAAATATCGATGCTCTGATTACAAAAATGAACTCCATTTTATAAAAATAATTTTCTAAATATTTTTAATTTAATTTTTAATTAAAAAGAACTATTCACTTGAAAAAATCTAATACTTGAATAATAATATATGAAACCGTTATTTAACCATTTTATTGAATCACATTACTTAATCAAGGTGCCTATATTATATTAATACTTTCTTTATGTGAGATTACTAATCCATTTGGTCACATTACTAATCCTAAGCATAAAATCACTATTCATTATTTACTATTCATCAAAAAATAAGTTGATCTTATTAGACTCTAAATTTCTTACTGAACATAATTGTAGAAGACCATTTTTTGAAAATAATTACACATTTTTAATTATTTAAGGTTTACATAAACATTTTTAAAATATCCTTTTTCTAAAATTCATCAAAAATATGCATACTATATTTATTCGGTCATTTAAAAATTCATAAACTTCATTATAAGAAGAAATCGAAATTTTTATTTAAAATAAAGTATTACACAAGGCAGTTATGGTCTCCTTACATAGCCCCTTATCACACCAGCATAGAAGATAAGTGTAAGGTGTGCTAAGGTGAGAGAATCCGAGGGAGGCTCGACTAACATCGCACGAGTAGTAATTTCTATCAGTTTTAACTTCTCGTGAAGGCGATTCCATTATAACTTCACATGATGAAGTTTAGCTTGGGTTTGGTCCAGAGCAAATCCCAGTGGTGCTACCTCCTTCCCAAGTTCTGTTAGATGGGTTTCAATCGGTCCAAGACTACTGGGTGAGGCCATCGAATCTTCTTTCTACATTAATTAACCAAGATTATTTGTATTTAGAGACAATAATCAAAACGTTTAGTTTCCAGCGGTCATATTGACCAATGGTCATATAACAGTCAAAACCCAACGGTCTCATTTTAATTATAATCATGTTATCAAATGAAACATTTTTGTTGAGTATAAAAATAAAATAAAAAAAAAACACACAAAATTAGGAAACAAGATTTATTCAAAATTTCAGGTCGTTACTATCTTCCCCCCTTAAAAAATTGCGTCGTCACAATTTTTAAAATTGGGTTTTGTAATTTCATTGAAAGTCTCACATCGGAAAAGGAGTCAGTAAAACTATTACTTTAAAAGAAAGAAAGGGAAGTAAAAAAGGTCACCCGAGTTAACCCATACTAGGATCCCATGTAAGAAAACATGGACATGGGGGAAAAACTAAGGGTCAAGTTCTAAGGGAGAGTGATAGAAAACATGATTAGGAGAAAGATAACCACGAGAAAATCCCGAACTTATGACGTGTGTAAACGGTCTTTGACTACCTAGTAGGAAACGTAAACCAACAACGTTTTTGTTTTACGTTCCTTTTCATAATTTTGAGGAATTCATTTACTTCATAGAACAAAACCATAAGGAAATACACCTACCTTCCAGTAGAGTTTAATCCTTTAATAAGTCTCTACCAAAACTAATCTTTTCTCCAAATGATGAGAATAAAAAAACACTTGGTCTCATCAAAATCACAAGAATCATCTTCTAGAGAATCACATAATCCACAAAAGATTAACTATCTATTTCTTATATCTTTAAAAATTATCCCAAAAACAGAAAGGTTAAGGTAAAACAACTCTTCAAAAAGAAAGAATCCCATAGGAATGGAAACTACTTTTAAATATTCAAAGTTCCATGGTACTACCCAAAGTTCATCATAGACCATTCCATAAATAACAGTCCTTAAAATTCCTTAAAATAAACCAAACTAAGATTGAAACCCAAATACAAGAAGGATTTGATAACATAGTCTTCCAAAATAAATGCCATTGTTCATCTCCAAACAACATCAACCACTCCTAACATCTTATAACAAAAGTAGCTAACCTAAACATATTTTACTCAAGATAGTTTAATCATTCCCATAAGTAACCTAAATTACTCTAAGTCCACCTGAAATTCATCGATTCTTCAAAATATAAGTCAACCTTACTCCTCAATGAAAATACCGTAGTAATCTATTTACCTCGATCATATAGGGTCCCCAAAATAGTGAACGTCTTCCAAAATAATAATCATCTTTTAATCCCCTAATCATCTCTGTCATATTAATACGGCAATCGTCGCATTTCCTATCACATTGGTTGTTGGGAAATGTTCTTCCATTTCCCACCATTAACTAATAATAGAAAGTATAATTTGGGGCTTAAGTACTTAGCCAATAATCATGAAAATGAACTTAAAGCATATAAGGATAACTTGTAGAAGAAAAGTATACCCTAACTTGTGATCCCCTAGGTTCCCATCAAGGTTATCCATGATCATATATTCTTATGTGAATCTTTATTTTATTTTATCTTTGTTCTTTTAACAATGGTTCATACTAAGCTTATGTATTTACCAAAGCATATTCCCTGGGAGTGTCGTAACCAAGAGTGCAGCAAGGCCCGTTGTCATGTACCAGTTCCCATTTGAGTCTAGCTCAAAGCGGTGTTTCTGGGTTTTACCCCTATGTACATCTGTGTCAGAGCCACCTCTACTTGCTCGTATCCAGACAGGGATGTATTTGCTTGGCAACCCCTTACTTCATACTCACCAAAATTCCAGGAAGATTTCCTATATTTAAACTTTTATATAGGGTTATTACTAGAGAATTCATATCCTAATTTCCACAAATAACTAAACCATCCTTTGATACCAACTATAGCATCCCGCCTTTTTATAACATAAACTTTCATTACATTACACAAAACTGAGGATCTTTAAGGTTTAGTGTCTTGGAAACCCGGAACATAATACATGAAAAAAACATAAAACATTCTTCTTAAACACTTGAAAGGCTTATCCTTATGTTCATCCTCGGTTCATTACTGCATCTCATAACCTGGGGACATACATCAAAAGAAAGGGTGAGCAGAAGGCCCAGTAAGGGAAACAAGGGGAAACATTTAACATGTGAACTTGAGATACATCAACAAAGTCATGAAAAAGAACATTAAGGCATGAGAAAGAAATCATGAGGCATATCATAATATAAATAACATTTTTCATAACTTTAAGATGTGGCTACATCATTTAACATAGAAAATCATGAACATATCACCATGGTCCATCCCCAAGGTGTCATTTGAAAATTACCAATGTTATTCACCAAGATATCGTGAAATTTGTAATCTCTAGTGGTTGCATCATTACCCAATGCATTGGAGCGCTATCAGGGCGCACCCTTAAATTTTCATTTATTATCATGTGAGCCACATATATAATCATAAATAATTTCATAAACAACCCATATATCATAAAATAAATGGGTTTCATTTCATAATCATAACGTTTTAAAAACTGCTTTAAAGACATGATCTTTACATCACTTTAAACCCACGGAAGGGGAGAGCGGGTCTCATGTATGTAAATACAAGAATTTAAAATAAAAATTTTTGGTATATATGTGAATACTCCTTTTAAAAAAGATCTTTGAGTATTCACTTAATAAAATAAAAGTACTTTAGAAAAAGAGAGAGACATTTTGAGATGGAAATTCTGCAGCATAATGGCTGTGTTTCGGGTTTTTAGAAAACATTGAAAAGAGAGGGGACATGGGTCAAACACTCATAAATGACCCATAAAATAGTAGAGGGACAGTATATAAAGTATTTGAGAACATGGTAATGAAATTTGAATGATATACCATCTGAAATGAAGAACATGAAAGGAAGAAAAAAATAAGATTTCTCTAATGAAAATTCGGCAGCCCAACGGTGTCACTTAAACTTCAAAAAAAAAAAATGAATTGACGAGATCAAATAGGGTCTCTCATCATATGAACATAAAAGATCAGTATGATAGATATAGAGATCATACACCAACATAATACAAAAGGAACTTTAAATACTTTACATGAAAGTAGAACATGAAAATGAGAAGTGTGAAAGAATCCCTTAAAAATTCGGCAGCTTAACAGTGTCACTTAAACATTCTTAAAATGAAATGATGAGAGTAAGAGGGGGCCTCTCATCATATTAACATAAAAAAGACAGTATACTGAATATAAAAGGACATCCTCCAACATAAGAACATGGAGTATAAAAGAAATGACATAAAAGAGATCACATGAAAAGAAAGAGAGGGGGTCATATCCCTTACCTTAAAACGTAACTCTTAAAACTCAATGGTTTGGACCTTGAGGGCTTGGGGGAACCTTGGGAGGACTCTTTGGGAGGTAAGGAGACCCAAACCTCGTTTAGAATGATTTTGGAGTCCAAAGGATGAGAGCATGGGTTGGTATTTATAGGGAAAGTGAGGGGATAAGGCATTAATGGCCAAGGGACACCTCATAAGTGGGTTTCCCAAAACCATGTGTTCTCCCAAGATATTTCCCATGAAGTTAGGCCACATGGGGCCCCCAATACAATAATTAATCACCTTTGGTAGGACAACCCATAAAATATCTCATTACATCAACATGGCACATTTATGATGTCATTAAACATACCGAAACCCTAAAACTGTATTTTTACTATTCACTAAAAATTCAACTTTCTCAGAAAAATCCCAAAATTTCACGTTAACCAAATATCGATGCTCTGATTACAAAAATGAACTCTATTTTATAAAAATAATTTTCTAAATAATTTTAATTAAATTTTTAATTAAAAAGCACTATTCATCCGAAAAAATCTAATACTTGAATAATAATATATGAAACAGTTATTTAACCATTTTATTGAATCAAATTACTTAATCAAGGTGCCTAGATTATATTAATACTTTCTTTAAGTGAGATTACTAATCCATTTGGTCAAATTACTAATCCTAAGCATAAAATCACTATTCATTATTTACTATTCATCAAAAATTAAGTTGATCTTATTAGACTCTAAATTTCGTACTGAACATAATTGAAGAAGACCATTTTTTGAAAATTATTACACATTTTTAATTATTTAAGGTTTACATAAACATTTTTAAAATATCCTTTTTCTAAAATTCATCAAAAATATGCATACTATATTTATCCGGTCATTTGAAAATTCATAAACTTCATTATAAGAAGAAATCGAAATTTTTATTTAAAATAAAGTATTACACAGGGCAATTATGGTCTCCTTACTTAGCCCCTTATCACACCAGCATAGGAGCTAAGTGTAAGGTGTGATAAGGTGAGAGAATCCGAGGGAGGCTCAACCAACATCGCACGAGTAGTAATTTCTATCAGTTTGAACTTCTCACGAAGGCGATTCCGCTCTAACTTCACACGATGAAGTTCAGCTTGGGTTTGGTCCAGAGCAAAGCCCAGTGGTACTACCTTTTTCCCATGTTCTGTTAGATGGGCTTCGATCAGTCCAAGACTACTGGGTGAGGCCATCGAATCTTCTTTCTACATTAATTAACCAAGATTACTTGTTTTTAGAGACAATAATCAAAACGTTTAGTTTCCAGCGGTCATATTGACCAATGGTCATATAACAGTCAAAACCCAACGGTCTCATTTTAATTATACTCATGTTATCAAATGAAACATTTTTGTTGAGTATAAAAATAAAATAAAAAAACACACACAATTAGGAAACAAGATTTATTCAAAATTTTGGGTCGTTACAGGCACTGACTCACCCACATGGGTTTAATCACATACACTTTACTGCATCTTGAGTAGGAATCAGGTCCTCCCGTCCCCACAGTCAGGACACTCTTCACACAAATTCAAAGAACAAGGGAAAATCACGTCCCTTAGTTAACAAGGTCAAGAATTATATCACAATAAAGTTCCAAACGAAACAGAAAAAAACTCAAAATAGATCTGAGTACTAGGTACGCATCTATGCCTTCCATTCCCAAGTACTTTACTAAAGGTTATCATGCCTCCAAAGCACACGAACCAAGGGAATGATTCACCCATGAAGCACTTATCTTGATGATCTTAGATCCCCACCGGTTGCTGCATGAACATTGAATTGTACTCGATATCCATTTCTCCTCAGTTGAGGATGTGGGAATCATCATGTAGATACCGACAGAGTTGATACACATGGAATACATCGTGCACCCTCAGTAGCAACGGTGGTAGCACCAGCTGATAAGGCACTTTGATGTCCCACTGCAACACCTCAAAGGGTAGGATGAACCTGGGAGATAGCTTTCTCCCCATGCCCAACCTACGTTTCCCATGCCAAGGGAGACCTTTAAGAACACATGGTCCCCAACCTCAAACTCCAAGGGTCTCATACTATGGTCATCGTATGACTTCTATATAAGTTCTGAGCCACCTTTATCCAATCACGCACAAGTCGAAACTTCTTCTTCATTATCTCCACCACCTCTAGGCCAAGAATGATTGCATCCCCAACCTATTTCCAACACATTGGTGAAAGACACAATATTTTGTACATGGATTCTAAAAGAGCCATGCCAATGGTAGAGTGATAGATTTTTTTAGGAGAACTACAACAATGAAAATTCTATCACCCACGATCCTCTGATGTCAAGAACATATCCCCTCTATATGTCCTCCAACTTCTAGATGGTCCTCTCTGTCTGCCCATCCGTCTAAGGGTGGAAAGAAGTGTTGAGGCATAGTTGGGTGGAAAAAGAAAGATTTAATACTTAACAAACTCGCGAGGTAAACCATGTATCTCAATCCAAGACTATGGAAAATGAAAATTCATGCAACCACACCACCTCTTCCACGTACCTTTGTGCTAAGGAATCCACCACACTAGATTTTTTGATTACTAGGAAGTGAGCTGATTTCGTTAGTTGGTCTACCACCTCCCAGATAGAATCACAACCTCCTTGAACCCTCAGTATTCCCATGAAGAAATAAATCAAGATTTTATCCCACTTACACTCTGGGATGTCTAAAGGCTGCAACAGACCACCCAGAACACGGTGCTCAGCCTTCACCTACTGACACAGGAGACACTTTTCCACGAACCCTGCCACGACCTGTTTCACCCCAGGCCACCAAACATAAATCCTCAAGCCTATGTACATCTTAGAAACTCCTGGGTTTACTTCCAGTGGTGATTTATGGAACCCACCTAGAACTTTCTCACACATCGTATATGGAAAAAACAGATTCACATAGAAAAGCATCTGATTCTAACCATCTTCTGACCATCCATTGAGAGCATTGCCTCGGCATACACGATGGTGCATCACTTCACCATCTAAGTCCCCCCATTGAGACTCCTTGATAAAAAAATTTATTGAATATTTTATTAATAATAAATGATATAATTTCCTCACATTGTGTTAAATATGTTCAATTAGAATGTATTTGGGATTAGATCATTCATTTGAATATTTGATGAAAATTCCAGTTTTACCCTTTCAAATTCATTGTAGTATTTCAATCATAAATATTTTTATTCAAATTAGATAAACATAATATTCTGTAAATATATTCCTTACTTTATGGGATACAACTTTTATTCAGGACACTAGATCAAAATAATTCATTTGTATGGAGTAATTGGGCCATAAAATCAAAGAAGGGCTGGAAACGCCAGAATGGATATGCTTATGTACTAGGGCCATAACTACTTAATTTGGGCTTGGATTTAGCCTGAAGTTTGAGAGGAGATATATGAATCATATCCACACATATGATACTTCTGGAAGAAGAGCTGATTCACGCGTTTCAGTGGTCAAATGGGAGGTGAAAGTTGGATTAAAATATTTGGCCAAATTTCCACATTCACACTTGAAACCACTTGTAACCTCTTCTCCCCTCCCCTCTATAAATTTGAGTTTTTATTATTTTTAAGGGTTGGGACGTGAATTGGGAAGTTGAAGGCAGAAGAGAATAGGTTTCACACCAATTCTCCAACCATTTTAAGAGGGGTATCTCTTGAAGCAAGGAACCCCTCATCAAGCCTTCCTCTGCTCCTTCTTCTTCTTCATGTTGTAATGCTTTTTTTTGTGTAATAAATTTATTTGTACTTATCTTATTTCTTCTATATTCTTCTGTTTTATTAAAATTTATTATTCTCTTAATCTTCCTCTTTGGGCTGGAATTCTTGAGTAGAAGCATTATTGGGTTATACCCATTATAAACCGTTGCAAATGCAATTCGCTTCTACGATGATTACGCCACCCATGGAAGAGTAGAATTTTAGTAATAGATCTATCTCTTAAATTATAAATTCATTTATTTTGAATCAATGATATAATGTAATTAAAATAATATGATAAATTAATTGAGTTTTTAATTTAATTGAAACTAAGAAAGCAATTTAACAATTAACACAAAAACACATGAGGATGAGATTTTGTGTAAATTGTGAGAGTCCGAACTTAATCGGTTATACAAAACCATATGGGATCAATTTGTAGTGTTCAAATATAATCCATAAAATCAATTAATTCTAATTTACATAGGGGAAATGTGCCTTAATTTACCATTGACCATAAGCTAATCTTATAACATTAATTAAAGCAAGGTGTTGCGATTGCATGTTCTGAAGTTAGCCTAGGGTTAAATTCACCTCATCTTTGTGGTAATGTTAATTCTCATAGGGTTCGGGATTTTACAAATTAAGGGATCATAATTAAGTTAATTTTAATTTAAATTATAATGATTAATAATAAAGTGAAGCGATAGAGTTAGATTGAGTACGTCTTTTAAATATTGTCTAAAAAAATATCTTCTTGTTGTTTCATTTTTATCGAAATTCATTTCAAAACAAAAAATAAAAAAAGACAATCTTCTTCCAAAAAAATTCTTCTAGATTTATAAAATATAACAAACCCCAATCATTCCAATTATTGTTTTTATTCTCTTTTATTTTATTTTTTAGACTACCTCTAAAAAGTTGTTTTAATTCACTTCCTCCTTTGAGAGACGACCTTAGTCAGCCACTCTGCTGCACCTAAGTACCGCAAAATCACACAAATCATATGAGGGTGCCCACGACAATGCCCTTTCATATTGGCACCATTTCTGGAGAGGCAAGTAATTTATTCAACCATTTAGAGGTATTTCTTTTATTTTTCATTTTATTATTTTCTTTACCTCTCTCTTTTATCTTTCCCCTTTCTCAAGTTTATTTTTTTCATCCTCTTCTTTTATTTTTGGACCATCAACTCAATCTTCCCATTTTTCTTATGGTCCACCTTTCCTATTTAATTTTTTTGATTTATGACACGAACTAATCCCAAGGATCTCTTAGATCTTGACCCTGAGATTAAACGTATCCTTTGAGCTCGAATTAGACAGTCTCAGTCTACGAGAAGTTTCAATATTCAACCATTTGGTGAATTCCTCTCTTCTAGAAACATTGAAATTGGAATAAATTCAAATTAAAACATAAAATTAGAAACAATGGATGGAAATAATAACAATGAGATAAATAGAACCATTCAAGAATTGGTTGCACCTGATATTAATTATCAACCAAATTGTATTGCATACCCAAATCTTGAATCAGACTTTGAACTAAAATTTGGGTTAATTCACTTACTTCCAAAGTTTCATGGCCTCTCTGGTGAGGATCCCAATAAACATTTGAAAGAATTTAATGTGGTTTGCTCAACCCTAAAACCTAGAAATGTCTTTGAAGATCAAATCATATTAAGAGCATTCCCATTTTCACTTGATGGAGCGGCAAAGGATTGGATGTATTATTTACAACCTCAAGATGTAACACGTTGGAATGATTTGAAACATCTTTTCTTGCAGATATTTTTTCCAGCATCGAGGGCCACTTCCATTTGTAAGGAGATCTCGGGGATCAAGAAAGCACAGGGGGAGTCAATGTATGAGTACTAAGAGCAATTCAAGAAGCTGTGTGCAAGCTGTAAACATCACTAAATTAGTGAGAAACTCCTAATTCAGTACTTCAATGAAGGACTCACAACTATGGATAGGAGCATGGTAGATGCCGCAGTAGGAGGGGAATTGGTGGACAAGACACCAGTGGCCACACATGCATTGATCAACAATATGGCCCAAAACTCCTAAAAATTTGGAGATAGAGGTACACCACATGTCAGGAGAGTACATCAGTTAAGTCCTTCTTCTCTTAAAAGTCATTTGATTGATACAAAGTTGAAAGAATTGACCACTATGGTGAGGCAGATTTATTTGGCTCAAAAGACATCCCAACCCACTCCTTCAAGGCCTTGTGGCATTTGCAATAAGACAATCCACCCAACTAATTGTTTCCACCAACTACAAGAAACAGAAGATTGTGCAGCAGTATTCCCAGGGAGACCATATCAGCAACAACAACAACCACATCACCAAAAGAAGTATGACTCCTTTGCACCAACATTCAACCAAGGGTGTAAGGATCAATCAGACATGAGGTGTGGCTCTCGGCAACAACATAGTCCCCCTTTTCAGGCAAACTTCCAGAAACCTCCACCTTACCAACAGGGTTTCCAACAACCCCAAAGGAGATTCAAAGCTCAAACATCAACAAGTCAGCAACAAGGGAATCTACAACCCAAGGTAGACTCTGACACTGATGATATTTTGAAAAATATTGTTCTTAATGAATAGAATGAGCTGAAGAGTCAAGGTTTGGGGTTGAGGGAGTTGAAGACTCAAATGAGCTAGATTTCCACTACCCTCCATGAATTGGTAAGTAGGAATTCTAGAAATATTACTTCCCAAACTACTCCCAATCCAAAGGGGAATTTCAATGCCATTATATTGAGAAGCGGGAAGCAAACAACTGATGCTTTTCCACCTATCATTCCAACAGGATTCACCTCAACTCCGAATAATCCCCATTCCATACCAACTGATGAGAAACCCCAGTGGAAAGATAAAGGTAAGGAAAATATTGATGATGTTCTTCCTAAAACTCTTCCCTTTAAAAATAGGGTTTCTCAAACCTAGAGGATGGATGAAGAGGAAATGCAAAAAGTGGTTTTGGACACATTCAAGCATGTTGAGATCAACATCCCTCTACTTAAATCCATCAAACAAATCCCAAGGTATGCCAAATTCTTAAAAGAACTCTACACCAAATGAAGAGGGCTCAAGGGAAATGAGATGATAAAACTTGGAAGGAATGTCTCAACACTCATTACACCAACTCTAGAAATTCCAATAAAGTGCAAGGATCTCAAGACATTCACCATCCCATGTACCATAGGGGAGTTGCACTTCTCTGATTCTCTTGGTGATTTAGGAGCTTCAATAAATGTGATGCCTCACTCTGTATTCTCTTCTTTACAGGTTGGTGAGTTAAATTTGATGAGATTAGTGGTGCAATTGGCGAATAGAGCTACGAAATATCTAGTGGGAGTCCATGAGTATGTACTTGCCTGGGTAAAAGACATGATCTTTCCAGCAGACTTTTATGTGCTCAAAATGGAGGATGATCAGGTAAGTTCTCATGCTCCCATTATTTTAGGTATACCCTTCCACAAAACAGCAAAACTATCATAAATTTTCATGAGGGTACACTTTCCATGGAGTTTGGAGATGAAGTTGTAATTTTTAATGTTATGGATTCCATGAAGTACCCCTTTAAGGACCATTATTCTTTTGTTATCTCCCATTTTGAACCACCAAGTAAAAACTCCATGGATTTTGATTGTCCTATTCTTAGGGAAATTATGAGTATTGGTTCTAGTTTGAGGTCTAAGAGTACTTCCACACCTGTTTTTGATGTAAAAACCTCTCTTGGATTTGATTTTGATGTGGATTCAAATTCTGATCATATAAACTCTGATTATGACATGGTTGTTGAGTATGATGATGGATTTGATGCATTATTTTCTAATTTTGATGATTTTTATTCTGATACTGATGTTCATTGTGAAGATATGTCTGTTGCATCAATTTCTCCATCCATACATCACCCCCCTACATTGGAACTCAAGCCATTTCCCCCAAATCTTAAATATGCATACTTGCTGAGTGGTGATAGATTACCTATTATCATTGCTAACAATATCTCTTTTGAATATAAAGATATTTTTTTGAATCTTTTGAGAGATAACATCAGGAAAATTGGTTGGACATTGGCAGACATATCAGGTATTAGCCCCTCCATTTGCATGCATAGGATTCCCTTGGAGGATAGAGATAAAATGATTAGGCAGCCACAAAGGAGACTTAATACAACACTTTTGGAAGTTTTTAAGAAAGAAGTTGAAATATTACTTGACGCGGGTATCATTTACCCTATTTTTGACTCACAATGGGTTAGCCCTGTCCAGGTTGTACCAAAGAAAACTTGTTTCACTATTATAAAAAATTGATAATGATGAGTTTGTTCCTGTGAGAGTAAAAAACAGTTGGCGAGTGTGTATTGATTATAGGAAACTAAATCAATCCACTCGTAAGGAACATTTCCCACTTCCATTCATTGACCAGATGCTTTAGAGTCTTGTAGGTAGGACACATTATTTCTTCTTGGATGGTTTATCTGGCTATTTTAAGGTTCCCATTGCAGTAGAGGACCAGGAGAAGACAACATTCACCTGCCCATTTGGTACCTTTTCTTACTGAAGGATTCCATTTGGACTTTTCAATGCCCCAGGTACCTTCTAGAGATGCATGGTGATCATTTTCTCAGATTTCATTGAGACCTGCATGGAGGTATTTATGGATGATTTTATAGTTTATGGATCCTTATTTGATTAATGTCTCTCTAGTTTGGGTGATACGTTGCATCATTGTATTGAGAAAAATCTGGTCTTGAATTTTGAAAAATGTCATTTCATGGTCGAAAAGGGAATTTTATATGGTCATATAGTCTCACAACATGGCATTGAAGTTGATAAATATAAGGTAGACATTATTTCATCCCTTCCATATCCTACATGTGTGTGTGATGTTCAATCATTCATTGGACATGCTGAATTTTATCGACGCTTCATCAGAGATTTTAGTAAGATCGCTCTACCCTTATCTCGATTTCTTTAAAATGATATTGAATTAAATTTTGATGATTCATGCAGGGTATCAGTTGATGAGCTAAAGAAGTGTCTGACCACTCCACCGATCATACAACCCCCGTGGTGGGACCTTCCATTTGAGCTTTTGTGTGATGCGTCCAGCTTTGCAGTTGGAGTTGTCTTATCTCAGAGGGTGGAGGGACGTTCACATGTGATTTAATATTCATCGAGGACATTGAATTATTCCCAATAAAAACTACACCATAATAGAAAAGGAGTTTCTTGATGTTATATTTTCTTTAGATAAATTTCATTCAGATTTATTGGGATCTAAAGTAGTTGTTTTTTCTGACCATCCAGCTTTAAGGTACCTCCTAAAGAATCCAGATCCAAAGGCACGACTTATCTATTAGATGATCCTTCTTCAAGATTTTGACATCAAGATAAAGGACAATAATTGGTTAGAGAATTTGGTGGTAGACCACATGATTAGGCTTACTCACACACCAGAGGGTGACACCTTGTACCAGGTACCACTTTAGGACACTTTCCCCGATGAGCATCTCTATACCAACTTAGGTACGCATCCTTGGTATTCTGATTTAGGTAATTAAATTTTTTCCTCTGAAATATCAGTAAATTTGAAGAAGCATCAAGTCCAAAAATTAAAAAGTGAGTCTAGATTTTATGCGTGGGATGATCCTTACCTCTGGCGCATGTGTAGTGACCAGGTCATTAAGAGGTATGTTCCCAATCATGAGTTTGAGTCTGTTTTGCATTTCTATCATACAATTGATTTTGGTGGACACTTTTAACCCCAACGTACTTCTATAAAAGTCTTAGACTCTGGATTATATTGGCCTAGCTTATTCCATGATTCCAATGTGTTTTGTAAGTCATGATCTCGTTGCCAACACACTGGAAACATTTCAAGGAGACACAAGATGCCCCAAAAACCCATTTTATTATGTGAGATTTTTTTATGTTTGGGGAATTGATTTTATGGGCCCTTTCCCTAGTTCATTTGGTTTTTTGTATATCCTTGTTTCTGTCGATTATGTTAGTAAATGGGTGGAGTCCAAGGCCACTAGGACTGACGATTCTCATGTTGTAGTGGATTTTGTCAAGGCTCAAATTTTATGCAGGTTTGGAGTACCGAAGGCCATCATCACTGACCAAGGGACAAAATTTTGCAATAGGAATTTTTATTCCCTCCTTCGAAAGTATGGGGTGACACAAAAAACATCAACACCATACCACCCCCAAACAAATGGCTAGGCTGAGGTTTCAAATTGTGAGTTGAAACAAATCGTGGAGAAAACCATGCATCCAAATAGGAATGATTAGAGAAAGCGATTGGATGATGCGTTGTGGGATTATAGGATAGCATACAAGACCCCCATTGGTATGTCCCCATTTTGGATTGTTTTTGGGAAAGCATGTCATCTCCCAGTGGAAGTCGAGCATTAGGCATATTGGACTATAAAGAAATTAAAAATGGATTTGGCCCAAGATAGAATTCAAAGGAAGTTAAAAATTCAAGAGCTTGAGGAGATTTTACTATCATCATATGATAAATCAAGGCTCTACAAGGAAAGATCAAAAGTAGTTCATGATAAAATGATCCAGAAAAGGGATTTTCTTGTTGGAGAGAAAGTCCTACTCTACAGTTCACGACTGAAGTTGATTCCTGGTAAGTTGCATTACAGATGGTTAGGTCCTTATTTTTTGTCTAATGATTTTACTTATGATGCAGTGGAGATCACACAAGAGGACACTGGAAGGAGATTTATAGTCAATGGGCAACGTCTAAAGAAATACATTGAGGGACTTCCTACCGATGCAGTTGATTTCATCAAACTGCATGACCCCATCATCACTTGAGAATATCAGGCTGTTCCTAACCCTTTCACTGTTATATTACTTGTCCTAAATAAAATTATGCATTTCATGTGCACATATCTTCTCATGGGTTCACATTTAGGACAATGAAATATTTTAAGTGTGGGGGAGGGAACCTTTATAGTTTAGGATTTTCATTTGTTGTTTGTTTAAAAAACATTGTGTGTTTTCAAAAATTTTGTGTGTTTCATTATCATTTTTTGTGTGTTTTTTTAAAATTGAGCTGAAATGATTATCATTGACATTTTTGAAACTAGTGTCAATGATTAAACCAATTTATTCCATGAAACTGAGCTTAAATGAATGCTGAAAATGACTTTTTTTCAAGTTCAATTCTTTGGGAATTTCATGACAAGTACTCTGATTTTTGAATCCCATGCCACATCTCACTGTCTTTATCTTTGAAATTAATTTCATGAGATTCTTCTGGACCATTTTTTGTCATATTCTTTTCATTCACCTCACTTCTTGGGAGAACCAAACTATGCTTGATTTAACCAGAATTTGATTTATTCCTGTCAAAACTTAAGGGTTTGAGATACATGTGTTTTTAAATGATTGAGGAATTTCTATGGTTTTAAAGCTACCTTTTCAAGATAATCCTTTTTATTCTGGCCTACCATTTACATTTAATCCTTGTAACCCATAGAACCCATGAACAACTTGTTAGGTTAGCCACATTACAAGCCAATTTTCCGTATCCAACCTGCTCTTGAAGTGAAATTGCATAATCTAGTTAAATTTAAGTGTGGGGGAAGGTGTATTTGTGTTATGATACCTCAATTGGTGATACTTTGGGAGGAACATAAAATGATGAAGAGATGATCTTTCCTTGAAAAAAAAAATTCTGTTGAAATCTATACCTTTTCTGGGGCTTTCATTATTAGTGAAGTTGTGCCTTTCTGGAGCTTCTAATGGAGGAAGAATGTTTTGCCTTTTCTAGAGCTTTCAAGAAAAATATTGTTTGAGAAGATTGGAATTTTTACTGCTAAAATAATTAAGGGTGCTAAATTTCATTGGTTTTTCATACTGATGGAGATGACTTTCTACTGTGGTGAGTGAGGAGGAGACCATACTTGAGTGAAAACAAGAATAATGTTATTTCACTTCAAAAAGAGTCAAGCCCTCCTCATTCGGCCTTAGAATATTTCAACATCTAAATACTACCAACCAAAAGCCACAGAACAACCCTGAAAAGTCCTCATGATAAACATATGTCCTTGACTCACCTCGGGTGGAGATGTAGGAATTTATCAATCCAATGGTGACCCCTAAAATATTGATATTTTTGTGATGAGTGAAAATGAATGTCAGGTAAGTGTTTTGTGTGCATGGGAGGATAAATTAAGAGGAAATATATTGAATGATATTAAATGAAGAACTTTAAATAATATTTTATATATGATGCATGATATCTTTTGTTTCTTTGTATGAAATTGGTGGATCTCATTGATATGTGTTTTAAATTTGCTTTGATTTGCTTTTGATGTTTACTTGTCCAGGAGTCCAAGTGCCAAGTGTGGGGGAGTTGATAAAACACATTTTTATTGAATATTTTACTAATAATAAATGATATAATTTCCTCACATTGTGTTAAATATGTTCAATTAGACAGTATTTGGGATTAGATCATTCATTTGAATATTTGAGGAAAATTCCAGTTTTACCCTTTCAAAATCACAGTAGTATTTCGATCATAAATATTTTTTATTTGAATTATTTGAACGTAATATTTTTTAATTGTTTTCCTAACTACATGTACTACAACTTTTATTCAGGAATCTAGATCAAAAGAATTCATTTGGATGGAGTAATTGTGCCATAAAGTAAAAGGATGGATGGACACGCCAGAATATATAGGCTTCTATATGTGGGCCATAACTCCATAATTTAGGCTTGGATTTAGCCCAACATTTGAGAGGAGATACAGAACCCATATACTCACATATTATCCTTCTGAAAGAAGAGCTGATTCACACGTTTTCATGGTCAAATGGGTGGTGCAAGTTGGATTAAAATATTTGTCCGAATTTCCACATTCACACTTGAAACCACATGTAACCTATCCTCCCCTCCCCTCTATAAATTGGAGTTTTTATCATTTGTAAGGGTTGGAAAGTGCATTGGGAATTTTAAGGAAGATAAGAAGAGGTTTCACTCAAATTCTCCAACCATTTTAAGAGGGGTAGCTCTTCAAGTTAGGATCCCCTCATCAAGCCTTCATCTTATCCTTCTTCTTCTTCATCTTGTAATGCTTTTGTTTTTGTAATAAATTTCTTTGTACATATCTTATTTATTCTCTTTTCCTCTGTTTTATTCAAATATCTTCTTCTCTTAATCTTCCTCTTTGGGCTGGAATTCTTGAATAGAAGCATTATTGGGTTATACCCATTATAAACTGTTGCAAATGCATTTCGCTTATGCGATGATTATGGCACCCATGGAAGAGTAGTTTTTTAGTAATTGATCTATCTATTACCTTATACATTCAATTATTTTGAATCAATGATATATTTTAATTCCCATAATATGATCAATTAATTTATTTTTAATTTAATTGAAACTAATCAAGCAATTGAACAATTAACAAAAAACACGCAAGGACGAGATTTTGTGTAAATTTTGAGAGTGCGAACTTAATCGGTTATACAAAACCATATGGGATCAATTTGTAGTGTTAAAAATATAATCCCTAAACTAAATTAATTCTAATTTACAGAGGGGAAATGTGCCTTAATTTACCACTGACCATAATCTAATCTTAGAACATCAATCAAAGCAAGGTGTTGCGATTTTATGTTCCGAAGTTAGCCTAGGGTTAAATTCACCTCATCTTTGTGGTAAAGTTAATTATTGTAGGGTTCGGGATTTAACAAATTAAGGGATCATAATTAAGTGAATGTTAATTTAAATGATAATGATTAATAATATAGTGAATATTTAGAGTTAGATTGATTACGTCTTATAAATATTGTCTAAAAAACATCTTCTTGTTGTGTCATTTTAATCGAAATTCATTTCAAAACTAAAAACAAAAAAACAATCTTCTTCCAGCAGACTTTTTCTAGATTTATAAACTATAAACAACACCCATCCTTTAAAGGGGTGTTTTTATTATCTTTTATTTTATTTTTTAGAATACCTCTAAAAAGTTGTTTTAATTCACTTCCTCCTTTGAGAGACGACCTTGGTCAGCCACTCTACTGCACCTAAGTACCCCAAAATTGCACTAATAATTTGAGGGCACCCAAGATAGTTATCTTTCAATCCTCCAACTATTTCACCAAGGAATAATTCATCTTCATCTATAATAGGCATCCCCTATCATCTTCCACCCTTGCATCCAGGTGAAAGGCATCTAACTCTACCACCACCTTCCAAGAATCTGCTGATTTTGAACCACATTCTTCTGTGACTTCCTACTCAGGGCATCAGCCACCATGTTTCCCTTCAATGAGGTTTATGAAATCTAGAAGTTGTAGCCCTAAAGGAACTATATCCACCTCCTCTATCGCAAGTTTAGGTCATGCTGGGTGAAGATATACCTCAAGCTCTTGTGATCTGTGAAGACCAAGAAGCGCTCCCCGATGAGGTAATGCTACCACAACTTCAGCATGAACACTAACACTAAAATATCTAGGTCATGGGTAGAATAGTTATGTTCGTGAGGATGTAACTGCCTAGAACCATAAGATATCACTCCCCGCTACTCCATAATCACACACCCCAATCCTTGGCATATAGCATCACGGAACACTTCAACTGTTACCCCTTCTTCTAGAAACCTCATCACTAGGGAACTAACTAATTTCCCCTTCATATAGCTTATGTATTTCATGAAATACTTACTCCACACAAAAGAATAGCATTTCTTGGTCGAGGCTATCAAAGGTTCTATAACTCGAGAGAATTTGGGCATGAACCTCTGGTAGTAACCTATTAGACCCAAGAAACTGCGAACCTCCACTACGTTCTTGGGTGCTGCCTAAGAATCAATCGGCTTGACCTTCTATAGGTCCACTACTATTCCATAATAAGAAACCATGTTTCTTAGGAAGTTCACCTCTCTTTTCCATAACTTTCACTTGGACAACTTCCTGTAGATTTGGTGCTGTCAGAGGACCTCTAAAACCGTTCTTAGATGCTTGGCATGATCCTTCTCTGATCTTGAGTAGATTAAGATGTCATTGATAAACATGACTATGAACCGGTCCAGATAATCTCAGAAAAATGAGTTCATGAGCCCCATGAACAAGGTTGGAGCATTCTGAACGCCAAATGACATGACCGTGAACTCAAAGTACCCATATCTGGACCTGAAAGCAGTCTTTGAGATGTCACCCCCTTTGCCCTCAATTGGTTATATCCCAATCACATGCCGATATTAGAGAACCAACCTACTCCCTTTAACTGGTCAAAAATGTCGTTGATCCTTGGGAGGTTGTAACAATTCTTGATCATCATCGGATTTAGCATTCGATTGTCTATACACAGCCTGAGACCACCGTCTACCTTCTTTTCGAACAAGACCAAATCACCCCACGATGATGCACTCTGTTGGATGAAACCCTTCTTCATCAGATCGTCAATTTGAATCTATAACTCCCACAGCTCAGAGGGGTCCATATGATAGGGATTCATCGAAATTGGACGGGCACCGGGTTGCAAGTCTATTCCAAACTCAACATCACATTGAGGGGGTAGAGTCACCACCTCTCTATGGAAGATGTCTAGGAACTCATTGTAGAACCCTGGTAATTCCACTATCTTTGCATCCTATTAATCCACTAACTTCTTAGATAACAATGAAAGAAGGGGCTCCACTCATTGGCTGCCCTTTTGGGAACCCCGCTTGCCAACAAAAGTCACACGTTGGCCGCCCATATCTGAGAAAACTACCCTTCTCCGGAAGCAGTTGATAATAGAACACTTAGAGAACAATCATCCAATGCCTAAAATGACATCATATGGATTCATCTATAGAAAAATAAGGCCCCCACAGACTGATGTGGTCCTACCATCGGTCTACATCCCCAGAAAAAATAAGACAAGCTTGTTTGACCTCCGACTGGTGTACTCAATACCAGGGGAACATGATGTCTCTCCGCATCTAGACTCAGAGAATGAGCTAGAAGAGGTGAAACAAAAGAGCGTGAACCTCCTAAATCAAACAATGCATAAGAAAGAGTGCTAAACAAATTGATCATACCTTGAACAACCTTTGTCCCTACTAGAACTACTGCCTCTATGGCATGAAACTGGCCACGGCCAGGTCCTTTGCCCCTCAGCTTTCGGCCGCCTCCCTGACCACACCCTGGTTGAGGTCCCTAAGGAGCGCCTTGAGGTTGGACTCCTCCTAAAACGTCTTCTCTCGGAGGAGTGGGAGCTCACTGCCCCTACTTCGGCTGATGAAAAGGCTTGGATGGAAACTGCTATTAGTGAGGGGGGCACTGTACTTGCCCACCTCCACTATACTATACTCAGTCTGGAAACTGATTCCAAAGGTGGCCACGACTGCCACATATGAATCACCTTAGTCCTAGGATCGCAAATAAAGGGAGAGGACAGGGAGATCGAAACTGGGAATGCTGAGGCCTACTCCTCGCCAGCTGAAACCTAGATTGACCTAATGTAGGAGGTATGATACTAATGGAATTTACCTTTGAAAACCCCAACTGGATCCCATCTTGTGGAACACATCCCAATGTGTTCATCCTCTCCACCACTTTTTCCTTCTTCTGAACCTCTAGGAACACCGGTAGAGTGAAGGGAGTAACAACATACTGAAGAGAAGGTCGAAGTACCTCTTCTAAACATCTCGCCCAAGAATCCTCATTTGGAAAGAGGCCTGAATCAAATTGAAGGTTATACATGAATTTTATCCCCAAATCCCTAAATAAAATACTCCCTTACTGGAGGGAGAGTAACTGCTGCCTCCTCTCATCCTTCATCATAGAATAATGGAATTCCTCCTCGAACTCTTTCTCGAAGCCATCCCACAAAATCTCACTCTCCATCCTCTCTCTGAGGTAGAGATTCCACCACTGACATGCTACTCCCCTCATTTGACTGACTGCCAATAGAACCCAGTACTTAGCCCAAGCCCAAATCAAGCTGAAAGATATCACCAACTCCTCGAGCCAGCTTTCGGTCTCCATGTATGAGATGCTTCCCTAGTATATCTCGGGGGGTCTACCATTGAAAGGAACAAATCATATTAAACCACTGTTCATCCTCCTCGTCTCAATCAGTCCTTCTATGATCAGCCAGATCTGCCTTTTAGACCTCGATCATCGGCACTACTCGTGATCATCATCTGGGTTCCATAGCTGCAAGGTAAACAAGGAATTCCTAATCTTGAGTAGTGTAGAATATTTATTTTAAATTTTTCTTAAACTTTTTATTTATTTAAATATCCAGAAAACCCAAAACACTCAAGATCACAATTCATTATGATGCATGTACCTTTTTAGGGTATCTACCCTACAATAAGTGTAGCCTCACTTGGTTGTTCGGTAGGACCAGTGTCCTTGCATCGGAACATGGGGGGAACTAAAATCCCATGTCCTAACACTGTTTCTTTACCATCCCATGAAATCCTTACTATGCCTAATCACGATCTCTATCCTATCTCTCAAACCTTGCCTCTGATACCATTCTTTCACGACCCATCTTCACCAAGATGAGGAAAGGGACAACAAACTACCTGACCCTTCCTTCCTCAAGTTTAAGGAGAGATAATGACCCCCGAGTCCTACATTCAATATGCACTAGAGTGACGACTAGCACCATGGATATAGAATCACACATAATATGGAAGGTATTACCCTTTTATTTAGTAGGACTGGGAGATATGATGGTAAAAACCCAAACAACTACAAAAATGAAGGTAAAAATTAATCCAAAACCCATTCCCATATGCATGTTCAAAGGTAAAACCATACATAGTACAATAAAACTCCAAAGGGAAAGTACCAAATGAAAAGAAAACATAAACAAAAACTATCCCAATGTCCAAGCTCTTATGACACCACATAGTCCCTGAATTCCTCATAGAAACCTGAAATTAGTTTTATATATGTAGGTTGAGTATACAGATATACTTAGTGGGGAAAACCAAATATCTTGTGCACAAGTGGGGAGGAATCATAATACCCCATGAGGAAGTAGAGATAACAAAAAAATCAAGAAAAGAAAATATCCACCCAACCTCACCAAGGAACACTCCCAAAATAATACAAGTTAGATAAGTAATATTAATATCACATCGATATTTGGGTACCCAACACTGCTACCCACTGGTTATTGAAGTTATACTACACGTTAGACCTCCCCCACCATTTTTCACTACAGTCCAACTACTACCCTAATAACAACCTTATGGGCCACCACAACCATGCATCCTACCCGCAGAAACCTGGGCCACCAAAACCATACATAACTATGCCCATAGATACCTAGGCCCGAAACAACTACCACCATGCCTGAAGACACCTGATCTTTATCCTAAAGACACTTGGGAAATAAACTTTCCTTCACACACTTGGGCCAACCACCACAACATACCCTGCCTGAAGATTCTTGGGACCTAATGGACCTTAGGTCATCACACCCTGCCCAAAGAGTCTTGGGATACCTGAGAGAGGGAGTAGAAAGGATCTTATAACCAGCCACTCATATGAATGTTGGAAAAACACCCTCTCCCATGAAACAAGGGTGTTCGACATGAAGTGCTCAACTTGGGTGGGGTTTGAATAAGAAAAATGAGAAATAAATTCATTCATATAGGTAAACAAGCACTCATCCAAACCTAAGGGTCCTAAAACTATCCCATACACAAACACTCTTGTTACTATTCATACATGCACAAATGCACAATAGACATACCCAGACCACCACCCATTTTTTGAGAACAATTCCCCATTGAACCATTCTTGTTAACATGTTCAAGTGATTTATTTAGAAAAAAGTAATTCCCCGCTATCAGGAAACTAACAAGCACATCCACAATTCAAAAAAACTTTGGACTGAAGAATAAAACAACCAAACAACAATTTAAGCATTCGCACCTGGTTCTCTTGTAAAGTCACAACAACAAAAGGGTTATGTGAGATCCCTCTAAGTACTAGAACCAAACCAATACCCAACCTATGTGAAAATATCCACAAGACAATAATTTAACAATAGGGGATCTCATCCCCATCCCCATCACCCCACAAGCATCAAGCAGAACAACTTTGATTAACAGTATAACAGATCAAGAGAGTTTTCAGAGTTAACCAAAACCATTAATTAAGTTCCTTCCATCCATTTGGTTAACTGGGGTGATCAAACAAGGGTTCTTACTCATCATTCATCTATTTAATCAACCAAATTTATGTGATTAACTAGTTTCCATGTTACAGTCATTCAATTACAAGATTTTCTAGAAAAATAGAGGTTTATTAGGGTGAAATAAAGGACCACCAACGGACACTAATTTTAGTGGGTGTAAGACCGTACAATTCACAACATATAAGTGAAGACAAAAGAGTACAACAACATCACCATTAAACACACCCCTTAATTCCTTAATGTCCATTTATTATATTTGTTAAAATTTGATTTCATCCATGCCCCGAAGAAACATTATTATACCCTCCCCGCATGATACATAGTAAGAGAGAAAAAATAAAAACCATACGTGGATGATCAATAATCGAAGTAATATCCTCACACTAGGAACTGGGGATGCGCGACTTGTAGGAAAGGAAATCTCAAAGTCTTCAAAGTTGAGCGGGAAGGGCTCCATCACAAGTGCACGATTCTTCTCCAGTGTAAGTCTCTAGGGTGTAATTTAGAGAATTTAAAGGAAATACGAATATAGGATATCTGTTTAAGAAAAGAAAAGATCCTAAAATCTAGGAGACGATTTCAAATTACTAAAAATTCAGTTCATGGATCAACCACACAGTTGGTTAGTTTCACACATTGGGATTAATTGAGATTTAATAATTCTCTTTGGAGACTGTGGAGATAACGATCGCAAGTTAAAATATATCTTTTAAACTGAGAAAAAAGTGCAATAGGGAGAAACTTTAAAACATGAAAAGGTTTGACATTGAGGAAAAAGACACAGGTTTTGATAGCGGAAGGGTTTCCAAATTAATGGGGATTTAAAACATCTTTTAATTCCCTTAAATGTCTTTAGAAAGGGTATTAAAAGAATTTTATGTTAAAAGTTACATTACTGGGGAGAAAATGAAAGGTCTTAGAAAATTTGGGAAGGAATCACCATTAGGTGAGTCACCGTTTCCCTAGCAATGTCACCCAAGCACCGTCACCCTGGCACCGTCACCTTGTCACCGTCGCCCTGTCATCGTCAACTTGGAACCATTGTCATGGCACCATCACCCTGACACTGTCACCCTAGAACTGATGCCGATTGGTGCTATGGATGAACCATAGATGCCACTAACTCCCTTGGTGCGACCAACTCCCATCGGTGCCATAGACCCTCATCGGTGCCACTGATGCTCCTCAAAGCCACAAATGCCAATCGGTGCCACTGATTCCCATCAGTGCCACCAACACCCATCGCTGCCACTGACTCAGATCGGTGCCACTAATGCCCATCGGTTCCACTGGTGCCCATCAGTGCCACCGACACCCATTGGTGCCACCGATGATCCTTAGTGCCACCAATGCCCATTGGTGACACTGATGACCATCATTGCCACTGACACCCATCAGTGTCACTGATGCCCATTGGTGCCACTGATGCCCATCGGTGCAACTGACACCCATTGGTGCCACTGACTCCCATCTGTGCCACCGACACTGAAACCTGAAATTTGGAAAATTCATTAATGAGTCACTGATGGTCCCCATGACACTCCAAACAATAGAATTTGGAAATGTACAGGATCAAGAGGGTCCAATCCATTACATCTGATACCTCTCAAAATATTCTTGTCCACAAGAATTTTGGATAATTATGAATAAAAGAGAGGGGACCAAACAACCACCTTGTAAGATACCCCTTAGAGACAAACCACCCAAGATTTGTCCAAAAGCCGAAACAACCTCAATATCTAGGAACAACTCTCTCTAATATATATCCCGAACAACCACGAATACACTACTTCTCTTCTCCTCCAATAAACCATACAACATAAAAAAGGCATCACTATCCAAACATATAGAGTAGGGAGTCCCTTCCCCCATTTCAAGAAACTATCCACTTTGGGTGGAACTGACTTACCCGCACAGGTTTAATCACATCCACATTAATGTGTCTTGAGTAGGGATCTGGTCCTACACTCCCCACAGTTTGGACTATATTCACACAAATTCATAGAACAAGGGAAACAACACATCCCATAATTAACAAGATCAAGCATTACATCAAAATCAAGTACAAAAAAAAAAGAACAAAACTCAAATCAACTCTGGGTATTGGGAACACATCTGTGCCTCCCATTCCAAGGTACTCTCCTTGAGGCCACCATGCATCCATAGCACATGAACAAAGGGAATGGGTTACCCAAGAAGAACCTTCCCCTTATGATCTTTGATCCCCACTATTCACTGCACAAATGTTTCATCATCCTTGATATCTAGATCTCCCTAGTTGAGGACATGCAAATCATCGTGTAGATACTGACGGAGCTGAGACACTTGGAAGATTTCATGCACCCCCAGTAGTAGTGGTGGTAGTACCAACTGATAAGCCACTTTGCTGACCTGACACAACACCTGGAAGGGTTCGATGAACCTAGGATAAAGATTACTCCCCTTTCCTTACCTTTGTTTCCCACACTGATGGGATACCTTTAAGAACACATGGTCCCCATCCTCGAACTCTAAGGGTCTCCTCCTATGGTTAGTGTATGACTTCTTCCAGTCTTGAGCCACCTTCATCCTATCATGCAGAAGCTGAACCTTCTCTATCATGCCCTGCACCACCTCTGGGCCAAGAACACTTACCTCCCCAACCTCTATCCAGCACACATGTGAAAAACACAGTATTCCATACAAGGCTTCGCATGGAGCCACGCCAATGGTAGATTGATATCTGTTTTTGTAGGAAAACTCCACCAATTTCAAGTGTCGCATCCACGATCCTCAAAAGTCTAGAACACTTTCCACAACATGTCCTCCAATGTATGGATGGTCCTTTCTATCTGACCATCTTTCTGAGGGCGGAAAGTACTGCTGAGGCATATTTGGGTTTCAAAAGCATATTGCAATTCCTTCCAGACTAGTGAGGTAAACATTGTATCTCGATCCAAGACTATGGACCTCATAACTCCATGAAACTACCCCACATCATCCATATACCTCAGTGCTAAGGCATCCACCACACTCTACTCCTTTATTGCCAGAAAGTGAGCTAATTTCATCTGTTATTCTACCACCACCAAGATAGCATTGCATCCTCTTAGAAACCAGGGTAGTACCAGGACAAAATCCATCGAGATGTCTTCCCACTTTCACTTCTGTATGTCTAATGACTGCAACAGACTTCCTAGAACACAGTGCTCAACCTTCACTTACTAACACACAAGGCACTTTTCCATGAACCCCACCACTACCCGTTTCAACCCGAGCCCAAAAACGGACTCCTCAAGCCTCATTACATCCTGTAAAATCTTGGGTGTACCTCCAGGGGTGAGTTATGAAACCCACCAAGTACTTTTATCATGCATCGTCTCTGGAACAAATAGCTCATTTCATTATGACCCTTTTTTACCATCCATTACGAGCATTGCCTTGGATAACATGATCGTGAATTACTTCAGCATCCAAGTCCCCCTCATTAATACTACTCCAACTAATGTACCAAGGAAATATACATTGTTATCTAGAATTGGAAACCCTTATCATCTTCTACCCTTGCATCTAGGTGCAAGGAATCTAACTCCCCCATTGCCTTCCAAGCATCTGTTGATTCTCGAACCACATCCTTCTACGACTTCCTACCCAGGGCATCAACCACCACATTCCATTTCTTTGAGGTGTAGAAAATATCAAATTCAAAGTCCTAAAGGAACTCCATCCACCTCTATTATCACAAGTTCATGTCACACTTAGAGATGATATACCTCAAGCTCTTATGATCTGTGAAGACCATGAATCGCTCCCTGATGAGGTAATGCCAACACAACTTTAGCATGAAAACTTCTGATGAAAGCTCTAGGTCATGGGTGAAATAGTTACATTCATGAGGATGTAACTACCTAGACCGATAAGAGATCACTTCCAACTTCTACATCAGTAAACACCCCAAGACTAGGTTTGAAGCATCACAGAACACTTCTAACACTAACCCTTCTTATGGAAACTTCAGCACTAGGTAACTGACAAACTTCCCCTTCAGATAGCTGAAGGATGCCTAGAACAACTCACTTCCCTAAAAATCTTGGTCTTTCTTGGTCAAGGCTGTCAAAGGTACTACAACTCAAGAGAAGTTGGTCACGAACCTCTGGTAGTAACCAACTAGACCTACAAAACTATGAACCTCTTCTATGTTCTCTGGTTCTTCCCAAGAGAAAATCACCTCTACCTTCGATGGGTCTACTGATATTCCGTACTTAGACACCGCGTTTCCTAGGAAGTTCACTTATTGTGTCTAGAACATGCACTTGGACAACTTCCCATAGAGCTTGTGCTGCCAGAGGACCTCTAAAACCATCCTTAGATGCTTGGCATGATCCCCCTCTAATCTTGAGTAGATCAAGATGTCATTAATAAGACCAACTACGAATAGGTATAGATACTAATAGAAAACTGATTTCATGATCACCATGAACACGGCTGGTGCATTCGTAACACCGAACAACATGACCCTGAACTCAAATGGCACATATCTTCACCTGAAAGTAGTATTTGAGATGTCACCCTCCTTCACCCTCAACTGGTGATATCCTGGTCATAAGTCAATCTTAGAGAAGCCACCTTCACCCTTAAACTAGTCAAAAATGTATTTGATCCTTGGGATAGGGTAACAGATCTTGATCATTACATGATTCAACTTTCGGTAGTCTACACATATCCTGAGACCACCATCTGCCTTTTTGAGAACAAGACCGGAGCACCCCATGGTGATGCACTCGGTCAGATAAAACCCTTCTTCATCAGATCATCAATATGAATCTGTAACTCCCATAACATAGAAGGAGCTATCTGATAAGGAGCCATTGAAATTGGACAGACACCGGGTTGCAAGTCTATCCTGAATTCAAAATCACGTTAAGGGGGTAGAGTTACCACCTCTCCAGTGAAGACGTCTAGGAACTCATTGAAAACCCATCCGACTTCCACCATGTATGTGTCATCTGAATGCACTAACAGCTTAACTGACAAGGAAAGAAGGGGCTCCACTCACCGGCTACCCTCCTCGAAACCCATCTCACCGATGAAAGTCACACATTAGCCTCCCATATCTGAAAACACAACCCTTCTCCAGAATCAGTCAATAATAGAACACATAGGGAACAATCAGTCGATACCTAAAATGACATCACATGGTTGCATCTGTAGAAAAAGAAGGTCTCCGCTAGACTGATGTGGTCCTACCATCATTCTACATTTCCAACAGACATAAGACAAGCTGGTCTGAACTCTTACTAGCATACTCAATACACGAGGAACAATAATTCTCTCCACATCTAGACCCAGAGCATGGGATAGAGAGGGTGGAACAAAGTGGTGCGACACTCCTGAATCAAACAAGACATATGCAAGAGTATTAAAATATATGATTGTACCTCGAACGACCTCTGGCCATACAGGAACTACTGCCTATGTGACATGCAACTACCCACACCCATCTCCTCTTCCCCTCGGCTATCAGACTCCTCCCAGACCATGACCTAGTAGAGGTCCCCGAGAACCACCATGAGGTTGGACACCTCCCACAATGTCTACTCTTAGAGGAGCAGGAGCTCACTATCCCTACTACGGCTGCTAAAATGGCCTTGATGGAAACTGATGCTGGGGAGGGGGGCGCTGTATCTACTCACATACACTATACAACAATTAGTCCAAACACTGATTCCAAATGTGTCCATTACTATCATAGATGAAGCAAATTTGTCCTAGGATCATAGAGAAAGGGAGAGAACCGTGATATTGAAACTAGAATTGTTGAGGCCTGCTCTCTACTGGCCAAAACCTGGATGGCCCTGATGCTGGAAGTTTGCTGCTGAAGACCTTTCCCTTTGAATAAACCAACTGGATAACCTCTCATGGAATACCTCCTAGACTTCTCATCCTCTCCACCACTTCATCCTTCTCATGAAACTCCAAGTACGTCAGTAGAGTGAAGGGAGTAACAATATACCGAAGAGAAGGTTAGAGCACCTCCTCTAAACGTCTTTCCTGAGACTCCTCATCTGAAAAGAGGTCTAGAGAAAAGTGAAGGAGATCCTTGAACTTGATCCAAAACTCCCTCACTAACATAATCTCTTAATATAGGGGGAGTAACTCCTACCTCTTCTCATCCTTCATCATAGAAGAAAGGAATTAATCCTGTAACTCCTTCTGGAAGTGTCCCCAAAAAATCTCAATCTCTATCATCTCTCCAAGGTAGAGCATCCACCACTGATGTGATACTCCCCTTATCTTATTGACTACCAATGGAGCCCAGTACTGAGCTAGAGATCGGATCAAGATGAAAGATATCACTAACTCCTCAATCCAGCTTTCAGTCACCATGTCTGAGACGCTACCCTCGTACTTCCCAAGGGTCTACCGCGGAAATGAACAAAGTGTCTTCTGCCAGTGGTCATACTATTCCTATTGGTTAGTCCTCCACTGATCATCCAGATCAGACTTCTGGGCCTTGATCACCTGAACTAGTCATGGTTGTCATCTTGGTGCCATAACTGTAAGGTAAACAAGGAATGCTTATACCCGAGTTGTGTAGAATATTTTTTAAAAAAAATTTCTTAAAATTTTTATTTATTTAAATTTCTAGAACACCCAAAACACACAAGAACACGGGTCATTATGATTCATGTACCTTTATTAGGGTCTCTACTATGAAATTAGTGTATCCTCACTTGGTCTTTCAGTAGGTCCAGAGTCCTTGCATCAGATCACGAGGGGACCTAAAATCCCGTGTCCTAGACAGTCTTCCCTAGAATATTTGATGCACCAATATTTCCTAACACTGCTTCCCTACCATCCCATGAAATCCTTATTATTCCTAATCCCAAGCTCCACCCTATCTCTAAAAACTTACCTCTGATACCATTCTGTCATGACCTGCCTTCA
Source organism: Viscum album (assembly GCA_963277665.1). Classification (NCBI taxonomy): domain Eukaryota; kingdom Viridiplantae; phylum Streptophyta; class Magnoliopsida; order Santalales; family Viscaceae; genus Viscum; species Viscum album. The sequence goes on from OY728155.1 coordinate 486,654,760, forward strand.
CTAAGATGAGAGAAGGGACACCAAACTGCCAGACCCTTCCTTCCTCAAGTTGAAGGAGAGATAATGACCCCTCAAGTCCCACATTCAATTGGCCCTAGAGTGGAGACTAGTACTAAGGGTATAGAATCACACATAATATGGAAGGAATTACCCTTTTTATTTAGTAAGATTGTGAGATACGATGGTAAAAACCCAAAAACTAAAAAATGAAGGTAAAAGTAAATCCAAAACCAATTCCCATATTCATGTTCAATGGTAAACCCATATAAATTACAAGAAAAATGCAACAAAAACTGTCCCAACATCTGAGCTCGTATGACCCCACATGGTCCCTGAAGTCCTCCTGGAAACTTGAAAGCAATTTTATATATGTAGAGTGAGTATACTGGTATACTAAATTGGGAAAAGCCAAAAGCTCATGTGCACAAGTGGGGAGACATTATAATGCCCTGTGAGGAAGTAGAGGTACACAAAACACCTAGCAAGGAACTATCCACTCGGACTCAACAAGGAAAACTCCCCAAATAACACAACTCAGGTAAGTAATAGTAACAACACATCGATATTTGGGTACCCCAAACTACTTCCCAGTGGTTATTGAAGTCATCCTACGTGTCATAACTCCCCCTCCATTTTCACAGAAGTCCCACTGCCACCCCAAAAACAACATTATAGAACACCGCAACCACATATCTCACCCGAAGACACATGGGCCACCACAACCATGCATAACCACACCAACAAACACCTGGGTGAGAAACAACTACCGCCATGCCCGAAGACACAAGGGACTTATCCCGAAGTCACTAGGGAAACAAACCTACCCACACACACCTAGGACAACCACCACAACATACCATACTCGAAGAGTCTTGGGCTATAATGGACCTCAGGCTGTCACCACCATCCTGATGAGTCTTGGGCTACCTGGGAGAGGGAGCAGAAAGGAGCTTATAACTAGCCAACCATAGTAATGTTGTAAAAATCACCCTCCCCCATGAAATGAGGGTATTCGAAAAGAATTTATCAACTTGGATGGGGTGAGAATAAGAAACACAAGAACTAAATTCATATATATTGGTAAACAAGCACTCATCCCAACCTAAGGGTCCTGAAACTAGCCCATACACAAACACTCTCATTACTATTCATACATGAAAAAATTCACAATAATCATAACCACAGAACCACCCATTTTTGAAGAACAATTCCCCATTGAACCATTTTGGTTATCATGTTGAATTGATTTCTTTAGAAAAAAATTCGCCACTACTCTACAACTAACAAGAACATCCACAAGTAAAAAAAACTCTGGACTGAAGAAGAAAACAACTAAACAAAAATTTAAGAATTCACCCCCGGTTCTCTTATAAATTCACAACAACAAAAGGGTTCCTTGAGATACCTCAAATTACTAGAACCAAACCGAGCCCCAACCTACGGGCATAGATCCCCAAGCCAACAACTGAAAAATAGGGGAACATATCCCCATCCACATCAACCCACAAGAATCAAGCATAACTACTATGATTAATAGTGAAACTGAGAAGGAGTGTTTTCAGATTTAACCAACACAATTCCTTATGTTCTTTCTTTCTATTTGGTTAATTGGGATGATCACACAATTCCTCTTATTCATCATACATCCATTTAATCAACCAAGTTTATTTGGTTAACCAATTTCCATGCTATAGTCATTCAATCAAAAGATTCTCTAGAAAAACAGAGGTTCATTAATGTGCAAGAAAGTACCACCAACGACCACTATTTTCAGTGGGCATAAGCTCGTTAAATTTTAAAAAAATAAGTGAAGATAAAAGAGTACAACAACATCACTATAAAAAACACACCTTCATTCCATAAAGTCTGTTTATTATCTTTGCTTAAATTTGGTTTCATCCATGCATTGAGGAAACATTATCATACCCTCCCCGCATGATACACAGTAATAGAGATGAAGGAGAAAACACTACTTTGATGACCAACAATCGAAGTTCTCTCCTCACGCTGAGAACCGAGGATGCACAAATTGCAGGAAAGGAAAACTCAAAAGCTTCAAAGCTGAGCGGGAAGGGATCCATCAAAGGCAAATGATTCATCTACGGTGTAATTCTCTAGGGATTACTTTATAGAATTGAAAGGAAATATGAAGAGAAGATCTCTGTTTAACAAAAGGCCAGATCCTAAAATCAGGGAGATGATTTTGAAGTACTTTAAAGTCAAATCATGGCTTTAACACATGGTTGGGAGGTCTCACATGTTGAGATTAATTGAGATTTAATAATTATATTTGGAGATAGTAGAGATAACAATTGCAAGTTAATATATATCTTTTAAACTGAGAAAAATGTGTAACGGGGAAAAATACTAAAACATGACATGGTGTGACCCTGAGGAAAAAGGACACACATTTTGATATATGAAGTGTCCCCAATTAATGGGGATTTAGAACATATTTTAATTCCCTTAAATTTATTTGGAAGGGGTATTAAAATGGTTTTATGTTAAAAGTTATGTTACTGGGGAGAAACTGGAAGGTACTCAAAAAACTGGGAAGGAGTTACTGTTAGGTGAGTCCTCGTCGCCTTGGCACCGTCTCCCTGTTACCGTTACCCTGGAACCGCCGCCCTGGCACTGTCACCTTGGCACTATTTCCCTAACACTGATGTCGATCAGTGCTATGGATACCCATCGGTGACACTGACACTCATCAGTGCCACCGATTCCCATCAGTGCCACCGACGCCCATTAGTCCCACTAATGCTCATCAGTGCCACTGATGCTGATAGGTTCCATCGATGCCCATTTGTGCCATCGACGTGCATTGGTGCCACTGATGCTCCTCGGTGCCACTAACACCCATCGGTGTCACCAAGGACCATTGGTGCCACTGACTTCCATTAGTGCCATCGTCACCCATTAGTGACACCAACACCCATCAGTGCTACCGACACTGAAACCTGAAATTTGTAAAACTCTTTAATGAGTCATTGATGGTCCCTATAACACTCCAAAAACCATAATTTGGAAAATTAAAGGACCAAGAGGGTCTGTTCTATTACAATAACATACTTTTGACTATATCTGGCTCCCCAACCACCTTTACACCTAGCATATCCACTGCGTGAACCTATCCTGAAGCCCAAATACCTATAGTTTGTGCTCTCTAGAGTGTTGTGTCAACTTTTGTCCACTAACCCCACTGTTGTGTCCCACTTTCTCTAACATTCCCCCTTCATATAGATGACTCTCGAATTCCAGTTCGTGGTACCAACCCTGGTTCGATTTCATATATTTATGTATTTACCAATCCCTGGCTTCCAAATATCCAAGAAGGATTCCTCCATAACCTCTACATATAGACTATCTATCCACATGCCTGAAACTCCATTTGAATACCACTCACACTTAGTTAGTACATATCCTGCTACCCGCACTGGAAGCACAAGGCTGAAGACCCACTCCTTGGTAGTGTTCTTAAATCCATGGACTAACTACCCTATTGAGATTCCTCTCAGACCCACCTCCTTATACTTGAAGTATCACATCTAAAATCACATGAAACTATCACCTAGATTGAATAATACTAATTTGTCAGATTTCCCTCATCTTCTTTCACCTGGATGAATTCCCCTAAAAAATAAGGAAACTTGAAGAAATTGAACTGAATATTTATGGCATACCTCAGGCCATCCTCAAAATGGTGCATGATGGTGATGTTATCTCCCACCGTCTCAAGTAAAAATTGAGAAATATCTAGGAAAGTTTCCACATAGTCCCTGACCAAACTATCCCCCTGTTAGAGATTCATGAACTGCCAGGCTCGGTCCTCCCCCAATGTCTCTAGAAAGAAGTGCTTGAAGAATATAGCCTTGAAATAATTTCTAGTTAGTCCCTCATGTCAATATTCCTATACCTATACATCCAACCAACATTTTTCTAGTCCTCAGAGCATATAGGTAGAAAGATTCACCCTTATCCTGGGGGTGTATCGAGATGGTTGAAGATGGTATGGACCGAATCGATCTAGTTTTTAGTAGATTGTGGACTACCCTCGCCCTAAAATAATGATGGGTGCTGTAATTGGAACTATGTAGTCAAGTATTACATCAATGGATTTGCCCCAAAAGATCCCCTATTAATGCCTTGGATAACCCAAACCAGACTCACTCTGAGGTGATCTCAGTCCATGGCCTAAAATATGGCATATCCTATGGCTTCCCCACCTAATCATAAGTCTATAACTATGCATGTTCTTATTACCCATTATCAGTCTGATCCTCTAGGGCCTTATCTCAACCCTTAGGGGCCTCATCATGTGCATGTTCCTATGGCAGCACATCACCACCCTCTTGATGCTCCATTGAAAGGCATCTAGGTGGCATCCCACTAAATTCCAATATCCTGGTTAGATAAACATGATAGTGTATATATAAATATAAAAAATAGTGAAAGATGTAATAGGAAACACATCTCAACACCCTTAAACTCCCCTACTACACCCTATATCATGACATACAACCTCAATTCCCCTTACCCACCCATATCAAGGTCAGGTATCAAGTATATCCAAGCCTCATGGACCCACTTTCCTACCCACATTAGAGTCAAGAATCACATATAAGATGAGGTAGATGAGTAGAATACCACTAAAGATGACATAAAGGAAAACGCTGTTTAACTTCTTTGTTGAAACTTTAAAGATCTCACCACTTTCATTATCCCTGCCTACCCTTATGTGCTTCATTCCTGTATATATATCACAAAACATAACATCACATATATATTTCATTAGAACCACATGAATAGGCTATATGAGTAGAATGTTACCAAAGAGAGGGTAAGTTGGAAAACACTGTTTATCTTCCTTTTCTGTAACATTAAACAACCCAACCCCTTTTAGTTCATTTTTGGTTCCCAATGAAAATCACAAGAAAAACACAACATATGAGCCTATGTTCCTATCATTATATATATATACCAACCTCCAATTCCATGTTAGGACAAGGGTCAAAATCCATATAATATATAACCATCACACCCAAGTGCACCACCCGAGGTGGAAATAAAATCAAATATAATTTTTTTTTGAAGAAAATCAATTCACTACCATGTAAACTTGGTCTTTCCCTCATACATGGGGTTTTAGGCGCCAAAACATGATATTTGTACTGAATACAAACAACTTCCTAGTCTTAGATCTACAATAGCTCAAATAGGAAGTCACAATAAAGAAAATAAAATAAATTGATACTATTAGTAGCCAACTGAACCATGATACCCAATTATAGAGAAGAAAAAAAATATGTTACCATTTGTAGAACCTCGATCGAGATTCTAATTTATAAAGTACTCAAAACCAGTTGACCACAGAACCATAGGCACACATCCCCTTACACCAAAGGCTACCGACTTGAAATGTTGGTGTAAAAGGTCATAGTGGGGAGACTATAACCTCATGGGGTAATAATAATAATGATCTATGTATATAAAAGAATGAAATAAATACCATAATAAAATGAATGAATATTATAAAAAAAATACTAGTAATAAAAAACATGATCAAACATATCTTTTATAGATAACAAACAATATGGCATAGCAGGTTATACACAACAAGTAAACAGAAGGGTTGCACATGGTTTACCATCAGTACGTACACATAATAAGAATGATGGAATAAAATGGGGAACTTAAAATAAACCCCATATAATGTAATAAATTTCATTATACCTTTCCATCCATCCCATAAAAATTTTCAATTTGACCACTAGGGTATAACTCATGAGCTTGGTACCTTACTTGATTATAGAGACATAAAGTATATATGCATCCCGAAGGGACCATATAGGGTGTGTGAATAAATATCAATAGGCTACCACCAATGTTTCTTAACTTATATACCTATTAATGGAGGTGTTTAGAAAATATAAATAAGTAGGAAGCACATACATATCCCATAAATAACCTTCTTACCTTATGCTCAGCATGCACAATGAAGAAATCACAAACTTTGTCCATAAGTTATAGGTCTGAATAAGTTCCCCCAGTTATATATATAACATAAAAAACATATCTAATATATTTATAACTCTACTAGTGAGGATCCATGGAATAAATCCCAAGGCACACCCTGATGAAAATGTTTCATAGGGGAACCCTCTGGTTCCACCTCTAAATAAAAAACCGGGAAACTTGTGCCATAAACCTCATAACCATTGTCCAAAAAACACACCTAATAAAAATGTACCCTTTCCCTTAGAACCCAGCATAGAAGTCCCCATCAGATCGAACCCCAAAGTATGAGGCACAATGATATCTACCCTATAATTAATTAAGAACTATTTTCTCAACAACTGATGTCTAGAGGCATGATGATATTCATCCTCCCAAGTCCAGACCCAATGATCTCAAGCGTAACAAAAACCCTCATCCCCAACTAATGGTCACATCACCATCAACCAATGTTCCATCACCATCCACATGTATTTATACAAAGAGTACCCCAAAACGTAATAGATAGTCAACACCATCCCCAAATATGCATAGTCTATGGGGGCCTCTACCTATATGAGTTGTCAACACCACCTTGATCTGAGTTTTATCTATGTGAACACAAATCCAATGGTGAATCATCTATCAAATGGTGATATAAAATCACCCAAACATAACCTAATATATATCATCTCAGAACCTTGTTCCCCTGCGACCTTGTCACCCATCCCAATGGTCAACATTATCTCAAATCACACGGGCCTTTCCCTCATTATGATGACCTCATCACCTCAATCCGAGAACCATTTCACCTCAACATGTAATTAACATCACCCACACACACACATATATATATATATATATATATCAGGACTCACCTAACTTGACGAATTACATTACCTCAGCCAATTGATCAACATCACCTCAATCCAATCCTAGTACATTCCCATAGATCCAATAAATTCAATATAATAATTTAATTTAATTAAAACATATGCACAACCTAAATTATCCAAGCTGGTCCATACCCCTCACTTGGCTTGAATATCTTTAGTTTGACTAGTTATTGCCCAACAACTTCCCATAACATCATTTAAACAATTTAAAGACATGCCTAAAATTATTTAGGATCTATCTCGAAAAACCCAAAAACACATTTAGAACGTACCCCCAAAATAACTGTAAAGACACAAATAAATATATCCACCATTTAAATTACATTAATAGGCACTCACTTTTATGATATCGACCTCTAACTCAAACCATATTAGAAGAAATAGACATTTTAGATGAATTCCTTAAAAATAGGGTAAACTGGATATCATAGATTTATAACACTGTATAGAGAAAGAATAGAATAAAAGAGTCTAGTGGATTAAATTCCTTACTAAAATGAATCTGTAGCCATCAGCATTTTTTAATATTAGAGCTAATATGGAAGAATCAACTCAAATCCTAGGTGAGAACAAATAGGTGATCCCCATTATTATCCATGTGTAAGAGAGAATAAGGATAAATAATATAAGTAAATAGAAGAGAGTAAAGTTTGGTAATTTTAGCTCTTTAAGTGATCTTCAAGGTTTAGCCACACAATTTGGCTAAGCGTGTGCCAACTGTATAGCTCCCTCTTCCAAAGAACCACACCCACACATTCTAGGTGCATGGTTTTCTAAACCATGCACAAACTACATGAATTCTCTATGTCAAAAACTATAGAGGTTATTACATTGGTATTCACCCCATATTTTATGGGTTTTTAAATCATGCATGGTGCTACTGGAGGGATGCACAGTTTATCCTGGGTGGCTTCATGGTTTTTTCAAACCATGCACCCTAATTTGTGCTTTCCCAAAACTAGGTTTTTGGTGCATGACACACCAAAACCCTCGTTGTAACCCATATTCACTTTAAGATCCCAAAACATTATCTAAAAATAAGGCCTTGGGTCCAAGAAAATATTGGAATTAGGTTCCAATAATCAAGATAAGAATTGGCCTGCACACTAAATAAAAAAATTCAAATTTTCTAAAAAAATGACCAATTCTAGAAACCTAGGATGTTACATATTCAATACCCCATTCCCTCCTCAATTTTGAGACCAAATATTTCTAGAATTATTTTTCTCACAATACACTGCTCAGGAGTCCTTCAAAGTTAGTTCCATGGTTCCATGGAGTCCTTATAAAGCTTTTAGAGGCATCATTCTATGGTAAGGGATCTTTTCCTCCATTTTTTTTGATTCATGTTATTCTTTTGTATATACATATGATTACCAATTTATTATGTTTTAAAGTGATTTTTAAATATCATATTTCAATGAATATGATATATTTTTAATTATAGACTTCATTTATCTCTAATTATACCTTTTATTAAGTTGTTATGTTACTAAAACAAGGACTCCTCACCCCTCTTTTTCAACTACCTTTGCAAGACATTTTAAATTCCTTCTTGATGCAATAAGAAATATTATTACATGCCTATATAATAATTTCATTTTTTATTTTATTAGTGAGGGATCACTATTACCACTCAATTATACACATTCATAAGCTGTTATATATTCAATATTTCTAATATCCATAAAACCATCCTAAATTTGGTAAAGAAAAATGCATGTGGTTTTCAAATAAACAACATCCTTATTTAGATACTATAAGTGGAAATGGTTTTGGATCAGATGAATCTAGGAATTAAAACCCCCAAAATAGTTGGTTGGGTACATCTCAACCAACATTATGGTGCATGGTGAGTGGGTCCTTACTATGAAACTGGTTTGACACTCTTGGGGGATTTGATGTAGATAACTAAAAATAACTTTATAATTAATAATAATAATGAATCATAATATTTGGATTGATATTTAAATTCAATTTATATCCCTATTTCATTAATATACCATTCACTATTTCTTTTTATCATTCATTAAATTGGGTCACTACCCTTTGCATTGTGAACATCCTATAGTTTCCAAAGCTGATTCATAGATATTCACAATGATGTACACATTAATACATTAAAAGGTTTTATTTCCCACCTATCTTGTAACCAATGTTCATGTTCAATTTCACTCTCCATATTCCTTATCGATTTTACCTTTCTTCTACACGTCCATGTTCCTATGTATTCAATGTATGGTGGAATTATTGTCTCTATAGGGAATGATCCATCACTACATTTTTCTTTCTATATCATCAATAATGTGTAATCAAATAATTTATTTTAATACATTTTTATGTGAATTATTCTTGCATGCTTCTTATGATTAAAGGGTATTCACTTAGATACCCATACATCAATTGAATGGGGGAAATTATTGACTAAATCATTTACCCTTTTATCTAAATCTTGTAAATATGCCAAAATTTATTATCTTGATTGAAGATTATTTACCACAAAATTTATCAAAATTTTATTGTATAATTGTTCAATTTCCAATGGTTTTATCATTCTATGATTATTTTATGTATGTTTTCCTTATTTTGGTCTCATAAATTAATATATATAAAGGGTTTACCTTGATAGTCCTCTAATGCATATAGTAATGTGATAGAGTTAATTGATGTATGTTACTCCTAAGAGATGACATATTTAATTATTATTAGTTACTTATAATAGAGTGATGCATTGAGAAAAGAATTAATCTCTAGATATGACATGTTCATGACACCTTGGAAGTATTCCTTGGTAATTGTTTTATGAAACCTTGGTGAAAAAACCCTGGTAATAAGTTTTATTACACCTTAGAGATGAACTTGGGTGATATTCTTATTAATATATCATGTTTATGTTTATCCACATTTCCAAGTTATGACTCATGTAATTATTGTCATTTTATGCCTCATGTACTTATGATCATGTTATGACTCATGTATTTTTCATCATGTTATATATCATATAATTATGATCATTTTATTCCTCTTTTCGTCATGTTCATGTTATTATATTATGTCTCAAGTTTTACCTATGATGTTCAATTATGCTTCGTTTTCATTCTTTATCCCTTAATGGGATTTATAGCTCACACATTTATTATTATTCCCCATTTCCTTAGGAATTTCAATGAAAGGGATATGTACAAGGTAATTCTATGTTTAGAGAATATCTTTGGGAGAATTGTGCATTATACAATTTGTTTAGTGTTAAATGTACCTAGTTCCCAATGACAATGAACTTTTTATCTTGGGAGTTTATTATCATTCATGGGACATAAGAAATAGTATGCATGTTTATCACTATATCCAGATATGTGGGTTTGGGGAGTCTTATAAAAGGAATCTATGGATCACATCTTTGATAGAGAAAAATTTTATATAATCCATCAAGATAAATAAGATAGAAGGTTTCTATGGAATATATCCCCATTGTTATAAAATAATCATAGAAGTATTTTGACATAGATGAAACACATAATTTCTAAATAATGCTTCAAACATTATACCTCATGATGGGATCAATAATCAAATTGTTTGATACTATGAATTTGAAACCCCAAGTTATACATATATTTATTTATTAGAGAATAAATCAAATAATATAAATCCAACGAGTATAGATCCTTTTAAATCATAATGAATATAAAAAGTGACCTTTGGAAATGGGAAGTGTATGATTTTGTAAAGTATTTACTTTTGAAAAGAATATTTAATAATGGATAATTGTAAATTAATTAAATTTTTCTATATTAAATGTGGATCCCAAGTTAAAACATTTGATAATGAAAGGAAATGAACCCTTTTAATACTTTGAAAATACATTTATTAAAACCCAATGTCTAAAAACCTTGAAATAACCTTATTTTTATTAAAACATAATTTTCATAATGAGTATTATTAAATATTATATAATAAAATCTTATTTTGGGGAGACCTAATAATGGAAGAATAATTTTTAAGACAAAACTTTATAACTCAACAAAAGGATATTTGGGCTATCAAAATCCCTTATGGGAAACATACTCTATAAGGTAAGAAATATTCAAAAAGTATTTATATCATAAGAATTTAAATCTAATAAAAACCTGTAGAGAATAATATATAATACAATAAAGGGTATAATATAACCAAATTATTTGAAATATTTTCAAGATAAAAAACAATTTTTATAAGACCATAAATGAAAGGAGGTGAAGGAAAATAAACATGTTGTTTTGTGGAGGCAACTGTCCACACATACACTAGAATTGTATTTTAATTTTTCTTAATGGAAGATGGTAAATATCGTTAAGGGTTAGAATCACTAAATAATTAAATTCATCATATAAAAAAATTTTATTTCATTACATAGGTATTTAAAAATTATAACTTTAAAGGCCAGATAAAGAAGAACGTTAAAGAAAAATGATCACTCACATTGAGAAATTTGAGTTTTCCTTAGAGAATTACATGGTAAAAGAGGGATTAAGATAATCTAATATGACCATAATATCAAGTATGGGGAATTAAATTTTAGGGGAATGAATAATATATGGGTTTTCGGTTGAAACCAAATTTTAGGTGTGGTATTGAAGGGGTGGTGAGAGGCCTCTTTTATAAGTGAGAAGGAATGTTATTTCTATAAATAACTATAAATGTTTTTCAATGTGAAGTAAAAATCAAATAAAATGGATGGAAAATTGAGAAATAATTAAGTTAGGAATATATATAGTTGAAAAAATCATGAAAAACACATTAGTACACATTTTTTAACACGTTTTAATCGATTTTTACTAGGTTAAAACTATTTAAACCTAATTTATTTTTACCAAAGCAGTTAGTTTTTAACTAGGTAATTTATCCTTTATACATAAAAGGAATTAACACTTATTACATAATTTGAACCAAATTATTTAAAATGTTAAATCTATTTCAATTCATTAAATTTATAAATGTGATAAAATTAATTTTAAAATAATAAATGTATATTGTACTAAAAAAATCTCTTAAGAAAAATATTACCTAAGTTCTCAAATATCAGATATAGATATTGAAACAGAAATCAGTATTTTTAGATTAAAAATATCCCTTATTAATTGCAAATTTTTATAGAAAATGGTTTTAAAAATTTTTATGGCATACTTACATATTGTTAATATCATTAAATCATGATAATTGTAAAAATGTTATATTTCACTATTTACCTTCAAATCAATTTTTCGGAAAAAATAAAAATAATTATAATTATAATAAATTAATATGATTAAATAAAAATATTTTGTATTTTTTAAAATTAAAATTATATAATTTATATATTTAAATTTTAAATATAATTATAAAATATAATTAATACCAATTTTTATGGGGAAAATGAAACATTAGAACACAATCTATTATTCTTATTATCTCATATCATTTAATAATTATTTTTAAAAAATTCTTCATATTAGTATACATTATAATCAATAAATCATATATTTCTTGTGACAAAAAAATCATAGAATGTAAGAAGCATTTAAAAAAACACAATTCTACTCTTAAAATGATCTTTTTAGTCATTTTGATATAATAATTAAATTTAATACACTTTAAAAGAATTATTTATTTTCCTTTTATAAATATTTAATAAAGTGTTACTCATATTCATTACTGCTAATTCAACATATATATTTTAATGTTCATACTTAAATATTTATATTTTATCTAAATATATTACGATTTCATCTATGTTTGGTGTTCCATGTAGAGAAAGCTATCGAACACGTTAATTTATTTAAAGGTAATAATATATTAAAATCCTTGAGATTTATATTCTTTCCCCATTCAATAAATTTAATCCTCATAATTTGACTCAAAATATTAGAGTAATTTCCATAGAAAAATCATAATTAACCATAAACTGCTAGATAATAATGGGTTTATTTATGATGTAGAGTTAGATTTATCTATATGAAAAACTATTATAAGGTGTTTATAAAAAGATCTAACCCATTCGTAATTTCACATATAATTTTACTATGGTATGAATAGATAATTTTGTAAGGAATAATTGTCCACAAACCATGAAAATGATTTAATAATAATCATACGACTAGGTGTATTTATTTTTAACTCAATATACAATAGTTGGTGAAAACATTCATGATATAAGACATCAGAACATATAGAGTGAAAACTTAATATTTTCTATATTAGTGGTAGATATTGAGGATTATCTTAATTCTTATGTTTTTTTGTGATTATTTTCCTCATTGGCCATTACACTTGATTTCCAACTCCCTTGAAATTGAAGAAACATATTTTTGTATCTTCTCTCTTTCCACCACATGTGTGAGTCTGATGTAATTTATCTTCACACTTACAAAATCTATCCACCCCTTTACTTTAGTGTCCCTCATGATTCGTTCAGTAAAGTTTTCAAGAATGAAATTAAATATTTTTTCCTTCATCATATTTATCCCCAGAACATCCTTTAGACTTCTTCCTTATCTTCTTTGGTGTATTTAAGATTTAAAATATTTTCACATGGTTTATCATATTTCATAATATTGGGTTTGGAATAATAACTATATTTCTTTATCATGATCCCATCTCTATGCGTTGATCATTAATACAGTCACTGAATTTTCCTTACACCCATCGTTCACTTGGTTCCTTTTAGCACTGTCCGTTACCAAAACAAAACGGGGTTAACATGAGTGATAAAAAATTAACATTATACGATTATAATTATAATGTGATATGGGAAAATTTTACCACAAGATGTCAAATTTTATGATATTATCATGTAAACCTATATTTCTTTTAGTTTAACCTATATCACTCTTAGTTCCACTTATATCATTCTTCATTCAACTTAGGATACTTAAAGTTTAGTTTTCTCATAATTCTTTAAAAAATCCCTTAAAATAGCTAAGTAATAAATCCCCCATGGTGTTTAATAAAGATCATATGATTAATTAAAGTGTATACCTAGGGTGTTCCAAACCAGGTGTGCCGTTAGACCATGTTTTTGTGCACAAGTTGATGATTGAGTTAATCCTCAATTATCCTAATTTGAGGTTTTTACCCTTATGTAATTTTTTATGAGATTCTATATATACTTGTAGTTTCTAGATAGGTATTTAATTACTAGGAAAATCACACACTTAAAATATTAAATTTTTTTGGATGTTTTTCTATACTTACACTTATCCCTGGGTTTTTTACTAGTATTCTCTCATCCTAATTCCAACAATGATCTATATTAACTCAAATAACCTAATAACTTATCTATACCATATAAATTATGATCAATCATAGCTTATAGACAATTATATTATCCTCAACTAACATCCTAACCTAAAACTTTATCTAAAATATTCTCTGATACCAACTATAGTGCCCCCGACCCGCACTCTCGATCCTTGTTCCATACAAATTAATTTAAAACTCGTATTGATACCAACTTTTTAATCATAGATATAACCATGATTAATTAAATGATAATTAATATTTACTATGTATCTTATGTCCCAAATATAATTTTTGGTTTATAGAATTATAGATTTAGGAAACATCATTAATTAACAAATCCAAAAATGGACATTGTTCCCCCGTGTTAATAAAAATTGGTTAAGTTATAAATACTCTTCAATATCAACCAAAAATATTCCAAAAAACCTATACTATTAAAGATATCATTTATAATAATTTTATTTATAAATTTTTTAAATTTAAACATAAATAGGGGTGAGATCAAATTATCAATAAGGGAAAATAGATAATTGATTCAATCATGTCATAAACATGGTATTAATATTATTATAGGAATAGATAATCATCAAAACCCCATAATCAATTGAAACTAAGTGCATAGTATATCTATGGAAGGAAAGAAAAATAAATAGATTAAATGGATAATGATAGTTGAATTGTGGTGGAGGAATTCATAATGTTAGACATCTTGATCATACCATTAAGGCCTCATCCAAGACATAACTCTGTTCATCAAGTTCATAGCCAAGAAATCATTCTTTCTATAAATATAAAAATCAATACATGTTATTAAATTGGGTAATAATACACCAAATACCCAGATATGTGTGTCTCAAGAGATCTACTAATTCATTACAGGTCTATATAATGTTTATCCTCGCCCTTCATTTGTCAACATCCAATGCATTCATCTTATGAGATAATGAGTAAACAAAAAATAATGAAAATTTCAAATAATCATATGCACCAAAATAAAAAACATATGGAATGAAAATAATTTACCCATGTTAATAAAATGTATAAAATTATTATAAACTATCTTGAGAAACATTGTGGATGGTTAAAAAAAACATAGTCTACTTTCTTGATAAATTAATAAACATCCATATCAAAATAAAACAAATATATATTTTTAATTATTCTTCAATAAATGAATGGAATATATTTATTTTTATGAATCCATCAAACTAAAAACTTAAATAGTAAGGGTTTTATGGTTTAGTTAATAATTTTCATAATCAATAAATGTATTGAATCTTGGCGAACACCCTTAAATAAAATAAATGGAAAATAGTGTATTCACAAAGTAAATGTATTGGAAAGAAAGTTATGCCTATTCATGGTAGATGATTGGGAAAGTCAAAGCTAAGGAGGGATCATATATTTAAAAGGGAATTTTTTTAAATAATACATCTAAAAAAATAAGGTGGATGTTCAAAATAGAAAATATCCCTGGTGTAATAAAGTAATCTCATAAGGATGTTGACATAGGTGAAAAAGCATCCTTGCAGAAGAAAGTTTCAAACGTTATCACTGAAGAATGGTCAAGAATCAAATAGTTCGATACCATGAGTTTAATATAAAAAATTATAAATACATATTTATTTTATAATAAATCATTTAACATAAATCCCATGAGTGTAAATCCAATTGAATATGAAAAGAAAAATATAGGTGAAAATTTTAAAAAATTAGAAAATATTTTTAATATTGACGTAAAACAAATACAGACATATTACCTTCATGAGAACTTTTAAAAATTTACATAAATATTTTGAAATAAATTTAAATTTAAAAATAATATAAAATAATAGTTCCTTGAAAATGATTTAATTTTTTCTATAGTAAATGTTAGCCGATGAGAAAACAATTAATAATGAAATTAATGAAACCTTTTTAATAATTTGAAAATAACTTTGTTGAATACCCACATTATAAAAAGAGTAATAAAACATTTTTTTGTATTAAGACTTAATTTAATAAAATATTATTTTTAAATAAAATAAAATACAATATTATGTTGGGATAACCTAAGTATGGAAGTACTATATTTAAGATAAAATGTTATAACTCAAAGAAAGGATATTTGAGCTAATAAAAAACCTTATGGGAAACATACTTAATTAGGTAATAACCATTTGACAAGGATTTATGTGTTAGGATTTTAAATCCACTGAAAAAATGATACAATAACACTAAATATAATTAATGGTATAATGTACCGAGCTTATATGAAATAAGTTCGGGAGAACGATCCTAACTGAATGGACAAAAGTTGAGGTACTAAAAATCCTTACTCCTTGTGTAATTATTGAATCGGTATCCATTAGAAAAAGGTAATAATTGTTTTTATAATAACCCATTAAGTAAAAAAAATATTACAAAAATAAATTAATGGGTTGTAAATACACTATACAAAGAAAACATGGCAGAAAAAATACATTTTGTCTCAAGGAATTAGAATTGTGATAAAGAAAACCCTTACATGTTATTTTACGTTCCATGAATGCCCTATAACCTCATTTATAATAATCATATAAATATTAATAATTTATTTCATAATATTAATCATATATTTTCCATATATATTCTTTATTTATAGTCATTTTCTATATCAATTCTATTTAGTTATTACTTATTTTCAATATCAGGTGTATGGTATCTTCGTTGTTTTGAACTAGTTTCATATAAGCATTGTTGGTATTAATTATTGTTAGAAATATAATCATCTTGATATCAATTATGGTACTATAATATATGTTTCATGATAATTATAAAGGTATTGTTCCATTATATTGTGTTTCTGTTACAATCTAAGAAGGTAAATCCAATGATGATCATGTTTCAGTAATTCTTAACGAATGAAAGTAGTTTTCATGATTTATTTGTCTAATAATAATGATTCCATAAAAATAACATAAATGAATCATTATTTAATTATTTTTATCATATTTTACTATTAATTAAGTTCCCATACCCATC
Organism: Viscum album; assembly: GCA_963277665.1. Taxonomy (NCBI): domain Eukaryota; kingdom Viridiplantae; phylum Streptophyta; class Magnoliopsida; order Santalales; family Viscaceae; genus Viscum; species Viscum album. The sequence continues at coordinate 486,671,907 of OY728155.1, forward strand.
CATGAAATAAATTCATAGCATTGTTTAGGTAGGTGGTTAAACCAACTCAAACATGAACGTACCATGATTAATGTATGACTATGGCGTGGTTTAATTATAATATAATTACACCAGAAGTGTAATGATAATATTTATTTATTGGTAGTTTTATATATCTTAATTTTAAGTAATTATATGAATAATTAATAAATACATAAATACTAAATAATATGAATAAAATGATTTTCTTCTTAGTACGCTAGTTTTAAATGATTTAATTAACGATGAAAATTTGATGATCATATCATATATAGGTTTTCTAATTTATCATAATATAACATTAATGATATCATAAAAATATTATTTATCCACTAAACCCATTATTATAAACTCCCATAAAAGTTGGTGAAGGAAAACTAACATGTTTCTTTATAGAGCAAGTAGTACACACATACACACGAATCACATTTTTAATTATCTTAAGGGATGGGGAAAGGTTGTTATAGTTTATCAACTTAGAAAAATAACTTTAATTATATAAACAATAATTATTTCATCACATATGGATTTTAAAATTATAATTGTGAATAGAAGATAAAAAATAAATAAGTTAAAGAAAAATGCTAACTAACATTAAGAAATTCAATTTTTCCTTAGAGAATTCCTTGGAAAAGGGGGGATTATGCTAATATATTAAGACAATAATATCAAGGAATAGGATAATAATTCTATGGGAAGTAAAAACATTAAGGTTTCAAGAATGAAAAATTTATTAGCAGTACTGAAAGCGTGATGAGAGGCCTCATTTATAAGTGAGAATGAATGTCATTTTTGTAAATACCATAACTTTTCAATAATGAGAACTTAACCTCAAATAAATTGTACCAAAAGTTTATAAACAATGGGATGATATAGAGGTAAGGTTTATAAAGTACTCAAACAAACATTAGAACATATTTTCCCATTTTTTTTATTATTTTTACTAGGTTAAACCCTTTTAACATTAATTTACAGTAACTAGTGTTTACCTAAGTATTTTATCCATTATTCTTAAAAATAAAATATTACTTATTATATAATTTTTAATCAATAATTATAAAATTTTAAATCCATTTAAATTGATTCAATTTCGAATAATGATAAAACTTATTTTTAAACAAATAATTGTATAATGTATTAAAAACAATTTCTGGAGAAAATATTACTTATGTTCTAAAATATATGATATATGTTAGTAAAATAGAGTCAATAATTTATGATTTATAGTTTCAATTATAAAATAACTATTTTTTGTATAAAATGTTTTCACAGATTTCTATGAAATACTTAAAAACTTGTAAGGTCATTAAATGACAATATTTGTAACAATGGTATATTTCACTATTTACCTTAAAATCAAAATCTCTCAAAAAATCAAAAAAATCCATCTTAACAAAATCTTACAATGATTAACCCAAAAATAATATTATATTTTTTTTAAAAAATAAATTAATAAAATTTAGTAATTTAACTTTTAAATTAAATTACAAAATATAATTAAAAACTAATTTTATGGTGAAAGAGACTATTTGGAAAAAATATATTCTTCTTATTATTTAGTATCTTTTATTAATTAGTGTTATAAAATCATTAATATTAGTATATATTACCATAAAATAATCATTTGTATTTTTCAATAAAAAACATTGTGAAAAAAATACATTATTTTAGAAAAAAATCCAATTCTAAGATAAAAATGATATTAGTAGTCATTTTGGCTATACCAAATGTATTTCATTTATGTTAAAAGTAGAAATTAATTTTTTCTATAATTATTTCATAATTTAGTTACTCTTATTCATTTCCACTAATTCAAAATCTGGGTTTTAATGGTTGTACTTTAATATTTGTTTTTTATCCAAATGTATCGCGATATCTTTTAAGTATAGTGTTGCATGTGAAAAAATAAATGAAACACATTAGCCTATTAAAGGTAACCATATATCAAAATCACGGGGTGTTACAATCTATCCCCCTTAAAAAAATTTCATCCTTACAATTTGACTCATTAGATCAATGTGATCTCCATAGGGAACTCACCATTAACCATACACTTCTAGATGATCATAGGTTAATTTATGATGTGGTGTGGGATTTATCTATATTAAAATGGTTATAATTCATTCATAAAGGGAGATAAAAAATTTCTAATATACCGTAGTATTATAACATGGAATAATATATATTTATATAAGGAATATATTCCAATAAATATTTAAAATAATTTAATAAAAAACATACCTCCTGGTGTTTTTAGTTTTAACCCAATAACCAATTGATTATGTAAACTTCCATGACATAATAAATTAGAAAATATTTAGTGAAAGACCATTGTACACAATATAAGTGGTAGTTTCACAGGATTTTGTTTATTCATATGGTTATTGGAGACTATTTCCCTTGTTAGTCTTTATATTGGGACATTGATTTGTATAATGCCCAACTCCCATGCAATTGAATCAATAGATTTTCATAACCATTCAATTTCCAGTACATATGATAATTTCATTTATTTTATATCTACACATATATAATGTGTCCACTGCTTTAATGAAATTTCACTTACGATTATTTATACATCATTTCCATGATGGAAATTGAATATTCTTTCCTTCATTACCCCCATCCTTTAAACTTCCTTGAGACTCATTCCTTATTTTATTCATTGTGTTTAGGATTTATACCATGCTCTGGTGGATAAAAATATTTTTTTACAGATAGTTTGAAAAAAATATGAAATTTCTTCATCCAGCTCCCTTTTCTATGGGTTGACTATTGAGATAGTCACTGCATTACCCTCACACCCATTATTAACATAGTTTCTTCTAGATCTATCCATTACTAAAACCAAATGAGGTTAATACGAGTGAAGAATAATTAACTTTATAATATTATTTTCGTAAATATCCATGGGAAATTTTCACCAAAACAAGTCTTATTTTATGATACTATCATTATAAATTCCATCAAATTGATTCCACTTGTTTCATTATAGTTGAATGTTAATGTTGATGAGAAGCTTCAGGAACACCCTGACCCTCAAGATGTGATGGTGTCTTCTTTACCCATCAGAGATTTGTAAAAGTAGGTTTATTTCATTAAAGGAAAAAATTATGTTGTCTATTATGGATGGAGGCACCTGTGGGAGGATTCTAACCCTACTACTATGTTGCATACTTTGAAGTCTTGATCCAGTAATGTTTCATGGATAATTATTCCATCATGAATCAATTTCCTTAAAAATTTTGAGAAATGTTTTTGGATGCAACTCATTCTTATAGGTATTCTAATTAGGTTACTGATGATGTTTACAGAAGAGAAATTGTGGAGGCATGTTTTAGTTGGTAATTTTTACTCATGATTTCTATTCATAGCTTATAGATCCAAATGTGCATAATGTTTATCATTATTTTCCTTGTAAGATACCTTGTACTTCCACTTGCTCTATTTTCTAATAAATTTTTTAGGAATATGCTTTCCTAGATCTTGAACCAATTTGATTATAGTTCTTTTAGTTGAACCTATATCACTTTTAGTTTCACCTCTATACTAATAGATTCAACATAGGTTACTTTATGTTGATTTTTCTCATAATTATTAACCTAATCCCTTGAAATAACTTTGGAATTAATTCTTTATTATGTTTCATTATTTTTATATGATTAAGGAAATTATATCCCCTAGGAGTGTCAAACTATGTGTATAGTTACGCCTTTTTTGTACACCATGTGATTATTGAGTTAATACACCATTAACACCTTTTTGGGTAATTAAACATAGGTACATATATGATATATCCTATATCCACATTTAATATATATACTATTATGTAACTGAAAGAAAAATTATATACACAAAACTCACAAAACATTTCTAGATGTCATCTAATAGTTAGAATTATATCTATGGGTTTTACTATTGTTCACTCATTCAAAATCCCAAATTATTCAAAATTACCTAAACTAACCTAAACAATTGTCTATAAATTTTAAATTATGATCAAACATAGCTTATTGATCCTTATATTATCTTCAAATAATATTCTAACCTTTTAAGTTATCCCAATCCTTCCATGATACCTATGATAGTTCCTTGGGACCACACTCCCAAGACTAGTATCATAAAAACATAATTTACATACTTAATTTGATACCAACTATTAATTCCTTAATATAAACATCCATAATTATGGAATAAATAATTAATATTGATTCTATTATATCCTATTGATAATTTTAGTTTTATATATTTAGCGATTTAGGAAAAATAAATAACTAATAAATATAATCAAATGGACATTGTCCCCACATAACACTTAAAACTAGTTGAGCGATAAAAAATATTCAATATCCACCTCAAATTCACCAAAAAGTCTGTCATGAAAGAAATATAATGTATAATAATTTTCTTCAAAACCTAGAGAAATGGATATATTATAAGGGGTGAGATAAAATACTCAATAATAGAAAACATATAATTATAGAAACCATGGACAAAACATTGAATAAATATTATGTCAGGAATATGTAATAATCATAATTTAAAAATCAATTGAAAATGAGAGCATAATATTTCATTGTATAATAATTAAAATAAATATATCACATAGATAACAATAATTGAATACCTGGTGGAGGAATGCATAATTTCAGACATCTTGATATAACTATCATGGCCTCAACCAAGACATAATTCTTATCACCAGTGTCTTAATAAATACACCATTCTTAGCATAATGACCTTATTCAGGAAATAATATTTAATTGAGAATACTTATAGAAAATAATGAAACATGATTGTCTCATGAGACTTACGGATGCATCAAGGGGCTATATAATGTAGGGTCCCACCCGTTACTTTTTTTAATCCAATTCATTCAATATATGAGGGAATGAGTAAAAAATATATAATCTGCATTGATAATAATCATAAATATTAAAATAAAAATATACATAATGCTATTAATTTTCCCCATTTCAATAAAATGGATTACATGATCATAACCCATCTAGATAAATAAGTAGAATGGTTAAACAATTCATACTCAACATTCATAGGTAATGAAAAAACATATGTTTTAGAATAAAAATATATATTTTCAATAGTTCCCCAATAAATGAATATAATATATTTCATTGTAAACATCCTTCAAACAAACACCATATACAGTAAGGGATGTATGGTTAAATCAATAAATTCCCCAATCAATCTATTTTTGTAATTTTTGTGAACAACCTTCAATAAAAGAAATGACAAATAGGGTATTCAAAAAGTAAATGCTTGTAAGAAAATTTATTCCTATTCATGATGGATGTTTAATAAATAAAAAATAATTAATTGATTATATATTTTATAGATAAGATAATTACATAAGCTTTCTAGAGAAGGAAGGTGGATGGTTTTTTGAGAAAGTAACCCCAATGTAATAAAGGAAACTCATAATGATGTTTATATAGATGAAAAATATTCCTTTAAAAGAATGATTATAATTATATCACTCAATAAGTTAATAATAATCGAGTTGTTTGATACTGTGAGATCAATCCATCAAATTATAAATATATATATTTATCCGAGAATAAATCATGTCACATAAATCCCATGAGTGTAAATCCTTTTAAGTATGTAAAGGATGATGAAGGTAAAAATGTAAAAGTTTTTTTTAGAATAAAGTTTTAGCATTAATATAAGATAGAAATTTACATGTCACTTTCAAAAGTTACTTTTGAAAAGACGATGTAAAATATTTCATAAACATTTAATTTTAAAAATAACCTCTAATAATGGATCCTTGGAAATGACTTAATGTTTTCTATGAGAAATGTGGAACCAAAGATGAACCATTTGACACTGAATATAAAAAACCATTTTCAATACTTTGAAAATACTTATATTGAAATTAAAAATAGTAAAAATAATTATGAAACATTATTTTTATTAAAAACTAATTTTCTCAATGTGTATTATAAAATAAAAAAATATTAGGGTGGGAGAACCAAAGTGTGTGAGAAAAATGTTTAAAATAAAACTCTATAACTCAATTAAATGAGATTTGGTTGGAATTTAAGGCTTGTGAAAAATGATATAATTCCACACAACGCATCCAATGGTATAATGTAACAAACTTAAATGAATTAAATTTTGGATAATGATCACAAATCAATGAATAAAAGTTAAGTTACCAAAAATCAATACTAGTAGGGTAATCATTGAATCAATATTTATTTTAAGATGGGAATATTATTTGTCTTAGTATATCCCTATAAATATATAAAACACATGATAAAGATACATCAATTATTATTAAATACACTATATAAGGAAAATGTGGTGTACAAAACTCATTATGTCTCCAAGAATATAAATTGAGACCAAGAAAACCCTTAACTTTTATCCTTGCTTCCAAGAATTCCCTATAACGTCCTATATAATATACATAGAAATATTAATTAATTATTTCAGATCCTTTTTCATATATTTTACAACTATAATCTCAATTTATAATCATTCTCTATATGAATTCAAGTTAGTTCTCACCTATTTTCAATATTGGGTGCAAGTAATCTTGATCGTTTTTAATTAGTTTAGTAAAAACGGTGTTAGTGTTCATTCTTGTTAAAAATATATTCGTAATTATATCATTAAATGTATTATAATATATGTTTTATGATATTTATACTTGTATTGTTCCATTCCATTGTAGTTTTTTGATACAATACATAAAGGTGAAATTGATGAAGATCATGTTTTAGTAATTCTTAACAAAAGGAAATTATTTTCCTTATTAATGAGTTTAATAATAATGTTACCATTCTAAAAAAATTAAATTATTTGTATCATATTATACTATTAATTTTTTTACCATAATCATATATTATATATATTTACATAGTTATTCAAGTATGTGGTTAAACCAACCCAAACACGAACATACCTTGTTTAATGGATGATTATATAGTGGTTCAGTGATAATATAATTACACCAAATTAATAATTGTATTTTTCAATTTTTATTGGTCTCATATATTTTAATTTGAAGAAAGTATAGGAAGAAGTAATGTATATGAAAAATATTATATAGTTTGAATAAAAATACATTCCTCTTAATATGCTTGTTTTAAATGATTGAATTGATGATGACCGTTTATTGATAATATCATTAATATTTTATCCAAATTTTCTGTCATAAGATTAATCATGTCATAAAAATCATATTTATCCATTTAAACCATTCCTAGGATCATCCATAAGGGTATGTGAAGAGAAAAAACATGTTTCTTTATGGAGGCGATAGTCCATACATACACACAAATCACATTTTCATTTTTCTCAAGGGGAAAGGGGAAAGTTGGTTAATGGTTATTGCATTAGAATAATAAAATTCAGTGCATAAACAATAATTATTTAATTATATAGGTATTTTAATCTAATTATTTTAATGATAATATAGAAAGTAAATAATTTAAGGAAAGTTGATTTTCATGTTGAAAACGTTGAGTTTTCCTTGGAGAATTCCTTGGAAAATTAGTGATCAAGATCATATATTATGACCAGAAGTTCATGAGGGAGGAATAATAATATAGGGTGAGGAAAAATCATAGGTTTTTAAGAGTAAATATAATTTTATGTGTGGTATTTATGGGGTGGTGAGAGGCCTCTTTTTATATGATAAGGGATTCCATTTTTTTTAAATACCCAGAATTTTTTCATAATGTGAAGTCACTCTCAAGGAAAGTTGCTAAACATTGAAAAATAATGGATTGAAGAAGATATAAGGTTGATAAAGGCCTCAAAAACATATTATATCACATTTTTTAAAACATTTTTTTATCCTTTTTCACAAGGTTAGACCCTTTTAACTACAATTTACTCTTACCGTGGTAACTAGTTTTTACCAAAGTAATTTATCATTTAGATATAAATATAATAAGGCCCTTATTAAATAATTTATACCTAATGATTCCTAATATGAAATCCATTTTATTTTATTCAATTTATAGAGGTGATAAAATTAATTTTAAAATAATACATGTATAATGAATGAATTGTTTTTGGAAAATATTACTTATGTTCTAAAATACGAGATATAGGTTTGTAAACTAGAATTAATATATTTATATTTATACTTTCAGTTATAAAATAAATATTTTTTATAGAAAAATGTTTCAAAATATTCAAATAATATATATATATATATATACTATTAATTTCATTAAATCATTATATTTGTAAAAAAGGTATATTGCAATATTTATATTAAAATAGATCATTTCAAAAAATTAAAAAAAGTCGTCTTATAAAACTATTACTATGATGAATATAAAAATAATTTATATTTTTTCAAATTAAAATATTAAAATATTGAAATTTAATTTTTAAATAACTTTATAAAATACAATAAAAAATGTTTTTATATGAAAAAAAACTCATTAAGATACAATATATTATTCTCTTTATTTCGCATCATTTAAAAATTTGTGTTGTCTAATTATCCATATTAAAATATATTACCATAAATTAATCTTTATATTATTATGATAAAAATATCATAGTACATAAAATGATTTTTTTTAGAAAAATTCATTTTTATGTTTAAAATGATCTTATTAGTAATTTAGTTATACCAATTGAATTTAATTTAAATTAAAATTTGCCTTTCATTTAGTTTCAATAAATATTTCATAAAGTGGTTTCTCCTATTCATTACCACTAATTCAATAGCTTGGATTTAATGGCCACAATTAAATATTTATATTTTATATAAATATACCTAAATTTTGATTATATTCAGTATTTCAAATGGAGATATTTATCAAACACATTTACTTATTTAAATTAATCATATAATAAAATCACTGGGTTTTACAACTTAATTAGGTATCCATAAATAACCCGTTTAATTTTATTCGAATAAATGACCAATTTGATTAGTTTAGGGGTGCCTGATGGTTCTCCAAGATTGAACTCTTTCAAGGCTATATTTAGTTATTGTTCAGTGTGCAAGATATACCAGAAATTAGATTCTCAAGAAGGTATCGGTGGTCTGGTTACCTTGTAATGACATTTTATTTTATGAAATTTCTAGTTCTATTCATGGATATCATGAATATTACTTTCCAATCCTACATGGACCCCATCATTTTGGTTTTTATTAATTACATTTTTATATACTCATGAACCTAATAGTTATAGAACATGGATAATTTTTTGTATTATTTGACAATATTAGCCTTATAGATAGTCTCAAAGTGTCACCTTTTTAATTAACATGCGCACCTTCTTAGTAATGTCTTGTTAGAAGCTGAAATTTTAGCTAACCTATAGAATTTATAGGAAGTGATGTCATTAGAATGACCAAATAATGTACTCAAGATTAAGATTTTCCTTTTACAAGTTAGGTATTTTAATAATTTCATTTGGTATATCACTTGAATGAACTTATAATCAAACCGACGAAGAAGAGGGTGAAATTTGAGTGGATATATCAATATGAAGAGGCCTTATTAGAGTTAAAATAGGGATTGGTATATGATTTTACTCTGATTTTACTAAACATAATTTAGGGTTATACCATATAATATAATGCCTCTAGATTTGGATTGGGATATTTTTATTAATGGGAGATTGGTTGGTCACTTATAGGTCTTTTGATTTATGAACCCATGAGTGGAAATACCCCACCCATAACTTGAAGCTATATGTTTTTTTCATAACTTAATTTTTTTGGAAAAATTATATAATTATTGAGAAATATTTTAGTAATAGTGATAATAAGATATTGTGTTATATTTTATCATAGTGAAACTTTAACCTATTAGAATTACATTGGGTCAAGTCTTTTTACACGTCCAACTTAGATATGAATTATGCACCATTGAAGAAGAAAATAATAGAAAACCACTCAATTGGATGTTGAGAAATCAGGGATTTTGAGTGTTTGGTGAAGAGTAAAACCACACGATCATACTCTCTAATTGGAATATTGCCTTATCAGAGGGCTAAGATGCTATGATTAATACCCATTTTTTAACAACTTCCTCACTGATGGATTGAGTGAATGCTAGTTGGGATCCAGATTCTTATTTTATGGTGATCTGGGAATGAATCAAGGGAAATGTACTAGTCCAAGGATATTCAAAATATTAGGATAGGGTTCCTTATATTTGTAAAAGAATGTTGGTCCCTAATTTCATAAGGGAATATTTTATAAGGGAATCTCATGCCTTACATTGGGTTGTTCACCCAAGGAAAAGATCTTCCAAGATATAAAGTGATACTTTTGGTGGTATAGTAAGAGGAAAACCATCATGGATTTTGTGGTTCGATGATTTTCATGTTAGAGGATTAAAATAGGGCACCAATGACTAGGAGGGTTACTTCAACCCTTTCTAGTCCCAATATGATAATGGGGTGAGGTAAACATAGACTCTATAACTTCGCAACCAAGCATTAAGAGGGGACACTGTGTCATTTAGGGAGTAGTGGACTGAATGATGAAGGTTTCTCACTTCATGTATATATATGAAACTCAATTGGTAGTTAATTTGATCATGATGTATATTTTGGAGATAATCTAAATGAATGGGAAACTGATGAGAATAGTTTTCGATCAAGTTACATGTTTCATGTTCTGATTTTGGTAGGGTCTGTAAAAGGACCTAGGATTTCAGATGATGTTATTTAAAGCTTACACCCAAATATAGATGGATAGTCTGGGAATATGACACAAATACTTATAGATATTATTAGGGTGTGTGCTCTCGATTTAGATATAGTATGGGATAACTATATATACTTGTTATAGTATGTGTGTAAAGATTATTTCTAGGCATCAATTTAAATGGAAATCTACGAGGACTTATATGATAGGTCATGTGACTCTCCATTATACTAGTTGTAGGTGGGTGGATTAATGGTGGTCAGAACTAGCCTGATGTAGGATACCACTGAGCTACTGTAGATAATTAAGATGTGTTTTATTACCACCCAAAATAAGAAATTATTTTATACGAATCAGAAGAAAAAACCCTTAGAGTTCACCATGGGTTATTGGGTATTTCTATGAGTATAGATATGTTTGGGGAATCAAAATTTTAGAATGAAAGGGTATCACATGTATTAATTTATTGATCTATTCCAGATCAAAGAGAGCATTTGTGCCATAAAATAGAAACCAGAACTTCCTTTATGGTATCAAATTATTCATGACGTCTTTCAAATGACCTAGATCTATAAGTATGATCTAGACCATACACACAAGATTGATAGTGATAATGTTTAATTGGAAGAGAATACGTCATTTTAGGAGCACCCTATGCATATGATGGATGGGATAGAAAAGGTGTTACGAGGGAAGGTATTAACTCTTGTTCAAGTGTTGTCATGGAATAAAAATTATTTGGAGGATGCATTGGGTAATGAGTCATATTTATGGGCCTATTGGCCAAAGATGTGCACTGAGTAACCCTAAATATTCTTCTTGAGGATGATAATATGTTAAGGGGGATGTTTATAATGACCCATGAATTTCAAGGGGAATTTAATTTAAATTCAATTTTATATTATGTATGTTCATGAATTTTGGATTATTGGAGAGTTGGTGGCGACACAAGGTAAAACACTGAGGACCCAATTAGGGTTTGGGAAGAACATTATACAACAGTTAAGAGGTCATGGTGTAGTGAAGTGAATTATGGCATGTAGATCTAGAGCTAGGAAGGTTCATAATAAAACCATGGTGATTTCTCGGTCAATATACCATGGGGTAAACCATTTTGGTGTGATAATAAGAATCGCATATCAATGGTGTGTTATAGGGTTTCTAGACTCATAGTATAGGGTTGGTTTCATTGTGATTTGAATGGATACATCATACATAGCCTTTTGGGGGGTGTGTAGCACAATTACCATCGTTGTCACATCATAAATTATATCCTATGAAATTTTATTTTTATTACTAAAATATTTTTTTGCTTAAATTTAAAAAATACCCTATTTATTCTCTTCCACAAACTCCCCAAAACCCATATCCCCTTATAGAATTCATTCTTTGTTCCTAAATAACCCTTTTTATTCATAGGTTGAATATTCATTCATCATGAGGGTTATCCTTTGGTATGGAAAACATCATCGATTCCTTTAATACCTTTTTTTCTCTATTTCCTCTTGGTTGATTCTAAACTTCCAATTTAACGGGTTTATGGTTTATTTTAGGGAATTTTTTTATTTGGATGATTTTATGTGGCATGTATTTTTGTGTGATATTTCTTAATCTTTAGGTAGTAAGTTATTTCCATATTATGACATTTATATTTGGTTGTATGCTATATTATATATGTGATTGAATGTTTTTCTCAACATTATTCTATCTTGGGTATATTAATAGTCGAGTGAGTCTATATTGATGTAATTAACCTCATATAGGGTAGATATGGGTGAAATGGGTTATGTATTTTAAAATAATCCCTTATAACATGTCTTGGGGTACAGTTATTGTAACATCACATGATTTTGTGATATATATTATTTTAAGTTAATTTAAATTAATTTATAGATTAATTTACATGAAATTAATATTTTATCTTTCATTATATGAAACACCATGTTTTTCTTTCATTTCATATATTATTAAGTTTCTTTGAAAACTTCTATTACACTCTAGATTGAGTCTTATTAGAAAACAATAGACTATTAATATTATAATTTAACATGATAATTATCAACTAGATGATGAAATTATTGGAATGAATAAGGTTAAATAAAACAATAAATATGGTTTAAACATGTTAATATATGGATTCATTGGTTAAAAAGTATTTATAAATGAAAATAATAACTAATTAAATATAAATAAAATGCTAAAGAACTATTTTTATGCACCCAAAGAAGTTTTATCTTAATAAATTCAATTAATTACTATTATTTTATTATATTAATGATATATATGTATATATATATATATATTAAATTCAATATAATGTTTAATAATCATCCTATGTTTTTTGGGCATGATATAAAAATAAATCCAAATTTTTCACTTTTGACACTCCTTTTTCGTCACAGAGTCTAAACTAAATGAAAAGGGAAATACCTCAAACAAAGAAGATTCATCATTTGAATAAACATCAAAAAAGAGAAAGGGATGAACAAGGAGAACATTTCCCATAGGTCGCGCAAGTTCCAGCATGGTCGTGCAGGTGACTTGCACGCCCTCTTTGAAAATCGCCCAGGGTCTTCTCCAGCCTATAAATACCCATAGTGGGCCCCCCATCGAGAGAGGATTTTCTTCCAGAATTCAGATACAGAGCTCTGAACGCCCAAGTATCTTCTTCAAGTCTTCCGAACACTTCTAAGGTAATTTTTTACCTAGAATGGAAGGTCTAAACAAGAGGAATAAGTTCTAAGTGTTAGAATTCACTAACACTTGCACACCTAAGTGTTTTACCCTTAAGGGAAATGGACACACTTGAGAGCATCCTTACCTACTCATTGGAACTTGCGCGCCACTCTTCTGGAAGTACCTTGGGATAATTCTAAAGTCTTTGGTCAAGGATCGCCCATGTATTACTCTACTGGTCAAGGATCACCCAAGTATATATGTGTCGCGCAAGTATACTTGCGCGACCAAGACTTGTGCGCCCATTCAGTACGTGCGCGACCCCCCAGGACTTGCGCGCACTTCTATTTTTGGGTGACTTACTGCCCATTTCACCTCTCTTATGCCAATCCTCCTCTACTCTTCAGGATTAAGCCTTCAGAACTCTCTTCAAAGCCATTCATGGCATGATTTCTTTATTGGATTCCTTATCTGAAAGGAATTTTGTAGAACATATCTTAAAACCTAGTGATTTATATATTATCATGTCACTAAGGTCAGAGATTTCATTCATTCAACCTCATCCTTTAAGATGAGAGAATCCTTAACCTGGGCCTCCTTTTCAGGAGTAAGCCCCAGTTCAAATTCTCATTAATTTGGGCATCCTTCTCAGGAGTAATCCCCATGTCCTTATTTGGGGCTCCTTTTCAGGAGTAAGCCCTAGTCTCCAAGTCCCCTAATCTGGGCATCCTCCTTAGGAGTAAGCCCCAGTCATAATTCCCTTAACCTAGGCCTCCTTTTCAGGAGTAAGCCTTGGTCTCGAAGTTCCCAAATATGGGCATCCTCCTCAAGAGTAAGCCCCAACCATGGTTCTCTTAACCTGGGTTTCTTCTTCAGGAATAAGCCCCAGTCTAAAAGTCTACAAATATGGGCATCCTCATTAGGAATAAGACCCAAGTCCCTTAACCTGGGCTTCCTTCTCCGGAGTAAGCCCCGGACTTAATTTCTCTTAACCAGTATTAATTTACTTTTGATCTGGACTTCCTTTTCACGAGTAAAACCAAATCATGAGTCCCCTTCTAATTTGGGCATCATCCTCAGGAGTAAGCCCCAATTTAGAGTACCCAAATCTCCATGAAGTACATATAATTTTATGGAACTTGTTCTTGGGTTTCTTCCCTGAAGTAAAACCCAATACTCATCTATTTTGGGAAGTCATACATACATAAGCCCTACATCATTGCATATTTCATGGCACAATTGTCTAGTTTCACCAATACCTCTTTTTTCTCACACCGAGCATGACTCACGTGAGCTTAGAGTGTAAAAGTAATCATGACATATTTCTTGGAGCCATCAATCATGCATAAACATCATACTCTCTTACTCGAACTACGTGGGTTCTGATTCCTTTTCCAAAAAACAAAGGATACGTAGGTAGCCCATCTGCGGGTACAATCCCAACTCTGAAATAATCCATGTCCTTCTAGATGACAATAAATATCAAGTGCCCCACTTAGTGGCTTTAAAACCAGTATGGTCATCATAATGACCAAGAGAATTTTATGTATTGAAGGATACCATTGACTAAGAATCTCTAACAAATACAGATGATTCTCTATCGATGAAGAACCTCAAATACATATAAAAGATTCTCTAAATTTCCTACATATCAATCATTGATTGTCAGATCTAAAGGAAAGCTCATTTTATACTTGGTAATGCAATAAGGATTCACGAACATAACTTAAATCTATAAAAAGAGTCCTGGAGTAGACAATAATTCCACTCAAAAAGGTGTGATGAGTCCGACCTCCCATCCTCTCGACCGATGAAAATTCCTAAGCCTCATCAGTCCACAACTAATGAGAACCTACCTTTGGAAAGTAGGTCCAAATGGATATGGAATCATTGTATGTTTCTGGTTCTACGAACAAACCCATTAGAAACCGATTGGAATGTTTGAACATTCAATCAACGAGGTTATTTCACACGGAATTTGGGGATGACCTCCTGGATGGGAGATTCAAACGTTCCGATCGGTTTCTAACAGGTTTGTTCGTAGAACCAGAAACATCCAATGATTCCACATCCGTTTGGACCTACTTTCAAAAGGTAGGCGCTCATTAGCTTGTGGGCTAATGAGGCTTAGGAATTTGCATTGGTCGAGAGGATGGGAGGTCGGACTCATCACACCTTTTTTAGGGGAATTATTGTCTACTCCGGGACTCTCTTTATAGATTTAAGTTATGTTCGTGAATCCTTATTAAATTACCAAGTATAAAATGAGATTTCCTTCAGTTTAACAATCAATGATTAAATATGTAAGAAATTTAGAGGATCTTTTATATGTATTCGAGGTTCTTCATCAATAGAGAATCATCTGTATCTATTTAGAGATTCTTAGTCAATGGTATCCTTCAAAAACATTTATAAAAGTCTCTTGGTCATTATGATGACCAGGCTGGTTTTAAAGCCACTCAGTGGGGCACTTGACGTTTATCGTCATTCAAAAGGACATGGATTATTTCAAAGTTGGGATCGAACCCATAAATGGGCTACCTACGTATCCTTTGTTTTGGAAAAGGAATCAGAACCCACGTAGTTCGAGTAAGGGAGTATGATGTTTATGATTGACGGCTCAAAGAAGGATGTCATAATTACTTTTACACTCTAAGCTCACGTGAGTCATGCTCGGTGTGAGAAACAAGAGGTATTAGTAAAAATTAGACAATTGTGCCATGAAAAGATGCAATCATAAGAAATGGTTTGGGGCTTATGTATGTATGACTGCCCATATAGATGAAGGTTTAGGATTCACTTTTAGGGAGAAAACCCATGAACAGGGTCCATAAAGGTATATGTGCTTCATGGAGATTTGAATACACTAATCTTGGGGCTTACTCCTAAGGAGGATGCCCAAGTTAGGAGGGGACTTATGATTGGGTTTTACTCCTGAAAAGGAAACCCAAATCAAGGGTAAATTTGGACTGGTTAAAGAGAATTTAAGGGACTTGGGGCTTACTCCTGAGAAGGAATCCCAAAATTTATGACTGGGACTTATTCCTGAAAAGGAAGCCCAGGTTAAGGATTAAGGTTTGGGGCTTACTCCTAAGAAGGATGCCCAAATTAAGGGACTTGGGGCTTACTCCTAAGAAGGATGCCCAAATTAAGGGACTTGGGGCTTTACTCCTAAGAAGGATGCCCAAGATAGAGGACTTGGGGCTTTACTCCTAAGAAGGATGCCCAAGATAGAGGACTTGGGGCTTACTCCTAAGAAGGATGCCCAGGTTAAGGATTCTCTCATCTTAAAGGATGAGGTTGAATAAATGAACTCTCAATATTTGGTGACATAAAAAGTTATAAATCACTATGTTTTGAGAGATATTCCACAGAATTCCTAAATAAGGAAGTCAAATCAAGAAATCATGCCATAAATGGCTTTGAAGAGTATCTTGAAGACTGAATCTTGAATAGGAAAGGTGAAATGGCTTAAGAGGGGTAAAATGGGCAATATGGGCACCCAAAAAGGCAGGGGCGCGCAAGTCTTGAAAGGCGCACAAGTCTTACGTGGGCGCGCAGGTATACCTGCGCGACATGTGGGGTACTTGCACGATTTTCAACCAGCATTAGAATACTTGAGTGACTCTTTATTAATCCCTTTAAAATCCTCTTGAGGTTCTTCCAGAAAAGGGATACGCAAGTTCTATTGAAGGAAATAAGGCGGCGCGCAAGTGTTGATGAGTTTCAACACTTAGGCCTTCCTTCTTCTCTTTAGATCTTCCGTTCTAGGTAAGAAAATACCTTAGAAGTGTCCTGGAAGCTTTGAGAAGAGACTTGGGCATCGGGAGCTTCAATTCGAGTTTCTGGAAAAAGATCCTCCTGAATGGGGGGCCCACAGGGTCTATTTATAGGCAGGAGAAGACCCCAGGCGGTTACCGGGCGGTTACCACTTAGGTCGCGCAAGTCACTTGCGCGACCAAGGGCGTCGCACAAGTGGACTTGCGCGACAGTGCTATCACTTGCGCGGTACAGTTGCTTTTGATCCTTTGTTCATGCCTTTGTCGATTTTTGATATTTTCTTCAAAGGTTGAATCACTTTGAGCTCAGATATTCCCCTTTTCCAATTTTTAGATTCTGTGATGAAAGGAGCATCAACAAAAGTCCCCCCTCAGAGTTGGATCCGGAGAGAAATGAGGATTTGACTCTGATGAAATCGAATCCATCCCAAGGAAAAGGGGGCGCACAAGTCCTCATGGTGTAGAGGGCGGCGCGCAAGTTCTCTCCGCGCAGGCCTTAAGCGCACGGGGTACGGCGCTCGGTCGCGCAGGGTACGACGCGCAGGGTCCTGGCCGCGTCTATAAATAGAGGGACTCAGCTCCGTACAAGCATCCGGATTTCCGGACTTCATACCTTCGAGATCTCGCCGCGCAGGTCACCTTAGCCACGCAGGTTGCTCTGTTTTCTAGAGTTTTCCTTGATGTCGGGCTACTGTAAAGGTATTTGTACTTGCGCGGTTTATACTTGCGCGTCAAAAACTAGCGCGGCACACGGATACTTGTGCGCCATTGTTAGACTTGCGCGCCTTTATTCCTTAGCCATTTTTCCCGAATTCTTTCACAAATTTTATGAAAAATAAACCCATTTAAGAGTTTAATTTATTCAAATTTTGTGCAGATTCAATGGCTCCTAAGGGAATTAAAACGTCTGATGAACTGGCTAGCAAGCGGATTGATGATATGATGAACATCATTGGCCACGATTACTATGATATCTGTGACAGCACTCTCCCAGATTTGGCTAAGTACTTGAAGAAATTTCATCTTAATTTTCCACAGAGCATCCATCTTCCTCTGTATGGTCGTGGTCATCTGCAAGGAGTCAATGTTCCAAATGCAAACAATTATATACCTGAGATGCAGCTACACTGCTACTCCTTCATTTCGGTTATGCTGTGCATTAAGAGCAACAACAATGGTGTGAACTTTCAAATTCTTCCTCCAGGTCATTTCCTTGCAGATATGAAAATGGAAAACCCATGGGCTGAAATGTTTTCCACTACCGGTTGGTGGAGAGAATACAAACATGGTATTGGGGCAATATCTGAAAAGAGTACTCTATCCAAATGGCTCTTTACTTCCAATGCTCCATTCTCAAATCCATGTATCCATGTTCCAAGTCTCTTGGACAGAAACAGGGTCACTGTTTGATCAGTAGAAAATTTTCTCAAACCGCACTCAAGAACATCCTTTTACAATTGTTCCAAGAAGAGCTGGTATCACTGCATCTCTTATTGTATCCAGTTGAATGAATGAATTCCAGGTGGTTGCTGATGAAGCTCGGGATGCCGTAAATCAAATGAAGTGTTATGTTGAAAGCCTCTTGTAATTCTTGAAAAAGAGAAGAGACTCCAGTCTGTGGATGTCCTTCTAACTCTTGTGTATCAAGGAAAAACACTTTCATCTTCAATCATTTGTACCTTTATTCTTCCATTACCTGCTTCAAATTTACTTAAGCCAATGGGCCTAGTAAGCATAGTTTGATTTTTACTAGGATTATTACAAATAACCCTACAAACTTTGAATCTTTTAATTGCTCAATATTACCTAAATCATACGAAAATGTATATTTAGTGAGCTGGAACTTGACTTTTATTCAGAGTTCCTTTGTCTTTTGTGGGAAGTTTAAAGTCATGCATGCCGGACATAAAGGGGATAATGTTTAAGGTCGAAATAGCTTTGACCAAAATGGATTAAAATTGATTCAATTCCTTGAAAATTTATCTGGAAACATATTACCATACTCAAGTATGAGAGAAAATATGTAAACTATGGCTTAAGAATATTTGAATCTGAGGAATGATATGAAAAAGAGCTAAAAGGCATTTAGAAGAAGTAGTTTCCAAGAATGAAGTTACTATTATTTAACAAAACCCATTAGGGGGTTGAAATATGCAGGGCCACCTAAGGGAATTGGCTGCATGGTCAAATAAATAGCATCTTTCGGCTGACAAGTCTGTTATGTGGACTGTTTATGCAAGGCCACCTATGGGCACGTGCTGCATAGTCAGGCGAAAGAACCCTCAGAAATTTACTTTCCTAGTGCTAAAAGCCAGTGAATGTTTATGGAGATTCAAATTTTCTAAAGTATAGAGTTTGTTGTATGGAAAGAGGTACTTGAATATGGAGAAGATATTTTCAGACAAGATTATCGAAGAACTAGATGAATATCACTCCTACGAAGGTCCGACCCAAACGTAGGGAAGAAGAATAAACCATAGACTTGAATACTTTCAGATCATGAAAAAGGATATGGGACAAATATGTTAAGGATGGCTATTTTTTGCGGATCCCTACATACTGTCGTTTAAGAAAAATAAGGACAAAAGAGGCATTCTTCCCAAGAATGAAGTTACCATTATTTAACAAACCCATTAGGGGGTTGAAATATGCAGGGCCACCTAAGGGCATTGGCTGCATGGTCAAATAAATAGCATCTTTTGGCTGACAAGTCTGTTATGTGGACTGTTTATGCAAGGCCACCTATGGGCACGTGCTGTATAGTCAAGCAAAAAAATTCTCAGAAGTTTGACATTTTTGTGACTAGAAGTCATGAAAAGGGTTATGATGATCTGAAAATATTTAAGGTTAGGATTATAACACATAAAGATGGGTATTGTCCAATATATATAGAGATACATAGGTCAATGATAACCATAATCATGTTGTGGCTGGGTCCTGAATTGAAATTTTGGACTTCACTACGTATCTCATAAGAATGAGAATCAAGCCATACGTAGTTCTTGAAATGCAGTTTAACGTCATGTAGGACGAAAGTATGAGAGATCTTAGTTTAGGGTCATAGAATTCGGACCATAATAATGAATACACAGTGTGTGTTTTCATGAGGACTTTTCATCCAAGGGACTGAAAGTGAAATTTGGGGTTAGGCCCAAGAGACTTAGGACTGGATTCGAGGGACACTCGAATGTTCCTACGTATCCCATAAGGATGGGAATCAAGTCCACGTAGTTCTAGAACTACCCTTTGTACAAATTTGGTTCGTACATGTGAAGGGTGAAAGGGGAATTTAGTGCAATGATGGTTTAACCTAAGACAAAAAGTTTAGGTATCACCATGTATGCATGTAGTCTTTTGAAATGAAACATGATTGAAGAATCAATGTCAATAATAGTTCTCTCTCAAATGAGGAAATCAAAGAGTATTGTAGTTTATTGTCGTACCGGACAAAAGTGTTGCATAGTTTAACGTCATATAACAAGGACGAAAGTGAATCAATGTAAAGATATTGATTCTAAGGGTGGTTTCACGAATTAACATCATATGAGATGGTGGTGAACCGATATGAAGAGATTGTTTTTGGGATTGAACCCTGGTAGGTTACCTACATACCCAGCCTGAAGGGCAAGGATCAAAGTCTGTGTAGTTCAATTAAAGAATGAATTAATGATCAAGTTGTTCTTGGGGACAATGATCTAATAAAAAATGTCGTTGGGACTTACACATGGTTAGGGGCCCAAAGAGAGTGTTATGGTTGAGGTTTGCTCTAAGCTCACGTGAGTCATACTCGGTGTGAGAAACAAGAGATAACAACAACCTTAACGATGCACAGTTTAATGTCATGTAGGACATATCAAGGGACTATGCAGTTTAAAGTCTTGCAGTTAGGACTATTGGTGCTGCACAGTTTAGTGTCATGTAGCAGGGACAAAATAACAGTTTAATGTCATGTAGGACATATTAAGGATTTTCTGTACAGTTTAGCATCATGTGGTTAGGACGATGGGGATAATACAGTTTAACGTCATATTGGACGAAAGGGGGATTGTGTAGTTTAATTTCATGCAGTAAGGACAAAAGAGTGTACCATTTTAACGTCATGTCGGACGAAAGTGCGAATAGTTTAAGGTCATATGCATGGACCGTGAATGGTGCAGTTTAATGTCATGATGGACTTTTGAGATTATATAGTTTAACGTCTTTCCGGACGTAAAGGACTTTTATATAGTTTAGCGTCATGTAGTTAGGATGTCACAGTTTAACATCTTGCTGGACGTAAGAGACTTTTAAATAGTTTATGGTCATATGCATGGACCATGGATGATGCAGTTTAAGGTCATACTAGACCATTTAGGGAACTTTTTCACAGTTTAACGTCGTGTGGGACGAAGTTGCAGTTTAAAGTCATACAGGACCATTGCTGTATAGTTTAACGTCATATAGCAAGGACGAAATGGTGCTGCACAGTTTAGTGTCATGTTGCAGGGACATCTTCTTTTCTACAGTTTAACGTCATGTTGGACGAAAGTGCAAATAGTTAAAGGTCATATGCATAGACCATGGATGATGCAGTTTAAAGTCATACTGGACTATGGTTTTATGAACCAATTGTAAGAATCTTGGTTCTGGGGACCATATTTTGTGTTTATAAAAAATATTTCTTCAGAAATCTGGCATTGGTTGGAGTCGTGATGAGTTCTCCATCCATTGAGATTAATGAATAAGCTCCATTGGAGTAGACCTTATGTATTAAATAAGGTCCTTCCCATTTTGGTTCAAGCTTGGGAGGCTTCTTTCCTGGTATCATTGGTGTTCTGAGAACCAATACCAATTCTCCCTGAATGAATGAACGAAGACGAACTTTTTTGTTAAAAGCTCGTGCTATTCGATTCTGATAGATTTCCAAGTGGTGCAAAGTGCACAATCTTTTCTCATCTAACTGTTCCAATTCATTCAATCGCTTTTGGGATTGCTCATCTGTAGATAACTGATCACAAATGGCTACTCTGAGTGAGGGCAATTGAACTTCAATTGGCAAGACTGCTTCTGTTCCATATACCAACGAATATGGAGTTGACCGCGTTGCAATGTGGGTGGTAGTCCGATAAGCCCATAAAGAATGAAAGAGTTTATCAGGCCATGACCTCTTATCTTTATCCACCATCTTTTGCAGTATATTTGAAAGAGTCTTGTTAAAGGCTTCTATTTGGCCATTGGCCGCCGCATGATACCGAGATGAATGGTTGGATTTAATGTTGTATTCTTGATACAATTTCTTCACCTCAGAAGAGCAGAAGTTGGTGCCGTTGTCTGTCAATATGGTATGAAGGACACCAAATCTAGTAATGATGTTAGACTTGATGAAGCTAACAATGCATTTAGAACTAACTTCTTTGAGAGGTACTACCTCTGCCCATTTGGAAAAGAAATCAGTAGCAGTAAGAATGTACTTAAACTGCTTGGCCGTAGCTGAAGGGTAAGGTCCCACAACATCCATTCCCCATGTGGCAAATGGCCATGAGTATTTAGCTGTATGAAGAAACTCTGGAGGTTGATGAATGAAGTTGGCATGTACTTGACATGAATGACATTTCTTTGTGAAATCAACACAATCTTGTATCATTGAAGGCCAAAAGTATCCAAGCTTTCGAATTTGATCAGACAATCTATGTCCAGACTGGTGGTCACCACAGACTCCTGCATGCACTTCTTTCATGACAGCCATTGTCTCTTCACCATCAATTCATCTGAAGAGAACTCCATCAAAACCACGTTTGTAGATAATTTTCTCTAGGTGGTTTGGGCTATCATAAAGAGTAAAATTGACCACACGTCGCCGGATTTGTTCTTTCTCGGCTCTATCAGGTGGAAGTGTTCCATTTTGAAGGTATTCCCTGATAGGTGACATTCATCCTGTAGTATGACCATATGGTTCAGGAATGGGACTAATTTCATTAATTTCCTCTATTTTGGCTTGAACATAAGGTGAAATTGCACGACGGTGGGCAATACTGATGGTTGTCTCGTCCCGATTTGGATCTGCTAGAGCTGTGGCTATATTAGCCAGTGCATCAGCTTGAGCATTTTGTGATCTTGGGACATAAGAAAATGTCGGTTCTGAAGGGAATTCCGCCATTAACTCTCTGACGTAATCATACAAAGGGATTAATTCTTCTTTTCTGATGGCATAATCCCCATTGACTTGTTTGATTACCAGGTCTGAATCACCTTTCACCTTTAAGTGATTCACTTGTGCTTGGAGCGCTAACTCCAAGCCTGTAATGAGAGCTTGGTATTCAGCTTCTTTATTGGTACCACCTTCCCACAATAAAAAGAAATAAGGTAACAATGCCTTATCTGGAGAAATGAGTACAATTCCTAAACCCACTTTGTTGAATTTAGGATTTTCCATTTTCTTCCCTGTTGGACTTCTGGAAGCACCATCAAAATACATTTCCCATGTTTGAGGACACTCTTGAATAGAGAAAACTTCCTCATTAGGGAGTTCAATATCTGAAGACGTGTCTTCCACTGAAGGATGTTCAGCCAGGAAATTAGCCAGAGCTTGGCCCTTAATTTCCTTTTGAGATACATACTGAATGTCGAACTGCTGCAAAATAATTGCCCATCTTGCTAGACATCCTGTAAGCATTGGACGACTAAGGATGAATTTGAGCGGATTATTGCGAGATACCAATTGGACCTCGTGATGTTGCAGGTAGTGTCTTAGTTTCTGAACTGCAAAGATTAATGCCAAGCAGCACTTCTCAATACTTGAATATTGGGTTTCTGCTTCAAGCATAGTTCTACTAAGATAGTAGAGGCTATTTTCATTCCAGCATCATTCTTTTGAGCGATAAAGGCACCCAATGATTGCTCTAGAGCTGTCACATAGAGGATAAGTGGTCTACCTTCAACAGGTGGCATGAGTACTGGTGGACTCAAGAGGTATTTTTGAGAACATCAAATGCTTCTTGACATTCTTCAGTCCACTGGTAAGTGACTCTTTTTTTCAATAATTTGGTAAAGGGTAAACTTTTGCCTGCCAAATTGGCGATGAAACGCCGAATATAGGCTAAGTGTCCTTGAAGTCCTCTTAATTCTTTCAAATTCTGAGGAGGTGACATACCAAGGATTGATTTGGTCTTCTCAGGGTCGACTTCAATACCATGATGGCGTACAAAAAAGCCAAGGAATTTTCCTGAGGTTACCCCAAAAGCACATTTTAAGGGGTTCATCTTCAAATTATGTTGTCAAAGCTTGTGGAATATGACTTCCAAATCAGTCAAGTGATTAGAACGTTGTTTGGATTTAACCACCAAATCGTCTACATAGCATTCAACAAACTTCCCTAAGAAAGGTTTGAAGATACGATGCATGGCGCGTTGATATGTTGCACCTACATTCTTTAAACCAAAGGGCATCACCCTGTAACAAAACACACCTTGAGGAGCTCTGAAAGCTGTAGATTCCTCATCTTCTGGGGCCATTCGGATCTGATTATATCCGGAATATCCATCCATGAAGGAAAGTACTTCATAGCCAGCGGTCGCATCAATTAAGAGTTCTGTAATCGGAATTGGGAAATCATCTTTAGGACAATACCGATTAAGATCCTTGAAATCGATGCAAACCCTAATTTGTCCGTTCTTTTTCTTTATAGGGACAATATTAGCCAACCACTTGGGATACTGAACTTCTCTGATGAAGTTAGCTTTGATCAATTTATCCACTTCAGCTTCAATTTTGGAAGCATAAGTTGGGTGTGTTCTTCTCGTGGCTTGCTTAAATCCTCGATGTTCTTTTGGTAAAACCAAATGATGAGTAGCAACATCAGGATCAAGCCCATGCATTTCTGTATAGTTCCAAGCAAAAATATCTTTATTTTTCTTTAGAAAAGAAATATACATCTCTTTCTCTTCAAGGGTCATGGCCGCACTAATTAAAGTGGGGCGTGGATCTTCTTCTGTACCCAGATTTATTTCTCTGAGTTCATCCACAGTGGTAGAGATACCCTCTTCAAATGCTGGAGGAGCATCTCTAAGACCTTCCTCTTCCTCTTCATTATGTCCTATTTCTTCCGTTTCTACTTGCATAGTAGATGAAAAAACGGAAATCTCATGATCATAAGAGATGTCAAAATTTTCACATTTTGAAGAAAAAGCTTCCATTTCCGACCCTATTGATGATAAAGGGCCTTCTTTGGGAAATAAAGGGGAGATAATGGATTGAGAATCGGCATCATTATTCACCTCTGGTGTTGCTATAACTTCTTCTGTCCTGATTGGCGAAGTATAGACTTGTTAGACTTCAGCAGATGAAATTAAAACGTCACCACTTATGCTTTTATCACTGTTTGGTAGGTTACCAATTTCTCCCATGTTGTCTGGCTCAATTGCCGTAATTGAAATTATGTATCTTTCCATAAGAGTATTTTTATTTGGGCCTATTTTGTCAATTTGACTAATAGGTAACACATAATCTGTACTCACATGTGTAAATGGATTTATTGGAATTTTCTCCAAACCATATGGAGCATTAATTTTGGTAATTTCCTTCATTGTAGATTTTTCTCTTCCCTTCATGTGATAAAATTCTGCCTCAATGTATTGAGACTCACATGTCTTGAACGGGGCCTTATCACCATACAATGTTCCAACTTGACCATTGAAATAGTATTTGAGACATTGATGGTATGATGAAGGAATAGCTGCATGCTGATGTAGCCAGGGTCTTCCAAGCAAGACGTTGAAAGCTGAGTCTTGATCAACAATCATGAAATCCGAGTTGGATACAAGATCTCCAAACTGGGTTCTGAGTGTAACTTCGCCTAGTGGTTCTTGTTCATTTTTATCATATCCTTGTAACATCATGGTAGAAGGAGATAAATCAGATTCCGTGAGGCCCAATCGACGAAGTGTACGAATGGGCATGAGGTTGACTCCTGAACCATTGTCAATGAAAGCTCTTCGGATATCTATACCATTGACTTTGCCAGATAAGTACAAAGGTTTTATGTTCCAATGCACACTGCATGGCATTCTGCAGGATTATTATCTATGTGATAGACTTCAGCTGCAGCAATTTCAGCTTCAAACTCCTGAGGACTTGACAAAGCTTCGATGAGTGATTCTCGAAGATCTTTTGACAGATTCAAAGCATCCAAAATTGATAACTTGGCTGGTACTTGGGCCAAGTGTTTCAATATATCATACTTTTAATCTAGAGGTCTGCGTTTCCCAACAGGAATATGTGGTTTAGCAGGTACCATGGAAGCAGATGCTTTGGAAGCTAATGCATCTTGTATTGGGATAGAAGTTGGCAACATCCTTGGTTTTGGAAGATTAGACTAATTAGATCCATTTACTTGCTGAGATAAAGAAGATGGAACCTTTAATCGGTCTTCCAAAATAACTATGCCAAAACTGAGTTGGCCATTGGCAGAAGAACTTTCTTGTTCTTTTTGAGCTTGCTGAAGGGCTCTACCATGAGTTTCTGCTGCATACACAGTGCCAGCAGGGGTAGAATTGGAGTAGTGGCTTCGGAAAGATCCACGTCTTCCCCTGTATCCTGAACCTCTAGAACTTCCTCGGATTCCTTTATTTGATACAGGGAATTTAGGCTCATCAAGACTAGAATATGGATCTGTTAATTGAATCATATTAACAGAACCGAAGATTAACTCTTCGTCTGATAAAGACCCTGCCTGACTAGCCTGTTTAGGCTGTGCCGTTTGATGGGGCGGTGCCCGTGGCTTTGTAGTAGATGGCATGAAATCTTCCAGAGTCAAAGATAACTTAGGCCTCGATACATACTCATCTTCTTCTGATTCCTCTTTCTTCTTTGAATTGCGCTGCCCTTTTGAGGATTTGTCTTTTGATGGAGGCTTCACTGCAGCTTTTGTAGGAGACACAATTGGCTTCTTCAATTGTGTTCGCAATATGGCATGGGTCCGATTGATTGTCTTTCTGACCATCCAATCATCATATTTTTGCACAGTTTTGCTTTTGACTTCCTGCCATTCGCCCCCTTCCTCTGGATCTGTAGCGGTAACACACGCTACATGAGCTGAAGAACCCTTCAATTTGACTTCTCCCAAGTCGACCATCTTTTGCAGGAGGTCTTTAAAGACAAAACACTCCTGGATGGATGCCCCAACATTTGATGAAAGGGACAATAATTGGGACGGTCTTCACCTCCTTCCTTGTTTGGCCTCTTGGGCACTGGTAATTGAACCAAATTATTTTCCAGAGCTGAAATGAAGTAACTAGGAACTTGCTCAATTCGGAAAGAGTATGTTTTACTCTTCAAATCCTCAAATTGTTTTCTTCGTTGATCTCTTTGATCATTTGGATGAAAAGGCCTTTGTTGTTGGCGTTCAAGAGGTGGAGCCCTTCGAGAGGATGAAGGTTTTGAAGTAGAAATAGGTACAAGTGCTTGTTTAAGCATAACTGTAGCAGTTTCTGCTTTACCCATTCTCCTCCCTGGAGCTGATGGAATTACACGAGATTTAACCTTAGCCTGTATAAGGGAATATTCAATCTACTGAGCTATTGAAGTAAGGTCTCGAAACCCTCCTGTGTATTTTATAGGGATCAATGGCGTGCGTAATTTGTCACGCAAATTTTCCACACAAATTGGCAACAACTCTTCCTGAGGGAGTGCTAAACTCAGGGAATACGTTAATCCCTTCCAGCGAGCAATGAAATCAGAGACTCTTTCATTCTCCCTTTGCTTGCAGTTTGTAAGATCGAAAACTGTCGTTTTTGGCAAAGTTGAGCTGAACTGAAGAAGGAATTTTTGACGAAGATCCTCCCATCCGATGATTGACCGGGATTGCAAGCTTGTATACCAGACAAAAGCTGGTCCTTGCAAGGTTCGCACGAAGCATCTGAGTTTCACTGCTTCTTGCTGCTCTGGAGTTCCCATCATAGGATCACAACAAGACACGTAATGCATCAAATGTTGTTCAGGGTCGCCTGATCCATTGAAAGTAGGGAAAACAGGGTTTCCAAAACTAGATGGAGGAGAAATTGAATCTACCCATTCAGGGTAAACTTTCTTTTCTGGTTGAACTTGCGCCCGTTTCCCTTCCATAGTTTCTAACCGAGATGTTAATGACTCAATAGTAGTTATTAACTTTTGAGAAACATCCGGTTGAACCTGGTCTTGAGTAGGTGAAATGAATGGAGCTTGGACAGACGTGGTGGTTGGTGCTGCAACTGATGGTAGCACTGCCAACCGTTATTGCACTTGAACCACGGGATTAGACCTCTGATGTAACACCCCAAGAATTCATAGTGTGTTATTTCTTCAAAATAATTCAATAACTTGCACTACACGCAACACCGAGTTCAATTGCACCATGACTTACCAAAAAGCCATTCAAAAGAGGTTATGAATAGTATTAACTAAATTTTAAACTTTATATAATCCTTATAATTTTAGAATCCATATTATGAGTATCTTAGACATAATGCAAGAACAAATTCATTTTCAGTATTGCACTTTTATCAACTTTTAATAGTGAACCCTTTTTAAATACAATATTTTAAACTTTTTGACCAAATGGGGACATCAAAAATTTAAAATGAAACATCCCAAGATTCCACGGTATGCTTTCTTTGAGTAATACAGTAGCGTGTGTTGTACGCAACTTTGAGTTTTAACACACACCGCAACCAATCAAACTAGCCGTTATGAATAGTAATACCTACTTTTTGAAATTATATATATTTTATATTTCAAAATGGACTTCATTTTTGGATTCGGAATATCGAATTTAGCCTAAGGTGAAATTTTGGTACTTTTCGAATAACTTTCATATTTTGATGAATAGTGAAAATTACTAAATTTTAATTAAAAATAACTTTTTTTAATCAAATAATTAATAGTGATAAATTATGAATTTGAGTGGTTTTAAAGTATATTTAGAATATATTTTTACCATTTAATATAATTTTGTTCATTGGACATAATTTTACAATTAAACCGAACATAAACAAGTGTCAATCTTTTGATAGTTATTATCTCTTAAAAACACGCTTTTTGTTTTGACAGCGGGAATTAATTTTAAATTAATTTCTGCCACTTCTGTGTTTTGAATTTAGAAAAATGGATTCCATATTTGGAATCAGGATGTTCAAATTGTGTAAATAGGTAACTTTTATTTTTAAACATTTTGAATAATTACTGCGGTAAATATTTTATTTACCATGGTTAAAGGTAAATCCGGTAAATGGGGGTTAAAAAAATAATATTATAATAATACTAAATTACCCTAAAACGTGTCCTATCCTTATTGGTAGATACATGTTCGACCATATGAATCTTTGGGTCGATTTTGGGACCCCATGGTGCCACTTGTAGGTGATAGGGACACTTTATTTTAATTAAGTTAAAATGAATACAAAAATGACACAAGCATATAACTTTTAGAAATAAATTTTGTACATAGGGTTATATATGTTGGATTTTAGATTATAAATATTCATTAGAAATATAAAAAGATTTCCTACATAGTGATATTTTATTTATAATTTTTAGACATTAAATAATTTAATTTATTTATGACACGATGATGATTAATTAATTACTATAATAGTGAAAAATTAAAATAATTGATATTATAAATACCCAAATAAATATAATATGAAACTTTTAATGAATTAAACTAATTTTCTGGGATAATATGATATCTTATTATTGATTTAATTGACTTTTTTCGAAGTAATCAATCTTTTATGAGTTTCACAAAAATCAACTATTGAATAGTGTCAAAATTGACATAAAAGAGTTCTTAAAACAAATATTATATTATTAATTGATATTAAATTCCTAAAAATCTAAGGTTCGGCCAAGAGACTTATATCAAGATAGGTTCATCATTAATGGACCACTTGGGGGTCTCTTGGATGTATATAGTAATTTTATTAACCATATTATATAAAAATACAAAGAGACATTGTAAAAGTGAAACTAATTAACTTAGAGTTAATACTTAAAGATAAGGTTAATATAAGTACCCAAACCTGTATAAATTCTATTGGTTGAGTTGTTTTCGACCCATCCCCACCTTAAAATTTAAATAATCAACTTTGGAGCCATTAGAAGCCGAATATGAATTTATTATAAACTAATATTTCTAGCTTTTCCAAAGGTGTCCCTCACCCCTCTTATAAAAGGGCACTCCTCCTTCTCATTTCTTCACACCTTCAAAACCTTTTGGTTCGGAAAAACTCTGCCCAAATACTCTCCCAACTTCCCTCACTACAACCTAGAGGCCTTAGTTGGATCAGAAAGCCAACCTAAGGAGCCCTTTTGATCAAATCAAAAGGAAGAACCCGAAGAAGAGGTAATGTTTTCACCACCCCTTTTCAAGTTCCTTTCTTCTTCCACTTCTTCTTTCTTTGTTATTAACATTCTAAAATAATAAATCCAGTGTCTCATATATACTGTGATGTTATTATAAATATGGTACAACCATATTCAGTATTCTATCCACCCTTTGAATAACATGTCACCATACGTGCGTACGTACGGCTTACTGTCTCCACGTCGTGGTGTAATTGTTATTCAATATATTATTATTTGGATGGGTATAATAATGATGTGTAACTCATGTAAATAATAAATATAACATGTTAATGATTCTGTATATATGATATACCATCCATTTATATATTATTTTAATATCAAAAGAATGATATTGTCGCTCGTGCGTACGTATGGACTACCTTCTCCACGAACGCGATGAGATTCATTCTCCATCGTATCCATTAAAGTATAATTATCATTTGATGATTTAAAAATGATGTTTAAGGAATTTATATCATTCTGTATATGAAAAATATACATCCTATCCATGACAATCATGGCTTATGTAACAAAACATATAAAATAAAACGCGTAAGTTAACACCCGAAACGATGATAATTCAAAGATATTATTAACAAATCAATGTTAAAAGATCATATATGATATCATATTAATATATATAATTCTTGTATAATTTAATAACAATTATTTCACCATTATACAGGAGGTTAACCTACCCCAACCAAGGAAAAGTACAAGGTAAGGGGTTTTCATCTCACTCCTTATTCCCGTGAGATTCATGCCATATTGCCACCATTACCTTTTGTGTGGTGTATGTACTACCCATAATTATATTCTTTGTGTAATACACTCTAATTTATGTGTATTTACATATTCATTGTATGATACCTCTTTCATGGGTTGTATGTTTCATAAGTTACCAAATTGGTAAGGGTTATTTCACAATCTCTTCATTATCTGAGGCTGTTTATACGTAATAATCTGCTGGGATCTCTTTATCATCCACATACTTGTTTCTTAAAAATGTATTTCAAAACATTTTTGACTATTTACAAGAATATGGGTTAAAGTCATTTATACCCTTGTTGGACTTTTTATAAGAGGTTTATAAAGGAATCTTTCCGTCGTTTTCCAAACAAGGTTCTTTTTAACCTTTTCGACAAAATTAAGGTAAGAATGTTTTTTTAAAACTTATACGGCGGGTGCGGCTATTTTCCGCCGTTATAAAATCGTCGAAGCTTCCCTTACAAGATAATAAGAATATTTTCAAAAAAAAATGTTTTATTTCATAAATATAATACTCTTAAATAATTTCAAAATAGAAAGAGATATTTTTCTAAAATAGTCTTTATTTCATCTATGTCAACAACCTTTGATGGATTTTAAGCTTATTTGAAGTTGATTTATTATGATACAAAACATCCATATTTTATTGAAGGTTTTGTGATATTTTTGATTGTGGATAAGTTATTCTTATGACACTCATGGTTTTTTGTTTAAATTATTGACATTTCATAAGTTATTTTTAATCCGAATGTTTATGTTATATTCCAACTTTTCATTCAGATGAATGTGTTAGACAAGTATGTTCCGGGTTGGGGACCGGTAAAAGTAATCCCTCCGGTTTGGTCTCAGGTTATTAGAGGAACTCCGGTTTGGTCTCCGGTTATTAGAGGAACTCCGGGTTGGTGTCCGGTTATTAGAGGCACTCCGGGTTGGTCTCCGGTTATTAGAGGCACTCCGGGTTGCGTTCCGGTTACAGTTAGCCCCTAGGTCTTGGGACGAGGCCTTGACAAAGAAATTAAAGTTCAGCATTATGCATTCCATCATTATGAAAGTGGTTATTGTTTTATCATGTGATTATTCGATTAGTAGAATATCCATGTGAATAAGTAAATGGAATTATTTCATTTTATTTATGCCATACTATGTTGAAAGTTCAAGTTTGAAAGGCTTTTGTTTTAGTATACATTGCCTTAAATGTTTATTCTTATTTATGAAAGTTTCCGCTATATTGTTATCCTTACTGGGCATTTGAGCTCACCCCTTTTCTATGTTTTATTTTTCCCAGGAAGTGAAGAAGTAAATTATGAATGACCTGCAGGGATATTATGTGGGGATATGAGTGTGGATTATGGAGACAATATGTTGTTGTAGTAGTTTTTCATTTTATGATGTAATGTAAGACTTATTAATATATCTAGTGTTTCCAAGGCTACTAAACCAATCGGTCTTTCGAGATTTGATCTTTCTTGTGATCATGCCAATGTTATGTAATAATGCACCGACTCTGGGTAACTAGGGTCGGGGCGTTACACTTGGTATCAGAGGAAGTTTAGTACAAACCTTGGAAGCTAGATTTAGATAAACTCTGATTAGAGAACATAGATTTAAGATGAATTTTGAGGATTAGTATAGAAGAACTTCCTAGAATTTTGGTATTGTAGAGATTTTGTGAGTTTTCCGAGCAATACATCCCTGTCTGGATACGAGCAGGTAGAGGCGGCTCTGGCATAGATGTACATAGGGGTAAAACCTGAAAACACCGCTTTGAGCTAGACTCGAACGGGAACTGGTGCACGACAACGGGCCTTGCTGCACTCTTGGTTACGACACTCCCGGGGGATATGCTTAGGATAACTCTCATTTTCTTTACAAATCATTATGAAGGGTTTATGAGTATATACTTCCTCAAAGGAGACATTTTTATGATTATGGATTATATCCATAAACTATTTAATTTATGTTATGTGTTTTATAAGTTTAGGATTAGGTATTGTTATTCATAAACTAATCTAATGCATGCCATTGTTTAGAAATGGCGCCCAGTAGAAGGAATGAGAACTCTAGAAATGCACATGATACAAAGAGAAAGAAGGATCATATATTTTATGGTCTTAAGCCAGAATTTACAAGAGAAATAGTCTCGCATGTATTATCATCATATGAAGAAATAATATCATGTGTTGGTAAGATAAGTAAAGAGTTTACCGAGTCCTATGGCTTTGAAGGGAAGCAAGAGAAGAAAAGGATAGAAGAGAGAAAGATGGATAAAGGGAAGAGGGAAAAGAAGAATTTTCCCATATGTGATAACTGTGGAAAGAAACACTCTGGAACTTGCCTGAAAGGAATGAGAGTTTATTATAAGTGTGGAGGAAAAGGGCACAAAGTACGTGGCTGCAAGGGTAAGAAAATGGT
This sequence comes from Viscum album, assembly GCA_963277665.1. NCBI lineage: Eukaryota > Viridiplantae > Streptophyta > Magnoliopsida > Santalales > Viscaceae > Viscum > Viscum album. The sequence continues at coordinate 486,705,576 of OY728155.1, forward strand.
TTCAAATGTACAATGATTCATTTGCAAGGAGTTTGGACACTACGCGAACCTATGTCCCAGTCATCAGACTATGCCTCAAATGATGCTATTGGATAATAATCAAGTTATGATACTGCCACAGATGAAGAGGAATGATTAGAGTTCTTATGTTGATTATGTCAATTAAGTGTTGTATCAACAATGTACTTGTTATAATAATTATGGAGTATATAAGGATTGTACTGCAGTACTATTTCATTAAGGACTTGACATTGTGTGGAACAAAGAAAAGTGACTCAATAACAGGATAAATTTTTGGAAAATATATGGTTGAGAGAATGATAAACCATAATATAGTTCTGATACCGAGGTAGTGATTTTGGAATAATACATTTGGATAAATTATATTGGATATTCTTGACTACCTTGAAACCGATTAATGATTTGTATATTCCATCATTGTTGGGGTTTAAAACATTTTTGGATTGAAGGAGTATATCTATTATTATTTAGGGAATAAGGGATCATGAATGTAATCAATAAGGTTTTATGGTAATTCAGGATGTTGCAGTGTTTTAAAAGAATACATCATAAAGGTGTTCACATGTTATTACGTGGAAAAAGGATCTTTATTATGTTTACCTTCCTTATAAATTTTGGACTGAAGTATTTTGGATAGTTCTAGTTTGGATTATTTTCGATTGCCATAAAAGGACATCCCGGAGGTCGGGCGGCAACCCGTCGCGTCCGGCAAGGCCGCGAGACTTGAACCCACAACTGAAGGGCGACAAGGGTGTATCACCTACCACTGGCCCACAAGATGTCCTGGATTAAATAATGTAGTTTTTATTAAAATATATTGTAAATGAATTATAAATTCGTTTATTTTGGAACCCTATACGAATAGTGTAAATAGAATTTTTTACGTTCTATTATCTTTTAGAGTGAAAGATGAGCTTGTGGTGGAAATTTATTAATGGATAAAACTCTAATTATAAAGTAAGTATATCTCCTTATTATCTTAGCCAATCTCATAAATAAATTCCTCAACATTAAGAAAAGGAACTTAGACCAAAAATGTTGTCCTAGATGGTACCTTAAATCATCACTAATTTATGGCTTTGGGATTGTTGGCCTTTTCATAGCCATGTTCTCTACCACTCTCCATCAGATAATTGATGGTTATATTTTTCTTCCATATCCATATTTTCCTACATGGAACCCTAGTAAGTGTTATTTTAGGTAATCTTCATACTTTCCACTCTTTATTTTAAATAGAGGCCTCATTAATTCATTTTTCGATGTGGGATTTCAACTAAGATATTTTGAAACGTCAAAAAATGTGTTATCCTAATACCCTATGTTTTGTTGAACCGATGGTATTTCAAATCATCATAGATTGATGAATTTAAGGACGTCAATTTTACACTTGTTTGTGATTGATGACCTCAATCACTACCTATAAATATTTACGTTTTTCCTCCAATTATATGTCTCTAATTGCCACCAATGTTCTCCTAATCGAGATCATAATTTGGTGGTGACCCTTTGATTTCTCTTTTCCTCATATTAAGACTAAAGTTTAGTAACCAAATTTATAATGTGGGTTTTCCCACAAATATATTTTATATTTTCAACCTTTTATTTTCGAAGAACAATTTCAAATTGCGAGGACGCAATTTATTGAAGGAGGGGAGAATGTAACACCCCAAGAATTCATAGTGTGTTATTTCTTCGAAATAATTAAATAACTTGCACTACACGCAACACCGAGTTCAATTGCACCATGACTTACCAAAAAGCCATTCAAAAGAGGTTATGAATAGTATTAACTAAATTTTAAACTTTATATAATCCTTATAATTTTAGAATCCATATTATGAGTATCTTAGACATAATGCAAGAACAAATTCATTTTCAGTATTGCACTTTTATCAACTTTTAATAGTGAACTCTTTTTAAATACAATATTTTAAACTTTTTGACCAAATGGGGACATCAAAAATTTAAAATGAAACATCCCAAGATTCCACGGTACACTTTCTTTGAGTAATACAGTAGCATGTGTTGTACGCAACTTTGAGTTTTAACACACACCACAACCAATCAAACTAGCCGTTATGAATAGTAATACCTACTTTTTGAAATTATATATATTTTATATTTCAAAATGGACATCATTTTTGGATTTGGAATATTGAATTTAGCCTAAGGTGAAATTTTGGTACTTTTCGAATAACTTTCATATTTTGATGAATAGTGAAAATTGCTAAATTTTAATTAAAAACAACTTTTTTTAATCAAATACTTAATAGTGATAAATTATGAATTTGAGTGGTTTTAAATTATATTTAGAATATATTTTTACCATTTAATATAATGTTGGTCATTGGACATAATTTTACAATCAAACTGAACATAAACAAATGTCAATCTTTTGATAGTTATTATCTCTTAAAAACACGCTTTTTGTTTTGACAGCGGGAATTAATTTTAAATTAATTTCTGCCACTTCTGGGTTTTGAATTTAGAAAAATGGATTCCATATTTGGAATCAGGATGTTCAAATTGTGTAAATAGCTAACTTTTATTTTTAGACATTTTGAATAATTACTGCGGTAAATATTTTATTTACCATGGTTAAAGGTAAATCCGATAAATGAGGGTTAAAAAAATAATTTTATAATAATACTAAATTACCCTAAAACGTGTCCTAGCCTTATTGGTTGATACATGTTCGACCATAGGCATATTTGGGTCGATTTTGGGACCCCATGGTGCCACTTGTAGGTGATAGGGACACTTTATTTTAATTAAGTTAAAATGAATACAAAAATGACAAAAGCATATATCTTTTAGAAAAACAATTTTTACATAGGGTTATATATGTTGGATTTTAGATTATAAATATTCATTAGAAAGATAAAAATATTTCCTACATTTTTATATTTTATTTATAATTTTTAGACATTAAATAATTTAATTTATTTATGACACAATGATGATGAATTAATTACTATAATAGTGAAAAATTATCATAATTGATATTATAAATACCCAAATAAATATAATATGAAACTTTTAATGAATTAAACTAATTTTCTAGGATAATATGATATATTATTATTGATTTAATTGACTTTTTTCGAAGTAATCAATCTGTTATGAGTTTCAAAAAAATCAACTATTGAATAGTGTCAAAATTGACATAAAAGAGTTCTTAAAACAAATATTATATTATTAATTGATATTAAATTCCTAAAAATCTAAGGTTCGGCCAAGAGACTTATCTCATGATAGGTTCATCATTAATGGACCACTTGGGGGTCTCTTGGATGTATATAGTAAATTTATTAACCATATTATATAAAAATACAAAGAGACATTGTAAAAGTGAAACTAATTAACTTAGAGTTAATACTTAAAGATAAGGTTAATATAAGTACCCAAACCTGTATAAATTCTATTGGTTGAGTTGTTTTCAACCCATCCCCACCTTAACATTTAAATAATCAACTTTGGAGCCATTAGAAGCCGAATATAAATTTATTATAAACTAATATTTCTAGCTTTTCCAAAGGTGCCCCTCACCCCTCTTATAAAAGGGCACTCCTCCTTCTCATTTCTTCACACCTTCAAAACCTTTTGGTTAGGAAAAACTCTACCCAAATACTCTCCCAACTTCCCTCACTACAACCTAGCGGCCTTAGTTGGATCAGAAAGCCAACCTAAGGAGCCCTTTTGATCAAATCAAAAGGAAGAACCCGAAGAAGAGGTAATGTTTTCACCACCCCTTTTCAAGTTCCTTTCTTCTTCCACTTCTTCTTTCTTTGTTATTAACATTCTAAAATAATAACTCCAGTATCTCATATATACTGTGATGTTATTATAAATATGGTACAACCATATTCAGTATTCTATCCACCCTTTGAATAACATGTCACCATACGTGCGTACGTACGGCTTTCCGTCTCCACGTCGTGGTGTAATTGTTATTCAATATATTATTATTTGGATGGGTATAATAATGATGTGTAACTCATGTAAATAATAAATATAACATGTTAATGATTCTGTATATATGATATACCATCCATTTATATAATATTTTAATATCAAAAGAATGATATTGTCGCTCGTGCGTACGTACGGACTACCGTCTCCACGAACGCGATGAGATTCATTCTCCATCGTATCCATTAAAGTATAATTATCATTTGATGATTTAAAAATGATGTTTAAGGACTTGATATCATTATGTATATGAAAAATATACATCCTATCCATGACAAACATGGCTTATGTAACAAAACATATAAAAGAAAACGAGTAAGTTAACACCCGAAACGACGATAATTCAAAGATATTATTAACAAATCAATGTTAAAAGATCATATATGATTTCATATTAATTTATATAATACTTGTATAATTTAATAACAATTATTTCACCATTATACAGGAAGTTAACCTACCCCAACCAAGTAAAAGTACAAGATAAGGGGTTTTCATCTCACTCCTTATTCCCGTGAGATTCATGCAATATTGCCACCATTACCTTTTGTGTGGTGTATGTACTACCCATAATTATATTCTTTGTGTAATAAACTCTAATTTATGTGTATTTACATATTCATTGTATGATACCTCTTTCATGGGTTGTATGTTTCATAAGTTACCAAATTGGTAAGGGTTATTTCAAAATCTCTTCATTATCCGAGGCTGTTTATACGTAATAATCTACTGAGATCTCTTTATCATCCACATCCTTGTTTCTTAAAAATGTATTTCAAAACATTTTTGACTATTTACAAGAATATGGGTTAAAGTCATTTATACCCTTGTTTGACTTTTTATAAGAGGTTTATAAAGGAATATTTCCGTCGTTTTCCAAACAAGGTGCTTTTTAACCTTTTCGACAAAATTAAGGTAAGAATGTTTTTTTAAAACTTATACGGCGGGTGCGGCTATTTTCCGCCGTTATAAAATCGTCGAAGCTTCCCTTACAAGATAATAAGAATATTTTCAAAAAAAAAACGTTTTATTTCATAAATATAAGACTCTTAAATAATTTCAAAATAGAAAGAGATATTTTTCTAAAATAGTCTTTATTTCATCTATGTCAACAACCTTTGATGGATTTTAAGCTTATTTGAAGTTGATTTATTATGATACAAAACATCCATATTTTATTGAAGTTTTTGTGATATTTTTGATTGTGGATAAGTTATTCTTATGACACTCATGGTTTCTGTTTAAAGTATTGACATTTCATAAGTTATTTTTAATCCGAATGTTTAGGTTATATTCCAACTTTTCATTTAGATGAATGTGTTAGACAAGTATGTTCCGGGTTGGGGACCGGTAAAAGTAAGCCCTCCGGTTTGGTCTTCGGTTATTAGAGGAACTCCGGTTTGGTCTCCGGTTATTAGAGGAACTCTGGGTTGGTGTCCGGTTATTAGAGGCACTCCGGGTTGGTGCCCAGTTATTAGAGGCACTCCGGGTTGGGTTCCGGTTACAGTTAGCCCCTAGGTCTTGGGACGAGGCCTTGACAAAGAAATTAAAGTTCAGCATTATGCATTCCATCATTATGAAAGTGGTTATTGTTTTTGCATGTGATTATTCGATTAGTAGAATATCCATGTGAATAACTAAATGGAATTATTTCATTTTATTTATGCCATACTATGTTGAAAGTTCAATTTTGAAAGACTTTTGTTTTAGTATACATTGCCTTAAATGTTTATTCTTATTTATGAAAGTTTCCGCTATATTGTTATCCTTACTGGGCATTTGAGCTCACCCCTTTTCTATGTTTTATTTTTCCCAGGAAGTGAAGAAGTAAATTATGAATGACCTGCAGGGATATTATGTGGGGATATGAGTGTGGATTATGGAGACAATATGTTGTTTTAGTAGTTTTTCATTTTATGATGTAATATAAGACTTATGAATATATATAGTGTTTCCAAGGCTACTAAACCAATCGGTCTTTCGAGATTTGATCTTTCTTGTGATCATGCCAATGTTATGTAATAATGCACCGACTCTGGGTAACTAGGGTCGGGGCGTTACATCTAAGGGTGTACTGATAAAGGAGGATATTCTTGATCCATCTCAGTAACTGCAACAAATTCCTTCGGCTATCGAACTTCAGCATTCTTAAGAAGAAGACTACTCTGAAGTAGTTCTGCATTCATTCTTCTTAATTCTTTCATTTCTTCCTCCTGTTGTGCAAACGTTTGCTCTAATGAGAGCGATTGACCTTCTCCAGAGGAAGGATATGTAACATGATTCTTTCCCCTCCCTTTTTTGGATACTTTTTGGAGAGAAGGAAGTGGATTACCTAAGTTCTGAGTAATCCTTTGACTTCGTGTACGCACACCTTCTTCATTTGTATTGGTGCGTACATTTTTATGAGCAGGACGTTCTTCATCTGAGTCCCCTGACTGAGTCTCCTCTGGTGTATTAGCAACAACGACATTGATGACATTGATTGATGCATAATGCATCGCATCCCTTCTATCAACATTTCTGTGATATTGTCTTCTTTCATATCTTTGATGAGACATTGCCTTTTGTTGATTCAATCCTTTAGGAACTTCTTGACGAGCTATAATTTGGAGGGAATCTCCTGATAATTTGGATCTTCGTTCCTCTTGGGGCTTCTTCCCCAATCGAGAAAAGACTGATATTCTCTGAGAAGGGGATTGATGATTTGAAAGAGTCCCCAGTCTCGTGAACTGGGGATGTTCCTGCTGATTCCGCTCAACTCCTCGAATTCCATTTGTTGACTCTGAGGGTTGGGTTAAAGGAGTCCTCGGTCTGACAAGATGGGGTGGCTCTTGACATTCTACGTCTGAGATCTTCTTAAAAGATCTCTTGATCTTGCGAATATTAGTTCGGAAATTAGCTGGATGCATTAGCCTGTATCCACTTTTATCACCTGGTTCAACAGACCGTTGGATGATTTCTGAGACCTCTGTCATTTGATGATTTGTTTGCTCCATATGAGAGGCTTGTGCAATATTCTCGCCTACTTGATGTAGGAGCAATTCAACAACTTGTTCTCTATATGCTTGATTTTGAGAGGAACTAGTTGAAGCATGTTCTTGAACAAGCTTTTGATTATGAACAAAGCCCATTGACTGTGGCCGGCCATGGGCAATAACATTGCATGAGACCATTTTCGGCGGGCTTTGCTGACTGGAAAGCACTGTGAAATGTAGTGCTCCGTGAACACCCCACCCTCTGATATGAACATCAGATGGAGCATTGGAAATTAACTGACGCAATTTTATTAGTGCGCCAAGGCATGAACATTGAAGGATTCTCTGTTGCTTTTCAGCCTTCGGATACCGAGAGACTGATAGAGATGCCAAATCAATCTGACGTTGTAGCCCTTCTATTATCTTAAGATGATGTTCATATTCATCATAAGATAATACCTTCTTCTTTAATTGACAAAGAGTTTTCCATATGTTGAGACGAATATCATGGATTCCATCATCCGTCAACATCTTTGGAATGTCGTACTGGGAGTCAGCCAAAGGCCAAAAAATGACTGGTACCTCACATTTTTCCAGTTTCTTCCTCATGTTCAGCATTTCCTCTTTATCATTAAATGAAGATTCTTCTACCTGTTTTGACCAGAGTTGGTGTTTCCTTGTTGCTTCATCGGATTCAAGAAGATTGGTAGAGACATCATTGATCAAACTAGAAGATGCATGACTTAGGGGTGGTTCAGAGAATGACCTACACCATGGGATATCTTTGGATTGAGAAAGTATTTCACTTGCTAGCGATAAAGCATCAGACATGACTGGTTTCGCATTTGCAAGTGCCTCATGATAAGAGGGCTTTCTCGGCACTACATTGTCCACTGGAGTATTTTCCAGGAAATGTGAATCACTACTGCGGAGAGGACTTTCACAGCGAAGTTCATCATCATGGGGAGGACCACCATAATGGGTTACAGCAAAAGATGATATCTCTTGCTCCTTGGTCTTCTGACCACACAGAGGGTTCCTGTGGCTCTCATCTGAAGATGAAACTTCAAGATTGACCGAATTTTCATGAAGCAAGCCTTCATGAGGAAGTGTTTGTTGAAGACCTTCAGAATTAATGTTCCCGTTATTGGGAACTGAGGGAGTAGAATCTTGAATTCCAATAGATAAATGTCTGAGGGCTTCAAGAACTCCAACATCGAGCAAAGCCTTGTTGCAGATTGGCCTTTGATCTCCTGACTGTGCTGGGCGGATCTTTTTCTTAGATGCCTTCTTACTCGCTTTGGAAACCACTTGTTGACGAAAGTGGTTACTCTGAGCAGGTGTATGTGCCTGATCAGGAAAGATGGTCAGGTTAGGCTGACGATCTCCACTCAAATCAGGTGTATGTGCCTGAATTGGTTGTCCGTATGATATGGGGGAGTATGCCCCATGACCCTCTTGGACTGGAACAGATGCGTGTGTCTATTCTGGAGTGAATTGTTGATGTGTCACTCCACTGCTAGGGATAGATTTATGTGTCTGTCCCTGAGATGATGCTGAAGCTGTTATGATATCCTGGCAAGCATCCAGAATATGAGCAGGAATTTTCTTCTACTCTTTCACCATTGACAAAATATGTTTGGCGACTTCAGCCTCCGGAATGGGGATATACGTCCATTCCGGGTTTGGAGTAGGTGTATGTGCCTGCTCCTGTCCTCCTTTTCCTGTCAGTGAATCCTGACAGTACTCAAGTGTGGAGGCAGAGAGTTGAGTCTGCCTCCTGTTTGTCGTCGGGGCTTTCCGACTGACTTCTCCATGTGCCACCAAGCGAGACTGTTGATAGGCTTGATTAGTATTAGCAGGTGTATGTGCCTGCTGATTACATTTCTCCAAACGCGGTTGAAGAGATCCATCATATGTAGTCAGACGAGCCTGCTGACTAACTGGTGATGCATAAGCAGGTGCATGTTCCTGCCTATAGTACTCCGCCGGAATTGCCTGGCGGGATTGGCGTGATGCTGCCAGACGAGTCTGCTGGACAGCGGAATTAAAACGGGCAGGTGTGTGTGCCTGTTCGTTGTTCTCCACCAAGTTAGGTTGGTGGAATCCATCATATGTAGTCAGGCGATCTTGTTGACTAACTGATGATGCATAAGCAGGTGCATGTTCCTGCCTATAGTACTCCACCGAAATTGCCTGGCGGGATTGGCTTGATGCTGCCAGACGAGTCTGCTGGATAGCGGAATTAAAACGGACAGGTGTGTGTGCCTGCTCATTGTTCGCCACCAAGTTAGGTTGGTGGACTTCTCCGGAGATGGCAGGGATGAAAACCTGCCCATTGTTAACCGGATTCCATCTCTGGCAGTTCATCTTGCCTGCTCGGGTTCGAGGAACCTGAGCTGAATGCCTGGAGTCGGTACCCTCATCATGTTGAGGGCGCACTGCCGCACGAGTCTGGCAGCGATTGTTGATGGGAGCCCTTGGGAAGGACTCCTGTCTTTTTGAATTAAGGCCCTGAGGGACCTGCTCATTCACTTCCTCAGAGTAAGCGAGTGAATGGAAATTGCGTTCTGGGGATAACGACCCGAAACGGTTGGAGACGGTAGTCAGCACCGCCTGCTTCTTGATCGCTGGCCGCCATTGTCCGGACGACCAGGTAGAGTTGTTATCTTGGAGGGCTTGACGAGCGGCCTCCAGAGTTGGGATAGTACCGTTGCGACGGTACTCCTCAACCAGTGCATTAGAAACCCAGCATTGAAGACGCTGAGTTGGTGATGTCATCCTCAGAGCGGACGACGTTCCAGCAGGAGTAGCAGCATTGGTTTTCACAGCAGTGGACCTCACAGTAGAGGTGTTCATAGCAGCAGTATTCACAGGGGTGAATTTAAGGAAATCCATTTTGCAGAAGATCTTGAAAAAAGAGTGCATGTTCCATATAACATACATAATCAAGATGAATCCGGCCACTGCATCTTTTGGATGAGCATATGTCAATGATTGCTTTGTTGGCCCAAGGGGCCTAACAAATATGAAGAACATCACTTTAACTTGGTTAAGGATTCACGTCGGGTTCACAATTTTTTGTTTCGCACGGAATTCGGGGATGACCTCCTGGATGGGAGATTCAAACGTTCCGATCGGTTTCTAACAGGTTTGTTCGTAGAATCGGAAACATCCAATGATTCCTCATCCGTTTGGACCTACTTTCCAAAGGTAGGCGCTCATTAGCTTGTGGGCTAATGAGGCTTAGGAATTTGCATTGGTCGAGAGGATGGGAGGTCAGACTCATCACACCTTTTTGAGGGGAATTATTGTCTACTATGGGACTCTCTTTATAGATTTAAGTTATGTTCGTGAATCCTTATTACATTACCAAGTATAAAATGAGCTTTCCTTCAGTTTAACAATCAATGATTAAATATGTAAGAAATTTAGAGGATCTTTTATATGTATTCGAGGTTCTTCATCAATAGAGAATCATCTGTATCTATTTAGAGATTCTTAGTCAATGGTATCCTTCAAAAACATTTATAAAAGTCTCTTGGTCATTATGATGACCAGGCTAGTTTTAAAGCCACTCAGTGGGGCACTTGAAGTTTATCGTCATTCAGAAGGACATGGATTATTTCAAAGTTGGGATTGAACCCATAAATGGGCTACCTACGTATCCTTTGTTTTGGAAAGGGAATCAGAACCCACGTAGTTCGAGTAAGGGAGTATGATGTTTATGATTGACGGCTCAAAGAAGGATGTCACAATTACTTTTACACTCTAAGCTCACGTGAGTCATGCTCGGTGTGAGAAACAAGAGGTATTAGTAAAAATTAGACAATTGTGCCATGAAAAGATGCAATCATAAGAAATGGTTTGGGGATTATGTATGTATGACTGCCTAGATTGATGAAGGTTTAGGATTTACTTGTAGGGAGAAAACCCATGAAGATGGTCCATAAAGGTATATGTGCTTCATGGAGATTTGAATACTCTAATCTTGGGGCTTACTCCTAAGGAGGATGCCCAAGTTAGGAGGGGACTTATGATTGGGTTTTACTCCTTAAAAGGAAACCCAAATCAAGGGTAAATTTGGACTGGTTAAAGAGAATTTAAGGGACTTGGGGCTTACTCCTGAGAAGGAAGCCCAAAATTTATGACTGGGACTTATTCCTGAAAAGGAAGCCCAGGTTAAGGATTAAGGTTTGGGGCTTACTCCTAAGAACGATGCCCAAATTAAGGGACTTGGGGCTTACTCCTAAGAAGGATGCCCAAATTAAGGGACTTGGGGCTTTACTCCTAAGAAGGATGCCCAAGATAGAGGACTTGGGGCTTTACTCCTAAGAAGGATGCCCAAGATAGAGGACTTGGGGCTTACTCCTAAGAAGGATGCCCAGGTTAAGGATTCTCTCATCTTAAAGGATGAGGTTGAATGAATGAACTCTCAATCTTTGGTGACATAAAAATGTATAAATCACTATGTTTTGAGAGATATTCCACAGAATTCCTAAATAAAGAAGTCAAATCAAGAAATCATGCCATAAATTGCTTTGAAGAGTATCTTGAAGGCTGAATCTTGAATAAGAAAGGTGAAATGGCTTAAGAGGGGTAAAATGGGCAAGATGGGCACCCAAAAAGGCAGGGGCGCGCAAGTCTTGAAAGGCGCGCAAGTCTTACATGGGCGCGCAAGTATTGGTCGCGCAGGTATACCTGCGCGACATGTGGGGTACTTGCGCGATTTTCAACCAGCATTAGAATACTTGAGCAAATCTTTATTAATCCATTTAAAATCCTCTTTAGGTTCTTCCAGAAAAGGGACGCGCAAGTTCTATTGAAGGAAATAAGGCGGCGCGCAAGTGTTGATGAGTTTCAACACTTAGGCCTTCCTTCTTCTCTTTAGATCTTCCGTTCTAGGTAAGAAATTACCTTATAAGTGTCCCGGAAGCTTTGAGAAGAGACTTGGGCGTCAGGAGCTTCAATTCGAGTTTCTGGAAAAAGATCCTCCCGAATGGGGGGCCCACAGGGTCTATTTATAGGCAGGAGAAGACACCGGGCGGTTACCGGGCGGTTACAACTTAGGTCGCGCAAGTCACTTGCGCGGTGCAGTTGCTTTTGATCCTTTGTTCATGCCTTTGTCGATTGTTGATATTTTCTTCAAAGGTTGAATCACTTTGAGCTCAGATATTCCCCTTTTCCGATTTTTAGATTCTGTGACGAAAGGAGCGTCAACAGAGGTCATCCCCAATTCCAGAGGAAAAAAAATGGTGAACTCGACGTGAATCCTTAACCAAGTTAAAATGATGTTTTACCTATTTGTTAGGCCCCTATTTAAACTCAATGAGAGGGCCAACAAGACAATCAATAACATATGTGCTCATCCAAAAGATGTAGCGGCTGAAATTATCTTGATTAAGTTTATTATGTCAAGCAAGCACTCTTTTCCAAGATCTTCTGCATTACAAGAATAGCTTTTCTTAAGTACACATCTGTGAATGCCTCTACTGTGAAAACCTCTACTGTGAATGCATCTACTGCTGCTCCTGCTGGATCATCGTCTGCTGTGAGGATGACATCAACTACTCAGCGTCTTCAATGCTGGGTATCAAATATGCTTGTTAAGGAGTACCGTCAACATGGTACCATTCCAACTCTGGAGGCTGCTCGACAATCCCTCCAAGTGAACAATTCACCCTGGTCATCTGAACAGCGACGACCAGCGATCAAGAAGCAGGCGGTGCTAACTACTGTCTCCAACCGTTTCGGGTCGTTATCCCCGGAACGCAATCACCAATCACTCCCGTATTCTGGAGAGTTGAATGACCAGGTCCCTCAGGGCCTTAATTCAAGGAGACAGGAGTCCTACCCAAAGGCTCCCATCAACAATCTCCGCCAGACTCGTGCGGCAGTGCGCCCTCAACATGATGAGGGTATCGTTTCCAGGCATTTGGATCAGGTTCCTCAAACCCGAGCAGGAAAGACGAACTGCCAGAGGCAAAATCCGGTCAACAGTGAGCAGGTTCTCATCTCTTCCATCTCCGGAGAAGTCCACTAACCTAACTTGGTGGCAAGCAATGAGTAGGCACACACACCCGTCTGTTTTAATTCCGCTATCCAGCAGACTCGTCTAGCAGCATCACGCCAATCCCGCCAGGAAATTCCGGTGGAGTACTATAGACAGAAACATACACCTATTTATAAATCATCGGCTAGTCAGCAGGATCGTCTGACTACATACGATGAAGCCCGCCAACCCAATGTGTTGAAAACTGGTAAACAGGCACATACACCTGCTTACAGTCATCAATCCTACCAGCATCCTCATCTGTCAGTGTTGAAGTAGGCTCATCAACCATGTTTGGTGGAGTGCAATCAGCAGGCACATACACCTGCTAGTATTGGTTAAGCCTACCAACAATCTCGTTTAGTAGCATTCAGAGAAGTCAGTCGGAAATCTCTGGCGACAAATAGGAGGCAGAATCAAATCTCTACCCCCACACGCGAGTACTTTCAAGATTCACTGAAAGTAAAAGGAGGATAGGAGTAGGCACATACACCTACTCCAAACACGGAATGGACATATATCCTCATTCCAGCAGCTAAAGTCACCAAGCATATTCTATCAATGGTGAAAGAGTAGAAGCAAATCCCTGCTCGTATTCTGGATGCCTGCCAGGATATTATAACAGCTTCAGCAGAATCTCAGGGAAAGACACATAAATCTATCCCTACTAGGGGAGTGACAAATCAACAGTTCACTCTGGAACAGACACACACCTCTGTTCCAGTCCAAGAGGTTTGTGGGGGCGTACTCCCCCATTTCATACGGACAACCAAGTCAGGCACATACACCTGGTTTGAGCGGAGATAATCATCATAACCTGATCATTTCTCATGAGCAGGCACATACACCTTCCAAATTGAGTAAGAAAGTGTCTAAGAAAAAGACCCCACCAGTACAGTCAAGAAATCAAAGGCCTATCTATGACAAGGCCTTACTCAATGCTGGAGTTTTTGATGCACTTAGACAACTATCTATTGCAACTCAAGATTCTACTCTCTCAGTTCCCAAAAGTGGGAACATTAATTCCGAAAGTATGCATCAGACACTTCCTCATGAAGGCTTGCTTCATGACAATTCAGTCGATCTCGAGATTTCATCTTCAGATGAGAGCCACAAGAACCCTCTGTGTGGTCAGAATACCAAGGAGAAAAATGTTTCATCTTTTGCTGTAACCCACCATGGTGGTCCTCCCCATGATGATGAATTTAGCTGCGAAAGTCCTCTTCACAGTAGTGATTCACATTGCTTGGAAAATTCTCCGACAGAAAACGTAGTGACGAGAAAGCCCTCTTATATTGAGGCACTTAAAAATTTGAATCCAGTCATGTCTGATGCATTACCATTAGCAGGTGAAATACTTTCTCAACCAAAAGATAGCCCAGGGTGTAGGTCATTATCTGATCCACCCCTAAGTCATGCATCTTCTATTTTGATCAGTGATTTCTCTACCAATCTTGTTGAATCCGATGAAGCAACAAGGAAGGACCAACTCTGGTCTAATCAGGTATAAGATTCTTCATTGAATGATAAAGAGGAAGTACTAAATATGAGAAAACAACTGGAAAAAGGTGAAGTGCCAGTTATGTTTTGGACCTTGACCGACTCTCAGTATGATATTCCAGAGATGTTAACGGAAGATGGAATTCATGATATTCACCACAACATATGGAAAACTCTTTGTCAGTTGAAAAAGAAAATATTATCTTATGATGAATATGAAAATCATGTTAAGATAATAGAAGGGTTACAATGCCAAATTGATTTGGCATCTCTCTTAGTTTCTTGATATCTGAAGGCTAAAAAGCATCAGAGAGCCCTTCAGCATTCATGCCTTGGCGCACTAAGAAGATTTGGCTAGTTAATTGCCAATGACCCTTCTGGTATTCATATCAGGAGATGGGGTGTTCATGGAGCACTACATTTCAATATGCTCTCTAGTCAGCAAATCCCACTGAAAATGGTTTCATGAAATGTTATTGTCCATGGTCAGCCAAAGTCAATGGGTTTTGTTTGTAATCAAAAGCTTTCCCAAGAACAAGCTTCAACTAGTTCCTCTCAAAATCAAGAATACAGAGAAAAAGTTATTGACTTACTCCTGAATCAAGCGAACGATAATATTGAACATGCTTCTCATATGGAGAAAGCACATCACCAAGTGACAGAAGTGTCAGAAATCATCCAACGGTCTTTTGAGCCGGGTGAAAAAAGTGGATGTCGATTGATGCATCTAGCTAATTTCCGGACTAAGGTCCGAAAGATCAAGAAAGCATTTAAGAAGGTCTCAGATATATCATGTCAAGAGCCACCCTAGTTTTCCATACTGGGGACTCTTTTAACTCAACCCTTAGAATCAACAGATAGGATTCAAGGAGTTGAGCAGATATATCCCCAGTCCACCGGACTGGGGACTTTTTTAAATCCTTAATCTCTCCCTCATAGAAAGTCAGTCTTCTCTCGATTGGGAAAGAAGCTTGAAGAGGAATGAAGAGCCAAATTATCAGGATATTCCCTCCAAATTATAGTTCGTCAAGAAGTTTCTTAGGGATCGAATCAACAAAAGGCAATGTCTCATCAAGGACATAGAAAAGGAAAATATCACAGAAATGATGATATAAGAGATGCAATGCATTATGCATAAATCAATGTCATCAATGCCATTGTTGTTGATCAAACATATGAGGTTCATTCATAGGGATCAGATGAGGAGGTTCCTGCTCAAGAAGTTGTACGCACAGACACAAATGAAGAAGGTGTGCGTACACGAAATCAAAGGCTTACTTAGAACCTAGGTAATTCTTCAAGTAACCCACTCCTCCCTCTCTTAAAGGGGTCCAATAAGGGGAAAGGAAATAATCAGGTTACATATCCTTCCTCTAGAGAAGTTCAATCACTCTCACTTGAGCAAATATTTGCACAACAAGAGGAAGAAATGAAGGAATTGAGGAGGATGAATGCAGAACTACTTCAGAGTAGTCTTCCTCCTAGGCATGCT
This sequence comes from Viscum album, assembly GCA_963277665.1. Taxonomy (NCBI): domain Eukaryota; kingdom Viridiplantae; phylum Streptophyta; class Magnoliopsida; order Santalales; family Viscaceae; genus Viscum; species Viscum album. Next base: position 486,721,588 of record OY728155.1, read on the forward strand.
GGATTCAGTCAGTCAAAGAAATTTGTTGTGGCTACTGAGATGGATCAATAATGTCCTCCTTTATCAGTACACCCTCATAGGTCTACTCGTATGGGTCAAGTGCAACAACAATTAGTGGTGCAACCATCAGTTGCAGTATCAGCCACCACATCTATACCAGCTCCAGTCATTGCACCTGTTCAGGTCTAAGCTCAACCAGATGTTTTTCAAAAGTTAATAACTACTATTTAGTCATTAACAGCTCGGTTGGAAGCTATGGAGGGAAATCATGCTCAAATTCGACCAGAAAAGAGATCTTACACTGAATTGGTTGATGTAATTCCTACCCCATAAAATTTTTCAAGTACCACATTACCAATCATTAATGGTTCGAGAGACCCAGGGAAACACTTAACACATTTTGTTTCTTGTTGTGATCCTATGATGGGAACCCCTCATTAACAAGAAGAAGTTAAGCTTAGTTTTTTTTACAGTCATTACAAGGACCTGCTTTTGTCTAGTACACAAGCTTGCAATCCCTTTCAATTACCGGATGGGAGGATCTTCACCAAAAATTCCTTCTTCAGTTTATCTCAATGTTACCAAAGACAACGGTTTTTTATCTTACAAACTATAAGAAAAGGGAGAATGAAAGGGTTTTAGATTTCATTGCTCGCTAGAATGTATTAACATATTCCCTAATCTTATCACTCCCTCAAGAGGAATTGTTTCCAATTTGTGTGGTGAATTTACATGATGAGTTGCGTACACTGCTGATCCCTGTAAAATACACAGGAGGGTTTCGAGACCTTACTTCAATCTCTCAACAGATTGAAGATTCTCTTATAAAGACTAAGGATAAAGCTCGTGTAATTCTATCAGCTCCAGGAAGGAGAATGGGTAAAGCAGAGATTACTACAGTTATGCTTAAACAAGCACCTGTACCTGCTTCTACTTCAAGGCCTTCATCTTCTCGAAGGGTTCCACTTCCTGAGCGTTAAAAACAGAGGCCGTTTTGTTAAGACGATCAAAGAGATCAAAGACAGAAACAATTTGAGGATCTAAAGAGCAAAACATACTCTTTCCAAAATGAAAAAGTTCCTGGTTAATTCATTTCGGCTCTAGAAAATAATTTGGTTCAATTTCTAAGGCCCAAGAGGCCGAATAAAGAAGGAGATGAAGACCGTCCCAATTATTTTCCATTTCATCAGATGTTGGGGCATCCCATTCAGGAGTGTTTTGTTTTCAAGGACCTCCTACAAAAAATGTTCGACTTGTTACAAGTCAAACTGAAAGTTTCTTCAGCTCAGGTAGCATATGTTACTGCTACAGATCTAGAGGAGGAGGGCGAGTGGCAAGAAGTCAAGAACAAATATGCACAAAAATATGATGATTGGATGGTCAGAAAGATGATCAACCGAACTCATGCTATTTTGCAAACACAATTGAAGAAAACAATTGTGCCTTATGCTATAAATTCTATAGCAAAACCCTCTTCATCAGAGGGAAAATCCGCAAATAAACGGCATAATTTAAATAAAGAAGAAGAATCAGAAGTAGATGAGTATGTTTCAAAGCCTAAGTTGTCTTTGACTCTGGCATATTTTATACCATCTACTTCGAAGAAACGGGCACCACCCCACCAAACGGCACTGCCTAAATAGGATAATCAGGCAGAGTCTTCATCAGATGAAGAATTGATCTTTGGGTATGTTGATATGATTCACTTAATATATCCTTATTCCAATCATAGTTTCGAATTAAATGAGCTTGAATTCCCTGTATCAAATAGAGGAATCAGAGGAAGTTCCAGAGGCTCAGGATACAGAGGAAGACGTGGATCTTTTAGAGGCCACTATTCCAATTCTACCCCTACTAGAGCTGTGTATGCGGAATAAAATCGTGGTAGAGACCTTCAGTAAGCTGAAAAAGAACATGCAAGTTCTTCTACACAAGGCATATTCAGTCGAGGCACAGTTATTCTGGAATATCGGTTGGAGGTTCCACTTTCTTCCTATCAACAAGTAAATGGATCTAATCGGTCTAATTTTCCAAAGCCATGAATATTGCCAACTTCTATCCCGGTACAAGAAGCATCAACTTCCATGGTACCTGCTAAACCACATGTTTCTGCTGGGAAACACAAACGTTTGGATCAAAAATATGATTTATTGAAACACCTGGCCCAAGTACCAACCAAGTTATCAATTTTGGATGCCTTGAATTTGTCAAAGGATCTTTGGGAGGCACCCATTGAGGCTTTGTCAAGTCCTCAAGAGTTTGAAACTGAAATTGATGCAGCTGAAGCCTACCATGTAGAGAATAATCCTGCAGAATTCCATGCAGTGATATCTTTTACTGATGAAGATGAAGATGATGTTGTGCATGGACATATTATACCATTGTACTTATCTATAAAGGTTAATGGTGTAGACATCCGAAGAGCTTTCATTGATAATGGTTCACGAGTCAACCTCATGCCCATTCATACACTTCGTTGATTGGGCCTCACAGAATTTGATTTATCTCCTTCTACTATGATGTTACAAGGATATGATAAAAATTAAGAAGAACCACTGGGCGAGATTACACTCAGAACTTAGTTTGGAGGTCTTTTATTGAATTCAGATTTCATGGTTGTTGATCAGGATTCAGCCTTCAACATCTTTCTTGGTAGACCCTGGCTACATCGACATGTGGCTATCCCTTCTTCATACCATCAATGTCTCAAATATAGTTTCTATGGTCAAATTGGGACATTTTATGGTGATAAATCCCCGTTCAAGACATGTGAATCTCAATACATTGAGAAGGAATTCTACCACACGAAGGGAAAGGAGGAATCCACAACAATGGAGATTACCAAAGTTAATGCTTCATATGGTTTGGAAAAGATTCCAGTAAACCCATTAGCACATGTGAGTACAGATTATGTGTTGCCTATCAGTCAAATTGACAGGATAGACCCAAATGAAAATACTCTTATGGAAATCTCCATAATGTAAATCAAGACAATCAAGCCAGACAGCATGGAAGAAACTGGTGATCCACCAAGCAATGATGAAAGCTCAAATGGAAATGTATTCATTTCATCTGCTGAAATCCAGCAAGTCTATCTTCACCAACCAGGCTAGAAGAAGTTATAGAAATGTTAGAGGTTAACGATGATGTCGATTCTCAATCAATCATCTCCTCTGTATTACCCAAAGAAGACCCTTCATCAATAATCGGGTCAAAAATGGAAGCTTCTTCTTCAAGATGTTCAAATTTCAACATCTCTTCTGATCATGGAAATCTTGCTTCATCAGCTACTATGAAAGTAGAAACAGAAGAAATAAAACATGTTGATGAAGAAGAGGAATATCTCAGGGATGCTCCTCCAGCATTTGAAGAGGGTGTCTCTACCACCGTGGATGAACTCAGAGAATTAAATCTGGGTACAAAAGAAGATCCACACCCCACTTTAATTAGTACAGATATGAATCTTGAAGAGAAAAAGATGTATATTTATTTTTTAAATCAAAATCGAGATATATTTTCATGGAACAATACAAATATTCCAAGGCTTGATCCTGATGCTTCCACTCATCATTTGGGTTTTCCAGAAGAACATCGAGGATTCAAACAAGCTGCTAAAAGAACACACCCAACCTATGCTTCCAAAATTGAAGCTGAAGTGGATAATCTCATTAAAGATAACTTCATTAGAGAAGTTCAATATCCCAAGTGGTTGGCTAATATTGTCCCAGTGAAAAATAAGAATGGTAAAATTAGAGTTGGAATTGATTTCAGAAATCATAATCGGTATTGTCCTAAGGATGATTTTCCAGTTCTGATTACAGAACTATTAATTGATGCAACAGCTGGATATGAAGAACTTTCCTTCATGGATGGATATTTTGGGTATAATCAAATCTGAATGGCTCTAGATGATGAGGAATCTACAACTCTCAGAGCCCCTTAGGGTGTGTTTTGCTATCGGGTAATGCCCTTTGGCCTAAAGAATGCAGGCGCAACATATCAGTGTTCCATGAATCGTATCTTCAAACCCTTTCTGGGAAAGTTTGTTGAATGTTATGTGGACGATTTGGTGGTTAAATCCAAACAACTTTTTAATCACTTGGCTGATTTGGAAATCATATTACACAAACTTCGGCAACATAATTTGAAGATGAACCCCTTAAAATGTGCTTTTGGGGTAAACTCAGGAAAATTTCTCGACTTTGTTGTACGCCATCATGGCATCAAAGTCGATACTGAGAAAACGAAGTCAGTACTTGGTATGTCACCTCCTCGAAATTTGAATTAATTGAGAGGAATTCAAGGACACTTAGCCTATATTCGGCGTTTCATCGCCAATTTGGCAGTCAAAAGTTTACCCTTCACTAAATTGATGAAGAAGGGAGTCACTTATAAGTGGACTGAATAATGTCAAGAAGCATTCGATATTCTTAAGAAGTATCTATTGAGTCCACCGGTGTTAATTTCACCTATTGAAGGAAGGACACTTATCCTCTATGTGACAGCTCTAGAGCAATCATTGGGTTCCTTTCTTGCTCAGAAGAATGATGCTGGGAATGAAAACAACCTCTACTATCTCAGTCGGACTATGCTTGAAGTAGAAACCCGATACTCAAATATTGATAAGTGTTTCCTAGCATTAATCTTTACAGTTCAAAAGTTGAGACACTACCTGTAACATCACGAGGTCCAATTGGTATCTCACAATAACCCACTAAAATTCATCCTTAGTCACCCAATGCTTACAGGACGTCTGGCAAGGTGGGCAGTTATCTTATAGCAATTTGATATTCAATATGTGTCTCAAATGGAAATAAAGGGCCATGATCTGGCTAATTTCAATGCTAAACACCCTTCAGTGGAAGACACATCTTTAGATATTGAACTCCCTGATGAGGAATTATGCTCTATTCAAGAAAGTCTTCAAACATGGGAAATGTACTTTGATGGTGCTTCCAAAAGTCCAACAGGGAGGAAAATGGAAAATCTTAAATTCAACAAAGTTGGTTTAGGAGCTGTACCCATTTCCCTAGAAAAGGCATTTCTACCTTATTCCTTCTCATTATTGGGAGGCAATACAAATAATTAAGCTGAATACCAAGCTCTTATTGTAGGATTGGAGTTGGTGCTTCAAGCACAAGTGAATCACTTAAAGGTGAAGGGAGATTCAGACCTAGTAATCAAACAAGTCAATGGGGATTATGCCATCAGAAAAGAAGAACTAATCCCTTTGTATGATTACATCATATAATTAATGGCAGAGTTTCCTTCAGAACCAACATTTTCTTATGTCCCAAGATCACAAAATGCCCAAGCTGATCCACTAGCTAATATAGCCATAGCTCTGGCAGATCCAAATTGGGATGAGACAACCATCAGTATTTCCCACCGTCGTACAATTTCATCTTATGTTCAAGCAAGAACAGAGGAAATCAATGAAATTAGTTCCATAAATGAACCATATGGTCATACTACATGATGAATGAAACATATTAGGAAATACCTTCAAAATGGAACACTTCCACCTGATAGAGCTGGGAAAGAACAAATCTGGTGACGTGTGGTCATTTTTACTCTTTAGGAAAGCCCAGATCACCTAGATAAAATTCTTTACAAGCATGGTTTTGATAGAGTTCTCTTCAGATGAATTGATGGTGAAGAGACAATGGCTGTCATGAAAGAAGTGAATGCAGGAGTCTATGATGCCCACCAGTCTGGACATAGACTGTCTGATCGGATTCGAAGGCTTGGATACTTTTTGCCTTCAGTGATACAAGACTGTGTTGATTTCACAAAGAAGATTCATTCATGCCAAGTACATGCCAACATCATTCATCAACCTCCAGAGTTACTTCATACAACTAACTACTTGTGGCCATTTCCCACATGGGGAATGGATGTGTTGGGAACTTACCCTTCAACTACGGCCAAGCAGTTTAAGTATATTCTTACTGCTACTGACTTTTTTTCCAAATGGGCAGAGGCAATACCTCTGAAAGACGTTAGTTCTAAAAGCATTGTTAGATTCATCAAGTCTAACATCATTACCAGATTTGGTGTCCCTCATACCATATTGATGGACAATGGCACCAACTTCTGTTCATCCGAGGTGAAGAAGTTGTATCAAGAATACAACATCAAATCCAATCATTCATCTTAGTATCATGCAGCGGCCAATGTCCAGATAGAATCCTTCAACAAGACTCTTTCAAACATACTACAAAAGATGGTGGATAAAGATAAGAAATCATGGCCTGATAAACTCTTTCATGCTTTATGGGCTTATTGGACCACCACCCGCACTGCAACGCGGTCAACTCCATATTCATTGGTATATGGAACGAAAGCAGTCATTCCAATTGAGGTTTAATTACCTTCGCTCAGAGTATCCATTTGTGATCAATCATCAATAGATGAACAATACCAAAAGCGATTGGTTGAATTGGAATGGTTAGATGAGAAAAGATTGTGCACCCTGCACCACTTGGAAGTCTATCTGAATCGAATAGCACATGCTTTCAATAAAGAAGTTCGTCTTCATTCATTCGTTCAGGGAGAATTGGTATTAGTTATCAGAAATCCAATGACACCAAGAAAGAAACCTCCCAAGATTGAGCCAAAATTGGAAGGACCTTATTCAATACATAAGGTCTACTCCAATGGAGCTTATTCTTTGATCTCAATGGATGGAGAACTCATCACTACTCCAACCAATGCCAGATTTCTGAAGAAATATTTTGTATAAACACAAAATACAACTACGGTCCATACATATGACCTTAAACTATTTGTATTACTTTCGTCCCACATGACGTTAAACTGTGACGTCCTAACTACATGACTCTAAACTATACAGAAGTCCCTTACGTCCAGCAAGACATTAAACTGTATAACCAAGGGTCCGTGCATATGACCTTAAACTATTTTCACTTTCGTCCAACACGACATTAAACTGTATCATCCCTTTTTCGTCCAACATGACGTTAAACTATGAAAAAGTCCCTAATATGTCCAACATGACGTTAAACTGTGTCCTGTTTTGACTTTAATGCATGACATTAAACTACACAGTCCGCTTTTTTTCCAACATGACATTAAACTATATTGTCCCCATCATCATAATTACATGATGCCAAACTATATAGAAATACCTTAACTCGTCCTACATGACATTAAACTGTATTTTTGTCCCTGATACATGACACTAAACTATGCAGCACCAATAGTCCTCACTGCAAGACTTTAAACTGCATAGTCCCTTCATATGTCCTACATGACATTAAACTATGCATAGTTAAGGTTGTTGTTACCTCTTGTTTCTCACATTGAGTATGAATCATGTGAGTTTAGAGAAAATTTCAACCATAATGTAAAGACCCATAAATTTAAAGGGAAATTTTTTCATAATTTCCTTGGGATTTTACGAGTACGAAGTTTCTGACAGCACCTAATTTTGAGGCACGGTGTGTCCGGAATCAATTTCCGAAGTTTAGCTTGGGAACGTTCAGTGAACGAACGATCGGGTTTTCCTAACATTTTAACCGGTGCTTGGAATCGAAATCTGAGGGCACCGATGAAACCACAACGCCGGTAATTTCTTAGGAACAACTTATCTGAAGGTGTGTTTGCTCGGGTGGTGATGTTATAAAAAAGTGAGGAATAAATATATAATTGTTTTATTTTTATTTCTTTACTAAGCGGTTTAAGTGAAATTAAGTTGTGTCACAACTTAATTTCTCTCTAATTTGTTGTTAACATCCATGTGAGGGAGTTGGGGTGGGGCCCACATGGGACCCCACCTTTCAATTCTCTAACTCTCCATTAATCACCCTATCACTTTTAATTTGCGTAACACACCCGCACCCCTTTTAATGACTTGTCAACTCTCGAAATTAAATTTGGTTTATTAAACGGTCATCAATTATGTCAATTAATTTAATGTGAACTTTTGAATTTCAAAAAGGGTTTGAATGAGTAATAAAATAAGGCAAAGCCTTATTTTATTATTTAGTTGAATTTTTGTGTGGAAGGAAGGGGAGGACTCTTGCGCTCTTGAGGAACATCTCCTTCCTCGTCGAAGAACGCGAAGAACGCCGAGTCTACGATGAAGAACTTCGTCACCGCAAGGGGAGATCGTCGTACCGTCTTATTCCCTCTCCACATCCGGTGAGATATGCCTTCTTCGAAGAATGAAAAAGTGCCGCATCCTTCATCGAGCGAACAGCAAAGACGCTTACGGAGCCTCAATCCATGATGCTGTCTTCCGCGACGTCCTTTTCCAGCGACAATCCTCGTTCGACGACTTCATCGAGGTAGGGGTTAGAGTTCAAATTTAATGGATTAAATTTTGGTTTTCTTGATGAAGATATTATATTTTGGGCAGCCTAATATCATTATAATGGGAGTAGTTTGGACCGCACGAACACGACCGACCCTCCTCCCCCCTTTTTGTTGAATTTGTTGCGGCTCGAACAAAGGCGGCGTGGTGCATCAGCACCACGCGGAATCAAGGAGGAACACGACGAAGAAGGGAAGCACCGTCGCGCCATGCTGTCGAGGCCGAATGAAGCTACGGTCGGAGTCGGGCCGCGGTGAAGGGGTGCGGCGCCGTCGCGCCGCACCAGAGAACCATGAAGAGGCCGCGGCCGGAGCGGGCCACGACGAAGGGGCGTGACGCTGTCGCGCTGCGCTGGTCGAACCAAGGCCGCGACCTTTGGCCGCGGCGGAGAAGGAGAGGGCGGCCAGAGCTGCCAGCCGCCGGTGCACAGGGGGGCGGGACCGACTTGTCCTGAGCGACACGCTAGCTGGCCGTTACGACCGCCCAGATCCAAAAAATCGGGGGCTTGACCCCCGGTCAACCCAGTAGGGTGGACCCCCTGTAGGTCCGCCATTTCTTTGAAGGGGGTGGCGGTTACCCCCCTTCCGCGCTCATGCAGTGTGCGGCGCCCATGCCGGCTTGGACCAGCCACACCGGGTGGGACCGGCCGCACCGGGCCGGGCCGCGCCCTAATGGGCCGGGTCAGTCCTTGCCCAAAACCCCCTAATACCGGACATGATCGTTAAAATGCCCGTAACTTGGGCCACGGACCTCCGATCAACGCACCGTCAGTTGAGATGCGATCCTTGGATTGAGACGGTAGTTTCTTTATATTACACTCAAGGTTTCGGAGAACTTTGGGTACTGGTGGGTTTGTTCGAACACGAAACCAACCGGGCCCTCGGAGCGGAAATGCTTATAACTTGAGCTCCGGACGTCCGATTGACGTGTCGTCGACTTTTTTAGATTCCTCTTAGTGAGAAAGACCTTTGGTCTTACTCCACTCAAGGTTTAGATGTAGTTGGAGTACGTTCGGGTTGGTTTGACTTAAAAACCAACCGGGCCCCTAGAACGAAAAAGCTAATAACCCTCAGACCGGGCGTCCGTTTGACGCGCCGTCTGTCACTTTGAGTTTCCTTTGTCGAGACGGCACTTTGTGATACATCAAATCCGGACTACATGTAAGATGATGTATCGACCCCCTGGATCGTGGAGTGAACCCTCCCAGAAACGAGCAAGCTGTGTGTGAGAACCCTAGAGCTGGCTGCGACTGCGACAACGATGACAACTGCACTGAAATCCTCCGTGGGTTCAGCACCGACGACGACTGCACTGAAATCCTCTGTGGGTTCGGCAGTGATGACTACCATACTGAAATCCTCTGTGGGTTCTACGGCGATGACTGCTGTTCTTGTATCCTACATGGGTCCGGTAGTACTACTATTCTTGTATCCTACGTGGGTCTGATAGTGTTTGACTCTGTACTTGTATCCTACGTGGGTATATCAGAGCAGCTGGTCTTGTATCCTACGTGGGTCCAACAGCTTAGCTAGTTTAGTATCCTACATGGGTCCCATCTTAGATGAATCAGTGGCTACATATGATCATCTCTATCACCTTACGAAAAAGTATACCTATGTGAGCTATGTCTTGACTTTCAATCATTATCATCGATATGATTGAATTGATTCCTATGTGGATTGTGTTGTGTTATCCTGTGTGGATTGGTTATGCTAACCTGTGTGGACTTGATCAAACTTGGGCTCGGATGTTGGAGTCGAACTGGAATTGATGACTTAGGTTTATGTATGGGCATATACCTAAGTAGTGTTGGATGTTACTTCGTGATTGTATCTTTCCTTTGTGGATTATCCTTATTGGATTCTGGGAGACCTTTGGGGGTCTCGGGGTCCCTACTGAGTAGTGTATACTAACTCTTGCATGGGATATGCCCGCACTACATTGTGTTGGATGCAGACGACAGACAATGCTTATTGTGGTTGTGGCTTGTGGAGTAAGTCGGTACCTAGAGGTGGACCACTGGTCGGTACGTACATGGAGCGGACGACTGGACCCGAGGAGCTGAGGAGGCTATCTGTACCCACCCTTCAGGTGGGACTTCTAGTGGATGGCTCGACGTTGCTGTTTTAATTTCAATTTTTGTACTTTCTTTCCAGTTGTACTTTACTTTCAGTTTGGGTTTGTATTCTGGCCCATTTACTTTCCGCACTTACTTGTGTACCCAGTTTTACTTAGTGTTTACTTCTGCTGGCTTACTCTGTGCTGTTTGTTTACTTTATAAGGAAATGCCTTCCCCTTTTATCGGGATTTATGCCTTTGGTGCTAGTTGCCAGCCCTGGCCTGTGGAAGGCGGGCTTGGGGTAGTCACGACATGGGTCCCAAGGATGGGTCGTGACACATAACACCCTCTTTGGGCCGCTAACCACGCGTAAGTCCCAAGATCATTTTTTAGGACGTTGTCCCCAAAAACAACTTCATCACTAATTCATTCTTAAATTGAACTATGTGGACTTTGATACTTTCCTTCCAGGTTGGGTACGTAGGCAACCTCTCATGGTTCAAGCCCAAAACCAATCTCTTCACATTGGTTCACCTTCGTCCTTACTATATGACGTTAAACTATACAACCTTTTTTGTCCTGTATGATAATAAACTACAATATTCTTTGATACCCTCACCTGAGAGGGAATCATTATTTACATTGATTTTCAATCATGTTATATTTCAAAGACTATGTGCATACATGGTAATTCCTGAACCTTTTATCTTGGGTCAAACCGTCATTGCACTAAAGACCCCTTTTCACCCTTCACATGTACGAACCAAATTTGTACAAAGGGATTTTCTAGATCTACATGGGCTTGATTCCCATCCTTATGGGATACGTAGGAACGTTCGGGTATCCCTCGAATCCAGCCCCAAGTCTTTTGGGCCTAACCCCAAATTCCACTTTCATTCCCTTCACTACCACAAATATGGCGTTTATCAGTGCTAAAAATGGCCATTAACAGAACTAGAAAAAGCACTGATAATGCCGGCGAAGATAACGGGGGGGGGGGGGGGGGGTCCCCTTTATCAGCGCTCCAAAAAGCGCTGATAAAGACCCCTTTTATCAGCGCTAAAAAAAATCACTGATAAAAAAAAATAAAAAAATAAATAAAAAATACTACCAATCTCATGGGGGGGGGGGCTTTTTACAGCACTTGAGCTCCCCCTATATCAGTGCTTTCCAGCACATCCAGCGCCCTCCCGCACCGCCTACACCCTTTATCAGCGCTAGCCCTTTAAATCACCCTTGCGCATGCGCCCTTTCCTCCACCCGGATTTGATCTCGAGACCTCCCCCATGCGCACCTAAAGCCTTTGCCACTACCCTATATTGATTTGTTCTCTTATTCATGATATATATATTTATTTATATATATATTTCATTATATTTATTCGTACAGTAGTATATATTTATATTAATATATATAGTTATATTAATATATATATATAGTTATATTAATATATATATATTTATATTAATATATAGTAGTTATATAAATATTCATATATAGGTATTTAAAATAAAATGGATATTAGTTATTATTTAGATAAAGATAGTATATTTTATATGAAAATATGATTAATTAGTTATTTAAAAAATTTAATTTTTAGGTGTGAATATATAAAAAATATGAACATATAGTTATATATTTGATTATAAATAGCAGTGAATTATAAAAAACGATAAAATCTCAAAAACATAATATAAATATTAATGTAATACCTTGGAATAAATTCATTCCCCACCAAAAAATCCAATAATACCCCCTTAAATGAGGCTGAAAATCCACAAAATGTTAAAAAATCTGGGTACCCTGACTAAAAACTCAATTTTGGAGGTCTTCTGGGCCTCTTTTGGCCTTGAAAAATGCTTAACTGGGATTTCCCTAGTCATAGTGACGTAGAGCTCGTTGCAGGATTTGATTTGATATGTGGTAGAGCTCAAACGGACACCCGGATCAAAAGTTATGGCCTTTTGAAGTTTGAGTTGCGTTTTCAACATATTTTGGATCTATTTTTAAATTTTTTTATTTTTTTATTCTTCAAATTATTATTAAATGACTATTACTCCATAATAATTATCAAATTATTAATTAGAAATATTTTTTTAATTTTTTATGAATCCATTTTCACTAAATATCTTATATATTAAGTATAATAAGTGTAAATGTACATTTATACTTATCTAAAATATATTTAAAAATTATATATTATATTTATATAAATATAACTATATAACTATATTAATATATTAATATATTTTTTTAATTTTTTTTGAAGTCGACCATTTATCAGCGCTTTTAAAAAAAGCGCTGATAAAGGGGGGTCCTTTATCAGCGCTAAAAAAAGCGCTGATAAAGGGGTACTTTTATCAGCACTTTTTTAGCACTGATAAAGGCACCCTTTATCAGTGATTTTTTGAGCACTAATAAATCCCCCCCCCTTTATCATCTCTTTTTCGTTAGTGCTGATAAAGGGGTGGTGCTGGCCTTGCCCAGTTTTGTGGTAGTGTTTGGCTGAAAAGTCCCTATGAAAACACACACTGTGTATTTCTTATAATGGCCTGAGTTCTATGACCCTAAACTAAAATTTCTCACACTTTCGTCCCACACGACGTTAAAATTCATTTCAAGAACTACATATGGCTTGATTCCCATCCTTATGGGATATGTAGTGAAGTCCAATATTTCAATTCAGGATCCAGTCACAACATGATTATGGTTATCATTGATCTGTGTATCTCTACATACATTCACTACTAGAATTAGGGGTTTTAGCGACCACCAAAAGCGGTCGCTAAAAGGATTTAGCGACCGCTTTTGGCGGTCGCTTTAGCTTCGTCGGTAAAACCCATTAGCGACCGCCAATGGCGGTCGCTAATGCTTTACAACTACACAGAAGCCATGCGGGTCCTCTCCTCTCAGCATATGTTCGAAGGGGACACAAAGCTTCCCCTCACCGGCCATGGCGGACACACGACGGCGGTGGATGTTGGGTTATTCCGGTGATGAGGATGAGGCCACCGGAAGTTCGAGGAGGGGTGCGAGATTGATCCGCACATAGAAGGAAGACACGGATGTGCTGTTGGGAAGCATGTAATGGCATGAAGAGAGGCGGCGGCGTGTGGAGGAATGCGGCGGCGTGCGGCGGCATGCGGCAGTTCGGATTTGCAGTGCCTGCGGGAAGAAGAAGATGGCAGGCGGGAAAATTCCCGCTACAATTTTAGATTCATATTAGCGGCCGCCTATGGCGGTCGCTAATACCATCTCTAGCGACCGCCAATGGCGGTCGCCCGCATCAGGAGGCGCCAAAATAGAAATTTCTAGTAGTGATTGGAAAATACCCATCTTTATGTGTTATAATCATAACCTTAAATATTTTCAGATCTTGATAACTCTTTTCTTGACTTCTAATCACAAAAAATTCCAATTTTTTGAGTTCTTTTGCCTGACTATGCAGCACGTGCCCTTAGGCAGCCTTGCATAAACAGTCTACATAATAGACTTGTCAGCCAAAAGATACTATTATTTGACTATGCAGCCAATGCCCTTGGACGGACCTGCTTAATTTAACCCCCTAACGGGTTTTTAAATAATGGTAACTTCATTCTTGGGAAGAAAACCTCTTTTGTCCTTATTTGTCTTATCAAAAATATTTAAGGATCCGAAAAAATAGCCATCATTAACATATTTGTTTCATGTTCTTTTTCATGATCTGAAAGTATTGAAGTCTATGTTTTATATTTCTCTTCCCTATGTTTGGGTCAGACCTTCGTAGGAGTGACATTCATCCAGTTCTTGGATAATATTGTTTGGAAATATCTTCTCCATATTCAAGTACCTCTCTCCATACAACAAACTCTATGCTTTTGAAAATTTGAATCCTCATAAACTTTCACTGGATTTTTAGCAGTAGAAAAGTAAATTTCTGAAAGTTCTTTTGCCTGACTATGCAGCACGTGCCCTTAGGCGGCCTTGCATAAGTAGTCTACATAACAGACCTGTCAGCCAAAAGATACTATTATTTAACTATACAACCAATTACCTTAGGTGGCCCTGCATAATTTAACCCCCTAACGGGTTTGTTAAATAATGGTAACTTCATTCTTGGGAACTACTTCTTTTAATGCCCTTTTAGCTCTTTTTCATATCATTCCACATATTCAAATTTTCTTAAGTCATAGTTTACATATTTTACCTCATACTTGAGTGTGGTAATATGTTTTCAGATAAATTTTCAAGGAATTGGGTCAATTTTAATCCATTTCGGTCAAAGATATTTCGAACTTAAACATTAGCCTATTTATGTCCGATGTGCATGACTTTAAACTTCCCATAAAAGACAAGGGAACTCTGAATACAAGTCAAGTTACAGCTCACTAAACATATATTTTTTATGATTTATGTAATATTGAGAAATTAAAAGATTCAAAGTTTGTAGGGTTATTTATAATAATCCAAGTAAAAAATCGAACTATGCTGACTAGGCCCATTGGCATAGGTAAAAATCTAAAGCAGATAGCAAAGGAAATGCGTGCATAAATGATTGAAGATGAAAATATTTTTCATTGATGCACAAGATATTAGAAGGACATCCACAGATTGGAGTCTCTTCTCTTTTCCAGGAAATTACAAGAGGCTGTCAACATAAGTCTTCACTTGATGAACAACATCCCGAGCTTCATCATCAGCTACTTGAAGCACATGCACCCAACCAAATTCACTCTTTTCAGCCAATGGAGTGCTTTCTTGGCATCTGAAATGGCTTTCATACCATTTTTTTGAGCTCCCTCCAGCGAATTATTGAGTTGTCAAGTTCCCCAGTAACAGCATCTAACTGTTGCTGAAGGTGCATCTGATGGACGACTTTATCTTTGATCTTATGCTTCAAATCCTTCATCTTGGCAGCATAGTCAGCCTGGCCCCGGGATACCGAAGCCTCAAATTCCCTGATATTGACTGAAATCTTCACCCTAGTTAGATCTTCACGGCACTTTTACTCCACCTCCCTTCTTAAGATGACTTGTTTCACCGCGGTATGGATCTCTTGATATCCAAAACCGCCAAGTCCTAGCCTGACGAATAGGGACGACAATCGGGAAATCTTTGATGACATCTCTTCAAGGGGCACTTCAGATATGATTTTCCATATGTTGTTTCATGCCTTGTGTCGTGAAAAGATGAGCGCCTTAAGCACCTCCAGGTCTGATTCGACAACATCATCACAGGGGGGGCATGTAATCTGGGATTAATGCACTTAAAGAAGTTCCATGTTCTGCTCCTTCCCCCCTTACCCTGGTTGCTTCTCCTTCTACTACTGTTTGGGTGGAAGTTGAGACTTCACCTCCAGATCTAGCCATTGAATTTGATGACCCTGTTTGATCAATTAAAAGTATGGTTAGCTTCATAGAACAATGAAAGTTGGTTGTCTATCTTGAAAACTCAGTATAATCATTACCTGACAGTAGATCAACAGCTTGAGAAGAATCCTCCCCGTCTTTCCCAGTTTCAACAGGATCTTCATGATGGGTCTCAGGAGGGTTTGCTGGGTTTAACTCCACTTGAGCTAATGTTTCTGCAATGGTAGGGTTGACATCAATGTCCACACCCTCTTCAGGCATTTCCAGTTCAACAGCTTCTTTGGATGGAACTGCATATTATTTTCAGTCATGATTAGAAGTGTAAATTATAAGAAAATTTACCGGGCGAAGTATAACACTCACGCCCAAGATCTTCTAAATCACATGATAACATCGCATGATCAAAAAAAATTTCGAAAGACATGCCCAGATTCATAATTTCATCCAATGACATTTCAGAATCCTGGTTAGTCTCACCAGTGGGATAATTTGATATGTCTTCTTGGCGACCCTCATTCTTTGGCCCCTGACCCTGGATAGCTTCTTCAGGAAAGATGGAAGATTTATTTTCTACGACCGCCAATGATTCTGGTGTAGGTGTTATACCTAAAATATCACAGAAGGAAAGTTAGTTGATGTTTTCATTCAAAATTTACTGAAGAATTGTATGAAGCATTGTTAAATTCCCAGAAGCGGGTTCTTCTCTACTTGTAGTAGTAGTAAAAGAAGTACTGGGAATAGATGTTGGATCTCTTTCAGAAGCATCTATGTCAGCCTGAATTTGCGTTTGTTCCACAGCACCCTCCATGGTCCTCAAAGGAGGATCAATCCTCTCCCTTAGAGGGGAAATTGAATAAGCCCCTGCAATCCCAAGGAAAATGAGTAATCTTTTCAGGGTTTAAGACTCATGATTATCCGAAGGACTTACCACTACTGATGAAGCATTTAGTTGTGGAATTATTGCTTCGATTCCTTTGTCTCTTTGGATTTTTGGGAGTGTCGACAGTCTCCCTTATAAGCACTTGAATTGGAGAATGGAAATCCATGTCCAACTCCTCATTAATGGCCTTTTGGCCTGGAGATATCTCACCCAACTCGCGAGCAGATTCAGCAGTATCCCCAATGGCAGTACCACCAGGGCTATACTGTGGCGAAGGAACCTCATTAGTTCCTTTCTTTGCAAGCTGTAAGATGAATAAAATAACTTCCTTGAGTAAAAAAGCTTTAACTGAAATCGAGTTGCAAAGTAAATAAGGAAAGAAAACTTACATCTTCTAGAGCCATGTACTCATGACACTCCTCATCAGTGGCACCGTGATCCATCATTTCCTTCACCCGCTTGGTGATAGGGATAGAATCATCGGTGGCATGTATATAGGTCCTCAACTCTTTGACATAGGCTCTTACTATATAAGGGTTATCCTTGAAATGAATATTTTCAGGAGCCTGAAGAGCCCCTATTTCAGGAAGATGTAGCCCTTCAAATAGCTCTATCTAGATAGTTTCAGTATCGTAGCATACATCCCGCCATGTCTGAATGGCCTCTGGTTGTAGATATGCTGGTGTACTAGAAGGCTGTGAAGAGGGTCCTACAACCTTGGATTTTAATTTATTTCTAGCTCCTACAACTATAAAAAGAGAATGAAAACTTTGTACTCTATAATGTTACTAGAAATTAAATTGCCTCAATAAAGTAACTCACCAGGAGTTGATGGAGTAGCTCTCATGATTCTAACAGGAGGATTATATATGGCACGTGGCCGCTTTGACACATGTTGTATCTCCTGAGAATCTGATGAATCAGCCTCGGTTGAAGAACTCGGTGAACCAACTTCAGGAGTAGAAGAATCACGTACCACCTGAATTGTTTCTTTCTTAATGGTTCTCTTCTTCTTCCCCACCCGATAAATAGGTTTATTCAATACTGCCTCATGATATGACACTACCCAGTTTTCAGCATACCATATGGCCAAATTGCTTACCGCTTCAGCATCTGGTAAGTCAAAAACCACCCCAGTCTTTTCCATAGCCATTAGAAACTATAGTTAGCAGGAAACCATTGGACGCTACTCTGACCTGACGTGCACTAGAGACAGTTGTCTACAGACACTTGAATTGGCGTGCAAATCGATATGGAGCATAGGCCTCACATATAATTTCCGCATCAATTCTGGTGGCCAGTACACCATCTCTGCAGGCCAGCATGTAAGACCTCTCTTCCAAGCTGGCTGATCCA
This sequence comes from Viscum album, assembly GCA_963277665.1. Classification (NCBI taxonomy): domain Eukaryota; kingdom Viridiplantae; phylum Streptophyta; class Magnoliopsida; order Santalales; family Viscaceae; genus Viscum; species Viscum album. The sequence goes on from OY728155.1 coordinate 486,739,569, forward strand.
TCGTCAACAAATCACCCTGTCGGTATATTTCCATAGGGAAAGAAGTGGAATTATTTATGCATATGTAGCCTTGAACTAATATCATAGGCATTGAGGAACAAAGGACGAACTCTAGAGAAGGCCTGAACAGACATCCTGAAAGAACTTACAGGAATTTGTATTCCGTTCTGAACAGAATATGTCCAGAAGTGAGTGGCGATCCATCCCAATAAAACTTGGAATGGTCCCAATAATCTCAAAGGAGACATACCCATATAGACATGGAGTAAGATCCTGTGAATCTTTGCAAAAACTGGGGTATCCAACCCCACCATCTTCCTCTCAGCCAACTTGGCTGCAATAACGAAGGTCCCTGGCTTGACGCCTCCCTTCAAATCTATGACTGGAAAAAGATAGACACTGAGCCATAAGGCTAAAAATCCAGCCAAATGGGTCTTCTCCGAGATTTTATGATTCACTTCATACCCCCATTTCTCAAACTCTCCTGCTTCCAGAGTCAGCTAGAATGTGCTAGGAGCACCTCTCTTATCCGCTCAAGGGCAGCTAGTAGGACGAGTACAGGTGGTCCCCTTTTCCCTCTTCTTCTTGAGAAACACATCCATCTATTCCTAGGGATGAATATCCATTCTAGAATGAGTCTTTGAAGTCTTTGAGATTTTGAGCTTATGATAAATCTTCAATAACTCTTGAACCAAATCCTGAGTCTTCTCCAGATCATTCAAGGTTTCCTTAGGAGGGATGAATTCGTCATACATATCACCCAAAATTGGAACCCCTGAGATCTTTTAGACATCCCACTAACTAATGCCTACTTATCCATGGGTCAGATGGAATGAATTAGTTTCTGGGCTCCAGCGGCTAAGCAACTCCGGTGTAAAATTATCATTCCTATAAACATATGTCCACCCAACACAGACAGCTTCATAAATTGCAACTCCCTTCAGATCCTCGGCAAACACTTCACAAGATTGTCGCACCCAATAATCCCACATCCAAGTTGGATTCACCACTCCTCCAGAACGGAATCCCATTTCTCCTTCCAGCCTTTGGATTGATCCATCTGAGAATTTAGAAAGATTGAGGGACAACAATATGGTTGCAGCTCAGGTTTGTGTGGTTTCAGATCTAGTGCACATGAGCTATGATGCATTATGTAGGATTTCTTTACTATTCTAGAATTATAAAATGTTCCTTCGATTGAGAAATTTACTAAAGAAAGGTTGGTATATGACTGAAACCAGGAATGCATAAGATAGTTCTTTGCCTCTGGAATATTGACATCTTGTAGATGACCATGGCCATACAGAGGCAGATAGATGCTGTGTGGGAAATTAATATGATGCTTCTTCAAGTACTTGGATAATTCTGGGAGAGTACTTTCACAGGTGGAATAGTAATCACAACCAACGATGTCCATCATATCATAAATTCTTTTTCTTTCCAGTTCATCAGTCGTTCTAATTCTCTTGGGATCCATTGGATTTGCACCAAAGATGAATAATTAACTCTTAAAGTAAGTTAATTTTTCATAAAATTTGTGAAGGAATTTGAAAATTTGGCTAAGGCATTTAGGCGCGCAAGCCCCATAGTTGGCGTGCAAGTCTCCTTCGGTCCCACATGTATGGGGTGCACATGTATCACCGTGAAAGTCCAAATACCTTAATAGAAGCATGATGAAAGAAACAAGAAGCATAGACGAGCGAAAGCCGGGAGTCCACTTGCGTGTCGAGAGAAAAAAATAACACAAGCGAGATCCGGGTGCTTTGCGCAAAGTGAGGCCATCTATTTATAGATGAGGTCGTACACCTACGCACCAGACCCTGCGCACCCGAAGCCCATTTTTACGCCATACCCTACGCGCCCTAATTTACTTTGGTTTATTGTTTTCCTCAAAGTCAAATCCTCATTCCTTTTTGGATCCAACTCTGAGGGGGGACTTTTGTTGACACTCATTTTTTGTCACAGAGTCTAAACGAAATGAAAAGGGAAATACCTTAAAAAAGAAGATTCATCCTTTGAATAAACATCAAAAAAGAGAAAGGGATGAACACGAAGAACATTTCCCATAGGTCATGCAAGTTCCAGCATGGTCACGCAAGTATACTTGCGCGCCGCCCAAATGGTCACGCAGGTGACTTGCGCGCCCTCTTTGAAAATTTCCCAGGGTCTTCTCTAGCCTATAAATACCCCCGGTGGGCCCCCCATTGAGAGAGGATTTTCTTCCAGAATTCAGATATAGAGCTCTGAACACCCAAGTCTCTTCTTCAAGTCGTCCGAACACTTCTAAGGTAATTCTTTACCTAGAATGGAAGGTCTAAACAAGAGGAATAAGGTATATGTGTTTGAATTCACTAACACTTGCGCGCTTAAGTGTTTTATCCTTAAGGGAAATGGACACACTTGGGAGCCTCCTTACCTACTCATTGAAACTTGTGTGCCACTCTTCTGAAAGTACCCTGGGATAATTATAAAAGATTTGGTCAAGAATCACCCAAGTATTACTCTACTATTCATGGATCTCCCAAGTATATATGTGTCGTGCAAGTATACTTGCGCGACCAAGAATTGTGTGCCCATGCAGTACTTGCGTGACCCACCACAACTTGCGCGCCCTTCTATTTTTGGGTTCCCTTCCTTCCCATTTAACCTCTCTTATGCCAATCCACCTCTCCTCTTCATAATTAAGCCTTCATAACTCTCTTCAAAGCCATTCATGGCATGATTTCTTTATTGGATTCCTTATCTGAAAGGAATTTTGTAGAACATCTCTTAAAACCGAGTGATTTATATATTATCATGTCACTAAGGTCAGAGATTTAATTCATTCAACCTCATCCTTTAATATTAGAGAATCCTTAACCTGGGCCTCCTTTTCAGGAGTAAGCCCCAGTTCAAATTCTCGTTAATTTGGGAATCCTCCTTAGGATTAAGCCCCAAGTCCTTATTTGGGCCTCCTTTTTAGGCGTAAGCCCCAGTCTCCAAGTTCCCAAATATGGGCATCCTCCTCGGGAGTAAGACCCAACCATGGTTCTCTTAACCTGGGTTTCTTCTTCAGGAATAATACCCAGTCTAAAAGTCTACAAATATGGGCATCCTCCTCAAGAGTAAGGCCCAAGTCCTTTAACCTGGGCTTCCTTCTTAGGAGTAAGCCCTAGTCTTAATTTCTCTTAACTAGTCTGAATTTACTTTTGATCTGGACTTCCTTTTCATGAGTAAAACCCAATCATGAGCCCCCTCCTAATTTGGGCATCTTCCTCAGGAGTAAGCCCCAAGTTAGAGTTCCCAAATCTCCATGAAGTACATATACTTTTATGGACCTTGTTCCTGGGTTTCTTCCCTGAAGTAAAACCCAATACTCATCTATTTTGGGCAGTCATACATACATAAGCCCTACATCATTTCATCTTTCGTGGCACAATTGTCTAGTTTCACCAATACCTCTTGTTTCTCACACCGAGCATGACTCACGTGAGCTTAGAGTGTAAAAGTAATCATGAAATAATTCTTGGAGCCATCAATTATGCATAAACATCATACTCTCTTACTCTAACTATGTGGGTTCTGATTCATTTTCCAAAAAACAAAGGATATGTAGGTAGCCCATCTACGGGTACGATCCCAACTCTGAAATAATCAATGTCCTTCTGAATGACAATAAACTTCAAGTGCCCCACTGAGTGGCTTTAAAACTAGTATGGTCATCATCATGACCAAGATAATTTTATGTATTGAAGGATACCATTGACTAAGAATCTCTAACAAATACTGATGATTATCTATCGATGAAGAACCTCGAATACATATAAAAGATTCTCTAAATTTCCAACATATCAATCATTGATTGTCAGATATAAAGGAAAGCTCATTTTATACATGGTAATGTAATAAGGATTCACGAACATAACTTAAATCTATAAAGAGAGTCCCAGAGTAGACAATAATTCCACTAAAAAAGGTGCGATGAGTCTGACCTCCCATCCTCTCGACCAATGAAAATTCCTAAGCCTCATCAGTCAACAACTAATGAGCGCCTAACTTTGGAAAGTAGGTCCAAATGGATCTGAAATCATTGGATGTTTCTGGTTCTACGAACAAACCCATTAGAAACCGATTGGAATGTTTGAACCTTCAATCAATGAGGTCATCCCCAATTCCAGAGGAAACATTCACCTAAGAATCTGTACTTTTCTAAAGGTAGTTTTGCATCCTTTTGACAGAACATGTGTTTCAAACTATATTTCAAAAATTTAATAAATTTTATTTGAAAAAATAAACTTCATTTTTGAAATAATAATATAAAAAGTATCTTAGGGTTAACTTTTGGTATTTTTATGAGAATTTTTATTTTTTGATGAATAGTAAAAAATAATGAATTTTAATTGAAAAATACCTTTTAATATAAATAAATTATAGTGTTAAATTATATTTTAAAAAGATTTAAAAGTATAATTAGATCAATTATAAATATATTAATCCAATTTATGTAATTATAATCATTTTCATATAGAATTTGGATATAAAATCATTTCAAACATTTCAACATTTTCACATTAAAACCTCGTTTTCTCATCACACGTGCGGGAATAATTTTAAATAAAATTTTAACACATCTGTGATTTTAATTTGGAAATATAAAGTATATATTTTGAATAAATATAATTTAAAATTTATAATATTTTCAACTTAGTTTTCTTCTAAAATTTTTAGTGAAAAAAAGTAAAATTAATCATAGTGATTATATTAAAAAATGAGATTTCTAAGTGACTGCACTTTAAACTTATCAGGGCTAAGGACCTATAAAATTGTATAGAACACATTTTATGGAAATATTTTGACCTTATAACTTATATATATAGTTTTTTTCATTATTGTTTCCACTTTAAATGGAAAAATCAAGGGTCTAATTTCCTCTTTAAAAAAATTACAAGTTTACCACTCACCTCCAGTATAAAAGGCCTCCCCCATATTCTCCTCTATTCACACCTATCAAGACCTTTGGATTAGCAAATACCTACCAAAATCACTTATAATATTACCTAAACTCATATTATAATCATTAATTTGGTCATAAATCCATCTAATAAGTACTTTGGTGCAATCCAAAAGGAAGTACCCAAAGAAGAGGTAACGTTCATCAATGGACATTTTTGTTTTATTTCTTCTTCAAACCCCTTTATTTATTTTTAATTAATTATTATATAATAACATTATTATCATCAATATACTTAGATTTTTTATGTTAAATTTAATATCTATATACCCACACACTTCCATCAATTATGTTACAAAATCAATATTCATGTGTATGATGAACTATCATCCCGTGAACTGATGTTATTCGTTTTTCCACTACCACCTCTCATGGATGAGAATAATGATGAAAATAATTTTTATATGTTATATTTATAAAATAATTATATATATTTAATAAATATATCATATAGATTATTTTTATATTTCATACGATTGTGGATACGATAACATCGCTCATGTGTGTAATGGACTACCGCTTCGCGAAGTAATCTGAAGCGTTTTTCACTAATGTGTTACATGGAAGGTAATAAGGGTAAATATAATGAATACATATTATATATATGAAAAAATAATGATATTAATGATATAGTTATATTTATTCAAATATAATATATCATTTTCTTCCTACCATTTCACACACTGAAAAAGTTTTAACGCCGTTCATGAACATGTGGATTAACACAACCTCGAAACGATGTGATTCTTATTTTTTTCATAAACACATCAAAAGAATTATATATATAATTATATATAATTAAATAATAATATATTTATGATATAATGATAATTATTTAAATAGGAATTTTACTTACCTTCTTTCCATAATGATCATTGGAAAATGAAAATATTACTCATTTGTACGTATAACCTTCCAAATCCATGATCATAATGATAGTTTATTTTTCATAATCATATTTCATGATTGATTTTTATATTATAATATATCTATAAATTTTATATTTATTCCATTATTATTATTATTTATATATTTAAATAATTACACCTTTGACCATAGTTGACATACAAAAATCGTTTTTACACATAAGTGTAATATGGTCAATGATTGAGACTTAAAATCAATTGACTATGTAAATGTATATAACATGGTAATAAGTGAAATAAAAGTAATAATAAAATTTAAAAATTTTACCAATAAATAAAATAATTATTTTTATTATTATTATTTAGGAAGTTAAAGACCCACATGATGAATCAGACTCATGGTAAATGGCTTTATCTCTATATCCTTTAATTGAGGTATATCTTGATATTATTCACCTTTATTATTTTATAAGGTGTATATATAGAACCTTTGAAATGTTATATCATAAATTTATATATTTCTATTATATTTAATGTTTTGTTTAATTTTATTCATTTAATGGGTTTTATGATTCAAGTGATTCCCAAGTTATAATGGAATTTTCCTTTAGTAAATCCTTATATTAACGTTTTCCCCTCACAGTATATTTCTCTTCCATGTCCTTGTTTTAAAAACTATTTTTATTAATGATTTTATATTAATTTAAAATATTTATAAAGTATATTTTATGTCTATTTAATTTATTTCAATGGTTATAAACTAGTAATATTCTTATGTTCTTTATATGAAATATTTTGAAAAACAAAAATGGGTATTCTATTCTTAATGTACACGGTGAGAATGATTTGTATGCCTCAATAACTATTATTTTATTTCTCACTTCCTTTCCTAGATTTTAGGTTTTCTTAAATGTGAAACCATATTTCCCTTTTTGGGTATTTTTTTTGAAAATGGTTTTTCATTGAAAATGGTTTTTTGATATTAAAATTTGGTTTTTAAAGAAAATGTTATTTTTATCTGAAACTATTTTTCATATATGTTTAAAATATTTTTTCAAAGGGTTTTATGATAAGATTATTTTATTCACGATATGTTACTTGAGAATTATAAAAAAAGAGTGAGCTCAATACAAAATGAAGGGTTGAGCCCCATTATAGCTCATAGATGAGCTCGATATAGCATATAAAAAGGGTTGAGACCCATTATAGATCATGAGAAATAGTTGAGATCTATATGGATTATATGAATGTTTGATCTCCATTATAGCTCACGGGTGAGCCCGATATATCTTATATAAAGGGTGATCCCGATTATATATTTCTAATACATTAATTAATGATTATATTGGAAGATGGATATATGGTTATTCCAATTAAAAGTGTTTTTAAAGGGTTTTATGAAAGAGATAATCCAAGTTCCCAATAGAGGTGTTAATTTCATGCTATTGGTTTTAATTATTTTATTTGAGAAACAAATTGGGGTTTTTCATGTTAAAAGGTTTTATATCATATTATAAAATAACTTTGAAGATAAAGGTAAACATTATATTAATTTTCATGTTTTCATAGGACTGAGAGTTTTACTTCTTTATGTATCCATTATTGATCTTTTTGTACTCATCCAAAATTTTAAATGTTTTTTCATGGGATGGGTATGGGTAATGATGAAGTCATGTCAAACATTGTGAATAGTTTACATGAAAAGAGATCATGATTTATTTTAAATGTTTTATATTATGAAAAAAGGATACCAGTCGAAGGAGTCCACTTTGTATTATATAGTTTATAATGTATGAGTTATGGATTAATTCTCTAAAACTCTAAACCTGAAAAGATCCTAGATGTCAAAGAAAGTAAATTATTTAATAAAAATATTGATTATGTAATGTTTAAGGTTAGGTGATTATTGTTGGTATCAAAGGATTGTTTAGAAAACTTTAGAGGTTAGGATAGTGTTAATAGCGTGCCCTTAGAAGACTTTACTTTATGGTAAAGTTGGAATGATGTAGAATTTCAAGATTACTGTAACAACCCGAAATTTTGAATAAATATTGTTTCCTAATTTTGTGTGTTATTTTATTTTATTTTTTATACTCAACAAAAATGTTTCATTGGATAACATGAGTATAATTAAAATGAGACCTTTGGGTTTTGACTGTTATATGACCATTAGTCAATATGACCGCTATGAACAAAATGTTTCTATTTTTGTCTCTAAATACAAGTGATCTTGGTTAATTAATATAGAAAGAAGATTCTATGGGCTCAACCAGTAGTCTTGGACCGATCGAAGCCCATCTAACAGAACTTGGGAAGGAGGTTGCACCACTGGGCTTTGCTCTAGACCAAACCCAAGCCGAACTTCATCGTGTGAACCTAGAACAGAATCGCCTTTGCGATAAGTTCAAACTGATAGAAGTTACTACTTGTCCAATGTTGGCTGAGCCTCCCTCGGATTCTCTCACCTTATCACACCTTACACTTAGGTCCTATGCTGGTGTGATAAGGGGCTATGTAAGGAGACCGTAATTGCCTTGTATAATCCTTTGTTTTAAATAAAAATTTTGATTTTTTATTATGATGAAGTTTATAAATTTTCAAATGTTCAGATAAATATAGTATGCATATTTTTGATGAATTTTTGAGAAAGGATATTTTAAAAATGTTTATGTAAACCTTAAATAATTAAAAATATATAATGATTTACAAAAAATGGCCTTCTACAATTATGTTCAGTATGAAATTTAGAGTCTAATAAGATCAACTTAATTTTTGATGAATGGTAAATTATGAATAGTGATTTTATGCTTAGGATTAGTAATGTGACCAAATGGATTAGTAATCTCACTTAAAGAAAGTATTAATATGATATAGGCACCTTGATTAATTAATGTGATTCAATAAAATGGTTAAATAACGGTTTCATAAATTATTATTCAAGTATTAGTTTTTTTCGGGTGAATAGTGTTTTTTAATTAAAAATTAAATTAAAAATATTTAGAAAATTATTTTTATAAAATAGATTTCATTTTTGAACTCAGAGCATCGATATTATGTTAAGGTAGTTTTTGTGGTTTTTTCTGAAAAAATGAATTTTCGGTGAATAGTGTATTTATTTAAAAATTAAATTAAAAATATCTAGAAAATTATTTTTATAAAATGGAGTTCATTTTTGAAATCAGAGCATTGATATTTGGTTAATGTGAAATTTTGGGATTTTTCTGAGAAAGTTGAATTTTTAGTGAATAGTAAAAATACAGTTTTAGGGTTTCTGTATGTTTAATGACATCATAACTATGTCATGATGATGCCATGAGATATTTTAAGGGATGATAGACTAAAGGGGATGAATTATTTTATGAGGTGTCCCAAGTGGCCAATACCATGGGCAAATACCATGGGCAAGCCCATGATGTTTCCAAAACCACCAATGAAGTGTCCCTTGGCCATTAATGCCTTGTCCCCTCACTTTCCCTATAAATACCAAGAAATCCTCTCATACATTCGACTCCCCACTCTCCCCCAACGAAGTTATGGTCTCATTACCTCCCAAGGAGTCCTCTTAAGGTGCCCCCAATCCCTCAAGGTCCCAACCATTGAGTTTTAAGAGTTACATTTTAAGGTAAGGGATCCGACCTCTCTCTTTCTTTTCAAGTAATCTCTTTTATGTCATTTCTTTTATGATCCATTTTCTTATGTTAAAGGATATTCTTTTATATTCCTCTTAATTCTCTTTTCATGTTCATATAATGAGAGATGCCCTCTTACTCTCATTATTTCATTTTATAAAGTTTTAAGTGGTGTCGTTAGGCTGCGGAAATTTTTGTAACAGATTCTTTCTCCATTCTCATTTTTCAAGATCTATTTTCATGTAAAGTCTTTCAAGTTCCTTTCTATTATGTTGGGGTATGATCTATATATATATCATACTGATCTTTTATGATCATATGATGAGATACCCCTTTTGATCTCTTCAATTCAATATTTTGATGTTTTAAGTGGCGCTGTTAGGCTGCCGAATTTTTAAGTGCTTCTTTCACCCTTCTCGTTTTCAAGTTCTACTTTCATGTCAAGTATTTCAAGTTCCTTTTTATTATGTTGGGGTATGATATCTATATCTATAATACTTATCTTTTATGATCATATGATGAGATACCCCATTTGATCTCTTCAATTCAGTATTTTGAAGTTTTAAGTGGCGTCGTTAGGCTGTGAATTTTTAAGTGGTTCTTTCACCTTTCTCCTTTTTCAAAGTTCTAATTCCATGTCAAGTCTTGCAAGTTCATTTTTATTATTTTGGGGTATGATCTCTATATCTATCATACTTATCTTTTATGTTCATATGATTAGAGACCCTAGTTTATCTCATCAATTCATTTTTGGTTGAAGTTTATGTGACGCCGTTAGGCTGCTGAATTTTCATAAGGGAAATCTTATTTTTGCCTTCCTTTAATGTTCTTCATTTCATATGGTATATTTTCAAATTTCATTACCATGTTCTTAAATCCCTTATATTCTTCCCCTCTACTGTTTTATGGGTCATTTATGAATGTTTCACTCATGTCCCCTCTCTTTTCAATGTTTTCTAAAACCCTGTAACATAGTCGTTATGCTGCAGAATTTTCATCTCAAAATGTATCTCTCTTTTTCTAAAGTTCTTTTATTTTATTAATTTAATACTCAAATCTCTCTATTCTATATTGGTATTCACATATATAACAAAATATTCTATTTTAAATACTGGGATTTACATACATGAAACCCTCTTTCCCTTTCCGTGGGTTTAAAGTGACCTAAAGATCATGTCTTTAAATTAGTTTTTAAAACGTTATGATTATGAAATGAAACCCATTTATTTTATGCTATATGGGTTGTTTATGAAATGATTGGCAATTATATATGTGGCTCACATGATAATAAAGACATTTCAAGGGTACGCCCAGATAGCGCTCCAATGCATTGGGTAAAGACTTAATCTATAGAGATGACCTTTTAGACTGATACCTTGGTGAATAACCTTGGTAATTTTTAATGACACCTTGGGGATGGACCTTGGTGAAACTAAATTATTGTCAATATTAAATGTTGTAGCCACATCTTCAAGTTATGAAAAATGTTATTTTATTATGATATATTTCATGATTTCTTTCTCATGCCTTAAAGTTATTTTCATGACCTTATTGAAGTATCTCAAGTTCACATGTAAAATGCTTCTCTTATTTCCCTTACTGGGCCTTCTGCTCACCCTTTCTTTTGATGTATGTACCCAGGTTATGATATGCAGTAATGAACATAGGATGAACATGAGTAGAAGCCTTTCAAGTGTTTATGAAAAATGTTTTATGTTTTCATGTTTTAAGTTCCTGGTTTCCAAGACACTAAACCTTAATGATTCTCGGTTTTGTAAAATGTATTGAAAGTTTATGTGATAAAAAGGCGGGATTCTATAGTTGGTATCAAAGGATTTTTTAGTTATTTGTGAAAATTAGGATATGAAAACTTTAGGAAGAAACCTACAGAAAAGTTTAAATATAGGAAATATTCCTGGTATTTTGGTGAGTATTGAGTAAGGGATTTCCAAGCAAATACATCCCTGTCTGGATACGAGAAGGTAGAGGTGGCTCTGGAACATATGTACATAGGGGTAAAACCTGAAAACACCACTTTGAGGTAGACTCAAACGGGAACTGGTACACGACAACGGGCCTTGCTGCACTCTTGGTTACGAAACTCCTGGGGGATATGCTTTGGTAAATTCATAAGCTTAGTATGAACCATTATTAAAGGAACAAAGATAAAATAAAATAAAGATTCACATAATAATATATGATCATGGATAACCTAGATTGGAACCTAGGGGATCACAAGTTAGGGTATACTTTCCTTATACAAGTTTATCCTTCTATGCTTAAAGTTTCCTTTTAATGATTATTGGCTAAGTACTCAAGCCCTTAATTGTACTTTCTTTTCGTAGTTAATGAAGGGAAATGGAATAACATGTCCCAACAACCAATGTGATAGTAAATGTGACAATTTCCGTATTAATATGATAGAGATGATTAGGTTATTAAAAGATGATTATTATTTTGGAAGAAGTTCACTATTTTGGGAACCCTATTTGATCTAGGTAAATAGATTACTATGGAATTTTCATTGAAGAGTAAGGTTGACTTATATTTTGAAGAATCGATGAATTTAAGGTTGACTTATAGTAATTTAGGTTATTTATGGAAATTATTAACCTATCTTGGGTAAAATATGTTTAGGTTAGCTACTTTTGTTGTAAGATGTTTGGAGTGGTTGATGATGTTTGGAGATGAACAATGAAGTTTATTTTGGAAGACTATGTTATCAAATCCTTCTTGTATTTGGGTTTCAATCTTAGTTTGGTTTATTTTGATGAATTTTAAGGACCGTTATTTATGGAATGGTCTATGATGAACTTTGTCTAGTACCATGGAACTTTGAAGATTTAAAAGTAGTTTCCATTCCTATGGGATTCTTTCTTTTTGAAGAGTTGTTTTACCTTACCCTTTCTGTTTTTGGGATAATTTTTAAAGATAGAAGAAATAGATAGTTAATATTTTATGGATTATGTGATTCTCTAGAAGATGACTCTTGTGCTTTTGATGAGACTAATTGTTTTTGAATTATCATCATTTGGAGAAAAGATTAGTTTTGGTGGATACTTATTAAAGGGTGAAAATCTACTTGAAGGTAGGTATATATTCTTATGTTTTTGTTCTATGTAGTAAATGAATTCCTCAAAATTATGAAAAGGAACGTTAAAAAAAACATTGTTGGTTTACGTTTCCTACTAGGTAATCAAAGACCATTTAAAAAAATCATAAGTTTGGTATTTTCTTATGGTTAACTTTCTCCTAATCATGTTTTCTATCACTCTCCCTCAGAACATGACCCTTTGTTTTCTCCTCCATGTCCATGTTTTCCTACATAGAATCCTAGTGTGGGTTAACTCGGGTGACCTTTGTACTTCCCTTTCTTTCTTTTAAAGTAATAGTTTTATTGACTCCTTTTCCGATGTGGGACTTTCAATGAAATTTCAAAACCCAATTATAAAAATTGCGAGGATGCAATTTCTTAAGGGGGGAAGATTGTAACCACCCAAAATTTTGAATAAATCGTGAATCCTAATTTTGTGTGTTATTTTATTTTATTTTTTATACGCAACAAAAATGTTTCATTTGATAACATGAGTATAATTACAATGAGACCGTTGGTTTTTGACTGTTATATGACCATTGGTCAATATGACCGCTGTGAACTAAACGTTTCGATTTTTTTCTATAAATACAAGTGATATTGGTTAATTAATATAGAAAGAAGATTCGATGGCCTCACCTAGTAGTCTTGGACCGATCGAAGCCCATCTAACAGAACTTGGGAAAGAGGTAGCACCACTGGGCTTTTCTCTGGACCAAACCCAAGCCAAACTTCATCGTGTGAAGCTAGAACGGAATCACATTTGCGAGAAGTTCAAACTGATAGAAATTACTACTCGTGCGATGTTGGCCGAGCCTCCCTCAGATTCTCTCACCTTAGCACACCTTACACTTATGTCCTATGCTGGTGTGATAAGGGGCTATGTAAGGAGACCGTTACTGCCTTATGTAATCCTTTGTTTTAAATAAAAAATTTGATTTTTTCTTATGATGATGTTTATGAATTTTCAAATGTCCGGATAAATATAGTATTCATATTTTTGATGAATTTTAGAGAAATGACATTTTAAAAATGTTTATGTAAACCTTAAATAATTAAAAATGTGTAATGATTTTCGAAAAATGGTCTTCTACAATTATGTTCAGTACTAAATTTAGAGTCTAATAAGATCAAATTAATTTTTGATGAATAGTAAATTATGAATAGTGATTTTATGCTTAAGATTAGTAATGTGGCCAAATGGATTAGTAATCTCACTTAAAGAAAGTATTAATATAATCTAGTCACCTTGATTAAGTAATATGATTCAATAAAATGGTTAAATAACAGTTTCATAAATTATTATTCAAGTATTAGTTTTTTTCAGGTGAATAGTGTTTTTTAATTAAAAATTAAATTAAAAATATTTAGAAAAATATTTTTATAAAATGGATTTCATTTTTGAACTCAGAGCATCGATATTATGTTAAGGTAATTTTTTGGGTTTTTTATGAAAAAATGAATTTTCGGTGAATAGTGTATTTATTTAAATATTAAATTAAAAATATTTAGAAAATTATATTTATAAAATGGAGTTCATTTTTGAAATTAGAGCATTGATATTTGGTTAATGTGAAATTTTTGGATATTTCTGAGAAAGTTGAATTTTCAGTGAATAGTAAAAATACAATTTTAGGGTTTCAGTATGTTTAATGACATCATAACTGTGTCATGATGATGCCATGAGATATTTTAAGGGATGGTCGACTAAAGGGGATGGATTATTGTATGAGGTGGCCCAAGTGGCCAATACCATGGGCAAATACCATGGGCAAGTCCATGGTTTTTCCAAAACCACCAATGAGGTGTCCATTGGCCATTAATGCCTTGTCCCCTCACTTTCCCTATAAATACCAAGCAATCCTCTCATCCATTTGACTACCTACACTCCCCCAATGAATTTCGGGTCTCATTACCTCCCAAGGAGTCCTCCCAAGGTGGCCCCAAGCCCTCAAGGTCCCAACCTTTGAGTTTTAAGAGTTGCGTTTTAAGGTAAGGGATCTGACCTCTCTTTTTCTTTTCAAGTAATCTATTTTATGTCATTTATTTTATGCTCCATGTTCTTATGTTAAATTATGTTCTTTTATATTATTCTTACTTCCCTTTTCATTTTAATATAATGATAGATCCCCTCTTACTCTCATTATTTCGTTTTATGATGTTTTAAGTGGCGCCGTTAGGCTGCCGAAATTTTTGTAACATATTTTTCTCCATTCTCATTTTTCAAGATCTATTTTCATGTAAATTATTTTAAGTTCCTTTTTATTATGTTGTGGTATGATATCTATATCTATCATACTGATATTTTATGATCATATGATGAGAGTCCCCATTTGATCACTTCAATTCAGTATTTTGAAGTTTTATGTGGCGTCGTTAGGCTGCCAAATTTTTAAGTGGTTCTTTCACCCTTCTCGTTTTCAAGTTCTACTTTCATGTCAAGTCTTTCAAGTTCATTTTTATTATGTTGGGGAATTATCTCTATATCTATCATACTTATCTTTTATGATCATATGATGAGATACCCCATTTGATCTCTTCAATTTATTATTTTGAAGTTTTAAGTGGCGTCGTTAGGCTGCCGAATTTTTAAGTGGCTCTTTCACCTTTCTCCTTTTTCAAAGTTCTAATTCCATGTCAAGTATTTCAAGTTCATTTTTATTATGTTGGGTTATGATATCTATGTCTATTATACTTATATTTTATTTTCATATGATTAGAGACCCTATTTGATCTCATCAATTCATTTTTGGTTGAAGTTTATGTGACGTAGTTAGGCTGCCGAATATTCATAAGAGAAATCTTATTTTTGTCTTCCTTTCATGTTCTTCATTTCATATGGTATATTTTCAAATTTTATTACCATGTTCTTAAATCCCTTATATTCTTCCCCTCTACTATTTTATGGGTCATTTATGAATGTTTGACCCATGTCCCCTCTCTTTTCAATGTTTTCTAAAACCCTGTAACATAGTCGTTATGCTGCAGAATTTTCGTCTCAAAATGTCTCTCTCTTTTTCTAATGTTATTTTATTTTATTAAGTGAATACTCAAAGCTCTATATTCTATATGGGTATTCACATATATACCAAAATGTTCTATTTTAAATACTGGGATTCACATACATGAAACCCTCTTTCCCTTTCCGTGGGTTTAAAGTGACCTAAAGATCGTGTCTTTAAAGCAGTTTTTAAAACGTTATGATTATGAAATGAAACCCATTTATTTTATGATATATGGGTTTTTTATGAAATTATTGGTGATGATATATGTGGCTCACATGATAATAAATACATGTCAAGGGTGTGCCCATATGGCGCTCCAATGCATTGGGTAAAGACTTAATCTCTACAGATGACCTTTTAGACTCATACCTTGGTGAATAACCTTGGTAATTTTTAATGACACCTTGGGGATGGACCTTGGTGAAACGAAATTATTGTCAATATTAAATGTTTTATCCACATAATCAAGTTATGAAAAATGTTATTTTTATTATGATATATTTCATGATTTCTTTCTCATGCCTTAAAGTTCTTTTCATGACCTTATTGAAGTATCTCAAGTTCCCATGTAAAATGTTTCTCTTGTTTCCTTTACGGGGCCTTCTGCTCACCCTTTCTTTTGATGTATGTCCCCAGGTTATGAGATGCAGTAATGAACCTAGGATAAACATGAGGAGAATCCTTTCAAGTGTTTAAGAAGAATGTTTTATGTTTTCTTGTTTTATGTTCCTGGTTTCCAAGACGCTAAACCTTAAAGATCCTCGGTTTTGTAAAATGTAATGAAAGTTTATGTGATAAAAAGGCGGGATGCTATAATTACCATGTTTCATTGACTAAAATATTTATATTAAAAATGTTTTTTTACATAGTAAATAGGGAATATGTAGTCATAAGGAACCAATAATAGAATATCCTTCCAAACTACTATCCTTATATGGTTGGAATTAGAACCAAATAGTTTGTTGTAGTGATGACACAAGCGATAAATGGTAGTGGTATCCATGATAGAGAGGAAACCGATATGAACATGTATATAGTGGATCATTTCACTAGGAAACACCCCCAATATTTCAATGGATTATCTGACCCATTGGTAGCTGAAGGATGGCTCAATGCTCTGGAGAAGATATTTGATGTTATGGAATGTTCTGAATGTCAAAGGGTAACTCTTTCAATCTATAATGTTGAAGTAAAAGTTGATTGATTATGTTATTTGGTTAATAATTCAAGAGATAAAGATTATATTGATTCTATGTAATGGAAAATTTTTATAATTTTTTTGTTGATAAATATTTCTCAATGATTGTTTGACTTAGTATGGAGAAACAATTTCTCTAATTGAAGAAAAAAGATAAATGATAAATGGATTTATATGAGGAAAACTTCATAGAATTAGCTAGGTATGTGCCAGAAATTATTTTACACAATTATATTAAAATTAATATATATTTTAATCAGTGTTAAAAACAATACCCTGAGTAGATTTTTCTACATGATAATTCAAATGTTATGAGAAAGTTTTTCGCTGTGTTAAGAAAGGTGAGATAGAGTTTGCGGACAAATATGTTCCACAAGATGAAAAAAGTTAGAAACAATCTAGGTGTTAGTAAATGGAGATAAAAACAACTAATAATTATGGTTCTAAAACCAAAAATAGATCCAAATGTAGTAAAATACATATTGGGGAATTTATGCGAGGATCTGGAAAGTGTGACTAGTGTGGTATGTTTGGTTACATGGTTTGTGAATGTAAGAAAAATAGCCTTGAACAATCCAAGACCAAGATAACATATAGCCCGTAAAAAGTAATATTTTTTTATCTATAATGAGTTGGGTTATTATGTGAATATTTCATTGAATTTACTTAATTAGGGTGAAAATCATCATGATTAGAAGCAAAAAGGGTTGGAAAAATCATTTTCTACTTCTATAGTTAATGTCGGTCCATATGGTGAAGTGGTGACTACTCTAGAGAGCTTGGTATTTTTTAAAGGTTGATCATAAGATCAATGACCCATGTAACCTTCCTTTGACGTTTTTAGTAGTGGAATTACCTTGTGAGAAATTTATTTAGTTTTCAAAGATATATAATGTACATGTTTTATTGGAAAATTTATTTGAGGAATAGTTAATTCACATGCTATAGACGTTAATTTA
Source organism: Viscum album (assembly GCA_963277665.1). Taxonomy (NCBI): domain Eukaryota; kingdom Viridiplantae; phylum Streptophyta; class Magnoliopsida; order Santalales; family Viscaceae; genus Viscum; species Viscum album. The sequence goes on from OY728155.1 coordinate 486,757,310, forward strand.
ATGGTGTTAAAAACATTTAGGGTTAATAAGATCATTAATGGATTTTTCAGTGAAATGTTTTGAAAGAAATAAATATTAATGATAAACCAATGTTGTTTCTTTTTAGGTTTGTTGATTAATTCATTATATTACATAACTCCTACTAAAAATATTGATTTTGGAAAATGGTTAGAGATAAAGAGAAATACTTTTCACTCTTTTATGGATATTTTGATATACTAAACGTGAATTTTAGTGCTTCAAGCATAAAAAATAATTTTTTGATATTCATTTGTTAGAGTAATTAATGAATTAAAAATTGATAAAACTAAAAACAATGTACGAAGTTGTTCTTATAAAATATAAACATATCAGGTAAGTATATTTCCTTATATTATTAGATGGTAAAATATTTTCTCAACTCTTTCACATTGATCTTGAAAAAAAGTATAATCCTAGTACTTTTAACTCTAATGAACCAATGACCTTTTTATCACCAAAGATTTATGGTTTTTAGGACCTTGAAATTCCATGATCATTCACTTTCTTGTGATCAGTGAACTCAGTCACTCTCTATAATTATTTATATTTTTCCTGATCTTCTTATGTGGGATCATAGTTATGCATAATTTTTAGTGATATTTATGTTTAAGACATTAAATTTTTAAGGGATCATTTCTTTATTTCATTTTTATGATATGGGTTTCCATAAATAAATTCTAAAAAATTGTTAATCCTTTGAAAACCAACATGAATTTTTGGGGTGAAATTCATTTTCTGGGGGTTTATTGTATCATCCTAAGATTTTATGAAATATATTGTTTAAAATTAATTTAAATTATTTTCTATATTTAATTAAACTCAATGAATAGATTATATTGTATTATGTTCAACACCAATTTTATCTTGTGTTTCAAAATAAATTAATTTTCTTCAAGAGCTTATGTTACACACAAGGTTGATTCTTACCGGACAATAATATACCATTAATATTTTTATTTAACATGATTGTTATAAACTAGCTATTGGATTTATGGGAATAGAAAATTTTAAATAAATTATGAAAATTTGGTTTAAAATTGTTTATAGGTGAAATCATTGGTTACCATTTAAATGGAAATGAATATAAAAAACCAAATGAATATGAAGTAAATGTTTTTATAAAAAATATTTTTATTCGTTCAAAGACGTTGAATCTTAATAAATTAAATTAGTCATTAATAATGAATGATATTAATTAAATATATATATATATATATATATTCAATAAAACTTTTAACATTCATCCTATGTTTTTATATACATGGTATAAAAATAAATCCAAATTTTATACATAAAAAGTTGTATTCTTGTATTTGTTGTTTTGCTGCCTTCTGATGAAACACTTGTTTTAAATATAAATTTTGAAAGTTCTATAGATATTATTTGAAAAATAAAATTCATTTTTAAATTTTTTATTTCAAAATTATCTTATGGTGATTTTTTTAATTTTATGGATAGTTTCATTTTTTAAGAATAATGAAAAATACTGAATTTTAATTGAAAACTGACTTTTCATCTAAATAACTTAAAATGTTAAATTATATTTTAAATTTGTTTTAAAGTAAAATTTGATCAATTATAAATATATTAATCCAATTTATTTTTGTGGAATCATTTTCATGTTGAATTTGGGTATAAAAAAGTTTCAAACTTTTGAAAATTTTCACTTTAAAAACACTCTTTCTCGTCACGTTTTTGGGAATACTCTTAAATTAAAATTTTCCACTTATGTGATTTGAATTTGAAAAAATATATTCAAAATTTTTAGTGAAAATAATTTATAATTTATAATATGGTGAACTTAATTTTTTTTATCAATTTGATTAGGGAAAATAATTAAAATTAATCATAACGATTAAGGTAAAAAATGAGATTTCCAGGTGACTAAACATTAAACTTAAGTGGCCAAATGACATATAAAATTTTTAAGAACCCATTTTATGGAAATATATTAACCTTATTATTTATTTTATAATTTTTTTTCATTATTGGAGCCACCAGACATGGAACAAATGTGGGTGGAATTCCTCTTTCAAAAATTTACAAGTTTTTCACTCACCTCTCTTATAAAAGGCCTCCCCCCTTATCCTCTCTTGACACCTATCATGAAATTTGTATTATAAAATATATACCGAAATTAAATACCATTTCTCATAAAATCATCATATAATAATTAATTTTAGAAAAAATCTATCAAAGGAAGGCCTTCGGTGCAAACCAAAAGGGGATACCCAAAGAAGAGGTAGTGTCATCAATGAATGTTTCGGTTTTATTTCTTCCTCAAGACCATTCATTTATTTTTTTATATAATTATTTTATAATAATTTAAGTATCATCAATATAATATTATTTTTTTATAGGACAACCTAAAACCACAAACACTTCCATCAATTGGGTTACAAAATCATCTTTTGTGTGTTTGACAGACTACCTTCTCATGAACCGATGCTGATAATTTTTACAATACCACCTCTCATGGTTGAAAGTAATGATGAAAATAATATATATATATATATATATATGAAAATTTCAATATTTATAACATAATTATACATTTAGAGTAAATATATAGTATACACCTTTTTTACATTCCATACCATAGGGGATACAATAACATTGCTTGTGTGTACGACTGACTAATGCCTCACGATGCGATGTGAAATGTGTTTTACTAAAATCTTACATGGAAGGTAATAAAGGTAAATATAATGAATATGCATGATATAAATTAAATAATTATCATATTAATGACTTAATTATAATTCAATGAATACAATATATCATTTTCTTCTTAGGACTTCACACACTTAACAAGTGACGACAACGTTCACAGATGAGTAGACTACCGACTCCTCGAAGAGATGTAATTCTTATTTTATTTTCATGACAAAATAAAAAATGTCACACCCCGGCCTTTTAATTCAATTTTATTTTACTATTTCATGGATTTGGTCAACCTCATCAAGGTTCGGGTTGAGCGCAGGTCTAAATTATTTTGATGTTTAATATTTTCAGTAGGTTTTGGACCCATGCGCGGTCACAACACGATGGGTGGTAGCCACGTGATTGGCTCAGGTGTCGTGCAGATGTCTGTCTCTGAAAAGAAATATTTTTTTACGCAAATTTATTAAGTAAAAATTTTAAAACATATTAATAATAATAATAAAAAATTATGATGTAGATAATAATGTTATTATTCAGAATGGTTAATAATATTTTTTATTATATTAAATTTTATATTAATATAATTATTATTAAGTTTTAATTTAATTGTAATTATTATTATAAATATTTTAATTTCTATTTGATTATTATTATAATAATTATTATTATTCTTTATATTATTATTATTATTCTTTATGTTATTATTATTATTATATATATTATTATTATTATTATAATATTTGGTTTTATTATTATTATTATAAGAAAAAATGAAGAAAAATTAACAAACCCTAAACCTACCCGGCGGCGCTACCCGCACCCAGAACTGCCTTCGCCCACTTCGCCATCCTCACCTCACCCCACCTTCACCTATCCACCTCGACCGTCATTCCCTCCCTACGCGAGCCACCTCCTGACCTCATTCCACCGCTAACCTCCTGCCCACGCCATAGCCTCCATCCTCCAAGTCATCTCCCTGTCCAGCCTCTCCGTAGCCTCTCTGCTGAGACAACAGCCGCCTCCCCATCCAGCCCCTCCTACCTGGCCAACTCACCCTCACACTCCTCGCCCAGCCTCCCATTAATACCTCCTATCAATCTGGCATCTGTACTCCATCCCTCTGCCTTCTCCCTCTCCCACTCTAGCTAAGAGCCACCATGACCCCTTGGTCTTACCCTCCAAACCTCTAGTTTTCCAGCCAGCCACCGCTTCATCTCCTCACAGGAGCTCTGACCTCACCTCCTCCTTACAGCAGCCTCATCGCAACAGAAAATCTGGTGACCCTCTTAGTCCCCTTACTTCAGCCTATAGGGCGCCAAACCCATCCTTTCTCTGGTTGTTTTTTACCTTTATTAATATAATTATTTGATCTTTGGTGTTATTTTTTTTGTCTAAATTCTAATACCGTGGGTAGGGTTTTGTGCATATTTTTAATTATCTTAGGTGTGTGGTTAATGTGTGGGGCGTTGTTATTCCTCCCGCTGAAGTTTCATTGATTCCACTGTTTACTTGAGGTAGTAAATCCATAAATATTCATTTCAAATGCATTTATTTGGAACTTTGTTCTTCCAATTATTATTATTTTATTTGATTATCTAATTTTCATCATCACAATATATTTAATTAGTCTACTACGCATTTATAAGTTTGTTTGGAATATGATAAAAAATGGCTTTTGATGCAATTATTCAGTTATGGCCTTGTATTTTTACATTTAGTATTTCTGATTTAAATTCATATATATTTCCATTTTGATTTTTTTAATTAAGGTACCAAATCATCTTTTAAATTTTTTTAAAATATGATTCTCACCTTCACAATGCACACAATTAGTTTGTTGTGGTGTTTTTTGGATTATAGAATTTATTTAAAGTAATTTTTAATGATTTTCATACGTATTGTTTAGGATTTCAGAACCTAGGTTTTTCTTTCTAATTGAATGTGTTTCTTTGAAGTGGGATTAAGGGTTCTTGTGAAATGAATAGCACTCACGTTGTTGTGGAAATGTTTATTTGGCTGTAAATTTGGTCTAGAGTGTGTAGTTTTGAAATGGTGTGGTTTGTTAAATGTGTTAAAATGTTTTGGGAAATGTTAAATGATTCCTAAGGGGATGGTTTTATGTTTCCTAAATAAGGTGGGTGATTGTACATTTTTCTTAATGAAATGAGTGTTTTTATGGAAATTGTTTAAAGGGTTTTATTGGTTGTTGTTTTATCACTGGATATTGGTGATTCCATGGGTACACTAGGTGCAAACAAAGATGTGTCAACAAATGAAGGTGATGCCTTAAGTTGGGGTTGTCTTGATAGTTAATTTTTATAAATAGTTATTATTTTGTCTAAATGAGTTTGGTTCTTTTGTGTGGGTTTAAATTTTTTTAAAGGTGTTCCTCAACTCAGGCCCATTTGGCCTTAAAGCATAATTTGGTGTGAGTTAAAAGAGTAAAGGTTGTTTGGATCTTAGTCTGAGTTTTGGTGACTTTTTTCTTAAGGGACTGTTTGGTATTGAAAATATGAAAATAATGTTAGTGTTGTTTTGTAAGTGGTTCGTAAACGTTTTTGGTTTTGGAAACCTTTGACCCATTTGTCATTTTGAACCTGTCAAGTTAAAGGCATGTTTGGAACTTTTAACCAAAGAGTAATGTTTGTACTAACTTTTAAAGTAGATTGTGTGTTGGTGAAAATGTATGCCCTGTTAGAAAATTTGAACATTTTATAAAATGGTTTTATTGATTTCAGGGAATGACGATCCGGTTGGAACCTTTGATGATATGATTTATATACATTTTTGGGGAACCTCTATAGGGGGATATCCCTTTATGGGTTATCGTATAGAGTTTTCATGTTTGGGGTTGGAAAGTGTGGTGAGACGAGTCACACGTGTAAGGGAGTTCCTACTTACATAGTATTATTATAATCATCATGGGTTCAAGGGCATCTTTTAGATGACCGGGTGATGGTTGTTGATCAACCCCAATTAGACGGGTTGGTACCCCCTGGATTGGTTTTTATGCCAAGTGGGCTTTTCCACTGGATTGGTCAGTTATAGGGTGGTCATTTGGTTATAGACATAGAAGCTTAACCATATGCTGATAGGTGGTTCTGAAACCAAGTACACCCAAGGGTTTTCTAGGGATGTTTAGGATCACCCATGGATAGTTGATTATTTACATTTTTTATTTACTTTCTGTCATATAGATTATTTCCAACTTTCCTTGTTTACTTCTATTATTTTATTCATCATTGCTTTCTTTTGTCTCGGGTTTTGTTTATAAAATTAAAAAATGGATTTATTGAAATAGAATGTATCACCTGTTTGATTTATTAATAGAAAAATAATGTTTCTTATTTTAAAATGTGAAAACCCTATTTTTATTATTATATCTCAAACTTGTTTCATTTGATTGTTTTGGGAAGTGAGATTCTTGGGTTTTGAGGCTTACCTTGGAAACCCTGCTGATAATTTTAATACTCACTCCTTTTTTATCATTTCAGTTGCAGGTTTCCTTTGATTAGGTTTTCTTGGCTGAGTTTCTTATTATTGGAGAAAGGTCAGCCTTTGGTTGGGCGCTGACCTAGAAGGTCACATGGAAGTATGTTGAGTTGCTCTGTTTATTTTATTTTCTGCTACTATATTTTAGTTTTATTGTTATGTTTATTCTTGTTTATTTATTTATCTTTTATAGGAAAAATTGCTCCCAGTGATTAAAATTTGATGCCCAGAATTAGTTTCTACACTACAATAGAAAACACCTTTACCGACGGTTTTGTAGCGGTGGTTTAAAAAACTACCACTAAACCTTTCGTTAAAAAATATTTCGCGGCGGTTTATTAGAAACCGCCGCGAAACACATTTAGTTTTTTAAATTGGCGACACTCCCCCCCACCCGAGCTAACCCCAACCCTACAAGGATTCTCACCTGACGATCGCAAACCCTAACACCGGTCCCCTCCACTGCCCTCCTGTGCTGCCGGTGACCTCGCTGCCGGTCTCTGCTGACCCCACTTCTCCCCCCGACACTCGCGACGCCGGCTTCTCCCCCGACCCCATCGAGTTGGTACCCTAGGTATGCTCCCATCCCCTGCCGTCGGTATGATCATCCTATTACGGTGGATTTTGTGTGTGTAATGGTTAGAGGAATCTTGGGGAGGAAAAATGCATAAGGTTTTATGTAGTTTAATTATTTTTGAGTCATTGCCATAATTTATTTTGGTTTATCATCCAATTTGGATGAATTCATTTAATGGATTTACTTCATATATTTGGGTTTTGTTTATAAATGAGCTCAGAGGCGTTCCCAGAGTGATCCATAACCCATTAGTTGAAGTTGAAGTGAGGATACATAATTGATGAGATGTCCCTAAAGTATAAATAATTGGATTAATATGGATTAATTCTCTTAATTAATTATTATTGATTTATAATATATGTTGTAATTCTATGAGTTAGGGGATTGAGATGGTGTTGGTTCCTAGATATGGCTTTGATGAGGATGGAATGAGATTTCTTAAGGGGATAACTCTATGGTCAAGGTAGTTTATGACTAATATTACCATAGGATATGGTTATGCATTTATTGTGTGGATTGAAATTTCATGTAGGTGGGTATGTGACATGAATGGGATCCAAGAGTTATTTACCTTATGATACATGAGGATAGATATTCATGTTGGGTTCATAGAATTCCCTTCAGTATGATGCATCTATTATACAACAATTAATTGCTATGTTATATATGTGAGAGGCTTAACTATAGGGAAATTAAAACCCCAATAGGGTGTCCATCATGTATTTATGGGTCAAGTTTTCTATAAAGGTATTTTTTAGGTAATTGATTCTATCCTAAAGAAATGTCTAGGGGCGAGGCTATGGGATGGTGTGGTAATGGTCATCTATGGTATGATAATCTATGAGAACATATGAATGACCCAGTGTGGAACCAAGTTAGTTTCCTTTTCTAGATGAGCAATCAATATGGACTATATGGATAATGATAGGTTCTCAAACCTTATGAGTTGGGAATGTGGCCCTTGACAGACATTTATCCCTTAGGTAGGGCTGAGATACCTAGGGAATAGAACTGTAAGCGGTGTCTTTATCATCCACATTAATCAAATTGAAAAATATCAATATAACATCAAAATTTGATTTATCATTTCAATAACAACTTACCAATCACACTGAAATCACACTAATGATAGTAAGGGAATAACTACTTCTTCTTAATTAGTCCTCTTATTAGTGGTCTAATTCTACTAAATTCAGTACTTGATATCCCTTATTATAAACCAGATTCAATATGACATCATCGATTCACTTAATTAAGACTTGGAAACCACTTTTTATTCTAGAATAATCCCTTTTTTATGTATTTCTAGATTCAACAAGTGACTTTACTTCAGCATGAAACTTCTAGATCAAGTTTTGAAGAAAAAAAGAGGTTTCTTAACATCACTTGATGATTCATGATCAGCCATGACACGTTTTGATCATATTTTATATCAAATGGGACTTGAAATAATTATTACATCACTTATTTCATGCATTTTTTGGATTTAATCAGTTCTTCCTTTAATTGAATAACATGTAATTTATTAGCACATCCACCCCATGGACCATATCTCCCTATAAATATTGGTCCACTTCAAGGAATAACAAAAATGTTCAATGCCCACACTGAATTCTAAATCTGACTCTTAGTTCAAATCAATGGTCAGATCCTCGATCGTCCCATTTAACCATAATTCTCCACTCATGAGCACTAACACATATATGATCCAAATCACCCCCAATTAACACCACCACTCTTTTCTATGTGAATACACCAAAGAGAGGTCTAGGAATTCAATCCACACAAGGTTTATAGAACCTCAAAACTTAATCTCCCAAGTTATTTCATCATGCATTTCAATGAACACCACCACTTATCATGCCTCAAGACTACCATTACCAAGGAACACACCTCAGTATGTTAAGGGATTGAATGAGTTTTTAGATTTTGCAATTTCTAATCGATCCATTGAAGGGGGAATAAAATGTCAATGTCCTAAATGTAAATTTAGAACATGGTTGAAGAGAGATGAGTTTATGAATATTTAATACTGAAGTAATTCCCTGGTCAATATTTCTGTTGGATTTGGCATGGATAATCGAACATTATAGAGAGATTGAACACTGATGTTAATCCACAGAATGAGGTCCCAAGTTCGTCGACAATGAAAAATGAAATTAAAAACCTCATAAATGATGCATTCGTCACTGCAAGACACCATTATCAGCATCAAAACATATCAGAACAACCAGAAGAGGGTGCTAAAAATTGCAACGTGAAAAGTGATGTTTTTGAGACTGTAACACAGGTAGATCAAGATTGTAACATATCATTGGATCCTCCTCTCGATTCTAAGGAGCCAAATGTAAGAGAAAACTTTACTGAGTAAAATGTGTTTCATGATTTAGTTGATGATGGAAATCAAGATTTGTATATTGGGTGTTTGAAATATTCAAATCTTCGATTTCTACTGAAGTTGTACCATATCAAATGTCTATGTGTAATTACAAATAAGGCAATGCCCATAATATTAGAATTTATTCGTGATGCATTTTCTGAAGCAAAAATCCCAGAATATTTTTACGATATGAAAAAAGTTGTTAACAAGCTTTGTCTGAATTATACAAAAATACATGTGTGTCCCAAATATTTAATGATTTATTGGGGAGAGGATTCAAGTAGACAGAATTTCAAGAAATGTTCTTCTTCTAGTTGGCAGGCAAAGGGTGATGTTGGAAGTCCGAATGAACATAATTTCATGGAGAAAAAGAAAAGGAACACACTTGCAAAGGTTTTGCGTTACTTTCCTTTGAAGCCTCGATTGCAAAGATTATTCACGTCATCGAAAACCACTGAATACATGAAGTGGTATTCTGTAGATAATAATAATTATGGGTTAATGAGACATCCATGAGATTCCCAATCATGGATGACATTTGATTCATTACATCTAGATTTCTCAGCTGATCCAAGAAATGTTCGATTGGGATTGGATGCTGGTTGATTAAACCCACTTGGGACATTGAGTACCAGTTATAGCGTTTGGCCAGTTGTTTTGATCCCTTATAATCTGCCTATGTGGATGTGTATGCAACAAAAATATTTTATTCTTTCGATGATTATTTCTGGAAAACAAATTCATGGAAACGATATTGATGTATACTTGCAGACTTTGATTGAAAAATTGCAGGAGTTATGGAGCAACGGTGTTGATACATTTGATGCTTCTTCTAAAACAATGTTCAAAATGCATGCTACATTAATGTGGACCATTAGTGACTTCCCTGGGCATGGGAATTTATCTGGTTAGAACACGTACATGGGTTTGGCATGTCCTGTTTGTAACTTTGATTTTGAGCCCAAATGGCTACCTCACAGTAGAAAATGGTGCTTCTTGTTTCATCGAAGATTTCTCGATGCATATCATAGATTTTAGGTGAACAGATCAAAATTTAATGGTTCCATTGATCGTAGACCACCTCCAAAGTTGTTAACTGGTTCTGAAATATTGACATAGCTTGAAAATGTTGAAACAGAATTTGGGAAGGTTCGTCATTTGAATTATAGCAAAAAATGGGTCTGAAGTGCATCATCAAGCGAAATCGGAACGCAACAATGGAAGAAAGAAAGTATATTCTTCAAACTTCGGTATTGGGAATTTAATTTGTTGCAGCATAATCTTGATGTGATGCATATTGAGAAGAATGTCTGTGAAAATTTTATTTTCACATTGCTTAATCAGCATGGAATGTCAAAGGATCATCTCAATGCTCGTAAAGACTTACATGTAATGAACATAAAACACGATCTTTAGCCAGATGAGAATGAAAAGTATCCTCTGAAAATTTTTGCAATGAAAAATAGGGATAAAGATACAATCCTTCTAATTTTAAAGAATGTTAAGGTATCTGATGGGTATTCAAGTAACATATTGAGGTGTGATGACTTGAAGAATCGTAAGTTACATAGATTGAAAAGTCACGATTCACTTATTTTGTAACAACAGTTACTACCATTGTCATTGCGTACATTATTACCTAGATAAATTACTACTTTTGTACTCCAATTCTACACATTTTTCAAACAACTATGTGAGAAATCTCTACATCCATTTCATCTTGAAAACCTCAAGAAGAGGTTTTTATTGACCATTTGTGCACTGGAGATGATCTTTCCTCCATCATTTTTTACTATAATGATTCATTTAACTGTGCATTTGGTTGAGGAAGCTAAATTAGGAGGCCCCGTTCATTATCGATGGATGTATCCAATTGAGAGGTACTTTATTTATATGTTTTTCAGTTAAGTAAACAATTTTTGGTACTTAATTAAATGCATAATAATGTTTATTTTATTTCACAGATATCTTGGGCATTTGAAATCATACGTGGGAAATAAAGCTCAACCAGAAGGCTCTATTACTGAAGGCTATTTGGATGAGGAGTGTCTTACCTTTTGTTCTCGATACTTGGATGATATTGAGACAATATTTAATAGATTTAGACGTGTTGACGACACATCAAATAAATCTCAAATATATCTAAAATCCAAAATATTTCCTGCTATTGGCCGATCAGTTGGGAGCACCACAAATGTGACACTGACTGAATTAGAATTATTACAGGCACATAGATATGTGATGCGGAATAGTGAAATTGCAGATCCATTTATTGAAGAGTTGAAGATACAAACAAAGAGACGAATGAGAGGCCAAAAACGAAATGAGAAAGATATAATGAAAGATGTTAATAAAGAGCTTGTAGAATGGTTTGAACGATGTGTAAGTTCATAAATATTGCAATAAGTACGAATATTAGTTTGACACATACATTTTGTAAATCTAATAAATTATATTTATTTTTTCAGATCATGAATTCTGATACTCGAGCAGAGGTTCCGGAAGATTTTAAGTTTCTTGCTAGAGGTCATCTAAAACAAGTTAGAAAGTTTGACTCTTATAATGTGAATGGCTTTAGATTTCTTACAGTCGATCGAGAAGTGGGTTTGAAAACACAGAATAGTGGTATATTTAAATTTTCTGAAGTGTAATACTACCGAAAGCTACATGATATTATTGAATTAAACTACCACGAACATTTTTCTGTTGTTTTATTCAAAAGAAAATGGGTCAATATTATCAGAGGTGTTAAAAGAGATTCCTTGCAATTTACTTCTGTGAACTTCTCTCACTTGATGGATGTTGGTGATCGTGAACTGCACGATCCATATATCTTAGAATCGCATGAAAAAATGGTATATTATGTGAATGATGTGTTCGATGAAGGGTGGAGTGTAGTTTCTCATGTAATACAAAGAGATTTGTATGATATGGGTGATTAAGTGGAAAATTTGACCTCTAAAATTGAATTTAATCAACAATAGGAAGCCGAATTATATGTCCATCAGGATATTGAAAATATTCGTCTAGAAAGGATGAATTAAGTGGATGAAGAAATGGAGCAAGAAACCAACATGATTGAAGGGGAAAATTATTTTTTGTATCATTATTTATTTATTCAGCAACAACTTTTTCCATTTCTGCAGTCATTCATTATCATTGTTATATATATTTTTTCTGTTAGTACCGGGAATCTATTATCATTTTTAATTTTTTTTCTGCATAATGTTTTTTAAATATATATTCTAAACATAATTTTAGTTGATTAAATGACAGGAATTCCAAGGAGGAAGCAGTACACTATTTCATCTAGTTCGGTGATAGATGACGATCCATCTGGCTCCCTTCCCATAACATCTGAGGCACGAGCTGCCTACACCTCTGCACCATCTCCCCCAACACCATCTCTCACACCATCTTTGGATGTCCCATTAGAGGCTGAGTCGTCGACTCCCCCTTTAGGAGCCTCAACAGTGGTGCAGCGACACACCCCTTCCAGTTCATCACGGGCATACTGGAGTGTCACTGTCATAGGTACAAATTTTAATTAAATAAATTTATTGCATTTTGTTTATACTAATTATTTGATCATTGAAGATGAAAAAAATGAAACCATGGAGAAAAACATAAAAAGTGAAGATTTTTGGAATATGACTCGCAAAAAGATAGTCGTGCCATTTGATTCTTATGGGGTCCCAACGAATGACGGTGCGGGGTTACTTGGCCAGATTCTAGGCCAGCTAGCAGCGGAGCCCATTTCCCTTCCTATTTCATATGATGATTGGAGAAATATGCCTCCAAGCTAGAAAAATGACCTTTTTTAATCTAAAATAATGTTAAATTTATTACATTATGGTTTAATTGAATGTCATGTTACTAATATGTTCAAAATGAATTTCTGTATACAGATGTTCTTCCACTTTACAGTTGCTGATGTGATAGCACAGAAGTGGACATTGAAAAATCTAGGTAAGAAATGGAAAGATTTCAAATGGAGATTGTGGTGTGATGTCAACGATACCTCGTTGACTGTTCAACAAATGTATGAGAAGCTACCCAGTGGGGTACTGAAAGAAGAATGAAAAGTTTTTGTTGACAGACATCGTGATGAGAAGCGGATGGCATTGAAATATATATTATTATATTATCATCATTTTAAATTTATACATGTATATGAAGAGGACATAACATTGAATACATTACTATTAAATTGAATTTTATTTATTTCAGGATCTCTTAAGATAGAATGCATCAAACCGGGCTAAGCAAGTCATCCCTCACACTGCAGACTCAAAAAGCTTTTCTAGAAGTAGAACGACATTGGTAATATTTTAATTAGTTCAAATATTTATAAGACATTGTTATCTATTTAATATATTGAATTGTTGATTTATCTTTGTTTAATGCAGTCACAGAGTTTAGGGCACGTAGCATCTTGAACTGAACTGTGGTTGGATGTTCACAAGAAATCATATGGAAGTTTTGTTAATGATCATGCTAATGAAGTTGGGGTATGAAGTCAATTTTTTATTATAATTAATTATTATCAGTTTTTACTGTGTTAATATATATATTTTTTGATTTATAGGTAAAAATGAAAGAACTATGGGATGCCAATCCTACGCAGTCCTAATCAGTCTCCCAGGATGACCCGGTTGCTAAAGTCCTTGGGAAGGAGCATCCTGGTAGAGTGCGCGGGATGGGTTTGGGACCTGTAACATCTGAGGTTTTTAACAGGCCACCAGGGATGGAAACTACATCTACTCATGGATTTAGTTAGCCCATACTCGAAGATGCTCAGAAAGAGATTTCTTCTCTACGAAACACAGTTCACCAGCATGGGGATCAGATATCTTCTTTGAAGAAAGAGTTGATTGAAATACGTGAGAATATGAGCAGATATGCCCCCAGTGGTAGTGCATCGACTGGTGGTATGCAGGTAAATCACAAAAAATAAAAATCATTTAGTTTTCTAACTTTAATTGGTTTTAAGTTTTAATATAAATATGAAACCTTATTTAAATTTCAATATAATGTTCTTACAAGTGACAGCAAAAAGTGGTGATGAAGGTGGCGAGGGTGATGATGCATCATCGGACCGTGAGTAATTGTATTGTTCATGTGTTGAACAAATATGAGAACAATTGGTTTGTATATGTAACATTTGTGGCACATAGTTTCCACCAAACATTTTCATGTCTTAAAATTTCCTTGATTTCTCATGTTTCCTTTTATGCGTTTTATTGATTTCTGATGTTTCTTTTTATGTATTGATTTCTCGAGTGTGGTATACATCATTCCATTTAGGCCTGTGTTTGAATTGGTAGTCGAGATTTTGGATGACTAGGAGTTAAACCCATTGTTGTTGTGTTGAAAAAATTGGGTCATTTCACAGTGATCAAGGGGATAGTGTTGTGGACAATTTGGTGAGGCCCTTGTAATTTGTCTTACTCGGAGGGCCTGGTAAGTGGAAATTGACAGCCGCTAAACAACATTTCCCTTTTAGTGAATCCTATCTTTGTTCTAGGGAACCAAACATTGCGACACATTGGGAATAAAAACACCTAATATACTTATATAGATCCACCATTATATCTAATATCAATAATATGGAGGTTCCAAATATGGGTGGTATAGGATTTGAATCCACACACTAAAGATATGAATTCCAATAAGGTTGTACTCATTCACATCAAAAATCAATGAGATCCATATGAGAAGTGAAGGAATCCACCTACTCCTAAGATAGTACATCCTAAAATACCATTGGGATAATTTCCTTATATTGATTGAGATATATATCCCATGAAGGTAACTATAGATAAAACATTAATGTTGTGGTAATTTGCATCAATTTATTTGATCCTAATCAAGTTGGACATCTCAGATTGACCTTTGTTGATTGATTAATATACTATTATTATATAATATTAGATAAATGAGGTATGATAACATCAACCAAATCACCATACATAATGGGTTTTTCTCTAAAGAAATTTAATATTGATTTTCACATGTTATACTATTTTCAATTTGAACTAAGTAATATTCTCTTATGTTGAGTTGGTTTTACTATTTTTTTAGTGGTGAGGGGGTAGTGGATTCCTCCACACATGTTACATAATAAATAGAATCATGTTTCACAACATCAATTGGGTTAACATTGAAGAAATATACTAATGTGTTACCACCAATAGGAAACACATAATTACATTGTAAGAGTGATATCATTAATTTGGGTGTGATCCCATAGGATAAATGATACTAGAGATGACCATGAGGAAAAAATGATAAAAAATTCCCCCACCCATGTGGGTTATGTTTTCTATTGTAATTTTATAGTCACAAAGGCCACTTAGGATATATTCCGATTCTTTTAGATATTAGAGCATTGTAACCATCCCTAGTATATTATCTAGATATTCTAATGGGCCTCAAGGGCGTTTAAACTAGTAGGGGTATAAATATACTATTGAGTGTCAGTGGTTGGATATCCCCAGTGGGATCAACTTTTAGATGCTTGAGTATAGACAATAAGGAAAAACACCCTATATATCGTCTTGAGTACTCAAGGTCACATGTTCATAAAAATGAATATAGTGAACATGATACTCATAATGAAGTTATAAGGTGATTAATACTTTATGGTGGACATATTTATCCAAATCAATATGATAAGATAATAATGTGTTCTCATGATCTATTGAAAGGATACAAAAAGGTTGGATGTGAAATTATAAAAAAATGGTTTTTCCATAGAATATTTTTAGTTGGACAACCTGTGGGGCATTATTCCCTATAGATTACCATGAGTGTCATATAATGTCAGGATAGATACATTTAGATGGTATTCCCAAAATAAGGTGTGAACCATCATGCACTCATTTTACAAGGGTAGGAGACAATGTATGTTAGGGTATGAGGAACATATATTCATAGAAATTGAGTCTTATGTATGACATAACAATTGTTTTCATGCCTCACCATTGTGTTCTTTATAGGTACTATTAGATTGATTTTGGTCTTGAACATAATTGGTGCATTTGGTGATTCAATTTTAATTGAAGGATGTGATGAAGGTATTGAAAAGGAAACACAATGGAGAAACCCATTAATACATCATCAAATGTAAGAGTTTCATATTTTATCAATCTAATTCCATGTTAATGGATTCACATTAGGTTATCTATTATTTGATGAGAACCTCCAATGGGCTTCCATGTATATGAATATTTGGCATGGATGTCGTTTTAGAACTAAATTAAAATGAATGGTGTTCACTAGTGATTCATACTATAGATTCTTCAAAATAGGTATTGGTAAAAGGTGTGAGATTTTGGGATTATCAAATATTCTTTGGGTGGAAAAATTTGAATTATTGGATTCCCTTATAGGTCTATGATTTTTAATGAATAATATCAAAATACTAGTGTTTAACGAGTTACACCTATTAATATGATCTCTCTGAATCTGTGTAGATATGAAAATATATGATTTTTAGGTTAATCATACATATAATACATGTTTATGATTCATTTGTTTAAGGCCACATAGTTAGGAAATTATTCATTTTTCGCCATACAAAGAGGTCGTATGTTTTTACATTGTTGGGATCAGGCCCATGCGATGAGCATCATATGAATCTCTATAAATAGAATCATAACACACATAGTTTATTTATTATTAGTGGGATACATCATACCATTTATGTTCAATTTAAATATAAATATTTTAAGAATCTTAACTATTTGTGAAGGGGAATACTTTGTGAAAGGTACCTAGAAATAGATAGTGTTTGAATTTATCATGAGTTTCCATTTCAGTTTCATCTTGGTCTTCATTGACTAATTTGGAGAAGTTATGGTTGTGGATTACACCTATTAGAGGGCCCATATATTGTTTTCAATATCATATATGTTGGTATGATGATAACAGATGAATTCTTAAGAGGTTGGTGCATACAACATGAAGGTGGATATGATATTGTGATACTAGGAGGGGAATCTAAAATTAAGGACTATATGAAGAATCTAATACTAGAGTCTTTAACTATGGTATTTTGTAAAAGTGATTCATATTATTCTTATCGTATAAGAATAATATCATGTTTTTTGATGTTGGTATTGAACCTCAGAGGGGAATATATTGCATCCTAGTTAAGAGGAATAAAATACAATATAATTGAAGGCATTCATTTTAAGGTAATGTGACATGATTCATCATAGATTAAAATTGTGTTGAAATGACATGTGTAATGAATTTTAGAGTCATCCTACCAGGTTTTGAAGGCGATTACTATAATGTATTTCAATAATTATTTTAAATTATGATAAAATAAAACATAATGTTTTTGTGTATCGTGATTTTTGTAAGAAATAAGTTAATAGAAGATTAGTTGTGTTACATAAAAGTGCACAATAAGGTATTGAGTGAGGCTAACAAACGAGCTTCTCTAAGACACCTGGTATAGTATATGTGTGTGGTGATGGTATATTTGGGGTATTAAACCAAGTAGGAGGCCCACACATGGTAAATCTAATTGTTTTTTACACTCACTCCCTATATGGGAACACCGACACACATGTAGATCTAATGTTTCATTTTCAAGTGATATATATTATAGGGGATCAAGAAGGATCGACTAGATGTATGTTTGGAGCGTAGTCAAATAATGGACCTATGTTTTATAGTTGATTCTATCATATATATTTTTTCAATTTATTCTATACTAATTTCCTAGGTTGATGTTTCTTGTTTTATGTTGGTATGTTCAATATGGTTCATTATTATATAGCATGTCAATGTTAACTTATTTTTTTTAAATTAATTATATATCGATTTCTTAGGTTGATGATTCTTATTTTTTGTTGGTACGTACAATATGGTATTTCTGGTTTGATTTGTTATTCAGGGCAGTGGCACAACAGAAGCAAAAAAAAATTCTGGTCATCTTTTAGCGGCGGTTTAAACCTCTGCGAAATGTACATTGGTGGTGGTTTAAACCGATGCTATACCGTGAAAACCGCCACGAAATGTAAAAAAATTACGTTTCATGGTGGTTTTAACCACCGCTACATAGTTGCATCATAGCTTCTCATTCCGTGATGGTTCTCGTGACTTCAGTGGCGGTTTTACGGCCGCTGGATTTGATTTTATTAGCGACGGTTATAACCGCAGCAAATAAACTGATGTCAAGGGCTTGTAAAAACCGCCGCTTAACTCAGTAAAACCACCGCGAAATGAGGCATCTACGATGCTTTCCTTAAACCGCTGTGAAACGGAACTAACCACCGCTAATAGATTGGCGACGCAGTATTAGGTGGCGGTTTACAGAAACTACCGCCAAACCATGTAGAGACGGTTTAAACTGCCGCTAAACGCAAAAAAAACCACGGCAAAATGACGTTTCTCTTGTAGTGCTAGCACATGGGGATCGAGAACACCCTTCGGGCCATGCTGAGGACTGACTCAGGTGAACGGTTCAGGGTCGACCCAGGTTGGTTCATGAAAAAATTTTATTAGAGGAGAGCCTTGTTATTTGAGGTGTCTATTTGATGGAGATTAGGGTTTTCGGGACTCAAGAGGTATTTTTGGGAAGGATGTTATAAACCGTTTCCCGTTCTGAACCTTGAGTCACCAGGGGTAGTCCGGGAATTGAGTCTTTCTTTCGTTCTGGTTTTTTTAGATTGAGGGATGAAAACAGAGGCAAGCCGATGTTACATCATGATTTCACATGGATTAGTGACCCATGTGAAGTCTGAGTACATGGTTTAAGTTCTTCCTAGTTTTTGAAGCTTACTTGGGGCATGTCCCACTACCATGTTTCCAGGTTAGGCATGACTACTAGTCCCTCACTCTCATTGTTTGATGCAGGTTAAATTTTTTATTGGTTCTGATTGGTGTGAGTTCACTTTGGAAGATAAAAAAAGTTTTTTAAAATGAGAATGATTTCTTTTAAATGGCATTAAATTCATGAAATGGGTTTTAATACCTGATTCTCCTAGTCGAAAAATTTGGTTTTTACTTGGAACTGGTAGAGAAATGGTTTGTGTGCAACCTCCAATACTCTTTATGAACATTTTCACATGTGAGGGGATGCATGCGAAGTGTGTTTTGATTCGTATGGATGAAAGTGAATGGAGACATGTGCAATGGTTCATGGGATTACTGGGGTGTGTACTTGGAATAATGTCTTGACCATGTTTTTCTAAAGATATTTTAAAAAGGGGAAATGATTTTTGGAAATTGAATTTGGTTTGAAAAGTGGTTTTGGTATTTGGAAAGTGGCCTTGAAGGAAGGTAGTTTTGAAATCTAAAATGAAAAAGGGGAATTTTGGGTTGTGTTTGTGTTTTTTTGGTTTCTGATCCAATCATTTTGGCTCAGGGTGTTAGTTTTAATTATAGTTTGATTTGATATCAGTTTCATCTTGGTTTTTTATATTTTTTTTAGAAAATATTTCCCAGAAAGGTCCCCAGAGTTTTTGATAGGTTTGACCTAATTTTTGGTCCTTCCCATACATTTCCTATCCTTTATGATGATTAGGGTCTGTTAGAAGCAGTAGAGTGTCTTGAAGAGGTCGAACGCATCTTCAGGGTATTGGGAACTCTCAAAGCTGTCAGAGTGCATGCTATTTTGGGTATGTTTGAAGGGCCATCTCTAGATGAATGTGAGTTGTTTACCCTTCCATCACTGCTAGTTGGGATGATGTGGGATATCTTTAAATCTGTCTTTGTCTGATGGTTTACACCTGAAGAGGTGAAGACGAGGAAAAAGGAAGAGCTCATGCGTATTCAACAAGGCCAATGGATGGTGAGGGCATACATTGACCATTTCAAGGAACTTGTGTCCTTTTCTCTAGAGGTAGCATCACATGATTTGATGAAGACATTTCTCTCTTCATCAGAGGTCTTCATCTAGAGATCATGGAGAATGTCCTCCTTTCTAAATACCATCATTTTGAGAAGCTGGTGGATGAGGTGTTCATAGATGAATTGGTCTCCAGAGAACAGGTGCTTGGGAATCCAGTGAATCCAGTTGCTCATGAAGGTTTCCCATCTGGTGAGCAGGGTGTTCCATAGGGACATGTTTCTAAAGGGTCCTCTACAATAGTTCTCGATTCCACTTAATCGGACCATTTAGTGGTGTGCCACATGTGTGGCTAGTTCGAGCAAGTGAATCCATTATGTTGCATCCCTCTGAAGATATGCCATCATTGTGGGTGTCCAGGTCACTTGAAGAAGTTTTACTGGAAGTGTCACTTAAGGAAGATGTGGTGACCAGATGGATTTTAGTACCTAACTGTGAGGCAAGAGATGCTTCATCCATTATATCCCTAGCTATAGGTCTTGGGGTGAAGCTCATGCACAGTTAGAAGTTTATGGGGGTGTGAAACCATAGTTCAGGTTTTTTGTTCCGTGTTGGTAGTGGAACATTTAAAGTATTTTTATTCTCATTTTTTTGCTGTTAAAGTTATTACGTTTTTGTAATTTCATTTTAGTTGTTGTGAATTTATGATTGACTCATCCTATTTTAATCCAAGCAGTCTTGTTTGTGTGGATGTGGTTATCTGGAATGTGTGTTTCTCTTAAAAGTGGATTTGGCCTCTGTATGGGTTAGTCTTGGTTTAGCTGTGTTCGTTTGGAGGTGTAAGTGTATGTGGAATAAATGGTGTTTATAGTTATGCTCAAGTTTACTACTGGGATTAAATTATTCTCATAGTGTTTTCTCTAGTGTTGGGAGTTTTTGGTCTGGGTCGAGAGTACAAATTTTAGTGGGGGTGTTGTTCGCTCGTTTTATAGAAGTTAGTTTGGATCAGATGGCAGTTCCCTCCTCGCCCCCCCTCTCAAGGTGATATGTTTGGGTTTTAAAATTACAACACTAGTTGTGCTCTTGTAGTGGGGATAACCCTCTCGTGTTCTCTGACTCTCTTGTATTGTGGTTTCTTTCGGTTTCAATTATCCATAGATCTTTTTTTGTCTATTGCTTGGATGTGTGACTTTTTGGGGGCCAAAAGTGTCTGTGGGGGGGGGGGGTAGAATTGTCACACCCCAAAATTTTAATTTATTTTTATTTTATTATTTTATGGCTTTGGTCAACATCTTGGAGGTTCGGGTTGATTGTGAGTCTAAATTTTTTTTGTTTTTTAACATTTTTAGCGGGTTTCGGACCCGTGCACGATCACCGCACAGTGGGCGGTAGCTGTGTGATCGACTCAGGTGCCATGCTAATGTCTATTGCTTAAAAGAAATCCTGTTTTATGCAAATAAAATAATTAAAACGTTTAAAACGTAATAATCATAATAAATTATGGTGTAGATAATAATATTATTATTCATAATGGTTAATAATATATTTTTTTATTATTTAAAATTTGCAATTAATATAATTATTAACAAATTTTAATTTAATTATTTTTATTATTACCAATATTTATATTTCTATTTGATTATTATTATTATTATTATTATTTAATTATTATTAATATTTATATTATTATTATTCTTTATGTTATTATTAGTATTCTTTATATTATTAATATTATTCATTATATTAATATTATTATTATCATATTGGGTTTTATTATTATATTTATAAGAAAAAATGAAGAAAACCCCTAAACCTACCCAATAGTGCTACCCGCTTCCCCCTTCTCTTCCTAGCTTTCCCCTGCGCAAGCCCCTCCCCTACGCCTTAGCCCTCTTCCCTTACCGGTGCACTCTAGAAGGCCACTCAGCAGCACTTCGCCCTTCCGCCTCTTACCCGCAAGACATCGCCTCACTCCGGCGCTCCCGACACCCAACCCCGCCTTCGCCCGCTCCACCATCCTCACCTCACTCCACCTTCACCCATCCACCTTGACCTTCATTCCCTCCCAGTGCAAGCCAACTCCTAGCCTCACTTCCGCCACCGAACTCCCGATTTCACCCTGGCCACTGTACTCCAACCTGTCTCCGCGTCCAGCCTCTCCGCAACCTCTATGCTTGGGTAGCAGCCGCCTCCCCATCTAGCCACTCCTGCCCAGCCAGTGCATCATCATGCTCCCCACCCAGCCTCCCGTTCCAACCTCTTATCGATCCTTGTGCTCCAGCCCTCAACCTTCTTCAGATAATTTTTTTTATGGGTTTTTGAAAAAAAAAATTTGCCTAAAAGGGTTTGGGTAGAAAATATTTTTAGAAACGGGTCCAAGATGCGTGAAATTTTTTTATTTTTATTTTTTTTTGTTTTGTTATATATATATATAAACAAAACAAAAAAATTCAGCAGAATTTATCTTCTATTTAATATCCAGCAGTACTTCCATTACAACAGTCTGGATTCTGACAAAAACTTTCACCCAGAACTCTCTTTTATAAGAGTGCTTGCTCAGGAAATCATTCTGCATTTCTGATGTGGGATTCAGGTTCCTTTTTTCCTGCGCAGAACATTCTGGATTTCTAATGCGGGATTCTGTTTCAAGTACGTGACTTTGAAAGACTGTAAAATACAAACTATACGACCAATATAAATGAAACTTAAAACATGGATTAAACATATAAGAAATAGTTGAAAATAAAAAGAATTTCATAAAAAGGGTTGATGAATAATAATTTATAAGCTTTCAAAACCACCAACTTGAAACATAAAAATGTTTCAAGTACGTGACTTTGAAAGACTATAAAATAAAAACTATAATTCCAATATGAATGAAACGTAAAACGTAGATTAAACATACAATAAATTTTAGAAAATAAAAATAATTTCATTAAAAATGTTGATGAATATTAATTTATAAGCTTTCTAAACCACCAACTTGAAACTTAAAAATGTTTCAAGTACGTGTCTTTAAAAGATTATAAAATAAAAATATAAATATTAATTAGTAATATAATTATTAATTAATTAGTAATATAATTAGTAATTAATTAGTATAATTATATTATTAATTAATTAAATAGTTAATTATATTACTAATTAATTAATATTATATTAATTAATTGATAATAATTAATTAATTATATTACTAATTAATAATAATTATACTAATTAATTAAAAATTATATTACTAATTAATAATTAATTGATAATAATTAATTAATTATATTACTAATTAATAATAATTATACTAATTAATTAATAATTATATTAACTATTTAATTAATAATTATATTACTAATTAATAATAATTACTCTAATTAATTAATAATAATTACACTAATTAATTAATAATTATATTACTAATTATTAATATAATTATTAATTAATTAGTGTAATTATTATTAATTAATTAGTATAATTGTTATCAATTAATTAGTAATATAATTATTAATTAGTAATATAATTTTTAATTAGTTATATAATTTTTAATTAGTAATATAATTAATTAGTATAATTATTATCAATTAATTAGTTATATAATTATTAATTAGTAATATAACTATTAATTAATTAGTATAATTATTATTAATTAATTAGTATAATTATTATCAATTAATTAGTAATATAATTATAAATTAGTAATATAATTATTAATTAGTAATATAATTAATTATTATAATTATTATCAAATAATTAGTATAATTATTATTAATTAGTAATATAATTATTAGTTAATTAGTATAATTATTTTCCATTAATTAGTATAATTATTATTAATTAGTAATATAATAATTAATTAGTAATATAATAATTAATTAGTAATATAATTATTAATTAGTAATATAATTAATTAGTATAATTATTATCAATTAATTAGTATAATTATTATTAATTAATAATATAATTATTAATTAATTAGTATAATTATTATCAATTAATTAGTATAATTATTATTAATTAGTAATATAATTATAAATTAGTAATATAAATATTAATTAGTAATATAATTAACTAGTATAATTATTATCAATTAATTAGTATAATTATTATCAATTAATTAGTATAATTATTTTTATTTAGTAATATAATTATTAATTAGTTTAATTATTATAAATTAATTAGTTTAATTATTTTTAATTAGTAATATAATTATTAATTAGTAATATAATTAATTAGTATAATTATTATCAATTAATTAGTATAATTATTATTAATTAATAATATAGTTATAAATTAATTTGTATAATTATTATCAATTAATTAGTATAATTATTATTAATTAGTAATATAATTATTAATTAGTAATATAATTAATTAGTATAGTTATTATCAATTAATTAGTATAATTATTATTAATTAATAATATAATTATTAATTAACTAGTATGATTATTATCAATTAATTAGTATAATTATTATTAATAAGTAATATAATTATTAATTAGTAATATAATTAATTAGTATAATCATTATCAATTAATTAGTATAATTATTATTAATTAATAATATAATTATTAATTAATTAGTATAATTATTATCAACTAATTAGTATAATTATTATTAATTAGTAATATAATTATTAATAAGTAATATAATTATTAATTAATTAGTATAATTATTATTAATTAATTAGTATAATTATTATTAATTAGTAATATAATTATTAATTAGTATTATAATTAGTATTAATTAGTAATATAATTATTAATTAGTAATATAATTATTAATTAATTAGTTAATATAATTATTAATTAATTAGTATAATTATTATTAATTAGTAATATAATAAATTAATTATTATCAATTAATTATTAATTAGTAATATAATTATTAATTAATTAGTATAATTATTATTAATTATTAATATAATTAAATAATTATTATCAATTAATTAATATAATTATTATTAATTAGTAATATAATTAACTAATTATATAATTAATAATATAATTATACTAATTAATTAATAATTATATTACTAATTAATTAATAATTATATTACTAATTAATTAATAATTATATTACTAATTAATATTTATATTCGTATTTTATAATCTTTCAAAGACACGTATTTGAAACATTTTTAAGTTTCAAGTTGGTGGTTTTGAAAGCTTATAAATTATTATTCATCAACATTTTTTATGAAATACATTTTATTTTCTACTATTTCTTGTATATTTAATCCATGTTTTATGTTTAATTCATATTGGACTTATAATTTTTATTTTATAGTCTTTCAAAGTCACGTACTTGAAACATTTTTTAGTTTCAAGTTGGTGGTCTTGAAAGCTTATAAATTATTATTCATCAACCCTTTTTACTAAATTGTTTTTATTTTTAACTATTTCTTATATGTTTAATCCATGTTTTAATTTTCATTTATATTGGTCGTATAGTTTGTATTTTATAGTCTTTCAAAGTCACGTACTTGAAACAGAATCCCGCATCGGAAATGCAGAATGTTCTGTGCAGGAAAAAGAGAACCTGAATCTCACATCAGAAATGCAGGGTGATTTCCTGGGCAAACCCTCTTATAAAAGAGATCCATGGGTGAGGGTTTATGTCAGAATACAGACTGCTGTAATGGTAGTATTGCTGGATATTAAATAGCAGATAAATTCTGCTGAATTTTTTTGTTTTGTTTATATATATATATATATATATAACAAAACAAAACAAAAAATAAAAATAAAAAGTTTTAAAAAAATTGTAAAAAATATGTTTCTATAGGATGCGTGAACCCCGTTCACGCATCCTTCCGCGTGGTTATGATGCATGAACCCCGTTCATCCATCTTCCCGAGTTCAGTGATGCGTGAATGGGGTTCACGCATCTTGGACCCGTTTTTAAAAATATTTTCTACTCTAACCCTTTTAGGCATTTTTTTTCAAAAACCCATAAAAAAAATTATCCACCTTCCCCTCTCCCACTCTGGCCTTGCATCTCCATGCCCTCTTGGTTTCCCCCTCTGTGCCTCTAGATTTTCAGACAGCCACCACTTCATCTCCCCACCGGAGCTTTGACCTCACCTCCTCCTTCCGCCAGGCTTGCCGCAACAACAAATCCAGTGACCATCCTTCTCCCCTTGCTCCGGCCAATAGCGCGCCAAACCCCTCCATGATCCGATTGTGTTTTTCCATTATTATTATAATTATTCCATATTTGGTCTTTTTTTGGATAAATTCTAATACTGTGAGTTGGGTTCTATGGTTTTTTTTCATTGTTTTAGGTGTGAGGTTAATCCACGGGGCATTATTATTCCTACCTCTAAAGTGTCATTGCATCCTATCTAGACTCGAGGTAAGAAAATCTATAAATATTCCTTAACAATGAATTTATTTGGTGATTGGTTCTTCCAATTAATATTATTTTATTTGATTATCTGATTTTCATCATCGTAATATATCTAATTAGTATATTACACATTTATAAGTTTTTTTTGGAATTTGTTAAAAAAATGGATTTTGATGCAATTCTTCAGCTATGGACTTGTTTTGTTACATTTACTATGACTGATTTAAATTCATATATGTGTCCACGATGAATTTTTTTATTAAGGTACCAAATCTTGTTTTTAAAAATCTTAAAATATGATATTCACCTTCAAAATGCACGCAATTAGTTTGTTGTGGTGTTTTCTGGATGATTAAATTTCTTAAAAGTAAATTTTAATGATTTTCATATGTAATGTTTATTATTTTGGCACCTAGGTTCTTCTTTTTAATTTAAAGTGTTTATTTAAAGTGGGATTATGGGTTCTTATGAAATTCTTAGCACTCCCGTTATTGTGGGAAAGTTTACCTGGATATAAATTTGGTCTAGAGTGTATAGTTTTTAAATGGTGTGGTTTGTTAAATGTGTTAAAATGTTTTGGGAAAATCTTAATGATTTCTAATGGGATGATTTTATGTTTTCTAAATAAGGTGGGTGGATGGACATGGTTCATAATGAAATGGATGTTTTTATGGAAATGGTTTAAAGGGTTTTATTGTTTGTTGGTGTATCACAGGATGTTGGTGCTTCTATGGGTGCAATAGGTGCCCACAAGGATGTGTCGACAAATGAAGGTTATGCCTTAAGTTGGGGTTGTCATGAAAGTTATGTTTTATATATAGTTCTTATTTTTTATAAATAAGGTTGGGTCTTTTGTGTGGGTTCAAAAAATGGATTTTAAAAGAGTTCCTCAAGTATGGTCTATTTGGCCATAAAGTATAATTTGGCGTGATTTAAAAGAGTAAAGGACGTTTGGCCCTTGGTCTTAGTTTTGGTGAATTTTTTCTTAAGGGTCTATTTGGTATTCAAAATATGAAAATGATTTTAGTGTTGTTTTGGAAATGGTTCATAAACATTTTTGGTTTTGGAAACCATTGGCCCATTTGTTATTTTCAATTTGTCGAGTTAAAGGCCCGTTTGGCAGTTTTAACCAAAGGGTAATGTTTGTACTGACTTTTAAAGGAGATTGTGTGTTGGAAAAAGTGTATGCCTAGTTGGAAACTTTGAAAATTTTATAAAATGGTTTGAATGATTTCATGACATGAAATCCCGGTTGGCACCTTCGATGATATAATGTATATACATTTTGGGGGTACCTCTATAGGTGGATATCCCTTTATGGGTTATCATGTAGAGTTTTAGTGTTTGGAGTAGGCAAGTGTAGTGAAATTAATAACACGTGTGAGGCCTTTCCTACTTATATAGTATTATTATAACCACCATGGGTTCCTGGGTGTCTTTTAGATGATTGAGTGACAGTTGCTGATCAACTCCAATTAGACGGGTTGGTACCCCATGGATTGGTTATTAGGCTAGGCAGGCTTCTCCACTGGATTGGTCAATTATAAGGCGGCTTGTTTGTTATAGACTTAGGAATTTCACTATACGCCGACTAGTGGTTCCAAAACCGAGTACGTATAGGGTTCTTTTAGGGATGTGTATGATCACCCATGGTTACATTATTATTTACATTATTTTTTTACTTTCGGTCATATTGATTATTTTCAACTTTCCTTGTTTACCTCTATTATTTTAGCCAGCTTTGCTTTCTTTTATCTCAATTTTTTTATAAAATATAAAAATGGTTTTATCGACACAGCATGTAGTTCCTGCAAGATTTCTAAATGGAAAAATCATTTTTCTTATTTTAAAATGTGAAAACCCTATTTTTATAATAGTATCTCAAACTTGTTTCATTAGATTGTTTTGGGAAGTGAAATTCTTGGATTATGTGGCTAACCTTAGCAACACTATAGATCATTTTAATGCTCATGCCATTTTTTATCATTTTAGTTGCAGATTTCCTTTGTTCAGGTTTTCTTGGATTAGTTTCTCATTATTGGAGTAAGGTCGGCCTTTGGTTGGGAGGTGACCTGTATGGTCACATGGAGGTCTGTTGAGCTGTTCTGTTTATTTTCTTTTCCACTGAAAGTGTTTAATTATATTTTTCTATTTATTATTGTTTATTTATTTATCTTTTATGGGCCAAATCATTCCCAGAAATTAAAATTTGATGCCTAACACTAGTTTCCAACCCCTCGGGATTAGGAATGCCCTTCGGGCCATGTCGCGGACCGGCTCGGGTGACCGGTTCAGGGTCGACCCTGGTTGGTTCATGAAAAAAATAATGAGATATATATATATATAAGTATGTATAATTAAATAATATGGTATTTATGGGATAAATATTATTTTTTAAAGATAATTTTACTTATCTTATTTCAATAATGATTATTAGAAGAATAGAAACGTTACTCTTACGTACGTATAACATACCGTCTCCATGATAACAATGTTATTTCATTTTTCATATAAAAATTTCATTATTAGATTTAAAAGTATAATTTATCGATAAATATGATATTTATTTAAAGATTATTATCTTGGATAAGTTTAAATAATGACCCCTTTGACCATAGTTGACTGGAAAAATTCATTTTTGACACACAATCTTAATATGGTCAAAGAAAATAACATAAACTTAATTGACTAAAAAAATGTATACAACATGGAAATAAATGAAATAAAACTAATAATAAGATTGAAAAAGGTTCTCCTGAAAGTAGATAATTAACATTAATTTATTATGTAGTAATATAAAGACACACGCGATGAATCCGATTCAAGGTAATGGAAATCATCTCAGTCTCTTTTTGTTGTGGTATGTCTTGATGTTATGCACATTTATTATTTTATAAGGTGTATATACCACCATTTTAAATTTTATATCATTTTTTATATTCTTATGATATTTAATGTTTTATTAATGTTATTATTCAATGGGTTTTATAATTCAAGTGTTTCCCAAGTGATAAGAGAATTTTTCTTTTACTAATTCCTCTAATTTTTTTACATAAAACTCTATTTCTCTTCCTTGTACATGTTTTAAAAATATTTTTTATTTATGATTTTATATGAATGTAAAATATTTATAAAAAATTATTTTATGTATCTTCACTTTATTTCAATGGTTATAAAAAAGATTTTTTTTTTGTTTTTATACAAAACGTTTCAGAAAATGAAAAAATGGTTGTAATATTCTTAACATACATGAAAAAATGGATTTTAAAACATCATGAATATTATTTTATTTATAGATTCCTTTGGAATAAAACATGTTTTATTAAATTAAAAACCCTCTTTCAATTTGTTGGGAATTTAGTTTTGGAAAAGGGTTTTCAATGAAATTAGTGTTTTGGTATTAAAAATGGGGTTTTAAAAGAAAATGATATTTTATCTAAAAGTGTTTTCTATATGGGTTTAAAATAGTTTTTAAAAGGGTTTTATGATGAATTTTTTGATTCATGATATGGTAATTGAGTATTATATGAAACAGGTGATCCCAATATACCTTATATGATGAGATGATCTATATTATAGCTTAAAAGTGAGCCTCATGTAGCTTATATGAAGGGTTGAGACCTATTAGGGCTTATAAGAAACAAACAAGCCTGATATATATTATACGAAGATTTGAGCCCTATTATAGCTCCCAGGTGAGCCCGATATAGCTTATACGAAGGGTGATTCCCACTATAGATCTCCAATGCATTAGGTAATGATTATATTAGATTTCAGATGTATGGTTATTCCAATTAAAAGGTGTTTGAATTGGTTTTATGGATGTTATGGTTGAATTTTTCAAAAGAGGTTTTAATTTCATGATATGATATTTAATGATTTTCTTTGAGAAAAATGTACATAAGTTTTTAATGTGATTTTTTTATTTCATATGCTTAAATAAATTTAAACATAAAGGTAAATGGTATATGAGTTTCCATTTTTTATAGGACTACTGGTTTTCCATATTTGTGTATACCTTACTAAGATTTTTGTGCTCATCCTATGTTTTTAAATGTTTTTCATAGGATGGGTAATCTAAGGGATGAATTCATGATGAGATACATGAAGAGTTTTCATAAAAAGAGATCATTCTTTTATTCCAATGTTTTATTTAATGAGAAAATAGATACTTATTGGAAATTGTCGAGTTTCTATTATATGGATTGTAATATATGAGTTACGATGAAATTATCTACAACTCTAATCCTAAAAAGATCATCAAAGTGAAATAAAGTAAATTATTGACTAAAATAAATATTATGTAATATTTATGGTTGAATCCTTATAGTTATCCACATGGGTTATATGGGATTTGTGTGAGATGTTTGGGATCAATTGAGGTTTAAAAGAGCTTATAGCATGGTGTAGAGGTATTGGTGATTATTTCCTTCCAATGTGAATGTATTGGGTGATTAAGCAGTGATATTGTGGGTGACCTTGAGTAGCTTATGTGATACCCATGTGGCGCCCATGGGTATATGATTTCCTATTTGAGTAAGTGGTCACTCATAGGTATATGATTAATATTTTTTATAGAGTTATAGATCCTCTAAATTAATGTATAAAACATTATTTATTTAAGTTAAAATTGAAAAAGAATTCATGGAGGCTTTGGGAGCATTTGGGCTTGATTTGGGGTCTTAGAGTCTTGTTTTTTTGGAGAAATGAAGTGAGGTGCACTGTTGGGACCTGCTTATTAGTAACCATGTGGTTCAACCATTCATCGCAAAAGTGATAAAGTGTGGTTTATATAA
This sequence comes from Viscum album, assembly GCA_963277665.1. Lineage (NCBI taxonomy): Eukaryota > Viridiplantae > Streptophyta > Magnoliopsida > Santalales > Viscaceae > Viscum > Viscum album. Next base: position 486,788,388 of record OY728155.1, read on the forward strand.
CAATGAAAGAGGAGTCACAATATCATACAAAACATAAAATTTATTTTATAGGTAAGTAACATGGTGTACACATGGTTTATCTCACCATGTTCTTGAAACATGTGGGTGTTGACCCTTAGATGATAACCACACACACATGATATCCCTCTACTCCTCCTCACAATATTTATGGTATCTCTTTATTTTGATCTATGATTCAAGTTTTGTTCATTATATTTCATCCCCCTTAACAAGCCTTTAATTCCTTTTTATTCCTTTTTTATTTTCATTCACCATATTAAATGTTATTTCCATATGAGATATTATAACCAATATTTATGGAATTTTTATGGTTCACCTATTTTCTCTTATTCCATCCCAAATCTGAGGATAATACATGATATGGAGTCTACAAACAAGCTATTTTAGGTGTTCCATTTCTTTCCCCTAAAAGTATCGGTGTTTATAAATTTTGTTTTTTTCCACTGGCCGAAATTTCCAAGCATTGTTCCTAAAATTTGTATTCCATTAAATTAATATGTGAACTTGGTTATAAAAGTTTCATGGTACCCATTGACACTTTTTTAGGTTAAAGACATCAATATAAACCACACCTTTATGGTGTGTTAGAATATGTATTCTTGAATTATTGTAAATAGAATGACATAATGGAAATTATAGAACTATTAAAATCTTTTCAACATTAATTACCGTATAAGCAAAACACCACTAAGGGGTGTTTGATTTTCATTATAGTGAAATGTTTAATTGATGGAACAAATTTAATAGGGCATGGATACTATCCTGGGACTATACTAGTTGCTTATATGTAGAGTAAAATAAAAATGAGATAAATTGAATTGATAATTTTCATAGAATATAAAATGGACCCTTGATAATTAATATGATATGCTTAATTATGGTTATGAATATGGGTATCTATATAGGTATGGCCCACCTTGAGTAATCCTTGGATTCCTGATGTGAAATTCATTATGTGACCTCATTGGACGCCAATCTATTCATTGATGTGACCACCACGTGGCACACCTACCATGGGCTCGATCCAAGTCTCAGATACATGAATATCTCAATATGACATTGATGATTCACTTTCATATTGTAGAAATTTGTATACCTTGGATTATATACTTATATAATTCTTGATGTTCTTGATCATGAACCACCTCATATTTTTTCCTTGGGATCGAATCTAGAATATATTGAGTTTACCCTATATATGCTCCTTGAAATAGAAGCAGATGACTCGAACATGGGCTATGTGATCTTAGATATTTATAGATTTATTTTTAGATATTCCAGCATGAGTTGAAGATGGTGGTTTTTTATTAGTTTACATTTTCTACACAGTAATTACTCATTTATATACTATTCCTTATTTCTGATTTTATTATAGGACTATATTATATTATAATTTTATTTTATAACTTTACCTATGTCATATACTTCACTATGTTATAGTTTATACACACAAACTGGATTTTTAGAGTCCATATTGGTGGTGGACTACATGTTTTTACTCAATAATTTTTTGTGTTATTTCTTGGAACCTTAGAAGACTTCATAGATGTGGGTAGGGGTAATCGGAAGTGCCCAACGATGGAATCATGATTTCTCTTGGGATGAGAGTTTGAGAGTAGAAGATTGTGCAAGATCTTAGGATTCCTTAGTGATAAGTTTTTAGGCTTTTTGGTTTCCTTATATATATATATGTTGTATTATATGTATGAATTATTTTAGGAATTAATATTAATATTTTATATACATAACATCATTTGTATATGAAAATGTCTATGAATTTTGACTATTTAATATTATGAAGATGTTTGCTTCCACTGCCCTGCCTTATTTCCATGTTACATTATACAGTTTCCACTCTCTGTTTATTGTTACAACTAATGTTATCCAATCTGAAAAATAGGGTATATTCTCCACACCACACCACTATAGACCCTCATTACTAGTTAGTATCCCTTGATATATGCGGTGGCGTGCTTGATGTCATATGGATATTCAGTTTGGTTACTTATGATAGGTTTTAGTATAGGATGTCACAAAGTGTTATTAGAGATGTTTTTTTATTTTCCCAGGTCATAATATATCAAGAATTGGGTTATAGGAAACTAAGAAGTTTTAAAACCGGGTAATAATCCATGAATGGGAGTAGCTAACCCATGTACGGGGGGAAATACATGTTAGTAGTGATGGGAAAGGTTGTTATGGATTTCGTATTTTATAGTTTCACTACTTTCACTATAGGGTGATGTGCATCAGATATGAATTTTTTTATGAATGTGGATTTTTACCCTTAGACTGATACAATAATGGGTTATTTATTCATAAATCACTATAGGAACATAGGGATTTATATGTCAAGAATGTCCCATTCCACATCTATTTTATTTCATACATTACCTATTTCTTATCCCATGCTACTTTATTTTTGTACTTGTAATCACACTAACATATCTTTTAGGAAAAGGAGAAAAATTTGGTTACATAAATTGTATATATCAACCTTTATAGTGTATTTTACATATATCTAGATAGTGGAACCTTATCTAATCAATTTTAACATGATTAAATTATGGAATCTTGGTTGATTATTCTAAAATGTTAGTTTGTTGAGATTAAATGGATTCTAATTCAAAATCATATTTTTATGCTTATATAAATTGGGAATAGTGATGCATATAAATGAACCATCCTATATGGAATTGTTACATCCTAATACTGAATATAAACTGTTGGTCGTAGTTACATAAATTATTGATTATAACTTATAAAGATTATTTATTTATAAATTAGGAATAAAAATCATAAAAAAAACTATTATATACAAATAAAAATATTTTTTTTAAATTTAAACTCTTTGAGTAAATGGTTTTTGTTAAATGGGGATTTCAATTATAACATAAAGATAATTTTCCAATATAATTTTAAATTGACACTCTATATAAAAATACCTATATGAATAAAAATTTTAATCTTATTAATACCCTAAATATAGAATTGGGTAGTTGGGTTAGTATGTTTTGTGTGGTGATCCCTTATGCATGTATTGTAATCCTAAGGAAAATCCTTTCCGCCTAGTATCTGTTCTAAGGTGTGTGGTTGGAATTATAGATATATACCTCCATTATAGACTTAGGTAAAGTGAAAATAAAGTGGAAATGATTATTATCCTAATATGGTGGGAATTGATCCACCTATATTTAGAAAAACCATTCTAAATTTTTGAGGGATGGTGAACCCCAGAATAATGAATATTTGTTAGAGCCCATTCTATATATCTTTGAGAATCTAGAGATTCCTTTGGGAAGGAGGGTCAAGATCAAAACATGTATACTTTATAGATCCACCAATAATTGGTGGGATGTTCTTCCACAGATCAATAATTATTATGATATGGTTTTTTTGGGATTTCCATACTAGTTTCTAGGATAAATATTTCTCAAAGACACCAACAAATAATTAGGATAGAGAATTAATGATTTTGGAGTAGGGTGATATGTCTGTAAAGGATTAATCAGATCATTTCACCATACATTATAACTTCATAAGCACTTTTATTGGTGATGAAGTATCCATGGTGATACATTTTTAGGATGGTATTAAGTATTCCATATAATCTCAAGAAAATTTCTTCCAATTGAATACCATAATCGAGATAGAAAACCAATCCATTATCTTCAAGTGAAATTGGCAGGCCGCTAAATGTATAGGTAATGGTGGTTTAGCTTTTAGGATAGATAATGCATTATCCAGTATCTAGAGGCATCAAATAGAGAATTATGATGAGGGTAGTGGTAGTTAGAGTGTGCTCATTATAATTTTTGTGGTATGCCTTCATTATGGAAATGAGGGTCATATGAAACCCTAGTGTAGTAATGATCAAGTTGATTGCTGAGTCTATGGTAGAATGATCCATCTTAATAGATTATCTAGGACCTTTACAATAGTTCCCAGTGGGAGAGGATATACACTAGCTCTAAATTTTAGAGTGGGATTAGTAGCTCTGTGCTAGGTAGAATGATGGAGTATTACCAGTCAATCAAGTCAATGTAGAGGTTGTGTTCATAGAGGCTAGACTTATGATGTGGTGCCTCAGTAGAGAGGGCCTAATCAAGATATTCATTTTGTGAAATATATTTATGGATAGTTATAGTTATATTTAGTGTATCCTATACCTGAGGAGCATAGTTACAGACTATCTACAATATTAGGTATGATTTTAGTATCCATAACATTTATTTGAAATCATTTCTTCACAATCATTATTATCTGAATCTTTAATGGATATTCATGGAATTAATATTGAGTAATTTTTTTGGGTAATAACTCTTGATACTCAATTGTGTGTATAATCATATTGTGTATGTCAATTCATGGAGTTCTCAAGATCGATGATTACTATTTTATATGGAACATTTTCATCCTCAAAATTGAAGGATTTGATATAATTTTTAGGATGGAATGGTCAATACCTTATGAAACCGATATTTAATTTTATCTATAGAGGGTTTCTTTTATATCCCATGAGGGTAATAACTACATTCATAAATGATAACTGGATGTCCAAGAATGTTTATCTAGTCCTAAGAATCATGGGATGGGAAGAGTGCCAGCTTAGATTTCTAGTATTTTTCTTGATGACCAATTAGTAAAATGGTATATTTTCCCTCCATAAGTGGACAAATACATAGATTTCTTTCCTAATGATTTTTCTAGGATACCTCCTAAGAGATAGACAGAGTTACCATTTGAGTTTGTTCTTGGATCATAACCTGTGTATAATCCTCAATATAGGATGGACCCTATTGAGCTTCAGGAACTCAAAAGATATTCAGAGAACCTAGAAGACAAAGGGTTTATACGACCCAATACTTTCCCTTAGGGTTCACCCATAATTTTCTACAAGAAGGCATATATAACCCTAAATAAAAGTGTGGATTATAGATGGTTGAATGAGATTATTATTAATAATGAGTACCCACTTCCTAATATATATGATATACTTGAAAAACTATGAGGAGCTATAGTTTTCTCAAATATTTATTTGAGATTGGGTTATCATTAGGTGTGAGTTAGGACTTTAGATATACCACATATAAATATTTTGGTACGATATGGTTTATATGAGTCTTTTGTTATTCCATTTGTTCTAACAAAAATACCTTCCATCTTTATGGCCTTAGTGAATTGGGTTTTCCACTAGTACCTATATTGTTTTGTGGTGGGTTTCATGGATGACATATTTGTGTATTCTCATACTCAAAATGATATTTACAATCATCAAAAAATTTTATTGAGTACACTGAGAGAGAATATTTTTTATGTCAATATCATAAGATTCTACTTTTATTTGATAAGGTTCACTTCCTGGATCACATTATATCAAAAGTTAGAGTGTTTGTGGATCCGGAGAAGGTGATATAAATTGTTTCTTGGGAACAAATCAAGGATGTATTTGATATACAATAATTCTTGGTTATATCCACCTACTACCATTTTTTCATTAAGAAAATTAAAATCTATAAATCTCCATTGATAGATTTTACCAATAATGTCATAAATCTTACATGGTTAGAAGCTTGTGAGGATACCTTTCAAGAGTTAAAAGGAATGCTGATCTCAGTGATGATATTGATTTTAGCTGATCTTGGAAGGGGATACATATTTTATTATAACACATCAGGAATCATTCTAGGAAACATTTTGATGAAAGTGGTGTAAGTCATGGTGTATGAGTCTCGTTAGTTGAGACCACATGAGAATAAATACTCGATTCATGACCTCGAGTTAGTAGCCATGGTTCATTCCTTATGTTGTTGGAGACTTTACTTATTGGGAGAGTAGTTTTTATTATACACAGACTATAAAATCCTCAAATACATATTATATTAGCATGGATTGAACTATTTATAGAAGATATGGGTTGAATAATTACAATCCATTGAATTTGAGATTTCTTACATTCCTGGGAAGAGCAATGTAGTTGCTAACTCTTTAAGACAAATGACTTAAACTGATGTTGTTTAGGAATACGATGGTGTTTAGAAGTTAATGAATCTCATTTTTAAATGAATCTATAAGTTTAAAAGTGTCATGAAAAACTTTCTCTCTAATATTTAGTAATTAATTAATCAATTTTTGATTGAGTAAAAAGGATTAAACTTTCATATTTTGATGGCTCAGTTCTCTGGGAAAGTGTTTTGAGGGAGGACCCATCACTTGGTTGGATTACTGATGAGGGTGAGATACTATATATCCATGGATGTGTATGGGTAAAAAACATATGAGAGAATAGTTGATGAAAGAATATCATGATTCTAAATGGGAGGTACATACCTAACTTACTAATATGTAACATGGTATACACCATAAGTTTTTGGTGTCCTAAGATGAAAAAGTAGATCACATGCTTTGTTACTAGGTGTTCCACATGTTAGTAGGTGAAGGAATAACACCAAAAAACTTCTAGTATTTTATGGATGTTACTATTCCTAGAGTGGAAATGGGATGACATCACCATGAATTCTATGATGGGTTTTCCAAAATATTCTCAAGGTAGTGACATAATGTGGGTGATCAGGGATATGCTGACAAAGGTCACCCATTTTTTACCAATTAATGATACCATATTAGTGAACATATATGGGAGTCTATTTTTTGAGATATTATATGCCTTCATGGGTTTACTCATAAAATAATATCAAATAGGGATGCAAGATTCATTTATAGGTTTTATCAAAGGTTGTATACGGTTCTAGGTTCGTAGGTGCTTCTGAGTACAGTACATAACCCTCAAACCAACAGTCAATATGAGAATATTATATATCCATTAAATGAAATTAATATAGCATACATCCTTTATTTTTTAGTTTTTTTTGGGGATTTTGTTTCGTATTTATGAGTTATATTACAATAGTAGTTTCCAATTTACCATACAGATAAATCCTTACAAGGTTCCCAATGATATGTCTTTCTGTTAACCTATGTGCTAGTTATAGATAGGGGAGGTAGTGGTACTAGGAACTCATCTCATTCATGAGATATAAAAGAATATAAAATTGATCAGGAAACATATAGCTATATATTAGTCTATACAAAAGTCTTATTATGATATCAACCACCGACCTTTGGAGTTTAAGGTAGCTTCTGAGGTTTTCTTATGTGTCATTACTATATTAGGTCATCAATGGATTCAAAGAAAATGGAATCTAGAACCTATATTTGTTAGGTCATTAAATATATTAGAGATATTTGGGATAATATTCTATCAGATAAGTATTCCTCAGAGTTACAAGGCCTTGAATGAGGTCTTCCTTATTTCTCTACTTCACTATTGTTACTTCGACTGGTATTATGTCATTGATTTTGAGTAAGTTGAGTCAAATAATGATTATTTTTTTAGGAATATTTTTTTTATCATTTATCATAGAATGAAGTCTTTCCAAGGATGGCCAGTTCCTCTAGTTAGGGTGTTATGGAATAACATTTGTGTATTAGATGAGACCAAGGAGTGAGATTATAATATACATTCTCATTGACCAATGTTATTCTTGGATATAACTCAACCACCATTGGATGGGAATCTCTAGGATGAGTTTTTATAAGAAGGGGAGGTTATAAGATCTATATTTTTATAGAGGTATGGATCCTTTATATTATAGTATTTTTTTTGTTTTATCTAAATGAGAATTTTCAAATATATTTTAGAGGTTTTTGGAGGATTCATGTATGGTTTGGGGGATAGAGTCCTAGTTTTTTGAGAAAATGGCTGAGGTGCATGATTAGACCATGTTACGTGGAAACCATATGGTTCAACTATGTGACCCAAAAGTTATGGAGAACTATTATTTTAACTATATGAGATGAGATGAATGACCATGGAAAAAAATTATTATAGAGGTAATTCAGATGGTGTGTTCATGGTTTTTCTAACTACGGGCTTGAAACATGTGAGGGTTTGAATCTTGGATAGTTACAATGCATGATGTGCACAAGGTTTTTTAACCATAAAACTTGATTGTGCAAGGAAAGGGTTCTTAGATAGTGGCCAATGCATGGTTGGAACAAGGTTTGGAATACTATTCACCCCTTTAATATGTTATAAATGGCCATTTTCCCTATATCATTTAACCCATCTTCTCATATTATCCTCCCTCAAATTCATTGCTTCTCTCGCACATGGGGTATCCAAATTATTCTCCTCATATTCATTGTGATATCTCTTTCATCTAAGCTTCTATTAATGAACTATTTGTTACATATGTCCCCCTTGATAATTATATTATTCCCCTTTCTTCCTTTATCTATTTTCTTCACCATCTTTGATTCCATTTCAATGAAAGTTTATATACCCAATATTTATGATGTTTGTTAGGATTCTCTATTTTCTCTCATTCTATCATGAATCTTACGCTAATACTGGATGATTAGTATACTACTGAGATAATGGAGGTGGTTTATTACTTTTCCCCAAAAGTATAGGTGTTTATAAATTACATTGTTTTGAAAAATTTCAGACTTCCCATACTTTTCTCATAAAATTAATATTTATTTAAATTGATATTTGAATATGGTTTTTGAAGTTTCATGAGACCCATTGACATCGTTGGAGGTTTTCAACCTCAACCTAAACAACCCGTTTAGTTTGGGTTAGCTTATGCATCCTTGATTTCTTAAAAATGGAATGACTTAAAGGAAATTATTGACTTGTTAATGGATTTGAAACATTACATACCCTACGAATTGAACCCCTCTAAGGTGTGTTTGGTTGTTATGTAAGTTAAGTGTTTAATAAAAGTATTAAATTATATAAGGCGTGGATGATTTCGTTGACCCCTACTAATTGATTATAGATGAAGGGCCATAAAAATTTGATGAATTTAATTGATAAATGGAATACAATTAAAATCCATAATCACTTATATGATATTATTTTTTATTGTTATTAATATTGATCTTTATATAGGCATGTCCTACCTTGAGTAATACTTCGATTCCTAATGTGGAATGCCTTGAGTAATCTCATAGGATGCCAGCTGATTCATTGACATGGATTCCAAATGGTACACCTTCCTTAGGCTTGAAAAATGTCTTAAATACATGAATTCCTTGGAATGATAATGATTATTCACTTAAATATTCCATAAATTTGGATGCCTTGTATTATATCCTTAGATCCATCTTGATGTCCTTAGACACAGACTGCCTTAAAATATATTCTTGGGATCTAATCAAGTTTCTACATAGTTTACCATGAACATGATCCTCAGAATCGATGAGGATGAATTTTCCATGGGTCCTAGGTTTCTGGACTGTGGTAGGTCTACATTCAGATAAAAAAGCATGAGATAAAGTTAGTGATTTTTTGTTAGTTGTATTTATGTATATAATTATTTATAATTAATATAATTTTCCTTGTTATAGCTTATTTTACAGGATGGATTATATTATTATTTCAATTTTTTGATTTTCTTTTGTTATATATTGTACTCTATTATAACTTATGCTCACAAACTAGTTTGGTATAGATACCATTAATGAAGGCCAACTGATTTTTACACAGAAGTTGTTCATGGATATGTTTCGTACCTTCGTATACTTCATGGATGTAGGTAGGGATAAAGGTAAGAACTCATCTATGGATTCTTAATTTCACTTAGTATAGGAGATTGAGAAAATATGACTAATCCAATTCTTAGGATACCTTGGGGATTAGTTTTTGGTTATTTTTGTCTCCTTTTGTATATGTTTTATTATATATATGCCTACTTTCATGTATTCATATTCATTTTTTATAGACATTAAATCATCTAAATATGAAACTACTTATGGATTTTGACTATTTAATATTATCTAGATGTTTGTTTTTGTATCCATGTATTATTTTGTTGTTGAATTATAAAGTTTCACTAATTTATTATTATTACCATCATTGTTATATATTCTGATAAATAGGTAATAGTCTCACCAACATACCACCATATACCATAATTTTCAGCTGAAAACCTCTAGTGTATGGGTAGACACACTTTAGGCCATGCGACTTACTGGATTTGGTTACTTTTGAGTGAACTGGGACCATGGCGTCACACTAGGGAATTATATATTTGCTTGGTAACTTTATTTATTCTAATATTTTTTGCGTGACATATGATTCTATGTGGCCAAATCTTGAGTGATATGATGATGGCCCAAGATGAGGTTTCATGACTATGTCCTGAGTGAGAGGATAGTGGATTGGGATGTGGTGATGTGACCATACTCTGAGTGAGTGGGGGTTGTCCTAAATTTTTTATCATGAGGTTTAACAGAGTGAAATGTTATTAAAACATAGATAAATATGTGTAACCTACCTTAAGTGAGTAGGTGTATGAAGTTACTAGTCATGTTTTGAGTTATCCTTAAGGTATGCAATAACTCGTCCTTTTATTATAAATCTGAAACATTTATAGTCAGGGTTTATGGCAGTCTATTTAGTGCACGAAGACACAAAATGATGTTTACTACCTTGTTTGTATATTTATCAATAGTTTATAAAATCATATATATATATATATATATATATCTAATACGTATTCTAAGATCTTCTTGGTGGTATTTTATTGGTTTTATTACTCACATATTGTATGATAATATATTTTCACATATAAATATTATTGTCAAGGATCTAGCCATGGAAATTTTTTCTAGGTTAGGATGATGAAAAGGGGAGTTGGTTGGGGATAGAGTTGACTCTAAGACTTACTGGGATATTTTCGTAGCTTGTGAAATTTATTCATTTTCTATTTTTGTTTATTATTTTTATGGATACTATTTTTGTGAAGATATATCTTGAACGATGATGTATGAATGACATGGTACATTTTTTGATACCATATAATTATATTGATATTATTGTATTACCATTTTTGTTCCTTTCCTTTATTACTAATTTATTCTGAATTTCACTATTTTTGATTTTTTTTCTTCAGATATCGACAACATAGTCTCCCAAATGTATGGTTTCAGACCTCAACACTTGTTAGAATCTTCTTTAATATGGAGAGGTTGGCATGCAGCCATGTAGCACACCAACTTGGTCTCTGTGAACCTTCTATGGAATTAAATTACCAATCCTTAGATTATATTTCCCTTACATAAATATTATAATAAAATGTTATAGAGACTTTTAGTATTTTTATAATGATGCAATTTTCTATGTATTATCCTTAGAAATAGTTCATATGTCAGAAAAAAGTAAAATAATAGTGTATCCTTGTGTTTTTAGTTAATTCTATATGTCAACATATATAAAAACACTACATGAATTTTTAATAAAAAAATATTATAACAGGGAATCAATATCCATTAATATAAGAATACTCCTAAAAATAAATTTATAACCTGATTAAATACACTCTTAGAGAGTCTTGAGACATTGGTTTCAATATTACCTTCGAGATACTATATTTAATTAGAGATTTCAAATATCAGTTTTTATTTTCAAAAAACATTTTCTAGGTTTATGAAGATTTCTATATTTTTCAACTAAGGAATTATATGCTAGGTTGTTTATATATACTATGATATGAAGAAATTAAAATAGAACCTAAAATATCTCATAAATAAAGATAAATTGATATTAATTAAAAGTGTAAACAAGTATTACAGAATAGGATGACCCAATTGGTTATTTTACCAATGAGTAACCATAAGTTTGATTAAGATACTCATGATCCAAATAATGTTTTTTGAGGAAGAATTTACCATGGTTATATATTTATTGAGAAAGGATAACCTTTTTAGGGAAATATTTATTTTGAGGGGGGATAATATAATAATTTAAAATTTATATTTATAGTTTTTTATATATTAGTATTTTCAATATTGAATAGAATTGATTTTAAAAATAATTAAAAATAATTATAATAATAAATAATAAAATAAATATGCATGATTTTGTGGAAATAGAGACAGTGGAAATCAAGGTCTAATTATTCAAGGATAGAGGTCCTTCATAACCATTATTTTTTTCTAAATCATGGAATCATTTGACCTAGAATGGGAATTTTTGGTTAGAGAAGAGGCTTGCATCTCATTTAAAAACAAGAGAATAGAGGCAAAAAACCCTAATCGAACTCATCTAAGGAATAAGGGAGTGTCTTTTGTGGAATCACTTTTATGTTTCTCAGATTCAATCAAGGAGGATGTTTAACTTGTTCAAAAGGTTAATAAACTTGATGATTGTGGATTTTTGGTGGTTGTAGACCTATAATCCCTATAGTTGAGTCATGATATTTGAAATCATTCCATTTTAGTTCAGGTCAAGTTCATGAAGGGGGACAATGTAGGTTTAAAGACAATAAAATTTTACCTAAAATGGAGAATTTTTAGAATTTTAGAATGAGACTTTAACTTCAATCCCTTCCCCATATCACTCATCTTTTCATAAATGGATCAAAATCTGTAATTTAATATTGTTTTTTTGGAGTACCAAAATCCTTAATAACATTTCCTCCTATGTAGTAATCCCTATTAAACTAGATTAGTATAAACTAGAGGGAGATATTGGGTTTTATACCATTATCCTTATGATTTATTACTTGGATGCCAAAATCCAAAATGTTTTAACTCTAGTTTCCAATTATCACAAAATCAATGTTAAAGTATATTATGAATATATTTATCTATTTTTTATGTTTTCAAGAGAGTGGGTAATTCTATTTATAATTTTAATGTCAACCAAAATTAGATTAAGGCTACCCCAAATGCCAAATCCTAGAAGGAGGTTTACTGAAATCATAAAAACAAAGGTATTAGGATTTAAAAATGTGAAACCCTAAAATAGTTTAATCCAAGTGAAAGGGGAATCATACATCCCTAAAGTAACCATATAGTTTGGAAGTTAATTAAAAAAACTATGGATAGACCTTAATTAATACGTGGAGATGGAAAATGCTCCCTCAAAATTCCCTATATTTAATTATAACATCGATATCATTGAGGTTACTATGGTTGATAATCCTACTGAAAACCATGTTGATCAAGCTCTGGAAGTGAAAAATGGCCAGGTAGTTAACAACTTATTTTATACCATGAAATAATATATGAACCATTCAAAAGAAAATTGGTTTCCCAAAATTACAATTTGGGTGTAACTAGAATCCATAATTTCGATTATCCTATTGTTGATGATCAAGATGCTATAGTCCCTTTATACACCTCTTAAAATGTCCCATGCCCTACTTTCACCATGAATACTAAAACAATATTAGGAACTCATTATATTCCACAACTCTTAAATTTTCATGACACTCCCAATATAATGAAATACTTGGTAAACTCCCTAGTCACTTAGGATATCAAACACAATGTTGATAGCCCCAACAGAACAATTAATGCTAATGTAAAAAACTCCCCAACTCATTCTAAAATTAATATAAAATTAAAGAATGATGTCCTTGTAAATCCACTAAGAAAAATAAATTAGATGAAAAAAACGGAGCTCAAGCCCCAAATCCTAGTTGAAATGGAGATCCTTTATTCGAATTGTTAGGGAATATTCAATCATGAAGTGGATATTTTCCTTATAATTTATCATCAAAATCAAAAAAATATTCTTATTGGGTCAGCTAAACCAAAATAGATTTTTTTTCTCTAAGCATTCCAGTCATGAAGTTGTGGGCTACCATCTTCTTGATTTCAACTGGTGAACCCAAAATGCCAAAAAACTATAGATTATAGAACACTCCTCTCTTGAATATTTCCACTTTATTGGATCTAATGAATATATTTTAAGTTTTTTTAATCACAATAAAATTCATCTTTTCTACCCCATCATATATACTCATAATAGGTTTCAATATAATAGAAAAATTTTGCTGGAAACTGAGGCTTTGAATGGAATGAATATGGGAACATAGTGTATCCTAGGATACGTTAATTCCATCCAAAGAATATATGATAAAATATGTGTTGTTTCTCATTAAATATTATCAATGGAATTTAGAAGCTAAATTGAACATAACTATCTATTTGAGGTTAATAAGGTGTGTTCCAAGTACACATGGTATGGGAAAAATATCAACAGATGAGTAGCTAGAAAACTTGATTGTGGATTTAATAATGTGGAATCCCTTGATTATGATGACTTAATATTATATACCACCTTATCAAGACTTAATTTAGATTATCATCCAATTCTGGTCATCCTTGAGACTAGTGACTACAATCTCCCTCTACTTTTTAGGTTTAATAATTCTTGGATTCTATTTTCTGAATGCAACATGTTGGTCCAAGATTTTTGGTGCTTGTATGAATTCATAAATTATTTATTTGAATTCATTATCATGTTCATAATTCTCAAAATGTTAATGAAATCATGAATAAAATAGTTATTTATCTCACCTGAAAAATATGTTACCTCTCTTAGGGATTCTCTTCATAAAATTTAGGAAGACAACACTTGTAGTGATTTAACTCATGGAATTCAAAATTTAGCCAATTTTTAATACAAACTCAATAAACATCATAAGTTAAAGGAATAGATGAAAAATGAACTTTTTTAATTGAAAATGGATCAAATATTATTAAAAAAACTCAATTCTATTTAATTAACTTCAAAGATATAGGAAGGCCCCCAAGCCCTTATCTATGCTTTGAGATGATGAAAAAATTATGGATAACAGAAACTCCCTTTCAGGAAATGTGGTCACCTACTTTAAAAATATATTCAAAATCATCCCAATATATTTATCCAAATTTAAGGAATCATACATACTCGGTTTAAGAATGTAGAAAATTTCATTCTCACTTTTATTCCCTTAGAATCAATTGTCAATGAGGTTGTGTTTGTTCTTAACTCTGATAACTATCCTGGCCCAGAAGGTGTCACCAACTATTTATTCCAAAAATATTAACATATTATTCAATATAATGTCTTTAGGATTTTTATCTAATTTTTCAAAGTGGGTTTCCTTATTCAAGGGGTTAAGGATTAGTTTCTTTTTCCCATTCCAAAAGTAGATAATTCCAAAAAAATTATCTTTTTAGACTAGTATTTTAAGTTAACACTATCTATAAAATAATTATAAAAATAATTTCTAATAATCTATTTGAAATCTTTAAACAATATGTCTATGAAAATATTTTGTCTTCTTCATTGTAAGGACCATTAGAAAATGTCTCATCATAGCCTCTGATTGTGTGAACCTTCAAAAAAATACCAAAAGGGGAGGTAACATTTTTGTAGAATCATGAAATTAAAAACTTATTTGACATGATGGATTGGAATTTTATATTAAAAGTGCTAAATAATTTTTGTTTTGTTGGGATATTCATCAATTAGGTGAAAATAATATTTATTTTAGCACAAATCTCTTTGATAATTAATGGATACCCTAAATAATAATTCACATGATCATGAGGTGTTAAGTAATGTAGTCCTATTTTAGTATCTAACATCTCCATTGTTGAGGATTATCTTAACAAGATTGTTTATAACATGATTCATAAGGGTAAACTAAAGAACATCAGGGATACCAAGGGTATTTTATACCCTCAATCCTTATCTATAGTGATAAAATAATCTTATTTACTCAAGGGGATATGAAAAACATTAAGGAATTAAATAAATCATGATTTCACCACGAAGAGGTTTCATTATAGAATATTATTTGGAACACGTCTTTTATCTATCTAGACTGAACATTCCTATTTATAAGAAAATTTAAATTCTCAATGATCTATGTACTCAAGAAGGTACCTTTCCATTTATCTATCTTGGTTTTCCCATGTTCTAGCGGATACCATGAATTACACATTTTTCTAGAATCATTGGACAAATTAGAAGGTAACTCACCTCTTGAAAGGGAATGTTTTTGTCCATAACTAGTAGAATATGTCTGGTTAATTTAGTTATTATATCTAAATTTTTTTACTCTAAAATGGTTTATTAGTGGTCATATACCTTTCTTAAAGAATCAAAACCTATATAAAGAACTTCTTTTAGAGTGGGATCATCTTTTAATAAATGTTTTCGAAATCTTCATGGAGTAAATGATGCAATTCATTTGACCATAGGGGCCTAGGCATAAAATATTTTTCTAACATTAATCAATACTTGAAAGCTCACATCCTGAATAGGATCATAAATTGTGATTAAAATTCTATTTTCTTTCTTGAAAATAGGTTTTTGAGTAATATTTTGAAATAAAATCCAACTATATGGACTCATATATCTAGACTACTTTCAAAGCCTCTTTCTCTAGCAGTAAATTTTAATCTAGATGGATTAATTGTAGGGATTATTCTATAATTATATATAATTTAAAATAAAAAATAATCCATTTTTGATAATTTGTTCAATATTCTTATGAAACTAAATGCATGAATGTCTCAATTAAAGAGAAACTGGAACCCCCCTAGACAACCTGCCCATTGTGATTAAATAAAGGGTGAATAATTATTGCTTCATTTTTCAATATTGATTATTGGTTTGAGATCTTTCCAATACTGGATTTCTATATTTCAAGATTTTTTATCGTAATATGACTAATTATAATGTTTTTGGTTAAAAATTACTGTGCATGTTAAGTAACGCATAGATAAAACCATTTAAATTCATGTTGGTTTGGATTCTTATTCATAGTAGACATCAAATGGAATTCTCTGTACAATCACGTGGAATATCATTGTGTTCGATATGTAGTTTCCATAATCAGTAGAGTAATGATTTAGATGACTTGTTTCTATGTGGTGATAGTGCATCCACCTTTTTCAATTCTTTGTTTGAATTATTTCAAATTTAAACAATTCCATCCAGATATGTCCAAGAGGTTTTCAAAATCTATATAGATCTCACTCTATCCCCATATATTTTTATTTTATTACATGTTGTTGTAGTTTAATTGGTATGGGATATCTATAAATATCATAATAATTCTATTCAAAATAATTACTCACTAAACTTCTAGGATGCCTTTTTTCTGGTGTTGGATGCAGTCAAGGATATAAATCACTTATGAGGTGACTTATACCACCCTAAGATTTAGTGATTTTTTAAGTTAATTTAATATTTTAGATATTTTACAGTTTATGAAACACAAAATATAGCTTATATTATAAAAATTCACTATCTTTAACTTTTTTTCACATAACTTCATGGTAAGGTTGTGCTACACACCACATTGACTTGGCTTGTGTTACAAGAAACATTGAGTTTTTGTGAAACATCACTTTATTATTATAATTATTTGAAGGAGATAGTTACAATCTAGAATCTTTATGTAGTAATATGAATAGTAATAACAAATTTTTAAATTTTATTTATAATTTTTTCATAAAAATAAATCATATTGATATTGAAATATATATATTGTTTTGGTAAAGTCTTTTTATGTTGAAAAATACTATTTTCTAAAATAATCTATTCATATATCATTCTATGAATAATGATCAAATTAATTTTAGGAACTAATATAAATTTAATTTGATAAAATAAACATCATTTTACAATTTATAATAATTTTTTTTTCTTAGGGTGAACTTTTGGGATTTTTATAAGAAACTTAAATTTTAGATGAATAGTGAAAAATACTGAATTTTAATCCAAAACTACATTAGTATAATTTATTTTTATTGTTAAATTATATTTTAAGTTGGGTTTTAAGTAAAAATAGATCAATTATAAATATATTAATCCTATTTATTTCATTGGAATCATTTTTACATTTAATTTAGATAAAACATTTTAATGAACTTTTGAACATTCTTACTTTAAAAACCTACTTTCTCACCACGTCTACAGGATTGGAATTAAACTTAATTTTCCACCTTCTATGAATTTAATTTCAAAAAATTTATATACATGGTTTTAATAGGTATAATATTTATATTATAATACAATAGACTTATTTTTTGATAAAAATATTAGCGAAACTGATTAAAATTAATTACAATGATTAAGGTAAAATTAAGTTTAACAAGGGACTAAAATTTAATCTTAAGGTCCACAATTACATATCCAATTGTCAAAAACCCATTTTATGGACATATTTTGGAAACTAAACCTCTAAAATTCCATAATTATCCATTTTGACACTTTTTTAATGATAAATACTAGGGGAACACACAATTCTTTTCAAAAAATACCAAGTGTGCCCTTTCCCTCCCTTATAAAAGGCCACCACCTCGCTCCTCTATTTAAACTATCAAATCATGTTGGGTAAGAGAATATATAACCAATAAATTTAACAAAACCCTTAAATTACTCCTTGAATCATACCATTGGTAACAAATCCAACCATGGAATCAATTTGGTGAAAACCAAAAGGGGTTACCCAAAGAAGAGGTAACATCCTTCCTCAAGATCCATTCCTTTATTTCCTTTCTCCACCACCTAGATTATTATTATTACATGATTAAATAATAACATAAATATTCTCAATGTATTGATATGTTTTTATATTATATATTTATACCTACAATTACACAAAATTCCATCTATGTTAGTAACAAACTATCCATTCGTGTACCATGAACTACCATATCATGAAACGACAATTGTTCGTTTTTTATTTTACCACCTTTCATGGTTTGGAAGTATGATGTAAACAGTATTTATGTATTATATATTTAATATTTATAATGTCTTTATGCTTCTATATTTTTCATATAGAAAATAACTTTATTCTTTCCCTTTTGTGTAACAATGATAAGTTTGTTTGTGGAAGTGTGGACTACCGCCTCCTCAAAGCATTGTGATTCCTTCACACATTACATGGAATGTATGAAGGATCTATTTATTAAAATTATATGATAAATATGAATTAATAATTCTAATTTAATTATATTATATATATACATATATTTTTCATTTACTTTATTTCTTTCTATATTACAAATAAAAACAGAATCAATGTTCTATCATACTTACGGCCTTCCTTCTCCATTAACGGTGTATTCAATTTTATATTTATATATTCTATATATTTTTATAAATAAACATATAATGAATTTAAATTGTATTTATATCATGTTTTACAATATGGAAATCATTATATAAGTATGTGGACCAAAAATATAACAAAGTAAGACACATGCAAAAAATAAAGTAGATATTACTCGAAGCGAAATCTTAAACATGTAATTATTAATAAGTGGGTAATATAAATTCATAATAAAACCGTATATGGTATTAGATATAATAATATGGTTCTTTAATATAGTTTTAATAAACTTATATTTATTATATTGGATGTTTTTACGAATATGAAGATAGTTAAAATATATGTCAAGGTAACTTCATCCCACTTTTTATTTCCATGAGATCCATGCCATATTCAACACTCAATTCTTTTGTGTAGTTTATATACTTCCCTATGAAATTTTATTTCATTAATTTACTTTATTTAATGACATTAAAATATTTAAATTTATGTTATTCTTTCATGGGGATCATGATTCTATAGTTACTCAAGTAGTAAGGGTTTTCTCATCTCACTTCTATTTTCCATGAGACATAAGCCATTTTCACCTCATATTTATTATATATGGTGTGTATAGTTCCAATAAATGTATCTATGATTATTAATATTAAATTAATTTTCATTTAAATACCCTTTTTATAATATTTATTTCAGGGGTTTTACTTTTCAAAAGTTACCAAATTAGTAAAGTACTTTTGTCTCAATTTTCCTTATTTGAGATGCATGCCATGTTATGAACCTATACTTTTTTATGTGGTGTATATTATATTATTTGACATGTTTTATTATTAATAATATTATTTTAATGATAATTTATGATTCATATAATTTTATTATTTCTATTTTATTATGATTTAATGTTACCAAATTCGTAACAATTTATTGCTTCAATCTCATCGTTTATTGATATTGCTTATGATTATGATTCCATTGATGAAATATTATGATCCGTATCTCAATAAATCACAATTAGTTTATTAAAATATGGATATTCATGTTATATCTATATAATATTACCAGTTTTCCACTCTTTGGTACATAATTTAATTCGGAAAATGTTTTTAAAAATCTGAGTTTATTTCTCCATTCGGTAAAAAATTTCTGTTCTTTCAAAACCATGTTTTCTAAAAAAGGTTTAATTTAATTAATATTTTCTTATGATTTTTAAATGAAATTTTTACCCATGTATTACCTTAAAAACATTTTAAAATGGAATCTTATTTTTATTTTCTGATCGAGGCTCTTTTATTAACTTTTAAGGTTTGAAAGGAATGTTAGGCTTGTATGAACCTATATGTCATTATGATTGTAATTTACTAGATGCTTACATTGTAAGTGTACAAGGTTATTTTTTCTATATAATTTTTTTTATTCTATAAATTTTCCAATTTTAAAATTTTTGTTAAAAAAAATGGGTTTCTAAAAATATATATATGTTAAAAAATGTTTTAAATGATTTTTAAATATTATTTTATATGTTTTCAAAAAGGTTTATTTAAAAAAAGAGTTTTAAATAATATAAAATATTATTTTATCTATTTTAAATAATTTTAAAGGAAAAAAGTTATAAAAAAGTTGTATTATTATTTTTAAGGTTTTCAAGGAAAATAGTTTTCCATTTTTTTAAGATTCATTTAAATGTTTTCAAGGAAAATAGTTTTCAAAATGTTTTAAAGATTCTTTTAAAAGTTTTAAAGGAGAAAATGTTTTAAAAATAATTTCAATACTTTTTTCTATGTTTTCATATTATTTCAAAATAAAATTATTTTCAAAAGGTTTTATGTTTTTAAAATCCTTTTTCTAATAATAAAGGATATTTTCTTTAGGTAATGTTTTTGAAAGATAATCAATATTATTTTCCATCTGAGATGAAATCCATTAATGTTATTCATTTCTTTCTTGTAAATGATCCAAAGGTTCCATTAATATTCTTTATTTGAATGGTTTATGATTTTTATGACATTATGTTTATGGAATCCCCTTTTTATTTCACAAGTTATATGTTTATGAGACCTGTTCCTCTTCCATGGATTATGATTATGAAACCCATTTCTCTTCAATGTGTTATACCATGATAAATTCTTATGAAACCTGTTTCCTTTCGCGGATTATTCAAGGATGAAATGATTAAGAAACTTATATATTTTATATGGGTTATGATATTATTAAATTTTTATTATCCCCATTTCATTTCATGGGTTGTGATGTGATGTTTTTGAAACCTATATATTTTTATGGGTCATTACATAGTGAAAGTATAATTATATTGTGGCACATGTATGTATGGTTTTATTATGGGATGGGTGAGACCTATATCTCCATCTAATTTATCAGGTAATTATAAATGTTTTATGTGCACAAAGGATACATGATATGGCATACCAATCTTGAAATAAAAGGGTACATGGGATATCATCCAAATATCGAAACTAGAGGGTACACGGGAGGTCATCACAAGCTCGGAATAGGAGGGTACATGGGAGTGAATCCCATGACCGAAGTAGGTACAAGAGTGATTATCCCAAGCCTAAATTTTTATTAAGGTATTCGTATAAATACTTTACATAGGGTTTTTATATGATTTTGGGTATACCATAATTCAATGTCTTATTTCTATGTTATGATTTCATGGATTATGCTCTTGATTTCCTTATTTTTCATGTCTTATGAACAAAACATATTTATTACATGATTCATGATCACGATCTTTGATATGTAGGGTATGATATTATAATTATAAAGATGACATTTTCATACCCTTATATTCTTTATATGCTCACACATTTACTTTATTTACCCTTACTAAGCATTTGCGCTCACCCCTTTCTTATTTTTCCATTTACCAGGTTATGAAGAAAGGTTTTTAAGTTGAACTGCATAGGGAGAAGATATTTGTGGGAAACATTAAATATATTTCACTGATTTAGAAGATTTTTTTTCTATGTTTACAAAGGCACTAAATTAATATGGTCTTTTGGCATCTGTTTGTGTAAAGTATTATGTATTCCTAAAACAACATGTAATTTCCATGTACATTAAGACTCAATTGTGATAGTCAGCATGAGAGTGAATTTTTATTCAAATGTTGAAAAATGGGATGAGAAAACATTAGTTAGTTCCCCATGGATGTCTCTAAGGATATGTATAAAGATGAGTTAACATTTAGAAAAATGCCCTTGAATTTTTGTAAAGGATAGAGTGAGTGGTTTATTAGCATTACATCCTTATATAGATACTAAAAAGGGATGCGTCTCTAAGATAGATGTACCTAGGGGTAACAAATTCAATAAGGTGAGTCATGCCTGACTTGAGTGTATCTTGGTACACACCAATGGACCTTGCTACACACCTAGTTTGACAATCCCATGGGATATTCTTTAAGAATTCACAAACTCCCTACAGACCATCATAAAGTATTTAAATAGAATATGAATATGAATAACCTAGGATAAACCTAAGGTGTCATAGAATAAAAAACTAGGTGTTATTTTTATGGACATCCTATGAATAATTTGTTTCATGATTATTTTGTTTTGTACTATGATAACCATGTATCATCCTATTATTTCATGTTTTAATGAATTGTAGGAACTAGAAGGAAAATGGTTAACATTGAATGTTTAATATGTGGAAAGTATGTGCATTATGAAAATAAATTTCCCAAATGGAAATCTCATAAAAATAATCAGGAATGTGGTATGAGTACTTGTTATACTTCTAAAGAAAAAGAGATCACAAATGTCATGTGAAAGGTATGTGATGTTAGTCTAGTATTGTTTACATTAAACATAATAAGAATGAATAGATTGATGTTGTGAAACATTAAGACTTTATTTATATATCATAATATAGGAAAGATGTATTAAAAAATAAGTTCATGAAGAATGAGTAATGGTTTAATAATAAAGTTAGATGAATGAAGTATTTATTTTTTGGAAATCAAAGATTATGTTACATGAATCATGAAATATATAACTATATTCAGTATATGTTTTAATTAAGGATTTAAAAGGTTATGTGGAATGAAGATGATGACATATAAAATTGATTTAATGGAAAGGTAATATTTTGATTAAGGGAAGGTAACCCATAATGTGTTTAATATTTTTGAAAATGTAGTCTATGTATTCATGGATTAAGATTATAAATTCTTGGATTTATAGAATATATCCATTAATATTTGGAAGAGGAAAACATGCATGCCTTTCAAAAGGATTTATGGAAATTTGGGTTATTAAAACGTTTTAGGAGAATATACGATGAGGGTATTCACATGTTTGGAATGTGACAACTAAGAAATAGTCTATGATATATGGGGGATCCATGTTTAAATGATTTCACAAATTTTTTTATAAATAGTTCGAATTTCATATTTCATAATGGTTATAAGGTTAACCATTTAGAGAAATATTAATTTACACTTTGGATGAAGTTTTTGAGATTAAAGTATAATCTCACCACATGAGAATTTATATATATTGAATAACCTGTTATTATAACTTTGTCTTGATGATAAATGTGTTGGAACCATGGCTAGTTTATGCATGAATTGCAGTATGGTTTGTGTTTCTTGTCAATCCTCCGTGGAAGTTCAGAATGTGTGCCAGCAAAGTGATCATATAGTTCAAGAAGACAATAGTATTGAAGGTGGTGCCATTTCCTTGTGTTGGCCAAATTTTTGGGCCTCAAAATCAGAAAATTAAGACATGGATTGTTGGTAAAATTAGGTGCGCACAAATAGTAAGTGATGCGCCAAAAAGGAGGGATGTGTGCGAAAAATTCGAGTTGGGCGCGAAAAATAGCATGGTGCGTAAAATTGTGGATCAAGGTTTTTTACAAAAATAGTGTTTTAGAATCAGAACGTCGAAAAATGAAAAATTCATGGGATGTGCGAAATATATGGATATGTGCATGAAAAATGGTATCTGCGTGAAATATTACATGCCGAATGAAAAGTTTTTCATGCCAAGAGGGGTTTTGTGAGTAGGGGTTGGCATCGCTTATAAATAAGAAGTGACCCCCCGCATTCCGTATGGTTTAAGACTTAGAGAAGATCTAAGTGCTGATGCACGTAAAATGTTCGTGTAAAGGGAGTTGCGCGAAAAAGGACATGTTGCGTGAAAAAAAGGCTGGGTTGCGCGAAAAAGGCCAAGCTACACGAAAAAGGTGCTGTGCTTAAAGCTGCGAGTAAAAGAGTTTGTTGCACGAAATATTTTCCACGTGAAAATCATGTGTTTCACACAAAATTGAGTTATTTGGTGCAAAGGGTAGGAGTTGCGTGAAATCTTCGGTATAACCTGTTTTCACATTTTTGATTATCCAGATCAGTGGTTCAGTGTGTTCAGGAGCATCAATTCAGGACTTCGATGCAAGCATAGTCTCATGATGAGTGGAGACAAAGACTTCAATAAAAATTTACTGAAGAGACCCTCAGGTCTATAAATTGACTGAGACTTCACCAAAGGCAGTGAGCTAAGGGGAGTCAACGGGAGTGAACCGAGGGACGCCGTGGGCTATCCCTGAACATTTGTAAAGGCAGTGAGCCTGAGATAGAGTGACTATTTCCGAACCATTGTAATTCACAACTAGTGATGAACAGTGGAATTAGGTACAACCGACAACCATCAGTGTATGCTCCTTGGACATGTCCCTTAGCGGTGAACCAAGTAAAAAGTGATGTGTCATCTCTTGGCATGTGAATGTTTCATTGCTGATCATTTCCATCATACAGGATTAACTAGTTCCTACCAATGTGGGAACAAGATCCTTGTTTTAAAAGAAAAGTTTGACACCCTGATTCATCCCTTACCTCTCAGGGTGTCCCAAGTTCCTTCAAGTGGTATTAGAGGGAGGTTAATGGTGTTAGATCTGTTCTTTTCCATCATGGAGAATGCAGTCAATGCTAGGGGAATTCCTCTCTTCGATGGAAGTAATTTTCAGATTTGGAATAACAGAATGAGATCTCATTTAAGATCTCTAGGAATGGAAGTCCTCTTTTATATCATGCAAGGAAAACATTTCACTGATCCAACATGTATTTCTTTGACTGATACAGACAGGAAAGTTCTTGATGCAGATGCTAAAACTCGGAATGCTATCACTACAGCTCTTTCAGATCAGATCTATCTAAATGTGATGAGTTTCACCACAGCAAAGTTTATGTGGGATAAACATGAAACTATCTATGAAGGAGACAACAAAGTAAAGGAGGAAAAACGTCAAGTATTGCACAACAGGATTTACAATCTAAAGATACATCCTGATGAGAATGTAGATTCATTCTTCAATCGAATCACTGAAGTAGTGGGAGCAATTTGAGGACTTGGAGAGGAAATCAAAGACATTGATATCGTAAAAAAATCTTATGAAGACTTCCTCTTATGTACAATGTAAAGGTGTCAGCCCTTGAAGAAATAGATCTATATATACTATCTCTGGATGATATGCTAAGTAGTCTAGTGGCATATGAGATGAGAGTCAAACCTGAAGAAACTATGACTCATGTTAGAAAGGAAATGGAATTCAAAGCCATGGAAAAACTGAAATTTTTTGAAGATAGTGGTGGTGATGATGATGTGGAAAAATAAATTCTTTATCTCATTTCCAAGAATCTGAAGAAGGGAAAAGGTAAATTTAAAGGTAAGTTGCCTCTAGCATGCTTTTACTATAGAAGAGTTGGGAACATTGCCTCTCAGTGACAAAGAATGTTCGATGATGAAGAAAGTGAAGCAGAAGACATTGAGAAGCCTCAGAAAAGGTGTTTGAAAAAGGGAGACTTCAAATCTAGAATGAAGGCACAAAAGAAGAGATTTTTATATGAAGAGGAATAGGATGATATTGAATTCTGTGAAGAAGAAGAACCTGAATTTAAAACTGGAAACCATGCTTCCATGATGGATACCATTGAAAAGTTAGAACCCTCGATCGATAAAGACATAGACATTCATAAGAATCATAATGTTGATCCCAAGTTGAAAATTAAAGATGCCTTTTCAAATCTTGAGGAAAATGAAAGAGATGTGGTAAGTGGAAAGAAATGGTGAAAGAATCATCAATATATATTGATGAGATTGAATATGAAATTTAACGACTAGAAGAACTAGTGAGAGTTCGATCTTCAATCCTTGAAAGCACAGACGACATTGGGGAATTGAAGCATAGAATTAAAGAACAAGAAAAGGTCATAAATGACCTTACATATATACTGAAAGGGAATTCCAAGACAGTTTAGGGTCTTGACGAAGAATTTATTACTCTTAGGAGTAAACTTGAGTGTCGATCAACCACAGATGAGGGTAAGAAGAAAATTCATTTTTGAAGATTCTCAGATGAAGTGTTACTGGAAAGGGCCAAGTGTGGTTCAGATGGGATTAGAAAAATCTTGAGTGATCAAAGACCCGCTTGCATGGGAAAGAGTGGAATTGGCTATGAAGCTTGGCCATCAACTGCTGGAAATTAAGAGAGCCAAAAGAAAGATGAGATGGATGTTGGAAATGTTGAAACATTGCCTGAA
Source organism: Viscum album (assembly GCA_963277665.1). Lineage (NCBI taxonomy): Eukaryota > Viridiplantae > Streptophyta > Magnoliopsida > Santalales > Viscaceae > Viscum > Viscum album. The sequence continues at coordinate 486,814,881 of OY728155.1, forward strand.
GTTATAAAAAAGAAACCCTCAATCCAAACTAAAAAAAGAACTGAATATTATTCCCAAAAGTTCAGAAATGACAGGCAGTACAACCATTCTCCCAAAGAAGAAGGCATGAGGAGAAATTTAAGTGAGAAGACATTTCCCCTCATGAAGTGTCAATTCTGTGGCTATCTGGGTCATACCATGTCATTTTGTGAAGAGGCAAGGAGGTACTTAAATGGGGAAGATCTAGGAAGTCAACAAAGAAGAAAAATTTCATATACTTCATCATATAGAATAAATATATTATATTGTTACTTTTTTCATTGTTCTAACTTTGGCCATAAAGCTATGTATTGCAGGCAGTGGTACGACAGGAAAAACTTATACAACTCTCAGAGACGGGTCAGTTTTCACCCTCCTGATAGTGTTATTCCCACAAACAATTTTTCTCCTCTAAAAGAAGATTATGGGTATGAAGAATCTGATTATGTGGAGGAATGTATTATAAGTCCATTGGTATACTATAATCAATATAATATCTCATGAAAGAAAAGAAGAAGATCGAGAAATCTAATCTTATGGAAGTAGCCCTCAAAGATAAAAAAAAGTAGCACCTGGGTTCTTGATAGTGGATGATCTTCCCATATGATAGGAAATTCTGACCTCTGGAAGAACATTAAAAAGAATGTTGATGGAATAGTGAGGTTTGGTAATGATGGTGCTTTGAAGATTAAAGGCAGTGGGAATAATTCTCTCACCAATGGAGAGCTAAAGAAGACAGAAGTTCTTTATGAGGATGGTCTACATGACAATCTCCTCAGTGTGAGTCAACTCTGTGACTCAGGGCTCATAGTAACTTTCAATCAAAAAGGATGCACTATAAAGGCAAAAACCATGAATTATCTTATGAATGGCTCTAGAATAGATTGAAACTTATATCAGGTTGACAACAAAGTGAACTCCTGCTATTTATCTATTTAAGAAGAAAACAATCTATGGCATTCAAGGCTGGGGAACATTAACCAACAAGACATGGAAAAGATATATAATATGAAGATAGTCATGGACATCCTCATTCTGAAACATGAATGGGAAAAGTCTTGTGATTCTTGCATTCGTGGGAAGCTGGTCTGTAGTTTATATCGGCCAAAGAAGAAAAGGGCATCTCATCTGCTTGATCTCATTCCTATAGATGTATGTGGCCCAATAAATGTGGTTGGAACTCATGGATAAAGGTACTTCATCCTTTTCATAGATTATTATAGTATAATGGCATGTGTAATGGTTATACATAAGAAATGATAAGTGCTTGACTGCATGAAAAAATATCGGTGAATTTCCGAGAATGATACTGGATGAAAAATCAAAGTGTTGCAATCTGACAATGGAGGGGAATACATGTCCATTGAATTTTAAAATTACCTAGAGAAGCATGGGATACAACATGAGCTAGCTACTGTGAGAACTCCACAACAAAATAGAGTTTTTGAACATAGGAATCGACAGGTGAACAACGTGGTGCGAACTATTCTGATTGAGAGTCATATTCCACAACATTAATGGAAAGAGGCTGTTCAAGCTGTAGTGCATATTCAAAATCGAACATGACTTTATATGGGTGAGATGGAGACACCATATGATTTGTGGGATGGACGGAAGCCCTCTTTGAAATACTTTCGTGTTTTTGGAAGTAAATGATTCATTTGGAACATAGAAGGAAATCAGTGGAAGTATGGTTACAATGCAGATGAAGGAATTTTCCATGGATACTCAATAAACATAAAAGCCTAAAAGTGTTTCAACAAGCGATTAGGAAGGATTGTGGAAAGCTGTGATGTTATGATCATTGAAGAGAAAACAACAAATGTTTCAAGTATTTCATATGATGATGTGATAGAAAGTGAGGAAGAAAATGAACATGGAGTAAATTCAAATATTGGAATAGAAGAAGGTGGAAAAAACACTCAGCAGTCACATCAAAGTGTTGACTCAGAAGAAGAATATGAAGAGGAAACCTTGGATGGAGAGAATGCAACTGAACCTCACAAGAGAAATTGAAGAGCTGAGATTGATCCATCTAACTTAATTGGGGACAGGAGTGCACCCACACAAACAAGGTGGTTGAGGAATGACACACAATATTCATTTCTATTAGTTGTGAAGCCATCCTCATTTGAAGAAGCTGCAATGTATGAATCTTGGGTAAAGGCCATGAATGAAGAGTTAGATCAGATTGACAAGAACCAAACATGAGATCTAGTTAAGAGACTCGAAGATCACAATGTTATTAGTACAAAATGGATCTTCAAGAACAAGTTTGATGAGCATAGAAGTGTTATTAGAAATAATGAACGACTGGTATGGAAATGACATTCACAGATTAAAGGTGTTGATGTTGAAGAAACCTTTGCACCAGTGGCTAGACTGGAGTCAATTAGGCTTTTCCTTACCATGGAACTCCAAAAAGGATATAAATTTTATCAAATGGATGTCAAGACAATATTCATGAATGGTGTACTCGAAAAAGAAGTCTTCATAGAACAACCAATGGATTTGCTTCTCAGTACTCATGAAACAATGGTTTGAAAACTAAAGAGAGAACTATATGGTTTGAAACAGGAACCACGAGCTTGGTATTCCTGGCTGGATTCATATCTCATGAAGCTGAAATTCAAAAGAGGGGGAGTAGATCACAATCTCTATGTGAATAATTCTCTGAAAGATCTGTTCATGGTTCTAGTTTATTTCAGTGAAATTATATTTGGTGGAAGTAGGCAAAAATCCATGGATGAATTTTCCAGTCACATGAAATCAAAATTTGAAATGTCAATGATTGGGGAGCTCATATATTTCTTGGGGCTGCTGGTGACTCAAAAGAAAGATTACAGTTTCATCTCTCAGGAAAAGTATGCAAGAGAGCTGCTAAAGAAATTTAATATGCATGAATTCAAACCAATGTCAACTCCGATTATAGTTGGAACCAAACATGGAAAGTATGAGGATGGGACCTCTATATATCCCACCATGTACAGGAGGATCATTGGGAGCCTACTGTACCTGATAGTGACACGACCAGATATTATCTTTGCAACATGTCTAGCGGCCCGATTTCAGAGTAATCCAAAAGAGGAACATATAGAGGAAGTAAAAAAAGAATAATAAGGTACATTGAAGGTACTCATAACCTTGGGTTATACTTTTCTCCAGGTAGGGACAGTGAATTATCAGCATTTTCTGATGCTGACTGGGCCGGTGATGTAGTGGACAGAAAGTCCACCTGTGGTGGTGCCTCCTATATTGGGCAGAAATGTGTTGGATGGTTGAGAAAGAAATAAGAAAGTACTTCTCTTAGTACTACAGAAGTTGAGTACATATTTTCTATAAAGGCATGCACTCAACTGCTATGGATGAAGAAACAACTGACCGATATTGGTGATGAGGAAAAACAACCAATGGTGATTTACTATGATAACAAGAGCACAATTGATCTTACGAAGAATCCTGTTCAGCATTATTGTACAAAAAATATTGAAATCAGATATCACTTTATCAAAGAAAAAGTTGAGCAAGGCGTGATTAGAATGGATCATGTGGGAAATGATGAGAAAGTGGTTGATATCCTGACCAAGCCACTGTCAGCAGCTGTGTTTGAGAAGCATCGTTTGACCTCAGTGTTCAGCCACCTCCTAGTGTATAATGACGTTACGCAATACCCTTCTCCCCAGTTATGTTTACTGCTCTTAATCTGTTTATGGATGTGATGCAGGTTAGTGGGGGAGACACTATCCAAGGGAAGTGTGTTTTGAGCTAAACAATGAAAAATTACCAGTCTTTAGGTTTATTGTCAATGGGGGAGAAATGAATAAATTTAGGAATTAATTCAGGCTTTTCATGGACATGTAATGATTTTGTGACACTGTACGAGATTTACTTGGGCATCATTGATAATTCCCAATCATGGGAACCCAATTCAAGCTTCCTCTCTTGTTTTATAAACCGAGCATTGCTCACGTAGACTTAGAGTGTTGGCTGAGTTTATTATTGCAATTTTTGATTTCATGTGGATGGTGATCTATTGAATTTATTTAGTGATTGCCAACAAACCCAAAGGTGGAGATTATTGGAACCATGGATATTCTATGCATGAATTTGAGTATGGTTTGTTTTTGTTTTCAATCCTTAGTGGATGTTTATAATGTGTGCCAGTAATGTGATCATACAGTTCAAGAAGACAATAGTATTGAAGGTGGCACTGTTTCCCACTGTTTGCCAAATTTTTGGGCCTCAAAATTCGAAAATGAAGACATGGATGGTTGGTAAAAGGAGGTGCGCGCACAGAGGAAGTGGTGCATGAAAAGAGAGGGATGTGCGTGAAAAATTCGAGTTGGGCCCGAAAAAAAGCAAGGTGCACAAAATTATGGATCGAGGTTTTTCGCGCAAATAGTGTTTTGGAAGCAGAACGACGAAAAACAGCAAAGGCATGGGCTGCTCGAAAAATCTAGAGATGTGTGCGAAAAATGGTATCTGCACGAAATATTACGAACTGAATGAGAAGTTTTTCATGCCAAGAGGGGTTTTGCGTGTAGGGGTTAGCGATGCCTATAAATAAGCGGTGACCCCATCATTCCGTATGGTTGAAGACTTAGAGAAGATCCAAATTCTTATGTGCGTAAAATGTTCGTGTAAAGGGAGTTGCGCAAAAAATGCCGTGTTGAGAAAAAAAGTTCGATTTGCGTGAAAAAAGGTTGGGTTGCGTGAAAAAGGCCAAGATGCATGAAAACGGTGTTGTGCATAAAGCTTCACGTAAAGGAGGTTATTGCGCGAGATATTTTCCATTCGAAAATCATGTATTTCATGCAAAAGTGAGTTATTTCGCACAAAGGGTAGGAGTTGCGTGAAATTTTCAGTATAACCTGTTTGCGCATTTTTGATTACCTGGATCAGTGGTTCAGTGTGTTCAAGAGAATCAATTCAAGACTTCGATGCAACCATATTATCCTACTGAGTGGAGAAAAATACTTCAATGCAAATCTACTAAAGAGACCCTCATGTCTATAAACTGACCAAGACTTCATCAAAGGCAGTGAGCTAGGGGGCGTCAATGGGAGTGAAATGGGGGATGCAGTGGGCTATCCCTGAGCATTTTAGAGGCAGTGAGCCTAGGACAGAGTGACTGTTTCCATGCCATTTTAATCCAAAACTAGTGAAAAATAGTGGAATTAGGTACAAAAGACAACCTATTGGTGTATGATCCTTGGACATAGCCCTTAGAGGTGAACAAAGTAAAATGTCTTGTGTCATCTCTTTGCATGTGAATGTTTCATTGCTGATCATTTCCATCATACAGGTCCAACTAGTTCCTACCAATGTGGGAATAAGATCCTTGTTTTAAAAGAAAAATTTGACACCCTGATTCACCCCTCCCCTCTCAGGGTGTCCTGGGGTCCTTCAAAATGAAGATAGATGGGTTGTAATATCATGGATCTCATGATCTGGTAGTGCTTTAGAAATAAAAAATTCACTACCCTTTTTAGGGAAAGAGGTGAAGTGGATAAAGGAAGAACAAAGGGTAAGGTTGTCCTGAAATCATGATTGCATATCTTTTCATGAATGTTGGTGCCAAAATATTGCATGAAAGGAAGGGACGAAAAAGAAGGCTGGCACGCTGCCTCGTGAAGCACCGACGGGAAGCACCGACGCGAAGCACCCCGAGCATCGTGGTCTTGTGATGCTCTAGAGGCGGTAACTCTCCGCGAACGCATTTGACGTTCACGAGCCCGCCACGAAGCTCCAGAGGCGGTAACTCTCCGCGAACGCATTTGACGTTCACGAGCGCGTCGCGAAGCACTTGAGGTGGTGCACGAGTTCTGCTTCGCGGCGCCCCTTTCCTATAAATACTGGACTCCCCCTGAGTCCCAGGGATGGACAATCCAACCTTTTGGCTTCTCCTCTCCCAAATCGCGAAGCCCTTTTTTCCCCTGGGAATCATGAGCTCCGCGAGGTACTTCTACTTCACGTGACGCCTTCGCTTTGTCTCGTTTTGAGCCCCTCTTCTGAGAGGGATGCCCTTCGCGAAGCTCAAGGGAATTCGCGAAGGAAGGGGATTCCCAAGGGAACCCGGGCAGTCATAGAGCGTTTATGCTTCGCGAAACACCCAACCTGTACTAGTGATCCCTATGCTAAGGCAGGATCACTACACATCGTGAAGCACACTGCTTCGCAGCACCCTGCTTCTCGAGGCACCCCTTATTCGCGAGGCAGTGCTCCGCGAATACTGTTCCACTTCGCAAAGCACCCTCCACTCACACCTATGCCCCATGCTAAGGCCAAGGCACTCCGCTTTGCAAAGCACACACCTTTTCTTGGAAATTCCTCTTCCCGTGTGACCCTCCAGGTTTGCATGATGTGATTTCAAAGTCCCACGGACAATACCACTCGTAGCGTTGCTTCGCCTAATGCTTCTTCGCATAGGCACACTAACGGCTATTGCTTCTTCGCATAGCAACGCTAACGTGGACCCCTCGATGGTTCTCTCCAAAACCCCCTTGACCATGGCCTTTCCAGTACCTTCCCTCCCCCAAGGACCAGAGGGTACCAGTTATGTAAGTCATAGGGGTGCGGAGTTAACCCGCCTCGTCCGAGCTGCAGGACGTTAAACTGCGAAGCATCACGTCCTCAACACATGACGTTAAACTGTGACCCAACCTCATGCCTCTCACGAAGGGTCCCCCCCGCTCGAACATTTTTTACGCCACTCGTCTCCACAGGAGTGGAATCACCCATCCACAAGGGATGATATCCTCTTTATTGGAGTGGCGTATGTTCTCAGGAGAAGGGAGACCCTAGTTCCCCAATGGATGGCTACACCCCTGCATCTCCGTACTTCCCCACTACCAAGGTCAGTGGAGGGCGTGATAGGGAATGAGGCACCTCCCATCATTGGTCCCAAATCCTTCTTTCACTGCGCTTTGTCGCACTCCGGGCCTGCATCCTAGAGTAAGTCCCAGCACCATGGGCCGCCTAATGCGTAAGCCCCTCTTCGCTTCACACGAACGCACCCTTCGCGGTGTGATCGTCAGGCCCTTGCTGTCTCTTGTTTCTCACACCCAACATGACTCACGTGGGCTTAGAGTTGGCATTGGCTATGACAATACCTCGTCCAGCTTGACATTAAACTGTATTCCCTCGTCCAACATGACGATAAACTGCATGCCCTCATCTAGCATGATGTCAAACTGTATGCCGTTGTCCCGCATGACATTAAACTGCACACCCATTTGAACTACGAGGTCTTTGATCCATGTCAAGGAATGGTATGTAGGAAGCCTTCACGAGGTTCAAGCCCACCCATCATCCAATCCACATCGAGTTATACCTTTATCCAACATGACGTTAAACTGCATTCCAGCCCGACGGCAAGCCATTGTGACCAACCCGAACTACGAGGTCTTTGATCCATGTCAAGGCATGGTACGTAGGAAGCCTCCCCAAGGATCAAACCCAACAATCATTGGCCCAGACCGTCTCCTTGTCGATGTGCCAAGCCTCCCCCCCTCATTTCTGCCCGAACTATGAGGACTTTGATCCATGTCAAGGCATGGTACGTAGGAAGCCTCCCAGAGGTTCAAGCCCATCTCCCATCGGACAAAGGTCCCTCCTTCTTTACGTCGTTTCGCCGACACCCACCGCCCGTCGTTTATTCACGTCAGGGTTCACTACCATCCCGCATGACGTTAAACTATATTCCATCAATCCTTTGAACTACGAGGACTTTGATCCATTTCGAGGCATGGTACGTAGGAAGCCTTCACGAGGTTCAAGCCCACCACTAGTGGACCCCCAGGTCTACTTTCACGTCGGTTCACCGATGAAACCATTTTAACTACGAGGTCTTTGATCCATGTCAAGGCATGGTACGTAGGAAGCCTCCCCGAGGTTCAAGCCCATCACCCATTGGACCAAGGTCCAACTTCATGTTGGTTCGCTGACACATCAGACAAAGGTCCACCTTTCACGTTGGTTCGCTGATGACATCCATCGGGCCAAGGTCCACCTTCACGTCGGTTCACCGGCACCATCCCGAACTACGCAGACTTTGATTCCCTTCCACGAGGATATGTAGGAAGCCTCTTCAAGGCTCAAGCCCAACTTCACCGTCTCCCTTGCAACGGTTCCTTGCCATTCCCCCCTCCACTTCATTCGTCCATCCATCATCCACCCTGATTCTAGCCCGGACCGTCATATCCCGGTGAGACCATGTCAGTACGCTCCTCTTCACAGCCGCCCATGGGCTGGTCCCGGTATCGGCACCCCTTCAAGGGAAATCCCTCAATCTCATCTATTCTAGCTAATGCTCCGATCGGGCTGATCCGTCTCCGCTGGACGTTAAAATCGCGACGTACTTTATGTTAAACACGAGGAGATGAGGAAAACTTCAGATATGTGTCTATGGAATATAATTCCCCACGATCGATGTGGGATGCCTCAGGCTTCCACACCCTCGAGAAGCCCTGTGACCAGGGATAATAGACAGACATTCCAGGTTCCCCAGCATCCAGACACGCTACTGATGCCTCAACGTGACTACTCCCCCAACTGAAGGTTGCTGCCCTGACCGGACCCTTTGGAATGTCCCAACAGAAGCAGTGTAATTAACCAGCATCCATGGAAACATGGCACTGGGAAGAGTTTCACGAAAAACGTATTAAATCTAAGAAGGAGACCCGGTCTAGGTGACGAGTTCTGAGGAGGAATCCACAGAAGGAAGAACCGACATCCCATCATCCCGTTTCGATCAAGGAGCAGACGTCCCTGAATAAGGAGCGAATGCCGCCCGCCTTTGGAAAGTGGGAATTTGGGGTAACAGTGCAGCGCGTCCTCCTCCGTGGACGGACGGATGCGCGCGCCCCGGCGAAAGCATCGGAAACAGAAATGGTGAACCTGACGTGAAATTCTTCTCCCCAATGTGGATATTAGTAGCGTTCGAGGTACCAGTAGATTGATGTGTCATTGGATCTAGATATCTGGTGCCTGGTCCCGCCAAGAAATTAGCGGGCCTGTCGTGAAACTCACCGGAAGTCGGGGCAGTAGAACGTGGGGCACTCCGTTCCACAGCATGTTGGCATGGATCCTTCTTACAGACATGGAGAATGGAAGGACACTAGGGCACTGGTTGTCAATCCTTTTCCTCTTAGTGCTGATGAGTTGATCCCTTCGTTTCTCATGAACCAGGTTGCTGTTACAGAGACACGATCACCGCCCGCTCTCCTACATAGGGGCAGGGGCAACACCGCCATAGCCACCCCGCATGGCGCCACTACCGCCATGACGGCTGCCACATTGCGGAATACGGGGCACCCATGTCCCCTTTCCCCATCAGAGGTCATCCAACGAAGAGTGATTAACAACCTCATACGCAGGATATGGCCCACATAGACCGGGATATGGCCCACCTGGACCTAGAGGCATCCAGGACCCACCACCAACACCTCACTAACAGGCCGCGTAGGGAGTCCCTACTCCCCACCTCAACGTTCAACCGTTTCGGGAGCCTGTCCACAGAACTCCTTGAAGACTCCTCGCCTTACGCTGATGAGGCGAGTGCCGCCCGGCTCAGCCCGCTCAGGGTCCCGACCCAAAGGCTCCAGGAAAGAGCTCCTGCCCGGCCGCGTCAGCGCCGCCGTCCGACTCCACAGGGAGAGCATGCAGGCCATGCCCCTGCACCACCTGCGCCAACTCGTCTGACCTGACGTTAGCACCGAGCCTGGGCTGAGGACGCTCACCTAGATGCGTCAACGTCAACAGCTACAGTGGCCCGCACCACCGCCGACGTGCATCATGAAGTCCCTGTATACACTAAGCAGGGGCACTCTTTCACCCAACCAGGATCGAGACCCCAACCACCCCACGGGCAGGCTGGGTTGACTCTATGGGTTGCAGGCCTGAGTGGTGATCGCCGCGAACTAACCCGCGGTGATGTCACCCCGTACGGAGGCCCTCCCCATACCACTACTCCACAGAGCGTGGGCCTTCCCCGCTCCGAAGCTCGTCATGGAGGTATGCCTCGTGCTACCCCCATCCCGAAGGAAGACCTGCCCCGCGGTAGTGACGCTCAACGTGGAAACATTTCCCGCACCCACTATACAGGGTATGGAGTCCATCCTCCTACCCCCGACCGCCGATCTGAATGCACTTTCCATCCAGTCCTTCTCCAACATGGGGGCCCTCCCTACATCCTCTCTGCAACCGGCGAAGGTCCTCCTCACCCCAACAACCTGAGGAGTGAAGGTCAACCTCGCTCCGCCTGCATCGACCATGGAGGTCCTCCCCATGCTCCTGCCGATTCCAACAGAGGCTCCGCCCACATGGGTGTTATCCATGGAGGTCCTCCCCATGTACCCTTTGACATTTTCCCTGGTGCCCCTCGCACCTCGGCTATCTCGAGCGGGGGCCCTCTCTGCCACGGTGCCAGCGCCGCCCCGAGGCTACCTATTAGGGATCAACCCTATCCCGAAGAGCCACCACGGGGCAGGAGAGTGGGTCGTCGCCTCCACAAGAAGAGTCATGTGAAGGCCCTGGTGGAGATCAAACCTTCCTGCTTCTCCGACTCTGAAGCGGAATGCGACTCATCGATGGAACCTTCTCCCCGATCCTCCGTATCAAGGACTGGGGCAGGAACCAGGCGCGTTAGCCTCATTCTCCCGGAATATGCGGTCCACTAGATTCCCATCTCTCTCCGCAGGTACATCCAGGAGGAAGAAATCTTGGGAATTCCGCAGGTATCGACCGTGCAATCACAACCATTGTCACTCGAAGCACCCTCTACCTCTACTAAAGATCACATAGAGCTATTTTGGGGGCCAAAAGCGGTAGAGCGACGACATGACCTATCACCGGTAGCCGCGACTCCTGTGCCGGAAGCTGTGGCTATCAGCCCATCGTATCGTGACATCGTGTCCTGGTCACCTCACTCTTCAGAGAATGGCCCGGAATTCGGCGGCCAGTCAGCTCGTTCGCCGTATTCTCCGCCACCGAGTTTACTATCCCAGAGGTCCGCCTCGGTACCGCTACTGGTCCCTCAGCCGCCCTCAGTTGACGAGTGGGGAAATACAGGGCCAGACCCCGAGTCCGAACCCAGGATCTTCTAGAGTATTCTTGCAGCGGATTACTTCCCGGAGAATTTCTGGACGACGACGGCGCTGAATTTTCACGCACCAGAGTCCCTTACCCCTGAAGAAGTGGGGTGCTTTTGTCGAACCCTATGGGCGACACACTTCCGCCTTCATTACGAACGGGTGGTGTACCCCAGAAGTCAAGAGCACTTCGAAGAAATTGGCGAGCAATGCCGCCTGATCGATTTGGCCGCACTCCTTGTGGACCAGCACCCTGAGTCGTCAGGCCGTTAGAACGCCCTTCAATGGAAATGTGTTCAGAGTTTCAAAGTACTCCGCAGAATCGGCAGGGAAGCTACCCCCCATGTGCAAGTCCGTGGTTGGGGACTCTATGCCGCTCTCCTCTTCGACCCTATCTGACGGCATCCCGATTCGCTATGCGGCATCGAGGACATTCCCTCGAGAGGGGTCGCAGTCCACATGGCTGACGTAGTGGACAAGGAAGAAGAGCTTGAATTCCTTGATGGAGACTTCCCCCCCAAGGGTGTACCACCACTGCTGGACCCATCAGGGAGGGTTACCCATTAGCAGAGGAACCTGCTAGGCCTCCCCCTACCCACCGAGTCGCTGGTACTCAGTCAAAATACTGGCAAGGGTAAGGAGCACGTCGGAACTGTCAAGCACTCCGACCCGTCTGCCTCTGTGCAGAAAACAGAAGAGGATCCCGAGAAGGCCACGTTACGCCAGAAGCTTACTGAGCAGAAGAGGCTGGTTGATGAACTCTTGGATGAGCGCGCTACAGAGCGGCGACCTGACTATGGTAATCCCAGGCCGGGGCAGCAGGGGCAGGAACAACTTCCCCCGGTGAGATTCCTCTGGGCAACCCTGATCATGCTACTGCTGCAGACAGGGCAGAAGCCGGAACTTATGGAAAGAGGGCGCGATGCATCTCACCAAACCCCCCTGAACGATGGGGCAATCTGAAGAATCCAGTCCGGGTTCCCCCAGTTGCTCCGCAGGTCGTTCCGCCAGTTGATCCACGTGCTGCCGAAGCCATCTACCGTGATGAAGAACCTGGAAACGCACTTGTGGTTAGGGATCCCCGTCAAGACAGGGACCCCCACCCGGATGATCTTATAGCGGCACTCACAGCCCGCCTCGAAGCGTTGGAAACACGGAAGGTGGCGGTCCCACCAGATGGAAAGTCGTATCCCACGTGGGTGGATGATATGCCCGCACCCCTGAGTTTTGGGAACCCCAATTTCTCGCCCTCAAACGAGACAGGGGACCCACCACAGCACTTGGCACATTTTTCTTCCAGGTGTGGCCCCATGTTGGGGACCCCGGCTTAGGAAAAAGACGCAAAGCTCCGATGTTTCGTACAGAAATTGGAATTTCCAACATTCGTCTGGTACAGCCAGCTCCCTATCGGATCGGTGACCGGTTGGGAGGATCTCCGCCGGCAGTTCCTATACCAGTTCAGCTCCACCACGCGGAAGACCAGCATTGCAGACCTCTTCAAGTGAAAGCAAAGGCCCGATGAGTGAGTTGCAGATTTCATCACCCGTTGGAAGGGACTTATGTATTCCATCGATATGCCACTGACTCAGGAGAAATTACTGACAATGTGTGTGGGGAACATCAAAATGGAGCAGGTACCCTCCCTGATTACCCAGAACTACCCTGGAGGGTTCAGAGATTTCTCAGATAAGGCTCAGCGTCTTGAGGAATCTCTGCAACAGGCTAGTCAGGCACGTTCGTTGCCCCCTATGATCCCAGCCAGGAGGACTACCAGAGCTGAACCCACTGCGGTGGCCCAAATAGAAGCCCCTATGCAGCTGGAATTACTGCTAGAGGCATCATCCCTGCAACCCCGTAGAGGTCCCCCACCTCAAGCACATGCTCCTGCCCAGCAGCGACCGCCTCAGAATCGATAGGTTACCCCGCGCAATGCGCCACCGCCACCCATGCGAGACAATCAGGCGCCGCCTCCTGGGCAGGCCCCTCCGGACCCTCGTCAGGGCCAAGCCCCCAGGGCCCCCTATCCGGAATGAAGTCACCAGACTTATTCGTTCAATGAAAATCAGGTCCCTGGCTACTTCCAAAGTGCTCTAGAGCAAGGGATTGTGCGCCTGCCCGAGTGCAGAAGGCCGACAGAGGCGAATATCACCGATCACTCCAACTACTGTCCTTATCATCAGATTCTAGGGCACACCCTCAAGCAATGATATGTGTTTAAAGACTGGATTCAAGACCATGTCAACAACAACATAGTCAAGTTGGGCCCGACACCAGCAGAAGTGGCGGGTGTCTTTGCAGGATCAGAGATCGGCAGCGACATCGAAGGCGAGTGGCAGCAGGTTCCCAGCTGCGGATCCCAGAAATACGACGACTGGATGGCTCAAAAAACCGTCGTCCATTCCCATGGTATCATCCGGGCGCACCTGAGGCAACCAGAACCTTCAGAAGAAGTAGCCAGTACCTCTGCATCGCCTTTACAGTCGACCTCTTCCCAAAAGGGCAAGCAGCGACGACGCAAGAAGAATCAACATGCTCCGCCAGTGCCATCGTCATCCCGCACTCTCGGTGACTTTATGCCCCCTGAAATGGGGATTCCTCCTAGAATTCGCCCGGTGGTGGATGACTCATCGAGCAACAGCCAGGGGTACACTTCGGTTAACACCGTGGAGCTGGTAAAGCCCAATATGACTCCCGACGAGGGGGAATGCCAGGAGAACCTCCCCAACGTTTCCAGCCGATGACAGCGTCAGCGGAATTGCAACCACGCCGGTCATCGAGGTACGTCAGCGGGCACTTTCAGCCAAGCCGTGCACGCTACTGAGACTAGACAGCAGGCTCAGCGCAGAGATCAGAAGACGCAACCCCATCTAATTCCCTCGGCTCTTCCTCCACCGCCGTTTGTGCTACTAGATCAGTGAGAGATGCCTCTTTCGTATCACAGTCAGTCTTGCTCGGCTACAGGCCAACCTCCGCTGTCCAATCCTAGTCCGGCGACTACTCTCCAGGATTCAACCAGTACGCAGCAGGATGTACCCAGTACTAGCCGATCACCGGTTCAACCGGCAGGATCCGCTATGCCTCCAAATGCCGAACAACCTCCTGTAGACAGAGTTTCGCGTTTGGCACGAAAGTATGATGTCCTGAAGCACTTGACCGACATTCCGGCAAGGCTTTCTATCATTGAGGCCCTTATCCTGTCATCCGAAATGTGCGAGGCACTTTCCGAGGCCCTAAGGAGCCCCCTCCAGTTTGAGACGAAGGTAGTAGCTGCAGAAGCCTTCCATACCGAGACGATTGAAAACGCCGAATGTCAGGCGGTTATCTCGTTCTCCGGTGAAGATGAGGACCCTCCTATACATGGGCACATTCGCCCACTGTACATCACTGGCCACTTCAATGGTGTGGAAGTCTGCCGCTGCCTTGTTGACACGGGTTCCAGAATCAAACTAATTCCGACTCAGACATTGCGAAAGCTGGGTCTGTCTGAAGGTGATTTAACTCCCTCTGACGTCAAAATCCAGGGGTACGACAGGACCGAGCAAACCCCAGTCGGCAAGATCCGCCTGAAGACTCATTTAGGTGGTTTAATTTCCAGCACCGAGTTCATGGTCGTCTCTCAGGAAACCACCTACAACGCGTTGATGGGTAGGCCACGGCTCCATTCGCACGCAGCGGTCCATTTGTCGTATCACCAGTGCCTCAAATACTCACTCAACGGTCGAGTAGGTGTGCTCCAAGGAGATGTGTCCCCTTTCCCTTCTTGTGAGGCCCGCTATCTGGATGCAGGTTATTACAAAAGTAAGGACAATCAAATCCTAGTAAGTGAGGATGATCCCGCCCCGGTCACAAGTGATCCCTGGGCAAGCATGGATGATGCCTACATCCTCCCGATCCACCGATTGGAGGCCACGACCCCCGACATGGGGCAATGTTTTGTTGTTTCAGGTACACAAGGAAGGCATGTTCCTGTGTCCAAGCGACGGCGGAAAATCACCTCGTACTCCTACATCAACCAGGCTCAGGTGATCCTGGAACCTCCTACCCCTGTACGATATCGGGATGTCAAGCTTATGACAACGACAGTACGCCATACATGTCTCTTCCGCCGGGCTGGAATCCACCGACTCAGGCCGACACGTCACCACTGCTTTGATATCATCAAACGTGGCCCCTTAGGCTGAATGCCAGATGGGATAGGGTCGACTGCCTTCATTGCTATGGTCTCAATTGCGAGTGAGTCTCCTGATATGATGACCACTGCTGCCCATGCTGGCACCAGCTTCCCCTCAGGTTTTGATAGCCCAGAAGTATCTCCCGTCACGGGAAATCCCCCCACGGGTGGGGAGGAAGACCTGGAGGATGCTCCCCCCACCTTTGATGAAGGCGTCTCTACCACGGTTAATGAACTGATACAGGTGAACCTTGGTAGCGAGGAAGATCCGAAACCCACATTGATCAGTGCAGCCATGTCCCCCGAGGAGTGGCAGCAGTATGTAGACTTCCTCAAACAACACCGTGACATGCTTGCCTGGAGTTAGAACGAGATGCCAGGACTAGATCCCTAGGTAGTCGTTCACCATCTGGGCCTCCCGGCAAAACATCGTGGGTTTAAGTAGCCTCCCAGGAAGATTAACCCTTATCATGGTGCTATGGTTGAGGCCGAAGTTGACAAGATTATCAAAGCCAACTTCGTCAAGGAAGTCCAGTACCCCAAGTGGCTTGCCAACATTTTTCCAGTCAGGAAGAAGAATGGGCAGATCAGAGTCTGCATCGAATTCCGCGATCTTAATCGCCACTGCCCAAAGGATGACTTCCCACTCCCGGTGACGGAGTTATTGATTGATGCCACGGCCAGGTTCCAAACTCTCTCTTTCATGGATGGGTATTCCGGGTACAACCAGATCCGGATGGCCCCCGAAGACGAGGAGTCCACTGCCTTCAGGGCTCCCCAAGGTACCTTTTGCTACCAGGTTATGCCATTCGGTTTGAAAAATGCTGGTGCCACTTATCCGAGGGCCATACATCGCATATTCAAGCCGATTCTTGGTACATTGGTGGAATGCTACGTAGATGACCTCGTAGTCAAATCATGTTAGCACCAGGACTATCTCAAAGACCTTGAGAAGGTCTTCGGTTTCCTCTGTTCCCGTCACCTGAAGATGAACCCGTTGAAGTGTGCCTTTGGGGTCACCTCTGGGAAGTTTTTGGGCTTTGTTGTTAGATACCGAGGCATTGAGATCGACCCAGAGAAGATCAAGGCCATCAGCCAAATGCCTCCCCTGAGCAACATTCGGGAGCTTCGAGGCCTCCAATGCCACTTAGCCTATATACACCGATTCATCGCGAATCTAGCCGGAAAGTGTAAGCCCTTTTCCCGGCTCATGAAGAAGGGCGCCGCCTACGAATGGGATGAGGAGTGTCTAACCGCCTTCGAGGAAATCAAGAAGTATCTACTCCAACCTCCGGTTTTGATGCCACCTGTCTCCGGAAAGCCGCTGGTCCTTTACGTGACCGCCTTGGAAAGATCCCTCGGTGCACTGCTCACCCAGAAGAATAACGAGGGTACTGAGAACAATATCTACTATCTCAGCCACATTCTTCTTGATACGGTGGTCAGATACTCCCCTATCAAAAAGATATGCCTTGCGCTCGTCTTCGCCGTGCAGAAGTTGCGACATTACCTGCAGCACCATGTGGTGCAATAGGTCTCCCAGGTAGACCCACTAAAGTACATCCTGAACCGCCCCATGATGACTGGCCGACTAGCACGGTGGGCGGTGATTCTCCAGCAGTTTGATATCAGGTTCGTACCTCAGAAGGCCATTAAGGGAAAGGCATTGACGGAATTTTTAGCTGCCCATCCAACCTCTGTGGATCAGTCCCTGGACCTGGATTTTCCTGAAGAGATGATCCTCTCATTCGATCATGCCATCCCGTGTTGGAAACTGCATTTCGAAGGTGCCTCCCAGAGCCCCACCGGTAGGAGGCTCAACGATCCCAAGCTCAACAGAGTGGGCTTGGGTATTGTCTTCATTACCCCGGTGCAATCCATCCTTCCATACTCGTTCATGTTGTCAGAAGGCTGTAAGAACAACGAGGCAGAGTACCAGGCTCTCATCACCGGCCTCGAGTTGGCCCTTGAGATCCATGTACCCCATCTACATGTGAAAGGATATTCCAAGCTGGTAACCAAACAGGTTAATGGCGACTACGTCGTCAGGAAGCCGAAGCTTGAACCATTTCTAGAGTACACCCTCCGCCTAATGGCCCAGTTCTATTCTCGACCATAGGTTACCCATGTCCCGCGGTCACAGAACGATCAATTAGACGCCTTGGCTGGCTTAGCCGCGTCTCTCACAGAACCCGAGCAAGATGATTTGATCATACATGTGGCACACCGAAGAGTCATTGCCCCCGTCACCCAAGAGGACAATGATGGCCTGCGGGTAAGTCATATAACCGCCGGACCCTCTACATCAGGGGTCCTGGGTTCGTCAGACACAGTGGTTGAAGCCACTCCTGACTTGAGGGCACCTTTTGTCGAGTATCTCCAAAATGGTTGCCTCCCGGATGACCGGGCCGAGCGCAAGAGAATCCGACGCCGCGCGCTGCAGTTTACCCTCCAGAGCGGCCCCAGTCTTGAACAAATCCTTTATAAGTGGAGCTTCGATGGCGTCCTCCTCCATTGCGTTCATGGAGTAGAGATTCCTCAAGTTATGCAAGAGGTTCACGCTTGTTCTTGTGGCGCCCATCAAGCTGGGCCGAAGCTGTCCCATCAAATCCGAAGGTTGGGGTACTTCTAGCCCTCTATGATGCACGATTGTGTTAGGTATGCCAAGAGATGCCAGAAGTTCCAAGTTCACGCCAACTTCCTGTATCAGCCGCCAGAGCCCCTCTACCCCACCAAGTACTCTTGGCCATTTTCGGTATGGGGAATTGATGTAGTGGGACCATATCCACCAGCAACAACCCACCAGTGTAGGTTCATCCTGACTGCTACAGATTTCTTCTCCAAGTGGGCAGAGGCAGTTCCACTCAAAGGGGTCAAGGCCCGTTCCATCATTGACTTTGTGAGCTCCAATATTATCCACCGGTTTGGGGTCCCTCATGCCATCCTCACCGATAACGACACCAACTTCCGAGCGGCTGAACTAAAGAAATTGTACGCCAAGTACGGAATCCGTTCGAACCATACCTCTCGCTACCATGCGCTGGCAAACGGACAGATCGAGGCGTTCAACAAAACCCTCTCTAACATTCTGCATAAAATGGTTGGTCAGAACAAGAAAAGTTGGCCAGACAAGCATTCCAATGCCCTCTGGGCTTCTCGGACTACGACTCGCAACTCTACCCAGGTGACCCCATATTCCCTAGTGTATGGAGCTGTGGCCGTCCTACCCATTGAGATCCAGCTGCCATCGTTACGCACTGCAGTCTATGATCACCAGACATCAGATGAGGTAGCCGAAATCCGTCTAGCTGAATTAGAAGCACTTGACGAGAACCGGCTTCATGCCCTGCACAATATGGAAAGGCATCAGGATAAGATAGCGAGGGCCTTCAACAAGAAGGTTCATCTCCGTTATTTTCTATAGGGCGACCTAGTACTGGCCCTTCGAACGCCAATGATTCCCGGTAGGAAACCACCCAAGTTAGAACCCAAATGGGAAGGGCCTTATATCATCCATAAGGTTTACCCCAATGGAGCATACTCCTTGGTGACCACGGATGGAGAGCGTATAACCCCTCCCACCAATGAAAAATTCTTCAAGAGATACTTTGCCTAGGGCAAAAGGGTCCTGCATGACCTTAAACTGCATCTTTGTCCTGCAAGATGATAAACTGCAAAAGGGTCCCGCATGACCTTAAACTGCACGTTATGGTCATGCACGACCTTAAACCGCATCTTCGTCCTGCAAGACGATAAACTACGAAATGGTCCTGTATGACCTTAAACTTCATGTTATGGTCCAACACGACCTTAAACTGTAAGGGTCCTGCACGACCTTAAACTGCATCTTCGTCCTGCAAGATGATAAACTGCAAAATGGTCCGATCTCTATGACTTTAAACTAAGATCTCCCTCCATCCTCACTGCAAGACGTTAAACTGCTAGCCAGTCAGACCTTCCTGACCGAGGCTCAGCCTCAGGCCCCTTGGCCTCCACAAGCCCACGACCCCGTCTTCACCGCGAGACGTTAAACCGAAAGCTGGTCAGGTCTCCCTGACCGCGGTCCGGCCTCAGGCCCCTTGGCCTCTTCGGGCCCCCATCCCCCCTTCCTTACAGTAAGACGTTAAACTGTAATCCATTCAGGCCTTCCTGACCAAGGCTCAGCCTCAGGCCCCTTGGCCTCCTCGAGCCCACGGCCCCGTCTTCACCGTGAGACGTTAAACCGCAAGCTGGTCAGGTCTCCCTGACCGCGGTCCAGCCTCAGGCCCCTTGGTTTTCCCCTACTTACCCTCTTGCGGGATTGTACGGTATGGTGTGGGACTACGTCCTCATTCATGTCAGATTACTTGTCGTACCTTACATATCCCCAAATGAGATGCGTCCTCGTCTCCCATAACGTTAAACTGCATCTCAAGAACTACGTGAGGCTTGATTCTAATCCTTATGAGATACGTAGGAACGCTCAGACGCCTCGTCTTGAGCCCAGCCCCAAGCTTTTCTCTTCCACTATCCCCCCTGGGAATAGTTTCCTTGGAGGATCTTTGTGTAGCAGGGGTAGGCTTTCTTAGCCCCGCTCATACAACCCCTCTCACACAAGGATTGTAAGGGTTGCACCATGTGCCCACTCCCATTCTTCTATTCCCCCATGTCCTCACAGCATGACGGTAAACTGCATGGCCTTCAAGAACTACGTATGGCTTGATTCCCATCCTAATGGGATACGTAGGAACGCCCGTACATTTTGTCTGTTGGCCCAGCCCAAAATCCAAAATCTTCCCCTCGGGTCAAGACATATAGAAGGGTGCACACTTTTGCCCCAACTCCCGTCGAGCAAGCCTCGACCTGGCTGTACATCCCCCCTGGATATGTTTTCCTCTTTCGTGGATGGATACAGCTATGCTTCACCCACTCCTTGACTGGGATTCCATCATTTTTGCACACTCGGAGGGACCCCCAAGAATGGCCTGGATACTACGCCCAAGGGTTCTCCTACCGATACGGGCCAACGCCCCTGAGGGTCTTCAAGCAACAAGCCGATACAAGTCACGCGTTGCGAATTTGGTCAACGGTGGATGCTCATTTGTTGCTCCCATATTAGGTCACCATAGGAACACTGTGTTTCAAACATGGTCAATAGTGTCCTGGATCTTCTGGTCCACCCTGAGATGTCCCAAACATCGAGTGTAGTGTTTCGTTCTACCCCATCCCGAAGTGACAAACTTCTCCCCGGGTGGTGCTAGCGATCGGGCCCACGACCCTGATTCCCCTATAAGGGGTGTACGGTGTGGTGTGGGACTATGTCCTCACATACATAGGGATCATGTACCATGTCGTACGCCTTCCCTTATGAGGACTAGCCTCAGGCCCCTTGGCCTCCTCGGGTCCCCGACCCTCGTCCTCATTGCAAGACGTTAAACTGCAAGAAGGTTAGGCCTCCCTGACCAATGCCTAACCATTAGGCCCCTTGGCCTTTTTGGGCCCCGGCCCAGGTCCTCTCATATAGGAGTGTAGGGTGTGGCGTGATGTTATTTTCTCATTCATGTCGGTTTATTCTCCGTACAGTACACCTCCTTTGTTTGGGGGTATATTACTTCCCCCCCTCATCCTGTATGACATTAAACTACATCTAGAGAACTACGTTCAGCTTGATTCCCATCCTCATGGGATACGTAGGACCACCCGAATGTCTAGGATTCAGGTCCAGCCCCATCTCTCGGGAATCTTCACCCCATCTTGGCCCCTTGGCCTACCCTTCCTCCATGAGAGGATTACATAGTGTGGTGTGGGACTACGTCCTCATTCACGTCGGTCTCGTAATGACCACGCCATGTATCTATCCTTCCTGAGTTGTTTCGTCGATCCCTTTTCGGCGATTCACCAATGTGCCTAAGAGTACTCTGGTTTATTACCTGGAATGCCAAGCTTTACTCAAACACGTCCGCAGCCGCTTTCCAGGCTTTGTGTATCCCTGCATCAGGGCTTCCATCATCTTTCACACCTAGAGAGACCCCCAAGAACGGCCTGGATACTACGTCCAAGGGATCTCCTACCGTTACAGGCCAACTCCCCTGAGGGTTTCGGACAACAAATCGATAAAATCCCGCATTGCAAATGTGGTCAGCGGTCGATGCTCATTTATTGTTCCCACCTCAGGCTAACGCGATATGGACGCTGCGTTTCCACCATAGTTAACAGTTTTCCTCTATCACCACACCAACCCATTAATCCCAAAATGTCAGGTACACAATTCACACCCTTCATCACTTCATCGTGCCCAAGTAGAGTCTCAGAACTCTTGGTACTTTTCCTCCATGCACGTCTAGGCGTTGGGGAAACAAGTTGCGTCAAAGGTGTCCTCCGAGGCTCTCTGCCGACTCCCCTCTGATGGACGCCCCAAGTACTGTGATAAGGATCTCCCCCCTTGTTTCCCACACTGAGTTTAACTCATGTGGGCTTAGGGATCGGGTTGACGTCTGCGCTAACTTGGGAGGTTGTTACCATTCATGGTCCGAACTCTAAGACCATAAACTAAGATACATCTGGAACTACGTTCAGCTTGATTCCCATCCTCATGGGATACGTAGGACCGCCTAGACGCCCTTTCTTCGGGTACAACCCATTTAGGGAGCCAGTCTCTCCCCCCTGTTGCACCTCTTACCTCTATATAGGCCCCTCGGCCTAAGGTCTCCCTCTCCGAGTGGCGTACAATGTGATGTGGTATCATGTCTCCATCAATTGTGTTTTATAACACTATGCACGTTCCCCTCCTAGCATCGTCTCTACTACATCTGTGCTGCATGATGATAAAATGCATTCTTGGTCCTATCATATGACCCTAAACTGTGACATTATCGTTCTGTCCGCACGACGAAAAACGGCACTGCATTGTGGTGACCTCATTGTAGAGTACATCACATTGGGTATTGGTCACGTGCCATGCCATTTGTCAACACCCATCACGGATTGATCCTTCTGGAGACACCACGACCTACTACTCTAGACCTGTCGCTTCACAAAAAAAAACCACTCACCTGAAAGGACAAAAAAGATTGATCAAATTCCGCTTCTTTTAGTGCAAGGGCCACGACCGCACTCCCCTTTTCCCCTGGCACTGGTATCTTACCATGTCACCATCCAGAACTACGTGTGTCTTGATTCTCATCCTCATGAGATACGTAGGAGCGCCCGGGCACTTCCCCGCGGGCCCAGCCTAACCTTTGTGTTCGGTCCCTCGACCCGAGAATTTCCCCAGAGAACGCATGATAAGTAGAGCTTAGGCCCTCCTTTACGCTGGGTTTTGTTGCCATGCGTCCCCTACTCCCTTTACCCATTTATGGTCTAAGGTCCATCAAGAAATATGTGAGGCTTGATTCTCATCCTTATGAGATACGTAGGAGCGCCCGAGCACTTCCCCCCGGGCCCAGCCTAATTTTTGCTTTCGGTCCCTTGACCAAAAACCTCTCCTAAGGAGGTCGTTCGGTGTGATATGGGATTGTGTCCTCATTCACGTCGGGTTGTTCATCGCACCACACACACCCCCTATTCCCATTCACTCCAGGTGTTTGAGTTCCTCCACCATGTGCCTCTTATGTCTCCTCCCATCCATGGTCCAAATTCTACGACCATAAACTAAGATCTCCCTATGGGAAAAGAATCTGCTCCCTCTATATAATACGTCTCGTTGTCATATTCAGATGTGTTTTGACAAAGAGCCCAAAGTGTGGGATTTTCACAGGGACGTCCTCCTCATCCCATGACCATGCTTTGTGAGCTCGCTATTTGGATCCTCATCCTCTTCCATGTCCAAAAGGACCTTCGGACGACATGGATACTAGACTTAAGGGCTCTCCATGAATGCTGGACCTAAGGGCCCTCCAATCGTTTCAGGCCAACGTCCCTACGGATATCCGACAACATTTGTGACATGGTCCCGTGTTTCAAACATGGTCAACGGTCAACCCTCATTTGTTTGTCCCCATTCTAGGCTAACACGATATGGATGATGGTTTTCCATCACGGTCAACCGTTATCCTCCATCGTCATGCCGCCATCATCATGATACGAATCTCAAGCGCCACGATTCACACATTTCCACTTCTTCATGTTCAAGTGGAATTCCATCATACTCGACACTTTCTCTTCGCCCATCTAGGTGCGCTAAATGATCGTTTTAGTGTCATTGGCCCAGTATTCACCGAGCGTCCCTTTGCCCTAACCTTCCCCTTTCTGTGTCGGGAAATTCCCACCACTACTGCTTGTTTCCCACACCGAGAACGACACACGTGGGCTTTGTAGTTTTGGCGGGATGTGTACCAACACGGCCAGGCTTCTCATCATCCCGCATGACGTTAAACTGCGCTTTCAGAACTACATATGACTTGATTCCCATCCTCATGGGGTACGTAGGAACGCCTGACCACTCAGCTTTGGGCCCAGCCTAATCCTCACTCTTGGTCCCTCGACCTGAAGAGTTTCCTCCTGGGGTACGTGGTGTGATTTGGACTCCAAGTCCTCATTCATGTCGGTTTCATATCTACCGCACCACATGCTCCCTGGGATCTTCCCTTTTATTCCACTTCGTATCATATTACGTTAAACTACAGGAGTCCATGTGTCCTCAATGCCTGACACTAAACTGCGGTTGTACCCTGAATAAGTTCAGAATTCCACATGATTGCATTGGGAAGCAGTAAATCTCCTCGCCAGAGAGGCCCTGTCTGAAACAAGGAATGGTCCATGATCAAACCAATGCGCCCATATGGTGTACTCCCACCACGGTGGTGTAACTACCTAAGTGATGGATTCTGTTCGGACAAACCATCACTCCATATTCCATGCTTTGCATACCCCTTATTCAGACCCTCGTCCCCTTTCATGTCTCATGGGACCCCCTAACGGCCTGGTCTCATGCCGCATCGGCTCACCTACCGTCCTGGGCCAACGTCCCGGAATACTGGTCATGTTTGGAAGGACCCCCTAACAGTATGGATGTTTGACCTATGGTCCGCCAACTGTCCTGGGTCAATGTCCTGAAAGATTGACCGACAATATTTGTGACATGGTCTCATGTTTCGAACATGGTCAACGGCCGACCCTCATTTTTGTCCCCATTACAGGCTAACACAGTAAGGATACCGCTTCTCCACCATGGTTAACAGTTGTCCTTTACTGTCACGCCATCCCTACAGTGCTCCGAATCTTGGGCGTCGTAATTCACGCTTCCCGTTTCTATCTGTTCGGACTGATTCCAGTGTCCTTGGTGTTGCGGCATTCGTGCATAAGAGCACACTGAAGAAACGGTAATTCGGCTGTCCTGAAAGTTCCTTCTCCGGTCAAGCCTCTCCCTTCTTTCAGAAATCCGGATTGGTAATCCGAATCCCGGATGCCCATAGCATGGTCTCCACTCCTATGTTAAGTGGGACGAGAAGGAAACTATCTCCTGTTTCTCACATCAGGCTCGACCCACGTGGGCTTTGGGAATTATCGCCGAATGTCCCGCAAACATTGTAGGGATGTAACAAGGCGATTCAAACAGTCGAAATCATGCACGCTACGACATTCAAAACAAATAAAGAAAAAATTGAAGCACGAAAGTACCAATAAAAGATTTTTGGTTTGTTACAATACCCGGGGGTCGACTCCCCCCATGGACGGGTTGACCCCGTAAAAAGAGCGTTGTAGCTCCACCACCCGTTGGCTTGTGGTGTCCAAGGCTTGCTGCCGCCGACTTAGCTCCCGCTCCTCTTCAGCAGCGGCGGGGCGCAGTTCGTCAGCCTTGGCTTTGGCCCTCTCCACGCCAGCTTGAACGGCAACCATATTTCTAGAGGCCTGCCCCATATGCTCTTCTGCCTCTGCCAGCTGGGCCTTCAACCACGAGATTAGCTCAGATTGTGCATTAAGAGAGGCTGAAAGCTCATCTTCCTGGGTCTGCATCTGTTGGACCTTGCCTTCAGCCTCCTGGAGCTTCTTGATGTTGGTCGCCTTCCTCCGCTGCCACCCACGCTGAGCCCACGATCATGCTCTCGGATCTTCCCAGCCATAAGGTCTCGGATGAGTTCGTGAGGAAATTAGGCATCCACTCCCCCAGTGCACAGTTCGTGCAACCGCGAGCGGAGTCTGTCCATTTGGGCCAGCCATAGCGCTTGGGGGGTGTCCTTGACGAAGCGAATGATTAGATTCCACGACCAGCGGCGGACTATGCTGTTGTCTTCCTCGCCGGAGGCCGTTTCGTCCCAGTCTGCGCGATTGACAAGCTCGTACGCGGGATACGCCCGCAAGAAATCCTCGGTAGGATCTACATCTGGTGTTTAATCAAGTATGACACCTAGCGCCGAAGCAGGCGTGACAGGACTGGGACCGACCAGTTGATCCTCTTCATCGGAGTCCACCTCGATGACCTCAGGCACGACGCTGCTGGTAGTCCCGCCAGTGATGATGTGTGTTGCAGCTTGAGGAGATGGGAGGACTATCACCACCATCACCGGCATGCCCCTAGGAGGGACGCCACCAGACATCCTGACCAGTCTTGCCGCAGCAGCCCACACCAGTCAGAGAACTGTACAACAGAGAGGGACGTAAACGTTAGTTGGTATAGTCTATATATGACGACAAGGACACTGGTAGAGGATACTTATGGAAATTGACCTCCTGGCGCTTCTCTTGAACCGGTACTGACGGGACCCCGAGGCAAGGCCCTCCGTATACTGTTGGAAGGTCCGGAGATTCCGGAGGAGCCACCTCGGGTGCTCTGGTCCCACGAGACACAGAATTGGACGTAGCCATAGGCGCGGGTTTTGAAGGTCCCGCATCATCACCCGCTGAGGGGCGAGAACGAGGCCTGTGAACAAGTTCCTCCTGCATGGCTCAAGCATCGGTGCGAAGTCCATAGTGGCCCGAGAACAGATCGTAAGGAAAGAAGTTCGGAATGATACCTTGAGAGCCTCTGCGAAATCGTCGGAATCTGATCCTTGATCTCCGACCTCGCCCTCCTCAAACGGGCTCCCTCCTGCAGCCTCATTCTCCCGAGAGGAGTCCTCTGATTCTTCCGGCAGGGGGAAGCGCTCCCTCAGATTGTCAGACGATAACTATGGGGGGACCATTCGATTCAGCAGTTCCCTCACCCGGTCTGTCATTGGGCGAGGGACACCACTGGAGTGGACGTAATCCTCCAGCTCGTCCAGGTACTGTTCTGCCTCTGCCGGAGACGCCATGAATCCAGCCCGGACTGGGCATATGCCCGGTAATTCCATCCTGAGGTGATTCAGGTGGGACCATATCTCGGGTGGGCTGAGGAATTGCCGGTTGACATCCCAAATGTCCGAGGCTTCCGGGAAGACGACATCCTCTACCATGTCGATATGACGCATGCGCTTCCCCGGAGCCTGAGTGGATATCCTACGAAATCCCCTCGGTGGATGCCCCTCCGGATGGCCCTTCTCTTCCAGAATCACCGGATCCGCCGCTGCTGCCACACCCTCGGCCGGTGCGGGTCTCGCCGCCATGGTAGCCCCGCTACCGCGAGAGGTCCTAGCTACCCTCCGACCCCGACCTCGAGATAGAGGAGGCCCACCGTCACTGACCTGAATAGTCGGTTGCTTCAGCATCTCCCCTGGGTAAGCAGCCTCCCAACTAATGGCATACTCCCTTACCAATCCGAAAGCGGCGGTGGATGGAGGCAATGCAATTCGCATCTTCCCATATTCTCGTGTGAACATGAGCCACAGGTGCCTCATAACACATGGGTGCTCTTCATGATGCAGCTCCCAGAAGACCTGTGGGGTCAGCTGCTAGAGGCACCGGAACTGCCTCGCAAACCGATGTGGGGTGTATAGTTCGCAGAGTGGCTCACGATCTATTCGTGCCACCAAAACTCCACCTCGAAAGGCCAGGAGGTAATCCCGATGTTCTTCCGTTCCCCGCCCGTCGTCAGTAAGTATCCCTGTAGTGAATGGGAAGGGGTGGAAATTAAACTCATCCGCCCTCCACACTCGATTCAGCACCATCGGCATTGCTAGTTTGAATGGGAAGCTCCTGACCGCATTCAGGATGGAGGGGCGGAAATTTGATCTCGGCGGCGAAATAGGGTTTGGATACTCATCAATCCCCCTGATGTGCGCAGCGATCCACCCATACAGGAGGTGGAAGGGTTTGCATATCCTTGGCAGCTTCTTGCCCTCACTAATGTGCCATAACATTCTGTACAGTTTGGCGAGCTTTGGAATCCCCAGATTGATCCGCTGCCCCATGGCCAACATGGATGCCATAATAAACGAGCTGGGCCGCACCCCCATCCTTGAATCCCTCACTGGTAGGATCCAACCATAGATGAGAGCCACGATGAATGCCGCTAGCCTGACTATCGGCTATTGTTCAGTGCTGACACTAAAACCCCAAGTCTTCCATTGGCTGTCCTCCAAGACCCGCCAATACGAGTGCCCCTTACCCCGTTGGGCCACCCTCGGACAAGTTTGAGGCCTCAGAGGGAACTCTCTATTCTCTGGGAAATTCAGGAAGCACTTGAACCATCTCTTAAAGTGGACATCCCTCACCGCTTCCTTGTCCTCTCCAGGGACGAGCGCCATCAGCACTGACGCCAGTCGTGGCATTTTCTCTGTATCCTCCCTTGCGCTCATGACGGGGAGGAACTCATCATACATGGCCCCCAAGATCGGAACCTCAGAAATCTGGTGGGCATCCCACAGGCTGATGCCCACCTCCCCGTGATGTAGGTGAATGGTATTGGTCCTAGACGACCATCTGCTCAGCAATTCCGGCATCAGTTGCTTTGGTTGGTAGATGTAAAATTGGGAGGTCCATGCCGCCTCATACAACCCCACTCTCCTCAGCTCGGCCCCAAACTCCTCACATGAGGCGCCTACCAAGTAGGCCCATGCCCAGTCATCAGTAAAGATGCCGCCCTGGCGTAGGTCCCACTTATCGGACCATCCCTTCTTTGAATCCTGCAAAGCCGCCTTCAGCATGGTACGGTAGAGAAGAGGGGACGTCTCCGGTTGCAGTGGCTTCCCATAAATATCGTTCAAATGGTTGTAGAGACAGTCAGCGGTGACAGGTGTGAAGTCCTCCTGCGCATGACCATCGGCCACCTTGAACCATTGGTGCTGGCATGGTGTACTCCTGAACCAGCAAGCTGGTTCGTCCCTACTCGCCTAAGGGATGAATACGTAATCCCTCAACCCGAAGCCGTACAATGGTAGATTCTTACACTGCGGATAATTCTTCTGACCCTCCGATAGCAGATCTGTCAAAGAATCATGGTCCAAATGGCTTTGGACCATCTCACCAAGTCCTGGACAGTTGGCCATCTCATCCCGATGGGCGGCATCTACAAGAACCCCCAATACAGCCTCTTGATGGGCCATTTCGATTTCGGCCCTCAGAAAATAATTTTTTTCAGAATGGATTGCGAAGCTGGATCGCGAAGCCGGATCGTGAAGGTCGGTCATGAGACCAAGCCGCAAATTCTGGCCTAGGCCGACAAGCAGAAGTTCGCTTGGCGCAGATGCGGAGTCGGAGACCCGCAGTTCGCCGCGAAGCTCGATTCGCGGAGGGCTGTCGCGGAGTACACGGATCTTCGCGAAGTCGAGAGCACAAAAAGACAAGGAAGTCGCGTGAAGACAAAAGAGGTCGACCCCCCTATTTATAGGCGGTGACCCCAGGGCATCGCGGCGCGCCTCACCCATGCAGAGCATCGCGACGCGTCTGGATCCGTGGCCCCGGTCAGCACCGCGGGCCCCCTTCGCGAAGCCGCATCGCGAACCGCTGACAATTTTGGAGATTTTCCATCAGACTTCCACCCTTCACCCTCCGTGGCTCCACGTATGAGGGGGGGCATTTTTTGGCGCCATCATATTGCACGAAGGGAAGGGACGAAAAAGAAGGCTGGCATGCTGCCTCGTGAAGCACCGACGCGAAGCACCGATGCGAAGCACCCCGAGCATCGCGGTCTCACGAAGCTCCAGAGGCGGTAACTCTCCACGAATGCATTTTACGTTCGCGAGCCCACCGCGAAGCTCCAGAGGCGGTAACTCTCCGCGAAAACATTTGATGCTCGCGAGCCCGCCGCGAAGCTCCAGAGGCGATAACTCTTCACGGACGACGTTGAAATTCGCGAGCGCGCCGCGAAGCACCTGAGGCGGCGCGCGAGTTCTGCTTCGCGGCGCCCCTTGCCTATAAATACTGGACTCCCCCTGAGTCCCAGGTATGTACAATCCGACCTTTTGGTTTCTCCTCTCCCGAATTGCGAAGAACCCTTTGCCCCCGGGAATCATGAGCTCCGTGAGGTACTTCTACTTCGTGTGATGCCTTCGCTTTGTCTCGTTTTGAGCCCCTCTTCTGAGAGGGATGCCCTTCGCGAAGCTCAAGGGCATTCACGAAGGAAGGGGATTCCCAAGGGAACCCGGGCAGCCGCGGAGCGTTTATGATTCACGAAACACCCAACCTGTACTAGTGATCTCTATGCTAAGGCAGGATCACTACACATCGCGAAGCACACTGCTTCGCAGCACCCTGCTTCACGAGGCACCCCTTCTTTGCGAGGCAGTGCTCCGCGAATACTGTTCCACTTCACGAAGCACCCTCCACTCACACCTATGCCCCATGCTAAGGCCAAGGCACTCCGCTTCGCGAAGCACACTCCTTTGCTTGGCAATTCCTCTTCCCGTGCGACCCTCCAGGTTTGCACGATGTGATTTCAAAGTCCCACGAACAATACCAGTCGTAGCGCTGCTTCGCCAAATGCTTCTTCGCATAGGAACGCTAACGGCTATTGCTTCTTCGCATAGACACGCTAACATGGACCCCTCGATGGTTCACTCCACAACCCCCTTGACCATGGCCTTGCCAGTACCTTCCCTCCCCCAAGGACCAGAGGGTACCAGTTATGTAAGTCCTAGGGGTGCGGAGTGAACCCGCCTCGTCCGAGCTGCAGGACGTTAAACTGCCAAGCATCACGTCCTCAACACATGACGTTAAACTGTGACCCGACCTCGTGCCTCTCACGAAGGGTCCCCCCAACTCAAACATTTTTTACGCCACTCGTCTCCACAGGAGTGGAATCACCCATCCACAAGGGATGATATCCTCTTTATTGGAGTGGCGTATGTTCTCAGGAGAAGGGCGACCCTAGTTCCCCAATAGATGGCTGCACCCCTGCATCTCCGTACTTCCCCACTACCAAGGTTAGTGGAGGGCGTGATAGGGAACGAGGCACCTCCCATCATTGGTCCCAAATCCCTCTTTCACTGCGCTTTTTCGCACTCCGGGCCTCCATCCTGGAGTATGTCCCAGCACCATGGGCCGCCTAACGCGTAAGCCCCTCTTCGCTTCACATGAACGCACCCTTCGCGGCGTGATCATCAGGCCCTTGCTGTCTCTTGTTTCTCACACCCAGCATGACTCACGTGGGCATAGAGTTGGCATTGGCCATGACAATACCTCATCCAGCATGACATTAAATTGTATTCGCTCATCCAACATGATGATAAACTGCATGCCCTCGTCCATCATGACGTTAAAATGTATGTTGTTGTCCCGCATGACATTAAACTGCTCACCCATTTGAACTACGAGGTCTTTGATCCATGTCAAGGCATGGTACGTAGGAAGCCTCCATGAGGTTCAAGCCCACCCATCATCCAATTCACGTCGAGTTCTACCTCCGTCTAGCATGACGTTAAACTGCATTCCAATCTGACGGCAAGCCGTTGTGACCAACCTGAACTACGAGGTCTTTGATCCATGTCAAGGCATGGTATGTAGGAAGCCTCCCCGAGGTTCAAACCCAACAATAATTGGCCCAGACCGTCTCCTTGTCGGTGTGCCAAGCCCCCCCCCCCCCTCATTTCCACCCGAACTACGAGGACTTTGATCCATGTCAAGGCATGGTACGTAGGAAGCCTCCCAGAGGTTCAAGCCCATCTCTCATCGGACCAAGGTCCCTCCTTCTTTACGTCGGTTCGCCGACACCCACCGCCCGTCGTTTATTCACGTCAGGGTTCACTAGTATCCCGCATGACGTTAAACTGTATTCCATCAATCCTTTGAACTACGAGGACTTTTATCCATGTCAAGGCATGGTACATAGGAAGCCTTCACGAGGTTCAAGCCCACCACTAGTGGACCCTCGGGTCTACTTTCACGCCGGTTCACGGATGAAACCCTTTGAACTACGAGGACTTTGATCCATGTCAAGTCATGCTACGTAGGAAGCCTCCCCGAGGTTCAAGCCCATCACCCATTGGACCAAGGTCCACCTTCATGTCGGTTCGCTGACGCATCGGACCAAGGTCCACCTTTCACATTGGTTCGCTGGCGACATCCATCGGGCCAAGGTCCACCTTCACGTCGGTTCACCGGCACCATCCCAAACTACGCGGACTTTGATTCCCTGCCACGGGGATACGTAGGAAGCCTCTTCAAGGCTCAAGCCCAACTTCACTGTCGCCCTTGCAACGGTTCCTTGCCATTCCCCCCTCCACTTCATTCGTCCATCCATCATCCACCCTGATTCTCGCCCGGACCGTCATATCCCGGTGAGACTATGTCGGTACGCTCCTCTTCACAGCCGCCCATGGGCTGGTCCCGGTATCGGCACCCCTTCAAGGGAAATCCCTCAATCCGATCTATTCTAGCTAATGCTCTGATCGGGCTGATCCGTCTCCGCTGGACGTTAAAATCGCGGCGTACCCTGTGTTAAACACGGTAAGCTGAGGAAAACCTAAGATATGTGTCTATGGCATATAATTCCCCACGCTCAATGTGGGATGCCTCGGGCTTCCACGCCCTTGAGAAGCCCTATGAACAGGGATAATAGACAGACATGCCAGGTACCCCAGTATCCAGACACGCTACTGATGCCTTAACGTGACTACTCCCCTGACTGAAAGTTGCTGCCCTGACCAGACCCTTTGAAATGTCCTGACAGAATCAGTGTAATTAACCGGTGTCCATGGAAACATGGCACTGGGAAGAGTTTCACGAACAACGTATTAAATCTATGAGGGAGACCCGGACTAGGTGACGAGTTCTGAGGAGGAATCCATAGAAGGAAGAAACGGCATCCCATCATCCCGTTTCGATCAAGGAGCAGACGTCCCTGAATAAGGAGCGAATGCCGCCCGCCTTTGGAAAGCGGGAATGTGGGGCAACAGCGCAACACGTCCTCCTCCGCGGACGGACGGATGCGCGCTCCCCAGCGAAAGCGTCCGAAACAATGAAATTTCTTCAACTTTAAGAATGTGATCTAGAAATAAAATGTTTTTATAATTCCTTATTTTTTTGACACCAATGAAATTTTAAATAATCACAGATTTATAAAATTTTGGACCTAAAAATTCCAATGATAATTAACTTATTTTTTATTTATGACCTTTATCACTCCATATAAATATTAACAACTTTCTCCCATGTCCATATTTTTACTTCCCACCCATGTTCTCCTATGTGGAAACATATTTATATGTTACTTTGGGTAAATATTATGTTTCCAAATTTCTATTTTTGAGGGATGTTTTAGAATTACTTTTTATGATGTGAGATTATATGAAATCAAATTTCAAGTATTAATCATTTGATAACCCAAAATAATTTCAATGGACGAATTCATTTTAATGGGGGTAGAATACAACACCCCATGATTTTGTGAATTGTTTTTGAATTAATTCTATATTTTTGATATTTTTACTTTGAAGAAACACGAAATATATCTCATATTAAATAAATTCACTATGTTTTACTTTTTTTCATGCAACACCATGGTAAGATTTCTCTACATGCAACATTGGCTTGGATTGTATTACATGCAACACTAAGTTTCTACAAAACATCGCTTTCTTATTAAAATTATTTAAACGAGATAATTATAACCTAACCATTATAAGTAGTAATATGAATATTAATAAATATTTTTAAAATTTTATTTATAATGTTTTCATATAAATAAGTCATATTAACAATGAAATATATATATGTTGGGAAAGTCTTTATATGTTTAAAAATAATTTTCTCTCAAACAATCTACCTTTTATTTACTTTTATGCAAAATAATAAAATGAAATTTAGAGAATAATTGAAATTTAATTTGATAAAATAAACTTTATTTTCGAATTTATAAAGTAACAATTATAATAGGGTGATTTTTTTGGATTTTTATAAAAATGTCATTTTTGGATGAATAATGAAAATTACCAGATTTTAATTCAAAACTGCTTTTTTATAATTTATTTATAGAGTTAAATTATATTTTTAGTCATTTTTAAATTAAAAATAGATCAATTATAAATATATTTATTTAATGTAAGCCATTAGAATCATTTTTATATGGAATTAAGAAATATAATCTTTATGAACTTTTGAACATTCTTTCTTTAAAAACACGCTTTCACGCCAAATCTATGAGATTAAAATTAAACTTAATTATGTATTTTATGTGAATTTAATTTAAAAAATGGAAATAAAATGATGAAATAATTATAATATTTATACTCTAATAATATCAAATTAATTTTTTACTGTAATGATAAGTGAAAGTGATTAAAATTAATTACAATGATTAATGTAAAATTATGCTTCAAAATGGACTAAACCATAAACTTAAGAGAAACAAATGACCTATAAAGTTTTCAAAAACCCATTTTATGGAACTATTTAGGAAAATAAACCTATTATATTCAATAATTATCAATATTTACACCTTTTTAATAAGAAATACCTAAAGAACGCATAATTATTTTAAAAAATACCACGTTTGACCTTTCCCTCGCTTATAAAAGGCCTCCAACTCTACCCCTACTTTACACCTATAAAACCACCTAGGTCAACCAATATCTAACAAATAAAATTCCTAACAACCCTCAAATCCTACTTGAATCCTCCATTTTTTCATAAATACAACCAAGTATTTCCTTTGGTGCAAAACAAAAGGAGTTACCCAAAGAAGAGGTAACATACTTCCTCGAGATCCTTTCCTTTATTTACTTTCTACAACAACTAAATTATTATTATTCCATGATTAAATAATAACTTCAGTATCCTCAATATACTTCTATTTTTTATATATTAAGTATTATAACTACAATTACACACACTTATATCTAATGTGTAACAAACATACCATTCATTTATGATGAACTCCTGCCTCATGAAACGACATTGGTTCATTTTTCTTTTATCACATTTAATGGTTGGGAATTATGATGGAAAATATATTTATAAATTATATTTGTGATATTTGTAATTTCTTTATGATTTTTTAATTTTCATATAGAACCTACCTTTATGATTTCCACTTTGTGTAACTACGATAACTTCGTTTGTGGAAGTGTGGACTACCACCTCCTCAAGAATATGTGATTCATTCAAAATTTATATGGAATTTATTAAGGATGTTTTAAGTAAAACTATATTATATATATGAAATAATAATAATAATTTAATGATATTATGTACATAAATATATTTCATTTACTTTCTTTCTTAGAATATTACAAAGAAAATGGAAATAACGTTCATACATATGCATGACCTATCATCTCCATGAACAATGTATTCTATTTAATATTTATTTATTCTATATATTATTATAAATATATATATAATAAATATAAATTTTATTTATATCATTGTTTAAATTTAGGAAATTATGATATAAGTATGATGACCAAAAATATAACAAATTAACACACATGCGAAAAATAAAGCAGATATTACCCAAAGTAAAAACTTAAACATGGAAATTTTAATAAGAGGGTAATATAAAGTCATAATAAAACCATATATAGTATTATATATAATAATATTTTTCTTTAAAATATTTATAATAAACTTATATTTATTATTCATGAGGTTTGTACGAGTACGAAGAGAATCAAGACATATGGTAAGAGAACTTCATCTCACTTTTTATTTCCATGAGACACATGAAATATTCACCTCTCAATTATTTTTTGTGATGTATATACATAACTATTACTTGTTATTTAATTAATTTAATTTATTTAATAATATTAAAATATTTAAATTTACGTTATTCTTTCATGGGGATCACGATTCTAAATTTACTCATGTAGTAAGGTTTTCTTATCTCACTTCTATTTTCCATGAGACACAAGCCATGTTCACCTCATATCTATTATATGTGGTGTTTATAATAAAAATAAATTTATTATATTAATATTATAATTAAATTAAAATGTATTTACATGTAAAATTTAGGATCTTTCATTCATGGGGTTTACATTTCAAAATTTACCAAATTGGTAAAGTAATTTGGTCTTAATTTTCCTTTGTTGAGAAACAGGCCTTTTTATTAAACTATTTTTTTATATGAGGTGCATATACTAATTTTTTAAATGTTATATGATGTATATAATTATTTTAATGATATTTTAAACTTCATTTATAGTTATTATTCCAATTTTATTATGATTTAAAGTGACCAAAGTGGTAATTATTTATAGGTTCAATCCCATTGTTTATCGATATTATATATGATTATTCTACCGTTGATGAAATATTATGATCCATATCTCAAGAAATAACATGATTTTTATTAACCTTTGGATATGAATTCTTTATCCAAGTAAAATTTCCATCTTTCTACTCTTTGGTACTTAATATAATTAAGAAATATTTTTATGAAAATATAATATATTACTCCTTTTAGTTAGAAATCTATGTTCTTTCAAAACCGTGTTTTCTAAAAATATATTCAAAAAAGTATTACAGTTATCCAATCATGTTTAAAGAAACATTTTACCCATTAGTTACCTTAAATAAATGGTTTTAAATGGATTATTCTCGTCCTTTTCTAATCAATGAACTTTTATAAACATTTAAGTTGTTAAAGGAATGTTCATCATGTACATACCTTCCCGATATCATGACCATAATTTACTTGATGATTCTTTTGTAATTTTACAAGGTTATTTTTTTAAAATATATTTTTTCCTAATAATTTATAATTTTTTATAATTTTATAATGGTTTTAAAATTAAAAGGGTTTCCAAAATTTGTTTTATTTTTAAAAATGTTTTAAATGATATTTAACTATTGTTATATATGTTTTCAAAAAATAACGATTTCAAAGAAAATGTTTTCAATGATCTAAAAGATTATTTTATATATTTTTTATATTATTTTCGAGGGAAAAAATTTAAAAAATTGTTTTAATATTATTTTAAAATTTTTCAAGTGAATAAAATTTAAAAATGTTTTTAATCATTTTTTCTATGTTTTCAAGGAAAATAATTTTCAAAATGTTTCCAAGCTTCTTTTATATGTTTTTAAGGAAATAGGTTTTACAAATTATTTCTAGTATTATTTATAACTTCTCAAAGTATTTCCAATGAAAATGGTTTTCAAAAGGTTTTATGTGTTAAAAATAAATTTTCAAATAAGACAAGGTATTTTCCTTATGAAATATTTTTTTAAAGATAACTAAAAATTATTTTCTATTGAAGATGACATCCATTGATGTTACTCAATAATTTCTGGGAAATGATCCAAAGGTTCCATTTGTTTTATTTCTCTGAAAGGTTTATTTTTTGATGGTATAATGTTTATAAAAACTCATTTATTTTTCATGGGTTATATGTTTATGAAACTTGTTCCTCTAAAACAAGTTATATACTTATGAAACAAGTTTATATTCAATTGGGTTACACCATGATAAATGATTATGAAATAAGCTTCATTTCAAAGGTTATTCTAAGATGAAATGACTATGAAACCTATATATTTTCTAAAGGTTATGATATGAATAAATTTTTATGATACCCATTTCATTTCATGGGTTATAATATGATATTAATGAAACCAATCTCAATTAATGAGTCATTATATGGTACAAGTCTTATTATCCTGTAGAAAATGTATGTATGGTTTTATTATGAGATATGTGTGAACTTTATCTCCTACTAATTTATTTTGTAATGATAAATCTTTTACAAGCACAAAGGGTACACGAGAGGGCATCCAAAGACTTAAATAAGAAGGTACATAGGAGGGAATCTGAAGCCCAAAACAAGAGGGTACATCAGAGGGCATCCAAATCCCAAAATATAAGTGTACACAAGAGGGTATTCCAGCCCCTAAGTAGGTATATGAGTGATTATCCCTATCCTAACATGTTATTAAGGCCTTGGTAGGAATCTTTGACAATGGGTTTCTATATGCTAATGTGTATGCCACAATTCCATGTCTTATTCCCATGTTATGATTTCATGGATTATGCTCTTGATTTCCTTATGATTCATGTCTTATGAAATGGAAATCATTATTCAATTATTCATGTTCATGATTATTGATATACTATATATGATCTTCTAATGATCATGATTAGGTTCTCATACCCTTATGCTCATGACATGCTTACACATTTCTTTTATTTACCCTTATTGAGTATTTTTGCTCACCCCTTTCTTTGGATTCTCTTCCCAATGTTATGAAGAATGGGTTTTAAGTAGAATTAATAATCGGTATGATATTTGTGGAAAACATTGAAGAAATTTCACCAAGTTAAAATACTTTTGTTCTATGTTTCCAAAGGCACTAAACTAATATGGTAATTGGGCATATATTTGTGTAAAGTATTATGTATTCCAAAAAATAATGTAATGTCTATATATGTTAAGATTGGGTTTTTATATGAATTATATAAATTCTTTATCCATGAATTATTATTAATTATATTACTTGGTAAAAATGGTAATTTTAGACCACCCCTAAGAACCATAAAAGTTTTTTGGTAACCTCATGTTGTAGGATGGATTAAAGAAAACATGAATGGATCCTCAATTGGAAGCCCTGGGGCTTCAGGTTATGGAAATTTCTTTTGAGATAATCATGGGGATGAAATGATATACCTCTAATAGTCATAAAATATTTATACCTTGTAAAGACCCAGAAATCCTATGGATTTTTTTTAAGTACATGGGAATTTTATGAGTCTGTAGTTTCTGATAGTGCCTGATTTTGAGGCCCGGTGAGGTCGGAATCAATTTCTGAAGTTTTGTTCGGGTACGTTTAGTAAATACATGTGCTTGATTTTATATCTTTTGAACCAGTGCTTAGAATTGAAATTCGATAACACCTTCGAACTCGCAACTCCAATATTCGGTTAAGGAGAACTTTATTGCAGTTGCGTTTTATCGAGATTAGGAGTTTATTTTTTGGGGTTTCTAATTAAAATTAAATAAAAATGTGTGTAACACATTTTTATTTGGGTGGTTGTTAAAACCACCAAGTGTAGGTTAGTGGTGGGTCCCACCAAACCCTAACTACCCTTGGGAGGATATTTTAGGGTGGGGCCCACCTAAAACCTTTAACTACTCTAAACCCCCTTTAAACCCCTTAAGCTCTCCATTAATAGGGGAAACTCTTGGGCTTCCCCTTAATGGTTCCGACACAAATTAATTAATGACTTAATTAATTTGAGTGTTTTGAATTATTTTGAATTCATTATGCAAAAATTAAAAAAAGATATCAGATTCTTCTATTTTGGGTTGGCATAATCCTAGGAGAGAATTGGAGAACTCTTGGAAGAACAACAACCTCTCGATGAAAAATGCTCCTCATCTCTAAAGAACGATGAACACCGTCCTTGATCTTCGGCTAAGCTAAAAGGGAAGTAGCCGCCCATGAAGAACGCCGACGCCGCTTCTTCCATGGATGCTCCCTGACATCAATGGAACGACGCTGCCTTCCAGCGACTCCACCAAGCGATCATAGATTACAGGGTAGGGTTGTGTTTTTATTTGAGAAATGCTGATTCTTCCTTCCATGTTTGTTTCTCTTGACCCACTTGCTACCAAAGCAACTCAGAAGGACCCAGCCTAAAGACACGAATCGATTCCTCCGCTGTTTTTGTGAATGTTTGGTGTGTTCTTCGTGTTATTCGTGGGTGACAAACACCGGATTGTTACGTTTTCATTGTGTGACGCAACGATCCAAAATTGAAGACCCAACATTATGGAGACCCAATGAAGGTGTGACGATGATAGAGGGTGATAGATCAAATAGGAACGGTAAGGACCATCCCCCGATTGTTCTTCGAGCAGGTTAATGAAATCGTGGTTTCGGAGATGATTGGATGCCCTAAATCACCGGAGATGATTACGGGACATTGAGGTGACCTAACGACTGAAGTTTTGTGACAAACAGCCCGTCAGAACAAAGAATAGACTTCACGGGATGTACGCTAGAAGGAGGTGTCGTTTCTTGAAAATTATAGAATACACGGCGTATAATTCAGACGAACATACCGTGTAGTACAAATGTTATGTGGATTCAGTTTCAGATGATAGACAAGTAACACATGGTGTGTGACCTCAGTCACACGGTGTGTACTCTCCACACAGAATGATAGAGGAGACTTCACGAGATATGGCGTGTATTCTGGGAAATACACGGACATGGGAAGCAATACATGGCCAAGAGGCACGACATGTAATCTCTTCACAGAAAGGTAGAAGTGGCTTTGTGGGACTCGACATGTATCTCAAGGATACACGGACATGGGGTGGAGTACACGAGCATATAGTCCACCACACAGCCAGACATGGCCATTGGCACGGGCTACCCCGTGTACCAGTTACACGGGTTGGAAAACATGGGTTGAGGCCGTGTACAGACACATGGCCAGTGCACACGGATCCAACCCCATAAGCATAGACATGACGTGTATCCACACCGCATTCCATGTATTACTTTTCGACACGAACAACCCTTCGACATAGGCCATAGTACACAGGCAGTACCTGAGGTCTGAATACACGGCGTGTAACCATACCAACAATCCATGTACTTTTTGGAAAATGGATTAGTTATCTCAACTCTGTGTCTTAGACACGTGTTGCTTGTATTTTCCCCCAATACCTTGGTAGATCTCTGAGATAATTTTTCGTGGGACTTAGCGGTAGTTAACGTGTCGACACTTGGCTCGAGGAGTGGACCCTCCCGAAATCGAGCGTGCTGTATGCGG
Organism: Viscum album; assembly: GCA_963277665.1. Lineage (NCBI taxonomy): Eukaryota > Viridiplantae > Streptophyta > Magnoliopsida > Santalales > Viscaceae > Viscum > Viscum album. Next base: position 486,855,157 of record OY728155.1, read on the forward strand.
GAACCCTAAGGCTGGCTGCGACGATACTGTACCAGAATCCTCCATGGGTTCGACAGCGATGAATACTATACCAGAATCCTCCATGGGTTCGATAGCGATGAATACTATACCGAGATACTCCATGGGTCCGATAGTTCTGAATTCTATTCCTATATCCTTTGTGGGTCTGACAGAATAGTTGATCATGTATCCTGTGTGGGTCCGACAGCTTAGTTGGTCATGTATCCTGTGTGGGTATGGTATCTTAGATGAATTAGTTACTACATCTGATCTTCTCTATCACTCTACAAATGATGTATACCTATGTGAGATGAGTCATGAATTTCAACCATTATCATCGTGGTGGTTGACTATACTTCCTTGTGGAATGGTTTGTGCTTGGGCTCGAGAGTTAGAGCTGGACTGTGATTGATAACTTAGGTATATGTATGGTCATATACCTAAGTAGGGTTGGTTTTTATTTCGTGGTTGTATATTTCTTATGTGGTCTATACTTCATGGATTCTGGGAGACCTTCGGGGGTCTCAGGGTCCCCTACTGAGTATTGTTATACTCACCCCTATATGGGCTTCGCCCGCACCTTGTTGTGTTTGGTGCAGACGACAGACAACAGTGATCGAGGCTGAGGGTGACAAACGGGAGGCTGCTCAGAGCTAGAATATATGGGGCATAACGTAGGAATGAGTTGTTCGAGTTATGTACCTACCCTTCAAGTAGGATTCCATGGTGGACGATCCAGGAGTTGTTTCCCATTTTTACTTGTACTTGTTGTTCAGTTGGGTTTGTATACTGGCCCACTTACTTTCATCACACTTTTCTTTTCTATTTTAGTACTCTACAGATTGTTTTCAGATAGTGTGTGTTACAATTTTAAAAGTAATGCCTTCCCTTTTATCAGTATTACGCCTTTGGTGCTAGTCACCAGCCCCTGGCCTATGGAAGGCGGGCATGGGGTTTAATGACACAGGCCCTGAGGACGGATCATGACATACCTTCTCTCAAGGTAAATATTCAAAGAGTTTTCAATTCCATTATGAAATCCAAGATAAAGGGTTGGAACAACCTCTGGTTGGAATGTGACTCGACCACCATCATTCAAGTCATTAGGTTGGGTTCCACCAATCTCTATTGGAAGATGACTACATGATGGATCAGATGCTTTTATTCTCTCTAATATATGGTATTTATCTTCACTCTTGATTTGAGAGAGTAATTTTTTTTGGTATATGGTATTTATACTAGAGGTTTCAATTACAGTAATATTATCTATTCTGGTAATGTTTGAACCATGGTCATCTATACATGAATTAGACAATGGTTTGTGTTTGTTGTCAATCCTCAAAGGAAGTTCAGAATGTGTGCTAGCAAAGTACTTATACAGGTCAAGTAGATAACAGTATTGAAGGTGGCACTGTTTTCCATTGTTTGCCAAATTTCTAGACCTCAAAATTCACAAAAGGGAAAAATAATGATGTTTTGGTAAAGGGACTTGTGCGTCGGACATGTGTCGTGCAAGTGACTTGCACGCTGAGAAAGGAACTGCATTCCAGTGCCTAGGATGATTGGAATGTTGTGCGCCATATGTTTTTCAAGATCAAAACATCAAAATATGGCAATGTAAAGAGGTTCACGCAATTATTGGGTTGATAGAGCAAGTGAGTAGCGCGAAGGAGGCTAGGGCGAATGGAGTTGCGCGCCGAGACCTACGCGCCGAGAGGAGGCTTGCGCACCACCATGCATGGTGTCTAGTTTTCCAATAAATAGAGAACCACCCCTCCTCATTTGGCATGAATTTATAGAGTTAGATAAATTCAATGCTCTCGTAGCACAGGTGTAGTGGTCTCACAAGTGGTTGTGGGTCGCGCAAGTATATGTTGCATGACAGTTGTTTGTTGCATTCCAAAATCGGTTTGTGTGAAAAGGAATGTGAGTCATGAATGTTTTAATTTGTAGAAGTGAGTATCATTCTAGTGGTTGAGGTAGACTTGCGCCCTAGTTATAACTTTCACTCGTTCTTTGAAACTTGCACGCCGGCCTGGAGAAGAACGCCATGTGTTGTTGAAGTACGCCCATCTTTTTGAAGCTGCACGAAAGCTGGAATATTTCCTGATACCTTCGGGAAAAAGTGATATTAGTCTACTGGTGAGAGTTGTACTTCAACAGAACATCTACATACAACAGTGGATGCATTCTTTTGCAATGATGAAGAGACCTTCAAGTCTATCAACTGAGTGGGACTTCACCAAAGGCAGTGAGCCAGGGGGAGTCAACCGGAGTGACCTGAGGGACGCAGTGAGCTATCCCTGAACCTTTGTAATGGCAATGAGCTTAGGACAGAGTGACTATTCCCGAACCATTGTAATCCACAACTAGTAAAGAATAGTGGAATTTGGTATGACCGACAATCTATCGGCGTATGATCCTTGGACGTAGCCCTTAGTGGTGAAACAAGAAAAAATGATGTGCCATCTCTCTGCATGTGAATGTTTTCATTATGATCATATTAATCATATAGGTTTAACAAGTTTTTATCAACGTGGGAACAAGATCCATCTCTTTAAAAGAAAAAGCTTCCACCCTGATTCACCCATCCTCTGACATGTTTTTGTTGTGGAAGATTCGGTAACATTTCCTCTCAGTGGAAAAGAAAGTTTGATGATGGTGAAAGTGAAGCAGAAGACATTGAGAAGCCTCAGAAAAGGTTTTGCAAAAAGGGAGACTTCAAATCTAGGAAAAAGATACAGAGGAAGAGTTTTGTCTGTGAAAAGGTGGTTGATGATATTGAATTCTGTGATGAAGATGAACCAGAATTTAAAACTGGGAACCATGCTTCCATGATGGACACTTTTGAAAAATCAAAAGATACTGGTGGAGAAAATCAGTTAAAAACTAGTGCAGATCCTGATTTGAAACTTAAGGATGCTGTTAGTAAGCTCAAGATTAAATGTAAGAGTTCTAATAAGTGAAAATCAATTGTATAAGAATCAACTAAATATGTTGATCAACCTGATGCTGAAATTGAACGACTGGAAGAATTGGTGAAAGTACAGTCTAAAATACTTGAAAGCAATGATGATGTAGTGGATCTGATGCCGAGAATTGAAGAGAAGGAAAAGTTCATCAGTGACCTCACTTCCAGACTAGAATAAAATTCCAAGACTACTGAGCGTCTTTAGGAGGAAGTTGTTACTATTAGGAGTAAACTTTAAAAAGATTCAATTTCAAAAGAATCAAGGAATAAAATACAGTCTGGAAGGTTCTCAGATGCTGAGCTATTGGAGAGAGAAAAACGTGGCTCTAATGGAGTTGGAAAGATTTTAAATGAACAAAGACCTGTCTGCATGGGAAATAGTGGAATTGGTTGTGAGGAAGAATCATCAAATGCTACAAATAAAGGTGACCAAAATAAATGAAAGATGAAAGTGGGTGATGTGGGAAAGTCTTCTGTGGTGATGAAACAGAAACCCCCAATTCAATCTGAAAGAAGAAAAGAAGATTATCCTTGAGCCTCGTGGAAAAAGGATCCCTCATACTATTATCCCATAGAATAATGTATGAGGAGAAATTCAAGTGAGAAGAAATTTACTCTCATGAAGTTTCAGTTCTATGGATATGTGGGCCATACCATGTCATGTTGTGAAGAAACAAGGATCTACATGAATGGAGAAGATCTGGGAAGTCAACAAAGGAGACCGATTTCATATCCTCCATCTTATAGAAGAAATAGCTTCTATGGGTACTATTTTCATTGTTCTAAATTTGGCCATAAGTCTGTGTATTGCAGGAAGAGGTACGACAGGAGAAACTTAAACAACTCTTAGAAACGGGCCAGTTCTCACTCTCCTGATGGTGTTGTTCTCACAAACATTTTTTATCTTCTGGAAGAATATTATGGGTATGAGGAATCAGATTATGTGGAGGAAATTATTAGAAGGCCATAAATATCCTATACTCAATAAAATATCTCATGGAACGAAAAGAAGAATATTGAGAAATCCAACCTTGCAGAAGTAGCCCTCAAAGCTACAAAGAGCAGCAACACCTGGATTCTTGATAGTGTATGCTCTTCCCATATGATGGGAAATGATGTCCTTTTGAAGAAAATTAAAAATAAGTTTGATGGAAATCTGAGGTTTGGTAATGATGGTGCTTTTAATATTAAAGGCAGTGAGAATACTGCTCTCACCAATGGAGACCTAAAGAAGACTGACGTTCTTTATGTGGACGGTCTATGTCACAATCTCCTCAGTGTGAGTCAACTCTGTGATTCAGGGCATGTTGTAACATTCAATCAAAGATGTTGCACTATAAAGGGAAGAATATAGAATTCTATTATGAAATGTTGTAGAACAGATGGAAACTTATATCAGGCTGACAGCAAAGTGAACTCCTGCTATTTTTTTGTTGAAGAAGAAAACAATTTGTGGCATCGAAGGCTGGGGCACATTAACCAACAAGACGTGGAAAAGATATATATGCTGAAGATATTCATGGATATCCAAATTATGAAGTGTGATCATGAAAAGTATTGTGATGCTTGAATTCATGGGAAGATGGTCTGCAGTTCATATCGACCAAAGACAAAAAGAGCATCTCATCTTCTCGATATAGTTCATACAGATGTATATGGGCTGATAAATGTTGCCGGAACTCATGGATAAAGGTACTTTGTCATTTTCATTGATGATTACAGAAGAATGGCATGTCTTATGGTCATTCACAGGAAACGACAAGTGCTTGAATGCATGAAAACATATTGGAGAATCACTAAGAATGATACTGGATAAAAAATCAAAGTGTTGAGATCTGATAATAGAGAAGAATACATGTCCATTGAGTTTGAGAATTACTTAGAAAAAACATGGAATATTTCTTGAGATAGCTCCTGTGAGAACCCCATATGAAAATGGTGTTGTTGAGCGCCGGAATCGACAGGTGAACAATATGGTCAGGACTATGCTGATTGAGAGTGGTATCTCTCTCCATTACTGTAAGGAAGCTATTGAAGCTAAAATGCACATTCAGAATCGAACAGGGCATTATATGGGAGAAACGAAGACACCATATGAATTGCAGCATGGAAGGATGCCTTCGTTTAAATAATTTCATGTTTTCAGAAGAAAATGTTTCATCCGGAATAAAGAAGGAAATTAAGGGATTTTTGGTGATAATGCTGATGAAGAAATTTTTCTTGGGTATCCAATTAACAGAAAAGCATACAAGTGTTTCAAAAATCTATTAAGAAGGATTATAGAAAGCAGTGATGTTAAGATAATTTAAGAGAAAACCATAAATTCTTCAAGGACGTCATATGCTGATGTGATATAATTTGAGGAAGAGAGTGAACGTGGAGAAAATACAAATACAGAAATAGAGGAAGCTGTACAAAACACTCAGTAGTCACATCATGATGATGACTCAGAAGAAGAATCTGAAGAAGAAATTGTGGCTCGAAAGAATGCACCTAAACAACACAGGAGAAATCATAGAGCTGAGATTGATCCATCTAGCATAATTTGGGATAGGAGTGCACCCACACAAACAAGTAGGATGAAGAATAACACGCAATCTGCATTTCTGTCAGTTGTGGAGCCATCCTCATTAGAAGAAGACACAAAGGATGAATCATGGTTGAAAGCTATGAATGAAGAATTAGATCAGATCGACAAGAATCAGACATGGGATCTTGTCTAGAGACCCGAAGGTCACAACGTGATTGGTTCAAAATGGATCTTCAAGAACAAGTTTAATGAGCATGGAAGTGTTATCAGAAATAAGGCATGACTGGTATGTAAAGGATACTCTTAGATTGAAGGTGCTGATGTTGAAGAAACCTTTGATCCAATGGCTAGACTGGAGTCAATCAGGATTTTTCTTGCCATGGCACTCTAATGAGGATATAAGGTATATCAAACAGATGTCAAGGCAACATTCTTGAATTTCGTACTCGAAGAATAAGTATACATTGAACAACCAGTGGGTTTTGTTCTTGGCACTGATGAAACAAAGACCTGCAAACTGAAGAATGCTCTATATGGTCTGAATCAGGAACCACGAGCATGGTATTCCTGGCTGGACTCGTATCTCAAGAAGCTGGAATTCAAAATAGGAGGAGTAGATCACAATTTATATGTAAAGAATTCTCCAAAAGATCAATTCATGGTTCTAGTCTACATTGATGATACCCTATTTGGTGGCAGTAGGCAGAAATGAGTGGATGAATTTTCCAATCACATGAAATCAGAATTTGAAATGTATATGATTGTGGAGCTCACATATTTCTTGGGGATGCAGGTGATTCAAAAGAATAATTACGCATTCATTTCTTAGGAAAATTATGCAAGAGAGCTGCTGAATAAGTTTAATATGCAAGACTCCAAACTGATGTCAACTCCGATTGCAGTTGGAACCAAACTTGGAAAGCATGAAGATGGGACCTCTGTAGATCCTGTTGGAACCATGGTATTCTATCCATGAATTGGAGTATGGTTTGTGTTTGTTGTCAATCCTCAGCGGAATTTCAGAATGTGTACTCGAAAATTGATCATACAGTTCAAGCATACAACAGTATTGAAGGTGGCGTCATTTCCCAGTGCTTGCCAATTTTTTGGGCCTGAAAATCTAAAAATGGAGAAAAGTGTTTTTGGAAAATATACTTACGCGCCTTGTACTTGAAGGAGAGGAAAATTTCATGCCATGTGTTTTTCAAGATCAGAACACGGAAAAATGGCAAAGGGATAAGGGCCGCGCAATTTTTGGGATGGTCATGCAAGTTACCTGTGCACTGAGAAAAAGACTTGTTCGCTGATGCCTAGGAGGTTTGGAAACTTGCACACCGGTTGTTCTTCATGATCAGAACTTCAAAATATGGAAAAGGAAAGTAGTTCGTGCAAGTATTTGTTGGGTCGTGCAAGTGAGTTGCACGACAGAGGTGAGGACGGTTGGAGCTGCGCGCCGGGACTTGCGCACCGTGAGGACACTTGCACACCACCGCACAGGGGGTCCAGTTTTTATATAAATAGAGGGCCACCCCTTCTCATTTGTAATGAAGTTCAAGACTTAGAGCAATTTTTCAAGCTCTCTTAGCACAAGTGGTTGAGTCGTGCAAGTGGTAGTTGGGTCGCGCAAGTAGAGGCTGCACGCCGGTTGGTGGCTACGCGACCAAGGCGGTTTGGGAGTTAAAGGCGCAGTGTCATGCAAGTTTGGAGTTGAAAGTGGTAGTTTTGCACAAGTGGGTTGGTGACACCTGCACGCCGATATTGTACCCCACAAGTGACTTGCGCGCTGTTCTTGAAACTTGCACGCCGGTCTTGGAGAAACGCTCTAGGTGAGGTTGTTGTACGCCAGACGTTTCAGAGCTGCACGAAAACTGGAAGATTTCCCGAAACCATCAGCGCAAAGTGGGATTAGTATACGAGTGAAATATGGACTTCAACAGAGCATCTACATTCAACACAAGATGCATTCTTTTGCAATGATGAAGAGACCTTCACGTCTATAAACTGAGTGGGACTTCACCAAAGGCAGTGAGCCAGGGAGAGTCAACGGGAGTGACCTGAAGGAAGTAGTGGGCTATCCCTAATCCTTTGTAAAGCCATTGAGACTAGGACATAGTGACTGTTCCCAAACCATTGTAATCCACAACTAGTGAAGATTAGTAGAATTTGGTACGACCGACAACCTGTCGGTGTATGCTCCTTGGACGTAGCCCTTAGTGGTGAACCAAATAAAAATTGTTGTGTCATCTCTGTGAATATGAATGTTTCATTACTGATCATATCCATCATACAAGTTTAACTAGTTCTTAGCAATGTGGGAACAAGATCCACAAGTTTTAAAAGAAAAATTTGACACCCTGATTCACCCCTCCCCTCTTAGGGCGTCCCAGGGTCCTATAGATCCCACCATGTACAAGATGATCATTGGGAGCCTACTGTACCTGACAGCGACATGACCAGATATTGTCTTTTCCATATGTCTTGCAGCCCGCTTTCAGATTAATCCAAAGTAGGAACATATGGATGAAGTAAAAATAATCATGAGGTATATTCAAAGTACTCACAATTGTGGCTTATACTTTGCTGCGTGAAGGAACAGTGAATTATCAGCATTTTTTGATGCTGACTGGGCTGGCGATGTTGTGGATAGAAATTCCACCAGTGGTGGGGCATTCTATATTGGGAATAAATGTGTTGGCTAGTTGGGAAAGAAACAAGAAATTAATTCTCTCAGTACTGCTGAATCAGAGTTTATCTCCACCACAAAGTCATGCACTCAACTGCTATGGATGAGTCAACAATTAACAGATATTGGTGATGAGGTGAAGAAACCAATGGTGATTTACTGTGATAACAAGAGCACAATTGATCTTACGAAGAATCCAGTTCATAATTCTCATATAAAACATATTGAAATTCGGTATCACTTTATCAAAGAGAAAGTTGAACAAGGCGTGATTAGAATGGATCATGTGGGAACTAATGAACTAGTGGCTGATATCCTGACCAATCCATTGTTAGTGGATGTGTTTGAGATGCATTGGTTGAACCTCGGTGTTTAGCCACCTACCAGTGCATAAGGAGGTTACAGAAATCCCCTCTCCCTAGTTATATTAATTGTTTTTAATCTGTTTATGGATTTGATGCAGGTTTGTGGGGGAGATACTATCTAGGGGGAGTGTGGTTTGAACTAAACAATGAAAAATTACTAGTCTTTGGGTTTTTTTCAATGGGGGAGAAATGAATAAATTCTGGCATGTAATGCTTCTGTGACACGATGAGATTCAGTTTCAGTGATAGGATGAGAAGGAATACATTGGACATGTAAGGCTTCCATGACACTATAAGAGAATTTCTTGGGCGTCTTGGAGAATTACAAAACACGGGAAACCAATTCAAGCTTCCTCTCTTTTTTTCTACACCGAGAATTTCTCACGTAGGCTTAGAGTGTTGGCTGAGTTGATTCTTGCATTTTTTGGTTTACATGAGGATGGTGATCTTTTGATTTTTTTTACATATTGCCAACAAACCAAAAGGGAGATATTGTTAGAACCATGGTCATCTATGCATGAATTGGATAATGGTTTTTGTTTGTTGTCAATCCTTAGAGGAAGTTCAGAATGTGTGCCAGAAAAGTAATCATACTGGTCAAGTAGATAATAGTATTGAAGGTGGCACTATTTTCCAGTGTTTTCCAAATTTTTGGACCTCAAAATTGACAAAAGGGGAAAACAATGTTTTTTTGGTAAAGGGACTTGCGCGTCGGACATGTGTCGCGCAAGTGACTTGCGAGCAAAGAAAGGACTTGCATGCCAGTGCCTAGGAGGATTGGAAAGTTGCGCAACATATGTTTTTCAAGATCAAAACATTAAAATATGGAAAAGGAAAGAGGGTCATGAATGTATTGGTTTGATTACGCAAGTGAGTAGCGCGACAGAGGCTAGGGCGGTTGGAGTTGCGCGCCAGGACCTGCGTGCCGAGAGGAGGCTTGCGCGCCACTGCGCATGGTGTCTAGTTTGCCTATAAATAGAGGACAACCCCTCCTCATTTGGCATGAAGTTCGAGATTTAGAGAAATTCAGTGCTCCAGTAACGCAGGTGTAGTGGTCGCGCATGTGGTTGTGGGTCACACAAGTATAAGTTGCATGACATTTGTTTTTTACGCACCAAAACCGGTTTGGGTGAAAAGGAATGTGAGTCATGCAAGTTTTAAGTTGTATAAGTGAGTGTCATGCAAGTGGTTTAGGTAAACTTGCACACCAGTTATAAATTGCACGCCGTCTTTGAAACTTGTGCACCGACCTGGAGAAGCACTCCAGGTGTTGTTGAAGTATGCCCATCTCTTTGAAGCTGCACGAAAGCTGTAAGATTTCCCGATACCTTCAGTGCAAAGTGAGATTAGTCTACTGGTGAGAGTTGGACTTCAACAGAGAATATATATACAATAGAGGATGCATTATTTTGCAATTATGAAGAGACCTTCAAGTCTATAAACTGAGTGGGACTTCACCAAAGGCATTGAGCCAAGGGGAGTCACCGGGAGTGACTTGAGGGACGCAGTGAGCTATCCCTGAACCTTTGTAATGGTAGTGAGTTCGGGACATAGTGACTATGCCCGAACCATTGTAATCCACAACTAGTGAAGAATAGTGGAATTTGGTACGACCGAAAACCTATCAGCATATGTTCTTTAGACGTAGCCCTTAATGGTGAACCAAGTAAAAAGTGCTATGTCATCTCTCTACATGTGAATATTTTATTTCTGATCATATTCATCATACAGGTTTAACATGTTCTTATCAATGTGGGAACAAGATCCATCTCTTTAAAAGAAAAATTTTCCACCCTGATTCACCCCTCCCCTCTCAGGGTGTCCTGGGGTCCTACAAGTAAGACACCAGATGATGTAAGTCATCTTTTACAAAGGGATCATAATAAAATTTTTCCTCCCAACTCATTCAATATCCTATATTTTTTAATAAAAAACCTTTTTCCATATACTAAAAGTATCTCCCTTTATTTTCAGATAGACATGATAGTGTAAAAAATATTTTTTTATTGAATTAAAAGGTATAAAAATGGGTAAATACTCTAACAATTACAAGGAGTACAAGTGAATGATAAATATAAATAAGATTGTTAACTATAGGAAATATCTAACATAGATTATATTCTCAAACATATATCATTTTTATTATATGACAGGTATATATGATGGAATATAAGTAATGGTACAAAAATTTTATAGTGTAAAAAAATATTTCAGATTAGGAATTATGTTCATTGTGGATGAAATTTAAAAATATTTACATGGGAATATAACTATTAAATAATAATTAAAAATTTATAAACGTTTTCTTAGAAAATTATGGTTGATTTGGGAAGATAAATTTTATAATTATAAAAAAATTTGTTTCATAAAAACAATTTCCATATGATTTTATTTAATAATTAAATTTATCATAGTTATAGGTGGATTTCAATTGAATTTATATCAATTTGTTAGTCATAAAACAAAAATAAAGTAATGGAAAAATTTTATATTTTTTTGGGGAAGTATAAATTATGTGGAAAATATTTAAAATGTATACATATATTGTGAAACATCCCTCAATTTACCTGCACAACAACTGAGTAGGGTTTCAATATCACCTCAAACATGTATTCCAATATTTCAGAGGCCACTATCTAGTGGAATTGTTCTAGTATATACAATGGGGATACTATACCTTCTATATTATAAAGATACAAAAATTAAAAATAAATCAAACAAAAATATCCATAAAAACATAATATTGAAATTATAGCTGAAATATGAGGATAAAAAAATTATATCACATGTAATATGAAAATGGTACCTATGTTACACAATCATCAATCATACATGAAATCTATTGTCCTTAATGAGTTTTTTATATACATAGAATGATAAAAAATAAATATATACAAATGGAAGACCAATAACTAACTAACTCGTGACTCTTAACTCAAATCCTCTACATATATCTGAAAATATTTCTACATTACTTCCTACCACCAGTCACATTCTCTAACCTATAACTCAAACATAAGGGTTATAGCTCCCCTGGGGTGTATGTGTATGGTGTGGGTATAAAAATCAGTAGTCCACTACCAATTATTCATCTAAAAGACACCATCATGTATATATATAAGTTTATAAACAATATAAGACACAAATACTTAACACTATGGATTCTACACACAAGTCAAGTTACTGGGTGTTTACTAAGTCACCATGATGCATGACCCAAATGGAATTTTTATAATAATAGTGAATCATATCTGATATATAATATAAAATTATAGATTCTATATGTATTTCTATCAAGTCTATTTATTCCTAAAAACATCATACAATGTACCAATCTGATTACATTCCCCTAGAAAAAACTGTATAGAGAACCTGAAACATTTTTATCCACTAAAAAGTACTTATATAGGACCATTTATGTTTCTTTCCCTAGAAATTATATATATAGGTTATGAAATATTTTCATCCTATAGAGATAACTTATTGAGGACATGATGTGTTTTTATCCCCATAAAAGAACACATGATTAATGTAGGACTCGAATCACAGATACCTCTTATAGAGAATATAAAATTAGTGGAGGAACTAACTCGTATCAATCCCATAGTATCTAATTTACTATTATAAGAAAAAAAACATCACCCAGAAATAATCTTGTATTTACCTAGACCTAGGATATACCTCAATTCACACCTCATGTATCACTTATCTATTTACTCTAGTTAGCACATAACTAGTCACCATGAATCCCATTTGTCATACAATCAACATCATCCTTAACCCTCTTACAAGTAACCAACCTAACTATGGAATAATGATTGTTGAGACTTTTCACCCTATTCATTTATTGACTAAATTAATATAACACCCATGATGGTTTTATTTTATATATAACACAACCCACAATCCTTAACCCTAAGATCTCATGTTGGGATAATACATATAATATAATATCCATCGCTACCCTCGGTAGGTTATCACACTTTGTCCCAAATGACCCACTAATATCACATATGATGAATCATTTAACACCTATGTAAACATGAATTCCATAATATTCCTTTTTAATCATACCATATCCTGATCCATTTAAGAAAACTATTCATTAGGTATCAACCTCATAGTTAACTCCATGTTTAATATTCTAATCAGTCATACAACAACATTTTCGAAACTGCTAAAATATCTCTTTAATTTAAATTTAAAATTATGAATCCTCTCATGATCTAACCCATACTAAACAATAAAAACACACTATGATAATTTCTAAGGCCCCATGACTATACCACAACATTTATATAAAGCACACCCTTATATTAGTGAATTTATTAATAAAAAAATAGTCACTCCAATAATCCTAGTAAAAAAACTTATATAACAAAGGGAGACCAACCTAGGACATTTTATATAAATTTCACAATCAAACATTCCATGGGAATATTTTCCCATAACTAATTCAATCATCACATGATGACTTAATTTCCATGTGATATTGAGACAATTTTATTATGATTAGAATGATTGTTATATAACTAATTAATTCATCTTATTTATTTAACACACTTAATCACTATTGGTCCCCACTATATTAACCCATATACAAGTAACCATGCCCATATATAATACACCACAATATAAAATTGGTATTCATAACATAATAATTTAGTGAGAAACTAACTATTTATTGATTTACCCCTAAATCCATGACTGTATAGCTCCATCCAATCTGTATCGACCATCATACTTTTCACAAGATTCCATATCAAACCAAAATACTATATTAACTGATTATAAATGATTATAATTAATTCAATAATTTAAACAACAAATAATTTAAATTCAATAAATTGAGAAAACTCATTAAGTGTCATAGTGACACCACAACTGCTACAAATGATGTTTGAACATTCTATGACAAGCCACTGGTGATAATATGATAAAAAAGCCTTGATATGAATTAAAAATAAATAATTTTTATAATGAAATTGAAATAATCCATAATAAAACACATTAGAAAGATAACCTCTAATCAAACACTGAGAAACCATGTGCATCGATTACCGCTAGGCATCCTTCATCCACCACATTAAAGATCCATTTGATAAAATAATGATATCATCATCTTTCAATGTAATAAAATCTTAATTAATATAACAAAAAAACCCAAATAAAAAGAGATGGAATATGGTAGGATAAGATAATAATAATGGAACAAATATACATTGATTACTCGTGAATATGCTTTTATATTGATACTATTCATGAGTATCTAAAAGATATTGAAGTAGAATAAGTGGTCACAAACATTGCCCTCTCCATATAACCCATCATGTTAAGAACTAAGGGGGATTATTGTGAATGATATCTATGAAACTTATTTTTATAAAGGATTTAGAACCCTACTAGATTTCCAATGGTCCTCACTGGACTCTTAGTGAGACCACTAGGGCCCCGATGGCCTACCACCTAGATTTTTTTTGTAGAGGAAGTGTTAATTCACCCATTCCCTTCTATTATAAATCTCACTAGGATGAAAATTTAATTCTAGGGGTTTTTAATATCCCACTGAAGACTCGACACTTACTCAACCTTTGATATTTATTTAGAAGTTTCTTATACCTATTTTTCCACTTCCAAAGACTCTATCTAAGCATCCAAAATATGATCAAAACTATATTTATACAGTTTTAATTACTATATTTCAAAATTACCTACATTCTAATTCCCTTGAGACCTAGTATATGTGGTTCATTAAAATCTCTCCCCAAAATCTCTTCTTATCCCTAACGAGAATATTTCTTAATCTATAATAAATCACTCCATTATTTAAAACTAGATTCACACCTCCCACTTAAGAGTTATAATTGGATAAAGGGTATCTATTAATGAATCTCCTATAAATTGTTTTTTATAAATAATTCCTTTTATCATCCATAAAACATTATGTTTAACTATTTTTTTCATTATATCTAATAAAAAATCACCAATTGGTACTCCACTAAATGAACCATATATAAAATATTTCTAAAACATCCCCTATAGAACTAACAATGATACCCCCTGACCAAAATATTATAAATATTAAACTACTCCACCTAATATCCTTATCCCATTATATACCATTGTTATATTTAATCTATGGAATTTTATTATAGTTTACCACTATGATCATTCACACTCCTCCACAATCTCTCATTCAATATTTTCTCCACTGCCATAAAATTTAATTTACAAGAATTTCTCCATTACCTTCTCAAGAGTACCAATATGTACTAACCTAAATCATAGTTAGATGATTCACTAAAACTCACATCCCACCAATTTCTCTACTAACTTGATCTTCAATTTTTCATACATGAACATTCAATACTGTTGTTCCTCATAGACTGTTTAATTCAGCAATTATTTATAAGTAACATTCATGGTACTTAACTATCCTAATTGAAATTTTTATACCCATAACCTAACTACATAATCTAACATTATTCAAAATTAAATTGATGTTTATACACTAATAACTTTTGGTAGACTAATCATTCCTATTCGATTGATATGTTTTTGGTAAATAATAACTCTATGGTCCATACCACACATTTATTTGTAGGGTTCTTCCTCTCGTAGGATTAACAAAATATTCAACCAACTAACATCAACTCAACTGAATTATTGCATCCACAAATAATATAGTTCAGGACCCTTTCCTATTTGAACCTTCAAGTCTCTCTTCTAAGACTATATCTAAGTCTAAAAGTATCACGATACACCGTATAATGTTTTTTCTATATAATAATTACTTATTCATCATAATCCTCAGTTTTCTCAATCACTATTTATATTTCCCCCATATATGAAATCTAAAAAATCCATCAGATCATATCTGAAATCTGTTAAACAAACATGAGAATCATAAGAATTAATAAAATTGTTTCCTCTAATAATAACAACTAAATTTATAAATTAAATCTATATAATAACTCATAATTTTTTTGAAAAGTATTGAAAATAATCATGAACACCATAACTCTCCCTAGATGAAACATCTTCTTATCATTTTTTTACAATTGAATAATATTACACCACCGTGAATCCTTACTCTTTATTTACCCAAAAAACCACATAACAATCATTTAAAGCATAAAACAGACTCACTCAACTAGAATTGAAAATTTATATTCAATCATGAGAATCTAGTAACCCTTTCAATTTTTTTGCAGGATTACTCTTGAAATCCCTTCAAACACTTTCATCTATCACAGTCCATTCATGAACCACTTATTAAGATATTTTAATATTAACAACATATGTATTCAAATTTTATATTTACTAAGATAATACCCATAAAATACCTTTAATATTAGGAATTTACATTTATATAATGATTTAATGTATTATAATTCCTATAAATTCCATGATACTATCTCAATGGTCATTTCAACATGAGCTATCTTTCATAAATTTCATAAAAAACTCATTGTTTGAGAACTCCCACTATTTGAAATAACCTTGAGGGTTATGCACTACTATAAATCATCTTTATTGGTTCAATATTAATATAACAATATTGTATCCAAATTATATTTATAATTAAAATATAATTTCATAATATTTTCATCTCATTCCTCCAAATTCTAATTTCTGGAAACCCTATTTCTCAAAGCACTCAATTTTTCTAAGTATCCTTCATACTATACATTTCTATACACCATGACTTATATGTATTTACCACACCAATTTGTAACCATAGGATTCCCTAGTTTATCGTGTTCAAACAACACTTTAGAAGATGTAACCATACTCCAAATCAATCTAACTTACCAATTTTTTTACATCATTCATATTCATATGATATGCACTGAGCACAACTTTACTCAACCAAGATAAATTTTCATTTTCCCATGTACCTCATATTAAACATATGAATCCACCCTCTTTATATTTTTGGTAAGAGAGAAAAAAAATCTCATACCAAATCTAAATCTTCAAGTCTTGCATGCAAGTTATAATATGATTTTATACTACCTTAACATCCCTTCTATCTCATTATTTCATGAGACAAAAAAATTACAACTAGGATTGAATAACTAATCCACTAGGTTATTATACAATTGATCCTACCCATTACACACTTCATCCATATCCATGAAACTTTATATGTTTAGTCATTCCTAAATACACCCAAGGTAGCCCACATTCTTCACACTACTCTCTTAAGGGTTATTTTCCTATGAAGAATCGAATTCCTATATCAACCTATGCAGTGAGAATCTAATTTCTTTATCTATTAAGATCAAAAAAATAAAGTATCAAACAAATCTGACCCTACATCAACCATACCTGAATCACACACCAAGACTTATTTATTTGTAATAATCCACACTCAGTAAATTTCATGGTTCTACTAAACTATACGCGTGTCATGTAAATTATTTCCACCTAGTCAAGTCTCTTCATAACACTACATGTGGATACATACGGTAATTATCAAGATATATCATTCAAAAACAGACATGAATATTTTAGTTAATTAACATTCCCAAAAAAATATATTTATAAAAAAACATAACAATTTATTATTAAATTTAAATTAACCAACTACAATTTCCAAAAATTATCTTTTAACAAATTCCAATACATTTTTTATGAATTTGTTTTAGAAATAATTTTTTATAATTACACACAATCATTTGAATGTCACGTGAATATGTATACTAGCTATGATGTATGAAAACATGAACTATTGTCACCTCAGAATAAGATTAAAATAAGTGTAAAAAATAATAAAAGCATACCTTATTAAAAATTTCTAAAATAAAAAAAGAAAATAATTTTAATCTTCTAAACCTGATTATATGGAGTTCCCTTATACAAGTGTTTATAGGAAACAATGTTAGTGTCTATACCATGTTATAACCAATTATATGTCTATATAACCTTCAATAAGATGTAAATTAAGAGTACAAATGGATTTGATATTATTTATATCATCAATGAACCAATTAACTCAAATGGAAACCAAGATGGGTCACCACGTCACCTCAAACATGTCTTCCCATACACAAGAATCTTCAATCTAGAAAAGAGAATATAGTCCACAAATATGGGAGACTATAACTTCTATACCATAACCATAAAATAATAACAAATAGCTGAAAAAAAAATGCTAAAAAATATAATCTTTATTTAAAAAGGAATTCTGACCATAATAATAGTATATCACATGTCATATTAAAATATAACTCTTGATACACAAACATCAGTCCCACATGATATATATTTTCCTTAGAGAGACAATCATGAACATCACATGACATAAAAATAAATAAATAAAATTTTTAGAATCAAAGATAAAATGGTCATTAATCTTACCAAACACCCCACGCCCTTCCCTTCTAATATTCTATATCAAGTCCCTACTACAATGCCATTTCCCAAAAATGTGAGACAAACATAAGGGTTTCACATTAATTGAGGTGTATGTTTAGTGTTTTAGTATAAAACATTGTAGGAAACCACCAATGGTTCCCCTAAAATATACCATCATGTATATATGTGTAATTATATGTAAAATGTGATGCAAAATTCCATAATACTCATATATTAATACAAAATTTGATCTATCATGTGCAGAACAAGACACTAGGACACTTAACACTACTTGATTTGTCCCAACTCTAGTGAATCATATTTATCTTATGAGAAGAAAATATGAATGTTATCCCATTTGAAGCCAGTGTAACAATAAATAAAAACATCATATAGAGTATTGAGATAATTTTTGTCTTGTTTAAAGATCATTATATAGATCCCATATAATTTTTCATCTTATAAAGAATAAACAGAGACCCAATAAATTTGTATCCCCTAGGGAAAACATATGGAGGACATGGAACATTATTTTATACAAGATGTAATATATGAAGGACCCAATTTTTGGAATTAATTGATTACGAACACACAATAGGTAGAGGAATCTACATATAGTCATCTTTTATAGAGAAAAAACAACTAGTGGATGACCTAACGCATATTTATCCCCTAGTATACATGTTTTACTTAGATTAAAGAACTATTACCCCTACACCATGATATATTTTCGTATCCCTTGGTTACACCCAAATTAATCCCTTTCACATCAAATATAAATATTATACACCTATTACTTAGTTAGTACATATAAATACAATGTGTGTCATAATCCACATCAATCCAAGCCTCTCGTTGATGACTACCCTATCTTTAGTATCATGCATACTACTCATCCTCTTATTTTCACTTCTAATAAATTTTCTAGAACATATATAATAATCCATGTTCCTCATTTGATAACTCTAAACACAAGTCAAGAAGAATATTACCCTAACAAATCTTACCCTATGTTGGTCATCTCACTACATTAGGAAGGAAATTATATGTTACCATGCCCCCTATAATTTAATTCCAATTTAAACTTATAACACATAGGATTTATTTATAAACATTCCACATCCTAAAAAAATTAGGCAAACCATTCATTAAGAATCAATTTTATGGTCCACTGTAATTTGATTATTTTAATAAGATGAATCATGACCAAGGTCTCAAGACCACATTAAAGCCTTTATTTGAGGCACACCATCATTATAGTCAACCTATAGTGAAAACACATATAACATAAAAAATCCTAGTGAAAACCCCTCATACAAAAATAAGAAATAAACCTATGAAAATCATACATATTTTTACCCATAGATACCCCTATAGTATATTTTCATATAACCAAATAATTCATCACATGATGGAACAATCACTAGTTTTTTTCATGTCCATTTTATTTAGTGTGGAAGATTCATTCTGTTCCAAATAATTCACCCCATTTTTTAACACACCCAATATCTATATATTTACACTTGATTAACCAAGGATCAAGGTTGTATTCTTGTATAATAATAGTACACAAAAAAAATTATTGATACTTTATTAAAAAATTACACCTCATGTTGCACTCATATAACTTCACTAAAGACACAACAGTCACCATCCATGTCATGAGATCCTATATTATACCAAACAAATATATTAATTAATTATAAAAAAATTATAATTATTTAATAAATATAAATGATAAATAATTTTTAAAGTGTATTCTAAGAGAACTCAAAAATATGTGTGAAAACACTAAAACCACCACTAACAGTGTAGAAATAGTCTTTATCATGCCCCTAGTAAACCTATAATAATAATCCCCTTTGATCCAACCCCCAATAAAACACGAATTTAGAATTTTATTGATGAAATACATGTAAAAAAACATAAGGAAAATTATCTCCCTTCAAAAGGATATGTATCACACATGTCAATCACCAAAAAGACTCCTATAGCCGCCACATGAAAAATTCATTAGATTGAGAAGTAATTTAACCATGTTCAAGTGAAATTTCATCTCAATCCCAATTTTTTTTATGAATTATAAGAGAAGAAAAGGTTGAGACAAAATCAATAATGATAAGGATAAATCTATCTTGATTCACCATGTTAGTGAAGGTACTGGTGTGTGAAGTAGAGGTAGATGGGGTGAGAGTTTAAAATTATTTATGGGTGGTTGATGTAACTACACCATCACCAGTGAATCATAGCATCGGTAAAGGCCCGAGGATCCCAAAAGGTGAATTATATACATAAAAATAATTATTTTTACCTCTTTCAATATAAATCCATGCATGACATACACTCATCATCAACAACAATTTCATGTAGTAACTAAGGGAAATTCCATTATTGGTCATCCACACAGGCTTTAGAAGTCTATGAGAGAGTTGATCATTGAATTATAGGTTTGAGAACATAAATCTGATGACGCCATCGATGCCCCATCGATCATCATTGCATCAGTCCCTCAATTTGTGAAGTTGAACTTTGATAGAAGGCTTGGATCAAATTCTTCTCTCTCTAGTATGTAGGAGATAAGAGAGATAATCTTCCATTGAATTTGAAATGGAAAGTATATTTCATAAGAGCCTCCTCTCCATTTTATAGTGAGGTTCTAAAATACCAGAAAATGGATCCCAACCCATAGATATTTATCACCCAATAGAAATTACATTATTTATATATTACTTAGTAATCAATACCATTTATATGTTTTTACAGTTTCCTATAATATAATTAATATATTACATGATAAAACTAAGTCTTTAACTCAACATTTCATTACAACAAATATTAAACAAACATCTAATATTAAATTAATATTCATTCATATAATATTTCTTCATGTGTTTACTTTAATAATTTTAAATATAGTAAATAAATAAATTCAACACTAATTATTCTATACTTGTGTAATATGAATTAATTTATTCTTTGTGGTTATATATTCATGGACATCGCTCAGAACCCGTGGTTGGTCCCACTAAGTCCAAAACTCACATTTATCAAAATTAGTTATAATTTTGAATACTATTAGTGTGTGACCCTCATGAACCATATCTAGAATGTTATGAATATTATGCGAAGAATAAGAGTGGAGTCTAGAAACCCCCCAAGGACATTAAAGAGATAAGGTATAGTCATAACAATGACAAACATTTTCTATGAACACATACTATGTAATATAATCTCTTTGTCTTGAGGTAAATCATAAAGAAGGAAAAAAACTTTGTTACATCATCCATTATTTGATTATTATTCGTTGACCTAACTAGATGAACTCAATATACTTCTATGATTTACATGGCTTAAGTGAAGTTACTACCACCCTGGTCAACTCGTCCTGAGATATCACTTCCATTCAAAATTGATAAAATTTATCATGATTATTTAACCAATGTCATACCATCAATGATGGGCCCAATGCAAGATACCTCACTAATAATTCAATTTAATTGTTTTTTATATGATTAAAAGTACACAATCAAGTGATATAAAATGGTTATAATCTAAAGTCAAGAGACCATTAAATGTGTTGTAGATAGAAACAACTAATGACACCAAAAACATGTGGTGTTCCTATTGGTGGGAAAGAACTCATGATCTCATCAAATCAAGATCACCAAGTGAGAAATTCAAGAGAAGAAGTCTCATAGATTATGACCCCCTAACACTTGTTAGTAAAACATCATCTATGTATAGTTAGTATGATGTATCTAGGCCATATAAAATAGGTTTAATATTAATTCCATGGTATCTTAAGGTTCTCATTATAATCTGGGAACTAATTTAACCTTTTGATATAATAATTAATCTAAGAATATTACCATATAAATAGTGAATATAGAAATTTTAACACTATTATGGTATGTATAAATCACTTATAACTCACTATATACATGATATGGTGATCTAAAGTTATTGTTCAAGTTGGGTATAGGAAATGCAATTTTACAACACTCTAACTTGCACTAGATATAAATTTCCAATGAACCTTGTTAGCACTCACATGATAAGATCATTATTTTTATGAGTTATGGATTAGGTTTTTAATCCTTCCATGTCTCCCTTGCATGACTAATTTTCTATTTGTGACATTACCTCCTCAAGTAAGACTCTTCAAGAAATGATATCACAAGGTATATTTCTTTATCCACTTTAAAAAATTGAAAACTTTTAAAGTAATATTTTTAGAAATATCATAATTTATTTTATGATAAAAAACTAATTACTAGGTCAGATTCAATGAACTAAAACACATCATTCTGTATTTCAATATTCTTCTTTAGCCACAACAAAAGAAACAACGCACTCAGTATTTATAGATATGGATACCACTAGCTTAAATGTGATCCTATTTATCATTACCTTATACTAAATGTAATATTAGATCATATTGATGCAAGGAAATACTAGTTTATGTCCCCATATACTAGTTTCCCTTTCTCTACATATACCATGTACATTTTTTATGTACTCCTTCAAGAAAAATTTCATAGTTATGACCGCTTCCCATGAAATTCACCTAGATATAAATAATACTTTCATACTATAAATTATATGTTAGAAATATTAAATTTATTACAGAACACGTCATATGTGATTGATCTATCAAATAATCATAATAAATTCAACTCATGAAATTATCCTCCTCGTATATATTATACATGTCTTCTTGGAGAGATTTATGACATGTGAAATTAGTAACAATTACCTATCAAATTATTCCAAATTATATTTTTCAATACCTTATTTTCATATGTACTTTAACTAGGTCTAATAAACCCATAAAATTAACCTTTTTAGATCTCATCCCCTAAAACATAGGTTACTACATTAAGTCAATATATAGAGATTTTCTTTCTATTCAATACTAACTATAAGACCAATACTGATTTTCCATATGTTATTTACATATTTACTTAGAAAAATATTGTGCTCCCACTAACCTCTTATAGACATTTGGGAAAAATTTATTCCCAATGAATATTATATGATCTTGTTACTTACTTCAATCCAAAAACGAGATTTCCAAAACTTGAAACCCATATTGGAATATTATGGTGTCACAAACCATTTATGATTTTATCATATACAATCCTTATAAGATTTGTGGTCTTGAAATCCAATTACCAATAAAACAATCATAAAAAGTAGCTATAAAAAGTAGAAAATTATAATGGATTTAGGTGGGATGTATTGTAATAAAAAATCAGGCCTTATTGGTTCCTTGCTTGTACCACCCAATTATTTTCTCACATGAACAACCACTGTAATATTCAAAATAATAATCCCCTATACTTTGATACATGGAATACATTATTTAATTTTAACTGAACTTCAAAATCTTAGTTTATTTACATTTAATTATTACTTATAGTAATCATTATTCTCAATGAATAATTTATCACTGGTCATGTTGAATATAAAACCATTACCATGGTTTTTTCATTCCTATGTAGTATGTGTCTTTGTAATATTTCTTTTCCCCAAGATATTGTTGAACTTATTCCAATTTTAACTATTTGTGAATCTCTCACATTGACTAAATCGAAGACAATATTTCCCCTACTATCTAAAATTGAGACGTCAAACCTTTTATGGAAATATATTCTATAACGTGGTTATAAATTTTCTATCATAGCTATTTATGTAATATACTTTAAGAACATTGTGATATTTAATTTATATGAATAATACATTTTTCTTGATGCAAGTATGTTATATCCATAATAAACACAATGTATCTAAACACATGTTCTTATGACATAATGAATTTATATCATAATATAACTCATATAATATCCATTTTTCATTATATTTGGTATATGGTTATGGTAAAATGACTCTATTTTTGAATCATGTATCAAAAAATAATAGACTTTTCTTAATGTATATAAGTCTCAACATTGATTCTCTGTTTACATACATCATGAATATGACGTATATACAGAAATGTGAATTTAGGAATTAATCTACACTACATTTTAATAATCAATTTATACATGTAAGACACATAAATCCTCATTAATAACATTTTTTATTTGATGTGTATATCTAAATGTGTGTTAGGAATTACTCCATGATACATTTTACTGATCAATGAATTCTTGGTCAAGATATTCTTCTGTATACAACCCCTAAGCAACTCATATTTACTAACCATGCATATACCATACTTCCCTTTTACATTACATAAAATTCTTAAGTAAACATTATGAATTAGATTTACATCTATATTAACCTTGGAATAGTTCACATTCTCAATGTGAAAAAATTCGTAAACCCTTATGGGTTTCCATTATTTATAAAGGTTTCTTTGTCCACAACTAAATGTGACAATAATACCTAATTTCTTTAACTATATAGAGTCTAAAAACCATACTGGGTATATCCTAGAAAACAACTTAGTTTAAATAGGAAAAGAAGTATCTATCCAGAACTGGATATAAATGTGTCTTACATTTTATATTCATCTATTATTTGTAATGATTCAAGCATTAATTTACTCTTAGTTGGTATCAGTCACCAAAAACAACATTCATTATAAAATTATAATAATGTATAAACATTTTAAATGGAAACATAAGATTAATATATTGATTATACTAAAAAAAATAAACTGAAATCATGAATCTCGGTAATTGTAAGTTATGTACTTCTCATCATTGACTTTGGAATCACACCTTCTTAGCTACTTGGAGAATTCAAATCAATTCTTGTAACATTAATTTTCATAGATCGTTATTGTACTGAAATATACATATGTGATGGGAATATTGTATTTAATAACCAATACATATGATAGAAACATCACATACAATGATGATTATACACTGGAGAAGAAGTGAGTACTAGTTTATTCAATTAAGTTCATTACATTTAAACTTCCACAGTCTTATCTAGTGACATGAAAATCAAATATCCTCCTACTTGATTCCATTACTATTTTCATTGAATTAAATTTTGAAGGTTCTTTTATAGTTAAACTTTCCATTTTCCTTTTCTCCTTGTCATTAATCATTTTCACTATAAGCATTAAATTTTGAACTTTGTTTAAGTTCTTATTTAATTGGAGAACCTTACCCAAACAAAAATGAAGAATTTTTGTCCTTATGTACCTTTTATAATATTAAACTAAATTGGAATAATTGGGTGAAAGGATGTAAGATAAGGATGTATGGAATGTTTTTGATCCATCTTTAAATTTACATGTTTCCTCTATAAACATCAACTAATACATATCACAGTTCACTTTCTCCTCACAAACTTCTCAGAGATGAGAAAACATGTGATATCATTCAAGTCAAGTTGTTGTTTCCACAACCCATTGGTCATTAATGATATACTTATTATGTAAACATAAAAGTCAATATACATGTGTCTTATGTAAGAATCATTCACACCCTCACAACCTGAGGTGGATTAACCTACATGGGGGACTCTAGTTCCTTTTCTTATATCATATTACTTTGCACATGCACCAGTACTACTATCTGGAAACTCATGCTGGTGGTGACATATTCTTTATCCAATAATAATAACAGTGTATATGTTGTATCTCATTATACCATTCTACAAAATTAAACACTATAAAATTAATACTTTTATTTTGGATACTGATGAGACATTACTAATTAATTAAATAATGAAATATCTCCCACTATTTTATCAAAACCTAGTATCCCTCACAATAAGATTCAGAATACCCAATCACTCAAGAGTTATAGTGGTAAGGATCCTTGAAACCTATTCACATAGTCTAATATATGGATGCACCTCTACTCAGAGAGTTTTAAGGTAAAATTTTGACTACAAAACCACATTAACTCATGGTTGCATGAACAATTGAGTGAATTCCCAGTTTCTAAAATCAAAAAATTGATTCACTAAATACTTTTCATCCAAAGTTGAAACAAGCTAGGTATGGCTACTTATTTACTTCCATATTTGGTTAAGTAAACCATTAGATCTTATAATAATTCACCAGTAGTAAGTGGCACCCCAAACTAGAGCTAAAGAGAACCATGTACACTAAGTTTTGTTCAAATTAAAACAATGGAAGGAATTATGACTTAATATTTCTTTGAGGGTTTTATTATTTCTCGATGATTGAATTCATTTTTGATTTGATATTCATGTACTATGTTATCGCACTCACAACTTACTATGAAGAAAATAAAAAAACATTCATCACATATTTATTAATTTAATCTATGCATTTTATGCGAATTATTTGATGTGATTGTGTAATCTTACATTTTTATAAAAGTAATAAACAATTTATAAATTAAACAAACTAAATGATTAATCTTTAGAATTATGTTTTGGATGTGACAATTGGATCCTTCTGACAGCATAGACACCCCAACTTAACATGGCCGTCAGGTCCCGACCCAGTAGGTAACCCTTAAATTTTCATAAAAGTTATAAACAATGTATAAATTAGACAAAGTAAATGATTAATCTTTAGAATTATATTTTGGATGTGACAACTGGGTCCAGCTGACAGCACAGACACCCCGCCTTAACATGGCCGTTGGATCCCTGCCCGCCAAGTACCCCTTACATTTTCCTAAAATTAATAACAATGTATAAATTAGAAAAACTAAATGATTAATATTTAGAATTATATTTTGGATGTGGAAACTCGGTCCTGCTGACAGCAAAGACACCCTGCCTTAACATGGCCATCGGGTCACAGCCTTCCATGTACTCTAGTTTCCCCGCAGACATGTAGTCCCCACCCTAGGTCCCACCCATGTGCTTGACCAGGTCATATGACTAATGATAATCCCCACAGTCCAACACTTGTCCTTTACAATGTGTTTTGTCCTCACTAACACACACCCGAGGAAACTTCCCAGAAGGTCACCCATACTGATCACTACTACAAGCCAAGAACACTTAACAGTGGAGTTCAAATCAGATAGACTCTAGAAAAGGAAGGTGCACCTTGTTGACATCAGTCATATCATTTAGCCATTTAACTCTTTATCATTTGTGGGTATTATAATCACCCCCCATTAGAGCACAACATCCTCATTGCGGGCCGTATATGTCAACCCAGATAGTGCACAACACTTAAGGCTGGGTACCACCTCTGATACAAAATTTAACAACTGGGTCCTAGCGACAACATAGAAACCCAACCTTAACATGGTCATCGGGTCCCTGCCCGCCAGGTACCCGAGTTGCCCCGCAGACACATGGTCCTCACCCTGGGGCCCACCCATGTGCCTGAACAGGTCATCTGACTAATGAAAGTCCCCACAAGCCAACACTTGTCCTTTATAGTGTGCTTTTTCCTCACTCACACACACCATGGGAAACTTTCCAGAAGGTCGCCCATCATAATCAGTACTCCAGGCCAAACAAACGTAACTATGGATTTCTAATCAGATAGGCTTCCAAAAAGGAAGGTGAACCTTGTTAACATGAGTCATATAATTTATAAATTTAACCCTTTATCATTTGGGGGTGTTACATTGGATGATCTACTTATTCTCATAGGATCAACTATAGACCATGTGGTAAAATAGAAAAGTCATCTCTAACTCATATCACAACTCACACCCTAATCCGATGTTTCACCATCACATCTATAATACCACCTCGTCTTGGAGAATTACACATCTTACATTTTCCTCAAATAAATATATAAATACCTAAACAGAGGTGAGGGCGTCTCGAGAATGTGCAATACACATCAATACAACAAACATGGACACATATGCTATTATATATATATATAAGGTAAAAGACTAATGATTTTTAGAGGATATATTTAATTAAATGATTACATGAATTACATAAATTTTAAAAAATAATTAAAAAATTAACTTCTAAATATAAATTGGTTGGTTAATGTAAAAGATCTGACAAATTTCAAATTAATTATGAAATCAAATTTGTCATGTGATGAATTTATGTCGAGGTCACTAAATGAATTTAAATAATTTATTTTAATTTTAACTAAAATAATTTATATCATGAGTCCCATAAATTAATTTAATTATATATAAAAAGTTTAACATAGTTTTTTAAATAATTAATTTATTTTTTTAGTTTTTTAGGGGCCTCTCTATCCCAAAAAATATTTAAAAGGGGTTTTAGTTGTTTTACACACCTGAATGTGTTTAGGTGGGTCAGGAAGAACCCATCAATACAAATTCTTGGTTGAACAATACTTGCCCAGACCCCTTATGATTGGGCAAGACCCACCCTGCCTAGTTCCTAATTAGGTTGAACTAGGATGCAGGGGTTTGCTCGTCAAGGATTCCAAGCTGGGTAGGGCCAGTCATGAGAGGTGGGATAGAGGGATACTTGTCGGTGGTAGCCCTCATAAGTGTAGTGCATGAAGGTGGAAGATAACATGGGACCAATGAAACGATTTGGGGTATAGGGATAAGGCTCACAAGTGGGGTGGGCGACATTGGCCAGGATTTGGATGCAGTGATAGGATGACAAAAAATGCTTGGTCAGGAGAGTGGAGGGGGAACTACTCAATGGGTACCCCTATTGACAGAAGGAGGTAGTGTAATAATGGTGGAACAAGGATGATAATAGTGAGGGGTTCAACGTGAGATCAAAGTGGCTCATAGTTGGGATCACCACAATAAAGTGGTCGACAAGATTTTGTGGGCCTGCTGGGTTGGCACGATGGCTGATTATCGATGGAGGAGGCATCTAATGGGGCATGTGGCAGTTCTCTATGCAGAATGTTGAACTGATAGGGTGTCATAATAGAAGTATATGCGGTGTTTTCAACATTGTTACTTAATTTTAGGCTTTTAAATGTCTTCACTATACCCCCTTTTGTTAATTTTATTTTAAAAATGTTTTTTATAATATCTTGTTGACTCTAGAACCCACCCCCATTTTTTGTTCTTTATACAATTCTTCCACCTTCCCATGAATATCGTAGATCATTTTAATTTATTTTTTACATTATTAAATTATAAAATCTTATTTGTTATAGACTTTTGAACAAAATAAATTAAAATTATTTCCACAAATTGGTGCAATAGAATTTTTGTTGGAAAATACTTTTCCAGCCACCTGACAGTAGGCCTGAAACTATAATTGAAACGAAAATTCTTTTGCTAACTACAACCATGTAAAAATAGTATATATATATATATATATCTATGTGTGTGTGTGTGTTTGTTTTTGTCTGTGTTTGTGTATGTTTTTTCACCAATTAAACTATCATGAAACAAAGATATCAATTCGATTATAAAATATTATGTGGTTGCAACTTGACAACCTAGTGTTGGATTGAATCTCTATCTCTATTGATGAGACCCTTGTGATTCCCTCTACATAAATTTATTGCTAATTTAATTTCTATTTGGATTAACACCTCACATGATTAATTTTTCACCAATTGATGTTGTCGAGATGCACATCAGATGCAGATGGGTTGGTAGTGTTTTGGTTTTCACCATCAATCGATGTAACTACGTCAGTGCTGGAAAAGTACAGCCCTTATAAAAGCTCAGGGATCCTGTATGATGAATTTTATGAAAAAAAATTGAAAACAATTTTCCCTTTTGATCTAAATCCATGCTCAAAAAATTCTCGTCACTAGTGATCATTTCCCCAAGGAACTATACATGATTCCCTCAAGATTGGTCACAAATGAATTAAAAGTCCACAAGAGCCTCAACCATTGAAATATGAGTGCGATAGCAGATATATGATGATGTGTTAGGTGTCCCGACAGTCATCACGATATTAATCCATTGATCCATATATCTGAACATTGAAAGAAGGATTTGATCAAAAGATTCTATCTTTAGGATGTATAAGAGAGGGGATGGAATCTATCAATAAACATGTAGTTGATAGTTTATTTCATGAGATCATCCTCCACTTTTTATAGAGATTTTCTAAAATACAAAAAAATGGATCTCATCCCCTTGGATATTTATTACCCATAAGAAATGACATTTTATAACTGTTTTAATGACTCATAAATATTAATTATATTTTTATCACATTCTTGTAAAATAATAAATATATTACATGATAAAATCAAGCCTTCAACTCGACTTTTCATTCTCACAAATGTTAAATGAACCTTGAATATTAAAATAATATTCGTTCATATAATATTGTTCCTTGTATGTAATTTAATACTTGTAAATAAATTTAATAAATTTATTCAATACTATATATTCTAAACTTGAATAATATGAATTTATTTATTCATACTGTTGTGATATTTTGGGACATCACCCAGAACCTATAGTGGGTCCCACCATGTCCTAAGCTAATATTCATTAGAATATACTATAATTTCTAATATGATATGTGTGTGACCTCTATTACTTTTTCTTGATTATAGTGAATATTATTCATTGCCAAGACCGGAGTCTAGTTACTCCTCAAGACCCCTAAAGAGATAAAGTTTAATCAGAATTGTGATAACATTTCCTATGAACACACATTGTGTAATATAATATCTTTTTTCCTAGGATATCTCATAAAAGAGGACACATACAGTATGTCATTATCATTTTTTACTGTATTATTCATTCACTTAATTGGATGGAAATACCATATTCTACCATGTCAATAGATTTAGTGAATATAATAACATCATTATCAACCAGACCCGAGACATAACTTCATTTCAAAAGTGAAAAATTAAATTGTGATTATGTAATAAATGTCACACCACTAATAAAATACTCAACATAATATACCTTTCTATTATTTCAATTCCATAATTTTTTTACTTGCATCAAAGTATGTGATCAAATAGTATACAATGATAATAATCTCATGTCAAAATGCCATTACACATGTTAAAAGTTATGAAATAAAAATGATACCTATAACATGTGGTGTTCTTATTGACTGGTTAGTCCCTATGATTTCATATACTCAAGATCACAAACTATGAACTTCTTGAGAATATGTCTCGAAGTTTATTATCCCCTATTACCTGATAGCCAAACATAATTTGTGTCCATTCAGTATGATGTTTCTAGACCATAAAGACTTATTTTTAAGATCAATGCCATGGTATGTTGAGGTTCTCATTACAGCCTTGGAACTTATATAACCTTTTAATAGAACAATTAATATAAGTAAATAACCAAATAAATAGTGGAAGCAGAAAAATCAACACTATTATGATCAGTATGCATCATGCACATATCACTATTTACATGATATGGTAATCAAAAAGTAATATTCAAATTAAGTCAAGGGAACCCACTTTTACAATAGTTGATACCTTTATATCCATCCCCATTAAAGGGTATCCAAAGGGATAATATGTTGGGGATGGTTCAGTTAAATATTCCTCCCTATGTTACCCTTTCTATTAAAATTTAGGGGTGACCTTGAAATAACATTTGTGACCATCCTTTTTAAAAAATATCCAGAGCCCCACTATATATCTTATAGCCCACACTAGACTCCTGGTGAGACCACTAGAGTCTCAATGTCATAAAAAAGTGATCCAGTGGAAAGGGTGGAGTTACTTCACCCCTACCAAGACAATTTTACTCCTGATAGGTTGTCTCTAGAATTCAATAGGTATTTGTTATCACAAATTTAATCCTAAAAACTTATTAGAACTATGATATTTATCTCTAGGTATCTTCTACCTATTTTATCACCTACAAAAAAAATTAATAATTTTAAACCCAATTCCTCCTCTATAAATTATTAAAATTAATAACTACCAAGATTTTAACCCCTCTATTTCCTGAACATTCTTTGGTTATTTTGATATGTAATGACATGGGCCATTACATACATTATAATATATGATTGGATAATGATTTAAGAATTAAAAATGAAATTATCATTTTTATTTTCATGAATTAATATAGTTATTATACATATCAAATAAATTAGTATAGAGGATTATACTTATCTTATTAATAATAGTGTAATCTCTAAAAGAATACAATATATTTTAATCAATTAAAATAAATAATTGATTCTTTATAATGTATTATTTAATACTTATAAGGTAGGAAAATTTTGGATGGTTCATAAGTATAAAAAATCATGTTTTTTATGAAATATAATGGTTTATTAGTCTAATCATAAGGTTTAGAAACTTTTTCTGAATTTTTACATAAGGATATTGTTTAACTAAGGTTCCAATGTTCTAACCAACAATTTTCAATATATTAATCAAGTTTAACTATAAATATCAACATATAAAACAAAATTATCTTTCATAATATCATATTAGAATTGTTTTTATCTTATTTCATATCTAAAATCATTATATAAAAACCTTAAACACCTTTAAAAAGATCCATCCGGAGTTTTAGGAAAGTTATAAGAAGTGGGTTTTCTCTTATTTCCTCACTTTATATCATGTTTTTTATTTAGTTAGACATTTTTTAAGTTCATCATGTTACATAAATATTCTTTTATATCTAGTATAATATTGTTCTATTGAAGTATTATTAATGATTTTAATACTAAATATTTTATTAAACTCTCATAAATTCATATGAATGCAAGTATAATTCTATCTTATTCCAGAAAACAATTTTATTTAAATACCTTGAACATAATGTATTTATATTATTTAGGATACAAAATTAAACATTTAGGGGATATATCCATATTAATCAATGATATTTCTAGTTTATAACTTCTATGGATTTTAATAGGAATACACCATATATTGGTGTAAGTCAACCTTTGGTATTGATGTTTCTAAATCTGTTAGTTATTTCTCGATGTATTTTTCATATCCAACATGAATCAAATATGTATCATATTATCCTCATTTTATAAAGGATTTATCCAATAATACCATTATATTTACTTAATATAATACATTTTAAAGAATAATCCATTAAAAAATATTTGTTTTCTAACAATTCCATTACTATTAAGATATTATTCATGATTTTCTTTGAATCCTTCAAAATATTTCAATACACCATCAAATTATATTTCACTATAATTATATATGTAATGCCCCGACCCCAGCTACCCAGAGTCGGTGCATTACTTCGTAACATCGGCATGATCACAAAAGATCAAGTCTCGAAAGACCGATTAGTTTAGTAGCCTTGGAAACACTAGATACATTCATAAGTCTTTCATTACATCAAAAAGTAAACAAACTACAATAACATGGTCTTCATAGTCCACACTCATATCCTCACTGACTATTCTTGCAAGTCAGTCATAATACACTTCTTCACATCCTGGAAAATATTAAAACATTGAAAGGGGTGAGCTCAGATGCTCAGTAAGGATAACAATAATGCGGAAGCTTTCATAAATTAACATAAAAATTTAAGGCAATGTATAACTAAAACAAAAGCCTTTTAAACATGAACTTCAACATAATATGGAAAAAGCAAAATGAGATAATTCCATTACTTGCTCACATGGATATTCTACTAGATGAATAATCACATGAAATATCAATAACCACTTTCACAATGAGGGAATGTATAATGCCAGACATTCTGAAACATTTTGTCAAGGCCTCGGCCAAGACGTCTAAAATGATTATGGCCTCGGCCAAAACCATAAATCAAATTGGGAAAGGGCCTCGGCCAATTCCACGTCTAGTTGTCTCATGAGACCTACCGATGCATCGAGGAGCTATAGCGGGCTCCACCCGTTACTTATTAAGTCCAATACATTCCTCATATGAATAGGTTTAAACATATCATAAACCATAACACAATCGTATCACATAAAACATGCATAAAGGAAACATAACATTTCCACATTTCAGTCAAAAGATATCAATACAACACATTGATATAATAAAAACGCTTTCAAAACCATTTTCAATACCAAAATAAAAGAAAGTTAAAACTTTGTATTTATTTTTCATTAAAAAAAATGATGGCTTGTAGAGGAAGCCGAAACTCAAATAATGGTCACGGCGGCGGAGAAGTCATTGTCGCCGCATAAGTACGGAAAGGAAAACATTCCCTTTTTTTCATTTAGTAAAACTCTTCGTATAAAAAATATTCTTTTGAATAAACATAAAAGTCAAAGGGGTTTATACACCGTATAAAAGAAAGTTGTGTATAAAACCAAATATGCCTCAATGAAAGGAGATTGAGACGAAGTCCTTAAAAAGATCATTTTTAAAATAAAATAGATCTATTATGTGTATTCACTATAGGTACACATAAAGAAAGTATAAATACAAAATAGGACATAATAATATCATGACATAATTTGAAAGTAGGAGATTAACCCAAAGAATGGAAATTGGGTTAAGAAATTCCCTTACCTTGTGTCCGACTTGACTCAACCGTTCTTTAACCTCATGAATAATAAACTAGAGTTAATATCTACCTTATTAAGAACCATTTTCAATTTCATTATCCTTTTTATATCACTTATTTCAATGTTATGAACATTATTTAATTATTTAAGTTAATAACGGTCGTTTTGTCGATCTTTGGTACTTGAGTCAAAAATAAACTTCTTATAATTACAAGTTGTTCATGTGGTGAAATATCCATTATATCCAGAATTATATTCATGATGTAGATATCATATATATCATATATATACAGTATATACATTCATTCATAATGTCACGTAACATTTAGAGGTAAGAAATGAAATGCACCGTTCATGGAGACGGTAAGCCGTACGTACGCATGAAGGCTACTTTCATTTCAATTTCATATTTAATGGAACTAAATCATAATGATATAAATTTATAATATAATTCCAGTATAATATAGTGTATAATACCATTTACTCCATCCTTTATACATCCCACATATGGCATTAACGATTCAAATCACTTTGAGGGGGCGGTAGTCCGCACTTCCTAAAATGAAATTATCACGTTTTACCCATAATGGAAATCATAAAGTATGCCATAAATGAGAAATATAGAAGCATAAGTAAAACATAAACATATTATATATCATATATAAAAATAGTGACATCTTAATGGCCACCTTTGAAGGTGTTATATGAGTGTTGAACAATCATCGTTTCGTGAGGCAGAAATTCGCCATCCACAGAAACCGTATGTTCTTTAACCATTAGATGTAGGTGTGTGTAAGTGTAGCTCGAATACTTCTTATAACAACATCCTAGTATATTGAGGATACTGGTGTTGTTACAAAATAAATGAATAAAAAGAGTTTAGGGGGTTGGAGAAAAAAAATAAAACAAAACAACATTAGAAAAGACATTACCTCAAAATCGGGTAACTCTTTTTGATTTGAGCCAAAGGCTTCCTTGGGAAGCGTTATGCACAAAGTGAGGCTTCTATGAGTAAGAGGGGGAAGTTGGGAGAGTATTTGGGCAGAGTTGTGCCGAGCCAAATGGCTTGAAAGTGTAAATGGGGTGGGAGAGGTGGGGGCCTTTTATAAGTGGAGAGGAGGGGCTCTTTTGGAAAGTTTGAAATGTTACATTATTATACAATGCTTTTCGGATTCTAAAGGTCCCACACTTATATAATTCGTGGATAAGGTGATAAGGGTTCGAAATATCCTCATCCAATAGGCTTTGGACAAGTGTAAGCCTTGGATTTTGCATTATCTTCTCATTTTATTTAAATCGTTAAATAATGAGGTCATCGCTGCATCATAATGATGTCATAAATAATTTAATTTATTTAATGTCTAAAAATTATAAAAAAAATACTATGATGTAGGAAATCTTTTTAGCTTTATAATGAATATTTATAGTCAAAATTTGGACTTGTGTAACCCCACTTAAAAACTATTTTAGTAAAACAACTCATGTTTGTGTCAATTTAACTTTAACATTAAATAAATATATATTAATGTCATTTTCCAACTAAAGTGGCTCCATGGGGTCCCCAAGTTGACCCATGGGTTGTCTTGGTCGGCCATGACTCATCCAATAGGAGTAGGACAAGTGTCAATCTCATATCATATTATTAAAACATTGTTTTTACCTTAAACTACACTAATTACCTCTAATCGCGATTAAGAACTTAAAAGTTACTATTCACCAAAAAATTATTTTAATCTCATTGAACCACATTTTACTTCTTAATGACAACCATGTATGTTGGATTTTTGAAAATCAAATCACAGAAGTGGTAATATTTCATTTAAACGAAAAATCAGTTATTTAACTACCACTTAGTGGTTTCACTATTCATCAAAAATTGAAGTTTTTCAGAATAAGGCCAAAATTTCACCCTAAGCTATAATTGATATTCCGAATTCAAAAATGATGTCTATTTTACAAAATTCCAAACATATATGTTGCATTAATTAATTTTATAATTAATTCCCGCTGTTACAACAAGTAGCGTGTTTTTAAGAAACAATTTATATCAAAAGATTGGCAATTGTTTATGTCCAATTTCAATGTCAAATTAATTCTAATGACCACCATTGGATAAAATGGTACAAATATATTCTAATTATACTTTAAAACCACTAAATAGTATAATTTATCACTATAAATTATTTTTATTAAAAAATTTGTTTTATGTATTTTTCACTATTCATAAAAATTTGGAAGTTCTCAGAAAATTACAAAAAATTCAACATAGGCTAATTTCAATATTAGGAATACAAAAATGAAGTCCATTTTGAAATATAAAATTTCTATAAATTTAAAAAGTGGTTATTACTATTCATAACGGCTACTTTGAATAGTTGCGGTGTGTTAGAACTCAAAGTTGCGTACAATGCAAGCTATTGCATTATTGAATGAGATGCGTATCGTGGAAGCTCGGGGTGTTACATTATACATTATGTATATATATATATATTAAAGGGTAATATTATCTATATGATATAATCATTTTATTATAAATATCCATAAATCTTACACCCACTTTCCTAGTTAAAGAGTCAATAGTGATGATTTCTCCCTTAATATGAATGATTAATATTAAATGATCATGTATATAATTTTATTAATCAATTGAATTATTTATTAATAATTCTATTTTATGAGTGGAATTGAAATTATATATTACCCATTGTAATGTCTTTGATTTTCCATGTATTATTATTTTTAAATACTATGTGGAATTATTTCGAGACCAGACCATTTGACGACATGCGATTATGAGGCCCGGAGTACCTAGAATAAATGTTTTAAATGAATTGAAATTTTAAACACCACATGTGAGAAGTTTTCCTGGAAAAGTAAAATATCTTTGAAAAGGTTGTCCGGATCAAAATTTTGAGGGCACTGTTGCGTTTAGAGTAACATTTTTTTACCTTAGGTGGGGCCAAACTTTGATCGGTGTGGGTCAGAAGCAAAAGTTAGATTTTGAACGTCAAATGGAAATAAAATAAAATAAAATTATTTTTTTTAAAAGTTTTCTTTTTCTTCGGGGACCTAATTTTCTCTCTTTTAAATACCTGCATATGGTAAGTTCACAGGGTTAGCCTCATAACCTTGTGAATTGAGAGGGAGCCTCTAGGAGCTTTGGAGGAGAACTCGCTGATGAACGATGACACACCTAGGATACGACGAGCCTCGCCAACGAACACAACGCATCGATTGTTATTCAACCAGATCGAGGTAGGGGTTTGTTATTTCAATTTCTTCTACCCCGTTTTAGGGATAAATGACAAACGTGGATCAACCCACAAACAGGTTGATATGCGGGTTCGTAGGTTCTTGCGGGAGGGTTTATTGGGTTGATCTTGAGGAGTTAATCCATAATTATTGTTTATTGTTTGGATCCTTCTCCTTTGGATCCTACTAACGGGAGTAGATCAACGCTGTGAAGAATGAAAATGGAGGTTCATTCCCCAATTTCTTTTTTTGGATTACCTCCCCCTTTCTTGTTGAGCATTCCTCGCGTTCGTCATGGGGTGACGAATAACAGATCATTGCACATCCATTTTGTGGCGTAATGATCCCAAATTAGAGATCCAACATCGTGGCGACCTAGAAGAGGAGCGACGACGATGGTGGCAGACGAATAAATAGGGTTCATGAATTATCGTTCTTCATGATGGTGGGTCAAAATTCATTTCCAGGGCCGATCGGAGGCCTAAAAACAATAGAGCTCGACATGTATTTTAGAAAGTACACAGACATGGGATGGACTACAAAGCTTCGGAACACAGCGTGCAGACCCTACGCGGCTTGGCAGAGGCGTCTATAAGGGACTCGGCCTGTATCTTGGGGGTACATGGACACGGGATGGAGTACATTACCGTGTACTCCACCACAAGGACAAACTAGGCCAGCTACATGTGTTACCCCATGTATCAGTTACACAAGGAAGCGAAAATGGGATACAACCATGTACGGGTACATGACTGCGTACACGGAGTCGACCCCGGTTACTCAGACACGGTGTGTGATCATTACTACACATCGTGTAAAATTTTTTTACAAGACGAGCCTTGCGACTTAGGCCATTGTACACCGGCAGTACCCAGGGTCAGATGACATATCGTGTGACCTATCTACATGCCATGTACTTTTTCATAAATGTCTTGATCTTCTTGTCCACTGTATCTTGGACATGTTTTGTTTGGGTGAGTGCCCCCTTTTCACATTCCTCTAAAGGTCACATATCATTTACTTTTACAGGAGTATGATCCCTTCACCAGGACTTTCTGAGATAGAGTCATGCATCCCTCCGAGAGGCCTGGAGTGAGATCCTCTATCAATTCTTAACCCTAGTTAAAGTCAGGGATCAACGAGACCAACTCCACCAGGTGTCGATCCTCTACCTAGTAGATGAATGTAGATGAGTCGTGGTATCCGCCAAGGCCCTAGAAGTGATCCTCATCTATGTATCATGATATTTCCCCACTCAAGAGTGTGTTTTACCGTAATGTGTGTATCTATATATCATGATCTTTCCCCACTTAGGAGTGTGTTATCCCATAATGAGTGTATCTATCTCTCATGGCTTTTCTTGATGAAGAGTACTTCTCAGACGGACATCATCAAAGCTATCAGACTCATGGAGTGAGTTCTCCCAGATGAGTGCTTCATGGAATCTTCGAACAAAATTCCTAGTTGGGGGGGGGGTATGTTGTTGTGTGACTTGTCCCTAGACCACAGGTTTTCATTGTGAGTATATCTTGATTATTTCTGTTACACTTTTTATATGTTCAGTAGACATATATTGTGTACAAGCTGACTACACCTTTTCTTTGTGTATTGATTTGGGGTTTTCAAGGTCCTCTATTGAGTATTTTTATACTCACCCCTATACGGGATTTTCCCTCATGTGTCGTGTCTTGTGTATATGAGAAGCCTTTTGACAGAGTCCAGGGCGAACCAGGACAAGACTGAGCTTTCTGAGTTCCCTATAGGCCAAGGTGTTCCTTTGGCTACGAGCAACTATCCCAGTACCTCTTCATGTTTACAGGTTGGACTTTGTAGTTCCCAAACTCTTGTTTTTGGTGGGCTTGTACTTTGGCCCATTTTACTTTTAGTACTTACATTTCATCATACTCTATTGGTTGGGTTTAGTTGTATTCTTGTGTTTCATTCCTTAGGGTTTTTAAATTTCATCATTTGTGTTCTTGGTGATGTGTGTGTGTGTACTGGTACTTAGGCAATGCCTCCCATATTAGTAATATGCCTACTCGGTGGTAGTCACCAGCCCCTAGTCTATTAAAGGAGGTATTGGGGAGTTGTGGCACATTCCCCATTGGGATGGGTCATGAAAGAGTGGTATCAGAGGTGGTCGATTCTACATTAGGACCAAGATTATGTGAGATTGGTTTTGGGCAATAATGTTCAGTGTTTTGAGCTAATATTTTAGGCAAGATACTGCTGTGTTGGTGCTGGAGGCCAGCATATCCATACACCAAGACTCTGATAACATGATTTTCGACTCGGTACATCAAAACACTAGTTGCGGGGAAATAAGAAGAATGGTACATGCATATTATTAGAATGGGTTGTGTTTTCCATGTTCTTTGTGTCAGCTATCCAGATATACTCATTGACTATGGTACATCCTATTTCCTTATAGTATGCCTCCGCGATGCATACCCACTAGGATTCAGTAGCACGATCATAAGGATGACCCCCTCAGTGAGGAGGCTTCTATATAGGGACCAATTCCCCAGGCTTTTCTACCAGGTTATGCACCTGCTATACCACCACCAGTGGAGCAGCCCATGGTTACCATAGTCCCGACCGATGAGGAGCACAAGTTGAGCATGCTCTATGAGTTATAGAGACAGACACCCCTTAGGATCGAAGGCAATTCCGACCCTTAGGCGGCTAAGGACTGGATTGAGGCGGTGACCAGAATCTTCCATCTCGTGAGGACTCCAGCAGACCATATATTTATCCTAGGAGCGATCCTTCTTCAGGGTTC
Organism: Viscum album; assembly: GCA_963277665.1. Lineage (NCBI taxonomy): Eukaryota > Viridiplantae > Streptophyta > Magnoliopsida > Santalales > Viscaceae > Viscum > Viscum album. Next base: position 486,895,393 of record OY728155.1, read on the forward strand.
GGTAGAACGATGGTGGATTCTGACCACAAAGACTGACAATGAGGAGACTCTTTCATAGACGGAGTTTGAGTGACTCTTTAGGGAGGAGTTATATCTAGTTATGCTGAGAGAAGTGTGCATCCAGGAGCTTCTTCAGCTATTATAGGGAAGTTTGATGGTAGATGAATATTCACCGACGTTCACCAACCTCAACAGGTACTCGATGGATATGGACAGGGATCATTACTTCAGAGCTCGAACCTTCGAGCAAGGTCTACAGTGAGACATCAGAGCTATTGTCGTACCTCTATGCATTTTGACATATTCTAGAGTGCTCGAGTGGGCATTGGTGATTGAGAGATTCTTGGCAGAGAAGAGACAACCGATGACCGTCAGTAGCATGCAGATAGGTCCGGAGACCTTGGAAGCGGGGAGCCAACGTTGGACATAGGGATCAAGATGTGGGAGATGTCAGAGGAGGACCCAGGATAGGGAGTCAACAGTCCAGGCATCGCAGGCTGGATCCAGTCATCCATGGGAAAAGCGGTGCCACTCATGCGATGGAAGGGGACATCTCTCTAGGGATTGTATGACCTGTCAAGCTACTGATAGGGAAGCAGTGGATGGCCCACTGAGGTAAGGGTAGAGGATGGAGTAGACAGACCCACCAGTCATCAGATGTGGTAGAGGAGTAGAGAGACCTACAGGTGGTGGCCTACACTTCAATTTACTTAAACCACCACCCTAGTAGGTCTACACCAGGCTTAGGGAGCTGGGGGATAGGGGTGGGGATAACTGCATGCAGTTGAGGCGTACGACCCTGGGACTCCAAGGATGATATGTGGTTCGATCTGTGTCTTCTCTACCTTAGATTTCATACTTATAGACACAGGTTCCATTCATTCATTCATTGCCAAATGTCTTGTGCGAAACCTTAAGTTTGTAGTAGAGTCGTTGACTCAATCCTTATGCTTGTAGAAACCTACAGGAGGAGACTAGACGATCACGAACCTTTGAAGACAGTGTGATCTTACCCTTCGGGGTGAGAGTTTTGGTTGAAACCTCTTGGTGGTAGCATCGAGGACTTACGATGTTATTCTTAGTATGGATTGGTTATCTTTAGTCCATGCCCAGATCGACTATTTTAGGTGAAGAGTGCAGTTTTCCCACCTTGACAGGATGAGGATATACCATATATGGCCTTCAGATGCCTCGATGGTCACTATGAGTATTTGGTGATGCCTTTCGGAATGACAAATTCCCCCACAGTATTCATGGGACTAATGAACCAGACCTTCCAGCCATACTTAGACTGGTTCATAGTGGTTTTTATCAATGACATCCTTGTGTACTCGGCGTCAGAGGAGGAGCACGTGAGACACCTGTGGATGGTTCTAGACATACTCCAGGAGCACTGACTTTATGGGAAGCTCTAGAAGTGCCAGTTCTGGATTTAAGAGGTCCACTTTTTGGGACATGTCATCTCAGTAGATGGTGTAGCTGTAGACCTAGCCATGGTGGGGTCAGTGTTAAATTGGAGCCACCTTGGAGAGTGACAGAGGTATGGAGCTTCCTTGGGTTGGTAGGATATTATTGAAGATTCATTCATGATTTCTTCCGAATATTAGCACCGATGACAGCCTTGACCAGGAAGGGGAAACCCTTCATGTGGATAGAGAAGTGCCACCAGGATTTCGAGCAGTTGAGGCAGAGCTTGACGAGCACCCCGATCTTGAGATTTCCGGAGGAGGGTGTCGAGTACATAGTTTATTGTGACACATCAGGGATCGGGCTTGGTTGTTTCCTAATGAAGAGACAGGTGGTGATTACTTATGGTTTGCGCCATCTTATACCACATGACCAGAACTATGCAATCCATGATCTCGAGTTGGTATTGGTATTCTTTGCATTGAAAATGTAGAGACACTATCTTATGGGCGAGCAGTTCATCATCTACTCTGACCACAAGAGCCTCAAGTACATCTTCTCGCCGAAGGATCTCAATCTGAGATAGAGGCATTGGCTAGATTTCCTCCAGAAATATTATTTTGAGATCCTATATACTCCTGGGATGGGGAACAAGGTGGAAGATGCTCTTAGCAGAAGGTTGAGCTTGTAGCTGTTGAGCGAGGTGATAGAACAGTTAGCCATATTGCAGTTATGCCTCATGGATAGGGGGGATACCGCTTACCTGCAGTCGATGGTTGTCACCAATCAACTCTTATACCAAGTGAGGGAGGCACAACGTGGGGAGGTCGACTGTGAGGTTTTACATGATCAGTTATCCACATGACATGCTTCTAATGGATATTCACAAGGTGGGGAGCACATACTTATTTTTAGGGGATGCACTGTTGTACCAGTGGTGTTGCGGGAGGAGGTCCAAAAGGAGTTTCATACACCCCCTTGGTGGTACACCCTGGAGTGGAAAAGATGTACCAATATCTCTGACAACTGTATAGGTGGTCAGTCAAGAATAAGGCAGTAGCATAGTTCATTTCTCGATGACTTACATGCCAGCAGGTGAAGGCTGAGCACCATGCTCTAGAGGGATTCATTCAAACCCTAGAATTTTTAGAGTGGAAGTGGGATAGAATATCGATGGAATTTGTGATGGGATTACCACATACGCCCAAATGGAATCATTCAATCTGGCTGACCATTGAATGACTCACCATGTCGGCCTAATTTCTAGCTATTAGGGAGCAGAGTTCTATAGAGATCTTGGGAAACCTCTACGTGAAAGAGATAGTTAGGATTCTTAGCAATCCTTAAAAAATAGTCTTGGATCGAGATGCCTGTTTCACATCCCTGTTTTGGAAGCAATTGCAGGTGGTTTTTGGGACTTAGCTACACTTGATCACAGCATTCCAACCCCAGACCGATGGTCAGACAGAGAGATCCATTCAGGTTCTGGAGGATATGCTGTGGGACTGTATCTTGGACTTTGGTCCTAGTTAGGAGGACCACCTTCCACTGGTGGAGTTTGTGTACAAGAAAAACTACCACTACACCATTGGTATGGAATAGTTTGAAGCTTTTTATGGAATACCTTGTCCGGAAACCGCTTTTCTGGACTGACCCTAGAGTGTTAGCACTCATGGGTCCAGAGTTGTTGTAAGATACCACCGAGAAGGTGCAGATCATCCGAGAGTAGATAAAGACTACACAGAGCTGGAAGAAGTCTTATGTTGACATACGATAGAGGCCTTTAGAGTTCAAGGAGGGAGACCACATCTTTCTTCAGGTATCACCTCTTCAAGGATTACAGAGATTTGGCCAGGGTGACATGTTATCTTTGAGATTCATCTGACCTTTTTAGATACTGGGAAGAGTTGGCGAGGTGGAGTACCACCTAGCTCTACCTTCACAGTTGCATAGGGTGCATGATTTCTTCCACGTGTTACATCTGAGGAGGTTTGTTCATGACCCATCACACATCCTCGACTGGGGAAAGATAGACATCGAGGATGGAGTGAACTTCGCTGAGTACCTATTAGAGATTGAGGATCACCTAGAGATGATCCTTCATGGGTGATCAATTACATTGTTTTGCATTTGGTGGTAGCATAGTAATCATCAGGAGAGCATGTGGGAGCGAGAGGCTCAGATCCATGCCAAGTACCCACATCTTTTTGAGTAGTCTTTGTTTTGGATTTTCGGGGATGAAAAGCCTTGAGGTGGGGAGATTTTAATGTCTTATATTTTCCTTGTATTATTATTTTTAGATATTATATGGAATTATTTCAAGATCATACCTTTCGACGACATGCGATTTCGAGGCCCAGAGTGCCTGAAATAAATGATTGAAATGAATTGAAATTTTAAACAGCACGCGTAAGTGGTTTTCTTGAAAGAGTGTAATATCCTTTAAATAGGTTCCTAGATCAAAAATATGAGGTCACCGTTGCGTTCAGAGCAACATTTTTACCTTATGCAGGGACTAACATTGATTGGTGCTTGTCATCCGCAAAAGTTAGTTTTTGGACGTCGAATGGAAATAAAATAAAATAAGAAACTATTTTATTTAAACATTTACTTTTTCTTCAGTGACCTAATTTCCTCTCTTTTAAATACCTGTGTATGATAAGTTCATAGATTTAGCCTCATAACCCTGCGAATTGAGAGGTATCCTCTTGGAGATCTAGAGGAGAACTCACCGATGAACGACGACACATCTCAGATCTGACAAGCCTCTCCAATGTATGTGACGTGACCATCATTATTCACCAGATCAAGGTAGGGGTTTGTTATTTCAATTTCTTCTTCCCCATTTTAGGGTTAAACGATGAGTGTGGATCAACCCACGAACAGGTTGATCAACAATTTTTCACGTTCTTGTGGGAGGGTTTATTAGGTTGATCATGGGGAGTTAGTCCATGATTATTGTTTATTGTTTTGATCCTACTCTATTTGATCCAACTAACAGGAGTGGATCAACGCTATGATGAACGATGGTAGTGGTTCATTTCTCAATTTCTTTTTTTTGGATTTCCTTCTCCTTTCTTGTTGCGCGTTCCTCATGTTCTTTATGGGGTGGTGAACAATGGATCGTTGCACATCCATTATGCTACGCAATGATCCCGAATCAGAGATCTGACATCGTGGAGACCTAGAGGATGAGCGATGGTGATGGCGGTAGACAAATCAACATAGTTTGGGAATTATCGTTCTTCAACCGCTCTCTATGAGGGTAGATAAAAACACATTTTCGAGGTCGATTGAAGGCCTAAAAACTATGGATGCGACTTCAGGATGTCGGGGTGACCTTGTATATGGAGTTTCGTGGTGATCAGATGGCTCGATCGAAGAATGGGTGACACGGGAGGCGCGATGCTATGGCTCGTGATTCTGGAAAATTTCGGAATACACGACATGTACTTATGGAGAGCACTCTGTGTAGTACTGGAAGTGGTGTCTAGGGTTTCAGGGGTTAGATAGGAATCACACAGCATGTGACCCTGGTCACACGACGTGTTGGGATTTCCCCGAAGCTCAGTGTGTATTTTGGAAATTACCTGGACATGGGATGGACTACGCAGCTTCGGAACACGACGTTCAGACCCAACGCGGCTTGGAAGAGGTGTCTATGCAGGACTCGACGTGTATCTAGGGGATACACAGACACGAGTTGGAGTACATGACCATGTACTCCACCACACAACCAGACCAGGCTAGCCACATGGGTTACCCCGTGTATCAGTTACATGAGGAAGTGAACACAAGATACAGCTGTGTACAGGCACACGGCCGCGTAAACAGAGTAGACCCCAGTTACTCAAACATGGCATGTGATCAGTACTACACGTCGTGTACTAACTTTTTACATGATGAGCCCTGTGACCCGAGCCATTTTACACAGGCAGTACACAAGGTCAGAAGAAATGGTGTGTGACCTTTCTACACGCCGTGTAATTTTTCATACATGGATTGATCTTCTTTTCCACCGTATCTTGGACATGATTCATTTGGGTTAGTGCCCCTTTTTCTCATTCCTCTGAAGGTAAGGTATCATTTACTCTACAGGTGTATGATCCCTTCAGTAGGACTTTCTCAATTAGAGTCAGGAATCCCTCTAAGTGGCCCAGAGTGAGATCCTTTATCCACTATTGACCCTAGGTAGAGTCAGGCATCGACGTGATCAACTCCACCGAGCATCGATCCTCTACCTATATGGTGAATACGGATGAGTCACAGTATCCTCCAAGGCCCTAGAAGTGATACTCTTCTATGTATCATGATCTTCCCCCACTCAGGAGTGTGTTCTCCCGTAATGAGTGTATCTATCTATCCTGGCTTTTCTCGATGAATAGTATTCTCAGACGGACATCATCAGAGATATCAGACTCATGGAGTGTGTTCTCCCAGATGAGTGCTTTTTGGAATCTTTAAACGAAATCCCTAACGGGGGGTGGGGGGTATTTATTTGTGTGACTTGTCCCTAGACCATGGGTCTGGAGTGTGAGTATATCTAGATTATTTCTGTTACACTTGTTATATGTTCAGTAGACATATATTGTGTATGAGATGACTTTACCTTTTCATTGTGTATTTCTTTAGGGTTTTTGGGGTCCTCTATTGAGTATTGTTATACTCACCCCTGCACGGGCATTGCCTGCACGTGTTGTTTCTTGTGAAGACGATCAGCCTTTTGACAGAGTCTAGGGCGAACTAGTATAGGACCGAGCTTTCTAAGTTCCCTACAGGATGGGGGTTCTTATGGGTATGAGAAGCAGTACCAGTACCTCATCGTGTTTACAGGTTGGACTTTTTAGTTTTCAGACTCTTTTTTTGGTGGGCTTGCACTTTGGACCAGTTACTTTCAGTACTTACTTTCCATCGTACTCTATTGGTTGGGTTTAGTTGTATGCATGCATTTTGTTCCTTAGCAGTTTTTACATTTCATCATTTGTGGGATTAGAGATGTGTGTGTGCATAAAGGTACTTTGGAAATGCCTCCCATGTTTGTAATATTCTTACTTGGTGCAACTCACCAGCCCCTGGTCTATTGGAGGCAGGCTTGGGGAGTCATGGCACAAGCCCCACTAGGATGGGTCATGGCAGTTTTGGGTAATGTTTAACATCTAAAGATACAATGTAAAAGGCATAATTATGATACATTGTAACTGATGAGTAGCCATGTAATGAGATCCCATTATATTACCACTAAATTGATAAGTATCCATTTCATATAATATATTATAAATAAATTTATGTTATAATGATATTACCGGATAACATTTACTTTAGAGGTATTATGGACACATTTTATGAGGTATAATTAGAAAGAATTACTTATTCAATCATTCAATATTTTTTTCTTGGAAAATTAATCATGATGATTCCATATGTTCCATGATGTTTTTATGTGTTCCATAATTATTATATTTATTCTAGGATGATCCATTATGTTCCTTGATAATTAATTATATTTCATGATGATTTATTCACTACTTATTTATCATGAATATTTATTTTTCAAATGCTTATAATCATGTAATACTATCACCCACTATATATGGAGGACTCCTCCTAGAAGAGATACAATATTTTTTAGAATACCATTCAAATGTTTTTTATCACCCTTTTCAATCAATTTAAAATATATAGGAATTTGATAATATTAAAATGGGTGGGATAATTATGGTTTATGGATACATTCAAAGGATGATTAAAAAATATTATTATAAAATTTTCCAATGTATTATAGTCCTATTTCCCAATGATACTATGCATTCAATTTTTGTATTTTTTATAATAAACAAATGTGGAATAAACTATCTCAATACCTGAATTATTTCATCAAAATACTTAAAATGCATCCCTAATTTACATGATATGGAAATAAGTTCCATGGGTAAAAACTTTGAGCATTAAGAATGGTTTCACCAAATCAAACAATCCAAGAAAATAAATCAAGTTAATACTAACTATTTTTTTAAAAAAAATAGCAATATTCATCCATAAATGTAGAAAAAAATACAAGACCAATACAAGAAATATAAAAATAGATATAAATGAAGGAAATACTACATTATATCCTTATGATAGACAATAAATCTATATGTCACCCCCATCATTGATTCATACTTGGGAAAATAATTAAATACCTATAAATATAAATGTTTCTATTAAAACCTAAAAAAAGAATAAAAATCAGTTCAAAATACATTTGGAGTGTGTATAAAAGGAGTGAACCAGTGAGCACAGTAAGTTTCCACCCAATTTTCATTGTAAAACCCCTATAAAATAAACTATGGCATAATAGTTTGAACTAAAATTATGAAATTTTGTTTGATTTAAATATAAGAATTAAAAACATTAAAAAATTTAAACATTTAATCAAGGTAAGTAAGAAATATATTTTTAATGAAAAATTTACAAGAGGAGAAATATTTTATAAAAATAGTTATTAACATACATTTTCATAAAAATTCATCATATGAAATAACCCTATGATACTAAGGTAAAGGAAATATAGGATCCTCATACAAAAATCATATCAAAAGAGTTATGATATCCATTAATAATCATATCTAATTATGTAAAAATCACTAGTCAAAGTGGCATCTTATACTAGTATTCAAAATCATTATCCATAGTAGAGTACTAAAATAGTGATATTAACTATAGATAACTAGGAAGTGTTAAATCAACACTAAGAAAGGTACTTTCCCCAGGTTTATAATTAAGTACCCAAAGATCCCAGGAACCATATGCATTATCAAAGGATTTCGTTTTCAACACAAAAATCATAAAATTATTTATTTATAATATAGTTCCCTATTACATCAAAACAATGTGTTAAATTAGCACCTTAATCCATAGGTCAATAATAAAAATTTTGAGAAAAACATTTTACACAAATCAAACACCACTTTATTTATAAATTCCTTAATTAGAAACATGTCATCAATTTAAGATAATTCTAAAAATATCTTCCCAATAGAATATTTTTATTTAAAACCTGTTTTTAAATTATTGGAAGTTAACGAAACACCTTATGTGTGTCATAATAAATAAAAATAGTTTGAGTTATTTTTATGGAATAAAATATTATATTAATTTTTAAAAACAAAGGGAAATAAAATTATAATTCATTAAGTTCATGATAAGAAAAAATAATAATTTTAATTATTATAAAAAATAGTTATAATAAAAAATATCATATAATTATTTAAATAAAGGTAGATAATTATATCCACTAACCTCTTTAGATAAATTTAATAAATTTAAATGGGTAATAGAATCACAATATAACCCATTTTGACCTATACAACCTTAAAATTTATCTTATAAATATAAGAACATTAAAAATATATAATCTATTGAAGTACAATAATTGTAAATGTTTATTTAAGACCTTTAGGTTAATTGTAAAACCACCAACCAGGTTTGGATGGCACGTGGAAGGTTATTCTTACACCTAATAGAAAAATCCCCATGATATTTGGGTGACTCTTTTTGACGTGGTGAAAACCTATCCACCCATGAATCCTAGGGTTAGAGAAAAATTATAAGGAAAAGTGACGAAAGAAGATAAAAAAGAAATAAGTAGAAGATAAAGGACGATAGAAAATATAATACCTTGTATTTTTACTTGGATTATTTAGGAGAAAACCCTAGAAGAGAGTTCCTCATCCCTACAAGAATGAAAACCCCTTTGGAAGAATGGGTAGGGAACCCCCTCTAAGACATCTTATTTTTTTAATAATAATAATAATACTAATACTATTATATATATAAATTCATGGAAATATTAATAATATGAGAATAATAATAATAATGTTTTTAATACATATATTTATGATCAATAAGAAAAATACCACTTATATACATGTGAATTACACATTTATACAATTACACATATGAAAAATTTAACCAAAAAATATTATAATAACTTATTATCAAATATCTATTTTAGAAGAACACATTAGTTAAACCTTAAAAACACAATTCATTTATTACCAAAAAACATTTCACACTTAAAAATAATAAGATAATAATTTAGTAATTGGATTTAGAAGGGAGGGTTGGACAAAAAAATTAATGTTTTGAGTTAAACATTAGGATCACATGATTTATGTTCATGGTTACCGAAACCATGATCCACCAACTACCTCAATATAGAAAACACTATATGATTGTCTTACCTGGTTTACCTAACAGTGCATTGATTAGGCATCCATAAAATTATTAAAAAAGTAAAACAATACAACAATTTTATCTTGTGAATTATTTTATATTAATTATATATCCTAAATATAAAAAGAGAAGTGTTATATTTTTAAATATATTAAATTTTTCATGTTTTTATTAAATTATATAAATGAAAAAACAATATTTGTAAAAATAGTTATATGGTCTCCTACTAGATCACTTCCACCTTTTTGGATTAAACCATTACATCCCTAGATATAACATGAGAGAAAAATATCACCACCTTATTATACCAGTAACATTGAGTGAGTTTTGAAAAAAAATAGTGCTTAATAAATGTTTTGAATACTAATATGAGATATCAATAATGATACTTCCTTGAATAAGGTTATATCAATATTTTTAAATTAAAAATGAAAACAAAGGAATCAATATATTAGTGGAAGATATGATTAATTAATTATATAAATACTATCTTTATATTCATTAGCATAAATTAAATGAATTGAAACTAGTGATGTTTAAACCAACTTCTTATTAATAATTTTTGGTATAATACTATCCATTACCCAAATTTGATGTATCATGGAATTGATGTGGTATGAGAGAGAAATTAATCTCCCTTTAACTAAGAAAACCTGTTATTGATTTGGGGTATGTGGTATAAAACATTAATATTTCACTATTACTTATATAATTTCATGATATTTCATACATGACCACATAGGAATATAATTTTACTTGGTAAAGGAAACAAATGCATCCTAGGGAAAAGTATTCTGATAAGTGAACACGTTTTCATGAAATTCATCTAATTAAACCTCTATTATAATTAATTGCATTGGTTATATTAAATACATAGATATTAAAATCAATTAAACCCACTCCCCACAAAAAAATTAAATATAAAAATATATTTCAATGAAAAAACATTTAGGTAACCCATCCTAAAACAAATTGAATACTAAAAGGACCAATTATGATCAGTTTGAACACTGAGAGCCAGAGGGGGTGAATCAGTGATATTTTTTTTTTAAGTTTTCTTATATATGAAACAAAATATTCATACTATTGGATAGATATGAATCTTCTAAAAAAATGAACAATAAAAACCACATAAACATGGGTATTTTCAAGGTTCATTACTCAATAAGTGTATATAGTCTTTGGCATAGTTTGTAAGTAATATAAGAACAAAAAAAAAACTAAAAAATAATTTTTGTAGTGGTTATAAAAAGACTGTAATATCCTTTCAAATGTATAACACTATGTTAAATCAACAATTCATGTGATACTTGAAAAAATTAAATGATATAACATTGTTTTACAACCACTATAAATACATTCACCAACAAGATTAAGTATGTTTTCACTATGATACTAGAAAATTATAACCACTTTACCTTATTGTAAGTACTTCTTCTAAATTTTCACTTTCTTGCACAACTACAAGAAAGAACCTCATTTAATATATTTTTTTTTCAAATAGTTCATCTGGTATACTCCATCTGATGTTTCTTCAATAGACCGATACTAGTATGTTTCTATGTCTTTGTAATCACCTTAGGCAATGTTTTTCCGATTCCGACTGATCTTCTATTATTCTGATTTTATTTTAACATCATTTATCTGATATCACTTGATGGAAAGAATTTTTTTTGTATCTATATGACCAATGTTTAAAAAAAATATTTTGTTGATTAAATTTTCACTTTGATAGTTTTTACCCATCCTTCAAAAATACCCCCAAAATTCATCCCAACTTCTCTCTTCTATATAGATGGTGTTCTTCTAAGTATTAAGGATGATTAATGGATATTAAATTAAAATATCCCACTCAAAAATTTTGGGCAATCCACTTAGAAATATCCTTACATTAACCACATTTAATCCTACTAAAAAGTAGGACTATTCCATATGACTCAAAATCAATATTCTTTTTCAAAATTTCTTAAGACTCAACGAGAATAATGACTTTACATTATGATTTTTGGAACATTGATCGACCATCTTAGTATCATCACATTTAATATTTTTCAAATATTTGATAAATATTTTCGATCCGTCCATCTAGTACATCTCCAAATAAATCTTCCAACTAATGAAACACTTCATGGAATTACTGCACAACATTATAGGAACCCCTCAAGAATAATTTTTCTAGTCATAGAATCTACCCAATGACTTAAATTATAAATATAATACTATTAACTTCACATGGAATCCACTAACCAATAAACCTCATACAATTATATCAATTAGATCACATCAAATGAATATTTATGTCTGATGACTTAGATACTTATTCATTTTTATCTTGAACACTGTACAAGATCATCCATATAACAAATCCGAACCTATACTCTCAGATATCATTCTAAAGAATATAATCTTTACATTTCTGGATTTAGTATAGATAAAAGTGACCTAATTTGTATCCATCTAAAACATATAGCATAAAACTCAAATATCTGATCACTTATATACCCAAGGAAATTTTACGTTTAGTATTTTAGATAATTATGATAGACTCTTTTAAATTGTACCTTCCACACAATATCCATTTTTACATAAAATAAGTTCTTTATAAATATATTAATGCTTCATTCAAGGTAAATACCTTATTGGGAAATCTAAATTTATTAACTTTTCTAATCATCATTAACAGCTGTGAAAAATAATTTTAAAACATTAGATGTAACGCCCCGACCCTAGTTACCCAGAGTCGGTGCATTATTACATAACATTGGCATGATCACAAGAAAGATCAAATCTCGAAAGACCGATTGGTTTAGTAGACTTGGAAACACTAGATATATTCATAAGTCTTACATTACACCATAAAATGAAAAACTACTACAACAACATATTGTCTCCATAATCCACACTCATATCCCCACATAATATCCCTGCAGGTCATTCATAATTTACTTCTTCACTTCCTGGGATAAATAAAACATAGAAAAGGGGTGAGCTCAAATGCCCAGTAAGGATAACAATATAGTGGAAACTTTCATAAATAAGAATAAACATTTAAGGCAATGTATACTAAAACAAAAGCCTTTCAAACTTGAACTTTCAACATAGTATGGCATAAATAAAATGAAATAATTCCATTTACTTATTCACATGGAAATTCTACTAATCGAATAATCACATGCAAAAACAATAACCACTTTCATAATGATGGAATGCATAATGCTGAACTTTAATTTCTTTGTCAAGGCCTCGTCCCAAGACCTAGGGGCTAACTGTAACCGGAACCCAACTCGGAGTGCCTCTATTAACCGGACACCAACCCGGAGTTCCTCTAATTACCGAAGACCAAACCGGAGTTCCTCTAATTACCGGAGACCAAACCGGAGGGCTTACTTTTACCGGTCCCCAACCCGGAACATACTTGTCTAACACATTCATCTGAATGAAAGGTTGAAATATAACATAAACATTCAGATTAAAAATAACTTATGAAATGTCAATACTTTAAACAAAATCCATGAGTGACATAAGAACAACTTATCCACAGTCAAAAATATCACAAAACCTTCAATAAAATATGGATGTTTTGTATCATAATAAATCAACTTCAAATAAGCTTAAAATCCATCAAAGGATGTTGACATAGATGAAATCAAAACTATTTTAGAGAAATATCTCTTTTTTTAAATCATTTTAAAAGTAACATAATTATAAAATAATACATTCAATTTGAAAATATTCTTATAATCTTGTAAGGAAAGCTTTTACGATTTTATAACGGCGGTAAATAGCCGCACCTGCCGTATAAGTTAAAAAAACATTCTTACCTTAATTTTGTCGAAAAGGTTAAAAAGCACCGTGTTTGGAAAATGACAGAAAGATTCCTTTATAAACCTCTTATAAAAAGTCAAACAAGGGTATAAATGACTTTAACCCATATTCTAGTAAATAGTAAAAATGTTTTGAAATACATTTTGAAGAAACATGGATGTGGATGATAAAGAGATCCCAGTAGATTATTACGTATAAACAACCTCGGATAATGAAGAGATTGTGAAATAACCCTTACCAATTTGGTAACTTACAACCCATGAAAGAGGTATCATACAATGAATATGTAAATACACATAAATTAGAGTGTATTACACAAAGAATATAATTATGGGCATTACATACACCACACAAAAGGTAATGGTGGCAATATGGCATGAATCTCACGAGAATGAGGAGTGAGATGAAAACCCCTTACCTTGTACTTTTCCTTGGTTGGGGTAGGTTAACCACCTGTATAATGGTGAACTAATTGTTATTAAATTATACAAGAATTATATATATTAATATGATATCATATATGATCTTTTAACATTGATTTGTTAATAATATCTTTGAATTATCGTCGTTTCGGGTGTTAACTTACTCGTTTTCTTTTATATGTTTTGTTACATAAGCCATGTTTGTCATGGATAGGATGTATATTTTTCATATACAGAATGATATCAAGTCCTTAAACATCATTTTTAAATCAACAAATGATAATTATACTTTAATGGATACGATGGAGAATGAATCTCATCGCGTTCGTGGAGACGGTAGTCCGTACGTATGCACGAGCGACAATATCATTATTTTGATATTAAAATAATATATAAATGGATGGTATATCATATATATAGAATCATTAACATGTTATATTTATTATTTACATGAGTTACACATCATTATTATACCCATCCAAATAATAATATATTGAATAACAATTACACCACGACGTGGAGACGGTAAGCCGTACGTACGCACGTATGGTGACATGTTATTCAAAGGGTGGATAGAATACTGAATATGGTTGTACCATATTTATAATAACATCACAGTATTTATGAGATACTGGAGTTATTATTTTAGAATGTTAATAACAAAGAAAGAAGAAGTGGAAGAAGAAAGGAACTTGAAAAGGGGTGGTGAAAAAATTACCTCTTCTTCAGGTTCTTCCTTTTGATTTGATCAAAAGGGCTCCTTAGGTTGGCTTTATGATCCAACTAAGGCCTCTAGGTTGTAGTGAGGGAAGTTGGGAGAGTATTTGGGCAGAGTTGTTCTGAACCAAAAGGTTTTGAAGGTGTGAAGAAATGACAAGGAGTGCCCTTTTATAAGAGGGGTGAGGGGCACCATTGGAAAAGCTAGAAATATTAGTTTATAATAAATTCATATTCGGCTTCTAATGGCTCCAAAGTTGATTATTTAAATGTTAAGGTGGGTATGGGTCGAAAACAACTCAACCAATAGAATTTATACAGGTTTGAGTACTTATATTAACCTTAACTTTAAGTATTAACTCTAAGTTAATTAGTTTCACTTTTACAATGTCTCTTTGTATTTTTTTTATAATATGGTTAATAAAATTACTATATACATCCAAGCGACCCCCAAGTGGTCCATTAATGATGAAACTATCATGACATAAGTCTCTTGGCCGAACCTTAGATTTTTAGGAATTTAATATCAATTAATAATATAATATTTGTTTTAAGAACTCTTTTATGTCAATTTTGACACTATTCAATAGTTGATTTTTGTGAAACTCATAACAGATTGATTACTTCTAAAAAAGTCAATTAAATCAATAATAATATATCATACTATCCTAGAAAATTAGTTTAATTCATTAAAAGTTTCATATTATATTTATTTGGGTATTTATAATATCAATTATTTTAATTTTTCACTATTATAGTAATTAATTCATCATCATTGTGTCATAAATAAATTAAATTATTTAATGTCTAAAAATTATAAATAAAATATCACTATGTAGGAAATCGTTTTATCTTTCTAATGAAGATTTATAATCTAAAATCCAACATATATAACCCTATGTAAAAATTGTTTTTCTAAAAGATATATGCTTGTGTCATTTTTGTATTCATTTTAACTTAATTAAAATAAAGTGTCCCTATCACCTACAAGTGGCACCATGGGGTCCCAAAATCGACCCAAAGATGCCTATGGTCGAACATGTATCAACCAATAAGGCTAGGATACGTTTTAGGGTAATTTAGTATTATTATAATATTATTTTTTTAACCCTCATTTTTTGGATTTACCTTTAACCATGGTAAATAAAATATTTACCGCAGTAATTATTCAAAATGTCTAAAAATAAAAGTTACCTATTTACACAATTTTAACATCCTGATTCCAAATATGGAATCCATTTTTCTAAATTCAAAACACAAAAGTGGCAGAAATTAATTTAAAATTAATTCCCGCTATCAAAACAAAAAGCGTGTTTTTAAGAGATAATAACTATCAAAAGATTGACAGTTGTTTATGTTCGGTTTAATTGTAAAATTATGTCCAATGAACAAAATTTTATTAAATGGTAAAAATATATTCTAAATATACTTTAAAACCACTCAAATTCATAATTTATCACTATTAATTATTTGATTAAAAAATTTGTTTTTAATTAAAATTTAGTAATTTTCACTATTCATCAAAATATGAAAGTTATTCGAAAAGTACCAAAATTTCACCTTAGGCTAAATTCGATATTCCGAATCCAAAAATGAAGTCCATTTTGAAATATAAAATATATATAATTTCAAAAAGTAGGTATTACTATTCATAACGGCTAGTTTGATTGGTTGTGGTGTGTGTTAAAACTCAAAGTTGCGTACAACACACACTACTGTATTACTCAAAGAAAGCGTACCGTGGAATCTTGTGATGTTTCATTTTAAATTTTTGATGTCCCCATTTGGTCAAAAAGTTTAAAATATTGTATTTAAAAAGGGTTCACTATTAAAAGTTGATAAAAGTGCAATACTGAAAATGAATTTGTTCTTGCATTATGTCTAAGATACTCATAATATGGATTCTAAAATTATAAGTATTATATAAAGTTTAAAATTTAGTTAATACTATTCATAACCTATTTTGAATGGCTTTTTGGTATGTCATGGTGCAATTGAACTCGGTGTTGCGTGTAGTGCAAGTTATTTAATTATTTTGAAGAAATAACACACTATGAATTCTTGGGGTGTTACATTCTCCCCTCCTTCAATAAATTGCGTCCTCGTAATTTGAAATTGTTCTTCGAAAATAAAAGGTTGAAAATAGAAAATATATTTGTGGGAAAACCCACATCGGAAATTTGGTTACTAAAATTTAGTCTTAATATGAGGAAAAGAGAAATCAAAGGGTCACCACCAAATTATGATCTCGATTAGGAGAACATTGGTGGAAATTAGAGACATATAATTGGAGGAAAAACGTAAATATTTATAGGTAGTGATTGAGGTCATCAATCACAAACAAGTGTAAAATTGAGGTCCTTAAATTCATCAATCTATGATTATTTGAAATACCATCGGTTCAACAAAATATAGGGTATTAGGATAACACATTTTTTGACGTTTCAAAATATCTTAGTTGAAATCCCACATCGAAAAATGAATTAATGAGGCCTCTATTTAAAATAAAGAGTGGAAAGTATGAAGATTACCTAAAATAACACTTACTAGGGTTCCATGTAGGAAAATATGGATATGGAAGAAAAATATAACCATCAATTATCTGATGGAGAGTGGTAGAGAACATGGCTATGAAAAGGCCAACAATCCAAAAGCCATAAATTAGTGATGATTTAAGGTACCATCTAGGACAACATTTTTGTTCTAAGTTCCTTTTCTTAATGTTGAGGAATTTATTTATGAGATTGGCTAAGATCATAAGGAGATATACTTACTTTATAATTATAGTTTTATCCATTAATAAATTTCCACCACAAACTCATCTTTCACTCTAAAAGATAATAGAATGTAAAAAATTCTATTTACACTATTCGTATAGGGTTCCAAAATAAACGAATTTATAATTCATTTACAAGATCTTTTAATAAAAACTACATTATTTAATCCAGGACATCTCGTGGGCCAGTGGTAGGTGATACACCCTTGTCGCCCTTCAGTTGTGAGTTCAAGTCTCGCGGCCTTGCCGGACGCGACGGGTTGCCGCCCGACCTCCGGGATGTCCTTTTATGGCAATCCAAAATAATCCAAACTAGAACTATCCAAAATACTTCAGTCCAAAATTTATAAGGAAGGTAAACATAATAAAGATCCTTTTTCCACGTAATAACATGTGAACACCTTTATGATGTATTCTTTTAAAACACTGAAACATCCTGAATTACCATAAAACCTTATTGATTACATTTATGATCCCTTATTCCTTAAATAATAATAGATATACTCCTTCAATACAAAAATGTTTTAAACCCCAACAATGATGGAATATACAAATCATTAATCAGTTTCAAGGTAGTCAAGAATATCCAATATAATTTATCCAAATGTATTATTCCAAAATTACTACCTCGGTATCAGAACTATATTATGGTTTATCATTCTCTCAACCATATATTTTCCAAAAATTTATCCTGTTATTGAGTCACTTTTCTTTGTTCCACACAATCTCAAGTCCTTAATGAAATAGTACTGCAGTACAATCCTTATATACTCCATAATTATTATAACAAGTACATTGTTGATACAACACTTAATTGACATAATCAACATAAGAACTCTAATCATTCCTCTTCATATGTGGCAGTATCATAACTTGATTATTATCCAATAGCATCATTTGAGGCATAGTCTGATGACTGGGACATAGGTTCGTGTAGTGTCCAAACTCCTTGCAAATGAAGCATTGTACATTTGAAACCATTTTCTTACCCTTGCAGCCACGTACTTTTTGCCCTTTTCCTCCACACTTATAACAAACTCCCATTCCTTTCAGGCAAGTTCTAGAGTGTTTCTTTCCACAGTTATCACATATGGGAAAATTCTTCTTTTCCCTCTTCCCTTTATCCATCTTTCTCTTTTCTATCCTTTTCTTCTCTTGCTTCCCTTCAAAGCCATAGGACTCGGTAAACTCTTTACTTATCTTACCAACACATGATATTATTTCTTCATATGATGATAATACATGCGAGACTATTATTCTTGTAAATTCTGGCCTAAGACCATAAAATATATGATCCTTCTTTCTCTTTATATCATGTGAATTTCTAGAGTTCTCATTCCTTCTACTGGGCGCCATTTCTAAACAATGGCATACATTAGATTAGTTTATGAATAACAATACCTAATCCTAAACTTATAAAACACATAACATAAATTAAATAGTTTATGGATATAATACATAATCATAAAAATGTCTCCTTTGAGGATGTATATACTCATAAACCCTTCATAATGATTTGTAAATAAAATGAGAGTTATCCTAAGCATATCCCCCGGGAGTGTCGTAACCAAGAGTGCAGCAAGGCCCGTTGTCGTGCACCAGTTCTCGTTCGAGTCTAGCTCAAAGCGGTGTTTTCGGGTTTTACCCCTAGGTACATTTGTGCCAGAGCCACCTCTACCTGCTCATATCCAGATAGGTATGTATTGCTCGGAAAACTCTCAAAATCTATACAAAAACAAAATTCTAGGAAGTTCTTCTATACTAATCCTCAAAATTCATCTTAAATCTATGTTCTCTAATAAGAGTTTATCTAAATCTAGCTTCCAAGGATTGTACTAAACTTCCTCTGATACCAACTGTAACGCCCTGACCCTAGTTACCCAGAGTCGGTGCATTATTACATAACATTGGCATGATCACAAGAAAGATCAAATCTCGAAAGACCGATTGGTTTAGTAGCCTTGGAAACACTAGATATATTCATAAGTCTTACATTACATCATAAAATGAAAAACTATTACAACAACATATTGTCTCCATAATCCACACTCATATCCCCACATAATATCCCTGCAGGTCATTCATAATTTACTTCTTCACTTCCTGGGAAGAATAAAACATAGAAAAGGGGTGAGCTCAAATGCCCAGTAAGGATAAAAATATAGCAGAAACTTTCATAAATAAGAATAAACATTTAAGGCAATGTATACTAAAACAAAAGCCTTTCAAACTTGAACTTTCAACATAGTATGGCATAAATAAAATGAAATAATTCCATTTACTTATTCAAATGGATATTCTACTAATCGAATAATCACATGCAAAAACAATAACCACTTTCATTATGATGGAATGCATAATGCTAAACTTTAATTTCATTGTCAAGGCCTCGTCCCAAGACCTAGGGGCTAACTGTAACCGGCACCCAACCCGGAGTGCCTCTATTAACCAGACACCAACCCGGAGTTCCTCTAATTACCGGAGACCAAACCGGAGTTCCTCTAATAACCGGAGACCAAACCGGAGGGCTTACTTTTACCGGTCCCCAACCCGGAACATACTTGTCTACCACATTCATCTGAATGAAAGGTTGAAATATAACATAAACATTCGGATTAAAAATAACTTATGAAATGTCAATACTTTAAACAAAATCCATGAGTGACATAAGAACAGCTTATCCACAGTCAAAAATATCACAAAACCTTCAATAAAATATGGATGTTTTGTATCATAATAAATCAACTTCAAATAAGCTTAAAATCCATAAAAGGATGTTGACATAGATGAAATCAAAACTATTTTAGAGAAATATCTCTTTTTTTAAATCATTTTAAAAGTAACATAATTATAAAATAATACATCCAATTTGAAAATATTCTTATAATCTTGTAAGGAAAGCTTTGACGATTTTATAACGGCGGTAAATAGCCGCACCCACCGTATAAGTTAAAAAAAACATTCTTACCTTAATTTTGTCGAAAAGGTTAAAAAGCACCGTGTTTGGAAAATGACAGAAAGATTCCTTTATAAACCTCTTATAAAAAGTCAAACAAGGGTATAAATGACTTTAACACATATTCTAGTAAATATTAAAAATGTTTTGAAATACATTTTGAAGAAACATGGATGTGGATGATAAAGAGATACCAGTAGATTATTACGTATAAACAACCTCGGATAATGAAGAGATTGTGAAATAACCCTTACCAATTTGGTAACTTACAACCCATGAAAGAGGTATCATACAATGAATATGTAAATACACATAAATTAGAGTGTATTACACAAAGAATATAATTATGGGCAGTACATACACCACCCAAAAGGTAATGGTGGCAATATGGCATGAATCTCACGGGAATAAGGAGTGAGATGAAAACCTCTTACCTTGTACTTTTCCTTGGTTGGGGTAGGTTAACCTCCTGTATAATGGTGAAATAATTGTTATTAAATTATACAATAATTATATATGTTAATATGATATCATATATGATCTTTTAATATTGATTTGTTAATAATATCTTTGAATTATCGTCGTTTCGGGTGTTAACTTACTCGTTTTCTTTTATATGTTTTGTTACATAAGCCATGTTTGTCATGGATAGAATGTATATTTTTCATATATAGAATGATATCAAGTCCTTAAACATTATTTTTAAATCATCAAATGATAATTATACTTTAATGGATACGATGGAGAATGAATCTCATCGCGTTCGTGGAGACGGTAGTCCGTACGTACGCACGAGCGACAATATCATTCTTTTGATATTAAAATAATATATAAATGGATGGTATATAATATATACAGAATCATTAACATGTTATATTTATTATTTACATGAGTTACACATCATTATTATACCCATCCAAATAATAATATATTGAATAACAATTACACCACAACGTGGAGACGGTAAGCCGTACGTACGCACGTATGGTGACATGTTATTCAACAGGTGGATAGAATACTGAATATGGTTGTACCATATTTATAATAACATCACAGTATATATGAGATACTGGAGTTATTATTTTATAATGTTTATAACAAAGAAAGAAGAAGTGGAAGAAGAAAGGAACTTGAAAAGGGGTGGTGAAAACATTACCTCTTCTTCGGGTTCTTCCTTTTGATTTGATCAAAAGGGCTCCTTAGGTTGTCTTTCTGATCCAAATAAGGCCTCTAGGTTGTAGTGAGGGAAGTTGGGAGAGTATTTGGGCAGAGTTTTTCCGAACTAAAAGGTTTTGAAGGTGTGAAGAAATGAGAAGGAGGAGTGCCCTTTTATAAGAGGGGTGAGGGGCACCTTTGGAAAAGCTAGAAATATTAGTTTATAATAAATTCATATTCGGATTCTAATGGCTCCAAATTTGATTATTTAAATTTTAAGGTGGTTATGGGTCGAAAAAAACTCAACCAATAGAATTTATACAGGTTTGGGTACTTATATTAACCTTATCTTTAAGTATTAACTCTAAGTTAATTAGTTTCACTTTTACAATGTCTCTTTGTATTTTTATATAATATGGTTAATAAAATTACTATATACATCCAAGAGACCCCCAAGTGGTCCATTAATGATGAACCTATCATGATATAAGTATCTTGGCCGAACCTTAGATTTTTAGGAATTTAATATCAATTAATAATATAATATTTGTTTTAAGAACTCTTTTATGTCAATTTTGACACTATTCAATAGTTGATTTTTGTGAAACTCATAACAGATTGATTACTTCGAACAAAGTCAATTAAATCAATACTAATATATCATATTATCCTATAAAATTATTTTAATTCATTAAAAGTTTCATATTATATTTGTTTGGGTATTTATAATATCAATTATTTTAATTTTTCACTATTATAGTAATTAATTCATCATTATTGTGTCATAAATAAATTAACTTATTTAATGTCTAAAAATTATAAATAAAATATCACTATGTAGGAAATCATTTTAGCTTTCTAATGAAAATTTTTAATCTAAAATCCAACATATATAACCCTATGTAAAAATTGTTTTTCTAAAAGATATATGCTTGTGTCATTTTTGTATTCATTTTAACTTAATTAAAATAAAGTGTCCCTATCACATACAAGTGGCACCATGGGGTCCCAAAATCGACCCAAAGATTCCTATGGTCGAAAATGTATCAACCAATAAGGCTAGGACACGTTTTAGGGTAATTTATTATTATTATAATATTATTTTTTTAACCCCCATTTACCGGATTTACCTTTAACCATGGTAAATAAAATATTTACCGCAGTAATTATTCAAAATGTCTAAAAATAAAAGTTACCTATTTACACAATTTGAACATCCTGATTCCAAATATGGAATCCGTTTTTCTAAATTCAAAACACAGAAGTGGCAGAAATTAATTTAAAATTAATTCCCGCTGTCAAAACAAAAAACGTGTTTTTAAGAGATAATAACTATCAAAAGATTGACACTTGTTTATGTTCGGTTTAATTGTAAAATTATGTCCAATGACCAAAATTATATTAAATGGTAAAAATATATTCTAAATATACTTTAAAACCACTCAAATTCATAATTTATCACTATTAATTATTTGATTAAAAAAAGTTGTTTTTAATTAAAATTTAGTAATTTTCACTATTCATCAAAATATGAAAGTTATTCGAAAAGTACCAAAATTTCAACTTAGGCTAAATTTGATATTCCGAATCCAAAAATGAAGTCCATTTTGAAATATAAAATATATATAATTTCAAAAAGTAGGTATTACTATTCATAACGGCTAGTTTGATTGGTTGTGGTGTGTGTTAAAACTCAAAGTTGCGTACAACACACGCTACTGTATTACTCAAAGAAAGCGTACCGTGGAATCTTGGGATGTTTCATTTTAAATTTTTGATGTCCCCATTTGGTCAAAAAGTTTAAAATATTGTATTTAAAAAGGGTTCACTATTAAAAGTTGATAAAAGTGCAATACTGAAAATGAATTTGTTCTTGCATTATGTCTAAGATACTCATAATATGGATTCTAAAATTATAAGGATTATATAAAGTTTAAAATTTAGTTAATACTATTCATAACCTCTTTTGAATGGATTTTTGGTATGTCATTGTGCAATTGAACTCGGTGTTGCGTGTAGTGCAAGTTATTGAATTATTTTGAAGAAATAATACACTATGAATTCTTGGGGTGTTACATTAGATGAGAAGAGAAAAAATCTCAATAAGGGTCATAAAATTATGAAATCTGTTAGTAAATTGAAAAACATGAAAAACCCTAAAATATTTACCCTTTATATTAAATTATTTGAGAATATAAAATAAACCAGATCCATATTGAAAAAAATTTCTCAAATAAATCCTTGGAAATCCATAATGAGGAAATATAATCTATTTTGGGAAACTTTGACCATCATATTCATAACTAGTGTTCACTTTCATCATAAAATAATGGATCCTAGTTTATTCAATAAGAGAAACCACCTAGGTTAACCCAATACTTCTTACATTTGATGAAAAATAAAAATACCCAATTCATTGGAGGGCTATATCAAGATCACCCTCTATATAATATGTATTAGTATCACCTTTTTTTATAATCTGTATTGGTCTCATATGTTCTTATATGATGTGTTGGTCTCACCTATTCATATAAGCATTATCGGTATCACCGTTCATGTAAATTGTATCGAGAATACCCATAATCATATATAATTCTCAAGTCCCAAATCATGAATTGTATTTTTTTTACATTTTCATAAAAAATCCTTCAAAAAAATCTTTTGGAACCATAGAAAAAACACATTCTGATTTTTAAACACCCATTCCTTTTGAAAAAACAGTTTTTAAAACTAAAATACCTAGAGAGAATGGAAAATGATTTTTTTGAATAATAAATAAGTGTTTTTAAAAGGAAAAAATAAATAACTTTTTTGGTGGTGGTAAAACTCATTGATTCCATATACATTAAATTAAATGTTTTTAACTTTGGAGAAAAGAGTCAAAAGTGACCCACATAGAAAATATACAAAAACATTCCTTTTTAAACCATTTTTTAAAAAGTAAAATATGGTCAAAAATTTACTTTAGAAACCATTGAATCATAAATTATAATTTTATATAAAAATTTAATATAAAATGGACATGGAAGAAAAATATTATAAGGAAAACATTAAAAGAGGATTTCAGAAATAAAGTATCTTACCAAGAGGCCAACTCATCGTGTATATTATTTATTAGCCCGAATAATAAAATTTTGTTAATTATTTAATTTCTCAAAACCCTTTTTAAATTTGATTTTTCATTTTATTTTATTTATTACCATGTTATATTCAATTAATTAGTCATTTAAGTTTATGTAAGATGTTTTGAGGATATCCATCTCATATGTCCAAAATGACTTTGGTAGGATGATTATGGTCAAAGTGGTAATTATTCCATCCCATATAGAATAATAATAATTAAATAATAATAACTTTTATAAACTAAAGAATCTATTATAACCATTCATGAAAGGTATATATGAGAAACGAATCACATCACTTCATGGATGTGGTAATCGACACGTACGCACAAATGATGTTATCATTTTCCAATTAAAGAAAATGTAAGAAAATAGATGATATATTACATTTCTATAATGATATAAATTTCATTACAATAATATATATATATATATATATATATATATATATATTTAATCCATTATTATATATAACTATTATAGGCGGTTATGAAAAATCAATTATATCGATTCATGAGATGGTTGTCTGTCGTACAAACGAATGAGGGTTTCATTTGAAATTTGATAGAAGAAGTATATTTATTAAGGATAATAAATAAATATAAAAATATATCCTTATATAGGATATATTTTTACTATATGAAAAGGTTTATAAGAGATATTATGGTGGTATATGACAATATAAAACTAAAACATCAAGTTAAAATCTACACCTCTTCTTCAGACAACCTCTTTTTCAATAAATGTTAATCCCTATAAGGTCGGTATTGTTTAAAAAATAATACCTATAGATTAGAGGTAATTATTTTAGTGAGTGGTTTTGGTAGGGGTTTTATGAACTATAGTTGTCAAAAAGTGAGAGAAAAGAGGGTAGGATGTAGGCTTTTATAAGTGAGGGAAGGGGAACTCTTGGAATTACTTAAAATATAACATTAATATAAATTAAATATTATATTAAAGTCGGTCCATGATAATATAAATCAAAAGTAAGATGATTTTTGGTCTAAATAATCTTATACAATAAAACTTTGACATGTTTAGGTGATTGTTTAACCCTTATCTCTTTTCTTTAATCCCTTGTTAACCCTTCTGACAATTACATCGTTATTAATGGTTTTTAAAGTATAAGATTAAAGAAAGTTACTATAAAAGGAAAAGTGATCCCTAAATGGACCATTGTTTTTATTTTAAACTATATAAAATTCACTTGGTTTAATATATGATTTGTTTTTTAATTTTGAATCATTTAATAAAATCATGTTTATTATAAAACATTATTAATGTCATTTTTTGGAACTATTCATTTAATTTGACTTTAAAGACATCAAGGTAATAATTGATTTCCAATATATACTTTTAAAACATACATATTATGATATTTATATCTAAAAAATTCTTTAAATAATATAACTCACCCAAAATATTACTTTTATAGTTTTTAAATCATTTACATTATTTTCTACTACTTGCACAAGCATCTTTCCAATGTTGTGTAAGCATCGAAGGTAGTTATTTTATCACTAAATATAAAAATAAAATACTGTAATTAAAATAATTAAATTATTTAAAAAATAAACTATATGATTCATTCGCAACTTATTTTTACCCCTATGTGACATATAATACAAATTTAAAAGAAAGAGAGTGACATTTTTGTATTTTTAATTAAAATGATGTAAAAGTAATTTTTAAAGAAAAATAGAACAAAGTTTCCATAGATTAAAATATTATATGATTATGGAAGATCCACACTCATAACATTGATTAATTTAACATGTTAGGGTTATGTTTTAGTCCTTATCATATTTTTTCCTTAATTACCTGATTTACCCTTCACTATTGCTAAAACTATTTAATATAGTTACAGTTCATAATGTCCAAATATAAAAGTGAAATATTTAAAAAATTTGAACCTCATGATTCTAAATGTGTATTTAATTTTTTAATATTCAACCTCTATATGTTTTAGAATTTAATTTAAAATAAAAAAAATATAAAAAAATCATTAAAAAGAAATGCATTTTAATCCAACAACTATGCTTATAAAAAACCAAGTATAATGATTATTTAAATGTAAGTTATGAGATTAAATATAAATAAATAATATTTATGTTAATTTTAGATAAAATTAAAATAATAATGGGTATTTGTATTGAAAAAATGACAGTTTTACAAAATTTAGTATTTTCACAATTCATTGAAAAATCGTTATTTTCAGAAAAATAAAATAATATCACCCTAATATAATTTTGATTTTATAATTTAAAAAATTATATCATTTTTATCAAATAGAATTTCTAAAAGTGGTAGAATTTAATTATAATATTTTATAATGAAGACCAATAAAAACGATTTTTGAAGAAAACATATTTTTGAAATATAATATGACTTTACTGAAAATCGAGTGCTTATTTACTATGAATTAACCAATAAATTTAAATTGAGTTGGGAATAAATATATATTTTATAATTTTTTAAACCTAATTCATTACCCCCAATTTAATAGTTTGGTTATAACAGTCAAATATTATTTTTTGGTTTATTTAAGATTGGTGTTGCGTGTCATGCACACTATCAAGCATAATATTCTTATAAAATATCATGGTATTAAAATCCAACATACTATATATATATATAAATTGGTTTTTACTTATGAAATTATAAGATTTCAGTCTAGTTCTATCGATACGATGATATTGTTTTTTCCCATCTATTGATCCTGCACACACCTTTCTACCCAGATTGATTACAACTGATGTCAATCTGGAGATTGGATGAATACATAAAAGTATATCTAATTTTATACATTTGATGAAATTTCATGAAGACCACTATTTCACACATTTTCGAGATTCCTCAAATTGATAGAATTTTTAAATATCTAACCGATCAAATTGATATTTAATGAAGATGTAAATTCAGTTCATTCCCCTCTACATACTATTTAATGATATTTTATTCGTTATCAATCTTATTAGAATAAGAATATTACATGGGATTAATCGTAATATTTATAGAACATTGATTATAATAACCCAAGATAAGGGGAAAATTCACATAAATTAAAAAATATTCCAACTGTGTCTTCATATATATAATTTATTCTACATCTTGAGTGTAGAGACCCATATTTGAAGTACATGGAAATTACATTACTTTTGTGGAATACTTAATACATAACAAAAAATGACACCCAAGGACCGTAATAGTTTAGTGCCTTTGGAAACTCGAAACATAATCTTCTAATCTTGGTGAAATATCTTCAACATCTCTTATAAAGATCTTCCCCTTTTTTTCATACATAAAACCTTTCCTTCTATCATGAGGAAAAGAAAACATAAAAAGGGTGAGCTCAAATGCTCAGTAAGGGTAAACATAGGGAACATAAAACAATCCATAAACATTTGAATGTAAGAACATGAACATAAAACATCAAAATCATGGGTAATGACATAATTCTTGACAGTACATAAGGCATAGATCATAAAGGAACATTAATCATGATAAAAAAACAGGGGAATAAAACATGTAATTGTGGAAAAAATTAAGCACATGTTATGATTTACATAGTAGCCAAGGCATTGCTACCAAGACCATTATAGTGGACAAAGTCCATTACTGAACCTGGTTTACTTGCCATTCTAGCCTTGTATTACTGAACTGGATTCACCTGTTGTTCCAGCCATATCTATATCATGAGATATAAATCTTTACCCATTGCATTGGAGGTAGATATAGGTCCCACCAATCTCATAATGAAATTATTCTTACGTGTGCCACAAAATTAACATAAATAATTCATCACAACCCAAAGAATAAAATGGGTTTCATAAACATCATCCCATCATAACGTAATACATATAAAACAATTGGATATCATTTCACCATAAGAAGAATAAAATCATGTCAATAATAGAGACGTTATACTTGAAACATAATCATATTAAATACTGTTATTTTAGATTGAAAATAGTTTTGATAAAACACTTGAAATGAATTCTTGAGGAAAATATCCTTTCTTCTTCAAAATCATTTTCTTTTCACAAAATTCCATTCAATTTTAAAAGAAAATGATTTTTTTGAAAATAATCATGAAATATTGTAGAGTAATATTCATGAAAATAAGGCGTTATGAAACCGTAAAAATCCATTGACGCCGTATAAGTTAAAAACACATTCTCCTTGTACTTTTGCCGGAAAAGTCAAAAAGTTCCTCGTATGGTAAAAAAATAAAGATTCCTTCCATAACACAATGTAAAAGTCAAATAGAGGTAAACATGACTTTAAACATACAATTAATAATATTAAACAATTTATGAAAAACATTTTTATGGACATGTATGAATAACATAACCCCAGAAATTACTTATAACCAATCTTGGATAAAAACGAGATTTGCAAAATTATCCCTTACCTTATGTCCAATTTCGTCCGTATGTGTCCGAGACTCCTGTATAGTGGGCTTGAACATATTATTAACTTGAAAAATTACCATAATAAAATTTATGATATTATATATTATTCACTTATGACTTTATATTACCCGTTCTTTTGTAAATTCCATGTTAAAGCAGTGTTTTGGTAAAATCGTTTCATTTATTGTATGTGTTTTGAAATTTTGTTCTTAATATTATTACTTATATCATGATTTAATTAAATCATAATGTAAAACTTGATTTATATATAATATATATTCATCATATAAATATATATGTTAGATTGATAAAAGGAATGAAATATACTGTTCATGGAGACGGTAGGCCGTACGTACGCATGAAAACTGTTTTCGTTTCCTTATTGAATTGAATGAAATTAAGTAAATGAAACATATATGTAAAAAAATACAGTATCATTATTATGTAATATATTTAATTATTATTTATTATATATACTTTATAATCATACTTTAATGGTTAATTATGGAAAATTAATCTCATCGCGTTCGTGGAGACGGTAGTCTGTACATACGCACGAGCGACAATATCATTGTTTTGATATTAAAAAAGTATATAATTGGATGGTATATCATATATAGAGAATCATTATAATGTTATATTTATTATTTATATCATTTATACTCATTATTATACCCATCCAAATGATGAATTGTTTGAATAACAAACTACACCACGACGTGGAGATGGTAAGCCGTACGTATGCACGTGTGGTGACTTTTTCATTCATAGGATGGATAAAATAACTAATATTTTTGTAATATTTTTATAATAACATCAAATTATATATAATATACTGGATTTATAAATTTATAATGGAAACAACAAAGAAGGAGGAAGTGGAAAAAGAAAGGATCTTCAAATAGGTGGTGAGATATTTACTTCTTCTTCAGGTTCTTCCTTTTTATTTGATCAAAATGGCTCCTTAGGTTGGCTTTATGACTAATGGAAGGCCTATATGATGAAGGGAGGACATTTTAGAGGGTATTTGGTCAGGTTTTGGCTGATAAAAATGGCTTTGGAGGTGTGAATTAGAGATAATGATGATTTCCCTTTTATAAGAGGGGTGAGGAGAACCTTAGAAAAAACTTAAAATATTATTTTGTAATAAATTCATATTCGGTTTATAATGGCTCCAAAGTGACTTATTTCAAGGATAGGGTGGTGATGGGTCTAAATAATCTCAACCAATAGGTTTTAGACAAGTTTAGGTTACCATTTTAACCTTATCATTTAGATTTAACTCTAAGTTAAATAATTTATCTTTTACCTTGTCTTCTTGTATTCTTGCACTATATGGTTAATAAAATTAGAATAAAGTACCAATAGAACCCCAATTGGTTCATTAATGTAATATATATTATTATATATGTCTTTTTTCCAAACCTTATATTTTTTAGTACCATTATATCAATTAATAATATAATATTTGTTTTAAAAACACTTTTATGTCAATTTTGACACTATTTGGTATTTTGTTTTTTCTAAATTCATAAAATCATTATTACTTAAAAAAAATAATCTAACCAACCAAAATATTTTATATTAACCTATAAAATTAGTGTAATTTATAAAAAGTCTCAAATTACATTTATTTGGGTATTTATAATATCAATTATGTTAATATTTCATTAATAAGGTAATTACTGCATCATCATTGTGTCATAAATAAATTAATTTATTTAATGTCTAAAAAATATAAATAAAATACCATTATTTATGAAATCTTATTATATTTATAATTAATAGTTATAGTCAAATTTATCTTATGTATAACACTATATTAAAAATTATTTAGTTATTAAACTTTGATTTTATCTATTTTAACTCTTCTTTAAATAAAATAATAATAAATGTCCTAATCTAATCCCAATGGACCCAAAGTGTAATATTTAATTCCTAAGGTTGTTTTTGGTTGAATTATAATTTTCCAATAGAATTAGGACATGTTTTAGGGTAATAATAATATCATTTTTACCCTTAATTACCCTGTTTACTTTTAACCGTTGTAAATAAAAGTTAAAAGTTACTATTCACCAAAAATTATTTTTATCGTATTGAACCACATTCTACTTACTGATATCAACTGTGTCTCTCGAATTTTTTAAATTATACTCACAGAAGTATTAAAATTATTTTTTATGTAAATTTGCAAATTCTCCTAGGAGGTGCGTAAAAGACGGTCAAAAGTTCAATAAAATTTATATATATATAAAATTATTATAAAATGATTCCAATGAATTACATGAACTTATATAGGTATTATGTATCCATTCTGACATAAAATAAAATAAAATAAATATTTATTTAAATAAAAAGTCGGTTTTAACCAATAACTCAGTGTTTTCACTATTCATCAAAAATTGAAAGTTTTCAGAAAAATACAAAAAATTCACCACGGGCTAATTTCGATATTCTGAATCCAAAAATGAAGTCTTTTTTTAAAATATATAATTTCTAAAATTTCAAATATTAGGTATTACTATTCATAACGACTAGTTTATATAATCTTTTAATAATATATCATTGTTTAGTGAAACTCGGTATTGCGTACAACGCTAGCTATCGAGGAAGGTTGCTCTTGCATGTAATGCAAGCCAAGAATAGTGTTGTGTATACTACAAGCTAATATGATGTTGTTTATAGTTCAAGATAATTTTGGTGTAGCGTACAACATAATACATCAAAGAAAATAATAATATTTCTCATAAAATCTCAGGGTGTTACATTGAGTGGAAGCTACATACTCAAATTCTATATTTTTGAGAGTTACTGAATTTTTTTCTTTGTATTCCAACTCACACATCTTTCTCCGAAAAATAAAACTCTTCTAGGTGTGGATATTTTATAATCATTAGATTCTCACCAATATTCATTTTTATAAACAAACATATTAATATTTTCTAAGATATCATATTTTACTATAAAAACAATTATGTTGTTGATATATTTGAGAATTCTTTTTCTAGTGACGAAATGATATTCTTTTGGAGCACTTTGATATCTTGAAAATAATGTAACATCATACAATAGATCTAGCCTCAAAGTCATTAAATACAAAAAACTTTCTACAGGAATTATTAAAACATTATGATCTACCTTTTTATCCTCTCTAACTTTTTAAAATATTATTCCATATAAATAGGAAAGGAAATATGTTTTTTCCATGATAATTTTCTTCACATGTTCCTTAGCATAATTATTTTGAGAATGGAAAATTTACATCTTTTGAGGGATTTTTATTCCAAGAATGTATTTCATTTCACCGAGAATATATATTTCAAGCAACTTATTCATATCCTAATCATACTTTGCAGACGTTCCATCATCATTTTTTATAGATACAACGTCATGAACATAAAAAATTACAATAAGGTAAACCTCTTGATTTTATTTAATTTGGAGGTTACTGTCAACTATTAATTTCCTGAATTTAATTTACATTAAGAAGGTATCCAATTTAGAATACTAATCACCCATATATTTCTTCAACTGATAAAATTCCTTTTCAACTAGAACATGTAACTTTTATCTTCCCCAACCATGAAGCCAAATGGTTATTATATATAAACTTCTTCTTCTAGTTCAACATTAAGAAAAAATGACTTGAGATCCATATGTAATATCTTATATATTTTTTGTGCAGTAATAACAAAAATAATTCTGATAGTTTTAATCCATTTTATAGAGGGAAAGGTGTCATCAAAATAATAACTTCACATTGAGAGTATCCATTACAAAAAATTCATGCCTTGTTTCTTATCACTTCATTATTTTCATTCAATCTATTTTGGAACACCCAATCTGTACCAATAACATTCCTATTGTTTGGTTTCGATAAAATTTCAAAAGATTTATTGTTTAAATTGATATAGATCTTCATTCATAGCATCAATCAACCATTGATGATTCAAAACTTATTTCAACATATTTCAGTTCAACAAGTGAATATAAAAAAGTATGTGAAACTAGAATTAATGTTATTATTATTTGATCCTATTGTCCTTGATCACCAATGATATTATATACCTCATCTTTCTTCCTAATCCTAGGATGTGAAGACCATAATTGTTCCTCATCACATGAGATATCTGAGTCAAAATAATTATCTCATACAACTTTAATATTATTAATATATTTATAAAATTTATCAAATTGTTGAACTACAATGACTTCATATTCCTTTATATTATTTTTTCAATTGACCGTGAAGCATCCTTTTAAAAAATTTATAAATTTTCATATTATTAGGTTCAATAATGTTTTCAGTTTTTTATTATAGATTCTATATCCTATACTATTAAGAGGGCATCCAATAAATATTTTATTCTCACCTCTATGATCAAAATTCCCATGATTGTCACCTTTAATATTGACAATTAAAGGACTACAAAATAAAATTATGTTGTTCAAACCTGGGGTTTATTTCTAATACATCTCTCAAGGATTCACATCACAGCTTTTTTATAGAAATATTGATTCTGAATATGAATTTATAATCCAATATCATGCCTCCCAAAGTATCAATAATTATCATGTTCAATCAATATAGTTTGTTCCATATCATCCATACATCTATTTCTTATTTCAAAAACACTATTTTGTTATGGTGTGTGTGATAAATTAAACACATGATAAATTACATGAATTACAAGATATTCTCTAAAATATCTAGTTGTGTATTTGAAACTATTATCAGTTTGAATCTTCTTCATAGAATATAGAAATTATTTTTTATCACCTCTTATGAAATTCGTAATCATTTTAAGAGTCTATGAATTATGTTTTGAAATCAAAATAAATGCAATGTAATTGAAATCCTAAATAAAGTAAATAAAAAAATTATCTTTATTTCTGGATTACTTTCTCACTATCCCAAATATGTTAGAGTGTATCAGCTCCATGGGAAAAGTTGAGTGAATCTCAACCATCTTATATACAGAGTTTGTAAACATCCTTTATTGAATATAGAATAACACAAATCTCTTATTATTTTCATGTTAATAAAATCATGTATACTTTATCTATTTATTATCTTTATCATATTCATCTGACACATATCCCAAATAATTTATTCCATAGTTAATTTTCATTCATCATCATCATCATCGAACATAAAAACTATTCATTACCAACTCTAAACAAGTTTCCCATGGTTCGTATACAGATTCTAATAATCTCCCCATATTTATTTAATTTAACAATGAAACCATCTCTTCTAATTTTTTTTTACCTTTATAAAAAATGTTTTGAAACACTAAAAAATTTGTGTTTTATCCCATCAACAAGGAAGGATCTTTTGGATTTAACTATTCTTCCCTAATGATGGAAGATCCATCTCCTTTAATTCTGAGTGACTCATCATTTACAAACATCATTTTCTCATATTTTTTATCCTTCAAATTTTACAATAACATTAAATACCCATTAATTTTTGAAGGACACCCACTATCTAATTTCTAAGATCAATATCATTTTATATATTTGAGAGTGGTTTTAATAAATAAATATATTTCAATTATTATTTATTTATTATCATATATTTTTTATTTTTTATTGTAAACAATTTATTATGCTAGTAACATGAAAATATATCTTTTAGCAAGATTCCTAGGCTGATCACATTTTTACAAATAGTTTCCAAGGATTGGACTCTATTTTCAATCTTTGTACTGACTTTTTTAGGTTATATTATTTTAGTGGGTTGAATACCCCTCAAACTATACCTTTATAATATCATATATTCATTGTATAATTGGTGATTAAAACAAAACATCTTCTATATTTTTTTAAAGACACCATAGTATATGTAATATCTATATAAATCATATTTTCTAATGCAACTCGCATGCTCTCTAGAATTATAAACATTCTTTCCATCATTTTTCATCACACCCACCTTGAAAATTTGGTGTGTAACAAATTTTATTAACCTTATAACATGTTATGATTCTACATAGATTTATTACAAGCCATATCAAGATCTGAAGTAGTAGTTTCTCTAGGTTTATATATTGAAAACTTTTGAATTTAAATATTTACAACTCCTCTTATTTTGGATATATACATGGTATTCTTAAATTATTTTTTATTTTTAAAATATTCAACCATATTGATAACATTGAGGTTGATTTTCATTGATCCTTTAGAGGGTTACTCATCTTATAACTTTCACCGCTATAGATTTTTTTTGTATGTTTTTTGTTCCTAACTCAATTTTATATTGTTGTTTTGGAAAAAATCATCTTCTTTATCCCTAAATTTTATATTTTCTTAAAACATGATATTGAGGGTTTTTTCTTCATCAAGAGACTTATTAAAATGATAAATTCCTTTTAGCATCTTAGATTTTTATTTAAGAAAATATTTTTGATTTTTGTCGAAATATTTAATTTCCTCAACACATTTTTCTCATTTTCATATGTTATAATCATTTAAATTCATTCTTTCTTATATCATAAGAAAAATATTTAAATTATTATCTTATTATTATTCAATAGAGTTACTTATTTCATCACTGCTAAACTTTTCATCATTAAATTTTGTAATATTAAAATTTTTATTAGTATCATTATAGAATTTTTCTAGTTATTCTTTATTGTCATAATTTTCCTCATACATTGTATTTTTTTTGTATTTTATTTATATATTTTATTATGTATTTCCAATTGTATGGGACTTGAATATTACTACCTTATTTTTAGATATTTTTTCATCTTTCTATACTATTTATCACTATCTATATCTTTCTAATGTCATGGAAAAGTTTCCACAAAATGTAATATTGATCCATAACAAAAGATCTTTATAATTAAAATTAATTTTTTACTTTCATGTTACTCTTTTAAATCATTTAGGAAATAATGACATAAATTCATAAAATTTTATACTAACTTCATCTTTAGTGTTAGAGTCACTAGATTATTTTTTTTGAGAATATTATTAGGCATTCATTACATGGAATATTTGAAATAACTTTATTAAACAACCATTTATTTATTATTCATAACTTTTTTTCTTCTTATATTGTGAGGGATGAAATTTCTTAGCAAATCATATAGTGATAAATTTTCAGGATATCTCTATTACATTTATTATAAGTTAGTATAAAGTTTATCTGTAATAATTCATTAAATATTTTCAACAATAGATGAATTTTACAACTTCTCACAAATGCATATTATAGTGCTCACTATTTGATTGACCATTATAAATAAGTCACCAATAGATTCTACTTCTCACATTTTAAGATATTTTTAATTAAATATCTATATCTGTAACATATTTATTAACTAATGAAAGAGGATAATATTCATTTTTTATATTATAATATTCATGTGTTTTATTGTTAATAAACACCATTTTTAGTGCATTTTACAATTTGACCATTATTTCACATTATCATTGTAATTATTTTTTTAAAGTGAACTTTTACTTGGAACATTTTTGAAAGCCTCCTAAAACAAAAAATGTTATTGATTTTATTTATAGTTCTCCCATGATATACCTAACAATTCATGATTTTGGAGAACTTGAATATTCAAATTGGAAGACTCCCAATGTAGGCATTGGACCAACAACATTTTGGGTGAAGTGAACTAGACATCATCCCAATAAAAGTACAGTAACAAACAATATTATTGATTAATGATTCTAAAAATTTACCTGAATGTAGATTATATTATCAGGAAAATTCCATTAAACAGTTTCCCAAGCTAATTCAGATGTTTTAATGGAGTTCAAGGCATCCCAAGTTGAAGATAAAATTCTAGGCCATATTTGGTGGCCCAAAAAGATAACCCACCATTTAAATCATATATCCAAAACCATAACATATTTTCATCTGAAAGTTTACATGATATTAGGGAAAATCAATGGATAAATTTTATCTCTCTATGGACCACTCTAATTTATCCATATAGAAATCCATTTCGGTGCCTTTTTTAGTGGATTCAAGCTGGATGTCTCTTCTATTCAATAGTGGAAAGGTCTCCTCTACATTATTTTTTCACAAACCTAGAACCACAAAAATTAATTAAAGAGACTAGGACAAATGGGAAATCGTCCCATGTCTTTAAAAATTCATATTTAAGGCACTATTGGTGGAGTATTAGGGGATCTTGGATCATTGTTTTAATTGTAGTGATATTATGCAAATTTGTGTTTATAACGTTCTTGTTTCTCATATAAGTTATTAAAATCATCTTATTTTTCAATAAAAGTTATTCTTATACTCTTATTATATTCTAGTTAATTTTAAATTGATACCGTTTCCTCAATGTGTGAATTTATTCACACCAAACCTAGTGAAATTTAGCACACAATGATGGAGTGATCATTATTTTCTTATTTTTACTTCTTTAATTCCACCCTCGTTAGTCTACTCCCGCTTCTATTAAGAACATGTAATCAATGTTGGGCTAAATATTTTATAGGTTGATCCAAGGGAGTAGAAATGGTATGGATTGGATGTTATTTCTCACACTCTAAATTTTTATTAATTTCTTTTATTTGAGTTCCATTTATTAAATGATTTTCTCTCTTCCTCTTCCTTATTGAATTTATTCACCCACTTTTATATACTAATAAATCCTTTACCTTGGAGTTCTCATGAAAATTATCCTAGAAGTGTATAGGTTATTATAATATTTTTGTGAATGTGTTTAACTAGTAACTTATGAGGTAAGTTTTAAATAATTGAATGAATCCTTCTCGAGTTAATGAAATTGAAATAGTTAAAAAAGGAATTCATTCAATCCATCCCGAGCAATAAACTAGGATCAACTCATTTTCTCATAATTTTAATTCATATAGATCACTTAGTGCTCTTTTAAAACCATATAAAATCAACCCATTCTAGACACTTCATATCCAAAAGAAATCCATATAAAGTATGTGTCTATTGGTTACTCAGTAAGTCTCTGAGGATTCTATAACCCAAGCTAAACTAAAATAAACCGCTTAACCCTAAAATCTTGGATAAATTTGGGCATGGCCAAATTTAGGTGCCATTTACAGAAACCCAATTAAGTCATCTAAACAATTATTCCATTCTCCCCCATTTATCTTTTCCCACCCCAAATTTTCTTATATTTTCCCTTTTCTCACTTTTTTTCCTTTTGGCGCATGGCCGCCTACACCCATGATAACTCAAATAGATTAGTTTGGGTGGAAATTCCTGTGGTTGGGGAGTCAATGAAACCTATAGGAATCTTCCCTTTAGATACAAATATTCCTAATACTATAGATTCAAAAATTGGCCCAATTTTTATGTAGTATATTCAATTAAATCAACTCATAAACCAGAGTGGGAACCAGAACAAAAATCCAAATGAGGTAGCCCCAAACTTGGGGAATGTAGTTGATCAAACCATGAATGAATACCTTACACCTTCCTGGACCAATTCCCCCTCTTCCAATAAGAATTATACCATATGATATTTCCACTATTTCTTCAAATCCCATGTCCTAAACCACCTTCCAACCTTCCATGGGATAAAGTCGGAAA
Organism: Viscum album; assembly: GCA_963277665.1. Classification (NCBI taxonomy): domain Eukaryota; kingdom Viridiplantae; phylum Streptophyta; class Magnoliopsida; order Santalales; family Viscaceae; genus Viscum; species Viscum album. Next base: position 486,933,952 of record OY728155.1, read on the forward strand.
TTCTATTCCTTCATGTCAAAGAGTTCAATGCCATTGTTGAAACCATGTGACCAACACATAAAATTGAGTCAGCTAAGATGAGGCTCTTTCCCTTATCACTTAAGGATTCATCAAATAATCGGTTAAATAATCTGAGACCTGTATGAGTCCACTCTTGGGACCAATTTCAAAGAGAGTTCTACAGAAAATACTTCCCCCATCACAAAACAATTTCACTTAAAAATAGAATAAAATTTTATTTGAAAAAGAAGGGGAGTCATATTATGAAACCTAAGAAAGGTTAAAAGATACACTCAACATGGAACCTCACCCTGGATTCTCAATCCTAGAACAATTTGTAATTTTATATGATGGGTTGGGACTGAGAAACAAACAATTAATTGACATGATGTGCAATGTAACCTTAAAAAACAAAGCCCCAAATGTTTCTTATGAGTATCTAGAAGGATTGGATGAACAAAACCATACCTGGGGAACATCAACTTATTATGAGAAGCCACCCAAATCTGGTGGAATTCACACACAAAGGGAGGAGGAATGATTTATGGGGAAACATGCTGCACTCACTAGGAAGGTCGAGAAGATCGATCATAGGAAGGTCCAATAAATTCAAATTGTTGACCCTGTTTACATAATTTGTGACAAACATGACCAGAATACCAAAAATATCCCAACCATGCCTTCCATCAAAGATGTTATTTTAGGAAGACCACAAGAAGAAGTCAATTCTATGAACTTTTAGAATCGACAATACCAAAACACTTTCAACCCAAGGTACAATGACCATCCATGATTCCATTGGAAAGATAACCAACAACCCAACCAACATCCTAGTCAGCCCCAAGGACCAAACCCCTTCCCTCCACAAAATTTTCAAAACCATAACTAGTTCCAACCACAACCAGTCCAATACCAAAACCCTCTTATCTAATACCAACAACCCATCTAGAAACCCATGCGATAACTAATCCAACAACCAAAGTATCCTCCTGGGATAAACCAACCAACATAATCCCCTACCCAATATATCTCTCTCACAATCATTGAGCAGTTGTGTAAAAAATTGGAGAAAATGAACTCAAAAGTCTCATCCATTAAACATAAACTATAAACCAATAAATACAAGAAGACACCCATGCCTACTCAAGGAGTACCATCCTCAACATTAAAGGGAGAATCTATTTACACACAAACCTCTCACGAAGAAATCAAAGTAGGGACTATTTTATGAAGTGGGAAATCCATTGAGAAACCTGAAAAAGCCACACCAGAATCATTAGAATCTTCAACAATTCATGAAAATGATAAATAACAACCCACAAATTCTGAAAAACCCAATGATAATGTGAAGGAACTACAACCACACCACACAATTAAACAACTTTCTACCTTCCCTCAATGCATGAGAAGAAAATATAAACCAGAACAGAATGAAACTTTGTGGGAAATATTCTCTTAGGTTAAGTTGATCATTCCCCTTCCAGATTCAACCCAAAACATTCCTACTCACTCAAAGTAACTTAAGGACTTGTGCAATTTTAAAAGGATATTTTCTCATAAAAACCATGTCCTTTTGGATTCTAATTTGAGTACCGCCATTCAAGAGACCATTACCCAAATGTTTAAAGATCCAAGATGTATATACATCAATGTCATGTTAGGAGACAACAATGTTGTCAACTCCCTTTTTAGTCTATGGGATATTTTGAACCTCATTCCTTATTCCATGTATTATCAGTTAGGTCTCAAATAAATCCAACCCACATCTGTCCATCTTCAACTTGCTTATCATAGTGTTCCTGTTCCCAAGGGGATCTTAAAGGATGTTTTGGTGAAAGTTGAAAATTTCATTTAACCTGCTGACTTCATTGTCCTTGACAATCACCTAAGCTTAGGTCTTAGAGGGAAAACCCCCATCACCCTTTGTTGTCATTTATTAGAAAAAATCGTCTCAATCATTTGAGTTAGAAATGGGAACATGACAATAACCTTTGGAAACATGAGTCTTGATATGAATTTATACAATGAAAACTCTCAAATTGGGGTTGATGAAGATATTCATGAGGTTAATTGGATTGGTTGTGTTGATATTGAACTCAAAGAACATCAAGGAATTACTAAAGGATGTTTAAGTCAAGAAGAGATTGGTTTTATTTGTTCACATGAGAAAAATATGACTTATTGTCTTGAATATCTTTCAGATAAATCTATTTATGATTTTATTAAATCAATAAACAATGATACCACTGGGGAAATCAATAAAATTGAGTCTATAGCCATTCATGACGCTTATCTATCCAATTTTTTGGATGAAAATTATTTTCACATGGAACTAATTTTGTTAAGAAATTTGGACAAAGAAACCGAGTTCAAAACAAAGTCCAAAAATTTCTTGGAAAGTGATAACCAATCTAATCTATAATTTAAGGTCTTACCTTCATCACTCAATTATGAATTATTATCGGAAAATATAGAATTTTCAATTTTCATTTATTCCTATCTTGAATCCAATCAAGAGATGATGCTTCTAGATGTCCTAAGAATGCATAAGAAATAAATTGGATGGACCCTTTATGATATTCATGGGATTATCCCACTCATTGGAACTCATAGTATTGTTCTTGAATCTGAATCCAAACCATGTATTCAACCTGAGAGTAGACTCAATCCAAATCATATGGATTTCGTAAGGAATGAACTTCTTATGTTGGTGAAAGATGGTATCATCTACCCCATTTCTGAGAGTGAGTGGGTATTCCCAATTCATGTTGTCCCAAAGAAAGCTGGAATCAATGTGATCACCAATGAGGATGGTGACCATCTCCCTACAAGGTTAAGTAGTGTATGGGGAGTTTGAATTGGCTATAGGAAGGTAAAATCTTGTACCATGAAAGGCCATTTCCCCTTTCCCTTTATTGATCATGTCTTTGAGAAAGTGGCAAGTCATCGATTCTACTTATTTCTATATGGATCCTCAGGGTATAATAAAATCGAGGTCACCTTAGAGGATCAAGTAAAAACAACCTTCACTTATCTATTGAACAATTTTTCATTAAAGCGCATGCCCTTTGGGTTATGTAATGCCCCAGGTACCTTCAAGCGATTCATGATGGTAATATTTTCAGACATGTTGGGGGATTATTTATAGGTATTCATGGATGAATTATATATCTTTGGGAACACTTTTTAGGGATTCATTTTCAATGTTGAAAGTGTTTTTTCAAGATTTTAGGATAATAATATCATCCTAAATTAGGGGAAAATTCAATTTCATGGTAAATGAAGGACTTGTTATAGGCCATTTGGAATCTAGTAGAAGGATTGAAGTCGATAAAGCTATGGTCAACATCATTCGTCACCTTCCCTCTCCTAAAAATGTTAAGGAAGTGAGGTCCTTCATAGGACATGCTGGTTTCTATAGAAGGTTCATTAGGAATTTATTCTATATTTCTCAACCAATTTTCTCTCTATTAGTGAAAAATGAACCATTTTTATGAATAGAATGTTGTGAGTAATAATTATCTACAATCAAGTCAGATCTTATCTCTCCACCTATCATGCAATATCTAAATTTTAAAATTCCTTTTTAGCTCATGAGTGATGTGAGTGACTTTGCTGTAGGAGCGTTCTTAGGGCAATGGTGTGAGAAAAATCCATGTGGAATTGATTATGAAAGAAAATATTTAAATGATGCGCAAATAAAATAAACCACCAATGAGAAAGAGTTTCTTACTTTTGTCTTTTCCTTATATAAATTCTGGTCCTATCTCTTAGGATCACCCATTATTGTCTTCAACGACCATTATTTCTTGAAATAAATTTTCCAAAAACAAGATTCCAAGGATAGATTTATTAGGTGGGTCCTTCTTCTTCAAGAGCTTGACTTAACCATTAAGGATAAAAAGGGTATTTAAAATTTTTTAGCTGATCACCTCTATAGGATGCAATTAAAAGATAACTCACAACACATTTCTCTGTCTGATTCATTTCCCGATGAGAACCTCTATTCTATATGTGATTTCCTATAGAATGCTGACATAGAAAAACATTTGGGGATGGGTGATATTCTAAAATTCCTAGGGACCCAAGCTAAGAATAAATTCCTTTATGATGTCAAACACTATGTATTTTATGATCAATAAATATTTAAGTTCTATCCTGATCAACTCATTAAAAGTTGTGTCCCAGAGTCTGAGCAAGAGTCCGGTCTAATTTTTTTTCATAGAGAGGCATGTGGAGGCCAATTTTCCAAAACGAGAACCACTAAAAAGGTCTTTAAAATATGTTTCTAATGGACTAAAATCACTAATTATTCCTTCAAATTTTAAAAATGTTTTCCCCAATGTAAACAATTAGGATCCATTACTAAAAGTAATCAAATCCCCTCACTCCCATTATGGTCATAAATATAATTTATTGTTGGGGAATTGATTTCATGGGACCCTTACAAAATTCTATGGGATACCTCTCCATACTCATAGTTGTTGATTATGTCTCAAAATGGGTTAAGACCATTCTCACCATGTCCAACGACCATAATTTTTTGATCTGATTTTCGAAAGAGAATAATTTTTCTTGTTTTGGAATTCCTTGGGATATAATCACTCATCGAGGAACCCATTTCTACAACCTACCATTCTCTTCAATAAAGTCTAAGTATTAGATTTCTCATAAATCTTCTACTATTTATTATCCTCAAACCATTGTTCAAGCTGAGTTAGAAAATAGTGAGATTAAGAAATTTCTTGAAAAAAATATCAATCCCTCTTGGAAAGATTGGTCCAAGAAACTCTTGGATACCCTTTGGTCATATAGTACAACATTAAAAACCATCATTTTAATGTCACTGTATAGGTTGGTTTATGGAAAATAATCCCATTTACCTGTTGAAATCGAGTATAAGGACTTTTGGGAAATAAAAAAAATGAACATTGACATTTATTTGGATGAAGAAAAGAGTAAATTAGATCTTAATGAACATGAGGAACTTATGATGGAGGCTTATGAAAATTCAAAGATAAATAAATCTAGATTTCAGGCCTACCAATCTACGAATCTCAAATTAAAACACTTTGAACTGGGAAAATTCATGCTCTTGTATAGTTCAAAACATCATTTACACCTAGCAAAGTTGAGGTCTAGATGGTCAGGTCCATACATAGTGTATAAGGTATACCCCCATTGGGCTATAGAAATTCAAGATCCCACCAATGGAAAAGCCATTAAAGTTAATGGTCATAGAGTCAAACCATTCATTGAACCATTCAAAAAAAGGAAGTTGATGAATACTTGTGTGAACCATCCTTTGATTGAGGAAAATACATAAACAATTAAGGGTTTATGTTGAGCTAGAAATGTTAAAAATAGCACAACATGGAAGGAAACCCATGGTTTTCATATTTAAAATCATTGTAAATCATATTTATTTTTCAAATATCATTAATAAATCATTTTGATATTTAAAAAAATCAATTGTGCGTAGAGAAATGGATTAACCTAATGTGTGGATTTCAACACTTGGAGATCATGACTCCATAGTTTTTTGGCCCAGAGTTGGGAATTTTATCTATATATGTGGTAATTTTATTTATTTTTTGATTGAGAAAACTTGAGATGATGCCTGAGTATGTGAGCTTCACTTAGTGCCCTAAGGTCTTTGATCCTGAGAGTCACTAGCAATGTCTTCCTATATGGGTTGAATCGATTGAGTTCAATTTTAATTAACATGGAAAAACATATAAAAAATAAAAAAATAAAAACAAAAACAAAAAATATTAGAAATGGATACTCATCTTCATATTATAATGTGATTCCAACTGTTGCTTCCATCTTTTCTCCCTTGAATGAAGATAACCCCCCGAACTATTGTGACACACAACACTTTATCATACTTAATGGAAATTAGATGAAATATAGTGATGAATTTAACCAAAGGAATGGGTTTGGGCTTGGGATATGCCTCTAGACATATCTTGTTTAAAATTATTTTAATAGGTTTCATAATTGTTTGGTATGAGGTCTATGGGTGAGAAATGTGTGTTAAAATGTTTTTGGAAAAGGAAATTCAAATTTCTTATTATTAAGATATATTTTTATAGGTACTAGAAAAACTCTAGTTGGGGGTGTGATTATCCAATGAAATAGGACAATATAAATTTTTTATATTATAATATTCATGTGTATCAACATTAATAAACACCATTTTTAGTGCTATTTACAATTTGAACATTATTTCACATTATGATTGTAAGTATTTGTTAAAGTAAACTATTACATGATACATATTTGAAAAACTCCTAAGAATTTTTTTTATTGATTTTGTTTTCAGGTCTCCCATGATATAATGAACAATTCCTTATTTTGGAGCACTTGAATATTTCAATTGGAAGACCACCAAAGTTGGCCTTGAACAAACAACATTCTCGGTGAAGTGAACTATACATCAGCCCAATAAAAGTATTATATCAGACAAGACTAAAGCCCAATGATTATAAAACTTTAACTGAAGATAGATAATATCATGGGTAAAATTTCATTAAATGGTGTACCAAGCTAATTAAGACGTTTTAAGGTATTTACATGCAGCCCAAGTTGAAGATGAAATTCTGGCCCAGATTCTACGGCCCAGAAAAACATGCCACCATTTAAATCATATCCCGAAAACCAAAAATATTTTTGGCTGATATTTTATAGACTATTGGAGTAGATATGAGGATCCACTATATCCTTCTATGGACCACTCTAATTCTTCCATCTATAAGGTCATTTTGGAACCTCTTTTCAGTGGATGCAAACTGGCTGGCACTTCGGGTCAAGAGTGGAAAAGTCACCTCTAAAATAATTTTCCACCCACCTAGACCAACAAAAATTAATTAAAGAGACTTTCACAAAAGGGGGATCAACCCAAGACTTCCTAAATGTCTATTTAAGTCATTATTTGTTGAGTATTTGGGGATATTGGTGCTTTGTTTTCATTGTAATATTATTTTTCCAATTTGTCTTCGTAACGTTCTTCTTTCTTGTGTAACTTATTCGAATTAACTTAGTTACTAATAAAAGTTTTTATTATACTCTTATTATATTCTTCTTAATATCACATTTATACCATTGCCTCATGATGTGAATTCATTCATACCAAATTTTGTGATACTTATCACACAACGGTAGAGTGATTGTTATTTTATTGTTTTTACTTCTTCATTTCCACCCTCGTTAGCCTAGTTCCCGATTCCACTAAGCACATGTCATCAATAGAGGGTTAAATATTTAATGGGTTGATCTAAGGAAGTATCAAGGGTCTAAATTGGATTTTATTTATCACTCTTTAAATGTTTATTAATTTATTTTATTTGAGTTCCTTCCATTCAATGATTTTTGATCTTCCTCTTCCTTATTGAATTTATTCACCAACTTTTATATGCTATTTATATACTTTTCCTTGGGGTGCTAATGAAAATGATCCTATAAGTGTATAGGTAATTAGAATTTGTTTTTTAAGTTCTTTAACTAGCATGTGATGTGGTTATTTTTAATTCATTGAATTAATCTTTATAGAGTTAATGAAATTGAAGTCGTTAAAAAAGGAATTCATCCAATCCACCCTGAGCAATAACCCAGGATCAACTCATTTTCTCATTAATTTAATCTACATAGATCTATTAGTGCAATTTTAAAACCTTTTAAAATCAATTCATGCTGACCACATCATAGACAAAAACAATCTATTGAATTTATGTGTCTATAAGTTACTTCTTAGGTCTCTGAGGATTCAACAAGCCAAGCTAAAGTACAATAGACCACTTAACCCTAGAATCTTGGGTAAATTTGGAGAGACCACATATCTTTCATTACTTTTTCATTTACTTCATGGATTTTATTTAAATTTTCCCAAATGACATTAGTTGTTCTAATACCCTTGACCCTCAAGAATAAAATTTTAGAGAGAGAGAGAGATAAAAATGTATAGAATTTTGGCTCACCTTTTATTCTATAGATTATTCTTATATATTTCTTTTAAGGAAACACCTATTGAAGGAGGATGAAATTTTTTTATTGAAAATTCAATAACTTTATATATAATGGACATTAGAGAATGAAAAATTCTATATTTCCAAATATGATAGTTATTTCAACTGAAAACAAGAATAATCTTAATATTAACAAAGTACTAAATATCCATGGAAATCTTCATTTTATTTTACCTCCAGAAAAAATTAAATGAAGGAAACCTTCCCTATGATACCATTTGTAAGGACCAATCAGGATAAATTTGACCATTGAGAGGAGAATGGGGTGAAATAATGATATTTTGTTTTTTTGTTTTATTCCTTATGAAAAAACCATTTCCTCTAATTAGAGAGATAAAACTCTACTATCAAACAAGAAAAAAATCATAACCACTATAACATGGGAATTTACAATGTCCACTACTTAAGAAGGGTAGATAATCCTTGGCCTAGTTTGGGTGTAATACAAGATCATATAAATCACTTGAAAATATCCTCTGGGTAGTTACAATAAGTATGTAATATCCTTTCACTTTTATATCACAATAGTCGATTGACATTTCGTGTGATACTCATTCAGATAAATGATATAATGATGTTTTTTAACAACATTATTAATCTTCACTAATAAGATTCAATATATTTTTATTATGATGCTTGATCATTCTATACAATTTCCCCTCTCGAAAGTATTTATTCAACCATTTCACTTTCTTGCAATGTAGCAATAAAGAACCCCCTTTACTCTGATAGTAGTTCATGCTGTTAATTTATCCAATGTACTCTATCCACTGTGTCTATCTTGTATAATCTATCAGGTGTTTCTCTTCTATATACTAATACTGATCTGATTATTTTTCCCTCTTACCACATTAATACACAATTTTTTGATAACAAATGATCCCATGTTTGTTTAATTAAGTTTTTAAACAATTCATATGATACGAATTGATAAATGACTTTATCAGTTATCAATTTGACAGAGGTTTCTTCACAATATTTGTTTAATTGACTCCTCACCTTGGCCGTGCTTCACCCATATTTCAAAAATCTCCACCAAATTTAACACAAATTCACCCTTTTATATAGGAAACATTCCACTAATAATTAAGGACGAGGCATGAATATTAAATTAAAATATGGCAATAAACAATTATGTGCACCCTACTAAAAAACATCCCTCCATTGTCTATATTCAAATATCTTAAAAGGTAGGATATTTCAATAAGACTTGTTGTCAAACTTATTCTTCACACTTCCTTATAAACCAGTGAGAATCAATAATTTCCACCATGATTTTTGTAATGTTGATCGACCATTTTAGAATCATCACATTTAATATTTTTAAAAGGATATTGTATGACCATTTGATACTTATGTTTTGTACATCTCTTAATAATTCTTACAACTAATGAAACTCTATCTAGTGTTCCTAAACAAATTCATAAGAACATCTCAAAATAATTTTTTCTAGACACTTCATCCATATCATATCTTACATCATAAACCTTTCACCATTCCCTACACATGGAAACCTTTAAATAATAAAAATGATATGAATTACCCTATACAATCACATTAAATAAAACTTTCTATCTAATGACTTTGAGTATTTCTCATCTCACATATTGAAATTTGTACAAGACCATCCAATATAATTCATAAATAAGAAAAAAACCTTTCTCCAAATAACATTACAAAAGTTATATCCATTTTACTCAAAATTATAATGTTGAGTTTAACCATCTATTTATCCTTTACATAAACTTTTATATAGATATCTTACAACTGAAGTAAAACTAGTGAACAATGTTGGATGACTGCGAAAAAGTAAATCTAATGTTCTTTATCTGATGAAATTTCACTGAGAACACTATTTCACACTTATTCAATCTTTTTCATATTGAAATACATTATAAACATCTGACTGATAAAAATTTATTCCATCACAACATTAAATAATCATTAATATATGAACATAGAATCATAAATGTGTATTAATTTATGATATTTAACTTTCATAGCCACACCTTTGACTAGAAACAACATTCTGATAAAAATTCACAACTTTATAGAAAAACCATTGCACATTCACACAATAAACTCTCTATTGTACATACTATTTGGTCATGGAATCCTTTAATAGTCATGATTTTTCTAAATGTAAGAATATTAAAGAATCTATAGATTTAGTCTTCACTAAAAAATTTATCTAATTCACTCTATAGTGAAATTGAATAATCATTTAGTTATTAACAACTAGTTGATATCGTTATACTAGTAACATATGTCCGATGAACTCGATCCATTGAAATCTATATGATAAATTCAGGCCAATAATATTAATTTGATCACCTTTGAGGGAAATTAAAACAATATAAGTTGATTTATCTTAGAGAAAAAAGACAGCACTTTTAGAAATAAATCTTTCATCAACTTCTTCTTAAAACATATCCATATTAATTGGTCCAAAAAACTATTTTTAAAAATTATTATTATCCATACCCATATACTGTTGTTAATATGATAGTACAATAAAAATATCCAATGAATTTTAACATCAAAATCACCCTACATTTATTCAGGAACCCCCATGAATTTATAGATAACCCCTCTAGGGATATATGAAATCTTTTTATCAAAATCAATTAAAACATTCCCAATATTTCATTAGATGTTCTTTTTTATAAATAATCTTTAAATTTTATGAACCATAAAATACCAAGATATTTTTATAGTCTATATCATACTGATATATAGATTATATCTAATAATTTTGATAATCCTCCCTCAATTTCAAGTGGTTATTTTTATTATAAAATAAATTGAATCTATATACATTTTAAATTGATTTTCTAATAAAAAATTAGATGATAGATTAAATTTATTTTAAAAATATATTTATCTTGTTAAATATTACTAATATATCAACTCAAATAGTATGTGGTTATGTATTAAACTTTTCATTTTTCAAATAATTAACAAATAGACAATATTACACTCTACCATTATTCTTTCAGGGTTATAGTATTTAAACCATTTAAAATATCATCAATTCATTGAGATAACATTTTTACCAAATCTTTTACCAATAAGGAATTATTTATGACCTTTTTGTTAATCCATTCACATTATTACTCTAAACCATTTGAGTAGATTTCACTAAAAGTTTGTACATTATGAAATCTTATTTTTTGAAGGGTAAGATTCTACATATGATATAATCCTTTGATTGGAACTTTTTGTAAGACCTATGACCACGTTTATAGTTTGTGGTTCACCACTGATGGTGATTCTATTATTTTAAAAGTTTATTATTAAATGGTCATTTATTTAATTTCTTTAAAGTATTTCATTATGTATGGAAAATTTTGTAGGATTTATAATATTGGAATTATATACACTATAATTAGGTGGGTAATTGTTCAACTAAAAAGATTCAATTTATAGGGCATAATTATGAAGCCATGACATTGGTGGGTAAAATTTTCTAAATAACTCTTCACCACAAGAATGTTTAATAACCTAAGGGGGGGTGAATTAGGGTATGAAACATTAAAACTACCATCCCTATGAAACATGTTTATTTATTAAAAAAATACTCTTCTCTCCCTTTCCAATAAAAATGTTTGAACATAAATTAAAGAATGCATGACCCACACAAATTTTAATTGGATCACTCATGCTAGGATACATCTAAGGATAATACAAAGGAAATGTGCCTATGTATGAATCCACTAAAGCGCATTGGTATTACAGATTTCAAAGTGGACTTAATGTCCATCCTCATTTAAAAACAATAACAATTTGAAAGATCTATGCACTCTCAACAGATTCATGCTCACTAATCATTCGTAAGATTCATCCATTGATCAATTGAATAAATATTTTTTACACCTCATTTATTAAATCCTTATGCTTCAATTTCATTCACTTGAGGAATACCACTTTACCACAAAATTACTAGGAAATCCCTTTTGGTTCATGTAAAATTTTCATTCATGCATCCCCTTTAACAACATTCATGAAGCAACCCAATTATTCACAAAACATTATGATTTTTTGAAACTTAGAACATTTTCCAAACTCACAACTTTAAAAAAATAACAACTTTTTTGATACTCACAACTTCTGGGAAGCTAACATAGACTTCATGAAAATTACATTATTCATGAAAAAGACAATCTTTTGAAAAACCTCATGGAAGAAAATATTTCATGAATCAATTTCAAGAATTTAGAGTCTTTGTGTTTTCATTAAGTATGTTTTTCTACAATATAGGGGGATTGGAAGCCTATTTATAGATGTCTCCTCCCCTTTATAAAAATTTCTGCCTCACCAAGACCATTTTTTTAAACTCTACATTCTTTTTTGAAAAACTCCCAGACTTCGTAAAACATCATGGTTATTTTACTAATCCTAAAAATTCTCATAATCACATCACTTACCATATTTACTTCATAGCTCAACCATATTTCATGAAAATCCAAACATTCATGAAACACTATACCTTAAAGAAAAACTAGAAATTTGTGAATTCCATTAATTTTTCATAATTTATGAGGTATCTTTTAAAATCCACCTTTCATGAAACATCCTCCTTCCATGAAATTTTGGACACCAGAAAATTTGCAAACACTAGGAAATTAAGCCACCATGTATACATAATTTTCTATACAAATTCTATAGAATCCATTTCTTTTTCTTGAATATTTTCCAAAATACCATGTGATTAATTACATTACAACTACACAAATAAATCTTTCAACCTGTTTTATTAACAGAAAAAAGAAACCCAAAACACTGAAAAGATACTTTGAGGGATTTTTTTCCTAACTACCCCCTTGGGTTTTTTTTGAAAAATATTAATCCATTGAAACTAGTTTAAAGCTTATTCCATCATCAACCAAAATTCACTTCCTATGATATCAGACAGTAATCAAATATTTACCCGACACTTACTCTAAGACCACATGAGATATGATCAGTGTGTGAAACAAGATTTGTATGAAAAGTTCATCAATGAATCATTTTATTTTGAAAAAACGTTAGTTGATTTCATCACAAACCCTATATATCATGCTATATAATCTTTGAGAGATCATATTTAGCATCTTTAGATTTAAGAATCCCCATACTTCACTTCTCCCCCTTTTCAGCTTCTCCCCTTTCTTGATTATGATATTTTCTCCCCCTTTTTCCATGAACCCAAAGGACTAACCTTTGTTGATGAAGTATTATAAAGAACACATATCATCACATAAGGGATAAACACACCATACCTCAGGGAGAGGGGGTCCCAATTCCAAAAAATGTCAAGTTTGGGGAGTCAACCAAACTCCACGAGCCAGTAAATGCCACTCAAAAACCTCTTTAGATACGCCATTTATTAGAATTTATACAACTTGTAGTTTTGTAGGCACATACTTCAACATCAAAAGCCCATGTTCCAAATACTACTTGATAAAATGATAATTGATTTAAATGTACTTTGTCTTTGAGTTATGGACTAAATTTTATCAAATATTTATATCACTTGAACTATTGAAATGGATTCTAATAATATAATTAAATTAAACTTTGATATCTTCAAGTTCCTAATTAATCCACAATAACTATGTCCAATATTGAGTACCCATAATATATTAATATTCTATGGTTCTAAATGAGATGAAATAACATTTCTTGATTAGCCATGAAATAAACAATCCACCAAGATAAAAGGCACCACCTGACATTGATTTTCTCTCATCTTCTAAACTGGACTGATATGCATCTTTATATCCCAATAACTCTTTCTATGTTTTTTCATTTTATAGAAAACAGAAATCTACTATGCCCTTGATATAATGATGAATTATTTTAACTACAAGAATGTATATTTCCGTGGGATTTCATTAATACCATGCATATTGACATGTGGAAAAGACAAGATCAGGTTATGTTACAAGTAAATAAAATAGTCCTCCAGTGATTTACCTATATTATATGACATTAATCACTTTTCCTTCATAATATCATGACAGTTTCAATAAGTTAACCACTAGATTCATCATATACATTGAGTTACACATTCCAAACCTTTTCAAATAATACATGGAAAATTTGGATTGAGAACTAAATGTGACATTACTTCCTTCTACCACCTGTAAACTAAGGAAAAAATGTCAGTTCACCAATCATTGACATTTTGAACTTACTTTTAAGGAATTATATAAACTCTTTGCACCAAACTTCATCTGATCCACTAAATATTTTGTCATCAACATACAAAAACACCATTATCCTTTGATTACTATCATTGTTGACATGGATATTTTAATCGTATCCACCATGCTGAAAACTGATCTTCTTGAAAAACTAATCAAGTCTTGAATATAATGCCCTAGGTGCTTGCTTCAACCCATATAATGCCTTCCTTATACAAATTACTATGTTATCATCTTAATGTGTGATAAAACCATACAGTTTATCAATAAACACATTTTCTTCAAGAATCCCATTTATAAATTCTAACTTTATGTACATTTGGAAAACATTGAACACCCATTATACTATTATAGACAAGAATAAGTGAATAGTATCGAGCCTTGATACAAGTGAAAATTTATCCGTAATGTTAATTACCACACTCTAGAAGTATCCCTTCCATATTAGTCATGATTTTTTCCAAATTACCAATCCATCTATATTTAGTTTGCTGTAAAAGACCCATTTGGTCTTAATGAAATTGTTATCTTCTAGTCTCGAAACAATCTACCATGTCAATATATTTTTAATTTAGTCAATATAATTGTTCTTAGAATGAATCCATTTCACATCTCTAACTACTTATTCAATACATTTATGCTCAACCTTAGATAGAAAGGATACCCACTCTAAATAATTTATTCTATATGTGTTAACTAGTGCAACCTAAGCACAAATAATTTTTTGTTTTTCAATTTCAGCTTGAATCTTCTACTTTCATGTATAGATTTGTGCTCCTCCTTCTCATTAGCAGTATCTTCTTCTGAATCAGCATTTACCACTTCTACTCCCCCTAATCTTATTACCTCCTCATCATTTTAATCAGTGAACCATTCACACTATTATTAAATTTTTTTCACTCTCTACTACAATGAAATCATTTCTTTCTACTACTTTTTATAGCCTCTTGTTGATTTCAAATTTATTATGTTTCTCCATATTTAGAATAAAACACTTAATTCAAAAGATTCAAAAGTATTTCAATGTGGGATTATTTCTATCCCACATCTCATAAGGAGTCTTTTCTTATTTGGGACATAACAAATCCCTATTGAATATATAGACCTATATCCAGACATATTCCTCCTGTAATTTCTGTGGTTGGTCCTTTTCAATAATAATTGTTATAGACATGTTTTTTATAATCCAATTTATCCATTCGACTAATATATTTTTTAGGAGCTTTTACAACTGAAACTTGATGCCTTATCTTTTGTTTCTCAAGAAAAATTCCACTAGTTTTCTGTTCATTTTGTACCATTATGAATTCGAAACTTTAGAATATTCTATCCAAGAATCCATTCATCTTTCTATATAATAGTATTTTATGAAATTGAACACATATAACCTATGGGAAATAAAAAACCCATTCCAACCTACTAGAATTATCAATTAAAAGAACATAATACCTCTTATCATCAATGGATTTTGGTTGATAGGTCTACACACATATGCATTCACCAATTAAAGTAGTTTGGTTGGATTTTTTTCCCTTGCATGTAATTTCTGATAATATTACTTTATTAAAAAGAATATCATGTGTGAGTACGATCACAAGATAGATTGGAGATATTTCAAGCTACATCACATTTGAGCCGATATTCAATGAATGGTTGGAATAGATGAATAAGTTGTTTATGGAACAACATGTTTTCTTCTGCTGTAGTTACAAATCATATAACTTTTTCTCCACTCACAATATAGAGATTCCCCATCATTAACTTTAACAATAAATCAATTATACCATCTTTTCCATTGACGGTGCACAACTTCTTGGTAAATCTTATAGTATGACCCATATAACACAACTTACTAACACTTATCATGTTGTGATTGAGACCTTTGACAACCAATTCATCCGTAGGTCCCATTTCTTTTCTCCATACCTGAGCCAATAATCTTCAGGCCTTCATAATTAAAAATTTTGGAAACAAAATCCTTGTAATATTTTATTCCTACAAATAGATCCACATTTCCCATCATATGGGATGTTTATCCACTATTAATGATGCATACACCAGCACAATTTGATGCTTTTAGAGAAATAACCTCAACCACAGTCTAATATCTCTTTTCTTTTTGTTCCATATCTTTTAATTCATACCAATTATGGATTTATAATATTAATCTTCCTCAAATTATGGTGGACTAACCAAATATTTCAGATCTAAAAATCTATGTTTTTTATTTCAACTCTTTTGATGACTCATTGAATTTTTTCTTATGACCACATGGGGTCTGCTTCGAAATATTCCTCTGTATTGTTGATGATAAAATCTGGATATGTGTCTGAATCCACCACCAATAAAATAGTGACCATTAAAATCATACATGCAATATTGACCTTCATATATACACCTTTATTTATCTCATTACCTTCAGTACCTTTTGTTTATGGAATATCTATTTTTATAATTTCCCATCTTAAAAAAATAACACCTAATTCTAGATTTATTCTTCTACATTATTCTTAGAGTATTTATTCATTTTGTTCTATGAGTCTTATAATTTTAATTTGTACCCAAATAAATTTTTAACCTAAAAGTGGTCAATTTTAGTCTAACATAAATCACCACAACTTTATACTTGCAATTAATCCCCATATCATCCTTTCCATTTGGATACGATTGTAGCTCCTCTTTTGATGGACCTATATGATCCAATTGAATCATTTCTATTTCCTAAAAAACATGGTTTATTGATGTCATACCAAGAGTCAAGAGTCTCCCCTGATCTTATAATCTTCTTTGTAGTTAAAAAAATTCATTTTCAAATTCTTCAACATGTTTGATTTGATATTTTTATGTGTTAGTAAAACCATCAATTAATGTTTTCTATTCTCTAACTTCAAGCTTGTACTCAACAACCTATTCTGAGTTATATGGAATTTAAGACTTAATATTTTCAATTTATTCTTTCATCTTAGACTTCTATTCTTCTTGATATTGCATATAATGTTTGTAATCATCAAAAACTATATTCTATTTCTTTGTTTTTGATCTATAAAAATATATATCCTCAAGAGGAAGTTATAATTTAGCATGGAGATCTACTCTTCCTTTTTATTCCTCTTCATCCTTGTTTCTTTCTTCTCATGATTTTGAGATTCCTACAATTTCCACCAAAGAATGTTATCTATGATACTTACATTTCTCTATCACTTCAAACATATAATCTTCTAAACAATAATTTTTTTTGTGAAAAGAAAATTATTCTTTTTTAATAATTTTTTCTTAGAATTTATCTTACCTTTCACTTAGGATGGAGAATTATACCTGGGAATTTTGAATCAATACTTATCACTATCTTGGAAATTATTGGGGATCCTTACTACAAGATGTCTAATTATTCCACATCGAATATATACATGTGGAAGTTTCCCATTTAACTCTCATTTTTCTCTCTATAGATTTGAGGAAATTAATGAAATGGCCTCATCCATATCCTCTTCTTTTTTTTAATAATTAATAGTGAGCTTCTTCATAGACTTGAATTCCACCTCTTTGGACTTCCCATTTTCCACAGACTCATTAACTTTATTTCTAATCTCATATACAACATGAGTACTATGCAAGAAATCTAGTGTAAGATCCTTTGGGTCCTTAACCTCCAGTATAGAGACATACAAAATTAACTAAGGTGTAAGTCTTCTCAGGATGCTCTTGAAAATATTTATATCATTGAGTATTTATCATAGACCTCAAACATCTTCTACAACAACACTCACCTGGTCAAAGAAGCAATCAATTGACTCATTAGGGTGAAATATCATATCCTCATACTTGTTCTCTTGAACCTTTATTTTTTATTCTTTTAATTTTTAGTCTCACTAATAAATATTTATAAACTTTTTCCACATAGCATGTGATAACTTACACAAAATCACCTTCATATAGATTTCATTGGATAAGGATCTCCCCAAAGCATTGATATATTTGGCGTTTGGATCCAATTCCCTATGTTCAACTTCTTATAATGCACCATTTTCCAAACTAGAAAAATATCATCCATTTCTATTATAAAAAAATTCATACCTATAGATAAACTATAGTACAATATCCAATTTTTCCATATTTGAAAATTTTTTATTTATAAGATAACAATTCTATTATGATTTACAAGATCCATTGAAACCTTTGAGTGAAAAACACTAGTATTATCCTTTTCCTCTATTACAAATTTTTAGTCAAAATATGATAAATACCCTATAGTGGGGGGTTGAATGAAGTTATGACATATTAAAACCAATACCCCTTCAGATCATGTTTCATGGTTAAAAAATAATCTTTTCTAGATTTCCCATAAAAATGTATGAGCATAAATGAAATAATTCACGAGATAAAATAATTTTACATGGTTCACCAACATTGGACTGTATCAAAGGGGAGTACAAGGAAAATGTTAATATATACCAAATCCACTAAAGTTAACTGCTGCTACAATGTTTAGAGTGGACTCATTTTCCCTCTTGGTTTACAAACAATCATAATTTGAAATCAGAATACTCACTAACCTGATGTGTTCCCACTACCCCTTAAGAAGATTCATCAGTTGATCACTAAAATAATATTTTTACATATAATTTGGTGTATAATTATGTTCAAAATTCATCCAATTGATGAATACTTATTTACAATACAATTACTATGAATTCTATTCTAGTTCACATAAGATTAAAATTTTCAAAACCCCTTTCTCAGATTTAATAAAATACCCAAAAGTTAACAAAAAATTGATATTTTTTTGAAAACCACAAAAATAATGAAACACACTACATTCATGAAGCACACAACTTTTACAACACTCCAATCCTTTTCAAAGTTGACATAACATTTACAAAATTCCTTTTTTTATGAAAAAATGATCTTATAAAACCATTACACAAAAAAATCCTTTATGAATCACTTTGGTGAATTTAGAGCCTTTGGATTTTATATAATGATTTATTACTCAAACTGATGGAGGATATGACTATTTACAGAAATTTCCTCCACTTCATGAAACTTTCTGCCTCGTGAAGGCCTTTTCTCAAAACTCTTCATTCATTTTTTTGAAACTCCATACCTTTTCGGAACATCAAGGGAATTTTTCTCATTCATGAAACATATATTCATGGGAAAACATACCATATTTCCTTCATGACTCATCAATAATTCCTGAAACTCTACACACTAATCATAAAATACCCTATAGCAATGGTTTGGAACCATTGGTATAGGTCTACAAACCATTGGTATAGCCGATACCAATGGTTTGGAGAACCATTGGCTGGTTTAGTGTGGGGATGGGGGGAAAACCATTGGTATATGTCATATGAAAAACCTATACCAAAAGTTTCATAAAACTGTTGGTATTAGTAATTTAAAAAAATAAACATTGCATGGTTTTGTTCCCAGCACCTCCCGTTTATAATCCAACGACCTAACCACTAACCTAACACGACTTTTGTGAATATAATTTCATAAATATATATATGTATATTCATAAGTATTTCAAATTTTGATTTATTTGATGTTATTTAATTAAATATTCTATAAAACAATGCCTGTACCTATACCAACGGTTCTCAAAACTATGGGTATAGACCTATACCAACGGTTTTGAGAACCGTTGGTATATGTGATTTGATTTTTTGATCTATACCAAGTGTTCTGTCCAAAACCGTTGTTATAGGTTCATAGAAGTGACCTATACCAACAGTTTTGTCCAAACGGTTGGTATAGGTACAAATTAGTGACCTATACCAAAGTTTTGGCCAAAATAGTTGGTATAGGTCCATATAAGTGACCTATACCAGTGGTTTTGGAAAAAGTGTTGGTATAGGTCTAAATTAGAAACCTTCACCAACAGTTTGGCCAAAACTGTTGGTATATGTCCTATTTATACTAGTTAAACATTCAAGAAACACTGAACCTTATTGAAACACCTAACCTTCAAAAAAATCCAAAACTTCTTAAATTCATTTCTTTTTCTATATTTTTTATGAGGTATCCCTGGAAATCCAAGTTTCACAAACTTGATCCATCCCCCAAATTTTAGACCCCCAAAAATTTGGAAACACTGGAAAATGAAGCCACCTTGTATTCAAATTTTTTATAATCACTTACAGATTATATGTTTCTTTTGCTTGGATCATTATAAATACTCTTCATCATCAATCACACTAGAACTTTACAACTGAATCTGCCAAACTATTTTTTCAACAAAAAAAATCAAGCCAAACCACTACAAATTTTCCTTTAGGTATTTTAACACAACTGATCTCATCATGATACTAAAAAATTTATAGTAAACCTATTCAAATTATTTCTTTTAACCATATATTTATGATATTATAATATCCAAGAATAACATTATCATAATTTTTATTATAAACGTATGTTTATGATTTTTAGTTATAATTTATTTCTTATTCCATTAATCTATATTTTTTATATCTATGTTTAATGATTTTTCTATATGATCCACGTTGATTCCATATATTTCATGATTATTCCTTATTTTCCATGATTATTCATTATGTTCTATATTGAATACATACACTCTAAGATGATTCCTTCACCAGTTACAAATATTAATAATTATACTTTCCCATGCTTATGTTCATGTCACTATTTAAACCATGATTTATTAATTAATTTTCTATATAATTCCATCACGCTATTATGATACCCTTACATGGATTTTCTAGCTCACCCTTTTCTTTCCACATAAAATCGATATGAAAACCAGATTATTATAAAGGGTTGAAGAATTTTGGATCATGAATAAATAAGTAATATTATAATATTTTCTTTTATATTACATTCATTACTTCAAAATAGACTAGGATTATGATTGAATGAATTGTAAATCTATCAAATGTTCCTATTATATATAAAACTGTGTATTATTATAAAGCCAAATAGAGAAGAGTGAGTTTGTGTAATTTCATATGAATACTTAAACCTTTTATTTGGATAAATAATATTCCATCAATATACTAAAAATTATACAATAATCAAACATTATTAATAATTATGCGACACTAATTGGTTTTAGTATAAAAATATATCTCCAAAAATATTTAAATGATCATTATTAAGTATTAATAATGATTCTTGTTTGAAAAAAAGTATAAAAATATCGTCTTACCCATATATGAATAGAAACTAATTCAAATATAATTAAATGATATGATTTATCAATTCAATAATTTTTATTGGATTGGAAATGACACTCAACATGACAAGTTAGTTATTTTTGGAGAATTTGAATATTTGGTTTTGAAACAGTGGTAACTAGAGAATTCAAATTGGGAAAAATTTCCAATAGTTTAGATAAATCTAGGATGTGTTTTTATCCGTGACTGGGTTTTTTTAGGGTTATGAGAGGAACTGATTATTCCAAGAAAAGAGGGAATGTGTGGCAAATAACATTATTACTATAGGAACCACAAGGTACTGAATGGATAAGGAAGAGGATCAGTAACTGTTGCAGTAACATGGGGTTGTATTTGGAACTCCAATATGTAGAAGGTCCATTATTAGGTACCCTGAGAAGGAATACAAGGAACATGGTGGGTCCTTACATACATTTTTTGTGTGGAAGAATGAACATAATTTCATCATAAATCCCCCTTTATTATTTAGTAGAGGAGGTATTGGAAGTGTCCATTTGGGCTATCCACACCTATATTACTCATTTGTTTTCCCTTGATTAGAGGTTACCCAAATGGTGTTTACATAATAGTTTAGGGGTATGATCCCTTACTTCATTCACCATTCATCTCTTTCATGGGGTTTTATTGATTTATTACAATTTAAAGTTAGGTATTGAGAGGGAATTCCACTAGATCATGGTAGAATCGTCACATATTAAGGGTATTTGGAATATAGTGGCTTGAAAATTACAAGAGATGAAAATCAAATATAGTTTTCCATTATTTTAGTTGAATTAGGTTTTATTAGAAATTTTATTATTTGTGTTTGATTAATTTAGAAGATATTAGATTGTGATTAAATATCGTACGATGAGGATCCTTCCTATAGAGGTGTTAAGAGTGTTCCCTAAATCATCCTTATGTGTTTGGTCATAGTTATGATATTATAGGAGAGATTAGTGAGTTTATGGGAGCTAATTCTCTTTGAAAAATATTATAAATTTATTATGAATTATTATAATTGAATAGTTAGGAATTGTGGATGATATTGGGATTTATGGAATAATTGGTGCTTGGAAAATCTTGTAATAGGATTGAATGAGGATGTATGGAGAATTTATTTAGGATAATAACATCATTATTGAGGATGGTGATCCCTAAAACACTTAACTATATTTGTGTTATGTGTGATTTTGTTTTTCATTATTGGGTTTATGGTTTAGGTAAATTTTATAGGGACTGTGAGTACCCTTAAAAATATTATTATTTTTCTTATAACCTTTTTGTATTGTAGTGAGGGATCTATTGTGTATTGTTTGATCTAGAAATTCTCAGCGACTTTGTATCCATGGGGAGAAGATTCTAGTTTTTTCTACAAGGGAACTAAATTAATACCTTAGGCATGGGATTTGTTTTGAATGGACTCGGATGGGTTTTAGAGGAATAATATAGAAGGAATGTTATCTTTTTGTCTATGGGTAATGGGTGTGATGGTAACTTATATCATGCATGGATGGAGACATCCCATTTGAGAGTGGGTTATAGTCTTAGTGTATATAGTCAGTGTAATATGTTACCATGGGCATGGTATGATGTAAAGAGGAGTGTTTTTTTAGGATAATGAGTAGTAATATGTCTAATGGGATATGTAATTACCAAACCATTACAAATGAAATTCTCTTTGGAATGAACAAATTCTTTATTATGTAATGTAGTTATAGAAATCAGATGCATAATATTTTATTTTTCATATTGGATCAATATAAAATATAACCAGAATATTTTGAAGGGGTTAAAACATACTTACGTATCATAACTATTGATAATAAAGTCATTATTCAGTGAATTTTATGATTAGTTTATGTGAAGGATTATGATAATACCTACTTTACACAAAAGAAAGAAGTGATGGACCATATCAATATGATCATGCTCTATGATACCCATTTATCCGAGATTCAGAAGGAGATGAAATTATTAATAGTTTCCCTTAACCAATACCTATATGATATTCAATAAAAAAGTATAACCATTTATGGGAGAAGTTCAAGCTCATAGAGATCATCCCTCAAACCATGTTTGCCGAACCACCCCATGAAAGTACCACCATTGCTCATCATATCTTTAGGGTGTATGTGGTGTAATACCAGGTCATATATCTTGAACATAGTAGTATGGTTTTTAATATTATTATTTTTAATAATGATTATATTTTAATTGTTAAACATGATTATATAATGAGTTTGTTGAAGATTATATTTTTTATAAAGAAATAAAAATTATATTTTTCATAAATATATAGTCTCAAATAAAGTACACTTTTTGATAAATTTATTACTTTTTGAGATAATTTTTATTTCAATGAAATATTATTATTACATAACTTTTATTTAGATATAAATGATAATAGAAATTAAAAAAGTCACCTGTATTTTTTGAAATGGTTAGAATGTTGTTTATTTAGTAAAGACTAGTATTTTTTCAATAAAAAACATTTTTATTTAGAAGAAGAAATTACTATATTTAGAAAATTATTTTGGGAAAATAAATATAATTTTTTAAATAAAAACATATAAATTATCTAATAGTAAAATTTTAATTATTTTTTAAGATAGTTGAATTTTTGGGGAAAAAATAAATACAATATAAATATAGAGTGTGTATTAAGAAATCACAATATCCCACAAGTGATCTAATAAATACTGAAAAAGAATTCCATGAGAAAAAATATATTATATATATGAAATAATGTTTATGTAAATTTATTTGATTAATTTTACAAACCTATATCGAACCGTCGAAAACCTATAATACACTATATGGTTTTAAAAACAATTATTTATGAACCTGAGTCCCTTCCACATAATGAATGGTCCTATTTTTATGATTTTTTAGACTAATAAAATATTTAAATCCACTTATATTAAGTAATATCCATGGTAAAACGATGAGATAGTTTTTGGTTTTGATTATTTAATTAAATTGTGACCAACACCTACGTTTAGAATTTAATAAATAATTCCCCTACCTTTTACTATAAATACCCACCAAACCTACCATTCCTCTTCATTTAAAATCAATTGAGAATGATGTTCCTCTCCCTCTACCATTTTAAATCTCACACAAGGTGTTCCCAATATCTTAAGAGGATCCTCTCTACCTTTTCCACATCCCATTTTACAATTGTAGTCCTTGTACCCAAAGACTATTCTTATAGAACTCAAGCACCAGGGGTACCCCATTCCAATTCATGGGTTCATATATCTCATGACCTATTATTGAGTCTCAACTTATATATCCTATGATGGTCCATATCTTTTATACTCCTTATTTCATGATGTATTTCTTTAATATATACATAACATGATCCCAAAAGAGCAATATGACTAGTGTATTTGGGTAATTAGATACATATCACAATAACATGAAACAATTATACAATGAAATTATTTAAAAAACTCCATAACATGATAATAAAATTCAATTGAACTTCTAAAAGTGAAAGGGATATCCTAGGGACGTACGTAAGAAAGGGGTGAGATACAAACCCATGTAAGGGAATAATTAAAGCATAGAATGATCAATGTAATACATGTTAGTCCAGATGTATATCATGGTGAAATTAAATGGTGAGAATCATAAACATGAACATCAAACAAATACATTGGATGATAAAATCATGGCATTATAGGAATATGGAAACAACATAAAAAGAGAAATCATAAGAACAAGTCAACGCTAACCACCAAGACATCATAACATAGAATTATGAGGCTAACAGACTTTTCACCATACATGGTTTCCTAGGAGATAAAAATACTTTCCAATGCATTGAAAGGAAATATAATTCTGGTCCCACCCATAACATTCATATAAATACATTTATTTGTTCTATACATAGGTTATAAAATATAACAACATCTTTTGTAACATTAAATATCATGATTAAGGAGTGTAGGTTATATACATGGTTGTCCTCAAACAATGAAGGATATGTAAAAATATGTGAAAAACATTTATTTGAAGTGGGTATGGGTATTCACAGTAGAAAAGTTTTCAATGGAAAATCAAGGGATGACTTGGGCAGGAAATTAGGTTCACCTAAAGGCTCATGGAAGGTATTAATGATAGTGGGAGGTGGCATCTCACTACCTAGTAATTTCATGGATTGTAATGCTATGTGTGAAAACATATGTCACCAAGAATAACTGGAAATCCAAAGGAACAATAAAAAGAAATTACTTTAATAAAGAGGAGGCGGAAGAGAATCTCTTACCTTTAGAGGGTTTTTTCTAAAAATGA
Organism: Viscum album; assembly: GCA_963277665.1. Classification (NCBI taxonomy): domain Eukaryota; kingdom Viridiplantae; phylum Streptophyta; class Magnoliopsida; order Santalales; family Viscaceae; genus Viscum; species Viscum album. Next base: position 486,959,650 of record OY728155.1, read on the forward strand.
GGGAGGATATTCTAAAGATATTAGGAACACCTTACGTGAGATTTAAAAAGGTAGAGGGAGAGGAAAATCATTCTCAATTGATTTTAAATGAAGTGGAATGGTCTGTTTGGTGGGTATTTATAGTAAAATCTATGGGAATTATTTATTAATTTTTAAATGTAGGTGTTGGTCAAAATTTAACTAAATAATCAAAAAGAAAAACAATCTCATGGGTTTTACCATGGATTATACTTAATATAACTGGATTTAAATATCTTATTAGACTAAAAAAACATTAAAATAGGACCATTCATGATGTGGAAGTGACTCATGTTCATAAATAATTGTTTTAAAACTATAAAAACTTTTACTCTTATGGTCAGAATAATCAAGATACAGACCTCCATATAGAAAATTTTAACATATATGGTTAGATAAAAAGTATAATGGGATTGTAAAAACGTCCTCTAATTCATGATGTTCAGATAGAGATGGTTCATCAGTGGTTATTAGACAAGGTGTAATAGGGTATCATGGTTCCCTAGTAAGCAAAAAAGGACCAAAATTTATGATTTTATGTCATATGTTTGGTTTATTTGTTTTCTTTTCTCATACACATGGATATTATTGTTTATATTAGAGGAAATTAGAAAGATTATACTGATATTAATTTCTCAAACACTATAAAGGAACCCCAGTGAACAGGTAGACTACATGAATTTTATGCATATCTAACTATTGGTTATAGAGTGGATAATGTTAGAATAGTTTTATAGGGTTTTGAAATGGTATTGTGGTGAGAATCAATATTCACTATGTATCCCTTATTTATTTTTATCATTTATTTTATTTGTATATGTTATCAGTCTAGTGGGAGGTCTCTTGAGATGTATATATGTATGAATTTTATATAATTTTTTTATAACATTGAGGGTTATTTATTACTTTATGGTTTTGTTAGGATTTAATTCCTTACATGTGTACTCTTATATATGGTTAATAATGTCATTTTATTGATTATTTATTACTGATAGTTTTGATATAGAGAGGATAGTCTCCCCAACACAAACCATAGACTCTCATCATTGTTTGTTTTCCTCCAACATATGAAGAGGCATAAATGCGATCAATTGAATACCAAGACAAGGGTTCCATTCATAAAACTTTAATTAGGGAATCACCAGTTCATTGGTAATCCTAAACATCATGGATATAAGTACATAAATATAATAACATATCATTTGAATTATCTTTGGTATATCATTTTCTAGCACCTAAAGTTGATGATAACTTATATTTTATTGTTTATAAGAGTCAAAATTATCCATTTAAGTATTAAAACATATCATTAATATGGGGTTTTAGGAATTGAATTCCAGCTATCAATTGAATCATTTTTAGTAATTCAAATATATTTTTAACGTATCTTATACATTGTTAACAAAATAATCAAAAGAAACCAATAAATAATTATTTAGTCTACTAATATTCTCTTTGAATTTCATCTAACTAAAAAATATTCTATTTAACTCTATATATTACCTATGATAGGTATATAGAAATTAAATTCTCTCCTAATAAAAACTCAAATATAATATTCACTTATCTTAGAGGAAATAATTAAACATCCTCTGGGAAAATATTCTAAAACTACTCAAATACCATTAAAAAATATTATTCTCCATACCAAGTTGAAGATAAATTTTGAACAGCAATGATTAAAATTGGATTTTGAATAATCCATCAGGGAGAGTGAAGACCCATTTTTTATTAATATATTTGTAATTTATACTGACTGATAGTGTTATCTCCAAAAAATACCTTATAATATGGCATAGAATTTAGATTATGTAATTGATAAAATATAGTGTATTTATTTAAAAATATAAAAGTTCACGTGTCATTCAAATCATTCAAGTTTTATTTATTGTTATAGTTCTTTTAATTATTTTTGATTAATGCTAGAGAAACTTTTTTAGTGAAAGGAATAAATAGATTTAGATCAGGGAAAAACTATGGTTATTTGAACCTTTTCACTGCGCAATTAATGAAAACATTATTGAGAAATGATCATTGTGTAGTGGAGATAATTATGAAAGATACATTATAAAATGACATCATTAGATACAATTTATTAGTATTAGTTCTCTAATAATGTATGAATAAAGAAAATTATATTTTAAAAAATAATAATATTGGAAGAAATATATCATGGTTTATATCATAGAATATAAAGTGTTATTCATTTTATAATGATGAATTTAGAATGAGGAATAAAACTATCAAGGTTAATATCATTTTGAGGAAGGTATTTTTAGAAACGTTACTCCCTGAAATAACCTAAAAAAAATAATTAGTTGATAACATATCTTGTTTTGAGATGAAGAATCCTAGAATACCAATAAGAGATAAATAAAAATATAATTCCCATCATTCCATTTATTTGGATATTGAGTTTGAAATTTTCTTCAATAAGAAAACTTCTGGGGAGAATAGTGTACAATAAAGTTTTACATTTTCTTCATTTTATGAGATGAATATATTTAAAATAATGGTTCTTTAATTTAAATTAATAAAATGAAACTACATCATAGTGATGTAGAACTCCCCTGTTTTTAAGGAAGTATATAAAAATTGATTTTCCATGAAGAATGGGTGCTATTGAAATTTGAATATGGTAAATGTAACTTCTTAACATGGATCACTCTATGAATATAAATTGGAATGGTTAACTACATGACCTTAGGAATACCTCCATATATTTCAAATGATACTAAATTGTGATTTGGGCTCATGAGATAATCCTAGGGAGACCATGCCATTATTATTAAAGTGTAAAACACAATATAAATAAAATAAAATAGAAATAGAATTCAGATAAACATAAAAAATATAAAAGAATCAATAAATAAAAAACATCAATAGTGATATAAAATGAATGTATTATACATAACAAACCCCCATTGGTGGATCATAAAAAATTTGTGAAAAAGAATAAAATGAAATTGGGGTTAATTAACCATCACCAATAGGTCCCAATAACTACCTAGTCCAATTACTCAACTCCAAAATTGGAATCCAATAAATATGAATAATCATTAGGCCTTACCCAAGACCTGATCTAGTAATAATGAATGGTTTCCTATAAAGTATCAAAGTTCTATGATGTCCTGAGAAAGGTGTGAGTAAAACTCAATAGGACACCATGAATGGTGTCCCTAAATATTACAATAATGACATTAGTGCATGTGGAAGTGATCACGCTAAATATTTATAATTACATGAATTAAACCTAAAAATTGGAAATCCCTAAAAACTGAACCGTGGGGATAATTTCTCCATAGGATTGGTATATACCTACTTCTGCTAGTGTTAGGGTATCTCTGAGCACGTCACTAAAACTGTTGTAACCCATCTCTTGAAGAGGGTAATATATCCATCCCTAGATATACAACCAGAACATTGGGGTAATATAACAATCATTGGGGCCAAAATGTCTGCTTAGGGACATTATCAATTTGGGTTGAACCATCTATCTTAGTATCCACCCAATTTCTATGTTCACATTAGGCTTAACTTTTATAATATGGAATCCAACTAGGGTCATGTTTACCCTTACTTTATTAATTAAAACCAATATCCACCCAAGGTTTGTGTTCAACCCAGGTCTAACCATCAAAACCATCATTAAAATAGGATATGTGTTCACCTTAGGTTTAATCATTATAATGAATAACATAAAATAATCAAAAAAACAAAATATATAGTTTAATTTCACATTTTCGATACGAAAAAAAAATTTCCATTATAATAATATTTTGAACCATTTAAAAAATCATGGACATTTACCATTTCAAACCCAATTTTCCAAAATATCATTTTTGAACATCATTTCAAAATAGAATCATAAATTCTTATTCCAGGATACCAAATATAAGTCTAAAAAATGGTTCATATTCCATTTTAAAAAACCAATCTATTTTACCATTTGCAAAATATTGTTTCAAGTAATATTTTTTATTTATGTTTTAAATGATAATTTCCTTAAAATTTTATTTCTATTCAAAACTTCATTTAATTATCCAATTTGCAATGTCAAAATAATTACCAAGGTGCCCCACTGGGAAGCCCTTATCATAAGGAACCAAACATGACCAAGGGGTGACAAATAATTCCAATTACATTATAAAACATAGTGTCTAAATGAAGTCAATTCCTAAAAAGGATTGAATGACCGCACACCATATGAACATGTAATAATAAAATGACTATTGGTCAAGTATAGGGACATCCAAAATTTACCAGAGTATTGCCTCTTTTTTTCCCATGTGTTGATGGATGTTTTTATGTCCTAACCAATATCACATTATCAAATGGGTATAGAACTCATGCAGTGATATCTCAATAATGAATTACAAATAAGTGTAATTGATTTTTAAAAAATCTAATAGAATAAAGGTTGAAGTAATTACTAGAACCGCTCATTATATCATAACTATGAAAAAACTCTCATCAACCACATAAGGTGAACCCCCAATCACATTCTGAAAAGAATCCATTAACATAATGTAGAGTGACATTATGTGGAAGGCATTTTGGTATGTAGTCTAAAACAGCCACATGGATGTGCCTTGAGAATTGGAAATTACTCCATGCTTTGGTAGGATCACAAAAAAAAAACATAATCCAAAGAAAATGTTAATTATAGAGGAGGGAGAAGGTGATGGAAGAATGTTTTCCAAGTTTAATCATTTTCATAAATAACTAAATAACCGAGTTGGAACTGACAAAAATAAAAGGGGTTGAAGGGGAATGAAGGGGTTTAACCCCTTGGTCATGTTCTAAAAATAGATTCAAAAGGAGGGGGTTACCCCTAAAAAATCTAAGGGGAATTTTTTTTAATTGTCTCCCAAAAAACCCCTCTGATGAGATAGTGGATCACGAGTTGGTCAACGACTAGCCAATTGCTACATAATGTCATCAAACCATAGACTAACCTCTTTAGGATGACTCTAAATCTTCTTGAACCCATTGGGACACATCCCAAACCCCCATTCAAGTTTATAAACACCCATTTGAGGTGTCAAAATTCTATGTATTCCATTTCCATGTTTAATTTAAAATATATCTTTTCCACTTTTTTCAGGGTTCAAATTTATCTTTAATTCCAAATGCCTATAATATTGAGAGGTATTATAAACTCCCCACCATAACACTTATCATCTTGAAGATGTCCCACTGATTATCCATTTGTATCTACCAACATAAATTGATCACCAATTTATATCCAAATGGGTTTGTTCTATTATTGAATTCATTAAGTACATCCATGGAAGAACCTCAAAATCATTTTAGTCCAACCATAAAAACCTAAGAGTAATCCTATAATCACAACTAAAACACTGAGATGAATTTTAATGGGGACCTCTACCCTAAAAAATTACTACATCGTAACCAATAAAACGATTTGATCTATGGTGATACACACTATAGAACCATAATAAAGGATACCAATTCTGAGATACCATGCCTAAAACCATTGGAATTACTTACAATGATATGATTTTAGTGGTCCAACTAGCCACTTATTGTTATTCTCAATATATGACACCCGAAAATACTCAATAATTCCATTTAAACATTGGTACTCATCATTTTTGTGGAACTCTAAAATGGGATGCATGCGTAATCATTTTCAATGCTTAAGACTAGAATACACTAGATTTTCCTCAAAAGCCTAGTATGATTCCTCAAATTCATATGTCATAACTAATAAGGCACACCAAATGCGATTTTCAACTGACCAAATCAAATTATGTACATGAAGGTAATTTGAACCATAGTTTGTTGGATTTTCTCAAAAAACGCTCGGTTCCGACTACTGATGCATTTCCAAACAAATTGGCCATGATGCCATCAAACCTAGAGGCATCCTATGATCCACCAAAAAAAATTACTAGATTCCATACCTGACTCCTTATGAGTTTCCCATTATTATAACCTCAACTAACCTAGAACCTTCATTGTGTAATATTATAAAACAATGAAATATCCTACCATGTACCCTCGATTTTCCTTAAAACCATCTCTCGCATGAATTCAACGCTCTTTATCAATATAGAACTAAATCCAACCTCCCATTTGGAATTCCAAGATAACTCAAGGTATGCAGCACATTTTTTCCAATTGGAATATTTATTCAAGAATTACTATTTCATTTTCTAATCCCCACTTCTATGACCCTTCTTAAATAAGGACCATTAAAATATGATAGATACATCACAATCTACCATATGAGTGTTATTATTAGACCTTCAGTTAATAATGTCCCAAATAATATAACCCACACATCATATATTAATATACTCTTGGATTATACATGGTCATATTTCTCTCACCTGAGTGGTATTACAAACGTCACCTACAAACTGTTACTGTAATCCATGTATGGAAACACAACATTCTAGGATATACAGTCTATAACATGGAACCCTCTCACCAAAAACTGACAATGTACTCACATGATATGAATTCACTTATATAAATCTTTAATCATAATGTACAATGTTATAGCTTAGAAAAATATGTCTAACACTTCATAGCCACACTCAATGAATCCACAGAATCTTGAAACCCTTGTTTTTTTTAAAATTGAGCATCTGTTCCACCATACGCTGAGCCATCCAGGACATTATCTCTCACTATAGGGATATCCCAAAACCCAACCAAAGTCCATATACCTTCTAACCTAAAAAATGTATCATCGACTCACAGTCACCTCAATTCAAGATGAACTCATTAACAAAAACCCAATATCATTTCATTGTAACACACCAATACATTTCAATATTTCAATTTTTGAATAAATTTAATTTTTTTCCTATATTTTTTATATGAAACACCAAGTTAAGCTTATGTTACATGCAAGACTCACTTTTCTTGATGTATTGAGTAAAATCCAAGGCCTAGTTTTAATGAAAAATATTGTATTATCAAAAATATTATTATTTAATATTAAAATATATAACCTTGAAATTAAGTTGATGGTAATTAATAAGATTAACTAAGTTATGAAAATACATGGTTGAATTCATTAGTAACAAATTAATTAGAACCAATTGAATATAAAGGGAGTATTTTTATAATTTTATGATCAAAAAGGAATTTTATCATAATAAATTAAAAAAATTAATATTTCTAAATGATATTAAAGAAATATATATTTATATATTCAGTAACATATTTTTTTACATTCATTAAATATATTTTATAGGCATTAGATAGGAAAAAGTAATTTTACCACATTTTAATGGAACAATTATTTTAAATAAAAATATTGGATCTTTTTTAAAATTTTATATGTCAAAATAAAGTTCATTTTTTAAATAAAAATATAAAAATTTGGTTAGGATTAATTTTTGGTATTTTTTCTGTGAAGTTTTATTTTTTGATGAATATTGAGAAATACTAAATTTTAATCCAAAATTACTTTGTCATATAATTTTTTTATAAGGTAAAATTATATGAATAATTGGTTTTATAGTTTAAATTTATCAATTATACATAAATTAATCTAATTTATTTCATTGTAATTAATTTTACTTTGAAATTGGATACAAAATCCTAGAAAACTTTTGAAAATTTTTACTTTAAAAACCCGCTATGTCGTCTCATCGATCAGATTAAATTCAAATTAATTTATAAAAATTATGTGATTGTAATTTTTATAGAATGCATTGAAAATTAGTAATATGATTAATTTATAATGAGTAATGTGGTCAAATTTTTTTACCATAAATATAACTGAATGTGATGAAAATTAATTATAGTGATTAAGACACAAATTAGTTTAACAAAGGAATAATCCATAAACTTAAGGCCCGAAATGCCTTATAAAATTGTAAAAAATCCATTTAATTTCCATATTTCTACCATATAATCCATTGAATATAATTTAGACCATTATTGGAGCCACATGAAATGGTAAAAATGTGGCTGGAATTCTCTTTCCCAAAATTTACAATAATTCCACTCCTCCCTTAATATAAAAAGGCACTCACCCCTCCCATTTATTCTCACCTATAAATCCATTGAGATTGACCAAAGTATGACCAAATAATATACCAAAATCTCTAAGCTCACTCTATAATACTCCCTTTGGGCATAAATTTAGCAAATGATTCCTTTTGATGCAAACCAAAAGGAGTTACCCAAAGAATAGGTAATATCTTTCTTCAAACTATTTTGTTTTATTTTCATTATACACCCCATAAAATATTCTTATTCCATGACTATATAATAAAATAAGTATAAAAAATATAACTATATGTTTTATGTTAACTTTTCTACCTATACTTACACACACTTCTATCTAATGGGTTACAAACCTACTGTTTACGGATACAGAGAACTATTAACTAATGAAACGACGAATATTTGTTTTTCATTTAACACCTATCAAGGTGAGAGTTATGATAGAAAATATATACATATATATTCATATATAATATTTATAATTTATTTATTCTTATTTAATTATTTTATAACACATACCCCTATGAATTCCATTTTAGGTAAATATGATAACTTTGTTTGTGGAAGTGTAGACTACCGCCTCCTCAAAGCGATGCAATTCGTTCACACTATACATGGAACACAAAAATTATGGTTTTAATTAAAAATAATTAACATAAATTAAAATTATATGATATTAATTAAATAATTATCTTTCTGTAGACATAATATATCATTTTCCATATTACCTTTTCACACACTAAAAAGTGATAAGGTCGGTTGTGGATGTGTGGGATATTTCCTCCCCAACACGATGTGATTCCTTTTACATCACAAGAATTATATATATAATTATATATGACCAATTAACATGGTATTTATCATATAGTTATAATTATATAAATATATAATATTACTTATCTTATTTCCATAACAATCACTGAAAATGGGAACATTATTCGTGCCTATATACGGCCTACCGTCTTTATGATTGTAACATTGGTTCATTTTTCATAAAAACATTTCATTATTAGTTTGAAAAGTATAATTGATGTATAAATATGATAATTTTTCCATTATTATTATTATTATTATGGATATTTTTATATAAGTAATCCTTTAAACATATTGACCTACCCAAGTCATTTTTGACACATAACCCAAATATGGTGAATCTACCCAACATAACTATAATTGTTCATGTAATTATTTAAAACATTGTATTAAATGAAATAAATGTAATTATAAAAATGAAAAATGTTTTAAATAAAGTAAATAATTAAAATAATTTTATTTTTCAAGAATATAAAGACACACATGACAAGTCAGACTCAAGGTAATGGATTTTATCTCAATTTATATTCCATTGAGACTTGTTTGTTTTTATGGACCAATTAATTTTTCTACGGTGTATATACTACCCTTTGAAATGTTATATTATGAATTTTATTATTATCATGATATTATAGATTTCATTTAACGTTATCTATTCATAAGGACTATGATTCAAATGTTTCAAAGTGGTGTGAGACACTTTGAAATGTTTAAAGATTATTTTTTCTCAAGAATGTTTTGATGATATTTCAATAGTATTTCTGTCCAAAAAACTATAAAAAACTTTATTATTACTTATACTATACTAAGTAATTATTGATAAATCTGTATCATTTATTCAATATAAATATTTAATAAGGCATATTATTAATTAATATATTCCTTTACTCAATATGAGGAATGATTTGGACATGCAATGATAAGTGGGGCCCAAAATTTATATGTCCCCTATATGCATCGATAGGTTCTCATGATAAAAATTATTTGAAAAAATTAAACATGTTTCTACGTAGGTTTTTAAACTATCTAGATAATATATATTGACTCTATATTGTTTCATGTTCCTCAGACATGAAATCCAATAATTAAGGACTTCCTCCGTAGATATTTCATTGACCATTATTATTATCCCTGAAGGTTACATATGATAAAATATATGGATGAATTTAATTATAATTTTATTGATTAAATAGAATATTATTTTAGTTTATTACCTTACCATATTAATTATGCCTTATTGAGTTATTTGAATAGAATGTAGTATCTGTTATTCACCTTTCCATGTTGATTTATTCTTATTGACTCATTATTGCTTACACATTACTTATCCTTACTAAGAATTTTACATCACCCATATTATGTTTCATTTTCCCATGTTATGAAGAGGAATCCTTTAAATGAGTTTCAAGGATGAAAATATTTTATTTTTTATTCAGTTTTTTCCAATGTAATATGAGTATCATGCATGTAATCATGTTTTTCAAAAACTGCTAAAATATTCAGTCCATTGGGATTTCAAGCTTGTATATATGACAATGTAACAAAATAATGCACTAGGGTTAGGATTTTGGGGTTGGGGAATTACAGTTGGTATCAGAGCATGATAATCAATAACATTGGAAACTAGATTTATATAACTATGATTAGGGAACATAAACCTAAGATAGACTTCGAGGATAAACATAGAATAAGATTTCAAAATTTTTTTAAGATAGATATTATGTTGGTAATAATATAAATACATCCCTCTCTAGATACTACAAGTGGACTTGGTTATGGTACATATGTACCTATTGGTAACAAATTTGATAAGGTGTGTTATGATTGACTCGAGTATATCCAGGCACCTGATAATACACTATACTATGCAGTTGGTTTGACACTCTCGAGGGATATGATTAAGATAAGTCAAATTTTATTTACAAAACATTATGAATGGTTTAAAATTAAAAATGTACCCAAAGAAACCATTTTTATGAGTATTTGATTTGATACAAATAATATTTCCAATTTATGTTAAGTGTTTTATTAGTTTTGGGAATATACATTATGTTTTATCATTATATAAAATAATTTTTTATATTTCGTCATTTAGAAATGAAATCTAGTAGAATGAAAATGATCCTCACTAATATACATGATCCAATGAGTATGAAGGATTATATTTTTTATGACCTTAAGCTAATATTTTTAAGGTAAATAATCTCCCATGAATTCCCATCATATGAGGAAATTGTATCATGTGATAGTGTGATAGGTAAAGAATTCTATAATTCCAACAGATTAAAAAGAAAATTAGGAAAAGAAGAGGATGACTGGTCAAAATATATATAAAGGGAAGAAGGAAAAGAATTATTTCCCCACATGTTATAATTTTGGAAAGAAACACCCTGATACTTACATCAATGGAATGGAAGTTTGTTATATATTTTGAGATAAATTCCACCGAATTCATGATAGAAAGGGAATGAAATAAAATTCCAATGTTAAATGATTCCACTACATGGAGATGATACACTACAAAAATCAATTTCTTATGCATTACTATAATATACCCAAAAGATGCTAATGGATCATGGTCAAGATTATGATACTACCATAGATGAAGAGTAATGATTTGTGCGCTTATTTGTGGATTCATGAATTATGTCATTTGAGTATTTTATCAATGATATACTAGTTATATGAATTATGGAATATATAAAGATTGAACTAAAATTATTTTTTTAAGGATTTGAGATAATTTGTTGAATGGTACTAAAAAAATATATTCATTAGAAAGTAAAACTTTTTGAAAAACACATGGTTGAGGGAAATATAACCCTTAAAATGTTCCCAATATTAAGAAAATGATGTTTGGATAAAGAAACTATTGGTTTGGATAATGTTAATTAGATAAGTTGTGACTACCCTGGAACTGAGTATTGATTTATTGACATACATGTTTATTCTATCATTGATGGAGTTTACATCATATTTAGATTTAAGAAATATATACATTAATCTATAACCTATTTAAGGAATAATAATCTTGCATGTTTTCAACATTGTTTTATGGTAATTCAAGTTATTACCATGTTTACATGTTTTTTATGTGACGATTAAAAATCAATTCATGTTATTTGATAAGTTCATTTTGAAAATTTGAGGACCTTCCTTCTAAATTGATGGATCGTTATCTTTTGAAAAAGTTATCCATTTATTAAATGGTTTAATTTTATAATTGGATGAGGTTTTAGAGGTTAATGTATTACATCACCGTATTATTAAACCTATGTTATGAAATGAAGTATAAATAGCTCAAGGAACAACCAAAGGATAGGATTGTGTTTAAGAAATAGTAAAATATATTTATTTATTTTATTGTAGAGTGAAAAAATTCTTCAACTACTGGAAAACTGGAACTAAAATAAAAATTTTGTCCTATTATCATCATTTTTAATGGTAGTAATGAACTTTTAATTACATTGGTTTAAGTATTTTTGGTCATCAAATTTCAGATGAACATGTTCTCTATGACTCTCCATTAGAACCTTATTATTATATTTTTCTTTCGTATCAAAGTTTCCATTTCGTACCTATATTCTCCTACTATGGAACATTGTTATAATACCATTGTAATTTAATTTTTCTCTTATTAAGAAGATATGTTATTAACCCCATTAATAATTTGGGGTTTTCAAAAATATATTATTTTTAAATATCGATCCCTTGATTACCGAGATCAATTTGGAATTGAGAGGATGCAATTTATTTAAGGATAGGAGAATGTAACACCCCAAGTCATTACAATATCTTCCATTTAGAATAAATTTAATTTTTTCCTAGATTTATTTATATGAAACACCATGTTATGATTATTTTTCACACAATATAATTTTTAGATTTATTTATATGGAACACCGAGGTTAGCTGGCATTATACGCAAGACTGACTTTTCTCGATGATTTGCATAACACACAAGACCTAGTTTCAAAGAACAACAGTATATTATTAAAATTTTATTATTTAATATTATAATAAATAAAATATATATTAATTTGATAGTTATGAATTTTATTTAATAACTTATGAAAATACATGGTTTAATTAATTGTTTACAAATTAATTAGAACCAAATGAATATAAATGGGACATCGTTATACTTTGATGATCGAAAAAAAAATTTATCCTAATAAATTAAATTAATTAATATTGGTGAATTATATAAATAAATTATATATTTTATATATTCAATAAAATATTTTTCACAATCATCGAATATATTTTATAGGCATAAGATAGGAACAAATTCAATATTATAAATAAAAACCTATATTATTATAAAAGTAGTTTTACCACCTTTTAATGGAGAAAATATTTTAAATTTAAATTTTTGGAACTTTTATAAATTTTATATTTCAAAATAAACTTCATTTATGAATTATAAACATAAAAATTTGGATAGGGTGAATTTTTGGTGTTTTTCTCTAATGTTTTATTTGTTGTCGAATAGTAACAATTAGTAAATTTTAATTCAAAACTACTTTTTCATATAATTTATTTATAAGCTTAAGTTATATTAATAATTGGTTATATTGTCTAAATATATCAATTATACATTAATTAATCCAATTTAGGTCATTGGGATCAATTTCACTTTTATATCGGATATAAAAACCTAACAAACTTTTTAACATTTTTAATTTCAAAACCCACTTTATCGTCCCATATGCGGGATTAAATATAAATTATTTTATGACAATTATGTTATTGAAATTTGTAAAAATGGATTCCATATTTATAATAATAATAATTTCAAATTGATTTTAAGTTTAAGTTTGTTTTTGACCAAAAAGTTTAGTGAAAGTGATTAAAATTAATTACAACGATTAAGTGATAAACTAGCTTAACCAGGACTAAACCATAATCTTAAGGCCTAAAATGACCTATAATCTATTAAAAAAGACATTTATGGACATATTTAATTCATGTATTCCATTTTATCTAATTTTTTCTATTATTTGATCCACTTTCAAAGTGAAATATGTGGGTAGAATTTCATTTGAAAAGATATACAAGAATACCACCCCACTATAAAATGGAATTCGTGCCTCCCATTTATTCACTTCTATAAATCCATTTTAATTGGCAAAAATCTTATCAAATAGTCTAATAAAAACCATAAAATCATGATATAGTCTTCTATTTGGACATAAATCCATACAAGGAAGCCATTTGGGGAAAACCAAATGGAGTTACCCAAAGAAGAGGCAATATTCTTCCTCAAGCACTTTTGTTTTATTTTAATTCTCCACCCTAAAAAATATTCTTATTCCATGATTATATAATAAAATAAGTATCCTCTATATTCTTATCCATTTTTATGTTAATTTTTTGACCTTAAATTATCCACACATACATCTAATGGGTAAGAAACCTATTGTTTATGTGTATAGTGAACCACCACCTTATCTAATGGCGATTGTTCATTTTTTTACTTTACCACCAATAATAGTGAGAATTGTGATGGAAAAATATTTATATATTATTTATATATTATTTATAATGTCTTTATTCTTTATTAATTCTTATATAACACATACCCTTATGCTTTCCATTTTGTGTAAATATGATAACATCGTTTGTGGAAGTGTGGACTACCGCATCCTCAAACCGACATGATTCATTTACCCTGTACATGGAATGTATAAAGGATGTTTTTAATTTAAAATATTTAACATAAATGGAATATATATTATATTATTTTCATGATTATATTTCAAGAAACATAATCTATCATTTTATTTATTATGCTTTTCACACACAAAAAAGTAATAACATCAGTCACGGACATGTGGACTACTGCCTCCCCGACATGATGTAATTACATTTAAATAAAAATAAAATTTTATCATATATGACTAAATAAAATGGATTTTATCCTCTAATTATAATTTTTTAATGATATAGTTTTACATACCGTTTTTCCACAAAAATCACTGAAAAATGGGAATGTTAGTCATGCGTACGTACGGTCTATCGTTTCTATGATTGTAACGTTGGTTCATTTTTCATAGCCATATTTTATGATTGGGTTTAAATGTATAATTAATATATAAATATATTAATTTTTTCATTATTATTATTCTGAATATGTTTATATAATTACCCTTTTGACCATAGCTGACAGAATAAAGACATTTTTGACACATAAATAAATGATTGTCAAAACACCCATCAGAAACTGAATTGTTTAAGTAGTTGTTTACAAAATTGTAATAAGTGAAATAGAATTAATGATAAACATGAAAAATGTTTTGATGTAAGTAAATAATTAATATAATTTCATTATTCATTAATATAAATAGACACCTGAAAGTTCATATTTAAGGTAATGGACAATGTCTCAAATTATATTACAATGATACTTATTTGTTATTATGAACCAGTCCACTTTTATATGGAGTATATACTAACCTTTGACATGTCATATCATGAATATTATTATTATGATGATATTCTAGGTTTCATTTAATTTTATTCCTTAATAAGGATTATGATTCAATTGTTTCAAAGTGGTATGAGGTAATTTGGAATGTTTAAAGATTATTTTTCCTCAATATGGTTTAAATGATCTTTAAATAGTATTTCAATTCAAAAAATGTTAAAATTTATTATTTTTTACTTATCTTCCAATAATTAATTATTTATTAATATATATTATTTATTCACTATGGAAATTTTATAAGGAATATTTTTTCTTAATTAAATCGATTACTCAATATGAGGAATGCTTTAGAAAATTAATGGAGGGTGGGGCCCAGAATTTATATAGACCCTCAATGCATTGATAGGTTACTATAAGACAAATCAGTTGGCCAAATTAAATATTTTTATTCCTATATTTTTAAACTAACTAGAGGTTATATCTTAATAGTAGAGGTTTTCTTGAGCCTAGGGCATAATGTCATGTAATTAATCATTTATTCATGGATATTTTAGTTATCACTATTTTTATTTATAAGGTTTTCATATGAAAAAATCTATGGATTCATTTCATTACTAGTTTATTGATTAAATGTTATATGATTTTAGTTTATCACCTTTGAATATTGATTATTCCATATCAAATTATTTTAATGGAACGTGTAATTATACATTTTTCTTACAATGTTGATTTATTCTTATTGATTCATTATTTATTCCACTTTAATTACCCTTAATGATAATTAATCTCACATTTATTATGTTTCATTTCCCTAGGTTATAAATAACAATCCTTTGAATTAGTCTCAAGGATGTTGAGATTTTATTTTTTATTATTCTTTATTTCTTTCTCTAATGTAATATGGGTATCATGTATGTAATTTGGTTTTTCCAAATTTTCTAAGTTATTTAGTCCCTTGTGCATTGAGTCTTATATCTATGCTAATGTAATAAAATATTTCACTAGATACATGCTTATAGGGTTAGGGTTTTACAATCATGGATCTTTTCCAAGAAGTCTTGAACTAATGTTTTGGGAGGAACTACTACCATAACACCTCTTAATATCCTCTAATAAACCAAACAACTTTAAACAGAAATGAAGACAATCTATTTTACCCTACCAAATAAATAGGAACAAACATATCCAATGAAGATCACCTTGTTCTTATAGAAATGTAATGGGTATTTACTCTCAATCCACTTGATCACTAAGCTTAAATTTCATCACCCCTATCTGGTACATGCCTACTACCTCCGTATCATCAAAATATTAGGATCACCTACTTCCCTGTGTCCATTTACTAAACCCGAATTAGGATCCCAATAGTCTTTTATTACTAATTATATGATCAGTTTACCACCCAATAATCTGATCATTAATCTTTTCATGATAGTTCTATTGATCTTGAGGTATCAGTTATGCTCCCACATAACATCATGACATCACTTATAAGTCAATAAATACACCACCACCCATCATCCTAGGTGATGTTCTAAGATCAAAAGCTTCTAACTACTCTTTATTGGACCTATAATCCTCCACATAGGGCCAAAACAAATTACTACTTATGAACAATGTCAGAACAAAAGGGTCAAGAATCCAAACAATTATACCAATCGAAAACCGACCATAAACCCAAAACAAAATCATTCAGGTGCTTCTCTCAGAATGGATCCAAGGAATAACCATTACATTACGAAAAACTTGATAAAACCTTTTGGTGACCAAATATATAATATAAATAATCTAAAAATTTAACACATAACTGAACATCAATAAATTATGGCCAACCCCTCTCACGGTAACCCTTAATCATCAAACACATTTATTCAACCCTATTTTTGAGCCACATTCCAAAACACATAAAATATAATGTTCCAAGACTGCCCACTTAATATAGGGACCACAATAAAATAGATACACAAATATTAATAATTTATTCTTATGCCAAGACACCGACTCTAGGTTCCAATATAAGAATAAGGTTCTGTAGTCCAAAAGGGTCACACAAAATGATTATAAAAGTCTATAACTCAAAGAGAAAAAAATCAAATTAAAGGAACAAGAGAAAAAACCCCTCTATCTGGTATACTAATATCAATGGGTCTCACTACATAAGCTCTCTCTCTATCCTTATACATTCCATACATAGGTTTAGAAAAAACCTATGGTATACACATCACCACAATTACTAAAGTTCAATAATTTATTGTTTCATTTTAACTAAAATAGTCAAAACTAAAGAATTCACATTTTAAATCCATTATCACACTAATTTTTTTAAATTACTAAACATTATGTAGATTCCCAATCCTTGGTTTTGTTAGATAAAATTCCTTTCACAATTTTTGATGGAACACACCATATAAGTTGTTTACTATAACTTTATTTAACCAAACCCATCACATTATAATGAATAATTTATATCTTAATATTAAATATAACTCACATAAGAAGTTGTTCAAGTATAACTTTTTGCGCCCAAATTTTTGTTTTCACCCTTTGTTCCAGTTCATTTTTGGATCTTGGTTTTCTCTCATGTTCTGGGTATAACATGTTTAAATTTTGAGGCTTTGTTTAGTTTAGTTTTGGTTTCATGTTAATTTTTTAGTTTCTCTAATATTATTTGGGAAAAAAATGGATGTTTTTTTGCTTGAAATTAGGTGGCACATGGTTGGAGCATGGTTAGGGGAAAACATGAGGCTTTCTCAAATAAGCTGTGTATACCTTGAAAATCTTATGGATAGGGGCGCACAACCCGCACATGGTTAGGTAAACCATGTGGAAGGCGTGGACATGGTTCTATCATTTTGTATAGAACCGTATCACATAGTTTACAAAAAAGTGTGGCATAACCATGCTAGTGCTATGTGTGTGTCTAGTAAGGGGAAAACCATTGGTGCATGGGATGAAAACCTGTGCAACTATACCATGTGAGTTTCCCGGGTCATTAAAAATGTGAAATGTCTCTTACAACCTATCAGGATTTTAGTCCCAAATCACCCAATTCTTCCCTTTCATTTTTTAATGAAACCCTAAGGGGGATTCTACATTATTATCCAAGCTTTCCATCCTCTCCCAGGGTGAGTATCAATGGTTTATTCTTGGTTTTGTTCTAGATCTTTATGTTAATCCTCTATTCTATTCTTCCTCTTCATTATTATTCAATATTTCTCTTATTGTTTTTATTATCCCATAGTATTGTGGACTTAGATTTCATGTTTCCATATTTTTATTTTCTAGATTTTTTTGTATTTAAGGTTCTTTGGGGTTGTTCTTGATTCTTCATACCCTTGTGAGGTTGTTTTGGGTGGTCATTGTTGAAGTGTTTTGAGATTGAGGTAGGTTTTTGTTTAGTTTGCATTTAATTTTTAAAATAATTGGTTTTATGTTTTTTAACCTTACTTATATGTTAAATATTGATGTGTGATATTTGGAATAATTGTTTTAGTTAAAATAATGTGTTTTACATTATGGTTTTGAAGTTTGTGCCATTTTTTTGTTGAAATATGCACACTAAGTGTTTGACAAAAATGCCAAGTTGGTTTTTTCATGTTATTTGTGGATTTTAAAGAATAGATAGAATTTTTAAATATATTTCTGACATAAAAGTGGTGGTTTTGAGTTTATCAAATGGAATTATGAATGGTTTTGACTTGATAGTGGTATCCATTTGGTTCATAAAATTGAATGGAATATGATGATGATGTGTGGAATATTTGAAATTTTGGTGAAAGTGGTTTTGATTTGAGCATGTGGTGTGTGAACTTAAATGATATATTTTTATAAATAATTGTGATATGGAAATAGGTGCATTTAAATTTTTTTAAAAAGTTAGATTTTATTCTTTGATAAAATATTCTTGATGCATGTTTGGAACTTTTCGGAAACTTTTAAAAATGTTTATTTTAAAATATCTCCAAAAATAGTATTCTAACTTTGTTTATATAGAATGGATGGGATTTCCTCTCTATAAAATCCTCACAATCCGTTTATGTGAATGTATGGGGAATCCTCACTGTGGACTCCTTGTGATCCATTTACTATAATCCCAATAGGATATCCTTGGTGTGGAATCCATTGATATCTATTTGTTTCATAGAAAGAGACTGATCATTTGGGTGGCTCGGGTGATGCCTATTGAGTAAATTAATTTTATATCATATAAGTGCATTTGATTAGATGTTTGGTTGACATTGGTTGGATCACCCCCTTCTATAGTCTAGATATGGGAACCTTACATAGCCAATAAATTTTTTAAGAATGATAGTTTCACTAGTTAGGATTATGTTTTGGATTGTGTCCCATAATAGGGAATAAAATTTGTTTCGTTTATTATTTCTAACAGATATTTCCCCTTTGTCAGACTAGATATGGTGGTATTGATTATGTGGGATAAATTTTATTTCATAGAGTGAGGCATTCTTTATGGGATTAGTCAAGATGTTAGTATGTTATAGATTCTTTTATGATCTACTAGGTTCTCCCATGTCTACTAGAACTTAGTTATTTTCATTGGATAATTTAGATGCATTGTTGGTTGGTTATCCTTGAGTGCTTATTTTCATTTTCCCTGTTATATGATCATTGATATAGCTTTCTTTCATGATGTAATTCTTGGATCAGAGTTATTTTTTTGGATTTAAAAGGTTTTTGTAAAATGGTTTGGAATGTTATTTTCATATTTTTCTTTATTTTGAAAATGAAAACAACCCTCTACTTATTTAAAATGACAGTGGTTCCCTCTCAAGGAAGAATGTGTTTTTAAATGAGAAAAGGGAAACGGACCATGTGTATTTTAAAATTTATAATGTTTGGAAAATCTTACTTTTATATATTGTATTTTAAACATGATGTTGGTGTTTCTTTTATTTAAACTAAGTGAATTGGTAATAGATTTTTTAGGCACACCTACTGAGTATTAATACTCATGCCTATAGTTTATTCTTATTTTTTTCATTTTGTTCAGGTTTCAGCTTGGTTTTAATTATTGTGGGTGCTGGTCAATTTTTGTATTGGATAGTGACCCTTAGTGTCACATGGAGATGTTTTTGTTGTCAGGTACAATTTTGGTTTTATTGTTCAGTTTTTTTTATTTTAATCTTTTATAGAAACGATGTTCATTTTAGATATTATAAATAAATTTCGGGATACTCTTATTATTTGTGATATTTATTTTGTTCATTTATTTTTGGATAAATAGTTCTCTTTGGTTACTCTATTGATACTCAACACTATTTTCCATCCCAAGAAGATTAGGAACCCCTTTGGGATATGTTGTAGATTGGATTGGGAGACTAGTTCAGGTTCAACTCAGATTGGTTTGTGACTAAATGGGATCAGGGAAAGTTGGTTATTTAGTGGAACTAGCTTTTAGAGAACCATTTATTATTCTTGATGTTAAGGTATATTGGGTAAGATTTATGAAACATGGGGTCCAAGTATGGGGGAGTGTCTGTCTAATAATTCATGGAAAAACCTTGAGTTTTCATGGGATGCTATGTTGTGTTTGGTTCTTGTTGTTTTTTTTTCTGTTTGGGAAAATTAAAATAGAGTTGGGTCAATGGTCTTAGTGAGATATATGGGCCTAGAAATCCATATGAAGCTAGGGAAATTGTCCTAAAAGACTGTTAGTGATGGTGATGTGTTTGGAATATGGATGCTAAGAATATGGCCAAGTCACCCATCGACTCTAGTTTCCCCTCGAGAGTTGTTTTGGGTCATCCTTGATTCTGAAAATTGTTTTTAAAACCATTTTTGGGGAATTGTGAAAACATGTATTTGAAGTTGTAGTGGAATTTACTTGGGAATATGTAAAATGTATTTTCATATTTATCTTGAAGAATGTTTTAGAAAAATGGATTTTTATAATCAAAACCTGGTGTTTATCGAAACTAGTTTAGTGGATGTTTTCTTTTATAATTTACTTTAAATGAGTATAAATTATTTTTCCATAAATTTTTTTTGATAAAATGATATTTAGAAGTTGATAAAAATATTTAGAATGTGATGAGTTTGATTTTTGGATAGAATCCATTGGATTTTTTGTTTTGAGAAATAAAAAAAAATGCATTAGTGTGTGGAGTTTAAAAATTGTTTTAGACTTGGTGGTTAATGATATCTTAAAAAGGTTTTATGAATTTCTAAATGGGAAGTAAATTGATATTGTGAAAACATGGGTGGAATATTTTATTGTGAAAAATGAAATATTTTTTTAAGCATTGGTATTTACCTGGGTGCTCACATTCATAGATATGTGTGGGAAAGTGGATTGATGATGGAATGAGTGGATTAGTGTTCGAGGTAGCATAAGAATTTGAATCTGTGAGGCTCCATGGAATACCATTGGTGAGTGTATAATCCACCAAATTAATTTCCCTTCCAAAATGGTTTTAAGAAGAAATTGTGTGGTTTCAAAACCAATGTTTCTTGGTGAATTTTCTTTTTATTTTGAAGATTTTTATGCGGTTATTTGAGTTTGATATCTTATATTGATGAAAAGGTTTTGACTGATTTCTTGGTTCTCTTTAATCTTAGTGTATACCACCATAAATATTCTATGAATATTAAAAGTGTGTACATATATGATTTACCTTTGGAAGACCCTCCAGTTGATCAACCTAAGGACTTTCTTCTTGAGTTTTATAAGTTAAATAATTCCATATTTTTGGTTCAATAAGATCCTCCCAAAATAGAATAGTGGATTTATAAAATTTAAAGAGACTTTATTTTCATTGAGTTTCCGAATCCAAAAATGGTAAAGTTGACTACCTGTATACTTGAGAAACCGATCTTGAAATGGTGGAAGTCTGTCTCTTGAACCATGCCTTAGGAAGATATTACCTAGTAGCTCATTAAGGTTTTATTAATTTGCCAGTGTTTCTCTTATTTTGTGAAGGTAAGGTGTGGAATATAAATGGGTTGTATTCAACAAGGTGATGGATCAACACTGGAGTATTTTCATTATTTTTTAGACCTAGTTCCTTTCATTCTAGGGTTGGATAATGATGATTCCCTAAAGGCTTGCTGTTTTGAGGGTGGGATTCACCCTGATATGTAGTAAAAGGAGTTAGAGTTTGGCTTAAACTCTTTTTCCTATGTGGTGAGTCATGCTATTCATGTTGAGGTTGTGTTAGCAGGAGTGATTGAGTCATCCAATCATCCTCCAGTCTTTTAAAGTGGTAATGAGAATTACAATATGGATATAGAGAATATTCTTGAAGCTAATGGTATTTGTTGTAGAATGAAACAACCTCTATAAATTTAATAAACTTCTTCTACGTGGAGGATTATGGTGTGTCATCAGTGAAACAAGCCAAAACATAAGAAGATATTGTTTCCAAGTGCTCTGAAGTGGTATCGTGTCCATGGATTCCTAGGTCACTTGGAATAGTTCTATCGAGGTGTTTACATGAAGAATTGTGGAGTCAAATCCATCCCTTTTAAAAACAACCCAACCCATTTTTAGGAGTGAGGTGATAGATTGGGTTTAGTTTGAAGGCCCCTTATGTTTCGATATTCCATCCTTTGTGGTGGTTTTATCTTATAGAATTTTTATTTCTTTATGGCAATGAGGTCTTGTAGTGTTCCATTTTTGCTAGAACATAAAAGTGGATATTGTGGGTAATCTAAGAAGTACTATCTTAATGGAAGCATGTCCTTTGAAAATTTCAAAAAAAATCCATTTTAAATGGATGTATATTGCATGGAAATGTTTTTCCCGTTGTTTCTTATTTGAATTGAAAAAGGATTTTGGAAATGTATCTTCTAAATCCCTATTTTGGTGGAAATAAGTATTTCCAATCGGGTTTTTTTATCTTCTTTCTATGAAGTTTTAGATGCTTCAAATCATTTCGGATCTAGCCACATTCCCTGGAGTGAAGATCTTGCACAATTAGAAATTCTAGTGTTGTGGAGGACCATGGACTATATTTAGTCTTCAATGTTGGAATAGAGATAGTTTAAATTTCTCTTTTATAGCTTCTTCATATTAAAAGATATTTTTTTGTTGAAAAGGAATTGAGGTATCATTTATTCATTGAGTTCCTTATGGTTTAAAAGTTCCTCATTGGATGTAAGAAGGCATGGTGGCCTCCTTTTCTTGATGTTTTAATAGTGGTATCTTTCTAGATTCTAATCTCTAATTGGATTTAATTTTTTATTTGTGATCATATATAGATAATTGATTGTGGTTTATTTCATCACATGGTATGGATTTTATTCTATCACATTTTCCCCATTGTGGTAGGGGTTGTTGGCATGTTGTGAATTTTTCTAGGTTGGACATGATGTGTTTCCTGTATCGTGCTGTGCTGATTGTTCTAATCAGGTAAATTCAAAAATTGTTGGGAGACCCATTGTGGGTATCATTAATGTTTATTCTAAATTTTCTTAGTTTTAGTTGGTTTTTTATTATGGGGAATTTATTCTATCTATCTATGTTGATAATTTGGTGTAGTTTTCAATGTTTTCCTAGAAACATGTGGTTTCATTTACGTTTGTTAGTTTGTTTCTGGTAAGAGGTATGGGGTTTGTTAGGTGATCATTGATATGTTCTTGATTTGATATGTTGGATTCATGAAGTTGAGGAAATCTCTTATCTTTGATTTATTAACTGAAGATGTTGTGGGTTTTCAGGGGTGAATAAAATTATGCTAGGTTGAATTGTCACACCCAAAATTTTTCCACCCTTTATTCCATTTCATTTCTTGATCTTGGTTTTCTGTCAAGTTCTAGCTGATCCAAGTTTAAATTTTGAGGATCATTTTGTTTAGTTTTGGAAAAATGTTAATAATTTTATTTCCCCACGAGTTTTTGGTAAAAAAATTGAAGTTTTGGGTGTAATATCATGTAGATCATAGTTGATGCATGATTAGAGGAAACTGTTCTCCATGCTCTAGGAAACCATGTAAGACTTAAAATTCCTCTAGATAGGGGTGCACGGGCAACATACGGTTAGTAAAACCATGCAAAACGCGTGCACATTGTTATGACATTTTGGACTGAAGCATATCACATAGTTGGTGCATGATTTACCAAATTGCATGACCTAACCATGAGAGTTCCTAGTGTGTGTCTAGTAATGGATTCATGGTTTGCACAAGTTTTCGAAAACCTTGTGGCCAAACCATGTAAGCTGACCTGGTCATTAAAAATGTGAAATGAATCTTCTTCCCTCATGATATTTTAGCACCAAATCACACATTTATCCCCTTTCCAAGTTCATGTGACCAAAAGGGGTCTTATAATTTGTTCTCCAAGCTTATCCTCCTCCCCTATGGTGTGGATATAGAGTTAATTAAATGTTTTGGGCTAGATATTTTAGGTAATTCTATATTCTCTTCTTCGTCTTCATTTTTTGATTTATTTCTCTTGATTTATTATTCTTTCATGGATTTTTGGACCTAGGGGTCATGTTTCTCTTGCTTTATGTTGGTTATTTTGTGTGTTTAAGGCCCCTTTTGGTTATTCTTTATTCTTCAGACCCTTTCAAGGTTGTGTCAGGTGTACATTGTTTATGTGCTATGAGATTAAGGTAGGTTTCCCTTTTCACTTGCACATTAAATTTAGGAATTATTGGTTTCTTGTTTTTATCACCTTAATTATATGTTAAATATTTATGTTTGATTTTGGAATAAATGTTTGATGTGAAATAAGGTGGTTTTCATGATTATTTTGATGTTTTTGCCATTGTGCTCTTGAACTATGCACACTAAGTGTTTTATAAAATGTTCGATTAGATTTGGCATGTTATTTGTGGGTTTTAAAGCATGGTTTGACTTTGTAAATATATTTTTGATATCTAAATAGTGATTTTTAGTTTCTAAAATGGAGTTATGATTTTTTTGGACTTGAAAGTGGTGTGTGTTTGGTTCTTGAAAATCAAATGGATTGTGATGATGATAAGTAGCCCATTTTAAATTTTAGTAAAAGTTGTTTGGGACTATGAATGTAGTGTGAATAATTAAATGGGAGGTTTTTATAAATTTTTTCGAAATAGGAGATGGTGTATTTCAAAATTTTGAAAAATGAAGATTTGACTATTTGGGAAAAGATTCTTGAGTTCTATTTGGATCTTTTGTGAAATATGTGAACATTTTTACCATGAAAAATATCCATAGATAGTCCTCTTAACTTGTTTTTATTGTGTGGATGGTATTTCCTCACTATAGAATCCTTATGATAAATTTATGTGAATGGATCGGATTTCCTCGTTGTGGACTCGTTATGAATTTTTTACCTTGATCACATTGGGAGATCCTCTATGGGGACTCCTTTGGGTTATATTTGATTCACAGTAAGAGATTTATACTTCATGTGGCTGATAAGATGTTTTCTATTTGAATTAATTATATATGATATATGTTTATGTGATTAGACTCTAGATTAGAACTAGTTGGCTCACCCCCTTTAATAATATTGAAATAGGAATCTGAAAAAACTAGCCAATTTTATAAGAAGAATTATTATACTAGTTTGGATTATGCTCTGGATAGTGGCCCATAACAAGGAATTGGAAATGTTTTGTTTATTATTTTTATCATATAGTGACCCTCAGTTAGACCAGATTGGGTGATATCAATCATGTGGGATAAATTTTATGTCATTAAGTGAGTCATGCATTATGGGATGAGCCAATATATATAGTATATTCTAGATTATTTCACAATCTTCTAGGTTCTCCCATGTCTATTGGAACTCAGTTGTTTATTGAAGATAATTTATATGCATTGTTGGTTTGTTATCCTTAAGTTATTATTTCTATTTCCCTTATTTTGTGATCATTTCTATAGCTTACTTTCATGGTGTGATTCTTAGATAATATGTTTGTGTTGGATTTAAATTATTTATGCAAAATGTTTTAGAAAACATTTGGCACACTTTTTCTATATTTATAGGGGAAAAATGTGGGTTTAAAAGGAAAAGGGAAATAGAACATATTTGGTTTTAATGTGGAAAATGTGTGGAAAATCATACTTCGATAAATTGAATTTCAAAGATGAAGTTGATGTTTCTTTAATTTAATGGTTGTTTATTGGGAATATATTTGTTCGAGCACACCTTTCGAGTTTTAATACTCTTGACTATAATTGTTTCTTGTTTTGAGCTTGTGGTGGTGGTTCAAATTGGATTCGATCATCATGGATGATGTTCAATTTTGCTATTCGAGAGTGACCCTCAGATTCACATGGAGACATTGTGGTATTCAGGTTCAGTTTGGGTTTTGTAATTGAATTTTTTATATTTTCAGATTTTTTATAATTGATGATCAGTTTGGATATTATATATACATTTTGGGATACTCTATTTATTTACTATCTTCAGTTCATTCATTTATTTTGGGTTAAATTGTTCTCTTTGGTTACTCTGTTGATGCTCAATACTAGTTTCTAGCCATGGAGGATCAGGAATGCCTTTTGTGCCATGTTGCAAATCAGCTCGGGTGACCATTTTGGGGTCGACTCGGGTTGGTTTAGGAAATAATTCAACAAAAACTTATACGTAAACCATATAAATTTCTACAGAAACATTAATTACTAATCCCTCTAAATTATTGTTAACCATATGAAAATATAAATTACAAGAGAAAATAATCCACATATAGTAGATAATGAACCAACATATATGAATCTCGAAAACTATCAATCACAAGGAACATGAAAATGAAATATAAATCCCATATACTTAGAATCCTCTATGAAATAACACACCCTATTTTCATATTTTCAAAGTGTAAAAATCATATAAATCAATAAAATCACACCCATGTTCACCAATCAAGGTGGAAATCAATCAACTATAAATACATAAGTAATAATAGAAATTTTATCTATGTCAACTGGGATTATTCCACGATACATAAGGCTATATTACAAATACATGAGCTTATTACCAAGATCAAAAATATTTCATTCCCTAGAATTCCAATACCAAATAATACAAAAAATAGAAATATATCTAATACCACATTGTAATGTTCTGGCCCAGCCCACTCTATAAACAGTAACCAACCTAGTTGTCTATATGACATCAGGAACACTAACCCATATGCTAGTGGATGAAGACTTGTGGTGAGGACCTATAATATTATCATGGAGAGACTATTAACTTGTTATCAAAGTGAAAAAAAAATAAATTAATTAAATAAAAAAAACCTAAGAAAACATAAAGCTTCAAGAACTGAAATATAAACGAAACATCACATTGATATCAAATAATTGTGTCATGCGTAGTGAATCATTTGTTAGTGGATCATACATAAGTAGTAAAAAAATTTAAAAGAAATATGGTAAAACACCCCATCACTAACTATTCCTGAGTCCCGCCCAGTATCATCACCCAAATGTTTCCTAAGAATCTAATCAACATGAATAAATAGTAGTCCTTTCCCATGTACTAAACAAACAAATGAGAACAGTTTATTATTGGGTACCCAATTATAACGTTGGATCAAGTATGTTATGACTAAAACTCAATCGGTAACCACCAACATTGTCCCTAAATATAACCTGTCTAACCTTAGTGCATGCAGAAGTGATAAGGATAAACAATTCCAATTATAATTGTTAAACATTTAAATAATAAATAATAAATAATGTAGAACCTAGGTTATAAGTTAACCTCTATAATGGTACACACATACATCATCTGGCATAGGGGTTTCCCTAAACTTGTCACAATGATAATGCCAACCCATCTCCCATTGGAAAAAAATCCCCATCCCTAGAAAAAACTAGCACCCAATGGTAATATATGTATCCCCACGATCCTAGAATCCACATAGGGGGCATGTTCAACCCTGGTTTAAACACCAGTCTAAGATTCCACCTGGGGGTCCGGTTCACCATAAGTTTATCCATCATAGCCATGAATCCATTTGGGGGTCATGTTCACCTAATTTTTAAACATTAATACTAGCATCCATCGGGTGATTGTTTTTACCCTTATTTTAACCATCAAAACCAATTTCCACCCGAGTGTTGTGAGGCATAATGTAAATTGAATAAATTCAAAGAAAATTTGGTGATTACACATTTCCGACCTGAAAAAAAACAATTTCCAATATATAAACATATTAAACAATTTGAAAAATTAAGTTCATTTATAATTTACTACCTCATTATCCAAAATAATATTTTTTAAATTTTTTTAAAAATACCACTCCAAATACCAATTCCATTATACAAAACACAATCCATTAAAACCATCTTATACTATCTTTATAAAAATGAATCCATTGTAATATTTCTAAAAATGTTGTTTCTTGTACCATTTCAAATTTCTATCT
Organism: Viscum album; assembly: GCA_963277665.1. Taxonomy (NCBI): domain Eukaryota; kingdom Viridiplantae; phylum Streptophyta; class Magnoliopsida; order Santalales; family Viscaceae; genus Viscum; species Viscum album. The sequence continues at coordinate 486,988,236 of OY728155.1, forward strand.
CTAGTTCTGTTTTTATAAAAATTCAAATTCCATTTAAAACATTATTTAACTATCCAATTCCCATGTTAATAAATTGTAACCTCTTTGTTTTACTAAGAACCCCATTCTCATAAGGCCCTAATCATGTTAAAGGCATGATAGCTAAGTCTAAATACATTTTTTATCATTTAATTTAAATAATGAAAAAAGTAAATGTGGATGAAAATACCACAAAACATATGAACATGGAAGTATAAATAGAATATTGGTCATATATAGTGAAAAAATAACTATATTGACCTTTCATTCCCAAGGGTAGGCAATAGGTTCCAGGGTTAGCCCAAGTTCGCATTATCAACTAGGTACATAAATCATTTCATGATATCTCAAAAATAAATTATAAAAAAATATAATTAATTCGACAAAACATAAAATGTCATAATTGATTAAGGAAATACTGTAATCCATCGCCGTATTAGAACAGAGTCCTAACACTCACTAACCAACCATGGTGTACCCCTAACCACATTCTAGGGAAAATATCTTGATGAAATTTTGACCAATGACATGTGGTTTACACCTTGAAATTTCCTTTATTCTGGAAACATGAATTACCCCTAAGATTAAGAAAATTACAACATGATTAATTGGAATAAAAAAAACCTAATCTATGGAACATAGAAATTGGATAGGATAAAGATGGAGAGGAAATGAGGTTTCCTGAAGGTGAATCCATATCTCAAATCATCAAATAATGGATTTAGAACTTCCTAAAATCATATGGTATTGAAGGGGATAAGAGGAGATCTTACCTCTTGGTCATGTTACACAAATAAGGGCCAAATAATGGGTGTTACCTCTAAACAAATTGGTTGAAATTTATAAATTTCCCCTATAAAAAGTTTTCACCATCTTGATAATCTAGGTAATCGAATGAGATGGTGTCTCACATGGTGGCTAGTGGCTCACCAATAGCTCACAAATGCCTATAGAGTGAATCTTACCAGGGCTACCTAAAAATATTCCTACAACTTGTAAAATACCTCTTAAACCCTAATTCAAGTCGAAAACACCCATTTGAGGTGATCAAACTCTCAAAATTCCATTTTGAGGTCTAGTAAAAAGTATATCCTGTAAACTTTTTCAATAGTTCAAATTCATCATGAATTTTTTATGTCATTATAAAATTTTGATTTAGAGTATAGATTATTCATAGCAGAATGATATGGTTATCTTGAGTGATAATAGATTCACAAAATAATTTCTTATAAAATTTACTTTCTGAAAGAGGAATAATATAATTAATTATAGTTGTATGATTATTTTTTTTATTTTCTTGAGTAATAATTTTTTTAAACTTATGGATTTTTTATTATTTCATTTAATTAAAATATATAATTATTATAAAGGAACCATGTTTTTTTCACTTTACATAGGGGGTATCATGTTGATAAAAAGATAAAACCCATTAGATTTGGGATACCATACTATCCTTAACAAGGACTAGACACTCCCAAGAGTTAATGGACCATTTAAAAATCTTAGTGTTCTTTTGATTGTGATTTATTATGTTTTATTTACATCAAAATCAAAAGTTTATATAAATTCCTTTATATTAACTAATAATAAGATAAATTAGTTTTGAAATTGGAAAATTTTATTGGAGAAGTACTTCACCCCCTATTAGTGCTCCTCCAATATTATCTAGTGATATTAATTGGTTTTAGAATAATTCATCACTATCATGTTTCCATTAAAAGAATTAATTTAAATATTTATTATATCAATAATATTTGTTTGATATAGATCACATGATTTTTTCCAATAATAAAGATATCATTATTGTTTGGGAAAATTTATTTTACTTATGGAAGAAATGGATGATTCTTTATTTAATTCTATGGGATTGGATTCATTAAATATTTTTCCAAATATATTTACATAACCAATTTAAAATAGAACATATTAATTGTTTAATTATAACAATTTTGATATTTAATAAAGTAATTTTTATTAATTTCTCTGATCACTCTATGGAAAGGAATTAACTAATGTTTTGGGTTCTAAATTCAAAATCCATATTGGATAAAGATCATATTATTTATATAGATTTTTTTTAATATTATCACTTTCAATTATACCATTTATAATTTAAATAATTATGTATGGATAAGGATGAATCTATGAAATATTTTTTACACAGATGAATATCATAGTTAGTTAAATTCACTATTATGAAGAAAATATAAAATAAAATATTATTAAGAAATTGATCAAAATTAATTTTGAGAAGATTGATGCAATGATAGCATAGTTATAGGATAAATATATAAATATTTTTTCTATTTCTAAATTACATAGAATATATATTTTATATATGTTGGGGATAGGTCTATCATTGAAGAAAAAATATAAATTAGAGAAGGTGGTTCCATTTAAATCCATTAATTCATTGATAATTGATGATAAAAGAACATTTACATAATGAATATTCAAAGAATGAAAAGGATAAAATTAATTATAAATATTCAATGTCACATTTCCAAAAAGGTATTCCAGAATATATAAAAACTTTTAATGTAAAATTTATGTCTAAATTTTTTTAGTTTTGGTTATATAAACAAATTACTAAATTATCTCAAGAAAAATGTTGTGGAATATTGTGATGATATATCCAATATATATATATATATATATATATATATATATATTATAATAAAAAAATATATAATTAAAGAAAAAACAAAAAGTTTCTTTGAAGGTAAAAGAAAACTAATTTACATAAAAAATTGTAAATATTCCATCTAATAATGATAAAACATCTTCTATTAATGAAATTGAAGTGAAGGAAAGAGTCTCAAAAGATAAAAGTGAACAAGATTACATAAATCAATCTAAACACTCAAATGATTCTTATATTGATGAAAACAATCATGATGGTGGAGACGAGGAAGAAAAAAATAAAATATAATGGGGTTTGAGAATGAATATTACAGTTTAAATCAATAATATTCTTAATATTTAGAAGAATAATTAAATATTTATTAAATGAATTTATTAAAATGATGAAAAAATTATAAAATAGATTGGTAATTTTTAAGAGAAATTAAAAATAACATCACAATTTATACTTATTGGAACTAAATAATTAATGATATGACAACTCCAAAAATGTGGAGATAAAAATAATTTTACCCAATTTAATATAAGGTTTAGGAATCTGAAGCTTTCATAAGAGAATTTTAGTTTGATTTTGTGCAATTATTTTAATTAGTGATATATTCCTTTAAATCATCTATGAATATTTATATGGTCATAATGATGATTTATTACTATTTGAATAAAAAAAGTACAATATTTTTAGGGACTCAATAGCATGTATATATTGAATTTAGTGTCACTAGATCATCTTAGAAATGGATTCTTTAATTTTTCTACCCAATTTAACATAAGGTTCTATGTTAAGTAGTCCCATAGTGAAATAGATGAATAATAAGATGTGGATGAATGAATTGTTGGAGACTATTTCAATGGGAAATTGTTTTAAAAATAGAATACAAACTAATAATGAAATTGGGATTAAAAATCAGCAAAATTCAAAAAATATAAACAAACAACAACCTCATTCTACTTGATATTTATATCAAATCATAAAAATATTTTCATTTAAATTTCATTGTTAGCGTTTCAAATATTTATTATTATATAATTTACCCTCCCATACAAATGATAAGTTTTTATTAAATGAGGAGATACTCTAAAAAAATAAAAAACCAACAAAATAAAAAAATCATGAAAACAATTTGAAAAATAATTTTAACTTATATTAAGAGAATTATAGAATATGTGATAATAAAATTAAACTCTATGAATGGATGTATTATAATTATATTCGATCAAATTACGAAAATAAAAAATCTAAATATCTCCAAAATAATATTAGTAGTCATGAAATGGTAATGGAATTTGAGTTTGTATATAAATCTTTAAATCATAAGAGGTCATAGATTTTGAATAGTCAATATTATTCACATATGATGAAAACTAAGAAATATTTGAATATTATTGAAAATTATCTTAGTGGATTTATTAAAATTTTTAGTGATTCCTATTAATTATCAAAGTCATGGGGATCACAAAAATTGGTAATTAAAATTTCATTTAAAGGTATTTTCCCTTTATTAATGTTTTGAGACATAATTTTTTATGTGTTTCTTAACTATGAGAAAATAGAGATGAAATTATATTTTTTTTAAAAAAATTGTGTAAATAGAAAATTAAAATTTAGAATTTTATTGAGAATAGGTAAGTAGAAAAATAGAAACTTATTCTATATAATGAATTTAAATAATTTTTTATATTTTGGAGTAAATTAAAAAATTTATTTATAGAAGCCAATACTTGCTTATTTGACAAAATAGAATATGAGAAAGATTATAATTAATCATATATTTAAAAATATATCTAAATAAAAATGTGTATATCAAAATTATCTGAAATATATCACAATGTAATGGTGGTTAGTAAAAAATATAAACATTTATAGATCACTACCCAAAGACCACTTGAACTTATTTATTCTTAAATGTGTTGGACTATAAGAAATAAATCAATAAACAAATATAATTAGTTCATAACTTTTGTTGATTATCTAACTTCTATGACTTGTATTATATTTATATATTAGAAGAAAAATATTTATAAATGTTTAAGGATATAGAAGTTAGGCTAAGAAAGAAATTATTCATACTATCAAGATAATTTTATCCAATAATGTACATGAGTAAAATAATAAGAAATTTGAATTATATATTTAAAATAAATAAACAAGGAATCAATATATCTGGTAAAATATGCTAAAAAATATAGTTTTGAGATAAATAATTAATATGTGGTGTACATCAAAAGAATGATACTATTATAGCCTAATATGTTATAATATTTCTAGAGACAAGATACATCAATGATGGTGAATATTAAAAACAGGGTGTTCTATAAATTTTTTTATAAGATACCTTAATTGTTAAGTATGATCAAAATATAAATGTCAAAAATTTCAAGGATTCCTTAATACCACATTTAATCAAAATTGACATAAAAATTGGTTAAAAATTTGATGAAAGATCAAATAAATAGTTTTTTATCAGTATATTCCAAATATAATAACGTACATTTTTTTTGTTAACATAATATATGAATGGTGTTTTACATAATTAATTTTTAATTTTTAGGTGTTTATTAATGTCAAATAAAATTAATATACTATACTGGTGAGATTTTAGAAATCTATGATAACAGTTCATGGTAATTGGTTTATCAACAATAGTAGTGCATGAATCAATTCTAAACAATTTGATCTAAGTTAACATTAGACATACATGTTTTCTAATGAAATTTGTTGAATTATTACAGTCTTATAAAATGTTTTGGAATTAAAAATATATTTTGGAAATATAATTGACTGTTGTAAACAAGAATGATTTTTTGTACTAAGACTTGTATAAAGATATACTCTTAGACTTTGGAAAATTTTATTTAAAATAAATTTTTATACGAAGAATTAGTTACTTAAATGAATGAAGAAATAAATAAAATAGATACAAAACCCATGGAATTTAAAATTTTAAACAAATCAAATATTTTAATTAAATTAAAATATGGTTTTAAAAAATAAACTCATTGATAAAGGGGACTTGTAGAGATATAAATATCACTTAGTTTAAAAAGGACATCCTAAAATTTTATACGTATGATTTTGATAAGTCTTTCATTCTAATTGACTAACAAGGAAATCTCAAGATATTCCTTGGAATTTATTCTCAAAATTAATATACTGTATTCTAAATAGATGTCAATCCAAATTTCTTGAATTGGTATCTTGATGAGTAATTATACATTGAAACCCCAAAAGGATTCATTATTTATAGTGATGTTAGTAGTGGATGCAAGTTAAAAAAGGAACTTTATGTGATAAAAATTCTCCATTTCCCTAGTATAAAATAATTTATAATTAGACTAAGATAATTAAATTCAAAAAAATAAAATTGGATAACAATTTTTGTATAATGAAAAATAATACTAATTCAACAACTGGGATCATATATTTATGACATAATTTTATTTATATAAATGTAATCATATCTTGTAATAATTTATTTGTCAAAAATAAACTGTAAATTTGAGATATTAATTATTAGTGAGACATATTTATTATTATTCTTATAGGTGACAAATTTAAATTATTATAAATTATTATCTGAAAGAGATATATTATGTTGCATTACTAAAGACATTAGTAATGGAAAATTCAAAATAAGTTTCCAAACATATTTAAATTGTGATTAAATTGAATTTATATAGAGATTAAATGTTTTTTTATCAAATGTATTTTGAATGATTGATTTCAAGATTATTATATTTAAATATATCTTGAATCATCATTTTATATTTCATGAATTTAAATTAATGATTCCAATGAAAGTTTTATGAATCACTTCTTATTAAAACAAACTGGATTCTACGATACATTAATTGAAATAATTAGTACCTTCTAGGGTATAATAATAATTAATGTATTCAGTTATATATATTATGAATTTATATTTGTAATGTGATGTTTTAGGTTGATAATATTCTTCTAGAGGAATATTATTTATCAGTTGAAGTTATGTGGTAGGATAATTTATGAAAAAATTCCATCACCTTGAGTATGGATAGAATTACTATGTAAAAAAATATATAGATACTATAAAATATATATGAATGGAATCATATCTTGAATTAATGATAGACAAAGTAATATTTTCATTAGTTATTGGATATAATAATCAACGTGATAGAAAATAATTCAATATCCTATACCATAAGTTAGATTTAAACTTTTTAATATCATATACCATTTCAATAATGACAAGGTGAAAAGTGATAAAATCTACCTGTAATTTTTTTTTATTAAAAATAGGCTTTTAATGATTGGTTAAAAGCACTCTTATAAGAATAATTTCAGCATATAAATGTTTTCCTAGGAGTGTATTATATTTCTTTAAAATTTTGATTTTATCTATTATGTTTCCCTTATATATTCTGTTTTTTTCAATCGGTGAGAAATCATCCATAATATAATGCTGGTGAAATCATAAATATAATTCAATGTGGGATAATGTTGTAGTTGTAATAATATTATAAAGTATATGATAAAGGATATTAAATTAAAGGATATTGAGTGATGTCAAAATATTTTTTCTTTTTTGTTTACTAGATATGGAAATTTCATTATATTTAGTGTTTTTTATATTGGATATATTATTATTTCAAATAAAAAAAGGGATATTTAAGACCATATGGATATTTTTAAGTATAAAGGGGTACTTTGAATAAACCCTTGAGTACTGTAAATGGAATTTTTATAGCATAATTTCAATTTAAACTTACGGATGAAGTTATGTCACAAACATAAATTTATTTAGTGGTGTGATTTTTAGATTCCCTATTTGAGAATATATAATGAAATTTTTTTCTTCAAATAAAAATTCATGAATTTTGAACTTTTTTTGAGTATCACATATCCTCAACATTTTAGGGACTCATATTTTCCCCTTGGTTAGGCCATATCCCATTAATGAGTTTTGGAATCCGAGATATTTAAAAGAGTAATAATTGTAAACTAACCGTAGTAAATAATCTCCTAAAAAGTTTGTGATCATTGAATTGATCGTGGTATATAGAGTTTACCCTTAGGTTGAATTTTGATCAAATTTTAAAATTATTGAATTTTCCTTAATATTTAATATTTATTAAATAAATAAATTTTTCCCCACATATGTGAGAAATGATATCTTCTAATTGAGAAAATTTATTTAAATTTTAACACCATGTTTGTTTTTATAATGATTTGCTCTACCTAGGGGAGGTATATGTTATGTTATCATGCTCTGAGTCTTAGAATGAGCTGTTTGAGGTCATTAATAATATTTAATTAATTAACCTAATAATTGATTATAAATTCTTATTTAAACCCTTCAATTATGTTTTTCCACCAGTAAATGTGATGAAACCCATAATAGAGATATAAATATGATAAGGGACATATAATTCCTTAAATGGTCAGGGGAAAAATTGTGGAACAATAGAGAATATAGAAGATGATAAATAATGAATATAACTTATGAAATTCTCCACAAAAGATTGTAATTCAACTATTTTATATCACCTTATTCTTTATTAATTGTATTAATAATTTTTCTTATGGAAAATATTCATTAATATAATAGTTTTCAGGTATGTTTATCAATTATTCTTCTCATGTGTTTTTTTTCAATTTATCGTGATAATTATTCTTTTCATTTAATTTATTTTTTTATATGTTAATTTTTTAAAATTCTTTATAAAATTATCCATGAAATTAATTTATCAGTAATATTTGATAATCTATAAATTGTCAAATATCCATTATAAAATATTTATTCCCTTAAAAAATTCAATAGATTATTGCTAAGATGTCTTCAGGGATTATAATTTCTTATACTAACACCCGCCCCTTTTTTCAATGGATATCATCATGTTTCAATATTATTTATCCAGTAATGAGTATTCTAGGACTATAATCTTGTATTTCTAAAATACCATAGGTCATCATTCCCTATTCCAGTGAAATTCATTATATACTCTCTATTTTCATGATAAAATTAAATTATCATATTTTAAAATGGTTGGTAGTACAATGAGGGTTCCTTGAAGAATATTAAGAGGAAAAAATGACACTAAAGAGGCATGAAAATTGAAATGAGAAATCCCCAATTTAGTGTGGAAGTAGTAGGATGAGTGAGAAGATATTTTGGGTGGTGTTTTGGTTATAGTGGTTCATTAAAAGAGAAACAATAATGATGGTGGTGACAAGGACAATAAATAGAAATATAATGGAAGCGCTATGATCTAATTGTGACACATTGGGCATGGATTATGATTTAAATAGTGTTTCCAAGGGAGAAATTGAAGTTAATGTGGTTTATGAGAACAAGTGAAATATTGATGAATGCATGTTGTATTTTTCATGATTATATCAAAAATTTAATATACGAGTAAGATAGAAATAAGTAGCTGATGATGTGTATTGCATGAATTTAATGATTTATAAAACCTCCATGTATGTCTATATGTTTTTTAAGGTTTTACCATGATATTTGGGAAAAGAATTTGAGGCTACTGGCTTGAATTATTCTTGTTGGGAACCAGCTTAAAGTATTCTTATTTTGAATATTAATGTAAAAGTAGTAGTAAAATTTATGCTTAAATATAAATCCATGTTTTATTATTATGATTTTTGAACTATTATTAATATTGAATACATGTTATATTTTATTGGGGGTTTTATAATGTTTACATCAATTCAATAATTCAAAATGATGATAGAATCCATTAATTTGATGAAGAAATATTTTGAAAAGGCCATGAGATATTCTATTATTTCATGATGAGATTCATATAGAAGTCTATGAAAATATATTTAAATTTTTTCATAATGAATTTTTAGATGGATTTATATATGTAGAGTAAAATTTATTATGTTTTTTTGGGAAGGATGCCTATGTATTTATGTTTAATAAGTATCTGAGTTGGTATTTATTATAAAAATTGACCAGATCTTATCCAACCAAGGACCCACCTCAACCATACATGTGGATCTTTGGTCAACCATGTGGGATGTAGGTCAACCTGGAGAGAATCAAGTGGTATGTGAGTGTATCAATCCCCATAGGAAGAAGACAAGTGAGTTTATAGTGGGTTTATAGGTGAGTGCTTGAGTGGACCACGCAATAGGGTGACATGACCTCTGGTTGGCATGTGTGAAGTGTGTATGGGGTATAGATCCAGTGCTATCTTGAGAGGTGTATGAAGTAGAAATTATTATTAATAAATGTTAAATCAAGTGAAAAATATATTTGTTACTCAACCTATGTTGATAAACTTTACTCCACAAAAATATTTCACATATAAGAAGTTTTATCTAATCTGATCTATCTATTCCATTTGATTAATTAAATACTTTATCTTCAGCCTCAAACCATTAAATGGATATATATACAAGTTAAATAAAAACACCTATCAACCATATATATGTAAAAATTCATATAATATATATCTTCAAGACATTTGATTATTTATATAATGCACTATTGTTTTGAACTATATGAAGTTTTAGAGTGTTCTACTGAGCAATCACATCAATATTATCAATCACGTGAGGAGATCACCTATATCTATGTAATTTCATGAAAAAAACATACACTATAATATCCTGAGATATATATCTATGAGCGTATAAATTGTTAAGGATTACACAATCAGGTATCCATAGAGTTTATGTATGAAGAAACTGATCAAACGAAGCCGAGACTCCATAATATTCTACGTTAAAAATATTAAGATACATGGAGATATTTGATCATTTAAGGATGCTTCAATCGAAATTAAATATATAGGATAGGTTGTCTTGAGGTCACATATAAATTATGAGATTGATCTATGAGGTGTTATTGGTGTTTAATATTTTTGAGTTGCTAAAGAAACAGTTCACCCATGTATACTAATAAATACAGAAGACGAATATCACAGGCATTATGAAGGAGAAGAAGAAGCTCCCACAAGATTTTTTAATGTGAAGGATAAGAAACATAAGAGTCTTATATAGATTTTAAAACTATTAGGTTGGTGTTGTGAGCCTTTTAGATCATTCAAGGAGTGAATGGGTATCCTACATAATTTATTATTTGAAAAAGATTATTGAACCTGGCTGATTGTTCACGAGACATACTTACGAAAAGAGGATATAGACACCACATAATTTGTATACGTAAAGTAGTATTTCTTCCATACATCATAAAATTTGTGAAGAAGACATGCTAAAAACCATTTCAAGCAGTACATGCATGCGATGAACCCTATGTGTATGCATCGAAACACTTAAATTGTTTGGAAGGTAGAGCCAAGAAAAAGAAGGAGGGTTCTTGATAAATTGAGATGTGTGATCCATTTTAATATACTTAATTTGTTATTAAAATATATTATGTACGTCAAAAATAGATATCAAATTTAATATAAGAGCACATAAATTAATAAGATTAACAAATTTTATTTTGAAATGTTCATGCACTATGCATTATTCTATGAATTTATGAATTGAGTTTAAAATTAAATTATGTTTTATTATAGGGTATGTAGGTTAGATATTAAATATAATATTTTCATAATATAGATGATCCCATCCCATGAATATTATTGACAAAAGGTGATCATTTTTACCTAAGCATTTGACAACTGAGAAGATATTGAAGTTGGTTGTTACTTGTAGGAGAATAACTTCTTTTATGAGTATTCAGTAATATGAGAAGAACCAAATGACTTTAGATCGATTTCAAAGTAGTTTCAAGACTAATAGGATTATATCAATAATATTTCTAAGATGTTTAATGCATACATGATGATTCCTGATCCAACAAGATCATGGTGAAAGATCACTCAAATGATAGAAGAAGAATTTCTTCTATTAGATTATCTACATTGAGAAGAAGACTATGCTTGATACAATGGTGTATAAATATTAAATTAAGAGGCACATATTTGGGGTGTATAAAAAATAAAATATAAGATAATAGAAGAAAATATGGTTAGGGTGTCTAACCAATTGTGGTGAAAGTGTTAGTTGCTATGGTGTAGAATAAAGATCAACTAAACAATCTCCTACTGGGGTGTATGGATCATTTATTCCTTATCCATTGAAATAATTGATCAAACTATAATAAAGAATCCATGATGGGGTGTATAACCAATATTGAAAAGATTAGATCTTTATATCAAACCTTTTAAATGACACGTTTTGTTCTTTTTAGTATTATTTATATATACATGCGGTGAGACAGATAGATATCATTAAGTGGATTAGGAAATTTAAAAAGTTCCAGGGGTTGAATTATTTTGAAAATAATTCATTAAAGTAAAAATTTAATTCATTCCCCCTCTAAGTGGTTTATAATTCATGTGGATCTATAAGTAGGAATAGGGAAACATTTACCTCTAAAAATTTTATGAAGTGGATATTTTATGAAATGGGAAAGATAAATAAAATAAAAAAATAAGTTACTTTAGAGGATAAAAAACTATAGATTGCATCCAAGACATAGAAAAACAAAAAGAAAAATGAGGATGATAATTTTTAGAATTGTCTAAAATTAATGGTAGAAATACCCCTAGATAAAGTAAATCAAAGTGGTATAAGTTAATATTTTACTCTTGATTACGATTCTTATAATAAAGACTATTATAGCTGTGATGATTATGTTTTCACTTAGTGATATAAATTCTTAATTTGAAGTAAATTTGAAAACATTTCCCAAAAAATATGTAAATTTTATTGTTACAAATATTAAGAGTCATTGGGATAAAAAATTACTACAGGAAGAAGATTTTAATGTATTGGAATATGAATTGGATAAACATTTTGGCATATAAAATACCATCACAAAAAATATTTGATAAAAAGAGGAAAAAATCCCTATTTCAAATGAGTGATATTCTAAATCTATTTAATAATAGAAAATTATTGTTTTCGAGAAATTTTTTTTATTGATATTTATTTTGAATAAGCCTTCTATGTGGTGGAAAAATTTCACAATGTTTCTAATAATTTCAAAGCAGTTAAACTAGTGGTTAATGAAAAAATGTTAACAGTGCTTGATAATTATTTACCAGAATCAAGAAAAAATCATGATGAAAAAATAAACAAGAGGTAGGGTGATTAGGATTATAGGTTTAGATTAATTGGAGAGGAGAATAACTTACTCAAGATGAAGTGTTTTGTGATGGATATTAGAGTGAAGAATTAAGAACCACCAAAAGATAGAATATCCCATATGTATGGAAAAATGGTGTTGACCCACAATTTGGTATTGAGATTCATGAATATATTATGATAATGAGATCATCCTCTAACTAAATTAATAAATTCTTTAAGACGGAGGTATCCCATAACCCATAAACAGTCTTATGTTATAATTGTTTTTCAATTACTATTGTAGGTTTTAAACCAAATTCCCATAATGTATGAATTGAGAAAAATAATCATAAACCCACCACATCAATGCTTAATTAGAGAATATTTATGAAGATATTTTCCATAATAAATTTCTAAAAGAGTGGTGGTTCCACTCAGAAATTGAAAGGTACCCAACCTAAGTAATCATGATAGACTATAATATAAATGAAGATAATAAAGTTCATAAGTAATTATTGGTGCTACTAGAAGATTTGGAATTGTGCTATATAATACTGAAATAACAATAAAATTCGTGAAAATACTATAAGTCCACAAGTAAGGAGGACCAAAAATAATGAAAGTATAAAACATGTTGATTAAAATAATAATTTAAAATAAAATTATAATAATATTTGTGATAAAAATAAATTTGAACTTGCATGGAATAAGAAGAAAAATGAGAATATTCTTTACTAAATCAATGGAAGAGAGAAATATTTTAATAAAATAAATTTAACATTGGGAAAATAAGTCTTAGTTTAAATAATTAAAATAACAAATAGGGTCGCAATAAAATAAATATCAAGGTGTAAGATCTACCTTTAGATTTCTTTTTCTGGTGTTGAGAAAGGCTTGGGCATAAATCCAACTATTGATGGTAGGGAATGTAATTATTAGGAAACAATATTGAATAAATGGATATTTATGGTAAATATATGAGAATAGATTCTTAAAAAATTTATTTAGTGACTATATTCCATTCAATATTCTAGTACAAAATAGTTTTGAATGTATAGAATAAGTATGTGAAAAAATAAAGATTAAAAGGTCATAAAGTTGAGTTTTCATGAAAAAATTACCCGGAGAAATTTCATATGTTTTGAAAGGGAATAAAATTAAAAAATTTAAAAGTTAAGAATTCATGAAGTATTAATCCTTCCAAAAGGGAATATGAGAATCCCAATAAATATCTAAAGATCATGAAGAAATTCTGTGTTTTTTGGAAAATTAATTAAAATTAGATATATAGTTAGAGGAATCTGAAAAATGTACTAAGTACAAAGAAATGATAGTGACTTTAGAAGATTAGGTGATTATTTATTTGAAGTTATAAAAATATAGAATGTTTATGATCCATAAAATCAAAGTAAAAAATGATATTCCATATAAATAATAAGGTTTATAGAAGATTCCAAATAAATCTTCCAATACTAATATTATAATAATATAATCTCCCAAGTTTAGTGGATTATATCTTCCCAAATGTTATTTTATAGGAAAAAAATTCCCTCCTTGAGGTTCCAAAGGATGGAATAACAATTTCTGGGGGAGGGGGTGGGGGGTGAATTAGTTGTTAAGTTTTATAAGTATTAATTTTTTTCAAAACTTAACCCTGGAAATCTATTATGATATATTTCCATATTAACTTTTGTTAAATAATCATTCATGAAAATGTATGAAATAAAGTAAAGAACATAAGATTTAAAATGTTTGGCCTTAGTGTGAGAACCTACATCATTTCAATTTCAACTCACGTGGGTTTACGGAAATCCACTATTATGTAGAAGTGAATAAAACTTGTGAAAAATCCCATTAACCACCTTCTATATCCCGATAGGAATGATTATACTAAATCCCATTATTTTAAAGTGTTTTATTATAAATAAAATTGAACTAAAAAAAAGAATAAATATTTTTTGACACTACTCCACAATTGTTCAGTCCAAATTCATAGTCTGATTTGGATGGATCTGATTTTTTTAATGTAATAGAGTTGGATCCAATTATATCAATACAATTTTTCTAGATATGATTTTCTCAATATGAAAATTCTTGATCTGATTCTATCAAAACAATGATACTAGATCCGATTTTCTCAATACGATAATGATGGATCTTTTTTTTTCTGAAAATGATAATGCTAGATATGATTTTCTCAGTACGATGAATTCACTCTTAATCTTCCAAAATAAAACTTTTATAGAATGATCAATACAATTCTTCTTCAATCAGATGGAAAATTTTACTTCAAAATATCCAGTGCTCTATCTTTTATGTGTATGTGAAAATTTTTAAATGAAAAAAAATGATATGAGGAAGTATTTATAGGAGACTCATAAAATAATTTTGAAAAACTTGAAAGCATTACCCACTTCCTCAAATCTAAAAATATCTTAAAATATCTGTCATTTAAAATTTTGACCTTTTCTTCTTATAACCTCCTTAGATTCATTTGAGATTTATGAAAAATTGAAATTCAAATTTGAATTCTTCAACAATTTATATATTTCGTAGGTCATCGTGATATGTTTCTTTCTTAGCTTCATTATGGTTTGTTTCTTTCTCAACCCATTAAGATGTTTTTCTTTCTCACCTCATTATGATTTTTTTCTTTATCAGCTCATTAATATCTATTTATTTATTAGCTCATTATAACCTATTTATTTCTCAACACATTTTGATCTTTCTATTTCTCAACACAAATTCTTTATTATGAATAATTCAATATGATTTTCTCTGTGTGATAGTCTATGTACAACAATCTTAGTATGATTTTCCCACTATAAAAAATCCCAGTATGAAAATATGAGTTAAAAAATATAAGTATGATTTTCCCAGTATGAAAATCACTATATGAAAATCTCAATATGATAATCCCATTATGAAAATCCTAGTATGATATATTTATTCCATAGGCTCAATAACATTTTTTTCTTTCTCATCTCATTATGATGTAATTCCCATTATGATTGAACTCCCATTATAATAGAATTATCATTTTGAAAATTTGAAATTATAAAAACCTCTCCACCATTTCGTCAAAATATTTTATCATGAAAAGGTTCAGTATTCTTGATAACTTTTTGATCAACAAATCATCATCATGTTTGTTTCAGAAAATATGAAAACATTCTAACTCCTGACATCACAATTTTATTTCAAAACCTATAGAAAAAATGAATTTTATATTAAACAACTTATTTCTTCATAACATTCATTGTGTGAATAAAACAAATCCTGAAAAACAAAAATTCTACGTCCAATTATTTATAATCCGATGATTTTCAATGTCATGTTGATGGACCTAAATATGATAAAGTGTCTGATCAAGAATTTCATCATTCTGAATGATTCTGTGTCTAGTGAAAATCAATCCAAAAAATTGGATATGAAATCAAGTGTCTGGAAGATAACCTTATTACATTGTACTCGGTATGGTTTTGGAAAAACAAAAACAGTCTTCATCAAAAAGGTTAGTTGTCAACAAAAAGATAAACATTGTTAAAAAATTTTAGAAAGCATCTTCAATATCCCCCATTATATTTGATGAAAACCCATGATAAAAACTTTTCACTACTAAAAATGATCACAAATCATCTTTTTACATTCATCAAGACATAGAAATTCTAAAAATAGAGTATACTAACACCACACTACTGGATAAAGTATTTTTTTAATGAATTTCAACCCTTGGTGGAAAGGAAGTTTTGCGGATATGTAAATATAAATTATACTCAATTTTATTTTCACAGTTTTTTATCACTCCCTTATTACATCTTTTCAAACTTTTGTTTCCTCTTCCCCATTATTTATATTCTCAATTTATTTATCTCCACCATTTTATGAAAACCATATATTCATATTCATAAAAGGAAGGTAATTAAAACTTCTTACAAAGTCCAATGTTATAATTTTCCCATCATTTTCAAACATAATCCAACTAACAGTGGGGGTACTTCCTTATGAGGTTTAGGAAGACATGGAATGTGGATGGACTTGAAGTTGTAAACTCAATTCCACATACCTTTCTTTCAGATATTATTTTTTATAGATATCAACAATCTGATACTTTGTTGAAATGTATTTCAATTGAACATCTCCAGATGAAATTTCTCTTTTATAATGTGAATCTTTATATCAATGTGTTTGGATCATTAATTTTGGAAATGACTCTTAGAAAGATATATTTCAATTTGATTATCCAAAATTATATTCAATGGTTTATAAACTTTTACTTCCAAGTCTTCAAGGTGAACTTTCATCCAAAACATTTGAGTATATGCTTGAGTTGCTGCAACATATTCAGATTCAGATATGCTCAATTTTACAGAACTTTGTTTATTACTATTCCAACTCACACAACATTCACCTAAGAAAAAATGTTCAGCCCGAGGTTTATTTTTTACTATTCCAATCTCTATCCTAATTGGCATCAGTATAACCATGAAACATCAAGTCACAATTTCCATTGTATAACAACCCATCTGAAGTTTTTCCTTTTACGTATAATAAAATTATTTTTACTGCCAACATATATGATTCATTTAAATTAATTTGATACCTAAAAAATAATGTTACAACATAAAAAATAACAGGCCTTGAGTCTTCAAGGTAAAGAAGACTTCCTATCAGCTTCCAAAAGTCTTTCTAATTCACACTTGTTCTGAATTCATATTTTCTCAACATTATGATCACTGAAATAGTAGTTGAAAATTATTTGTATTATTCCATCCCAAAATTCTTTAATAATTCCCTTGAATAATTTTCATTAGATAAGAAATTTTAATTTTCTTTTATTGAACTTATAATCCAAGAAATATATTTAATTTTCCGAACATTGAAATTTCAAAATTCTTCTGCATTCCCTCAGAATTGTTTTTTTCAAATATATTATCTATCCCTAGAAAAAATTATATCAACCACATTAATAATTACAATTAGAGTTTGGAAGTATACATATTTCACTTATAATTTAGTATCAAATTTTCATTTAGAAAATTTCATCATTCTCAAAAAAAATTTAAGTATAGATTTCCAAGAACGTGGATCTTGTTTCATTGCATACAAAGATTCATTCAATTTATAAACTTTGTTTTCATCCTTATCAAATACAAACCCACAAGTTAGTTCAATGTAAACCTCATACTCAATCTCACCATTTATGAAAGCTGATATTACATCCATCTGATAAACTTTGTAATTTCGATTTACGTCAATTAAAAGAAATTTTTTTATAGTTTCTAATATTGTAACTAGGGAAAAGGTTTCCTTAAAATCCACACCTTTTACTTATGTATAGCCTTTACAAAAAATACTGAATTTATTTCTTGAAACTTCTCCAAGTTCATTAAAAAAATTTCTGTTAACCCACATGGTTTTGAGAGCATTTGTATTTTCTAGATGTGAAAAAGTTCACATGATTCATTCTTCTAAATATTCTCCAACATTTCATTTATATAATCCAACCATTATTTTTATTAAAACTCTTATGAAAATGATTATGGTTCAACTTTTGAGGTAATTTATGTCTGATTATCAAATCTCAACTTTCTTCATGTTCAAATTAGATCCTTTTGATTCCCAAAAATCTTTCCAGATTCCATATGTTTTTGTAATGTATAAAATTTTAGTGTTTCTTTACTGGATGAAATTTCCTCATTAAAATATTATTTTGAGTCTTGATAAGTATGTTTTGAATTATATCCACCATTCTTGTAATTCTCAAGTTTATCCTTCTCAGCATTCTCAACAATTTTTTTTAAGGAACTTCAATTTTCAATTACCTTCACATCATACAAGTCAACCAAATATTGTAAATGTTTGATCCAATATTTGTAACTTATTCTATTTATTGAATAACCCATGAAATTTCCTTCCTCATCTTTCTAATCAAATATTCCCAAATTCATATTTTTGATTTTTGAGAAAACATATACTTTAAAATACATTGAATTCTTTCAATTAAGGTATTATTTATACCACATTTCATAAAGATTCATGATAGTTTCGTATCTCAACAAGCATCTATTTTGAACATGTACAATAGTAATAATAGATTTCCTATAATAGAATTTTGGAAGTTTATATTCTCCTAACATACTACTTCCCATTCCAACCAAAAAAATATTCTTTCTTTCTTCCACTCCATTTTGTTGTGGAGTATAGGGATCAATATGGTGATGTTTGATACCATTATTTCTTTAGTTAGGTTTCAAAAGTGGTTTTTGTGTATTTGGTACCATTATTTGTTATCTTATTCTTTATAGATACCCCCATTTCATTCTCAACATATTTTCTAAAGAAATTGAATGTTTAAATAGCCTTTGACTTGTACTTTATAAACATGTTGTTTTTCATTCAAGTGAAATCATTAATAAAAGTGATAAAGTATAAATATACTTTTCTTTATTAATGTATCATCGTCCCATGTAATCAGAATGAATAAGATCAAGTGGTCAGGTAGATTGAATCTCAATTCTGTAATGAGTTTTTTTAGTCGTCTTTCCTTTTTGTAATGTAATACAAACATCTTTATATATTATTGTCAATTATATAAATTTTATAACAAAATCAAATCTAGATATATTATTCATGTTTTTCTTCCCAAGGTGTCCTCATCTTCAGTGCCACCATTTTTTTATCTTTAACACTCAAGTAACTGTTGTTATTGAATTATATTATTTGAAAGAGACTCCCACTAGTTCTTTCTCCATTTTTAATTAATTTTTTATTTTGACCAATTTTAATGATAGATAAATATTTTGTAAAAATATTTCTTTTCAATCATAAAAAAGTCTACATACACTAAGTAAGTTATGTTTTATCCCCTTAATAAATAAACCATCCTTAGATTTCTACTTTTTGGATTCAATCTTAATCGTTTTGATTTCTCATGTTTTTAAGGAAATATCATAACCAAAGGTAGCATATCCTATGGAGTGACTTCAAAGATGCTTCAAGATTTTTATATCACTTGTCATGTATTAGGAGGAACTATTATCAAATATCTATGGTTTGGTTCTTTTACATGCATTCAATGTTGTTTCAACAACAAAATCTATTTCCTCAACTTTCTTCTCTTTATCTTCCTCTTATTTTCTATCATAAGAAACTTGTTTTGGAAGGAGTGTGATATATATTTCGGCGTGATGTCCATTCTAATCTAATATCCCAAAAACAATTTATATAAATTAAAATTGATTTCTTTTTTGAATATTTCTAACATCTTTAGAATTTAGTTTTCCAAATTTCTATAAGTTAAGAAATTTTCTCATTCTACATTCACTATCTCTTACACCTTTCTCAAACCTTCTTCTAAGTAAGTATATATTGTGACAAAAATTATAAGCCATGTGACTATATATTGAATAACACTAGAAATAACCATCAAATATTTATTTTATTTTGAAATAGAATCTTTCTCTATTAAAGCTTTGTTGAGGTTGGTAACTTCTTTCTGCTCTAACATTCTCAGGATGTTGACCATATTTGTTTTGAGTGAGTTTTATAATTTTTTATATTCTATAAGTTTATAACATAATTTCCCCACCCAATATTTTTTAATACATTTTTCAAAACCTAATATGTTAAAATAATCAGATAAATCATTTTTTTTTTGTAAGAGAATATTCCATTCGATTCTCATATTGAGAAATCTCAGTAAGTTTAGAAGTCCAATATTTTACTTCCAATATTTTTTTATGTTTTAATTAATTTTACTCAATTTATTTTCAGAATAATGAAGTTTTTATTGAAACTTGTTGACCTATTCTTTATTATCTTCTATAATCTTACTAATATCTTCAATCATCTTTCCCAATTCAGCAATTCTAAGTTTGTTACTTAAAATATCCTGAATGTATTCATCCTCTTGCTTGATGGCATATTTTCTTCCATCAAAAACTTATTCAAAATATTTATTCATTATTCCAATTTATTTGTTGAGATTTTTGTTTTGATCAATACATGAATCATGTTTTGTTTCGATCTTATACTCTGTATAAGATTCTTCACCACCTTCTTCACTCTAGGAAATCTTTTGTTTTCTCAACTTTTGAAATAAAGGTTTTGAATTCTTTTGAATTTTCATAATTATAAGAATTGTTTTTGGTTGAGTATAATTCAAATTTCTTATTCAAAATACTTCTTTTGTTCCCTATAAAATTTTTCTTGTTTCAATTGGAAGACATTTCTTATTTATCATTTTTTTCCACTTCTTCTAGAGAGGCTTTCCATCAGAATAAACTCAGTATTTTCCAACATCACTCTTAAGTAAATTCATTGAAAAGTGTCTTATTCCATCACACTCAAAATATTTGAGATGAATTTTTCCTCCGTACTTTCCTCTTCCTATTTAAAAGTTCTTGGATACAAGGGACAAGATTTTTTCATTCAACTAAACATTTTATTTATCTTCAATGTCACAGGGATCAAAATATTTAACATCTTGAATTTTCAACATCCTCATAGCATTAAAAGACATTTCATCTTTCAAAATATTTTTAAATATTTGATCTTCCTCATTTTATAAGAAATAATAATGTTTTGAAATTCATCAAGAGATAAATCATCTTTATCTTCTAAAGAATAATGTTTAAAATCAAACCTGTATGGAAAGTTTCTCATAAGTTTCTTCATAATTATAGAATATTCCAAGACATCTTAGAATCCTATGATGTTGCAAATAATTTCATTTGATTTGGTGAATTATTCATTAATTGTTTCTATATCTCTCATTTTTTTGAAGTATTCATACATACTACTACTTATTGGTATATTTACTTCCTTAAGTTTTATATTCCCTTCGAAAAAACTTCCCAACTTGTCCTATATGATTTTTTATTTTTTGTGGCCCATCACCTTATGATAAAAATTCTATGATAAGGATATATGGATTTCATATGTAGAATTATCATAAAACTCTATATTTATCATATCAGTAAACGTCCTTGGTGTATCTTTATTAATAGGTAGAAAACAAAGAGTAGTAGAATCAAAAACATCAAGGCCCGGAGATTGGAGATAAAAAATCATCATATTTTCCCATCCATAATAATTTTTTCCATAAAATGTAGGAATTAATCTAATATTGACATAATTGATATTATCCATGATAATGATTCAATAGGGTAATTTGGATCTGATTCCAATTGATGTTCCAAAGTATTAAATAACAACTGAGAGGTTGGAGGGGGGAGGGGGTTGAATCAGTTGTAAACTTTTTATAAGTTTTAATTATATTCAAAACGTAAACCCTATAACTTGTTATGATTTATTTACATACCAAGTTTTAATAAATACTCATTCATGAAAATGTAGGAAAGAAGTTAATGAACACATGAATTACAAGGTTTAACCTAAGTGTGAGAGCCTACATACTTTCCTTAGCTACTCTAGTGTGTCTCTGAGAAATCAAAAATTATGAAGAAGTAAAAACAACTTGTGCCAACTACCGTTAGACAACTTCTATCTCTTGATATGAATGATTATACCGACTTCTTTCAGTTTACCATGTTTAAATATAATCTAATTGAGATAAAAAGTAATAATGTATTTATTAAAACTGCTTCACAATTTCTCAGACTAAATTATCAGTTTGAGTTGGCTAGATCTAATTTTTTCTAATATGATAATGATGGATCCGATTCCATTGATGCAATGATGCTAGATATGATTTTCAGAATATGATAATGGTCGATCCAATTATCTCAAAAATAATGATGGATATAATTTTCTAAATATGATAATGTTGTATCTGACTTTATGAAAACAATAACGCTGGATCATATTTTCTTAGTATAGTGAACTCAATCTCAATCGACAAAAATTCAAACTCTAATAGAATTATCAATACAATTCTTCTTCAATCAGATGAGAATTTTCACTTTGAATTCTCTAATGTTCCAAATTTTTCAGATATGTGAAAAGTAGTAAATGAAAAAAGGAACTGATTTAGTATTTAAAAGTGACTTAGAAAAAAATACTAGACACTTGAATACATTCCCCACTTTTTGAAATCTCAAAATCTCTGAAAACTCTCTTGCATTTAAAACCTAATTCACTTCTTTAAACATCCTTAGATTTATTTTAGATTTCACAAACTTTAAGTCTATGTTTTCCTTATTCAACTATTTATACATTTCTTAGCTCATCATGATATTTTTCTTTCATAGTTTCATTACAATCTATTTATTTCCCATCTCATTGTAGTATTTTTCTTTCTCAGCTCATTACAAACATTTTATTTCTCATCTAATTATGATTTGTTTCATTATCAGATCATTGCAATATATTTCTTTCTCATCTCATTGTGATGTTTTTATTTCTCAACATGAATCCTTTATTATGAATACTTTAGTATCATTTCCTTAGTTCAAATATCCAAGTATGAAAATCTCAGTATGATTTTCCTTGTTTGAAAATACCAATAAAAGAATCTCAGTACAAAAATTTGATTATCAAAATCTCAGCATGATTTCCCTAGTATGAAAATCTTAGTATGAAAATCTCAGTATGAGAACCCCAATATTAAACTCATAGTATAATATATCTCTTCCTCAGGCTTGGAAACATATTTTCATTTCTCAACTCATTATGATAAAATTTCCATTACGATGGAAGTCCCATTATGTTAGAAATATCATTTTTTTCAACTTTGAAATTCTTCAAACCTCCCCACCATTTCATCAAAATATTTTATCATGAATGTTTACATTATTTTTGTAAAAATATTAATTAGAAATGTATCAAATAATTTTTTTAGGAAGTATGACAAATATCTAACACATAACTTCACAATCATATTTTAAATCTCTTAAGCTAAAAAATGACTTTTTCAATCATCAACTTATTTCTTTCTAACATACCAACTTCTTTAATTCTATGAATATAGAAAATAAAAACTACTAACAAAAAAAATTTCTCTGATTCATCTAAATCTGATGATTTTCAATGTAAAGATGATGGACCAGAATACGATAAAGTGTATGGTAAAAAAATTAATCTTTCTAATCGCTTATGTGTCTGGTGAAACTCAATCCAAAAAACTATATATGAAAAAAAATGTCTTTAAAACAACCTTATTATGATGGACTGGGTCCAATTCCAGGAAAACAAAATCATTCTTCAACAAAAAGGTTTTTCGTCAAAAAATAAAATAACATTGTTAAAAACAATTCACAAAGATTCGTTACTCCTTATTCCATTATTTATATTATTTTATAATTTAATCTATAGAATTTAAGTAAATTGATGTATCTTTTAATAAGTATCACTGAGAATATAAATATATGAAATATTCACTTTATAATGAATTTAGAACTTATGAAAATAATTGTAAATTTAGAAGATGAGGAATGAAAATCACTCACATATCACTAATCTGAATGAATTGATAGTTACTATCAAAAAAAAGTTGATATTGATCAAATAAAGGGCAGATATATCTTTTTTCACTTGAAATTTTTGATGTTCTTTTTGAGATATGTGCAATTTAAAAATTTTTTCTTGATAGATATGTTTGGGTATCCCTAAAACAGGAAGAAGATATCGATTTGACTCTGATATGACATAATGAATAATTTATACACAACATTTATAACCTTGGTTATGAATACTTATTTTCTACAAATTTTTTTCCCATGTATATTTATATTTTTATAATTAAATGATCGTTTCGAGGAAAAAAAGTGATGTTATCATTCTCTCAGAAGTGCATAAGGGTTAACCCTTAAATAAATAATTCAGATAATTATGACCTATTTGAACAAGAAGAGAGATAAGATAAGAAGACCCCTGTTGTTCCATTCCATTTATTTATAATGTGGTGTAAAAGAAAATTAACTTTATAATGTGGGTACATATCAATAAAAAATACAAATGGGGATATTGTAGAGCACTAAGGAATGTTTTAAGAATAAATTATGTATTTGTTGTGAGATTATCATGATTTCAATATATGTTGAAAAATTAAATAAGGATTTGATAATTTTTGAGGCATTGGATTTCATGTTCGATAATTTATACACATAAGTCCATAGGATGATTAAGGTTTTTCCAAGTTATATGGAAAATGAATTTGAGGATACAGTCTTGAAGTGTTCTTATCTGGAACTAGCTTGAATTATTATTTCATTGAATATTAAATATAAATTTATAGTGTATTTAATTCTTAATAAGACATCCATGATTTATTATGATGATTTCTAAATAATTCATAATGTCAAAATCATGTTTCAATTTTATCTGTAGGTTTCAAAATGTTTATAACAAGTGAAAAATTAAAAATGAAGACACCATAAATTAATTGGGTATATAAATATTTTGATGAAGGTTAGGAGATATTTTATTATTGAATGTGAAGATTCATATTGAATTACATGAAATTTTTTTTTATTTTATTCATTATAAATAATTTAAATGAATTTTTGAATGCTGATTAATTTTTTTAATATTTTATTTAGAATATTTCCCATTATTTTGAGGTTCAAAATGTATTTGAAATGTTCTTTATTAAAAAAATTAACCATCAATTAGAAAACCAGTGACCCACATTAAACGCACATGTGGGACCAAGGTCTGCCACTTTGGGGGAGTGTCAACTTAGATGGCCTTATATGGAAGGTAAGTGAATGGTGGCATTCATATCTTCCATAGGTAGTGCATGAGCGAGTAATGGACATTATAAAATAGTGCATAGGTGAGTGTCTAGGTGGAGCACACAATGTGGCGGAGCATCCCATGTCAGGAATGTGGGAAGTGTGTCTAGGTGCTGACCCTGATGCTTGATCAATATGAGCATAAAGTGGGAAATAATATTAATAAATTAAAAACAATTTGAAAAGAAACAAGGGACTCAATGGATAAATATTACTCCACCTGAATAGTTACACATATATATATGGGTCATCTAATCTGAACTATCTTCCATGTTTTATCAAGTAGATTTGTCATCATAAACCATATGCATTTTAAGGGATCTGCATTAGAGCTAGAGAAAAAATATTATTGACTAAATTGAATGCCCCATTCATGAAATCTCCATCTTCAATGCATGTGATTATTCAAAGAATGAAAAACTTTCTGTGCTGATATTAAGTTTCAAAGTGTTCCATTAAGACATCATTTGGAAAACATAAATTGAATAAGGAAATAATGTATATCTATAGAATCACATGTAGAACAAAGTACACAAGAATATCCCATCACAAGTATCCTTAATCATGTAATGGAATTAGGAATACATGATCGCATATCCACTGTCCTGTCACATGATTAAGCTAATCAAATTAATCCAAGACTAAATAATATTCAATGTTAAATATATTAAGATACACTAATATCTATGGAATTATATGAGTTACGAATTGGAAAGAAATACCTAGTATATGTGGTGGTTAATTCACTATAAATATTGAGGTAGAGATGAGAGGTTTTGTTGTTGCTTGATATTTTTTGTGTTTGTATCAATACAAAGAACCAAGTTATACTAATATGTGATAAAGATAATGAAACTTGTGTGCTTTGTTCAGATTCAGCAGAAGGTCCTAAATTATTTTTTAACTTGGAGGGGAAGAAACTATTGAGACATACATGGATTTTTTGATGAATTATGGAGATCCTACAAGCCTTTTAGGTCTTTCAAAGAGTGACTGAGTTTCCTTCCCAAGTCCTTAGATGAAGAATAGGACTGAACCTGACTAAGGATTCACGTGAAATCCTTATGTGAAAAGGATTTATCCACCACTTGATCTTTATACACAAATTAGTCTTGCAGTCTTGTTCTCATGAATTTCCCAAAAAATATATGATACAAAGTTTTCATGTAGTACATGCATTCCATGCACCCTATAGGTATCTATTGAAACACTCAAACATTTTGGAAGGTAAATCCAAGAAGAAGATTTCAGGTTCTTGGGACATTGATATAACCATTCAATTTTCATATAATTACATTCATATTAAATTATAATATTTATCTTGAAGAGATATATTGAACATTATATATGTGTACATAAAAAAATAATAACAATAAATTATTAAGTGAAAAATTTACACTATGAATTGTTGCATGATTTCATTAATTGAATGAAAAATTAAAAAATGAATTATTTTTTGTTGAATATGTAAAATATTTTATAAAATATTACGTAAAAAGGATTATATTAGGTTGGGATCTTAATTAATATAAGAATAATATATCTAATTGAGAATTTAGAAACTGAGAAGAGAATAATGTCAGATGATACTTATTGAAGAGGTACTTTTTGTCAGATTATTCAATATTAGGAGAAGAACTAGATCATTCTAGATCTGGGGTGAAGTATTTTCAAAAACTATTGGCTGATACAAAGATATTATTTATGACATTAAAGGAATACATGAGAAAGCTGGATCTTATAGGATCATGGAGTATGATCAATTGGAATAAAGAATTGGATTTTCAACTACTAAATCAACCACACTATGAAGAAAAAAGATTTTATGATTAGGATGTCTAATCCTTTAGTTAAGAGGCCTAATATTAGGGTGTATAAAAATTACAAATATATGATAAGAGAATAGTAGGTGGTAGGGGTATCTAGCCAACCATGGAAGAAGAGGTTTTTGTTGGGTTGTAGATCTAGGATCAACTAGAGGATTTGATACTCGGCTAAATAACCAGTTTCAACCTTATCCATTGTAATCATTGATCAAATTATTATGGATAATCTATGTTTGGGAAAATAAATAACAAGATAAGGAGTAGGTATTGGTTTCTAATCATGAAATACCATGTGATTTACATTTCTTTTATTTTTGTATATGTGGTTGAACTTTGGGATATAATTTACTGGATTTATAACCTTAACAAGTTTGATACGTTGAATTAAAATAAAATATTTCATAAAATTAAACCATTGATTCCCCCCAAATGGTCAATCTAGACTAGTTATATACAGTGTACATAGATTTTTTTATATATAATACGTTTATTCCCAGAATCACATGTTATGTATTGTTTTGGAAATATTTCTTGGGTTTCTATGGGATTATAAATATTACATGGTGCATGAAACTATAAGAAACACCATGTATTGTTTTCCATGTAGTTGCTAGAATTGTTTATGGATATTAAACGTCACATTTCATGTATCTCTATAGTACATGATGTATAAAGGTTCCAATGGTGGGTAAGGTTTAAAAATAGTGCCTAATAGCACATGTTTTAAGATTAAGGGTCACATGTTATATAATCCATAACCACACAACCCACAGTGTGTTGGAGCAAATGTCTGGATAACCCTTTGAACCCTCATGCCTCATGGATCTATTGAATGTCATATATTTCAGTGACATGAATCAGGTTCATACATCGGTACATGATCGATTGTATTGAATATCCTACACATCAGTTACATTATTAAGACAAATCATGTGGTTGGATCTCTAAGTTCTGGATAGTGTAATTTCACGCATGTCCATCCTCAGTGGCTCACACACTATGTAATAAGAGTACACGTTGTGTACATGGATGTCTATGTGTTTTTCTATATCATCTCACCTAGGCTAAATAATTGGGAATATATATATTATATTATCTATATTTTTACCCATATAACATAAAATGTATATCATTTCATCATAAAGAGATATTTCTTAGGAATTCGATGTAGTCTGTGTTTATGATTTTCATAAAGATGATGTACAGCGTAGGAAAATGTTTCAGAGTATATTCAAGGATGGTAACCCACTTAGAAACACAACTAAACCAATTAGTGTGTCCTTGGAACACATAGTTGTACACCTAAACATACATTCTAATGGGGTGTTGGTCCTCCATATATAAAGTACGTATCCTCCTCAGCTGACACACTTTAACCAAAACAAGGTGTTGATACTTCCTAAAGTTTAGTACACCCAGGAATGATATGAACGACTAAAAAGGTATTGGCCACCCAACTATAAATAGAAAGGAAGTTATTTAGGGTTTTATACTAGTTATATAGAGTCCATGTACATTATCAATTAATATTGTGTGATCTACCATGGGAAATAATATACCCTTGATCAATACACTTTCTATGATGGGTTGAAATCACAAACTACAATTTTAGGGAATATTTTATATTTTATGGTGTTGGATAATTTAGATATCTTGTATCTTATGGTATTCTTGGGTTGACATAAACATGTGATATTTTTAGACATTGATTGTCGTGATATAATTATTTTCCTAAAATCATTATTTTTATTAAGATATATCTTTTATCCATGGTTTTTACATTTTACTCTATAGATTTTCTACTAATTTGAGAAAATATTTACATATGAGGAAAGACGCATAGAGGATTTTAGTTATGAATTTTAATTATAACTATATATGGGGACTTTTACATGTACCTACATTTCATAGCCATAAAATAATATCAAGTTTTATCCACTATTTTAGATTACTTTTGTTTCATCTATCCATTGTGTTTTTAGTGTGTTTGACTGGGTATTTTTATACCCACCATTATATGTGAATTTTTTTCTCACATGTTTAATTTTTTTAGACAACCCTGAATTTGGAGGTGTACTTATAGGATGTGGATCTACAGAAATTTATGTCAATTTGATTCTTAGTATCATAATTTAGTGGATATTATTGTTTGTGATATCTTCATGTATGTTCTAATAATTATAATTTGTTTCCCCTTATCATACATAAATTTTTTATTAAAGAGATTTCCTTTTATACATGTATTTTTTGAGGTTTACAAATGTGGTCTTTTTATATATTAGTGTTCTCTTAAACATAAAATTTTTCTGAAGTTCTATTTTTTATATATATTAATGGTGAGTGTTGGTTATATTTTGTATTAGATATAAATATATATTATAAGATATTATATGATAATGTGTAACACCTGAATATTTTAATATATAAATACCTTTAATTGTTCCAAACATGTCTTATAACTTTTTCTATATAAAACACCAAACCTAAATGAAACCATGATTTATTTAGATAACATATAAATATTTAAGTATTATCACTAAAACCATTCTATTAAATTTGTAGGAATGAATAGGAGTAACTTATTAATAAAATATATGTATAAATAAAATTAAGGCTACTTTTAATATGGAATAAATTCAATTTGTTTACCAAAAATGAATAATAGGATCATTTATTCATTAGAAAAATTAGTTTCCAAAAATTTTCTTTTTATTCTATAGGAATTTATATTTCAAGATTATTAAGATTAATGAAAATTAATTATGATTTATATTAATAATTTTTTAGAAACAATTAATTTAGTAAATAATAAAAAATAGTTAATATTGAATATACCATTTTTAAATAAAATTATTTCTCAAATTATATTTTCATAATTTATTTTAATAAATTTAATATATAGTTTTTTTGGATTATATTTATTATAAATTTACATTATTTTTTATTTGTAATAATAATATTTTCTTGAGATGAATTTTTGGGATTTTTTTTGAAATAATTGTTTTTTATGCGAGTAGAGAAAAAATATTAATATGGGTAAAAGTTTTCAGTTTTATTACATTACCATAATATAAGAACTACTTAAAATATTTAGATACATTTTTCTATAATATATATATATATATACGTAAAATAAATCTTTTAAAATTAATATTTTTTTTATTAAACCCACATATATTGTTCTGTAAAAATAAGTAATATTTGATTCTAAATTTGTTTTATTCCCTTATATTAAAAATTAATTTTCATCACTTTTAGAAATTAAATATATCAAAATAGATTCCAAATTTTTGATAAATATGGTCATTTTATGTAATGAGTTCAATTTGAATTTTGTGCCTAAATGTATGATTAATAATAATAACGTTAAGGGACATTATAATGGTAACACTGTTATTTTCAATGATTTTTTATATTAATATTTTTTAATATTTATTAAATTAATTAAATTAATATATTTTAAATGATACCTCTGATATGATTTTTAAACACACATATAATTATATGGACACTCATTTAGTGGGTAAGAAACTCAAAATAATATTAAGAATATAAAATTGTTAAAAGAACATTTTTTTTATAAATGTTTTTTTTATTTAAATTTTTTAATTTAAAAGTAAATTTTTTTTATATTTTAAAAATGGAATATATTAAATTGATATTAAATTTATGTCAGAAATATCAAAATTTGGTTATAGGGGTTACATTATTTTCTTAAATAAAATTTAAATTACATTGTTAGAAACATGTTATCATTGTAAAAAATAAAATGCAAAAATGTGAAAACATATGCTAAAAGACTTGATACATGTTTATAAACAAGTGTAGAAATTCTTGGTTGAGTATTTATAGACCCAATATGTAGAGACCCGTAGCCTGACGTACATGGACATTACATTACATTTGCGGAATACTTAGTACATAACAAAAACACACACACAAGGATCGTAATAGTTTAGTGTCTTTGGAAACTCGGAACGTAATCTTCTAATCGTGGTGAAAGTTCTTCAATATCTCCCATAAAGGTCATCCCTTTTTTTTACCTAAAACCTTTCTTTATATCCTGGGGAAAAGAAAACATAAAAGGGTGAGCTCAAATGCTCATTAAGGGTAAACAAAAGAAATATCAATCACATCATATATATAAGAACATAGCTTTTGGAAATCTTAACCTGCAAAAAACTCATAATATCATAACATGGGATAAATCATAGAAGTGAAATGTAATCCCAATAATCATAACTTAAAACATGAAACTTTGTGGCATACACACATAATCATAGAGAATCATTTCTTGTTAGTCAAGACTCAATGCCAAGACTATCTTAGTGGACAAAGTCCCTTTCTGAATCGAGTAACCCTCGTTTCAGTCCTGTTTCACTGAACCGGTATAACCTACCATTTCAGCCATGTCTATCTCATGAGATATAAAATCTTTACCCAATGCATTGGAGGGAGATATAGGTCCCACCCATCTTATAATGAATCCTTTCTTATGTGTGCCACATAATCATAAATCATACATCATCGCATAACACATGTAACAAAAATGGAATTCTTGAAACATCATGACATCATAAAACAAACCATATAAGATAAAGGAATTCATAAGAATATTTCCATCACAACATAATCAAACCAATGTAATAATATGGATAAAAACAGAACCCTTTTATTATCTTAGATGGAAAATAATTTTGATAAAATACTTGAACTCCATTCTTGAGGAAAATATCCTTTCTACTTTAAAATCACTTTTCCTTTCATAACATGTCATAAAATTATAAACTAAAAGAAGTTGATTAAAAATAAACTTGAAAACTTGTAAAGGAATCTTCTTGGAAATAATGTTTTAAAATCCATTCATGCCGTATAAGTTAAAAAAAACATTCTTCGTTCTTTTGTCGGAAAAGTCAAAAAGTACCTCGTACGAAAAACGACAAAAGATTCCTTTCATACATATTACTAAAAACACACCGAAGGGTAAAATTAGATTTAAACAATTGTAGGTGGATTTAAATAACATTACATATTGAGGAAACATGGATGTGGATGATAAAATACACCCCAGTAAATACCAAAGTATAAACAATCTCGGATAAAATGAGATTGTGATATATTCCCTTACCTTAGGTCCGACTTGCTTTGTAAGTGTCCGAACCTCCTGTATAATGATTTAAATCATGTTATTGACTTATTCCAGAATCATATTCATTGTTATTATATCATATATGGTCCACTTATGACTTTATATTACCCGTTCTTTTGTAAATTCATGTTAAAGTAGCGTTTTGGGTAAAATCGTCTCATTTGTCGTTCGTGTTTTTAACTTGTAATTATTCATATGATTACTTAGATCATGATTACTTAATTCCAGAATATAAAACATGATTTATATATATATATTCAGAATATATATATATATAATAAATCAGTAAATGGAAAGAAATACACCGTTCATGGAGACGGTAGTCCGTACGTACGCATGAACGCTGTTTTCGTTTCCTTATTGAATTGAATGGAATTAAGTAGATGACATACATATAAATATAAATAATTCCAGTATCATTATTAGGTCATATATTTCATTAGTACTTATTATATATACTTTATAATCATTCATGAATGGTTAATCATTGAGAATGAATCTCATCGCGTCGTGGAGACGGTAGTCCGTACGTACGCACGAGCGATGATATCATTTCTATAAATATTGAATTGAATTGGAGTGGATTATACAATATATCAGAATCAATATGATGTTGTAATAACTATGTATAGTTATTCTTTACACCATTATACCCATCCATGTAAGGTGGTGGTGGAAAATAGATTACACCACGGCGTGGAGACGGTATTCCGTACGTACGCACGCGCGGTGATTTCTTTTTCCGTAGGATGGATAGATGGTGAAATAGGGTTGTTTCATACTTATAATAACATATCAGTATATGAGTGATACTGATGTTATTACTTCATAATGAAACAACCTAAGAAGAAGAAGTGGAAGAAGAAATAAAGATGAAAGAATTTGTAACGGTAATTACCTCTTCTTTGAAGTGCCTCTTTGAGACCTCCTCTTAGGGCAATAAAATTGGTCTTTGAGGAAGACCAGAACCTCTAGGATGTTTCTAGGGAAGTGGAGAAGAGATTTTGGCAGGGGTTGGCCGAGCTTGAGTGCTCAAATTGGTGTGAGGAGGAGGGGGAGGAGGTGTCCTTTTATAGGGGAGGAGAGGGGCACCTTAGGAATATCTCAAAATATTATTTTATATTAAAGTCAAAATCGGTTTATAATGGTTTCAAAGGGTCTTATTTCGAAGCTAAAGTGGGTATGGGTCGAAATCCTATCAACCAATAGAATTTAGACAAGTTTAGGATATTATTTTAACCTTATCAATTAGATTTAACTCTAAGTTAAATAATTTAACTTTTACCATGTCTTTTTGTTTTCTTTCACTATATGGTTAATACACTTACTATAACATGCCAAACGAACCCCAAATTGTTTATTATTAATATATATATCCTTATCTAAGTCATTTGGCCGAACCTTGGATTTTTAAGAATAAAATAACAATTAATAATATAATATTTGATTTAAAAACTATTTTGTGTCAATTTTTACACTATTTGATATATGATTTTTGTGAAAGTCATAACAGAATTAAATGTTCGAACCATGTTGATTAAATCAACATTAATATATCATAGTAACCTAGAAAATTTGTGGAATTCATAAAAATCTTCAAATTACATTTATTTTGGTGTTTATAACATCAATTATGTCAATATTTCATTAATAAGATAATTACTGCATCATCGTTGTGTCATAAATAAATTAAATTATTTGATGTCTAAAAATTACAAATAAAATACCATCATGTAGGAAATGTTTTTATCTTTCTAATGAATATTTACAATCGAATTTATCTTATGTATAACCCCATATTAAAAATGATTTACTTATTAAACTTTGATTTTAACTATTTTAACCTTTCTTTAAATAAATTAATAATAAATGTCCTAATCTAATCCAAGTGGGCCTAAATGGTCATATTTTATTCCTAAGTTTGTTTTTGGTCGAATTACACTTGTCCAATAGAATTAGGACATATGTTAGGGTAATATTAATATCATATTTACCCTTAGTTACCCTATTTACTATTAACCGCGGTAAAAAAAGTAAAAAGTTACTATTCACCAAAAATTATTTTCATCTCATTGAACCACATTTTAGTCCTTGATATTAACCGTGTCTGTCGGATTTTCAAAACTCTATTCACAGAAGCGTTAAAATTAAGTTTTATGCAAAATTCAGTTTTTTTAACCTACCAATTAGTAGTTTCACTATTCATCAAAAATTGATGTTTTTCAGAACAATGCCAAAATTTCATCCTAAGCTATATTTCATATTCTGAATTCAAAAATGAAATCTATTTTACCAAATTCATAACATAGAAGTTGCATTAATTAATTTTATAATTAAATCCCGCTGTTAAAATAAATAGCGTGTTTTTAGGAAACAATATATATCAAAAGATTGACACTTGATTATGTCTGGTTTAAATGTGAAATTACAACCAATGACCAACATTGTATTAAATTGTAAAAATATATTCTAAATATACTTTAAAACCACTCAAATTAATAATTTATCACTATTAATTATTTCGATTAAAAAAGTTGTTTTTAATTATAATTTAGTAATTTTCACTATTCATCAGAATGTGAAAGTTATCCGAAAAGTACCAAAATTTCACCTTAGGCTAAATTCGATACTCCGAATCCAAAAATGAAGTTCATTTTGAAAAATAAGATTTACAGAATTTTAAAAAGTGGTTATTACTATTCATAACGGCTAGTTTTAATAATATTTTAATAGCATATCGTTGTTTAGTTAAACTCGGTATTGCGTATTACACACGCTATCGAGGAAGGTCGCGATTGCGTGTAATGCAAGGCAAGTCAAGGATGCGTGTTGTGCAAGCTCCTTTTGGTGTAGCGTACAACACAAGACATTAGTGAAATAAAAAAGAATATTTTTCATAAAATCTCGGGCTGTTACATTCTACCCCCCTTAAAATGAATTTCGCCCTCGAAATTCGTCGGGGTTATAAATGGTTTACTATTCGAAAGTTTCTTTAATAGAAACCCACATCATAAAAAGGAAAGTCAAACCCAATCTTTAAAAACAAAAGTATGAAATGTAACGGTTACCCAAATAAACTAATCATTGGGTTTCCACATAGGTGAAAATATGGATATGGAAGAGAAATCTAACCATCATGTTCTGATGGAGAGTGGTAGAGAACATGGCTATGGAAAAGCCAGTAATCACAAATCCATATATTTGTGATGATATAAGGTACCATCTGATTCATCAGGTATAAGATCACTAGGACAACATTTTTGGTTTTCAAGATCATTTCCCCTAAAGTTGAAAATTTGAATTAGAATAAATACTTACTTTATTTTGGTACAATCTCACTGTTGTTCGTGCCTTGAACAATTTCCACTTCATCTCTTAAATAAATGAAGTTGAATTTGTTATTCGTGAAGTGTTAGCAGATCATGTGATAGAATGACGGGTCATTCCATCTGTCTCAAACAAAAGGTTAGCAAACATTATATGCATAAATCGATCTATAGTGAGATTAATCATATATGGTTCCTAAAATGGACTTATACTTCATATATCATACTGCTTAATATAATAAAACTAGTTTCTACTAAACAGGGACTTCCTGTAGGTCAGTGGTAGGCGATAAAGGCCAGTCGCACTTCGGTTGTGGGTTCGATTCCTACAGCCTTGTCCGAAGCGATGGGCTGTCGCCCGTTCTGCAGGTTGTCCTTTTTATAAAACTATATTACTATAACATCCCATCAATAATATCGAAAAAAAACTTCTATCCTTAAACAATACTAAATTATGTCCAACATAATCCATTCTAATCTTTAGGCTTATCCATAATACTGCAGTCCACTCTCATAACATAGTGAAAATGATTACCAGAGATTTAATACCATCATTGATCCCCATAAGATATGTCTTGTTGGTCACATTCTAAACATTCAAAGTCCTTAATCATGTATTCGCTTGAATACCTTAGTGAAAACATGAATGCAGTTTAAAGTTAACACTTTCCACATACCAAAATCCTCAAAATTCTATATACTCAAACCATGATATCACTTAGTCCTTATATCAATCATGAGCTCATGAATACAATCAAACATTTAATTTTCTCCTTATCCCTTCATTATGCGCATATCATCTAAATTCCAAAAATATCTGAATAACCTTTCAGGGATAGTGGTACCATTAATCATACACTTTCATAACTCAAGGAAAGACAACAGTGTAACAATCCTTAGATGTCTCTTTATTCCATAGTACCATGAGTTTTCTTATACAACATTACACATGATAAACATGTAATCATTCCAATACATTCTTAAACCATTGACCGAGCTTCAACAATTCTTTCATCTCACATATCATTTGTAGTCTCTTCATCATCATCCACATAAATACTACCCATACGACCATACTGATTTTCTTCATGAGACTTTCCCTTAGGGCATTGGTTTGCATAATGCCCGTAGATTCCACATTTAAAACATTTAACCATTGTTGATGTCGTAGCAATACCATTAACCTCATCCATGGTGTTAACTAAAACTTTTCCATTGCACTTACTGGCTTTGTGTCCTTCTTTTCCACACCCAAAGCATCTTCCAGTTCCTTTGAAACATTCTCCATGATGCCTCTTCCCACATGATTTACATAGGGGAAATTGAACTCTCTTTCCTCTATGATCATCATAAAACTCCATCTTTCTCTTATTAGCCGAGTCAGGAAACTTTCCAAATTTTACTTTATTGATCATATTATGAGATTTCTGATTCGGCATAATAATGATGTTTGGACTTCCAAATCCCATTTCATTTGATTGCTTATGAAGAATATCATTCCATTGTCCATCATATCCTCCATTATCGTGAATCATCTTGTTTCCAGCCATTTTCTAAAACCCAAAAAGAATAGTGTGAGAGGCAAAAATCATGCTAGGGAAAACAACATAATAAAGGGGGAGTACCTTCAATATCCAACATCTTAGGTTTAATTCTATGATCGTTAGCGTAATTCTATTACTATAACCTATACGTATACTTATCCCTAGGGACATCCCTAGACATACCTTAGAAATATCTCTAGGGATCTAACTAACGTTTTCGCATCCTAGTTTCCAAAGGTTGACTAAACCTTTCCTCTGATACCAACTGTAGAGACCCGTAGCCTGACGTACATGGACATTACATTACATTTGCGGAATACTTAGTACATAACAAAAACACACACACAAGGATCGTAATAGTTTAGTGTCTTTGGAAACTCGGAACGTAATCTTCTAATCGTGGTGAAAGTTCTTCAATATCTCCCATAAAGGTCATCCCTTTTTTTTACCTAAAACCTTTCTTTATATCCTGGGGAAAAGAAAACATAAAAGGGTGAGCTCAAATGCTCAGTAAGGGTAAACAAAAGAAATATCAATCACATCATATATATAAGAACATAGCTTTTGGAAATCTTAACCTGCAAAAAACTCATAATATCATAACATGGGATAAATCATAGAAGTGAAATGTAATCCCAATAATCATAACTTAAAACATGAAACTTTGTGGCATACACACATAATCATAGAGAATCATTTCTTGTTAGTCAAGACTCAATGCCAAGACTATCTTAGTGGACAAAGTCCCTTTCTGAATTGAGTAACCCTCGTTTCAGTCCTGTTTCACTGAACCGGTATAACCTACCATTTCAGCCATGTCTATCTCATGAGATATAAAATCTTTACCCAATGCATTGGAGGGAGATATAGGTCCCACCCATCTTATAATGAATCCTTTCTTATGTGTGCCACATAATCATAAATCATACATAATCGCATAACACATGTAACAAAAATGGAATTCTTGAAACATCATGACATCATAAAACAAACCATATAAGATAAAGGAATTCATAAGAATATTTCCATCACAACATAATCAAACCAATGTAATAATATGGATAAAAACAGAACCCTTTTATTATCTTAGATGGAAAATAATTTTGATAAAATACTTGAACTCCATTCTTGAGGAAAATATCCTTTCTACTTTAAAATCACTTTTCCTTTCATAACATGTCATAAAATTATAAACTAAAAGAAGTTGACTAAAAATAAACTTGAAAACTTGTAAAGGAATCTTCTTGGAAATAATGTTTTAAAATCCATTCATGCCGTATAAATTAAAAAAAAACCTTCTTCGTTCTTTTGTCGGAAAAGTCAAAAAGTACCTCGTACGAAAAACGACAAAAGATTCCTTTCATACATATTACTAAAAACACACCGAAGGGTAAAATTAGATTTAAACAATTGTAGGTGGATTTAAATAACATTACATATTGAGGAAACATGGATGTGGATGATAAAATACACCCCAGTAAATACCAAAGTATAAACAATCTCGGATAAAATGAGATTGTGATATATTCCCTTACCTTAGGTCCGACTTGCTTTGTAAGTGTCCGAACCTCCTGTATAATGATTTAAATCATGTTATTGACTTATTCCAGAATCATATTCATTGTTATTATATCATATATGGTCCACTTATGACTTTATATTACCCATTCTTTTGTAAATTCATGTTAAAGTAGCGTTTTGGGTAAAATCGTCTCATTTGTCGTTCGTGTTTTTAACTTGTAATTATTCATATGATTACTTAGATCATGATTACATAATTCCAGAATATAAAACATGATTTATATATATATATTCAGAATATATATATATATATAATAAATCAGTAAATGGAAGGAAATACACCGTTCATGGAGACGGTAGTCCGTACGTACGCATGAACGCTGTTTTCGTTTCCTTATTGAATTGAATGGAATTAAGTAGATGACATACATATAAATATAAATAATTCCAGTATTATTATTAGGTCATATATTTCATTAGTACTTATTATATATACTTTATAATCATTCATGAATGGTTAATCATTGAGAATGAATCTCATCGCGTCGTGGAGACGGTAGTCCGTACGTACGCACGAGCGATGATATCATTTCTATAAATATTGAATTGAATTGGAGTGGATTATACAATATATCAGAATCAATATGATGTTGTAATAACTATGTATAGTTATTCTTTACACCATTATACCCATCCATGTAAGGTGGTGGTGGAAAATAGATTACACCACGGCGTGGAGACGGTATTCCGTACGTACGCACGCGCGGTGATTTCTTTTTCTGTAGGATGGATAGATGGTGAAATAGGGTTGTTTCATACTTAAAATAACATATCAGTATATGAGTGATACTGATGTTATTACTTCATAATGAAACAACCTAAGAAGAAGAAGTGGAAGAAGAAATAAAGATGAAAGAATTTGTAACGGTAATTACCTCTTCTTTGAAGTGCCTCTTTGAGACCTCCTCTTAGGGCAATAAAATTGGTCTTTGAGGAAGACCAGAACCTCTAGGATGTTTCTAGGGAAGTGGAGAAGAGATTTTGGCAGGGGTTGGCCGAGCTTGAGTGCTCAAATTGGTGTGAGGAGG
Organism: Viscum album; assembly: GCA_963277665.1. Lineage (NCBI taxonomy): Eukaryota > Viridiplantae > Streptophyta > Magnoliopsida > Santalales > Viscaceae > Viscum > Viscum album. The sequence goes on from OY728155.1 coordinate 487,028,133, forward strand.
AGGGGGAGGAGGTGTCCTTTTATAGGGGAGGAGAGGGGCACCTTAGGAATATCTCAAAATATTATTTTATATTAAAGTCAAAATCGGTTTATAATGGTTTCAAAGGGTCTTATTTCGAAGCTAAAGTGGGGATGGGTCGAAATCCTATCAACCAATAGAATTTAGACAAGTTTAGGATATTATTTTAACCTTATCAATTAGATTTAACTCTAAGTTAAATAATTTAACTTTTACCATGTCTTTTTGTTTTCTTTCACTATATGGTTAATACACTTACTATAACATGCCAAACGAACCCCAAATTGTTTATTATTAATATATATATCCTTATCTAAGTCATTTGGCCGAACCTTGGATTTTTAAGAATAAAATAACAATTAATAATATAATATTTGATTTAAAAACTATTTTGTGTCAATTTTGACACTATTTGATATATGATTTTTGTGAAAGTCATAACAGAATTAAATGTTCGAACCAAGTTGATTAAATCAACATTAATATATCATAGTAACCTAGAAAATTTGTGGAATTCATAAAAATTTTCAAATTACATTTATTTTGGTGTTTATAACATCAATTATGTCAATATTTCATTAATAAGATAATTACTGCATCATCGTTGTGTCATAAATAAATTAAATTATTTGATGTCTAAAAATTACAAATAAAATACCATCATGTAGGAAATCTTTTTAGATTTCTAATGAATATTTACAATCGAATTTATCTTATGTATAACCCCATATTAAAAATGATTTACTTATTAAACTTTGATTTTAACTATTTTAACCTTTCTTTAAATAAATTAATAATAAATGTCCTAATCTAATCCAAGTGGGCCTAAATGGTCATATTTTATTCCTAAGTTTGTTTTTGGTCGAATTACACTTGTCCAATAGAATTAGGACATATGTTAGGGTAATATTAATATCATATTTACCCTTAGTTACCCTATTTACTATTAACCGCGGTAAAAAAAAGTAAAAAGTTACTATTCACCAAAAATTATTTTCATCTCATTGAACCACATTTTAGTCCTTGATATTAACCGTGTCTGTCGGATTTTCAAAATTCTATTCACAGAAGTGGTAAAATTAAGTTTTATGCAAAATTCAGTTTTTTTAACCTACCACTTAGTAGTTTCACTATTCATCAAAAATTGATGTTTTTCAGAACACTGCCAAAATTTCATCCAAAGCTATATTTCATATTCCGAATTCAAAAATGAAATCTATTTTAACAAATTCATAACATAGAAGTTGCATTAATTAATTTTATAATTAAATCCCGCTGTTAAAATAAATAGCGTGTTTTTAGGAAACAATATATATCAAAAGATTGACACTTGATTATGTCTGGTTTAAATGTGAAATTACAACCAATGACCAACATTGTATTAAATTGTAAAAATATATTCTAAATATACTTTAAAACCACTCAAATTAATAATTTATCACTATTAATTATTTCGATTAAAAAAGTTGTTTTTAATTATAATTTAGTAATTTTCACTATTCATCAGAATGTGAAAGTTATCCGAAAAGTACCAAAATTTCACCTTAGGCTAAATTCGATACTCCGAATCCAAAAATGAAGTTCATTTTGAAAAATAAGATTTACAGAATTTTAGAAAGTGGTTATTACTATTCATAACGGCTAGTTTTAATAGTATTTTAATAGCATATCGTTGTTTAGTTAAACTCGGTATTGCGTATTACACACGCTATCGAGGAAGGTCGCGATTGCGTGTAATGCAAGGCAAGTCAAGGATGCGTGTTGTGCAAGCTCCTTTTGGTGTAGCGTACAACACAAGACATTAGTGAAATAAAAAAGAATATTTTTCATAAAATCTCGGGCTATTACACAATATCACCCCAAACTCCATTTTTATGAACTTTTTGAGTCCTTGAACTTAGAATAGTGTAATTATATCATGGAAGGGTATTGGGTTTTCCCAAAAGTGCCTTTTTCTTCAATTATAAAATGAGATCACTTCCAACCCCACAAGGTTACAATTACCAGTTTAGTTTCCCCTAAAAATCATCCCAAAACACCTCTCTTAGAAGTAATTTTCTCAACCTTATGACCCTTATCTCTAGAAGTTAGCCTAAAGATTTCATTTATAAGGGGAACTCTATTAGAAGATCGAGTCTCCAATGTGAGTGTTACTTACTTTTTAATCATTTTGTCTTGATCGTCCTCATATATTCCACTTATATCAATAAAAATATAATAACATTATTATTTTTATTATATTACTATTTTTTATATGAATGGAACAAACATTATTTATTCATCTCCATATAGTAAAGCATATAAAATAAACATTAGTGCATGTGGGCGTACAACCGCCTCCATGAAGATACATCTTTTGTTTTTTATAACTTCTTATAATTGTTGGTTTTAATGATTAGATTAATCAAATATGATATATATATAATACACGTATGATTATGAAATTCCAAATTTTTATATACTATATTTACCTTTCATTCATTGAGAAATAGAAACAATAATTGTTAATATATTGGGAATATCGCCTCCACTAGCAATGAGTTTCATATTTCATCACCACAAATCATGGATGGATTTAAAAATTTATTAAATATAAACAAATAATTCCACAACATTAATAATATTCTAGATACATGAAAACTATTTTAGGATGCTTTTTACCAAGGTAAACACACACACATATATATATGTGGAGTTATAGTAAAATTTACTGAAAAACCTCAAGTCATCGACTTAGGAAAAAAATATATATAATAAATAAATAGTAAAAAAATATTATTTAATACATATTAAATTAAATATTTAAGAATAAGATTCTTGATAAGTTATCTAATAAAATTAATTTTATTATTCTGATGTTTTGGCACTTGCGCAAAATGAATCTAGAATAATGTAAGGGTTTCCATTAGAAATTTATCTATTTGAGACATGGTCAACATTATGATCATAATATCATTTAAATGTTTTATATACCTATTTTATATATAATACCAAGACATGAATTTTAATAAAGGTTTTTGAAGATAAATTAAAATCCCTCCCTTTAAATGGAGTTTGATTAAAATTTCACTCAAGTTGCAATGATTTATTATATCAAACAATAAATCCTTGAGATATGTTTATTTTATAAAACTTGTTTTCCTTTAAATAGTTTATTCACTTCCCATGGATGTATTGTTATCATATATGTTTTTTAGTTTTTGGAAACACAAATCCAAATTATCCCCTTATCTTCAAATTGATTTTACCTAATTATTACCCCTATTTTCATGCTTTTTAGTAATAAAAATTTCATTCAATGAGTTTGGATCATCCCCATGGACTTTAAAGTTGATTATATTATACCAATTGATTATATAATGTGGTGTTTTAATTATTTACATTTCAACCACATAAAATACATTTTTAAACATTATGGAGTACGTTTCTTGTATGGTATGTTGATAACATAAGTCTTTTATCATTGAGTAATATTGTTTTATCGTGAACTTATTTCTCCCATGCTGGGTTCTTCCACCAGAATATTTTATTATATGGTTGTTTCTCTAACCCTATAAAGAAAAATATTTTTTATACAAATGACTATTTGTTTACTCATTTTACACTGTGATTTTTGAATAAAGTCATTTTTAATGTAATAAAAATAGTTTTTCCATTAACTTTATATGTTTTTTATTCCTATGAAAATTTCACTATGATAGATCATATGTATTTTCAAGGTCATATTTTTAAATATTCGTTTTATAAGTAATGATTTTCATAAAGTTATCACCTCAACATTTTAAAAATACTTTTGTATGTGATCCTTGACGTCATCCATTACATCAATGTTAAAAATATTTTATAAAAAACCATTTATATTTTCAATTTTATATTCATATTTTATTGAAAGTATTTACCCTTATAGGGTCTATGTTGATGATTTATCAACTAATATATCTTTATATTTTGGTGGTTTTAACACATATTATCAAAAAACTATATTCTCGATCACTTCAACAGTGATTGCATTTGAATAATTACATTGGAAATATGTTTTTGATCGGTGTAATAATCATTTAATGTTTCCTTGGTTACATTGTTGATATATTATTCTATAAACATCTAAATTAGTTCTTTGGATGGATTATGATAATTTAATTCCATGTATTGACATAGTTTTATTCTCATTAATATATTTAGTGTGAACATCACATTTTACATAATTATGATTGGATGATGTTCACCTAAAACAATGTTATCACTTTTATTGACATGGGGAATAGTTTTGTATTTACATATTTTTTTAAAAAATACAAATAATTATTATAGTGTTGAATATGAATTTTTTGACCATCCACCTTCTTTATCCAAAAGGGTTATGATCACATTAACCATTTTATTAATATTAGGAAATGTATTGGTGTTATATATACTATTATTCAAATAAGGATGATTATAGGAATGTTAAATATTTATTGTTTGACTATACAGCCTCATTATTAGGATGGTTTATGATCATGTTATCCATTTTACTGATATTGTGGAACGTATTAGAATTTTTCATATTTGTATTCTAATATTGATGATTATTAGAAAAGTTAATTATATATTTTTCTTGATATATCATATAATGAATGTATTAGATATTAAAATTTTTGGGTGAGGACTATCAAAATATATCTCATTGATGCGTTGGGTTGTCTAATTAGAAAAACATGTTTGTGTATTTTTGGGTATGCTAGCGCAGAACAAGATATTTACTTAGTGGTAAGATAATGATGTCTTAGCTTGTGGTATAGAATTAGATTTCTAGAATTATGAATTTCATAACTAAGAAAAAGTTATTGTAATATATTTGATCTTATTAGTCTTAATTTCTATACATGGATATATTAATCCCATAGTTTTAGTTTTTTCAGTTATGGTCATTACTTATTCCTGCCATAATATTTATACCATTTTTATGCCATGATTACCTCAGTTGTATGTTTTCCCTTAATGAATATTTGAGCTCACCACTTTTTATTTATTTATGTAGTTTATGAATAGAATAATTATACATTATATTTAAATTGGTATAACTTTTGTGGATAAGTTTTTGGAGATTTTGAAGAGTTTTTATGTATAAAGTTGTTTTTTATAGTTGAAAAATATCATTTAATTAAAAAAGGCATTGGATTCATTAGTTTATGTTTTGTCATAATTCTCTAAAGATTTGAACATAAAAGAGAATAAAAGGGTGTATAAAGAAATTTTCAATAGTAGTCATATAATTATGGAATATTTAGGTATGAGTATCAATAGTTGGTATCAATTCCATTATGTAAAGTATTTGTTTGTTGCATCAGATTATGGAGTGCGAGTTTAGGTGTAGAACCCCAAGGTTTTAAAAATAAATTGAAATACATGAAACACTAAATCTCTATATAATGAAACTTTTTTTAAGTGTGTAGATATAAAAAATATATTAAACATAATTTTTCTGCTTCTATGATTTTAATTTTGAAAAATATTCATCTACGGTTACGACCAGTAAGTTATTTGGAGTATAATAGATCCAACTTTTTTTTGTGAATAACAATATACACTTATGAATAGAAATATTAATTTTAATATGACCCTTATGAATAATAAATCTGATTTTTTTTCCTTATGGTTAAAATATAAGGATATCTTGATTAATCTTTATAGGTGATATAAAATCAGTTATAATTTTAATTTTTTTATTTTTTCAATAAATAATGATTTTATTTAAAAATTAAAGTATTCATATTTAGAAAATTAATTTCAAAAACTGGAGTTAATTTTTGCATTTTTAACGTTGAAAAATGGTTAAGGATCATTTTTTGGATGTTTCTCAAATACTTGAATTTTTAGTGAATAGTGAAATACAGTAATTAAGAAAATATTCTAAATAAATGAATTTCTACATAATGATTGAGTCATGGATGATGTAAATGACATTTGGTTCAAACTCAAATGCACATATTACTATTTAGGGTCACAATAATCAAGAATATTCATAGTTTTTAGATAAAATATTAAACTGATGATTAAAATAATGTAAAACCCCTTCTATTCCCTACTATAAATACCACCATCTCCCCCTCTTCCTCTCACACCACTCAAGCATTGAGCCTTGTCTATGTTCTTCCAAATAATCCTTCCAAGTCCCTCCCCCATGTCCAAGACCTAATGGTCTCAAAAAAAAGGCCAAAACCAAGGGCCTTAATGAGGATATCAATGAGAAGAGATCAAGGAGGTTTAAACACATTTGAAGTAAGACGAACCTTAGGTAAGAGAATTCATAAACCAATTTCCATTCTTTAGGATAACCTTCTATATTATTCATTATGTGATATTAAGATTATTTTTGTCTTGAATTTTTATTTATACTATGTTTTATAATGTTTATTTATAGTGTATACACATATTTATTTCATTCTATTAATTTCTCACATCAATTATATGATATTTTTAAGGGACTTTCCTTTAAAAAATCTCGTATAAAATTTTATTTTACAAAATTTAAAATCAATGTTTTTATAAAATTATTCAGGTTTCATGATTCTGTTCTCGTTATTTAGAATTTTTTATTAAAAAGGGTGGGACCTATATCTCCCTCCAATTCATTGGGTATGTGTATGTTGGAGGCCGACCATTTGGTTACTCCAAGTGTATCTACGATGGTTACCTAATAAAGTAGTCGTGAGGGTTATATTGTACGGTAACTTTGAGGATTACAAATCATATGGTAGGTGAGAGGGTTATGAGAATATGTAAGTAATTCCCCAAGTAAACTTTATGGTTCTATTTTTTTATTTATCTTTTTTAAAATATTGGGGAAATATCTAGTTTCATAAAGTAATTATATATGGGTGACAAGTATGTATTTTTGAAAATGATTTCTTATGTTTAAAAGTATTTATGGACTAATATTTTAATTCCTTATTTTTATATCACTTACTGACCTTTTTTTATCATCCCAATTTTTTAAATTGTTTTCATAGGTCATAAGGATGAGTAAGAAAATGAAAGAAGACAAGATAAATGTAATGAAAATTTTACAAAGAAAACATGTTTTGTTTGAAATGTTTTATATTTTAGAATAAATGTATACTGTTTTGTGGTATCAACTCTTTATAAATGTGGATTGTTATTTATATATTATATCCCAATTCTCTAAAACTGTAAACTTGAAATGATTCTCAATGTTAATGGAAGTGAGTTCTTGACTAAAATTAAAGATTATGAAATGTAATAAGGTCGGGTCCTTATAGTTGGTATCAGAGTATAGTTTTGTTAACTGTAGGGGTTAGGATTATGTTAGAAGAACACCATAAATGATTTTTAATTATTTATTAATTTGAAATGTTATTGAATTTAAATATTACCATGTTTCTTCAACAAAGATATGTTTGTTCAGAATGGCTTTCCATATAAGAAACAGGGAAGCTGAAGTGGAAAGGAACTGAAAGAATAATAGCCTTTCGAATCTATAGCTTGTAATGGTAGGAATTATAACCAAGAAATTTGTGACATTAATAGATCTGTTTACACATAAAATAAATGGAAGTGGAATCCATGTAAGAGAACAACCAGAGATACCACAAAGAAACATGGTGATAGTGGAACAATTTATGAGGACGCACCCTCCGACTTTCAGTGGATCTTCTGACCCAAAAGTGACTAAATAATGGATTAAATCCCTGAATATATATTTTATGTTATTGTATATTCAGATAATTAGAATTTAAGTCTTTAATTTTATCAATTTTTAGGTAAATCTAATTAGTGGTGGTTAATGGTAAAGAATAATAGGGATATAGGGGATTTTTAAGCGTTTGGGTGGGATGAATTGAAATGTATTTTCCTTGAAATTTTTTTCCAAAGTTATTTTGACTTAGTATGGAGAATAAATTCTTTGAATTGATGTATAAGTAGGAAAATTCAAAGGTCGTGTATGAAGAAAACTTCAACCAACTAGATAGGTATGGTCCAAATCTTATTCTGGATCTTGATAGAAAAATAAACTGTTTTTACTGAGGATTGAAGCCAAGATATCAAAGGGAGTTAGATTATAGTGATTTAAAAAGTTATGAGAAACATAAATTATGTTATGATATGGTAGAAATGGATTTTTTTGATGATCATGTGCACTTTGAAAACATAGAGAAGAAGAACTACAGATGGAAATAGATGAATAAGAATCAATCAAAGAAATAAAATGGTAAGAAAGTATAGTTTATGGTTTGTGAAAAGTGTGTTAAAAACACCCTGGGGAATGCCTTACCAAAACTGGAAAGCTTTTTTGTGTGGTAAATTTAGATATATGGCCCATGATTGTAATAAAAATGATCATAAGTCTAATCTAGAAATGGGAACTTTAAAGTTTTTTAAATGTGGTGAGGTGGTTCATTATGAAAATGAATTCCCAAAGAGAGATCTGAATGATGTAACGAAGCCAAAATATAAGCATAAATGTACAGTGATATCCTTTGTTACTACATCAGTAAATGTCAGACCATCCAATGAAGTTGTATCAGGTACCCTGTTTATTTTCTCATATTTTTCTAAAGTTTTGTTTCATATGGGGTCTACACATTCCTTTATTTTTAGAAATTTTCTAGTAAATTGGAAATATCACCTCCAAAAATAAGATTAGAACTTATTGTTAAAACACCGAGGAAAATATAATAACAAATATGAATTATAAGAATATTTCTATTGTGGTTTATAGAAATAATTTAGCTACAAACCTTATAGTTTATCCCTTAGTATAGTTTGATGCCATTCATGGTATGGATTGGATTTTGGTTTGTCATGCTAACATTGATTGAAGAGATAAAGAAGTTGTTTTTTATTAAATGTTTTAGTTTAAATACATGAATGAACCCATTATGGTTGTTTCCTTGAAAATTTAGAGGCATCATTTATACGAAGCCAAATGTCAAATATATACTGACCATAAAAGTCTGAAGTACCTATTCACTTAGATGGAATTAAACATGAGGCATAGAATATGGATTAAATTAATAAAGTATTAGGACTTCGTGATAAATTACTATCCTAGAAAAGAAAAAAATGTGGTGGATGAATTGATCCAAAACCATCATGCATAATTAACCATGTTACATTTGGAACATGATCCCTTGATTAATGATTTGATTAATTTTATCATAGAAGTTATTACTATAAGAGATACCACTGTTTTGTTTTAGGTATCAGTTTTTTAATCATTATCAAACAGAATTAAGAAATAAAAAAGGAAGACCATAAGCTGGAGAAAATGAATAATTGGTTAAAATGGATATTTTTCATGAATTTAACCTTAATAAAGATTGTGTTTTCAGATTTCGAAAAAGATTATGTGTGCCTTGTGATTCCCAGTTGAAGAAATATTTATTATGTGAAGCTCATAGTTCTCCATTTTTAGTTTGTCCAAGTTGCACACATATGTACAGAGACTTTCAAGGGTATTACTAGTGGGATGGAATGAAAAAAGATATTGCATATTTTACCATGAAATGATTGATATATCAATAGGTCAAAGAAGAGTAGCATTTACCAAAGGGTATGCTTCATCTTTTACAAGTGTCAGAGTGTAAATAAGAAAATATATCCATGGAATTCATTTTGGGAATATCAAATATTTTTCGAGGTAAAAATGCAATCTGGGTTATTGTTCACTGACTTACTAAATCGGCAGATTTCCTTCCTATTTGAGATACAATTTCATTAGATAAATTTTCTTGACTGTACCACAAAGATATAGTCAAGTTACCTTGTGTGGCTATTACCATTATATCTGACTAGGATTCAAGGTATGCATCTAATTTTTGGAAGGTACTTCTAATGTCATTTGGGACATAATTAAACTTTGGTATAACATTTCTTCCTCAATCGGGTTGGTAGTCAGAACGAATAATTTAGAATTTAGAGGATATGATTCATGCTTATTCAATGGACTACTAGGGAAGTTAGGATAAAAATCTTTTATCAGTTGAGTTTTCTTATAATAATTATTTTATTTCATGTATATAAATTGAACCATTTGAGGCATTGTATGGGAAGCGGTGTCAAAATCCAGTTTTTAGGAAATAAGTTGGGGAAAGAAAATTGATGTGACCAGAATTAGTAGAGGAATAGGCTGAGAAAGTAAATATGATCCAATAATATGTGAGGAATTCTTAGATAAGAAATAAAAGTTATGCAAAAAATAGGAAGAAAGACTTTTATTTTGAGTTAGGTGATCATGTTTTTCAAAGAATCTCACCATGGAAAACAGTTATTTATTTTGGTAAGAATGGAAATCTAAGTAAAATATTCATTAGACCTTATGAAATCCCATAGAATGTTGGACCAATCACTTAACATGTATATTTGTTACCAAGTTTATCTTAGGTATATAATGCTTTTCATGATTCGATATTGAGAAACTATGTGCCAGATTTATCTCATGTCTTGATCCTAGAAGCAGTTTAGCTGGAAGAGAGCATTTCTTATGAAGAGAAACTTGTTAATATTCTTGATCATAGAGAGAAAGTATTGCAGAATAAGGTAATCCACTAGTTAAAGGTTTTTTTGGGAGAAACCACATAGTTAAATAAGGAAAATGAGAATCTGAAAATTCTCTAAGGGTAAGGTACCCTCACTTGTTTAATAAGTAAATAAAATTGTTAGGATGTAATTTACAGAAGGTGGGGAGAATGTAACACCCCATGGTTTTAAAAATAAATTAAAATGAAAGAAATAACAAATATATAGATAATGATACTTTATTTTAAGGATATAGTTATAAACCTGCCATTAAAAATAATTTTTTCACTTTTATGATTTGAATTTTAAAAAACGAACATCTACAGTTGTGATCAATATGTTATTCAGAGTCTAATAGAACCAACTTATTTTTTTGGAGAATAGTAACATACCATTATGAAGAGTAAGATAGACCTTATTAATAGTAAATATTGTTACTATTATTTTTCTTAAGTGTATAAGATAAGGAGATCATGATTAATTTTTCAAGGTGATATAAAATCAATTATAGTTTTAAAATTGCTTTTTTAATAAATTAATTTTTTATTTAAAAACTAAATTAATATTTTTTAGAAAACTATTTTGAAAAAATGTGGTTTATTTTTGAATTCTACATATTTAAAAATGGTTGGGATGAATTTTTGGGATTTTTCTAAAATACTTCAATTTTTGGTGAATAGTGAAATATGGTAATTAAACAAATATGCTAAATAAATGAATTTTGGCATCATGATTGAGTCGTGGATGATATAAATAGTCATTGGTTAGAATGAACATGCACTTATTACAACTCGAGGTCACATGAATCAATAATATTCATAGTTTTTAGCAAAAATATGAAACTAATGATTAAAATAATGTAAAACACATCCTCTCCTCCACTATAAATTCTAACCTCAATCCACTCTTACTCTCACACCACTAAAGCCTTTATTTTTTCCAAAGTTCTGCCAAATACACTTCCCAAGCCCCTACACCACATACAAGACCTACTGCTCTCACTAAAAGTTCAAAACCAAGGACCTTAAGGAGGATCCCAAGGAGAAAAGATCAAGAGGAGATTTAAACACAATTGAAGTAAGACAAACCCAAAGTAAGGGAATTATTGACCCAATTTACATTGTTTGGGTTAACCTTCTACATTATTCATTATGTTCTATTAATATTATTTGTATGATTAGTTTTTGTTTATATTATGTTGTATTATGTATGTAATAAGGATGCGTCTGTATACCGGGGCCTGACATAAGGACTCATAGGCATGTTATACTGTCTTGGAGCTAGTTATCATCCAGTAGTCTATTATAGGTGTGATTTGTTTCGTGATTATTTTTAGGGAAATATTTTTACTTAATAGTTTTTAAATTTTTAGATTTTACATAATGATCTTAAAATTAAATGTGTATTTTTCTCAGAGTGATATTTTAAAGGCATTTACTCTCAAAAAACATCCTTTGATATATATTATTATTTAATAGGTACATGATTCAATGTTACCATATTTATTATAACTATGGATAATTTATGATTATGATTATTAAATGTTTATGAAATCTTTATCATTTCCATGAGTTATGATATGATGATATGAGGAATGTTTTATAATCTTATGGAACACATATTTATAGTTTTAATTATGTGATGGGTGGTTCCGTTATAAACCAAGGACATGTGGTTATGTTATAAACCAAGGTAGGGTGGGTATATTATATCCATAAAATATATTGGGTAAATATATATATCTCAGGATATAATAAGGATTGAATTGGAGAGTGAAACCAATTTATTAAGGGACTTTATCCAATAAGATAGTCATAAGAGTGAACCTTGAGTAAGGAATGATGAAATGGGGAGTAAACCCGATCCAATATGATAGTATTGGCAGTACTATTTGACTAAGGTATTTATTTTATATTTTTATCTTTATAATAAAAACATATTTCATAGGATTATGATATGTTTTTATGGATAATGATTGATTATTAATGATTCAACACACTTATGTCTCATGTTATTAGATTGAAAAAAATACTCCTTGTTTCATGATTATGATCTATGAATTCATGAGTATGATTTTCTAATTGTAATATGATGTTCTCAAACCCTGATTCATATCTTATTCTCACTTATGATAATTGATTAACATATTTTATGGTTACACATACCAAGAATTTTAACTCACCCATTAATATATTTACCTTCCCCAAGTAATGGAAAATGGTACTAAATATGTTACGTATATGAATAGTGAAATTTGTGATGAACTTACTAAGAAATGATTTACATAATTTATGTGCTAGTTTTTTATGTATCCATGTTTCCAAAGACACTAAAAATATATAGTTCAGGAATGGATCATATAGATATGTAATGGATATCTCCACTAATAAGATATAGTTTTTAGGTATGAATGGTCTTAGTCACTATAGTTGGTATCAGAGAAAATTTCAGACACTTCTAGAAACTAGGATGAGTAAGCTTTGGTGATAACCCTTAGGATAAGCCTAAGTAAATGAGAACATTGTATGTTATGGTAAATAAATTATTTTGGTTTCCCTGTAAAAATACATCCATATCTGGATACTTCGTGTGGACATAGTTTTAGAATAGATTGATATAAGAATGATAACCCTAAAAATTTATGGTCTATTATATCTCAACCCTCATTCTAGTTCATGGTGAATCATAACATACTATGCACCTAGTTTGATACTATCAGGGGATATAATTTGGTTAATTCACATTTTCATTAGTTTCCATTATTAAGGATTTAAATAGATAATGACTATGGATGACTTGGATAAACCTAAAATTTCATTGATTAAAAAAAGTGTGATGACTTAGACATCATATAAATTATTTTCATGATTATATGAATTTCTACCATGATTATATTTTCCCATTCTATGATTTTTGGTTTTAGTCAGTGGATGGAAATCAACGTAACCATGTTAATATTGAATATAATGGACAATGTAATGATTTTCCCACTGAGAGACCGAATATTATTGGATTTTGAATAAAAAATATTATTTATAAGCCTATGAAACTTTCTAAATCTATAAATCATGATGAGATTCCATATTAAAAAATAGAGAACATCCTACAATTTAGTCTATCATGATGTGACATTCACCATATTTCAGTGGGTTTGGCGATCCATTAATTTCTAATAAATAGATGAATAAAACTGAAAAGATATTTCTCATTCTACAATTCATGGAACATAAAAAGGTGAGGATATCTTTTGATATGAATAATCTGGATCGATGTTGGGGGATGATTTTAGGATCATATTTTTTAATAAGAACATTTCTTATATTCTTCATAAAAATATGGAGAAGTAATTTCTTGAGCTTAAACAAAAAATATTATGAATTAGTCTATACTTATTTGGGAAATTTTACTTGACTTTTAAGATAAAATTATAGAAATATTATTGATCTTGAATGTAATATTGATAAATTTCTTAGTGGAATAAATTCATGTCTTCAAAGGGTGTCAGAGAAAAAGACATTAGTAGCTATGATGAATTCATTTGATGAGATATCAAGGTGGAAATTGAAATTTGATTCACCCACAAATCTCATGGTTTTGAAAATAAAATAAATATATAATTCAAAGGAAATTCAAATAAAAAACAATGGAATGATGAAGATGAGTTTTACTTTATTTTAGAAATTTAGAATGAATCATGGAGGATATTTTTATAAGTGAGATCATAAATGTTTTATTGGTAAAAAATAATCGAATCTGGAAATTGAGTTCTGAAATAATGGGAGGAATTTAGTTAATAATGAAAATAGAGAGAAATATTTATAGAATTCACCACACACAATATAATTCTATGATTGTAAGTAGTAAAGATATTATGCTAAAAATTTATCTAATTTTAGGGTTAATGATGATGATCGATGTTAGAAACCACTTATTACAAGAAATAAAGGTAAATCTAATGTGATCACTATTTTTGATTTTGGGTGGGATAACAAAGTGATTAGAGGTATACTTAACATGGATTATCAACAAAAAATAGAAGATTAGTGGTTGTTATTTAGATGGGGTTATGCACAACCCCCTCTAAATTAATTTTATATATAATTAGAGAGGGTTATGAACAACCCCCTACAAATTCAATTTCTTTAAAAATTAGAGGGATATTATGTACAAACCTTGATAATCTCCAAATTTAGATAGGTTTTGGATCCCCCCTCTAAATTTTTGACGTTATTTTTTAATATCTGGTTGGATTTTAGAGGGGGCTTGAACCCCATATAATTTAATAAATTAGAGGGGTTTCAAAAAACTTCTAATAAATGAGATTAGTTGTAGTTCACAAAATCCAATAATATCTTAAATTAGAGGGGGTTGATAACCCCCACCAATGTCTTAAATTCAAGGGGGGTTGAAAACCCCGTCTAATAATTTAAGAAATTAGAGGGCGTTAAAACCCCCTCTAATTTCTTAAATTATAGGGGGTTATAATCACCCTATAATTTATTAAATTAGTGGGGGTTATGAACCACCACCATTAAAAAAACTGATAACATATATATAATTAAAACACAATAAATAAATATATTTAACTAAATTCTATTAACATACTATAAAAAATATTTAAATTATAGTATTTAACTATAATTATATGTACACATAAATATAAATGTACATTATCAACTACATTAATTTATATTTATATATATAATTTTTATTTCATAAAATATTAATTATATATAACATAAAATTATAAAAATATTATATAAATTTATAAATAAATATAATTTATTTAAGAAATATATCATACAAAAACCCAAGCATGTTGTTTTTAAAATTTTAAATATAATAATAGTAAAGTTATTTCTAAATAATATGATTATGATTTTGTTTTATATATAATTAATATTATACGAAATATAATTTATACAAATAAATTTAAATTAATATACACAATATTATACAACAATATTTATTAAAATACAGATATATTAATGTAAAAAATATAAAATGTATGAGTTGAAATACATTATATAAATATTTTTTAAACTATATTTTATATAATATTATTTATATATAAAATAATATTATATTTAACATAATATTAATTATATATTTTTATAAATTATATTTTATATAGTATTAATTATATATGATATACATATTAATTTCATACTATATTAAATTGTATTTCATATAAAATTATATAAATATTTACATAAATTGAATTTCATATAAAATATTTCTATAAATTAACTTTCATTTAATATTAATTATATATAATAAAAATATTTTTATAAATTATATTTCATATAATATTAATTATATATAATATTATATAATTTATTGAAATAAATATACATTAGTGTACATAAGAATAAATATATGTTTTGAAATAAATTATATAATTATATTTTTAATGAAATTATATAAATATATTAAATATATACTTATATATATATATTATATTTTAAAAAATGTAAATAATAAATAAATATGTATTTAAGTATATAAATAATTAATATACATATATTTATAAATATATAAATATATGTGCATATACATAACATAAATTGAATTATAAATATATGTAAAAAATATATTTACTCAAATGCATGTAATTATAAAGATAAAATATATTTGTTGTATAAATGTATAAACATAATAAAATATAAAAGTATGAACTGAAAATAATATAAATGTATTATAATATAAATTCATAAATTTTTATTATAAACATGTATATATTAATATATATATATATATATATGTTGTATATTTATCATAGAATTCGACAGGATGAAATTGAATCAATTGAGTGGGATGAGTTTAATATTTTAAATATCAATAATTATATTCCTTATATTCTTTATACAAAGATGGAGAATGAATTTCTTATGCTTAAGAAGAAGGATGATAAATTAGTTGGTACTTATGAGGAAAATTTTACAACTATTTCAAATAAATATTCATGTATAATTATTGATCTATAATGTAAGATTCATCAATTACCTAGTAGAATAAAACCATTTCTTTAAAGGGTGTAATATAAAAAAATACCATAGTATCTATGATGAAATTTTTTGATGCTCTATCAAGGTGAATATTGAGATTGAAGTCACACATAAATCTCATGGTTTTGATAAGAAAAGAAAAATGGAATTCAAAGGAAATTATAAAAAAAATAATTGAGGGAATAAGATGAGTTTTCTTTTATGCCAGAAATTTATAAATAAGCATGGAGGATATTATTATAAGGGGGATAATAAATGTTTTATGTGTATAAAATAAGACCATCAGGTGATAGAATTATGAAGGAATGGGAAGAAGTTATTTAATGATGAAAATAGAGAGATATCAATGTAGAAATCACTATACACACTCTAATTATATGATTGTAAGGGGTAAAGATATTATGATAAACAATTATAATGTCTGAGGGTTAATGATGTTGATCGATGTTATAAACCTCATATGACTAGAAATAAATGGAAATCTTATGTGGTCACTATTATTGATGTGGTATTCGATAACAAAGTGGTGAAAGGTATACATACCATGGATTTTCAATAAAAAATAGCATATTGATGGTGGTTATTTAGATTGGGTTTTCCACAACCTCCTCTAAATTAATATTTTGTATAAATTAGTGGGGAATTGTGTATAACACATGATAATAATTAAATTTGAAGGGGTTTATGGACCTCCCATACATTTTTCACATTTTTTTAATATTTATTAGGACTTTAGAGGGGTTTTTGAACCCCCTTTAATTCTATAAATTAGAGGGTGTTCATAATTATTACTAATTAGTGAGATTTCTGGCGATTCGCAACCCCCTCTAATATCTTAAATTAGAGGGGGTTGAAAACCCCCACTAATATCTTAAATAAGATAGGGTTGAAAACCACCTCTAATGTTTTAAATTAGAGGGGGTACAAAACCACCTCTAATGTCATAAATTACAGGGGGTTGTGAGCCCCCACCACTTTAAAAACCCATATTATATATATATATAATTAAAATAAAATATATAAATATATTTAATTAAATTATATGAACATATTATATAAAATATTAATATGAAGGGATTTAATTGTATTTATATTTATACATAAAAAATGTAAAATATTATGTACATTAATATATATTTATTTGAATAAATTGTATTTCATATAATATACAAGTAGAAAATATTATATAAATATATAAATAAATATATTTAATTTAAAAAATAATTCATATAAAAACCCAAGTTTGAAGTTTTTATAATTTATATTATAATAATAAATTTATTTTTAAATAATATTTTTTCACTTTTATTTTTTAAATAATTAATATTACATGAAATAAAATTTATAAAAATAAATATATATTAATGTAGGAAATGTCATACGACTATATTTATTTAAATTCATATATATTAATGTACATAACAATAAATATATGTATTCAAATACATTATATATATATATATATAAACTATATTTCATATAAATTTAATTATATATAATATAAAATTGTATTTGATAAAATTTTAATTATATATTTTTATAAATTTTATTTCATATAATATTAGTAATATATAATATACATATTAATTATATATAATATTAAATATATATAATATAAATATTTTTATAAAGTGTATTTCATATATATATATTTCATAAAATAATAATTATATATTAATTATATATAATATTATATAATTTATTCAAATAAATAAAAATTAAAATACATGTTAATAACTATATGTTTTGAAATACATTATATAAATATATTTTTAAAGACATTATATAAATATATTAAATAAATGATTTTATAAATATTTTATATATAAAAACATATATAATATTTAAATATGTATTTATATATATAAATAATTTACATAAATATATTTATAAATATATAAACAAATGGGTATATATAACAAAAATATAATTATAAATATATGTAAAAACATATTTACTCATATATATGTAAAGACTAATAAAATATATTGTTTATATAAATGTATAGACTTAATACAATATAAATATATAAAATAAATATAATATAAATGTAATATAATATAAATACATAGATACATAATAAAAACATTTTTATATTAATTTATATAAATATAAAAATATTTTCTATTTTTATCATACCTTTTGACAAGATGAAATTTGCTTGATTGGGTGGGATGTGTTTAGGAGCTTATTTTTCAATAATTACATTCCATGCATTCTTCATAAAATGATGGAAAAGAAATTCCTTGAGCTTATGTGGAAGGATGTTGAATTAGTTGGTATTTTTGAGGAAAGTTTTACAAGACATCCAATGTATGATTCTATTTTATTATTGATCCTAAAAGTAAGATTGATCAATTATTCAGTGGAATAAAACCATGTCTTTGAAGGGTGTTAGAAAAAATATATTATAGTAGCTATGATGAAATAGTTTAATATTCCATCATGGTGGAAAATTATATTGGAGTCAAACATCAATATCATGGTTTTGATTTGAGAAGAAATATGGAATTAAAAGTAAATTCTAATAAAAACCCATGGATGGAAGAAGGTGAATTTTTTCTTCTCTGCCAAAAATGTGGAAAGAATCACGGAAGATACTGTCGTATGGGGAATGGTAAATGTTTTATGAGTTTAAAGAAGGCCATAAGGGAATAAAATTATGAAGAAATGGGAAGATGTTAGTTAATTATGAAAAGAGAGATAAGTCTTTGTAGAATGCACCAACCACATTCTAATGTTATGATTGTAAGGGGTAAAAAACATATACAAAATATGTCTCAAAACTAAATGTTAATGAAGATGATTGATGTCCGAAACTTCATATGACTAGTGAGAAGGGGAAATAACATGTGATCGCTATTATCGATGTGGGGTGCGATAATTAACTGGTGAAAGGTATACTTACCATGGATTCTTATTAAGAAAATTGTATATTAGTTGTGGTTATTTAGATGGGTTTATGCATAACCCCCTCTAAATTAATTTTCTATATAATTAGAGGTTGTTACGTACAAACACATCAAAATCCATTTTCTATACAAATTATATGGGGTTTATGTAAAACACTTGATATTTATCAAATTTGAGGTGGTTATAGACCCCCTAAAATTTCAAAAATTAAATGAGGTGTTAAACAACTAAATATTTTTTAACCCAATTTTTTTAATATCTGGTTGGATTTTATAGGGGGCTTATACAATATGTTAATCAATGAGATTATTGGTGGTTCACAACCCGCTTAAATATCTTAAATTAGAGGGGGTTTAAAACCCCCATTAATTTCTTAAATTATATGGGGAGGGAAACCAGCTGTAATGTTTTAAATTAGAGGGGGTTCAAAACCCCCATAATATCTTAAATTAGATGGGGTTGTGAATCCCCACCAGTTAATAAATATCCATAATATATATATATATAATTAAAACAAAAAATATAAATATATTTAAATAAATTATGTAAACAAAGTATACATAATATTTATATGATGGTATATAATTATAAGGATCCATGCCAACATTACATAATCTAGAAAATTCTTTTAGAATTCACATTCTTACATTGAAAAAGATATTTTCATTTTAGATTTTTAGAAAACTTTGACAAAATTCATTTATATCAACCCAAAAGTATAAAAATTTGGTATAGTTAGAACAATATCCATTTCTTCTAAAATAATATTTTTTTCTTTAATAAAATATAAAATATTTTCATGATAAAATCATCAAAACATCCATATTGGCTTCCCATTTTCACTTACCCATATTTAACCCATATGAAAACCATTTTAAAAAACTAGATGAGCATAAAAATTCTAGTAGGGGACATAAAAGAAAAGAAGGTTTTAGTCCCTGAATACTTATAAACATATGAAATCATTTTTACAAAGTCATACTTCTTACCCATAAAGTATCATACACTTATTTTTTGAAAACAATAGATTTCTATAGAACATAAAAAACATAAACAAAACCATATAGGTAACTTGGGTCATTAATTACATAATATTGTAACCATAATAGCTACCATATGATTTTTAACCTTCAAAGATACCTTATAGTGTACCCTCATGACTACCTTATGGTGTAACCATCACAATTACACTTGGAATAACCATTACGGTCAACTTCCAATATAAACATTACCATTGCATTGGAAGGAAATATTGTTCCCACAATTCATTATAAAAAAATTCCAAGAACCCAAAAATAATTATAAAATATGAATAATTGAATCATAAAAACATTCATTTTTATTTTTCTCAAAAAAATAAATTAAAGAGGATTTTAAAGGGAAAGTACCTTACCTCAAGATTGTCTTACTTCGTAAGTGTTAAAACCTCTTGTATAATTGTTTGAAGATTGTAATTAATATATTAAATAAATATATTAATATTTATAATAAATTATATGTTATTTTATAACATATTTCCATCTATTTGTTAATAATATTTTGTTATTTTTATTGTTTCAAGTGCATTTATTTCATGGTTTCTAGGGTTCATTCATTATGGATTTTATTGTCAAATGAAAGAAAGGAGATGGAATCATAATTAAATGGGAATAAAATCTTTAAAATTTTTAAATGATACCATATACCATTTGTTTCTGATATAAATATGAATCATTAGATAAAAAATTAATGAAAATGATTTAATTTATTTTGATAGTTTTTACCACCATCACGAACTTATCTCATTTTATTAAATATCCAATTTATATATTGGTTCCAGAAAATTAAATAATATATAATATGTATAATAAAATCTGGTTTAACCATAATAATGTTTTTATGTCTATACATTATGGCAGTAAACGAAAATGAAAACACATCATCCATGATGATGGTAAATCAATACATCAAGTATGATGTTTTCATTTTTTTGAATAAAAGGATAATAGAATAGTTTTGATGGTGGATATTATTTTAACACAAAATAAATTATAGTATATATATTATAATGGAGTTAGTATGTCACTTTTATGAGGGGAGGTGAGGAGAGAAAAATAAAATAAAATAAAATAAATTGAATGGAAATTAAAAGAAAAAGAAAGAGGATTTTACCTCTTGAATTCTCCTCCATAAGAACCTCTTTAAGGAACGTGGTTTTAGACTTTTGGTAAGACTAGAAGGTATTATATGTGGGTAAGAGGCTTTGGAATGTAAATGCGTAGAAATTAAACAAGATACATTGATTTTATATGTGACATGAAATGGTGACAAGGGGTGGTATTTATAGTGGAGGAGAGGGGTGTTTTTCTATTATTATTACCATTAGTTTATTATTTTCTCTCAATACTATGAATATTTTTAGAATTATCAATAAATATATAAAACATAATGAATAGGAGTTCAATATTATGGTCATTACATCATAAATAACTCAAGGAATCGTATATTTATCTTATAAAGTATATATACCAAAAATTATTTTATTTTACTATTCAACCAAAATTCAATTATTTTAGAAAAATACAAAAATATTAACACTAAAAAATTTTCAAGATGTAAAATTAAAAAATTAACTCCATTTTATGAAAATAATTTTATAAACATGATAAATTAAATATTTATTTAAAGTCATCATTTATTCAAAAAATACCAATTTAAAAATTATAACTTATTTTATGACACTGAAAAATTAATCAAGGTCTCATAAAATTATATTATAATCATATGAAGGCATAATATTAGTTTATGAATCTATTTTATGAAGTTAAATTTTATTTTAATTCAATATATTAATTATAATGTTTTAAATAAACATTTATGTTTCACCAAAAGTCCAACGGATTATTTATCATTTTCAAAATATTAATATACTTATTTCATGAAATAAATATATCATATTTTAACTTATAAGATACATAAATTTTATTTGTGCTATCATATGCGAGGTTACTATCCTACTAGTATAGATTAATTAATTTTAATAAACACCACTTATTTCATTATACATTTATAATGAATTTAACTATTTAATTCTCGAATGAAAAAATTATTTTATAAGTACCGAGGTTATTAAATTCTCTCCACCTTTTCAAATATAAATCTTTTCAATTTTTATTCACTTTTAAACAAGTGAGGATATGTTTCCCTTATAGAATTTTTAGATCCCTATGTTTTTTCTTCGACCATGTGAATTCTCCACAATACCTTAACTAGGTGAATTACATTATTCTGCAATACTTTCTCTCAACAATCAAGATTATGAACATAATTTTCCTCATAAGAAAGGTTCTCTTCTAGATGAACTAATTCGAGGCTCAAAAAATGAGATGAATCTGGAACATACATTCTTATCACCAAAACATGAAAATGATTTTGTACCTTGGATAAAATTGGTGGTAAAGACACTCTATAGGAAACTGATACAACCTTATCCTATATTTCATAGGGTCCAATTTAGCATGGACTCAATTTCCCCTTCTTTCCAAAACACATGAAAGTTTTCCATAGAGAAAAATTGAGAAAGACATGATCACCTACCTCTAAAGAAATTTCTTTCCTCTTATTATTCATATAACTTTTATTCCAACTCTGAGATGTCCTCATGTATTTTTGGATCATATTCACTTTATCAGCCACCTCCTATACCAATTATGGTCCCATAAAATTCCTTTTCACGACTTCATCCCAAAATACTAAATTTAAACACCACTTTCCATATAATTCCTCAATGTTTTCCATATTTTTACTGGAATGGAAACATGTATTTTATGAAAATTAAACCAATGAAAGATATTGATCCCAACTTTTTTGGTAATCCATCAAACAAGAACATGAAATGATTTCCTTGGTATGAATTGTTCGCTCTGTCTGTCTATCAGAACGGGGATGAAAGGCCATGCAAAAATTTAATTCTATTCCCAACAACTTCTGAAAGACTTTCCAAAAGTAATAAGTGAACACAAGATCATGGTGAGTTATTATGGATAGAGTAACTCTATGTAACCTGACAATATATTTTAGGTATAATTGAGAAAGCTAACCCAAAGGCATAGTTCATAAAATATGAAGGAAATGTGCAAATTTAGAAAATTGATAAAAAATAACCCAAATTGGATTATTACCTCAGAAATTCTTTGGTATTCCCACCACTATGTCCATGGATATATTTTTCCATTTAAATTATATCACTATAAAAGATTGAAGCATACGCTTTGGTAGTTTTTACCCATCTTTAACCTATTGAAAAGTCAAATATTTAATTGTAAAATATGATATATCTTTTTTCACACCATCCCAATAGTAATACTCCAGAAGGATTGTCTAAATCTTAGAGATGCGCAAATGAACTAAAAATAGAGAACTATGAGTTTTAAATATCAATTCTATCTTCATATGGGGGTCACAAAGCATGCATAATCTCTTTACAAATATCTTAAAACAATATTTATCAATTTTAAATTTTTAAACATACCATTTTAAAACAATTATACATTATTTTGGAACACATGGTCTTCATTGTGTGATTTCTTAATTCTTTCTGAGAGATATGACTGCACTGAAACATAAAACAAAATAGATTAATTTCCTATACCAATAAATTCAAATCCAAAATTCATCAAATCATTAATCAATGGGTCATGTTCAATATGTAACATGGTTAATGTAGCATGATGTTTTCAAATCATGGAATACACCTTTTTTTACTTTCTAGTATGGTAATTGATCATGGAATTATAATCTTTTATCAGTTCAATCCATTCTCTCTTTCTCATGTTCAATTATTTCTATGTAAATATAGAGTACAAACTTCTAGGGTTAATAAATATTTCATATTTGGATCCAAATAATTGGCGCCTCTAAATTTTTAAATAGAAAACCTATATTGTTAATTCCAAATCATGTGTGGGATAATTTAACTCAGTATGTTTTATTTTTCATAAATCATAATAAATTACCTGATCCTTATTTATTTGAACACATTCAAATCCCTTCATGGAAGCATCATTATAGACTAAAAAGTTTCCATTTCAAGAAGGAATGTCCAAAACTAGAGCATTCATAAATCACTTATTCAGTTCCTAAAAACAATGGTCACCTTATTTTTTTTTAAAAATTTAACCCCATTTTATGTTAACTTAATTAGTGGGCTAGATAACCATGAAATGTTTTTAATGAACCATAGGTAATATACTACCAATCCAAGAAAACTACGAATCTCTTTAACGTTTTTTGGTTTATGAAATTCATATACCACTTTTGTTTTGTCGGGATCAACTGTTATGTTATCCATAATTACAATGTTCACAAGAAAAGAAATATGTTGCATCAAAAATCAAATTTGATAATTTTTTGTATAACTTATTTTATTTGAGAATTTTTAGGGAGATCCTTAAATGTTTTTCATGATCTTTGTAACATTTTGAAAACCCAAAAATAGCTTCAATAAAAACAACAACAAACATATCTAAATAATCATGGAAGATTATATTGATAATATCCATGAATAAGGTAAGAAAATTTTTCAAACCAAAGGGTATAACAAAAAACTCATAATTCCTATATCTAGTGCAAAAAGATTTTTTTTTGTGATTTCACCCTCATTCACCTTCAACAGATGGTAACCGAATCTCACACCAATCTTGGAAAAATTCTATGCTACCTAGAGATAATCAAACAAGTCACCGATCTGAGGTAATGAAAACTTATAGTTAACAACAATATTATTCAAAGATCAAAAATCAATGAAATTACTGATGGAACCATCTTTCCTTTTAACCAAAAAATAGAAGCACCCCATGGTGAGGTGCTGGGATGAATTAATTATTTATCAAGATACTCCTGCAACAGAATTTTCAATTCTAAAATTTCCCTTTAAGACATTTGTTAAGGGATTTTTGAATTTTTTTAAAATTGGGAACAAATTAAATTGTAAATTCATCTTTCTGACCAGGTATAACACTAAGAAACTCATCAAGAAAAACATCTAGGTATTCATTTACCACTGACACTTCATTAATATGAATAGTTCCCTTGTTTTCAACAATATAAGCAAGATAAACTTCATTTCCATATTTTAATAGTTTATTAGCTTCCAGATATTTTATCAATGATATGGTTTCATTATTGTATAAAAACTAATAATCTTTCTAAAAAAATTTCATTATATTTACAATCAATCTTAACATGATAAATAGAGAGCCATTATATACCAAGAAAAATATAAAAATCTATTAGGGAAAAAACAAATATTACAGGTAATGTATTTCCATATAAAACAATATGAATATTTTTATAATCAATTTCTTGATTCAATATTCCACATTATTTTTAACCATATGTTCTTGTTACATTTTTTGAGGTGAAATTTTCATTTTACCGGAAAATTATTAAGAGAAAAAGGAATGTATAGATCCCATATAAGAAAAAGAAAAATATAAGCAAATAAATAGAGTACCTAATACAACTTCATTGGATGGCCCAAAATATATATTTGTAGTCAAAAATTATTTTTATGTACCATTATACTTATAATATGACTGTTTTATATCATTAAAATCTTTCTTTGGGTAGGTATTTTCATATTTCCCCATCTCACCACATTTAAATCATTTTACAATTTTCTTATTAGAATTAATCTTAATATCATTTTCTATGCAATCTTGACCCATATATCCAAAATTACAACATTGAACACACTTCCCAGTGTTGTTAAGGCAATATTCAAGGAGATTTTTACCGAATTTTTCACAAACTAGAAAATAAATTATCTTACCTTCAGATTTCATTGACGATTCTTTCCCATTTTCTTCAATCTGGACCATTTCTTCTGATTGTGGTCAAATTAATCATAATCCTAAAAAATTCATTTCTTCCCTCATATCACGTTAAAAAAATTCTAAAAACTTTTGAATTCATTGGAGGCCAATGACCTTTGATATCTTGGATTTAATCTTGAGTAAAAATGGTTGATTTTAATATCAATATCCTGAATAATATTTAGAGTGCACCTTGCCAATCGAGTGAATTTTTCTTTGTACAAGGCCACTACACATTCCTAATTTTATTTCAAATCCATGAATTTATTATCCATCCTAATTCAAACCACCCTAGGAAAATATTTTTCAAGGAACATATTCTTAAATTCATCCCATTATAAGAAGTCAATCTCCTCACTATCCCTAATATTCTTGACCATTGACCAGCACTAGTAAGATTCACCTTCAATATAAAAAATAAAAAGAATGAACTTTTGATTATTTGAACACCCCATGATATCAAATATATTTTCAAGAGCTTTAATCCAACATTTAGCCACCACCAGGTCAGAATATCCACTAAAAGTATGTGGGTGTTTCCTCATAGAATGTTCTAATATGTTCATGTTCCTTTGTGGTAATTTTGTTTGTTATCTTGCATGAATTCCACCTATATTTATTGACTACATAAACTTAACCATTATTATTGAAAAGTTCTCAGTTCCAAATCCCCCCATTCTAGGTTTTGGATTCGAAAAGATATCATTCTCTCAGTGCCTTCCTACACCAGCTTCCATATTCCTTCTATGGGAAACCATTCTGAACAGATATATCTTAAATGAAGGAACATGTTAGTCTTAATATTTTATATCATTTAAACATAAATATAAGTTTTAAATAATTTATAACAATTATATTAACATAATCTTAAACCCTAAATTTATATAATCATTTCTATGATACCAACTATAAGGATCCTTGCCTTAAACATTACATAATCTAGAAATTATTTTAGAATTCACTTTCTTAAATTCCCAAAGATATTTTCTGTGTATGGTTTTAGAAATTTAAGAAATAATTCATACATGTCAACA
This sequence comes from Viscum album, assembly GCA_963277665.1. Lineage (NCBI taxonomy): Eukaryota > Viridiplantae > Streptophyta > Magnoliopsida > Santalales > Viscaceae > Viscum > Viscum album. The sequence continues at coordinate 487,055,481 of OY728155.1, forward strand.
CAAAAGTATAAAAAGTGGTTATTTCTATAATAATATCCATTTCATCAAAAATACAATTTTTTAACAAACATAAAATCTTTTCGTGAAAAAATGTTCCCAACATTCATCTTGGTTTCTAATATTCTCTTACCCATCCTTAAACCCAGTGAATTTTTTTTAAACATGGGGTGAGAAGAAAATCCTCAGTAAGGTACAAAAAGGAAATGTTTTAGTATATTATTCTTGTAAACATGTGAAATCAATTTCACGAAGACATACTTCTCACCCATAAAGAATCATATACTTATTTTGTGAAAATAAGAAATTTCCATAGAACATAAAAAACATAAAAAAAATAATATAGGTATCTTTAGTAATTAGTTACATAATATTTTTAACCTCATGGATACCATAAAATATGTAATCTTCATGGATACCTTATAATGTAACCCTCATGTATACCTTATTGTATAACCATCATAGTTACACTTGGAATAACCATTACTGTCAACTTCCAGCATAACAATACCCAATACATTTAAGGGAGATATAGGTCCAAAAATTTCTCATAAAAATTCCCAATAACCAAATCATAATGATAAATCATGAAAAATTGTGTCATAAAAAAATTCATTTTGAATTTTTTTAAAAAGAGACATTAAAAGAGATTTTAAAAGGAAAGTCCCTTACATAGGGTTCATATTACATAAAAAGTGTTCAAACCTCATGTATAATGGTTTTAAGAGTGTTATTAATATATTAAATAAATATATTCATGCTTATAATACCTTATATGATCTTTCATAACATCTTTCCACACATTTATAAATAATAGTTTTTATTTTCACTATTTAAGGTGCATTTATTTCAAGGTTTCGATGGTTTGTTCATTAGGGATTTTATTGTCAAATTGAAGAAATACTTCAGAAGTGGAAGGAAATGGAATTAATATGTTTCAAGAAATTTTAATTATACCATATATCATTTTTTTCTAATATGATCTTGGATCATTATATAAAACAATAACTAAAATAATTAAATTTCTTTTGGTGGTTTTTATGACCATTACAAACATATATCATTTTATTAAATATGATGTTTATATATTGGTTACAGAGTATAATGTAACTTATAATATGTATAATATAATTTTATTTAACCATAGTTGTGGTTTTATAACCTAAATTGAATGCGGTAAAGGAAAATAAAAACATATCTTCCAAGATGATGGTAATCGACACATCACGGTTGATGCTTTATTTTTTTGAACAAGACGAAAAGATGAGAGGTTTGATTATGGATATTACATTAAAAAATAACATTCCAGTATATATAATATAATGGAGTTATCATGTCACTTGTATGAGGGGAGGAGATTATATAATAATAAAATAAAAAAATTGAAAATAAAATAAATTAAATTAAAAAAAATAAAAGATAAAGAATGATAATTTTACTTCTTGAATTCTCTTACGTGCAAACCTCTATTAGGCAATTAGTTTTAGACTTTTGGTGAGACTAGAAGGTATTGGACATGAAAAAGAGGATTGGGAAGGTAATTTGGTAGCAAATACACAATTTAAAAGTATTTGAGGTTTGAGGATAAGAGATAGCGAGGGGTGGTATTTATAGTGGAGGAGAGGGTTATTTTTCCATTATTATGTTCATTAGTTTATTATTTTGGATCCAGACTATGAATATTCATAGAATTATCACAAAATATATTAAAATAGTGAATGGTATTTATATATTATAGTGATTACATTAGAAATAACTTATGGAATATTGTATTTAACTTATAATGTATATATATTGTAAATTACTGTATTATACTATTCATCTAAATTCATGAATTTATAATAAATATCAAAAAGTCAACCTAGAAATTTGTCAACCTATAGAATTAAAAAATGTACTCAGTTTTATGAAAATAATTTTCTAAATATGAGAAATTTAATTTTTAATGAAAATCAACATTTCTTCAAAAAATAATGATTTAAAATTATAACATATTTTATGAAAATTTGAAAAATTAATCAAGCTCCCAAAAAATTATTTTATAATAATAAGAAAAAAATATATTAATTTATGAATCTATTATAAGAAGATAAATTTTCCTTTCATTCATTATATGAATTATAAAAGTATAAATAAACAATTATGTTTCAAAAAAATACCAAAACATAATTTATCATTTTCAAAACATTTATATACTTATTCCATGATATAAATATATCATATTTTCCCTTATAAGATATATAAAATTTATTTATACTCTCATATGTGAGTTTACTATTCTATTAGTATAGATTCCTTAATTTTCATAATACCACTTATTTCATTATACATTTATAATGGATTTAACGATTTAATTCCCGAATGGAAAAAAATTATTTTCTAAGTAAATGGGTTATGAAATTAATTGTATTTATATTCATACATAAATACAGAATGTATTATATTATGTGCATTAATATATATTTATTGGTATAAATTGTATTTAATATAATATTAATTACATATAATATAAAAGTAGAAACTTATTATATAAATATATAAATAAATATAATTTATTTTAAAAATATATCATATAAAAACCCACAGTTGTAGTTTTTTATAATTTATATTATAATAATAATAAATTTATTTCTTAATAATATGTTTAGGATTTTTTTATATATAATAAATTTTATATGAAATAAAATTTATAAAATTAAATATACCTTAATATATAGAATATTATCAAATTATATTTATCGAAATACACATATATTAATGTAAAAATAATTATTTGTATTGAAATATATTATATAAATATTTTTCTAAACATTATTTCATATAATATTAACTATATATAATATAGAATTATATTTTATTCAATATTAAGCATATATTTGCCTACGTTTTATTTCATATAATATTAATTATATATAATATTAAATTTTAATTCATATAACATTATATAAATATTTGTATAAATTGTATTTCCTATAATATTAATTATATATAATATAATTTTTTTTATAAATTGTATTTCCTATATATGTATTTCATTGAATATTAGTTATATATTAATTATTTATGATATTATACAATTTATACAAATAAATAAATATTAATGTCCTTAATAATAAATATATGTTTTGAAATAAATTATAAAAATATTTCTTTAAGACATTATATAAATATATTAATTAACTACTAAATTATACATCATATATATAAACATATATATAATATTTAAATATGTATTTAAGAATTTAAATTATTTAAATAAATATATTTATAAATTTTAAAATATATGTGTATATAAATAACATAAATAGAATTATAAATATATGTAAAATATATATTTACTCAAATGTATGTAAATACACAAATAAAATATATTCTTTATGTAAATGTATAAAAATAATACAATATAAATGTATAAACTAAATATAATATAAATGTATTATAATTTAAATCCATAAATACTCAAAATAAAAAAGTATATATTAATTTATATAAATATATATATATATATGTTGTATATTTATCATAGATTTGGAATGGTGTAAATTGGCTCACTTGAGTGGGATGAGTTTAGGCGACTATTGTTTCAATAAGTACATTCCCTATATTGTTCTTACGATGATAGAGATAGAATTCCTTGAGCTTATGTTGAATGACGATGAATTTATTGCTACTTATTAGGAAATATTTAAAAAAACATTCAAGGTATGGTTATGGTTTTAATATTGTTCTTAAAAGTATGATTGATCAATTATTTATTGGAGTAAAACCATTTCATCGAAGGGTGTTAGAAAAAAGAGACTTTAGCATCTATGGTGAATTTTTTGGATTTTCTATCAAGTTGAAAATTGATATTGGAGTCACCCATCAATCCTAGGGTTTTGATAATAAAATAATGATTGAATTCATAGTAAATTCTTATAAAAAACAATGGAGGTATGAAGATGAGTTTTCCTTTATGCCAGAAATGTGGAAATAACTATGGGGGGTATTGTCAAAAAGGGGATGATAAATGTTTTATGTGTGGAAATGAAGACCATTGGGAAATATAATTCTGAAGTAATGGGAATAATCTAGTTAACGATTTAAATATAGATAAATATTCATATAATGAAACACACACACTATATTACTATGATTGTATGGTGTAATGATATTTTTCTAAAGAGTTCATAAAACTGAGGGTTAATGACGATGATCGACGTTAGAAACCTCTTATGACTAGAGATGAAGGGAAATATCATGTGATCACATTTATCAATGTTGTGTGTGATAACAATGTGGTGAAATCTATATTTACCATGTATTCACAATAAAAAATAGTAGATTAGTGGTGGTTATTTAGTTGGGGTTATACACAACCCCTTCTAAATTCATTTTCAATATAATTAGAGGGGGTTATGACCAAACACCTCTAAATTCATTTTTTGTATAAATTAGAGGAGGTTTATCTACAACACTTGATAATAAAAAAATTTATAGTGGTTTATGGACCCCCACTAATTTCTTAAAGTATAGGGGGTGGTGAAGCCCTTATAAATTTTTAACATTATTTTTCTCATATCTGGTTGGATTTTAGTGGGGGTTTTGAATACCCTATAATTTATGAAATTAGAGGGGGGTTCATAATGACCCTAATCAATAAGATTATCTATGGATCACAAACTCCTCTAATATCTTAAATTATAGGGGTTGGAAAAACCACACTAACATCTTAAATTAGAGGGGTTTGAAAACCACATAAAATGTTTTAAATTTTAGGGGGTTCAAAACACAGTCTAATGTCTTAAATTAGATGGGGTTCGAAACCCCCTCTAATGTATTAAATTATATAGAGTTCAAACCCCCTCTAATGTCTTAAATTAGAGGTGTTTGTGAACCCCCACCATTTAAAAAACAAATTCAATAATATATATATAATTAAAACAACACATATAAATATATTTAAATAAATTATATGAACATATTATATAAAATATTGATATGATGGTATTTAATTGTATTTATATGTAAACATAAATATAAATGTATTATATTATGGATATTAATATATATTTATTTTTATAATTTGTATTTCATAATATATTTATTACACATAATTTACAAGTTGAAACATATTATATAACTATATAAATCAATATTATTTATTTAAAAAATATATCATATTAAAACCCAAGCATTTAATTTTCTAAAATTTATATTATAGTAAGAAGAAATTTATATTTAAATAATATGTTTAATTTTTTATTTTATATATAATTTATATTTTATGTAATATAATTTATACAAATAAATATATATTAATGTACATAATAGTGTACAGTTATATTTATTGCAATAAATATTTATTAATGTACATAATAATAATAATTATATGTATTGAAATACATCATATAAATTTTTGTATAATTTTTTTTCATAGTAAATATTTGTATAAATTCTATTTCATATAATATTAATTATATATAATATAAATATTTATATAAATTGTATTTCTTATATATGTGTTTCATATAATATTAATTATATATAATATTATACAATTTATACCAATAAATATATATTAATGTACAAAATAATAAATATATGTTTTGAAATACAATATATAAATATATTTTTAAAGACATTATATAAATCTATTAAATAAATACTTATACATATATATTATATATAAAAATTTATACAATATCTAAATATGTATTTAAGTATATAAATAATTTACATTAAAAATATTTAAAAATATATAAATACATGTGTATATACATAACATAAAAATAAAAATAAATATATATATAAAATATATTAAATCAATTGTATGTAAATTCACACATAAATTATATTGTATATATAAGTGTATAAACTTAATACAATATAAATATATAAAATAAATATAATAAAAATTCCGTATAATATAAATACCAAAATACTTAATATAAACATGTATATATTAATATATATATATATATGTTTTTTATTTAGTTTTATTTAAACATTTATTCAAATAAATTTTATTTGAATAAGTTTTTTTAATATATATAAATATTAAAATATGTATTTATTATAATTAAATCAATTCACGATAATGGTAGTGATGTGGGTGAAATAGTTTGTAGGTTTGTGTCTGAAACCCACAAGAATAGATTTTTAATGGGTGAAGGAAATTGGGTCATGGGTGGACATGTTGTCACAGGAGAGGTCCCCGCATGGATAATATACAGAATGGTATGGATGGGGGCTCACACAAGGAATTAGATGGGCCATCACTTGTCAAATGGGAGGTAAATGGGAAACTGGATGGGGGCTCTCACACACGGAATAAGAGGATAATGTGAGGGGGGGGGGGGGCTCACATGAGGAGTAATTGGGAAATTGGGGGGGGGGGCAGTGCTGAATGATAAATCATATTTAAAAATAAAATAAAATATTAGGTGTTGTTTTGAAAAACGCCCTTAATATTTGTACTTTTAACTCAATTCGAGCCCGTTTTTAACTGCCTCTAGATTGTATTATATATTAGAGGGATTTAAACCCCCTCTAAACTAACTGGTGATTTTAGGATGAATTTAGAGGCGGGTTATAACCCCTTATAATTCAGTGTCAAAAAATGGAGGTCTTAAAAACTGCCCTTATTATTTGTAGATAAAACTCAATTAAAGGTAGTTTTCAACAGAATATAAATTGGGTTATACAATAGAATGGGCTAAAAATCATTCTAAATTTCTTGATCTTGTGTATTTTATGGTGAAATTAAAGGCTTTGAATAACCCCTCTAAACTATTTGATCCTAAAGATTGTATCTGGAAATTAGAGGGGTTTAAACCCATAATAATTTAATAGCTACTAATGGAACCTTACATTATCTGTTGTTTATAAAAACTACCATTAACAACATAAGGAATCGAAATTAGCATTGGTTATGGGTAACCATTTCTAATGTATTTACATGGGATTCTATCCCCTTCTAATCACAAAAAATAACCCATTCTAATAGGGATATTTCTTTATTGTTTTTAGAACTCCTAATGTCAAAATTTATTCTAGTTATACACAATATTTTATTTAAGAAGAATTTTCTAATGGTAAAAAATTACAACCTGAATGATTAGATGTTAAAATATAGATAAAAACTCTTAATGGTATAAAGATTACAACTCATGTATATGAAACTTCACCAATTTATGTTTCTGGGAATACAATCCAAAAAAATATTTTTTATTCATACTGTAGTTGAATTTGATGTGATTTTGGTCATGGATTGGTATTTTTTATATAAATTCTATACCAATTGTTTAGGAAGAGTAGTAACATTTGATATTCTGAAACAACCTATTAATATGTTTTAGTGCGAGGATAAATATAAACTTCTAATGTAATTAACATCTATTACAACGGTATTGATTCCTATAAAATGGTTTTATTTATCTCAAATAGTTGGGGAGAAACTCAAAATCGAAGATATGCCTATTTTTAGCAGTTTTTTATGTATTTATAGAGAATTTATCTTGTCTTCCTCAAAATACTAAAGTCTCATTTTAAATAGAACTCAAACTCGGTGCTACCACTATTTGAAAAACTCAATATAAAATGAGCCCGATTGTGTTACAGGAATTGAAGAACCCACTAAGGAAGAATCTTGAAAAGAGAATCATTCATCCAAGATCATGACTATATAGTGAACCTATTGTTTTTGTTAAGATGAAATATGGATCAATGTGACTCTACATTGATCATCAAGAGTATAACAAGATCAGTCTCTAACATTAGTATTCTCTTCCCTTTATTGTTGATTTGTTCTAAACATATGTGCTAAATATTTTTACAAGATTGATCTTTGATCAGAATACTATAAATTGGGGGTCAAAATTGATGATATACACATGAAATACTTATAATTACATATGAAAATTATGAATTAATTTTTATGTCATTAGGTATTACAAATTACCTAACACTCTTTATGAATTTCATGAATATAGTTTTTATACATTACCTTGATTAATTTATGGTAATATTTATAGATCATATTATTTTATTTTCCAAGATAAAATAAGAGCATGAAGATCAATTGAGGATTATACTAAATAATCTAATGAATTATAATTTGTATGAAAAATTTAGCAAATGTGAATTTTGGCTACATAAAATTTCATTTTTGGTTCATATAATCTCAATATAGGGTATATCAATGGATCCATAAATGATAAAATTTGTAGAACATTGGCATAGACCAACCAATATAAATAATATCCATTATTTTCATATATATTATGGATATTATTAACTATTTAAAAGGATTTATCATGGCTATATAATCCACTCCCCATGTTAACTCATAAGGGATTTAAGTTTTATTGGTCTAATGAATGGGAAGAAACTTTTAAAGAACTGAAGAGAAGTTTGGCAAGTGCACCAATGCTCACACTAACATAAAGTAGATAATGAATTATTAATTATAATGATGCATAGAAATACATTATGTGGTGTGATCAAATATATAATTATATTGTGATATATTATTCATCATGCCAATTGAATGTTTATAATAAAAATTTACTCACTCACGATTTCGGTTTAACAATGGTAATCATTTAATTAATGGTATGGAAGAATTATCCATATAGAGATATTTTTGAAACATATACTAGTAATAAAATTTGATAGTATATATTAAACTAGAAATAATTTAATATGAAACAAATAATATGTTTTAAGTTGATTAAATATTATGACTTCGTAATACATTATATCCTAGGGAAAGTGAATGTGGTGGATGGTGATTTGAGTCAAAAAGATCATTCTGAATTATATATTATTAGGATCCCAAATGATATAATATTTAACCATTTTTAATTGAATGAACATAAAATTTTGAAGGAAGGGGAGAAATATTACCTTTCTCAAATGAGAATTCGACCATCAATTGATGTAAAGATTAAGGAGGTATAAAAGAAGTATTCAGAGATAGAAAATTATGTGAGAAATTTTCTTGATTTCAAAATTGATAGTGATGGAATGATATGGTTATTCAACCAAGTATGTGTCTTATCAATGCTACACCTAAAGAAAAAACTATTAAAAGAAGATAAAGAATCATCATTCTTCATTCATCATGGAAGTACAAAGATGTATAGATATCTGAAAGTGTATTTTTGGAGGGGAATCATGGAAAGGGATATTATAGAGTATGTATCTCAGTGCTTTGTATATCGGTAAGTTAAGGATAAGAGATAGATATCCACAGATATTTTATGTAGTTTGGGTTTGGCTTAGTGGTAAGCACCCCGTAATACTACATAGAAAATGGGGGTTCAAAACCCATGGGGTGAAGGTTACTGTAGCAGTACTATTGCGGTACTGTAGCAGCGGCGACACTGTTCATCAGTGGGTATTGTAGCGGCGACAGGGCACTGTAGCGGCGGCAGGGCACTGTAGCGGCGACGATACTGTGCAGTACTGTAGCAGCAGGTTACTATTCACAGAATGTGAATTGGCCTTTGAATTTGGGCCTACGGGCTGTGTAATGGGCTACAAGCCCACTGGACCTTTGGGCTATGTAATGGGTTTCCCTCTACCCAGTTAAAAGAGGTCTTTGCTTTGATTTAATAATAAAAATGAGGCTTCAGCCCCATCCTTTAAAAAACAGATATGTTACAACCATTACCTATAACCGAATGGAAATGGAAAAAAATCCCTATGCATGTCATCATTGTAGTCCCCAAAACATCTAAAATCAATTAGGTTATTTGGATTATATTATATTACATTATGAATTTATCACTCTTCCTAGAAATCAAATAATATTTCTCTCGTGATCAATTTTCCACAATATATATTAAGTAAGTGGTAAGGTTACATAGGGTGATGTTCATGCTGAGACCAGATTTCTCTGCCGAGAAGGGGGGTTGAATTAGTGGAGGTAAAGTTTTTATAATTTTTTTTAAAATATAATCTTTTGTGACTTATTAGAGTATTATTCACTAAGTATATAAAACTGTATCCTCATTAGATCATGTAGAAACTTAAATCGCAAGGAACACATAGTTTTTACATGGTTCGAATCCAATGATTAATACTACTCCTTATTGTGGCTGGTTATTTCTTCAACCATGGATTCTTTTCACTATTTCCCAAAGTGAAACACTCTTAAAATAATTCATGCAACATCCCACCACACATGTCAGGGGTGACACCCAACATCATAGATTTATGGTGTAGTAAAAAATATAATTACAAAAATTAATAATATCAATAAATGAACCAGGTTTCTTAGGTAATAAAAGATGAAGATTGAATTCCATGAGCCTCTAAAAATATAAAAGAAATAATTTTACACAAGTATTTCTTGAAATATGCTACACCTATATTCTCAAACCCAAATATGATCTCTTGAAGAAAAGAAATTAATCTTATATTTATTTTTGAAAAACTAACCTTGACTATAGACATTCCTTATCACTTTAAATTTCAATAGCTTCTACTCATAAAAAAATTACACTACATTAATTACTAAAGTAAAGAAGAAAAAAATAAAAATAATGACACCATAATCTCCATATGTATGGTCAATAACTGAAGATCCATTATGGATTAATAAAAGAACTACTATAATTAAGAAGGAATTATGAACCATCCACACAACATCATAATAAAATCACCTCAAAATATAGAATTTATAAAATCAATAGAAAATAAATATATATGTAGCAATGACTATGAATCAGATAAATAAAGAAAAATGTCTACATTAGAAATTGTTTATGTGATTCTCAATCAGTTATATAGGTATTGAATTATGAAAATTCTCAATTGACATTAGAGTAAATTATCTATGTGCATTACTGTTAAAATTCTTATATTGAAATCAGCTATGTGAAACTTCTCAGTGGGAATTTGGATACGCATGGCATTCATCTATTTGAAACATCTGTATATGTGAATGACCAAATTGGAAACATTAATAATTTTTCTATATGAAATATTTCGTTATGTTTATAAATGAACTAAATGAATTGACTACATAGCGGAAGCCAATACATGAATCAGCTATGTAAAATTCTATGTGAATTTTCCCATCACAAACTAATCTATATGGATCCAAAATCACTAAAAATCAAATTGAAAAACATTAAATAACCTCCAAATGTACTCAAGAACACATTCTTACAATAGAAAAATTTATCCCATGATATATAATCTATAAAATTCAGAACAAACACCATACGAATTTTGAGTCCGTCAAATATGGTTGTCAACAAATACAATAATGCACACTCACCGATAACTATGAGTTCTTTAATATTTCTCAAACAAAGAGACAAATCCATCATGTTCTTTAATCTCCTGCTTTGGATTTATTGAAAATCTATTAGAAACCCCCTATAATACCATAAATTTCACTAACAGTAGCTTCTTGAAGAAATGAAACCATTTCATCATCTACAAGGATAATTTTTGAAGAACATGACTTCAACTTCGGTGGTTTACGACCGTTATAACCACAAGGATAATTATTTTAAGAGCACTACATCAACTATGGTGGTTTACTACCCTCAAAATCACCAAGGAAAATTATTTGAAGACCACTAGATTAAACAAACTAGGTAACTTCTATCCTCACATCCTACGTTAATACCTTCACCATCACCAAGGAGAATTATGTGAAGATCCCTATATAATCCAAATTTGGTAGCTTCCTTCATCCTAATTTCATTTCATTATTTATCATCTTTGAGTTAAGTTCTTTAGAAAAATCATATTGATAAACTCCCCCTATAAGTTACACTCCTACTTCATCATGGTATTCTCTATGCCTTTGGAAACATAATCCAAAGGACTATGGTGGATCTTAATGGAATAAATGATCATGTGTATAGGGAATAATAGACATGCAATTTCAGTCATGATGATAATAACCTTTCAGGTGACATAAAATTTAAGATATGTCTATAATATGTTCTTTTGTGAAAACATATATGGGAATTAATTCAACTAACGCCACCTTATCTATGATAAAATGACATCAAATTTCAATATGATTAGATCGAGAGTATTGAACTGATTTGTTTGAAATATCAATATTAGTCTTAATATCAAAAATAATATTTAAGGGCCTCTGAATATTAACCCTCAATTATACTAGCTAAACTTGTATAAATAATCCTATGTAACTACATGAGTAGCCACCACATGCTCTAATTTAGTTGTACTCAGGGTCACTAAGCATTTATTCTTATTCTACCAGCTAAAACAAGCATCACCAAAAAATAACATGCCAATTGATGTGGATCTGAAATTTTTACAATCACCTTCCCAATTGGTAATAGCGTGTGTAATAAAATCTAGAAATCCACTACACATTTATAAAAAACCCATAATTCACTATTAATTTTACATATATCATAAAACTTTTAATTACAAGAATTTTAGAATTCCTTGATTCACTTTGATACCTTGAACACAGAGTCAACACATAAGAAATGCATGGTATAGACACTATGATAGATAATAGTCTTTGAATCATAATTTTGAAATTTTTTTATCAACCTTGTTACCTTGTTCATATTTTCTAAGATTCATGAAAATATATATGAGTGTACACACATATTTTGAGTATTTCATTCCAAAAATTCTCAAAAATTCTTTGGAAAAAATTTTATTAGGAAATGTTGATATGACGTGCATTCTACCCAATCTATAATAAAAAAATAGTTCAGTTTCCAAAGTATAGATATAAAAAACTAATTTTTCATCTAAATAACAAATTACTCACCTAAGAAACTATTAAAAATGATTAAAATATGTCATCCACATACACTCTCACTACCACTATGTTCGAAAAAACCTTCTTCAAGTAAATGTTACTATCATCTTTGCCTTTGGAAAACCCCAATTTTCTCAATCATTCATCAAGATTAGAATGCCAAGATGTTAAAGATTATTTTTATCCATACAATGAATTATTCTGTATATAGACTATTCTTCTATAATTTTAAATAATTGGACCTTTTTTTCTATTAAGTACTTTTATTTCAAGGTGACAATTTAAAAATATAGACTTTTAAATCCATTTGATAATCTCTTTATGGTTTTTGAGCTTCCAATTTTAAAAAGATATTTATTTTCAAAAGTCTATAAAATGGATAAAAATATATCCAAAGTCTATTCCTTCCATTTTTGAATATCATTTTCAAACAAGTATAGTAATTTTTTATATGAATTCACCTTTCTCATGCATTTAGTTCCCAAAAACCCATGTTGTACCAATCACTTTGTTAGTTTTTGGTTAAGGAACAAGTTTTAATGTAGAGTTATTACCAATTTGATTGATTTATGCATTAATATATTCTACACATTAATTATTCTCAATAGCCTCGGCTACCATTCTAGGTTCAACCTATGATAAAAGAGTTGTTTGATTTTCAAATATTTGTCTCACTCTTTTCTGAACTGGTTTTATTCTCATTTCCAATGAAATTATTAGTGTACAAATGTTTCATTAATCTATGAAAATAATTTTTTTCACCACCAAAACCATCATACTCATCACTTGATGCTTTTAAACTACTGAATATAAATTAAATTTCTATTTCAAAAGAACTCTTAAGGAAAACGTGGGAAACCTGATACAAGAAATTACCCAGATCAATAATACAAGGAACTGCTCTTCCCCAACAACTACAACATTATGTTAAACCTTAACCTTACATGACCGATCGACAAGCTATCACATGTAGGGTTGCAAGAGCCTCGTACAGATGCCAAATCCATACAATATCATTCATCCAAATCAGAATGGCCATGCAGAGATGGATGATTTCTGCTTTGTAACCTCATGTGGTGCTGATCCTTAGAGATTGATGGTTTCTTCCACCATCAAAATTCATAATAAAACAAAATACTAAAAACTACCTCATATCATACATATATTATATTTCAAAAAAACCACTGAGAATAAACTAAATAATAAGTCCAAAAATTTACCAAAAATCCATAGAAGCAATCATTGTTGTTGATTTCCCTGAACTAGTCAGTTGAACTCATATCCAAAAGGATAAAGAAAAAAACTATGTTACTCTACTTTGGAGAGAAAATAGGAATACTGAAACCAAAGTATAAAATCAAGAAAATAGAGGCAGGACAAAAAGAAAAAGATGAGATGGACCGAATGCCAATCAATTGTAGGAAGTAAACCACACGCATCCCTGAAGACAATAACTTTTCCAGATGATTCATGAGGATCGAAAAACCAATTTAGAAAATATTAGGTGAAAATTGCCTCAACAAAAACTATATTTGTGAACTAAAGGATGTTGCGAAGATAGGAAAAAATCAAATCTGAAAGAAACACCATCACTGATTGATGTTATGGCCAACCATCATTAAAAACTAAAACCCTCATAGAAGAATATACATGAAAAAATAAACAACAAATAAAACCATATCCAACTCAAAGAGCCAGATCTGAACCAACCATGAGTATGAATAAGAGATGTGCCTTATGGAGATGAAACAAACCCATTCTCATTCAAAATCGAAAGCCAAGACAAAATTTCCTCCCATGTCATAATTGAAATTCAGAAGAAGAGATACCATTTCCACCTCCACTAAAAGTTGACAGCTGAGCCAAGGAACCCCCATGAAGTCCTTGAGAGACTTCGTCACCCAGAGGCCTGAGCTGAGTCGAGAAGGGAAGCCTCCATGCGGAAAAGGGTACCACAGTCAAAGAACAAAGCTGTCAAAGCCAAAACCCAGAGACACTGCCACATTTGGCCCACCACGAACAGATGAAGCGAGAACCATTGATTAATTCCAAACCTCTGAATATGACCACTGTGTGTTGAAGCTACCTTGCTGAGACCCTGTTCCATCCCTATCAGGCCTCCATAGAACCTGCAGTCTGTGCTAGTGGAAAACACTTACATTGTGTTCGGTGAAATTTTAGTAAAAGAAAAGAAATGATTTGAAAATTTATAAAATAAAAGAAATGGAAAGAAATGATTTTGATTTCTCTCTTTGTGTTTTGATGAATGAAATACTAAATGAAAAGAAATGATATGGATTTCTCTCCATCATGTTTGGTGAAAATTTTTAAAAGGAAAGAAAAGAAACTGTTTGGCAGAAAATGACACAAATAACATTCGTTAAAAAATAACACATACATATAGTATTAAATGACATAATTTCCCAATATAAAAAAACAACCATAGATTAAATCCGCATGATACCCACACCTACCACAATGATTGTCCAACATCAACAATTTATGTTAAATGAAACAAATAACCTTTAAAAAAATATATTTTTGTTCGATTTTTTATGATAAATTAAAACACATTAATTTTGATTTTAATCAATCATTATCTTTCATATCACCAAAATTATGTAAACAATAAAGTACGAATATATATTAACACAAATTTAAAAATTTCAAAAAATTAATTAAATATAATCAAAAGTATTTATAAAATTTATTAATTAAAAATTATTAAATCAAGGTAATCAAATTTATAAATTAAAATTTATTAATTCAAAATAATTATCAATTCAAAATAATTATTAATTAAAAATAATTACTAATTCAAAACATTTATTAATTTAAAATTATTAATTAAACATATATATTAATTCAAAAATAATTATAAATTATTTATATGAACAATTAATTCATGATAATCATAATTATTTATAGTCAATATTATATATAAAAAAATTATTTATAAATTATTTATGATAATTTATATAGATATAATTAATTATTAATTCAAAATTATTTATAAATTATGTGTATAATTTATATATATAAACTATTAAATCATGATAATCAAAATTATTTATAATCAATATTTTCCATAATAAAATTTATTTAAAAATTATTTAAAATTATTTATCTGCAGATAATTAAAATTATTAATAATTATTTGTTATTATTACATAAAATTATGTTGAAGTTGTAAAAATAATTATTTATAAATCATGTTTAACAAAATATTGATATACATATGAAAATAATGTTATTATTAATAATGACAAAGATACCATTTATCTAAATACTAATTCAATAAAACATTGAATAAAATAAAATTTGCACAGGAGGATAATATTGAAAATTTTAAAAAAAACTGCACACTCCACTTCATTTGCTTCCAAATCACCCCAATATTGGGGTGATTTGAAACTACCAGTGCAAGGGAATCAGCTTCCCTCAGTTTCTCTACTAAGGGTATCTCTCTCTCTAATCTCACACTGCCAAATAGGTGAAATGAAAATCAATCACTCCATTTCTTTTCATTTCTCTCCAAATCCCCTCTACCAAATGTGGTATTAGGACACTCCCAAGGTAACCTTATCGTATCATCAAATTCCCTACAATGAAATCAAAAACCATTTAACATAATTTCAATAGTTTTAGTCAGATTTCAACAAATTTTAACTCATTTTTTTAAAAACTTGGTCAGTTTTTTTGTGAGATACTTAGAATATGCTTGAATATTCTATATCTTTTGGGCCATATTTTAACAAAAACACATATAACCACTCAATAAATTTATTTATTATATTATTTTATAATATTTATCCATTCCCAAAAGACATGTAACCCATAAATACTCTATTATCATCTATTTCATCAAACTTTACTATCCAACTTCAACTGATTTTAATATAACAAGGACTATCAAATACCATGACATATTCCACTGTATATTTAGTTTGGTAACAAATATCATTAGTTGTATCATGTGTATCAATTATCAATAGAAATATTTTTTAAATGTTCACTAGAGTCATAATTCTTCTTTCTAGAAGTATTTTGAAACATAATTCTTTTTCAACATTGTTCGGGCCATTTCCACAATTCCCATATTAATCCTCTCTATAACATAATTTGTTTTGTTTCATAGGGTGTTCTATGCTTATTATTGATTCCATGATTCCTATGATAAGTTACAAATGAATCACTCATGTGTTATTTCCAATTATCATATCATTTTTTTGATAGAAAATCTAAACTATATTTCATCTTACCTTCCATACATTTTGAAAAACATAACAACCACAGACTTGTTCTTGATTAATAGAACATTAGTCATTCAAATGAATTATTCTATGAATGTAATGAAATATAGATCACCATTTTAGACTTTTATATAACTTTTCTACAAAGATCTATGTGTAATAAATATATTAGTCTTGTAGAAGAAATATCCACCTTCTTGTGAGTCTTCTGATTTATCTTTCCCTTCTAACATGTTCCATAGATACCATCTTGACCTATCTTTCAATTGGATAAATATTTTACCACTTAATGTTTCACAATATTACTTAGGATTCCTTAGAAAATATGTCAAAGTCTTCTATCCCATAATATGGTCTCTAATTTCATATTCAAGTAACATTTGGAGGGATCACCAATTAAGATTAAATTGAAATTAGTTATAATACCTTGTGAGATAGTTATTCCATTACTTATTCTTTTAAATATGCATGTATTTATTTTCAATGTTACCTCATGACCATTATCACAATGTTGGTCAACACCCAAAAAAATTTCTTTTATCCCTTCAATATAAAGAACATCATATGATTTCAAAATATGTTTCTCAATATAATCCATTTTATTACCTTTTACTTTCAAAAAAGAGTTATTACCAAATTTTCGTACACCTAATTCGTGTTTTTAAATTTTGATAATAATTTTAGAATCACCAGTCATGTGGGAGGGACACCAACTATCTAGTATCCATGAATTTTTATTCTTTCATCTATAAAATAAACTTTTAAAAAGAATAAATTTTATTCATTTCAAATTTGAAAAAAAATTCCCATTATCATTGATATGGGAATAAACAGGTATGAGTTTCATGAATTTCTATGTTCTATGTCCCTTTTGATCACACCTTCCACATAGCTCTTTAAGTCAATCAAAACAGTTTTGTGTGGTTAACATGTATCCAATTTATATTTGTGTTTTCTTTCTTCCAGACTCTAATTTATTATCATTAGAAGTACTTACCTTGGAGTATTTACTTATTCCAGGTAAATAAATGTTATAAAAACACATATATTCTTCATGAATAAATATTCCATTGTAATAACAATAACGTTGAAATATGAATTTTCATGAAAACCCCTATTTATATCCCGAATATTTATATCTATAATTTTAGTTCCGATGTACTTATTGGGTTTGATTTCATATAAGGTTTTGAATAAAACTTTCATTAAATATTATTCTTTAATTATGTAGACTTTTATAAAGTTTCTATCTATTTTTCATAGCCCCTATTTTTATATAAATAATATTTGAACATGTATTTTTAGTGTTAATACTTTTGGGAAAATATTTTTTTGATGAGGTGCTTACCAAAAATATTTCAGTGTCGTTGGAGGATTCTCAATAGACTTAAATGGATCTTTTCAGGTCCTTCTTGAACATTGTCAGTTTTTTCTCATCATTATGAAATTTTTATTAATTCGTTGATAATTTTTCATATGTCGAAGATTTTTTTCTAGAATATAATTTTTGATCTTCTTATATTCTATAACTTTCAAAATAATATTTATATTTTCTTCTACAATTGGTGTCTCCCTTTTATCTTTACCACATTTTTATTAAACTAGTATCTTATTATCCTTTACAAAAATATTCATATCTTTTATGATTATGGATTTCTTCTAAAGACATACCTAAAGTTCAACTTTGATCTTGTATTAATAATATGTTGGCTTTGAGTTTTATTCATTACATCTAGTTGAATCAATAGTTATATAAACATGATCCTTATAATTTTCAAATTTCAATTAAATCTCTATATCAGAGTCACTACATGATATAATGTTAGTTTACACTTCTTTTCTCATAAAATTTTATTATTTTTCATTTGAAAATATATTCTTACATCCACTATACTATGAATCTTATTTTTAATTTTTACTCAAATTATTTACTTAAGTGTTTTGATTATTTTAATATTTTAAATCTACTCCTTTCTTATTTAGAGATTTAATTTCATTGTGACCAAGTCTATTTAATTTATAAAATCTACCATAGAATGTACCTTTGTCCCTGATTTTCTCATTATGAAACCTTTTGTAAATTAATTTAATAACTATTTGATACTCTTCTTCACTTTTAGAATCACTTGAGTAAACATCATCTTCATCATTGAATATTTCCAAATTCATTATTGATTCAAAATAAATATATAAATTCTCATTATTTTATAATGAAATAAATTTTCAAATTTTATAAGCATTGAGAAATATATTTTATATTATCGTGTACTGAAATAATGAGATCATATCCATCTAAAAAATTTCTCATCTACTTCTTAACAATTGTATAATCATCATGTTTCCCATAGAAGCCTCGAATATTGATAAAAATTTCATTTACCTTGTTAATGAAATCATCACAACATCCATTATATTCAATTTTTATGTCTTAAAAGTTTATTCTTCAAATATATATATTTTCCTCTTTTAATTTCACTTTACCATCATAACCACTATTCAACTTGTCCCAAATCTCATTTATAGTTTGTTTTACAATAAAATTAGTATATACTTTCTCTAATAACGATTTGAGAATATAATTTTCTACTTTTACATTTGATTACATATTACTTTTGTTAATAAATTTCATCTTAACATCATTTTAAAATGTCAGAAATACCACTATTTCTACGTCATGAACTTCTAGAGTTATAGATAAATGATTTGAAAATATTTTATTTTTTAAATTTTGATATTTCTTCCATTAAATATATGTGTTCCCCTAATATTAAATAAATTATCGTCATATATGGGTAAAAGATAATTTATTAGATCCTACAAATTAAACATCCTTTGATTCCAATTGATGTGTCTAGAAGAGTAAGATTCCTCCACTAATAAGGGGGGTTGAATCAAAAAAAGGATTTGAAAAAATTATAATTTAAAAAAATATATATAACTATGTGGCTTGTTAGAGTACGATCCACAAAAAATATAAAAACTCATACTAACAAGATAATGTAGAATATTTAAGACCAAGAAACCCATAGTTTTTACAAGTATCATATCTAATAGGTAATCAACCTCTTTATCATGGTTTTTTATTCCCATACCACATATTATTTTCACTATATCTCTAAGTGATATCCTGTTACAAGATTTTTTGTGGTACCCCATCACAAATGTTAGTAGTAACATCCAAAATAATAACATCATAATTCAGTACAAAATATGATTAAAAAATGTAAAGTATCACTAAATAAAAATGTTTTATTTGGAAAGGGGATATAAATATTTAGATACTCGAGCCTCCAAAAAATATGAATGAAAGTGTTTCCCATGATGTTGTCCTGAAATGTGCAACAAAAATATTATGATAATAATATATGATCTCCTAAAGACACAAGTTTCATTTTATGATGATCACTGAAGAGCCAACTTTGGCTAAAAAATTCACTTCTTTATCTTTATTTTTAATATCATATCCTCATAAAAAACTACACTATATTAATTGTTAAAATGAATAAAAAACATGCAATCATAATATCCAAATTATCTCTATATCTACAATTAACAAATGCATCTCCATCGTGGCTTTTGAAACTAAATCCTATGATCATGGAGGTGTTCATAACTATCCACACAACATAATAATAAAACCACCTTAGAAAAAATTAATTTTGAAAACCTATGAAAAATAGATATGTATATAGAGAATAATATGAATACAATATTTGGAGAGAAAATGTCTAAATAAAAAATCAACATGATTCATAATATATTACATAAAAAAATGACAACATGAATTCTCAATTAAGAAATATAAAAAATATTAAATTTTAATTAATCTTAAATGATTATATTTCAATATGATATATGAAGCCTCTCGGTAAGAATTTGGATACATAAACCATTCAACTACTGGAAACATTTTGATATGTGAATACCTAAATCGGCCATGTCAATCATTTTACTACATGAAACATTCAGGTAGATGGTTGAATCAGTTGTGTGATTTTACTACATAGCATAAAGAAATATGTGAATCACCTATGTGAATTTTTCCATCTATAATTCCTCTATGTAGATCTTGAAATAACTAAAACACAAATAGAATCACTTCAACCAACATCTAAACCTACTAAAAACAATTTATTTCATTATGAAACTTCCTTCCATTATATATAATGTCATATAATTCATATCAATCACGTTCAGATTTATAGGTTCCTTAGGGAGGGTTGTTAATAAATAAAAAAACGCAAAATAAAAAAATACCAATTCATCATAAGACATTATAGAACCAATAAATAACTATTGGGTTCTTTATGGGGTATCACATTATCTAATATCTGACATAGATCTGAGTTTTACCTCGTAGTTTTGGAGATGCTTTCAGAAATCTCTAGATACCGAGTTGTGTTTCAGTACTAATTATCATCACTAGATACAATATTAGTCTTATACTACCATTTAAACTGTTTTGATATGTTGATATTATATTATATAGATTCCAAAGGTTGTCGTGATCAAAACCTTCTTCTAGTTGGGTTTTCTTACAACAATATCCGTCACTCAATAATTCAGATGGATCCTTATGAATCCATCAATGGGAAGAATATTATAACACTAAAATATTACAATAATGTTGGATAAATAAATATATTAGGACCTAATATATCTAATGAAATGAAATATAAGGTTCTATCTATTCATCATTACATCAATGAATCTTAGATTCGATAGAAGATTTATGAAGGCAACCATTGATGAGATATATAATTCAAAGTTAGTGAGTAGGTTTTAATTTATTTTCCACATTAAATAATTTTTTGAGACTTGGAATGATGGGAATGATTATCCCTAGTTATATTGGTCCTTTTTACATTCATGATTAGAATGGAACATTTTCATATCGCTTTGAACTCCAACGAAACACCTCTCAAGTTCATGATGTTTTTCACACATATCTATTATGGATGTATATACATGATCCTTCAAATTTAATAATGTAAGAGGTTATATAGTTGAATTATGATATTTATTATCAATAATAACTGTTATAATTCTTATATCAGAGAGATAATGTTCTATGGAACATGACCATATGTTTGGTTCCAGTTCTTTTGAGGGATCTAAAATTTGAGGAAGATAAATGGAAACCTGAGGAGGTGATAAAGGATAAATATCCACATTTTTATTAGAGTTAGGGAATATCATGGGTGAAATTAATGTTAATGGGGTATAATGAAACACCACAAGATTATATATATATATATATCCTTTAAAATGAGCTCGAAATATTCAATTGTTTGATTTACATAGAACATAAAGTCTAATTAAACTATAATACAGTACTCTTTTACATCCTAGTCATTAAATTTTTTGTTACTAATATTAATATCCATATTATGAAAAATATTTATAAAGGTTTTAAATAATTAAAATTTATTTATTAATTTATCATAAATATATAATAATTTTTTGAAAAAGTTATTTTATGTTACATGAATATGTTTTCTTCAATGATGGGTTTTATTATATTTTGTGCACATACATTATAATTAATTCCCAACTTTTAAAAATTTTATTTGAGGAAAATAATTTTTTTTGTAATAATTTAATAATAATTTTATAGTTAATATTTAGTATTTCTTAAAATATATTTGTTTTTTGTGAATAGTTGAAAATACATATGTCTTTTTGTAAAAACAATCATTCATTTTCAAGTAAACATATCATTAAGTTTTTAATTTTATCATAAATTACCATAATAATATTTTAATATTAAAAAATCTAGTAGGTTACATGTGAATCATCATTAAACTTTATTTTTTTAATATTTTTAATTTTGGTGCTTAAGACACATTTATCAAACATCAATTTCTATGCACACAATGTGTTTTTATATTAATAAATTAATTAAATCTCTATTTATTAATTTTTTTAAAGGAATTTATATATTATCTATTTGGTCTAATATTTTATCATTCATTTTATGGGTTTTACGTAGTAATTAATGGAATTAAATTATGTTTTATGCTTGAAAATAAAATGTTCTAAAAAGGGTTTGGGTTTCAGTTCATGCACTTATTCAAAATTAAATCCTACAAATTAAATAAATTTAATCTATTAAAATGGATTCCATAATATTAATAATCCTAATAAATATATTATAATAGGTTAAACATAAGTTTTTGGTCATAGTGAATAGTAAAAATAATTAAATTTTCTTAACATGATTAGGGTCTAAATGGGTCTACTGGGGGGGTTCAAAACCAGAGATAATGGTAGGATTACAACCGCCACATAGAAAATTTTTATTATATGAATATATTTCAGCCATATATTATTCTAAATTCAAGTTACTAGACATTTGGAGCCACTTTACCATGAAAGTGGCCCTATATAATTTAACTACTTTAAGAAATTCCATGTTTCTCCCTCCCCTCATTTATAAATGGGAACCTCTTATACTCACTTGTTAAAAATATTTTTACCATTTTATCTTAGAAAATACTTATTCAAAAATATTCCAAGATCCCTTCCCTTAATACTATAGATTTAGTTCTTTTTTTAGACAAATCCTTCAAGGTTTTAAGATTAAGCCATTGGAAGTCTCCCAAAGTAGAGGTGTAAAGCTTAACCAAGATCATAATTATTATAAAATTGTCTTATCCATAAAAAAATTATTAATATAGTATCATAAATATTCATAAATAATATTATGATGATATAATAACCTTTTTACATCGCATCTCTATCAAATGGAAGATTAAGGGATCACTAATGCATGCAGGTGGACTATTGCCTCCACATAGTGATATGATTAATTTTCCACTACCATAAATCATGGATGTATATTATGATATATTTCATATTATTATATTATATTTATTATATAATAATTATTACATAATATTGAACTAATATTTATCTTTATTTCATTCCATCTATCAAAAAAATGGATGTACCACTCGTATGTACACATAGACTATCATATCTATGTGGGGATGTAAATAATTTTTCATAATGATTTTATATAAATTGTTATAATTATGAATATAATGTATATATATGATATTTATATCATGATTTAAATTTGGTAGATTAATTAACCATGATAAATGTGTAAGTACTATAATTGATGAACCAAAAGATACATGAAAAACAATGTAGTTAACACGTGATATGATGATGATAATGAATTATTATCAGTGAAAGGGTGATAAGATGATATAAGTAAAAAATTTATGCAATTATAGGAATTATTATGGTTTTGTTATGTACTTCGAATAAAATTTAATGTATTATTCAAGATGTTAGAGAACTTACTAGGTAAGATGGACTAGATGTTTGGGTTTTATGTTACAATATCATTGGTGTGAGGATTTTTTATGCTTAAATTTATAGTGGAGAAATTATATAGTATATATATCAAAAAATTATTTCTTTTATTCTACTCAAAATATTTATATTTATTAAAATTTTACAGAAATTTTCCACTCTTTAAGTAATCAAGAGCTTGAAATAATTTTTTAAGGAAAACCAACTTTTTTTTCTCTACAGACGGGAATCTTTTCTTCCATGTATATAATTACTATAATATTTTATCAAGAATATTTTTACTATTATCTAAATAATATTTAATTTAATTTATATCTATATTTCACTATCTGAAAATATTTTAAAAGTTATTTTATTATCATTTTTCAAATTTTATAATATTTACTTTTTAATAAAAAAGTGAAAGCGATTTTTTCATTAATGTAATCATATAAACAACCTTCCATGTCATCAAGAATACTATTTTATTTGAATATTACAATATAATTTTCTTTTCCTGTTTTTAAATATAAAATTTTCAATATTATTTTTGAATTTTTTATATTTTATTTATGTGATTACAAAGTAAAATGAGCATTTTTTCCAAGAAATTATCTAGTTAACTTTTAATGGATTTTTCATCTATAATAACATTCTTTGAGGTTTATTCTAATATATTGGGGACACAATTAAATGTTACCATATTTAATATTACCCAATATTGTTTTATTATGTTTATGAATTTTTTATGAAACTCGCATCCTTTACATGGGTCATGACATGATAATATTATGAATGTTTTTATGATCATGTGGAAAACATATATATATATATGGTTTTAATTATGTGATGAGTGATTATAATATAAACCAAGGATTGGTTGTTATGTTATAAACCGAGGTTGGGTGCATCTAGTATATCCTTCTAATACATTGGGTAATGATGAATATCCATGGCATAATAATGATTTTAATGGGTAGTGAACCCATTTTAGTAAGGGAATTTGTCTAATAAGATATCCTTGGGATAAAATCTTGACTAAGGAATGATATAATGGAAAGAGAATTCAATCCACTATGATAGTTTTTTCTATGATCCCTATGTAATAAAATAATTTTATATACTTATTTTAATGAAAAAACCTATTTATTATTCTTATGATACGTTCTCTTTGATCATGATTTATTATAATTGATTTTTAACTCTTGTGTCTTATGTATTTTGATTGATACCTTTTTACCGTGTTTCTTAATTATGATGTAAGAATTGATAGGTATTATTTTTAATGTTATGATCATGTTATCATACCTTTAGGTTTTTTTATTCTCACTTATGATCATTTATTTATATCTATATATTTTACCCTTATCGAGCATAAGAAATCACCCATTCATATATTTCCTTTCCCTAGGATATGGATAATGTTTTTAAGTATTTTATGTCTTAGAAGGGTTATATTTTTGTGAAACTTAATGAGAAGTTATGTAGATCACTTAAATAATATTTCTATATGTATCCATGATTCTAAATACACTAATTTTTTTTTATTTTTGGTGTGGATCATAATGATATGTAATGGATATTTATATGAATAAGATGTAGTTTTTAATTATGAAATTTTTTGGTTGCTTCAATTTCTATCTTAAGAAAGGGACCCTTGGTTTCATATAAGATTATGCTAATTTAGATTCTTAGACTAATGTGACTAGTCCATGTTGAAAAATGACTATGTTTATTATAAACATAAATATGACTTGTTTCTAGAACATTTTAATTATTTAATTAGATAATATTTATTTTATTTAATAATTAATGTTTCATTATAATATAAATAATTAGTTTTTTATATTTCTAAAACATAAAAATGTGGAGGTGGAAAATCACAAATGTGATTTGGGAAATTGATTGAAGTAATTTTTCCCCAAGCCCCACTGTATTTAAGAAATCATAATCCTACCATGATGAACCATTAAAGAACCTCATTTGTTTGCTTTAACCAATTCATAGTCTCATTAATGCACCTCCCAAGGTGGTTTCTTAAGCTAATTTGAGAGGATATTTATTTATCCTAGTTTTATTTGTTATAAATATATATTCCTTCGAAGTTATATAGTACCCCTCCCTCTATGAATATTAAATAGGAGGTGTGTTATGATCCATTCGTTTGAGA
This sequence comes from Viscum album, assembly GCA_963277665.1. Classification (NCBI taxonomy): domain Eukaryota; kingdom Viridiplantae; phylum Streptophyta; class Magnoliopsida; order Santalales; family Viscaceae; genus Viscum; species Viscum album. The sequence continues at coordinate 487,081,963 of OY728155.1, forward strand.
GAATGTAAAGGTGTTTCTTAATTTTTTTTTCTAGTGTTCCTTATTTGAGAGTAGTGTCTTTGTCCGCTCTTCTAAGGGGTTCTCTAGTGTATTTCATATCCCTTAATCTATAACTTTTCCTAAAGGCTTGATTGATATCACTAGGATTATAAGGGTATCATGTCAAGGTGTTGGTGAGTAACATTATCAATGGATATTAAATGAATTTTTAATTAATCAATTAATGTTTGATCTTAATATTCTAAACCATTTTAAAATTTATTTTGTTATTTTATTATTATTTTGTTTTTCAATTACATGTCATGTTATTGGTTGGGTTTTATTACCCTTTAATCATGGTATTGAGGATAAAAAAGACACTAAAAATCCTTCATTGGCATAAAATACACACATGATAAATGAATAATACATAATCTAAATTCTAGTATTTTAGAACATTGTAATTCCACATTATATAAAATTAATTCAAAATTTACATGAAACATTCATGAAAAGATTGATGGTATGATCAGTACCATTAATTCTAATTTAGGGTACTAGGTTTTTTCTAATCTTTAGTGTGAAATATCACATTCTCCATGTTATAGTCCACTTTACCCCTTATATATGATGGATAATATGTCTTAATTAAATCAATGTTACGAAATAAGATTATTCAATATAACATTCTTAGGTATTAATAATTTTATAAGATATAATGGGAAATGAATTAGGAAATTAATATATATAATATTTATTGAGTATGTTTGATATATATAGAATAAAATTACTATGATTATAATTATATACGGTATGTAGGTAATTTATAAAATGTTAATGGTGAGACTAAATATAAAATCATAAAGGGTATGTATGTGGAACATAAAATGTTAAGGGTGAAACTAAATATAAAAATATTTCATTGAATATCAACATTTTAGATGCCATAAAATAAATAATCCCATTCATAAATATTTTGATCAAACAAATAGATTTTTCTTTCTTAGCTGATAATCAATAATCTATCATTTGTTAGAAAAAATGTGTGATAGTAATTCGTAAGTGAATTATGGGTGATACTTGAATTGGAAATCAAATTAGAATTTCTCCTATAATAATAGTGATGAAAATTTAAATGAGATAAATTTAGAATTATGTTATTCACATAAAAATCGAAGATTTTTATTTGATATAATTAACAACTCTTTTTAGCTATATATACATGAATTAAGAGACAGAGGTAGTTGAGTTAAGAGATATAAGAGTATGGATTTTGTCCCATTAAATTTTTAATAGAAAATTTTATTATTTTAGTTGGGGTATGTTTAATTAAAGATTATATTGGATAATAACATTCATGATGCTAATACCAACACATATTTTTTATAGGTTTTTACGGAATTAAACACAAAATCAAATTTATCAATGAAATTAATACTTAAGAATGAAAAAATTAATGCTATTAATATCATTTATTGGTTTCTTTACTTTTGATTTTTTCTCAAATAATAAGAAAAAATTTACATTCTGGAGAAGCTGAAATCATATGAGTTATCTTCTTCAACCTCAAAATATGGAAAATACACTTATGAGAAGTATAATAATGATACATATTTCATAAGATGTCTTGTGATATGTACCTTGTTTTCTATGTGTTAGAAGTCTAATAAAGACATAAAATCATTCAATGTGATTGAATGTTTTAAACTGAAATAAAAAATGCATACACTATAAAAAACCATTTTTGATGGGTTATTTGTGAATGTTTGGTTTTATGTCTAAAAAATGATGATTGACAACATTTTTTGTGATGGGAAAACTATTTGTTTAAAACCAAATTATAGTTAAGAATATTTTTCAACTGAAATGAAGTCTTTCAAATATAACATTATCTAGAGAGAATATTCTTTATTAGGAATAACTATTTGAGTCTAAATTAATATTTATGATGCAAATAGATATAGATGTTTGTAATTATTTTAAATATTATTATAAAATCTATTGTAAGAAGTTTCTATTTGATATGGAATAAATATTTCTTTTAAAATACTCCAGGGGAAGATTATTTGCAACTAAATTATATAGTTTATTACAAATAGTTATTATTTGTGACAGAATTATGAAATATATTAAAAATAGTTATTATTTGTGACAAAATTATATATTTTATCAAAAATTATCATTTTGTAAGTCATTTTATATAGAATCTAGTAATATCCAATGGATTTAATCTATAAAAAGTATTTTTTAAAAAATTATGGAGAAGTAACTATATAGGATATTATTTGCAATGGATTCACTATCCATCATAAATACCTTATTCAAAAATAATTTTTTGTTTAAAATTAAAATACAACACATCCGAGATGGATGATAATTCAGATAAAGGGTTGATTTCATTTTTTAATAGATGCACCATAAAAATGTAATTAAAAACATTTTTAATGAAAATCACCATTTCAATTAGAAAATATTTTTAAAACCAAAATTGTATAAGGTATTTTGAAAATAAATTTATTTTAAAATTAACTTTAAAAAATTTTAAAATAAGATTTAAAACATTGAGTTTTCATGTAAGAGGAAAATTACATTCCTGTCGTACACATTAAAATAATGATTCCTTTCACATTTTTGATAAATGCCAAACACCCCTTACTTTAAAAATGCTATGAATATTCCATTAATTATTTTTAAAAGTTAAATTGTGTAATATTACATTAGAAATAATATTTAAAATGTTAAAAATATGTTTTAAAACATTTTTGAAAAAAAAGTATTTTTGATGAAAATTGATTTTCTAACTAAGATAGAAATAAAGCCAAATTTTCTTAAAACCATTTTCAAATTAATTTTAAGTACCAAGAGGTGGAAATTGTAAAATTAGATAGAAGTGTTCATGAAAAGCTATAGGAGGTGATGATCTATTTATTTTGGATATAAGTACAAAATAATCCCTATAAGGGATACTTAAAGAAAAACAATGCTGAATAATGATGAGATTATGAAACAAACCTTTACCACTTTAGTAAATTCTGAATCATAGGACCGATGAAATAAATAATAGACAAATTAAACTTTAAATACCAATAATATTAATATATTAATGATATAACATATCATAGTGGTAGTATATACACCACTAAAATGAAAACGTGGTGAATAAGAATATGTATTCCTGAAGTAAAAGTGAGAAGAGAATCTCTTACCTCTGGTTCGACTTCCTTTGTATGTTTCTGCACCTCATATTTAATAAATATAGGTTTATTATTAATCTATTATAGATAAATAATCCTACATTTTAAACTATATATTATTTACTTGTATTATTTTTTCTCCCATTTATTAACAATTATTTTTTTATAATCACTATTTCATGTGACAATTGCTTCATTTTTCATGTATGTTTTAGATCAGTAATTTTGTTCTTTTTAATTTTATCATGGTTAAATCATGTTAATTATATTAAACATAATATTAATATCATATATTTTTATAAAATATGTATTTATAGTAATATATTAATGATATGGATAGAAAATATATTACGATGTTTATGGAGATGATAGGTCGTATATACACATGAATATTCTTTCCATTTTTATCAACAGATTATATCAAAGGAAAATAAATACGAATTAACCTTCCTAGAATAATTATTATTTAATATTTAATATTTATCTTAATCAAACAAATCCTTATTACTATCCATGTAAAAATAAAATGAAAAACATTTCATATCGCTACGTGGCAGTAATATTTCACACGTACGGATGAACGACATTATTATTTTACAACAGATTGAAAGGTAATATATATGATATGATATTATATTTTAAAAATTATTTTTAGTTCATAAATATCAAATATATTCATAAATTCTAACCTTAATACATACCATGTAAATCATAAGTGAAAAAAAATATCACCGCTTTGCGAGGAAGTAATCCGTCATACACACAATCAGTGGTTTTATTTCTCATTTGATGAAAGTGGAGACATGTATTGGTTTGAAATATAAATAATAATATATCGGTATATAGTGTATTATTTGGTCATTATAATAGTATATTTTATGAATATTTTAATGATTTATAAGATAATGTAAAATGAAAAGGCATAGTTAAAAACATTACCTCTTCTTTAGGAATCCTCTTGAGGTTTAACATAAAGGCTTTCTATATTGGATTTCTTATATATAAATTCCTATAGGATGTGAATAGGAGAGTAAAAGAGTTATTTTAGTAGTTCATGACTATTTAAAATGGGTTATGAAGTGTGAATAAGGGCAGAGAGTGGATGGCCTATTATAAGTGGGGGAGAGGACACACATGAAATTTTTGAAAAGATAATATGATACAGACATTTTTTAAAGAAAATCAAGTAAAATGGGTAATTATATAGAATTATAGACTATATAGTCTAAATATTTACGTAAAATGGGTTTTGTGAAAGTTATATGTCATTTTAACTCTTTTACGCTTAATTTAACCCCTGATAAAACAATATTTACATTAGTGATGATAATTAATTTTTTTCACTATTCAATATGTCAAAAAAAATATAAACCTATTAAATAATAAATATTTTTATGATTCATTATATGGAATAATTGTTTCCAAATTCAACTCATATAAGTGAAATAATTCAATTTAAAATTATACTATAGATGTGATGAATGTGTAGTTTTCCCAAATGAAAATTCTCGTAAGTATAGAATGTTTTAATATAAAATTTCTATATCAAATTGATTAAAATGAAATAAATTAGATAAAGTTTAACATAATTTAACTAATTTTACCTTAAAAAAAATTAAATATAATTTTAGTTTGTAAATAATTTTAATGAAAAATAAAATTTTCAATATAAATCAGTATTTTTCACTATTCATCAGAAAATTATTATTTTCAGAAAAATACCAAAATTCAATAAAAGATAATTTTTATATTTATATTTCAAAAACAAAGTTTATTTTTTAAAATAAATTTTCTAAATGAGATAAAAAATAATTTTAAATTATGTGTGCAAAGCGTACATAAACTGCCTTTTAGAAAAATATTGTTCTTAGAAAATATCTATTTCTCTTTCAAATGGTTATTATTTTATTTTTAATCAATTGATAACCATTGAATTTATTTTATACATCTGTAAAAAATATAATTTTATTAATTTTTTATTAATATTCATACTCATTATCTTAACAGCTTGGTTATAAAGTTCATTTTTAAATAATAATAATTTAATAGAGTATCATGTTTTATTCAATCCCAAAATTTCATTCATTAAAAGCTATAAAAGAGATTGAATTTATATAATAATAAATATATTGAAAATTATAGAATTTTTTCAATATCTTATAAGCTTGGTGTTGCATGTCAAATTTGATATCAAATATAATGTTCCTCTTTTAAAATCTATTGGTGTTACATTCTACCCTGCAAAAAATAAATTTCTTCCTTGTAATTTAATCTTGATATCTATAATCAAGGGTTTGAATTTTGAAAGTATATTTGTTAAAAATACACAATGTTATATCGGTTAATAAAACATTCTCATAGTAAGAGAGAAAAGTGAGTATGAAATTCATCTAGAATAACACATTCTAGGTTTCCAAATATGAGAACATTGATGAGAAGTGTATATATTGAAATTGAAAAAAAGTGTAACACCAAAATAATGGTGAAGGCTGATAGAGGCTAATAATCCTAAGAATTTTAATGATGAAGATAATGTCAAAAACCAAAAATCCAGAAATCGATGATGAGTTAAGGGGCCATTTGATTTATAATAAATGAAGTTACGAGGATAACATTTTTTTTCAAGATCATATTCTATGAGTTGATGAATTCCTTTACCATATAAAATGATAATTATAATGCCCCAGCCTTAAACCTTACTTAATAATGAATTAAATGAGTAATTCACATTGAGGATCTCTTCAGGTTTAGAGTTTTAGAGAATTAGGACATAACTATTACATCTCAAAAGATTCCAAAGTAGTCGCTTCTACTAAATTTCCATAAAATAAAAACTCTTAAAAAGAAACATATATAGTTCCATGTTTTAGGTAGCATGACTTTCCCTTGATCCCATCCTTGACCCTATTCCACGCTAAGTCCTGTGAAAAACATTTCAAAAACATGGGATGAGCATAAAAAGCTCAGTAAGGGATACATAAAGAATGAAAATTGTTAGTTTTTAAAAACAACAAGTAAACCATGTATACTTTATCAAAGTAATACTTTTCACCTCTTCGAAGTAGTAAAAACTCTTCGCTGAATAAAAGTTCATTACTTACCCTTTTGTAACCAAAATATTACCATAAAACCCATATAAAGAACACATAACATATAAAGGTAACTTGGGACATAAACATACTTAAGTGGAATAACCATACGGTCGACTTCCACACATATCACTTAATGGAATAGCCATTCGGCCAACTTCCATACATACTTAATGGAATAGCAATACGGCCGACTTCCATACCCAATGCATTGGAGGTTATAACGTAACCACACGTCCTGGTATTCACGGCACCACCCGTCATATGGTTTATCACGTAACCACCCCTTAAATGTCCAAGTACCATAATAAAATCATAAGACATAAAACAAATATAATGGAAAGAAAAAATTTCCACACTTTGATCACAATATATCACTCAAATATATTGACATAACAAATCAATTATAAAAACCATTTTCAATACCAAAATACATAAAGGAGTATATGGTATTTATTTCATTTTAAAAACATCACGGCTAGTTGAGGAAGCCAAAGAATAAATAATACTCATGGCGGCGGAAAAGGTCATTGTCACCGCGTACGTTAAAAGAAACATTCCTTTTTTTCATTTAGTAAAACGCTTCGTATAAAAAGATTCCTTTTGTATAAAAGTAAAAGTCAAAGGGCTTTATACACCATATAAAAGAAAGTTGTGTATAAAACAAAATATGCCTCAATGAAAGGAGATTGAGACGTAGTCCCATACAAAGACGGTATCCTTGGTTTAAGGATAAATCAATTACATAATTATGTGTGACAATGAATACACCAAATATAAGTGTATATTAAGTGTAAAATAATCAAAGGTCATTCAGACATATTCAAAGGATGACATATTCAATAACTACATGTTGAACCCAAAGAAATCGAAATTGGGTTAAGAAGTTCTCTTGACAGCGTAACGACGTCACATCAAAATGAGTTGATGAGAGATAAAAAGTGTATCTCATCACTTGGACATAAAATTTACATTAATAAGGATATATGAGAACATATCCCAACATAACAGTATGTAAATTAAAAGACCCAACAAAAGAAGTCTTTTAAAAAGAGGAGGGTGAAAGGTTCCCTTACCGACTTGGGTATCTTTCAAAACATACGCCCCGTGAAGGAAAGACAATACAACATTGATGTAAATACTCATAAATGAAAGAATATTACACAATGAGTAAAATAATGTTCAGTACATACACCACTCAAAGGAAATTGTGGCAAATGTATCATAAATCTCACATGAATAAAAGTGAGATGAAAAATCCCTTACGAAAACTTGGTAGCCTAATGGCGCCACATAAAACTTCCAAAAATGGATTGATGAGATAAACTAGGGTATCTCATCACATTAAAATAAAATGTACAGCAAGAGGAATATAAAAGAACACCCCCCATAATAAAAAGAGGAGCTTAAAAGATGTGGCATAAATGAGAGTACTTAAAAAAAGAGAGGGGTTAAATCTCTTACGAAAATTCGGCAGCCTAACGGCGCCACTCAAATATTCCAAAATGGATTGATGAGAGAGAATAGGGCCTCTCATAATATGAACATAAAAATTACAGTAATAGTAATATAAAAGAACATCCAAATAACAAGAAATATGATCTTTAAAAGGAATGACATAAAAGAATGTACTTAAAAAGAAAGAGAGGTGTAGGATCCCTTACCTCGGGTCCGACTTGACTTGATCATTCTTTAACATCCTGAAAAATAAACTTGAGTTAATTTATACTTGCTTAAGAACCTTTTACAATTTCATTATTCCTTTTATATCAATTATTGACATGTTATAAACATTATGTAATCATTTAAGTTAATAATGTTTGTTTTTTCGATATTTGGTTCTTAAGTCGAAAGTGGACTTCTTACAATTACATGTTGTTCGTGTGGTCAAAGGTTCTTTATATCCAGAATGACATTACTGATTTGGATATCATATATATCATATATATCTAGAATATACATGTATTTATAATATCACATAATCATTTAGAGGTAAGAAATGATATGCACTGTTCAAGGAGATGGTAAGCCGTACGTACGCATGAACGCTACTTTCATTTCTTTGTCATATTAATGGAATTAAAACTAAATGAGAGGTATGCATATTTTAATTCCAGAATTATATTCATCATTTAGATGTATCATTCATCATATATATCCATTATATACATGTACTTATAATAGTACATTACATTTGGGGATAAGAAATGAAATGCACCGTTCATGGAGACGGTAAGCCATACGTACACATGAACGCTACTTTCATTTCTATCTCATACTTTAATGGAAAGAAATAATAATGATATAGAGGTATATAATAATTCCAGTATAACATCATATATAATAACATTAAATCCATCCTTTATACGTCCCACGTATGGCATTAACGAATCACATCACATTGAGGGGGCGGTAGTCCGCACTTCTTAAAATGAAGATATCGCGTATACCCATAATGGAAGCCATAAAGGTAAGACACAAATGAAAAATACGAAAGCTTAATTAAAACATAAACATATTATATATCATATATAAATATATTGACATCTTAATGGCCACCTTTTAAGGTGTTAAAAGAATGTTGAACAATCATCGTTTCGGGAGGCATAAATTCGCCATCCACGGAAACAGTATGTTCGTTAACCATTAGATGTATGTGTGTGTAAGTGTAGCTCTAATCCTTATTATAACAACATCCTAGTATATTGAGGATACTGTATTTGTTACAAAATAAAAGAATAAAAAGATTTTACGGGGTTGGAGAAACAAAATAAAACAAAAGGACTCAAAAGAAGACATTACCTTAAAATCGGGTAACTCCCCTTGGTTTGAGCTCAAAGGCTTCCTTGGGAAGACTTCTTCCCAAAGTGAGGCTTCGAAGAGTAATATAGGAATGTGGAGATCCAAAATGGGCAGGGGTTGGCCGATCCAAAGGCTTTTTGAGTGTGGGTAAGGAGGTAGAGGTGGGGGCCTTTTATAAGAGGAGAGGAGGGGCACTCTTGAAAAGTTACAAAATGTTACTTTATTTTAAATAGTTTCGGATTTTAAAGGTCCCACATTGATGTATGTCTAGGCTAATGTGATAAGGGTTCGAAATAAACTCATACAATAGGTTTTGGACATGTGTAGGTCTTAGATATTACATTATCTTTCCATTTTATTTAAATCGTTAAATAATGAGGTCATTGCTGCATCATCATGATGTCATAAATAATTTAATTTATTTAATGTCTAAAAATTATAAAAAAATACTATGATGTATGAAATCGTTTTATCTTTCCAATGACTATTTATAGTCAAAAATCTGACTTGTCTAACCCCATGTAAAAATTGTTTTAGTAAAACATTTCATGTGTGTGTCATTTTTACTTTAACATTAAATAAAAAGTTATTTTTGTCATTTCCCAACCAATGTGGCTCCATGGGGTCCCCAAGTTGACCCATGGCTTGTCTTGGTCGCCCATGACACATCCAATAAGGTTAGGACATGTGTCAAGTTCATTTCATATTATTAAAACATTATTTTTACCTTAAACTACACTAATTACCTCTAATCGCGATTAAAAACATAATAAGTTACTATTCACCAAAAAATTATTTTAATCCCATTTAACCACATTTTACTTCTTAATGACAAGCATGTATGTCAGATTTTTTAAATTCAAAACACAAAGGTGGAAAAATTTCATTTAAACGGAAAATCAGTTTTTATAAGTACCACTTAGTGGTTTCACTATTCATCAAAAATTGAAGTTTTTCAGAAAATTACAAAAAATTCACCCAAAGCTATATTTGATATTCTGAATTCAAAAATGAAGTCTATTTTATAAAATTCAAAACATATAAGTCACATTAATTAATTTAATAATTAATTCCCGCTGTCATGATAAATAGCATGTTTTTATGAAACAATAAGTATCAAAAGATTGACACTAGTTTAAGTCCGATTTCAATGTGAAATTAATTACAATGAATACTATTGGATTTAATGGTAAAAATATATTCTAATTTCACATTAAAACCAATTAAAAAGATAATCTAATCATATAAATAAATTAGATTAAAAAGAGCTTTTGAATTAAAATACAACATTTTACACTATTCATTAAAAAATGAACTTTATCGGAAAGATACCAAAAATTTACACAAAGTAAATTTTGATGTCCCGATTCAAAATAAGAGTTTTATTTGGTCCAAAAAGAATTTATAAGAGTGAACAAAACTATATTTAATGACGGTTCACCATCAAAAGGCGATAAGTGAACCTTTAGTAAAAACTAGGGCATATACGCCTAAAATTTAATTCTTTCCGTATTTTAAGCCTTTATCTTTTATTGGATAAATGTAAAAACATTTAAAAACATATATAATAATATTTTAGTTATTTCTATCTATTCCCGCCAATACAACGGCTACATGTTAACTGCCATTTAAAATAATATTATTTTATTATTAGAGTGCAACGTAAGATTCCCAAGAAACTCGTTGTTGCATGTTGGGTACGTCATCGAGCATAGCATCCCCTTTAAAGTAATATTAATATTTTATTCACAAATATGGATAAATATGAAAATGTCATATTCTTTATTTACCTGGGGTGTTACATCCTTCCCCCCTTTTGGAAATTGCTTCCTCGCACTTTTTTAAAATTGAGCTTGGAAACATCCTTGAAATCCCACATCGGGACAAGAGTCGGAAAAACAATCACTTTAAAATAAAGAAAGATAAGTACAAAGGTCATCCTAGTTAACCCATACTAGGATTCCAAGTATGAAAATATGGACATGGAGGAAAAAACAAAGGGTCATGTTCTGATGGAGAGTGATAGAAAACATGTTTAGGAGAAAGTTAACCACGAGAAAATCACAAACTTGTGATGGGTTAAACGGTATTTGATTCCCCAGTAGGAAAAGTTAATAGACAACATTTTTGTTTTAAGTTACTTTTTATTGAGGAATTTATTCACAAGGAAACATAATCACTTATCATGTTGACTTTCAACTTTTATTAGATTCTTTACACAAACTCATATTTTTTCCAAAAGGCGAGTATTTAGGAAGACTTGTTCACATTAAGAGTACTATAATAAACTTATATAGAATCACCTAATCCACAAAAGAGAACTATATACTTCCCATGTCTTTATACTTTAACCAAAACCAAAACCAAAAAGGCTAGTACAATATCAGATAATCCAGAAAAGGATAACCCTTTATAAAAAGAAAATCTATGCTTAATCTCCAAAATTTGTCCAAAAAAACCCAAAGTTCAACGAGGACCATTAGATAAACAATTTGTCCATGAAATTATTTAAAGTAAACCAAACTAAGGTTGAAAACCAAATATTTGAAGGATTTAGTCACATAGTCTTCCAAGTTAAATCGTAGCATTTATCTCCAAACAACATCAGTTGCTCCTAAAGTATCGTATTGAAAAGTAATTAACCTAATCACATATCCTCCATGATAGGTTAATCATTTTCATAAATAACCCAAAATCAACTTACTCTTAATTCATAAAATCATATAACTAGAAAGAATCAGTCAAACTAACCAGGGACTTCACGTAGTCCAGTGGTAGGAGATAAATACCAGTCGCACTTTGGTTGTGGGTTCGATTCCCGCAGCTTTGTCTGACGCGATGGGTTGTCACACGGTCTACGTGTTGTCCTTTTTCCAAAACTATATAATTCTTAAAACATCCCCCAAAATGATATAAAATCTTCAAAAATGATCATAACATATTTTAACCTCAATTTTATCTCATTACTTTCATTTTTCATCATATCATAGAGTAACCCATAATTACCTAAAAATTAAGGATCATATAAACCCTAATGGTTACCTTAATAATTATTACCTGAATTTCCACATCGAGTTGGCCATCTCGTACATGATGCATTAGAGAACTCACCAAGGTTGAAGTGGTTGATCATGACTCCTTGATAGTTGGTTTAGAACAACCATGAGATTCCTCATTGAATCCCTCATCTCATCCAATCTCTTAATCAGAGAACCACCACAGTTTCCTTCAAACCCATTGTCACTTTGGTGCCTGCTAGATCTAGCCATTTACTAAAACCAAAAAGGTCAGTGTGAGTATATCAACATAACCATCATGTACTAATGAGGAAGATAAACACTAAGATATAATTACTTATTCACGTTATCTAAAACTAGGACTCTTTATGAAATCCTAACCATTATGGTAATGTCACTTGTGCTTAGAGAATACCCTAACCTCTAAAGTTATCTAAACCGACCTTTGATACCAACTATAAGGCCCCAGCCTTAAGCCTTACTTAATATTGAATTAAATGAGTAATTAACATTGAGGATCTTTTCAGGTTTATAGTTTTAGAGAATTAGGACATAACTATTACATCTCAAAAGATTCCAAAGTAGTCGCTTCTACTAAATTTCCATAAAATAAAAACTCTTAAGAAGAAACATATATAGTTCCATGTTTTAGGTAGCATGACTTTCCCTTGATCCCATCCTTGACCCTATTCCATGCTAAGTCCTGTGAAAAACATTTCAAAAACTTGGGATGAGCATAAAAAGCTCAGTAAGGGATACACAAAGAATGAAAACTGTTAGTTTTTCAAAACAACAAGTAAACCATGTATACTTTATCAAAGTAATACTTTTCACCTCTTCGAAGTAGTAAAAACTCTTCGCTGAATAAAAGTTCATTAATTACCCTTTTGTAACCAAAAGATTACCATAAAACCCATATAAAAAACACATAACATATAAAGGTAACTTGGTATATAAACATACTTAAGTAGAATAACCATACGGTCGACTTCCACACATATCACTTGATGGAATAGCCATTCGGCCAACTTCCATACATACTTAATGGAATAGCCATATGGCTGACTTCCATACCCAATGCATTAGAGGTTATAACGTAACCACCCGTCCTGGTATTCACGGCACCACCCATCATATGGTATATCACGTAACCACCTGTTAAATGTCCAAGTACCATAATAAAATCATAAGACATAAAACAAATATAATGGAAAGAAAACATTTCCACACTTTGATCACAATATATCACTCAAATATATTGACATAAAAAATCCATTATAAAAACCATTTTCAATACCAAAATACATAAAAGAGTATATGGTATTTATTTCATTTTAAAAACATCACAGCTTGTTGAGGAAGCCAAAGACTAAATAATACTCGCGGTGGCGGAAAAGGTCGTTGTCACCGCGTACGTTAAAAGAAACATTCATTTTTGTCGTTTAGTAAAACGCTTCGGTTAAAAAGATTCCTTTTGTATAAAATTAAAAGTCAAAGGGGTTTATACACCATATAAAAGAAAGTTGTGTATAAAACGAAATATGCCTCAATGAAAGGAGATTGAGACGTAGTCCCATACAAAGACGGTATCCTTGTTTTAAGGATAAATCAATTACATAATTATGTGTGACAATGAATACACCAAATATAAGTGGATATTAAGTGTAAAATAATCAAAGTTCATTCACATATATTCAATGGATGACATATTCAATAACTACATGTTGAACCCAAAGAAATCGAAATTGGGTTAAGAAGTTCTCTTAACAGCGTAACATCGTCCCATCAAAATGAGTTGATGAGAGATAAAAAGTGTATCTCATCACTTGGAAATAAAAGTTACATCAATAAGGATATATGAGAACATATCCTAACATAACAATATGTAAATTAAAAGACCCAACAAAATAAGCCTTTTAAAAAGTGGAGGGTGAAAGGTTCCCTTACCGACTTGGGTATCTTTAAAAACATACACCCCGTGAAAGAAGGACAATACAAAATTGACGTAAATACTCATAAATGAAAGAATATTACACAATGAGTAAAATAATGGTCAGTACATACACCACTCAAAGGAAATTTGGGCAAATGTAGCATAAATCTCACAGTAATAAAAGTGAAATGAAAAATCCCTTACGAAAACTCGGCAGCCTAACGGCGCCACTTAAAACTTCCAAAAATGGATTGATGAGATCAACTAGGGTATCTCATCACATTACAATAAAATGTACAGAAATAGGAATATAAAAGAACATCCCCCATCATAAAAATAGGAGCTTAAAAGAAGTGACATAAATGAGAGTACTTAAAAAAAGAGAGGGGTTAGATCTCTTACGAAAATTCGGCAGCCTAACGGCGCCACTCAAAACTTCCAAAATGGATTGATGAGAGAGAATAGGGTCTCTCATCATATGAACATAAAAATTACATTAATAGTAATATAAAAGAACATCCCAATAACAAGAAATATGATCTTTAAAAGGAATGACATAAAAGAATGTACTTAAAAAGAAAGAGAGGTGTAGGATCCCTTACCTCGGGTCTGACTTGACTCGATCATTCTTTAACGTCCTGAATAAAAAATTTGAGTTAATTTCTACTTGCTTAAGAACCTTTTACAAGTTCATTATTCCTTTTATATCAATTATTGACATGTTATAAACATTATGTAATCATTTAAGTTAATAATGTTTGCTTTTTCGATATTTGGTTCTTAAGTCGAAAGTGGACTTCTTACAATTACATGTTGTTCGTGTGGTCAAAGGTTCTTTATATCCAGAATGAAATTCCTGATTTTGATATCATATATATCATATATATCTAGAATATACATGTATTTATAATATCACATAATCATTTAGAGGTAATAAATTAAATGCACCGTTCATGGAGACGGTAAGCCGTACGTACGCATGAACGCTACTTTCATTTCTTTGTCATATTAATGGAATTAAAACTAAATGAGAGGTATGTATATTTTAATTCCAGAATTATATTCATCATTTAGATGTATCATTCATCATATATATCAATTATATACATGTACTTATAATAGTACACTACATTTGGGGATAAGAAATGAAATGCACCGTTCATGGAGACGGTAAGCCGTACGTACGCATGAACGCTACTTTCATTTCTATCTCATACTTTAATGGAAAGAAATAATAATGCTATATAGGTATATAATAATTCCAGTATAACATCATATATAATAACATTAAATACATCCTTAATACATCCCACGTATGGCATTAATGAATCACATCACTTTGAGGGGGCGGTAGTCCGCACTTCCTAAAATGAAGATATCGTGTATACCCATAATGGAAGCCATAAAGGTAAGCCACAAATGAAAAATACAGAAGCTTAAGTAAAACATAAACATATTATATATCATATATAAATATAGTGACATCTTAATGGCCACCTTTGAAGGTGTTAAAAGAATGTTGAACAATCATCGTTTCAGGAGGCATAAATTCGCCATCCATGGAAACAGTATGTTCGTTAACCATTAGATGTAGGTGTGTGTAAGTGTAGCTCGAATACTTATTATAACAACATCCTAGTATATTTAGGATACTGTAGTTGTTACAAAATAAAATAATAAAAAGAGCTTAGGGGGTAGGAGAAGCAAAATAAAACAAAAGGACTCAAAAGAAGACATTACCTTAAAATCGGGTAACTCCCCTTGGTTTGAGCTCAAAGGCTTCCTTGGGAAGACTTCTGCCAAAATTGTGGCTTCGAGGAGTAATAGAGGGATGTGGAGAGCCAAAATGGGTAGGGGTTAGACGATCCAAAGGCTTTGGGAGTGTGGGTAAGGAGGTAGAGGTGGGGGCCTTTTATAAGAGGAGAGGAGGGGCACTCTTGTAAAGTTACAAAATGTTACTTTATGTTCAAAAGAGTTTCGGATTTTAAAGGTTCCACATTGATGTATGTCGAGTATAAGGTGATAAGGGTTTGAAATCCACTCATCCAATAGGTTTTTTACATGTGTAGGTCTTAGATATTACATTATCTTTCCATTTTATTTAAATCGTTAAATAATGAGGTCAATGCTGCATCATCATGATGTCATAAATAATTTAATTTATTTAATGTATAAAAATTATTAAAAAAATACTATTATGTAGGAAATCGTTCTATATTTACAATGACTATTTATAGTCAAAAATATGACTTGTATAACCCCATGTAAAAATTGGTTTAGTAAAACATCTCATGTGTGTGTCATTTTTACTTTAACATTAAATAAAAAGTTATTTATGTCATTTCCCAACCAAAGTTGCTCCATGGGGTCCTCAAGTTGACCCATGGATTTTCATGGTCGGCCATGACACATCCAATAAGGTTAGGTTATGTTTGAAGTTCATTTCATATTATTAAAACATTATTTTTACCTTAAACTACACTAATTACCTCTAATCGCGATTAAAAACTTAATAAGTTACTATTTACCAAAAAATTATTTTAATCCCATTGAACCACATTTTTCTTATTAATGACAACCATTTATGTTGTATTTTTGAAATTCAAAACACAAAGGTGGAAAAATTTCATTTAAACGGAAAATCAGTTTTTATAAGTACCACTTAGTGGTTTCACTATTCATCAAAAATTGAAGTTTTTCAGAAAATTACCAAAAATTCACCCTAAGCTATATTTGATATTACGAATTCAAAAATGAAGTCTATTTTACAAAATTCAAAACATATAAGTTACATTAATTAATTTAATAATTAATTCCCGTTGTCATGATAAATAGCATGTTTTTATGAAACAATAAGTATCAAAAGATTGACACTAGTTTAAGTCCGATTTCAAAGTGAAATTAATTACAATGACCACTATTTGATTTAATGGTAAAAATATATTCTAATTTCACATTGAAACCAATTAAAATGATAATCTAATCATATAAATAAATTAGATTAAAAAGAGGTTTTGAATTAAAATACAACATTTTACACTATTCATTTAAAAATGAACTTTATCGGAAAGATACCAAAAATTTACACAAAGTAAATTTTGATGTCCCGATTCTAAAGAAGAGTTTTATTTGGTCCAAAAAGAATGTATAAGAGTGAACAAAACTATATTTAATGACGGTTCGCCATCAAAAGGCGATAAGTGAACCTTTAGTGAAAACTAGGGCATATACGCCAAAAATTGAATTCTTTCCGTATTTTAAGCCTTTATCTTTTATTGGATAAATGTAAAAACATTTAAAAACATATATAATCATATTTTAGTTATTTCTATCCATTCCCGACAATACAACGGCTACATGTTAACTGCCATTTAAAATAATATTATTTTATTATTAGAGTGCAACGTAAGATTCCCAAGAAACTCGTTGTTGCGTGTTGGGTACGTCATCGAGCATAGCGTCCCCTTTAAAGTCATATTAATATTTTATTCACAAATATGGATAAATATGAAAATATCATATTCTTTATTTACTTGGGGTGTTACAATAATGAATCCAGATAAAATTACGTGATATCTTCCTATTTTATAGGAACAATTCTATCATTTGGTTGTGTTGTGAGGAATTCCTACATTATATCTTACTATAAGAAATGAATATTCAATGGAAATTTTATGTCCAGATCACTAAAATTAACATTTAATAGATCATTATATTAACAAAAGAACAACAAATCATTCCATATTTCTTGATATTTTCAAAAAACCAAAATATAAAGTACACGTTATCGAATATAATATATTAATCTCTAAAACCTCAACATCAACACCAAATATTCTAATAATTAATTTCATATATGTTTAAACTTAAGACTCATCCAAAATATGTCTAACTTAATTCAATATGAAAAAATATAGAAGGAAGTTCACTAAATCCATATTATATTCCCCATAAAATAAAAATTCTCTCTTAATGTCACATTCCAAATATGTAAATACCTTTATCACTATAAATACTTAATGAAAATATGAATGATTCCAATTTTAAAATATTTGGTTTTGGATTATATTCCCTAAATAAATACATTATTTAAACTCAAGAAAGGATGACATAAACCATAAAAACTATAACCAATTTCATGTTCACAAACATTATTCCATTAAAATGTCATTATTATCTCAGCATCAGGCACATATTGAGCGTTATCCTATATTAATAATGTGTTTTTAAGGGGGTTCACTTTTAACTAAATCAATTTTTTTAGTCATTGGTACCATTTAACATATTTTATCAAATCCTTTAAGAAATAGTATTATAGTGAAATCCATATAATTTTAATTATTCTTATAACTATATCATCATTGAAAACAAATACTACTATAACTAAATTATATAATTAAAAAACTAGAACATTAATCATTCCACTTAGTTTGTTGTAATAACATAATATTTAATATGATTTTATTGATTCTTTGGAGTAATATTCCCTTGAGACTTAGAGAATTAATCTTCACAGTGTGCCATATCCTTAAATTGGAATTAATGAATATTGAAAATTATTTCTTGATATTAAAATTATGATCATGGTTTCCTTTGTCTTAAAACTCATAGAAAAATCCCATTCTATTCAAGAAACAACCAAGGTGTTTCCTTCCAAAATTATCACTTGTGATAAAATCATTCCTTCCATTTTTTCCTTTATCCAACTTTTGATCTGTTGTGTCACGACCTGTCCCAATGGGACATGTTCCACAACTTAGCAAGCCCACCTTCAATAGGATAGGGGCTGGTGATAGGCATCGAGTAGGCATATGAATAACATGGGAGTCATAACATAAGTACATGTACACATAGACACATCTCCAAACTAAAAAAGATGAAATCTAAAAACAATTAATAATGTAAATGCATGAATACCACTTTTCAAACCAACTGAGTATAACAGAAGTAAATAAAGTAATTTAAACCGGGCTAGAATAGAATCCCACAAAAAGAGTATATAAAGTAAAAATTCCTATCTACAAAAAAGGTACTGCAACTTCTTCTCGGAGCTATAGAAACACCTCTACCGATCTTAACTCACAAAGCTTCGTTTAGTCCTGGTCTATCCAAGACTCCATAAAAAGGCCACTCATTTTCACAAGACATGACATGTGTGGGCAAAGACCGTGTAAGGGTGATTATAAAAATAATCACTAGGACACCCAAAAACCAAAAAAAACACACAAAGGAAAGAAACAGACATCTTTACACATGTATATGTCTACAACATATAATATCGATATCTTGATATACTCAAACAAGACACAAAATCTAAAGGTAAGTAACATCTACCACATACCACAACTGGGGATCTAGTTTAATGATTCTACAAAGAACTCATCTAGGAGAACACAAACATGAATATGATAAAACTGATGACATCCATTCAAGGAGAACTATTCATTAGAAACCATCTTGAGAAAGAAATGTAGATAAATCTGATGATAGATATGATACATCATAAGAGGGTCACATCCAGGGACATGGGGTGATATGAACAAATCCATCTAAAATAACCCTCTAAGTAAAGGATTGATGAACCTTAAAGATGGTTATGTCTATACCTATAAATCTACCTGGGGAATGAATAATTAATAGAGGATCACTCACTGAGACACTTGGAGGATTCCAACAACTCTATACAGGAAGTCCTGCTAAAGGGATCATACTATGGTGTGTAAGAAACAATACACACCAACCTTCCAAGAAACAATCGAGGGAATGAACCTAAATGAAACTTGTCCATGATACGGTGGACAAGGGATCTAATACATGTATAAAGGGATACATGGTGTGTAGTAGGATCACTTGATGTATCCCTTTATCCCAAGTACTACCTATGTAAAATGACTTATGACAGGAAAACATGTCCTATAGAAAATGTTTATATGGTGGGTAAAAAGGCTTACACCCTTGGTCTATCTATCTGAAGTCTGCCCTTATTCCCCAGTCGTGTGCTATTACATAGTTCCAAACCATGTCCCCCTGTCCATGTGGTAAAGTACATGTCGTGTACTCCATCCCATGTTTGTGGATCCCCTGAGATACATTCTGAGTCCTGGGGATGGTCCCACACATCGTGTGATAGATTTCACATGTTGTGTGATATTTTACGGCTCCCCAAAACCATAGTCACCACTTATTGGGGACCACACGATGTGTATAATAGAATACACTCCATGTTCATCATGATTTTCTAGAATTTCAATTATTAATTCGCATGCCTTGGCCAATCCTCTGGTGCTTGATCTGTTGGTCCATTCATCCTAAAACTAAAGATCCAAGGTAGCCTCATCATTATAACATTGAATCGGTGAGTATTGGGCCTTTAATTGGATCCAAAATCTATGTCCAACCACCCACATGAAGAATGATATATCCCAAAATACATTGATCCATCAATCTCCATCACCGTTGTACCTACTCTTGGTTGTCTTAATGCCGGATCTAAATCTCGAATCATTGTGCCACGGATCGAAGGCGCAAAGATCATCCATTCATATCATGTGAAGAATGAAGAACATGTGGGAAAAAGTAAGAAGAAAATTAACATATAAAAAACGCGGAATGAACCTAGATTATTGTTCATTGTAGCCTTCAACCATTTCCATAAGGACAATCAACAAGTTAAATCCAAATAATAATCATAATCATCACCAAATAGACCCTGCAATCAAACCATCCCACAATAACAGTCGAATCGCGGGTCAACCTGTTCTTAGGTTGATCCACATTTATCATTGATTATATGAATAGGAAAAAAAATTTAAATCCAAATGCCCTACCACAAGGTTAGATCATTCATTTTTGAGGATTTTTTGTCGATGGTAATCCTTCAAGAAGAATATCAATTCACCATTCTTCATCATTCGTTGAGATATTTCTCTAAGGTTCCTCTCTAGATATCCTAGGTAATTATCCAGGGTTATGAAGTCTAACCCTAGGTCCCTTATCAAGATGCTAATTTAAAAAATGATTTTCTACATCACCACATAATGTTAAAATAAAACAAATCTTTAATTTATTTTATTCTTTAAAAAATCCAAAAACTGACTTTCGTAGCTGACCCACGCTATACAATTTTAGTCCTTGTGTAAGGTAAATTCATCGCTCTGAATGCAATGGTCCCTCTAATTTTTGATATTGGAAACCATTTATATGTTATTCCACTTTTTTAGGAAAATATCTTATAGACGCTATTAAATATATTTAATATATTTCAAATAAAATTTCTCGGCACACCGGGCCTTTGAATCACACACCATCTCAGCATATGTTCTCTAATTAATTCCATACAATATTTAAAAAAACATGGAAAATTTGAGACATTAAATCATCCTCAACTTAAGGATTTACATCTCTAAAAACCCAAAAGCAAAAGGATACTCAAATGGACATGGGTACTATGCATGAATATGATTCTCCAGCTCCCATATTCTCTCCTGAAGATTGTTGTGATAACACCAGAAACACACCAAGGGAATCAGTCACCCACAAGGATCCCATCATGTCGATCCTTGATCTCCATTAGGAAATCTATAAAATTTTCTCCATCCCTGATTTCAACCTCTCCCTAGTCTATGATGTGTGATGGTTCATTCACATACCTCCTTAGCTGCGACACAAGGAAGATGTAGTGTACTCAGTGCAACTACTGGGGTAGAGTTAGGCGATGCTACACCTCAACAACTCTACGTTATATCTGAAAATAGATGATGAACCTCATAGATTACTTTCCACAATGACCAAATCTATGCATCCCACACCGAGGTGAGACCCAAATGAACACATGATCTTCTTCCTCAAACTCAAAAGGCCTCTGTATCCAGTCGGCGTACAACTTCTTCTGGATCTGTGTAGTCTTCATCCACTCCTCGATGACCCACACAATTTTATTAGTAGCTTGCACAAACTCTGGGACCATATACGCTGACTCTCCTAGGTTAGTCCAACAAATTGGTGACATGTATGGTCACCCATACAAAGCCTCGAATGGTGTCATACCAACGGTGGAGTGGTAGCTATTGTTGTATACAAACACCACTAGTGGTAGGTGATCATCTGGAAATGACCGAATATTTTATTAATAGAAATTCCTCTTAATCAAATTAAATGTCTTATTATGTAAAATGGTTATGTAAAACAATTTCACTTTGTTGGTTTTATGTTTTTGGATTTTATATAAATGTTATGAATTTTGACCATTTATAATATAGTCTTTGAACAGTGATCACATGATTATAATAAATATAAGGCTTTAAAAAATCCAATTTACTAAGAAAAAGGAAGTGATGGGATCTTATAGTAGAATTTCTCTATACGAAGCCCATTTTTTGGAGTTTAGAAAGTAGGTGGCTTCATTGGGATTTGATCTTGACCAAGCCCAAGATGAGCTTCAACACATCATGCTTGAACAGAATCACCTACATGAAAAGTGGAAGTTAATAGAGATTACCACCCCCATCGATGTTATCCGAGCTACCCAATGAGTTTGTCACCATCACACACCATACCCTTCAGTCCTATGGGGGTGTTAAAATGGGTTATGTAAAAAGAACCTATCACTATGATTATTTTCTTTATTTTTGTATAGATAATAAACATTCATTTTATTATTGTTACTTTGTAAATAGTTATTGAAGAAAAAAATTAAGTTTTTAATTGATATTAAATTAAGTAATATATTTTTATGGATTGATTAATTTTTTAATTAAATAATATTTTAAGAAAATATTATTACTAATTTACTTTTTATTAAATATAAATGATCGTATAATTTTTATGAATACAGTTGTAATTTTTATTAAGGCTTGAAAGCTGTTTTTTTCAGAACCCATGAATTTTAGATAAATGATGGTTTAATTTTAAAAGTAAAAATTCAGATATTTAGAAAATTATTTAGATAAAATAAATATTATTTTTGGATTCATAAGGCTGGAATTATCCAATGGTGAAATTTTCATAATTTTCTGACACTGTCGATTTTTTGGGTAAAAATTAAATACCATTTAAATATATAATGTGTTTTATGACATCATAATGACCCAATAGTGATATAATAAAATACTATAAATGGGTATTTTTGAAAAATATATGTTTTAACTTTAAAATAATGTAATTTTATGTTTTATTTATTTATTTTACAAAGCCTTAGTGGACCCACCTAGACTTATAATACTTTTTAACGTTTTTAAATGATTTCCTTGAGAGTGTGACTCACCTCCACATACAGAAGCCTAATATTTTTAGAAGTTCGGAAAATTTCATTATAAAATAATTTTTTCCACTCCCATTTGACGAAAACCATGGGAAAAACCATCGTTAGGTTTGTTGTTTTGATTAGTTTAATGTGTGGTGTCCAAAACCTAAATAATAAAGAATTCCCTCTCTTTTATTATATAAACCCACCCAAACTCTCACTTCTCTTCAATAAAATCCATTTGAGAACGTCCATAAACATCCCTACACTCTATAAAATCTTCCCAAAGATCCCCAAGCTCCCAATAAGCTTCTCTCAATCCCCTCCCAAGCCGTTGGGATCACTCTTCCAAGTAAAGGATTTCTTCCTTTCTCATGTTTATCCAAATTGCATTTTGTTTTTTAGCATTTTTTTGAATTAAAAATGTTGGGTTATGATTCAAACTATCCCCCATGCTTCCCTCATTAGGTTTTAATGATTATAGACCTCTTTTTCTCTCATTAATGCCGCCCATGTACACTTGTTACCATGCCAAAATTCCATAAAGAACTTCTCTGTTCTCATTTACATTCAAGAAATTCTTTTGTATTATGAGTATAAATTCAATTACATAGGTTGGGACATGTATCTATATGACCCCCATACTGTCCATTTCATTTTAATATGATGATACATGCCTTTATCTCTCTTCAACCACTTTTATGAATTCTTATGTCAAGTCATTATGCTACCGAAATTGCACCGCAATTTTCCAAGACAAAGTCATTGTATAGTGAATACCATTCCCATTTCTCTATCAAGGGTATTCACCATTATAAAAATTTACTTATTGATTATATAATTTCATATATGAATTACAGTTTCCATTATCGTGGAATAAATAATGATGTTTAATGAATCCATGTTATATGATCCATGTGGCGCACTTATGCAAGAAATGAAATGATTAAGAAGAGTGCACCCTGATAGTGCTCTAATTCACTGGGTAAAGAGTAGTATCATGATACAAAATGTGAAATTAGGGTTTAATCATGCTAATTAAACTTCAATTAGGTTTTACTCATGCTCCATGTGCAATGGGTCGTGGCTCATGCTAATATCATGTTAAATTTTGTTAACACATTTCCATGTTATGATAATCATTCTTTATAATGCATTTTTGTTAATATTTATCTTATGATCAATTCATATGCCTATTTACTAACATGTAATGTATCTTTCATGTTTTTCCTTGTTTAATCCCTTACTGGGATTTATATATCACCCTTTCTTTATGCATGTCCTCAGGTTACCCATGCACTACTAAGTACAATAGAATGTGTGTGGTCAAGTAAAATAAATTCAATAAAGATGTGTATTTAATGTTTTAAGTTGTTATTTAATTTTCCTAATCCCCAAGTAAACTATACCTCTCGATATTCTATGTTTTATCAAGTGAAGGTTTTATGTAAAAAACATGTTTAAGTGTATAATAAAGAGTAGGTTTATTATAGTTGGTATTATAGGATAGGTTAAGTTATTTTTGGTATTTGGATTAGAAAACACTATTGAATGCCTTAGGGATAAGAATAAGTATAATAAAAACATCCCTAAATTTTGGGGAGTTTTGAGTAAGTGGTTTATCAAAAAAATAAATCTAGGTCTGGATATGAGCAGGTAGAGGTGGCTCTAGAATAGATGTATTTTGCGGTAAAACCCAAAACACTGCTTTGACCTAGACTCAAATGGGAACTAGTACATGAAAATGGGAATTTATACACACTTGGTTAAGACTCTTCAAGGGGATATGCTTCGGTAAATTCATAATCTTAGTATGCACCATTTTTAAGGGAATAATAAAACATCCCCTAAGAATATATGTTAGGAAGTAGATCGTGGATAACATAGATTGAAGCCAATAAATTCATAAGTTAAGGAAAAAAATTAATTATAAGTCATATTTTTTCGTCTTAGGATTACCCTTTATGTTTTACCCCTATCTTTTCTTTTATTCCATCCAATTGCGAATAATAGGATGACTCAGTATAACAACCGATTCAAAGATAAATGTGATGGATGTTCAAATGAGATGCCCAATTCGATGGGAGTAGTAATCTCAAACATTGTCATGATACTCTCTCAGTAAACTCAAGTTTTGAATAGAAACATTGGTCAAGAGGAATGTTCACCCCCACAAGAAATATCGTGTTACAATAGATAGCTTCATGATACCAAGGCCTCTTACTTTTAATGGATCTTCTGATCTCTTAATTGCTGAAAAATGGATCAACTCCACTAAAAATTTCATATCCATCCTTCAATGTTATGAACAAGAGAAGGTTATTCTATAAGATTACCATAAGGAGGGTGAAGATGATAAATTGTGGTCATTGATCCAAAATAAGAATCCTGAGGAGTAGATCAAGGTGTTGTACTGGAGGGATTTCTAGAAAATGTTTTTCGATAAATATTTTCCTTACACCCTACGACATAAGATAGAAAGGGACTTTCTTTCCCTCCAGAAAAAGGCAAGAAATCCATTAGAGTGTCAAAGGAAAAATTCAGAAGTCTTGAAAGATATGCCTCTCACTTTTTCTTTACCACTGAATACTAGGTTGACCACTTCTTTGGTGGGATAAAACCTATCCTATGGAAAGACCTAGTGATCCATGACTATAATGACGCATACTTTAAATACATTGTTAATACTTAAAAATTTGAGTACACTTATTACAACATATAACAAGACCATGAAAGGACCGTATACGTATAGTGTCTTTAGAAAATGGGAAACATAAACAACAGGTTCATAAATAATCTACGTTGTCTCCCATTTATTTCATCATATCTAGAGTCCCTTTTTGTCATATCCTACATAATATCCTTCTTCCTGACCTAGGGAAAAGAAAACATACAAAAGGGTGAGCTCAAATGCTCAGTAAGGGTAAACAAAAGAAATATCAATCACATCATATTCATAAGAACATATCATATTGGAAATATTAACCTGCAAAATAGATCATAATTTCATAACATGGGATAAATCATAGTAGTGAAATGTAATCCCAATAATCATAACTTAAAAAATGAAACATTGTGGCATACAAACATAATCATAGAGAGTAATTTCTTAGTAGTCAAGATTCATTTCCAAGACTATCTTAGCGGACAAAGTCCATTTTTGAACCGAGTTCACTCCTCGTTTCAGTCCTGTTTCACTGAACCGGATTAACCTGTCGTTCCAGCCATGTCTATCTCATGAGATATAAATCTTTACCCAATGCATTGGAGGGAGATATAGGTCCCACCCATCTCATAATGATACCATTCTTATGTGTTCCACAAAATCATAAACCATACATCATAGCATAACCCATGTAATATACATGGTATTCTTAAACATCGTGACATCATAAAACAATTCATATAAGATAAAATAATTAATAAAAATAATTACATCACAACATAATCAAATAAATGTAATAATAGGGATAGAAACAGAACCCTATATTATCTTAGATGGAAAATAATTTTGATAAAACACTTGAACTCCATTCTTGAGGAAAATATCCTTTCTACTTAAAAAACATTTTTGCTTTCTTAATATGTCATACAATTTTACACTAAAAGAAGTTGATTAAAAAAAAATTGAAAACTTGTAAAGGAAGGTTCTTGGAAATAATTTTTTAAAATCCATTGATGTCGTATAAGTTAAAAAAACATTCTTCTCGTACTTATGTCGGAAAAGTCAAAAAGTATCTCGTACGAAAAACGAAAAAAGATTCCTTTCATATATTTTACTAAAAACTCACCGCAGGGTAAAATTGGATTTAAAAAATTGTAGAGGGACATAAATATTATATATTGAGGAAACATGGATGTGGATGATAAATATTCCCCAGTAAATTCTGTAGTATAAAAAATCTCAGATAAAAAAATAAGATTGCGATATTTTCCCTTACCTTAGGTCTGATTTGCTTCGTAAGTGTCCGAACCTCCTGTATAATGATTTAAATAATGTCATTGACTTATTACAGAATCATAATCATTGTTATGATATCATATATGGTCATATTATTAGCTTCTTATTAGTAATATTTCATTGCTACTTGTTATTCGGGTGTTTATTACTTTTTGTTCTTATGTGTGTTTTGTCGAATAAATTCTTATTATTTTCTTTAGGTTATAGATACCTCATTTACAGAATGGTATTAGTGTACTATATATCATATTTATTCATCAAATTAATTTATATAATCATTATGAAATTAAGATCATATAGAACGAGTTGCATCACATCGTGGAGACGATATTCCGTACGTACGCACGAGCGATGATATCGTTCCCATGATTGTGGAATTATATTGGAGTGTATGTATACCATTTCAGAATCAATACCACTTTACAATAATCATATATAGTTATTTATTTGCACCATTATACCCATCCAAGTAAGGTGGTGGTGGAAAATAGATTACACCACGGTGTGGAGACGGTATTCCGTACGTACGCACGCGCGGTGATTTCATTTTCCGTAGGATGGATAGATGGTGAAATAGGGTTGTTTCATACTTATAATGACATATCAGTATATTAGTGAAACTTATGTTATTACTTCATAATGAAACAACTAAAGAAGAAGAAGTGGAAGACGAAATAAAGTTGAAAGAATTGGTAAGGGTTATTACCTCTTCTTTGAAGCGCCTCTTTGAGACATCCTTTTAGGGCACTAAAATTGGTCTTTGAAGAAGACCATGACCTCTAAGATGTTTCTAGGGAAGTGTAGAAGAGAATTCAGTAGGGGTTTGTCGAGCTTGAAGGCTCAAAGTGGTGTGAGGAAGAGAGGGAGGAGGTGCCCTTTTATAAGGGGGGAGAGGGGCACCTTAGGAAAAACTAAAAATATTATTCTATTATAAAGTCATATTCAGTTTTTAATAGCTTCAAATTAATTTATTTCGAATATAAGGTGGGTATGGGTAGAAATTATCTCATCTAATAGAATTTAGACAAGTTTAGGTATCAATTTTAACCTTATCATTTAGATTTAACTCTAAGTTAGATAATTTAACTTTTACCGTGTCTTTCTGTTTTCTTACACTATAAGGTTAATAAACATACCATAACAATACAAAAGAACCCCAAGTTGTATATTATTAATATATATAACCTTATCTAATTCATTTGGCCGAACCTTAGATTTTTAGGAATAAAATAACAATTAATAATATAATATTTGTTTTAAAAAACTATTTTATGTCAATTTTGACACTATTTGGTAATTGATTTTTGTGAAAATTATAACAGAAATATTACTTCGAAAAGAGTTAATTAAATCAATACTAACATGTCCTATTAACATATAAAATTATTGTAATTCATAAAAAGTCTCAAATTACATTTATTTGGGTATTTATAACATCAATTATGTCAATATTTCATTAATAATATAATTACTACATCATCATTGTGTCATAAATAAATTAACTTATTTAAAGTCTAAAAATTAAAAATAAAATACCATTATGTAGGAAATATTTTTATATTTCTAATGAATATTTATAGTTGAATTTATCTTAGGTATAACCCTATATTAAAAATGATTTACTTATTAAACTTTGATTTTAACTATTTTAACCCTTCTTTAAATAAATTAATATTAAATGTCCTAATCTAATCCAAGTGGGCCTAAATGATCATATTTTATTCCTAAGGTTGGTTTTGGTCGAATTACACTTATCCAATAGAATTAGGACATGTGTTAGGGTAATAATAATATCATTATACCCTTAATTACCCTATTTACTTTTAACCGTGGTAAAAAAAGTAAAAAGTTACTATTCACCAAAAATTATTTTTATCTCATTGAACTACATTTTACTTACTGACATCAACCGTGTCTCTCGGATTTTTTAAATTCCATACACAAAAGTGGTAAAATTATGTTTTATGTAAATTTAAAAATTCTCCTAGGAGGTGGGTAAAAGACGGTGAAAAGTTCAGTAACATTTTTATATATCTAAAATTATTATAAAATGACTTCAATGAATTACATTGAACTTATATAGGTATTATGTATCAATTTTTACCTAAAATAAATTTAACCAAAATAAATAACTATTTAAATAAAAAGTTGGTTTTTAAATAGTAACCCAGTGTTTTCACTATTCATCAATAATTGAAAGTCTTCAGAAAAATACCAAAATT
Source organism: Viscum album (assembly GCA_963277665.1). Taxonomy (NCBI): domain Eukaryota; kingdom Viridiplantae; phylum Streptophyta; class Magnoliopsida; order Santalales; family Viscaceae; genus Viscum; species Viscum album. The sequence goes on from OY728155.1 coordinate 487,111,401, forward strand.
TCACCCTAGGCTAATTTCGATATTCCTAATCCAAAAATGAAGTCCGTTTTGAAAAATAAAAATTACAAAATTTCAAAAAGTGGTTATTACTATTCATAACTGCTAGTTTTAAAAATATTTTAATAGAATATCGTTGTTTAGTGAAACTCAGTATTGCGTATGATGTAAGCTATCGAGGAAGGTTGCGATTGCGTGTAAATCAAGCCAAGATAGTTTTGTGTGTGGTGAAAGATCCCTTTGATGATTTACATAACATAAAAACAAAATATTTCACATAAAAGTCTCGGGTGTTACATTCTACCCCCCTTAAAATGAATTTCACCCTTGAAATTCGTCACTTTGTTACAAATAGATGAGGATACCTCTCCCTCATCATATCCTCAAGTACCCATGTAGCTTCTTCTAATTGGTGGTTTCTCCATAAAAATTTCACCAAGCAAGTGGTCTTGTTCCGTAGGACCTTTTCACTACGATCCAGAATCTCTATCGGTTGTTCTTCATAAGAAAGATATTGCTCCAGCGGTACAACTTCTGAGCTGAGTACATGGGAAGGATCAGGTATGTACTTTCTCAGGAGAGATACATGGAACACATCGTGATCTTGGGAGAGATTCGGTGGAAGCTCCAATTGGTAAGCTACCTTCCCAACACTATCCAGTATTTCGAAAGGACCGATATATCTAGGGCTCAGCTTTCCCTTCTTTCCAAATCTCATTACTCTCTTCCAATGAGATATTCGTAAGAACACTTTATCACCCACTTCAAACTCTAGGTCTTTTCTTCAGTTCTCGACATAAATTTTTTGTCGACTCTGAGAAACTCTAATGTGTTGTTGAATAGATCTGACCTTTTCTCCCATCTCATCAACAAGATCAGGTCCTAATAGATTTCTTTCCCCAACTTCATCCCAGCAAGTTGGAGTCTTGAATTTCTTTCCATAGAGAGCTTCATAAGGAGCCATCTAAATACTGGAGTAAAAGCTATTATTATAAAAAAAATCCACCAATGGTAGGTGTTGATCCCAACCACCTTTGAAATACATAGAGCAAGTTCTCAACATATCTTCTAGAGTTTGAATTGTTCTCTCTGACTGACCGTCTGTCTGAGGATGATAAGCAGTGCTGAAACTCAACTCTGTATCCAGAGTATACTGAAGACTTCGCCAGAACTTTGAGGTAAACCTCAGATCTCAATCAGATATAATAGAAAGTGGTACTCCATGAAATCTTACCACTTCCTTTAAATATATCATGGCAAGCTGATCTAGAGAGAAATCCTCTCTAATAGTAATGAAGTGTGAAGACTTTGTAAGGCGATCAACTTTGACCCAGATAGCATTATTGCCTTTGGATGTTTTAGGAAGCCCAGTGACAAAGTCCATAGTGATGTTTTACCATTTCCATTCAAGTATGGGTAATGGTTGTAACATCCCCTTAAACTTCTGTCTCTCAGCTTTAACTTACTGACAAACCAAGTATTGAGAGACATATTCAACAAAATATCTTTTCATGCCATCCCACCAGAAGTACTCTTTCAGGTCCCTATACATCTTTGTGCTTCCAAGATGAATAAAGAATGAAGAACTATGAGCCTCATCTAGCATCTCCTTCTTTAATTCAGGGATGGGAGGAAGACAAACCCGATTCCGGAACATTATTATCCCATCACAATCAAGGTTGAATTCAGGAACATTTATCACCTTATTTTGTAACTCGACATCTTCATTCTGTGCCTCTTTAGTCTTCACATGTATAGATGGTTGAACATTCATTTGAGAAAGATACAATTTTTTCCCTTTCATTATAATTCCATGATCCATCCTTTGTAAATCCATAAATATTGGATCTTTTGTGATCCTCATAATGGATAAACTAGCATGGTCTTGTCGACTTAATGCATCTGCCACCTTGTTTGCTTTCCCAGGGTGGTAATTAATTGAGTAGTCTTAATCCTTAATCAGCTCCAACCATCTTCTTTGGCGCATATTCAGCTCCTTTTGTGTGAAAATATACTTCAAACTTTTATGATCAGTATAAATGTCACACCTTTCTCCATAAAGATAATGCCTCCAAATCTTTAATGCAATGATTACCGCAGCTAACTCCAAATCATGAGTTGGGTAATTTTGCTCATGGATTTTCAACTGTCATGAGGCATAAGCTATCACCATATCGTTTTGCATAAGAACACACCATAACCCCTTCTTGGATGCATCACTGTAGATCACAAACCTTTCTCCACTACAAGGAAGTGTGAGCAGAGGTGCACTGGATAACCTTCTTTTCAACTCCTTGAAATTCTCTTCACATTCCTCCGTCTAAACAAACTTAACTCCTTTACGAGTCAACTTGGTGAGTGGATTAGATAATCGTGAAAATTCTTTCACAAAACGTCGATAATATCCAGCCAAACCAAGAAATCTTTGGATCTCAGTAAAAGTTTTTGGTCTCAACCACCTTTTGATAACCTCTGTTTTTGCTGGATCCATAGATATCCCCTCTTATGAGATTATGTGACCCGAAAATGCAACTTTTTTAAGCCAAAATTCACACTTGGTAAATTTGGCATAAAGCTTCTCCTTTCTCAGGGTCTTCAATATAATTCTCAAGTGATCTTCATGTTCTTCCTTTCTCTTTGAATAGACAATAATATCGTCTATAAAGACTACCACAAACTGATCAAGATAGTCTCTAAAGACTCTATTCATCAGATCCATGAAGATAGCAGGGGAATTAGTAAGACCAAATGGCATAACAATAAATTCATAGTGTCCATACCATGTACGGAAAGTCGTCTTTTGTATATCCTCTCTTTTGACCGTTAATTTATGATACCCTAAACAAAGATCAATCTTGGAAAAGTATTGAGCTCCACGTAGTTGGTCAAATAAATCCTCAATGCATGGGATAGGATATTTTTTCTTGATAGTGATCTTGTTAAGTTCTCGATAATCAATGCAAAGTCTCATTGATACATTTTTCTTCTTAACAAACAGAACAGGTGCTCCCCAAGGTGACGCACTAGGGCATATGAATCCTTTATCAATATTCTCTTGGAGTTGCTTCTTCAATTCCTGCAACTCAATTGGGGCCATTCTATAAGGTGTCTTTGAAATAGGAAAATCACCCGGTACGAGTTCTGTTGAAAACTCAACTTCAAGATTTGGTGGAAGACCCGACAATTCCTCCAGAAAGACATAATCAAACTCCTTTACAATGGGAATATTCTTAATCGTGAGTTTCTCACCAACCATTTGAGATAAATAACCTTCATTTAGTGGAATCAAGACCCATAACATGGAAGAAATTTCCACTGGAAAGTTATGTTCATCCTTGCGTCGATGGATGATCATAGATTGATCTGGAATATGAAATGTGACTTCCCTTCATTGGAATTTGATATGATCTCCATATAGAGAAAGCCAATCCATGCCAAGAATCACATCAAATTCCACTATAGGAAGGATCACAATATTTTTAGGAAGCACTTTCCCAAAAACTTCAATTGGAGAAGAATTATAAACTTTTCATGCGACTATTGTGCCATTAGGGTTGTCACAGCTAACTCAACATCTAATTGTTGAGGTAATACGGTGATACCATTAGAAAATTCTTCCGAAATAAAATAGTGGGTGGATCTAGAATCAAATAAAACATCTTCTTCTTTAGAGTGGATGGTAAGTGTACCTTTCACCACTTCGTTATCATACTCCACATCGCTGATAGAAATTGCATTTGACATTCCTTTGTCTTTAGCCTTAAGAGTTTGTTGGCATCGATCATCATCAACAACCCTTGGATTATGGCATTGATTAGCATAATTCCCTATTTCCTTGCCCTTGTAACATTGAAGTGTAGGAGGTGCACTCTGTGTAGCCTTTCCTTTGTTTTCATCACTAGACATATTCTTCCCATCATTGCGGCATTCAAATGCCGGACGACCTTCCTTTCCACATTTGAATCATTTACTTGTCCCTTTAAGACAACTCCCTCCATATTTCTTTCCACACATTGAGCAGAAGGGAAAACTCATCTTCTTTTCAGTGTGCTCTTTAGATTTTCCTTTGAATCCCATTTTCCTCTTCTTATGAAACCCATATGACTGATGGGTTACTCCAATCTCCATCTCAACTTTGAGAGCACATCGAACGATTTCCTCGTAGCTATTGAAGTCACTTATGGCTAATGCCTTTCGAAGAATTGGTTTTAAGCCACTAAAGAATCGATCTTACTCTCAGGTTGGATAATAATACCAGAAGCGTACCTTGCAATTCTTGTAAAATTTTCTTCATAGGTACCAACAGATTCATCATCCTTTTGCTTCAGTTCAAGAAACTCCTCCTCCATCTTTATTCGAAGAATATGAGGGAAGTACTTATTGAAAAATAAGTTCTTGAACTCATCCCATTCCATGGCCTCAATTTCATCCCTTTTCCTCGTATTCTTAATAAGATTCCACCATTGATAAGCATCTCCTTCCAAACGATACACTACTAAGATGACTTTATCATGTTCAGAACATTGAAGAACTGAAAATAGCTTTTCAATGGTACTGATCCATTGTTCATCCACTAATGGATCAAAAGACCCGCTAAATGAAGGTGGACGCTGCCACATGAAGGATTCAATAGAATGTTGCACCTTCATTTTCTCTTTTGGAAGTCCTGCATGATTCATAGCTTGAGAAAGTTGTGTGAGCCAGGCTACAAGATTTTTCATTTCAGCTCCCATAACATTTGGTTTCTCAGGGGGACAATCATTGCATTTCCCGTCGCATTCCGTATTAACACGGTTCCTTCAGGTTCCAGCCATTGACTAAAACCAAGAAGAATAGTGTGAGAAAGACTGATTATAATAGGAAAACCACATAATCAAGAATAAAATTTCACACTTAAGGTCTTATCATAGGTTGTTCATGGCCATTTCTAAAACACTAGGATTGTGTTCTATGATTAGACTTATCCTTAAGGCTTTCACATCCTAGTTTCCAAAGTTTGACTATACCTTTCCTCTGATATCAACCATAACAACCCATACTTTACATACATTGTTAATAATTCAAAATTGGAGTACACTTATTACAACATATAACAAGACCATGAAAGGACCGTATAGGTATAGTGTCCTTAGAAACTAGGAAACATAAACAACTGTTTCATAAATCATCTACGTTGTCTCCCATTTATTTCATCATATCTAGAGTCCCTTTTTGGAATATCCTACTTAATATCCTTCTTCCTGACCTGGGGAAAAGAAAACATACAAAAGGGTGAGCTCAAATGCTCAGTAAGGGTAAACAAAATAAATATCAATCACATCATATTCATAAGAACATATCATTTTGGAAATCTTAACCTGCAAAAGAGATCATAATTTCATAACATGGGATATATCATAGTAGTGAAATGTAATCCCAAAAATCATAACATAAAACATGAAACATTGTGGAATACACACATAATCATAGAGAATCATTTTTTAGTAGTCAAGACTCATTTCCAAGACTATCTTAGCGGACAAAGTCCATTTCTGAACTGAGTTCACTCCACGTTTTAGTCCTGTTTCGCTGAACCGGATTAACCTGCCGTTCCAGCCATGTCTATCTCATGAGATATAAATCTTTACCCAATGCATTTGAGGGAGATATAGGTCCCACCCATCTCATAATGATACCATTCTTATGTGTGCCACAAAATCATAAACCATACATCATAGTATAACCCATGTAATAAAAATGGGATTCTTAAACATCATGACATCATAAAAAAATTCATATAAGATAAAGGAATTCAAAAAAATAATTCCATCACAACATAATCAAATCAATGTAATAATAGGGATAGAAACAGAACCCTATATTATCGCATATGGAAAATAATTTTGATAAAACACTTGAACTCCATTCTTGAGGAAAATATCCATTCTACTTCAAAAACATTTTTCCTTTCTTAACATGTCATAAAATTTAAACTAAAAGAAGTTGATTAAAAATAAACTTGAAAACTTTTAAAGGAAGCTTCTTGGAAATAATGTTTTAAAATCCATTCATGCCGTATAAGTAAAAAAAACAATCTTCTCATACTTATGTTGGAAAAGTCAAAAAGTATCTCGTAAGAAAAACGACAAAAGATTCCTTTCATATATTTTACAAAAAACTCACCGATGTGTAAAATTGGGTTTAAACAATTGTAGAAGGATATAAATGTTACATATTGAGAAAACATGGACGTGGATGATAAATATTCCCCAGTAAATTCTGAAGTATAAACAATCTCGGATAAAAAATGAGATTGCGATATTTTCCCTTACCTTATATCTGATTTGCTTCGTAAGTGTCCAAAACTCATGTATAATGATTTAAATAATGTCATTGACTTACTCTAGAATAATACTCATTTTTATGATATCATATATGGTCATATTCTTAGCCTCTTATTAGTAATATTTCATTGCTACTTGTTATTCGGGTGTTTATTACTTTTTGTTCTTATGCGTGTTTTGTCGAATAAATTCTTATTCTTCACTTTAGGGTATAGATACCTCATTTCCAGAATGGTATTAGTGTAATATATATCATATTTATTCATTAAATTCATTTATATAATCATTATGCAATGAAGATCATGTAGAACGAGTCGTTTCACATCGTGGAGACGGTATTCCGTACGTACGCACGAGCGATGATATCATTCCCATGATCGTGGAATTGTATTGGAGTGTATGTATACTATTTGAGAATCAATACCACTTTACAATAATAATATATAGTTATTTAGTTGAACCATTATACCCATACAAGTAAGGTGGTGGTGGAAAATAGATTACACCACGGTGTGGAGACGGTATTCCGTACGTACGCACACGCGGTGATTTCATTTTCCATAGGATTGATATATGGTTAAATAGGGTTGTTTCATACTTATAATAACATATTAGTATATTAGTGATACTGACGTTATTACTTCATAATTAAACAACTAAAGAAGAATAAGTTGAAGAAGAAATAAAGTTGAAACAATCGGTAACGGACATTACCTCTTATTTGAAGATCCTCTTTGAGACCTCCTTTTAGGGCACTAAAATTGGTCTTTGAAGAAGACCAGGACCTCTAGGATGTTTCAAGGGAAGTGAGGAAGAGAATTTGGCAGGGGTTGTCTGAGTCCGAAAATAATGTATGTTTTGAAAAAAAAATATTACAAAATTTCAAAAAGTGGTTATTGCTATTCATAACGGCTAGTTTAAATAATATTTTAATAGCATATCGTTTTTTTAGTGAAACTCGGTATTGGATACGATGGAAGCTATTGAGGAAGGTAGCGATTCTGTGTAAAGCAATCCAATCTAGTGTTGTGTGTAGTGAAATATCCCTTTGACTATTTATATAACATAAAAACAAAATATTTCTCATAAAATTCTTGGGTGTTACAGTGACATTGAGAGAAATGATAAAATTTTCTGATGTTCCCACAAAGTCGAAATGGAGATCAATGAATCTTAGGTGTATCAAGGGGATAAGTAGAATAAGGGGGACATTAATTTTGGCAATTCGATGGATAAAGAAAACGGCGCTAAGAAAACCCAGCACCGCACTTTCCAAAGGTGTGGAAAGAATCACCCTAGAAATTTCTTGAAGCGGATGAGGAAATGTTTTAGGTTTGGAAGAGAAGGTCACATGTCCATCAAATACCAACAAGAAAAACCTTCTACTGCAATAGAGGAGAGGAATGCTCCATTAGACCCTCAACGTTTTGTTTATTGCTTCAACTATAAAGAACCGGGGTACTTTTTCAACTAGTTTCCTAATACAAAGATTTTAGGAGGCAACCAACAACCTCCAAGGTAGCAAGGGCGAGATTTCTCTATAACTACCAACAAATTGAACCCCTAAAACGAAGTGGTGACAGGTACACTAGTTATTAACTCAAGAATATTGAACTTACTTTTTGATCTTATTTTATGCATTATTTTATATCCCGAAAATTTAGTAGAACAATCCCAACACCAACACAAATCATGGAAGTAAAGATGTTGGTGAGAATGGAAATTGGGGAAATCATTTCTTCCTATGAATATAACTGATACCATGTCATAATTTGTGGATTTAAATTCCCATCAAACCTCTTTATACTCCATCTGGTGGAATTTGATGAAATTATTGGCATGGATTGGATTTCTTTATATAGATCCAACATAAATTTCCATGAAAGGGAAATCACTCTCCATATGGAGAATCAAACCCCTGATGCTGTACAAGTGTAATGAGGAGGATAAATCTTCTTTAGAACCAACATCTGAAGTATGGATATTATTTCCCTATTTGCATTCATATCTTTCTCAGATGATTGAGTCTAAGGAAGAAACCATACTTAGAGGCATTCCTATTGTGAGGGAATTTTTTGAAGTGTTTCCTGAGGAATTTCCTAGACTTCTTCATAGAAGAGGTGTTGAATTCTCAATTGATCTTATACTTGGGGCATTGAAAATATGTAAGACTCTGTATAGAATGAATATTGTGGAACTTGAGGATTTGAAGAAATAATTACCAGAGAATCTGGATAAAGGGTTTATATGCCCAAGTGATTCACCATGGGGTGCACTAGTCCTCTTTGTCATGAAGGATAATGGGTCAATGCACCTTTGAATTTATAATCATGAGCTCAACAAAATCAGTGGTATGTGATCATCCTTTAATGACCAAAACATTAATTAATGGAAAATCCTCTTAATCAAATTAAATGTATTATTTTATAAAATGGTTATATAAACACATTCACTTCCTTTGTTTTTTGTTTTTGGATATTAAAATACGATTATGAATTGTGAACGTTGCTAGTGTAGACTTTTTACAGTGATCACATGATTAGTATAAATATAAGGCTTTAATAAATCCAATTTTCTGAGACAAAAGAATATATGGCCACATATAGTAGAATTTCTCCATACGAAGCCCATTTTCTAGAACTTTTAAAGGAGGTGGCATCACTGGGCTTTGATCTTGACCAATCCCAAGATGATCTTGAACAAGTTAAGCTCTAGTGGAATCGCCTATATGAGAAGTAGAATTTAATAGACATTACCACTTGAGCGATGTTATACGAGCTACCCAAATAGCCTTTCACCATCGCACACCTTATCTTTCGGTCTTATACAGGTGTTATAAGGGGTTATGTAAAAATAACCTATCACTGTGATTATGTGCATTATTTTTGTATAGATAATATATATTCATTTTATTATTGTTACTTTGTAAATAGTTTTTAAAGCAAAAATAGTATTTTTAGTTAATATTCAATTAAGAAAACTATTTTGAAGAATTGATGGATTTTTTAGTTAAATTTTATTTTAATAAAATATTATTACTAAATTACATTTTATTAAATATAAATGGTCATATAATTTTATGAATACAATTGTAGTTTTTATTAAGGATTGAAAGTTGTTTTTGACAGAACACGTGAAATTTCTATAAATGTCGGTTTTTATTTTACAAGAAAAAATGAAAATAATTACAAAATTATTTATATAAATTAATATTATTTTTGGGATCAGTATGTTAAAATTTTCCAATGGTGAAATTTTCATAATTTTCTGAGATTGTTGAATTTTCGGGTAAAAATTAAATACTATTTAAATATATAATGTGTTTTATAACCTCATAATGACCCAATAGCGATCAAATAAAGGACTATAAATGGGCTGTTACGAAAATATATATTCTAACATTAAAATAATGTGATTTTATGTTTTATTTATTTATTTTACTAATCCTTAGTGGACCCTACAAAACATAAAAAGCATTTTAACATTTTAAAATGATTTCCTTGAGAGTGTGACTCACCTCCACATAAGCAAGCCTAATATTTTAAGATTTTAGGCCATGGCCATATAAAATAATTTATTCCACTACCATTTGGAAAAAAACATGGGCAAAAAGCATGGGTTGGTTTGTGGTTTTGATTAGTTTAATGTGTTGTATCCAAAACCTAAATAATAAAGAATTCCCTTTATTTTACTATATAAACCCACCCAAACTCCCTCTTCTCTCAACTAAAAACCCTTAGAAAACGTCCCTAACCTTAACAAATCTCTCTAAATTCCTCTTAAGAATCCCCAATATCCCAAGAATCATCTCTCAATCCCCTCCCAATCCTTTGGGATCACACTTCTAAGTAAGGGATTTCTTCCTTTCTCATTTTTATCCAATTTTCATTATATTGTTATACCATTTAATTTTTAATTAAAAATGTTGGGGTATTATTTTGAACCTCCCCATAATTCCCTCCTTATGTTTGAATTATGATAGACCACTTTATCTCTCATTAATGCATCCCATTTACACCAGTTACCATGCCGAAATTCTGTTTGGAATTTCTCTATTCTCATTTACATTCAAGAAATTATTTTGTATTATGAGTATAAATTACATTACATATGTTGGTTCATGTATATATATGACCCAATACAATCCAATTTATTTTCATATGATGAGACACACCATTCTCTCTCATCAGAATTATTTATGAATTTTTATTTTAGGCCATTATATTGTCGAAATTGCACCGCGATTTTCCAAGCCAAAGTCATTATGTAGTGAATACCATGCCCATTTATCTTTTAAGGGTATTAAAATTTATAAATATTTAATTATGTAATATATAGTTTTATGTATGAATTCTACATTCCTTTCATCATTTAATAAATGGTTATGTTTAATGAATCCATGTTATATGATCCTAGTGGCACACACATGCATGAAATGAAATGAATAAGAAGGGTACACCATGATAGCTCTCCAATTCATTGGGTAAAGAGTATTATCATGATAAGACAAGTTAAATGAGGATTTAATCATGCTAATTTAAGTTCAATGAGGTATTACCCATGCTCCCTGTGCAATGGGCCTTGTCTCATGCTAATATCAAGTTAAATTTTGTTTCCACATTTCCATGTTATGATAATCATTATATATCATGCCTTTGTGTTCATATTTCTCTTATGATCCATTGATATGCCTGTTGCCTAACATGTACTGTATTCTTCATGTTATGCCTTGTTTCCGTACTTACTGTGCTTTATAGATCACCCTTTTTTATGCAAGTCCTCAGGTTATCCCATGTAATTCTATGTAAGAAGGAATGTGTGTGGTTTTGTAAAAGAAATATTCAATAAAGATGTGTATTTAATGTTTTAAGTTGTGGTGTAATGTTCCTAAGCCCCAAAGACACCATAACTATTTAGCTTCTATGTTGTATCAAGTGAAGGTTTTATGTAAAAAATCATTTTTATGTGTGTAATAAAGATTAGGGTTGTTATAGTTCGTATCAGAGGATATGTTTAGTTATTTTTGAGATCAGGTTTAGAAAACACCAGTGAATGCCTTAGGGATAAGACTATTTATAATAAAAACATCTATAATTTTTTTGAGTATTGATTAAGTGGTTTATCAGGAAAATAAATCCATGTATAGATATGATCTGGTATAGGCGGCTCTGGCACATATGTATCTTGGGGTAATACATGAAAAAAGAACTTTAAGCCAGACTCGAATAGGAACTGGTGCACAAAAAATGGGCCTTTCTACACTCATGGTTATGAAACTTCAAGGGGATATTCTTTGGTAAATTCATAAGATTAGTATGAATTATTATTATGTGAATAAAAAAAATCCCCCTAAGAATATATGTTGGGAAGTAGATCATAGATAACATAGATTGAAACCTGTAAATTCATAAGTTAAGGATATAAAAGTAATTTATAAGTATTATTTTATCGCTTTCGATTGACCTTTATGTGTTACCCATAACTATCCTTTTATTCCATCCAATGGCCAGTAATAGGAGGAATCAAGCTAACAATTGATGTGAAGATCAATTTGATGGTTGTTCTAATGAGATGCTGAATCCGATGGGAGAGGGAATCATGAACTTTGTCATGATACTCTCTTAGTTAGATGATGTTTTAAATAGAAACATGGCTCAAGAATAATGTTTAACCCCCCCCCCCCCCCAAAGATATAACAAGTTGCAATAGAGTGCTTTACGAAACAAATGCCCCTTATTTTAATGGATCATATCATCCCTCAATTTCCGAACAATGGATCCACTTCACTAAAAATATCTCCTCCATCCTTCGATGTTCCAAAAAAGAGAAGGTTATTCTGTATGCTAATATTAAGGAGGGTGAAGCTGATCAATAGTGGACATTGATAAAAAATACAAATCCGGAGGATGAGATCGTGGTGTTGTAATGAAAGGATTTCTGGAAAAGGTTTTTTGATAAATATTTTCCTCGCACCCTCCGAATGAAGATGAAAAGGGACTTCCTCGCCCACAAGAAAAATGATAACGAATCCATTGGAGTGTACGATGAAAACTTCAGTAGTCTTACATGATATTCTTCCGGCTTTGTCATTACCCTCAAATGCAAGGTTGACTGCTTCTTTGGTGGGATAAAATCTATCCTATGGAAAGCCACAGTGATCTGTGACTTCGAGAGATACGAGGAAATTTTCTGATGTTCCTACAAAGTCGAAATGCAGATCGACTAATCTCAAGGGTATCAAGTGGATAATAAGCATAAGGTGTAATTTAATTCTAAAAGTTCAATGGATAAATCCAATGGTGCTATGAAAATATAGCACCCCACTTTCCAAAGGTGTGGAAATAAGCACCCTAGAAATTTCCTAAAGTGGATGAGAAAATGCTTTAGTTTTGTATGATAAGGGAACCTGGGCATCAACTACCAACAAGAAAAACCTACTACTACGACAAAGGAGAGGAATGCTTCGTTTGAACTTAAAAATGTTGTTCATTGCTTCAGCTACAAAGAACTAGGGCACTTTAAAAACCAGTTTTTTAAGCCAATGGTTTCAGAGGCAACCAAAAACCTCCAAGGCAACAAGGGCATGCTTTTTCCATCACTACCACCAAAGAGAACCCCAACAACGAAGTGATGGTAGGTAAAATATTTATTAATTCATGAATATCGAACATACTTTTTGATTCTTGTTTTACACATTCTTTTATATCCTGAATGTTTTGTAGAACAATCCCAACACCACCATAAATCATGGAAGTAAAGATATCGATGAGAACTGAAAATTGGAAAATCATTTCATCCCATGAATATGACTCTTACCCTCTCATAATTTATTGATTTAACTTCCTGGTGAACCTATTCATACTCCTTCTAGTGGAATTTGATGATATTATCGGCATGTATTGGCTTTCTTTATATAGATACAACATAAATTGCCATGAAAGGGAAATCACTCTCCATATGGAGAATCGATCCCTGATTCTATACAATTGCAATGAGGAAAATGGATCTTCATTAGCACCATCATCTCAAGCGTGGATAATAATTCCTTATGATCATTCATATCTTGCATAGATTATTGAGTCCAAGTAAGCAACCATAATTGGAGACATGCCTATTGTGAGACAATTCGCTAAAGTGTTTCCTGAGGAATTTTTTAGTCTTCCTCTTAGAAGAGGTGTTTAATTCTTAATTGATTTTATACTTGGGGTGTTTCCAATATCCAGGACACTATGCTGAATAGCTATTTTTGAGATTGAGTAAATGAAGAAACAACTATAGTATAATCTGGATAATGGATTTATACGCCCAAGTGCATCACCATTGGGTGTACATGCCCTCTTCGTCAAGAAGAATGATGGGTCAATGTGCCTTTGAATTGATTATTATTATCTCAACAAAATCATGATAAAGAACAAGTACCATATGTCTCAAATTGATATTAGTTTGATCAGATACATGGTGCACAATACTTATCCTAGTTTGATTTTCAGTAAAGATATTACCAACTAAGGGTAAAGAAATAGGATATTCGCAAGTCTTCTTTTTGTAGAAGATATGAGCACTATGATTTCATAGTAATTCCTTTCAGACCCACTAATGGTCCAGTAATCTTCATGGACATGATTAATAGAGTATTTTGAGATTACCTAGACAAATTTTTGGTAGTCCTTATAGATGATATTCTAATATAATACAAAACCAAGGAGGTGCATGAGAATCATCTAAGCTTTGTACTGGAGACCATGAGAAAGGAGAAACTCTATATAAAGTACAAAAAGTGTGAGTTCTGGTTGGAGGAGGTCTCATTCATGGGTCATATCACCACAAGCAACAATATATCTTTGGATCCCTCCATGAAAGCTACAATTAAGAGATGTATGAGGCCAACATTGGTAATAGATATCTGTAGCTTCTTGGGGTTAGCTGGATATTATTGCCAATTTGTGAGAAATTTTTAACGATTTTCCAATCCTATTACCATGAAAACTCAGAAGGGATTAAAGTTTTCTTGGTGTGATGAATGTGAAGAGAGATTCTAGGATTTGAAATGGAGGATTATCACTGCAACCGTGCTCACACTACCCACAAGCGGAGAACTTTTTTTGGTATTCAATGATACTTCTATGAAGGTCCAAAGATGTGTGTTGATGAAAAATGAAAAACTCATTAACTATTTTTCAAGGAAATTGAATGTTAATAAGAAAAATATTCCTAAACATGATGTGAAGTTTTCTGTAGTAATATTCTCTTTAAATATTTGGAGGCATTACCTCTTTGTGGAGAAGTGTGAAATATACACAGATCATAAAAGCCTCACATATATATTCACACAAAAAGAGTTTAACATGCAACAATGAATATGGATAGAGCTGATCAATGACTATGATTGCTCAATACATTACCACTCTTGGAAAGAGAAAATCAAGGAAAATTCTCTACAGAGAAAGCAACCAATGATTTTAACATTCAAGATAATCGAAAAGGATCCGATCTTCTTAGATTTGATGAAGATGGACATGGTAATCATAAATAAGGGAACATCATCAATTTTTCACAAATTATTGCTTAACCATATTTTTTTGAATGGTTAAAGGATGATCAAAAGGATGATGTGGGAATTCTGAAGAAAGTGGAAACTACCAGAAAAGGTAAATCCTCCAAGTTCAATGTTATTTAAGATGGAATTGTGAGATTTGGGACAAGACTATATGTTCTATTAAATAAAAAGTTAAAGAATGAAATTTTGGATGATGAACAAAGTTCAAATTTATCCATTGACCCATGAAACACAAAGATTTATTGAGATCTACGAGAGCATTATTGATGGGATAACATGAAGAAGGAAATCACTGAGTATACATAAAAGTTCTAGTATGTCATTAAATGATGTCTAAGAGTTTTAAGTCTAAGGGGATGATGCATCCATTACCCGTACTAGCATTGAAATGGGAGAACATCACCATGGAATTTGTCACTGAACATATGAAGACATCCAAAGGAAATAATGCTATCTGGGTTGTTGTGGATTGTCTTACAAAGACTTCATAATTAATTTCAATTCGAGAGGATTTCTAATTGAATCAACTAGAACGAATATATATTAGAGAATTGGTAAGGTTTCATGGAGTACCACTATTTATTTTAACCGATCGAGATCCATGATTCACCTATTTGTTCTAGAAGAGTCTTCAACATGCCCTGAATACTAAGATAAACATTAGTATGGCTTATCATCCCCAAACTGATGGCCAATTTGAGTGGACTATCCAAACACTTGATGGCATGTTGAGAGAATACTCAATGGACTTCAAAGGGGGATGGAATCAACATCTTCATCTGGTTGAGTTCTCTTACAATAACAGTTTATACTCAATCACTAGAAAGGATCTTTATGAATTCTTGTATGGGAAGAGGTGTAGAACACCATCATGATGGGATGAGTTGGGGAGAGAAAACATCTAGGTCCAGAAATGGTCGAAGAAATGTTAGAGAAGGTTTAGAAGATCCAAAAACACATTAAAGCTGCTCAGAGTTGACAAAGGCGATATGCTGATAATTGTCGACGTGACCTAGAGTTTAATGTTGGAGAAATGGTATTCCTATGAATATCACCATGGAGGAGGATTATGAGATTTCAGAAGAAGGGAAAGGCTTAATCCAAGGTACATCAGCCTTTTTTAGATCCTTGATCACATTGAAGTAGTGGACTATCAACTAGTACTTCCACCGAACATATATCAAGTACATGATGTATTCCATTAATCACTCTTGAGGAAGTACATACCAGACCCATCACATGTACTCAATATAGAGGTGGTACCATTAGAGAATGACCTATCTAACGAAGAGAGGCCAGTGAGGATCATAGATCATAGAAAAAAAGTTCTATGAAATAAGAAAATGCCCCTCGTGAATGTGTTATGGAGAAACCAAAAGTTTGAAGAAGCAATATGGGAACCAAAGGATGTGATGAGGCAGAGTTACCGACATATTTTTAGTGTGGGAAAAGGAAATTTCAATGGAGAAATTTCTTATGGGGGGAATATTGTAACGACCCAAACATTTATTCATAGAAATTACTCTTGATATAATTAAATGTATTATTATGTAAAATGGTTATACAAAACACATGCACTAACTTGGTTTTATGTTTTTGGATTTTAAATTACCATTAAAATTTGTGGCTTTAGCTAATATATTTTTTGAACAGTGCTCACATGATTAGTTTAAATATACGGCTTTAACAAATCCAATTTACTCATACAAAGGAAGTGATCGCCTCATCTAGTAGAATTGCTCTGAATGTATCCCATTTTTCAGAGCTCCACTAAGGTTCTCTTTTGACCAATCTCAAGATAATCCTCAATATGTTAAGCTTGAACATAATCTCCTATCTGAGAAGTGATGGTTAATAGAGATTACCACCAGAGAGATGTTATCCGAGCCTCCCCAATAGTCTATCACCATCACATACCTTCTCCTTCAGTCTTATGCTAGTGTTATATGGGGTTTTTAACAAGACACCAATACTATGATTATGTAGATTATTTTCTTTATATGGAATACAGATTCATTTTATTATTGTTACTTTGTAAATAGTTTTTAAAGAACAAATAGTATTTTTAGTTAATATTAAATTAAGAAGACTATTTTGATGAATTAATGGATTTTTAATTAATTTATTTATTTAAAAAATATTATTAAGAAATTGTTTTTTATTAATTATAAATGATCGTAGAATTTTTATGAATAAAATTGTAATTTTTATTAAGGCTTCAAAGATGTTTTTGACAAAACCCCTTAATTTCGATAAAGGCCATTTTTTTATTTTAAAAAAATTAACATATTTAGGAAATTATTTTGATAAAATTAAAATTATTTTTGAATCAGGATGTCAAAATTATCCAATTTTATAATTTTCTGAGAAAGTTGATTTTTTGTGTAAAAGTTAAATACTGTTTAAATATATAATGTGTTTTATGACATCATAATAACCTAATAGTGATGTAATAAAATAATATAAATGTGTTTTTAGACCAATATATTTTGTTACCTTTAATATAATGTGATTTTAGGTTGTTTTTATTTATTTTATGAAGCCTTAGTGGACCCTCCAATATTTATAAAACATTTTAACATTTTAAAATGATTTCCTTGAGAGTGTGACTCACCTCTACATAATAAAGCCTATTATTTTACGAATTTAGGCCATTGGACTTATAAAATAATTTTTTCCACTCACGGTTGGAAAAAACCATGGGCAATACCCATGGGTTGGTTGGTGTTTTCTATTAGTTCAATATGTGGTGTCCATAACCTAAATAATTGAGAATTACCTCTCTTTTCCTATATAAAACAACCTAAGATATTACTTCTCTTCACTAAAAACCATTTTAGCACATCCCTACCCTACCCTTGTCTTTCTAAAATCCTCCCAATATTCCCCAAGCTCCCATTAAGCCTCTCTGTAGCCCCTCCAAACCCTTTGGGATCACACTTTCAAGTAATGGATTTCTTCCTTTCTCATTTTTGTCCAAATTTGATTATTTTTTATACCATTTTATTAAATTAAAAATGTTGGGGCATGATTTCTCACCTCCCCCATACTTCCATCCTTATGTTTGAATGATGAGAGACCTCTTTATCTCTCATTAATTCCTCACATGTACACCTCATACCAGGCTGAAATTCTCTAAGGAATTTCTCTCTTATCATTTACAATCAAGAAATAGTATTATATTACAAGTCGAAATTCCAATACATATTCTAGAACATGTATCTATATGACACCAATTAATTTCCATTTAATGAACATATGAGGAGACACCCCTTTCTCTCTCATCAACCATTTTTATGAATTCTTATTTCATGTTGTTATGCTGCCGAAATTGCACCGCAATTTTCAAAGAACAAGTCATTGTGTAGTGAATACCATGCCCATTTATCTATCAAGTGTATTCAAATTTATTCACATTTACATATTGACTATGAAGTTTCATGTATGAATTCCACATTCCTTTAACTTGGAATAAATGATGATGTATACTGAATCTATGTTATATGATCCATGTGGCACACTTATGCATGAAATGAAAGGATTAAAAAGGGTGCACCGTAATAACGCTCCAATAAATTGGGTAAAGAGTAGTATCATGATATATCAATCACAATGGGGGTTTACACATGCTAATTCAAGTTCAATGAGGGTTTACTCATGCTCCATGTGCAATGGGACTTGAATCATGCTAATATCATGTTAAATGTTATTGCCACATTTCCATGTTATGATTATTATGCTATATCAGGCCTTTATGTTCATGTTTCTCTTATGATACATTGATATTCCTATTACCAAACATGAAGTATATTCTTCATGTTATGACTTGTCTACTCCCTTACTTGGATTTATGACTCACCTTTTTTTATGCATTTCCTCAGGTTATCAAATGAAATTTGATGTACGAAGGAATGTGTGTGTTAATGTAATATAATTTTTCAATAATGATGTGTATTTCATGTTTTAAGTTGTTATGTAATGTTCCTAAGCCCCAAAGACACAAGACCTATCTATATTTTATGTTGAATCAAGTGAATTTTTCATGTAATAAATCATGTTTAAGTGCCTAATAAATAGTAGGATTTTTATATATCCCATATATGAACAAATTCTTACTTAAAATATCAAATCATATCCTCAAAAACATTAATGATCCTCTCCATTTGGATATCTTTTTGGGGATGAAATATGATTCTCAAGCACAACTGAGTTCCCAACACATCCTATAGTCCCTTCCACAACTAGGATATGAAATTATCATCATGATCAGAAACAATTTTCAAGGGTACGATGTGAAGCAAAACTATCTCCTTCACATAGAGGTATCCTAAGTTCTCTACTGAACTTTTATCTAAGATAGATAATAAGTGTCCTAACTTTGTGAGTCAATCAATTATCACCCAGATGGAATCACATACCCTATAAGTGTGGGTTAAAACTCTTCCATGATTCCATCGATATACCATCCCACTTATATTCTAGAACCTCAAGGGGTTGATCCAAACTCTCTAGAACCTAGTGCTCATCCTTCACCTTCTCTCACACAAGGTATCATGAAACGAACTCTTACAATTCCTTGTTCATGACTGTCCACCAACAATAATGGCAGAGGTCCTGGTATGTCTTTCTAAACACTAAGGTGTACTGCCAAAGGGGATGTATAAAACTCTCTCAGAACCTCCTCTCACAATGCCATTGGTACGACCATGAATCTTCTGAAAATAATGACTTACAACCCACATTGTGAATATGAATTAGGTGCATGCCTTGTGGGCATCTGAATATGTAGGATATCACAGTCGGTATCCCCAAGATGTGCCTCCTTGACTAACTGTAAGAGTGGAGGGGTGATAACCATCGACTGGAGGTAAGCTGCTCCATGTCTATCTAAGAAGCATAACTATAACAAGGCCAGATGCTCTAGCACCATGTTTAGAAACTCCAATCTAGATCTCCAACTAAGAGCATCATCCACTGCATTCCCCTTCCCAGAAGTGTAGAAAATATCAAAATCATAATCCAATAGAAACTCAAGCCATCGCCTCTATCTCAATTTCAGATCCTTATAAGAGAAGATATACATGAGTCTCTTATGATTATTGTAGATGATAAAATTCTCACCCAATAGATATTGTACCCTTGTCTTCAACTTAAAGACTACCAATGAAAACTCAAGATCATGGTGTAACGTCTAGGATCCGATTTCCACTCAACGGGTGCCCCAAACCCGCTTGGTCACAAGACCTCAAGCACATTTCCCCAAACACCAGAGGCTTCCGACTAGCAGCAAGGGCCTAGGTCTGAGAGTGGGGAAACTATGACCTCATTTTTCAAAGTGTAGCACTGCATAAAAACATATACATACCAAAAGCGGAATAAGAAAACAATAAAAAGCTGAAAGGAAAATAGTACAAAATAAAAATATAAAAAACAGTCATATATACATGATGATGAAATATTTCATATTTCTATGAAAGCAGTCAAAACAGGATACACTTCAATCAAAGACAATATAGTACAAAGTACCAAGTACAACAAAGAAAACTAAAACAGCGCAACAGGACCGCAACAGCATCGCAAGCCTAAGCTCGGTCCCATGCTCTCCTAATCCTCTGCAACAATCAAGTACTTGTATAGGGACTCTTTCCCTTATCAACACTTGCATCAATATAATCTGTTTGGGACCAATACATGACCCAAATAGCGTGTGAGAAATAAATTTCAATAGGAAACCACCAAAGGCCCATGCCCAACTGACAGTGAAAATGTGAAATAACAGTGTGCAGTAATGAAATACAGTAAACTAGGAAGTACTTAGATATAAACATTCCTACTAGTTATATTTCCAAGTTAATTATTATTTAACAATTCAATATAATTGAATTATAAGTTCCAGAGACTCAGCCTCATTCGACAATCTCTTATATAGTGTCGTGGAAAAAACCACAACACGCTATATAACAAGTAGAGGGTAATAAAAATACCAAGCCTCTGCATTAGGTTGGCAGGTACAACGTAAGAAATCTCCACCATGAATATTAAAGTAAACATTGTCCTCGGACATAAGAAC
Organism: Viscum album; assembly: GCA_963277665.1. Classification (NCBI taxonomy): domain Eukaryota; kingdom Viridiplantae; phylum Streptophyta; class Magnoliopsida; order Santalales; family Viscaceae; genus Viscum; species Viscum album. Next base: position 487,132,348 of record OY728155.1, read on the forward strand.
CGCTGCCCTTGGGCTAAACAGAATCATTCCCTCAGGCTAAACAGAACCTTTCCCTCAGGCCTTGCCCTTAGGCTAAACAGAAACAAAACCCTCAGGTGATTTCCCTCAGTCATAACGAATATTGACCTCAGGAGTAAAATATATTGCCCTTAGGAAAAGAAGCTACTGCCATCAGGAATATGAAACACTTTCCTTAGGCTAAACAAACCTTTCCCTCAGGCTAAACAAAACCTTTCCATCATGCAAACCACAATACTACCCTCATGCTAAGAAAAACACTGCCCTCATGATAAGAAAGTAACTGGGCTGAGCCCAACACATAAGCAAGAAATTTATATACAATTTCTCTCAAGAAAACTCAAAGCATTCTATAATCATGGCATACCCACAAGTACCCTAGCCAAATGAATAAACAAGGGAAATGCACCCACGGGGTGACCCTCAATCAATGCACCGATCCCAAATAGTAGCTTATACATATTCATTATATTACCTATGAAATTCTAGGTATTTTATCAGTCAAGGCCTCAGCCATAGGACACCCCAGACATGGGTGCATAGCACAATGATACACAAAATCAACTCTACAGTTAGAAATAAACACTAGACCACCTACCTCAATCTCCTCTGATCAATATATGTGAACGACGCATCCTGAATCAACCGATAATGAAATATATCTAGGCTAAATGTTCATCCATTCAAACTTAAATTATGTCCCTTATGGAAATAATTGGAAGGAGAGGTTCAAGAAGGGAAAATTACTCACCCGCACGGTTCAAATGAGATCGTCGGTGAAGGAATCTGAGTTTTGGTGTGTGGTTGGAAGCTCTTTAATGATTCGTCCGTCTCTCACATGGATCTCGGGCGTTCTAAGCTTCCTCTGTTGAAAGAGGAGGCTACTTCCTATTTTAAACAAAAAAAATAACTACACGGTGTGTACTCTCAATTACACAGTGTGTACTTATATTTTTTTTAAATGTTCCCATAGCGGCCACTTCCGCCACCTCATTGTTCATCTATCGACAAGATTACACGACCTGTATTTCTGAGTACATGGTGTGTACTACTGTTCTACTGGCGGCTACTCTCACAACCTTACTATTCACTTTCCAACTGATTACACGATGTGTATATAGTAAGTACACGGTGTGTAGTCAGTTTTTACACCCTTCATTGCTGATAGGACTACATGCCCTGTATACTCATCCCACACGAACAAAGTACACGATGTGTGGAAAATTACATGGTGTGTATAGACAAATTTTGCAAATTTTCTCCATTTTCCTTATTTTTCTTAAAAAAATTAAGGAAAAAGGAAAATAATAAACCCTTACCTCCAGAATAAGAACCAGGTTATTACAAAATTCCCCCTTAAAGAAATTCATCCCTAAATTTACCTTCCAAGGGTGGTGAAGATAAAGCTGAGAACAACTCTTGCCACTGAGCATGTACGTCGGTCTCCCGCACCCAGGTTTTGTCTTGCACTTGGCCATACTTCCATAGCACCCGTACGATAGGAACTGACCAGCCTTGGAGACCCTTCATGCTCTTATCAACAATACGAATTGGATGCTCCTCAAATGATGAATCAACTTGAAGTTCAACTCCTCACGCCATAAAATGTGAGATGAGTCTAAGTGATAATGGTGCAACTCAGATACATGGAAGACGTCGTGCATGGCCTAGTACCTCTGTGGTAACTACAACCCATATGAAACCAAACCGACTCTCTCCAGAATCTCAAACAGCCCCACATAACTCGGTGAATGTTTACCCACTCTCTTGATCCGCTTGTGTCCCAACCTCAGTGAAACACGTAGGAAAACCTGATCCCCGACCACAAACTCCAAGGGCCATCTACGGCATTTAGCACAAGATTTATGATAAGATTGTGTAGTATCCATCCACTTCTGAATAAAATGGACCTGCTGGGAAGTCTCTTGCACGAGACGTGGTCCCAGTAAAGCTACCTCACCTACCTCTAACCGGCACAATGGGGATCGATAAGGCCGACCATATTTATACTCGTAAGGTGCCATCTTAATAGTTTCCTAAAAATTAGGAAAACATGACTAGGGTTATGTGATTCTCCCAAGAGCCCCCAAAGTCTAGGACGCTTGCCCGAAGCATGTCCTCAAGCACCTGAATCGTACACTCTGACTGACCATCGGTCTGAGGGTGGTAAGATGTGGTTAAAAGCATCTGTGTACCCAGTTCCCTCTGAAAACTATGCCAGAAACAAGATGTAAACTGGGTGTCCATATCTAAAATTATAGAATGAGGGACCCCATGAAGACGTACTACCTCTCAGATATACAACTTCCAGAGCTCGTCAACACCGAAGGTCTCCTTGATCGACAAAAAGTGAGCTAACTTTGTATGTCTGTCCACAACAACCCATACAACATCATTTCCTTAAGGTGACCTCGACAACCTGGTCACAATATCCATCATGAAATAATCCCATTTCCACTTCAGAATGGGTAACTATTGTAACAGTCTAGCTGGCATCTGATGCTCCACCTTCAAATGCTGATAGGTGGAACATCTCGTAACAAAACCAGCTACCTCTCTTTTCATACCCATCCACCAATATTGACGTCATATGTCACGATACATTTTGGTAACTCCAGGATGCCCTGAACATGTTCAAGAATGAAACTCCCACATTATCTCCTCACATATATCCCCTGGAACCCACACTCTTCCATGGATACATAGTACCTCATCATTTCCTATCGTCCAACCCAAAGGAGGGTCCTCACTTGCCACCGACTCTTGTAAGAACTATACCTTCTGAATCTTATAGTTGTATCATCCTCAATCTATCTAGGAGGGTAGAATTCACATCTAAGGACGAAATATAGGCTTGACCCTGAATATCGTGCACCTCCAAATGCATCTCAGAGAACAAATCCATCAGCTGCCACTCACCACGGGCCTCCTGCACTGCCTGTATCTAAGTCCTCTTACTCAGTGCATCAGCTACTATGTTACCATTACCATGTGAATAGGCAATCTCAAATTTGAAGGACTGAAATTATTTAACCCTCCTTCGTAGTCTCAAATTCAAGTCACTATAGGTAAAGATGTATTTCAATCTTTTGTGGTCTGTAAACACCACAAAATGTTCTCCCAAGAGATAATGTATCCAACAATGTAACGCATGAACAACTGTAGCCAACTCGAGATCATGCGTTGGGTAATTCCTCTCATGTGGCCTCAACAATAGAGACCCGTATGCAACTACTTGATCTCCTTTCATGAACACTTCTCCAAGCCCAATACTTGATTCATCACAGTAAACTGTATAACTCTTGCATTGTTCTAAAGGTATCTAGAATGGTGCTGATGTCAACTTCCCTTCAGCTCTTGGAAGGCTGTCTTGCAAGCTTCTAACCAAACAAACTTCATACCCTTTTAGTCAAACCCATAAATGGTGCTGCTAAGCAGGAGAATTCCAGTATAAAGTTCCTATATTGTCCAGCCTTCCCTAAGAAACTCTGTATCTCAAACACGTTCATCAGCTACTCCCAGGAAAATACTGCTCTAACTTTCTCTAAGTCTACTACAACTCCTTCCTCTGAGATAATATGACCCAAGAAGTGTATCTGGTCCATCCAGAAGTGGAACTCTGAGATATTAGCATATAACTAATGCTCTCTCTATGTACATAATAGGATATAAAGATGGGTGGAATGGTCATGTCGAGTGTGAGAGTACACCAAGATATCTTCCATGAAGACAACCACAAAGGAATCCAGATATTGGTGGAACACACGATTAATCAGATCCATGAAAACTACTAGCGCGTTCATCAATCCGAACAGCATGACCATGTACTCGTATAAACCATATCTACTCTTAAAGGCTATAAGTAGTATGTCTGATGGTCTAACGCACAACTGATGATATCTGAATCTCAAATCAATCTTCAAGAACACTTGTGCTCCTTGAAGTTGATCAAAAAGATCATCAATATTCGGTAAGGGATATTTGTTCTTGATTGTAAAATGGTTTAGCTTCTGATAATCCATGCAGAGTTTGAGGGTACCATCTGCCTTCTTTGCAAATCGAATAGGCGAACCCCAAGGAGATGTACTGGGGCAGATGAAACCCTTTGCTTGCAACTCCTATAACCATTTCTTGAGCTCCTGTAACTATGTTATAGCCATCCTATAAGGAGGAATGGATATCAGTGCCACTCTTGGAAAAATCCCAATAGAGAAATCCACCTCTCATTCTGGAGGAAGACCTGAAAAGTTGTCCAGGAAGACATCCCTAAAATGATCAACCACTGGAGGGAAATTGTTCTGCCAAGTTCCCTGCTCATCCAGATATAAAATCGCAATCTGGGCTATCACTACACCTCTCCCACGATGCTCAGGTCCATCTCGGCTCACCTGGACATCCCATTTTACCTTGTATAGAAACTATCTTCCCTCTGGTGATGTGAAACTCACAATGAGACAATAGAAATCATTAAAGGCTCGAAAGGATAACAACTAGTCCATCCAGAGAATGAGGACATAGCTCGTCATCTCTAAAACATAGAGTGTAGAGACCCGAAGCCTGACGTACATGGACATTACATTACTTTTGCGGAATACTTAGTACATAACAAAAACACACACACAAGGATCGTAATAGTTTAGTGTCTTTGGAAACTCGGAATGTAATCTTCTAATCGTGGTGAAAGATCTTCAATATCTCCCATAAAGGTCATCCCTTTTTTTTTACCTAAAACCTTTCTTTATATCCTGGGGAAAAGAAAACATAAAAGGGTGATCTCAAATGCTCATTAAGGGTAAACAAAAGAAATATCAATCACATCATATATATAAGAACATAGCTTTTGGAAATCTTAACCTGCAAAAAAGCTCATAATATCATAACATGGGATAAATCATAGAAGTGAAATGTAATCCCAATAATCATAACTTAAAACATGAAACTTTGTGGCATACACACATAATCATAGAGAATCATTTCTTGTTAGTCAAGACTCAATGCCAAGACTATCTTAGTGGACAAAGTCCCTTTCTGAATCGAGTAACCCTCGTTTCAGTCCTGTTTCACTGAACCGGTATAACCTACCATTTCAGCCATGTCTATCTCATGAGATATAAAATCTTTACCCAATGCATTGGAGGGAGATATAGGTCCCACCCATCTTATAATGAATCCTTTCTTATGTGTGCCACATAATCATAAAACATACATCATCGCATAACACATGTAACAAAAATGGGATTCTTGAAACATCATGACATCATAAATCAATTCATATAAGATAAAGGAATTCATAAAAATGTTTCCATCACAACATAATCAAATCCATGTAATAATAGGGATAAAAACAGAACCCTTTTATTATCTTAGATGGAAAATAATTTTGATAAAATACTTGAACTCCATTCTTGAGGAAAATATCTTTTCTACTTCAAAAACATTTTTCCTTTCATAACATGTCATAAAACATTAAAATAAAAGAATTTGATTAAAAATAAACTTGAAAACTTGTAAAGGAAACTTCTTGGAAATAATGTTTTAAAATCCATTCATGCCGTATAAGTTAAAAAAAATATTCTTCATACTTTTGTCGGAAAAGTCAAAAAGTACCTCGTACGAAAAACGACAAAAGATTCCTTTTATTTCTTTTACTAAAAACTCACCGAAGGGTAAAAATGGATTTAAACAATTGTAGGTGGATGAAAATAATATTACATATTGATGAAACATGGGTGTGGATGATAAAATACACCCCAGTAAATACTTACGAATAAACAATCTCGAATAAAATGAGATTGTGATATTTCCCTTACCTTAGGTCCAATTTGCTTCGTATGTGTCTGAACCTCCTGTATAATGATTTAAATAATGTCATTGACTTATTACAGAATCATATTCATTGTTATGATATCATATATGGTTCACTTATGACATTATATTACCCGTTCTTTTGTAAATTCCATGTTAAAGAAGCGTTTTGGGTAAAATCGTTTCATTTATCGTAGGTGTTTTGACTTGTTGTTCTTGACATCATTATTAATTATATCATGATTTACTTACTTCCAGAATATAAAATATGATTTATATATCATATATATTCAGTATATATATATATATATATATAATAGATAGATAAATAAAATGAAAAACACCGTTCATGGAGACGGTAGTCCGTACGTACGCATGAACGCTGTTTTTCTTTCCTTATTGTCTTGAAATGGAAGTAAGTAGATGACATACATATGTATATATATACATAAATCCAGTAGCTTTATAATGTCATATATTTCATTATTATTTCTTATATATACATTATAATCATTCTTAAATGGTTAACATGGAGAATGAATCTCATCGCGTCGTGGAGACGGTAGTCCGTACGTACGCACGAGCGATGATATCATTCCTATAATTATTGAATTGAATTGGAGTGGATTATACAATATATCAGAATCAATATGATGTTGTAATAACTATGTATAGTTATTCTTTACACCATTATACCCATCCATGTAAGGTGGTGGTGGAAAATAGATTACACCACGGCGTGGAGACGGTATTCCGTACGTACGCACGCGCGGTGATTTCTTCTTCCGTAGGATGGATAGATGGTGAAATAGGGTTGTTTCATACTTATAATAACATATCAGTATATGAGTGATACTGATGTTATTACTTCATAATGAAACAACCTAAGAAGAAGAAGTGGAAGAAGAAATAAAGATGAAAGAATTGGTAATGGTAATTACCTCTTCTTTGAAGTGCCTCTTTGAGACCTCCTCTTAGGGCACTAGAATTGGTCTTTTAGGAAGACCAGAACCACTAGGATGTTGCTAGGGAAGTGGAGACGAGATTTTGGCAGGGGTTGGCCGAGCTTGAGTGCTCAAATTGGTGTGAGGAGGAGGGGGAGGAGGTGTCCTTTTATAGGGGAGGAGAGGGGCACCTTAGGAATATCTCAAAATATTATTTTATATTAAAGTCAAAATCGGTTTATAATGGTTCCAAAGGGTCTTATTTCGAAGCTAAAGTGGGGATGGGTCGAAATCCTATCAACCAATAGAATTTAGACAAGTTTAGGATATTATTTTAACCTTATCAATTAGATTTAACTCTAAGTTAAATAATTTAAATTTTACCATGTCTTTTTGTTTTCTTTCACTATATGGTTAATAAACTTACTATAACATGCCAAACGAACCCCAAATTGTTTATTATTAATATATATATCCTTATCTAAGTCATTTGGCCGAACCTTAGATTTTTAGGAATAAAATAACAATTAATAATATAATATTTGATTTAAAAATTATTTTGTGTCAATTTTGACACTATTTGATATATGATTTTTGTGAAAGTCATAACAGAATTAAATGTTCGAACCAAGTTGATTAAATCAATATTAATATATCATAGTAACCTAGAAAATTAGTGGAATTCATAAAAAGTTTCAAATTACATTTATTTTGGTGTTTATAACATCAATTATGTCAATATTTCATTAATAAGATAATTACTGCATCATCGTTGTGTCATAAATAAATTAAATTATTTTATGTCTAAAAATTACAAATAAAATACCATCATGTAGGAAATCTTTTTATCTTTCTAATTAATATTTACAATCGAATTTATCTTATGTATAACCCCATATTAAAAATGATTTACTTATTAAACTTTGATTTTAACTATTTTAACCTTTCTTTAAATAAATTAATAATAAATGTCCTAATCTAACCCAAGTGGGCCTAAATGGTCATATTTTATTCCTAAGTTTGTTTTTGGTCGAAATAAACTTGTCCAATAGGATTAGGACACGTGTTAGGGTAATAGTAATATCATATTTACCCTTAGTTACCCTATTTACTATTAACCGTGGTAAAAAAAAGTAAAAAGTTACTATTCACCAAAAATTATTTTCATCTCATTGAACCACATTTTAGTCCTTGATATTAACCGTGTCTGTCGGATTTTTGAAATTCCATTCACAGAAGTGGTAAAATTAAGTTTTATGCAAAATTCAGTTTTTAACCTACCACTTAGTAGTTTCACTATTCATCAAAAATTGATGTTTTTCAGAACAGTGCCAAAATTTCATCCCAAGCTATATTTCATATTCCAAATTCAAAAATGAAGTCTATTTTACCAAATTCATTACATAAATGTTTCATTAATTAATTTTATAATTAAATCCCGCTGTTAAAACAAATAGCGTGTTTTTAAGAAACAATATCTATCAAAAGATTGACACTTGTTTATGTCTAGTTTAAATGTGAAATTACATCCAATGACCAACATTGTATTAAATTGTAAAAATATATTCTAAATATACTTTAAAACCACTAAAATTAATGATTTATCACTATTAATTATTTCGATTAAAAAAGTTGTTTTTAATTATAATTTAGTAATTTTCACTATTCATCAGAATATGAAAGTTATCCGAAAAGTACCAAAATTTCACCTTAGGCTAAATTCGATACTCCGAATCCAAGAATGAAGTTCATTTTGAAAAATAAGATTTACAGAATTTTAAAAAGTGGTTATTACTATTCATAACGGCTAGTTTTAATAATATTTTAATAGCATATCATTGTTTCGTGAAACTTAGTATTACGTACCACACACGCTATCGAGGAAGGTTGCGATTGCGTGTAATGCAAGGCAAGTCAAAGATGCGTGTTGTGCAAGCTCCTTTTGGTGTAGCGTACAACACAAGACATTAATAAAATTAAAAAGAATATTTTTTATAAAATCTTGGGCTGTTACATTCTACCCCCCTTAAAATGAATTTCGCCCTCGAAATTCGTCGGGGTTATAAATGGTTTACTATTCGAAAGTTTCTTTAATAGAAACCCACATCGTAAAAAGGAATGTCAAAACCAATCTTTAAAAACAAAAGTATGAAACGTAACGGTTACCCAAATAAACTAATCATTGGGTTTCCACATAGGTGAAAATATGGATATGGAAGAGAAATCTAACCATCATGTTCTGATGGAGAGTGATAGAGAACATGGCTATGGAAAAGCCAGTAATCACAAATCCATAGATTTCTGATGATATAAGGTACAATCCGATTCATCAGGTATAAGATCACTAGGACAACATTTTTGGTTTTCAAGATCATTTCCCTAAAGTTGAAAATTTGAATTAGAATAAATACTTACTTCATTTTGGTACAATCTCACTGTTGTTCGTGCCTTGAACAATTTCTACTTCATCTCTTAAATAAATGAAGTTAAATTTGTTATTCATGAAGTGTTAGCAGATCATGTGATAGAATGACGGGTCATTCCATCTGTCTCAAACAAAAGGTTAGCAAAAATTATATACATAAGTCGATCTATAGTGAGATTAATCATATATGGTTCCTAAAATAGACTTATACTTCATATATCATACTGCTTAATATAATAAAACTAGTTTCCACTAAACAGGGACTTCCTGTAGGTCAGTGGTAGGCGATAAAGGCCAGTCGCACTTCGGTTGTGGGTTCGATTCCTACAGCCTTGTCCGAAGCGATGGGTTGTCGCCCGTCCTGCAGGTTGTCCTTTTTCTAAAACTACGTTACTATAACATCCCATCAATAATATCGAAAATCTTCTATCCTTAAACAATACTAACTTATGTCCAACATAATCCAGTCTAATCTTTAGGCTTATACATAATATTGCAGTCCACTCTCATAATATAGTGACAACGATTACCAGAGATTTAATACTGTCGTTGATCCCCACATATCATAAGATATGTCTTGTTGGTCACATTCCAAACATTCAAAGTCCTTAATCGTGTATTCTCTTGAATACCTTAGTGAAAACATGAGTGCAGTTAAAAGTTAACACTTTCCACATACCAAAATCCTCAAAATTCTATATACTCAAACCATGATATCACTTAGTCCTTATATCAATCATGAGCTCATGAATACTGTTAAACATCTCGTTTTCTCGTTTTCCCTTCATTATGCGCGTATCATCTTATTTCCAAAAATATCTGAATAACCTTTCATGGATACTGGTAACATTAATCAGACAACAGTGTAACAATCCTTACATGTCTCTTTATTCTAAAGTACCATGAGATTACTTATACAACATTACACATGATAAACATGTAATCATTCCACTACATTCTTAAACCATTGACTGTGTTTCAACAATTCTTTCATCTCACATATCATTTGTAGTCTCTTCATCATCATCCACATAAATACTTCCCATACAACCATACTGATTATCTTCATGAGACTTTCCCTTAGGGCATTTGTTTGCATAATGCCCATACATTCCACATTTAAAACACTTAACCATTTTTGATGTCGTAGCATTACCATTATCCTCATCCATGGTGTTAACCGACCCTTTTCATTTGCACTTACTTGCTTTGTGTCCTTCTTTTCCACACCCAAAGCATCTTCCAGTTCCCTTGAAACATTCTCCTTGATGCCTCTTCCCACATGATTTACATAGGGGAAATTGAACTTTCTTTCCTCTATGGTCATCATGAAACTCAATCTTTCTCTTATTAGCCGAGTCAGGAAACTTACCAAATTTTACTTTATTGATCATATTATGAGATTTCTGATTCGGCATAATAATGATGTTTGGACTTCCAAATCCCATTTCATTTGATTGCTTATGAAGAATATCATTCCATTGTCCATCATATCCTCCATTATCGTGAATCATCTTGTTTCCAGCCATTTTCTAAAACCCAAAAAGAATAGTGTGAGAGGCAAAAATCATGCTAGGGAAAACAACATAATAAAGGGGGAGTACCTTCAATATCTAACATCTTAGGTTTAATTCTATGATCGTTAGCGTAATTATAGTACTATAACCTATACGTATACTTAATCTTAGAGACATCCCTAGACACACCTTAGAAATATCTCTTGGGATCTCACTAAAGTTCTCGCATCCTAGTTTCCAAAGGTTGACTAAACCTTTCCTCTGATACCAACTGTAGAGACCCGAAGCCTGACATACATGGACATTACATTACTTTTGCGGAATACTTAGTACATAACAAAAACACACACACAAGATCGTAATAGTTTAGTGTCTTTGGAAACTCGGAACGTAATCTTCTAATCGTGGTGAAAGATCTTCAATATCTCCCATAAAGGTCATCCCTTTTTTTTTACCTAAAACCTTTCTTTATATCCTGGGGAAAAGAAAACATAAAAGGGTGAGCTCAAATGCTCAGTAAGGGTAAACAAAAGAAATATCAATCACATCATATATATAAGAACATAGCTTTTGGAAATCTTAACCTGCAAAAAAGCTCATAATATCATAACATGGGATAAATCATAGAAGTGAAATGTAATCCCAATAATCATAACTTAAAACATGAAACTTTGTGGCATACACACATAATCATAGAGAATCATTTCTTGTTAGTCAAGACTCAATGCCAAGACTATCTTAGTGGACAAAGTCCCTTTCTGAATCGAGTAACCCTCGTTTCAGTCCTGTTTCACTGAACCGGTATAACCTACCATTTCAGCCATGTCTATCTCATGAGATATAAAATCTTTACCCAATGCATTGGAGGGAGATATAGGTCCCACCCATCTTATAATGAATCCTTTCTTATGTGTGCCACATAATCATAAAACATACATCATCGCATAACACATGTAACAAAAATGGGATTCTTGAAACATCATGACATCATAAATCAATTCATATAAGATAAAGGAATTCATAAAAATGTTTCCATCACAACATAATCAAATCCATGTAATAATAGGGATAAAAACAGAACCCTTTTATTATCTTAGATGGAAAATAATTTTGATAAAATACTTGAACTCCATTCTTGAGGAAAATATCTTTTCTACTTCAAAAACATTTTTCCTTTCATAACATGTCATAAAACATTAAAATAAAAGAATTTGATTAAAAATAAACTTGAAAACTTGTAAAGGAAACTTCTTGGAAATAATGTTTTAAAATCCATTCATGCTGTATAAGTTAAAAAAAACATTCTTCGTACTTTTGTTGGAAAAGTCAAAAAGTACCTCGTACGAAAAACGACAAAAGATTCCTTTTATTTCTTTTACTAAAAACTCACCGAAGGGTAAAAATGGATTTAAACAATTGTAGGTGGATGAAAATAATATTACATATTGATGAAACATGGGTGTGGATGATAAAATACACCCCAGTAAATACTTACGAATAAACAATCTCGAATAAAATGAGATTGTGATATTTCCCTTACCTTAGGTCCAATTTGCTTCGTATGTGTCCGAACCTCCTGTATAATGATTTAAATAATGTCATTGACTTATTACAGAATCATATTCATTGTTATGATATCATATATGGTTCACTTATGACATTATATTACCCGTTCTTTTCTAAATTCCATGTTAAAGAAGCGTTTTGGGTAAAATCGTTTCATTTATCGTAGGTGTTTTGACTTGTTGTTCTTGACATCATTATTAATTATATCATGATTTACTTACTTCCAGAATATAAAATATGATTTATATATCATATATATTCAGTATATATATATATATATAATAGATAGATAAATAAAATGAAAAACACCGTTCATGGAGACGGTAGTCCGTACGTACGCATGAACGCTGTTTTTCTTTCCTTATTGTCTTGAAATGATAGTAAGTAGATGACATACATATGTATATATATACATAAATCCAGTAGCTTTATAATTTCATATATTTCATTATCATTTCTTATATATACATTATAATCATTCTTAAATGGTTAACATGGAGAATGAATCTCATCGCGTCGTGGAGACGGTAGTCCGTACGTACGCACGAGCGATGATATCATTCCTATAATTATTGAATTGAATTGGAGTGGATTATACAATATATCAGAATCAATATGATTTTGTAATAACTATGTATAGTTATTCTTTACACCATTATACCCATCCATGTAAGGTGGTGGTGGAAAATAGATTACACCACGGCGTGGAGACGGTATTCCGTACGTACGCACGTGCGGTGATTTCTTTTTCCGTAGGATGGATAGATGGTGAAATAGGGTTGTTTCATACTTATAATAACATATCAGTATATGAGTGATACTGTTGTTATTACTTCATAATGAAACAACCTAAGAAGAAGAAGTGGAAGAAGAAATAAAGATGAAAGAATTGGTAACGGTAATTACCTCTTCTTTGAAGTGCCTCTTTGAGACCTCCTCTTAGGGCACTAGAATTGGTCTTTGAGGAAGACCAGAACCACTAGGATGTTGCTAGGGAAGTGGAGAAGAGATTTTGGCAGGGGTTGGCCGAGCTTGAGTGCTCAAATTGGTGTGAGGAGGAGGGGGAGGAGGTGTCCTTTTATAGGGGAGGAGAGGGGCACCTTAGGAATATCTCAAAATATTATTTTATATTAAAGTCAAAATCGGTTTATAATGGTTCCAAAGGGTCTTATTTCGAAGCTAAAGTGGGGATGGGTCGAAATCCTATCAACCAATAGAATTTAGACAAGTTTAGGATATTATTTTAACCTTATCAATTAGATTTAACTCTAAGTTAAATAATTTAACTTTTACCATGTCTTTTTGTTTTCTTTCACTATATGGTTAATAAACTTACTATAACATGCCAAACGAACCCCAAATTGTTTATTATTAATATATATATCCTTATCTAAGTCATTTGGCCGAACCTTAGATTTTTAGGAATAAAATAACAATTAATAATATAATATTTGATTTAAAAATTATTTTGTGTCAATTTTGACACTATTTGATATATGATTTTTGTGAAAGTCATAACAGAATTAAATGTTCGAACCAAGTTGATTAAATCAACATTAATATATCATAGTAACCTAGAAAATTAGTGGAATTCATAAAAAGTTTCAAATTACATTTATTTTGGTGTTTATAACATCAATTATGTCAATATTTCATTAATAAGATAATTATTGCATCATCGTTGTGTCATAAATAAATTAAATTATTTGATGTCTAAAAATTACAAATAAAATACCATCATGTATGAAATCTTTTTATCTTTCTAATGAATATTTACAATCGAATTTATCTTATGTATAACCCCATATTAAAAATGATTTACTTATTAAACTTTGATTTTAACTATTTTAACCTTTCTTTAAATAAATTAATAATAAATGTCCTAATCTAACCCAAGTGGGTCTAAATGGTCATATTTTATTCCTAAGTTTGTTTTTGGTCGAAATACACTTGTCCAATAGGATTAGGACACGTGTTAGGGTAATAGTAATATCATATTTACCCTTAGTTACCCTATTTACTATTAACCGTGGCAAAAAAAAGTAAAAAGTTACTATTCACCAAAAATTATTTTCATCTCATTGAACCACATTATAGTCCTTGATATTAACCGTGTCTGTCGGATTTTTGAAATTCCATTCACAGAAGCGGTAAAATTAAGTTTTATGCAAAATTCAGTTTTTAACCTACCACTTAGTAGTTTCACTATTCATAAAAAATTGATGTTTTTCAGAATAGTGCCAAAATTTCATCCCAAGCTATATTTCATATTCCAAATTCAAAAATGAAGTCTATTTTACCAAATTCATTACATAAAAGTTTCATTAATTAATTTTATAATTAAATCCCGCTGTTAAAACAAATAGCGTGTTTTTAAGAAACAATATCTATCAAAAGATTGACACTTGTTTATGTCTAGTTTAAATGTGAAATTACATCCAATGACCAACATTGTATTAAATTGTAAAAATATATTCTAAATATACTTTAAAACCACTCAAATTAATGATTTATCACTATTAATTATTTCTATTAAAAAAGTTGTTTTTAATTATAATTTAGTAATTTTCACTATTCATCAGAATATGAAAGTTATCCGAAAAGTACCAAAATTTCACCTTAGGCTAAATTCGATACTCCGAATCCAAGAATGAAGTTCGTTTTGAAAAATAAGATTTACAGAATTTTAAAAAGTGGTTATTACTATTCATAATGGCTAGTTTTAATAATATTTTAATAGCATATCATTGTTTCGTGAAACTCAGTATTACGTACCACACACGCTATCGAGGAAGGTTGCGATTGCGTGTAATGCAAGGCAAGTCAAAGATGCGTGTTGTGCAAGCTCCTTTTGGTGTAGCGTACAACAGAAGACATTAATAAAATTAAAAAGAATATTTTTTATAAAATCTTGGGCTGTTACATAGAGGTACCATAGAAAGTGACACCCACCAACCTCTAGGGGGAACTCCCTGCACTGATGCACACCAGCCGTTCTAATTCCCAACAGAGTGTCTAGCATCATAATATCTGAAGAAGAAGAAACACAGAGCCCAAGGCTCTCTACAACGATCACAGACAAAAATCTATGTGTAGCACCAGTATTGAAAAGTACTGATGGTAAAATAGAAGCAACTAGAATAGTACCTCTGATAGTGGAAGGTGAGGGATCCTGATCCATATGGGTCTATTGCTTTTCATATGCATGCCTAGTGCCGCAGCCCTGCGACACAACCTGGCTACCCTAAGCTGACCTGCCCTATAGTCTCTAAGATCCTGGTGTTTGGTTACCATGGTCATGACCACCACCTCGGCCTGAATATCCTGACGTATTCCAATTCCCCTGACTGATAAGAAGCTACTAGCCCTTATCTTGCATTCAAAGTCTTCACAGAACCCCTCCCACTAGTCACTGGTTGAAACACCCTCCAAAAAACGCTGCAGATGACCCTTATTGCTGCAAGCTCAGCACTCCACTAGGTCACATGGACACTGAGGTCTCTTGTGCCCCTCTTTACCACACTTGTAGCACATTACGGTGCCACCTGAAGAAATATTATTTCTAGTACTACCACCATGAGAGAAATCCATTTCCTCTTCCTCTTACTTGTAGAAATAGTACCAGAAACTGGTGCCGAACCACCCCGGCCTGCACCTCTAGCTTCTCGTAGGTTATTCTTGGTAATCAGTTCCTAGTTTACAATAGAATGTATTGTATGAAACCTGAAAACATTCACAATCAATCAGATTTCATATCAAAGACCATTTTCTAAGCATCCAGACCTCATCATCTCATCGCCCGTAAGAACATGTGAAAACGTTGTAGCTCGGTGAAGCAAGCAGAATAATCCATCACTAACATAGAACCCTGCTACAGATTCTCGAACCCTCGAGCTCGATCATCCCTCAACATCTCTGGAAAGTAAAAGTCATAGAATACTGCCTGAAAATCTTAGCACGCCATGTCTCAGTGATGCTCTATCTGGGTGGTAAAATCCTGCCATATCTTGTTGGAATTATGCAGCATGTAATTAGCGAGCTTGACCCTCCTCCTAAGAGGCGTCTCAAGATGCTCAAAGATCATGTGCACAGAACCCATCCACGATTCCGCAGCCTGTGGTCTACTATCCCTTGAAAAAATAGGTGGATTCTACTGCTGGAATATACGTCTCAGCTCAGCCATAGATTTGGCAGCCGACGTTGCTCCCTGGAAGGTTTGCATGAACCGCATGAAGCCTTCATGAAACTGCGCATCCGTGCCCGCGTATGGTATAACGGCTCATGCCACATCTATCACAGTTGGAGGATCCATCGATAGCCCATGGCCTACCATCTCTAGAGTATAATCATTGCTGCTCTCTTGGTAAAAAACTCGTGGTCGTCTCAACACCATGACTCTACAAGTTCAAACACACACCTTAGATTAAGATCATTGAAGACTAAGAATTGGAAAAGTAAGAAGGGAATAAGGAAAAGAAAACATTCATGTTTGACAAAACAAGACTACACGACATGTATAATAACTATACAATGTGTTCCCTTAATTCCTTCACATGGGCATGTACTTCTGCCAGAACTGGTCATGTAACACCCCAACCACATGGAGTGTTGTGCACACACATGGTGTGTACATGAATTTCCTTCCCTAGCCCAATTCATTCTACATACCTCTCTTTTCAATGAGACTACATGGTATGTATAAGGTCTACATGGCGTGTTCCCTTAGGCCCTTACATGGTCGTGTTTTGATGTTGGCCTGGGCGTGTCCCAAACCTTGGTACATTTTGTGTTACACCCGCACACGGTGTGTACACCACCCTGTCTCCCCAGCCACATGACCAAGTTTACATGGTCTCTTTCTGGTCAAGACTACATGGCGTGTACCACAGGTACAAAACATGTACTATATGAGCTTAACTGACCAGTTTTGTTCAAGACATGGTCGGATAAATGGCTCACACTACACGGCGTGTTCCAGATGGACACGGCATGTACTCGAAAGGATAACACCGACCAGTGTTATCAGTTACATGGTTGGATTCCAAGACAACACTACACAACATGTTTGAAAGTGACACGACATGTTTAAGTGAAAATTTCTGTCCATGTTGTTAGTCATAGGGGCGGACACAGGGTCAACACGACATGGCGTGTACAACTGGTACATGATGTGTTCCCTCTAGAGTTTTCCCAATCCTGTGTTTCTTCCTACACGACCTATAACATGGTTAGAGACCACACGACGTGTACATAAGGTACACAGTGTGTAATTTAAAATTTTCATTTCTTCCCGAATAGAAGAGTACATGGAATGTGTTCATAGAACCACACACTTTGTTGTATGGATTTCCAGACAGTATACCTCAGAAACTACTTTGGAGTCTAGAAAACCACTGAACAAACACTAGAGTGCCAAATTCCGATCCGTGAGGGTCCATACTCCCTATTAACCAAATATAGGCATCTTATACATGTTACAACAAGATAAACAAGCCGATGATCCACCAAATTCCGGTTGGTGAGGGCCCATACTCCTCAAGAACCAAAGTTTGGCATTCATTCACAGAAAAATTACATAACAATACCCTATAAAATAATAGGTATTTTATCAAGGCATCTATCACAACAGCATGAATATTCATGCACAACCTCTATCACAACAACATGCAATTTCTAATGCACCTACATGGCATGGAGTCTATGCATGGCATGTGATTATAACATGTGCCTAAATGATGAATGAGATGGCATACCCTCATCTCATCGGATTTCACCTTAATAGAACCCAATATAAAAATATAAATAGCACACCACAAGCGCATCACCCAATGGTGAAAATCAAATCAACTATAAAATTGCAAAACAAGATAAATTGCAATTAAACAAGATAGGCTGGCTTTTCCCTATACACAAATTAGCTACTCGCAGGCATAACTAATTTCCAAACACCAATTCCATCTTATCACTGACTATAGACTCCAATTAATAAGTCAAAGAAAAGAAACCCTATGATACCACTTTTTAATGTCCTAGATCGGGGTGCCACACAACGAGTGCCCCGAACCCATTGGTCACATGACCTGAAGTGCATTTCCCCAAACGCCAGAGGCTGTCGACTAGCAGCGAGGGCCTAGTTGTGATAGTGGGGAAAGTATGACTTCAATTTTCAAATTGTAGCATAGCAGATATATATATACATACAAAAAGGGGAAGAAGTACGCAATAAAAAGAAGAAAGGACAACAGTACGGAAGAAAAGTATAACCAACAGTCACATATACATGATGGTGCAACATGTCCTATTTGTAAGAAAGCTGTCAAAATAGGATACACTGCAATCAAATACAATACAGTACAAAGTACTAAGTATAAAAAAAGAAAACTAAAACAGTGAAACAGGAAATCAGCAACATCCCAAGCCTAAGCTCAGTCCCATGCTCTCCTACTCCTCTGCAACAATCAAGTACATGTATAGGGACTCTTTCCCTTATCAACACCTGTAGCAATATAATCTGTTTGGTCTCAAGACATGACCCAAATAGGGTGTGATAAATAAATCCCAGAAGGCAACTACCAAAGCCCCGTGCCCAACTGACGGTGAAAATGTGCAACAACAGTGTGCAATAATGAAATGCAGTAAACTAGGAAGTAATCAAAACTAAAAATTCCTACCAATTATATTTCCATTTTCATTATTTTTTAATAGTTCAATATAATTGAATTATATGTTTCCAAGACTTAGCCTTAGCCGATAATCTCTTATACAGTGCAACATCAGAAACCACAACAGGCTATCTAACAAGTAGAGGGTAATAACAATACGAAGCCTATGCTTTAGCTTTGTAGGTACACCGTAAGAAATAACCACCTTGAATATTAAAGTAAGAATCCTCCTCTGATGTACGGACCGTTTCCCTTGGGCTAAACAGAATATTTCCATCAGGATAAATAGAACCTTTTCCTCGGGCCTTGACCTTAGACTAAATAGAAATGAAACACTCAGGTGATTTCCCTCAGACATAACAAAAATTTCCCTCAACTGTACGAGATATTTCCCTTAGGCACAAAAGCTACTTCCCTCAGTAATATGAAACATTTCCCTTAGGCTAAAAAACATTTCCCTCATTCAAAACAAAACCTTTCCCTTAGGGTAATCAAAATACAGCCCTTAGGCAAAGCAAAACACTACCCTCTGGCTAATCAAGTAGTCAGGCTGAGCCCCACACATAAGAAAACTATTTATATATATTTTCTCCCAAAAAAACTCAAAGTATGCTATAATCACAGCATACCTATGGGTATCCTGGACAAACGGCTAAACAAGGGAAACGCACCCATGGGGTGGCCCTGGATCAATGCAGCGATCCCAAATAGTAGTTTATAAATACTCATTAAATTACCTATGCAATTATAGGTATTTTATCAGTCAAGGCCTCAACCACATGATACTCGAAATATGGAAGTGTAGCACAGTGGTACACAAAATCAACTCGACAGTTGGAAATAAACACCAGACCACCTACCTCGATCTCCTCTAATCTATATACGTGAAAAACGCCTCCCAAATCAACCGTGAATGGCGTAGATCTGGGATAAACATTCACCCATTCAAACTCAAATAACTTCCCATAGGGAATGGATTGGAAGGAGAGGTTCAAGAAGATATAAGAACTCACCCGCACAGATCAAACGAGATCATCGGTGAAGGAATCAGAGTTCCAGTGTGCGATCAGAAGCTCTTCCAAGATCCATCCCTCTCTGCCACATCTCTCAGGAATTCTAAGCTTCCTATGTCGAAAGAGGCATCTACTGGTTGTTTTAAGTGAAAAAACATAACTACACGACATGTACTCTCAAGCACATGGCATGTACTTTCCATTTATTTAACTATTCTCTCGGCGTCCACTCTCCACCGCCTCACTGTTCATTTGTCGACTTTATTACATGGTGTGTATTTCTTAGTACATGGCATGTAATACTATTCCACTAGCGGCTACTCCCACCGCCTTACTGTTCACCTGCCGACTGATTTCATGACGTGTATATACTAAGTACACGTTGTGTAGTCAGTTTTTACACCCTTCATCGCCGGCCGACCTACACACCCTATATACTCATCCCACACGGACAAAGTACACGGCGTTTAGAAAAGTACATGGAGTGTACCAATTTTTTTGTATTTTTCCCCATTTTCCATATTTTTCTAAAAATAACTGAATGAAAAAGGAAAAGAAGAAACACATACCTCAAGAATAAGAACCGGGTTCTTACAAATGGGTTCTGTAACTCTTCTCAAGTGGTCTTAACTAGCACGAACCATAGGAAATCACCACATTCCTCTACATCAAAACAAAACCAATTCCGGTACTTGATGGATCGTAAAAAACTACTTACATGACACCCTCTTACAAAAATATCAAGATCCGGGTGATCTTAAAAATCTTCCTCAACTTCTTAAAAGACTATTGAAAATTCTATGCCCACATCAAAGGATGCCGATTTTGGGTCAAATCTATTATCATTGGTGATATCCTTGAGAATTAAAAGATGAATATTTGGTAATATCCTGCCAGAACAAGGAATATTCTCACCTCCATCACGCTCCTAGGTGTATCCCATGCTAACACTGCCTCCACCTTGGCCTGGTCCACTACCACTCCATCTGCTGAGATAACACCTCCAAAAAATTGGACCAAATGAATCCATAACTAGAACCTCAAGAGCTTCCCATAAAGCTGATTCTCTCGAAGTACATCTAGAACCATCCTAATTTGTCTCATTTGATCCTCCTCAAACACTGAGTACAAACTGATATAGTAAATGAAGACCACAACAAACCAGTCTAAGTAATAAGGGAAGATCTGGTTCATGAGTCCTATGAACACTATGGGGGTGTTAGTCACACAAAAGGTCATAAAAAATACTCATAATGACCATAGTGGAATCTAAAATACTTATTTATAATATCCTCATCTTGTACTCATCTCTGGTGACAACATGGTCTTAGGTCAATCTTTGAGAACCATCGTGCCCCTCTTAACTGATTGAAGATGACATTGATCCTCAACATCAGATACTTGTTCTTCACTATCACCTAGTTCAAGAGTTGGTAATCCATACAGAACATAAATCTATAGTATTACTTTTTAGAAAACAAAAATGGGGCCACCCAGGGTGAAACATTGGGTCTCATAAAGCCTTTCCTCTACAAATCCACAAATTTCACCCTTAGATCGTGAAGCTCTGTGGGGTCCATTTGATATATTGGTGAGGATATCAATGTCCTAACGAGGTGGAAGTCTATACAAAATTCAATATTGCAATGGGGAGTTAAACCTAGAACATCATTGGGAAATACATCCTCGTACTCAGCCACTACTGCTAGGAACTAAAATTTCATAACATATGTTGCTCTGAGGGTAAGGCGAGCCAACTCATGAGTGATCAGTTGCACCCTCCGGTGTATGGTCCCATCCTGTGCTTCCTAGGTTTCCCTTTCTCGAAAAAAGAAAAACATCAACCCATCGCTACAAACACACCACACCCTTCACCTAAAATAGTCAATTTTGGCATGGATCAAAGATAACCAGTCCATACCATGAATGGCATCGTAAGGCCTTAAAAATTCCACCAAGTGTTTGCAACCAAAACTATCACCTATAAGGGTAAGATCACAGTGTAAGAATATATGGGTGATCATTGAGTATTCTCCTATAGGTTTATACATTTTTAAGGGTTTAGTCAATGGTTCTAACAAAATCTCAAAGTCCCGAAAAAGATTCGTGGTGAGAAAGGAATGACTAGCCCCTAGGTATATGACAAAGAAAACTAGAGTATAAAAGACACAGATCATACATTGAATCAACCATGGAGATCCTCAGTCATAAGACTTGACCACATGCAGCTATCCCCACCCCTACCATCTAGCTCCCTGAGCCTGGTCCAGACCTCCTTGGAGTGGTGATGACGGCAATTTGAAATATCAACCACCTCCTTCTACTCTCCCTACATCTCATCCACATCCGTCGCCTTTCAGATATCCCTTCTCCTACCTCTACCTATACCTTAGTGGTCCATCCAATGTATCTGTTTCTGATGCTTTCGTCAGGGCACGCGCATCCGTCTGTGGAGGAGGACGCGCTGCTTGTTGCCCCGCATTCCCGCTTTCCAAAGGCGGGCGTCATTCATTCCTTGTTCAGGCACGTCTGCTCCTTGATCAAAACAGGATGATGGGATGTCGGTTTTTCCTTCCGCGGATTCCTCCTCAGAGCTCATCACCTAGTCCGGGTCTCCCTCATAGATTTAAGACGGGTTCGTGAAGCTCATTCCCAGTGCCATATCTACATGGATGCCAGTTAATTACGCTGCTTCCGTCAAGATGCTCCAAGGGGTCTTTTCGGGGCAGCAACCTTTGGTGAGGAGAATGGTCACATTGGGGCATCGTTGGCATGTCTGTCTTTGGTCCCTCGTCATAGGGATTGTTGAGGGCGTGGAAGCCCGAGGCATCCTGCATCGAACGCGGGGAATATGTACCATCTGAGGTTTTCCTCAGCTTCCCATGTTTAACACGGGGTATGTCGCGAGTTTAACGTCTTGCAGAGACGGATCGGGTTGAAGGACCCCTAGGGGGAACACCGATGTTGGGGCCAGCACGTGGGCAGCTTCCCATATATCATGGAGTGGGATGGGGTGGCATGATCTCACCGGGATGTGGCGGCCCGGGTAAGGATCAGGATGGATGGTGGAGTGAGACATGGGGCTTACGTTCTGAGATGGCCCAAGCGGGGGAATACAGTTTAATGTCTTGCGGGACAGAATACAGTTTAACGTCATGTGGGACGCAATACAGTTTAATGTCATGCGGGACGGAATACATTTTAACGTCATGCGGGACGCCATACTGTTTAACGTCATGCGGGATGGAATACAGTTTAACGTCATGTGGGATGTGATACAGTTTAAGGTCATGCGGGACGGAATACAGTTTAACGTCATGCGGGACGCGATACAGTTTAACGTCATGCAGGATGGAATACAGTTTAACGTCATGTGGGACAGAATACAGTTTAACGTCATGCGGGACGAAATATTTGGGCCTTACGCTCTGAGGCAGCCCAAGGTGGTCGGGGAACCGACATGGAGAGGTCGGGACGACCGGGTGGTGGGCTTGAATCTCGTGGAGGCTTCCTACGTACCATGCGTTAGCACGGATCAAAGTCCGCGTAGTTCACTGGGATGGGGATTACGCTCTGGGGCGTCCCATAAGAGGATGTCATGGTCGATGCGCACTCTAAGCCCACGTGAGTCATACGCGGTTTGGGAAACAAGAGGCAGCAGGGACCAGACGATCACGTCACAATGTTTGCGTCCGTGAGAAGCGGAATGGGGATTACGCGTTGAGCGGCCCAAATAGGAAACAGGGGCTTACGCGTGGTTAGCGTCCCTTGGTGTCAGGGCTTACTCCAGGGTGGAGGCCCGTGGTGCGACAAAGCGCAGTGGGAAAAGGACTCCACTGGCCTTGGCAGGGGGGAAGTACGGAGATGCACGGGTTCAATCATCTGCAAGAAAGGCTAGGGGCTTACGCTCTGAGGCAGCCCTTCCCTCGCGGACAAATGCCGCTTCGACAAGGAGGATCTCATTCCATGTGATGAAGAGTCCATTCTCGTGGAGATGAGTGGCATAAAAAATGTCCGAGCTGGGGGGACCCTGCGTGCGAAGCATGGGGTTGGACCACATTTTAACGTCTTGTGTTAAGGACTAGGTGATTAGCAGTTTAACATCCTGTAGTTTGGACGAGATGGGTTCTCTCCACACCCCTAGGGATTACATGCCCAACGCCCTCTACCCCTTGTGGAAGGGAAGGCATCGGCAAGGCAATAATGAAGGGGGGCCGCAGGACGAACCACCCGGGTGTCCACGTTAGTGTGGCTATGCAAAGAAGCAATAGCCTTTAGCGTGACTATGCGGAGAAGCATAAAGAAATTCAACGCAACGGGAAACACGGACCAAGGGACCTTGAGGTTACTTCGCACGAGCCTGGGAGGCCGTACGGGAAAACAATGCATGGTGTGCATGCCCAGCAGGGGAGACATCAGGTGCCGGTGCAGGGCGCAGCCAAGGGGCATCAAGGTGAGGAGTCCTGGGCTTTGCGCGCAAAAGGGAAGGTTTGCGCGCAAAACTCCGGGACGACGCGCAATTGGAGCAATGGAATTGTGCACAGAGAGGGAACTACACGCAGGGTGTTACGCGCACGACAGCCTATTGCGCGCATGAGACACGCATTGCGCGCAAGGCTGGAACACTGGGGAGGGGGGGAAATTCACTGGAGCCGGTGGAGTTGCGCGCAAAGGAGAACTCTGGGGCAAGGTTGTGCGAAATGAGGGTTTTACCTGGAAGTCATCTTGCAGGCGGGGGGAGCCAAATTGCGCGCACGGGAGTCAGTTCGGATTTCTCAACCCCTAAACCGTTCGGGGTCAACTTCTATTTATAGGCATCCTCTGGTGCGGAATCCAGGAGGTGCATGAAATTCTTCGCGCGCGAGCGCAGCAGGCGCGCAAAAGCTCCCCGCACAGAACCGGGCGCGCAAAGATTGCGCGCCTCAACGACTCAATTCCGTGAAACCCGGTGATTCTACGCGCGCATAACAATTTTTTGCACGGAGCCTCCTTTATTTCGCGCACCACATCCTGGGCCTCTGGATCGGGCCTTTGATTCCGAATATGACTTCGCTTCGTCATTCCGAAACTTCCTCCGAGAGTTACAGACTTTTTTCTGCGTCAACAAATGCCCCCCCTTGGAATTGGATCGGCAAGAGGTCACAACGATCGGATTCCAAGGGAAACACCGAAACACCGTAAAGCCATGTCTCTTGGTCAAGTTGCGCGCAAAATTCCGATGGGGCGCGCAAAACTACGGACGCACGCGGAATCCTCTTTCCGCGCGGCGCGGAACCCTGGCCTCACCTATAAAAAGGGGCGCTGGGTCCCAAATCCGTACTTCAGCTTTTTCCGCGCGAAAAGCTTATCGCTCTCGGGCACGAAATAGCTTCCGCGGCTGCGCGTAATAACGCACTGGAAGCACGGATTTCCACCCGAAATTCGGCCGTGATCTCGCACCTCTTCAGGCTTTTTTAGCGTTTCACGTGCCGATTGCGCACTTATCTCCAGGATTTGACGCAACTCATTCATATTTCGCGCAGAACTCTCCGATTCCGCGCCCTGCATCTTGATTTTTCCCAACTCCCGAAAGATTCGAGATGGATGCAAACCGAGTTGATGAGGGGGAAGCCGCTGTCCATAGGACAGAAAATGGCGGCAAACGAGGAGGTTTATGGTGCCAAGGTGATTGTCTCCAACAATCTGACCTTGTTCAACCTGCTGACTCCGGCCCAGAAGGCATATCCCTTGTCGGACAACCTCCCGCTCTAGAATTTTGGAATCCTAGAGGAGGTTCCACTGCCGGGCTTCGAGGTGGACATGACGCGGTCTTGGGTGACTCGGGAGGACGAACTTCCTCACTACAACATCACCAAAAACGACCATCCTGCCAGGGAAACTAGACATATGGATGTTTATGTCCTGAACCCGAGGACTAGGACCATTACCGGGGATGAGCCTGTGGCGGAGGATTCTCCGACCCTCTACACGAGCACGTTCCGTCAAAGTATCACGGATGACACGAAGGGCTGGCTGAAGGATTGGGACCTGCGGTTTGGGAGTAACTTCACTAGTGAATGGGCCTGGGCATTCTGGGTTTGCCATACCTGTGACCAGTTTGGGGACGAACTGTGGTATATCAGCCTGTTCGAGGCGGTATGGACATCGCAGTTCCATTTCCACCGCCAGCCTGAACTCGGACCGGAGCTATTCACCCGGTGGTCTCCTGACACCAACACGTTCCACCTTCATCTTGGGGAAGTCAGCATCAATCTCTGGGATGTTCACTGCATCGGAGGTATCCCACTGGAGGGTTAACAATAAGATGAGTTCGTTCCCCCAAAGAACACCTGGGGAGACAGGTCGCAGACGCCTATGCTGACGTGGCACCTGCTGCAGCTAGCCAAGGAGAGGCTGGGGGTCAAGGACTTCTTGAAGGACATCGCCTACAAGGGCTGGTTCAGCCTGTTCCTTGAGAGGGATCCCGCCATCAAGATGTCGGGACGGGGCAAACGGTGTCCAACCGCGACTAAGAGGAGCAAGGATGGGTCCTATTGGAAGACCCTGGAGGCAGGGCAATACCAATCATGGGGCTACCGCATCATTGAGGCCCGAGACCCAAACGTCCGGTATGCCGGGTTCCTTGCCGCCTTCCTGAGTGGGTGGCTCCTGCCGGTGCAGGACGTGTGGATGGGCGTCCGTCCAGCGATTTTGGTGATGGCGGGCTCCATGGCCGCCAACAAAAGGTTCAACTTGGGCGTCCCCGTGGTGGCCAAGCTGTATACCATCCTGGGGTGCATCTCACGAGGGGGTCGCCTTGGAGAGTATGTGGTCCCTTCCAGATCTTCCATGGCTAGATGGCGGCTCATCTCGGCTGATATACTTTCCTAAACGTCGTCCGTCCTCTGGGCAACGGTCTGCGACCGTCCTTGCTAAACATCGCAGGGGTGGCGCCGATGACGCTCAATGAGGAGGGCATGAGGATCCGCATCGACAACCATGCCAACTACAACTTCAGCCCGTTCTCCACCCAAATCGGCCAACTAGTGGACAACGGGAGAGGCTCTCTGGAATAGCAGGAATACTTCCAGAGCATTCAGGGTGGGGTGCTCGTAGCTCGGATCGACGGGAAGGTGATATGCGAGCCTTACGTTCCATCCCAATTCGCCAGGCAATTCGGGTGCCTCCAACGAATTACGATGAAGGTATTCATGGCTGTCTGGCAAGAGAAGAATCCATGTGTCCTGCGCCAGATGTGGTTGATGTTTACCAATTTTGGCTCTGGCGACGTCGTTACTCTTACTTGTTGTACCTCTCGTACCCCTCGTGGTTTAATTTTCATGATCACAATCACTCTCTTATTTATCTAATCTTGTTTTAAGTGTTTTTGGATGATAGGCATGATTTAAGGTTGCCAAGGAATTGGGCCAAGAAAGCCAGAACAAAAGTGGACTGATTTCAGTCCACCGGCCAACCGGTGGATGACCACCGGCCAGCCGGTGGACTCTTGACAGAAGGCATCCCCTCTGTCCAAACCACCGGCCAACCGGTGTCCCATCACCGGCCAGCCGATGGAACCCAGACAGAAGGGACACATACTGTCTCAACACCGGCCAACCGGTGGCCTCCTCACCGGCCAGCCGGTGGTGCCTGGGCAGAAGGCCTCTCCCTCTTCCAAAGCACCGGCCAACCGGTGGCCAAGCACCGGTCAGCCGGTGGAGCCAGTCAAACTAGCCGTTGGGCTTTGACCAGCCTGCTCCCAACGGCTCCGAAGACCTTTCCAACAGCTCCGAAGACCCCGAATGGCCATTTGAGGGTTCCCCCTCTATAAATAAAGGACTAGGAAGCCCCGAAACCATAATGGAACAATAGTGGAACTATAACCAAGCTAGTGAAGCCCACGGGAACATTTTTCCATCATTTGGCGAATCTCCGGCGGATTCCTTCAAGGAACCTCAATTGCTCCAACTCACTTCCACATTCAAGGAGCACCATCAAAGAAGCTTGGGAGCGCTCTTCATCAACTCCAATCAATCCATTGGCGCCCAAGGCTTCTCCTCTTAAGGTTTTACTTGTTTTATTATTTTGAGCATCAATTTGGGTTTGTGCCTACAAACCCCCATTTCTCTCATCCTCCCTTTCTTTGGGTTTTCACACCACCTTCAAGGTGTGAAGAGGTTAGTCAATCCTTCCCTTTAAAAGGCTTGAGTCATAGGTGAGCTAGCCTTCACCTGTAAGAAGGCTAGTGGGTTCGTTCTCAACCATTAAAAGCAAGTGGGATCTTGCTCAACCATTAAAAGCAAGCTGTAATAGGTTCTAGACTACCTTAAAGTCTAGTGGGTTTCTTGCTAAAACCATTAAAAAGCAAGCGGTAGTAAATCTCTCAACGGTTGAGTTGGGAGCGGAGACGTAGGCTTGGGACTTAAGCCGAACTCCGTTATCAAGTTTTGTGTGTTGCCTCTTTTATTTCCGCTGCATCTTTTACTTTGATTTTAAATTGTTTATTTTTTTTAAAAAGGCAATTCACCCCCCTCTTTCCATCACTCTTATCCGACCCAACAATTGGTATCAGAGGAAAATTTGAGTAATACCTTCACCGGTTTCAAATTTCAAGATCCTTTGTGATGGCTTCAACTTCTTTCGCCCCCGAAGGCTATTCTTTGGGTCGTGCTCCATTCTTTGATGGAACCGACTATACTTTTTTGGAAAACCCGCATGATTACTTTTCTTAGAAGCATTGGTTATCCTATTTATAAAATTGTCATGCATGGTTATTCTCTTTCTTCTCCCGATGAATCCAAATGGACTCAAGCCGATATTAAAAATTTCGAGCTTGATGGAAAAGCCATGAACGCTCTTCATTGCGGCCTTGATCGTAATGAATTCAATCGAGTTTCCACATGCACCTCATCTCATGAAATCTGGAAACTTTTGGAGGTTACCCATGAGGGGACTAAAAAAGTTAAGGATACTCGATTGGATATGTTCCGTCAAGTTTTTGAGTCTTTTACCATGCATCCATCTGAAAATATAACTGAAATGTTTACTCACTTTACTGATGTTTGCAATGGGATAAAGTCCCTTGGTGATGATGTGTCTGCAGAAACGATGGTCAAGAAGATCCTTTGGATCTTACCAAGTTCATGGGCACCGAAAGTCACGGCAATTCAAGAAGCAAAAGATGTCAAGAACATGCCGGTTGAAGAGCTCATCAGATCCCTCATGACCTACAAAATCACCATGAGAAGGCAAGCTGAAAAGGAAGGCAATCTCATCAAAGTTCCAAAGAACATCGACTTCAAAGTTCAAAAATAAGAAAGCTCCTCCTCCTCATCTTCTTCCTCTTCAAGCGGCGATTCAGAAATAGAGAATCTTGCCCGCAAAATGCACAAATTCATGAAGAAGCACAAGAAGAAGAAATCCCGCAAGGCTCAACCCAACGAAAAATCTGAGCCCGAGGTAACGTGCTATGGGTGCGGCAAAAAAGTCCATTACAAGCCCGATTGTCCACTCAACAAGAAAAAGGTCAAGCAAAAGGAAAAGAAAAAGGCATTCAAGGCCACATGGAGTGATAGCTCCACATCCTCCTCCTCCTCCTCCTCAAGTGACAATGGTAAAAAATGCCTAATGGCATTTCATGAGGTAACCTCATCCGACTCCTCATCCTCTAGTTCTTCAAATTCTTTTAATCATTTATCTTATGAGGATCTCCAACATGCTAGAGATCAATTGGAGGAAGGTTTTCACGAACTTTCATCCAAATTTATTGCCTTAAAAAAGAATTTCAAAAAACTTTCTTCCGAAAAGGAACAACTTCTCAAAGAGAAGGAAGAGTTGTCCCTCAAGATCCAAAACCTTCCCGATGTTGATTCTTTGAATTCTACTATTAAAGATTTAAGGGAATCTCTTGCCAAGTTCACCCAAGGGGAACAAAATTTAACCAAATTACTTGGTTCCCAATGCGTATCTAGAACCACCCAAGGGCTTGGCTATTCCAAGAAAGCTTCCTCTTCCCATGCTCCAACTATTTTTGTAAGGGGGAGCTCCCAATATAAACTTTGCAACTATTGTAAAAAACTTGGGCACTTAATTTATGAGTGCAATTGCAAAAATGCCCGGTATGGAAGGCCCAAAACCATTTCCTTTAATGATGAATTTCATAGGAAAAGACCCGCCACTAGACAAGTTTGGATTAAAAAATCCCTTTTAGCGAGTCTCACCGGACCAAAATTTGTCTCGGTTCTAAAATCCTCTCCCCGGTGATTTGATGTTTTTATTTAGGGGGAGTTAGGATCGTCTAAGCCTTTTTGCATTTTTTTTTAATTCAAATCTCAAAAATTTCAATTGGTTTAAAATCTCTATCTTGTTTTTCAAACCTTTCCCTCAATCAAGTTTTATGCCCCGTGCTATTTTGATAATCACAAAGGGGGAGAAATTCTTGGTTGATTGGGGGAGAAATCTTTCTCTCATGCTTTGCTTTACTTTTCAATTTATCCTTTAAAGCATGACTTTCATTTCAGTCTTTTACATTGCTTGTTTTGGTGATTGTGATCATCAAAATAGGGGGAGATTGTTGTACCTCTCGTACCCCTCGTGGTTTAATTTTCATGATCACAATCACTCTCTTATTTATCTAATCTTGTTTTAAGTGTTTTTGGATGATAGGCATGATTTCAGGTTGCCAAGGAATTGGGCCAAGAAAGCCAGAACAAAAGTGGACTGATTTCAGTCCACCGGCCAACCGGTGGATGACCACCGGCCAGCCGGTGGACTCTTGACAGAAGGCATCCCCTCTGTCCAGACCACCGGCCAACCGGTGTCCCATCACCGGCTAGCCGGTGGAACCCAGACAGAAGGGACACCTACTGTCTCAGCACCGTCCAACCGGTGGCCTCATCACCGGCCAGCCGGTGGTGCCTGGGCAGAAGGCCTCTCCCTCTTCCAAAGCACCGGCCAACCGGTGGCCAAGCACCTGTCAGCCGGTGGAGCTAGTCAAACTAGCTGTTGGGCTTTGACCAGCCTGCTCCCAACGGCTCCGAAGACCTTTCCAATGGCTCCGAAGACCCCGAACGGCCATTTGAGGGTTCCCCCTCTATAAATAAAGGACTAAGAAGCCTTGGAACAATAATGGAACAATAGTGGAACTATAACCAAGCTAGTGAAGCCCACGGGAGCATTTTTCCATCATTTGGCGAACCTCCGGCGGATTCCTTCAAGGAACCTCAATTGCTCCAACTCACTTCCACATTCAAGGAGCACCATCAAAGAAGCTTGGGAGCGCTCTTCATCAACTCCAATCAATCCATTGGCGCCCAAGGCTTCTCCTCTTACGGTTTTACTTGTTTTATTATTTTGAGCATCAATTTGGGTTTGTGCCTACAAACCCCCATTTCTCTCATCCTCCCTTTCTTTGGGTTTTCACACCACCTTCAAGGTGTGAAGAGGTTAGTCAAGCCTTCCCTTTAAAAGGCTTGAGTCATAGGTGAGCTAGCCTTCACCTGTAAGAAGGCTAGTGGGTTCTTGCTCAACCATTAAAAGCAAGTGGGTTCTTGCTCAACCATTAAAAGCAAGCTGTAATAGGTTCTAGACTACCTTAAAGTCTAGTGGGTTTCTTGCTAAAACCATTAAAAAGAAAGCGGTAGTAAATCTCTCAATGGTTGAGTTGGGAGCAGAGACGTAGGCTTGGGACTTAATCCGAACTCCATTATCAAGTTTTGTGTGTTGCCTCTTTTATTTCCGCTGCATCTTTTACTTTGATTTTAAATTGTTTATTTTTTTTAAAAAGGCAAATCACCCCCCTCTTGCCATCACTCTTCTCCGACCCAACAATTGGTATCAGAGGAAAATTTGAGTAATACCTTCACCGGTTTCAAATTTCAAGATCATTTGTGATGGCTTCAACTTCTTTCGCCCCCGAAGGCTATTCTTTGGGTCGTGCTCCATTCTTTGATGGAACTGACTATACTTTTTGGAAAACCCGCATGATTACTTTTCTTAGAAGCATTGGTTATCGTATTTATAAAATTGTCATGCATGGTTATTCTCTTTCTTCTCCCGATGAATCCAAATGGACTCAAGCCGATATTAAAAATTTCGAGCTTGATGGCAAAGCCATGAACGCTCTTCATTGCGGCCTTAATCGTAATGAATTCAATCGAGTTTCCACATGCACCTCATCTCATGAAATCTGGAAACTTTTGGAGGTTACCCATGAGGGGACTAACAAAGTTAAGGATACTCGATTGGATATGTTCCATCAAGATTTTGAGTCTTTTACCATGCATCCATCTAAAAATATAACTGAAATGTTTACTCGCTTTACTGATGTTTGCAATGGGAGAAAGTCCCTTGGTGATGATGTGTCTGCAGAAACGATGGTCAAGAAGATCCTTTGGATCTTACCAAGTTCATGGGCACCGAAAGTCACGGCAATTCAAGAAGCAAAAGATGTCAAGAACATGCCGGTCGAAGAGCTCATCGGATCTCTCATGACCTACGAAATCACCATGAGGAGGCAAGCTGAAAAGGAAGGCAATCTCATCAAAGTTCCAAAGAACATCGCCTTCAAAGTTCAAAAAGAAGAAAGCTCCTCCTCCTCATCTTCTTCCTCTTCAAGCGTAGATTCAGAAATGGAGAATCTTGCCCGAAAAATGCACAAATTCATGAAGAATCACAAGAAGAAGAAATCCCGCAAGGCTCAACCCAACGAAAAATCTGAGCCCGAGGTAACATGCTATGGGTGCGGCAAAAAAGGCCATTACAAGCCCGATTGTCCACTCAAAAAGAAAAAGGCCAAGCAAAAGGAATAGAAAAAGGCATTCAAGGCCACATGGAGTGATAGCTCCACATCCTCCTCCTCCTCCTCCTCAAGTGACAATGGTAAAAAATGCCTAATGGCATTTCATGAGGTAACCTCTTCTGACTCCTCATCCTCTAGTTATTCAAATTCTTTTAATCATTTATCTTATGAGGATCTCCAACATGCTAGAGATCAATTGGAGGAAGGTATTCACGAACTTTCTTCCAAATTTATTGCCTTAAAAAAAATAATTTCAAAAAACTTTCTTTCGAAAAGGAACAACTTCTCAAAGAGAAGGAAGAGTTGTCCCTCAAGATCCAAAACCTTCCCGATGTTGATTCTTTGAATTCAACTATTAAAGATTTAAGGGAATCTCTTTCCAAGTTCACCCAAGGGGAACAAAATTTAACCAAATTACTTGGTTCCCAATGCGTATCTAGAACCACCCAAGGGCTTGGCTATTCCAAGAAAGCTTCCTCTTCCTATGCTCCAACTATTTTTGTAAGGGGGAGCTCCCAATATAAACTTTGCAACTATTGTAAAAAACCCGGGCACTTAATTTATGAGTGCAATTGAAAAAATGCCCGGTATGGAAGGCCCAAAACCATTTCCTTTAATGATGAATTTCATAGGAAAAGACCCGCCACTAGACAAGTTTGGATTGAAAAATCCCTTTTAGCGAGTCTCACCGGACCAAAATTTGTCTCGGTTCTAAAATCCTCTCCCCGGTGATTTGTTGTTTTTATTTAGGGGGAGTTAGGATCGTCTAAGCCTTTTTGCATTTTTTTTAATTCAAATCTAAAAAATTTCAATTGTTTTAAAATCTCTATCTTGTTTTTCAAACCTTTCCCTCAATCAAGTTTTATGCCCCGTGCTATTTTGATAATCACAAAGGGGGAGAAATTCTTGGTTGATTGGGGGAGAAATATTTCTCTCATGCTTTGCTTTACTTTTCAATTTATCCTTTAAAGCATGCCTTTCATTTCAGTTATTTACATTGCTTGTTTTGGTGATTGTGATCATCAAAATAGGGGGAGATTGTTGTACCTCTCGTACCCCTCGTGGTTTAATTTTCATGATCACAATCACTCTCTTATTTATCTAATCTTGTTTTATGTGTTTTTGGATGATAGGCATGATTTCAGGTTGCCAAGGAATTGGGCCAAGAAAGCCATAACAAAAGTGGACTGATTTCAATCCACCGGCCAACCGGTGGATGACCACCGGCCAACCGGTGTCCCATCACCGGCCAGCCGGTGGAACCCAGACAGAAGGGACACCTACTGTCTCAGAACCGGCCAACCGGTGGCCTCCTCACCGGCCAGCCGGTGGTGCCTGGGCAGAAGGCCTCTCCATCTTCCAAAGCACCGGCCAACCGGTGGCCAAGCACTGGTCAGCCGGTG
The DNA here is from genome assembly GCA_963277665.1 of Viscum album. Taxonomy (NCBI): domain Eukaryota; kingdom Viridiplantae; phylum Streptophyta; class Magnoliopsida; order Santalales; family Viscaceae; genus Viscum; species Viscum album. Next base: position 487,166,479 of record OY728155.1, read on the forward strand.
GAGCCAGTCAAACTAGCCGTTGGGCTTTGACCAGCCTGCTCCCAACGGCTCCGAAGACCTTTCCAACGGCTCCGAAGACCCCGAACGGCCATTTGAGGGTTCCCCATCTATAAATAAAGGACTAGGAAGCCCCGGAACCATAATGGAACAATAATGGAACTATAACCAAGCTAGTGAAGCCCACGGGATCATTTTTCCATCATTTGGCAAACCTCCGGCGGATTCCTTCAAGGAACCTCAATTGCTACAACTCACTTCCACATTCAAGGAGCACCATCAAAGAATCTTGGGAGCACTCTTCATCAACTCCAATCAATCCATTGGCGCCCAAGGATTCTCCTCTTATGGTTTTACTTGTTTTATTATTTTGAGCATCAATTTGGGTTTGTGCCTACAAACCCCCATTTCTCTCATCCTCCCTTTGTTTGGGTTTTCACACCACCTTCAAGGTGTGAAGAGGTTAGTCAAGCCTTCCCTTTAAAAGGCTTGAGTCATAGGTGAGCTAGCCTTCACCTGTAATAAGGCTAGTGGGTTCTTGCTCAACCATTAAAAGCAAGTGGGTTCTTGCTCAACCATTAAAAGCAAGCTGTAATAGGTTCTAGACTACCTTAAAGTCTAGTGGGTTTCTTGCTAAAACCATTAAAAATCAAGCGGTAGTAAATCTCTCAACGGTTGAGTTGGGAGCGGAGACGTAGGCTTGGGACTTAAGCCGAACCCCGTTATCAAGTTTTGTGTGTTGCCTCTTTTATTTCCGCTGCATCTTTTACTTTGATTTTAAATTGTTTATTTTTTTAAAAAAAGGAAATTCACCCCCCTCTTGCCATCACTCTTCTCCGACCCAACATTCCTCCCACCAGTGGCGATGCCGGCTTTGCAACCGAATATGCCGAAAACTGGACAATTGTGTACCCTGAGGGGCTATTACGCAAGCACGTCCGGCAACTCGAGGTTACTCGCGTGAAAACCGGGAGACGGGAAAGAAGGCACGGTGCCGTCGGAAGGGGGGAACCAAGGGCACGTCAGGCAGCGAGGCCTGTGCAGGCCGGGATTTCGGTAGCGGGAACATCACATGGTGCTGCCACGTCCTTGTTACCCGCAGGGGGTCACATGAGGCAGCCAGGGAACTTCCCGGGAAGCAGATAAGATATCTGCTCGAACCTTCCCAAGATGCAATTCTCCCGGCACTGTGGTTGGCTTGGATGACCCTACGGCAATTGTTGAGCGTCGAAGCCATCTGGCAGAAGATAATGAAAAACTGGATCCAACTGCCAGAGGTCGGGCTCATTCGAATTACCGACCGTGTGAACTTCCATCGGTGGCATGCTTATCTGACGGCCATGGACGCATACGCACGCCAAAGGGGGTGGCGTGCGGAGCCAACTTTCCTAGTGAAAGTGATGCTCATCCATGAGCATGATCCGGAAGTGATGCCGCCGGGAGTAGGTGACAGTGACAAGGAGCCGGAGGGGGAGGAGGAAACTTGAGATGACGAAGGTGAGGGAGAAGACGAAGAAGAGGAGCCCGAAGGTGAGGGGTCACAAGGGGCGACCTACCAATGGAGTCTCCGAGAGAGCGGCGAGATTTCTGACTCTGATCTCGACATAACTGAGATTCTCGAGGTTTGTCTCCATCTTAATTCTTTCCCTCATTCATCCATTTGACTTTTCAACTTCTAACTCACTTCCCCATCCTACTCAGGAGCACTTGAGCGGTGGACGGGCATCCCCACCAGAGGAGGGCGGGGAGGAACTAGTGGGACATGATGGGGATCCGACACCCATCATTGAATTAACAAGAGAAGAGGGGTCTCCTCTTATGGCAGCTCCTATAGCGGTCGAAACACTGGGGACCGACGCTCTGGATTCTTGTAAGTCTCACGCTTCACTACTGGTTCTTGGTGTCAAAAGATCCCGTCTGACCAGCGTATGCCCTGCGCAGTGATCTCAACACTGGAGGCACGTCAGGCTGCGGAGCCCGGGCCATCCACGAGTGGACCAGCAGTGGACATACCACCTCGCTCAGAACATGCTCTCTGCACTGAGTCGGCCCCGACAATTGATGAACAGGGGGCGGTGGACATCAGCAGCGCTGTTCCTGAAATGAGTTCAGAAGCTGGTGGAGGCATCATTACTGCTGGGGTGAGAGACGATCACCTGAACATCGAGGATTCTATTCCTCACGAAGACATCTCTGGGGTGGATCCCGCTGCCAATCTGTTGGCGGTCTTCCCCATATACAAACCTGCTGACCCTGAGGAGATTGATGACTCAAACTCAGAGGCAGCCGAGGAGAGCCGGATGACACGGCGCAAAGGGTGGAAGTGTATCGAGCGCTTCCTCCGGAAGCCCCACTCGGATTGGCTGAGGTGGATGGGATCACTTCAGTCCTGGCTGCGCTTCCTATGCGCCGGAGGGGCTGACGCTCAGCGTCTTCATCTGACGGTCCGTGAATACATGGCCGAGAAGATACACGAGAGCAGCCAGCGCACCGACATTGCCCAGTTCTGGGAAGGATCGGCGAGCGCTCAAGTGCTGCTGAGGGCGGAACAGGAAGTCTGACACCACGAAGGGCAGACAGCAGATAAAGAGGCCTTCATCACAACATGCTCTGAGCTCGTGGAGCAACTGACGACCCAGCTGGCTGATGCGCAGGATCAACTGGTGGAGGCGAGTCACCAGATGACCATACTTCAAACTGAGCGGGTGCAGGCACAATCTAGGGCTGGCGAGCTGCGCTCTATGGTGGCCGAGGAGGAGAGAGTCTTCAAAGAGCGAGAAGCGGTCCTAGAGGCTACCAGCCACAGGGTAGCAGCGCTGGAAAGATCGCTTCAACATGATAATCCCTAAGGGCTTTGTTTTTTCCATCTTATGAACTTTCTTCTTGTACTGCTCATCATCTCAATCCAATACATGGCCAAATTCACTCATTTTTACCCTTGGTTTAATGCGCTCAACCATAGTTTCGAAACGAATAACTACTCATCCCTAGGATCCTGTGGGTCGTGCCCAACGCAAGTAGCAGAAGATGCTCGTACCATCATTTCATTCAACTGTGGGGCATTGACCAAGCTTCAGGCGTCCAAAATTGGGCCTGGACTTCTGAGGAGACCCCTGAGCCGATTGATGTGTCGACTTCTCAATGTGCTCTTACACGCAAGCGGGGCAATGTCGGGGGAATTGAAATCCATCTGAACACAGGGGAATGGAGAGGAAGGGTGAATCAGGCTGCCCAAATTCGGAACCCAATGGGGCGCTACCATGGAGGATAACTGTCTACCATGGCGGAAAAACAGCATCCACATCACGTTGGCCTGTACTGGGGGGACAATAAATGAGGGCCGACCACTGACCATGTTCGCAACACGGGGCCTAACTCAAATATCGTTGGTCAGTTTTCTGGAACGTTGGCCCAGGAAAGTAGGCGGACCATAGGTCAAGCATCCATACTATTAGGGGGTCCCGTCAAACATGACCAGTTCTCCGGAATGTTGGCCCAGGACAGTAGGCGGACCATAGGTCGATCATCCATACTGTTAGGGGGTCCCGTCAAACCTGACCAGTTCTCCGGAACGTTGGCCCAGGATAGTAGGCGGACCATAGGTCGAGCATCCGTACTGTTAGGGGGTCCCGTCAAACATGGCCAGTTCTCCGGAACATTGGCCCAGGACTGTAGGCAGACCATAGGTCGAGCATCCATACTGGTAGGGGGTCCCGTCAAACATGACCAGTTCTCCGGAACATTGGCCTAGGACAGTAGGTGGACCATAGGTCGAGCATCCATACTGTTAGGGGGTCCCGTCAAACATGAAAGGAAATGAGGATCCAAATAAGGGGGGACACAAGGCGTGGAAGGTGGAGTGGTGGTTTGTTTGAATAGGGTCCAACACTCCTGAAAATTGCGCCACCATGGCGAAGGCGCATTAGGCGGACGTACCGACCTGATCACGGGTCGTCCCAATTTCCAGGCAGGACCTCTTTTGCGAGAGAACTGCCGCTTCCAATTATTACCATGGGGCATCCCGAACATGCTCGGGGTAGATATCCTGATTACACCACTTCCCATGAAGTCGGGCCGAGTGGCCGACAATATGGAAGGACGGGGTTTAGTAATCCCTGGGGCTGGACCCAAGACAAAACGTCCGGGCGGTCCTACGTATCTCATAAGGATGAGAATCAAGCCACACGTAGTTCTTGAAAATACAGTTTAACGTCATGCGGGATGAAATACAGTTTAATGTCATGCAGGATGAAATACAGTTTAAAGTCTTGCGGGACGGAATACAGTTTAACGTCATGTTGGACGAAATACGGATCTTAGTTATAGGTCTTAGAGCTCGGACCGAGAGGATCTTAGTTTTAGGTCTTAGTGCTCGGACCATGGAGATCTTAGTTTTAGGTCTTAGAACTCAGACCGTGAGGATCTTAGTTTTAGGTCTTAGAACTCGGACAATGAGGATCTTAGTTTTAGGTCATAGAGCTCGGACCATGAGGATCTTAGTTTTAGGTCTTAGAGCTTGGACCGTGAGGATCTTAGTTTTAGGTCTTAGAGCTCGGACCGTGAGGATCTTAGTTTTAGGTCTTAGAGCTCGGACCGAGAAGATCTTAGTTTTAGGTCTTAGAGCTCGGACCGTGGAGATCTTAGTTTTAGGTCTTAGAACTCGGACCCTGGAGATCTTAGTTTTAGGTCTTAGTGCTCGGACCATGAGGATCTTAGTTTTAGGTCTTAGAGCTCGGACTGAAAGGATCTTAGTTTTAGGTCTTAGAGCTCGGACCAAGAGGTGGGAAAAGGGAGAAACAGACACATGGCACGGTAGTTACAAAATGCGATGTGAATGAGGACCTAAGCCCTAATTACCATGTGCTCTCTGGGGAAATGCTCGAGTCGAGGGACCAAACACGAAGGTAGGCTGGACCCGCGGGGAAGTGCCCCAGGCGTTCCTACGTATATCATAAGGATGAGAATCAAGCCACACGTAGTTCTAGAAGGTGACATGGTAAGATACCAGTGCCAAGGGAAAAGGGGAGTGCGGGCGTGGCCCTTGCACTAAAAGAAGCGGAATTTGATAAATCTTGTTTGTCCTTTAAGGTCAGTGATTTTTTTGTTGTGAAGAGACAGACCTAGAGTAGTAGGCCATGGTGTCTCCACAAGCATCAAGCCGTGATAGGAGTTGACAAATGGAATGGAACAATACCAATACTCAACGTGATGTCCTCTAAAACGAGGTCACCACAATGCAGTGCCGTTTTTCGTCGTGCGGCCAGGACGATAATGTCACAGTTTAGGGTCGTGTGATAGGAACAAAAACACGGTTTAAGGTCGTCTGGTTTGGACCAACAACACCGTTTAAGGTCCTATGGTTTGGACCAACAACACAGTTTAAGGTCATATGGTTTGGACCAACAACACAGTTTAAATTCATATGGTTTGGACCAACAACACAGTTTAAGGTCATATGATTTGGACCAACAACAGAGTTTAAGGTCATATGGTTTGGACCAACAACACAGTTTAAGGTCATATGGTTTGGACCAACAACACAGTTTAAGGTCATATAGTTTGGACCAACAACACAGTTTAAGGTCATATGGTTTGGACCAACAACACAGTTTAAGGTCATATAGTTTGGACCAACAACACAGTTTAAGGTCATATGGTTTGGACCAACAACAGAGTTTAAGGTCATATGGTTTGGACCAACAACACAGTTTAAGGTCATATGGTTTGGACCAACCGAGAGAGGAGCCTCGGGAAAAGGGGCCTACGAGGGTTCAATAATCAGGGAGGGGTAGGAGATGCTAGCTCCCAGCTATGCTGGGCCCGAAATGAAATGTCTGGGCAACTCCTCACTCCCCAAGGGGATGACGGTCAAGACACACGCAACTTGTAAAGAAGAGACCCAAGCACATACTCTAGTGGTCAGATTGCAGGAGCCCCAAGAGACACCGTTACGTAGCTCGGTCTGTCTGATGTGCGGGGGTGTACTGAGGGTTAGTACAAGGAGTATCGAGATTCCACCTTGACACGGTGGGGCGGAACATGACATGAACCGTGCCACCAACATTCAGGGCCTGGGAAACCGGCGTGATGACTGAGGATTACTGTTGAACACGTTCGCAATGTTGCATCCTGTCGTGTTAGCCACGGGTACAAACAAATGAGCATCAACTGCTTACCATGTTCGCAACATGGGATTTGTATCAATTTTTTGTCTGAAACCCTCGGGGGCGTTGGCCCATGACGGTAGGAGAGCCCTTGGCCGTTGTATCCAGGCCGTTCTTGGGGGTCCCTCCAGGTATGAAGGATGATGGGGGCCCGAATGAAGGGGACCACGATGATTGGAAAGTGGATGGAACTTACATAAGTCGAATCTGGCACTCCATGTTCTAGACCAGAGTGCCTTGAGCACATCAGCAGACCACTAGAAAGGGTTAGAGGGCTCAGTCCAAGAGCGGCCAAAAGATGGCTGATCCCTGGGAAAAAGAGGGGGCATAACGCCAAACACCCTGGGCACCGGGAGATCATGGGATCTCCTAAGAGATGGGGCTGGACCTGACATCTAGGTGTTCAGGCGGTCCTACGTATCCCATAAGGATGGGAATCAATCCACACATAGTTCTTGATATGCGTCTTTAAATTCCATTGGACAGAGGAGGGCTAAACCCTGAGAACAGGGTTGCACGTGGTGCAGCCATTGCAAACCCGACGTGAATGGGGGACATAATCTCACACCATGCCACACGACCCTGTGGTCGAAGTCCCAAAGGCGAAACAGACGTGACATCGGACCTCAAGATGGACCCAAAGACGAAAGGTTTGGGTGTTCCTATGTACCCCATTAGGATGGGAATCAAGCTAGACGTAGTTCTGGGAATAAAGTTTAACGTCATGTTGGACAAAATATAGATCTAAGTTTTAGGTCTTAGAGCTTGGACCGAGAAGAAAGGGAAAAGTTTGGTAACTCCTGGGCTGGACCCGAGACGAAATGTCTGGGAGGTCCTACGTATCCCATTAGGATGGGAATCAAGCCACCCGTAGTTCTGGAAATACAGTTTAACGTCATGTTGGACGGAATATAGATCTTAGTTTTAGGTCTTAGAGCTCGGACCAAGAATATCTTAGTTTTAGGTCTTAGAACTCGGACCAAAGCACAATTAGGGTCATGCGGGACCATACAGTTTAAGGTCATGTAGGACCATGGAACCCAGATGTAGGGTAGAGTGTAGTTTAAGGTCATGCTGGACCATGGAGCCCAGATGTAGGGCAGAGTGTGGTTTAAGGTCGTGCTGGACCATACAGTTTAGGCAAAGTACTTCTTGAGGAACCTGGAATTGGTGGGAGGAGTGATACGCTCACCATCCATAGTCACCAGGGAGTACGCTCCATTGGGATAGACCTTATGGACAATAAAAGGCCCCTCCCACTTGGGTTCCAACTTGGGTGGTTTCCTGCCGGGAATCATCGGCGCTCTAAGAGCCAACACTAAGTCACCTTGCAGGAAGGAGCGGAGGCGAACCTTCTTATCGAAAGCTCGAGCCATCCTACTCTGATGCCTTTCCATGTTATTTAATGCGCGAAGCCTACTTCCGTCCAGTGCTTCCTATTCGGCTAGATGGATCTCGGCAACTCTGTCCGGTGCTTGTTGGTCATAGACCGCCGTGCGCAATGAGGGCAGCTGGACCTCGATGGGAAGGACAGCCTCAGCTCCGTATACTAGGGAATACGGGTTCACCTGGGTGGAATTGCGAGTCATCATCCTATAAGCCCAGAGGGCATTGTGGAGCTTGTCCGGCCAACTTTTCTTGTTCTGACCAACCATTTTTTGCAGAATGTTAGAGACGGTTTTGTTAAACGCCTCAATCTGTCTATTCACCTGCGCATGATAGTGGTAGGTGTGGTTAGAGCGAATGTTGTACTTGGCATACAATCTCTTCAGCTCGGACGCTCGGAAGTTGGTTCCATTATCCGTGAGGATAGAGTGAGGTATTCCAAACTGGTTAATGATATTGGAATTCACAAAGTCGGCGATAGAACCAGCCTTGAATTCCCTAAGCGGGGCTGCCTCTACCAACTTTGAGAAGAAATCTATGGCGGTTAAGATGAACCGGCACTGGCGGGCCGTCGCCAGCGGGTAAGGCCCTACGACATCCAAACCCCAGACCGCAATGGGCCAAGAATACTTAGTAGTATGGAGAGGCTCTGGTGGACGATGCACAAAGTTATCATGAACATGGAACGCATGACACCTCTTGGTGTACTCGATGCAGTCGTGGATCACGGAGGGCCAGAAGTATCCTAGTCTCCGAATCTGGTGGGACAACTTCGACCCAGCCTGGTGGGTGCCACAGGAGCCAGCGTGCACTTCCTGCATGACCTGTGAGATCTCCACTCCTTGAAGACAACGGAGGAGAACACCGTCAAAACCACGCCTGTAAAGGAGCTGCTCACGGCTGGGACCACTTTGAAGGGTGAACTGCGGTGCACGACGCCAGATTCTTTCCCGCTCTGCTCGGTCCATCAAAAGACTGTCGTGCCGGAGATATTCAACCAATGGTGTTCTCCAGTCAGGAACTATCTCCATCACCACGCCTGAAGCCCCGGGGGGTCCTGACGCGGGGGCACCAGCGGTGAGATGGTTCACTCGCAGGCCACGATCGCCCTCCGGGATAACAGGAGCAATGACTCTTCGGTGCGCCATGTGGATGATTAGGTCATCATGTTCGGGCTCCGCGAATGATGCGGCCAGGCTGGCCAAAGCATCTGCTCGACTATTCTGCGACCGGGGAACGTGAATTACATCTGGTCGGGAGGGGAACTTAGCCATTAGATGGAGAGTGCATTCCTGCAATGGCATGAGTTCCAGATTCCTAACAGCGTAGTCACCGTTAACCTACTTCATGACTAGCTCAGAGTCCCCTTTGACATACATGTGGGGTACTTTAACCTCCAGAGCCAACTCGAGACCAGTAATGAGGGCATGATATTCTACCTCATTGTTGGTGCAGCCTTCTGAAAACAAGAAAGAATATGGTAGAACGGATTGCTCCGGGGTGATGAAGATGATACCCATGCCCACTCTATTAAGCCTAGGATCGTTGAGCCTTCTACCGGTAGGGCTTCGGGAGGCGCCATCAAAGTGCATCTGCCAGCATGGGGTGGTGTGATCGACTGAGAGGATTGCCTCATCAGGAAAGCCCAAATCTAGTGGCTGGTCCGCAGAGGTTGGGTGGGCAGCTAAGAAGTCTGCCAACGCCTGTCCTTTGACGGCCTTCTGAGGTACGAACCTAATGTCGAACTGCGAGAGGATCACCGCCCAGCGTGCCAATCGGCCGGTCAACATAGGCCGGCTCAGGATGTATTTCAACAGGTCTACCCGAGAGACCAGCTGTACCTCGTGGTGCTGCAAGTAGTGCCGCAATTTCTGTAAGGCAAATATGAGCGCCGGGAAGCTCTTCTCGATGGGATAATATCTAACTTCCACGTCGAGGAGCATGCGGCTGAGCTAGTAGAGGCTATTCTCCATTCCCTCATTGTTCTTTTGGGCGAGAAGGGTGCCGAGGGATCTCTACAGGGCGGTCACGTAAAGGACCAGTGGCTTTCCGGGAACGGGTGGCATCAGGACCGGAGGTTGAAGCAGATACTGCTTGATTTTTTCAAAAGCGGTCTGACACTCTTCATCCCACCCATAAGCGGCGCCTTTCTTTGTGAGTCGAGAAAAGGGCTTACACTTGCCGGCCAGATTCGCAATGAATCGGCGTATATAGGCTAAGTGGCCTTGGAGGCCCCGAAGCTCCCGAATTTTACTCAGGGGAGGCATCTGACTGATGGCCTTGATCTTCTCGGGGTTGATCTCGATACCTCGATACCTGACGATGAAGCCAAGAAACTTTCCGGAGGTGAACCCGAAGGCACACTTCAACGGGTTCATCTTCAAGTGGCGAGAATAGAGCAAACTGAACACTTTCTCAAGGTCTTTGAGATGGTCCTGGCGCTGAGGAGATTTAACCACCAGGTCATCTACATAGTACTCCAACAGCGTCCCGATGATCGACTTGAATATGCGGTGCATAGCCCGTTGATAGGTGGCACCCGCGTTCTTCAGGCCTAAGGGCATAACCCGATAGCAGAAAGTGCCCTGGGGGGCCTTGAAGGCAGTGAACTCTTCATCCTTAGGGGCCATCCGGATCTGGTTGTACCCGGAGTACCCATCCATGAAGGAGAGGGCTTGGAACCCGGCCGTTGCGTCGATCAACAGCTCTGTCACGGGAAGGGGAAAGTCATCCTTCAGACAGTGGCGATTAAGATCACGGAAGTCGATGCAGACCCTGATCTGCCCGTTCTTCTTCCTGACAGGCACAATGTTGGATATCCATATGGGGTACTGGACTTCCCTGACGAAGTTGGCCTTAATGATCTTATTAACTTCGCCCTCAACCATGGCACCATGAAAGGGGTGCATTTTTCTGGGAGGCTGCTTGAACCCGCGATGGTTTGCTGGGAGGCCAAGGCAGTGGATGGCTACCTGGGGATCTAGTCCCGGCATCTTGTAATAACTCTAGGAAAACACATCACGGTGCTGTCTGAGGAAGTCTATGTACTGTTTCCGTTCCTCGGGAGGCATAGCGGTGCTGACCAAGGTGGGTCTCGGGTCCGCCTCACCACTGAGGTTCACCTGTACGAGCTCGTCGACCGTGGCAGAGACGCCCTCCTCAAAGGCAGGAGGATTATCTTGCATGTCTTCTTCCCCGCTTGTGGAAGGATCGTCCATGGGGGGAGCCGTTTCGGGGCTGCTCAACCCTGATGGGGAGCTGGCACCGGCCTGGGCGGCAGAGGTCATCACGACGGGAGACTCATGCACCGCCGAGACCATGGCGACGAAGGCGGTGGATCCAATCCCATCCGGCCTGCGGCCCAAGGGGCCCCGCTTTACGACATCAAAGCAGTGGTGATGCATTGGCTTGAGCCGGTCAATCTCGGCTCGGCGAAACAGGCATGTATGACGTACTGCCGTTGGCATGAGCCCAACATCCCGATACCGTACGGGGGTAGGAGGCTCGGGGATCACCCGGGCCTGGTTGATGTAAGAGTACGAGGTAATTTCCCAACGTCACTTAGACCCAGAAATATGCATTCCTCTGGTACCCGAGACAACAAAGAACTCTCCCATATCGTGATTCGTGGCCTCCAACCGATGGATTGGGAAGACATATGCGTCATCCAAACCTGCCCAGGGATCACCCGTGACAGCGGTGGGCTCAACCTCACATTCCAGGATTTGCTTGTACTTGCTCTTGTAATAGTCAGCATCTAAGTAACGAGCTTCACAAGAGGCAAACGGAGACGCATCTCCTTGGAGCACACCCACTCGACCCTTAAGGGGGTATTTGAGGCACTGATGGTATGATGAAGGAACCACTGCGTGAAGATGGAGCCACGGCCTTCCCATCAATGCATTGTAGGCAGTGTCCTGAGAGACAAACATGAATTCTGTATTGGCAATTAAGCCACCGAACTGGGACTTCAAACGAATCTTTCCGAGTGGAGTTTTCTCGGTCCTGTCATACCCCTGGATTCTGAGGTCAGAGGGAGTTAAATCATCCTCAGACAACCCCAGTTTTCGCAGTGTCCGAGTTGGGATCAAATTAATCCCAGAACCCGTGTCGACAAGACAGCGATAGACCTCCACGCCATTGAAATGGCTGGTGACGTACAATGGGCGGATGTGCCCCTGTATGGGAGGGTCTTCATCTTCACCGGAGAATGAGATAACCGCCTGACATTCGGCGTCCTCAATCACCTCGGTGTGGAAGGCTTCCACGGCCGCGACCTCCGCTTCAAATTGGAGGGGGCTCCTTAGAGCCTCGGCAAGCACCTCACGCATTTCGGATGACAGGCGTAGGGCCTCAAGGATGGAAATCCTTGCCGGAATGACAGCCAGATGCTTCAGGACATCATACTTTCGCGCCAAACCCGAGCTTCTGCTTACAGGAGGTCGCTCCGTGATTGGGGGCATGACAGGCCCTACTGGCGGGACTGGTGACTGACTGGTACTAGGAACGTCCCGCTGTTCACCGGCTGAAGTCCGGGAGGTGGCTTCCATGCTAGGACCGGAAGGCCGTAGTCGGACAGTGGAAGGGCTGGGCTGGTTGCGACGCGGGCAAGGCGGTTCTGCCCGATCCAGCAACACAAACAGTGGTGGAAGCGAACCTGCTGTCACTGAGTGAGGGAGCCGCGAGTGCTGCTCTCTATACTGGGACTGCCGCCTTATCTCGGTAGCGTGGACGACCTGACTGGAGGTGACGACTACCGTGCCCCGATGGTTCACGTAGCCACAGCTCTGTCGACGTTGGCGATGGCTGGGGATATTGGGGAGGTCCACCTGTCTCTCCTCATCGTCGGGATCCAAAAAGGGATTTACCAACTCTACGGTGTTAACTGAAGCGTACCCCGGGCTTTCGGGGAGGTCCACCTGGCGCTCCTCACCGTCGGGAGCCAAAAAGGGATTTACCAACTCTACGGTGTTAACCGATGTGTACCCCGTGCTCTCGGGAAGGTCCACCTGGCGCTCCTCACCGTCGAGAGACAAAAAGGGGTTTACCAACTCTACAGTGTTAACCGAAGCATACCCCAGGCTCTCGGGGAGGTCCACCTGGCACTTCTCACCATCGGGAGCCAAAAAGGGATTTACCAACTCTACGGTGTTAACTGAAGCGTACCTCGAGCTCATAGGGAGGTCCACCTGGCGCTTCTCACCGTCGGGAGCCAAAAAAGGATTTACCAACTCTACAGTGTTAACCGAAGCGTACCCCGGGCTCTCACTCGAGGAGTCATCCATTACCGGACGGGGTCTCGGAGGGATCCCCATTTCCGGGGGCATGAAATCACCAAGCATGTGAGAAGATGACAGCAATGGCAGGGCACGTTCTTTCTTCTTGCGCCGGCGCCTGCTCTTCTCTGAAGAAGTAGGCTGGGACGACGATGCCGAAGCGGCGCTCGTATATTCCGAGGGCACTGGCTGATCCAGGCGGGCATGGATGTTGCCGTGGGCACGGGCGACCATCCTGCAGGCCATCCAGTCATTATACTTCCGGGACCCACGGTCGGAAACTTGTTCCCACCCATCCCCATCATCACTACTGACATCTGATCCCACGAAGACACCTGCCACCTGTGCCGGGGCTGGGCCCAACCTGACTATGTTGTTGTCAATTTGGTCTTGGAGCCAGTCCTTGAACATATAGCATTGCTGGATGGTGTGTCCCAGGAACCAGTGATAAGGGAAGTAGTTAGGGCGATCTGTGAGACACGCCTTTTCTGGCTTCCGACACTCAGGCAGTTGCACGATTCTCTACTCCAAGGCGCTACGGAAATAACCGGGGACCTGGGCCTCGCCAAACGAGTAAGCCTGATTCATCCTGTCTGGAAAGGGGACTCTTGGGGGCTGACCATGGCTAAGGGACGGAGGAGCAGACCGAGGAGGCGGAGATGGATTACCTCACCTAGGTGGTGGTGGTGCGTTACACGGAGGCGCCTGTCGATTTTGAGGCGGTCACTACTGGGCCGGTGGCTGTGGGGGTGGACCCCTATGATCCTGCTGAGCTGGCCTCACTGGAAGCAACTCTAGCTGTACGGGGGCCTTTATCTGGTCCACAGCAGTGGGCTCGGCTCTGGCGGCTCTCCTTACAGAGATCACAGGTGGCAGCGGGTGTGCCTGAATGGCCTGTTGCAGGGCTTCTTCGAGGCGCTGAGCCTTGTCCGAGAAGTCCCGGAACCCTCCAGGGTAATTCTCCGTGATCAGGGAAGGAACCAACTCCGTCTTGACGTTCCCTACACACATCGTCTGTAATTGCTCCTGAGTCAGCGGCATGTCAAGGGAGTACGTGAGCCCCTTCCACCGGGCGACGAAGTCCGCGACTCGCTCGTCGGGCCTTTGCCTGCACCTGAAGAGGTCGGCAATGTTCATCTTCCGGGTTGTGGAACTGAACTGGTAGTGGAATTTTTTGCGAAGGTCCTCCTAGCTAGTCACTGATCCAATAGGGAGCTGGTTGTACTAGACAAATGCTGGTCCTTCCAGTGTCTGAATGAAGCACCGGAGCTTGGCAGCCTCCTGCTGTGCCGGAGTCCCTAACATAGGCCCGCACCTCGAGTTGAAGTGGTCCAAGTGTTGTGGCGGGTCTCCCGTCTTGTTAAAGGGGGCAAAAGTGGGGTTCTCAAATCCCGGCGGGGCCGACATGTCATCCACCCATGCGGGGTATGGCTTGCCATCCGGTGGGATCGCCACCTGCCGAGTTTCCAGGGCCTCCAAGCGAGTGATGAGTAATTCCATCAGATCATCCGGATGCAGATTCCTGTCCTGACGGGGATCTCTAACCACAAGCGCATTGCCAGGATCTTCGATACGATAGTCGTGCTCAGCGGCTCAGGGGGTAGCTGGTAGAGCGACTCTCGGAGCGACGGGAGGAAATCGAGAAGGGTCCCCCAGGTTGTCTCGCCGCTCGGGAGGGTTCGGAGAAACATATCGTGCCCTCTTTCCATGGGTTCTAGTGTCTCCCCTTTTGGCGAACACGACATGGTCATGGTTGCCCGGGGGGGATCTCAGCAAGGGGTAGATGCTCCTACCCCTGCTGTCCTGGTCTAGGGTCACCATAGTCAGGCCGCTGCTCTGCAATGCGTTCGGCCAGGAGCTCATCAACCAGCCTCTTTTGCTCGGCTAGCTGTTGCCGCAGCGTGGCCTTCTCAGGATATTCCTCTACCATCTGCACTAAGGCAGATGGGTTGGTGAGCTTGACAGACCCGATGGGCTCTTTACCCCTGCCAATGTTTCGGCCCAGCGCCAGTGCCTTCGTGGGTACAGGAAGACCTAAGGGGCTCCTCTGTTGGCGACTAATCCTCCCAGATGGGTCCAGTAGCAGCCTGTCCTCGGGGGGTGAGTCTCCGTCGAGGGGCTCCACAATGTTTCCCTCATCTAAAAGGTCACCCATATTGACTGCTACTGCCCTTGGCGACGTTCCATCAGGGCCGCCCAGTGGATCGGGCTGCCGGCAGATCACACAGAAGAGGAGAGCAGCGTACTGCCCCCACCCGCGGATGTTCGCGTGGGGGGTGGTCTCCTTAATAACTCTAGAGAGTACTTGAAAACTCTGGACGCATTGTTGTTGAAGGGCCTCGTGGTGGTCCAGCGACTCGGGGTGCCGGACCGCGGGGAGTGCTGCTAGGTCGACCCGGCGGCACTCCTCACCAATCTCCTCGAGATGCGCTTGGCTCTCGGGATAAGGCACTTGCTGATGGCGGAGGCGGGAGTGAGTCACCCGGAGAATCTGGCGGAAGCATTCAATCTCTCCTAGGGTGAGTGAATCTGGAACATCAAAACCCGATTCTGCGACCGGCCAAAACTTCTCAAGGAAGTGGCCCGCTGCAAGAACGGTCCAGAAGCTCCATGGCTCTGGTTCGGGGTCTGGAACTTTCTGCCCCTGCTCGTCCACCGAGGAAAGTCGGGGAATTAGCAATGGCGCCGAGGTAGGCCGTCGGGGCGGTGGGCTGGCCGGCGGGGAATACGGTGAACAGGCCGAGTGGCCACTGATCCCCGGGTCATCCTCTTGGGGTTGCAGTGCCCTGACTGCCATGTCGTGATAGGATGGGCCGGTGGATGGGCCTCTTGTCACAGTGTCAGTGCTCGCCTAGGGTGTGTCGCCTCGCGATTCTTATGTCGGTCCCCAGAAGAGTTCCTCACCCTCCCTAACAGGGGCGGGATGTGCTTCCGAGGAGGTCAGCGGAAACTGCGGGCTTGATCCCTAGCGGTACTCCAAGTCCTCGTCCTCCTGGATATACCTTCAAAGGGAGGAGGGAATCATACGGATCTCGCATTCGGGGAGTACGAGACTGACGCGCCGTGTCCCCCACCCCTGCCCTCAACTCGAAGGGTTGGGGGGGGGAGGTTCCATCATCGAGTCGTACTCTGCCTCCGAATCTGAGAAACAGACTGGTCTGATTCCCGTCTGGACTCCCCTGACATTCCTCCTACGGAGACGACGCCCGACCTTCCTGCCCCTGGGTAGCTCCTCAGGGTAAGGGCGACTTCCTTCATGGGGTCCCTAGGCCACAATAGAGCTGAGGCAGAGGAGACCGAAGGCCGGGGTGCGAGAAGCACCGAGACAGATGTCGAAAGGGACATCGGGAGGACCTCCATCTGAGTGAGCGCCTGGATACACAACGGCTCCATGCTCGCGACCGACAGTAGGGGGAGTGACCTCATACCCCATGCCGTGGGCGCTGGAAGGAATCATACCCGGAGCATAGAAGTCGCGAAAAAGCTTTCGTCTTCCCAGATCGGTGGCACGGAATGAGCCCTCATGGTGAGCAGCACTACCGCGGATTGGTCCACAGTGGCCATTGCCAGTGTCCGCGACCGGGAGATTCGACCCAACCTGCCTACAGGTCGGTCGGGGGTTCGATCCAAGTCGGGCACGCAGCTGCCCCTGCTCAACATGCGTAGGGATCTGGGAATAGGAGTCAGTAGTGGCTGGGGCCACAGTGGTTGCTGATGCTGGTGCCCCAGGACGGGCATTCTCTCCCGCTCGCGCCCGACGCTGGTGTCGAGTTAGATGGGCCGGAACCGGCGTTGCGGGCATGAAGAGTGCCTGCTCCTCGGCTCAGGGAGTCAAGCGGCGGCGTCGACCCAGCCTGGCGGGGGTTCTTGCCGTTATCCCATGGGATGGATCTCCGATCGGGTGGACCTAGACATCCCCCACCTCATTGGTGTAGGGGAAGGATGTGTCAAAGCGCTCCGGGGATAGGTTCCCAAAGTGGTTGAACGTCGGTGTGGGGAGCGGCGGCTCCCTGCGTGGCCCTCGAGGGCAGCGATGGTGGTGAGGTGCATCCACCTGTAGATCCAAGCGGGCCATGCCCCTAGTGGGGATGACCCCTTCCTCGTCGTACCTACAAACCAGGTTATTGATCACCCTCCGTTGGATGATTTCTGACGGGGAGAGGGGGTGCAAGCGCCTGGCTGCTACGACGGTCGAAGCCGGAGCGACCGCCGAATAGGTGGGACTGCGCGGGGTAGCTGTGTCGGTACTGCCCCTGCCCCTGCGCCGGTGGGCAGGTGGCGATCGAGCTCCGAATGCAGTGATCTGATTCCTGGAAATAGGGAGATGAACCCATTAGTATCAACAGGAAAGGAGATCAACAAAGAAGGCCCAGCGTCATTCCTTCTTCCATGGTCGGCGCGGGGGATCCACACTAATGACGTCGCAGAACGGAGTAGTCATCGCCCTGACGGCCTCGCCCTCTGGCGGGTTCACGTCCCGGTGAGGGTTACCCGGACCTGGTGACATGCCATTATTCTGATGCCCCAACAGTTACCATTCACCGTGTTGAGTAGAAGAGATTCACATCGGGTTCACCATTTTTTGTTTCCGATGCTTTCGCCGGGGTGCGCACATCCGTCTGTGGAGGAGGACGCGCTGCTTGTTGCCCCGTATTCCCGCTTTCCAAAGGCGGGCGACATTCGTTCCTTGTTTAGGTACGTCTGCTCCTTGATCGAAACGAGATGATGGGATGTCAGTTCTTCCTTCTGCGGATTCCTCCTCGGAGCTCATCACCTAGTCCGGGTCTCCCTCATAGATTTAAGACGGGTTCGTGAAGCTCATTCCCGGTGCCATATCTACATGGATGCCAGTTAATTACGCTGCTTCTGTCAAGATGCTCCAAGGGGTCTTGTCGGGGCAGCAACCTTCGGTGAGGAGAATGGTCACGTTGGGGCGTCGTCGGCATGTCTGTCTTCGGTCACTCATCACATGGCTTCTCGAGTGCGCGGAAGCCCGAGGCATCCCACATCGAACGTGTGGAATATGTACCATCTGAGGTTTTCCTCAGCTTCCCATGTTTAACACAGGGTATGTCGTGAGTTTAACGTCTTGCGGAGATGGATCGGGTTGAAGGATCCCTAGGGGGGAACACTGATGTTGGGGCCAGCACGTGGGTGGCTTCCCATATATCATGGAGTGGGATGGGGTGGCATGATCTCACCGGGATGTGGCGGCCCGGGTAAGGATCAGGATGGACGGTGGAGTGAGACATGGGGCTTACGTTCTAAGATGGCCCAAGCGGGGGAATACAATTTAACATCATGCGGGACAGAATACAGTTTAATGTCATGCGGGATGCGATACAGTTTAACGTCATGCGAGATGGAATACATTTTAACGTCATGCGGGACGCGATACAGTTTAACGTCATGCGGGATGGAATACATTTAAACGTCATGCGGGATGCGATACACTTTAACGTCATGCGGGATGGAATACAGTTTAACATCATGCGGGACAAAATACAGTTTAACGTCATGTGGGAAAAAATATTTGGGGCTTACGCTTTGAGGCAGCCAAAGGTGGTTGGGGAACCGACATGGAGAGGTCGGGACGACCGGGTGGTGGGCTTGAACCTCATGGAGGCTTCCTACGTACCGTGCATTAGCACGGATCAAAGTCCACATAGTTCGCTGGGATGGGGCTTACGCTCTGGGGTGGCCCATAAGAGGATGTCATGGTCGATGTGCACTCTAAGCCCACGTGAGTCATACTCGTTGTGGGAAACAAGAGGCAGTAGGGACCAGACGATCACGTCGGAAAAGGTGTGTCCGTGAGAAGCGGAATGGGGCTTACGTGTTGGGTGGCCCAAAGAGGAAACAGAGGCTTACACATGGTTAGCGGCCCTTGGTGTCGGGGCTTACTCCAGGGTGGAGGCCCATGGTGTGACAAAGCGCAGTGGGAAAAGGACTCCACTAGCCTTGGCACGGGGGAAGTACGGAGATGCACGGGTGCAATCATCCGCAAAAAAGGCTAGGGGCTTACGCTCTGAGGCATCCCTTCCCCTGCGGACAAACGCAGCTACGACAAGGATAATCTCATTCCATGTGAGGAATATTCCCTTCTCGTGGTGACAAGTGGCGTAAAAAATGTCTGAGCTGGGGGGACCCTGCGTGCGAAGCACGGGGTCGGACCACAGTTTAATGTCTTGTGTTAAGGACGAGGTGCTTAGCAGTTTAACGTCCTGCAGGTTGGACGATGTGGGTTCGCTCCACACCCCTAGGGCTTACATTACCAACGCCCTATACCCCTTGTGGAAGGGAAGGGATCGGCAAGGCCATAATGAAGGGGGGCCGCAGGGCGAACCACCGGGGGGTCCACGTTAGCATGGCTATGCGAAGAAGCAATAGCCGTTAGCGTTCCTATGTGGAGAAGCATAAGGCAAAGCAACGCAATGGGAAACACGGCCCAAGGGACCTTGAGGTCACTTCGCACGAGCCTGGGAGGCTGTACAGGAAAACAACACATGGCGTGCATGCCCGGTAGGGGAGACATCATGTGCCGGTGCAGGGGGCAGCCAAGGGGCGTCAAGGTGAGGAGTCCTGGGCTTTGCGCGCAAAAGGGAAGGTTTGTGCGCAAAACTCCAGGATGGCGTGAAATTGGAGAAATGGAATTGCGCACGTAGAGGGAACTACGCGCAGGGTTTTGCGTGCACGGCAGCCTATTGCGCGCACGAGACATGCATTGCGTGCAAGGCTGGAACACTGGGGAGGGGGAAAATTCACTGAAGCCGGTGGAGTTTCACGCACAGGCGAACTCCGGGTCAAGGTTGCGCGAAATGAGGGTTTTACATAGAAGTCATCTTGCGCGCGGGGGGAGCCGAATTGCGCGTACAATAGTCACTTCGGATTCCTCAACCCCCAAACCATTTGGGGTCACCTTCTATTTATAGGCGACCTCCGGCGTGGAATCCAGGCAGCGCGCGAAATTCTTCGTGCGTGAGAGCAGCCGGCGCGTAAAAGCTCACCACGCAGAACCGGGCGCGCAAATATTGCGCGCCTCAATGGCTCAATTCCGCGAAACCCGGTGATTCTATGCGTGCAAAACAATTTTTATCACGGAGCCTTCTTTATTTCGCGCACCACATCCCAGGCATCCGGATCGGGCCTCTGATTCCGAATATGACTCCGCTTCGTCATTCCGAAACTTCCTCCAAGAGTTATGGACTTTTTTCGGCGTCAACAGTATCCCTATCAGTAGAACAGATGGCTAGAAATTATCAATTGAGATGTCCCATACCATTACATGAGTTGCACCACCTCTCCCAGGGATGAATGGATACCCCCAATCAACCATGAACTATAGATCCTATGTCCTGGGCCCTCCTTCGGAAACGTCTCCCATGTCTGGATCACTAAGGATATTGTTGGATCCTTGCTACCATAGTTTCTGCACCTACCTATCCACTACTGACTATCACCAGCTATCTCCGCTCAACCAAGAAGTTCTCTACCCCCAAATCTTTCTCGAGCCCCCTAATATAAGTAGGAATGCTCAGAGAGATAATACTAGCTCCAATGTCTTTGTGTATACCTCACTCAAAGTTCATATCCTTGTAGTAATTATCCATGACTATATCCATTGAGTACATGGATATGTTGTTGACCCTCGATGAATAATCAACGACTATCATACTGCCCTACTGGAGCTGAATAAGATCATGTATATGCACATCTCTCAACATAATTAGAAAAATCTCTTCTCTGAAGAGACACTCAAGCGCAATCCATTAGAGTGTCATCTCGTCATGAGTCGGGATATCCAAACTCCACCATCACCCTATTGAGACCTGTAGAAGGCTCACTACCAAGACCACCATCTAATCAGTTGGTGTCCTGACAAGAGTGAAAACTATACTCACCACCTCAAGCTAATCCTCATCCACCTAAGGGTTGGGCACACCTCAAAACCTAAGGGGTATATATCTCTAAAAATTATGGATCATGATTATCCTACACTCCTCATCTTCCAGAACTGCAAGTACCATGGGTAGCTTCATAGGTAGAGGTATATCTTGTGACCCACCTTGATGTAACATCTGGAAAACAGGTCAATGTAACGAAGCCTCGACACTGAGGGGGTCATCCTCATGATTGAGCTGCTGGATCCAAGATAGTATGCATCATGGAGTCATCATGTAAGAAAATAAGATGTAACATGGTCAAAGAGTTTATCTGGAAAGTTTACTCAGGAAAAAAATGGAAACCAGAAACCATTCCTTTATGAAGCATGTACCATTTTTTTCCTTGTAATAACTGTTCTGATGTACCAAGTCGAAAAAATAGCTATTAGAGTCCAATTGTATGGATATGTTAACCGCCACACCAAAATTGGAGTCCCTGGACTAAAAGCCAATCTCAAAATGCGTATAACTATTTCCCCATACTAATCTCATCAAATCTCGATCATAATGCATAAACGAAAACCGTTGATACCATTATGTCATGACCCATCCTAATGGGCCCCATTCCATGAATCCCTATGTCTGACTCCAATAGGCTGGGGCTAGTGACGAGAATCAAGTAGGCATGTCACAATCATGAGAGTCATTTCTTAAGTACTTGTACACATTCACACATCTCCATGCCCAAAATGATGAAATGTAAAAACCACTAAGAAAGTAAATTCATGCATACCACTATCCCAACCAATAGACCATGATAGAAGTAAAGAAATTAAAGTAAACTGGTCTATAATATAACCCTATAAAAGAGTCTGTAAATTAAAAATCCCAAACTATAAATAGACAGGTACTGAGACTATAGCTCGAAGCTGTTGGATCTCCTAAACCTATATAAACTCAAAATGCTCTATCTAGTCCTGGTCCACCTTGGAATCCACCAAAAGGTCCCTTGTCTACACAAGACACAACCTGTGTGGGAAAATACCATGTGTGGGTGAGAATACAAATACATAGTAGGACCCCTTGAAACCCCAAAGAAATAAAAAAAGAAATATACTATCAACTCTACACAAGAATATGTCTACAATATATAACAAGGATATCGAAATATAGTCAAACAAGAGTTGTTGTCTAGAGGTATATTACAACTACCACATACCACCCCTAGGGATCGAGTCCAAATATTATACAAATCAATCATCTAGGAGAACACACTCATGAGTCTAATAGAACAGATAAAATCAATCTGAGAAGTACTGTTCTTTAGAAATCGTCATAAGAAAGATACATTGATAGATCTGAATAGAGATATGATACATCAAATGAAAATCATAGCAAGGGGCATAGGGTGATACTGAAAACTCCATCTGGAATAACTTTCTAAGTAGATGATCGAATCCTGGTAAATGTGGTCACTTCTATACACAGAAATCTACCTAGGGCATGACGAATGAATAAAGGATCCCTTAAAAACACTCTTAGTGGATTCCAACAACTATATCTAGGAGGTCATGACGATGGTATCATACTATGATGTGTAGGAAATGATACTCAAAAACCTTCATGGAAAAGATCACGGTCACAAACCGTAATGAAAAATGTTCATGATACAATGGAAAAGGGATCTAATCCATTGATAAAGAGATTCATGACACATAGTAGGGTCACACTCCGTGTCCCTTGACCACGGGTACTGCCTTTATGCAATGACCCATGTCATAGAAATATGTCACGTAGAAAAGATATACATAGTATTTAGAAAGGCTTACACACCATGTCCATCCATCTACAGTCCACCCATAATCCCCGACACTATGTCGGTACATGACATCAACTCATGTACCATTACACAGGGTATCCCTTGTAGCTGGTCTGGGTCGGGCCATGTGGTGGAGTACATGTAGTGTACTCCACCCAATGTCCATGTATCCCTCGAGATACACGTTGACTCCCGAGGAAGGGACCCCATGTCATGTGATAGATGTAACATTCTATGTCACACTTTAAAGTTCCCCAAATCTCTATCCACCACTCATTAGGACCCACATAGTGTGTATCATAAAATGCACGTCGTTTTGATCATGATTTCACAAAATCACAGTTCTTCCTCCATGCACCATGACCGAACCTTCAATGCTCAATCTATTGGTCTATTAGTCCTAAAATTCAAGATCCATGGTCACCTCATCGTCATAGCACCAAATTGGTGAGTTTAAGTCCTTCAATCAGCTCTGAAATCCAATTCTGATATCCCACATGAAGAATTCTTGAAGAACGATGTCTCCAAAAATACCTTGATCCTTTTATTTCCATTATTGTTACACCTTCTATAGGCCATCTCGATGTCAGATCTATAATATTGGATCATATAACCACAAATAAAATGTGAAATAATCATCTGTTCATATCCAGTGACGAATGAAGAACACATGGGAAAAGGGGGGAGTAATATAAACATAGAACAAACCTGAGGAATGAACCTCTTAATCAATAAGCTAAATCAAAACAACAATTATAATCATCCCAAATGAATAACACAATAAAACTATCTTGAAAGAATGATCGAACTGTGGGTCATCATGTTTATGATTTGATCTACATTCATCAATGATATTAAGAATGAGAAAAAAGGAACTGAAATCACAATGCCCTACATCAAGGTTGGAACATTCACTGTTTAGGATTAATTACTGATAATGATCCATCAATAATGATATTGGCCCACCGTTCATCATCTTTAATCAAGAGATTTCTCCAAGGTTCCTCTCCAAAGATCATAGGTATTTATCAATGGGTATGAATTCTAACCCAGGTTTCCTTTAAAAGATGATAATTTAAAACAAAAAATGAATCATCGTGTCATTGCGTATGTTTAAAATAAAATAAATATATATTTTATTTTATTCTTTCAAATTTCCAAAAACTAACTTTCATAGCCAACCCATGTTGGCTGATGTTATACCTCTTCTAAGGTAAATTCGCTACTCTGAATGCAATGGTGCCCTTAGATTTCATATCTAGGAACCTGTTTAGAAGTTATTCAAATTTATTTGGAAACCCTCTCATGATCTCTATTTAATATATTTCAAAAATTTATTTCAGGAACACTGGGCCTCATAATCGCATGTTGTCTCTACACTTGGTCTTGAATTAATTCCATATAAAATATAAAAAATAAAAATAAAAAATCTGGGACAATACATGTTTTCCTTTTCTCTTTATTTCCCTAGAATCTGTAAATTATAGATAATTGTTTCTCTTTCATTATAGAACACAATTCAATATTCATGTATGATGGGAACGATTTTGAGATTAATTCCCTTTAAAGGATTATCTTTAACCACTCAAATAAATGGCTAATATTACTCTTTGGATTATGTAAATATTCTCTATCATTCATTTATAACCTTGTATAGTTGGATTCATACCTAGAAACATTTTCATTTTCCATTTTTGTTAGACTTAGTCTTTTATCACTGTATTTTCTTGTTGATTGTAAGGAAAATAATTCTCTTAGAAGAGTACTTCAAAACCATTCTATCCCATGTTTGATATTTCTTATTCATCTTTAGTGATTTGATACAATAACCACTATTGATCCACATATCACGAGAGATGATAAAATCCCAGGATAACATTCTCCCTTTCATTAATTACAAATGTGTGAAATATCAGTTCTATGGAACATATCCATTACTTACCTACAAATATATTTTTATCCCCATTGAAAGATGGAGGTTGTTGATGCATATAGCAGTCTATCATTTTTACACCATGTGGAAAATTATCATGCTGATCTATGTGGGAAATCTTACTATGAATAAATTTAGTTATCTACTCCAATATGGTTATAATGGCTTCATTTCCATCTGCACCTCTAGTTCTAAATTCATTATATTTATCAGGGGAAAATCCCTACATGGGTTAATTGTATTGATATGGTTCCCATTCCTTATACTAGGTGACATTTCTAGATAATAGAATACACTAGAGTGATCATAAAGTAGACTATTAAATCTAACTGAACACTTAGCATAAATTGAAAAATGTATGCATGTCTAATCTCATTATCATAAATATGGTATCTTTGGGAATGTTTCCAAATTATTGAAATACTTTCAAATCCTTTAAAATGGTTTTTAAATAAAATGTTAATTATCCTTATAATATCCCCTGGGTGTTTCAAACTAGGTGTACAGTATGTCCCATTGTTGTGGACCAGATGATGATAGGATATATCCCAATGTTCCGTTTTCAAAGTTATTACCCCCAAGTACAACTTCTCTAGAACCATCCCCACTTATAGTATCCAGTTAAGAATGTGTTTCTAGAAAACATTACATACTATTTTCATCACCAAAACATTAGGATTTTGTTCTATACTTATCCTAAAATTCTACCAGAGGTTTATATTACCTAATTAATTGTTTTGTTAATTTAGTTTCCAAGGTTTCTACTAAACTTTATCGGATACCAAGCATAATAACTCTATATCCTATACTCAGATCTAGTTTCTACTTTATTACATTGGAACTAGTTATAATGTATGACATCTTAAATGAATGAGTAGTTTAGTAGTCATGTTAAACTAGTTACATTATTCAAATTCACATTACATTTTAAACCTAAAATACATAAAGTGGTTTATTTATGAATACCATTATTCCCTTTAGCATATCCTTGCATATTGTTAACAAAAAATCTTCATAAAATCTTGAGGAAAATAAAACAAAAGAAATTGGAAGGATCAGATACTTAGTAGGGGTATGAAAATAGAAAAATAAATCATAAATAAACAAGACCAATCAATAAGACTAGGTAAATAACTAAAACACATGGAATATAATCTTTAAAATTAACATAATATGGAATAAATAAATGATTATCAAATAAAACCATAAAAATAATCACATAATCTTGAATCTTATCCATGGATAAGATAACTAATATAATATTCATATGGAAATAACAAATATCATAATGAAGGAGTTCATAATGGAAGATATCTAAAATAGTCATGACCATTCAAAATATATTTCAAATATATGTTTAAAAACCCATAAAATTTGGCCAACTGATTTGTCTCAAGAGACTTGTCAATGCATTGAGAGTCTATTTATAACTCGGCCCCACCCATCACTTACTAATTCAAGTTCATTACTCTTATACATGGGGTTAAACATATTCAATATAAAAATTCATATTGAAAAAATATATGAAATGTTAATACTTACCCCAGTAAAATATAAATAATAATAAACCATTTATAGTATTATGTTGAATGATAATAAAATTTCATAACCTCAATCAAAGTGATCATAAATTATCCAAATAAATAGTATGGATTATATTAACACAAAATATACCAAATTTATCATAATTAAAATAAAGGGTTGATGTCATTGATGAATAATAGAATTATATAATATCATTAAAATCAATTTTGAGGGAAATAGCCTTATCACATGGATAATATTTTAGAAACAAAATGTTTATAAAATATATTGAAATAAATTTATTTGAAAATAAACTATGAAAACCTATAAAAAATCATTAAAAATTTGATTTGTCATGATGGAAAAAATCCATACATGTCATACATGTTAAAACAATGATTCCTTTCACATCATCAGTAAAAGGAAAACATGGCTTATTTTGAAATTGACATGAGGAATCATTTAAAAGAAATAAAAAATGAAAATATTTAAAATTAAATTTAATAAATCATTTTGAAATGGTTAAAAACATTTTTGAAAACATTTTTAAAAAATATTGATTTTGATGAAAATTGATTTTCACCCATTGAGAAAAATAAAGTCGGATTTTCTTAAAATCATTTTCTCATTCCATTTAAGAACCATTATGTCAAAATAAGAATGATTGCTTGAAAAATTTCATGAATAAGTAGGGGATAAAAAATAATTTTTTAGGATATAAATACCAAATTATTCTCCCAAGGGACTCTTAAAATACAATCTCAAATAATGATGAAATTATAAAGTATAGATTTTCCACTTTGATAACTTATTAATCATAAGCCCTATAATATAAATAATAATAAAATGAAACTTAAAATAACATATAGATAATGATATTATTGATATATAATATCAATGGGTATGTTTATACACCATGAAAATTAATAAGTGGGGAATATAAAATATATCCCCTAGAAGTAAAAGTGAGATGAGAAAATCTAACCTTAGGTCTCACTTCTTTCATATGGGTCCAAAACTCTTTAATAATAAATATAGGTTTATTATACATCAATCTAAAAAATATAATCATATATTTTACATCGTATATTATATACTTATAGTATTTTATCATAGGTTTATTAATAATTCTTTGTTAATATCACTGTTTGATGTGATAATTGCTTTTTTATGAATGTTTTTAGTTCTATAATTTTGGTCAATTTAATTTTTTCATGGTAATATCATCTAATAAATTATAACCATGATATAAATATCATAAATATTCATTATATATGTATTTATAGTAATCTATTAATGTTACAAATAGAAAATACATTACACCATTCATGGAGATGATATACCATATGTATGTATGAATATTGTTTCCATTCATATTGAAGGACAGAATAAAAAGAAAATAAATAATTATTCATCTTTCCAAATCATTATTATGTCATATATATCATGAATATTAATCAAATACATCATTATTACCATCCATTAAAAAATAAAATGAAAAAAATTTAACATCACTATGAGGAGGCAGCAGTCCCCACGAATGCACAAGTGACATTATTATTTATCAACGAATTTGATTGTAAGAGTTTTGATGTGATATTATATTTAAGTAAGTATTTTTAGGTCATAAATATCTCATATATTCTATATAAACATCAGTTTCAATTATTTAATACTTTATTTATGTATTTTAAGTATGTAAAGTGTTGGTTGAAGTGGAGGGGGGGGGGTAAAGGACTTTTGGAATGTTTTTAGGGATATTATGGAGACATAATGTTTGAACATGGTTAGTAAAATCATTGAAACTGATATATAAAGTTATGTAAATAAAATAATTGGGATCTATGTAGGTCTATAATTAGGCATACATTTTTTCCAAAATGTTCATCCACCTAGAAGAAACCATGATTTTGGGGACAGAGTCATTTTCATGGTTATTGCATGGTTTTCCTAACGATACAACGAACGATGTATGGTTACATGTTAGAACCTAAAAAAGTGTATCAAACATATTTTGTCCCCAAATGAAATAATTTTACCACTATTTCAACCATAAATCAGGTTTTTCTCTTCCCAAATGTTCTGGGACATCCCACTTTGATCCGGGAGCGATCTGTTGGCAAATCTTGGTGCATTGAAGGCTAGATTGCTTGGTAAGTCTTCATTCTTGGTGGGGTTTATTAAATAAACTATCCTTACCAATATTAGAGCCATAAATCTATTCCATTGGGGATAAATATATGATATATTATGACAATGATGATGATAAAAGGATATGATGATGTAAGAGAACAAGATTTAAGGTTGGTTTTTGATGAATTAACTGGATTTTGTTGAAGAATTCATGTCATTCTTTGTTTTCTCTATATTTTACTAGGTATGTGGCCTCATTCTCGAATACTATTATTAGAAATTTAAGGATTTATTTAAAATTTATTATTTTCTTGAAATGTATTTTGAATTTTTTTTGAAAAGATTTATATAAACCCTCTTTGGTAAATGTTTTCGAAATTATGAAAATTTGGTCTATTGGTGGAAGTTAAAGTTGTAACATGATTTTAAAATGAAAATTTTAAAATATTTTCCTGGTTTTGATTCATGGAAAAGTGTTTTCAATAAAATTATAGTTTTATTGAAATGGTTTGGTAATTTTTTTTGTTTTCATGGTTTTTGGATTAAATGGTTAAGTGTGAGTTTCATGGGATGTACATTAGTCATGAATTACCATCATCAAAAGGACTGAGTATGTATGTGAAGTTAAACCATAAATGGTAACACTGAGATTGTATAGTTGAGTTTGTGGTTGTGTGATTTTGAGAAATAGAAAGTACAATTACAAAAAAAATTGAAATGGTTTAACAAATTGTTTTGTTTATTTCCTTTAAAAAATGGATGGTTTTGGAATTTCTCTGTATTTAATGTAAAATATTAAAATATTTTAAAGTATTTTATATAATTTGTTTTACATAATTGTTCCAACTTGTTTTATCATAGTGTCATGAGTAGGTAAGTCATTTGGGTAAAACCTATTGGGATTCTTTACTCACCCCTACATTTTTACCATGGTGATTTTACAAATATTATTTATCAAGAC
The DNA here is from genome assembly GCA_963277665.1 of Viscum album. Classification (NCBI taxonomy): domain Eukaryota; kingdom Viridiplantae; phylum Streptophyta; class Magnoliopsida; order Santalales; family Viscaceae; genus Viscum; species Viscum album. The sequence continues at coordinate 487,195,555 of OY728155.1, forward strand.
ACAGGTAAAGGTAAAGTATCAAAATTATTTAGTGGTACTTCATGATTCTTGGGTAAGGATTGTGGAGTTGGATCTTGGAGAATGTTGGTAGCTCTATTGTTATTTCCTTGTAGTATTTGATCTTTGTGGTTTTTCCTTCTACTCTGGTACTCAAATTTATGTTATTTTTTTGCTTTGTATTGTTATATTTTGGTATTAAATTGAGTTGTAAACATTATTATCATTCATCATTTAGTGGTTATTGTTCTATGGTGTGTTTGGTTGGGTTGTTTTAATTATCAAAGGTAAAATCATCCAAAAATGTTATTTATGCCCTGGTAATTTATTGCAACCCTTTGGTGTATTGGAGATGTCACCTAAGGGTAAGTAGAATTTACATATTTACATGAGACAATGAGGAGGGTTGATATGTTACAAGTGGTATCAGTATTTTTTAGTCAAAATATTTTGGTGAAAAATGGTATCTGTTTGTCAGATCCTTATTTATCTTTGGTGTCAGTCTTGGAGTTGAAAATCATATTGGTTTAGTTCTTGAATTGGATTGGTATAAAGAAGAAGGATTTTTGAGACATGAAATTTAGATCATAAATAAATGTAGCAAAACTATTTATGTTGAACATTACATTACAAGGTAATTAAGTTCATAAGTTTTTTGTAAACACTTTTTAGAGTTGTAATATCATTTTTATGGGTTTATCCAATGAGAAGAGAAAGACTTGAATTGATAGAAATGAGTTCCCAATAGGATTTCATATTTCTTTTTGAGTAATGATTTATGTTTTTTTATAAAAATTATTATTTTTGAAATGTTTTCAAATTGATTTAAAATGTGATATTCTGAAAATAACATGACTAGGGTATTTTGATAATGGACTGATTGTCAAAATAATGGTGTGATTTTCATAAATGGGATAAAAATAAAAAGTGTGTAATTTTAGGGAAATAATTATTGTGATACATGTGATATGGGAGATTTTTAATTGTTAAACTTTATGTTCCTAAATTGTATAACTTATGGGGTTTTGTTTTTACTATAGAAAATGGCTCCTAAAAGGTTTCATAGAAACCAATCTGATGAAACTGTTAAGAATGTGGTTGCACCTATGCTACAAGTGAACCAACAACTGATTCAAAGTGTTGTACAAGATTTTAAAGCTTTGTATAGAGGTAATTCAAGGGATGAACCTAGGAAAGTGGATCATTCCTTTTAGCTCCAAAATTAAAATCCTCCCATATTTCAGGGTCATTCGGAACTAGAGAAGGCATATGTGTTTCTGAATAGGATGAATTGAATATTTTATTTCAATTGAACACAAAAAAAGTTGAATGTCAATTTGGAAACAAATATTATAGAGAATTTTTCACACTAGTGGTGGGATTTTTCAGTTCAAGCTAAATTAAGCCAGGGCATTTCATGGGAGTATTTCTAAGAATTATTCAAAAACATTATGTCCTCGCATGTTTAGTATTCAAATAATCTCATAATTTTTCATATTGAAAAAATACAACCTATTTGTGATAGAATATTCAGATGAATTAATTAATTTAGTATTATTATCACATGAGGTTACTGCAAGTGAATCCTTGAGGGAACACATTTTTGAATCAGGACTTAGTCAGGAGATTCACTTGAAGATTTTTAGGATCTGTATAATGAACATTAAAGAGATGGTTAGTAGATAAATGGTAGAAGAATGAGATATATCAGAAGATATAGGAGAAAGAAGCATTTTGACACCTATAATAAATAATGGAAACTGTATTTTGGGGAACTAATAGAAGAGGGGCACCTACTTCCAAGGCAGTGGGATAAATAAGAAATAGATAAATGGATCAGTGGATTTTCTTTATAAGAGTATGTGTAATAATGGATGTTTTATGTGTGGATATTTTGATCACATGAAGTGATATTTTAAGAAACAACCTAGAGGATTCCATAATTTCAATGAGATTGTGCATCTTTAGTGCTATTATCGTAGTGCTCCAATCTCTGGTGTTCGAGACACTTCCCACGTGTTACAGACATTGTATGCTTCGACGGGATGAGGGAATCATAATAATACTAATCAGTAGATTCTAGCTAGTAATGGTGATTCTAGGAATACCATGACTCCTCAGTAAAGGTAATTTCAAAAGGGAAATAAAGAACAAAGTGCAGCAAGTAACCAGTTGTATAAAGATGAGTAAGTGATTGTGAATTATGAGTCTAGACTATCAGTGATGAGAGGTATAAATATTTTAAATAGTACCCTTATAAAATATCTTTTTTTGATATGAGTGCATGTCATTCATTCATTTATTCTTGCGCTATTTATTTTATGGGTTTAAATGTTGATATGATTCCTTCTATTTTTAAACTTCAAACTCCTCTTGGTCAAAGAGAACGTGGAGCCTTTATGTGTAAGAAATTTATTATAACAATTTATGGAAAATAAATGATATTGTATTTATCAATGCTTGATATGGATGTCTATGAAATAATCCTGGCTGTGGATTTGTTTACAATGTTCGAGTCTTACATCAATTTTTATAAAAAAATGCTACTTTTATGACTAATTATGGCGTCAAGAATTTCTTTAGACGAGTCTATAATTTAAAGTTAGATGAAATAAGCTTGTTAGAACCATTAGTTGGAATAATCTCATAACAGTTGGTAACATTTACTTTGGCATCGATGGAATAGATCTAAAATAGTAGTTTTCTAGAGGATTATAAATAATTTCCCGATGTTTTTTCTGAAACAATATCAGGGTTGTCACCTATAAAATAAGTGGATTTTACGATTTATATTATCTATAAAACCAGTCCTATTTCAATTATTTTTTCTCATTTTGAACCAATGGAATTAATGTAATTTATTGAATAGTTAGACGATATTTAAGGAAATGGTTTTATTTTTCCAAGCACGTATCTTTGGGCACCACTAGTCATGTTTTTTTAAAAGGAAAATAAACTATAAGGATGTTTGTGGGTTATTATAATCTTTACCAAGTTCTGATAAAGAATAGGAATCCAATTCCATGCATTGATGATATATTCTATCAATTGAGGGGATCCTAGTGGTTCACAAAAATTTACTTTCTATCTGGATATCACCAATTGTGGGTTCGGAAAGATGATATTCTGGAAACAACTTTCAGGAGTAGATATGTCCATTAATAATATGTGGTAATGATGTTTAGTCTTATGAATGAACTAGTAATATTTATAGAATTGATGAATTAGATATTTTAGAGATATTCATATTATTTTTTGGTGGTGTTTGTTGATGACATATTATTGTATTCATGGATGAGGGTTGTGCATGAACAACACTTGTAAATAGTGTTTAATGTTTTTTTGGATCATCTCTTGTATTAAAAATTATCAATATGGGATTTTGGGATATAATAGTTATATTTCCTTTCCCATGATATATCTAAAAGAGGTGTTTCTATGGATCCATAAATGATAGAGGTTGTTATCTCTTGGCCACCACTAAAGAACTTCTTCAAGATATACAGGTTCCTTGGATATTTTTATTATTACTAATGATTTATAAATGAATTATCATGACTAGACTCACCCATGAGAGCTTTGATAAGGGAAAATATTCCATTTTAATATATCGATGAATGTAATAATTATTTTCAAGAGATAACGGTTCCCCTTAAATCAATACTGATCATGATATTATCAGAATCAAGACAAGTTTACGTGGTGTATTCAGATGATTTAGGATCTGGGTTGGGATGTGTTCTCATGTAGGGAGATCATTTTTTTTCTTTGGGATAATTAATGTTATTGTTAAAAGAGAATACTACCCAAAACATTTTTTAATGTAAGATTTTGTAATCAATTTTTCGAATACATAACATTATTATATATTTGGTAAGAAATTTATGTTCTTTACGGATCACAAGAGCATGAAACATATTTTCTCATACAGTGATTTCATCATAAGAAAAAGATGATGGATAAATTATCTTTAAATGTTTCTCTCTATCTTGATTTATACATTGGGTAAAATAATTTAATGTTAGATGCATTAAGAAGATAGTCATATGTTCTGTTGGAAAAAGAGGTTTTATATTAGTGGCAATTGATGTTAGTGATAAGTGACATGCACATGGAATGTGAAGACAAAGGTAGTGAATCCATTTTATTTATTGTTCTATTATTTATTGATTTAGTGGATATATTTAAATTTTAATTGAAATTCGACTCTGAATGTGCATCTATGAGGTTAAAACTAAATGGTGAGGAGACAATTAAGAGATGGAAGCTTGACTGTAGTTCATTATTGGTGTCCAAAGATTTGATGGTCGTACCTTTTTCTTTTCATGGAAACTTATTCATACTTACCAAAATCCAAGATAGGTTTTTTCATCAAGGAATTTAGAAGATGTGTAAGGTGATAGAAACACAGTTTTGGTGGGTCTGTAAAGAAATAAATTTGGATGTGTTTGTTTTTATATGTATAAATTTTCACCATGTTAAGGCAGAAGAACAAAAATAAATAGGTATATTGTATTCTTTACTTATTCCTATTTGGAAATGGGAGTAGATAGCCATTGATTTTGTGAAAGGCCTCCCAGGAATGATTCAAAAACACAACTCCATATGGTTGATAGTGGATTTTCCCACAAACTTATCCCATTTCATCCCTATTCATGAATCTCATTTGGCGGATGTATTTTATAAAATTTATATCTAAGAAGTGGTGAAGAGGAATGGTGTACCAGTTTTGATAGTATAAAATATAGATCCATGGTTTATGTATTTTTTATTGAAATCATTCGTGTGATCCATAATTTCTTATTTTAAAATGAGTATAATGTATCATCCTCAGATGGATGGAATATCTGAAAGGATGACACAAATTTTTGAAGACATTCTTCAAGATTGTATAACATATTTTGGTGGCTCATGGAAGGATAACATAATTTTAGTAGAGTACCCATATAACAACAACTATTAGTCCTTGATATATATGGATATTTTTGAAGCATTTTATGGAAATCCTTTTCATTATCTACTTTTTTAGGTAAAAATATGTGATAATTCATTGGTTAGGCTGAGTCATGTATAGGAGACAAAAAAGAATATTCTATTGATTTGGAAAAAAATAGAGATAAATTATAGTCATCAAAAATCATTTGAAAATCATTGTCGACAACTATTGTCATTTGAGGTGAGTGATTATGTGTTCTTAAGAATCTCTCCATGGAATGAGCATCATCATTTTGGGAAGCAAGGGAAATGATCTCCTCTATACATAGGCCCTTTTGAGATATATGAATGGGTTGGTGAGGTGGCATATCGGTTATCATTTCAACCATAGTTTATTGTAGTTCATAATGTGTTTCATGTATCTCAATTGAAAAAATATCAACCTGATCATAATAAATTTATTTGATGGGATCAGGTTGACTAGAGCTAGATTCTTTATTGGAGAATATGCTTGTACAAATTCTTGATAGGAAAGAGAAATCATTTCATGAAAAATACATTGTCCTAGTGCGGGTTTGGTGGTGACATGGTCAGCTTCAGGATGAAACATGGGAACGAGAGAAAGAAATGATCGAGCAGTAGACAAAAATATTTGAGATCAATGCTAATTTTTTACTTTAAGGGTAGGTAAAGGCCAATGGTGGTAATAATGCAGTAACCCACACTTTTAAGTAAGTAAACCTTTAGTTGTTTTAATTATGTAATTTTTTTGGGTTATTTTTTTGGGGGGGAGGATTAAACGACTTTTGGAATGTTTTTGGGGTTTTTTGGAGGTGCACAATTTGAGCATGATTATTACAAAACATGAAACTCCTACAGAAAACTATGAAAATAAAGGTAGTGGTTTCTAGGTAGGTTCATAATTTAGAAAATCCATGCCACACCCTAAATGTAACCATGCTTTGGGGTACAAAATCATTTTCATAGTTAACACATTGTTTTTATAACCGTACAACTAACCTTGAACGAGTAAAAGATAGATCCTAAAAAAGTGTCTCTAACTATGTTTATCCCCAAATACAATAATTTTCTACTATTTAACCTTATTTTAGTTTTTCATCCTGGCAAAGGTTTTGGGGACTTTTAGCTTCGATCTAGGAGCGATCTTTTGGTAAATCTTGGTGAGTTGATGGCCATATTTCATATTAAGTCTCCGTTCGTGGTTTTTTTTCTTAGATATACTCTTATTCCCACTCTTAGATTCATTGATATAGTTAGTTAAGGATAAATCTTTGATAGTTTATTCCAATCCTGATTAGATATCATTGGGTTCATTTTAGGTAATAAGATCTAAGGTAGGTTTTTGATGATTGAACCTAGTTTTGATGAAGAATTAATGGTGTTATTAATATTCACTGTAGTTTCTGAGGTTGGTGGATTCAATCCTGACACTTCTTATTAAAATTTAATGATTTATTGAAAATTAATTTTTTTTCTTAAAATAGATTACGAATTTTTTGGGAAATGTTTGATGGAAAACCTTATTGATGATAGTTTATGGAATTATAAAAATATTGTGTTTTGGCAGAAATTGAAAGTGGTAATATGATTTTAAAATTACAATTTTAAAATGGTTGTTTTGCTTTTATGCATGGAAATGATTTTTCAATAAAATGATAGTATTATTTTAATTATTTGTAAAATATTATGTTGTTAGGGTTATTGGATTAAATTGTTAAGAATTAGCTGAATGTGATGGATATTGGTCATGAGGTATAACACTTTTTTATTGTTTCTTTATGATACTTGGGAATGGATTTTGGATTTGTAGCTTGTATAATTTTTGGAGTTGCGGTGTTATTTTCATGGTGTCTTTGTGCTTTCTGGTTTATGTTGGAACCATGCATGCAGCGGAAGCCCCAAACATGTGGGTTTTTATAATTTTTCCACCAACAATCTACGTAAACTTGTCGACGTCGGAGAAGAGCAGCCCAGTCTTATTCGAGGACCACACGTGTAGGATTTAAAGCACAACCATGAACCGTGAAATACCTAGTTTAGGTCCGAAGACGCACATGACATCTTCTCGTCGTTGGCGATCGCTGCTCAAATAATCCGTAGTATAATTCCTCTCGATCATCCACACACACTTCGAGGAATCCACGAGAGCATCGTTCGTCGTAGTTCGGGTGCTAGTCTGGAATAATGACGATACCTTTGACGTTCCTATGATCACAACATCACTTTGCTAGTGATGCCTGAGAGAGAGAGAGAGCTCCATCTGAGCTCCATGGATCTAGAGAATCTCACTCTAGAGTGTGGGAGAGAGGAGAGGAGAGAAAAGCTCCATGAATTGTATTTGGAAAAAGGCCATTCTCTTCAATTTATAATCCTCAATTAAAATACCCGATATCGCCTCACCGACCCCTAATACTTAATGCACTATCAACGAAATTTATGAATTCTAAACTGAGATATAAATATTATTATCATTAACTTGTAATATATTAAAATATATTACATAATAATAATTGAGTCATTAATTCGACTCATCGCTCCCATAAATATTAATTGAACCTAGAAAAATTTAATATTCGTCAATTAATTTTTTTCATGTATTTACTTAAAACTCATAAATAAATTTAATAAATAAATTTAATAAATTAATTCAATACTCATTATTATAAACTCGTATAATACGAATTTATTTATTGCATTGGTGATCATTTAACTTTGGGAAATTCCCGGACCCCTGTGGCGTGGCCCACTATGTCCAATACTCCTATTCAACTGAATAATGAATATTCTTGAATACGCTATTGTGTGTGACCCTCTAGGCACTTATTTCGACAGTTGTGAATAGTATTCATAGATCAAGAGATAGACCTAGAAACCCATCATGTCCCCTAAAGAAATAAGAATTGCCACAACAACGACAACCAACCTACGAACACGCACTGTGCAATATAATCTCTTTGTCTGTAATATCTCATAAAGCATGACGCACTCACATGTCATCTCCCTTTTCTTTCATTATAGTTTGTTGATTTAACTAGACAGATTTACCCTTGACTACCATGGCCATGGTCTTAAAAAGGTACTTCCATCCATATCAACATGTCCTGAGATATATTAAATCCATAACCCGAAAGCGACAAATCCTTTCTGGACCATTTAACCAACGTCATGCCACCAACGACGCACCTGACACAAACTACCTCACCATGACTTCATCGCCATGGTTTTTTTCTTGCATCAAAGTACGTAATCAAGTGACATACATTAGTAATGATCTCAATTCAGGAGACCATTACACATGATCATAGATTGGAACTTCCAATGACACCTGAAACATGTTTTGTTCCTATTCGCGGGTCAGTCCTTCTGATCTCACTACTAGAGGTCACCAAGTGCGAACTTCATGAGAAGAAGTCTCAATGCTTATGATACCCCAGTGCCGAATGGTTATACATCTAATATGTCCAATTAGAAATATGAATCTAGACCATAGAACATATATATTTTAGATTAATGTCACAGTATCTAGAAGTTCTCATTATAGCATGGGAACTGCTAAAACCTTTCGATGCGACAATTAATCTTTAAAAATAACCATTTCAATAGTGGACGCAGAAAAGTCTACACTATAATGGTAAGATGACATCATGCATAGCTTACTGTATACACGATATGGTAATCAAAAGCACATAATAGCTGGGTCTTGGGTACCCACTATTTCAACACTCCCACTTTCACTAGAGCCAACATGATATCCAAACAAGTTAGATACTCATGTAATGACCCGTAAAATTCAGGGGAAAGTTTTTCTTAATTTTATTTTGGATTTTAAAAGAATGCAGTTTCTGAAGGCACTTGATTTCGAGGCCCGGTGTGCCCGGAATAATTTTCCGAAATTTAGCTCGGGTAGGTTCAGTGAATGAATGAGCGGGATTTCCAAACTTTTGAACCTGTGCTCGGAATCAAAATCCGAAGAAACCGATGGAATCGCAATGCCGATAATTGCTTAGGAACACCTTTTCTGGAGTTGTGTTTGCTCGGGTGTGGTAATTAAAATTTTGGGTTAAGTAAAAGAATAAAATAAAATTGTGCAACCAATTTTATTTTATTTAAAGTATTTTAACCTAAGCTAAGTGGTTGGAGTGGGACCCACTATATCCTACTCCACTAGGTAGGATATTTGTGGGGTGGGGCCCACACGAGCCCCACCTATTCAACTTCCTCAAACCCTGTCATTTAATTAGGTAACACACCTGCACCACCCATTAATTGAAAAGTCAACTCATTAATTGATTAACTTATTCAAAGTAATTAATTCTTGAATTCAATTCGAATTTCAAATATTGAGTTGGATTGTGTGTTAATTAAATAAGACAAGGTCTTATTTCATTAAGTTGTTGATTGGTGGTGCGAGAGGATTTTGGGAGAGGATTTTCTCTAACTCTTGAAGAAACATCTTCTTCCTCGTCAAAGAATGCAAAGAACACCGAGCCTTCGATGAAGAACTCTGTCACCGCAAAGGGGAGTTCGTCATACCATCTTCTTCCCTCTCTACAGCCGGTGTGAGACGCCATCCTTGGAGATCGATGATGCGACACCGACGATTCTCTTCTCCGCGACGCCGACGATCCTCCTTCCGCAGCGCTTACAGAGTCTCCTTCCACGATGTCCCTTTCCGCGACAAACCTCGCTCGACGACAATGCTTGAGGTAGGGGATTATTTTTTTTTTGTTTCTGTTCATGAATACTTTCATCGCTGATCATCGTCTCTAATTGAGCCGCCTGTTATCGCAATAATGGGAGGAGGTCGGACTGCACAAACACAGCCGATCCTCCTCCCCCATTGATTGATTGAATTGTTTACGGCACGAGCAAGGCAGCGTGGTGCCATTGCACCGCGCGGAAATAATAAGGAATGGGCGGAGAAGCATGGCACCTTTGCGCCGCGCCATTACAGACGAACAAAGTCGTGGCACCATCGCGTCGCGCCTGAGATCCTCAAAGAGGCCGCGGCTAGAGAGGGGTCACGGGGGAGGGGCACGATGCCATCGTGCCATGCAGGTCGGACCAAGGCCACGACCTTTGGTCGCGGCGGAGCAGGAAGCGGCGACCGACTTCCGACAGCCGGCACCGGAGCAGGATGGTGGGACCCCGACGGTCCCGCGGCAGCAACAACCGGCCAACCGGACCGGGCCGAACAGCTTCCAAGAAGCCGGGGGTCGTAACCCCCGGCTGGCCAAAGGAGCGGCCCCCCACATGGGGGCCACGGTTTCACAAACAGGGGGGCAGTGAGCCCCCCCTTTTGCTCGGCCGTTTCGGACGAGTCGCCTGGCCACGCTGTCCAGTCCGAGCACGCCAGGCCAGGCCGCGCCGAGGTCGGGCCGAGCCACCTAGGCCGGGCTGGGCCGTGCCCAATTGGCCCAGACCAGGACCCGGGTCCGGTCGACCCGGTTCGGGCCGACCCAGGGGGTCTCGGGCCGGGTCGGTTCGGGCCCCAAACCCCCATTTCCGGACCTCTTTCGGTCTCTTGCCCATAACATCGGCTATGGACCTCTGATTGACACACCGTCAGCTGCGATGTCATCCTTAGATTGAGACGGTCGTTCTGTTATATTACATTCAATGTTTCGGAAAACTTTGGGTTCGGCCGGGTTGGTTTGAATACGAAGCCAACCGGGCCCTCGGAGCGGAAACACTTATAACATGAGCTCCGGACGTACGATTAGCGTGTCGTCGACATTGTTGGATTCCTCTTAGTGAGAAGGGTCTTTTGGCTTACTCCGCTCGAGGTTTGGACGCAGTTGGAGTATGGCCGGGTTGTTTTTGACTTAAAAACCAACCTGGCCCCTAGAACGAAAAAGCCAATAACTCTCAGACTAGGCGTCCGATAGACGCACCGTCTGTCACGTTGAGTTCCTTTTGACGATACAGAACGTTGGGATACATCACCTACGGACTTCATGTCAGTTGATGTATCAGCCCCTCGGCTCGTGGAGCGGACCCTCCCGAAACGATCTTACTGTGTGCGGAAACCCTAGAGCTGGCTTCGACTGCAACGACGATGACGACTGTACAGAAATCCTCCGTGGGTTCGACAGCAACGACTAAAACACTCAGAGATCCTCAGTGGATCAGTGCTACCGATCCTGTGTGGGTTAGATCTTGTGTGGGTCAGCGCTCAGCGGTCCTATGTGGGCCAGCACATACCGATCATGTGTGGGTCAGATCCTATGTGGGTCATTATGGGGGTTAGTACCTATCGATCTTGTGTGGATCATTGAGGGGGTGAGTACCTATCGATCCTGTGTGGGTCCGACATCTTAGATGAATCAGTGGCTACATCTGATCATCTCTATCATCTTACAAAGAAGTATACCTGTGTGAGATGAGTATTGACTTTCAATCATTATTTTCAATATGATTGACTTGCATTCCTATGTGGATTGTGTTGTGCTATCCTGTGTGGACGTGATCGAACATGGGCTCAGATGCTGGAGCCAAACTGGAAATGATGACTTAGGTATATTTATGGGCATATACCTATGTAGTGTTGGTTGTTAATTCGTGATTGTATCATTATTTTGTGGATTATACTTTGTGGATTCTAGGAGACCTTCAGGGGTCTCGGGGTCCCTACTGAGTAGAATATACTCACCCTGCACGGGCTATGCTCGAACTTCATTGTGTTGGTTGCAGACGACGAACAACGGTGATCGTGGTGGAGGCTTGTGGAGCAAGTCGGTAACTGGAGGTGGACCACTGGGCGGGACGTACACGGAGCGGACGGCTAGACCCGAGGAGCTGAGGTGACTATCTGTACCCACCCTTCAGGTGAGAGTACCAGTGGACGACTCAACGTTGCAGATTTAATTTTCAGTTGATGTACTCCCTTTTTCAGTTGTACTTTACTTTTAATTTGAGTTTGTATTCTGGCCCACTTACTTTTGCGCAGTTACTATTGTATCCAGTTTTACTTAGTGTTTACTTCTGCTTGCTTACTCTGAGGTGTTTGTTTACTTTTAAAAGGAAATGCCTTCCCTTTTTATTAGGAATTACGCCTTGGTGCTAGTCGCCAGCCCTTGGCCTATGGAAGGCGGGCTTGGGGTAGTCACGGCACAGGCCCCAAGGACGGGTCGTGACAAATTGGTATCAAAGGTGTTCGGTTCTACCGAAGAACTAAGGACTCTAATACTTTTCTATGTCAAGCAATGGTGTTAAGAGTATTGAGTGTGGTTATCAGTCCAGGGAGTCCAGTGTTGGTGCGGCGGCCGACGTATCCGTACACCAGGACCCTATCTTTTGATTTCCAACTTAGTGCATGAAAACATTGATTGCAACTGTGTTTCAAGTTTTCTTTGTGATTACTTTGTGTCAGCTCACCATGTATACTATTTTGACTGTGGCACACCTTTATCTTTTTAGGATGGCCCCACGATGGCAGCCAGCTTGGGTTCCGAGTATTGTATGTGACGACAGCCCACCGAGTGACGAGGCCTCAGTGCAGGGCCCTATTACTGCGGAGGCACCGGCGGTACCACTACCCGCCGAGCCACCGATGCTTCCAGCTCCAGCCGTTGAGAGTACATGTCTCCTTGGTGCACTTCACAAGTTTCAGCGTCAGAGACTGCCCAGGTTCCACGGGGAGACAGACCCTCATGCAGTCGAGGATAGGATGGAGGCAGTTCTATGACTTTTTCGATTGGTAGGGACACCAGCAGACCTCATGGTGATCCTTGCAGCGAGTCTCCTGTACGTGGCAGCAGGCAGATGGTGGAGCATGATGCTCTAGGTGCACGACGAGGCATCACTCCTCTGGACGGACTTTGAGATCCTCTTCTGCTTGGAGTTCATCACAGCCACCCTCTGTGCAGTGCGCATCTAGGAGCTTCTAGAGCTGCGGCATGGCAGCTTAACGGTCGCCCAGTACTCGACGAGATTTTCCGATCTCTCGCGCTATTCGACGGACATGGTACGTGACCCATTCTTCTGGGCGTGGACCTTCAAGAAAGGATTGAGTCGGGAGATTAGGGCATCACTGGTCTCCCTCAGCATTTCGACATAGGCAGGGGTACTGGAGTGAGCCCTTCTCCTTGAGAGATTTCTTGCTGAGCCTACACTAGCAGCGAGACCTACCGCAGGGTGGCACATAGCAGAGTCTTCCGCAGCAGGCAGTCGAAGGGTGACACATGGGTCCAGGCGGACCAGACCCTCAGACGGACGACCTCAGGACACTGGCTCAGAGGTGCAGGGCACATAGCGCAGAGCCAGTCTTTCGAGAGGTAGACAGTGCTATGCATGTGGCGGGCAGGGCCACATGGCTCGTGACTGCCCGACCCACCGTGCCGAGGAGAAGAAGACGGTTGAGGGACCACCCAGACAGAGGCAGAGGGTCGATCGTGACATTCCGAATGGAGCAGGAGGACAAGGTAGAGGAGCTGGCCGAGCAGCAGGTGGTGGGAGATGCTTTGAGGCTCTACCACCACCACCACTAGGAGGTCCACCCCGACCACAGGGAGCTGGCAGGCAGAGACATGCACAGCTCCAGGCAGCAGAGGCCTACGACCACGGTGTGCCCGAGATGATTTGAGCTACTCTCTGTGTCTATTCCACCTTTGTTGTAGTTCTTATAGACACAGGAGCGAGTCATTCTTTCATTGCCGCTTCCCTTGTTCGGAGCTCGGAGATTCCGACGGAGCCGTTGGCTCGATCCTTACGGCTAGAGACTCCTACGGGAGCAGAATCGACGATTACGCACTGGTGCCGGCAGTGTGAGATTACTCTAGGAGGCGAGAGCTTCGGCTGGGATCTTCTTGTAGCGGCGTCGAGGCCTTAAGACGTCATCTTAGGCATGAATTTGTTATCCACAGTCCATGCTCAGATCGACTGCATTAGGCACAAGGTGCGATGTGTTCGCACCGACGGGAGAAGGTTCACCTTCACCAGCGAGAAGGGAACCATTGCAGTGCAGGATAGACTCACGTAGAGGAGAGGAAAGACCATCACTCATCAGTTGGCTAGCCTCATCCTAGGAGTAGTTGACGTGCGGAGTCCGAGCTTACCTATAGTGGTGGATCTGTATGCGGACGTTTTTTCCGACGATGTTCTAGGACTACCTCCTCACAGAGAGGTAGAATTTTATATTGACCTATACCCCGGGACAGCCCCGATATCCACCCCAGAATATCAGATGGCTCCCGCCAAGCTTCGAGAGCTACGGGTACATCTGGACAACTTACAGGGCAGGGGATTCATCCGACCCAGTGTTTCACCCTGGGCTTCCACGATTTTGTTCGCCAGGAAGGCGGATGGGAGTTTGCGACTGTGTGTTGATTACCGTCGCCTGAACCAGGTGACCATGAGGAATAAGTATCCACTACTGAGGATTGACGACCTCTTCGATTAGCTCAAGGGAGCATGGTGGTTCTCGAAGATAGACCTCAGGTCATGCTATCATCAGCTCAGAGTTCAGGACGAGGACGTGCAGAAGAGGACCTTCAGGTGTCGGTATGGACACTATGAGTTCTTGGTTATGCCATTCGGCATAACCAATGCTCCAGCAGTGTTCATGGGCCTCATGAAAAGGATATTTCAGTCTTACATCGATCGATTTTTCGTGGTCTTCATCGACGACATATTGATATACTCGACGACTGAGGAGGAGCACGCATACCACTTGCGGGTTGTACTAGACATAGTCCAAGAGCACCGACATTATGGTAAGATCTCGAAGTGTCAGTTCTAGATACGTGAGGTCCACTTCTTGGGACACGTCATCTCTGAGGTGGGAGTTGTAGTGGATCCTGCGAAGATCGAGGCAGTGCTAGCTTGGGAGCCACCCAGGAGCGTGACGGAGGTGCAGAGTTTCTTGGGTCTAGCTGGGTACTACCGGAGATTCGTGCCAGACTTTTCCAGAGTTTCAGAACCCCACTCAGCTTTGAAGAAGAAGGGGAAACCCTTTGTGTGGTCAGATAGATGTCAGCAGAGCTTCCAGGAGCTGAGACAGAGATTGAACAACGCGCCTATCATGAGGCTACAGGAGAAGGGAGTAGGGTATGTAGTCTACTACAGTGCCTCAGGGACCGGACTCGGATGTGTCCTGATGCAGGAGCGGGCAGTGATCGCCTATGGATCACATCAATTGAGGTATAATGAGCAGAACTACGCTACCCATGACCTGGAGTTAGCAGCAGTAGTCTTCGCTCTGAAGATGTGGCGACACTATCTTATGGGCGAGCGCTTTACACTCTATTCTGACCACCAGAGTCTCAGGTACATCTTCTCATAGAAGGACCTGAACCTGAGACTATGGCGATGGCTCGAGTTCCTCCAGGATTATGACTTTGAGATAGTCTATACTCCTGGAAAGGGGAATGTAGTAGCTGATGCCCTCAGCTGGAGGACGGGCATTCAGCTACTTGGGGACGCGACAGAGCAGCTAGCCGCTTTGCAGATATCCTTCATGGATAGTGATGGAGCAGCCTTTCTACAGTCACTCACAGTCACTCCTCCACTACTACAGCGTGTCAGAGAAGGTCCAGGTCATCCAGGAGCGGATGACGACAACTAAGAGCCGACAAAAGTCTTATGCTGACTGGAGGCAGAGGCCACTAGAGTTCGAGGATGGAGACCACGTCTTCTTATGGGTCTCACCTCGACGTGGATTACGGAAATTTGGCAGGGGAGGCAAGTTATCTTCGTGCTTCATCGGACCATTCTAGGTCCTCAGCAGGATAGGCGAGGTGGCTTATTTCCTGGCTCTACCACCTTAGTTGCACCGGGTGCACGACGTCTTCCACGTATCTCAGCTGAGGAGATACATGCAGGACCCGAAACATATCATTGACCATGGGGAGCTGGAAATTGATGATGGGGCGTCTTTTGTGGAGGTCCTAATGGAGATCGAGGATTGACAGGAGCGGGTCCTACGTGGACGGTCGATTCCTCCAGTGCACATCAGATGGCAGCATAGGAACCTCAAGGAGAGCACTTGGGAGCGGGAGGCTTAGATGCGTGCTCAGTACCCACTTTTGCTTCCATAGTTTATGATGTATCTTCACGGGGACGTAAAGCCCTGAGGTGGGAGTAATTTAAAGACCCGTAAAATTCACGGGAAATTTTTTCTTAATTTTCTTTGAGATTTTACAAGAATGCAGTTGCTGACGGTACCTGATTCCGATGCCCGGTGTGCTCGGAATAATTTTTTTAAGGTTAGCTCGGGTACGTTCAGTGAACGAACGTGTGGGATTTCCTAACTTTTGAACCAGTGCTCAGAATCGAAATCCAAAGACACTGATGGAATCGCAGCGCCAGTAATTGCTTAGGAACAGCTTTTCTGGAGTTGTGTTTTCTCGGGTGTGGTAATAAAATTTTTGGGTTAAGTAATAGAATAAAATAAAATGGTGCAACCAATTTTATTTTATTTAAAGTAGTTTAACCAAAGCTAAGTGGTTGGATTGGGACCCACTATATCCTACTCCACTAGTTAGGATATTTGTGGGGTGGGGCCCACATGAGCCCCACCTATTCAACTTCCTCAAACCCCCTCTTTTAATTATGTAACACACCCGCAGCCCCATTAATTGAAAAGTCAACTCATTAATTGATTAACTTATTCAAAGTAATTAATTATTGAATTCAATTCGAATTTCAAATTTTGAGTTGGCTTATGTGTTAATTAAATAATACAAGGTCTTATTTCATTAAGTTGTTGATTGGTGGTGCGGGAGGATTTTGGGAGAGGATTTGCTCTAACTCTTGAAGAAACATCTTCTTCCTCGTCGAAGAACATGAAGAACACCGAGCCTTTGACGAAGAACTCCGTCACCGCAAAGGGGAGTTCGTCGTACCATCTTCTTCTCTCTCGGCAGCTGGTGTGAGACGCCATCCTCAGATATCGACGACGCGATGCCGATGATTCTCTTCTCCGCGATGCCGATGATCCTCCTTCCGCGGTGCTTACGGAGTCTCCTTACGCGACGTCCCTTTCTGCGACAAACCTCGCTCGACGATAAGGCATGAGGTAGGGGATTATTTTTTTTTGTTTCTATTCATGAATACTTTCATCGCCGATCATCGTCTCTAATTGATCCGCCTATTATCGCAATAATGGGAGGAGGTCCGACCGCACGAACACGGCTGACCCTCCTCCCCCCTTGATTGTTTGAATTGTTTGCAACATGAGAAAGGTAGAACGGTGCCATTGCACCGCCCAGAAATAATAAGGAATGGGTGGAGAAGCGCGGCGCCTTCGCACTGCGCCGTTAAAGACGAACAAAGCCGCAGCGCAGTCGCGCCGCGCCGGAGAACCTCGAAGAGGCTGCAGCCGGAGAGGGGCCGCGGCGCTGTCGCGCCTTGCCAGTCGGACCAAGGACGCGGTCTTTGCCCTCGGAAAAGCAGGAAGTGGCGGCCGCCTTACGGCCGCCGGCGCCGGAGCAGGAGGGCGGGACCCCGGCGGTCCCGCGACAGCAGCAACCGGCCGACCGGCTTCCAAGAAGGTGGGGGTCGTAACCCCCAGCTGGCCGAAGGAGCGGCCGCCCACATGGGGGCCGAAGATTCACAAACATGGGGGCACCGAGCCCCCCCCCCCCTTCTGCTCGGCCGTTTCGACCGAGCCGCCTGGCCACACTGGCCAGGCCGAGTGCGCCAGGCCACGCTGGCCAGGCCGAGTGCGCCAGGCCGGGCCGTGCCCTGGCCGGGCAGGGCCACGCATGCCGGTCTGGGCAGCGCTAGCCGGGCCGGGCCGCACCTAATTGGGCCAGACCCGGACCCGGGTCGGGTCGCCCCGGTTCGGGCCGACCTAGGGGGTCTCGGGCCGGGTCGGTCCGGGCCCAAAACCCCCATTTTCGGACCTCTTTTGGTCTCTTGCCCATAACATGGGCTACGTACCTCCTATTGACGCACTGTCAGCTACGATGCGATCATTAGATTGAGACGTTCATTTCGGCATATTACACTCAAGGTTTCGGAGAACATTGGGTTCGGTCCGGTTGGTTCGAATAGGAAACGAACCGGGCCCTCGGAGCAGAAACACTTATAACTTGAGCTCCAGACGTCTGATTGATGTGTCGTCGACTTTGTTGGATTACTCTTAGTGAGACGGACCTTTTCGCTTACTCCGCTCAAGGATTGGACGAAGTTGGAGTATGACCGGGTTGGTTTTGACTTAAAAACCAACCGGGCCCCTGGAATGAAAAAGCCAATAACTCTCAGACCGGGCGTCCGATTGTGTTGTGCTATCCTGTGTGGGCGTGATCGAAATTGGGTTTGGATGCTGGAGACGAACTGGAAATGATGACTTAGGTATATGTATGGGCATATACCTAAGTAGTTTTGGTTGTTACTTCGTGATTGTATCATTCTTTTGTGGATTATACTTTCTGGATTCTGGGAGACCTTTGGGGGTCTCGGGGTCCCTAATGAGTAGCGTATACTCACCCCTGCACGGGCTATGCCAGCACTTCGTTGTGTTGGTTGCAGATTACGGACAACGCTGATCGTGGTGGAGGCTTCTGGAGAAAGTCGGTAACTGGAGGTGGACCACTAGGCGGGACGTACGTGGAGCGGACGGCTGGACCTGTGGAGCTGAGGTGGCTATCTGTACCCACCATTCAGGTGGGAGTACCAATGGACAGCTCGACATTGCAGCTTTACTTTTCAGTTGTTGTACTCCCTTTTTCATTTTTACTTTACTTTCAGTTTGGGTTTGTATTCTATCCCACGTACTTTTCTATACTTACTATTGTATCCAGTTTTACTTAGTGTTTACTTCTTCTTGCTTACTCTTAGGTGTTTGTTTACTTTTTAAAGGCAATGACTTCCCTTTTTATCGGGAATTACGCCTTGGTGCTAGTCGCCAGCCCCTGGCCTATGGAAGGCGGGTGTGGGGTAGTCACGGCAAGGGCCTCGAGGACGGGTTGTGACAACTCACATGATATGCATCATGTTTCTACTGAGTAACAGCCTTAGATACTGGGTCCACCACGGTTCTACCGTGTGGCTATTCTGCTATAGCGACCTCATCTCTTTGACTAAAACTTCTCAAGAGATGGTATCCTGAGTATATCCCTTTCTTCCACTGTCATAACATGAAATCTTGGATTGTAAGAATATCATAATTTAGATTATGATAATACTTTTCTCCCCAGGTGCGATTCCACAAACTGGAACAAATTGTTGCATATCTACTTCTTAGCTGCCTTAGAAGCTGCAACGTACTCGGTATTGTAAGTATGGCCACCACTGGATGATATGAGCTTGACTCGCTCATCACTTTTAGCTTAGCTGCAATTCTAAGTCACATTAATCAATGGAAGACTAGTTTGTATCCCCAAAAACTAGTATCCTTTCTTCTCCACTTACCAGGTACATATCTTTTGTACTTTCCGAAGTACAATTAGATTGTTCTGACTGCATCCCTTGCAGTGCTCTTGGATATAACTGATATTTTCTTATTGTAAAATATACATTGGAAATATCAGTTCTTGTATATATCATGGAATATGTGATTGATGCATCGCTCTGACGTATGGATTTCAACTCACCACATTTATCTCTTCCCATGTCACGGATAGGTCAACATGGAGAGGTTATGACCTGTGACATAGTCAACAATTCATCTCTTGAATTGTTCCAACACGTATTTTTCAATACAATGTCACTATATGTACAATTGACTAGGACCAAGAAACCTATAGATCTACCTTAGTAGATCATGTTCCCTAGAACTTAGGCTACTACTTTAAGTCAACCATTGGAGATTAAATTTCATTTTTGTCTTAACTAACTATGAGACCAATGTCTGTTTTCCATATGTTTCCAAACATATTTTTTCTTGGAAAACATTGGTGCTCCCACTAACCTCTAGTAAACACGTGGAAATTTTTTTTTTAAATGTATATACTATGATCATGTTTCTTAATTTAATCCTAAACCGGATTTCATTAACTTGTAACCATTATTAGAATTCTGTAATGTGATCATCCCTTTTTGGTTGCATCATATAGACACCATCCACAATTGGTGGTCATGACATCTAATTCTAAATAAATTGATCATAGATATTAGCTATGATAAGTAAAATTCTAACAGATTTAGGCATAACAAATTAGTGAAACCAATTGATCCTTATTGGTACTAAGCTCGTACCATCCTTGTATTAACTCACTTGAATACACACTGTAGTATTCAAAATAATTTCCCCCTTTTTTCACTTTGATACATGGAATCCATTAATTGAATTTTAGTTGGTCTTATCAGTTTTATATAATTTCCATACAGTGCTTACTTGTAGGAAATTCTATTTACATTGAATAATAGATCACTGACCACAGTGAATATAAAAACCATCACCATGGTTTTGTCCTTCCTACGCAGTATGTGTCTCTAGAACATACATTGTTCCACATGCGCTTGTGGAACTAGTTCATATACCAACTACTTGAGAATTTTGAGCATTGACTAAACACAAGTCAATATAGCTCTCACTATCTCTAATATAGAGGTTCACCCTTATATAGATGTGTAGTCTATTTCCTGACTACCTACTCTTCTATATTAGGGATTTATGTAACATCCTAAACAACTATTAGGATTATTACACTAAATGCACAATGTTTTCATCTTGACACTAGTTTGTTTATGTCCTAACAAATTCTTTGCATCCAAGCACATGTTCTTATGACATAATGGGTTTAAATCATACTAGGACTCGTATGATATCCATTTTTCATTATCGCTGGCATATGGTTGTGGTATATCACTGTTATTTTCAAAGCATTTCATGAAATATAATGGAAGTTTCTACTTTTTCCAACATTGATATTACTTACATCAAAACATTAATGTATTAAATGCGTTTTTAAGAATTACTCCATGATACATTTTGTTGATCAATGCTGATATGTAAGACTTCATCATCAATCCTCCCCATTAACATCAATGTTGTGATATAGATAAGGTAATGTGTCTTCAGTAATTTCTCCACACTACATTATCATGATTGATGAATACTTGGTCGAGATATTCCTCTGTATCCCAACCTGAAGCAACTCATATCTCTTGACCATGAAAATACTTCACTATGATATTCCTTAATTACTTAAAAGAATCTCATGAAATATATATACCTCTAGCTTATACTTGGAATAGTTCACACTTTCGTGTTGAACTATTTCCAAAAGCTTTGTGACGTACCTTTATCTCTAATGGATCCTTTTTTCAAACTAAAGACATCGATAATGCCAGAAGTATTTAGCTATTCCAAGCCTAAATACTATACTTGGTATATTAATGATGTCCATTTTTGGTATTACTTGACAAAGAATTATCCTGTCACAACTGGGTATAAGTCTTACATTTATATTCATCACTAATTGCCTATGATTCATGTATCACTGAACTAGTGATTGAGTTTACCAAAAAGGACATTCATTCCAGAAACTGAAAGAATGTCTCCATGCATCCAAGGACACATGAGATTAATTTTTGTGGTCATACTCAACAATAGTTCAACACTAATCTTTCAATTGGAAATTAAAGAAGTCATGTTCTCCTCACCACTATCCTATGTATCACCCTTTCATGGCCTATTGGGAGAATACACCTAACTTCTAGAAAGGTTTCTATACTACCTTTTTATCGCATTAGAATACACATATGTTACCATCATATTTTATTTAATACCCATGTAGTAAAATGAAACATCACATTTATGAAAATTCCTGATGTAAAAGTGGTAACATGATTCATTAAATCAGCTTATTTCTTTTAAACATCCATAGTATTATTTTGTAATATGAAATGCAAATAACCTCTATTAAAACCCCATTAATTGAATGACATCTCGAATATGTCATTGGCATTAAATGCCTTCGATCATTTTCACAATGTATTTCAATTTATCTGCCATAAGAATTAAAGCTTAATTTTCTTTTATTCTTATTAACTTGGAAAACCTTACCTAGATAGGTAATGAAGTGTTTACTCAATACTTGTTCATTTTGTAACTTAATACGAGACTTGAGTAATGTGGTGAAAATGAAACTTAAAGATCATGATCATTCTTTAAATTTACACATACCACTGTAAAATTTGCTTTATTCATATCATTGCTTTGCTTTCTCTTTGCAAACTACTCGGAGATGAGACTTTATGTTATATCATATATGTCATAGTGTAGCAACCACAACTGACACTAGATGTTTATAAAAGCCTAATGATATAACTATCACATGATTTGTACATTAGTCTCCTGTAATCAATTTTCACCCATGCTTCTTGAGGTAGTTTAACAGTGTCGGGGACACTGACACCTTGAGTTTCCTATATCATAGTACTATGCGCACATGCATGTACTATTCATAGATACTCGTGTCAGTGTGGAAATTTACTTTTTAAATTATTTATCATAGTGTAAACTTTTGGTATAACTTTCCATTTTTTCTACAAAAAAAATAATTTTAGTAGATTAGTGCCTTTTATCCGAATTATCAGTTTAGACATTTTGATTAATTACTTAAATAATTTAATGTCTCCCACTATTTTATCAGATTCTAGGAACCATCTGTGCTAGAATTGGAATACTATGTTTCTTGAGTATTCTAGTGTCAAGGATCCTGGAACCACCCCTCATAGTCTACAAGCTAAGGCTACGCCACTACTTGGAGGGTTCTAGGTAGGCTCTTGGCTGGCCGACCACTTTAACTTGCGGTTCCTTGATTCGTTGAGTGAATTCCTAGCTTCGTAAATTCAAAATTTTATTTACTCAACACTTGACTCTAAAATTATAGAAAGTTAGCTGGTTCTAATCCTTACTAGAACTTTATTTAAGTCAACCCATCATTCTTATAAGGAATCACCAATAGTAAGAGACACCCTCAGCTAAGGCATGATCAGCACCTCAAACAACTGGTTTTATCAAAATCTGAATGACGAAAGGCTGTTTAGAATTATTATATCTTTGAGGGTTTTATTATTTTTAGTGTGACAAAAGAAATCCATTTCAATTTTTATAAGCACGTACTATGTGATCTCACTCACAACTAACCGTGCAAGAAATAGAAATTTCATCGCGTCACATGTTCATTTTATCTTTCATGATTGTTTATTATTATACTATGTGATCGCGCAATAAATTAAAAATTCACAAAAATAATAAACCATTCAGAAATAAAACAAACACCTGATCATGAGCTAATACTATTGGTTGATCCGTTGAGTGAATAACGGACCAACCGAAACCCTAAGGGTAAATACCTTTAGTCGTGTAGCTTGCAACTTGAATAGCAATGGCTGCTCATCCAATGCATCCAACTCCTGTATGGCGTGTCTCTGTCACTTGGCATGAAATGCGTCACCGATCGTCTCATAATTATATAATTGTACTCGCACGCAGGCGTGGGGATCCCGGGGAGTAAAATTACAAATTTGAGAATGGGCGCACCATCCCTTATACTTATAACGACACTTGAGATAACACACAGATCAACTTTTATTTAATTAATATAATTATTACAAACCATTGCAATAAATAAATAATTAAATGAAATAAATAAACACCAGACATACATTGGTAGGTCAATGACTCATGACCAGCATATACGCATTAAACTCACGTATATTAAACTAAATGCAGAATAAAAATTAAACTTGCATTGAAAATAAACTTGAGGGCATTATTTTATTGAATTAAAATTTCACTCTAAATTTAATTCAATAAATATTGTCATTCGATCCTGATTAATTAGTTTAATTTTAAAAACTAAAATTAAATTAATTAACAAATTTAATTTATCTCCGAATTAAATTAGTTACGCCGCATGAAATATATAATAACTAAAAATTAATATTTAATTAAGTTAATTATCAACTATAATTAAATTAATTATTGTAATTAATATTTGATTAAATTAAATCACCCAGGCCCATAAAAACTTTGACAGGGCCTATGCGAGTAGGGGAGAACCTGTGTAGGCCCAGTCTAGTGGATAACGACCACATGCAGAGGCGTTTTGTGATGGGCAAGTCTGCCTAAGCTCATTATGGGCTGGGCTTACCCGTCTGGGTCGGTATCAGGACAGTACATGTTACCTTCCCATTAGGAGGACCGGGCAGAGGCCTGGATGAGGCAGGTCCGTAATGGTGCAGGCTGGCCGGGAGCGGTGTGGCGCACTGCTCTTTCTAAGGTAGGAGACTGGTCCAAAGCACCGGTCGGAGGCGGTGGATGGGTGGATGAAGACAGCCGGGTAGGGTTGTCTGCTGCCGGAAACATGGGATAGCTGGTGTGCATAGCATGGAGCGGTGTCGTCCCATCCAGGGTGCTACTCTGGTGGAGGCCTGACCGGCAGTGGGAGGCCGAAGTGCCTTCAGGTGAGGCAGCGACAGCGCATGGAGAAGGCGGCCTCTTCTAGCCGCCATAGGTGAACCTAAATCAAGCTTTCACCATGCGACACATGGAGCGCATGTAGGCCCTAGGAGCTATGCGCCGAGGAAGCCCCTAGTGCAGAGGCATTGCGGGAGGTCGTCGGTGGGGAGGCCGACAGCCTGGTGCTATTCGTTTGGAGCATGAAGAAGGAGGTGGCCAGGGTCACGATGTCGAGAAGCTTCTGGACTGCTGTGGCTCAGTCGAAGGTAGGAGGTGTCCATTCCGCTCTGATTCGGGTCTCCACAGGGTTGTCACTGCAGCGGGTGGAGGAGGCCAGGGGAGGGGCAGGCTGATCTGGCACCAGTTCCAGGTGGTTCTGGCAGGGATGCAGGGTGTGGGATGCGGACGGGGTGATTGGGTGAGCCGACGTGGCTGTTTCCCTTGGCAAGGAAGGAGGAGGTGGCCCTTAGGCTTTGGAAAGATAAAATTAATATTATAATAATAATAGTGAAAAAATAAAAATAGTATTATTATTATAATAAAATCAACAATTTTTCTTATTATTATTATAATAAAATTAATTTTAATAAGTTAATATCAAAAATTGATTTCCCGGTGATTATTTCGATCATGGGATTTCTGGTCGAAATACGAAACATCACCAAAATTTAATCTCAAATCCGAATTTGAAACTTTGAATGGCTGAAGACTGGTCATCCGATGTCTGATTGGAATTCCATCTGCGGCGTTGGGACCGTATCAACACCCTCTTTATATTTTAATGCAAATTAATTTTTCGTGGCTTAGATTCAACACACGTTCCCTCAGATACCACTTGTTGGAACTAGGTACACAACAAGAAGCCCCTAACCGGTGGGTTTTTAAAATTCGTCCACCAACAGTCGACGCAAACGTGTCGACGTTAGAGAAGAGCAACCCGGTCTTAGCCGAGGACCACATGTGGACGATTTTAAGCACAAAAATAAACTGTAAAATACCTGGATTAGATCTGAATCCATGCACGACGTCTGCTCTTCGTTGGATATCGCTTCTCGAAGAATCTGAAGCCAAATTCCTCTAGATCGTCCCCACGTGTTTCAAGGGATCCAAGGGAGCGTCGTTCGTCATAGTATGGGTGCTAGTGCGGAATACCGATGATGCCTTCAACATTCCGACAATCACCACATCGCAGCGCTAGCGATGCCCAAGAGAGAGAGCTCCATCCAAGCTCCATGGATCCAGAGAATCTCTCTCTAGAGTGTGGGAGAGAGGAGAGGAGGGTGAAGATCAATGAATTGTATTTGTCAAAAGATCCTCTTCTTCTATTTATAGTGCTCAATTAAAATACCCGATATAGCCTCTACGTCCCCGAATACTTAACGCACTAACAACAACATTTATTCCTACTAAACTGAGTCATAAATATTATTATTATTTACATGTAATATATTAAAATATATTATGTAATAATAATTGAGTCATTAACTCGACTCATCGGTCCCACAAATATTAATTGAACCTAGAATATTTTAATATTCGTCAATTAATATTTTTCATGTATTTACTTAAAACTCATAAATACATTTAATAAATAAATTCAATACTCATTATTCGAAACCTGAATAATATGAATTTATTTTTTGCATTGGTGATCATTTAACTTTGGACAATTCCAGGACCCCTGTGGCGGGGCCTATTATGTCCAATACTTATATTCAAAAGAATACGACAGATCCGTGAATATGCTATTGTGTGTGACCCTCTAGGCCCTTATTTCGATAGTCGTGAATAGTATTCACAGACCAAGAGTAGGATCTAGCAACCCATAATGGCCCCTGAAGAAATAAGAATTGTCACAGCAGCGACAACCAACCTACGAACATGCACTGTGTAATATAATCACATTGTATGTAATATCCCATAAAGAAGGACACAGTCACGTGTCATCGCCCTTTTCGTGCTTTATAGTTTGTTGATTTAACTAGATGGATTTACCCTTGACTGCCATGGCCATGGTCTTAAAGAGGTACTTCCATCCATATCAACATGGCCTGAGATATATTACTTCCATAACTCGGAAGCGACAAATCCTTTCTTGACCATTCGACTAACGTCATGCCACCAACAATGCACCCGACACAAACTACATCACCATGACTTCATCGCCATGGTTCTGATCTTTCATCAAAGTACATAATCAAGTGACATAGATTGTTAATGATCTCAAGTCAGGAGACCATTACACATGATCATAGATAGGAACATACAATGACACCCGAAACTTGTGGTGTTCTTATTGGCGGGTCAGTCCTCATGATCTCAATAATAGAGATCACCAAGTGCGAACTTCATGAGAAAAAGTCTCAATGATTATGAGCCCCCAGCACCAGATGGCCAGGCATCGACTATTTCCAATTAGTAAGATGTATCTAGACCATATAACATATATATTTAAGATTAATGTCATAGAATCTAGAGGTTCTCATTATAGCCTGGGAACTGCTATAACCTTACGATGCAACAATTAATCTTTGGAAATTACCATTTGAATAGTGTTTGTAGAAATGTATACACTATAATGGTAAGATGAAAACATTCATAGCTTACAGTATACATGATATGATAGTCAAAATCAAATAATAGTTGGGTCTAGGGCACCCACTATTGCAATATTTTAGTCCTCCACATTGATACTCTAATTTTGGTTATGGTGTAGTTTAGAATTGTTGTCTTTTTGTATTAATTTGTGTTGTATAAATTATTATCATGCATCATTTAGTGGTTATTTGGTTATGGTGTTTTTGGTTAGGTGGTTTTAATTCTCAAAGGTAAAATCATCCCCCAATTGTATTGAAGTCCTAGGAATTTATTTCCATCCTTTGACATACTGGGGATGTAAAATATGGTAAAGTAGAATTTCCAACTCAACTCTAGCTAATGATAAGGGGATGGATGTTATATATTCATTAATTTTATCCTTACTACCATCCATATAAAGCGCAAGTGAAAAAATAATCACACCGCTTAACAATGCAACCGTCTGTTGTACACACGATCGACAGTTTTGTTTCCCATTTGATTGAAGTGGAGATGGATCTGGGTTATGTAATTAACATAATAACATATTAGTATATAGGGAACACTAGTTTTATAATATTATCACAGTTAAATATGATTATTATTTGTTATAATAAGTAAAATGAAATTTTATAGTTAAAAACATAACCTCTTCTTTGGGGAACTTATTTAGGTTTATCTTGATTCCGGTAAGGATTGGATTTATGATTTACAAAATGAATCTATAATATAGGGAGGTATTTAAGGAAGTTAGTTTCTTCATTAATAGTCCAACAAAAGGGTTTTAGGCGTATGAATTATGGAAGAGAGTGGGCGGCCTTTTTTAAGCAGGGGAGAGGATACTTAGGTAATGTTTGAAAACCTAAAGTTATACCCATGTTTTTATCATTCCACAATGCTTAAACATGGGTCATTACAAAACTATAGTGATTATGGGGTAAAATTATTGATAGGAAATGGGAGTTGGGCACAGATTATTCCATTTTAACCCTTGGTAAACCCATCTTTACCTTCCCATAGTAATTAAATTTGGTTGGCTTCACCATTCAGTATGGTAAAAAATTAAGTTAAACTAAGTTGGTAATATAAATTATGGTGATTCAAAATTTGAAATAATTTTTTACTTATTCAATTCAAATAATTGGTAGAATTAAATTTTAAATTAAACTGTATACGTGTTGAAAGAGTGGTTTTCCAATGAGAAAATGTTCATAAATATAGAATGTTCTAATATCAAAATTCAATAATAAATTAATTCAAATGAACTAAATTAGTTAAATTGTAATATAACGGAAGTTTTTTTACTTAAAGCACAATTTAAATTATAAATTTTCTTTTCAAATAATTTAAGTGGAAAGGTAGTTTTCAATAACATCGTCATTTTTCAGTATTTTTAAAAAAATAATATTTTCTGAAAAATACGAAAAATTCACCAAATGATAAATTTTACAAGTATATTTCCATAATTAAGTATATTTTTCGAAATAAATATTCTAAAATTGGTAGAAATTAATTTTAATTTCTTTGTGCATATTGTGAGTAAACCACATTTTAGAAAAATACATTTTTTTGGGAGAAAATTTTCTTCTCTTTCAAATGGTTCTTATTTTAATTTTAATCAATAGATATCCTTTGAATTTATTTTATACAAGTTTAAACCATAAATTCTTTGTAATTTATTTATTACTATTCATAACCGATATCTTAATGTCAACGTTATAATATTTCTGTTTGAGTAATTATATTTTAATGGAGTATTGCCTTTTTTTCAAACCTAGTGCTACATTCCTTGCAAGCTATCAAATAGATTGAATTTATTGAATGATTAATCTAATGTAAATTCAAGGGGTGTTACATTTTCTTATAATATTTTTGTTTCTCGCCATATATACTATCGAATATGATGTTCACATTTTAAACTAACGGGGTGTTACACTCTGCAACATCTTGCACTCTAGTTCTGCAACCAGAAACATAAAGAAATTAATTTAAAACTATTTTTTTAATAAAAACCTCATCACACCAAAAAAATCATACCCTTATCAGTGTAAACCTCCCTCCAACATATTTGGTACCTGATTGTAGGTCTCAAATGTGATCCCTGAGTAACTTAGTAAAATTATACTCTCCATGCAATCATACACTATCGAGTAGTTAAGTAGAAAAGGATTGAAATTACGATGACATGCTTTAACCAGTATGAATCAATCCCCAGACCCAAGGGTTTCAGACCCCAACTCTAAACCAACAATCCACAAATATGTAGTTTAATGTTATTTTTTTAATATTTATCAATTATATATAATTATATTATTTTCTAATTATATAATTTGTTAAATATTTTATTTAGTCAATTTCTTATTAATTTAATTTTTTATGGTATAGTTATATTTTTATGTCTTATTATTTATAATCTTTATTTAATTATTATTTTTGGTTATTTAATTTATAATGATTTTTAAATTTCAAAAAATAATACATCAGTTTAATTAAATGTGTTTTTATTACCACTATTTTAAAATAAATATTTTAGTAAATTAATTTTAAATATATATATATATATATATATATATATAATTTCCGTCAATGAATAATTGAAAATGTGTATATTTTTATTAAATTAAAATTAAAATTAATAAATTATAAGAATATAAAAAACAAAATTTACATCAGACTTATAACATTTAATTTAGTGATAAAAAATATACACTAATAAATGTTAGTTATAATTATACATTAATAATAATAATAAAATATAATAATAATAATTTTTTATTTTTTTGATAATAAATATATAATCATTATTTTATAAAATTTTTAAAAAAATTAATAAAATAACTATAAAATAATGAAGAATTAAAATTATAATATTTTAAGAGAAATTATTGATAAAAAAATATAATTAGAATATATTATGAAAATAATTTATGTAATAAATAGTCACAACATTATATATTTTTAAAAAAATCATATCGACTAAAATTATTAAAAATTATAATTTTTATTATATAAAACTATAATTAAATAATAAATATTATTTTAGAATAATAAAAATTTATTATACATTTATAAAGATGATTTTTTAGAGAATTATAATTAATAATAATTTATAAAAAATTAATAAAAAAGTAAATTAATAATAAAAAATATAAAATAATAAATATTTGTTAAAATTTGTACAACAATTATGAAAAAACATATTATTTAATTAAAATAACACTAAATATTTTTTTTCTATTATAAATTAGTATTTACATCTATTATTAATAAATATTAAGTTTATATAATAATAATAATGTAAAAAAATAAAAAATTCATTATAATTTTTTCAGATATTTAATATAATGTATTAAAAGTAAAATATTTAATAAAAAATTATAAAAAATATTTTTTTATATTATATATATATATATATATTAATACTAATAATTTTATTTATAAATTTTATATAATTTAATTAAAATAAATAAATAAATAAATATAATAAAAAAAATTAACAATGAATCTATTTTCTTTAACAAAAAGCTCAAGATACTATTAATTATGAGGGATAAGTATTTTTCTACATATTTTTTTGGAAGGAATGTGCATCATCACTAATTTGTGGGTGTGAATAAACATTTATGATGTGAAAAAGATTTTATGACATGATTTTACAATCCCACCGCACAAGATACTAATTATGATAAAAAAGCATATCAATCACAAATAGATTTTAAATAGATGGTGAATTATATATAAATTTATAATAAATATATAAAATCTAATTATTTTTTAATAAATTATTAGTAAAAATTATTTGAATTAATTTCATTAATTTTTTAAACCTAAAAATAAGTTGTAAAATATATTTAGCTATTAGAAAAAATATTTAAAATAAAAAACATTAATAAAAAAGTTAATAAAATAGTATAAATAATTATAAAATATTATAAAATAAATAATTAGTATTTTTAAATCTAAAAAAATTATTTGTATTATATATATAATTATAAAAAAAAATATTTATATTAATGATGAGACCCCATAGTTATGGGTCGATGGGGCTGATAATATGAATGATGTAAGCAATTAATTTAAAATAACGAAAGATTATGAAGATAAATATTGTAATGAATTTGATATGTTTAAGGAAGAAAATAAAGAAATTGACACTCATGAATTCAAAGATGAAGATGAATAATGGGTTATTCCATTTTTTATAGTCATAATCAATATATTATATTTTTTCAATAAATATATATATTAGTTTATATATTTGGTATTTATATTAACAATTAACTTATTGGTGGAATTATATTTATGTCTTGAATGGATGAAGATGCTTATAATTTATTTTATAGGATGCTCCCCAATGTTAGGCTACTTGGTGATGAGACCTATGACTGATCATTCAAATAGGTGGGGTCATGGCATAGTCATATGAATGATTCCAAACACTCTACTCGAGTGACCTATATCTCTTTATTTTGATCCATGTTTGAGGAAGCAAGTCCAACAATTATCTCATTTAAATTTAATTAATTTTTGATATTAATTATCTAATTATTTGTTCTTATTTGAATTGTTTTTCACATATAGTTTTTGGGATGGTAGGTGTGATTTTGTGGAATTATATTTTTTGTCATGGGTGTCATGGGAACTAGTTCCCGCTAATGGTTGATAATGATTGTTTAACCACTGGATTGTCTATAAACTAAAATACATTTTTTTTCTAATTTTTTAATTTATAACTTTTTATTACAAATTATTTACGGGGTTTGTATTTTTCAGTCATTTGTAGAAAGAGATCCTTCAACTGAGAGGCGTGTGATATTTTTATACATAATATTTTTCATCAATTTTTATACAACATAAGAAAGAGAGAAATCAAGAGAGATTATTATACATTTTTAGTGACGATTCTTGCACATGTTATCGAACTAAAAATATCCCTAGTTTGGATTGTGATGGACTATTCCCCTATAAGATATGAGATACTTTCTAGGGGATTCCATTGTCTAGTATATTTAATCAGGGTAGGTAGGAGGTCACATGGAGATATGGGATTCATAAATTTAATATATATCCATAACATATGGTAAGTATTTATGTGGTCTATTATTGATCCCAATGTTACAAAGTTTTATGTCTACAAGAATACATAAATAGATGGTAATATTTGGGAGAGTACTAGTGAGAGAAATTATTGGATTGTGGCTAATATTTATTTTATGTATTATAAAATTAACTATATTAATTTTTTTCCATTTTAATTTCTTATTAAACTTGAAGGAGATATATGAGGCAATAAAATAAATATTTTTATAGTGTTCAGTTGAGAAAGAGTGACATGGTACATTCAAGTATGTTTCTATTAAAGCATCGAGGATACATGTGACTATTCCTGGTATCAAGAAGGATAGATGATTTGTACTAATTCATGATCAATTCAATCTAGTTTTTATGGTAAAAGAACGATTTCCTTAGAAAACATGAAACGATTTCATCAGAATTCATCATCTTTTAAAGAGTATGAGGAGAGTTTGTGAGCATAGGATGAGGCAATACTAATATTTCATATAGAGAAGGAAAACTATGTTATAATAAAGAGTAGTAACATTAAAAATAAGATAATTATAGTGAGTTGATGATTGAGTACATGGGAAGACTTATACATGGTTTAGGGATGGAGTTCCATTTTATTAATTCAATAAATAACACCCCCTTGTGGATTTATTATATTATTTTAGATAAAAATATAATGTGTTAAATATTTAGTATTTTTTGCATGAATTGTTTTTTATAATATATTATATATAATTTGTTTTATTTTTTTCATTTTACTTTTTTTCAGTTCGGATTTTAATCCCATCTTAAATAGTATTTGTGATAGATCATTATTTATATTATATAAACCTTACTAAATTATAGATCATTATAAGGAACATATTCATATAGTTTTTTAAAATCATACTACACATTATATTGGGGGTGATATAACATAATTTTGTTTTTTAGTTGTATATGTTGTGTGGGATGAAAATTTAGTGTCCATAAATATAAAGAATCAATCTAGAGATGAATTTTCTGAAAATATATAGATTTTAGTTTTTTAGATATTTAATTTATCATATATATATGAGTGGTATTGAGGAAAAAAATGATTTCATTGAATGATTTAATTTATTTTAAAATTCATTAGAAGATGGAACTATTTATTTAAATTATAATATAGCTCGACCTAAGGTTTTTAGAATCCTATTATTGGAGGATCATATACAAATAAACCTACATCTTTATGATATAAAATATAAATATTGAGTTTCTTTAAATTAATTCAATCTTTTCAATGTCTATAACTACTTCTTGTTTGATTATTTTTTTTTGATTTTTTATTTCTGATTTTTTTCTATGAACGTTATTATAATAATTGGTAGGTTATTTTTTTATCATATTCTAGTAATATTTATGTTTTTAATCATGTTGATTTAGGATATTATAGTGTTTGTAAGGGGTTTCATTCAATTATTATGATTAGGGGATTACAGTGAGGAAGATAGAGTTAATGCTGAATAGTCTGATTAAGGGAATATGTGTGTGGAAGATATATACCTTCAAACTGGTGAAAAATCAATGTATTTTGTAGATAGGAGGATAGAATACCATGTTATTTGATTAACGTTATGGAACTTCAAGGTTGTAAGTAAGATACCTTTAATCATGTTTAATGACCATCCTTGTAGTTTAAATTAAATGTTTCAATTTTATAATATATGTTTATGTTGTATAAGTATTATTATAATTTTCTATTTTACATGTTTTAATTTTGTTTTAATTTGTATTTTAATCGTATTTTTATTTATGAGGTGAAAATATTTATTATTATGATAGTTTTGTTTCAGTTTTATTTACTTTAATTATAGGGTGATTAGATTTTCATAATTCAATTCTATTTACACTTGAGTTGGTCAAAAATATTATAACTGTTTTTTAATTATAATTCACCCCTATTACAGTTTATCTAACTTTATTTACTATGATTTTTTTTGAATCATAATAGGTATCTATGTTTTAAAATGAACTTGATCTGATTTCTTTGTTTCTATTAGTTTTTCAGAATCCAAATCTCAGTTTGTTTATGCGATCCACATTATAGAGAGAATTTATTTTTATTATGGAAGGAGTAGTTGTAATATCTATTTATATTCTAAATAATAATTATCTTTTGATTTCCATTTTAGGTGATTATGAATACTAGTGATACTAGAGGGAGTTTAATACCGTTAATACAGAGGCTGAGAATATTTTTATACTGACCAGATGCTATAAAGTTCTAGAGAAAGAAGTTTAAGTTTTATTATAGTTTATAGAGTATAATTTCAACTAATGTTTTTTCATTATAAATACTATTATACGTGTAATTAAATATATTATATATATCTATGTTTTATCATTCCAAAATACAAGTTGTATCTGGAACAATCATGAAGTTACACACATTGGAACTTCGAAGGTAATGGAGACTAAAAAGGCCACACATATGGACAATTAAAAAGGTTTCGAATTTTTAATCGATAATATATTTCTTATATATATCTTATATATTTTATTTTTTTGGATAGGTTATAGGAAATTGGTTAAAAATAATTAAGATATGGTCAGTTGGTAGAGAATGTAATTGGTATATTTCTAAAATAATATGAACCAAAAAAATAATCATAGATGATAAAAATGATTTCACAAATATAAATATTGATAATTTAATAAATATTATTATAAATAATTACATTATAATAAAATGAGATGTTTATAAAGAATGTAAAAAGAATAATGTTTATTTTCAATTAAATGTGGGAGATTTAAAACCTAGAGAACATATGTTAAAAATTAAAAATCTATCAAAAATTTATAAAATATTTTGGATTATTGTTGTCTAAAAAAACTAAATATAAGTTTTATCATATAGAAAGAAACATCATCAGATGTTTTATTTTTAATTATATTATATGATGGAGAGAAATAGAGTGAATCGAGAATCTAATAGAAAAAATGATTCCACTATTTTTTGAATATAAGAAGTTGTGTCACATAAAACCTGAATATATCAAACTTAAAAAAGAGAAATAATTTTTTATGAAATATTATAAGAAAAATGTGAAGTGGAGATTAAAATATTTAGACACTAAGATTGAAAGTGGTGAAGATACTAATCCCAACAGTTCATCAGAGGCTAGTGATAACATAAATAATAGTAGAAGAATCACTATTTTTTATTTAAAAATACCTAAAGAATAAAAGTTTTTAATGAAAAAAAGTGATGAAGGGATATCAAATTTCACATTAATACATGATTGTTCTCAATCATTAGAAGATGTAAAATAGTTTTTATATAATGAGTAAATTAAAGAACAAACAGAAAAAGTGAAAAATTAATCATTAAATAAATTAGCAAAATATATCATTAAAGTTAAATAATCATATTAGAAGTTGTACAATGCATTCAAAGGAGTCAAAGTATAAGTGTTTTAGAATAAAAACTAATAAACCAAACATAGAAATAAAATTTCCATAGTTAAATGTGGAGTTTAAAAATATAGTATTCAGTTGAAAGAAAAGACTATTTATGTTACATATATATAAAATTGTATAAAAATTAAAGAATGAGAGTTTGAATATTGTTCTATAATTAGAAATATTAAAAGATATGTTTTTAAGTTGATTTATGAAAATAAAGGAAATTGAATTTATATTAATTGGAAAATAAGAAAAACAAGGTTACCATATCTATTTAATATAAAAATAATAGAGGAAACAAATTTTTCATTCACACAAGATTATAATGAATTTGTTAATTTTATATTTGTTGTTGATAGTTTGAAAATGTTTTTATCCAACTTTACTATAAGAAAAAATGATTTGTGAAGTTCTATGGTCATCTGAGGCTTAAGGGGGAAACTTTAGGACATGGAAGTGAATCTATTAGAAGAATTTGAATTATGATTTTTTTTGTGTATGGAAAATCACCTTATTGTAGAATATGTTAAAAGATGAAAATTAAGAATAAATTATCCTTTGAAGAAAATTTATTATCCTGGAGAACAATGGGAATTTATTTAAAAGGATATTTTTTTCATTTGAACATCAACGAGCTAAGACATTTTTTCTACTAAAAGTTATTTTTACTAATTATATGGGACCTAAATAGGTGTATCCAAAAAAATATTAATTCCAAATAATTTATTTAATAACAATAATATTTATATCACTTGTGTTGGGTAACTTTTCTTATTTTATGTATTTTTTTCTATATTATTATATTTTTAATTATTTTCTTGATTTCATTTCTTAAATTCCTTTTAACTAGCGTAAGTTAAGTGTTTAGTTAAATTTTCAAGAAGATAACTATTAATTTACAAATGATATAATCTTTTTTATGATATAATTTATTTGTAATCATATTATATAGAAGAATATCAGAACAATTCATTAGAATATAACATCCATAAGACTATATCAAAATGTTTTAAATATTACCAAACTTTATAAGATATATATTTGGCCTTTATGTTGATATTTTTAATTATTATTCTGTATTTTCTTTTTTACACATTATTATTATATTAAATATATTCTACAAATAAATTTTTTAATTATTTAAAGAGTTTATTACATTATATGTTTTTTTGGGATTTTTGTGGACACTCTAATCATGAAATATTAAAGGATTCTTATGGAAAATATATAATTATAGGTGGAGACAAACTTTTTATACTTATTTTTGATGATTTAATGACATATTAATTTATAAATTTTCAATTTTCTTTCATTTCACATTAATTAAATGGAGTCTTCCAATGAAATTTCACTAGAGGAAATCACCCACAAGTGGATTCTTGATCTTGATTTATATTTGAAATATAATTTCTTTCTAAATGAAGTGATCGGTTTTTAAGGATGTGAATTGTTTTCTCTATCTAAGTAATGAAATGAGTTTTTTCATACATGAATTATCTGTGAGTTTTATGGATGGATGAAAATCATCAGATCATATGGTTAAAATAGACTTTCGTGTACTATTTTTAAACAACAATTTAATTTCTCACTAGAAATGTATGCCTACTTTTTGGATTTATTAAAGGAAAATGATTCATTGTTTTTTCTAGAAAATTTACAAAAGTAATCGTATATTGATCATAAGTAATGATGAATAAAATTTATTTTTTGTGAAATAATGGTAATATAATACTAATCACTTGTCACCAGATGAAAAGATAGTTTTTAGTGAATTCAATCATTTAGGTTACCATGAGATGAATATAAGGAAATAATAATATAAAAGATGTTTATATTTTGAATTTATTAACAAATATGAGTATTTTTGATCTTGTAAAGTTCATTTAAAATTATATCTAAGATATCTAAAAAATGGTCAAATAATAGATTTATTATATTATTGGATACCGAATTTGTTTCATCTAGGGAATTTATAATATACAGGTATTATGAATGAAGTATAATCTAAGAGGGTGAAGAAAAACTCAATAAATTATTAGAACATAACTTGATTTAGATTGGATTATAACCACGCTGAAAAATTTCACTAAAATATATTCAAATATAGTTTTAATAGAAACTGCATAATCCAAAAAAAAATTTAATCGGAAAAGTATTGCATCAAAAGTATCTATTATCATGAGGTCACAAATATATAAAATAAATAAATTTGGAGAAAGTAGAGCTCAATTTATAATGGTTATGTCAAGGGATGAATTTTAAATTTTTTAATAGATACTGTTATTATTTGAAGGAAAAAAATAAATCATAAATAAGTGAAATGTTATATCTTAAAAAAACCTTATTTTTTGATAGATGAGGATGATGAAAAATTATTAATATGACATGATAATCAGAATTTGGAAGAAAGGAAAAATAAAAATAGACATTATCTAAAGATTGAAATTTATAATTATAATAGTGATTTTCTACATTCTATTTATATTGATGAATTTTTCCTTTAAGAGAAGGTGAGAAAATAAAATTATTGAATTTATTGGGAAGGGGAAAGAGACAGTGATGGAAGGACCAAAAAATATTAACAACTTTCCTCTCCTCATTGGTAAGACATAATAGCCTCAAGGATATATAATGAATGTGTTCCATAAAATTAAGATCATATATAAAATTCATTTGAAGAAGCACTTCCTATGCATACTACTGAGGAAGTTATTCTAGAAGAAGATTATATTCAGATGAAAGAGGTTGAGAATGATGCTGAAAAATATCATTATTAAAGGAGAATTCAATTGAAACCTATATTACATCCCTATCTATGAGTTTTAAATGAAATAAAATTCATCAGAAAAAAGAATCCTGATAAATTTCATCTTCATCCAATTTATCTAAAGAAAGAAATACTAATTAAAATGAATAAATTCATCAAATTATAATTTTTGTTTTCTAATTTGATAAAACTATATATGTCGTTGATATCACTCTTAAAAAATAAAATTTCATAATTTCTGCTAGGTTGGCCTAAATAATTGATTGAAAGATATGATAGTTCGTTATGAATCTACAACATGTACTAGATATCAGAGAGTTGAGTGAAAGTTGGATATTAAAAGAAACTTATGAGATAAATTCAATATTTTTTCTTATAATTTGGAAGAATTGGATTCTAGAGTTAATATAATGTAATGGAAGAGGATTAATTTTCAAAATAATGAATTAAAAAATATATGATAGATTCAATTTATAATGTTAATGGAAGTTTAAGGAATGTTAATAGAGAATATGTATTTTATCCTCTAAATATATGGGAATTTTTAGAATTCATTAAATTTCTAGGTAAATATATTTTTCTCATGGATGTAAAAAGTGTTAATATATATGAAGACTATAAAAAATTAAAATCATTTGTTTAGTATGAAGTAGTTATAAAGGATCAAGGTGAAAAATTGTATTAGTAATTTATTCCAATTAAGTATTGAAGAATGTTGATATGCTATAAAATAAAACTATAAACAGATAGAAGAAGGTGATTAAATATAAATAAGTTAAGTTAGTTGTAGAAAATAAACAAATAAAAATTATTAAACATATTATATAAATACTCAAAAGAAGAACATAATTTCAAATTTTTTATTGTAGTCTTTTATAATGGATATAAATTTTTAGCCTTTGTTGTGTACATTATTCTAAATTTTTGATAAAATTATAATTATTTAATCTTAAATTTATAGGAATTTGTTTCTTTAATGGAAAATATCATTGTATGTTTTATTTAAATTTACTTAATTTTACTGCATATATTAAGGGAAGAATATGTTAATCATAATTTCCCTTATTTAATATTTTATTCAACTTTTTTTAAATCATGTTATTCTTTCTAGAAATTATAAATGTGAAGATAATTTGGAGAGAATATAACTTATGCA
The DNA here is from genome assembly GCA_963277665.1 of Viscum album. Classification (NCBI taxonomy): domain Eukaryota; kingdom Viridiplantae; phylum Streptophyta; class Magnoliopsida; order Santalales; family Viscaceae; genus Viscum; species Viscum album. The sequence goes on from OY728155.1 coordinate 487,234,861, forward strand.
TTATATTAGAAGAAATTTATTTTATATAATTAATTGGGATTTGTATATTTATTTGAAGAGGTTTTTATACATTATGGGGGGATATTTTGATTTAATCAAAACTAAATGGAGTAATTCTTTTGACTGAATAATTCCTTACTTGTTTTTTTCTTGTTAAAAAGGGGGAAATTGATGGGTTAGAATACAAATTTAAAATCTTTTTTTTAAATTAAAATATACATTAAAATAATGTTGATTTTACCTGATGTTTTTTATGCAAGTTCTATAAAAAAGTTAAATTTAGTGACCTTAAATCTAGAGAATCATGATTTTGATTAATTATGAGAAAATCTAGAGAATTATGGTTTCATAATTGATATAATTTACCAGATGTTCGAGCATTCTAGTATAATAGAATGAGTTTATAAGAATATGAAATTCATTATTGAATCGATAGGAAAATTGATATACTACTTCTAATAATTTTACCAATGAAGCAAAAGTTTGTGAAATCTATTAATTTTATCATAACTTATAAATAGATCCACTAATTTATCATAATATAATATCAATAATTGGTGTTATTCCAGAATAATATAAAGATACAAAAGAGGGGCAGTGAATTGTGTATATTTGATAATCTTGATAGATTTTGACTTTTGGACTTTATTATGATAATATGACGATTTGAATTATTCTCTTCTATAAGTAGTATGATAAGGGGATAAATAGTAAACAACAAAACTATAATTTTATTAATTATTTGGGGAACAAAGATCCCATATTCAAATCTACTAATGGTTTCTTTACGAAGTTGGTGACTTTCACTAGAAGTGTCCCCTTATCGCAATACCATAAGAAATGAGTGGAGGAAGTTAAAACCATTATAATAATTCTTTATAGAGCTTTATGGTTCTTTAATAGGGAAGCAATTTATACACATCTTAATTTGAGATGTTGATAATATATAAGGACTGAGTCTAAGTAGCCGAAAATCCAATAAATCAAAGGAGTTTATTTATATTCATTAAATAGTTTCTTGTACACACTTGTAATAAAAACAGATAGAATAAAAATCAATTTATTCAAATATAAATTCATTTAAGAAATAATATATTTAAAAATATTTTGGTTTCAAATTATCTTCAATATGAATAGAAATATACAAATAGAAGTTATACAATACATGGTTCAAACATGTATGAATCCAAATTGTAGCATCATTAAAATAATCTATTCATTCGATATTTTACTTCTCTTGAGTGGTTATGTGTTCAAAAACTATTTCTCCAATACGGTCACACTGAAAGAGAAAATACTCTTTCTATTTATATAAAAAATTTGGATATCTTGTGGTTGAGTAGATCCATGATTTTCTCCTAATGAATCGCAATTATTCGAAGTTAAATAATTCAATAGTGATGTAACTTCCCTCAGAAATAATAATGATTTACTCTATTAAATAAAAGCCTTTTAATTAGTAATTAAACATCATGAAAATTTTATTTACTTCTATTGAGACCATTATAGTCACATTTGAATATATATTTAAAATAAAACTTCATTAGTGAATAGTTAAACATATGGTTACATCACGTAACAAATAAAATCCAAACACAGGGTTGATAGCATTTGGTTGTCCAAAAACACAGGGTTGATGATGTATGGTTGTTCAAAAATGTAGGGTTAATTAAATATACTTTCGTTTTCTCAAACATATGCTTCTTTCCAAATGTATAGTTATTGAACAATACCTTTATAATAATGTAGGGTACATGATCCATAAGTGTTATTTCAAACATAGGGTTATTGAACCATACATTATGCTTATGAATGTAGGATGTGAATAGTGTTTTCGTAATACTTTAAAGAACCTTCATAATACATTAAAATATATTTAAACCCATAAATAAGATTAAATTATCTGAAATATATTCATGAAAAATTATTAAATTAAATTCATCAGTAAAATAAAGAAGGGTATTTGTGAGCATCAAAGTCATTAAGATTTAGAGAGTATTGTTGAGATAATACATTCCCAAAAATCTATTCTTTTTTATGATCACAATACCCATAAAATAACTTACCAAAAATATAGGATTTGAAAAAAAGAAATAATAAAGAGATAACAAAATGATAGTTATTTAAACAAATTTACACCTTAAATTAAAATAGAAACTGGTAATAGAATCAACAATGTTGTGTTTAACAAAATTTCCCCCCCTTTTAGTGATATCAAAAATAAAGTTGGAGAAAATGGCTAAAAACACATATAATGTAGCAGATAACTATAAATGAATTTCACATTATGAAAAAGACTTAAATGGTATGTTTTTTGGTAGTTGAAATGCACTGAAATATTGATAAATAAAAATATAATAAACAAATTAATTTCATTAAAATATTTTTATGATTAAAATAATCATCTTGTATTATATTTTTTAAAAAAACTAAGGAGATTTTGAATGTGAAAGGGTTAGTTTTGAAGAGGCTTCAGACACTAGTGAAGCTTGAATATCCCGAAGAACAACTTTCAACACTTTCATCTACGATCTTAAACATTTTTTATGATTTTTATCCAACTATCACATCAAAATATTTTATTCAGGACCATTATTTAATATTTTAACTAAATTTACATTTATAAATTCTTGAACTATTTCTTCTGACTGGTCAAATTCTGATAGCATTGTACCAAACTAATTACTAATATTTATTATTACATGCACTCTTGAATTTATCTCATAAATGAGATATTTTTCATCATTCAATAAGAAATTTAGTGATTCACAATCACATTAATGTCTCTGTGGATGATCAGTTAAAGAATACATGACAACAGTAATAGATTCAGAACTTCTAACTAAATCTATAGAAGTTTGAGGTTCTAATGTATGTTATTGTGACAAATTGGTACTACTTATGAATGAATCTAATTGGCCCCCTAAATATATTTTCAAATCTACAAAATTTGTTTTTGAAAGAGTCTTTTTTGGATCTCTCCAAACTGATGAGTCATTTTCTACAAAAAGAATCAAAATATCTTCTTGAAAATAAAATTTCTATAAGATTGTGTATTAGGTTTTGAAAAGATTCAAATTCCTATATGGGAATACTTTTACTTCTCAAATCACTTAAAAATTTTCTTGTAGCATCAATTTCACTTTGCATACTTTAATTTTCCTCTCATAGTTTGTTAAAATTAATAATAAATTATTCAATTTGATTATTAAAAGAATCAGACTCTTCTTCTTCTTGAGTTTGATTTGGTTTTCTTTTGTTAACCAAGGATATCGATTTATATTTCTTTTTCACAAGAGGTAGGAAATACAAACTCAAGAACCTAAAGATTTCTAGTTGGTTTAAAAATATCCTTGTCAAATAAATCATCTATAATAGAAACTAATTGATTCTAAACTATCCTTATAGTGTCAGATACTAATAGTCATGCTTTCTCATTTCCCTAGGAATTTTCAAGAACTTATTATTTATCATGATATCTTTGATTTTTATTTTCATTAGAATCCCATATCTATTAATTTTCATCTTTATTTTTAGAAAGGTCACGCTCCTATTCTCTGATGTCTAGTTGAGGAACTTCACTAGTCATAGCATCCTCTACCTATGGGGCTTGAAATGTAGTAACATGAGATAAAATTTCTTCCACTTATTTAAATAGGATAGAATTGGACTCATCATTGTCCTCTTATATGTTTTAATTAAGGGATTTATAGACATCTATTTCAGTTTCTGGAAAGAATACATTATATTTGATTATGATTATCATTGTTTGAACTGCATCATCTTTTCTAGATTATGCAACTTTTTCTTCTCAAATTTGGAATTCACAAAAAGATCTCAATATTACTGTCTCTCCCTGAGAAATAGTTCCAAATTCTTGTTGGTCTTCAGCACCAACATAATACATATTTCTTTTAGATGTACTCTATAATGAATTTATCATCTTCAAAGTTCCATCATTTAATATGTTTTTGTGATGACATGTATATATAAATCTTGATTTATTCTTATTTTATATAGAAAAAAATAAATTACCCTTATATGAGGATAAAAGTCATTCTTTCCTAATCCTAGAAACATTTATTCATTTAAAATAACATGTATCTTTTGAAATTAAAACCAATTTCAATCATTATAAAAAACATCACATAAATATATGGATAAAGAATATTTTCGAGCTCATGAGTTCTTGGAATTTTTACTAACTAAATAAACTTGGAGAGAACCTTGTAGTCAATCTTAGAAGATTTTACAAACTACTTTATTATTTTGGTAGATCTAAGGAGAAGTGACATAATATAATCTGATTTATGTTCATGATTTACAATCAAATGATGATCACTATGAAAAACACCATAATGGAAATGCTTAAAAATATTATATATTGAAATTAAAGAGATAGAAAAAACCCTACCATTTAAATGAGATATGATGAAGTCTTATGTGTCACTGAAACTGAACTGAATTTTTTTATAAAATTCATTTATTACTATATCTAAAATAAACTCAATGATTCTTTTAGTAAAAACAAATTTGAGACCTTAAAAATATAGATATTTCTACATAATAATATTATTCAAATGGATCCATTCGATATCTATAACAATTCCCGGAATAATTATTTTATAGATGACTCATTATCACATTGTTCTACTTTGTTCCCCTTCATTTATTCTCTTATTCATCAACATTTCTATGAATTGATGGTTTAATGTTCAGATTCTAGGGCATCTAATGAAAAATGAGAGCTCTAGAAGTTGAAAGAGTTCAAATACTGAGAGTAAGAGTGAATGTGAAAGAGAGAGATGGTTTTTTGATAGTTTTGGTGACACCGGTCTGGTTTCATGCTCTACTCACTTTTTGTAATCATTATTTAATTATTATTTTCAAATTGACTGCTTTTTCAAATACAAAATTAATTATTATATTTTATTTGGATAAAAAAACAATTTTTTTGTAAAATTATTATTAAATAAAATAATAAAAAAATATTTAAAATTATATATTCCTAACACCCCCTTAATAATATCAAAACTAGCAGTGGGAAGAGGTTTAGTAAAAATATCAATAAGTTAATATTGTGTATTTAAAAATTTTAAAGATATGTCATTTTAAGAAAATGATCTCATAGAAAATGATGTGTTATATCAATATCCTTGGTTATTCAATGACTTACAATATTTTCTGAAATATTAATTGTACATATATCATCACATAAAATAGTAATATTATTAAAATGAAATTGAAATTCCAATAAGGTGTGTTTTATCCACAAGACATATGCTTAGATATTCCAAGTATATATATATATATTATACTTGAGCTATTGACACAACAACTGAATTTTGTATCATAATTTACCATGAAACTAAATATTTTCCTAAAAAGTCACTATTTCCTAATGTTCTTATTATATCCAATATTGATTCTAAAAATCAGCATCTGAATATGAAATTAAATTAAAATCATAATTTTCTTTTGTTGGGTAAGGTATATATTGAGAAAACGTTCATTTTAAATATCTGAAAATAATTTTAATAGCAGCCCTATGATATTATTTTGAGTTTAATTGAGATATATCCCATAAACATACAACAAATATTATTTGTGGTCTGCTAGTATAATGATATAAAAAAATTCCAATCATAAATTTGTTTAACTTGTTGGAAACTAGTTTTCCAATTTCATCCAAATCAAGATTTATATTAGTAAACATGGGAATTCCATATGTCTCACTATTTTATAGTCCAATTTTTTTTAATAAATCAATAATGTATTTTCTTTGATTTAAAAAATTTACATAATATTTTCGATATATTTGAAATCCCAGAAAAAAAATTTAATCCTCCCATCATACTCATTTCAAATTCCTTTTTTCATATGTTTTGAAAAATCATTACAAATATTATTATTTATTAAATAAAAAATAACATCATCTATATAAATTTGTACTAATAATACATTAGAACAAAAATTTTTATAAAAAGAGTAGGATTGTATAACCCTAAAGAAAATCCAATTCTTCTGAAAAATGAGATCCGTCTTTCATACCAAGGTTTAGGTTCTTGTTTAAGGTAATACAGTTCATTAGTATGTTTGATAATTAAATTTGGTTGATCAAGGGTTTAAAAACTTGGTGTTGGGTAAATATAAACTTCTTCAATTAAATATCCATTTTCAAAAATGGTTTTATATCTATATAATATAATTAAAATTTTATATGTGCTGCATAAGATATAATCATTCTAATAGATTCTAATAGATTCTAATCTAGTGACAAGTTAAAAGATTCCATCATAGTCTATCCCTCTATTTGGTTGTATCATGATTCTATTAATCTAGATTTATTTATAGTAATTATCGTTTGATGTTTTAAATATTATTCTATCATCATAGGTTCTAATAGTGATAGGAATGAATAATATTTAACTAGGTTTCTTACATTACTTATAGTTCATAGTCATGGGTCAAGATCTCCTATAACCATTTATAAAGGATGAACTTTTAAGATATAATTTTTCTTGGTAAGACACTTTTAGGTCTATCTACATCATGTTCTTCTAGACTAGATTGAATTTCATTTATTATATTTTCAAAACCAGTCTCAATTTATTCACAATCATGTTATATAAAGGGTCAAAAAGTTCATCTGTTTGATATTTTGTTTTATCAAATGAGTCACTTTCATCAAACTTCACATGAAAAAATTCTTCAAAAATTCATAAATTTTTAATACTTGTTACATGATTTATAAGTAGATGAATATCCTAGAAATATTCTTTCATTATCCATTGGATCGAATTTATAAAGGTTTTACTTCGTATCCAAATAGAAACCTTAAATCCAAATACTTTAAAGTACCTTACTTAAGTTTTTCTGATTTTATAAATTTTACATGTGCCTTTTTAAGAAGGGCTATTATTAAAACTCTATTCATGATATCAAAAGATGTATTTATATATTCTGCCAAAAAATACATAGGAAGACTATAAGATCCAAGGATTTTATTTTATAGAAATGATGCATGTTTTGTTCTTCTTTTCAATCCTAACATGGAATATCTATGAGTTTTCATGAAAATAGATCTTACAGTACAAGCTATAAATGGTGCATCATGACAACATTACGTGTAGATGGTGGTCTCAGTGACTACATCAAATTAGAGTGAAGCATCATAAAGGAAGGAGCAATGAAAATTTGTTTTTAAAAGATTCGTAAAATGAATTGCTGGTGGTATAACATCATGAATGGGAGATCCAATAAATATAAGGCTAACCCTCTTTATTTCACATGATAAATTGTTTAAGGAAAATTTGAAATTGATGAAAATTTTCAATGATAGAGGAGATCCATGAATATAAATTTTTATGAAAGGTTGAGCATCATGAAAAGACTAGTTTTGTCCTAACTAATGTGAATGCTTCTGAGTAAAGTGTTCTTTAAAATGACTGGGTATTTCACAGTGAATCAGTGAGCTTCATGAAGGTTATTTCTTCCGCGAAGGCAGGGCTCTTCCAGAATGTAGTGAGCTTCATGAAAGGTGGTTTTGAACATTAGGTTTTCAGTGAATTGGAACATTAATGTGCATCAAATTTGGTATATAGTGTAAGTAGATTCTCATACAATACAGAGACAAAGACGTTAATTTCAATACCTTAAAGTGACCTTCATGTCGATAATTTGAGTTAGACATATCTCAAATAAATGATTTTGGGGTATTATATGGATGTGTTTTAAAGGACGCAATGTGCTATCTATAAAATTGTTTAAAGACAATGTGTCTATCACAAAGTGACTATATTTTATCTATTTTATTCGCAAACTAGTGATGATTAGTGGATTTAAGTACGACTGAAAAACATTTGGTGTTTGTTTCTAGGACTGTCCCTTAGTAGTGAACATAGTAAAACTGATGTATTGTCTCTTTTCATGTGAATGTTTTATTATTTCAGTATTCCAATAGACAGGTTTATCATGTTCTTACCAATGTGGGAAGAATATCAATTAAATTAAAAGAAAAAGTTGACACCTTGATCAACCCCTCTACTCTCAGGGTGCTCTGGGGTCCTACAAAGACTATATTCATTTAACATAGTCCCTGCCATCTCTTGAATAGTTCTATTTCTTCATTCAATGATTCTATTATATTTTGGTGTTCTTGGTGAAAATAATTTTTGTTTAATTCTTAAATTTGAGTATAAATAAATAAATTATTGATTATGAAATTCTCCACCATGATTACTTCTTAATGAAATAATTTTAAAATATATTTCATTTTGAAACATATTATAAAATATTTCAACAAAAGTGAATAATTACCTTTAATGTCTTAGAAAATAAACCCATGTACATATTGGTAAATTATAAACTAACACATAAACTAAAAATTTATAAACTAAAATTTCAACCCTTTATGGTCCAAACAAATACATGTGAATAAAATATAATGGTTTAGATGTAGAAACCTTGTTAATATATTTAAAAGATGATTTGTGTAGTTTTCTAGTTTGTTGCATCACATAATCTATCATTGAATTTTTTTTGATAATGTATATCAGAATCTTGGTGTTAATTAGATAATTTACATAATGTAAATAAAATTATGTTTCCAATTCCACTATGCAAGATCCAGGATTCATTTGTCTCAGAAGTTCAATAATTCACTTCTTGATTACACATGGAATCTAGATATATGGTATAAACATTTTTAGTTCTAGGTGATATAAATTTAATCAATTAATCTATGAAAACTAAGTAGGAATTTTTAGAGAAATAAACATAAAAACCATCATCTCATTGTTTATAAATACATATTAGTTTGTTATTTATCCGTTGATCATATAGAACTTTGTTTGTGGAAATTTCATTTGGATCACCAAATGATCCAACTCCAACTATTTTCCCTTTAGCACTATCTCTAAATATTAATAGTCCTTTAATCATTTCCCCAGTGTATGAAAATTGGAAGATTATCCACTAATGTGTATTTAGAATCCACATTCCATATACCATAAAATATTTTTGTTCCTGTGACCTTTTTCCAACAAGATTATTTAAACAAGATCCTATTTTGGTACCCATGTCATATTGGTTTTATATGTTTCCGCAAGAAAATATCTCAGAATCTATATTTTCCTTATTTTTTAAAAATTTATATTTCTTTCTTTAGAAATATTTATAAAATAATAGTATTTGTAATTCCAATTATCTAATTATTTATTAAACAAGAATTTTTGGAATAATATTCTCTAATTCCCCTATATAAATATATATTATTCTTAGAACTTATCTTGAAATAATTTTTGTATAACTTTTGTTTTCCTCCATTTCATTATATTCTATATTTTTAATTTTTAATAAAACTTTTTCAAAGAATCTCAATAATAGTTTTATCTCCTTTGGTTAATATACTAGAAGAAATTTTAAGTGATTCAACTTCATCCTGTAATTCATTTTTTTATTTTAATAATCATTACAGTTTGATGTATATTTATTAAATTTTTCTGTTTATTATTGATATTGTTTTAGCAATTCATCTTTCTCACTTAAACCAGAATTATGAATTTACTTTAGTGACTTATGGTTTCTTACTAGATATTCATATTTTTTAATAAGCAATAAGCAGAAAGAATCTATTTTTCTACTTGAGAAGCTATCAGAATTAAAAGAAAAAGAATAATATGATTATACCTAATCTTATTTCTTATCCATAAATTACATTTTTTCTTTAATTTTTTTTGATATTTTTCTAAGTCATATTTGGAAGATCTTTTAGAGTCTTTAGGAACAGACTAAGTAGCCTTCATGGATCTTTTCACTTTTTTCTCATAATCAACTCTCTTATGGTTTTTTGTTTCCATATTTCTTCTTTATTATTTTGACTATGTGATATAGGGTCTGATATGACCTATATTTTTGTATTCATTGAATATTAATTCATTTGGTCTATTTTGATCTTTCTTGAAATATTTTTGAAGCCTCCCTATTTATAATATAATTTTCTAAATTTAATGGCTTATTGAGCCAGTTCCATTTCCCAATCCGATTAATCTGAATGATTTTATATTTTGACATCTTCTATCAATTTATTTTTTATGCTTGTGAGATAAAACATTATCGGTGGTATTCTAACTTTTTATTATCTTGTGATCTTCAGCATCATCTTACATATCTTCTTTATACATCATCAGGGATCTAATAAATTCCTTGATTTTCAAATATTTAACTAGTAAATATTTCTTTATAGCAGTATATCATCCATTCTATTTTGAGGGTAGTATATTGAGAACTTTTAGAAAAGATCTGATTGAGTAATTCATATTCCTAAAGAAACAACATAATTGACTATTTCCATCAGTCACCCATTCATATAGGTGATTTATTCACTATCACACATTCTAAATCCATAAAACATGAGTTTTTCAATAGCATACCTTAATTTTATGGAATTTTCAGTTCCTTTATATGAAACAACAGTAATCTTACACATTTCATAAGCAGTAGGACATTAAGACACTCGATTTAATTCATCTAGACCACATCCAAAAATAATATCATTCATTACATTTTAAATTAGGTCATACTTATAATCATTACAAGCATCCAATGTTTCTTGTTTTTCATGAATTTAATATAGAGTACTAATCTCCATATATAATTTAAATCCAATATTTTTCACATAGATGGTCATATGAGATTTCTAAAATCCATAGTTATCACAATTGAAGTATGGATCATGTATCATTGAAATACATTCTCTAAGATTAGACATTAGCTTTTCTCTTTGAATATACCTTATACTTTGGATCTTGCTAGATCTTATCAGCATTATTTAATAATCACTCCTTTGATTCCAATTTTTATGTCTTAAAAATACAAAGATACACAATATGGGTGGATTATGACTTTTTTGTATTTTTGATATATTTTCACTATTGGCCTTCATTGGGATTTTATACAGATATGTATTATCCTCTTATATAATTAGTTTGAGTAACTGATAAATCTTAAAGAATAAATAAACAATTATTATATTGGTTTGGGAAACACAAATCCCCCAATCCACTCCACCAGTGTTCGCTTTGTGAGATTGGTGATTTTCAATAGAAAGGTTCACTTATTAGAAGACCTTAACAACTAAGTGTAGGTAGTTGACACCTTTATAATAAGAATTTACAAAGACTTAAATTTCTTTAACATGGAACATGATTCTCCATAGAGTAGTCTAAAAAGCTGATCCTCTACCATGAACGAGTCTGAGCAGCTGAAACACTTATAAACCAAAAGAGGTTGATTTTATTGAATAAATAGGTTCTTGTATATAGTTGTAGGAAAAACTGATATAATACATATATTCTTCTTCAATGATAAATTTCATCAAGAAATAATATTTTCTAAGAGATCCTCGATGCAAATATTCTTAAATAAAAACAACAATAAACAAAAAAACAATTACAGAGTACAAGGTTGAAACATGTATCTCTCCAATGTGTAGATTCTTCAAAATAACAGAGTCATTCGATATTTTTTTCTCAAAAAAAGTTGTATATTAAAAACGATATTTCATATATGAGGCCATATAGAAAGTTAAAATACACTTTCTATTTATATATAAAACTTGTCTTTTTTTTGTTTGAGTAGATCAACGAATAGCACCAGATAAATCACAATTATTAAAATTTAAATAACTCAAGAGAGTTGTAACGTCCCTTATAAATAGGAATGATTTACTTTTTTGAATATGAGACTTTTAATCATCCATTTAATAGCTTTAAAATGATATTTACTCCCATCGAGATTGTTCTAGGAATCATGGAAAATATCTTTCAAATAAAAATTCATCATTGAATAGTCAATCGTAATGTTCTTTCACATAACCAAAAAATAAAAACATCATGTTGATAATGTATAGTTGTTCATGAATGTAGGGTTGATGATGTACGGTAGTTCAAAAATATATGGTTGATGAGTAACACATTCCTTTTATTAAATGTAGGGTTCCCTCTAAATATAGGGGTTTTGATCCATATTTTTCTAACAACACAAGGTAAATGATCCATATGTGTTATTTGAATCGTAGGGTTATTAAATCATACATTATTCTTACAAATATAGGAAATGAACAATGATTCCAGAATAATTTTAAACACATTCATAATTCTTTATAAAAATATTTATACCCATAAGTAAGATAAATTTCTCATGAAATATATTCCAAATACTTACTTAACTAATTTCATCAGTAAAACAAACAAGGGTATTTGTGAGAATAAAAATAAAAAACATTTTTAGATTATTTTTGAGAAAATTCATTTCCACTAATGAGTTTATATGATATCTTGAGATCATTTTGTATTCTATAATAATTTATTATTATGAGTTCTTTTTATTATATTTTTTATGTTTTTTTCTTGATATGAACTCTATTATAAACATATTCTTGTAATAAGTACAAATTTTCCAATAATTGTTGTTTTTATAATCATGTATATTAAGGCTCTATGGATGCATGTAAGAGATATTTTACTGATAAATAAAATTAAGGGCTTATGGTTAATAATAATATGTTATTGTAAATCAATGTGGTCAATGGATTCCATGTGAAGATGATATATTACCCTCATATAGGTCTATAATCTAGGTCATTAATGGATAAGAAGATAGAAAACCTTCCAATAGGTTTACTTTCATTTGATTTCCTTGTTTAAGTAATATACATTTAATTAGATTTAATGGTCCTCTATTAAAATTGGATTAAAAGTGTGGTTTTTATAATAACAATTTATAGAATATAAGTATTTTTATCCATTGCTCCATGTTTTGTATAAATTTTGTTTTTTTATAGTTTTAATCAATTTTTATATTTCCATAGTAAAAATATCTGTTATTATAGTTTTTTTACTTCCATTTCAATTACGTTGATTTGGTTAGTTGATATAAAATTTATAATTCTGACCAGTTTAGAATTGATGTTGTAAGAAAAATTATTGGTAGATTTTTAACTATAATTCAACCCACCTGTAGTTTAACTGACTTGTTTTGTTGGAAAAAACCATATAATGATGTTGTGGTCTAATAAATAATGCATCATAAAATATATATCAGTACTTTATCATATTATCTAATTAATTTAATAGTTATGGTTATGTATATCTTATGAAATACATGTATAAACCATTTGAGATTTTAAAATTTATTTAAAATTATTTGAAAATCATCTTTGGAAAAAATATCAAATCACTAAAAATTGTTAAAATTATAGGATATTTTATTTAATAACTCCATGAATATAAATAGAATTTTAGTGATCATATCACAAATCATCCCTCCCTTGACATTATAGATAAATATTTTATCCAAAAAGGTGGTGTTAAAAACTATAAGATATTATTCTATCAATGATGAGTCATGTAAACTATTAAATTTTATTTTTAGTTTGTTCTTTTCAAACTGATTCACTTAAAATTAATCATGTTCCATAAAACGATATTCAAAATAAAATACATGGGATAGGGAATAGAAATAATCATACTTTCTATTTCATGATGATGTGGGGTTGTGAGGTATATATCAGATATATTAACTTAATTAAATTAGGTCCCAAAATATATTAATATCATTTTATTGGTAATTTTAAAGAGATAGTTGGTTATTATTTCAATAAATCATCAACGAAAAATGTGTTTTTATTTTACTCTAAATATTTTCTTTCTATAAATGGTATTTATTTAAAAAATAAATAGAGGTAGTTAATTTGAACTTGTTGATGTTCAAGAATAATAAAATGATGATATTTCTAAGATAGAATAATTAAAAAATGGGTTATAGAAAATGATCAAAGATAATATACACATAAACTATGAAGGATTGGTATATTTTTCAGTAAGCAATAAGATATGGATTTCGTTTTTTGATGATGGTGATTTAAGATTTTTATAAGTTGATATAACATCTTACCAAGAGCCTGTCATGTATTTTAACTATGAAAAACTGTTAAATGTAATAGAATCCATGTACATTAATTAGGTATCAAACATGGTATAGATACCTTATGGGGTAAAATATATTAGGTGTAAGTTGATCTTTCACCAGAAGAATAACATGGATAGTAGAGTGTCTATTTACAAAGATTACTTAGTAGCTAATAATTTAAAATAAATTCATGATATTGAATATGAAGAAAGCTTTTCTCAGTTTCTTTGTTCAAATCCCATTCAAATATTTTTTCCATGACTATATATTTTTAGTTTTCAAATATATCAAATAGATTTCCAAAACATATTATAATATGGTAATTTGTTCAAGGATACATACATGATATCACGTAAAGGTTTTTTGTATCCAACAAATGATGGTAATATTTGTAAACTACAATGATCTACTTATGGGATAAATAAATATTCTTAGCGTTGGGATATTCATTTTTATGAAGCTATCAACAATTTTTTCATTATAAAAAATTATGATAAACTATATATATATATAAATGGGTTTGTAGGATCATTGTTTTATTTCTAGTAATGTATATGGATGACATACTTCTCATCAAAAATGATATTCTTACATTATAATAAGTATATTTTTTTGAGAAATTTCTAAAAAAAAAATATTTTTCTAAAGAATCATACATACTATGTATAAATATCCCTAGAGATAGATCTAATTAAATAGTTTCTCATATTTATAATGAATTTATTGTTATACTGTTTAAATGTTTTAACATAAAAGAAACATAAAATGGTTCTTTAAAAATGATACATGGAATGTATCTTTATTAAAACCATGAAATGTTCTGCCTCCTCCCATTTGTAATGACCTATCCATGCATGATTGATGAGCCTCTAAACCCTCCCCCTCTATAGGGGAGGGAATCCCCCCACCCACATCACCATCTTCTATCCCTAGGGTTTCCACCTTCACTATCCTGGATCTACACCCACCAATTCTTGGAATATCATTGAGTCTCAAGGTCCAATAGATTTCTAATGGAATTATAAAGCTTCCACTCTCTTATATATAATTCATGAAGTCTTAAACCCTATATAAATTCTCATTGGGTGATATTTTTGGTCACCAATGGTCATATATGTAGTATCTCAACAGATTCATTAATTCCTCTTGGGGGTTGTATGCTAATGATATAGTAGGTGTTCTCGACCCAAGTCACATTTTGATTCGGTTCCCCAAATATGATGATCTTGACATCACCTAGACCAAAGGTAAGAATCTAATCAATGAATTTTAGTTATTTATCTTCCACTAGTCTTATGATTTACATATGCATTCAGACCCTTAGAATAGGGTTATATTGTTTTCATTCCCTGTTTTACACACCTCATTTCAAAATTCAACCATACTATCATTTCATGGTTATCTCGTGGGTGAATTACTGAGCTTTCATGATAAGTAAAATAAAATATTACATCCTATTACTTCTCAAAACATATTTGAGGTCTATGTCTCTATGCCTCTAGTTGAGTCCATGTTTATTGAGGTTGAAAATTTTTTTTGATTCTTTCAGGGGGTGTCATATAAATCATGGTGTGACTTCAATACTTCATACCAGATAATGGGTCATTGAAACCATTCATTCCATAGAGGTTCTTCAATAAAACTAGATTCTTCTCAAATGGTTGACTACAATATTGTTGATGTAAGTGAGATTTAACATATTTGGAGTCCATCTTCTAGGATCCCTTCTAAATCCACTAATTTGCATCTTTAAATCTAGAAGACCCTCAGTACCGAAACCTCTATGAAGACTCCCCTCTATGTTTCACCTCCTAATTTGGTTTGGTTTCCATCTCTTTATAGGTTCCTATCTCAATTATAGAGGTGGTATTGGGTGAGATTATTCTTCCACAAATCATGGCCACCAGAATCTCGCGAAATTTGGTTTCCAATGTAGTCATGGTAGGACTAAAATTAGTCACACAATAGATAATGGACATCCTAAATGCGAGTTCGACTAAAAAGGGTAATAGAATAAAAATTAGTATAGAGAATAATCATGTAGTTTAAGCCACTTTTTTTATCAGATATGTTGATAGAATAGATGATCCTATAGCTCCATATGATAAATATAATTAAATGGAATACAATGTTCTAAACCACTTTAGTGAGTGAACTAGGGAGGCATGAATCAAAATTCTTTAATCAGATGAAAAAAATTCAAAAAAGAGTAGATGTGATCTGGGGAGTTATCCATTTAACCAGAGTAAGTGCAACATGGTTTGGAATTACTATACTTAGCTTCCAAAACTATTGAAAACCATATCAGAAAGGAGAGTCTTGGTTTCAGACCAAGGAAATGATGATGGAATGGAATAGAAGAAGGAAAATGCCAATAGAGTGTCGTTTGACCATCCTAGTACCCTACATGTGTCTATTGCTGAGGATTAATTCCCCCCCTTAGTACATAATCTAAAATATTCATGTCATAAAATTGATTACAATGAATAAGGGGGTAATGGGAAGGTTCTATCAAGTTAAGATAATCTAGACACTAACACTATGGGTATTTTTAATCAAGTGTAGAAGGAAACCTTGGTTATAGGGGCCAAATCATATTCTCATGATATAACTATAAACTCCAAGGAAGATATGTGGTATACTGATTTCACTATTAATACTTCTTTGGAGGATACCAATAGAATTTCTGAGAGAAATATTTAGGTTTACCTCAATAAATTGATAGAATATTGGATCAATAAATATTATTAGATCTCGACCCATGAATTCAATGATCAGAAAATGAGCTGGGAGATGTATATACAAACATGGATCATGATGGAATATCATTTCCAGAATCTCATCAAAGATGACCCCACAATGAATTAAACCTCAATTTAACAGATCTTATATATTTTTAATGACTCAAAAACTCTTAAAATTTTCTAGAATGGTATTGTGTAATTTTATATAGTATGGTGTTTTAATTTTTCTTAAACTTTTCAAGTGTTTCCACTTTACCCACAAAATTTATTTTTGGAATGAAAAAATAAATATTTTTTTAATAATAGAATGAATCATTCAAATACATAGTGTCCTTAAACTGTTAATAAAAATGAATCCATGGTTAAAATTTCATATGGTTTTTCTATTAGATCAATAATTATTACCATGTTTTAAAATCATCATGATGTATCATATTCATTAATAATAAATATTATATACTAATAAAATCCTATATAAATGCATTGGGTATCCATAAAAAATAACAAAAAGTACTTGATAAAAACAAAGAATCAATTCTTAGTCTTTGGTGGAAAGTAAGAGCTCTTTTCTAAAGTGTTATACTAATTCTAGTTTCTAAGAACAAAAAGTTTACTTTAGATCTCAGTCCTGATTTTTCCCAAATAGTAGAGTGGTAAGTTATAAGAGTTCCAAAAATATAAAATTTTATAATTACGCAACAGAAGCTTAAATTATCATAACATCTGATGTACATAAACAATACATTTGGATAAATATGTTCATTACCGTAGTAGGTTTTGTCCCAAGAATCATTCATCCAATTGAACTCTATTGTGATAATAGTGGATTGGTTTCCGAAGATAATGATCTTTTGTCTTACCAAATATAAAAAACATATTTTTATTAATCATTCACATTAGAGTGATAATTGAAAGAGTTAATATTAATATGTCTCATGTTTCTACTAGGGATAATGTTGAATATCCCTTAAGAAATCACCTCATGCAAAAAATGCAAGAAATTCACCAATTGTTTTTGGTGTTAATTACATGACAAATTATATTTACAGCAAGTATTCCATTATTAGTATTTTTTCCCAAAATTAAATTAGTTATTTTTGTATTAGTTATATTTTTTATTTTTTATTGTACATTAATAGAAAGAAATTATAATTTATTTAAATTTATTATATAGATTATTGGATATAAAATGATAACAACCCCTATATTATATGTATTTCTATGTTATCCTTGGTCAATTATAATTATGTTGGGTTTTGATAATTTTTTATGATTATTATGAGACAAATTAATTATATAGAGATACAACTGGTCACTCAATGGATATATGTTGTTGAACTTTTTATTCAGAATTACCTTATTAAAGTAAACCATATATATTGTCATGTATGTTTCATTATATTAATATAAGTGAACATTGACTTTGAATCCCTTGGTTTCAGGTTTTCATAGAGGTTATCTATATGTGTGTTTTCAAAATTTGGTTTTTATATATTCATAATGGTTTGAACCATGGGTTATGAAACCATGATTCCAAAATTTATTGAAAATTAAAGACTGAAAGTACAAGGAAAAAAAGGAAAAAGAAACATAGCTTATTGAAATGTGGTGTATTAAATCCCATCAAACCCATTTCTAATTTGGGTAATAATGACATGGTTCTAGATTAATCACATATTTTATAATTATTAATGAGATTTATGATTATTAATAACTTTATAAAAGGATATTTAGGTCTCAAATAAAATAAAACATATGGAAATTTTTAGATCGATGTGATTTGTAGTTTTTTGAATTTTGTTTTCTCAAAAATAGAAATAGTATTTCGGTTATGAAAATTTGAAGCATTAAAGTAAAAAATTATTTCAGAATTATAACATAAATAATTCGTTATTTATAAAATTATGACATAGGTAGGAGGAACTTGAAATTCCCAAATAGGATTTGGTCTTGGGTGAAATTTAATGGGACTCAAAGGACCATAACATGCCAGGATTAACAATACTACCGTGATCGACCATTTATGAATCACCTTGATTATATTTATCCAATTTGGAGGCTCGTTACTTCACCTACAAGGTGGTATGGGATACAATACACTTATTAGAGTCTATTTAATACTTGAAATAAAAAATAGAGAATATTTATTGATTATAATTTTTTATGTGACTATGGATTAATTTGAGGCCATGAAATTACCATATCCCTAAAAATATCAATTATTATTGGTGTTATAATTAATTCCATTGAGACAAAGAATATTTCTTGTTTAGTTTTCTCTAGTGATCCTCATTTGAGAGAGTTCACTACTTTACCTCACATGATATATTATATAGACTCTTTGACATACCTTATTCTATTACATATATTAGATTAATGACTAGAATCTATTGAATAATAATATGATCCAATAAAGGTATTGATGATTATCAACATCGATGGATAATGAAGGAGACTTGAATTTATAATTATATTTTTTATCTAAATATTACAAACATTTGTAAAATAAATTTCTTATTGAATTGTTTTATTATTGTGATTTTCAATTATTTTTTTGTTATTGGTTGGGTTTTATAAATTCATCTGAATTATATAATGGTTCAATAATTATATTAAAACCCTTAAATAACATATAATAAAAATGTGATGTGTCTGCACAATCATCAAGGGACTCCTAGGTCTTTATGTGGGCACGATACAGTGAAAAAATAAGATCTATTGGAGTCAGTGAATATATATATATATATATATATATATGAAACCAATGACTAAATAATAGTTCATTCATCAACTTCTCTTTATGGTACACCCTGCAATTAGTTGATGTTTACTAAAAATCCTGAAGGGACAATTCTACTATGGTTAATGTTTGAGTTCTTTATTAGGTGGAATTCTATATGATGATATTGAGTATGGTTTATATTTATAAGATTACATACCTTTATCATGGTTGTATGGACATGTTAGAGTATGTGTTAATGCTCATAAAACTCATGAAGTACTCATATACAGGTTATATGATGGATTTTTATAAACATATATTTTTGAGTGTGATTTTCAATTAAAGTAGGTTTTGTTTCTGTTCTTATGAACCAAAAACCATTTATAAGTTTAGATATTTTTTTGTGATTAAGGTCTATAATAAAAAAACCATGTTTTTTCCATGGTATATATTTTTAGAACTTACACTGGAACATGTACTCATCGTATTAGTTATAGATTTTCTTTTTTTGATGTATCATTGGCTCAAAAGTTAGAGATTGTAATAGAAAAAAAGTAATACTTGTCATTTTGATAATAATTTTTATAGTTATCATCCTCAATAGTGTGAGAATATTTTCAGTTGAGATAGATATTTTTTTTGGGATTTCATAATGTCAAAATGAGACCCTATAACATCATAGTTCATATAAATCAGTTATTTAAAGTAAAAGATTGTGTGGATTGATATAATTTATTGATGTTTTTTTGGGTGGATGAGTTCTTATTTACATCCAATGGTGAGTGGGACCCTTGGGTGGGATGTTTAAGGGAAACGTTATTTGTGTTTTAGTTAGTTACCTTATAAATGGTGAAGATAACAGTATATACTATAGGTGTTGTAGTGGAGTAATGTCCTATAGAAAAAGAAGAGTGTGTCAACCATTATCTAATAGTTGTTTTAGGATTACCCATCTTGAGTGGTTTATTTATATGTCAGAATTAATTTCTAGACTACACTATCATCTTCTATAGATTATCAAATATCTGAGTCAACTTCTGGGAGCAGAAAATGGAGTTAGAATCCATTTTGGAGTTAGGATTGTCAGATATTATGTGACCCCCACTAAGTTGTAGAAACATGTGGGGTTTTCATAATTTTTTTTCTCAACTCTATATATCATAATATTCATGTTCATGTGGTAAACATATTGAAGATAGTATTTAGTAATCGTTATAGAAAATACATGTTTCTAGAAGTTTTGTTTGGAGTAATAATGTCCCTGCAATAGTAAAGGAAACCTATGAATCAGTTTTCTTTGATCTTTGATAATAAAAACCACATGTAAGATCATTTATAGTATGATTATTCAATGTTTTTTATTTTTTTATGGTATACATCACTATCACCTTGTATATAGAGAGCCTTTAATGTTTAATACCTATATTACAAGGTTCATTATTATAAGGTATTTTATCTTTAAAAGTGGTGTAGAAGTTTACCTTCATTAATTTTGAGGCCATGTTATCTTATGTTATTTGGGAAGGGCAGTAATAATATAGTAATTAACTCCCATAGTAGGAGTTTCTATGCTCAGTTGAGTGTGGATATGTTTTAGAAAATATCATTTTTATACGATGTTTTGATGATATATATATACATATATTACTTTTTTTATTGATGGTGTCCCCTGCACACCTCATCAGGTGTTGAATTCCTATATTTTTATATCTATTTTTAGTCCATGGGTGACTGAATATTATTTTGCAATTTAGAAGAGATGGTTTCTAATGGTTTGAATTGTGAATTTATTTTCCATGGTTATATAGTGGTATTCCCAGGAGTCTTGTTTTGGGTGCCATAATAAATGATGATGAAATTAGGTAATACATATATTCAAATGGTTCATGGTTATATTATATCAACTAAAAAATTTAATTTTTTCACATAATTTTGAACTTATTGTTACAGTAAGAAGGATGTTGGTCCACAAGTTGTGGTTCTGGTCACTCAAGTTTGAGCATGTGTTATCCTGGTGTCTAGAGCTGATAAATGAAGATTATATAAATGTTTCATGAACATAAAATTTATATTCAATTATAATTGTTCACTAGTTAGATAAAGGATATTTTAATAGTGGTTTTAGGAGGTTTTTATTGTTTTCTGATGTGCTCATCTGTAGAATTATCAATGATTAATAATAACCCAACTGGTTTATCTATGGTAGTGTGTGTGTTTTTCTCTAGGTTAGAGGTAAATATGTGTGATTCCCACAAAGGTATTGGGAAATAGAATTATCTAAAGTGTATTTTTTGTCCAAATTATTTGAGTTTGATATGCTGGAACATAGAATTTATCAGGAAATTAAGATTATTTATAGTAAACTTCATTTCTAATTACACATTGAAATTATTATAGAATTAGTGAATAAATTTCATTATTATGAATGGATTTAGTGTTTTGTTAAAAATAGATACTTCTCAATTGATATCAATTTTGGATTCTCTTTAAAGGTTTTATGTTATGTGCTAACCTCTTACACAAGATACTTTTTTTGTGAATCATTTCAAGGTTGGTCCCTATGGTTCAATGTATTGCATCCTAGGGAGAATTATAAAATTTATATATGGAAGTGTTGGGTGAGGAATCTTGGTAAGATTCACATAATGTTAGAATATGTTTTTTTAAGAGATACACTTAAATGGGAATAATATGAATATTCCATATCAGGATGTGAAAATTTTAGAAAAAAGGACTATATGGATGTTATGAGAGGGTGATATTTGTTTTTTACAGTTTTTGTTTTCAGTTATCAATACAATTTAGGCCTCCAAATATGGAAAACATACATGTGCTTGGGTTTTATCTTTTTTTCATGATGATGTTTTGTGAGTATCCTTGTTTAGTAGCACAGTTTGTTATAATTTTATAGAGATAATGTTTCAAGGGTGGGTATAATATAGTAATTTAGATTTTTATCCTGGAATATACATAGTTAATTATTAAGTTTTATAACACCATACCATTAAAGGTGTATAAGGGTTAATTAAACATAGTAAAAATTGTTTGAAATTTTTCAAATTTTTTTAGTCCAGGGGCTTGGTGTTTAAACTTAGGATTAATTTTGAAGAATTTCTAATCTTCCTGAGTTTATGAGAATGTTTAATATTTTTTATATAAATTAATATTTTTCTTATGTATGTGAGTAGTTATATATCCTAAACAATGTCCCCAATATATATTTTGAAATAGATAATTTGTCCCAAATATGGAATTTTACCAAGAAGTGTAATGCGTTATATACTTGGCTTTTATGTCTCAAAATAAATCCTTTTGAGGCTTTAATACTATTTAACATGCAAATATAATCCTTAACCAATTTTTTTTATTAAACTCTCTCACTGAGGGTTATCAACCATCAATTGTGACCAAAACCTGGACATAGTTAGTGATATATGAACGGTATGTCATTCCCTGGGCAGTCGGTTACTAATTTTCACAACAAAGGATAATACATGAGATGATGATGAACTAATTAAAGCAATGAAATTTTCTCCATGAAAGTATAATGATACTTATTCCATTCGTTGAATTTCTTTCATTTTTGAGAATTTTGGTCACACATTGTTTGGATGTTTTTCATGGAATTATTTTATCATGAATATAATATGATACATAAATTATCAAATATTTATTCATTGATAATTTTTTCCTTTAAAATTATAATAGATTACTGTTAAATTATCTTCTGGGATTAATCTATCATATGGTAACCCCTGTTTTCCATGTCAATCAGCATGTTTCATTCTTATGCATTAATTGATGAATGTTATATGATTAAAACCATAGGTGAGTGGAACAAATATAATACCATTCCATCTTATCATGAAATTACTCATATCCTCTATGATTTTATTGATGAAAATAAACAAACATCATTTATAACAGTCTGTAGTGTAATAAGAGTGTCTTTGAGAAGATGATGTGGCAAGAATAACATGTATGATGTATGATAGAGGTAAATGAAATACCCTATCATTTCATGGTAGTGGAATGAAATATCATAAATACATTCAATAAGCTATTTGGATGTCGTAATGTTGATTTGGTGGTTCAGATATAGATAAACAATGATGATAGTGGTCATAGGGATAGTCATAGGATGTGTGGAGGTGGAATTGAGACACAAAAGATATGATTTAGGTGTGATTTGTGGGAAACATATTAGTGACAGTGGAATAATTAGGGGTGAAGGTGTATCTAAGGAAAACATAACTACACTACATGTAGTCCTGGAATCATGAACATTATATAGTTTTGGTTGTTAGGATAATGTTTTCATAGGCTTATAAATATGACATGTTATGTGGACTTTTGGGACATGGAATATATCATTTTCTATGTAGTGGGTTGGGTTTTCACTGAGGTTAAATATCCCAAGTCATATAAATCATTTTTTTATGTTTTGTATGTTCTCTAGTGGTGGAAATGGTTTATACATGGTGTTAAATATAACATGGTGTGTTACTACTGGTCCTACACTACATTATTCAGAACCACATAAAGGGGGTGTTATAGTGTACAAACATGACTAACCCCTATATCCACACATCATGTAGCCTAGTGTGATGTCATGTATTTTAGAACTGAGACATGATCTTCTATGCTGATATTTTCCCACCTATCCCCTAAGTCTAACACACCATGTTCCCTGTTAGGACATTCCATGAAAGTTGGACCAATGTGATTGAATAGAAGCAGTACAAGAAAAGGTGTTACTTGAGGCATACGGGTTTTGTATATAAAATTACATGATATATACCATGAATTATATGTTTATTTTGATATCACTTCACCCAAGTGATATAATTATACACATGTGTAGTCTATTATTGTCATTTTTCTATGTATAACATGGTGGTGTCTATGACTTCATCACATGGAGATGTGTCAAAGTCATTTTAGAAAATTATTATTCCATGGATTTCTGGAGATAACAAAGAGTTTTGGGTTAGATGTTTAGATTAGATAAAAGAATCATAACCCCCATTAAAAATACTATACCACTAGAAAACTGGACCTTTATATACATTTTGAGTAGGTAACCCACCATTGTGATGGGGCATGTATCCACCATTTTGGAGAAGGTAACCCCCTCAATCAATGAACATTACATACAATGAGTTGAGGTTCTTCCATGGGTTTTGGTACCCCCTTTATTGATACACACGCCTCTATGAGTCATTATTATCCCACTACTAAAAAAGTGAGATGAAATTGAATGATAGATAACAAGTAGATAGAGTTCAGGTACTTCCACATTTAATGGGGAATCATTTATTATGGGGAATAATATTCCATAAGTAGACACTCTATTCATTAATGGGGTGATATTTTACACTATGGTTTAATGGGTGATATATATTTTTGAGTTTTTGGATAGTTCAAACATAGTAACTCATGTAGCATTATTATGTTCCATTCCATATAATAACATTGTAGAGCAAATTTGTTGTGATCTTTGATTCTTCTTATTCCAATTATTTATGTTGATATTTAACTTTTAGTTGGGATTTTGACTTTTTATACTATGGGTATGATGATAATATGAGGTTACTAGTAATGTATTAGTAATAACCCATATTGGGCCTAAGTTACGAATTTCAATATGTGTATTTACTGATTTTTTTATTGGTTAAGGCCTCCATGTATGTTATTTATTCTTAGTTTAGGTCAATAGCATCAAGGATAGTGAAATTTGGCATGGGGTGGCACACTCAACATATTACTATCTTGGGTGGAGTCTTGGGGTGTTTGATCATGTAAAACATGATCATAATTTTTTCTTTGATTATATTAGAAATA
Organism: Viscum album; assembly: GCA_963277665.1. Lineage (NCBI taxonomy): Eukaryota > Viridiplantae > Streptophyta > Magnoliopsida > Santalales > Viscaceae > Viscum > Viscum album. Next base: position 487,260,142 of record OY728155.1, read on the forward strand.
TTTAAATTTAAATGGATGAAGTGATCAAGATTAATGGAAGATGACATCAACAAAAATTTTATAAGAAAATTATTAGGAAGTAATCATGGACTAGTGGGTAAGATTATTAAAGATATTTCTAGAGATAAGAAAGGGGAATATATATATTATAGATATATATATATCTTTACCTAAAATAATAATACTATAAACAAAATTCATGGTTCATGTTAGGGAAGCTGAATATTTAATCAAATTCATGGAATAAAATAATATCAACAACAAAAAGTTTCTTGATTAAAATCATTTCATGGTATCTATTTTATAAATTCCTTCCATAAAATTTCTTGAATGAAAAGAATATATATAGGTCATGGTGAATTTAGAAAAAAATTAAATTATATAGTATGAAGTGTCTTAGTAATCTATGTATTTATTTGGATATTTATTTTGATAATAAACAAAAGAAAAATATATAATAGTGAGATAAATCCATAATGTTGTGTAAAAAATATTATAGTGACACAGACCCCAAAATCCTCGAGCCAGTGCCTTATACTATAACATTGTCATAACAAACATGGAAATGGATCCTAAAGGGATGATCAATTTAGTAGGATTAGAAAACTAGATACATACATGTGTCTTAAAATACATTTTTATTTACATATTACAATATATTTTTTTTGGAAAATAACATTACTCAATCTAGTAAATCTATACATATCAGTCATAGAAAACTTCAGTGATTTTTGGGGGAAGGATACAAAAAAGGGTAAAATTGAATTATTTGTAAGGGATAAGTATTTTGGAAACTATTATGAATTAATAATTCATAATCAATATGGAATGGTAAATAACTAATCATACATTTCATTAAAACAATGGGATAAGTCATAATCAAGATAGAAAGGTGAATAACTAAAAACACATTCCATTTAAATAATAGGGTACAACATAATCATTTTGGAAAATAAAGTAAATGAATAAACATGAAATTTAATTAGTGAAATGAGAATGAAATGCATTCAAATATTGTTTTCATACCAAAATTCTCATGGATAATAATAACTAATTCTGAATGAAGTAATTCTATATTATTTGATGCTATATTTATGTGGACACTAAACCATTACCATTAATCCCTTTCATAATCCAGTTTAAAATTGAAGGGTACAAACCCGTTTAGCTGAGGCTATCCAACTGAATCTTACAATGAGACTACCAACATGTTTAGGGTATTACTTTAAATGGTCCCCGAACCATTTCATACTAGTTCAAAACATTCCTCATATATCAAATAATCAAATTAATTGAAAAAAAATGTGTATTAAAAAAAATATATTGAGTGAAAAGTACATATTTATAGATATTTTCCTCAATAATCAAATAAATATAAATATACAAATCATATTAAAAATGGTATATGTTTTTGGAAATAATAATATCCATGATCATAAATGTTGATAATTAGGTGAAATTTAATGTTCAATGGTCACTGGTAAGTGGATGATTTTGGGGAAGATAATGAATTCAAAAGACAATTAAAGGAAGTGAATTTATATACTAAACTTTTTCAAAATAATAATATTCCATCCAATGTAAGAATACGGATGTTATCAATATTATGTATAACAATTAGAGTAAGATCAAGGGTTATTATTGTTGATGAAATACAAATATATTTAATATCATTTTTGCCAAAAATAACCTTTTAATTTTAAAAATCGCTTTATTTGAAAATAATTTCTTTTAAAATAACTTTTTATTTTGTGATATTTTTCAAAGGGATAAAATTATTGTTATAAATCATTTTTAAAAGGTGAAAAATGTTTTCTAAAACATTTTTAGAAATCATGTTTTTGAAGAAAACACATTTATTCTTTTTCATGCTTATATATCATATAGTTTATTATAGAAAAATGACACCAAATATAAAGTATATTTATATCATGATTTATATTCTAGAATCATTATATAATTATAAGGAGCAAAGATATAACATATAAGACACATGTGAAGAATAAAGCGAATATTATTTGATGTGAAACCTTAACATTGGATTGTTAAAAAGATGGTAATATAAGGTCATAATCAAACCATATATGGAACTATATATTAGAATATTTTTATTCAAAAGATTTATAATGAATTTATATTTATTATACAAGTGTTTTTAATAAGTACGACGAGAGTCAATACATAGGGTTTGGGGATTTCATCTCACTTTCTATTTCCATGAGATACATGCTATGTTTTCTACTCTTTCGTTTTGTGTGATGTATATACTTCTCATGATTGTATTATATATATCTTATAATTAAATTTATAGGTATTAACATATGAATTTTATTATCTTTCTTTCCTGAGGTCTAAATTTCGAAAGATAAAAAACTTGTAAAATAGTTTTTTCAAAATTTTCCCTCTTTGAGGATCATGTTTTGTTATGAACCTAAACTCTTTTTGAAGGTGTATATACTTCCATTTTAAATTTTATATAATTAATTTCCTTTTTTATAATATTCTATGCTGAATTTAATTTCGTTTTCTTAAATGGAGATTATGATCCCAGGTTACCATGTTATAAGAGTTTATGGAAACAATTTCATTTCATTTCGAGATTGTTTATATTTATTCTTACTATGATTAAATATTATGATCTATATCTCATTAAAACTCATGAGTTTCCTTATAATGTATATATTTAAGATATAATCATGTATTATTATCAGTATTCCACTTTTTTTTACTTAATACAATGTTTAAAAGTATAGTCTCACTATCTCTCTCTCAGATCGAAAATCAAATGTATTAAAAAAAGTGTTTTTAAAAATGTTTTCAACTGATATTTGAAGGCCATTTTTAAGGAAAATGTATTTTAAAAACATTTAATAGTTTAAAATGATTCAATTATATGTTTCCAAATATATTTTGAAATAAATATGTTTTTAAAAAAGGGTTCATGTTTTTAAAATCATTTTCAATAAAGAAAGGACATTTTTCTCAAGAAATGTTTTTAAAAGGTATTTCAAAATTATTTCCCATATAAGATAACATACATTGGGGTTTGTCATGAATTTATGAGAAAATTATTCATTGATTCCATTCAAATCCTTTCTCTGGATGGATTATGTTTTGATGGAATGATGTTTCTGAAATTAGTTTCTCTATTACATGTAATATGATTTTGAAACCCATTTCTTTATCAAATGTTATATGATTTTGAAACCAAATTATTTTCATGGTATATATTCATGTTGAAATTATTATTAAACTGATCTCTTTCCACAAGTTATGATATTATTTCATGATTATTATACCCATTTCATTTCATATATAATGACATGTTTTGTTATAATCTTGTGGAACAGGTATGTATGATTTTATTTTGAGATGGGTGGGAAAAATATCTCTCTACAATGCATTTAGTAATGATCTATAATTTTTGATATATACATGGATGTAATGAAAAATGAAATCAGTTTAGTATTATAGGTATGGAATGGGAAATGAACGTGGTTCTGTAATAAGGGGCTGGAATGAGGGGTAAACTCGATTCAATGATTCCAGGATGGAACGTGGTGTGAACCCTATTCGGTAAAGGACTGTGTACACTAAGATAGTATTAAAATAAATTCCTTACCTACAATGTAAATAATTATATATTCTTTTGTTTTTTCCAAAATTGTATGTTTTATTCCTATGTTATGATTTCATGGCTTATGTTCTTTATTTCATTTTTATTAATGTATTTTGAAATTTAAAGCTTTATTCCCTAATTCAAGAACCTGAAATTTGATATGCAGGGTAGGATATTCTATTTTCCTGATCATCTTCTCATTACCTTATTCTAAGGATTATATTTACATATCTCCCTTATTTACCCTTATTGATCATTTTACCACACCCCTTTTTATGTTTCCTCCCCTAGTTTATGAAGATATGTGTTCTATTCGATGTGTTTATGAAGGGTGATATTGAAGAAGAACCATGTGGGAGATACTACATCTCACTTATGTATTAATGTTTATATTTCCATGTTTCCGAAGGCACTAGACTTGTATAGTCTTTGGGAATATATTTTTATAATGTTTTAGGTATTCCAAAAATGTTATCTATTGTTAATGAATGAAAATTGAGTTTCGATATAGTTGGTTTCAGAGAAAAGGTTTAGTTATCCTTTTGAATATAGGTTGATAAAACATTAGTAAGAAACCTAAAGACATGTCTAATTATATGTTTAGGAGTAATGAACGTCATAGAAAAATTTCTGAAAATTTTTGTGATGGATAGAGTGAGTGGTTTTTTAGAAATAAATCCCCATCTAGATACTACAAGTGGATTTGGATCTAACACATATGTATCTAGGGGTAAAAACTTATACAAGATGTTCTAAGCCTGACTTAGGGTAATTTGGTACATAAAAAAGGGCCTTACTACACACCTAGTTTTACACTATTGGGGGATATACATTGGAAATTCACAATATCTTCATGAACCATTATAAAGTATTTAAATAGATGTTGGATAGGAATAACCTAGGATAAACTTAATTTGTCATAGTTTAAGGAATAACTAGTGAAAAAACAGTTTACCACGTTGGGGTTTTTTACATCAGTTATATATAACTGATGTGCAAAGCAATAAAAATTTATTTATCACATCCATTATAAAATAACTGATATGATAAATCATTGAGAATAAATTTATAATGTCTGCTATTTTATAACCGATGTCCAAAATAACATGATTTGATTTATCACATCAGTTATTTTATAACCGACGTTATAAATCGATTTTCGGCAATTTATCAGGTCGATTTTAAAATAACCGACATGATAAAATATTTTCTACATCAGTTATTAAATAATTTTTGTGATAATCATAAAAAAATTATTTTATCACTTCGGTTATTAAATAACCAACGTGATAAATATTTTAAATGATTTATCAGTCCCCTTATTCTATCATTCTATTTTCATTGATCGGGTGACCTACAATGCTTCTCTCTCATATAGAAAACCTAGAAAGTATTATTCTAAGTTATTATCTCCAACCATATTTTTACAACATCATTCATCATCTTTATTATCACTGGATCTATCAGGTCGACTCGCAACACTCAAGTAAGCCTCACATGCCCCAGTTTCATTGTTTATTTTTCATGATGCCTTAAATTTTGGTTTTGAGATATTATTTCTCTATCATTTTATTTCCTATTATAGTAAGTGTCATAGTGTTATTTTATACCATTGTATGTTCTTTTATGGTTAAATAAACCATGGGAGTGATATCATGCATGTTCTACGATTTTTTGTTGCTACTATGTGTGTTGTATCATGTGTGTGTGCGTGTACTTCCATGTGTGTGTTACCATGAAAGCATTATCGTGAAAGTTTTTCCCCCACCCCCTGGACATCCCCACCCTCATGGAATGCCCCCACCCCCTGAATAGACCCCACCCCTCAGACACCCCATACCCCCTAGACATCCCCCACACCCCTAGACAACCCCACCCCCTGGACACCCCCAACCCCCTAGGACATCCACCACCCCTGGACATCTCCCACCTTGGGCACCCCTACCCCTAGACATCCCCCACCTCCTGGACACCCCTACCCCCTAGACAGCCTTCTTCCCCCTGAAAAGCCCCACCCCTGGACCCCTTACCACCTTGGACATCCCCCACCCTCTAGAAAGTCCCCCACCCGCAGGACACCCCTAACCCAATGGACATCCCTACCCCCTGGACTGCACATCCCCCTGGACACCCCTAACCCCTTTGATAGCCTCCCACCCCCCATAGACGACCCCCACCCCTTGGACAAACCCCACCCCCTGGAAACCCCCTACCCCTTAGACAACCCCCACCCCCTGTGCACCCCCGCCCCCAAAGACAACACCCTCACCCCCCTCGACAGCCCACACCCCTGGACACCCCTACCCCTATACAGCCCCCACCCCCTAAACACCCCCTACCCCCAAGGACACCCCCACCCCTGGAAATCCATCACTCACCCCTAGACACCCCACCCCATGGACACCCTTAGACACCCCCACCACTAGACACCCCTACCCCCATAGACAGCCCCCCTCCATGGACAGCCCCCACCCTTGGACACCCCCTACCCCCTATAGAGAGCCCCCCTGGACACCCCCTACCCCCTAGACAGCCCCACCCCAAGAGATACCCCAAACATTGGACACCCCAACCCCCATGGATAACCCCCATGGACATCCCCCACCACCTAGACACCCCTACCCCTTGGACAGCACCCACCCGTGGACAACCACCCCCACCCCCTAGACACCACCACCCCCATGGACCACCCCCACCCCCTAAAATGTCTTCTGGACACCCCTTACCCCCTTGGAAATCCCTCAACCCCTGGATATCCCCCACCCCTAGACACTCTGACCCCCTTGGATAGCCCCCACCCCATAGACACCCCTACGCCCTGGACCCCCAGTCCCTAGACACCCATACCCCCTGGACAGACCCACCCTTAGACCCCCTACCCCCATGGACAGCCCCCACCCCTTAGACAACCCCCACCCCCTTGAAACCCCTTACCCCCTTAGACAACCCCCCTCTCCCAGACAACCCCCTAGACACCCCCTACCCCCTTGGAAACCCCCATGGACAGCTCCCACCCCCTAGATAGCCCCTACCCCCTTGGGCAGCCCCCACCCCCTTGGACACCCCCACCACCCTTGGATAGACCTCACCCCCTGGACTGCCCCCACCCTCATGGAGAGTCCCACCACCATCGACTCCCCCCCTCCCCCCACCACCCTGGACAACCCCCACCCCTGGACACCCCTTACCCCTTGACACCCCAACCACCTGGGCACCCCTACCCCTATGAATAGCCCCCCCAGACATCCCCACCCCTAGACACCCCCACCACCTAGACCACCTAACCCCCTTGGACAACCAACCACCCCTAGTCACCCCCACCCCCATTACAATTTATGGAAGTCATGTGTACAGGTTCTGGAAGCCAGGAAAAGGATGATTGGTACTGTGCCGCATGGTTTTTTGGTGAAGATGGTACATTACTAGTTACTGGGTGAAGATGATATACCAATAGGTTCATAAACTGTTCCAATATATTATATACTAGAGAGTGTACGCCAATGGTTCTTGAACCATTGGTATACATATATCCCAATGGTTTCTATAAAACCATTGGAATAGATTACATGTTGGACCGCATGTATACCAATGGTTCTTAAGCCATTGATATATATATATATATATATATATATATATATATATATCCCAATGGTTTCATTAAAACCATTTTCATATATGAACTTTAGACTCTCTATATAGTTTTCAAATTCTTCCACTTCAACTTATTTGGAGATAATATCTTCATGGGAAAGCATGTTCTTCATTCTAAAGGATTCCCTTTATAAATTAAAACCTCCTCTCACACCCTTTGACATATTTTTCATTGGTTTTTTATCATCATCAAATAATATTTTCATTGGACACTTTTATATAAGATGTCTAACTTTTATATATCAATTTAAATAGAGTAGAATATTTCCTTTGAATCTTCCCCAATCCCTGATTACTAACACATCTATTCCCAATTGTTTTTTCAAAAAAAATATTACTTTCGAATTATGATATTTTTCATATAAATATAAAATTATTACATGTAACTAGATTTTCTATTTAAAATTATTTCCATTCATATCTTTTTCAAATACGCATATATTAGTTTTATATTTTATAATTGTTTTACATACAAATTGTGATATTTTTCATATAAATATAAAATTCGCATATCATAACAAGATATATAATTTTTATATTTGATATAGGTAGTAATGAGTCGAAGTTGGATTATGTCACATCAAATGAGTAGTGAATATGAAGAAGGTGTTGATGCCTTTTTTCAATTTTCTAAAAAAATGTTCCAAGCAATGACATTTTTTCAATCCATGCTTGAAATGTTTGAATATGAAGAAGTTGAAAAGTAGAGAGGTGAAATATCATTTGATTTGTCATGGTTTTAATCTGAGTTACATCCCTTGGATTTTTCATGGTAAAACTAGACAGAATGTTAGATTAACTGATGACGATGATTTCAAATATGGAATCTCCGATGGAATTGATGAAATGATTCGTGATATTGCATCAGAAAAATTGAGAGAGAATCGACAATTTCAGATCTATAAGATGATGCTAAAAACCCATTGTATCCTAGTTGTATTTATTTATGGTTTTTTCGAAGGTGTTATGATTGATTAACTTGAATAAAAAAAGGATGGAGTGACAGAAGTTTTACTGAGTTTATTCAATTGTTGAAAGACATTATTCCAAAAGACAATGATCTTCTAGATTTAAATAATAAGGAAAAGTGTTGAAATCACCTCTTTTTATAATCCCAAATCATGTTTCACTTATGTGATAATCATGTTTCAATTATAGGATAATCGTGTTTCATTAATATTCCTATTTTTTATCAAGTAATAACTGTGTACTTTTAATCTCACTGATATCTTGTTTAAGCTTATAGGGTAACATTTCCCTATGTATGAAAGGTCACCAATGAAAGTTCACCGATTAAAGGTCACCAATGAAAGGTTACTGATGAAATTTCACAGATTAAAGGTCACCAATGAATGGTCACCGATGAAAGGTCACCGATGAAAGGTCACCGATGAAAGGTCACTGATGAAAGGTCACTGATGAGAGGTAACAGATGAAAGGTCACCTATGAAAGGTTACTGATGAAGGGTCACTGATGGAGGGTCACTGATGAAAGGTCATTGATGAATGATCATTGATGAAATGACACTGATGAACGGTCACCGATGAAGCTTCACCGATGAATGTTCAATGATGAAAGTTCACCGCTGATGGTCACCGATGAAAGCTTTCTGATGAAAGGCCACCAATGAAATTCCACCAATTAACGGTCACCAATGAAGGTCACTGATAAAGTTCACTGAAGAAAGGGTTACCATTGGAGGATACCGATGTAGTCTACTGATGAAGCCTACTATTGAATCCTACTCTAGAGAAATCTATCACTACTAGTCTACCGATGGTCACTCTTCTACTCCATACATCATCAAATTCTTTAGATTATTATTACGGTCATATTTGGAAAATTTAATTCTTCTGACATTAATTAATGGTGATTGTAGACATATCAAGAGATTGTATCTGAAGACACTACGAGGTACGAGGAGAACTGCATGTGGTTTATATATTCCTATTGTCAGACCTCAAATATAATAGAGAAGACCATGTAATAAAATAAGTCTACCGAGAGGTGAAGCGAGAGGAATGCTTGTAAAAGAACTTACTCGCTAGATCAAAGAAAGAACCATCCAACATCCACACTGTGAAACTAAGAGCATCACAAAGATAATTTTGGGAGAAAAAACTCACATCTTCCTTCTCTGATTCATCAACTCTTTTTCAACTAAAAAAGTAGAACATTTATTTCCTGATATTTGAACCTGGAGTTTCAATACTATGTGTTTAGGATAACTTCTAGAGAAAGACTGCAATTGTGATTTCTTCACTCCAAGGAGTCAAAAGCTAAACTGAAAACACATAGAGCCTTCTAAACTCAATATTATAATATTAGCTCAATTTTGTTCTCTTATTTTACATTTCTAGGAAGTTTGTGTGTTTGTATGTTACACACACTATCTTCTGTGCTTGAACTGGAGGATACTAAAAATCCTCACATCAAACATCTCTTACAACTTTCTTCCCACGTATAACTGTGAAAGAGACCGTTTGTGGTCTGTATTGTTTGTTTTTCCCATAGAGAACTCTGGTAGAGGGTGTGAGCCCTTGAAAGTTTGTGAAAACTATTGTAAAGCCCGATACGGGCTATGTATGAAGTTTATTGTTAATATAAACTGCTTGGTGGTAGCTGATCACTATGTCGATAGGATTAAGTGTCAGGGTGAGACTGAACCTCTTGTTTAACTCTGTTGTGTTCTACGTTTTCGTAATAATTTATTTTTCTATTTTCTACTTCTTATATTTTTGAAAACAGAAAACCATTTTACATTGACTCTAAGAGTTGGTTCTGGTTAGTGTGTGTATGTGATTAATTCATTAAAATTGTTTCAAAAGTTGAAGATGTGTTTTACATTGATTCAACTGAGGACTAACCACCCTTGGAGAAAACTATTTACCAACTAAGCATTTATATCTATATTGCCTTAATTAACTAGGATATTTCAAAATTGGGGGATATTTATCATAATGTTTAAAAAAAATTCTAGTAAGAACTCAATTCAACCCCCTCTTGAGTTTCCACTCCAACCAACACGAAGAAAATATTATGGCCGATGGAATTGGAATATAAGAAAATACATGCTTTTCTGAATGGATGTATGATATATAATAAGGACTATTAATTCTTTTTAGAGTGTCCTGAATGTGAGACATCACGGTTTAAGTTGAACAAAAAATCACAGACTGATGTAAAGATTACAAAGATCCCTGCCAAGGTATTTTGCCATCTTCCTATAATTCATCATTTGAAATGTTTATTTTCTAATTCAATTGATGAAAAAGTTTAACATAGAATGTTGATGAGAGGATATGTGATGAAAAAATATGTCATCCAGCTGATGTTCCACAATTGAAGATGATTGGTGAGCTATATCCTACATTTAGAAATGAAATTATAAATCTCAGAATTGGGTTGTGCACAGATTGAATGAATCCATATCGAATCCTAAATAGTACATACGGTTCTTGGCCTCTTTTATTTGTAATTGACAACCTATATCCTGAAGTTTGTATGTAGCTTAAATATTCCATGTTGAGTATAATTAGCTCTGGTCCAAAGCTACCCAGAAATGATATGGATATTTTCCTTTCACCATTAAATGATGATTTGAATCTTTTATATGAGGATGGTATTAGGGTCTATGATTCTTATAAAATTGAATGTTTTTAACTGCATGTAGTGCTTATGTTAACTATAAATTATTTCCTAGTATATGGAAACTATTTAGGATACAGTGTTAAGGGGCATAAATCATGTCCAATTTGTGAACAAAAAACATCATATTGTAAATTTCATCATGGGTGGAAAACTATATGTATGGGTCATCGACAGTTTTTTCCTATGGATTAGTCTTATAGAAGACTAAAAAAGGAATTCAATAGCTCATAAGAATTTGTTATTGCTCCAAAACCATTATCCCCTGATGTGTATTTTTAATCGGTGGAAAACCTTAATGTGATATTGGGAAAGATGCATAAATCTGGTAATGATAGACATATTTGGACGAAAACGTAAATATTTTTTGAGCTACCATATTGCAGATATCATTACGTGAAACATAATCTTGATTTCATGCACATGGATAAGAATATCTACAATAGTTTTATTGGAAATTGTTAGACATTAAAGGAAGGCATAAAGATGGTTTGAATTCATGATTAGAGTTACTATCAATGGGAATAAATTTGGATATAGCTCCCACTCTTAATGGAAGATGAAAATTTCTTTTCCCGACTTGTCATACATTATCCAAGAGGGAGAAAATTATCTTTTTTCAGTGTCTTCATGATATCAACGTGCCCAATGTTACTCTTTAAATTAAAAAAATTCCCTCCTTCAAGGATTTAAAGTTGATAGGTATGAATTCTCATGATTTTCATGTAATGATGCAACAAATTATACTAGTTTCATTGTATCGAATATTTCTCATCCATGACAAAAATAATATAATGAAGATGTGTTATTTTTTCAATTCAATTTGTAAGAAAGTGATTGATGTCAATGCTTTGAAGATTTTGGAAAAGGATTCAATTTATATACTTTTTCAATTAGAAATGTATTTTCCTCTTCTTGTATTGATACAATGGTGTATTTAATGGTTCATCTGGTTCAAGAAATAAAGCTTTGTAGCCTGGTATATCATTGTTGGATGTATCCTTTTGAATGGTATATGAAAATATTGAAGGCGTATGTTAAAAATCCATATCGAACTGATTTTTAATATGGTTGCAGAGTTTTGTACGAGCTACATGGCTGTGGAGGATCACATAGGTTTGCCTCTATCTCACCATGAACTTGTTAATAATGAGGAAAATAGGATTCATGGATTGAAAGTCAAATTTTTGTCAGCTGAAAAGATGAAGAAGGTAATATTATACTTCTTGAATAACATATCTTATGATCAACTGTATATCAAATTTTATATTAATGAGGTGATACAATTTAATCAAAAGAATAAAGAAATGTGGATATTGAAAGAGCATAACAAAATATTTTTTCCCTTGTATGAAAAGACCTTTCTTTTAGATCAGATGTATCAGAGACATTAATATGGTTAGTGGGTGGTCTAAGTTTAAATGCAATAACATGGTCTGAGTATGCCATTAATGGCTATAAATTTCATACAAAATCTCTAGAAAATAGGGGTGTAGTTCATAATAGTGGTGTATTGTTTTTTGCAGAAGCAATGCATTTTTCGAGTTCTAAAGACAAAAACCCAATTTCTATATCAAGTGAATATTATGGAGTAATTGAAGAAATATGGGAGGTTGATTAATTTAAAATTAAATTTCATGTTTTTAAATGAAAATGGTTTATCGATAACAACAGTGTCAGAAATGAAAAATTTGGAATGATAGTTGTTAATTTGAATAGATTGGAAGATATAGAAGATTCTTTTATAATAAAAACTCATGAAAAAAGGATTTTCAATGTTGATGATCAATCAGATATATAGTGGTCTATTGTTTTACAAGAAAAAAAAATATGTTGGTGATTATCAACTTGATGAAGATGCTGATTTATGTGAGATCACTACTTCCATGGAACGACTAGAAGAAAATATTGATGTTCATGTTGAAGACATGATTTTCACCTTAAGGAATGATCTTGATGAAGGAATTTTGGAAAATAATCCATTTGTTCATTCCTAATATTTTAGGTAACATATGTTTATTTATTGATTTCATTTATTAATTTCATATAATTCTAGATATTGTATTTTCTCTGTATATTAATATTCATATTAAAAAAAATAAGTTGAAATGTTTGTTTATATTAATTTATTTGAGTTTAGTATTTCATGTTTACAATTACGTAACTTATATATATAATGATTTTGTTGAATGATAATTACTTTACCCAGTTTACCATGTTTTTTATGTTTACCATAATTTACTATAGATTACCTTTACGTAACTTATATGGTTATTGATTTTGTTGAATGAAAATTACACTACCATGATGACCATAGTTTACCATAGTTTACCTTTACATAACTTATATATTTATTGATTTTGTTGAATAAAAAATTCATTACCATGTTTACAGTTTTTACGATTTTTTATCATGCTTACCATATTTACCATGTTTGTTATTATGTAACATAGTTCAATTTTTCATTTTTTGTTTATATAAGTATTAATAATTTGAATTTATATATTTTTGATCTAATGTTTTCTTTTTTTATTGGAAGGATAATGACAGATCAATCAGTTGATCAACCACATGATTTGGGAGAGGAACATCATGATCACACCTTTGGAGAGGAATGTTCTAAAGCTCTTGATGTTTTCCAATCTTTCTCATGTTCTACCATAACAAAAAATAATATTTCAAGAGTTGGTTAACATGGATGCACACATTTACTAAAATTATCACTTGCCCATATCCAGGACCAAAGGATACTTGTTGAGTTTGATGATAATGATAATCCCGGGGGTCCAAATGTAAAATATTTTAAGAGTTTTATATCAAATCAGAGTAAAAAAAAGTAATAATTTTTTAAAATTATTGTACAAGTGTTGAAAAAGTGATAATATCTCAGTTATTGGAGAAAATTTTGGTTTGTAATTTTTCTATTGTTTTACTAATCATTAATTTTTTTATAGTATAATATGTTTTACCTCTTCTTTATCAGATGAAATTTGATATTAATGACACTAGAGGAGTCAGGTGGAAATGTTTATCGATGGATGAAAGGAGATGGAGTGATTTGAAATCAACTCTCACATATGATTTCATTTTGGTCATAGGAAACCTAACTTACCGTGTCATATATATCCTTTCATAGATGAAGACACATACAAACAATTTTTTGACATTAGAATAAAAGATTCATTTTTGGTAAGGGAAAAGTAAACTTTTATATTTTTTCTTATATAAATGATCTTATTAATGTTTTTAATGATTTATTATTCTTAATTTTAAAAAATAAGGTCATCTCTTCAGGAGATCCAATCTAAAAATGTATTCCCTCATAATTTATCTCAAGGAGGGTATAGTTTACTAGAAGAGTATATAATTGTAGAAAAATTAAAAAAATGTAGAGTTGATCCTTCAAGCTCTGGAGAGGTTGTCCCTCCATCCCCTCTATATGGACATGAAAAATGGAAGAGAGAAAGAATGAGAAGAAAGGGGAAATATCTTTTGTAATAATCGATAATCATAACTAAGAGGATTGTAAGATATTTATTTTATATAATTAAGTTAATTATATTCTTTATGGACTTTGAATCATTAGAGAAATGTTAAATTAATTAATACATGATTCTCTTGAGAATTAGAGCACATATGGGATATTTATAGCTATTTGGAGGCAATATATCTTATCTGCATCATTGCAAAAGCTTAATCACCTCGGTCGTGTATAAGGATTTCTGACAGGTGTATCAGTAAGAAATGTGTTTACATATTCTTCCACTTCTTCTGTGAGGGGTGTCTATAAAAGAATAGAATCCATGGAGTCTAAAGTTCATAATATCAATGTAATAATGGAGGAAAATATTAGAACATTAGTAAAATATATGTTTGTCGATATGAAAATAAAATTTCAGACTACAGCTTTCACTCCTCCACCTCCCCCTGCAGACCCAATTATTTTTCCTCTACCTAGATAACTACTCCCACTCCCCAACCTTCAGACCCCATTATTTATCCTCCACCTCATCCTACAGACCGTAATTTTTATCCTACTCCTCCTCCACGACTTCCTACTTATTGTGAGTTGTGTGATGATAATCCTCACCATCATAAAGCAGCATATGGGATGTTATATTGTATAAGAGATATAGTTCATCATCAACAATTAATGATATAGCATCATAGAGACACTGTACAGGATATTATAGATATATCATCTTGAGTACCATTACCTACAGATGAGGTGATGACAGTTGGACATAGTATCAGTCACTTTTTAGTTTGGTCATCCAAACTTATGTGACTCATTGCCATAAAGTTATATATGTTATATCTTTTATATTATATTTCATGAAGTTTGTTTTAACATTTGAAAAATAATATATTTTTCTATATATTTATAGGAATACTTAAAAGGTAGAGAAATAATGTATAGATAAGAACAAAGACAAATGTGTATGAAATCAGATATAAATTCTATTAGTATTGATAGATTGTCAAGATATTTAAATTTTTTGGCGGCTAATTATTCATTTCCAATGGAAGATCATTTTATTTGAAGTGCAATAAATGTGTGGATTTTGAAAAATGATATCATAGAACTTGATACTAGAGATAAGTTGGACATAAATGTGGTGAATATTTTTCACATGTAAGTCTTAACACCTTTACCTATGTTATATTTATTAAAAATTTATACGTAGTTTTTTTTTGTATTAGGTATCTTTATAACATGTATGAGAATAATTAGAGGCCCTATTTATATGGATTCATGGACCCACATTTGATTTCCCCTAAAGCGCATGCATTGGATGAGGAATAAAGAACACATTATATTGTTGAATGATTTGAATAGAATATAATCACACAGTATTGGATGATGCCTTTTGTGAGATGTATGAAACATATATATGGAAAAGTGTTCATTATCATTTAAAATAAAAAAAACACTAACCTTAAATTTTATTTTATATTAGTGATCATTTGATGTTATGTGTTTTTTTGCAAGGGGGAATACACTTTATTAAATATGCTCTGTCCAGGGCGATGTGCGGGGAAGTTCTAAGAATATATTGGAAAAGTAAGTTTCAATTTCTTAATTGTTTTTTATATTATAATGAATTTTAAATTTATCCCATTAGTATTATTTTTTAATCGGGGAGGGGCCGACTTTCGAATAAACACAATGAAAAAGATTGCTACGATAAAATATGTAAAAGTGAAGGTAAATATTCATTTATAATTTGTACTTTTCAATTTATTACATAAAAATGATATTTTGAATATACACTCATTTAAACAGAATTTTCATAAACAACAAGATGTCATTGAATGTGGATATTATATGTTAAGATCTATGTATGAAATAATTATAACTAGAACACTTGTGAAGTCTGACTGGTAATATTTCCTTATAAAATTTTCCATAAAATTTCATTTGATTTATTTATTATACATGTAAACTAATATCCTTTTAAATTTTAGCCATTTGATGATCCTCAAACCTATAATGTTCAAGAGGTCAAACACATACAAGTAGAATAGTCAAATTATTTTACAGGTTTGATTGGATCTTAGTTTGTTTGTAGTGTAAAATTTAATTTTTAATATTGTAATTATAATTGTCTATTTAGTAGTTTTTTTTGTTGCATTGAGGTTTTTTAGTTGAAAATGTATGTTTTGAATGTTATATATGTGAATGTTTAAATTTTCTCTAGTTAATATTGTTTTGTTCATGTTCTAATGTTTTTCTGGTATGGATTCTTGTCTAGTTTTGGTATGGTTTCTGCTTGTTTCATACTTTGGTCGAGCATAGTAATGGTTTCATGGGGGGGGGGTGTCCAGGGGGTGGGGGGCTATGCAAGGGGTAGGGGGTGTCTGGGGGGGTGTCTATGGGGGCGGGGTGGTGTCTAAGGGGTGCAATGGTGTCCAAGGGTGTAGGGGGTGGGAGGGTGTCTAGGGGGTAGGGGTGGGGGTGGGGGTGTTGTCCAGTGGGGTGGGGTGGTGTCCAGGTGGTTGGGGGCTATCCAGGGGGGTGGGGGGTATCTATGTGGTAGGGTTCTCCAGGGGGTGGGGGTGTCTAGGGGCGGGGGCTGTCCAATGGGGTTGGGGTGGTATCTAGGCGGTGGGAGGGTGTCCAAGCAGGTAGGGGTGGAGGGTGTCCATGGGGGTGTGGTGTTGGGTGGTGTCTAGGGGGGCTGTCCACGGGGTGGGGGCTGTCTAGGGGGTCTAGGGGTTGGGGGCTATCCATGGGGTACGAAGGTGTCTAGTGGGGTGTGGGTGGTGTCTAAAAGATGTGAGGGTGTCCAAGGGGGTGGGGGCTATCTTGTGGGGTGGGTGGTGTCTGTGAGTGGGGGGGGGGGGCTGTCTAGGGGGTGGGTGGGAGGTCTATGGGGCGGTGGTGTCCAGGGGGTGGGGGTGTCCAGTGGACGGGTTGGTGTCCATGGGGTGGGGGTGTCCAGGGGTTGGAGGGTGTCTAGTAGTGGGGGCTATCCAGGGTGTGGAGGGGTTGTCCAAGGGGTGGGGGTGTCCAGGGGTGGGAGGGTGTCCAAGGGGTAGGGGTTGTCTATAGGGTAGGGGTTGTCTAGGGGTGGGAGTGTCTAGTGGGTGGGAGGGTGTCCTAGAGGGTGGGGTGTCTTGGGGGTGGGTGTACATGGGTGGGAGGGTGTGCAGGGGGTGGGGGGCACTGTCTAGGGGGTGGGTATGGGGTTGTCCAGGGGGTGGGGTGTCCCAGGGGGTTGGAGGGTGTCTAGGGGATGGAGGATATCTAGTGGGCTGAGGTGGTGTCCAGTTGGGTGGAGGGTGTCCTGGGGTGGGAAGGTGTCTAGTGGGGTCGGTGGTGTCCAAGGTGGTGGGGGGAGTCCAAGGGGGTTGGGGTGTCTAGGGGGATATCTAGGGGGCATTCCAGGGGGTGGGGGTTTCCAATGGAGTGGGAGGGTGTCTAGGGGGTGTCTAGGGGTGGGGAGCTGTCCATAAGGGTAGGGGTTGTCCAGTGGGGTGGGGGAATTCTATGGGGGTATGATATATCCAAGGGGGTTTAGGTTTTTTAGTTGACATTGTAAGTTTTGAATGTTATGTATATAAATATTTAATTGTTCTTTGGTTCTTCTTGTTTTTGTCAAGTCCTAATGTTTTTTGGTATGTATTCTGGTTTGGTTTTGGTTTGAATTTCTACTATTTTTAGATTGTTTCAGGTCTTATTTAGAAAGGAATAGTAATGGTTGAATAGTTTTATTTATAAAAAAATTGGTTTTTACATCGGCTATTTTATAATTGATGTAATAAATGCATGGGAATGGTTTTTTGCATAGTTTATTTAACAACTAATGTAGTATATCTGTTTTCAAATCAGTTATTATTTAACCAAAATGAAAAATGCTTGGTATACTAGTTTATCATGTCGGTTATATTTGTAACCGACATAAAAAACATGTTTTTCATATCAGTTTTTTAATAACAGATGTGAACAATGCTTCAGAGGTATAGTGTATTACATTGGTTATGTAATAAATGACTTAATAAACTATATACCACATCATTTATTCAAAAACTGATGTAATAAATCACAACTACAAAGAATTTTCCACGTCAATTATTTAGGAACCAACAAGAAAAATGCTTCATATTTATGTTTTTTACGTCTATTTTAAAATAACCGACAAAAAAACAATATTTATAATATCTCTTGTTAGAACGTCAGCAAAAAACCGACGTAAAAAATAAAAATTAACCGATGTAATATACATTTATATACTAGTGAAGGTGTCATAATCTATATGTCCTATAAGCGAATTTTCATGTTTATGAGGTTCATCACTATAAGAATTGTTTCATCCTTTATTATTTTTTGTTTTAGTTAATGGTTGGAACTCCAAGGAACCATGTTAATGAGATTGAGATGGAAAATGAACTGATTTACCAAATGAGAAACCAAATTTTCTGGGATCTGGGATAAAAAAACTCATTTCTATTCTCACACAAATTTATCATGCTATGAATCATGGTGGACTTCCATATGATAAAATGAGGTATTAACATTCTGTTGAGTCTTTAATGAGGCCACGTCCACCATCTTTCATAGGGTCTTCTGATCCACTTATTGATAAACAATGGATAAATACTACATAAAGGATATTCTCCATTATCTAGTATTTGAAACATGTGAATGTTATTCTGGCTATCTATTTGTTAAAATGAAAAGAAGGCTACTGTTAGACTCTAATCAATAATATGAGTTAGTAAGATGATATTTAATCCATTGATTGGGATGAGTTCAATAACTTATTTTTCAATAAGTACTTTCCTTAGATTCATTGCACCAATATGAAGAAAGAGTTCCTTGAGTTGAAGTAAAGGGATGATGAATCTGTTGTTACCTGTGAGGCTGATTTCACGAGACATGTGAGGTACGCTTTTGGAATTATCACCTCACCTGAATGTAAAGTTTATAGGTTCTTCAGTGCATTAAAGTGAGGTCTCATAAGGGAGTTGGCTATAAAAGACTTTAGTATCTATGAAGAGATTTCATGTTGTGCAATAATTGTAGAAATGGAA
Organism: Viscum album; assembly: GCA_963277665.1. Lineage (NCBI taxonomy): Eukaryota > Viridiplantae > Streptophyta > Magnoliopsida > Santalales > Viscaceae > Viscum > Viscum album. The sequence continues at coordinate 487,279,599 of OY728155.1, forward strand.
GTTGGAGTCACGTATCAATATCATTATTTTTACAATAATATGAAGATAGAGTTCAATGGAATCTCTAAAAATCCTGGAGAAAAGAAGACGAGTTTACCATTACTCTATAAATGTGGGAAGAATCATGGTTGAATTTTTCTTAAGGGGTCTAGTAAATCTTTAAGTGTGGGAAGGAAGTTCACTAGGAATTTTATTGTCTAAATTATTGGAATAAGTTATCTCAAAATGAAAAAGGAGAAAAATCTGCACTGAATGGACCTCCCACAATTCAGTGCGACAAGTGCAAGGACAGATGAAATTATGCTAACCACTTCCCAAAACCAAGGGTTGGTGAGTATGATCAACATTAATAACCTATTAAGCTGAGGTACAAGGGGATATCTAATGCAATCACTATTTATAATGAGGGGCGCAATAACAATGTGAGGATACGTACACTAACTATCCACTCTAGAACTGCTAATATCTTATTTGAATCTAGATATACCACTCTTTCATATCTAATGAATTTTCTAACGATTTTAAGATTCCACCAAAATAATTAGATTTGAAATTAGTAGTAGAAACCCCTAATGGAATTATGTTTCCATCTCAAGTCTACGATTCCTCTACTATTGAAGTTTGTAGGAATGTGTTTCCTGCAAATATTGTCATCGTTATTTTGGATGAATTTCACGTCATCATAGGCATGGATTAACATTCTTTGTAGAAATCCCACAGAATTTTTCATGGAAGGGAAGTTACTTTTGATATTTCAAACCCTCATATGATCATCCATCCTTGGGATGATAAGTGTGAACTTCATGTGGAGATTAAATCCATTATATGTGTCTTAATTCCCCTTCAAAAGGGTTGTTTATCTCAAATGGTTGGGGAGAAGATCAAAATCTATGATATGACTATTGTTTAGGATTTTGATAATGTATTTTGATAAGAGTTTCCCATTCTTCCACCAAAACAAGAATTTGAGTTCTCAATAGAACTTATACCTGGTTCCACACCAATTTCAAAGACTCCTTATAGAATGGACCCAATTGAGTTTTTGGAATTGAAAAAAAAACAACATGAAAAACTTGCTATGGAGTCCATTTGGACAATATTGTCACCTTGGGATGTAGTGGTTCTTTTTCCGAAAAATAATGACAGATCAATGTGTCACTGCATTGATTATCATAAGTTGAAAAAGAACATAATAAATAAAAAGTAGCATCTCCCAATATTGATGGCTTGTTTTATCAACTGCACAAAGCTCTATAATTTTCCGCGATTGACCTTTGTTCTTGATATGATTTATTTATAGTCATGAAATAGGATATACACAAGATGAAATTACATGTAAGGTATAAAAACTATGAATATGTAGTGATGCCTTTTGGTCTTACTAATGAAAGTGCCATAATCATGGATTTAATGAATAGATTATTTAGAGATTACATTGAATAGTTTTTGGTAGTATTTATAGATGATATTATTATATATTCAAAGAGAAATAAAGAGAATGTATATCAAATGATAATTATACTAAAGACCCTATTGAAGGAGAATTTATATAAAAATTTAAAAATTTTGAATTTTGGATATAAAAGGTTTCATTTTTGGGTCGCGTAATCTCAAAAAATGGTATAGTAGTAGATCCATTAAAGAAGGAGGCTATTGAATGATGGCCTAAACCAACCACGATGATTGAGATCCAAAACATTGATAGTCTAGTTGTATATTATTAATGGTTTCTGGAGATTCCATCTTGAATATCGAATACTCTGACCAAGTTAACCCGAAATCATGTAAAGATACTCTAGATAGATGAATGTGAGGAAAAGTTTGAGGAACTGAAGAGATGGTTAGTCAGTGAACCTGTGATTATATTACCCCATAGTGGAGAGGGGTTTGTAATCTGTTGTGATTCATCTAAGAATTTATTAGGTTGTGTTATTGTGAATAATAAAAAATTTATCAATTATTCCTTGTGACAGTTGAAGATATATGAACATAATTATCCAACTCATGATTTAGAGTTAGCAGTGGTAATTTTTCATTAAAGATCCGGAGGAATTATATTTATGGAGAAAAGTGTGATATATATACTGATCATAACATTCTAAAATATATATTCTCATATAAAGATTTGAATATGCACCAAAGAATATGGTTAGAGTTGATAAAGGATTATGAATGCTCAATACATTAACAACATAGGAATGAAAACAAGGTGATTGATGATTTGAGTTGAAAGGATCATGCTAGCTTATCTATGATCAGCATAAAAAAGATCCAATATTTATAGATATGAAAAGTATGGATCCATAAATCCAAAAGAAATGGGTAAAATATTATCTTTTAAAATGAATGTTTAACCCTAAATACAAGTCAGGATCAAGGAGGCGTAGAAGTAAGATGTAGAGCTTCAAAAAATAAAGTCTTTAATGTTCGTGAGTTTAACCTTAGTCAGGATGGAATGATGAGGATCATGAACCGTCTCTGTTGTCCATCCATACTAGATTTGAAGAAGGAGTTGTTAGAGGAAGCTTATAGTTGATCATTCTCTCTACAAAATAGAAGTACAAAGATGTATTGAAAAATGAAATAATAATTCTTGGGGTATGGAACGAATAGAGATATAAAAAAGTTATTATCTCCGTGCTTGGTATACCAATATGTTAAGGCTGAAATAAAAATTTCAAAGGGGATGTTTCATGCATTACCCATACGAAAATGGAAATGGAATAACATAACTATTGTTTTTTTCATTTGGATACACAAAAATATAAACCAATTAATGAAATTTGGGTGGTAGTAGATCGCAGTACTAAGTCAGAACACTTCATTACTATCAGAGAATACTTCTCTATAGATTATATTTACATGATTTACATTAATGAATGGGTATGATGCATGGAGTTATACATTCTATTATATTATATCGGGATATTAGTTTTACCTCAATATTCTAGTGAATTATTAAGAAAGAACTTGATACAAAATTGAGCTTCAATACTACTTATGATCCACAGACAGATGGTTGGTCTAAAGGAACAATTAAAACCCTAGAGGATATGCTGAGATCTTGTTCTATGGATTTCATAGGTGGTTAGGATCAACACCATCCTCTATTTGAGTTTTATTACAACATTAACTTTAAATAAAGAATTAATATGGAACCTTATGAAGCCCTTTACGGGAATAAATTGAGATCTCTAATGTGCTGGGATGAAGTTAGGGAAACAAAGCTATTGGGACTTAAAATTTCTGTAGAAATGGTCGAGAAGGATAGAACTAGTCAGTAGAATATCAAGGCTACTCAAAGTCTACATAAAGGCTATGATAATAATCACCTACGTGATATAGAATTTTAATTTGGTGGAAAAGGGTTTCTATGATTCTTACCCTAGAAGAAAGTTATGATATTTGGGAAGAATGAGAAACTAATCCCTAGGTGTATCGATCCCATTTTAGATTCTTGATCATATCCGGATGGTAACCTATCACTTAGAACTTTCTCCAAATATCTCTAAATACCATGATTTCATACATTTATATTTATTTAGAAAGTACATACATAACCCCTCACATGTACTGAACTCTGAGGTCATACCAAAGGAGTAAGATATTTATTACAAGGAGAAACCTGTTGAAATTCTGGATGGTATATAGAAAGTTATATGAAACAGGACCACTCACCTGGTCAATGTTTTGTGGAGAAATCACCAATTAGAGGAAACTATTAGGGATCCTGGGGATATAATTAATCATAATAATCCTCATTTTTTTACTCGAGTGATAAATTTCAATGGAAAAATTCATTTTAATTGGGGTATAATGTAACACCCCAATTTTTTATGGACCTTGGTCTTGAATAAATTAAAATTTTATTTATTTATTACAGTGCGCTAAGTCAAAAATTCATTTCATATGGAACCAACATGAAATATTATCCCTAAAACCAAATCATTATAAATTAAAAAGAACATCAACTCAGTGTATATTACATGAAAAACTGAGTTAGCGTAAGTTACACGCAAAAATGATGTTTCTATGAAATAACATTTTAGAGTTATAATTATCTAAACAAGGTAATTATATCCTGTCCATTAAACACAAAAATATGAATAATAATAACTACATTAAAAATATTATGTTTAATTTTTTATATAAATATAACATATTTATAATGAAAGATATGATAATTATTATTTTGGGTTTAAAAAGATCATTTTTTCTAATGAATTTCTTTTAAAGACCTTCTAGGAAAAATAATAAAATAAAATTTCGATACATTTAGAAATTTATTTTGATAATATACACCTCATTGTTTTGAATTTTGAATTTCAAAATTAGATTAGCGTTACTTTTTTGGATTTTCTTGAGTGGATTCATTCTTTGGTGAATAGTTAAAAGGACCTTTTATGTTAAAAACTACCTTTTCTTTCAAATAATTATTAATGTTAAAGTATAAATTAAATTTTCTTAAGGTAAAATTATATAAATTATATATCTATTAATAAAATTAAGTTGATTAGAATAAATTTCTCATAGAAATTGAATATAAAAACATGAAAATTGTTTGAACATTTTTCCACTTTAAATACCTGTAATTTCGCCCTGTCTACATGATTAACATTAATATTAATTTTTCAGTTTATATTAACTAAATGGATAAAAAATACACTATTTTAACAATTATAATATTTATATTCCAATTTTATTTATTTTATTTTAAAAAAATGATTAGTAAGAGTTATTATAATTAATCACTGTAATTAAAGATAATTAAGATTAATGTGGGAATAAATCTTAATCATAGGGGGGAAAATGTCCCAAAAACTTTTAAAAAACTCATTTTATGCCCATTTTTAATTCATAAACCTTCGATTGTTTATTTATGTTGGATTTTTATGGATTGTTTTAGGCAATAACATGTTTACACCAAACTTGTTTTCACAAATTCCAAGTGAGTCCATTTCCTTCCCAATAAATGCCCACCACCTCTCCCACATCCTTACACCTCTAAAAACCTATTATTTTTTGCTAATATCTTCCCAATAAACTTCCTAGAAATTCTCCCTTCCTCTTAAAATCCTTTACTTAGGGATAATAAAATCCAAAGAATCCTTTTGGCTCAAACCAAAAGGATTTAACCGATTAAGAGGTAACATCTTCTCTTAAGTCTTTTATTTTATTTTTTCTCCACCCATAAACTTTTTTTGTTCCATGATTGTATAATAAACAAGTATCCTCAATATACTAGGATTTTCTATGATATGGTTTCAACCTAAACAAACACACACCTCCATCTAATGGATAATAAATATACTATTTATGTGTAAAAAGAACTATTGCCTCAATAAACAATGATTGTTCAATTGTCTATACCGCCCATCATGGTGGTCATTATGATGAACACTATATTTATTTATGTTATATATTATATTTATAACTTATTTAAGCTTATTGATTCCTTTTATTACACATATATTTTTTTACATTCCATTTGGGGTTAATATGATAATTTCGTCGGAGGAAGTTTGGACTACTTCCCCCTCAAAGCGATATGATTCATTCATATAATACATATATTGTGTTAAGGATGGTTTTAGTGAATATATAAGACATATATTATATCATAAATTTATATTAATAATGATATATATATATATATGTCAATTACTTTCTTTCTTTCAACATAATAATTAAATAGAAATTGCGTTCATGCATACGTATGGCCTACCATCTCCGTGAACTGTGTATTCAGTTTTGTTATTATATATTATATATATTATTATCATACACATATTTTTTATATAAATTATATTTTTATAATTTTTTACATTCTGGAATCATGATATAATTATAAAGATAAAGGATATAACAAATTAAGACACATGCGAAGAATACAACGGATATTAACCGAAGTGAAACCATAACATAGTATTGTTAACAAGTGGGTAATATAAGGTCATAATAAAACCATATATGGTACTAGATAAAAAAATATGATTATATAAAATATGTATAATAAATTTATGTTTATTATACTAGTGTTTTAAATGAGTACGATGAGAGTTAAAACACAAGGTAAGGGGATTTAATCTCATTTGTTTCTATTTCCATGAGATACATGCTTTGTTCGATATTCTTTCCTTTTGTGTGTTGTATATACTAACCATTATTTTATTAAATATATATTATTCTTAAATTTATGGTTATTAATATACCCATTTTATTATATTTCTTTCATTAGGTATATGTTTCAAAAGTTACCAAATCAATAAAATATTATTGTCTTAATTTTCCTTATTTGAGACTCATGTTTTGTTATGCACCTAAACACTTTTTTATGGTGTATATACATCCATTTTACATGTTATATCTTGAATTTAATTAATTTCATGATATTTTAAAATTCATGTAATACCGTTTTCTTTTATGGATATTATGATCCCAAGTTACCAAGTTATAAGAGTTTATTGAAACAATCTCATCACTTTTTGTGATTGTTTATGTGTGTGCTTACTATGATGAAATCATATGATAAATCACTCAAGAAAACACATGAGTTTTCTTTATCCTCTATTTATTCAGGATATAATCATGTATTATTACCAATATTCCACTATTTGGTACATACTATTATATTTTTATTTAAAATCATATCATCTCTCTCTTCTTTTGGAATTCTATTCTATAAAAAACCCATGATTTCAAAAATGTTTCCAAAAGATATTTGACGCCCATTTTCAATGAAAAAATATTTCAAAAACGTTTTTAGTTTTCAATTATTGATATATAAATTTTCAATGATATTTATAGAGAAATATGTTTTCAAGAAGGTTCTAGGTTTTTAAAATCATTTTCAATGCTGAAGGATATCTTCCTCAAGAAATATTTTTAAAAGGCCTCTAAAATTTATTTCCAATAAATGATAACATTCATTGGTGATAATAATGTCTTTAATATTAAATTATTCAATCTTTCAATTCATATTATTTCTCAAAATAGATTATGTTTTGACGGCATAATGTTTATGAAACACATTTCTCTTTCATGGGATATATTCTTTTGAAACCAAATTCTATTTCATGACTTAAATGATTTTTAAGCCTACTAATTTTCATGAGTCATATTCACGATGAAATTATTATAAAACCTATCTCTTTACAAAGGTTATGATATTATTACATGTTTACAATACCCATTTCATTTCATTGGTTATGATATGATTATTTATGATCTTATAGAACATGTTTCTATGATTTAATTTTACGATGGTTGAGACCTATAACTCCCTAAAATGAATTGGCTAAATATTTATATCTCATTATATAGACATGGAAAAAATGAAAAAATAAATCAGTTTTGTATTACATGGTTAGAATGGTAAATGACCTCATTTCAGTAATACAGGTCTGGAATGAGGGGTGGCCTCGATTTAGTGATACATGGCTAGAACAAGGTGTGAACTTGGTTCAATAATGGAATTTCTCCACTAATATGGTCTCCACATTAATACCTTGAATATTGTGGAAATCATTATGTATGCCTATGTGTCTACCATAGTTCCATGTTTTATTCATATGTTATGCTTTCATGGATTATGTTTTTTATTTCTTTATGATCCATGTCTTGGGAGCTACCATGATTTATCCCATTATTCATGTATATGACATTTTATATAAAGGGTATGATCTTACATATTCATGATCATGTTCTCATACCCTTATTATCATGATTATGTTTACATATCTCCCTTTTTTACCATTATTGAGCATTTGGGATCACCCATTCTATGCTTCATTCCACATGTTATGAAAATATGTATTATGTTTTATGTGTTTAAGAAGGGTTCTAGTGAATATGAACCTAGTGGGAGCTAATATATCTCACTTATGTATTCATGATTGTGTTTCCATGTTTCCAAAGGCACTAGACTGGTACGGTCTTTGGGTGTTTATTTGTATAATGTTTTAAGCATTCTAAAAATGTTAATTAATGTAAATGTTTGAAAAGTGAGGGTCTCTGTATAATAGTTATATAGTTTAACTATTTATACTTAAAAAATTATTCAATATATAATTTTATAATATAAATTATTTAGAAGAAAATGAATTTTTCAATTGATATTAAGTATTTTTTAGTATTCATTAAAAAACAAGACTTAGAAAAATACCAAAAACTCACCCTATGATAATTTTGAAATATGAATTTCAATAATGATGTATATTTTTTCAAATAAATTCTACAAATGTTTCCAAATTTAATTTTTAAAAATTTTCTCCATTAAAAGGCGGAAAAACAACATTTCAAAAAATATAGTTTTTTACGTGTGAGACTGGATTTGTTTTATCTTATGACTATCAAATATATTGGACGAGTGTAAAATAATTTGATTAAATTTAAAATATATAAATTTAATTTATGTTGTTCAATAATATTAATTAATTAAATTTATTATTATAAAATGCCTTAGGAACATAAACAAATGTTGAAAAAAATCCTTTATATTCATTTGTTTTTTAGTTTAATTTATAATTAATTTGTAACCAATGAATTTATTTTATATTTTTTATACCATATATTTTTATAATTAATTTAATCCTATTTTAACTCAATAATTTAGTAGGTAATAGATAATTTTCATTTTAAATAATAATAATTATAGTATTTAGTAAAACTCAGTCTTTCCTATAAAACATGTCGTCATGTAAATTCATTGTTGTGTTTAAAGGAAGCTAATATCAATGTTAGATGTAGAAAACACTATGATTATTTTTTGGGTATGAAATAAGATAAACACAATGATTCAGGTAATAAACACTATTTACATGATTGATTTATAAATAGTAAATATATTGTAATGTCTTGGGTTTTTATATTCCCTTCAATGTTTGGTGTTTCATTTCATACAAAATACTAAATAAATTGTTTTTCTTTTAGAATTTTTGTGTGTTGGATTATCGTGACAATAAATAAATTTTATCCACATAATTTAAACTTCATCTTGGTAATCAAGGGTTTTATATTTGAAAATACCTTTATAAATAAATCCACATTATAAAAGAGTTAATAAAACATCCTCTTAATAAGATATAAAGGGAAGTAAAAAATTCACATGAAATAACACATTACTAGGTTACACGTTCTATAACATCATTGGAAAGTGAATATACAGACATGGATGAAAAGTGTAAATATATATAGAGTGATTGAGGTCATTGATCAAAATCAACTAAGAGATCAATGGAATGTTGAGGGGCTCAATCCCTTAAATATAATAGGTGTAAAAAGGTCATTGATATCATACAAAATGATGGTAATAGAATTTTTTTTCATGAAACATTTTCCTCGACAATAGGAATTAAATCACTCTCTAGTAATAAATAAAAATGTACTTGATACGTTTTTAATTTATAAACACATTCTTATCCTTTTTTGAGCCTTGAACTATTTACAATTCATCTCTTAGCACATGTTTTATCATATGGTGATGTAATACATTAATCTAAAAAAATCATCCAAAGTTAAACATTAACCATTTTATAAATGGTTAACCTTATGACCCTAAAATATATCATGATCAAGAACTTTATAAGTTCACAAAATTTTCAAAATGAACCTATCATTAATCATAACAACATGAAGTATCTGTAAATAATCACTTACCAAACATGTGAACAACTTTATCATGTATTATTTTGAAAAACCTTAATAAATTAAATAAACATAAAAACTTACTAAAAACATGATTACTTTCCTTAATCCCTATCTAAAAGAATAATTATTTGATATGTTCCTAAAATTCAAAAATTATGTTAACTCCATCAATGATATTATATTTTTTTCCAAAAAAATTATTAATCAACTCAAAGGTAGTTTATATTATCCAATTTACTTTATCCATAACAATCATCTATTTATCCAAACATAATTAGCTCAATATCAATAAAATATTAAGGCTTTTAAATAACATGTTTTAAAAAACATTGTTCATGAATCATTTTTCATAGTTGTCGGTACCATTCATCATGTGCTCTCAAATTCTTAATAAAATAGTACTGAAGTACAATCCTTATATATTTTATAATGATCATAAAAAGTAAATAATTGATAAAATACTCAAATGAAATTATTATTTTATTCAAAAATTTGAAAAGTAATCATTCCCTTAATTTTTATTAATAGCATAATCACGACCTTGATCCCTTAGCATCTTATGAGGTATATTCCTTTGATGCATGGGGGATTCATTTTCATTGTGCCCCATATCCTTACATTTGAAGCATAGATCATTATAAAATTCATTCATTCCCTTGAAATATTGATCATGGTGACCATTTTCTCCACACCTAGAGTAAAATCAATTCCCTTTGAAACATATACCAAGGCGTTTCCTTCCCCAATTATCACATGCTCGAAAATCATTTTTTCTATTATTACATTTATCTATTTTTTTCCTCTTCCACCCTATTATTCTTAGGTTTCCCTTCGAATAACTAATATATAAATAATTATTTCTATGTCTTGATATCACATAAAACTATTTCATCATATGATGAAAATTTAAGATAAACCATCACCCTTCAGAGATTTGGCTTAAGACCTTCAAAGATATAATCAGTCATGCACTATGTATTGAAAATCTAATTTATACATACCTAGCTAACCATTCCATGGAAACATCATACTCTAAAATAATTTCTTCTTCCTTATTCTAATATAAATAACTTCCTATTCATATCAGCTTGTTTCTCACAAGGGATATACTTTTTGATGAATGTTTTTTTAAAATAATTTTATTCCATGAGTTTAATTTTATCTTCCTCCACTGTATTCTGGATCAATGAAAACCATTAAACAACATTAACAATGACACAATATACTAAAAGTGTAACCTTTTCCTTCAAAACATCCAAATTCCATAAATATATTCTCTAAATAACTAATCAATTGACCTACTACCAATAATTTATGGGGTTTTTTCACATAATGTGATCCAAATATAAGATAATATCACTATGGAAAATGATGTTCCATTCATGCAAGGTTATTTTTCATAAAATTATTAAGCTAATATAATGTATTCATAATGTTTTTAGTTATAATTCTTGTTGTATTAGATTTATCTACAAAGAAATATCTATATTGGCCCCTTGTGTTGATACCCTTTTCCTTCAATGAACCATTTATAAATAAAAGAATACACTAGATTAGATCATTATATTATGAAACAAAATGTATAATCCAAAATATTTTGGATGTTATTCTATACTTATCATCAATTTATATCATACAATTATGTTCCCTAATCTATGGTTTCCTAAATCTATTTTCAATGTTTCAACTAAACAACTTCTGATACCAACTAAAATAACCCTGACCCCAGAAGCCCAAAGTTTGTGTCTACTACCATTACACTAGCATAAAATTCAAGGAATCACATCCCAAAGGAATGATTAGTTTATTAGTATTGGTAAAATATATTCACACATGATTCATAAATCACATTTGAATACACAAATTAAACACTTTTTTTTGAAAATAACATTATCCCATCGAGCGAATTCATGCATATCAATCATAGTTAAATTCATGGATTCATAGGGGAAGGTAAAAAAATAAGGGTAAGAGAAAAATATTAGTTAAGGATAAGTAAAATAGAATATATCGTGAATTAATAATGAATAATCAATATGAAATGGTAAATAACTAAAAATAAATGAATTATAAATAATTTGATAAGGCAAAATCAATATGAAAATGTAAAAAATTAAAAACACATTCCATTTATATAACTGGAGAAGGAATGATCCATATATAAAGGTAAATAACTAACAACAAATTTCATTTAATAAATAAAATAATAATGAAATGAATCTATAGATTATTACATTGTGAAAAATTCATGGATCATAATAACATAATATGAATGAATCAATTCTTAATTACTAGATATAATGTTTCCTAGGTACATAGAACAATTACTATCAAGACCTTTCATAAGACTATTTAAAACTGTTTGGTTGAAACACATTCATATGAGGCTACCCAACTGATTCATTCCATGAGACTACTAATGCAATGAGGGGATTAATTTAAATAGTCCTCAAACCTTGTTATATGTGTCTAAATCATTCCTTATATATCGAATAATCAACTTAATTCATAGAAAATGTTTCTTATCAAATAGCTATACTGAGTGGAGAATAAAAATTTATCAATATTTCCTCAGATAATAAAATAATTATAAATTAAAACACTATAAGTAAAAATGATATATAGTTTTGTAAATAATCATATCCATGATAAATAATGTTCGTATTTAGGAAAATTTTAATTTTCAATGGTTATTGGAAAGTGATTAACTTAGGGGAGATTAATGACTACAAAAAAATGATTCGAGGAAGTGAATTTATATTCTACAATTGGTCAAAATAATCATAATCCTTATATATTAAGAATAAGGATGGTATAAATATGATGCAAACCCATTATATTAAGAATAAGGGTTATTGTCGTTGAAGAAATAAATAGACCTTTAAAAACATTATTGTGGAAAATATCCTTCTTCATTTTGAAAAAAAAAACTTCATTGAAATTCAATTTTACAAATAGTTTAAATTTTTTGAAGGGTAAAAATTATAGTGATTAATCATTTTTAAAAGGTTAAAAACCTTTTTTAAAAACCTAGTTTTCTATGAAAACTGATTTCTAACTAAAGAGAGAAATGATGTATGGTTTTCTTAAAAACATTTTATAAAACATTTTATATACCAGAGAGTGGAAAACAAGTTACTATTAATTTAAAATAATCATGACTAATGAAATTCTAATATTATAAAAGTGATTATTAATCAATGATCAAATAATTTCCTTCGATGTAATTTTTGTTGGAGTTGGTGGTTTGGAACCAACTACTTTGAACTTTATTCATTAATAAAAGCCTTATCATATCTTGATTGTTCTTCTGTGTGACAATGCATGTGATAATGTCCCAATAACAGCTGTTTCATTAAAGGGTCATAGCGGATCCCTGCTATGATGAGAACCCGGAAGTGCCATAACACCGTTCTTGAATATTTTTTCTATGGCTGGATGATGTTATTTTAGGGACACAAATAATACAGGTCATTAGGGGTGAGGACATATAAAACGTTGAGGCACCTTATCATGGTGTGCGACCTTGGAAATATCCAGGAGGATATTATGAGAACAAGAGCCGCCAGTAGGAAATCCACATTTCATAGTGTCATTCGATGTTCCTATATACAAACGTGTGTATTGGTCCTTAGACTTTAAGGTTATTATTAATGGGTATTACAACTCACGCACATAGATGTATTGACGAAAACTGTGACGACACACTGTTCACAGCGAGGTAGGATACGTTGGGTGTGTCACAAGTAATACTACATTAATAGATAATGCGAGAAAGGATTTGTCCCTTCTGTTCCATAACAGAAGTAGATATCTCAGGCCCTTTGATGGAATTGATATAGCCTAAATAAATCCATGTCTATGGTAAGGTATTGGTGAGTTCAATTCCAGGAAGTCAAAGAAAGAATAATCGAGCACATGGGTTGATGACATTAGCATGCAACCCGCTTGATTGGAGATATCGAGACAAAGGGATTATATTACACAGAAAGAGTTCGTAAAGGGTGACACGTCATTGTGGCATTAAATTCTTTCTCTATGGGTGCCTTGGCGTGTTCCTAGACACTAACCTTGGACTTTAAGCAGGCTCCGCCGAATGCCACTGAGAAAGAGGCCTAGAGGGTCACACACTAAGTGTGTCCATGTATCTTAGTTAAATATTAATTTAACAAGATAAATAAAGATTATTCCCGACTATGGTTTAATAATTATTTAAGGATGCCTGATCACATTTATTTTGACATTGGTTATTCGATAGAATATATTGTGGGCGATATATATATATATATATATATATATATATATATATATATATTAGCGAGCAATGTAGTTACATTTATTTAAGAAATAAATAGCCATTACTCAGGGTATAATAAATATGGAGAAGGAAATAAATAAAATGAAATATAAAATTTCACGCCGTGTATATTTATATACTCGCCGTGTAGTTTGTTTTTCAATATTCGTGACAAAATATTTTTTATTTAATTAAATGATATTACATGTAATATGTTAAGCGCATGTCATGTAATAATGATGGTCAACTGTGATTATTAAGACATGGGGTATTACTAAGAATTAAATGAAATGATTAAAGGATTTCGGGAAATTAATTAATTTTATTATTCTAAGTATTATAATCCCAATTACTTTATTCTCATTGCGTGAGAGACATTGTTGTGCACAAAGAATTTGGAAATACTCTCAAGCCAAGAGAGAATTCCCTTTCCACCAAGAACGCTTTCAAGTTACGAGAGCAAGATCCTCCACCGGATCAAGGTGGTAGAAGGTGGACATCGCAATTGAAGGTTCTTCCACGCTAGCACCCGGAGATCCCTTCAGTGACTTCCAGAGATACGTGGAGCACGTATGGATCAGCACTAGAGGAATCCTATACTTGGATTCTATGACACAACTACGGATCATAGGATCGTGACTGGAGACTCCAACGAAGAAAGAATTCCATCGAGGTAATTCTTATGACTTAATTAAATTAATTATAACCAACATATGATGATCCTATCTCAATGGTTCCGGGATACTTCTTTTTCTTTTTCGTTCTTCGTTCTATTCCGAAGATCCGGTGTTTCAAATCGTGATAGACCTCATATTGAACGTTGTTTAACGTTAAAATTAAAGTTGGGTACACCCACCAATGTGCTTCCGATGCGCCCGGAACCTACAAGTGGTATCAAAGGGATCTTATAGTTGGTTTTAATTATTTAGTTTTTTGTTGGTGATTTATGCATTTAATCATTTAGTTATATCAATTCATGTTTAATCATTCTGTAAATTTGAATCTCGAGATCTGTTCCTCCTCCCTCGTTTCTCATTCACCTAACAGAAACGATTTTTTCTTTTAATTTTGATTAAAATAAAATAGAGGAACACATTCGGAGGAGCCAAATGTTTCTGGCCATACAACACCAGAATACAAGGCATGTATTCGGAAGTACATGTCGTGTAGTCTAGGTTCAATGCATTGACTGATCCGCCAAATCAGGCCATGTATTAGATTCTTTCTAAGAATTTAAGACACCGTGTGTTGACCAGAAACAGGTGGCACACGGTTTCTGGATTACACGCCTTGTGGTCCAATGAACACGGCATGTAGTCCCTTCGGGTTAGGGTTGGGCCGTGTACCCCATACACGGCTTGCCCGGCTGGAAACCATGTAACGTGGAAACTACATGGCGTGTGTCCCATAGAACACGTCGTTTACTCCAAAAATTTCCGAAGTACATTAACACTCCCTGTCCCCAGGCGTGTACATCGGATGGACGGTGAGGAAAAGTACACGCCGTGTAGTTGGAACTACATGCCGTGTACTCACCTAAATTACACAGATTTATTAAAATTTATTATTATATTATAAAAACCCTTGAGATGTGTACCATGGTGCAGGCGTAAAGCTGAGGCACAACACGTGATAGGTGTTTTATATATATGTGTTTAATTTAACATCTGCGTAATAAAAAGGAATTCACCGGGTTGCCTTTAAGGTACAAGTTACGTACAAGGATAATTTTAAATGAATTTATTTGTTTAAAATTATGATGGATGAGAATCTCAAGGAAGTTCAGAAGAAGGGTTTAAGATTAAAGGACTGATTAATTAAAGATAATTAATTAATTCGAGTGTGATTTATCTTAAACAAGAAAAATTAAAGAATTTAATGCTAGTTTTATTTATGCATAAATATCGTTGCATGTATGGATGATCATGAGCTAGACCGAGACCTTTGTATGTGAATAGTTTCTTTTAATTTATTTATTTAAATTAAATTTGTTGTCCTAAGAGCCATATCCTCATTAATACGTACGGCCTGCGCGCCCAAGGATTCTTTTATGTAAAAACCCTTTTTCCCCTCACCTGCATTTGAGATAAATGAATCTGTAATGGATGGAGCTCCCATAATATTGGAGGCGGCTCAAGTCTGGAGTCAATGTGAAACCAAACTAAGGAGATACAAAGGTGGATAGGTGGAAAGCTGTAAACACGAACCCGAAAGGTTCAAGGTGATTCTCCCCTAGGTCTTTTGTTAGTTTATCAATCGCTAGATAAACTAACCAATAGAAAAAGCTCATGATCATACCAATTTTTTTATTTTTGTCAGTTTCATGGTTTATTTGTTGTGGGTGTGTTTTCACGATCCCATAATAAATGAATTAAACGATCTTGCAAGATGGAACTAAAATAAAACCGGATTATACATAAATATTATCTTAGACATGGTTAATCACTTAAGAATATCCCACTTAATATTAAAAAGCATGTAATCAAAGATAATAAAATGGAAATTTATGTATAAGGATAAAATCCCTCAAAAAAATATTAAGTTGGTATAGCCTTCCATAATCTTGTTTAGAATTGAACCATAGTTCAAAGTGTCTAACCAACCCTAGTTGGGGTACATTCAATTATCGGTGAATTCTAATTCAAGGTTTTGGGTTGGCTTGACTCGGTTCACATTAAGGTTTCACTGCCACAACAGGACTTGGTGTCACCAAGAGGCAAAGGTTGAGGAAATCCAAAATAAAAGGATTTTAGGATTGGGGAGTCCACTCAGCGGATCAAGGAGCTTCGAGTTAATGCAGTTGAAATTTGGAATGCCTACCTAAAACCCTTCAAGATTCTTGACCAACCCTAGTTGGGGTAATACGAAGGGAAATACGGATCCTTGCCACTAGATTATTCAGGAATCATAATATTCCAAAATCAATGGCGAGGGCTATTGGATTTCGATATAATAGTGGGAGACTAATAAGTATTAATTTATTTATTTTTCTCAATTTTGTAATAAAGTACTAAACCATTGCTCATATTAATTTTTAGAAATGGAAAGAAAATGACTTCAAACATCTCATTGGGAACCATACTCGAGAAGGAAAACCTTCTCACCGGCACCAATTTCCAAGAGTGGCAAAGGCGTTTACACATCGTCCTTCGCCACGAAAGGAAATTGTATGTGCTGGAAGAGCCTATTCCAGTTGCATTTGGGAAAGAGGCTAGTGATGAGGAATTATCTCTCTACATGAAACACATGGATGATTCCATAGATGTCTAGTGTTTCATGCTATCGTCCATGTCTAATGAGCTCTTGAAGCAACATGAAAACATAGACACATATAGCATGATGTATCACCATAAGAATCTCTACCAAGAGAAGGTGAGACAGGAGAGGTATGAGATCTCCAATGCTTTGTTTACAACTAAGCTTGGAGAGTCTGCCCCAGCTGGGCCTCATGTAGTCAAGCTCATTGGCTACATTGAACGCCTGGACATCTTAGGGATTAAATTCCTGGATGAGTTGCGTACAGATCTCATCCTATCATCACTGCCCAAGAACTTCTCTAGATTCATTGTCAACTATAACATGAGCGGAAATGAGAAGAGTATATCAGAGCTTCTGACCTTGATTCTCTAGGTAGAAAAGGACATGGGGAGTGACAAACCCGTAGTCCTTATGGTGAATAAGAAAATGAAGGACAAGGAAAAGGGGCCAAAGACTTATAAACGATCTGAAGCCCCCGAGCACCGTCCCTCCAAGAAGGGGAAGATCCAGAGGTAGGGCTAGGAAAGGGAGGTGGTGTGTTTTGCATGTGGAAAGCTGGGCCACTGGAAGAGAAACTACACCCAGAAGCGTGGTGACGCTAAAGGTGAGTTCGTTATCGAGTGAAATCTTTCTATTTCTTCACATTGGGTATTAGATATAGCTTGTGGGGATCACATCTGTATTCAAATGCAGGAACCAAGTAGATTTAGAGAGATCGCCAGAGGAGAGGTGGATCTTCGAGCTGCCAATGGCGTAAGGCTGGTTGCATTGGCTATTGGCGACTACCACCTCTCACTGCTGACTAGGATGATTTTGGTTTTACATAACCGTTATTTTGTGCCTAGTGTTACCAAGAACATAATTTCTGTATCTTGTTTGGATATGGATGGATTTTTTTTCATGTTTGGAAATAAT
Source organism: Viscum album (assembly GCA_963277665.1). NCBI lineage: Eukaryota > Viridiplantae > Streptophyta > Magnoliopsida > Santalales > Viscaceae > Viscum > Viscum album. The sequence goes on from OY728155.1 coordinate 487,297,717, forward strand.
GGTTGTCTTTTTTATAAGAACAATGTATGTTATGGTATGGCATATTTGAATAATGATTTATATGTATTAATTTACGAAAACCACATGTTGGCAATAGATAATGAAACAAACTCACATGACTCATACACCACCCAGTTGTGTAATCACTGCCTTGGTCATGTGAACGAGAAGCGCTTGACAAAGCTCTTCCAAGATGGCTATTTAGACTCTACTAAGCTAAAACCACTTGATAGATGTCATGCTTGTTTATATGGAAAAATGACCAAGAAACCTTTTGGTGGACAAGGTGAAAGGTCCACAGAGCTTCTAGGATTGGTACACATGGATGTGTGTGGACCATTTCCAATAGAAGCTAGAGGTTGATATTCTTACTTCATTACTTTTACTGATGATTTGAGTAGATATGGCTATGTCTAATTAATGAGTTATAAGTCAGAGGCCTTAGAGAAATTTAAGGAATTCAAGAATGAAGTGGAGAATCAGCTTGGTAAGAAGATAAAGAAGCCTCGATCAGATCGAGGTGGGTAATATCTGAACCAAGAGTTCATCGATCTTCTACGGGAGTCTGGGATTCTATCTCAGCTCACTCCTCCTTATACACCATAGTGGAATGGTGTTAGTGAAAGGAGGAACCGTACCTTGTTGGACATGGTGAGGTCAATGATGAGTCATACAGATCTTCCATTAACCTTTTGGGGATATGAATTACAAACTTCAGCATACATATTTAACTAAGTACCAACTAAGGCGAAAAATGGAATTACATCCGAGTTATGGAATGGAAGGAAACCCACTTTGTCGCACACACGTGTATGGGGATGCGAGGAATTTTTAAGGCCTTCCCAGGAAACAAACTAGCACCCTGGGGCACGAAGTGTATCTTTATAGGATATCCTAAGGAAATTAAAGGATATTACCTATATATCCCTCAGGACAAGAATGTGAATGTCTCCAGACAAGCCGTCTTTCTTTAGAGGGAGCACATCCTCAAAAAGGATAGTGGGCACAAGATTGACTTCGATGAAGTTGATGCTCAAGATACACAAGAGTTGGTATAGGAACAAGTTCCACAGGTCCCCATGGAAGAGGTTTCAGAAACACAAGTACTGCGTAGGAGCTCAAGAGAAGTATGGGAACCAGAGAGATTTGGTTTCCTAGTCACTGAGGATGGTAAATCATTATTATTGGACAATGATGAACCTCTCTTCTACAAGGAAGCAATAGAAAGCTCAGAAGTTGCAAGATGGCTAGAAGCTATGAATTCTGAGATGGATTCGATGTATCAGAACCAAGTCTGGGTTCTGGTCGATGAGCCAGTTCATGTAAAGCCTGTTGGAGGAAAATGGGTATTCAAGAGAAAACTGGAAATGGATGGTCAAGTTAGCACCTATAAAGCAAGGCTAGTGGCTAAAGGATTTAGACAGCATCAAGGAATTGACTATGATGAAAACTTCTCACTAGTTTCCATGTTTAAATCCATAAGAATCATACTTACCATAGCATCTTACCATGACTACGAGATTTGGCAGATGGATATCAAAATACCATTCCGTAACAGGAACCATCAGGAAGATGTCTATATGACACAACCAGAAGGGTTTGTGACACCAGGTGAAGCCAAACGGGTTTTCAAGTTGCAGAAATCCATTTATGGATTGAAGCAAGCATCCAGGTCATGGAACATTAGATTTGATGAAGCCATAAAGGGATTTGGTTTCATTAAGAATGAATGTGAGCCATGTACTTATAAGCGGTTTAATGGGAATTTAGTCGTTCTCCTAGTAGTATATGTTGATGACATATTGCTTATTGGAAACGACGTACCAGCCTTACAGTTAGTTAAGGACTGGTTGAACAAGTGCTTATCCATGAAATATTTAGGTGAATCAGCCTACATTGTAGGGATCAAGATCAATCGTGATAGATCCCAGATGTTTCTTGGACTAAGTCAGCGTACATACATTGTCTAGATACTAAAGAGATTTAGTATGGGACAATCCAAGAGAGTATTTTTTCCAGTGTCACATGGCTTACATCTTTCTAAGAAAACGTGTCCTCAAACACAACAAGAGAAAGATAGAATGAGTAATATCCCATACGCTTTGTCTATAGGATCCATCATGTATGCCATGTTATGTACCAGGCTTGATGTTGCCTATACACTGAGCATTGTAGGCAGATATCAAGAAGATCTAGGAGAACAGCAATGGACTGCTGTCAAGACAATCCTTAAGTATCTGAGAAGAACTAAGGATATGTTCCCGGTGTATGGAGGAGATGAGGAGCTTGTCATCAGAGGGTATGATGATGATGGTTTTCAAACAGATCAGAATGATCTGAAGTCACAATCTGGATATGTTTTCTGTCTCAATGGAGGAGCTATGACCTGGAAGAGTTCAAAGCAGCTAGTTGTCGCCAATTCTACAATGGAGTCCGAGTATATAGCGGCTTCTGATGCAGCCAAGGAAGCGGTATGGATTCAGAACTTTGTCCAGTAGCATGATGTGGTGCCTAGCAGTAATGATACCATTACATTGTATTGTGATAATACTACAGCGGTGGCTCTTGCAGAAGAACCAAGGTCACATCAACGGAAAAAGCACATACTCCAGAAGTATCACCTCTTGAGGGATTTCTATGAAAGGGGGGATGTTCCAGTGAGGATAGTGACCATGGAAGAGAACGTGGTAGACCCCATGACTAAAGGCATATCTCAGTAGAAGCATGGATATCATGTGAGAGCTAGCGGGTTAAAGGTTGTTAGCAGTTGGCTCTATTCCATGTGGGAGTCTATTGGAGTTGGTGGTCTAGAACCAACTACTCTATACTTTATTCATTAATAAAAGCCTTATCACATCTTGATTATTCCTCTACGTGACAATGCATGTGATAATGTCCTGAGGACAGTTGTTGCATTAAAGGGTCATAGTGGATCCCTACTATGCTGAGAACCCAGAAGTGCCATAACACTGTTCTTGAATATATGTTCTATCGCAGGATGATGTTATTTGAGGGACACAAATAATATAGGTCATTAGGGGTGAGGACTCATAAAACTTTGAGTCACCTTATCATGGTGTACGCCCTTGGTATTATCCAGGAGGATATTATGAGAACGAGACCCACCAGTAAGAAATCCAAATTTCATAGGGTCATTGGATGTTCCTATCTACGGACATGTGTATTGGTCCTAGACTTTAAGATTATTATTAATGGGTATTACAACTCGCGCACATAGATGTATTGACGAAAACTGTGATGACACATTGTTTGCAATGAGGTAGGATACGTTGGGTGTGTCACGAGTAATACTTTATTAATAGAAAATGAGAGAAAGGATTTGTCCCTTTTGTTCCATAACGGAAGTAAATATCTCAGGCCCTTTTATGGAATTGATATAGCCTAAATAAATCCATGTCCATGGTAAGGTATGGGCGAGTTCAATTCTGGGAAGTCAAAGAAAGAATAATCGAGCACATGGGTTGATGGAACTAGCATGCAACCCACTTTATTGGAGATATCAAGACAAATGGATTATATAACACGGTAAGTGTTCGTAAGAGGTGACACGTCTTTGCAGCTTTAACTTCTTTCTCGATGGGTGCCTTGGTGTGTTGCTAGACGCTATCCTTGGACTTTAGGCAGGCTCCGCCTAATGCCACTGAGAAAGAGGCATATAGGGTCACACACTAATTGTGTCCATGTATCTCAGTTAAATATTAATTTAACTAGTTAAATAAAGATTATTCCCAACTGTGGTTTAATAATTATTTAAGGATGCCTGATCGCATTTATTTCGACACTGGTTATTTGATAGAATATATTTTCGGTGAAATAATATATATATATATTTATATTTATTTATTAGAGAGTAATGCGGTTACATTTATTTGAGAAATAAATAGCCATTACTCAAGGTCTAATAAATATGGTGGAGGAAATAAATAAAATGAAAAATAAAGGTACTCGCCGTGTATATTTATATAGACGTCGTGTAGTTTGTTTTTCAGGATTCATGAGAAAATATTGTTTATTTAATTAAATGATATTAAATTTAATATGTTAGGTGCATGTCAAGTAATAATGATGGTCAACTATCATTATTACGACATGGGGTATTACTAAGAATTAAATGAAATGATTAAATGCTTCTGAGATATTAATTCATTTTATTATTATAAGTATTATAATCCAAATTACTTTATTCTCATTGAGTGAGAGACATTGTTGTGCACAATATATTTGGAAATACTCTCAATCCAAGAGAGAATTCCCTTTCCACCAAGAATGATTTCAAGTTACGAGAGCGAGGTTCTCCACCGGATCAGGGTGGTAGAAGGCGGACATCGGAAGCAAAGGTTCTTCTGCGCTAACACCCGGAGGTCCCTTCGGCGATGTCCAGAGATACGTGGAGCACGTGTGGATCACCGCTAGAGGATTCCTGTACTTGGATTCTACGATGCAACGGCGGATCACAAGATTGTGAACGGAGACTCCAACGAAGAAATAATTCCATCGAGGTAATTATTATGAATTAATTAAGTTAATTATAACCAACAAATGATGATCCCATCTCAACAGTTCTGGGACTCTTCTTTTTCTTTTTTGTTCTTCATTCTATTCCAATGATCCAGTGTTTTAAATCGTGAAAGATCTCAGATTGAATGTTGTTTAACATTAAAATTAAAGTTGAGTACACCCACTAACGTTCTTCCGTTGTGCCCGGAACCTACAATTTTATGTGTAAAGAATCCCGAAATAAATTATGATTGTTAATTAAACCCTTGAAAACATCCTAACGTTAATGTGAGAATCAAAAAATTAATTGATTATGTGTATAAACTATAAATACAAATAAAACAACTATAAATAAAAAAATAGGTAGTGGAAATTAATTTCACACGTAAACGTATAATATTGAAATAAACTAGGATGCAATATAACATAATGAATATGATTTTTGTCGTGAAATTATATACTCCTAGGTAACATTTAATTCTAATTAACTTAAATGATATTTTTAAAATTAGAACATAAAATACCATAAATAATGAATTATTCTTGATATTACATTTCAATGGGTAGTATATACACCATATAAAATAATCATGGTGCATAACATTATAATATGGCTCAATGAAATGAATTTGAGATGGAATCCCTTAACTGACACTTTCATTTTCATTATAATTTCATTAACCTATTTTATAGTAGTTTTGAACATGTTATTAACCTATTAAAGAAACATATTAAGGTTTATAGTATCATATATGAACTTTTTGTAACATATTATTATTATTTATTTAATAATGTTTCATTATTTTCGTCATTTTAGGTAATAAATATCCTTGCTTTTCATGTATATTTTGACTTGTCATGTTTTTATTTATATTATTTATATCATAATTTAATCTTATCTATAATTTAATAAATTATTTAAATATCATATATATTTTTTATATATTTTTTTATAGTAATCCATAAAAGTTAGTGATTCGAAATGTAATACACTATTCATGTAGATTTTTGGTCGCATGTACAAATGAATAACGTTTCCATTTTCTATCATATTTAAAGAAATAAAATAAAATAAAATATATTATATTATATTATATTTATAGTATATTTTAATTTCATATATTTCATATCTGTTTATTAAACCCATACTTAGTACAACAAAAGCAAATCGTGAACAAATCACATCGCTTCACAGGGCAATAGTCTGCTTTACAAAAAAGGGAGAATATCATATTACCAAAAATGGGAATATTGATGGAATGTCTTATATAATAATTTTAAAAGAATAAATACATCATAAATTTAGTAAATAAACATTAATTCTATAATTTTACCAAACCATGAACGGTGGTAATGGAGAAATGAATGACCTAGTTTGTAATGTTGTAGTCTTCCATAAACATGAACAGTGATTTCCTACCCCTTTTGATGGAAGTGTGGGATGTTTTAGTCTTAAATATTCTCATTAAAAATATCATAATAATTATTATATTGATGTTAATATACAATAATGTCCTAAAACAATTGAAGGATTGGTGAAAGAAATTAAATAAAAATGAATTTAGAAAAACATTACCTCTTCTTCAGGTATCCACCTTTGGTTTTCACTAATGGAATCATAAGATTGAGTTATGACAAAAATAAGGATAATATGACATGTTTAGGGAATTGGAGAAGTTATTTTGGAAGGTATTTTAAAATCCAAAGGTATTGAGTTGTGTGAATATAGGAAGAGAGGGGGAGGCGTTTTTTAAATTGTGTGATTAGAAAACATGATTTTTTTTGAAAGAGTGAATGTAATCCAGGTGTTTAAATGTAATTTGGATCCAATAATTTAACTAAATATATAATATAATATATAAGGTAAAAATGTTTTCCTAAAATGGGTTTTGAAAAAGTTTCTATGTCTTTTTACCCTTATGCTTAAAAATTAGTCCCTTAGTAAACACAATTTTCTCTTAATCACTATATTTAATTTTAACATCTTTCACTAATCATGGTGGTCAAACATAAGTTGGAGTTATTAGATATTATAAATTTTTTTATTCCAAATATGTAGTCCATTTTTCAAAATTAAAAACATGTATGTGGTATAATGTAATTTAAAATTATTCGCACAGACAGGACATGAATATATGTCTTTAAAGTGAAAATGTTCAAAAGTATACAATATTTTTATATCCAATTTAAATATGAAATTGATTCCAATGATATAAATTGTATTATTAGATTTATAATTGAACTATTTTGACATTAAAACCAATTTAAAATATAATTTAACATTATAAATTGTTTTCATGAAAAATCACTTTCAATTAAAATTCAGTATTTTTAACTATTCATTAAAAAATGAAACTTCTCTAAAAAATAAAAAACTCACCCTAAGATAATTTTGAAATTACTATTTAAAAAATATATTTTATTTCACCAAATTAAATTTATAAATGTCTCCAATTTTAATTTTAATACAAGTACGACATTAAAAGGTAGAAAAACACCCTTTAGAAAAATTCAACTTTTTATAAATAAAATTGATTTTTTTATTATATCTTTCCTATAAAATATATATAATTAATATAAATAATTTAATTTATTATATAATATATTAATTTTAATAATATAATTCATTAATTTAAATTAAATTAATTTATTATTATAAAATTCTTTTGGCGAAAAAATAGTTTTTTATAAAACATTTCCTTTATAATCATTTTGTTTTTTATATTCATGTCTAATTAATTGGTGACAAATAAAATAATTATATATATTTGTAAAACATATATTTTCATAAGTTATTTAATATTATTTTTTAACACCATTTTAATAGATAAAATATTGTTTTCATTTTAAATATTGATATTAATAGTATTCTATAAGACTCAGTCTTTCTTGTAACACAAGTCATCATGGAAAGTCATTATTACATGTAGAACAAGATAAAATAAGGGGTTTGGGTAGATAAATCTATGATTAGTGTTTAATATATTGAAAAAAAAACTCAATGTTTCATGTAATATATGATATTGAAGAGATTGAATTTATTTAAGATAGTAAATATATTGTAAAATCTCAGGATGTTATGTTCCCTTTTTTGTTTAGTGTTGATTTTCATATATGTTGTAGAATAAATTGTTATTATTTTAGAATTTCATGGTGTTAAATATATTTTTAAGTGACTTTTATAATGTTTAAAAATATTGATATCTGATATCAGGATTTATATATGTTATCAAAAGGTAACCAAACCATATTAATGAAGACCACACTATATTTTGATGAAATTATATAAAACATTATTCTTTAGATTATTGGTATAATAGTTACATGAACAAGGTATATAGAATTATTGATAAATGAATAGTGATATATTGAATAATAGCTTTTTTAAACTTCACCGGATCATCCAAAGAACATATTTATTGAGGAATGAGATCATTATTTATGAAAAATGTACTTATTTTTAATAGTCTTTTAATATATTTATGTACAATTTTGTTGAAAAATTTTGTATGTTTATATTGATTTCATAAGAAACATTTTGTAATGGTTTAATGGTAATTCCATTAACCTATCATCTCTCATGTTGATAAAAAGAAAAACATTATGGTATATGGGATACAACTCACTAGTCACCAAGCGAAATCCATTTTGAAATGTCAAGGATCCCTAAAAATATTGGTTTTCATGAGATTTTTCTATATTAATTTTCATTCATATTTAATTTATAGATCAAGGGAAGATCCCATACACTAATTGATAAGGAGGAAAATTTTCTTTTATAATTGAAAATTTTATGGGAGTACTAATTTACAACTTAATAATACTCATCATTTATTATTTAGAATCATGGCATTTTAATTCTATTAATAATTGAATTTAGATTTGGGAATTAATTTATCCAATACATTTTAATATTTTTTGTACCCTAAATTCATTTATATATCACTCTCTATAAATATTTATATTACCCTTTTATAATATATATGATACACTTTATTTCTGGTTAGAATCCTGGTTTACCATACCATTTAGGATTTCCATGACACACAAAATAAAATAAAATGATATTTATAAAGTTATTATTGTTATTATAATATATAATGGAAATCTAAACATTTATCCCCTTCTCTATCCCACCTAATTGATTATTGTCATTGAAACTATAAATGATTCTATATGTGTATCTAATTTGTTTACTAACCAAAAAATAATAATAGATTTTACTTATTTTAAAAAATTTTACTTGGGGTGAATTTAACTAAAATAATACAAAAAATTTTATTTTATTACACATAAGACTCTTATTAGGTCTTTTCAAAAGAAAATATATATCCATGTCCTCTACCATAATCACTATGTGGATGAGTTCATCATTAGTATCAAGGTGTTCTTGGATTCAATGAAACCCTCCACAAAATAGATAAGGAATAATATCACTATTAGCTAAGAATTTTGTAAATTAGTCATAGTCTTTTATCCATGATTAGTTTTAGAAAACCTGAGTTATATTTTATTATCCATCATCACTCACTAGGGGTATACAATCAATATACCTTATCATGTTTTCTAATTTTCTATATCAATGTCACTATTTTTTATCTCATAGGTAATGATTATTAGTGTTAATGAGTGTTCTCTACTAGAATAATTTATCCTAATTCCACTTTAAGGTGGGGGAGGAATTAAAGTCAATATTATTTTCCATTTTATTTCTATTTATTTTTAATATTCATTTTAATTTATTTTCATCACACTTTACGATCTACTACCCACACATCCAAAACATTTTAACCCACCATCTCCCTATTTTCATTAAATATTTTCATTTAACATAAAAATATTATATTTTCCAATGAATTTATTTTGAGATATATAATATAAATTTTCAATGTATTAATTTAAACTAATACATCCTATTACAAAAACATGCGTCTAGATGTGTTAAAAAATTGAATTAAACCATATATTTTTTTATAAATAACAGAAATGTTATTATAGTAGTTGATATGTTAAAATTTTGAGATATTGTTTCACATCCATTTGGGGAATTTCTTATTTTCAATGCTGACATGTTCTTTAATTAAATAATTATTTAATATGGTATTTTTTGAATGATATTTTTATTCTATAAATATTTTGGTGAATTGGGTGTTTTTTCTTTAATTAGTCAAATAAAATTTGTTTTAATTATAATTCATATTTTTTAAGAAGAAATATTATGTTTTTTAAATATAATTTAAAGTTATTTTGTGGAACTTTAGATTAAAATCATCAAAGTTACGTGTTATTATTTTAAATATATTTTATTAGAACTTGATAATTCTTATTTATTGAAATTTTTAATTTCATGATTCAGTATATTTGAATATTTTTTAATTAATTTGAGTGTTTTAAGAAAACATTTCATTGGGTTTTCATACTATTTTGTTCAACGAAATTTCTTGAAGGTAGATTTTCTACTAATAATCTCATATAAAGGTAGCGGGTAAGGCAATATAAGGTATATCATGGTTGGAAGGATACACATGGGTACACCAATAACTATCTAAATGTATCTCTAGGGCTATCATGCCTCATATAAGTGTAGGGAATGATTTTATAGTGAAATTTATTAATAATATGTGTTTCTTAAGGAATATGTAAAGATCAAAATATCTATGTAAAGGTACCACCATAAACTCAAAGACACATGTATGGGTCAGGATTACTTATGTATAGGTACTTCCATAGTTTTAAAAGTTTCATAAAGGTAACCTGAGAATGAAAAATTTCATGTGAGGGTATCTTCCACATTTCAAATGCCCATATAAGGGTTAAATGATACTTATGGAATGGTAAGATCATTTTTATGGATCAATATAAGGGTAATATACATATCAAATAACTTACATAAAAGTGTGTCTTGGATTAAAATTATCACAAGGTGACCTAAATTTCCATATAAATTAGAAAACAAGAGAAAATCGGGTTATTAATGTTTAACTGAATGAAAAAATTTGAATATTGATGAAGAATCCTATGAGGATTGAATCGATCTATGACATGTGTTTATATTATTTTGGATGGATAATAAAGTCGAAACCAGATGGGGGAGATCTTTCAACTAGTTGAACTTTTCCAGATTCAGTAATGATTGTCTAAAAGAGAAAAAAATTACATATAATTTTTCTATATGGATGATGACACCTATTATAATAGTAGTTAATACAGTGTTGTTTTATTTTAAAATATTATGGTCATTCATAATTTAAGTGACCTCATTTTGTAATCTTGTGACCTCATTATATAAAATTTACTACTATTTTGTAAATAAAAAATGTGTTTCTCCCCATCCATCATGTTTTTCTACTACCTCCATCAGTGGGGCACTAACCTACAAATCTAGTTCTAGGATATGGATCCCAAATCTTCATGGATATTTTAATATCAAGATAAACATTAACTTATTATTCACCTTTGGAAAAATATGATGGTTATGTTTGGATATTAAATTCATTTATCAGTTTTAGGTGGATTACAACTCATTTTCCCTTTATAATTTCCACTCTTCCTCATTCATTTCACTCGATAGAGTGTAATGAGTGATGGTTTTATGAATTTTATTGGAACCATTCAATATTACGATACATCCTTGTAAAATTGATTCTACTTACCAATTCTAATTAAAATTTGGGAGAGTTACCAAGCACTAGGTGACATTAATTGATTAAATTTTTACATTTTATGGTTGGAGATGTTAGTTGTGTCGAGGAGTGTATAATATTTTGATTGAAGATGAATATATATGGTAGTAATTGTTTTGTAAGTTTGTTAAAGGTAGTCAAAAAATCATTCAACTTAAAATTGGTTTTTTTATTAATTAAATTTTCTTTTATTTAGGTTATTTTATTTCCACTTTCTTTATTTCCAAATTTTTAATCATTGTTTTTCATGTTGACTTTTACTTATCTCAAGAAATACAAAATAAAAAAAATATAGAGGAATGACTGTGATAAACAAACTATGTCCTTAAGATGACCTTGAGGTCAACTACCTTGTTATATCTAGGGAGTTTATAAATGTATTTATAATAGGTATTATGAAATATTTTTTTCTAAATGGGAATCATTTTTAGCGAGGAATGATTATTTTTGTGTTTTCCACATTTTATTTGAGTATTAATTTTAAACAGTGATAAATTCACATAAATTTGTTTTAGTTTCGCTATTAGATTACTAAAATTTTCATGATATTTGTGAAGTAATGATTGATTTTCTATATTTCCAGTAAGTTAAACAAAATAATTTTCCCAAAAAATAATAATTTAATTTTTTTTATGAAATTGGTACATATAATGTACAAGAAGACAATTCAATTCTTGAGGATAAGTGGAGAAGGGAAGTATCTCATAAAGATTATTCATATGACTTTGATGAATAAACTAAATAATGTCATAAGTTACCAATTTTTTAACTTAAATGACTCATTGATGACAAGTGGAAAATGAAAGATCTATATTATGGAAGACATCTTAAGGGATAGAAGAGAAATAGTTAGAAAATTTAGATGAATATAGAAATATTATTTGCAGTGAAAGTTATTTTTAATGATCAAGGTGATTATTTTAAATTCAAAAATACATCAATTTAATTTTACATGATTGAAATCTTGTAAAAAATCATATAACCCTCTAATTTTCAATGGAATATTTCACTTTTCAGAAGAATAATTTTGAGGAGAGGATTTAAGAGGATGGAAACCATATTGTAGCCATGTACATAGTCTCATGGGCCCTATATAAACTTGAGAAACAAAAATATGAAACAATTCAACGAGATGTTTACTTTATAAAAGAAACAATAATTTTATTTTATTTTAAATATATTTTATTTGATCTTAATAATACAATTATATTTATAGAATTTAATGAAATATATTATCTATTAAAGCCCTTGGAGAGTCAAGAGGGAACTGAAAATTTACATGCTAAGGAACTTCTAGACCTCTAATATTTGAAAGAAATCAATATTTATGACCCGTTAAATATGAAAATATTGATTACACGATTGATGTGGTAAAATTATAAGAGGAACTATACAATCCTAATAGAATATCATATCTATTATCTATGAATTTTATAGATTATTATAAATTTTAGTTGGTTGAGCTTAAGTCAAGGCTCTTTAAATGTTGTCTTTACGACCCTACACCATAATGAAGGAATAAAACAAGAATATGGGATGGATAAATTATTTTTTACTGATGAAGAGGAACTTCAATAACAATATTTTGATATGGATCATAGAAACCAATAAATATTGAAACATAATAGAATAAATCACCTATGATATTTTATAAGAAAAAATACCCAATTTCTATAATATTTGGGGTGAAGCAACATGTTTATAGCTATATACAAGATAAATAAAAATATCCTAGGGGCATCCAATGATGATAATGTTTCTATTTTGTTTTTTTTATTGAAATAGTTAGTTTTTTAAATTATTTTTATATCTTATTCTGTAAAAATAATGAAATATTAGTGCATCCGTATTTAATCCATATGATAATTATAGATGCCTCAATATTTTACCCCAAATTTTTAGTGTGTAATTTCTTACTGCATATAGTAAAACATATGTGTGTGGTGGAATTTAATTTAATTTTTAGATCCTTTTATTTCTTGGATCATATATTATTTCTGGATTTGTTTCATGCATGATAATGTCTATTTATAATTGACTATCATTTATATTTTCAACTGAGATCACGTGTTTTTACATGGTTATTTACTCTATATCAGGATGAATCAGTAATATGGCCTAAAAATGTGGATTGGTTAGATTTATTAAATCATTATTGTTAAAAATTATATTGAAAATAATAATAATTTTTCACACTATTATTTATATTGAACTTGTTTCTTTCTAATATGAACAATAATAAACATATTACATTACTAATATTTGATGAAAACAATTTTTTCTTTAGAAAAATAATAAAAGAATATTTATTCTTATTTCTATCCTGGAAGTGTTGTTTAGATTAGGTTACACAACCTCTATGATTAGAAACATAATTATTTTCAAGGTCCAAATTAAAGAAAATCATGTAGTAACTTGAAAAAAAATCTATTTAATAAAACTATGGTTTCATTTTATTTGGACCTTCAAATTCAAGAATCAAATTATTTTATGTTTCAATATATAGGAATTAAAATCTATTGATTAAATGTTTTTAATAATTGAAAATAAGGTAAGAGTTTTATGCTAAATAAAAATGGTGAAATTTTGTACATTAGAGGAGTTATTTAATTTTTTATGCACTTTGTTCTACCAATTTTTTTTTAAACACTACTTCATGCTAGGGTGAAACAAGTTATTTTATATTGACTTGACAATTATTAATAAATGTTGAAATATTTGTTTATTTTTTACATTTTCTACTTATTTTCTCTATTATAGTATTTTTGAAATTGTTCCCATTTCATGTATTTTATTTAAGGAATTTATGAATAGTTATATTTAATATTTAAGTGTTATCATGTATACTAGTTTTAAAATATTTAATTTTTTCTAAAACCGAAATATAGTAAACATATAGAAAATTTATTTATTTAAGATATTTTTTTGAGTTGAATACATTATGTTTCAACTTTTTGAACCCCTTAAACATCCTTTCTCTTATCTGATTTGTAATTTTTTACCATTAAACTATTTTAAATGTTATTCCACCATAAAATTCAATATTTGGGACATTGTTGAGTTTAATGTTTGGGGGAGGGTTATCTTACTATGCTAAGATATATTTGATGAAGGAAATATCCAAATGATATGAAATTTCTCAAAATTAACTTTTGTTCAAGCTTCAATTTTTATTTTTAGTGGTTATGAGTTTTTCTTGGATTTGTTGACTGTTTTTATTATTTGACTTATAAATAAATTATATATATACCAAGGATACAGCCTAGTATTTTTATTTACATTTCTATCTTAAATTTGTCTTTTTTTAGTTAATCATTAGGAGTAATATTTACAAAATTATTTGGTTTTGATAATTTCAGATAGTTATTAAACTGATAAGCTCTGAATTTAATTGGTTTAGAAAATGAACTAATAATCCTAGAAATGTTTTATTTATTTAAGATAAAACTGGTATAATAGTTTACTGTGATTATTTTTAATTATTAAACTCACTCATCTAACTGTTTTTTTACTAATTATCTATACATAAATAATTTAGTCTATTTACATTAGAGAAAAATGGATGGTTGAAGAACAATTAAATATAATGTGATGTTTGTTTCATTTATTTTAAAATGAACAAAATCATTCACATTTTTAAAATTGAAACCATATTTTATCCAATAACATTATTTTTTACAATAATAATTGTACATTCCTATTTGAAAGAGTCAGTAGGGAAGATGTTCTTCAGAATCACTTCCTAATTGAAAGTAAAAAACATTTATTTGTTATGATGAACCTTCTTCTGCTAGATTTGATGAATTAATTTCTTGAGGAAAAGAGTTATCTTATGTATCAGAAAATTTGATGCGGCCCAATATTAATACATTTTTTCACATTTTTTTAAGAATGAATCATTTTTTTAATGTTAAAATGATATATAATTATAAAATTATTGAATATTGGTTGTTTTGTAATGAAATTGTTATTCATTGAATATTTCAGAGAAAATGGGTATTTTTAGATCTTAAATTTTCAAATGTTATTTACTCAGGTTGTCATTTATATTTTAAAGGCCAAATATTATGGTTTTTCATTGAAAATACGTTCAAGTCATTTTTTTTATTGGAATTAGTTTTTTAAGTGTTCTATGTTTTTTACAAATATTATTTTAGAAAACAGTTTTTTTATTTATTGAAATATAGAATTTCATGATTTTTTCTTGTTTGAGGTTTTTGAATTCATTTGAATATTTCATATCAAATTTTTATTTCTATTTCTTTATTTTTTGTATAAGTTATTTTCTTATAGGTAGAGTTTCTTGTAATAAGATAAAAAAAAGTAGTAGATGAGGTTTTTAATGGTATACAGTGGTTGAAATAACATGTAAGGTTGCGTCCAGTGTTGTATAAATGTGTCACTATGTGATGTGTTACATAAGGTTAGTTAAAAACATTTTTAGGGATATATAACGGTAGTACATATTTCATAAGGGATTTTTAATGGTTATAATACATGCGCAATGGTACCACCACATCCTCAAGGACCCATATAAGGGCCCTTTAGCTTATGTTAGGGTACTTTCCTCATCAAAATAACTATTTCAATGTAAGATTATATTTATAAATGCTAAATTAAGGTACTTAATTTATTAAAAATGCTGGCATAAGTATAAGTGGAGACTTTAAAAGGGTAAAATAATGAATTTTACAATATATAAGGGTAATTAAAATATCAGTATACTTACATAATGGTGTGTTAAAGATTAAAATTGTCAAGGTTGGCCAAATTTCTCATATCAAATTGATGATAAGTGATGACATAGTTTATGAATACTAGTTCAATTTGAACCCACATATATTTTTGAAGAAGATTTATAGGATTAAATTGGGATTATAATTGCATCCATGTTCTTAATTATTAAAGAAAAATACCAAACCACATGGGGATTGTATTTAGTTAAAGAAGATTGTTTGGAAGCACTGAAGTTGTACTGGTTAAAGTTGAAGGTTAACATTGAATTGTTCCATGTGGATGAAAACTCTTGTTATAATAGTTATGAATAATTTACTTTTTTATCATAAGAATTATTATTCAATTAGGGGACCTCATTATATAATTTTTGTACATCATTTTTAATTATGAGATATATTTTTTAAAACAAATGTGTGTTATTACTCTTCCTAAATGTTCTTTATCTACCACTAACAATATAGGTTGAACATACGAAGCTAGTTCCTATATGTGACGGTTTAAGATTTATGGAGATCTAAGTATCATTATATCATCACTTTATTTATTGATTTTTGTAAATAATGAATGTTAAATGAGGAGATGTGATAAGACACTCACTTTTTGGGATCAGTTTTCTAATCACCTTTCTATCATCATTTTCCTTCTTCCTCATTAATTTCATATGATAGAGTGTGATGAGTGATGTTTTTGTGACTTTGTGACTATAGTGGGATCATTATAGCTTGAGATACACCCTATCAAAAGTTATACTCATGAGTAATTATAGTTTCAATATTAGAGAATGCTTGTGAATTATGAGATGTTAAGTGTATAAGTGTTAACTATTTGGGGCTTGAGAGGTGAATTGAGTCATTTAAATGATCATTAATTATGTGAAGTTCAGTAAATGTGCATAAAATACATTAATAGTTTTGTGATATTTATTAAAAAATTCAATCAACCTTTAACTGGTTTTGTTCTTATTGGGTATTTCACTTTTTTATATTTCTGGGTTTCTATTAATTTATTTCCATTTTGTTCATCGATGTTCTTCCTGTTTATATTTACTTCCTTAAAAATATTAAAAAATTGATTTTTTAAGGAATTACTTTTACAAAAACAATTCACTTTTCAAATGAACTAGTGGTTATTTATTGTACTATATCTAGGGAGTTTATACATATAGTTATGGAAAATTTCCATGATAGCTTCACATTATTAGTTTGTATTATGGATCCTATATTTAATATTTTTAACTATATAACTAATTTATATAAGAGTTCCCCTAAAAGATGATTTTTTTAAAGATTTAGAAATATTACAGTAATAAAACCGATTTTTCTCAATTAGAGGTATAATAAAAATGAAACATACCCCATTGTATTTGTGATGCATGGAAGAATAATCCAAAAAAAAGTATCCAAACAAATTAATAATTGAGGAAACATTAGGAAAAATAAACATGTATTTTTATATAATAATAAAAATAGAAATAGTTAATTATACAGTGAAAGAATAAATAAATTTTCTATAAAATATAATTATCAATATTGAGTGTTTAAGAATTTAATTGAATAATGAAAGCATATATTAATTTTATCCCTCATATTTTATCCATTATTTATGATTACCCTTAAAAATATTTTAGGTATCATAAAAATAATAATAAAACACATACTTCGAGGATTTAGATCTAAAATCTAGGTCCTTTAAATGATCAAATTAGCTTTACAATTATTTTATGAAAATTGTATAACTTGTAAACTATGAAATTGCAATTCATAAAAAAAATAATTCCATTAAATTATTATAACATGAGTCACATAAATCATCAAAGAAAATATGAATTTATTTCATTTCATAAAATATGAATTAATTAATTTATAGTTTGTATTTGAAAATTCCTCAAAAATAAATATAAAAATAAATATCACATTTATAAATATTTTATTATCATAAATTATAAAAATTATTAATTTTTTGTATATACTATAGCCATATAATATGATTTTATAGATCAAAACTAATAAATCCATTAAGAAATTTTTTTAATTGATTAACTCAAATGATTTTGAAAGAAAAGTAACAACTTGTAAAAATATCAGCTATGTTTCCAAAAAAGATAATCATATCATAAAATTTTATTTTTTATAATATTCATAAATAAATCAGGAAAATAAATTAATTCAAATACTCTAATAATAATAATAATTTAAACTTTTATTAAAATGTAGATATTTTATTATAAAAATACAAAATAATTATTATAATAAAATAAAAAATATATTCTAAATAGAAAATAAATGAGATAAACTCATAAAAATATTCATTAATCATATGAAAAAAATAATGAATAAGTTAAAAAAAGAGTTAATATAAGATTATAAACCCACATGTTATAAATAAAAAATAGTATCATTAGTAAATTATGACTTTTTATGATTTTATAAAATAAAAGTTAATTACAAAACTATTAAATTAATCTTCAGTGGAATTAATATACTATTACTAGAATAAAAAAATATTATACAATTTACAATTTTCTAATATGATTATTTATAATATTATTTTTTGAAATGTTTATATATTTGTAATTTGATATGTTTTTTAGCATAGAATTAAATTTTTTAGTATAAAAATATATTTTAACCTTGAAGTAAAATATATACAACATCCGCTTTTAAGTCATAAAATTTTTATTTTTTTACACAAAATCATAAAAATATATAGCAAAAATTAAATAAAAACAATGTTGAAAGTGTATTAGAAAATGATATTAGTTTTTATTAAAAACAATATCAACTATTATAGAGAATGAAAATATTTGATTCAAACTAAAACACTTATTTATCATAAAATTATTGTAAAATGAATCTATCAATGCATATATAAAACATTAAATAAAATTTATTGACTATAAATAAACTATTATAAAAGTATAACCCAATTTAGAAAAATATTGAGCAATAATACATAAATATTTTATTCAATTGATTGTAAAAATGAATTAAAATTAATAAAAAAGTTGTGTAACAATTTTATAACACATCTAATAATAATAAACACATGTTATAGAAATCATATACTAATAGTTTCATAGTTTTTAACTATATATAAAAAGTTCTCAAAACAAAATTTAAAAATAAATGTAAAATAATTTAATTGAAAAATTGAATGAACATCATCACGTGAGATATAAATTTTGAATATTTCAAAAATGTATATGAAAATGAAATTATATTATTATATAAAATTTTAAATGAAACTATAATCACAAGAAAAAATGTTTTTTAGATGAAGATATGGTAAAAATTAAAATTATTTGAAAAAGTGCAAAATTGTAAAATTTAATATAGAGATGAAAAAGTGATATTTTTTAAATTATAATTTCCCTATCATAAAATATGATTTAAAAAATTGTTATATAATATCTACTCTGTAATAAAATGATTGTTTTTTATTTTACTTCCCTAAAATGATAAAAAAAACTATATTTTGGAATGATGTAACAATTTTCCTTTTCCACATACTCCTAAAATGTCATTTCAAATCCAAAAACCTAATTCATTTTATTCCCAAAATAAAAAATTTTACAATAAGTTTAATAAAAAATTAATAATCATTTAAATGAAACATCAATATGAATAAAATTATCATAAATTCTAAAATATTCCACCAATGTGTTCATAAAAAATAAAAAACATATAAACACATTCTCATTACACTCAATAGAAAGAAATAAATAAAGAATATATAACCTAAAAATTTTCATCTGTGGTTTTACCCCTTTCTGGAACTATTAAAAAGATAGAAAGTAAGAAACCCACAATTAATCAACTATTTCCCTCGGAAATTAAAAACAATATTCAGTAAGAGAAAATGGTTCATATCAATTAAAATATAATCAATTGGTTTCACGTAAATAACATCATGTATAAAAAACCATATAATAAAAAAGGATAAAAAATTAATTCCCCTTTACCTCTAACATAAAATCATTTATAAAATTAGCACAATATCAGGTGACTAAACTAATTTTGGACTAATTTGCTTAGAATTTAACCTATTTGGTATTTATGAAGATTTACCATTAGTTCATTAAAATTTAATATTTATTTTGAAATTAATTACTCATTAAACCTAAAATATGGAATCATGATGATCATGAATTTCACATCAACATTGAGTTAAAATATGCCTCTAGTGTTACTTTTTTGGGTATTGATGCTATCTAAATAACTGTTAAAATTGTTCATTGTAGTTTCTCTAAACCATCATGAAAGCGGTGAAATTTTACAATAATTTTCTTATATGTTTGATTTATTTACTGAAATGTACAAAAATGAATATTTTGAGGTGTTTATTTTGGAATGTTTTTTTAGAATTTTGGTGAAAAAAAGTTTTAGTTATATCACAAATAAATATGGCTATTATATAGTGTTGATTTAATCCAATGTGAAATATTAGTTATAATTAGTGGATGTTTAAACCTCTAGAAGAAATTATAGTTAAAAAAATAAATTCATGTTGCAACTGCTCACCAAAAATGAAACCAAAAATATAGAAAATTTCTATTAAAAACTTGAATATATCAAGAAATTAAAACCTTTAAACATATTATAAAAAATAATAATTACAAAATCAATTAAACCAATAAAAAGTAAAAAATATATTAACACACACTAACACAATGAAATATATATATAATCAAAAATATATATTTTAATACGTCCTCATTTTAGTTATGAAACATACAACATCACTAACAAGGAGTTCAAAATCTATCCTCAGAATTGAAACCATTCGACGAGTGATATATATTGTCTCCACCACTACTACCCACATCAAGTGACATTATAATAATTTATTTAAAATTAATATATATATATATATATAGTAATTTAAATTAGTACAAATTATTGTTTTAATTAAATATAATGTGGTGGAACTTATCTACTAACTTTTAAAACTATAGAGGAAATCTCATTGGGAACATTTCCTATCATCTTGTTATATAAATTGGCAAATGAATTTTATAGATTGGTGACCCTCACTTCTTAAATTTTTATATGAATTCCTTTTAAAAAGATTTTATTTTTCATAATTATTAATTTCATAAGATATTATGGAGAAAGAGTAAAATTACTATATGGAATATATGTTATTACATAAAATGATCTTAATGATAGAGAAGCTCTTTTATGTGGATGGTCTTGAACCTATCAAAAAAACATGACGATGATGCTTGTTTCTTTGGACCAATCCAATAGGATCATCCTCAGAGACATGGTAAGAGTGTGTGAGGTTGAAATATCAAAATTCCCTTGTTTTCACCTAAAAACCAAATATAATTTAAATATAAAGTAAATTAAAAAAAATTATTAGAAAAAATGAAATTTAGAAGCTTATAACTCAATATCTTTAAATGGTCATCTATATAATTTACTTTTTATTTTTATATATATGTAACTATAAATATTTCATAATATACCATCACCCTAGCAACTTCATCTATATAAAAAAACAATTATCCATATTTATATATATAAAATAAAAAATATTAAACATAAAAATTTTAAAATTCATGAATATAAAAATGTTGTCAATCAGTTTATTGAAAAACTATTTGTACTAGATGTCTAAGAGAACACTTTTCTTTCTTGGCTCGATGCATTTTTCCTACACTTCAAAAAATAAATAATATGAAAATTAATAACTATTATATACTTATTACCTATTTTTTAAAATATTTTAATATATTATTCAATATCATATGTTTTGAATTGTGATGTAAATTGATAAAATATTTCCAATACACTTTAGGTCCCCCATAAATTACCTCATAATTTTTTTCAATAATTGAAAAAAAAACAATGAATTCATTCCAGAGTCTCTATTTAAAATACTTTCATTTCTTACTAGAATTTTTAAAAATTAGTATTTATGTGATCACATCATGAAGAATAAAAGGGATTAACATGTAAATAATAAATTCAATCAAATTATAATTATTTAATTTTTATAATGATATTAAATTTAATTTTATATGATTAATGTATTAAAATTATATTTATTTTAAAATGAAATGCTACATTTTTCCTAGTGTATGGCATATATATCCAAGAAGAGTATGTAACATCAGTGTTCATCAGATCACAAGAAAACAAACACATTATCTACTTGAATATTCACCCACTATATTATGTTAAGAAAGAAAATCTATCATATGGAACCAATATCTTAAAACCATTCATATTAAACACTTATAAACTATTATTATTTGTCTTTATTAATATTGTTTATAAAAATTTAGAATATATTAATATATTATTCAAAAAATTAAATAATGTTTTCACATTAAAATTCATTCCAATAACCATTACCCTATTATATAAATGTGATAGGAGTGGAGTGACCACATACATTGTCAATTAATTAACATTGTTTCCACAAATTGATGTCCTACCATTACACTCTTATGTGGTAGAATAATATATAGTATGTTTTCTAGATTCCTTAAAGAGAGATCCATAGGGAGTTCTTGATATATTATATGATGCATAAAATGATATATATATATATATATATATATTAAAACATGCAAAAAATAACTATAACCCCTAAATAACTTTCTTCTGTATATTTTTATTATAAAAAATATAAAAAAATAAAAAAAATACTAAAACATGTAAAATTTTAAAATTATTAAAATTAGACCATTAATGTATAGAAAACATTAAATATAATAGAATATGCACAATGGTTAAAAACAATAAAATACAATGCATACATTAACTAATAATTTAATTGATGTCAACAAATATATTAAATTTATCCTTTAAAAGCCTTATCATTATTATACTACACTATTAATTCTTTTAAAATATACTCCCTTGAAAAAAAATTAATACCATTATGGAAAAAGAATTCAATGTCTTTTAATTAATGGGATTCAATGTCACAAGTTAAATCTTCCACATCAACAACAATGTCATTCAAGTATCATTGATTCATGTTCAAAACTACACTCTACATTGCATATAATACTTCTTTCATAAATTATATCATTTTTCAACCAAGATATATAGAATGTGGAGTCCCCATCCTGGATTACTATAATCAGTAATTAGACTGGAGATACATTGGACCTTTGGAACATCTATATGTATGCCAATGGATGCCAACTAAAATTGAGGGTCTATTAACTGATAGTGGGGAGACTATAAACATTAGTGGTACTATGAATGGACCGAAGGACTTTTTTTATTTTATTATAGATAATTCCCCTTTTAATGTATGAAGTGGAACCCATACATGACATGTAGGCCCAAGGCACAAGGTCTGACACGGCTCGCAATACATGACCCAAAGGCCCAGAGGCATATTATACCCAATACATGACCCGTATGCCCAACCCACAGGAACTTCCCCTCCCATATCTTCTACATCATTGATCACCTAGCTCCCCACCTTGCTTTTGTTGAACAGCTAGCATTACCGCATACAAAGCTGCATGGTGCATGGCCCCGATGGCGGTTTCCATACCATCTTATTCTTCAAAACCGGTAGCTCTGATTATGGTGAATGCTAGTCTTGTTTCTCTGATCCGCCTTTTGGGCCTACTCCATGTATAATGGGATAATTTATGGTCTTTTGGGATGATCATATATGTACATAAAAAAACTATCACCGTCCACTTACAAAAGAACCACCCGAATCCTCTTCCAAAAGCATTCCATTCTACACATAACCCATCTGCACACCCCTATCTACTAAGTTCAAGACCTTGACCATGATCTATTTCCTTTATTCAAAACCATAATGTCTATATGTGTCTATGAGTTCCCATGTATTGTATGAGTAAGATAACTTTTGGACTTAAAAAATGTTTTCCCTAGATTACATTTGTGCATATACTATTGTATGTAAAAATTTAAATAAACATCAATCAATACATCACACAACCCACTCCTCTTGTGATTTATAAACACAAGTGATCCTTTACTTTCCACGGTTAGTTCCAGAGTAAATGATACATTCATGATTTAACATAGTATAATATCCATCACCTTTCCATATTTGTTCATACCATATGGTGTCATATACCAACCATCACCACACACTACATGGAACCACATTCTATATTTTTCACAAAATCCCTTTGAGTCATCCTAATAACATGAAAGAACATCCACAATACAAATCACATGTCCCATGCACTTTCACATACTAAATCACTATCGAATCAATATCCCAAAATCACCTGAAAAAATGAACTCAATTCATCCATGTACCAGCATAAACACCAACATATCAGTGAGTCTTATCCCTGATATGATATTCTCACCCACTACCACACATGGTCTTATATGTTGAGAACATCCTCAATTATGATCATCAACACCACCCCCTATTTTGATTAATCTATTGATACCTCTACCCATAATGAGCTTTTAACACTACCTCACTCAGTTATATTTGATGTGAACTTGACCCCAAAGAATCCATCATCTAAAGAATACAGAGTCGAATCACTAAAAATCCATGGCCACACCTCCGGAAAACATCCATCACCAATTGGGAACCATTTCTTCCAACTACAATAATGGTCAACACCATCCTCATATTTCTAAAAATGGAACTTAATGTTCAATGATAAACATCACCCATATTATCTTAATCAGTTCACAATGTGTTTCCAGGGAACTGACTAATCCACAAAATTTTGAAATATTTTCCATAACTAATTTTATCATTCCTAACATACCAAAAATTTATAAATTGAATCTTCCATGCCACACTATAAATACATAAGGCAGAAGATACCTATTATTAATCAAACCAACCCTCTCGGATCTATTTACCATAGATCACATTAGACATGAATTAATTTTGGATAAATTTAGCCACCTTCTTCCTTATAATAATAGATGGTTACTTATTGAATATTATCATATGATTCTAGATGAAATGGGGTGAATAAGAAAATAAGATAAAAACCATAAAATAGGGTATCACAGGAATAAATGGAGAAAAATATCTAGATGGTGAGAGAAATCAATGAATAATAGATACAGAGTGTCAAACTTATGTTAGAAACCCTTCTTATTTTGAGTGAGCTAATATCTAGTAAGAAACCAGTGATATGGGTCACGTAGAAGGGAGAATAAAGGAGAGAGGGGACATCAACTTCTCAAGGCCAAACTAAACTCCCACATTTCATATTTTTAATTTTTTTTACAATATTTTATATATTTTTGAAACATGGTTCATGTATTAAACTACACGTTCACACTGTGAGTTATCGAGACATGGGGCTCCCCTCTTTATCTAGAACGTTCATGTCGTGATACCTATTGTCATAGAATGAATGGTTTTTTAGGATTAATTTCATATTTAGACTTTAATAATCCACTTAAACATTATACCATGTCAATCTTAACCCCTCAAAAATTTCTAACTAGAAAAAATACTTGAGTTTCAATAAATATTACATAGGTTTTCACCTTAGATGCATTCTATAGTTTTTCATAGAATATTTTATTCCTGATCACCAATCCTTAAATTAATGTAAATTAATAAAATTAAATTACAAATATTCTCTTTAAATACCCCTAATAATAAATACCTAGATTAATTTTAATAAAAAAATAAAAAATCATATGAGTAATTTAATTCAATAATTGCAGTCATCTTTCCATAATATACTAGTGTTCTAACTATAAATATACATCTATTATGCTTTTATAAAACACCATTTCAATTGAGTGTATAAAATATGAATCCATTCAAATTAAAAGCATCAATTCTCTTATCCTTATTCAATGAACATTACGAAAAAAATCATAAAAATTATCTTGAATATCGATATTAAGGATCTATAAAAATATTATTATTAATTATTAATTTTTTCAATATTATTTTCAACCTATTATATATATTAATTTAATTATTTATGATCTTATGCAATGTAATCATTCTATATTCTTCTTCTAAACAATTTTTATATCCATATCATCCCATTTTCAATTTCTAATTTTCTTCTTTATTTTGATTCTCTATTCTTTAATGAATATAATTATAAATTTACAACTTAGTTGCCCATATTTTTTTCTTATAATTATTCTAGTTGGGTTAGTGCAATATTTTTCATCACACCAATTAGTTTTCATATGTTCAAGAAAATTGTTGATTTTCTTTCTACTGGATGATAAATCATGATGTTGTAGATATGTCTAAATACATTAAACAATGAATCGATAACATTAATGTTCCTAGAAAAAAATGGTAATAGAGTCCTTTTATAAGTAACCATTTTAAATAGAATCTTGTAGTTGTGCTTTATTTTTTACCTATGATTTCAAATGATGGAGGTATCTATAAAACATAATAAATGAATCATAATTAACTTTATATTTAGTGAATTTTAATAAATTATTATTCTAATAGTAAAAACCCATAAATAGAATATCTATTGAATGGATACATCCATTAATAATATAGGATAACAATTAATTTTTTCCAAATTTAAATGCATGGTCAAATACAACATTATAGTAAAAATTATAAGGGAATGATCTTTTAAATATGGAAAACCATTGATATAGTTACTTATGATTCTTAACCTCAATCAATTAGAATTATTTCTCATGAATTTGATTAAAAAAGTAAAAAAAATATATTTTAATTTTTTGTAGTTTTTTTGTAACAATGTGCACAACTTCTAATGTAAAAAAAATCATGAAATATATGTGAAACAATTAATTATCAATCTATGTGACCTATCACTAATTTAATATTTTTATTTTTTAGAAAACATAATTTTATGGGATTAGTTGGAACCTTTAAAAATCCCTAAAATAGTATAAGATAATTATGATGTAAAAAATGATATCATTCCTTAAAAAAATAAAATTATTTTATCCATTCACCCTATGTACATCCCATTCAATGTAGATTTCTTGATGCTCTTGATTTTCATCTGTGTAGTCCTTGAATAAATCAACCATTTTTTATAGGTAAGGATAAATTATTCTTTATATATTTCCCCTTAATTGAATCAGTGAATTATAATGTGAACTTATTTATTTATCTATAATTATTTTTCCTCATTTAAATAATCTTATAACACTCATTCATATATTCTTTCAACATATTTATCTATAGATTTCATGTTAAAATCCACAAACACCACTTCTTGTTAATGTATTAGTAGGTTTAATTTATTTTCTTACTCTCTTCTATATTCTAGTGTGAGATAATCCTTGATGACCGCATATTTAGGGGTTAGACCTGACTTTCTTAGAACCTATGTATCACATATTTTATCCTACTTACGTTCTAGGGAATCTTCATTTATATACATATGTTTATTGAATACCTCATTTAATATACCTTTTGTATTGTGATTTATATATGAATTTGATACTTCAATTTTTCTCATAGATATAATATTAATTTTCCTCGATTGGTTATAATAGTATATCCTCTTTTTTATTTTCTTTCCTTTGTTAACCATTTAACAAACTGAGTTAAATATACCCATTTTAATATTATTTTAACCAAATTTAAATAGTTTTTTATGTATCTATGATTCAAAAAAATGTATTATTATCAAGATTCATCTAACCCTTGATGTTCCATTTGTACATAGGAAGACCCATCTAAATGGAATTCATCTTCTATTTTCACCAAAACACTATTACAAAGGATGATCATTTGTAAGAAGAAGCAGAAAACATTGAATCTTTAATTATTTTAGAGAGAAACACTATAATTTGGTGTTATGTAATTAAATTACAATAGATAATAAAATTCCTATGAGAAAAATTTCTATCGATTCCTCTTCCAAAATAACTTTTCAAAATATTAAATCTTATCATGATTAATTCATTATTTAATAAACATAGATGAATCAAATTTTAGTTTTAAATTTTATTCAATTAATTCATCCAATTGATCATACACATTAAGATTACAATAATATGGAATATTTCTTAATTTTAAAAAATCATTTTTTTAATTCGAATTTTGAAAAAACAATTTTTTCTTATATTAATTTCATTTTTTATATATTAGTTTAATTATTTTAACTTTATTAAGTAAATAATGTTAAATTTTATTCAATTGATAAACAATATATATATATATATATGTAAGATGATGTAGATGAAACCTAATTTGTATATTATATTAAAAATAAAATATATTTTGGTAAATCACTTTAAAATAGAGAATATATTCATTCATTCTTAGAAAAACACTCTAAGTATCAATAATTATGAATTTATCCTTACCTTAAACATTGTATATTTGTTTATATATTTATATTAAGATAATAAGGGATCATAAACTTTGGTTTCCAATAGTCATACTAAATAATTTTATCAAATAAAAAATATTTTATAGTTTTACATTTATAATCCACCAACTTGAATTTATATCTCTTAGTACATATTATATTTTAAATATATTATTTATTCCATTCAATTTAGTCTTCATTCTCTTGTTAACTTTCATAATTATAAGAACTTATAATATTTTGTGTGTATTTTCTTTGAACATAATATTTATTTTTGACATATCCATCATAATTATATTTATATTCAATATCAAATTATATTAAATAACTAATTATCTCACCTAATAAATAATTATAAAATTATTTTAATTCATGAATATTAAGTATCATAGAATCCAAATTAATTGATAGATCACTTAAAATTATTTCAATAATAAGAGGATTTTTTATTTCTCAACCAAATTTAGCTCACCATTATTAATTTTAGTAACCTTGTGACACATACCCTTTATAAATTCATTATCATGCAATTTTATTGTTTGATGCACAAGTTTAAACATAATAATTCTATTCCTTTTAATATTATTAGTATCCTAGTGTGAAACAATTAATATTATATAGATATGATATATGGTAGTATAATCATGAACATGGATAAATAAAGTTCAACTTATTGAATAAAAAAATTATTAATAATTTTATATTGAAATCATGTTTTTATTGAATTATATTTTAATTGATACAGATCACCTTTAGAAATTATAGAAAGTAATTTTCATTAATGATTAATTTTTTGTTATATGGTTTTTTTATGAATCCATCCAAATATCCTAATAAGAATAATTTAGATAATTTAAAAATGGTTGTTTAGATCAAATCCAAAGTCAATAGTATATTATCGAGAATTATCCACAATAAATATGTTTTCCTAGACCCATTAATGTCTAAAAATAAAATTATAGATTTTTTTTCACACCCAAAATTTTATTTTTAAGGCATTAATTTATTTATTTTGGATATATATTCATCTCTTGGATTTCCCATGTGTTTTTGGTGGGAAATGGAAGTTTTAGGCCTAAAACCAAGTGGTCCATGGTTTGTACATAGTTATGGAAAACAATGAAATTACCTTGGAGATACCATGTATCTTGGATAGTGGTAGTTTCTAGGTCTCACAGGAATGAGACCTCCTAAGAAAAACAATGAATCTGTTTTCCTCTTGGATACAGGATATCACCCAATTTTCGCATGGTTTAGAAAATTATGCAGCCTATTTAGGTCACTAAAAATATTAAATTTATCTTTTAATACTCCACTGATTTTAACCCAAATCCACCTCTTTCTTCCCAATTTGGTATTTTTCACCCTAGGCGCTTCCTTCTCTCCTCTTAGATCCCTCAAACCCTCAAATATTGGATTTCTTGGTGTGAATTTTCATGGAACTATCATGAAAGCCGCTTTATCCATAGTTTTCTCTTTCTTCTTAGGTTATTATTCCTTCTTATTTGGGTTCTTCTTTAACTTGTAGGTTTTATTCCCTAATATAGGTTGAAATATGGTTCCTTGGGATTAATATTGATATTTATGGTATGATATTGCCTTTATAGTGCATCCTTGAGGTGTAGTTGTGGGTTTTCATAGGATGTTAGAAGTTTCCATGCTTGAGGTATGTGATTCCATGAATTAGCATTATTAGATTATTTTGGTATTATTTATTTTCTTCTTAAATGTGTTTTAAATTTTTTTTGTGGTGTGAATTAAATTTGGTGAGAATATGTGTTTAAAGGTAACTTTATAAATGATAATGGTTGATTTTGATAGGTGTTTCATAAGAGGTCATGTGTATGTGTAAAAGGGGTTATAAAAATGGTTTCCCTATTGAAAATGGTTGATTGGATTGGGTGTTTTCAAGGTTGGGAGTGTGTTTCATAATATGGTGGCCTTTGTTCATGTGTTCTATATCATAGTTTGTGTGAATGTGTTAGTGGAGTTTCATGTGACATGAAAAGTGGATATTGAGAACGAAAAAAATTCTAGGTATCAAGGTTAGTGGACTAGGACTAGTACACTAGTCAGATTTGTGGGGATGAGGTCTGATTCCTTCTAGTAAGACTGAATCTACAATACTAACTAAGATATGATGAATATTGTAGACCACATAAAGTTTGGATGGATTCCTCTCTAGTGGATCATGCTTGAAAATGATTTGGGTCATGGTTTCGAAACTATATCACCAATATATGAGGTTCATATGGTCCCAATATTACTAGTGTATTTAGAGATATCCAATGGTGATCTTGTGATGTTGTGCATACCATCGTCATATGGTGGAACTTTCTTTCATTTTAATTCCAAGAATGATTTTCATGTAAATTGTTTTCCTTAAAATGTTTAATTAAAAATGTTTCCAATATTTTTCTTAAAACATTGATGTTAATTTTTCTTTTAATGTCTTCGAATGTAATCCTTCTTTGGTGTGATATCCTACTGATATTTGGATCACACTTTACATACACCCTCGTGTGTATATAGATCATGTTATGTTTGACCCAGATAAAAGAAACATGTTTAATGGTGGTGATAGTGGATCTAGATTCTAGTCGTTCCCCCTTTTGTAGGTGTTGATGGAGGTGGCATGAGGGTGACAATCCCCATGTTGTATATAGTTTGGGTAGCATAGTTAGTTCCCCTCCATGTTTTGGTATTTTGTTTTTATATTTATAGTTTTATAATGGTTTACATGTTATTATAATAGCTATTTTGGTTATGATTATTAATTATTATGTGATGTTGGTTTCTTCTGAATCATTTATGGTTTCTTTCCTTGAGTTAAATCATTCCCAAAAAGTAAAATGTGGATACTTAAGAACTATTTTATAGATTGTGGATATCAAGAATGCCTCTTGGGCCATTCCATGATCTGGGTAGGGTGTGAGGTCAAATGGAAAAGCAGACTAGTACATGAAATAATGTTATCAAAGCATGAATTTATCTTTATTTTGGTCATGATATTTTAGAAGACTTTGGATAGATAGGAGCTAAAAATACCAGGGTATGATGTTCTAGTTACTAGTGGGGTGTCTATCCAACACACCTCATCACATTCCTCGAATCTCCATGGAATGTTTTTATTTTTTTTCAATTATCCTCTGGTTGAGATGTATAGGCTACAAACAATGCATGTAAATAGGGTGGTTGTGAAGTGGAACTATTATAAAATAGGTATATCCCCACAAAACTATAACCATGGTTTAGAAAAACCATGGGTAGGGGTGATATATTACAATCTATACCCATAGTTTTATTAAAACTGTGGGTATATAATGCCCCAATTTCATGATAATATTGGGATACCCCTCTAAATTTCACATTTTCATCCGGATATCCCGCATGAACCCTATCCCTCTCGACCTCAACCTCTAGGCCTCCACCTCCGCCTCAATGTCATGTCTTATGCCTCCACCTCAAAGTTCGGGCCTCTGCCTCCTCCTTAACGTCTGGGCCTCTACCTCCCTACCCCCATCCCCTCTTATCTCCCTCTCCTCTGGCGATATCCCCACTCTCACCTCTCGGCTCCCTCCCCTCCGCCGATGTCCCAACCTGATCTCCAGTCTGGGGTTCCAAAAGGAAGATCTGATCACCGAGTACCTTCAATTATATGTAAGGAGCAGATCCATCACTAATCCCAGGTTCCAAAAGGTGAATAACATTTGAAGGTACTCAAATCCAGGATTGAATATTTTCTAATCCCAATTCGTTTCAGTTGTTTAAGAATATATCACAGATTTTCCCATAAATATTCTTAATGAATGATAGAGTTTCCAAAAATTTAAGAATTTGAATACAATTATGATCACATGCATTTAAAAGGAAGGGATAGAAGTTATCAATGCACTTTCAAAGAATACATTGATCGTTATAATTTTTGTTACTATATTTAAGATAATTATTTTATTATTGGGTTAAATTGTCTTTAAAATGATATCATATAATCAATATGGGGTCATTACTAAAAGAAAAATTGAATACTGTTTTTCCTGCATCAAAATGTACTAATATTATTCAAAATAAATCCATGCATATAAATTAAAATTTAAATTAAAAAATTTATAAATATTTTGATACCATTCATTGGGATTTTATTTTATATATTCTTAGAGTTTTTCAAAATATTACAGTAAATTGGTTATTGTAACATAATATAACAACATATTTTTATGCCTAATAATGGAATCCCCAATGTGGTATTTTAAATTATAAAGGATTGTAAGGCATGGTGAACCCCTGTTTACATTGTTGTTAAGAGTTATAGAAGATTACCTAAGAAGATTTTTGTGAAAGGGTACCTAAATTGTGTTTTTTACACTTATCAGGGCTTCAAGGTACTTACTTACACCATTTCACCTATTTTATATTAATGACCTATTGATTTTATTTCAAGGTGATACTCATATAATTGAATCAAAAAATTATTCTTTATGGAAATTGAGTGTGTTTATTGCAGTCCGTATCATTGAAAAAATATTGTGTGTACATTAAAAAATACATTTTATTTGAATGAAAAATAAAAATATCAAATAAGTCAATGTTAAAATTAAAAGTGATTAATATTAATTAACTATGAATTCGTCTTTTTGGGTCTGGAGGTAAGGTTATCAACTTAGAAGCCATAGTTTCCAAAATTATACTATAAATGTCTCAATGACCTACAGTGTCCTATGTTAGTGGATTTGCTGAAAGTGTTAAATATCGATGGAGTAGAGCACCAGTGGTTTTGAAATTTAGAATATGGATTCATTATAAGGATACTTAAGATGTTTTGGAGTGTTAAAAGTGATGTTTCATATTTTAAGGGACCAATGGAAAATACATGAATCAATGGTTTGGGTGTTGGGAAATTAAAACCCATTATTTTTTCTTTATTATAAGTCATCAGAACCTTGGGTAGAGGCCGCACGAGTTTACACATCTATCAAATAGATCAAAAACCCATATTTGAGAGTCATATGGTTGGAATTGTAGATCTAGAGGTCTTCTAGAACTCCAGTTAGGGCCACTAGAATCTCGGTGGTGCCCCTAACTCCATAATTAATGTAGGGGATGTTTTTTCATTCTATGATAAATTTTATAAAATTTATCCCCTCTACTTATCCCACAATATTCTATATGATTTAAGGAGTCACCTTTCATTATCCCCTCTTATACCTTTTATTCAACAAGATTTTTATCCTCTTCCACTTTAAAATTGGTTAAACGTCTATGGTAGTGATTTTCTCTGAGTAATGTTTATAATGTGTAGTGTTTTATTATTGGTTGACCTCTATGTTTCTTAGTGATTTTCCATAAATTCATAATTTGTTGTATTTTTTCATTTCATTGATTTTATGTGAATAAGGATATATAATACTGTAATAAAAGTTGGAAAAACCATGTCGTCATGAGCTAAGTTGTACCTAGTAGTTTATCTTATTTTATATGTGTTTCCATGTGATATATAATTGTGTACTTTGAGTAATTGGGTAAAATGGAATCATAATTTATCCAAAAACATGAGTGGGTATGGCTTATTAGAACCATGATAGATACTATAAACACAATGAGCCTTGGGTTTAGAGGATCCCAATGATTAAATCAACGGAAGGTAATTATAAAAAATGAAAATATAAACTCATGAAGGGTGTCTACTGAAAAGTTAAGGATAAAGAGAAATCGTATGGTATAATTTGAGTATTTTGATCCTCAGGAAGATTAGTGATAAATATGAATTATGGGGTGGTTTAAGATGAGTGTTCTTGAAAAAATAGGTTCTTTAGGAGTGATGAATTAGGAGAATAGAATGAGATTCTTATATAAAGACCTATGTGGTTCTGTCTATCTATGGGTGAGAATAAATCGAGGGTAGATTTATTTGGTAGTCCCTAATGTTTGTTTTTTCTAGCGGGCCTCAACTATAGAAATGATAGTAATGATTAATAAGGGTTATGTCATCATTAAAGGATGAGATGTGAAATGATAGTTCATTTCTTGTTGATACTAAGGTTGGTTTCCAATATTTGTGAAATAAAACATACCATGGATATGTGACCATAATGTTAGCCAAGATTTGGGTTTACATTGTGACCTTAAGACATAAAATTGATAAGTAGAGAGATGGGTTACTATATCACTTGTCAGATGATAGTTGTGAGTTCCTAGTCTTTCCAGGAAAGACGATTTCCATGAAGGGTGGTTCAGAGTGCTTGATTCATGATATTTGAAATCCATTAAAAATGGTTTTGTGGGGTTTCTTTGTTATTCCTTTCTTTAATTATAGCTTCTTACATGAACATTTTTATTATTACTTCATGATACTCTATTCATTACCACGAAGAAGAGGTATAGATTTGGGACACTATTCTGGGAACCCCTCCTACTATGAAGTAGTGATAAAATGTACCTATATTAATGAATATTTTATTAAGGATATATTTAACCCTATATATAGTTTATCATATGTATAAGATGAAGTGGATATATTAGGGCCTTCCTTGGCATGATCTAGTTGGCTACTTCTTTATTATGATCTTGTGGGTGGATGTGTTTCTGACCATATGAAATTCTATTCCACTTGATGTCCAATGATTTCATAACAATCCTACCTCACTTAATTGATCATTATTTGTCAAATTTTATTCCACTGAACCTTGAAGTAACGAAATATTGTGAAAAAATGTTGAGAAATGATTAGATTATTTAGATGGTGATTCATTTTTGTGGTTTAAGTAGTGTTTAATGAAACAGTTCATGATTCATGAAACTTATTAAGGTGAATTAATCATTATCCATGGATAATAGGTAGATTATTTAGTGGATTGATCTTGGATTGTAGGTTATAATTGGTTTGAATTATAGACAATATTTCACAATCATTTCTTGAATTATGGAATTAATGATGAGACATTTCAATCTAGTTTGAATGGGGGGATTAAGTTAATTTTAAGATGATGTATCTTTTCCTTATGAATTAAAAGAAATATTGAATTAATTTATCATATTAATCACTTTTTCACTATAAATCGATGGTGTAATATAAAAATTTCTACTCAGATGAAGTTCAAAGTGATCGAGAAGCATTCTATTTTTACTATGCTCATTTTTTACTATAAATCCATTCTATATATGTTTATACTTGAGAATTTATATATATATTGGGGACTAGTATTTTCAATTTGATTGTATTTTCACCAAATAATTTCAATTACTATTATCTATATTTATTATTATTATTTCAGTTAAATTCGTTGAATTTATTTCCTTACACTTATTCAATATTTTTATTGTGTCAAGAAAATAATGGATCTTGTGAAAATTTTATTAGGGGTGAGTAATAATTGAGCCTATATATTGGTATTTTCATTTATTTTCCATTTATGTTTCCCATGTTTTAAGAAAAATTATGATTGAGCCCCTTTGGGGAGAAAGTTTCTGGGACTCATTCCACTAAAAAAGCATTCTGAATACTTACCAAAACCAAAAACCATAAAAATCAATTAAATAATTGGTTTAGGTGAAGAAGTTCTCTGACAGCCTCCACTTCTTCTCAACATGAGGTTTATGGAAGTTTGGTACTTTAATAGGGCAAATTTATTCATTATTCCTCTCATGATGTCATCAATGCTTATAAAAACACAATAAATATCAATGACATTCTTGAATGGGGGTAGGGTAGTGGGGGTGAAGTGGGTAGGGGGTAGTGGAGGTGAAGGGGGTCATGGGTGTGGGGTGCATGGGGAGGGGAGTGTCCCGGGGGTGTCGAGGAGGGGGGTGTCAAGGTGGGAGGTGGTGAAGGGGGCTGGTGGGGGGACAGGGAGGGGTGTAGGGGGAGGGGGCTATTTGGGGGGGGGGGTGAAAGGAGCTATAGGGGCATCGTGAATGGTGTAGGGAGGGGGGGAAATGGTGTGTGGGTGTAGGCGGATGGGGGATGTGTAGGATGGGGGGTGAAGTGGGTGTCCAGCAAGGTTGGGAGGGGGTTAGTGGGTGTGGGGGTGTAGGGAGAGGGGGTTGTCCAAGGGGTGTCCGGGGGGTGAAGGGTGCTGTGGGGGGCAGTGTCAAAGGGGCAGGGAGGGGGGAAGGGGGTGTTGGGGTGCAGGGGGAAGGGTTCTGACCAGGAGGGGGTAAAGGGGGTTGGGGGCAGTGTGTATGGGTAGAGAGGGGGGAAGGGGATGTGGGGGTCCAAGGGGAAGGGTGATATCTAGGGGGCCGGGGATGTGAATATATGCAGGTGAAAGAGCTCAAAAAAAGTGTTTTTATTCCAGTTTTTTGATTCCTTATAGATTTTCCTTTTCAATTATTTGTTGATTTTGATGAATTTTATTGGTATTTAAGATAAGGATAGATGCAATGCAGAGAACCAACACCAAAACATAGTTGTTGCAATTTATTTTCTTCCATGACTTGCAACCGAGATTGACATGAATAGAAAATTTAAAAGGTAGTTGTTATTTTATACCTTTTTTTGAAAGACATTAGTAACCATTTTCTATGTTTTTAATCAAACTGACTTTGTATACACCATGCTTTCAGAATTGATGATTTAGAGTTTCCTCTTGAGTGTGAAATATTTAATATTCTGGACATTTCACTTTATGTACTATTCTGTTTTATATTGGTTCCTTATTTTTTATTTTTCAACCTCTCTGGTGAATTTTTTTAAATTTCCAACCGATATTATATTGTATGCGATTGTGTTGGTGAAACACCTTGGTAAGAAGAGGGAGTAGGGTTTTAGGTTCCGATATTATGATCTCACTCTATCTATGGTTGAGATAAATGGATATTTTGTAGTTTTTTAAATGGACCACTTTGACGTGATCCCTAGTGTGGATTGGATAGTGGACATATATATGAACATCAATTTTTATCAGCATCAGGCGAGTTTTTTAGAACCTGATAGAAGCTCTCTAATATTTTAGAGTGAATTGGATCCTTTTTCAGGATTTCCTAGACATATACATCTATAGTATAGTACTCTTTCAATATATATCTTGTTGATCATGTTGGAGGATGATGATAGAGGCTTTGATGGTGGATTTCCTTCTATGGTGGATGACTTCCAAAATGTGTTACTAGATGACTAATAGGGATTTCCGCCAGAACAGGATGTAGATTTCACATTTTATTTAGCACTAGGAACACAACCAATATCTCTTAACTGATACTCTATATCCCCCCCCCACCTAGTAGAGGAAATGAATGATACAAATAGAAAATTTTGAATCCAAAGGATTCCATAATATGACCATCTCGCCTTGGGCTGCCTAATTCTATTTTGTAATATGGAATATGGATATCTTCTATTATGTATCAATTATCAGAATCTAATTGAGGTAATAATCAAGAAAAAATACACAATACCCAATATCGATGACCTTTTTTATGAGCACAAGCATGAAAAGTAGTTCAATGAGATTAACTTTCAATCCTAGTATCACCAAGTAAAATTCATAGAGGCAGATGTCCCAAAAATAACATTTCAAAGTAGGTATTAATATTTTTATTATTTGTTCATTACATTAGGTTTGATTAATTTTCCAACTGTTTTCATGGTTTTCTTAAATAGGGTTTTCCATCAGTACCTCAATTACATCATCATGGTATTTGTGCATGACATCCTGGTCTACTCTGAGACCGAGGAGGATCTTGAAAAACATTTTAGGACCATGTTGATAATTCATATAGATCATCTATTATACAGTATGATTTCATGGTGAACCATCCGGATCATGGAAGTAATGTTTATAGGTCATGTTATCTTAGATGGGGGGTTTCAGTGGACCCTGAGAAGATTAGCACAGTTGTGTCACGGGAGAAAATAGATAATGTTGTGAAAACCAGATCCTTTTAGGACTAGTAGGGTACTACATGCTGTTGTTTCTAGATTTCGCTTTTCCTGATGTAATAATGATTGCAGTTACCCAAAAAGAGGTACAAATGGGGTTCAAAGTGTTAGTCATATTTTAAGGAGAATAAGGAGTGGTTGACCATGACCATAGTTTTGATCTTATTGTAATCTAGAAAGGGCTATGTGGTCTACTAGGTTACCTAAAGTATCATTCATGGGTTTGTGCTGATACGGGATGAACTTGTGGTGGCATATGGATCTTGAAAATTCTGACCACATGAAAATAATTACCCATCATATGATCTGGAATTAGTAGTAGGGATTAATTATTTGAAGACATGGAATCACTACATTTTAGGGGAGATGTTTGTACTCTACTAGAGTTATAAGATCTCGGCATACATTTTTACCATAAAGACTTAAATTTGAGGCAGAAATATCTAGTTGAGTATATTCAAGGGTTTGATGTTGATATTGTTTATACCAAGTGAAAAGTTATTTTGGTAGAAGATTCATTGAGAAGAAAAATGTCGGTGCAGGAACTTATAGACTAGAGTGATGAATGGAATTTGATGGATCATTTTTCTGAGATGAATCTAGATGCCAATGGGAATAGTGGAGTTTCATCTTATTCTGGTTTTTAGTTGAAAACCTCCCTCCTAGAGATGATTTGGTCAGAACATCATTGAAGTAAGTTATTATAGAAGTATATTCAGTTCATACCTAGAAGGGAGGTACATAGTGAATGGTCTTTGTCTACATATGGGGTTCTTTTCATTATGGACTGTGTGGCAGTGTCGACATTGCTACGAAAGGTGGTGATGAAGGATAACCCTTAGTCTCAGTGGTTCCTTCATCTTGGGTGAACTAAAATATTATATTATGTTTTTCATCACTTCTGGTAATTGACTATGAGATGATATATATCTTATTTTGAATCTTGATGTTTTACATGTATATAGGGTAACATATAGAACTTAAGTCCCTTAAGGTTTCTTCATTCCTTACCCTTTCCAACCTAGAAGTGAGATGATGTTTTTGTGTATTTCATTATTACCTTACCTCATACACCCCGATTAAGGAATTGAATTTTGGTAGTGATGGACCATATAAATAAATCGCCCCATTTTATTCCAATCATAGATTTGGACAAAGTGGAAGAATTGGATCAGTTGTATATTCACGATATAATGAGGCTTCATTGAATTCCATAAAATAATTATTTTATACTAGAAAACCCATTTCACCTTTATGATTTGGGAATGTATTTTTAAGGAAATGGGGTTGCATGTAAAGTTGAGTGTGACATGCTGTCTTAAAATGGATGTTCAGAAATAAGGGGAAACCAGTTCGGATAAGGAATGATCTAGGCTTGTGTGTCTTATTTTAGAGGCTCATGGGATTTCCATTTGTGGTTGGTGGAATTTCCAATAACAACAGTTACCAATCCTTGATAATAATTCCTTCTTTGGAGGTGAAATGTAGTTCTATGTATCAGTCACCTTTGTGTTGGGTGGAGGCATATAAGAACCTATTGTTGGGAATGAGTCATGTGTTGGAGTGGTCCAAGATGGTATATTTGAGCAAGTAATCATTTTTGATAGCTATGATTTTCCAAAAGTTTCATGTTGATCACCATCACTGAGTCTTGGATTTTTTGTGGGTCATCAGGTGTTTTGGAAAGTGGATCCTCCTTTAGGTCATTATAATCTTTGTAAAAAAGGTAACCAGGCCTAAAGGTATTTTCAAACTTTTGATATTATCAAGAAAGATAGTAAGGTGGAATTCCATTTAGATTTTTCATATCATTTGACATCAATTCACTATATGTTCCATTTATCTCAGTTAAAGTAGTATAATCTAGATCCATCTAATGTGAAATATTGGGAAGAGTTAAAATGAGAATCCAATTTCACTTTTTTGAGAAGCCAGTACAAATTATGGATTCCAAATAGAATGTGTTTCAGGAGATGTTAATATTAGTGTTATTAGTTATTTAGAAGAATTGGAATGATGAGCATGAGACATTGAAGAGGAAATCTTGGGTTGATGAGTAATACCCATTTTTCCTAATTGATCAGATTTTTGGAAGACTTTTCAAGGGAGGAAAATTTTCATATTATGGGTAATTTTAACATATATGATTTTATTTTGAGGTATTAATTTGATTATTTTTGTTCCTATATTCATATCAGGGATTTCCCATGTGTTTTTGGTGGAAATTGGAGTTTTTTGGACCCGGCAGAAGGTGGTGCATGATTGGTTCACAGTTCAGGTAAATTGTGAACTAGAATAAGAGAGACTATGTTCCCTGGATAGTAGAACTATCTTGTCTACATCTCCTAACACATGGGAATGAACCATACCCTTGAAAAATCAATTCATGGTTACTCTTTGACATAAAAGATCACATAGTTTCCATATTATTTGGAAAACCCTAGAACCAAACCTTGTGGCACGTCCATTTAATTAAAAATGTAGAATTTAGCTCTCCACGCTCTATTAATTTTAAAAAATATCCACCCATTTATTCACAATTTTGGATTATTCATCCAATTAACATCCTCCCCACTATTTGGACCCCTTTTACCCTCAAATTTTGGGTGTTTTATGTGTGGATCTTCAAGGAATCATCATGTAAGTCCCTTATTCCTTGGTTTTCTCCTTCTTCATGGGTTCTTATTCCTTCTTCTTTGTGTTATTCTTTACCCAGTAGGATCATTTTACTAAAATGGATTAATATGTGGTTCCTTGGGTTTAATTGGGGTTCTCATGATATTATCATACCTTTAGAGGGTCCCCTTTCGGCACTATTGTGGTTTTCCACCAAATTTTAAAAGTTTATAAGCCCAAGGTAGGTGATTCGATGATTAATCATTATTATATGATTTTGGAATGTTTTATTATTTTCATTAATTAGTTATATGTATTATGTGTGTGGTGATAATGTAAAGACCCGTAAAATTCAAGGGAAATTTTTTCTTAATTTTCTTTGGAATTTTACAAGATCGCGGTTTCTGACGGCACCTGATTCCGAGGCCTGGTGTGCCCGGAATCAATTTCCGAAGTTTGGCTCGGGTACGTCTAGTGAACGAACGAGCGGGAATTCCTAACTTTTGATCCGGTGCTCGGAATTGAAATCTGAGGGCACCGATGAACTCGCAGTGCCGATATTCGCTTAAGGAGACCTTTTCCGGAGTTGCGTTTACACGAGGGAAGTTGTAAAAAAATTGTGAATGTTAAAAATAAAAATTTAACTTCAATTTTTATTTTTATCTTTCCTTAAGTGTTTTTATCCATTGGATGGAAGTTGGGTAACTACCCAACTTCCCTTGGGAGGTTAAGAGGGTGGTGGGGCCCACACGAACCCCACCTCTTCATATCCTCTAACCCCCCAACTCACAATTAATGATGTGAACTTGAGTTATAACTTATGACATTAATAAGTGAGTTTAATTTGAGTTTTGAAATTCAAACTCTTGAATTTCAAAGGTTGGTGTTGTGTTAATAAATTAAGTGTGAGCTTAATT
Source organism: Viscum album (assembly GCA_963277665.1). Taxonomy (NCBI): domain Eukaryota; kingdom Viridiplantae; phylum Streptophyta; class Magnoliopsida; order Santalales; family Viscaceae; genus Viscum; species Viscum album. Next base: position 487,339,345 of record OY728155.1, read on the forward strand.
TATTTTTCGTTAGTTTCTTTGTTGCTTGAGAGGTTTGGGAGAATCTTTGAGAGACTTGAAGATCTTCTTCGTCTTCGACGAAGAACGTGAAGAACAGTTCTTCTCCGACAAAGAACATCGATCCCACGACCTTCAAGACTCGGCGTCCCGGATTCTTCCGTCTTCATCTTCCTCCTCGACAAGGGAGAAGTCGCCGACCGTGGTGATCATCGCCAACGACAACATACCTCCCTTCTTCGTCATAGAGACAAGTGAAGAGACGTCGTTTCCTCCTCGGACGCACCCCGACGTCCACGAAATCTACGTCCGACGCCGCGACGCCTTTCTCCGCGATAACCGACGTGCGACGTCATTTTTCAAGGTAGGGGTTGTTGTTGATTCTTTTATTTATCCTCGTTCTTGGTTCAAGTATGACAAACGTGTGGATAATATTTTATGTGTAATCGTTTAACATGAGGGGGTCGGACCGCATGAACACGGCCGAACCCCCACCTTTGTTCTTGTTGATTTATCTTGCGAAAGAAACAAGATGGCATGGTGCCGTCGCACCACGCGGTTATTCGCCCGGCTTATTTGCGCAGCGCCGTCGCGCCGCGCCGTGGAAGGATCATTAAGAACGCGACGCCGTCGTGCCGCGTCGAAGGGAATCTAAGGCGCAGCAGAGGGGCGCGGTGCCGTCGCACCGCGCCGGATGACGAACACCGCGGCCGATTCCGGGCCGCGGAGGGACGAGAAGACCGGCGGCCGGGCCGCCGGCGTCGGAAGCCGGAAAGGGGACCAGATTTTCCGGTCCCGTTGGAGAAAACCGGCCGGCAGCTGGCCGGCCGGAAGGTCAAAGGCCGGGGGAATTTAATTCCCCCAGCCAGCTCCAACCCCCCCCCCCATTTATGAGGGGGGGTGGGGGGGGGGGGGTTTCCTTGAGGGGGGGCAGGAGGCCCCCCGGTTCTTTTCAAAGCAGGCCCCCCACAAGGGGGGGCGGTTTCCTTGAGGGGGGCAGGAGGCCCCCCGGTTTTCTCAAGCAGGCCCCCCACGAGGGGGGCCGGTTCTCCAAAAGGCGAGGCTAAAAAGCCGCGCCGCCTCTTGCTGAAGCGGGGGCTTAGCCCCCCGCGCGTGACCCATGCGGCGCCAGGCCGCCGCGCCACCGCGCCGCCGCACCGCCGGCCGGCCGGCCGGGCCGGGTCGGACCCGGGTCGGGTCGACCCAGGGGGGTCGGGCCGGGCGGCCCGGACCCGAACCCCACGTTTTCGAGACAGTTTCGGTCTTTTGGCCATAACTTGAGCCACGGACCTCCGATCGATGAACCGTCTGCGGCAACGCGATCCTTGGACCGAGACGGTCGTTTCGGTATATCGCACTCAAGGTTTCAGAACACTTTGAGTTCGGCCGGGTTGGTTCGTACACGAACCAACCGGGCCTTCGGAGCGAAAACGCTCATATCTTGAGCTACAGACGTCTGATTGACGTGCCGTCAGCTTTGTTGAATTCCTCTTAGTGAGACGGATCTTTTGGCATACTCCGCCCGAGGTTTGGACGGAGGTGGAGTACGGTCGGGTTGGTTTTGCCTTAAAAACCAACCGGGCCCCGGGGACGAAAATGTCAATAACTCTCAGACGGGGCGTCTGATCGACGCGCCGTCTGTTGCGTTGAGTTCCTGTTGTCGATACGGAACTTTTGGATACATCAACTCTGGACTTTGTGACAGTTGATGTATCAGCCTCTCGGCTCGTAGAGCGGACCCTCCGAACGAGCTTGCTGTGTGCGGGAACCCTAGTGCTGGCTGCGACTGTTACTGTGACTGCTACTGCTACTGCTACTGCTACTGTAACTGCGACGACGACAGTACAGAGATCCTGTGTGGATTCGACGACGACGACTACAGCACTCAGCGATCCTACGTGGATCAGTGCTACAGGTCCTGTGTGGGCCCGATCCTGTGTGGGTCCGATCCTGTGTGGGTCCTTGCGCTCAGCGGTCCTGTGTGAACCAGCGCCTACAGGTCCTGTGTGGGCCTGATCCTGTGTGGGTCTTTTGCGGGGGTTAGTTACCTATCGATCCTTCGTGGGTCCGACGACTTAGATGGATCAGAGATCATCTTTATTGTCTTTTGAAGAAGTATACCTGTGTGAGCTGAATCCTGTTGCTTTCCTGTGTGGAATGTGTTGTGCTATCCTGTGTGGATTACGTTTTGCTTTCCTGTGTGGAATACGTTTACTTTCCTGTGTGGACTGAGTTGTACTTGGGCTCGGAGGTTGGAGCGTATTTGAAATTGATGACTTAGGTATATGTATGGGCATATACCTAAGCAGTGTCGGTTGTTACTTCGTGATTGTACTTTTCTTTGTGGATTATCCTTTGTGGATTTTGAGAGACCTTCAGGGGTCTCGGGGTCCCTACTAAGTAGCTTATACTCACCCCTGCACGGGCTATGCCCGCACTACGTTGTGTTGGTTGCAGACGACGGACATCGTTGATCTTGGCTGAGGCTTGTAGAGCAGGACGGTACCTGGAGGTGGACCACTGGGCGGGACGTGTTCGGAGCGGACGGCAGGACCCGTGGAGCAGTGGAGCTATCTGTACCCACCCTTCAGGTGGGATTTCTAGTGGACAGCTTGGTGTAGTGACTTTTACTTTTCAGTTACTGTTTTCCCTATCGAGTTGTACTTTACTTTCAGTTTGGGTTTGTATACTGGCCCATTTACTTTTCTGAACTTTCAGTTGTACTCTGCTTTTGCTTAGTGTTTACTTTTCGCTTGCTTACTCTGTGGTGTTTGTTTACTTTACAAAGGCAATGCCTTCCCTTTTTACAGGGATTTACGCCTTGGTGCTAGTCGCCAGCCCCTGGCCTATGGAAGGCGGGCTTGGGGTAGTCACGGCACGGACCCCGAGGGCGGGTCGTGACAAATTGGTATCAAAGGAGTTCGGTTCTACCGTGAACTCTGATCTTTTCTATGTGAAGCAAAAATGTTTAGCGTATTGAGTGTGGTTATCAGTCCAGGGAGTCCAGTGTTGGTGCGGCGGCCGACGTATCCGTACACCAGGACCGTGACTTCTGATTTCCGACTTAATGCACGAAAACATTGATTGCATGTGTGTTTCAAAGTTTTCTTTGTGATTTCTTTGTGTCAGCTCACCAGGTATAGTGTTTGACCATGGCGCACCTGATTCCTTTTCAAGATGGCCCCACGACGGCAGCCAGCTAGGGTTCCGAGAGTCGAGTGTGACGACAACCCACCGAGCGATGAGGCCTCGGTGCAGGGCCCTTTGTCAGCAGTGGCACCGGCGGTAGCTCTACCCGTCGAGCCATCGATACTTCCAGTACCAGCCGCTGACGATGCACGTCGCCTCAGTGCACTGCATGAGTTTCAGCGCCAGCGACCACCCAGGTTTCGCGGGGAGACGGATCCCTAGGCAGCAGAGGACTGGCTGGAGGCAGTAGTACATGTGTTTAGGCTAGTGAGGACACCAGCAGACCTCATGGTGATCCTCGCTACGGGCCTACCACATGCAGCAGCAGGACGATGGTGGAGCTTGATGCTCCAGGTGCACGATGAGGCATCTCTACTTTGGATGGACTTTGAGAGCATCTTCCTCTCGGAGTTCGTCCTAGCCACCCTTCGTGCGGTGCGTATCCAGGAGCTTCTTCAGCTGCGGCAGGGCAGCGTGACGGTCACTCAGTACTCGGCGAGATTTACTGATCTCTCGCGCTACTTGACTGACATGGTACGGGACCCATTCTTTCGGGCCCGGACCTTCGAGCAGGGTTTGAGACACGAGATCAGGGCATCGCTGATCTCCCTCAGCATACCAACTCAGACAGGAGTACTGGAGCGGGCCCTTCTGATCGAGAGCTTCCTTGCTGAGTCTACACCAGCGCAGCGACCCACCGCAGGGCGGCATGTGGCAGAGTCATCTGCAGTAGGCAGTCGACAGATGACTCAGGGTTTCAGGCAGACCAGACCTTCAGGCAGACGACCTCAGGGCACTGGCTCAGTAGTGCAGGGCACACAGCTCGGAGCCAGTCTTTCGAGTGGAAGACAGTGCTATGCATGCGGCGGGCAAGGCCACATGGCTCGTGACTGCCCGACCCGCCATGCAGAGGAGTAGCAGACGGTTGAGGAACCACCTAGGCAGAGGCAGAGGTTCGACCATGGCGGTCCGCAGGGAGGAGGCGGACGAGGCAGAGGAGCTGGTCGAGCAGCAGGTGGTGGGCGACGCTTTGAGGCTCTACCACCACCACCACCAGGAGGTCCACCCCGACCTCAGGGGAGAGCACAGCTTCAAGCAGCTGAAGCTTACGATCATGGAGCTCCGAAAGCGGGTGGACTAGTGCGGGACTAGCTCCTGGCATAGAGGCCTTTGCCCATAATGCCTCTAGCTTCGTAATTTGTGTTTCTTTGTGACCTTGTTCTTTAAGTTGAAGTAATAAAACACCCTTTCCTTGGTGACTTTTGTTTTCTTGTATTTTGTTTGTTTTTACTAAGAGGTGCCGGTTAAAAACTGTTGACTTGACCCTCACTTGCGAGATTCGTACTGGAGGAAACCCAGTGACCACACACTGATACCGACAGTGTTACTCAACCCTTGGAGGTGAGAGTAACGGTTGGATCTCATGGTAGCAGCGTCGAGGCCTTACGACGTCATCCATGCCATGAATTAACTAATCATGACGGGATTGACAGTTTTAGGCAAGGAATGTGGTTCATCCAGGGGATGAGACCGGATTTCACTTTTCGGCAAAGGAGAAATCTTTGTAGCTAGTCTCTTTGCAGATATCCTTCGTGGATAGAGATGGAGCAGCCTTCCTCCAGTCTCTCACAGTCACCCCTCCTCTACTACAGCAGGTCAGAGAGGCACAGCATGAGGACGCTGACTGTGAGACACGGCGTGCACAAATATCCTCGGAACAGACACATGATGGTTTCTCCCTTGGAGCAGAGCACGACATCCTTTTCAGAGGACGTACCATGGTACCAGTCGCTTGCGAGAGGAGGTGCTGAGAGAGTTTCACACTTCTCCTTGGCGGTACATCCTGGAGTGGCGAAGATGTACCGGGATCTCAGACGACAGCACTGGTGGCCGGGCATGAAGAAGGCAGTAGCAGAGTTCGTTTCTCGATGCCTCACCTGCCAGCAGGTGAAGGCAGAGCATCAGGTACCAGCGGGCTTGGTACAGCCCTTGGAGGTTCCGGAGTGGAAGTGGGACGGCATATCTATGGAATTCGTGACTGGACTTCCACGCACTTCCAGAGGTCACGACTCCATCTGGGTGATTGTTGACCGACTCACCAAGTCGGCACACTTCTTACCCATTAGAGAGCAGGGCTCAGTGGAGAGCTTGGGATGTCTCTACGTTCAGGAGATTGTGCGGCTCCACAGTGTGCCATCATCTATCGTCTCCGATCGAGATGCTCGCTTTACTTCCCGGCTTTGGAAGGGGTTACAAGAGGCGTTCGGGACGCAGCTACGTCTGAGCACAGCCTTTCACCCTCAGACGGATGGTCAGACAGAGAGGACCATTCAGACTCTCGAGGACATGCTCTGCGCATGTGTCCTCGACTTTGTCCGTAGCTGGGAGGACCACCTACCCTTGGTGGAGTTTGCGTACAACAACAGCTACCACTCCACCATCGGGATGGCACCGTACGAGGCATTGTACGGCTGACCTTGTAGATCTCATTTGTGCTGGACAGACCCTAGGGAGTCAGCACTTGTGGGACCGGAGATGGTCCAGGCCACGACAGAGAAAGTCCAGGTCATCCAGGAGCAGATGAGGACAGCTCAGAGTCGGCAGAAGTCATATGCTGACAGGAGGCGGAGGCCACTGGAGTTCGAGGATGGCGACCACGTCTTCTTGCGGGTCTCACCTCGACGTGGTATTCGGAGATTTGGCTGAGGCGGCAAGTTATCTCCGTGCTTCATCGGACCCTTCCAGGTCCTCAGCAGGGTTGGCAAGGTGGATTATCGCCTGGCTCTGCCACCTCAGTTGCACCGGGTGCACAACGTCTTCCACGTATCCCAGTTGAGGAGATACGTGCACGACCCGACGCACATCATTGACCATGGGGAGCTTGACGTTGAAGATGGGGCGACTTTTACGAAGGTCCCGGTGGAGATAGAGGATCGACAGGAGCGGGTCCTGCGTGGGCGATCGATTCCTCTTGTGCGCATCAGATGGCAGCACTGGAATCTCCAGGAGAGCACATGGGAGCGGGAGGCTCAGATGCGTGCTCAGTACCCTCATTTGTTTCCATAGTTTTTGATGTATCTTTACGGGGACGTAAAGCCCTGAGGTGGGAGTAATGTAAAGACCCGTAAAATTCAAGGGAAATTTTTTCTTAATTTTCTTTGGAATTTTACAAGAGCGCGGTTTCTGACGGCACCTGATTCCGAGGCCCGGTGTGCCCGGAATCAATTTCCGAAGTTTGGCTCAGGTACGTTCAGTGAACGAACGAGCGAGAATTCCTAACTTTTGATCTGGTGCTCGGAATTGAAATCCGAGGGCACCAATGAACTCGCAGCGCCGATATTCGCTTAAGGAGACCTTTTCTGGAGTTGCGTTTACACGAGGGAAGTTGTAAAAAAAATTGTGAATGTTAAAAATAAAAATTTAACTTCAATTTTTATTTTTATCTTTCCTTAAGTGTTTTTATCCATTGGATGGAAGTTGGGTAACTACCCAACTTCCCTTGGGAGGTTAAGAGGGTGGTGGGGCCCACACAAACCCCACCTCTTCATATCCTCTAACCCCCCCAACTCACAATTAATGATGTGAACTTGAGTTAAAACTTATGACATTAATAAGTGAGTTTAATTTGAGTTTTGAAATTCAAACTCTTGAATTTCAAAGGTTGGTGTTGTGTTAATAAATTAAGTGTGAGCTTAATTTATTTTTGGTTAGTTTCTTTGTTGCTTGAGAGGTTTGGGAGAATCTTTGAGAGACTTGAAGATCTTCTTCGTCTTCGACGAAGAACGTGAAGAACGGTTCTTCTCCGACAAAGAACATCGATCCCACGACCTTCAAGACTCGGTGTCCCGGATTCTTCCGTCTTCATCTTCCTCCTAGACAAGGGAGAAGTCGCTGACCGTGGTGATCATCGCCAATGACAACGTACCTCCCTTCTTCATCATAGCGACAAGTGAAGAGACGTCGTTTCCTCCTCGGACGCACCCCGACGTCCACGGAATCTACGTCCGACGCCGCGACGCCTTTCTCCACGATAACCGACGTGCGACGTCATTTTTCAAGGTAGGGGTTGTTGTTGATTCTTTTATTTATCCTCGTTCTTGGTTCAAATATGACAAACGTGTGGATAATATTTTATGTGTAATCGTTTAACGTGAGGGGGCCGGACCGCATGAACATGGCCGAACCCCCACCTTTGTTCTTGTTGATTTATCTTGCGAAAGAAACAAGATGGCGTGGTGCCGTCGAACCACGCAGTTATTCGCCCGGCTTATTTGCGCAGCACCGCCGCGCCGCGCCGTGGAAGGATCATTAAGAACGCGACGCCGTCACGCCGGGTCAAAGGGAATCGAAGGCGCGGCAGAGGGGCGCGGTGTCGTCGCACCGCGCCGGACGACGAACACCGCGGCCGATTCCGGGCCGCGGCGGGACGAGAAGACCGGCAGCCGGGCCGCCGGCGTCGGAAGCCGGAAAGGGGACCGGATTTTCCGGTCCCGTTGGAGAAAACCGGCCGGCAGCTGGCCGGCCGGAAGTTCAATGGCCGCGGGAATTTAATTCCCCCGGCCAGCTCCAAACCCCCCCCCCCCCATTTATGAGGGGGGGGGGGGTTCCTTGAGGGGGGGCAGGAGGCCCCCCGGTTCTTTTCAAAGCAGGCCCCCCACAAGGGGGGGCAGTTTCCTTGAGGGGGGCAGGAGGCCCCCCGGTTTCCTCAAGCAGGCCCCCCATGAGGGGGGGGGGGGGGGGGCGGTTCTCCAAAAGGCGCGGCTAAAAAGCCGCGCCGCCTCTTGCTGAAGCGGGGGCTTAACCCCCCGCGCGTGACTCGTGCGGCGCCAGGCCGCTGCGCTGCCGGCCGGCCGGGTCGGGCCGGGTCGGCCCGGAACCGGACCCGGACCCCCCGTTTTCGAGACGGTTTCGGTCTTTTAGCCATAACTTGAGCCACAGACCTCCAATCGACGAACCGTCTGTGGCAACACAATCCTTGGATCGAGACGGTCGTTTCGGTATATCGCACTCAAGGTTTAGGAACACTTTGAGTTCGGCCGGGTTGGTTCGTACACGAAACCAACCGGGCCTTCGGAGCGAAAACGCTCATATCTTGAGCTACGGACGTCCGATTGACGTGCCGTCAGCTTTGTTGAATTCCTCTTAGTGAGATGGATATTTTGGCATACTCCGCCCAAGGTTTGGACGCAGGTGAAGTACGGTCGGGTTGGTTTTTCCTTAAAAACCAACCGGGCCCCGGGGACGAAAATGCCAATAACTCTCAGACCGGGCGTCCGATCGACGCGCCGTCGGTTGCGTTGAGTTCCTGTTGTCGATACGGAACTTTTGGATACATCAACTCTGGACTTTGTGACAGTTGATGTATCATCCTCTCGGCTCGTAGAGCGGACCCTCCGAACGAGCTTGCTGTGTGCGGGAACCCTAGTGCTGGCTGCGACTGTTACTGTGACTGCTACTGCTACTGCTACTGCTACTGTGACTGCGACGACGACAGTACAGAGATCCTGTGTGGATTCGACGACGACGACTACAGCACTCAGCGATCCTACGTGGATCAGTGCTACAGGTCTTGTGTGGGCCCGATCCTGTGTGGGTCCGATCCTGTGTGGGTCCTTGCGCTCAGCGGTCCTGTGTGAACCAGCGCCTACAGGTCCTGTGTGGGCCCGATCCTGTGTGGGTCTTTTGCGGGGGTTAGTTACCTATCGATTCTTCGTGGGTCCGACGACCTAGATGGATCAGAGATCATCTTTATTGTCTTTTGAAGAAGTATACCTCTGTGAGCTGAATCCTGTTGCTTTCCTGTGTGGAATGTGTTGTGCTATCCTGTGTGGATTACGTTTTGCTTTCCTGTGTGGAATAAGTTTACTTTCCTGTGTGGACTGAGTTGTACTTGGGCTCGAAGGTTGGAGCGTATTTGAAATTGATGACTTAGGTATATGTATGGGCATATACCTAAGCAGTGTCGGTTGTTACTTCGTGATTGTACCTTTCTTTGTGGATTATCCTTTGTGGATTTTGAGAGACCTTCAGGGGTCTCGGGGTCCCTACTGAGTAGCTTATACTCACCCCTGCACGGGCTATGCCCGCACTACGTTGTGTTGGTTGCAGATGACGGACAGCGTTGATCTTGGCTGAGGCTTGCAAATCAGGACGGTACCTGGAGGTGGACCACTGGGCGGGACGTGTTCGGAGCGGACGGTGGGACCCGTGGAGCAGTGGAGCTATCTGTACCCACCCTTCAGGTGGGATTTCCAGTGGACAGCTCGGTGTAGCGGCTTTTACTTTTCAGTTGCTGTTTTCCCTTTCGAGTTGTACTTTACTTTCAGTTTGGGTTTTTATACTGGCCCATTTACTTTTCCTCACTTTCAGTTGTACTCTGCTTTTGCTTAGTGTTTACTTTCCGCTTGCTTACTCTGTGGTGTTTGTTTACTTTACAAAGGCAATGCCTTCCCTTTTTACCGGGATTTACGCCTTGGTGCTAGTAGTCAGCCCCTGGCCTATGGAAGGCGGGCTTGGGGTAGTCACGGCACGGACCCCGAGGGCGGGTCGTGACAGATAATTATTTTTTAAATGGAATTTGGTGTAGGTATGGGTCGAATGGTGACTTTTTAAATCAAAATGATTGATTTCTGTAGATGATTCAAAAGGGGAACATGTGTGTGTGTAAAATGGGTTTTGAAAATGGTTTCCTATTTAAAATGGTTGATTGGATTGGGGTTTTCAATATTAGAAGTGTTTTTGTGAAATTGGTGGCCTTTTTGAAGTTGTTATATATCATAGTTTGTGTGAATGTGTATGTGGTGTTTTATGTGGCATGACAAGTGGATACTAAGCACAAAGGGAATCATAGTTATCAAGGTGGGAATACTAGGACAAGTAATCTTGCCAGGTTGGTGGGGCTGAGGCCCTATTCCTTCTATCAAGAATGACGCTAAAACACTAACTAAGCTCTGATGATGATTAGAGACCACTGAAACCTTGGATGGATTCCTCTCTATTGTGTCATGCATGAGGATGTCATGGGCTATGGTTTCTATACCATATCACGAAGACACATGGTTCCTAGGGACCCACTATTACTTGTGCCTTCAAGGATTAATCATGGTTCTCCTGTGATGTTGTATTTACAATTGATATATGATGGACCTTGCTTTCATTTTAATTCAAAAATAATTTTCATGTAATTTTTTTTCAATAAATTTTTTTATTAAAAATGTTTCAATAATTTATTCAGAAAAATTGAATGTGAATTTTCCTTGTAATTTTTTTCCTGAATTCATTATTTTGTGTGATATCCAATTGAGATTTTTCTCAAACCACACATACACTATTTGGTGTATTTATATCTTGTTATGTTTGACCAAGGTGGAGGAAAGATGTTTTGTGGTGGTGATGGTGGATCCAGCTAATATTGGTTCCTCTTTTTGTAGGTGTTTGTAGAGGTGGAATGTTGTTGAAAAACCTCGTGTTGCAAGGATTATGGGTTGTATACTTGGTTCCCATCTGAATTTTGATATTTTGGTTTTATATTTAATGTTGTAAAATGTTTAACATGTGATATTGATAAATATTTTGGTTATATTTATTGATTATTATGTGATGTTTGTTTTTTTAATTGATTATCATTCTTTAACATGGGTTAAATAATTTCCAAAATGTTAAACATTGATACTCAAACACTAGTTTCCAAACCATGGGGATTGGGAATGACCCTTAGTCCATGAAACAGGCTAGGTCAGGTGTCAGGTAAGATGGGAAACCGGACTGTTTTATGACATATTTAATATAATACAAATTATTTTCATAGAAATTGACATTAAGAGTAGGGGACCATCAACATGATTTAAAATTAAATGTGTACAAGTAATTTGAGAAAGGAATTTCAATGAAAAAAATAATATTGTAAAAATTTATAATGGTATATATTTTATAGTAGTTCAAGTCTTAAATCATATGAGTAATGTCTTAACCACTCTAACTCATTAATAGAAGGGTTACATTAATAAACCAAAATTTTTATTTGATATAACTATACTTCTAATATTTTGACAATGTTACTATTACCTAGTGGTATAACCCAAATAAAAAACCAAAAAAATCATTTCAAAATTTGGTTGAGAAAGAAAAAATAAAACCATACTAAAATTTAAATAAGGAACATCTAGATAGGTAAAACTAATTTTTACTATGTTTTAATTACATGAATATATAAAATAAATAATGAAAATAATGAAAATTAAAATTTTAAAATATAAACGTTATTTATATCCAGTATGTAAATGGATTCCTAAATGATGAAAGTAGATTTTACATTTTTCTAATTTAAAATTTCCCTAATTTATAAATTTTATTTACAATCAGTTTATCATAAAAAACTAAATAAAAATTTATAGTCTTCCAATACAAACAAATTTTGGTCTTCTAATGACTGGTCAAATTGAACAAATATTTGATTGAAATTATTAAATTCATATAGTATTAATTATTGTTTCATCACACATAACATGCAATCATTATACTATTTTTAGTATGTATCACACATGGAATTAAAGGACTAAACCAACTGATCAATGTCATAAAAGAATATTCTATTCAATTATAATCTATTATTTATTTATATATATATAATAGAATTACTATAAAAAGATATTTTATAATTTTTGAAAATATCACTATATATTACAAAACCTATCTTACTATTTCAAATTATGATCTTCTATGATGAATCATTAGTTCAAAAATAATAAATTAATTAATCATTTTAATTAATTGCTGATACCCAACAATGATTAAATAAATCATATAATTAATAATAAAACTATAAAAATCATCAAATAAGTGATGCATATTAGAGAATAGAGATAATTAGATTCATTATATATGACTATTTTTTGTAGAATGTGGTGCTCTGGTCAAATAAAAAACAAATTATTATATCATGTGAAAAGAGTTTCATGATTCTGAAAGAAGGGATTTTTTTACAATATTTTTCATAAAGAGGGAGAAAATCAATATGCAGGTCTTGCAGTCAAGTTTATCATGGACGACTACCTAATTTTCAATAACATCTTCAAACATGTTCGCTTAATGAAAGGATTGAGTGAAAATACAACTGGTCTCCAGAAGTGAAGAGCGATAATCCATCCAACATGCTGTTAGTAGCCATGCATGATACACCACACCATTCCAAATATCCTAAACAATAGTTTATGAATCACCTTTAATCAAAATATTGTTTCAATCCTTTTTCATAGAAAAATACATGACTTGAATCACACACATCATTTCCACTTCTAGAGACGAGGTGATTCTGCAGCTGCCAAAGAAGCATTCGAGACACTCTCCAAGGTGGGTTTTGAAAATATATTTTGTAATTTTATGAAAAACAATATAATTATCATAATAAATTGAAAAGTATATTATTTAATAAAAATCTATAATTTATACACGTAATTATATTAATTAAACATGTGAAATTTTTTAAAATGTATTTATTAAAAATAACATGAATATATAAAAAACCATGTATTTTAAATTAAAAAAGAGTTGTATAACATGATTATGAATTGTTATACCAATTAGGGAAGATATTATGAAGAGGGGGCGAATCATGGTATTCCCAAATTGATTATTAAAATTTTTATTTTTTCACTTTGGGATCTTATAAAAAAGTGTTTATAATAAAATTATATAAAACATAATTTATTTATAAAAACCAGGAAGAAGAAAAGTATAAAGAAAAAATCAATTTTATTTAGTTGACCTCTATAGGGGTGGATAATAATGGGGTAAGACATACCAACTTTTCATGTAGCCATAATCATTAAGAACACTAAATAAAAAAGGTTTTAAAAATTTACTCATCCTCTATAGTAACTATAATTTCTCAATAATTTATCAAATTTTCATTATATAGATAATATTTATGATAAATATAAATGATCACACCCTTTATTAAATAATGAAATAGTAATATACAAATATCTTTCAATGTATTAGATATCTCTAGTGTGATATTATTCACATATCTATATACTTATAATTATAAAGGATTTTTGATATGATATTTACTTACTAATTATTTCAAATAGATCTTCATTTTTAGATTTCAATATAACTATATCTCCCCTCCTAAAATTATACATTAATATTAGTTAATTAATTCATTCTAAATTATATTTAATTTAAATACACTTTAAATATATTTAAAATTATTTTATATCTTCAATAATAATATTATAAAATTGTTAATAATTTACTTTGATAATGAATATTTCCTTTTACCATGTATATATTTACATTGAAAATATGAAAAAATCTCTTAATTATTTTATGAATGGTGAATTGTGAATTAAATATTTATTAATTTAAAATTGGGTATATATTTAAAATAAAACCCCCTAATTAATAAAAAATCTTCAAGATCACACTTTTTATTATCCTCTTATGATTTACTTCAATTGAATTTTTTTGTATTTAAACTACATGGTTTATGTAGTTAAAATAAATAGTCACTATAATTTTAATTACACTAAATATATATTTTGAAATAAAAGAATACTGTATTTTTTAATGATGGGGTCTCAGAATATTTTTATTATCAAAGAAAATATCTCTTTCTATATAGGTATATGGAGACCCATTATATAGCCTGTAGTCCCATGGCCAAGTGGCCTATGAATATTGAATCAAGGCCTAGTGAAGCATCATTCAAGCATCATCCTGCCCATGCTACCAGGACTATATCATACCTGCATCACTACCTGAATATATCATACATGTTCTACCACCTTACAATTTCATCACTTCTATGATTTAATTTCCTAGAATCTATAAATTTTCTATCCACCACACTTTTAGGAAAATATTCCATATCCTCATGCCCATTGTAGTTAAATTACACCATCATTTCATTAAAAATGTATAGTATCTATAGTTGAATTTAATGGTTGTTATAATTTTTATCATGTGGTTATAATAATTTAAAATACACAGTATATATGTGTTATCCATTTTCTTAATATTTAAACAGAAAATATTATTTTTAGGCTTCATATATATATTTTAAAAACCACCATCAGATCATACAATTCATCCTAGAATATATCATCAACTTTTATGGAAAAATTACTTATTCATTAATCATATATGAAAAAACATCCAAGAGAACTCCTTCTATCCACTTAAGAACACCACAAATATCCTCATGGTTTATTTGGATAACATCTCTAACATTATTTTGTATCAAATGAGACGAAAAATTTTAAAAACCAAAATTAGAATCTAGAATCTCCCTAATGGGATTTAATAGTAGTACATGGCATGGAAACACAATTTACAAATATATCATGTATCATAATCAATGTTACTCCACCAATATTGATAAATTATAAAATATTTGTAAAAGAAAAACCAAATCCCCATTAATGATTTATATATCACATCTTCTCACTAAATAACATTGCCATATTTTTATCTATAATTTTACTCTAAGAATAATCCCAAATTATAATTTTTTTTAATTTAAAAATACAAATACCAATAATATTTAATTCATTAAATAAACATCAGATTTTATATTTTCAATTATTCATTCATGGTTGCATATTTTTAACTCTAATGTTTAATATTTTCTTTTTAATCACTTACCCCTTATGTAATTCTTTATTACATATATAACACTATTCAATGTAGATAGACTCTATAACTTCATAATACATTTATCCAAATTTTTGTATAATATTATATTTTATCTATATGTTTTTTTCATGAGATATGAGTTTCATTTTTATTGGTTTTAGAAGACTAATATTATGCCACATGATTGATATAAGAGTGAAAATTATTTTCCCAAATCCACCAATTTTTTCTTCATCTAAATCAATAGTGTATGAATTATAGTTTCCATTATGTGATCAACTTATACTATAATTTTTCATATAATAAAATTATTTCTTTTGATATACAGTTTCATCCCAAGTAGAATATATAAACATATATGTGTTAGGTTGGATAGTAAAAGTACATAAGGTATGGGGGTGGGGGGGGGGATTAAATATACCCAATTAAAATTTATTAAATTAATAGAAAATGATATAAATTAATTATAAAAATAAAGGAATATATTTTATGAGTAGTATAATAAAATAATCGACATAATGGTTTTTTATAGTAGTTCATTCAAAAGTACAACTAGTATACTCTTATACATCTTTACTCAATGAGAGATTCATTTTGAAGTCCCTAACATTTAAAGGGGAATCATAACTTGATTAAAAACTAATTTCTCTATAAAATAAGGAACCTTATGCAACAAGTTTTTATAGGGAGTCAAAACTTAATTACAACCCAGATATTACATATTAGGAGTCACAACCTGACCTCTACTGAATTTAGAATCTTGAATTCAAAACATGAATAAAGAAAAAGATTTTGTATGTAAAATAATTAGTATAATGTGAGTTTGTATGCAGGAGATGAGAAAGAATTTTACAATAATAAAAGACCGTAATGAAATAGAAGATAAAATAAAGTAAGCACATGAACTAGTTCTTGAGTAAAGGATTGACTCATCTTGTCATAAAACATAAAGTTGAAGGAATTGTTATTCAACACTTAAAAGATCAACTAGATGATGAAATAGAGATTATACATGACATTACATATTTTACAAACCTTAAATTTTTTTGTCTTTATTCTCAAAGAAAAATAGATCATTGAAATCGTTATATCTTCTTATTCCTTACATCCTATAAGTCCTTTATATAAATACTACAATGCTTAAAATAGAAAATGTGGGTTGATGAAAATAGTTAGAATCATTTAAAATAATAATAACAAATTTCACTTGTTTTATTGACAATGAAACAGATTCCAAGGAGATAAAGAAGATTTCATACTAATTAAATATAATATTTTAATAATTATAATGAGGAAAAAATAACTAAACAATTGAAACTAATTACAAAAAGAACAGTAAAATAATTTCTCAAATAAAAATAGAATAAATACATTTTGAATATTATGAACTAAGAATAAAAATATAAATACATTCTTTTACCATGTTTTTAAATAAATAATTTAATTCTTCAACAATAAAAATAAAAATTTATGAAGAATAAAGTTTATTTAAATACTAGACACATATGGAAATAAAAAATAATATTAAAAATTGAAAAAAAGGAAAAATATAGATGTAACAAATTAATAATTGACAGGAGAAATTTTTTTTCTTGAACTAAAAAGAGGATATACATATGAGTTCGATGGAGATTAAACATTTAATGGATGGTTGATTAAAAATTTAATTAGTTTTAGATTAAAAATTGAAGTAGTCAAAGATTAAAATATAAAATGATAGTATATTGAAATTTGAACATGAGTTCGATTAAAAATTAAACTGGCACTATATAGGAATTTTAATAAGTGGTAGATTAAAAATTGAACTAGTTGTAGATTAAAAAATTTACTAGTGGTAGATAAAAATTTTCGTTGGTGGTTGATTAAATTTGAATAAGAAAACACCTAATAATTATGTGTGATATGGAACATAATATACGCACGGTTTTAGAAAAAACATGCACCTTGCTGTAGAGGGGTCTAGTGTGGTGTTGCAAAGTTGTCAAACAGCTACATAACTATGTGAAAAGACCGAGTGGTAGATGATTGTGTGGTACACATGGAGGCTCATAGTTAGTGCATAGTTTTTCTAACCAAGTGCACAAACCATGCGAGGTGTGTGGTATTGGACAATAGCGGTGATGGTTTGGCACATGGTTTGGATAACCATGAGACCAAAACCTGAACCTTTCTAGAACAAAATTAATAGAGAGATTTTACCAAACCCCCCAGTTTTTTAGTCCACCACAGTCCTTTTCATCCCCATTTGGTGAACACAAACCAATGGTGTTCTCAACCCCTTCCTCCTCATCTAACCCCTTTATTTGGGGTGCGTTCATGGAAATTATTTAAAATTTAATGTGATTTATTCTCCACTGGGGAATTCTTTCCCTATTCCCCTTACATATCTATAATTTAGGATTTCGTCACTTTTTATTTTTTTTATCATCCCACTAGAGTATGGTGGGATGATCAATTTCTCATGGGGATTTTTTTTGGCTTCTTTAGAGGAGGATACGAGGTAGCTTCTACACATTGTTGCATGGTGTTTCTATAAGGTATGCATTCTTCAAGAATTTAATAAGGTTTTCCCTCAAATTAGTTTTTATTAAACTTTTAAATGGAATATCCAGTTTGGGATTTTTTGGATATCAATGTTGTAAGTCCATTTTAGAGAACCCATGAAAGTTACTTGGATTTTCGATAATATGTGAGCACCCAATGGGTTTTTTGACATTTTTCTATGTTTGGTTTTGATTAATTAATTAAATATAATTATATTAATTAATTAATTGTTGTTTTGTAGAATGATTTTGGATCTCGAGTAGTTAATATGACCTCATTTTGAATCTGTAGATTTTGGTTGAGTTTTGTAGGAGATATGATAAGGCCACCATACATTTGAAATATTATGGAAAGATATATTAAATGAGGTATGTGGTCTAAGAGATTTACCCATGGTCCTTTTAAAATTAATTACATGTGTATGTAGTATGTGAATTGGTGACATTATGTGTTGTGTTTCTTCCATAGTTTAATTATATAGAATGGACATTAAATTGATGAATTTGACTATTCAAGGACCCATTTGTATTTTTTGGTGATTGTGAGACCAAACATAGGGCTTCCCATAGGGTACACCATTTCTTTAAAATGATAATATATAGTTTTAAAGGATAAATTACTTAGGTTATAGGATTTCCCCAGTTTGGATCATTGTCATGCAAGATTTAATGGTTAGATGGATAATGTGTATAATTTGAAAATAAATATTTCATCAATTATAAGAGGATAAAATGGTTTGTTTTTAGGTGTTATGTTTTTTTAGAAGACGTAGAAGGCATTTAAAATAGTGATAACCATGTTAATTGGTTTTTGACCTAGTTTTGGGAGTTAAAAGTGGGAAAAAATGTTTTAAAATGGATAATATTTTTAAATGAGGTGTTTAACTGAAAGTGGATAATTAAAAATGGACTATACATGGATCTAAAATATTTATTTTTAATGTTTGTGTGGTTTCCCATTTGTTATAATGACTTGATAGATTCTTGATGATTATAATAGAAACAATGTTTTCCATTTTTTTGGGGTTAAATGTTGATAAAGAAATTTCCAAGTTAAAATTATTTGAAATTGTATTTTTTGTGGTTTTTATAATGCTTTGTGAGATAAAATTGTTTAATCATTGTAATTTGAGAAATGATTAATGGTTTAGTTGTTGGAATGATACTAAAGAACTTTTGGTAAACATTATGTGTTAGGTGTTAGACTAAGACCCCATGAAAGGGTAGTATACTCTGTATTAGGTGTGAGAAGGAGGTTTTGTGAACTGCTATTATTCTTGATGGTTTAGGTTCCATCTTAATAATCTAGGAATGCTAGTATAATAGATGGAAAAAGATTATGGAATGACACTATGTATTCATGGTTTAAAGTTATCAATTTATTTTTTAGGAAATATTAATTAAATTTATGATTTTGTTCTAGAATAATTTTCCTTGAACAATTATTTAAAATTATGATTAAACACTATATTGAGGTTCTTGAAAATATTTTTATAATTTATGATTGTAGATATAGGACATGGAATATCACATCCATGGTTTAGAGTACCATATTGGTGTTTTATTCATTTATGAGTTACATATTGGAGGAGAATACCTATTTATAATTAAATTATGATTTATCCATTTTATAAGAATCTAATAATCGATATTGGTCGATTCAAATTGATTTTCCATGGTGTCTCTTTAGAACCTTGGGTTTAATGGGATACTAGATAAACTACTGTCCTTTTGATATGTGTATTCGTTTTTTAATTTTTATTATATAATTTTTTACCATTATACATTATCACAGAAATGATATTTTCTTTAGAGACCATTGACGGTGTCCTCCTAAGTATTAAAAACACCTTTCTTAGACTTCCAATACACATTGGTACCTGATAAGCTCTTAAATTTTTATTTGATGAAAAAGTTTGGTATGAGGCATGAATTGAGTTTAATATGATAAGGTATGGTACCTCAGAGGTTATTAAAAGAATATATGATGATTAGATTGTAGATTTAGTAGAGTCACTTTTTATGGATTTAATTTTTATTTGGTTCTTTTGTGTAACTTAACTAGTGGGTGGTTTGTTGTATGGATTATACAGGGGGTTGGGCCTTCACAACATTTCCATTTTTATTATATCATTTTATTTGGATTCGTCATTTTTTGCATACTTGGATGCATTTTATGCTTGGTTATTTATATTCTTTCTGTGCACTCAGATATGGGTGTATAGTCTTCTCAAAAGATTACCATAGACCCATACTACTAGTTGGTAACCTATGGTGTTTGATAAGGTTTTTATGAGGTAATGTGGTGAACCCGATAGGGTTACCGGCTCAATGAAATCTAGTTTAGGATGTCAAAATGTGGTATTCAAGGTTGTTTACTTTCCTATTATTTTACTATTGGGGGTTTGTTTGAATAGAGATATAGTAATGTGTTGTAGCCTATGATGTACATCATTCTAGTGCATTGTGTAATCCTATTTTGGGAGGATTTCCAGAATACCAGGGGTTGGGATTGTATTTATGATTTATGATTTTTTGATTTTATTTGGTTCTCTTCGAGCAACACACATGTGGTTTGGATATGATGATTTGGGATAGAGTATTGTATCCTAGATCATTGACAAACAGAATGTGATTGGATATTTTACTTTTGTCTTATAGAGGTAAGAGGCATCTCACGCATCATTGAAGGAATGTAGGATCCACAGGTTGTAGGCCTACTTGTGTTTAATCTTAATAATGACAGATCCTTGCTTTTTTAATGTTTCAACAACTACTCATGTGAATTTTTTTATCTATATACTTAGAGGTATTATGATTTGTTCTAAAGACTTGTACATGGATCTCTTTTCCAAGGTAAGGTTATGTGTATCTATGGTGAGATGTTCAATGATGATGACAATGATGTAGTCTTTGTGCAAAGAAAAAAGTAGTGATCTTGGGGGGACAAAATAGAATGGGTGTATAACTATTGGACTCTTGTGTGTGGTTTTTATTTGATGTTTTTTTGAGTGGTATGGACTTTCATGGAGTGGTATAATGTGAAGATACTCGGAGGATATAAGTTCCTTAATTGTACATTGTTGTTTTGACATGTGATGTATTTTATATATTCGAAATGAGGGATGAGATTCTTGGTGTGATGGTGTGATGTAACTTTCGGATGAGAGAATGATTGATATACAAATATCAATATCCTTTTATGAGTTGGCCTTGACCTAGGTTTTTGGGCTATGACTTATGGTGAGACCTTTTCTATGGTGATAGGTTGTAGATCCTAGCGAAATTATTGAATAAACTCTAGTTTAGGCATTTTGTTCCATTTGACCTTCAAGGGAAAACCATGAGATGGGCTAAATGAGTTTTGTGTTCTTATGGGTGTTTGAGGAGTAGGTAGATACTTTATAATTGTATACATGGTTCATGAAGGGTGAAACCTAGTGCGGGGTTTAGGCATATATGATTTATTTTGTTTTTTAAATGGAGAACTTTTTTATACTATTTTATACTGGTGGCACATGCAGTTTATTGTGGGTAGAAATGGTTAGGTTTATATCCTAGTCAGTTCTCTATGAGTCTTTAAAAATAAGGTGATATATTAAATTAGACTAGAGGAACTTTTAAATGATTCTCAGGATTGTAATTGCATTGAAAGTGGTTTTATCATGATGTGTTTTCTTTGGTTTTAGAAACCACTAATTTTATATTTATTTTGTGAGATTGTAATGTTGGGTAGACATCTCCAATTGGTAGGGATTGTGAGATGAGAATTCATGAGATGCGAATCTCTAGAGTCATAAACGTTTTTTAGTTGGGCTTTATAATAGTATGTAATAGTTAATTGTTAATGGGATCCTGGAGACACGACAACTGGTGATGTGATGTTTCATTTTTCGTATGGATATTTTCTAATGGGATATTACTCTTTAGGTGGTTGAGTTATGTCAGAATCCATTAATACTATGATAATTGATGTGAGTATGATGGGATGCTTGTAGGAAGGGATGAATCAGGCTGTGAATGTGTTCAATATACCCCTATAGTCAGATTTAACATTGATAATAGATAAGTTTTTGGTGATATTAATAAATGGAATCTTAGTGTAATAATATTTTAGATAGAGTCATACAAAATCTATTGATATTTTCCTAAGTATACTAAGAGATCATCGGTTATACCTATGATATCTAGGGGTAGTTTTTAGTGTGGTAAAATTTATATTTAGTGGTTTCACTAAGGGAGTGGTTTGATTAAATCCTTATAGTGGGAGGTGCACCATCCTCTCTCTGTGAGTGTGTCCTTGTAGTAGACTGGGTGTCATCAAATGCCATGGGTACCATTCTTAGAATCCTGAAATAGGTAATAGTTGACATTTTTTACTCTTATTCATGAGAGAGATAAAAACATATTATTATTATGTTAGTAGTGGTAGTAGTATAAGATTTTTTGGTTTTATATTAATATTTAAGATATTTATAATGACACTCCTATGGTGGGGAGTAACAAGTTGGTCACATACGTATGTACAATGTGCTGAGAGGGATTCTTTGGTGTAGAACTAACTATGGATTGATTTTGGTGGAACTATGATGCTAATTAAGAACCAATAATGTTTGTGAATGAATTCAATAGGGAATAATATTAGTAAATAATTTATCATGGATGATCGAGTTAATAATTTATTTGGTTTTGAGGTGGGTCTGAAAGGTAATCCAAAGTGTTTGTGCTAGAGGTACGTTGGTGGTGCAGTAGGGTTAAAACAGTTTTATGATTATTGTCTGAAATAACTATGGAATCTCACTTTGATCCTGGTCTGTAATGTAGTAGAAATTTTAATGTGGTTATAAAAAGGCTTTTGGAATAAAGACATCATAATCAGGTGATGTATTGATATGTTAATAGCTAGACTTAAGAGTTTTTGGAATGATTCCTTTGAGAATAGTCTGACTTGGTTTAGTATAGAAAATGGGTGTGGAATGCTTCAAAAAAATTCTGATGTTTCATTTTGGATATGATGTGTTCATTTCAATATGTTGCATTGGTATTTCAAGAAAAAATTAATTTGTTGTTAGTTTGCATTTGGATGGAGGATATGTGTCAACATTAGTTGGTTTCCAATGATGAAAATAGTTTACAATGTTAATTGGAATTATCATGGGTGTTGGGATCATTTTTTTGGGAACTATTCTAGGAGAGTTTCGGTATAATGAGTTCCTGGTTCCCTTTTTCATTTGTGGTGAAAAAGGTTCTCGGTATCAAAATTGTTGTTTATAATCCAAAACTTATAGTGGGGATCACCATCGCTCTAATGAGTGTTATAGAAATTAAATAGTTGGTGCTTCAATTAGTTTTACTTAGGTAAGTACCATCTTGGTATTTCAATTTTGATAATGGGAATTGGATTTGGTTTTTTATGGTTGGGTGATTTTATTTATAGATTTTCCATTATTTGTGTTTTAGAAATTTGGAAAAAGAATGAGGTTATTGGAAATAACTAGCAATTAATATAGGTATGGTAGTACATATAGATGAACACATTGAATTCTCAAGGATATGATGAATTATGGTTTGGAGGGTGTAATACCTCACATTTATATGAGTTTGAAATTTTAGAAGGATATTTCTTTTTCTTTATATAGATGTGTTGAATTTTTAATCAAGACTCTAAATTGATTTTCTTGAGTTATAGTGTCTAAAAATTATGTTTTGAGATGAGTAATTCTTCTCTACAGGTAATTCAATTGTACGAATTAGCTTTAGGGGCCTTGGGTAATGTTTTGGGAGTTTTAGAGTTTCTAGAAAGGGTGTATAGTTTGTTGTTCCCAATTAGGAGAAACTATACAAAACCTTTATAATCAAGGTGTTTTCCATTAATTTTGTACTATGTATGGTAATGTTTCATGATTAGAACATGGTTTAGGGAAAACCATATGAGCGAAAGGAGAAACCTGGTGATGTGGTGGAGATCTTAAGGTATATAACATGACCTATTCATAGTTTTATATAAACTATGGACCTTTATGGAGAGGTTTCTTGTGTTGTGCATCATAGTTGGTCCACTGTTAGGAAATAGTGTAGCCTAATAACAAGGGAGGTGTTGGTGTCGGATAGTTAGAGGATCATAGCTGGCACATGATTTATATAACCATGTGGCTTCCTAGGAATTCATTAAATAATAAATTTTACAGAAATGATTCCCTCATGTTTTTAGTCCACTCCACGCCTTTTGTCGACATTTGGTGTGCAGGAACCAACAATATTCTCAACCCTTTCCTCCTCCAAAATACCCTTGATTTGGGGTTTTTTAATGGTGATTATTTGTAATTTTATGTAAATTCATATCCTTTTGTGACTTCTTTATCTTTTCCACTTTCTTCTCTACAATTTTGGAGTGCCTCTTTTCATGTTTTGTTGATAGTTCCACTAGATCATGGTGGAATCATCTGATTCTCATTGGTATTTTTGTCAGCTTTGTAGAGGATGACTCAAGGATACTAGTTCACATAATTGAATATATTTACTCTAATTTATGTGTTCTTAGTAAATTTTATTAGTTTTTATAACAATTGTTTTGACTATCCTTGTAAATGGAATCACCTCTTAAATATTTACACAATAATAGTGTTAGGTTTACATTATAGACCACATGTGGTGGTAGTGTGGGTTTTGAAAGAAGATAATAACCCATTGATTTTTTTCAAAAATTATGCTATATTGGTTTTTTATTTATTAGTTAATTATAATTATTGTAAATATTTAATTATTTCTCATCGGAATGAGGTTATATCTTGGTTGGTAGAGACAAGCTCCTTTGGATGCTGAGGAGTCCAAATGTGGAATAGGTGGTCCATGATAAGGCCACCGGACATTATAAAGTTCATAGAATGATTTTTTAAATGAGGTAGGGGGTCTAACATATTTACCCATATTGTTTTAAATTTGTTAACATGTGTATTAAGAAAGTGCATTGTTTTCATTGTGTGGTGTTTCTTACATAGTTTAGATAAATATATTGGACTTTTGATTAATGCCTTTTACCTCTCATGACTCTTGTTTTATTCATTGACGATTACGATATGGAACCTTGTTCCACCCATGGGTGGGATATTTCTTAAAAATGTTAATGTGTCGATTGAAAGTTTAAAGAAGTTATGTTATGGTATTAACCAAGTTATTATCATTAGACAACCATAAATCATGGTAAGAGGTATAATGTGTATAACATGGAAACAAATTGTTCATTATTTATATGAGGGTAAAATGTTTTTTCCATGTGGTAAGTTCTTATGAGAAGTAATATAGAATATTTGAAATAGTTTTAATCGTTTTTATTGGGTTTCAATTGGGTTTTGGGGGTCAAGTTGGGGAAAGAGATGTTTTGAAATGTTTTTTTAATTAGGAGTTAAAATCTAAGTGGTTTATGATAATGAGTTTATAAATATATCTCAAATTTTGATTTGATATGGGTCTTTGGTTTCCACTTTGGTGAAATGAATTTAAGGATTTTAATGATTTTGATGGAAAGAAAGGATTTAACCTTTTTTGTTTTTAATGGTTTATAGGGAGCTTGATAAATAAAAATGATTTCAAAAGGGATTTTTTGTGGTTTTTAGAATTTTCTGTGAGTTCAAGACGTTAAACCTTAGTATTTTGAGATACAATGAATGGTTTAGGTTCAGAAATGATACTCTAGATAGTATTGGTAAACTGTATGAGTTATGTGCTAGGTTGGTGCTCTAAGAATGGGTATTATGTTATGGACTAGGTTCCAGACTGAGGATCTTAGTGCTAATAGTATTCTCTATTGTTTAAGTTATATTATAATGCTCTAGGAATGTAGGTATACTAAATTGAAATGTATTTTTAAAAAACACTCTGAATTCATATTTTATGGTGTTGGATTGGTGCTCAAGATACTATTTTTTAAATGTATGAGCATGTTATATACTAATCCTTGTGGATAAATTGTTTATATTTATGATAATGCACAAGATTTAGGCTCTAAGATCTATTATTAGGATGTATGGTTTAAAATGTCGGACATGGAATACCACATGTGAATATTAGATAACCATATTGGTTTTTTATTCTTTAATATGTATGATGTTTGAGGAAAATATATTTCTATATTTCACAAATATTATACCCTCGATTTATGAGTATAATGAACAACTTGGGTCTATGCACATTAGTAGGCTCAGGTGTCTCATTGGAAGCTGATGGACAATGAGTTACTAGATAAAATGATGTTCTTTTGAGATTTAACTTTATTTATGAAATGATTATTTATCCCATAGTTTATCTAAATACACTATTTCTCCGTCCAGTAGTCAATTTATACATTGTTGGTGGTGGCCTATTGAGTTTTACACACACCTTTTTTGAGCATCCACTACATAGGGGTATTCTAGTAACTCGAACATGTTAATTATAGGATCATGTTTGTGTTCACACTTGTAATGAGTTTCATGTGATTGTTTTGCATATCTCAAAGGGTATTATGGGACTTGATAAGGTTAACATTGGAGATGCAGTAAAGCCCCCTTTTATGGAATTATTTTTATATGGTATTACCACATAATCATTCTTGTGTGTGTTCTATTGTATAGATTATGTCTCTATTTAGGAATTTAATGCATTTCATTTTATATTATAAAATATTATATTGATTGATCCTTTATACATACTATGAATCATTTTATTCTTGTTTATTTATATTATTATTGTTAAATATGATATGAGGGTATAGTCTCCTCAAAACATCACCATATATCCCTAAAATGTTTCGGAAGCCTTTGGTGTATGAGGATGTGTTCTTGATGTTATGTGGAGAACCAAACCAGGGAATCTGTTTAGTGTCATCTAGGTTAGGATGATTCAGGTTTGATCCATGCCTTGGTATTGATGTTAGAGTGGGTTCCAGTGCATTTAGTGTTAACTACACTAGTTGAAGGCCAAAAAAGTCCTCTAGATGTGTGTGGCCCTTGTGAAATTATGATAGGAAAAAATTAGTCAACATTGGATTTCATTTTTTATGATGAAAAAAAAATATTTTGTAGTAATTATCATCAAAGGGTTATAGTATATGCACTTAGTTATTGATTTCATCTGGAGGACAGTTGTGTTCTTCAACGGTGAGGGTCTGTGTATAGTGTTTATTGTTGACCGGAAAATCTGATTTGTTGTATATGTTTGGAGTCATTTTTTCTTAGTTAAAGAAATTTTTATTATGTTTTGTAGAGGCACAATTAGTTGAGTTTTCTCAAGTCATGTTTGGTGTTTCTTAATGTTTTACTTAACAAAGTTATATCGTTAGAAACTCAATGTGATATTATGTTTTGGATCTAGTTGAATCCTAGTGCCTCTATTATTTTGGTGGATCCTTATCTGATGGAACCTTCTGAGCCACATGAGTTACAGATTTAAATTATTGAACTAATACAGAAGGGATTTATCCAGCCTAATGTATCGATATGGAGTATCCTTATGTTAATTTCAATGAAGGAAGGTGATGATATGAGTATTTTCATTGAATAATGGCAGTTGAATAAAGTAATGGTTAAGAATCCTTACGATATTCCAAATATATATGACTTTTTTACAAACCAAAAGAATTCTTCTAATTTTTGAAAGTCAATATGTGTTCTGGATATCACCGTATGAGAGTCAAGGTGAGGAAATACAAAATCCCCCTTTGGTGTGTCTATATATGGTGACAAGTTTTCCAAAAATCTCTATTATAATTTTTTTAATGTAACCATTTTAGTAAATACTGTGGTAACTAGTTTTTGACTAATGTAACATGTCATTTTTGTACAAAAAAATGGACCTTATTTCATAAGTTATATCTAAATATTTTATATTTTAAAATAACTTTTTGATATTATTTTCTTTAAATTTATAAAAAATAATATTATATTACTAAATGTATAATGTATTAAAAAACTTTATGAAAAATAAAATTATGTTCTAAAATTTCAAATATGGGTTTGTAGAGTAAAAATAATATTTTTCACATTGAAATTTAACTTTTAAAATGCATATTATTCCTTTGAAGAAAGTTTTATTAATTTAAAATTAATATTTATGTACTATTAATTTAATTAAAGTCATGTTATTTATAAAAATTGTATTTTATACTATTCATATAATGTCAATATTTTTAGAAAAAACAAAAAAAATATCTTATATTAATATTGAATTTCGAAATCTTGAAATTATCTTTATTTTTTAAAATTAAATGTCTTGAATTTTATATTTTAGCTTTTAAATGAAATCATAAAATATATTGAGAAACTATATTTCTATAAAAATAATTTTTCAAAATACTAGTCTTTCTTATTCATAATTTCTATAAAACACCAAAAAAGATTTAATTAATCAATCATTATTAAAATTTCACAAACAGATATTTTAACAATAATATACTAATATTTCATTAAATAATAATAAAATTCAGAGAAATATAGATTCATAAAAATAATATTGAATTATGTTAATTGCTTGAAAATAATATTTATATTTAAATATATTTCACAATTTAGTTACTTCTATACATGTCTATTAATTTAATGGGAATTTTTTAACAGTTTAAACATATCAATGTTTTTTTTAGTTTGATGTGGTTTCTGTAGTAATCTATTGATTTTTTTATTTAAGTAAAATTAATAATCGAATATCGGGCCATTACTTCTTCCACAACATAATACATAAATAGTCAGGCATACAATGTAACATCTCGATCCAGGTAACACTAAATGGTGCCCTGAGCTGGTTGGTCACATGTCGTCAAGTGCACCTCCCCATACACTAGTGGGTGCTGACTAGCAGTGAGGGTCTAGTAAATCAGTCATGGGGAGAAGATACCCTCTTTAATCAGAATGAAGCACCATTTGAAGAAAACAAAAATAACAAGTACAAAATCATATAAATAACCAAAAAAATACCAAGTCACATGATAGTCAAAAAAGGAAATAAAATACTCAATTGTAATAGAAAACATGATAAGACAATGAAATTGTAAAGTTTCTATAATTAAACTAACAATTAATGACAAAAGAACTCCAATTCTGGCCTAGAACCATGCCTGGTTCCCTCACCCATGCTTCATTGAAAAAAAAAACCTACCCTAGGGTGTTTCCCTCATCCTATCCTATAATAATAAAGTTAGCATGGGTGCCGATTAGGTGGCCCGAATAGGGTGTGTGTACAACTCCACAGGCAACCAACAATGATGTCTAAAACTATTATAGTGAAAAGATAGTGTATGAAATTCTATGAAGAAATAAATACAATGCATAAATAAATAGTTATCATGTTTTCATTCATTCTTTAATCATCACCTTATACTCGGTTTCATTTCATGTATCCCATTTAAATTGAAATACATTATCATCATTTATTTGGTGTTGAATTCCATGTCAAGCACCCCAAATCTTATTCGGTTTAGATCTCCATGTCTAAAACCCAAAATCTTATTCGTTGAATATTTCAATGTCAAAAACCCCACATCACAATCTTGGATAACTATTGGGGATGAATTCCATGGACAAGTCCCAACATATCAATCGGTCTAGAATTCCATGTCTAGCACACACATTCTCAGTCATTTAAATCATGCATTAATTCACACCAATTAACCACATCATTCCCATACTAATCCAAATGATTAGTTAAACATATCAACATTCATTAATTTACAAAAAAAATAATCAAATTACACAACCCATTAATTAATTCATTATTTAATCCATCAATCAAACACAAATATGATTACATAATTAATTATTCATAATTAATTATCCAAATAAAATCTCAATTTATCATAATTAGTATCATAATTAGGTATCTTAATCAACATCAAGGCACATAATTAATCTCATATTAATTATTTCAACCTAGCCAAATCATTGTCTCAAAATTAATTACCCCAATCAATTATCATAACACAACCAATTTAATATTCCAATTACAATATCCCAAATCATAAAAACGTTCCACAAATTAATTATCTATTTTTGAATCCCCTTAGTTCCATATTTATATCATCAATTAATCATCTATATCTCCAAAGCATCAAAAGGTAAAATTATATTCCAAACTAGCCCAGTTTAGGAAATCATTTAATAAGGAATGCGAGAAATTCCATAATCTCACATACTCATATCAGATCTTTGAATACAAGAGTTTGATTTACACCACCTAACATGGTTTGTTGACGAATTTTAGCCTAATGTAAATCCCCCAAATCTGAGGGGTGCAATAAATTTGATCAATATCTAGATCTAAATTCCTAAAATTAAAATTAAGATAAAAAAATTAAGATCTTGTAAATCTTGATCAAGATCCACAATAATAGATCTAGATCTCAACTAATAGGTTTAGATCTATGAGAAAATGGATATTTTCGATGAAACAATCAAAGAGTGATAGAGGAAAGAATGGGAAATTCTTCAGAATGAAATCCACTTACTGGGAAGAGAATGGATCTTTAATATAGGATTTATATCTCGAAGAACAGTGATCAATTAACCATTGAATCCCTCCGAAAATCCCTAGGACTACCTAGAATTCATCAAGCCCAAGCCTGGATCAAAATAGAGGGGATTCATGGGTTCAGGTTATTTGAAAACTAATTTTCGGATAATAAAAACCTACGAACACGGTTTCCTGGGTAAGGGAACATGGTTCAGGTAAGCCATGCACAATCGCACTGACCTCTCTGTCTAGGTTCATGCGGTTACCTGGGATTTGGTGACAAGTTTATTAAAATGTGTGAAAACCATGCATAGCCCTTTGTGCAGTACTTTTTTAAAAAAACTCACCCAAACACACCTTAAACCACAAATCCCAAATGAAGGTACTTAGAAATGGAAAAAATTCTTGAAAACAGGCCCAAGATGACTTCTTAAAAGGTCGGGATCTTACAATATCCCCACTTAAAATAGCTGGTACTCAATATTCACTCTCTATCTTGACTAATATTCTGAGTCAAAAAGATTGGGCCATTGATCCCTCTATCTGCCTCCCATTCCCAAGTTTCTTCTTGAACACGTCGATGTTTTCATAACACCCAAACTATCAACATTGCCTTTCCCCAAAACACTTTCTCAAAACAATCTAGCACAGATATTGGATGTTTATCAAAGGAAACATCTATCTCGAGTTCAACATCATCCATATTGATTACATGATAAGGGTTAGGGGTGATACTGTTGTAGTTTTGACACATGGAAAACATCATGTATATTGCTGTTTTTTTTTTGGAAGAGCCAATCAGTACGCCACTGACCCGATTCTCTCCACTAACTAAAATTATCCTACAATCATGTGCACCAACTTTACCTACCTTGGTATCATATGGTGACCCAACCTAGGTGACACCCAATGGAATACATGATCACCCTCAGTAATCTCTAGGTGTCATCTCCTTCTATAAGCATATGACTTTTTCCTACTCTGAGCCATAGCCATACATTTTCAAATCAACTCCTCTATTTTTCACATCTCTTGCATGATACTCATTCCCAAAAACTCTAACTCACCCACCTCTATCTACCATAATAGTGATCTACAAGGTTTTCCATAAAGTACCTCATATGATTCCATTTATATATTTTTCATATAACTATTGTTATAGGTGAACTCCACTAAATCAAAGTGCTTCTCCCAAGAACCACTGAAGTCAACCACACATGCCCACAACATTTCCTCTAACATCTATATGGTATGATTTGACTTCCCATATATCTGTGGGTGAAATTCATACATTAAAAAATCTATTTTCTAATAACCTTCTATATGACATGCTAGAAGCATGAAGTAAAGAAATAATTTCCATCTTAAAATATAGTCTATGGCACCCCGTGAAAAAGATATATCTCTTGAGCATATAAATCTTCTAATTGTTCAACTGTAAAAGCTTCCTTGATAGGAAATAAATGTGCTTCCTTCATCATTTGATCCATAATGACCCAAATAACATCATTCTTCCTAAGTGTCCTTTGAATATCTACAATAACATCCATAATCATGTCATCCCACATACATTCTTGAATAGGCATTGGTTTAAATAGACTTCTAGGTCGTTGGTGCTCTACTTTCACCTGATGAATAGTGAAACACCTTGTTATAAACCCTACTGTCTCCTTTTTCTTTCCTGATCACCAAAAATATCATTGTAGGTCATGGTATAATTTTTTCACCCCAGGATGTACCGCCCACTTCGAGGCATGAAATTCTCGCATGTGTTCCGCTCGTATACTCATAGGAAAAACAACCCAATTTTCACCTATATGATCTTATCCAAATGTATCAACTAGTCTGAAGGTGTCTTCCCACCTTCAATTATTTAACTTAAGGCTAAACACTCTATATCATCTACTGCCTTTCCCTAATCTATCTCAAGAGTTGTGACTCTACTGCTACTGAAACCAGATTCATCTTATCATAACTCTCCTCAACCAACACATGTATTTCTGCCAAAAAATTCATCAGAATCCACTCTACACTGGACTCATATACTAACTTATTCTATGTTTTCCTAGTCAAGGAAGCAACCATACTATAACCATTTTCAAGAGTATATGCTTGTTCAAAATCAAAGGGCTACATATACTCTACCCATATTAGTTGTAGAATTTTTAATTCACACTGTGAAAAGATATGGTTCTAGATTTTGTGATATGTAAAAACTATAAACTTTTCACCCAAAATATAGAATCTCCAATACATAGGAGAATAAACCACGACTACCAACTCAAGGTCCAGTGTAGGGTAATTTCAATTATGATGACTCAACGTCCGAGACCCATACGCTAGGACTCTATCCCCTTGCATCAACACTACTCCAAGTAAATTTCCAAAAGTGTCACAATACACCGAGTACTCCCCACATGTCCATGGAAAGATCAATATTGGTGCTGATTTCAAGTGATTCATCAACTCTGAGAAAGAATTCTCACATGATTCCATCCATTCAAACATTACTACTTTCTTTGTCAAACCTGAAAAAGGAACTTCCAATTGTGAAAATCCCCAGATGAACCTCATGTAATATCATGCTAATTACAAAAAGCATTAGATATCAAAAAAATTCAAGGGCTACTCCCATGAAACCACTATATGAACTGTCTCTAGGTCTACTACCACACATTATTCTGAGATGATGTGACCTAAAACGTGTATGTTGTGTATCCAAAAGTAACACCGAGATAACTTGGAGTGTAAATGGTGATCCCATAGTGTACTTAGGATGATGTCAAGTTGTTGGGAATATTCATCATGACTCTTAGTGAACGCGAATATGTTGTCCAGAAATATCACCACAAAATGATATAGGTACGGATGAAAGATCATGTCCATAAATTCCATAAACATTGGTGAAGATTTTTTCAACCCAAATCGAATTACAAAAAATTCATAATGGCCATACCTACTTCTAAAAGAATTTCTCTCTATATAAGAAGTCCGAACACTCACCAGATGATACCCTGATCTCAAATAAATCTATAAGACCACAAAATTCCCCTTTATCTGGCCAAATAGATCATCGATACATAGAAGAGGATATTAGCTTTTCCTGGTCATTTTATTCTTCTTTTGATTATCTACACACAAGTATAAACTCTTTTTATCCTTATTTTCGAACAAGATAGGTGATCCCCAAGGTGAAATACTTGGATGGATAAACCCCTTATCCTCCAATTAATCTAATTGTGTATTGAGTACTTGAATCTTAGTTAGTTCTATTCTGTAAGGGGAATAGAGAGTAGATCATCCCCCAGTATGATATCAATAGTAAATTCCATATATCTATCAGGTAGAAACCCTAGGATATCTTTAGAAAAAACATCCTAAAACAGTTCTACTACTGATGGAAGGATGTCTTTTCTACCACACCCATCATCCAACAAAATAATAGAAACATGGGCTATAAGCTCCCCAAGTTGCTGAGTAATTGGACCGGCTTGGGTTGCCTGAATATAACACCCTCCATGACGAACATATAGGTCACCCTTAAGAGACACAAAGGACACTCCTATGGAAATAATAAATGTGGACTTGGTAAGAGACTAACCCGTATATACACATAATCAGGTTTAATACCTTCATATCAAGGATATAGAGATCCCAAATAAAATGATACTCTATGATATCTAGTGAACAACCCTTGCATAACTAGATATCTTTAGACCATGTTCCTAATAGTGTATTGATAATCATTTCTCTACTTATGGACTCCACCTCCAAAATCAAACCATTAACATGATTTGTAGATATAAAGGAATGATAGATTCTAGTATCAAACAATGCACTAGATAATGTATTATATACTTGAATAATACATCTCCTTGTCAATGGACTAGCCTTTATTTCAACATGTTTAGGATGCACTACATGTAATTTTCCTTCCCCACTTCCCTATGGTGTTGTCGGTCTCCCCAGAGTAGCTCCACTTCAATGATATGGGTACTCATACTCTAATGCACCACATAAACTTCTTATACCACCTATGCATGTAGAACACCATCTGCTAGACCTATAAGGTGTAGAAGACCCCTTTCCCACACTCTGACTCTGCACAGATTCTCCCTCAACACCATCTTGTCGCTGCTTATTGCAAAACTTCTCTAGGTGCCTGACCTTCTCGCAAAACCGACACTCCACTGGTTGTATTAGACAATTTTTGTGATAGTGTCTTTACCATTGGTGGAAAAGCACATGAGTAAGGTCTAGTGAAATTTTTCCTCATAACTTTCCACCTTGATTTCCACTGACTATACTAAGGTTCTTGTACCAACTCTTCCTACTCTTAGACGACAAACTTCTCTGTTCATCTAGTGATAGACACATGTCTTGTACTGCAAGCCTCCTTCAGGTTCCCCACTGAAATGAGAGCATGATTAACCACTTTTGAGAAATTTTTTAGCATAAAAATATTTACATGGGGCTTAATCACACAATTATGTCGGTCCTAAAAAGGTTCTTTGAAGAAACCTCATATGCTGCCATCACTAGAGAAAAATGTTGTAAATATGTGAAACATTCAGAATAATATATTATGGACATGATTCCCTGGGTCAAATGCATAAACTCTGAATCCTTCTCCTGTATCAGTGTCTCTGGATAGAATTTTTCAAAGGACATCTCTAGAAATTCCTTCCGTAACATATCATTATTATGTATAAATTGTGCCTGAATGTGCCACTAGCACTTCACTAACCCTCATAGCATATAAGAATCCAAATTGACTCACCTATTAGGCAGATTCATCAACTAATAGAATTTTAGGTATTTGTGATGGGTTATTTGCAACAGGATCCCGTCGAAAATAAGTTTAGCAACAGGGTCTCGTCGCAAATAGCCCGTTGTAGAAAACAACGTTGTAAAAAATATTATTTGTAATGGGCCCATCGCAAATAATAGTTTTTGCGACAGGAAAATTCACCGTCACAAATAAGTCTTCGATTATATAATGTATACATATAAACTTTTTTTCCACAGGCCAGTCCCAAAAAGTATTTGCGACAGGCCCGTCGCAAATACTTTTTGCCACGGGCCCCTAATCCCGTCACAAATACTTTTCAAAAAAATTATTTAGACTCTTTGCGACGGGAACCCGTCGCAACAGATCCCGTCGCATATAATAAATAAAATTTTTTAACAAATAAAATTAATAAAATTATTATTATCAAAATATTAATTTTAATGTTATTAAAATAATTCAAATTAAAAAATTAAAATTCTCAATATTCACAAAAAAATATAAAAAATCAGAAATTATTATTATTATTATTATTATTAGTAAAATAAAAAAACATTAAAAATATAATTCAAAAAAAAATATTTAATAAAACTATGATAAATGAAACAAAAATATTAATATTATTAAAATAATAAAAAATTAAAAATTATTAAAATTATTAAAATTGTCAATATTCAAAAAAAATCCTAAAGTATTAAAAAATAAATTATCTAATATTCGCACTAATATAAAAGACTGAAATTGTAAATAGTTTATATTAAAACAAATGTTAAATTTAAATGTTTTTAACTTAAAAAAAATCACTGGGGGTCATCTTCTTGAGGAGATGGAGGAGATGAATGAGATGGTGGAGGAAAATCCATCCCCAAACTACGATTCAGATGGTGCATGTACTCCATCTTCTCTTGATGCTGCTGCTTCCATTACCACATCTCCTCCTCATGGTGTTGCTTCTACTGCTGCCGTTACTGACGCATATCTTTTTGTTGCTTCTGCAAACTCTCTATATGGTCATTCTGAGCTCGTAACTGCTCCTGATACTGTGAGGTAGAAGATGGTACCTCTCCAAAAGCTCCTCTCGAGCTGGACGCCAACATCACAACAGTACCATAATATGTACTAGGAGTCACATGAGAGACGATATCAACTACTCGGCCCTGCTCAAAGCCATACTGAGTCGCCTGTATCTATGCCACCTCATCGAAATGGTGTGCACTAGTCTGATCAGTCGCCTCATCCTAACCCTCATCCTATGTCTGAGAGGTCGCAGCTTCATATGAATCCTTCAATTCTAATTTGAAATTAAAATTGTGAAAATATTACATGCAGTTAATTTTCAAACTGAAAAAAATAAGACTAACCAGAATCTGACACTGACAATCATCTCTAATCTCTCTGGTGGCTGGATCACTATACATCATCCGATAAACATCATACTCTGTAATATCGGGATGCTCAACGACCTATGTAAATATAAAATAAACTGTTTATATTTGAAGTTATATAAAATATTAAAAAAAAAATACATACCGGATTCTCTATATGCGTACTGAATGTATGGCTACCAGCTCGATGTGTCACCTCCTGTCTCCCCTGGTCATGCCGACCCAATAAATACCTCCTCTGAAATCCACCACCCAACCAGTGTGTACATAATCCATCCCAAACCTGAGATGAAATGTACTCTCATCGGTGGGCTCTACACGACTCATCAAATATTGTCTCTCCTGCTTTTTTAATGGTCGTCTTTCTCATATTATGCAATAACAGACCCAAATGCTCATGCATATCCACCTCCCATGCTGCATGGATAGCATCACACATGCTATCATCGATGAGATACCAGAAACACTAGACATATTTTTTTAATATCAAGTTATTAATAAAACAAATTTCAAAATAAATATTATTTATTTACGTACCAGCCAATGATTGTACATGGAGAGCTACACATCAACGAGAATTTGTTCCCTTGTAATCCATGGCTGAGAAAAATAATTGCGCATGATAGCGCTCCCCTATCCAACAGCTACATGCGCAAAACCGTGAAAAAAGAATAAATAATCAAACAATTAGTATATATATAAATAAATTAATGAAACATATAACTAAATCATACAGGTTATCATACCTCTATGTGCGTGGATTGAAGCCAAGATGTGGACATTGCTTGGGGATAGGGTCAGTAATCATCAGTCACGCAAGATCATGCCCCCTCCGCGTACCTCCTGACCCACCAGTAGGCTGAGGGTCAGTT
This sequence comes from Viscum album, assembly GCA_963277665.1. NCBI lineage: Eukaryota > Viridiplantae > Streptophyta > Magnoliopsida > Santalales > Viscaceae > Viscum > Viscum album. The sequence continues at coordinate 487,376,237 of OY728155.1, forward strand.
GATCCCACATCCCCCTCATCGAAAGGTATATCAGCCTCTGGTAACTCGCAAAATAGATCAGGATCCCTCTGAAACACAAAATTATTATTTTCAGTAGATAGTTGAAAATAACTATCATATATAGAAATATATTAGTTATGAACATAACCATCATTTAACTGTGTCAATGTTCAGCTTCATCATCATCTTCATATAAGATGATGTCAATGTATTCATATTCCTCCTCGGCATCATCAATATCCATATCAGTTTCATTTTCACCAGCCCTTGTCATTTCAAATTCATTTGTATCATCATTAACATCTTCATCACCATCAACCCTTAATTGTGGGGTCTCATCATCGATATTCACGTTTCTTTGTGAAAAAGAATGATTTTGAGTAGTCTCTTGAAAAATTTCAATTCCTTCCACTTCAGTAGAACCAAATTCAGTTGGATTAAATTAATTTTTCCCAAGATTTCATTTTTATTATGCTCCACCAATCACTCAGGTCTCTTGAAGTAGCACAATAATTTTCATAATAAATTTGATGTGCCTGTTGAGCCAGTAAAAATGGTTCATTTACTGCAAGAAGACTTTTATTTTTTATATCAATGATTCCATGAGTCAGATGAACATGCAAGCCTCTCTCAGTATCCAACCACTAACAATTAAACTTCGTTATGTAATTCTGTCCAAGATAACATAGCTCAATAATTTAATCCATAATGCCGTAAAAGTCAACTTTAGTTTCTCTATGATGCGATCCTCTCAAAAAAATAAATTGTTCATTGTTTTTTTGATTCCCCATATGCAGGTGTATGAAATTGAAAACCATTCACCACACATGAAATATATGATTTAGCCATTTTGGATGGTGGATTACTCAATATAAACAATCGTATATCAAATTTATCAGCATGTTGAGACACCTGATTTTTTTTTAAATAATTATCAATATAATAAATAGTAAACTAAATTGACATTAAACCATCAATAATTTATTTTACCAGTTTTTTAATCCATTGAAAAAAAATTGTCTACGTTTTTCAAGATCAGCTACTGTAATTTGTAGAAGTTATATCTTGATTTGATTATCATATAACCTAAAAATAAAATAAGTTTAAATACTGTAACAGAAATTATAAAATAAGTGACAGAATCACTCACAATACAAATTTTTTCATTTATTCACAGTTGAGAAGAACATATGTATGAGCTCTATGATGTTCATCGTCCGAAATCCATCGTTCTTGAACTCCACTGAAGCCAAGATTTGGATGATAAAAAACTGAATGTTTATTTTCCATTTCATCATTAAAATATCCCTAGTTCCATCCCATGCAGTTTTGTTTTGTGGGATATTTAGATTCAAAATAGTGAGAACAGAAAAAAGAAATTTCCTCTTGCAAATAAGCCTCAGCAATTGAGCCTTCAATTGATGCTTTGTTACATACTTTTTTCTTCAATTTTTGCATGCATCTCTTGAATGGGTACATACATCGAAACTTTACTAGACCTCCACATTTATCTTTATGTGGAAAATGTAGTATCAGATGTTCCATTGAGTCAAAGAAAGCACGTAGAATTTTTTTTTCTAGTTTATATATAATTACAGCAACATCTTCTTCTATTTTTCTTAGCCCATCGTAGGATATTGTTGCTGCACAAATGTCTCAAAAAACATGATATGTCTGTTATCGAATCCCAAATCATATAATTCAACAAACCTCTGAATCCAATCAACATTAGACTTTCCATTATAACATGACAATCATGACTTTTTAATCCGGTAATATGACCATTCTTAACACATCTGCCCAAATTGGAAGCATAGCCATATGGGAGTATCAAATATGAAATCCAATGACAAAATAATAAGAGAATCTCATTAGACAGTGTATAAGCTGCTTTTCTCTTCATTAACCTCTATGATCTGACATTTTCAAATAGTTCAAGTTCTGGTCACCTGCAAATTTGGGCAAGATCTAATCATGCTTTTATAGTATCTTTGGTCTTACCTAGTGTATACAAAACTTTATGAATTAAATTATCAAAATAGTTCTTATCGATATGCATGACATCCAAGATGTGGCAGACCAACAAATCAGACCAATATGGGAGATCCTAAAAAAGGCTTCGTTTTATCCAATTATGTTCTTTCCCAAAGACATGAATTTTTTTGTTGGATTACTGTGGGACCAAATGTGATTGGTGGTAATGAAAATACAACTTATTTTAACGCTATACCTGAGATCATTTTTGGAGGTTCATCCCTTTCAATTGTGCCTTTTCTGAAATGAGATTTTTTCCTTCGAAAAGAATGATCGGTTGAAAGAAATCTGCGACGACAGTCAAAATAGTAAGGTTTTTTCTATTGACAATCATGAAAGCTTTATTGTCTTTCATACAGTAAGGACATGATTTCAGACCATGTCTACTCCATCCAGATTACATTCCATATGTCGGAAAGTCACTAATCGTCCACATCAATGCAACTTTTAATGTGAAATTTTGTTTCACAACAACATCATATGTACTAACACCATTACTCCACAATTCATTTTACTCATCAATCAATGGTTTCAAATAAACATCAATATTCTTTTTCAGATGTACTGGATTAATACGGTCAAAAAGATATAAGGCTCCTTCATCAACATCCATGGAGGTAGATTGTACAGAGTTATAAAGACAGGACAACATGAATACAGACTACCATAAGAACCAAATGGACAGAAACTGTCAGTAGAAAGACCCAATCGCACGTTTAGGGCTTCTAAAGCAAAATATGGATGCATACGATCAAAATGTTTCAATGAATCACCATTAGATGGATGATTCAAGCTTTTACTGGTTGAAATATTTGTTTTGTACCATAACATCATTGACGTTGTGTTATGAGACATAAATAAACGTTGCAGCCTCGGTGTAAGGGGGAAATATCTCAACTGTTTTACAGGAATCGATCCATAGTTCCCTTGTTGAGCTTCTTTATACCTAGATTTTCTATATGTGGGACAAATATCCAATGACACATTTTCACCAGAATATAAGATGCAATCATTTTCAAATGCATGAATCTTCCAATAACTAAGGTCCAGATTATGAACCTGCCTCTTTCTCTTATATTAATTTTCAGGCAATGCATTTCTTTCAGGTAACAGTGTTTTAACCAATGAAAATACCTGATCAAAACAGTTGTTTGACATTACATTATCTGATTTAAAAGCCATAAATTTTGAAACCGATTCTAATTTTCTTATCTTGCAACCAGGATATAATGCATCCTCAGCAGACCTCAACAACTCATAAAATTCGGATGGTGCCAACTCAGGAGTTAAATGGATATCATCGTGAGTTTCAGTTTGTTGAAGAGATGGACCAGTAACATCATGTACTAAATTTTGGAACTGTGAGGGATCAGGAATCATGTTATTAGTATCTTCTCTAGAAATGCATTCACTGTGTTGATATCAAAAAACATAATCAGGTTGAAAACCAAACCGCAAGAGATGTCCCCCAACCTTGTCAAATGTGTCAAACGTTCTCAGAGCACATTTTTTACAAGGACACTTAATTGTTCTTTCTGAAACATATTCTAGTTTTGATGATACAAATGATAATAAAGCTTTAACACCCTCAATATATATAGGATTTAGACCAGAACCATTTGGATTTCTGGGCTGATTTATCCATGCGCGATCATCTAATAATGACTGATGTCAACTTCCTTATTCCATAGTTTTCTAGAAAATATAAAATCATCACTATTTTTGAATAATTTGAAATTATAAAAACATTATCTGAAAAAATATATATATATTACTACTACTTCTTAATAATTACCATTAATTAAGGGTGACATGATTTGTAGTGGATTGACAGCCACTCTTTTGTCTGACGGCTCATTTACATGCATCTTTCTCACACTAAAATCACAATGAAGAATCTGGTAGAAGGTAATCATATTCACTCCTGTCCTCTTCATTGATGAATCGTCTTCCTCTAACTGTCACCACCTGAAATCATTATAAAAATTGTGATCCTACGAATGCATGTCCAATCTCGTGCATACGAGATTGAATATGCCTATGTATCAGCACATTTTTCATAATGTTTAGAGTCGGTGAGAGTTGAAAGGAGAAAATTCACCGAGCAAAAGGAGTGTCATCAATCCATTAGAAAATTTTCAAGGTTCTTAAGATTTATTAAAATTTATTAAAATTTCTTTCTAACTATTCCTAACTATTCATAACTAATTATTACTATTTACTACTAATTATTCATATTTTTATTTGTTACAAATTATTCCTATTTATTACTAACTATTTCAATTTTTTACTAACTATTCCTATTTATTACTAACTATTACTATTTATTACTAACTATTCCTATTTATTACTAACTATTCTTATTTATTACTAACTATTATTATTTATTACTAACTATTCCAATTTATTACTAACTATTCCTATTTATTACTAATTATTACTATTTATTACTAACTATTAATATTTATTACAATCTAGTACTATTTATTACTAACTATTACTATTTATTACTATATAATCCTATTTATTACTATTTAATCATATTTGTTACTAATTATTACTAATTATTATTAATTATTACTCATTATTACTAATTATTACTAATTATTCCTAGTTATAACTCATTATTTCTAATTATTCTTATTTATTCCTATTTATTACAAATTATTCCAAATTATTACTAATTATTACTAATTAATACTACTTATTACTAATTATTACAAATTATTACTAATTATTGCTAATTGTTACTAATTATTCCAAATTATTACTAATTATTCCTATTTATTACTAATTATTCCTATTTATTTCCAATTATTGGTAATTATTTCTAATTATTGCTATGTATTCATAATTATTAGTATTTATTCGTAATTATTAGTAATTATTAGTATTTATTCTTAATTATTACAATTTATTACTAATTATTACAATTTATTATTAATTATTATCAATTATTCCTAATTATTCTCAATTATTCCTATTTATTACTAATTATTCTTAAATATTTCTAATTATTACTAATTATTCATGTTTATTACTAATTATTTCTCTTTATTACTAATTATTATAGATTATTTCTATTTATTGCTATTTATTGCGATTTATTGCTAAAAATTGCTAATTAATCTTAATTATTGCTAATTATTGCGAATTATTAGTAATTATTGCTAATTATTAGTATTTATTCCTAATTATTAGTATTTATTCTTAATTATTACTAATTATTCCTATTTATTACTATATATTGCTATTTATTCCAAATTATTGCTAATAATTCCTAATTATTGCTAATTATTCCTAGTTTTTGCTAATTATTCCTATTTATTCTTAATTATTCTTATTTATTCCAAATTATTTCTATTTATTGCTAATTATTTCTATTTATTGATAATTATTCCTATTACTAATTAATCCTATTTATTCTTAATTATTCTTATTTATTCATAGTTATTCCTATTTATTGTTATTTTTCCTATTTATTTCTAATTATTTTTATTTATTCATAATTATTACAATTTTTTAATAATTAGTACAATTTAATTATAATTATTACAATTTATTAATAATTATTACTAATTATTACTAATAATTACAAATAATTACAAATAATTACTTATTATTACTAATTATTTGAAATTATTACAAATTATTACTAATTATTACTAATTATTAGTAATTATTACTAATTATTTCTAATTATTTTTATGTATTACTAATTATTACTAATTATTACTAATTATTACTAATTATTATAGTTATTATTATTTATTAATAAATATTACTAATTATTACTAATTATTACAATTTATTAGTAATTATTAAAATTTATAGTAATTATTAATGTTTATTACTAATTATTACAGTTTATTACTAATTATTACAATTTATTACTAATTATTACAATTTATTACTAATTATTAGAATTTATTACTAATTTTTACAATTTATTACTAACTATTACAGTTTATTACTAATTATTTCAATTTATTACTAATTATTACCATTTATTACTAATTATTACTATTTATTACTATTTATTACAATTTATTACTAATTATTACAAGTTATTACTAATTAATACAATTTATTACAATTTATTACAATTTATATCCAATTATTACAATTTATTACTAAATATTACAATTTATAATTAATTATTACAATTTATTACCAATTATTAAAATTTATTAATAATTATTACAATTTATTACTAATTATTAAAATTTATAACCAATTATTACAATTTATTACCAATTTTACAATTTATTAATAATTATTACAATTTATTACTAATTAGTACAATTTATTTCTGATTATTACAATTTTTACTAATTATTAAAATTTATTACTAATTATTACTAATTATTACTAATTATTACTAATTATTACTAATTATTACTAATTGTTACTATTTATTACTATTTATTACTATTTATTACTAATTATTACAAATTATTACTAATTATTAGTATTTATTAATAAATATTACTAATTATATCTAATTATTAAAATTTATTAGTAATTATTAAAATTTATTAGTAATTATTATAATTTATTACTAATTATTACAATTTATTACTAATTATTACAATTTATTACTAATTATTACAATTTATTACTAATTATTACCAATTATTACTAATTATTACTAGCTATTACTAATTATTGCTAATTATTACTAATTATTACTAATTATTACAATTTATTACTAATTATTACAGTTTATTACTAATTATTACATTTTATTACTAATTATTACTAATTATTACTAAGTATTACTAAGTATTACTAATTATTACTAATTATTACTAATTATTACTAATTATTACTAATTGTTACTAATTATTACTAATTATTATTATTTATTAATAAATTTTACAAATTATTACAATTTATTAGTAATTATTGCAATTTATTAGTAATTATTAATGTTTATTACTAATTATTACAGTTTACTACTAATTATTACAATTTATTACTAATTATTACAATTTATTACTAATTATTAAAATGTATTCCTAATTATTACAATTTATTACTAATTATTACAATTTATTACTAATTATTACCATTTATTACTAATTATTACCATTTATTACTAATTATTACAATTTATTACTAATTATTATAATTTATTACTTATTATTACAATTTATTACTAATTATTACAATTTTTTACTAATAATTACAATTTAATACTAATTATTACAATTTATTAATAATTATTACAATTTATTAATAATTATTACAAATGATTAATAATTATTACAAATTATTATTAATTATTACAATTTATTACTAATTATAACAATTTATTACTAATTATTACAATTTATTACCAATTAATTCAAATTATAACTAATTTTTACAATTTTTACCAAGTATAACAATTTATTACTAATTATTACAATTTATTACTAATTATTACTAATTATTACTATTTATTACTAATTATTACAAATTATTACAAATTATTACAAATTAATAGTATTTATTAATAAATATTACTTATTATTACAAATTATTACAATTTATCAGAAATTATTACATTTTATTAGTAATTCATAATGTTTATTAATAATTATTATAGTTTATTACTAATTATTACATTTTATTACTAATTATTAAAATTTATTACTAATTATTACAATTTATTACTAATTATGACAATTTATTACTAATTATTACAATTTATTTCTAATTATTACAATTTATTAATAATTATTATAATTTATTTCTAATTATTTCAATTTATTACTAATTAATACACTTTATTACTAATTAATACAGTTTATTAAGAATTAATACAATTTATTACAATTTATTACTAATTATTACAATTTATTACTAATTATTACAATTTATTACTAATTAATACAATTTATTACAATTTATTACAAATTATTACAAACTGTTACAAATTATTACAATTTATTACAAATTATTAAAAATAATTACTAATTATTAATATTTATTACTAATTATTACAATTTATTACTAATTATTAGAATTTATTTGTAATTATTAATGTTTATTACTAATTATTATCAATCATTACTAATTATTACAATTTATTACTAATTATTCCAATTTATTACTAATTATTACAATTTATTACTAATTATTATAATTTATTACTATTTATTACTCACAATTACTATTTATTACTATTTATTAATAATTATTAATATTTTTTACTAATTATTTGTATTTATTAATATTTATTACCAATTATTATTAATTGCTACAAATTAAATATATACATTACTAATTATCTTTAATAATTACAAATTACTACTAATTATTATAAATTAATATTAAAAATTTCAATTTATTAGTAAAAATAAATAGTCATGACAAAACAATTTAAATTCAATTTAATTACAACTAATCAACAATAATAAAAATTAACATAAAAATTTGAAATAAATAATAAATTAAATAAAACATAAATACCTTTAAACTTGATCTGCTATTGATGTAGACAGCTTCACAACTTTTTCGTGACAAAAAAAAATTAACTTAGAAAAATTTCCCTCTGAAATCAGAGTTGAGAGAGAAACAAGATCTAGAAATTGAGAGGAATGAGAATAAAAATGGATGGGGGTAAATATAGGTTAGATTATGTGTGACGGGTAACCCGTCACAGATAGTATCTTTTGCGAGGGGGCCTGTCGCAAATACCTACGCCTGTATTAATTTCTGTCGGCGGTTAATAAGTTATTTACGATGGGACCCGTCGCAAATGGTTTCTGCCGACACACCATTTGTGACGTGATGTCCTCCCGTCGCAAAAAGCTATTAACCGCTGCCGGGTATTTGCGACAGGCCCCGTCGCAAATACTTCACTATTTGGTACACGGGGATCCCCCCTTCGCAAATAACCTTCGCACGGTTTGGCGCGCTACCTGCGCCAAACCTTTTGCAATGGGACACGAAATCCGATCGCAAATAATCGGTTATTTGTGACGAGTTGTTACCCCCGTCGCAAATAACCTCTTGGACTGACTTTTTGCGACAGGATATATTCCCGTCGCAAAAAGCCCATCGCAAAATGTCATTTCCCCGTAGTGTTCAAATGGTCATGTATTGTCTCTATGGATTCAATAAAGACTTCAGATCCCTCAGGTCCACCCTCTCGAGTAAAAGTCAGAGGGTGCAGTAGTTGAAACTCCCTTGTCAACTCAAAAATGCTTTTTAGAACCCAACTAGGTCTCTCTCCATCAATAGCATGAAATGAGAAAAGTTCTCTTAGAATTGATCCCCTACCTCCATTTCTTAAACCAACAGTTCTTCAAGTTCCTTTCCTAGAAGTTCTTTCCAAGCCATACCCCTCTTCTCCCTCTCAACAAGCGTCGTGGATGCATATCTCTATAAATCCTAACACACGTCTTAGGTCTCATTACTCAACCTTATAACATTTACTTAAGAGGAGAAAGAAACACAACTAGTTTCAACATTTTCCCCCTTTTCTCACCATACAGTCAATACTGAGGCCTTATCACCACCCCTAACCATCCTACTCCTAGGTCTTGGTTAACAAGGCTACACACATTTCAATAATTAATTAAACCAATAATTAATCACATTGTCTAAAAATAATTAATTCAACAATTAATTAAGTAAGCATACTCATTTAATCAATCAAGATTCTCATTGGACACATGTTTATTTTAATTTTTCATCATTATTGAAATCTATCACTAGAGAAAAAAAGTTCAAGTTTAACAACTTCCCCATAACCCATTTTCTCATGAGTGACTAAAATGATACATGTCACAATAACCTTGAGTGCCTATAATGATGCATGAAGAATCATCTCTCTTGCACCTTTAGGCCATGAATCGATGTTCAACAATTGTAAAAAATATATAAAATCACACCAGATGTGTGTTAGCCAAGGTGAAATAATATCCAACTATAACAGCAAACATCAATCACAACAATCTTACCATGAGTACTTGGATTATTCCCCATACATGTTTTTCAAATCCCATGAACGAAACAATTACCAAGACCCAACTATTCTTAGTAACCTGTCAACCTTTCCAAAAAGAGCAATACAAAAGATCAAGAAAGAATAAAAAACATCATCTGATAGCACTTTATAACATCCTGACTCGGGTGCCACTAAACGGTGCCCCAAGCCGATTGGTCAAATTCTCTCAAGAACGCCTTCCTGTATGCTAGAGGGTGTCGACTAACAGCGAGGGTTTGGTAAGCTATCTATCAGGGGACAATACCCACTTTTATCAAAATGAAACACCAATGCAATCAAACAATAATAACAAGTGGGGAAGCATATAAATAACCAGAACAATACCAAGTCACATGATAGTCAAAATAGGAAATACAATACTCAACTAAAGTAGAAAACATGCTAAGACAATGAAAGTGTCAATTGTTTATAATCAAACTAAAAAATAAAGACACAATGACTCCCAAGAGGGTCCCAAACCATGTCTGGTTCCCTCGCCCATGATTCATTCCCTAATAACAACCTATCTCATGTCTTTTACTGTATTATGTCCTGCAACAACAATGTTTAATCGGGTGCCAATCAGGTGGCCTGAATAGGGTGTGTGTACAACTCAGTATACCACCACAAATAGTGTCTGAGCAAGTATAATTAAAAGGAAGGGTATGAAATTCTATGAGGAAATAAATATAATGCATAAATAAAGAGTTAGACATTGTTATTCAGTCTTTAATCATCCCATTAGACCTGGATTCAATTTATGTCTCCCATTTAAATTATAATTCATTATCATCATCCATTTGGTGTTGAATGCCATGTCAAGCACCCCAAGTCTCATTCAATGTATATCTCCATGTCTAACACTCCAAATCTCATTCGGTGTAGATATCCATGTCTAACACCCCACATCACGAGCTTGGATAACTATTGGGGAGGATCACCATGTCAAATTCCAAACTTCGCAATCATTCTAGAACGCCATTTCTAGAACCCACATTATCAATCATTTAAAACATTTATTAATTCAAAAGAATTAGCTACATCATTCTCTTACTAATCCAATGATTAGTTAAACATATCAATGTCCTTTTGTCAACCCAAACAATTAAATAAGTAAATAACCTATTAATTAATTCATCAATTAATTAATCAATCACCACAAATAATATTCCATAATTAATTCCTCACAATTAATTATCCATGTCACATCTCAACTTGTCATAATTAATCTTATAATTAGTAATCATAATCAACCTCAAGGAAAATAATTAATCCCCCATTAATTATCTCAACATATCCAAATCATTGTCTCATGTGTAATTTCCCACAATTAATCATCTTAACACAACCAATTGAATATTCATATTACAATATCCCAAATCATAGAAAAAAATAACTAAATAAATTACCTATTTGGGAACCCCTTAGTTCAGTGATTAAATCATCAATTAATCATCTATATCTCTAAAGAATCAACAAGTCAAAGAATATTACTAATTTTTCCAATTTATAAAACCATTTACTAAGGAATTATAGAAATTCAATAATCTCACATACATATATCAAATACACTAATATTGGAGTTTGATTTACAACACCTAACTTGGTTTTTTGATGAATGTTAACCGAACAGAAATCCCAATAATTCATGTGGCACAACGACATTGATGAAGATCTGGATCGAAATCCCTAAGCCCAAAATTATGATAAAAAACATCAAGATATTGTAAATATGGATCCAGATCCAAAATCCTAGATCTAGATCACAACGCATATGTTTATATCTATGTAAAAAATGGGTATCATTGCTGAAAAAAGAAAAAAAGAAAGAATAAAGGAAGTAAGAAGAATCGGGGTGAAATCCACTTACTAAGAAGAGATAAGATCTTCAATATGGGCATTTGATCTTGAAGAACAGTGTTCGAATCACCTTGGAATCCCTCCAAAATGCTCTAGGATCAACTAGAATTTGGCATGCCTGATACTAGGTCAAAATAGAGGGGTTTCATGGGTTCGAATGATTTAAGAAGTAATTTTAGGAGAGAAAAAACTTGTGCGCATGGATTCTTGGAAATGGAGCATAGTTAGGGTAAACTGTATTCCAATCATGCAGACCTCTCTGTCCATGTTCGCAAGATTACCAGGGTTTAGGAATACGAGTTTTTAAACCATGCGCAAACTGTGCACATCCCTATGTTTGTTAATTCTTTCATAAAAACTCATTGGAAAACACCACAAACCAGAACTCCCAAATAGAGATACTTAAAAACAAAAAAATGTTCCTAAAAATGGGTTCAACAAGAATTCGTAAAAGGTCAGGATCATACATACACTAAATACCCAAATAAGTTTATCTCATCATACCTTCATACGAATTGGGGGGGATATATAATCCTAGGCCATGTCTATTAGTTGATATGTCCAATGAATTAATTATATGAAGTAGATGAATGTCAAGGGAAATACCCAATTCACTAAAATTTGTAATAAGAAAATATATTTAATCAAATTACCATTATAAGGATTTTCAAAATTTCTACAACAAATAAATGGAATAACATTATAGGAGAATATTCTTTTGTATGGATTGATAAATATTTATTATTCCCACAATATATGAAAAATTGTATTGAATCATGTGTTAAATAAATGAAAAAAGAAATAGAGAATGAGATATAGAATATAGATCATTGATATGGAATAAAAATACAAATCAAAGATAAATATGGTGGGTTATATAGAATATAGTGAAAATAATTAGAATAAATAGGAAATAACCCTTATGAAATAGTAATTTGTGAGTAGTAAATCCATATGGGTAGAAAGGTTACCATAAATTCATTATAAATGTATTCAAAATAGTAATGTATAAATTGAAGACCCTAAATTTGAGATATAGGGGAGAATATAGAGAAATAATATAAGAAACAAATGGAGTTTTGGAAAGTAACCCTTATGAAGTGTAGGATATGAACATTAAATCCATGAGGAAGGAAATGAGACCTTTAATTCATCATAAATGAAGGTAAAGTAGTATGGTACAAATTATAGATAATAAAATTTATACATAAAAGTGAATATAGAGAATTAACACTTTAAAGGAATGGATTTTTGGAAGAAAACCCATAACTTTCTCTTTGTGCTGCCTCCAATGGATTGAGTTTAAAGATTTCAAGGGAGGTACTTTGGGCTAGAACAGAACCTTATGGATGTGGTTTGGGAACTATTGAAAGGTAAATTGCTATATATTTTGAAAAGTAAAGTGTTTTTGAAATGATGTGAAAGTGGTGGAGGCGGGGGGTTTATATAGCCAATGAGTGGGATATTCTAGGAAAAAGTATTGGTTATTTTGTTATTTAGGATAAAGACTTTTAATAATATAGATTAAAATAACCTTTATTAGTACATTATAAATAAAATGAGATTTTATTGACATTTAAGTGCATAATAAAATAGATTCTGGAAAATATTATATTTATTTTTAAAAAATCGATTTTTATTATAATAAAATATAACATAGCTTTAAAAATTTCAAATATATGTTTATAAATCCAATTTTTTATTTTAAAAAAATTACACATTAAATAAATTCAAATTATTGTAAAAATTTTATGACCTTTTTAGTTATATTCATATCAAGATGATGTGACAGAATATATACCATTTGTAAAAATTATATTAGTTACTCTTCACAAAAAAATTAATATTTTTAGAAACATAACATAAATTCACCTCAAGATCAATTCTTTCTTATTATTCTAATATTAAGCTCCATTTTATAAAAATAAAATTCAGGTTTTTTTAATTTATCTAATAAGTCATAAATAAAATAAAATATTAACTAAACAAATTATTTATTTGTAATGGGTGATTATATTTTCTTTTTTTATTTTTTATGTAATAATGGTAAATTTTGATAATAAATTATATTTAAACTATAAAAATAATACTTTCAATATATTATATATCTTTTAGTCCAAATAAATTACTAAATTTATTTAATTCTAATATTTAAATTTTCACATAAAAATTTGAATTTTACTAAATAAGTAAAAACAAAAAATATTAAATTGTATGAATATTTATGATTTATCTTAAAAAATTTGAGAAATATATTTTTAAAAAAGTTAATATTTATAATTATTTACTGTAAATATTAATTTAAATTAATTTTACCACCTTCAATTGTAAGGTTAATATTTCAGTGGTCACTTATTATTTCAAATGAACATTTACTATTCTAAGTATGAACTAATTAGTATAGTCCATATAAATACTCCCTATTTATATCATTATTCATCCACTCAATTTTTTTCGATGTTACGCAAATTTCATTTAACAAATTCCAAGATTCTTTCTAATATTTACATTTTTCTATAAACAGTTTTTTTCGAGTTTGTGATAATTCTAGAAGGCCATAAAACACTAGAATTTAAAATATTTGTTCTTTATTTGTATCTATTTATTTACTATTTATATATATTTTTTAATTTCATATTTTCTATGTATAAATAATATGTAATTTTTCACATTACAAGTCATAATATTTCTTATGAATTTAACTCTGTAGTTTTGTTTCACCTCTATATTGAAATAAAAGGTCATGTGTCGTAATGAAATATCTATAGTAGAATCTCAGGTCTTATATTCTACTCCCATTAAATAATTTTATCATTAAATTTTGGGTATAACTATTCTTCACTAATTCCTCAAGCACAAAACATCACATATAGTAATTTGGGATCCCTCTGAATTACCTTAACATGATTAGTTTTTCAATTCTAAAACAATTTTCTCTAGTTTCAATAATATGAATAGGTTCTCACTCATAAGAGAATTTAGGTTCATTCTCTATTTCATTAGGTGTGAGTACATACATTGGGTTTGGATTGTACTTTATTAACAATAATGCATGAAATACATGATTTACTATAGAAATATTAGGTGTCATGGGAAAATGATAAATCAAAATAAAAAATCTCTCCAAAATCATAAAAGTCAAAATATACCTTGGCCATAACATTACCTTCATTATAAACCATACAACTCCCTTCTATGATGATACCTTTATGATGTAATATTCCCCTAATTAGAATGACAAGTTCATTCTCCCATTATCAAAATGTATTTTCTATCTTTTTTTTGCACTATCTATATATATTTTTGGACAACACAAACTTTCTCAATTGTCTCCTCAACAATGTTTTGAAAAATTATCTTTCTTTCCCTAATTTAATACCCACACAACATTGCATGATATTTTTTTCATTCACAGATTCACACAACACCATTTAAAATCAAGTGTTTTAATTATTTATATATAAAGTCCAATAATAGGAAGAACTTTTTCTAAAGTTCTTTGGATGTTAAGTGATCCTTGTAGGATCAAAATAATGATGTAGATGCTCAATTTACAAGAGGGGGTGAATTGTACACTTTAAAAATTTCCTTAAACAAGGAAAGATCAAAGTTTAACAAAGTTAAACTAGGTAAATTTACAACACCTCTAATAACCAATGGAAGATTGGGACAAAGTATGAAGTTACGAACTTCTAGTTCTATGCACTTGCTTTAATCTGGAAAGTGATTCCGGAAAACAGGTTCCGGAAATATGGATCTGGAAAATTGAAACATAACCAAAGTTTACAAAATGAGATTCTACCTTAAAGCGTATAGAATCTAAACTAAGAAGAGTACAAGTGTAAGTAAATACTAGAATGTTATACTTTCTTTACAATACAAAATGCAGTGGAAAACAAGTATTAAAACTTCTAGTTTCAAGATATAAATCTTTTAACCCAAATAGAAGGGTATCCAACAACCTTGGATAAAGGTCCCTTGATTTATACTTTCAAAAAAGTCTGTCTTACCCACACCAGGGTAAGCCCTCGATACGATGATTGGTGTCTCTGTCTTGTTATCCCTTCAATCCCTCAACTTCAAGGTAGTTGGAACCTCTTTCTTCCTCAGCAAGGAAGCCCTCGAACTTCAAGGTAGTCGGCACCTCTGTCATCATATCCCTGGAAGCCCTCGAATGTAATCACCAACATTCGGAGTCGCTCTAAGCAATCTGAACGAGCGGTTCAGTATGCAAAAAGCACGAAAAAATTCTCTCTCTAGAAATCACCTTAACATCGTGTGGTCTCTAGAGTGATCAAATTTAGTTGTTGTATTGAGCTCTTTCAAATGAGCTCCTATTTATAGGCTTGGTTGGAATGGTCGTCTCCCTCCTCCAATGGTCATATTTTCCTTAAAGTTCGGAGGGACCTGTACACGTGTCACTCAACCAACGGTTAGTTAGAAATAGAATGGATGACATCGTTTTATAAAAAAACATGTATAACTGAATGGAAGACATCATTTTGTAATGAAACAAGTGTAAGCATAAGAAAAACTAGAATTTGGAATGTAGGAAAATAATATTTTGGAGTCCATCCAATATTGAATTCAGAGTCTATAATAAAAAGGATATTCAGATTCTGTTTTATAAGAATTCCGAACCTGAATTCTTTGGAAATATGGAGTCTGAATTTCTAAGGAAATTCGGATTTTGGTTTCATCAGGATTCAGAATCTGAACTTATACAGTTCGGAGTCGAAATTATAATGGTTCGGAGTCGAACTCATTAAAGTTTGGAGTTGAACTTCATAAGAGTTCGGAGTCGAACTAGTAAAAGTTCGGAGTCAAACTTCATATGATTCAGAGTCGAACTAGTGAATGTTCGGAGTTGAACTTCATAAGAGTTCGGAGTCGAACTAGTAAAAGTTTGGAGTCGAACTTCATAAGAGTTCGGAGTCGAACTATTAAAAGTTCATATCCAAAATTTGGTGTGGAACTTCATTATAGTTCACATCCTGAATTCGAAGTGGAACTTCATTAGAGTTCACATCCAAAATTCGGAGTGGAACTTCATTACTATTCATATCCAGAATTCGGATCCTAAAAACTGAATGCTCAAATTCTTGACATTATATGATTCTGGGGTTTTTAGTATGAATATGATTTTTGTACTTCAGGAAAAATATTGATATGTATAAGAAAATATAGGTTATGGTAAAATTTCTTTAAGGAATAAAAATTTTCCTTATAGAAGTAAAATATAGATTTGCTTATGTATAAGGTGTTTTTGATTTTCAAAACAAGAAGGAATGGAAAATTCAAAAGGAAAATCCTATTGACTCAACAATATCCCCCTTTTTGGAAAGCACAAACATCTTTATGAAAAAGAATATAAGAACTTTGAAAATTTTCATTAGAGTTTGAAATTAAAACTTATCTCTTTTTGTTCATGGATGAATGTGAATACAACTAACTCCCCCTAAGGGATTGAAACTATAAGGATTGTATTCTGAATTTCAGGAGTGGAGTTTTCATTATCATAGGAATAAAATAACTTCTTAATGAGAAACCCCCCCTTACTTTAAGGATATTACTCTTAGAAATGTTTCCTCTTCATTTTAAAATTTTCCTTCTCCTCTTTTTAGTGGTTCTTTTTCCTTCTCCCTCTTAGGAGTAGTTTTTTTTCCTTCTCCCCCTTTGTGACTTTCAAAAATAATTGAAGGGAATGGAAAAGAAAATATGGTACCTGAAACATTAGTATATAACAAGATACAATGAACTAATTATTTCATTAGAGTTGATAAAAGTTTACAAGGAAAGTCAAATATAAAAAAGATAGAAGTGAGTTCATTTGTCTTCCTTTTCCTTTGGGATCAGCTTCTTCAACAAAGTATTGGGCTTCTTCAAATCTCTTTGGTCCTCCTCATCTTGCCTCTCCAACGCTTTTATCCTTTAATGTTGAACATTCAAAGCTTCTTCCTGAGCCTTCATAGCCTCTTCCTGTATTTTTATTAACTCCTCTTGCTTTTGTAGGTTGTCTTCAAACTCAATCTGGAAGTCTCTTTCCCCTTTCCAGTTCTGATCTACAGAGTTAAGATTCCCATTCAGATTTCTGACCTGTTGATTCTGAGTACTTTGCTCAATTATCAGCTCTTCCAGAAGATTCTTGATCTTTTTATCCTCAGGTTCAAAAGCATCTTTCACCTCATTCTGAAAATTATAATAATCATCCATGTCTTCTTAGACTTTTTTAGAGCACAAAGTTATCTTACTCCAAGATTTCCTGTGCACATCATAGTTGATAAGAAAGATTCTATGGTCAGCTTCAATCTTCACACACTTATCCATGACCATGGATAAGGAATCCGATTTCTGGTTCTTACTCTGATGTAGCATCTGACATCTGGAGTCTATAGATGGAAAAATCGGAATGGTGTCCACCAACTTCGTCAGATACTCAACCACAAAATTGTGACCATGTGTTGATGACTCCAAATCCGATAATTTACTTGGATATTGTTCTTCTTCAATTTGCACCACTTTCCTTTTAGAAAAACCACCAACCTACTTCTTCCTAAAAATCTCTTTTGTTGCTGTATCCATCAGAATTTTCTTCCCCTTGTAAGCTTTCGTAATTGGTTGATCATCTGGAGATTATTCCTCACTTTCTGATATCTGAACAATCAGATGTTCATCTAGTTTCTCTTTTTTCTTCCCCTTCTTCAATTAAATATTTCTCGTAAGATTCTTCCTCATCATACAAAACATTTTCATTCTCTTCCTCTTGATCAACATTATCCTTCCCATTTTCTTTCTCAACATCCCTTTCTAGAGTGGATAATTTTGAGAATTCAGCCCTTTATTTATATTCTTCTACTTGTTTGATCAAATCTTCATGATCATCACTTCCTTCCTTATTCTTCTTCTTATTCAATAACCTCTTCTTCTACTTCTTCATCAGCTTTTTTTCTACTTCTTCAACTACCTCTTTACCCTTGGATATTTCCAGAGTGACATAGTTCTTACCTGGAGTCTCTGGTAAAGAAGGTTGGTGATCGGAGGTTTGCAGAATGGGAATTTGATTAGAAGCTATTTCAGTATCTCTTAACAGAGATTTCACCACTTCAACTTCAGACAACTTCCTTTTCAACTTCTTTTCTTTTGCTTACTTTTCCAATTCATCTACAGCTCTCTCTTTTAAGGCCTTAGCCTCTACAGGGTCCAATCCGAACTGTGGATCTCCTTCTTTCCTATTCTCCTTGTCTTCCATCCAGTTGGATGCCACTTCATATGTATATGTTTTCTACTTCTTTGTCTTGGGGGGAGCAGACTGAGTTTCCTTAGCTTTTAGAGTTATGTCTTTAGTATCCAATTCCTTAAGCTTTATCTTCTTCCTCACCTTTTTAGATGGTTCTAGAGTTTGTGAATCTTTCTAAACTGCCTCAGACTCTTCCATAGATAAAGGATAGAATTCTCCGGATTCACTAGAAAAACTCATCTTCATCCTTTTCAAAGTATCATCACTAACCAGCATAAGCTTACAATTCCGAACTTTTGACTTTCATGCAACTTTGAAAGTCTCTAAGCACCTAACTATCATCTTTGATAGTAAAGCAGGGTACATAATGATTTGGGCTCTTATGTTCCCTTCTTTTATATTCATAATCGTAATCAATACATGCCTCATCAAATTTATTTTCCTTATATTTATCAGGAAATCTAGGACATAGATGTCACTCTTCTTCAGATTATCCTTGTTAGCTCTTCTTGGTATGAGAAAACCTTGTACCCACAACTGTAGAATCCTATTATTCGGAGTGAGATGAGAAATCTTAGTAGTCTTGGTATATTTAAGTCCGAGACATTTCAATGCCTTTACCTTGTTGAAACTTCCTTTCCCATTCAAAAGCTTATGTGAGAAAAACTCAGCTTCCCCTTCGAAAGATTAACCCACCAAGCTTGCAGCCTTGGTGTAGGATAATTTGTAAGTCTTACCATAAGACTTGAAGGAAAAAAGGTCTCTACCATCTTCCTGCTGGAAGGAAACAGACTCATAGAACTCGATAAGTAATTTTGTATAAACCAGATCCTGTTTCTCTGACTTATACAATCAAACATCTTCCCAGCCATTCAATCTGATATTCTTGGTTTTAAGGGAATCAAACTTGTAGAAATATGGATGCACTAACCTTTCCCTAAAAACTAACCACTTTGAAATTGGCTTTGAGGTAGACATGTCTTGAGATGTTTCTTCAACATACATTTGGAGTGGAGAGTTCTGAAAGATTCGGAATGGCTTTAACAAAGATCGGAATGGTCTTTAAGAAGAGATGCAGGGCGTTGAGACGCGAGAGCTTGTAAAACCGATGTGGGATGACTCTTAGAGTACCCTTTATATAGGCGATGGTGGTGACCTTTGGTCTTCCAAAAACCATCTAATAGATGAAAATCCTTTAGATCTAATCTGAAGTTTGAGAACATTCCCACAAGGAAAATATGACTCTGATCTTTTGAGGTTTTAAGAAAAACATTCGGATTTAAGGAAATCTAGAATCTGAATAATTTTAAAACTCATAGGAAAACACCAACAAGAAAAATATGATTATGAAAATTTTATGTAAGGAAATCATACCTTTTGGATTGGCTAGAAAGATTGTTCGTAATTGGTAATATTCTTCTTGAAAAAAAAACTCATTACGAAAAAGTCCTCATTACGAAAGATTTATTATGAAAATTCTCATTACGGAAAATTCATTACTAAAGTTCTCATTACAGAAAATTCATTACGAAATTTCTCATTACGGAAAATTCATTGCAAAATTTCTCATTATGGAAAATTCATGACGAAAGTTCTCATTACAAATAATTCTTTACGAAAGTTCGCATTACGAAAATCTCATTACGAAAATTCCAGTATGAAAATTTCATTACGAAATTTCTAGTACGAAAATATCATTAGGAAAGTTCCAGTACGAAAATATCATTATGAAATTTCTAGTACGCAAAATCTCATTACGAAAGTTCCAGTACTAGAATCTCATTACGAAAGTTCGAGTACGAAAATCTTTCAAAAACTTGTTATGAAAAATTTTAGTTACAAAAGTTTGAAAAGAAAACTGACTAGGAGAAATTTTGATTGAACTAACATGAAAATGTGCTCCCTCTTTGAAAAGAATTTTATTACTGTAAGGGGAATTTTTCAACAGGAAGTTAATAAAGAAGGATTACCTCACAGTTATCATTCCTAACTTATGTTTAATGTATTAAAATCTATAGGAGGGTAATGATTTTGTGAAAATATCAGCATGTTTATCTTGAATTCCGACAAACTGAAGAATGATATCTCCTTTAAGTGTGTGATCCCTAAGAAAGTGATGTCTAATATCTACGTGCTTTGCACGAGAGTGATGTGCATAGTTTTTACTAAGGATAATGGCACTTGTGTTATCACACAAAATTTGATTCTTAGTAAAACTCAAGCCATAGTTTGTGAGTGTGTGTTGAACCCATTACACTTGAGCACAATAACTTCCAACTGCTACATATTCAGCTTCAGCAGTGGAGAGTGCTACTGAGTGTTGCTTCTTGCAGGACCAAGAAACTAATGAATCTCCTAAGAAATGACAAGTTCCGGATGTACTCTTTCTATCCATTCTAAATCCACCAAAGTCATCACATGAAAAGCTTTTTAAAACAAAATCATTTACTGAAGTATAAAATAATCCTAGATCCATGGTTCCCTTTAAGTAGCGAAAAATTCTTTTCACTACCTTTAAGTGAGATTCCTTTGTATTGGATTGATATCTTGCATATAAGCATACTGAAAACATTAAGTCTGGTCAAATAGCTGTCAAGTAAAGTATACTTCCTATAATACCTCTAAAATATGTTTGATCTACTGTTTTCCAAGCCTCATCAAGATAAAGTGTGTTTGAGGTACCAATATGAGTACTTATACTCTTAATGTTGTCAAACCCATACTTTTTAAGAATATCTTTAATATACTTATGTTGAGATATATAGTTTTTTTCTGGGTTTTAAAAGATTTTAAATCCAAGGAAAAATGTTAACTCACCCATCATACTCATTTCAAACTCAGACTTCATTAGACTTGCAAAAGAATCAGTTAAAGATTACTGAGTTGAACTAAATATGATGTCATCAACATAAATTTGAACGATCAAAACATTTTTCTTATCTTTATTTATAAAAAGGGTTGGATCTGAATTTCCATTAACATAGTTATTTTGAAGTAAAAATTTTGTTAGTCTACCATACCAAGCTCATGGGGCTTGTTTAAGGCAATACAAAGCTTTAGTAAGTCTGAAAACATGATCAGGATGTTTTGTATCTTCAAAGCCAGGAGGTTGTTCAAAAAAAACTTCCTCTTGAACATAAATGTTAAGAAAAGAACAATTTACATCCATTTTAAAAAGTTTAAAATTGAACAATGCTACAAAGGCATGTAAGATACGGATAGATTCATGTATAGCTACTGGAGAATAGGTTTCTTCATAGTCTATTCCCTCTTGCTGATTATAGCCTTTAGCAACTAGTCTAGCTTTATTTCTTACAATGACTCCAGTTTCATCACACTTATTTCTGAAGACCCATTTTAATCCAATAAAAAATGTTTCATTAGGTCTTTCAACCAAGGTCCATACTTTATTCCTTTCGAATTCATTTAGTTCATCTTTCATGGCTTTGATCCATTCATCATCACCTAAAGCTTCATCAGTGATTTTTGGTTCTAATTGGGAAAGGAATACTAGATGTTCTACTTCATTAATTAAGGAACTTCTAGTCCTTACAGGTTGATTAACACCACCAATGATTCTATCACTGGGATTATTCTTAAGAAACACCTGACTTGGGTTTTGTAAAACCTGTTCATCGACATACGGTAGAAAGTATTCGGGGGTAAATGTGTCAGAAGTATCTTCTTGAATATTTTCCTTATCAGAAGGATATTCTAACAAAGGTTGATAAATAGATTTTGAAAAAACATATGAGGATGTAGGTTGGGATGGTGTAAAAACAAAGGGATCAGATTCATCAAATTCTACATGCACTGTTTCTTCAACAGTACAAGTATTTTTGTTGAAAACCGTATAAGACTGAGAAGTTGTGGAGTAGCCTAAGAAAATTCCTTCATCAGATTTTGGTGAGAATTTGTGTAGATTATCTTTAGTATTCAGAATGAATACCTTGCAACAAAAAACCTTGAAGTAGGAAATTCTAGGTTTTCAACCATTCCATAACTCATAAGGAGTTTTATTAATAAAGGATCTAATCAAAACTTGATTTATAGTATAACAACCATTACTTACAGCTTCAACCCAAAAATGTATTGCTATAGAATATTCACTCAACATGCTTCTAGTTATCTCTTGAAGAATTCTATTTCTTCTTTCAACTACACCATTTTTTTGAGGAGTTTTAGGTGATGAAAAGTTGTGAGTAATACCTTCTCTACTACAAAAAGTTTCAAAATCAGATTTTTGAAATTCTCATCCCTGATCACTATGAATAGTTTTCAGTGGAAGGTTTTTCTCATTTTTGACATGGGCTCTAAAACTTTTAAAATAAGAAAAAGCTTCAGTCTTTTTTTATAGAAAATAGACCCATGTAAATATAGTGTAATCATCATCAAGAACAAATACATAGTATTTGCCTCCAATGATTCTAGTTTGTGTTGGACCAAAAATATCCAAGTGCACTAACTGTAATGCATCAGTTGTTGAGACTTCACTTATTGATTTAAAACTATATTTATGTTGCTTGCCATATTGACAAGGATCAGAAACTTTAGAAGAATAGAATATAAGATCCGGTAGATCCTTAACTAGTTTCTTCTTAGAGAGTTTACATAAATTCTTAATATTACAGTGACCTAGTCTTCTATTCCATAATTAAGAATGATCTTCCATTGCACTAAGGCAAGGAATGTCTTGGCTCCTAAGGTCTTCTAAGTTTAATTTGTAAACATTCTCTTGCCTATTGGCTGTGAGAATAAATTATTCCTTGGAATTGTGAACTAAGCACTTATCATTCCTGAAATTCACAAGGTATCCTTCATCACATAACTGACTTATGCTAATGAGGTTTTTCTTAATACCCTTAACAAACAAAACGTTTGAAATCAAAGTTTTACCAAGAAGAACAATATTACCTATACCAACAATTTATCCTTGAGCATTATCTCTGAAAGTTACTTTTCCTCCTTTCATCTTGATAATCTTTTCGAAACAGTTTTTGTTACCTGTCATGTGATGGTAACATCCACTATCCATATACCATGTATTAATGTTGGTACTTCCTTTATTTTCCAGGAAATAAGAAGAGAATTAGACTTTGGAATCCAAACTTGTTTGGATCCGAAATTTTAGGATAAATTTTTTTTGGTTAACCACATTTGTTTAGAGAAATGTGATTTATGAAACCCAAGAGATTGAACATTATTTAAAGAACAAATTTTCCTCCAGTGCCCACCACTTTGACACTTAGTGCAAAAAGGGGCTTTAGATGGAACACAATATTTTTTTTTGAAAACTGGTTTTTGGTGAGTATAACCCACCCCAGTAGTGTTTCCTTTAGGTTTAATTTGAGAATATAGCTTGTCTAAATTTTCCATCCCAGAGGTAAATTTTGCAATGAGCTTCTTTAGGGAAAAAATTTCGGATTTTATTCTAATGACTAAATTCCTATCCTCGGGAATCATTTCATTAGAGTAAGATTTTTCGTCGAATTTTTTTATTTTTGAAATATCATTCTTAAGATCTTTAGAATGTTTTTCCTTATCAGAATTTGCTTTCTCAAATTCTTTAGAAATTTTTTCTAAAAGATCTTCTTTATCTTTAGGATATGAAGAAAGTTCTGAAATTTCTTTTGTAAGAACTTCTTCCCTAGTATTTTCATTGTCTAACTTCTTAGAAATTTTATAATTTTTTGTTTCAAGTAACTTGGAAAATATAGATACTTCTTCATATGAAGGTTCTTCATTTTCCGAGAATAAAGTATCTTCATTATAAGTACTATTTTCGGAATAATAGTTCTTATCAAGTGATAAATTTGTTAAAGCCTCGACAGAGCATACCTTTTCCATAAGAAATGTTTGTGGAAAAAAAGTATTTGCAATAAATCCCATATTCTTCTGAGCTAATGAACCGTATTCTGAGGATTCAATTTCTGAAGAATCTCCACAGCTAGCACTCCAAGTAGTATTAGCTTTCTGACTTTTCTTAGCTTTAGCCTTATAGAACTTCTTTCTATTCATTTCAAAATGCCTCTCTTTTTTCATCCTTTTTAAGCATGGGGAAATCAGGTCGTATGTGTCCACTTCTCTTGAACTCATAGCATGTGACCTCTGAATCTTTCTTATCTTTCCTTTACTTCTTCTTATACATGGATTGGAAATTTATTTGACCATCTATCTTGTTCATTCTTCAATAAATATTTGCTAACTCATTCTCAGAGACTTCACTTTCACTAGATTTGGATTGAATAGTAACATTCTTAGACTTGGATCAAGTTAGTCTCTCAGGAGTCTTAGCTTTCATGTGATTTGATGTTGTAGTAAAAGCAACAGTACTATTCCCATTCTTCTTTTTGATGTTGTCAGCATCTCTCTTCATTCTTGTTTCATGTTGGAGAAGAGTTCCAAACAGCTCATCTAAGGAAATTTGAGTAACCTTCTTATTCTCATCAATAGTTGTTCTTTTGGATTCCCACTCATTGGGCATAATATCAATGATCTTGTCAACTAGTGCTTCATCATCCAAACCTTTTTCTCCCATAGATTGTAAGCTATTCATGATTGTCATAAACCTCTGTTGAACTTTACAATTGGGTTCACCATAAGGAAAATTAAATCCATGATACTCAGCTCTTAGCATAGCTCTTCTTGTCTCAATCACATTAGATGTACCAAAATGTGTAACCTCAAGTTTCTTCCATATACAGTTAACTGTTTCACATGAAGAAATTTGACTATATATGGTCATAGTCATTGAATATAGTAGAGTATTGTGTACCTTATAGTTTAATTGATAATCATACTTCTCTCGGTTTGTAAAAGCACTTACTTCCTTATCAGGAATTTTATAACCTCCGGTAAGCATAACAAAGTTATCTACCCCATTATTGATAACGAAAGTCTTCATCCGATCTATCCAATACTCATAATCATTTCCATAAAAAATAGGTGGTCTTGTAGGATTTAGGTTGTCGATAGAACCAACATTTAAACCTGTCATCTCTAAGAAAAACATTGGAAACCAAACTTGTTAGTAGGAAAATTTCGTAATCACAAAGTTTGGAGTGAACAAGTTCGAAATGAAAAAGTTCAGAACAAAACTATCTTTCTAAGAAAGGATGAAGAACAATGAAAAAGTGAGCAAAGAATACTTATATGTGAGTATAATTATTTCAGAGACCTCCTCTGATACCAATTGTTGGATCGAAATAATGATGTAGATGCTCAATTTACAAGAGGGGGCAGAATTGTACACTTTAAAAATTTCCTAAAACAAGGAAAGTTATAAGTTTACCAAAGTTAAAACAGGTAAATATACAACACCTATAATCACCAATGAATGATTGGGACAAAGTATGAAGTTACAAACTTCTAGTTCTATGCACTTGCTTTAATCTGGAATGTTATTCCGGAAAACAGGTCCTGGAAATATGGATCCGGAAAATTGAAACTTAACCAAAGTTTACAAAATGAGATTCTAACTTAAAGCGTATAGAATCTGAACTAATCCAAGTAAAAGTGTAGGTAAATACAAGAATGTTATTATTTCCTTACAATACGAAATGCAGTGGAAAACAAGTAGTAAAACTACTAGTTAAAAGATATAAGTCTTTTAACCCAAAGAGAAGGGTATCGAACAACCATGGATAAAGGTCCCTTGATTTAAACTTTCAAGCAAGTCTATCTTACCCACACTAGGGTAATACCTTGATATGAAGATTGGTGTCTCTGTTTTACTATCCCCACAAGCCCTCAACTTCAAGGTAGTTGGATCCTATGTCTTCCTCAGCAAGTAAGCCCTCGAACTTCAAGGTAGTCAGAACCTCTGTCTTCCTATCCCCAGAAGCCCTCGAATGTAATCACCAACATTCAGAGTCGCACTAAGAAATCTGAATGAGAGGTTTAGTATGCACAAAGCATGAAAATATTCTCTCTCTAGAAATCACCTTAACAACGTGTGGTCTCTAGAGTGATTAACTTTAGTTGTTGTATTGAGCTCTTTCAAATGAGCTCCTATTTATAGGCTTGGTTTGAATGGTCAAATCCCTCTTCCAATGGTCATATTTTCCTTAAAGTTCGGAGGGACCTGTACATGTGTCACTCAACCAATGGTTAGTTAGACACAGAATGACAACATCGTTTTATAACAAAACATGTATAACTGAATGCATGACATCATTTTGTAATGAAACAAGTGTAAGCATAAGAAAAACTAGAATTTGGATTTTAAGAAAATAATAGTTCAGAGTCTAACCAAAATGGAATTCAGAGTCTATAATAAAAAGGATAATAGGATTCTGTTTTATAAGAATCCAGAACCTGAATTCTGTGGAAATCCGGAGTCTGAATTTCTAAGGAAATTCAGAGTCTGGTTTCATCAGGATTCAGAATCTAAACTTATACAGTTCGGAGGCAAACTTATAAAGGTTCAGAGTCGAACTCATGAAATATTAGAGTTGAACTTCATGAGAGTTTAGAGTCGAACTAGTAAAAGTTTGGAGTTGAACTTCATAAGAATTCGGAGTCAAACAAGTAAAATTTCATAGTCGAACTTCATAAGAGTTCGGAGTCAAACTAGTAAAAGTTCGGAGTCGAACTTCATAAGAGTTCGGAGTTGAACTAGTAAAAGTTCAAATCCAGAATTCAGAGTGGAACTTCATTATAGTTCACATCCAAGATTCAGAGTGGAACTTCATTATAGTTCACATCCAGAATTCGGAGTAGAACTTCACTACAGTTCATATCCAGAATTCGGATCCTAAAAACAGAATGCTCTAATTCTTGACATTATATGATTCTGGTGTTTTGAGTATGAATCCAATTTTTGTACTTAAGGAAAAATATTGATATGTATAGTAAAAACTAGGTTAGGGTAAAATTCCTTAAAGAAGAAAAATTTTCCTTATAGAAGTAAAATATTGATTTGCTTAAGTATAAGTTGTTTGTAATTTTCAAAACAAGAAGGAATGGAAAAGTCATAAGGAAAATCTTATTAACTCAACAATCCTGACCTCAACATTTCCTCAAAATTTTGGATAGTTCTCTCAGAGTTCCCATCCATATAAGGATAATAGAATATGATCAAGTGTAACTTAATATTTAGAGACATCTAAAGGCATCTAATTTTTTTTATGTGAAAAAAAGGTCACAATTGGGTATAATTTATATAAGTGAACTCTGATTCCATGAAAATTCATTTAGATAATGTTGGGAGAGGATATTTCAGGGTAGATGTTACTTTATTTATGTATATAATGATTATACTTTGTAGGATTATCCACAAAAACCATTATTGAATCATTCCTCTTTAATGTCTTAGAATATCTACAATAAAAGTCCATTGTGATATTGTCCCACATACACATTGGTATATGGATTGGTTTAATGAAGCATTTTGGAAGCTTTTCATACGATTTTCTTGAAAATTATTCTATCCTCGTTGATATAGTCAGTTATTTCCATATCCTTCTTGTCTAACAAAATGTTTTCTCATAAATACTTATATATTGTGGTTATATCTTGGGTAATATATTAATTTGAACTAATTACATCATTTATAAATTATTTATTTATCTTGGGTTTTAATGGAATATATAAACTCTTTCCATATTTCAAAACTCCATCCTCATATATGAAATTTGTTAGTTTTCTATCCTTCATATCTTTGAATTTCTTTTGTAATCCCAAGCCTTCTAATTTAGAATTTTTATCATAGCTACTGTATAATATTTGGAAATTATTAGAAGAAGGAATAGTGATCCACTTATTTAATAATTTCCATATCATAATTTACCAATTCTGTGAATGTTGCATACTTGTTCATCTTTATCACTAATTGAACTCTACAAACATTCCTACTCAGGGCTTCTATATCCTTATTTACATTCCCAATGTGATAGTGAGTAGTTACACGTATCTCCTTTTTCTTTACATTTATCTCTTTACGAGTCAATATAAAATTCAATCTTTTTTTATCTATTTATATATATAACATATTTAAATATACATATTTTATCTCTATATAATCATGGAAAATATTATTATTACCAACTATATATCATGTGTTGGGTAAATTTGTTCAAAGGTCAATAATTACAATGACACATAAGAAAAAAGTTTATCATTTTACATTAGGACACATGAATATCCTTTATTTTAGGTATCACTGAATATTAAAATCCTTCCATCGCCATAATTAAAGTTAGTTTTGGTTCATTGATTATCCTATCCTTCAATTCTTCTAAAATTTCCTCAAATTCATTCAACCATGAGAATTTAAACCCTTTGAATTTTAACTTGGTTAGAGGTTAATCTAATTATGAAATATTTTTTTAAAAAATTATTTATAGTAACATGACAATCCATAGAAACTATATATTTCATCAATAGTTATTGGTGTTGGATATTATTCAACCACTATAGTCTTTCAACGGTCAATGAATATTCCATATTTGGATAAAATATGTCTAAAAAATTAATCTTGTTTAATCCAAAATTCATACTTACATAATCTCTCATATAAATCCTCTATTAAAGTCTCCATAAAAATATTTATATGGTTCATATATTACTCTTATTTTATAAAGTATATCAAGATATAATCAATAAATACCACAAAAAATTTATCAATGAAATTTACGAATACATAATTCATTTGAACCGTAAACACTAAGGGTTTCTTTGTTGATCCAAAACTCATTTCTTTTAACTCATAATTCCCATAAATTTTATAAAACATCATATTTTGTGTATCACACTTCTTAAATATTAATTGATGATAAATAAAATAAATATTAATTATTTAGAATTAATGAGATGGGTTTGATCAACTATAATACCAATGCTTTGAAAAATATAATTTTTATCAATATTAATGGCATTAATCTTCCTATAATTGATGTAGAGCCTCCATGACACATCTTTATTCTTCACAATTTGAATGGGTACTTCCTAGGATGATTGAAATGGGTATATTAATCTCGTATCACATAAGAATTGTATTTTCTTCCTTAATTCCACTGATTCTAGTGGAGTCATTCTATAGGGTTTCAAGATAAGGTATTTGAATCTGAGATGAGACCAATATAGAATTCAACAACATGATCATATAAAAATCGTGGTTATTCCTCTATAAATACAGGAATGTAATCATATTAAATCAATAAAAATTCAATTATTATTGTATCCATCTCTTTAATAGATCATATTTAACCTACTTTTTCTCCATTGATTTAATTAAGACAGAAAATTGGAGGTGGTTCCCAACAAAACAAAGGAAATGAAGTTCATCTCCTAGAACTAATATACTCTATGCCTACCTCATAAATTGTAATATCTTTCTCAGTGTATAAAATTATTTCATTATTCCAATATAGTTGACCTGTCCCTATAATTAATTCCAATTCAACCATTCGTATAAAAATAAGGGTTTGAACTAGATTACATCATTGCATTCTAATAGGAGTAACACAATATATTTTTTTTCAAAAAAATCCATTTGGTGTTTTAACGAAAAACCCATTCCTCAATGAATCATGGGATGATTCATGTTTCAAATTTCATTAAAGGATATAAACTAATATATAGATCTAGAATCAAATAATGTATTAACAAAATTTTATTCTATAAAAAATGTGCATGATACAACATCATTTGAACTCTAACATATATATTAGTAATTCCATAAGCATGACATTAATACCTAACACTACAAAAAAATTACTTATCGGACGGTCCTATGGCCCATCACAAAGAGTCTATAAAAAAGAGGTATTTGTGACAGACCATCATAAATATGGTTGGCGCACCTAAGCATGAGAAGAATATTTACGAGGGGGTCTAAACCCCCGTCGCAAATACTCTTCCTGGGTATCTTTTAATTTCGATGGGGGAGGATCTCTGTTTCAAATAATATGTTGGAAAGATATTATTTGCAATGGGATATTGCAAATAACTTATCACCATGATAGTATTTTCGACAGGACCCATGGAAAATAATTACTTTTATAGACACATCAATTAAGAAAAAATAAATAATTTGTGATGGGACCCCTCGCAAAAAATAATATTTTTGATGGCCCACTAAAAATAATGTTTTAGAAAAAGAGTATTTGTGACTCGACCTATCACAAATTCTATTTTTTTACCATTGAGTCAATTAATAAATGCCTTACCATTTGTGACAGGCCCAGTCTCAAATGATCTAAACTATATATATCCCCATCTAATTTTTTCCAATTTAACATTTCTCTCAAGTCATCTATCCTTCCCCCTATCACATTTCTCTCTTTAATTATTTCAAACTTTATAATTTTACAGCGGATCAATTTTTAGGAGTTGCATCCAATGAATGATTTGGTTTTAATGTATTTAATTATTGATTTTCTTTTTTTACATAATTCCTTTTAATTTATATTAGTAATAATTATTATTAATTACCTATTATTAAATTAAAATAGAATTCGATAGTTTAATTTTGTATTATTTATTTTTTCAAAAATGTTGTTTCATTAATATTTAATGTTTTTATTTTAAAGTAAATAGTTTTAATTTGTAATAATGTGGATCAAATATCATTAATTAATAATTATTATTTTTAATTAGTATTAATTAGTATTAATTAGTATAAATTAGTGTAAATGTTTATTTATTAGCATTGATTAATATTATTTAGTATTAATTTGTAATGATTAGTAATAATTAGTAAAAAATAGTAATTAATAGAAATTAATTGCAATAATATAGCGGTAATTAGTGCTAATTAGTTGTAATTTTTTCTAATTAATAACAATTACTACTAAATAATAATAAAAAGAAGTAAATAGTTTATATGGTAATAATTAAGAATAAATTTCGATCATTAGTAACAATTAGTAAGGATTAATAATAAATAGTAATAAATAGTAATAAATAGTAATAATTTCTAATAAATTATAATAATTATTAATAAATGTTAATAAATAGTTACAAATAGTAATAATGTGTAATAATTTTTAATAATTAGTAATAGTTTGAAATAATTAGTAATAATTATTAATAATTAGAAATAATTAGTAATAATTATTATCAAATATTAACAATTAGATATAATAAGTAATAATTGGTATCTATTGGTAATAAATAGTGTTCCAAATTTTTTTAGTAAATATTAGTGGTAATTTGTAAAAATAGCGATAATGAAATATAATTATTAAAAATTAGCGGTAATTAGTAAAGAATTGTTATAGACAAAAAACAATTTTTAATAATAATTGGTATTTAGTAGTAATTAGTAAAAATTATGGATAATTAATAAAGAATAGCTCTAATTTATAAAAATTAGTGGTAATTGG
The DNA here is from genome assembly GCA_963277665.1 of Viscum album. Lineage (NCBI taxonomy): Eukaryota > Viridiplantae > Streptophyta > Magnoliopsida > Santalales > Viscaceae > Viscum > Viscum album. The sequence goes on from OY728155.1 coordinate 487,408,677, forward strand.
CTATAATTAGTGGTAATTAGTATCAATTAGTGGTAATTGGCAGTAATTAGCAGTAATTAGTATCAATTAGTGGTAATTAATAAAAAATAGTGGAAATATATAAAATTGAGTGGTAGTTATTAAATATTAGTGATAAATCAATGTAGATATTAAAAATTAACATTAATTATAAAAAATTGTTATAAACATATAAAATTTAGTAATAATAAATGGAATTTAGCAGTAATTAGTAATAATCAGTAGTAAGTAGTTATAATAACCGGTAATTAGTATAAATGAGTAGTAATTAATTAAAAATTCTTTTAAAGTAATAAATATTAATTATAATAAGTTGTAATTATCAGTAATTAATAACACATAGTGGTTATTTTTAATACCTGGTTGTAATTAGTAAAAATTAGTGGTAATTAGTAATCATTAGCGGTAATTAGTAAAAATTATCTTCAATTAGAAAAAGTAGCGATAATTATTAAATATTAACTGTAATTAGTAAAAGTTGATGGTAATTATTAAAAAATAATGGTAATTAGTCAAAATTAGCAATAAATCAGTATATTTATTAACAATCATTAGTAATCATTATAAAGAGATATAAATTTATAAAACTATTAATAAAAAGTGAAAATTAGAATTAATTAGTAATACTTAGTGATAATTACTAATAATTAGTGGTAATTAGTAAAAGTTAGATGTAATTAGTAATAATTAGCATAAATTAGTAAAAATTAACGGTAATTAGTAAAAAAAATTCTATAATTAGTATTAATTAGAGGTAATTAGTAAAAATTAGTGATAATTAAATATAATTATTAAAAATTAGTTATAATTAATAAATTATTGTTATAAACTAATAACAATTAGTAATAATAAGTAGTAAGTAGTAATAATTAATAATAATTAGCCATAATTAGTTATATTTATCAGTAATTAGTAATAATTATAAGTAATTAGTTATAATTAGTGATATTTAGTAATTTTTTTTAAAATAGAAATTATTTTAAATAATTAGTAATAATTAGTAACAATTAATATTAATTTGAATTAATTAGTAATCATTACTATTAATTAGTATTAATTGTTATAAAAAATATTAATGATTAGTGGTATTCAGTAATACATATTGGTAATTCGTATAAATTATTCTAAATTACTATAGATTAGTATACATTTTAAACAATTTTCTATAAATCACAATAAAATAATAGGAATTATTATAAATTACTAGAAATGTGAAATTGAAATATTTCTTCAATTTTTATTCCATTATAAATAACAAATTTTTACATACATGATTGACACAAATTATTCATTTCTAATGGACTGATGATTGAAAAATTTATGATTTACACCTATTTAGTAATTTATAAAATATTTTATTACATAATAGCAATTTATTATATTTTTTATCAATTTATAAATAAATTTATTAATAAATGATGTAATTAGAAAAAAACAATAGTAAATGTGTAAAAATTATAATATTTACAAGTAAATATTAATTTATTGATTTTTTTATCTTTTTTGGATAATATTTTACTGATATAAAATTAATAATAAAAAATAACATATATTATATTTTTTTAGAGAAAATGGAAGAAGGAAGTCAAGAAATATCATTATTAGATGATCACACTTGAATAAATCATCACAGTAATCAAATCGATTCTATTATAAATACTATATATATTAAGGATATTGAAACATTCTTATAATTTGCAAAATCTAAACAAGAATTTATTTTTGAAGATAAAATTTTGTGTTCATGTAAGAAATTTGATCTGAGGACATTTGGAACCTTGGAAAATGTTAGGGGCCATCAATTGTGTTTTGGCTTTCAAACAGATTATATTTTTTAGTATCAACTTTGTGAATGCAAATCCAAATAATATAATAATAATTTTTATCAAGATATATCATGGTTTTATAATTTAGTACATGATGTGACATGCCCATTTTTTTGAAAAAAAATAAAACTCATGATGATATTGATTTAACTATTGAGTTGGTATAATATCAATTTTATGAGTTTTTGAGTTCTATAAAGGATTCATCATATCCCAGTTGAAATAAAAGGAAATTTGAAGTGGTTGAAAATTTTAAGGTTATTAAATTATATTATGGAATGCCAAATAGATGTTTTGATCAGATATTATCTTTAGTTAAAACATTGTTACTTGAATGAAATGTGTTGCCTACAACTTCTAATTAGAGTGAGGGGCTAGTTTTTAATCTGGGTATTGGTTATCATTGGATTCATGCATGTTAAAACAATTACATCTTATATTATGGGGAAAATGAGGTGTTTAGTAGTCTTCCTACATGTTGAGAATTGAGAAATCATGATGCTCAATTAGAGAAGTTTGGATTGATTCTTGTAAATCAGTTGAGGTAACCCCCACTTATACCAAGATTGTAACAGTTATTTACATCTCAGAACATATCAACACTGATGTCATGAAACAAACCAATTATTCAACCAATATAATCTTAAATAATCCCTCTGATGGAGATTCATGGAAACATATTGACCAAGTACTTCCCTCTTTTTCTTTAGAAGCTCGAAACATTCGATTGAGTCTTTCTACTGAATGTTTCTATCAATTTGGTTCTTATGATAGTCAATATTATTATTGGCCTATCTTTATAACTCTATAAAATTTACCTCCTTGGATGCTGATAAAGGATCCATATATCTTTTTGACTTAATTAATTCTAGGAAATCTAAAAAATTATAATGTTGTTTCTTTGAATGCATTGATTGATGAGTTTAATTTATTATGGAGTAATGGTGTCATTATGTATGATGTTGCTGTGAAACAAAATTTCCTACCGAATTCTATATTGATGTGGAAAATTCATGACTTCCCAGCATATAACATGTTATTTTGCTAGAGTAAACATAGTTCAAAATCATGTTTGTACTATGTGAGAGACAAAAAAGTGTTTATTCTTTTCAATGAAGTAAAACCTTATTTTTTTCCACTATTAATGTGTATTTCTTCCAAATGGTCATACATTGCTAAGGAACAAATATCATTTCAGAAAAGGAACTATTGAATGAGATGGACCTCCAATAGTGTTATTAGTTATGGATTTAAAATAATTTGTATATTAATTACATCCCATTACATTTAGACCAACTTTAAACCTACAAAAAATAGATGGATTTGGGAAAGAACACTATTGGATAAAATAAAATATTTTTTTGGATCTTCAATATTGGTAATCATTTTTAGTTCTTCACGTATTGGATTCCATGAATATTAATAATAAATCTTCTGATAATATATTTTTTTATAGTTTTGGAAACACTAGGTAAGACAATAGATAATGAAAAAGAATGATTAGATCTTTCCCAAATTTGTAGGCGACTAGAACTTGAACTGATTGAAAATGTTACATCATAGAAGTTAATAAATCCAAAATAAGGTTATAAAATTTCCAAAGAAAATCATATATTATATTGTTAGTGTATTTCAGATTTGATTCTTCTATATGGTTATGCTTCCAATTTGGATATATTTATTAGAAATGGTCATATTACCAGATTAAAATGTCATGAGTATCATGTTATAATGGAAATAATTATAACTATTTAATTAATGTTTTTTGAATAATATTATTTGGGATGCACTAAAAAAATATCATATTTTTTTCCAAGACATTTTTATGGTGACAACGGACTATGATGCACTAAGTAGACTGCCAAAAGATGTAGTTTTAAATTTATGTAAACTGGGAAAATGTTTCCACCATCTTTATATAACCCAATGGAACATTTGATATTAAATTTTCTACATAATGTAACATGTGGAGGTTCAGTAAAAATTTTATGTATGTACCCATTCAAAAGATGCCTGCTGAAATTGATGAAAAAATTACATATCATAAGAATCATTTAATGGATCAATTGTTGAATATTATTTAATGGTGGAAATTTCGTTTTATGGCCTCATTATTTTCAATATGAATATCCATCAAAACATAACCACATGACATTTAAAGGGAAAAATATTGATAATGAAATGAAAAATCAATTATAATTTTTTAATCATCCTGAACGTGGAATTGGTGGAGTTTATGAATGATGAATTTTAGATGATGAAAATCCTAGAGGTCATATATATGTTTTGATCATATATGATGAAATGCCTCATTTTTACCATGAGTTCTCCTATAACATATTCTATAATATTTTTTATAGTAAATTATTATTATTTTATTTGTATATCATATGATAATGATATCAAGAAAAAGCATCCACAAATTATAAGAGTTGCTCTTATAGATCCTCGGTAGAATTTTTTTTCCTACTTGTAGAAAAAATAGGAAACATAAATTATTTATGGTATAACATATAAAATAAATCTATTACTTTTTATATTGATATTCATTTAAAAAATCAGTTATCCCAACATGATGAAAAAATTGATAATCAATTTTGTGTATTGAGTAACCCACTATCTAAAATGGTTTAATATTCTAGTGCATATATGGTGAATGGTTTTTGATTCCATACATGTGCATATGGGGAATCAAAAACAACAATTAATAGTGGTGTTTTCTTGAGATAATATCATCACAGAGAAATTAAAGTTGACTTTTACAACATGTTGGAAGAAATAATTGAATTGTGTTATCTTGGACAGAATTACATTATGATTATAAATGTCAGTGGTTGGATACTGAGAGAGGGTTGTGTGTTCATCTGAGCCATGGAATCATTGATATTAAATATAAAATCATGTTTTCAATAAATGTAAATTTTTTATTATCCCATTAGCGACATCAAATTTTTTATGAATTTTTTTTGTGCTACATCAATATAAATAAGTGATTAGTGGAGGGTAATAAAATAAAATACCCTGAAAATTAGATTATTCAAATTGAATGTGGCCTTGTTGAAATAAAAAGAATTGAAAATTTTCAAGATACTGCTCCAAATCCATATTTTTCATAAAGAGATATGAATATTGATGATGACAACCCAAAGTATCGGTTCGATGATGATGATGATGTTATTAATATAATAAATTAATTTGACATGACAAGAGATAATGAAACAGAAATCCCTATAGAAATTGATGATATTGAGGAGGAATATATAGATATTGACATCATCATATATGAAGATGAGGATGAAGATGAATATTAACATAGTTAAATGATGGTTATAATCGTATATACTATATATCTATATATAATAGGGTTTTCATCTATTTACTAACAATAGCCTTTAACAATTTTATAACAATATTAATTTAATGTTTTAGATAGACATTGATCTATTTTGTGAGTTGGAGGGGGCTAATATACCTGGTGATGAGCATGATGTTGGATCATCTAGCGCTCAGACTGCTAACAGTTCAACGATAACTCAGAGGGGTTGTGGTCTTGCGAGATTAATTACTCTTGACCCTATCCCCAAGTGATGTTCACATATTGTCTTTGATCCATGAATATAGAGGTATGTTGAATTATGTATTTTATTTAGTTTTCACATCATTTACCATGTATTTGTTGGGTAGATGAGTGCTATATTGAGGAATTATTTTCCTGGAGCATGGGTTTCATGGGATCATATTTCCATTTATGTTCATAATTTCATGTTCGATCATTGGATGGTATGTAAATTAATAATATTAAATTTGAAATTTATTTAATTAACAACATGATATTATTAATTATTTGTAGGGTTTATCATATCCCATCAATGATAGCATGTGTGACGCAATCTGAGGGGCATGGGAGGGTTGTATGCATGAGAGTTCCCCCCGATTTTACAACAATTTGAGGAGGACAACAATGATAAAAGTGAGAGTCAGAGAGTTTGATCATTCTTGTTGCACTGACTGACCTAATTACATTTCATATCAGGTTTCAGATGGATTAAGATCACACTAGATCGGTGGTCATTTTTAGTGGAGATCATCAGTAGGAAAATAGAACCATGTGATATTGGTTGTAACACATCAAGATGGTAGTCGTACATTTAGTAAGCAAAGCGAATATATGGTAAGTACCAAATTTAAATAATTTATATAACTTTAAATGCAAATTTTTTATTTGATATTAATATAGGAAGTCGAAAAAAAAACTATATTACAGAGTTCTATGTTTATATAAGGATGTACAATGATCCGACCACTAGAGATATTAGAGGTGATCACAAACATCATATTCTGGTCAGTAATTTGTTTTGGTTTTAAAATTAACTATATGTAATATTTTAACTATTTTAATTTTAAATTGAAATTGAAGGAGTCATATGAGGTCACAACCTCTAAAACATAAACTAAGAGTCAGGCTGAGACTGAGGATCAGACCAGTGTAGAAAGATTTGATGAGGCAACATGAATGCATGAAACCTAGTATGACTTTATGAAAGGCTGAGTTGTTGGTATCGAATCTTGATTGACATTTTAGAGTTATTATGATACTGCTGTAATGTTATCATGTAGCTCGAGATGAGCTCATAGAGAGTCATCATCATCTACTGCACTGTATCAGAAGCATCTGTGATCTCATGGTGAGCTTATAGAGAGTATGTAGAGGGAACTATAATAATTACATCAATAGCAGCAACACAAGAATATGATGGATTAAATGTGACGTTTGACTCATTGATTAGAAATAGAGTTTCCTCCTCCAGCATCTCTAGATACTCTCGATGACCGTACCCCTCAATGAATTATTTAAATTTTTATAATTAACAGTTTATTTTAAAAATTCATTTTAATATTTTTATTATTCTATATATTTATATTTATATATAGTGCATTTTTATATTTTTGCGAATGTTGTGTTTTTTATTATTTTATTATTTCTATTATTATTATTATTATTTAGTTTTTATTATTATATTATATTATTGATTTATTATTTTTATTATTGTATTTTTTATTTTTTATTATATTTTTATAATTTTTTTTATTGCTGTGAATATTGTGTTTTGTAAAATTTTATTATTTTCAATTAAATTTTAACTAATTTTACTAGCTCTTATTGTTTTAATAATAATGAGATTATTTTATTATTATTATCATTCTATATTTTATATATTATTATTTTACTTTATTTCGACGAGCCCGTTGCAAAAAATTATTTTTGAGTGGCCCTTTGCAAAAAGTTATTTATGATGGGCCAATCATGAAAGGTGTTTTAAAAAAACCCAGATAAGCTATTTACGATAAAATGAATTCCCATTGAAAAAATAATAATTTTTGTTGCTATTTTCAGCGATGGAGAAATTACAATAGGACCCCATCAAAAATGGCCTTTATATGACAGGATCCAATCATAATTCACCCACAACAAATGGTTAAATTTCTAGTTGTTTTATCTTCATCTGGGGTAGATTCCATTGATTCTACTTAGATTAAATAGAATACTGTTCCATGCCATTTGAATTTAAGAATTGAAAATTTATAGTAATTATTTTTCCCTTGAATATATTATAATAATCTCTATAGAATATAAAGTTAAAATAAACTACCATTCCCTTTAATAAAGATCTAGTGACATTCATCACATAATTATTACATGTTGAAAATTTTACACTTCCTTTGTCCTGTTTAAAAATTTCATTTATACAAAGTTCTTGGATACCATCATCTTCCTATTATTTCCTTTTATAATATTGGACATAGAGAACTTATTCTAATTTTTTATGGAGGATTAAATTATCTCCTCATATGATGAAAAGGTTTGAGAGATAATTTTACTTTATAGACTCAGATATAGTCCTTTAAATATGTGATCAATCATAATTTTTTGTTTCTATAATTTATATAATTACTCACTAGTATTGTAATTTTATCCTCACAATCATTAGAAATAACTTCTTACCATTTTTATTTCCTTAAATTTACCCTTCCATGAGATATAGTTTACCTAAATGAAAATAGTTTTTAATGATTAATGCAGAAAAATAATCCAATTTCTTAGACTTTCTATCTTCTACATTTTTAATATCTTAAATCAATAACCACAATTAATCCACATCACCATTTAAATAATATAAATCCCTAAAATCATTACCCTATCACTATATCTCAAAGTCTTCATTATCATATCAATATATTTTATCTATTCATTACCACCAAGGGATTAGTAGCTTTATTGAATGATAGTGTCTTCTTGCCTTATAAAAAATAAAATATTGTAATAGTGGTAAGAAATTGATTTATATGATAAATTATGTTTTCATAACATGACTCAAATTACCTAATATGGTGATAATTGTATTAGATAAAACACTAAAATCATTGGTTTTACTAGTTGGTAAATATCTACCCATATTATTAGTCTGGACATTGTTTTTTATCCTTCCACTATGAACAATTTATAAAAATTGAAAAATGAAAATTCGCACATTCATAATACATTGAATTATGAATCAAAAAACATAATTCATATAAATTACTAAAAATTCATTCCAAATATATTAACCATTATATAAAACATTCATCAATTTCCTAATGCGTTTTTATAACATTTTGTTTGTAAACTATGTTAATGTAAATCTAGTTTTTGATGTTTTCAAAAAAAAAAAGATTTGATAGAAATTATAATAACCCAAAATATGATTTCCTAGAGTCATTGGTCATTTATTACATTGGTATCTTCTAGAATAAAAATTTTTATCATATTTTGAGACTATATAAATATTTTACCTTTTTATTATAAATGGAATATATGTTATATCATAAAAATGTATAAAACATGACTATTCTGCAATTTATTATTCGTATATAACATATAAAATTATTTATTATTTCATGACAAAATTGGTATTTATAATGAAGGGGTGAGATCAGATTCTTAATAAGGGTTAGTTTATAGAGGAAGTGAATATGGAATAAACATGACAAATATAATATAGTAGAAATAGATAATTAAATAATTTACATATTACTAAGCATAAAACATACCATATCTAGTGAAATGTAAATTGATAACCACATTGATAAGAATAATAAAATCTAATAATGATATAATTCATAATGTTGGAAATCATAACCATACCATCATGGACATTATAGAGACATCATACATAATTTGGAATGAATAAACCAAATACCCAATAATGTTTGTCTTATGTGAGTTACCAATACCATAAGGGACTATATAATCATTATCGCACCCCAAACACTTCATGGTATGTTTCTCTTAAATACATTCTAGTTATAGCCTATATTTCATTAATAAATGAGCCTATATGGAACAAAACATTGTAACTTATAGGAGATATCAATAACCTAGTCATTAAACATAAATTTCCCAACCCTACGATTTAAATCATAGATACATGATTGTGTTCAATATGATATTTAGAGTCTGATAGAATTAACATAATTTTTGGTGAATAGTAACCTACCCTTATGAATAGTAAACTACCCTTATGAATAGTAACTTACCATTATGAATATTAAGATGACTTTTAGGAATGGTATCTATGCCCTTGAAGGTTTAAAAGAATTTTTGCACCTTAAAAATGAAGATGAATATTTTAAGTCTTTATATTTTTCAATTCAGTAACTATTTTAATTAAATATTTAATTAATCATATTTAGAAAATTATTTTTGAAAAATGGACTTCATTTTTGGATTCTACACATTGAAAAGTGGTTAGGGTGAATTTTTTGGATTTTTTGGGAATACTTAAATTTTTGATGAATAGTAAAATGTAATAATTTACGTTAAATGCTAATTAAAGAATTTATTGAGTCATTGATGATGATCTACTGATGTAAGCCCAATTGGTTAAATTTCACATGCATATATTACTGTTCTTGGTCATGGAGTACTCACTATTGGTTGTGTTAAGAGGAAATAATAAATTAATGATTATAAAATTAAAAAAAATCCTCTCCCCTCCACTATATAAACCACCCCTCACCCCCTCTTCCTCCCACACCACTTAAGCTTCAAGCCTTGAATACATTCTTCCAGTTACTCTTCCCAAGCACTCTCCCCACGTCCAAGACTTTCTAGTCTCACTAAAAGGCCAAAAACAAAGGCCTTAATGTGATTCTCGTGGAGTAGTACTGAATAGGTGAACCTTCCTTCTCTTTTCATTCAATTGCTTCTACACAGCTCCATTATTTTTTTCACCCTTCTCACCTTCCCTCATAAAAATTACTTGATAATTCTAGTACCTTACATTTACTAGATTTTCATTTTTCTAATGGAATATTTCATCATAATCTCTCTTTTACCCTACTTTTATACAATAAATGCAAACACCGTCCGAGATGTGTAAATTTATCACACTCAAGGAAGACGGGTTTTCAATTTTCATTACTATCTTGAATAATGGTCATGAAACCTTTTCAATGGTTGAACCAGGTCACAATATATGTATTTTATCTTGATTAATGTTTGGGAATCTTTACACATTAATAATATGGAATAATAATACAAAACAAGTTTATTGAGCACAAAACCGCCAAGCCAAATCCAAGCATTTATTTTAACTTATCGAATGATTCATCCTCATGGTATATAACCAGAATAATTATAATATCATTTATATATATTTAATGTCACTAATAATGTATATTAAAAATTCTATATGTTAAACCATATTTCAAAAAAACATCCATTTAAGAATATAAATAAACGGATCATGAAAACCAAAGAAGCAAATACTACCAAAACAATAAAATTTAATATTTTAAACAATAAAAAATGACATTAATGAACCTAATAAGGTCATAAAATATCAATTATATTTTTATGAGGTTCTGAAATTATTATTTAATGAAGCTAAATTTGATTATTCAGGTCATTAAGAACAATCAAGAACACCTTCGAGTATAAGGTAAGGGATCCTCTCTCACACTTTTATTCAAGAATCTCCCTTATGTTGTGCTCTTTTATTTTTATTTCATAATTATAGGGTATGTTTTTTCACCACCCCCATACTTCCCTTGTGAAAAATAAATAATGTAATACCCCTTTACCTCTCATTAAGCCCTCACAATAACACTCATTACCATGCCAAAATGTTTGTAAGTGGTTTCTCATCTCACTTTCATTTATGTGAGATTTTCATTATTCCCCATATATTTATTGTATGTGGTATATGTGTACATACATTTGATATATAATAACATGATTCTATTTATAGTCATGTTATTCAATGATTCATTTGAGGGTTATTACATTTTGGTCAAATGATTCGACCAATGACATTGTAGTAAGAGACTTACTCTCAACTACTATTTTGTTGTGACTAACTTTGTATTGTGCACCTAATAATCCTTATGTGGTATACCTACTGCCCATTTGAGATCACTTTTCATTTGAACTTATAATTAAATTAAATATCCATAATCTCATATCATGTATATTTTTTTTTTCTAAACCGTATACCATTTCACATACGATATTTATTTGGAAAGTTGTTTTAATTATGAAAATATTGATGAATCAGTATTCTGTACTCTATAAAGATATTAAAAAGTCATATTTCTCTTGTATTTAATCATTTTATAAAGAATTATTTAGAAATGGAGTGGCAGGTGGGTCCCGCTATAGCCCCTCGATGCATCGGTAGGTTTCATGAGACAAACCAGATGGCGACAAACCCTTTGAGTTTGTTTCCAAAAATCAGACGTGTTTCTACCCACAGAACTAAACTATTTTAACAGTATTATGGTTTCATGTTCTAGGTACATTACATCCAATTAATAAGCATTCCCTTTATTCATCATCAGTTATTATTAATATCCATGAGTTTTTCACTATGAAAAAAATCTATGGATGCAGTTTCATTATCAGTTTATTATTGGCATTAGTGTTTCATTTATTCAACATGCCATATAGATTATGTCATATTGACTATTATTCACTTATTATTGCATTAATTTTTTCTCTATTTGTAACCCCTACTAAGACATTGGGCTCACCCCTTTCATTTTTTACTTTCAACATGTGACAAAGAGGAGATCATTAGTTGAGTTCATATGGATGCAGTTTTTAGTTTTCATTGTGTATTGTACTTTGTGAACTTTTCCCATATAATTTGAGTAACATCTATGTATCTATTTTCTTCAAGACTCCTAAAATTATTATTCCTTCTGGATTTTAATTCCTTCTAACAATTCCAATATCAGAAGTAATGCACCGACTCTAACCTAGAGTGGTCGGGGTGTTAGAGTTGGTTTCAAAGGAAGTTTTGTAGGAAACATGGAAACTAGAGTAGGAAATATATTGTAGGGAACAAATCCCTAATGTAGTATTTGAGGATAAATTTACAATAATGTACTATTTTTTGGTATGGAATAGATTATTTGAATCTTTCTAGTAAATACATCCATGTATGGATATGTACAGGTGGAGGTGGCTCTGGCACAGATGTACCTACGAGTGAAATCTCTAACAAGGAGTTTCGGGCTTGACCCGTGGTATCCAGGTACATGACTATGAGCCTTGATGAACTCTTGGTTATGAAACTCCTAGGGGATATGCTTAGCATAACTTACATTTTATTTGTAAGCCATTATGAAGGAGTTTAATGTCAATTTTTTTTTCAGAGAAACCATGTTTATAAGATTAGCTATGCATAGAATTTCAATCTATGTTGAGTTCTTTTCTGTTTGATATTCATAAACGAATCTAGTGTATCCCATTATTTAGAAATAGAGTCTAACGGAAGAAGGAGAATCAATACTCGTTGACATGGTAGGGATCTCCCTACTGAGCAAGTCAACACAGTCAATGTTGGAGTAGATCAAATCATGACCATATTGGGACAACTTACATGGGTTGTAATGAATAACCATTCCACACCTATGTTGGATCATTTCATGTGGCAGAAGCCCCCATCTTTGAGTGGGAATACTAACCCAGTGGTTACAGAGAAATGAATCAAGTCCCTTGAAAAGATATTCATGGAATTAAGATACAATGAAAATGAAAAGGTAGTACTGGAAGTATATTGTCTCAAGGGAGACGTTGATCAATGGCGGTCCTTGATTCAGAATACCACGAAGGAAGAAGAAATAGATGATATTGAATAAAGGACTATTAGTGAAATATTATTCAAAAAATATTTCCGGCGTGAGCAACGAACCGAAATGAAGAGGAAATTCTTTAGCTTAAAACAAAGGGCAGAAGACAGTGTTGCAGAGTATGAGGATACTTTCATAAGGCTATCTAGGTATGCCATAGATTACATATGATACTCGGAAGACAAGATTGATCATTTCTTTGAAGGTCTTAAGCCAAGTCTTTTAAGGGTAATGGATTCTTAATCATTTTCATCATATTCTGAAATTGTATGAAGTTCCATCAAAACATAGAGGGAATTTTCTAGGTCAATTCTTCAAAGTAAACCAAGATAAGAAGTGGTACTCTGATAAAAAAGGAAAAGGAGAATCACCAAAGAAGAGAAAGGAAACAAAAATATTCCCATTATGCAAGAACTATGGAAAGAATCATCTGGGGAAATACTTGAAAGGCATGGGAGTCTGCTATAACTGTGGATAAAATAGTCATCAATCTGATGAATGCAATAGGAAGAAACAATTCAATGATATTCAATGCTAAAATTTCAGAGAGATGGGACACTATGAAAATGAGTGTCCTAAGCGCCAGGGAAACAAGACTCAAAAAAGACCAAGAGAGAAAGTTAGAGCCTATGCAATTACAACCGCGGAGGATGAAGTTCATAATGACGTGGTGGAAGGTACTTTAAATGTTTTCTCAAACATATCCAACACTTTATTTGATTTTGAATCATCGCATTCATTTTTAACTTCCCAGCTATCTATGAATTTTTGATATGCCCAAATTGATTTAATAAAGGAGTTTTCAGTCAAAAATCTCAGGGGATATATCATTTTAACAAAGGCATGTAGACTAGTCACCCTCCAGACACTAAAACATTCTTTAGTTTCTATCCTTATCATCATACCAATTACTGAATTTGATATAATTCTTGCTATATATTGGATATCAAATTATAATTCGAAGATTTATTGTAAGAAGAAGGAAGTTATAATTTTATAAAATGGTGTATAATCCCTTGTCTTTAGGGAATAAACATACCCACCTGATTCTTATCTAGACCCACCCCCTGTAGCTCTACTAAAAGAAATAATTGGATAGGAATATCATACAATATCTATGGGTGAGGAAATAAATCTTCAAATTGAAGAGGAGAACATAGTGCAAGAGTAAATTGATGTATATCCAAAGAATTTACCTGGACACTATCTAGAGCGAGAAGTTGAGTTCTCTATTCATTTAATTCCTGATGCAAGACCTATATCAAAGACTCTCTATAGAAAGGCCACTGTGGAATTATTAGAGCTACAGAATAAACTAAAGTATTTGAGTGAAAAAGGATTTATTCGACCTAGTGTTTCTCCATGGGGAGCCCATGTCCTCTAAGTCCATAATAAAGATGGATCAATGAGGAATTTCATTCATTGAAGGGAAATAAATGATATTACAATAAAGAATAAGTATCCTCTTCCCTGAATTGATGATTTATTTGACAAACTTCATGGAGGTAAAAAAATTTCTAAGATTGACCTTTGATCTGGATATCATCAGTTGCATGTGAGGTAGGAAGATATTCCTAAGATAGCATTGCGGACCAGGAATGTGCATTATGAGTTTACAGTGATGCCTTTTTAACTGACAAATGCACCCTCTATTTTCATGGATTTAATGAATATATATTTCATGGAATATCTTGATAACTTTTTTGTGGTATTCATCAATGATATCCTTGTATACTAAAAAAGTTATGAAGACCATCAGAATCACATGCGGGTTATTCTGAGAACTCTTAGAAGAAATAAATTATATGGGAAGTTTAGCAAGTGAAAATTCTGGCATCAATCAGTTTCCTTTATGGGACATATTGTCTCTAAGGATGGAATCCTATTTCATCCTATGAAGACAAAGGCATTATTAGATTGTCCCATGCCAACAAACTTAACTGAGGTACACAGTTTTACTAGATTAGTAGGTTATTATCGGCATTTTGTTTAGAATTTTTCTAGACTGGATAACCCAATAATGAAGCTCACATGTAAAGGAGTTAAGTTTGTATGGAAAAAAGAATGTACAGAATGATTTGAATAATTAAAAAGAATATTGGTAAATGCTCCAATTTTGACTCTTATATGTGGAAGTGATGGATTTTTAATATATAGTGATGCAACAAAGAATGGACTGGGTTTCATCCTTATTCAAAACAATAATGTTATTTCTTATTCTTCAAGATTGTTGAAGACTCATGATAAAAAATATCCAAATCATGATCTTGAGTTAGCATCCGTAATCTATTCCTATAAAATATTGAGGTATTATCTCTACGGAGAGAGATGTGAGATTTATATAGACCACAAGACATTGAAATACATTTTCACACAAAAATAACTCAACATGAGGAAAAGAAGATGACTTGATTTACTCAAAGAGTATGATTGTTCAATACACTACCACCCAGGAATGGCGAATAAGGTGGCATATGCATTAAGCAGAAACATCATGGCCTTCTGACTAAAATGAGGATTGAAAGAGATCCTATATTAATGGATCTACTGAAGATGGACATGGGAATTTCTAAGGGAAGGGAAAATCTCTCATCTTTCAAATGATTGCTAAACCATATTTAATATAAAAGATAAAAATACCTCAATATAATGATGAAAATCTACACAAGAAGATTTTTGATGTTAACGATGGAATATTGGAAGACATTTTTTATGTGGAAGGAGTTCTGATGTTTGGGAAGAAATTATTTGTTCCATCAGTACCTGAGATAAAAAGGGAATTATTAGACGATGCTCATAGCTCAAATTTCCCTATACACCTTGGTAGCACATAGATGTATAGAGATCTGAAGGAATATTTTTGGTAGGATAATATAAAGTGGTAAATTCCTGACTACATGTCAAGGTGTCTTGTTTGTCAACAAGTGAAGGTGGGGAGACTACATACCAAAGGAGTGAAGAAACCACTATCTATTCCTATGTGGAAGTTGGATAACATTACAATGGATTTTGACACTGGACAACTGAGGGAACCAAGAAGGAATGATGAAATATGGGTAATTGTTGATCATCTCACAAAATCAGCACATTTCCTTCCAATAAAAAAGAATTTACCACTTCAACACCAGACAAGACATTATATTAATGAGGTTTTTAGACATCATGGTGCACCTCTATCGATTTTCTTCGATCGAGATCCACAGTTTACATCAAAATTCTTGAAAATTCTCTAGAAGGCTTTGAATACTGAGCTTTGTATGAGTACTGCTTATCACCCTCAAACTGATAGACAATATGAAAGGACTATTCACACTCTAGAAGACATAATAAGATCATGCTCTCTTAACTTCCATGGTATATGGGATCAATACTTGCCTTTGGTGGAATTTTCATACAATAATAGTTTCCATTATAATATTCAAATAGCTCCATATGAAGAATTATATGGAAAGAGATGGCGAACTCCAACTTTTTGGGACAAAGTTGGTGAGAGGAAACTTATAGGCCTAGAACATATTGAAGATACCACGACAAAGGTGAAGAAAATAAAAGCACATATTAAAGCAGCCCAAAGTAGTTAGAAGCGTTATGCTGACAACTGAAGAAAGGACTTGGAATTCCATGTGGGATTCCATATATTTCTGAAAGTATCTCCATGGATGGGTGTCTTAAGGTTCAATAATAAAGGGAAACTAAGCCCCAGTTACATCGGACAATTTGAAATTCTGGAAAGAATCAGAGTTGTAGCTTACCATTTATTGATGCAACAAAATTGCTCCAGAGTTCATGATGTTTTCCACATGTCATTGTCAAATAAATACATGTCATACCCAACACATGTACTCATATATGAAGAAATAAAAATGGAACCTAATTTTTCATACGGTAAAAATCCTATCAGGATTCTTGACATTGTAGGACCCTGGGACACCCTGAGAGGGGAGGGGTGAATCAAGGTGTCAAATTTTTATTTTCAAAGTTATGGATCTTGTTCCCACGTTGGTAGGAACTACTTAAATCTGTATGATGGATATGATCAGTAATAAAACATTCACATGCAAAGAGATAACACAACAATTTTACTTGGTTCACCACTAAGGGCTGCGTCCAAGGAGCATACGCCGACAAGTTGTCGGTCGTACCAAATTCCATTAATCTTCACTAGTTGTGGATTACAATGGTTTGGGAATAGTCACTCTATCCCAGGCTCACTGCCTTTAAAAAAGGTTCAGGGATAGCTCACTGCGTCCCTCGGGTCACTCCCGTTGACTCCCCCTAGCTCACTGCCGTTGGTGAAGTCCCGCTCAGTTTATAGGCGTGATGGTCTCTTCAATAGACTTGTATTGAAGCATTTGTCTCCTATTTAGCATGAGACTTTGCTTGCATCTGGGTCCTGAGTTGATGCTCTTTTGTATTCATCCTTTTACATTAGTGCAATAACTGAATGCACTATATCTTCTTCTTCTCTTCTTTTTATTCTCAATACTAACAGATGATTGTATTGATATATTCCCCTCTTTCTGTGCAGATCTGAGTTTAGTTTCATGAACCGTTCTTCTTCTCTTCACAAAGGAAAATGAGGATGTTGACCATCAGTCATGTGTGTGTGGTACCACTTCTCTTCATTAAACCAAAATTTTCACTATTCTTCTGTCTTTGTAAATGAATACATCATTTGTTGCATCGAAGGTATCAGGAAATCATACAGCTTTTGTGCAGCTCCATGAAGATGGGCAAACTCCAACAACACCTGGCGCTCTTCTCCAAGTCTGGCGCACAAGTCCCAATACAACGCGCAAGTCTTCGGAGAGCAAGCCCAAACTAGCGCACAAGTGTCACCAAAGCACCTGCACGACGCTTCCTTCCCCAACCACAAACTTGCGCGACCCACTTCCTTTCTCTCCCAAACTGCATTGGGCGTGTAGCCAACAACCGGCGCGCAACTTCAAACACTAGCATGCAAGTCCACCTGCGCGGCCACACACTACTTGCGTGACTTCCACAATTGCGTGACGGAGCTCTGATTTTTCTAAGTGTTGAAATCCGCGAAAAATGAGGAAGGGTGGTCCAGTATTTATAGGCATTTGGAACCCCCTGCGCGGCGGCGCGCAATTATCCCCTCGGTGCGCAAGTCATGTCGTGCTGGTCTCTTCCCCTGCAAGTCACTTGCACGAACAACATCCAAACTTGCGCGACCCACGTTTATTTTCCATATTTTGAGTTTCTGATCTTGAAAAACAACAGGCGTGCAAGTTCCCAAGCCTTCTAGGCATCAGCGCGCAAGTCTCTTCACGGTGTGCAGGTCACTTGCGCGACAAACCCAAAACTTGCACGACCCTCTTTCCTTTTCCATTTTTCCATGTACTGATCTTGAAAATCATATGGAACACAAGTTTCTTCTCTTTCAAGTACACAACAAGCAAGTCCTTTTTCCAAAACCACTTTTTTTCATTTGTCGATTTTTAGGCCCATAAATTTGGCAAACACTGGGAAACGGCGCCACCTTGTATCTGTACTTTTTTTCCACCTCCAGATCATCCATTCCTTTGTCAATGTTTCTTGAATAAAACATGGATCATTATCCACAGTCCTTGAACTCTACATGCCACCATGGAATCTCCTTTGTCAACAAATTTGTATATCGTTTTATTTCTTTGTCAACAAGCATGATCACCACAAAAGCACTTCTTCTTGGTGATATGTATCCTTTAGCAACTCTTCTAATTTTATCACAAAATCCACTATTGTGATATGTATTCTTTGAAGGCATAACTTTAGCATCATCATCTTCTATGACAATGTGATGTGCATGGATATCTCAGAATTCCAATCCCCGCACGGCCATCTTAGAATTCCAATCATTTTCACATTGTCTTCTTCATCAACCGTCGTTATCTACATCATGAAAACCATATAATTCAATTCTTCAAGAAGTATCTTGAATGGTTCTCATGAAATCATGAGTAATTGCATGGTCTTCATAAAAAACCCATGGTTATTATGCAATAAGGAAGAATTTCATGGTCTTCATCCAAAACTCCATTCTTCTTTAATCATCATCAGATGGATTACTCCTCACATTATTCATTATTGTAAACAATGTATCACCTTTGACACATGTTCTTTGAACTTATGATCAGTACAACAATCGTCGTAATTTCCATTCCTCCACTTCATCAGAGTAATTCATGATATCCTTCATTTTGATCTTCCATTCCTCCATTTCATTGGAGTACTTCTTGATCACCTTCATTTTGATCTTCATTGACAACTATTGACAAAAAATAAAACATTATATACAAAGTGGTTCCAACAATCTACCCCTTTGTATTTTGTTTTCAATACCTTATACATCTTCTGAAATGAATTTTTCAATGTCAAAATGAGAATCTTCTCTTCAATCAACATTTCTTTTCAAACATTCATTTCACTTTCTCTCCCCCTTATTGACATGAAATACAAATCTCATGGTAGGTAGGGTATCAATATATACTTAAGAAATGTTTCATTAATCATTTCAATCTAAGTCTACTTGAGCAATGATCGATGTAAAAAACAAGAGGATTTGATTTAGATAACAAAGCTGTCCATTATTCATAAATCATGATACCACATGAGATGAGAACTCATGAATTATGTCTTTAAGGGTTTACAACCTTCATTTCAGGCTAAAGAAATCAAATGTGAGAGGGAAGAATCAACCTGAAACTCCTGCACTCACATCAACAAACAGATCAAAAACATTCAATTGTAATTGCCAGGGTAAGTGGCCTTGGGGCACATTCATTCTTTTTATGTCACCGATCAATTCAGTTACTCCCCCTTTGTAGAATGATCTGAGTAACCATGGTAAAGAGATTGAGAAATGAAATACCTTCTCCAATGACATGTTCTTCAAGAAATTTTTAAAGTAACTGCATTTGATACCACTTGGAGTTGATATTGATTGAAATAGTGAGTTTGGAAGCTTCATCATTTTTCTCCACCTCAAGGGAAACACTCCTCATCATCTTCATCAAGAGTGATCCTTCATCATCATAATCATTGAATATCAATTAATGAATTTACTAAGGAAGGAAACTTCTTTAGCTTGGCTATCAAGAGTTGACAACATTCACTACTTCTCAGGTTCTCCCCATGAGAGCATGCTTCACCTTCAATTCCCTGAATTATTAGCACAAATACAATACACAAATGAATAAGGGAATAAGGTGGTTCCTCCTTGCTTCATCAACATGTTTTTTATGGTTGAGGTTCTTTTCTTAACCAAGTTCTTCTGTTCACTCCAGTCTTCATGCCTTCACATTTGAACATATGTTCTGACATCTGTTGATGTGGCATGTCTTTCTTCACATTCTCTTATACTTTGTGTGAGGAATTGTTCTGCTTAACATCCATCATGAATGATACATTCTTACTCCTATTAAGGACTAATTCTTGCTCTATTATTAAGGTTAGGCAACCCTTTGCAATGTGACCAGATTTCTTGCATCTCTCACACAGAACATCTTTGACACGTGTGTTTCTCTTGGTTTTCAATATCTCATGCACTGTGTCTTCATTATGTGAAAGTTTTTCTTTTCCTTTGTCACCAGCCTTGGCCTTTTCATCTTCAAGTTTCCTCATTCTTTTCAAATCGTCGGGCTAGATGACCAATATGTCATTTGGAACTATTGCAGCTAGTTTGGGTCTTCCACAAGGGTTCATCTAAGTTTCATCCCACTTAGTTCTTCTTTTGGATGAATGACCCTTCAATTTCATGGATCTAAAAGCTTGGGTGTTCTCAGCTTCCCTACTTAAGATCTTCTTGGGGAAATGTGTGTTCACACTATTCCTATGATTTCATCCCAAGGAATATTCTTCCTTCTTAGCTGGCTTGTGTGGTCTTCTATTCCTATCAGCTCTGGATATCTATTGACAAAGGCATGCATAATTCTTGTGACCACTACTGCTGCATACATCACAGATGTTATCAAGCATTCTAAATCTATTTGCTGTAAACAGATGCTTCTGGACCTGCAGATGTTTCTTCTTCTTCTCTGGATTTCTTCCTTTTGACACAGGCTTTCTTTGTGCTTTTCCATTAAAGGGATTTTTACCAACAATCCAGTGCACAATGCCCAAATCTGTTGCAGCACCAACATTGACCCAAAAAGAATTTCTTCTTTGCATTTTCTGTATGAGGTTATTGGGCCTTCTTCTTAATCTTTTGTGCTCTATTTGAGAAACCAACTTCCTCCTTTTTCTTCTCATCCACCCTAGACATGGTGGAAGGTTTCTTCTTCTCACCTTTTCTTATCCATACTTGTTTAGAACATTTATTCCAACCTATACTGATTGTAGGAATGTATTTAGAAACATGAGTAGAAGATGGTTTGGATAGTACCTTCACATTCTCAGTTGCTTGTGATAGATCAATGAGTGAAGTCATGATATTCTTGTCACATGTTCGAGGTATTTCGACAATAGAATCCTTCAATGAGCATTGAGTACCAGCAGCAACTGATTCTTGATGTGTATAATCAAGAGTTGTCATAATCTTCTTGTCACATGTTGGAGGTATTTCAGCTTGAGATTCATCCAATGAAAATTGAGTATAGGCATCACTCATTTCATTCTTTTGTGAAGTCTCAATATGTGTATTCTCAATCTTGGTCAACCGGGCTTCCAATTTTTGACCCTCAATATTGAGGATGATCTTCTGATCTTCAATCATGATCATCTTCTCTTCACAAGTCTTCTTCAATCTTTCAACCTCATCTTCTTGCAACTTAACATTTTTTTTGTAACAAAGAGTCAAGTTCCCTAAATTTCATGGAAGTTTCTTCCAAACAAAAACTCTTGACTTCATTTCTCTTCATCAGCTCAACTTCAAGTACATGGATCTTTTCTTTTAGAGTCTTATTGACTTCCTCTTTTTCTTCAAAGACTTTCAACTGTTTGGTGAGCATCATACATTCCATAACATTTCTTTCCAACCCCTTTTCCATATTTTCAGCTTCCCTTTCTAATCGAGTGATCTCAACCTGCATAGATTGGAATAAGCTACAAATAATAGCAACCCTTTCTTCAGGAATATCATGCAGATATGTTTTGAGTTTTTCCTGAAATCTTGAATTAGGGATGTCATCCTTTCCTATGGAAAAATTTTGAGCCACCTGCTCGATACTTTCCAAGACTGATATTTCTTAATTATTGGAATGGCAAGGAGAACAAGACACTGAATCTTCTTTGGATATGAGTGACTTCTTTAGCTGCTTCTTCTCTTTCTTTTTCTAGTTTTTCATGGTCTTTCTAGATGTAGACTTCTGCTCAGAAATGACTGAATCTTCATCAAGGCTTCTCTTCATTTTTGACTTTAGGAAAGACACTCAAATCCTCTTATGAATAGAATTACTGGAGGACATCCAACATATGTCAACCTTTAACTTTGATACCACTTGTAGGACCCCGGGAAACCCTGAGAGGGGAGGGGTGAATCAGGGTGTCAAGTTTTTCTTTTCAAAGTTGTGGATCTTGTTCCCATGCTGGTAGGAACTACTTAAACTTGTATGATGGATATGATCAGTAATAAAACATTCACATGAAAAGATATAACACAACAATTTTACTTGGTTCACCACTAAGGTCTACGTCCAAGGAGCATATGCCGACAAGTTGCCGGTCGTATCAAATTCCACTAATCATCACTAGTTGTGGATTACAATGGTTCGGGAATAGTCACTCTATCCCAGGCTCAATACCTTTACAAAAGGTTCAGAGATAGCGCATTGTGTCCCTCGGGTCACTCCCATTGACTCCCCCTGGCTCACTACTGTGGGTGAAGTCCCGCTCAGTTTATTGACGTGAAGGTCTCTTCAATAGATTTGCATTGAAGTATTTGTCTCCTGTTCAACATGAGATTTTTCTTGCATCAAAGTTCTGAGTTGATGCTCTTTTGTATTCAACCTTCTACTTTAGTGAAATAACTGAATGCACTATATCTTCTTCTTCTCTTCCTTCGATTCTCAATACTAACACCTGAGTGTATTGATATATTCCCCACTTTCTGTGCAGATCTGAGTTTAGATGCACGAACTGTTCTTCTTCTCTTCGCAAAGCACAATGAGGATGTTAAACATTAGTTATGTGTGTGCGGTACCACTTCTCTTCCTAAATCCAAATTGTTCACTGTTCTTCCGCCTTTGTAAATGAATACATCATGTGTTGCACCGAAGGTATCGAGAAATCTTACGGCTTTCGTGCAGCTCCACGAAGACGGGAAAGCTCCAACAACACCTGGTACTCTTCTCCAAGCCTGGCGTGCACGTCCCAATACGGCGCACAAGTCTTTGGCACGCAAGTCCAAACTGGCACGCATGTGTCAGTAAATCACATGTGCGACGCTTCCTTCCCCAACCACAAACTTGCGCAACCCACTTTCTTTCTCTCCCAAACTTCTTTGGGTGAATAGCCAATAACCGGCACGCAACTTCAAACACTGGTGCGCAAGTCCACCTGCGTGAACACACACTACTTGCGTGACTTCCACACCTGCGCAATGGGAGCTCTGATTTTTCAAAGTGTTGAACTTCGTGAAAAATGAGGAGGAGTGGTCCAGTATTTATAGGCATTTGGAACCCCCTGCGTGACGGTGCTCAAGTATCCCCTCAGCGCGCAAGTCACGGCGCGCATGTCTCTTCCCCTGCAAGTCACATGCGCGACCAACTTCCAAACTTGTGCGAACCTCTTTCCTTTTCCATAATTTGAGTTTCTAATCTTGAAAAACAACAAGCGTGCAAGTTCCCAAGCCTTCTAGGCATTGGCGCACAAGTCTCTTCATGGAACACAGGTCACTTGCGATACAAACCCAACACTTGCACGACCCTCTTTCCTTTGACATTTTTCCATGTTCTGATCTTGAAAATCATATGGCGTGAAAGTTTCCTCTCCTTCAAGTACACAGTGCACAAGTCCTTTTGCCAAAATCACTTTTCTTCATTTGTCAATTTTCAGGCCCATAAATTTGGCAAACACTGGGAAACGACGCCACCTTGTATCTGCACTTTTTGTCTACCTACAGATCATCCATTCCTTTGTCAATGTTTCTTGAATAAAAATGGATCATTATCCACAGTCCATGAACTCAACATGCCACCATGTAATCTCCTTTTTCAACAAATTTTTATGTCGTTTGTTTGCTTTTTCAACAAGCACGATCACCTCAAAAGCACTTCTTCTTGGTGATCTGTATCCTTCAGCAACTCTTCTACTTTTATTGAAAAATCCACTATTGTGATATGTATTCTTTGAAGGCATAGCTTTAGCATCATCATCTTCTATGACAATGTGATGTGCATGGCTATCTCAGAATTCCAATCCCGGTACGGCCATCTTAGAATTCAAATCATTTGCACATTGTCTTCTTCATCAACCGTCATGATCTACATCATGAAAACCATATGATTCAATTCTTCAAGAAGTCTCTTGCATGGTTCTCATGAAATCATGAGTAATTGCATGGTATTCATAAAAAACACATGGTTCTTATTCAATAAGGAAGAATTACATGGTCTTAATCCAAAACCCCATTCTTCTTTAATCATCCTCAGATGGATTACTCCTCACATTCTTCATTGTTGTAAACAATGTATCACCTTTGACACATGTTCTTTGAACTTATGATCAGTACAACAATCGTCTGAATTTCCATTCCTCCACTTCATCAGAGTACTTCATGATCTCCTTCATTTTGATCTTCCATTCCTCCATTTCATTAGAGTACATCTTGAACTCCTACATTTTGATCTTCATTGACAACTATTGACAACAAATACAACCTTATACACAAAGTGGTTCAAACAGACATAAGGGACCAGGTTTTGAGGAATCGATAAACTCTTCTAGTAAAGGATCTTTGGAAAAACCAGAATATGGAGTATGCGACATCGAAACCTGAGGATGTTATTACAAAGAATCTCCCACATATTTTTGGTGAGCTTTATACATAAAATTTTGAGGATGAAATTTCTGAAGGAGTGAATAATTTGGCACCCCAAACACTTCATGGTATGTTTCTCTTAAATAAATTTTAGTTATAGCCTAAATTTCATGAATCACTGAGCCTATATGGGAAAAAAATTGTTACTTATAGGAAAGATCCATAACCTATCCATTAAACATAAATTTTCCAACTCTTCGATTTGAATATGACATACACGGTTGTGTTCAAGATGATATTTAAAGTCTGATAGAATTAATATAATTTTCAGTAAATAGTAACCTACCCTTATGAGTAGTAACCTACCCTAATGAATATTAAATTACCCTTATTAATATTAATATGACTTTTATGAATTGTATCCATGCCCTTGATGGTATAAATTAATTTAGGCAACTTAAAAATGAAGATGAATATTTTAAGTGTTTATATTTTTTGATTCAATAATTATTTAAATGAAATATTTAATTAATCATATTTAAAAAATTATTTCTGGAAATTTTACTTCATTTCTGGATTCTACACATCAAAAAATGGTCAGGGTGAATTTTTGGGATTTTTCTGAAATACATAAATTTTCGATGAATAGTAAAATGCAATAATTTACGATAAGTGATAAATATGGAATTTATTGAGTCATTGATGATGATATGCTGATGTAAGCCCAATCAGTTTGAAGTCACATGCATATATTACTATTATTGGTCATGTAATACTCACTATTGGTTGTATTTAGAGGAAATAATAAATTAGTGATTTTAAAATTAAGAAAACTCATCTCCCCTCCACTATATAAACCACCCCTCACCCCCACATCCTTTCACACCACTTAAGCTTCAATCCTTTCCTAAGGTCTTCCAAATAATCTTCCCAAGACCTATCTCTACGTCTAAGTCCTTCTTGTCTCACCATAAGGCCAATACAAAGTCCATAAAGAGATTGCAATGGAGGAGTACTGAAGTGGTGAACCTTCCTTCTCTTTTCTTTCAATTTCTTCTACAAAGTTCCATTATTTTGTTCACCCTTCTCACATTACCTCATCCAAATTCCATGATAATTCCATTACCATACTTGTACTGTATTTTCATTGTGATAATGGAATATTTCATCATAATCTCTCTTTTCCCCTCCTTTTATACAATAAATTCAAACACCACCTGAAATGTGTAATTTTTTCACAAATAAGGAAGATGAGTTTTCAATTTGAATTAATATATTCAATACTGGTCATGAAACATTTTAAATGGTTGAAACAGGTCATAAAATATGTATTTTATCTTGATTAATGTTATTTAATCTTTACATGTTAATAATATGGAATAATAATACAAAACAATTTATTGTGCACAAAAACGCCAAGCCAAATCCAAGCATTTGTTTTAACTCATCGAATGAGTCATCCTCATTGTATATAACCATAATCATTATAATATCACTGATATCTATTTAATTTTACCATGAATTTATATTAACAATTATGGATGTATAACCATATTTCAAACAATCATCCATTCAAGAATACAAGTAAACAAATCATTAAAACCAAAGAAGAAAATTCTACCAAAACAATAACATTTAATCTCTTAATCCATCAAACATGCCATTAATGAACCTTATAAGGTCATAAAATATCAATTATATGTTGATTCGGTTATGGAATTATTAATTAATGAATCTAAATTTGATTATTCCGGTCATTAAGAACAATCAAGAACACATTTGAGTATAAGGTAAGGGATCCTCTCTTTCACTTTTGTTCAAGAATCTCCCCTATATTGTGCTTTTTATTTTTATTTCCTAATTATGGGGTATGTTTTCTCACCTCCCCCATAATTCCCTTGTGACATATTAATAATGTAATACTCCTTTACCTCTCATTATGTCCTCACAATAACACTTGTTACCATGCCCAAATGTTTTTAAGGGTTTACTTATCTCACATTCATTTCAGCAAGATTTTCATTGTTCACTACTTATTTATTGAATGTGGTATATGTGTACTGCAATTTGATATATAATAACATGATTCTATTTATATTCATGTTATTAAATGATTAATTTTAGGTTTATTAAGTTCTGTTCATATGATTCGACTGATTACATTGTGATAAAAGACGTTGTCTCAACTACTATTTTGTTGTGACTAACGTTGTATTGTGCACCTAATAATCCTTATGTGGTGTACCAACTTCCCATTTGAGATCACTTTTCATTTTAAATTACATTTTTATTAAATATCCATAATCTCATATCATCTATATGTTTGTGGTATAAACCATATACCAATTTACATATGGCGTTTATTTGGAAAGTTGTTTAAATTATGGAAATATTGATGAATCCTTATACTCTACTCTATACGGATATTGAAAATCCATATTTAACTTGTATTGAATAAATGTATAAATAATTATTTGGACATGAAGCGGAGGGTGGGGCCCGTTGTAGCCCCTCTATGCATCGGTAGGTCTCATGAGACAAATCAGTTTGCGACAAACCCTTCGAGTTTATTTCAAAAAATCAGACAGATTTCTACCCACAAAACTAAACTGTTTTAATGGTATTATGGTTTCATGTTCCAAATAAATGATGTATAATTAATTAGAATTATCTTTATTCATTATTCATTATTATTATTATCAATGAGGTTTTCACTATGAAAAAATCTATGGATGCAGTTTTATTCTCAATTTATTAATGGCATTAGTGTTTCATTTATTCACCATGCCATATAGATTATGTCAGATTGACTATAATTCACTTATTATTGTGTTCATGCTTCCACTATTTTTAACCCTTATTGATCATTTGAGCTCACCCCATTCACTGTTTACTTTCAACAGGTGACAAAGATGAGATCATTAGTTGAGTTATTGTGGATGTAGTTTTTTGTTTTCGTTCTATATTATACTTTGTAATCCTATACAATGTAATTTTAGAAACATATATGTATATAGTTTCTTTAAAACTACTAAAATGACCATTCATTTAGGATATTCATTCCTTATAACCATTCCAATATCACATGTGATGCACCGACTCCATCCTAGAGGGGTCGGTGTGTTATAATCATGGCCCCACCAGTTATTTAATAATTATAATAAATTAATAATATGTAAGGGATAAAAAAATAAAATATTTAATAAAAATGACATAGTAATTATTAATTATATGTATTATAATAACTAAAATAAAAATTGTAAATATTTTCCCCCAGTATATAAAATGGAAAATAATTTATATGAATACCCTTGAATCTGTGTTGAGAAATATCGAGTTTCTACACCATTTAGGGTTAAGGGTATTTGGTTAAGTATAAAATAAAGAAAGTATAGATATATATAACAAGATATATAATAAATAAAATGGAAATGGAATAAAATCTTGAATCTAAGATAATAATGGAGGGTGTTAGAAAGTATAGTTATAAGATTGATATTGGACATGAAAGAAAGTACAGTATGAACTATAACTCTATGAGAGGAAATAAGAAAATTAATTCATTAGAAATGAAGGTAAAAAATTATGTTATACTTTCAAGACCATCAATTTTAGATATATATTAAAAAATAGAGAAATAGTTCTTGAAAAATAATGGAGATATACAATGAAACCCTTATAATGAAAGTAAAATATGAACAATAAAACAATAATGGAAGAAAGTAGAGAATAAAATTATCATAAATGATTGTGAAATTATAATTTATAACTTCATGTATATTAATTTTATAAATTTATTATAATATAAAAAAATATAAATGATAGGGAAATTATTTTAGCATGAAACCCTAACCATCCTCTACGTGGAAAATTAATTAGATGAAGTCTTAAACCTTTAGGGGAGGCTCTTTTGGCTATAATAGTGCAAAAAATAAATAGTTATGGATGTTTATAGAGGTATTTGAGTAGATATTCTGAAATAGAATGTGTTTGGGGAGTTATTAGAAAGGGGTGGAGGAGGGTTGTTTACATAGCTAAGCAGAAGGGTTATTTTATAATAATGTATAGGTTATTTTATTATTTTTTCCAAATAATATGAATAGTGTTGATTCATATGAATTTCATTATTATATTATAAAAGGGTGCTTTTCTTTAATTTTAACACATATAAAACTAAATGGAATCTTGGAAAATCATTATAAATTGTTAGGAATGAATAAGTGTTTTTTATTAAAAAAAATAACCCAGGCTTTAAAATTTAAAATATAGGTTTATACATTTAAAATTGTAATTTAAAATGAATTATTTTACCCATTAAATACATTTAAACTCATAAAAAATGTTTTATAAATTTTCAAGTTGTATTTATATCATGACGATGTCATAAAACACATGGTATTTGTCAAAACTATATGCTTTATTATTGACTACGAAATAAATTTTCTTCAAAAAAAACAAAAAATACACTATAAGATAATGTCTACATGATGTTTATAAAAATTAGGTCTATTTTATCAAATTAAAATTATAAAATTAAAATTTTAATTTAAACAATATATATATAAAATAAATTTAACTAGTTAAATAACATTTATTTTTCAACGAGTGGTTATATTTACATTTTTTATTCCTTGATTATTATAATATTTAATAACTAATATATTTACTTTGTAATCATAATATAAAAATTTATAATATATATTTTATTAAAAATTAATTTCCAAACTTATGATATTTCTTGAGTTTAAATTTGATTATAAGTACTACTATATTACTAAATATCTTAAAACAAACATTATTCCAATTTTTAACAAATAATTTTTTTGGTTATATAATTTGAAGAATCATTTTTTCTACTATTTAATATTAATTATTTTAAATATTAATTATTAGATATTTTATGGCTTCAAATAGTTAGGTTATTATTTCAATGGTATACTATTATTTATAAGGGTTATTTAATATTCCAATAATACAATAATTATTATAATATATATACCACATATTTAGTTTATTATTTTCTTTCTCACACATTATCAAATTTTAATAAATTTTCTTTATAAAATTCTAAACTTGTTTCTAATATTTATTTTATTTTCACTATTGTTTTCATATGTGATAATTATAATATACCAAAAGAAATGAAAATTTAATTTTTTTAATTTTTTTGTTTCTTATCTCATTATACGATATTCAATTTTATAAACAATATTTATAATTTTTATATGATGTTTTACATTATATTTCACATCCATTTTAGTGAATGTGATTATTATTGTGTTGTTCCACGATGATGAAATAAAAGGACATGTTTTCAAATGAAATATTTGTAGTAAAATATCTTGGAATATAGGGATTACTAAAATTTGTGGGATATGGGTGTAGACCTTAAATATAATAAGTTATATTAAATATTTTAGTTTTCATTGTAGAGATACATTAGAAAAATAAATAAATATACCCACTTTAATATTTCACCTTTCTATTTTGAACAAGATTTATTTTTTCACTAATGGGATTTTAATTATCACTTATAGATATTTTACTAGAGGTTTTAAATTTTTTAATTCTATTAAATCCATTATCTTCTTCTAAATAATTATAAAATAATAATTTTTTTCTTCCACATTTTATGAACAGATTATATTCTTTTACACCTTCAATAATATATTTATTATTTTGTTAGTTATGTTTTCATTCATCAATAATAGTGCCATATTTTCTTTTAAACTCATTAAATATTCTTTTATTAAAACTATTTTAACTCTTGATTCTGAATTATATTATAAGAAAGATATTATCATCACCTTTTCTCCCAAATTTTTCCATTTTCCATTCTTTATTTATGTTGTTACTCCTACTTATGACTACTAAAAAATATTTTAGACTTAGTTTTTATTTATACCATATCTCATATAGAGTATGTTATTCTTTGAATCCTAAAAATTCCCAGTTATTTTTATAGAAAAATTGAATCCCTATTACATGTAAATATTTTTTATAAGACATTTCTCAATAGAAATTTTACATAATATGTTATTTTTGGTGATATTTTACCATAAAACAACTCTATTCTATTAGGTTATCTTCATAGTTAATACATGGAGAAATATTCTATGTTTATCATGATAATTTTCCACATTATGATTAATAAAATTCCCCCCCCCTTTATAAATGAGGGTTAAAATTTTCTTTTCACACATTTTCTCTATCACTCCTTAATAACTATATTTAATAATAAAAATTATTCAATTGATCCTTTCATATCGATTTATAAAGAGAATATTTTATCTTTATAAATAATAAAACATTGAGTTTTTTGGTATCCAAAAATCAATATAAAATAACTACAAAAAATAATTTGATTTATTTTTATTATATTTTTAATAAATTTACGATGATTTTATGTATTAATATGAACCAAAAAATATTTTTATAATCTTACATATGAAATGGGGGGTCTTAAAACATCTTTTAATAACCCATTTAGTATTAATTTATATTTACAACATTTCACAGTATAATATATTGTCATTTTCTTTTTAATAGAAAAAAATTGTCCTTAATGTTATTTCATACAAATTACTTTCGGTTCTTGATCCCTTAATTATCATAACAATATATATTATTTCAATTATAAAATAATTCTTATTATTATGAATGTAACTCCAAAAAAATATAATTTAATCACACTATATAGATTATGTCTCAACACATAAAAAAGAAACACATTATCCATGTAAATGTATTAAACACAAATTCTTACCATTTTGGAGATTTTGTTTTATAGTGAGGTATATTTATCAAAATATAATATGATACCCACCTTATGAAATATATTCATCAGTAAAATGATATCACCTATCATATAAGAAAAACATTAATTTTTTATGAATATGTACTCCATCTACATTAAATTAATTACAATAAACCTTATCAAAAGTTTCTGTCTCCAACATTATATTCATTACCATGTATTTGGAAATTTATTTGGGATATTTTACTTTAACTATAGTATCAATATTTAAAAGATCTCATTATTACTATAATATATAAAATTAATTATGTATAATTATTTTATTTCATGGTATTTCAAAAAAAAACATTATAGGAGTAGCATCACTTATTCTTATAGAAAAACTTTATAATCTTTTTCAAATATAAATACATTTTTATATATAAAAATACTAAAAATATATAAATACCAACTAATAATATAGTTTCATCATTCCAAAAAATTTAAAAATTTAATAAATATTTCCTATTTCTATATTTTTTAACAAAAACGATTCTTATATATAAAAAATATAACTAAATGGACCATATTTCCATATAATTAGAAACTAATTTGATATGAATTAATTTTAGGATTTATTTTTATATTTTTTTAGTTTCAAAAAAACCATTTTTACTAATTTATATTGTTTCTGGGGTGGAATCGTCTTAAAATGTTCCAAAATAGAATGCCTAGTATGCGATTGTTTGAAAGTTTCTATATAAAATATATGTTTAATTGATGAAAAATTGAATTGAATTTTTTTTGTTTTTTATAGAAAATTTAAACCAATCAATTGTCAATAAAGAAAATGAAATTTCTTTCTTCCATAAAAAATGTGCTGAATGAAAAAAATGTTTTTAGTCATGTACATGTTTATTTATGGACATATCTTTTTTTATATTTATAATGTAACATTAAGGTATTGTCAGAATATGTAAGTACAAAAAACTATTTTAGAAAAAAAATGCCTTATTTTGTTTAGGTGATGGAATTTTTTATGGAAATAGTGGTGGTATAATTATAAAATGAAAGATATAAATATAGAATATTTTTGTGAAATATTGAAGGTAGAAAAACTATTTTATTTTAGTAGTGATGGTCAATGAAACAATGAATTATATAGATGTGTGAAATGAAAAAATAAAGGTGAAATATAGAGTGTTAATAATTGTTTATAATATGATTTGGGGGTTTAATTTATAAAGATACTAAGGGAAAAACATGATTTTATAATGTCCTAAACAAGATGTTGAGTGTAAAATGAATTTTTTATTAATCCATATAATTCTACGTTGATCCATTTATCTTCATTCATTCAACGAATATGAGATATATAATTAAAAATGATTTATTATTATTTATAAAACAAATTTTTTTCAAGGATTTAAAGTTAATGATATTTCTATTTATTAGAAAAAAATTTATCGAATGAAATAAATATGTTATCCTTGATGGAAATTTGGTAAACATTTATGTTGTAATAATAATATATTTTTCAAAAAACAATGATATAGGATTATGGTTTTCATTTCACCTACATGCTGAAGGTTTAGTCATTCTTACCATGATTGGGAATTAATTATTAATGCAAGTGTACACATTCTTCTGATTATTAAACTCATAAATATAGAATGTATTGCGAATGTTAAGGGAAAAATATTCTTTTTGAAACCTTTTGAAATGACATACTTATTAGTGATTTGGGTAAGATATAGAATTAGTTATTATATATCCCTGATCATAGTCTCTAGACTAGTGTTGAACCATGTACTTCAATATTTTTTAATTTTCATTTAATTCATGTCAACTAGATATTGAGATAACCACTAGTTCAAAAAAACTATAAAAACAAGTTTGAAAAGAAATAATAAAGAGAATTAAATCAATTTAACACATCCCAATTCACTCACCTCTCAGAGTATTTATTGAATGAGACTAATTATTTTTTATTTGAATATAATTATATTTTATTCCAAAAAATCCTTTTCTATATAATTTCAATTTTATTTATTAAAACAATAAACATATTTATTTTAATATTTTCAATTTATATCATTTTTTTCATCTTGTTTTCTTCAAAATTTTAGTATTTGTTTTCAATTTTAACACTAATAATTGATAAAAATACATAATACACAATATTTTAGAATATATAAATAACCAAAAATTTAAAATATTCAATATGGTTACCCATTTAACTTTAATTAATGACCATTTAATTGTCCTATTATTTTCCAATAGTTTTATCATAAAATTAATAATATTTTTTAGAATTTCAAAATTTATAGCCTTTGAAATTTAGAATTCTTATTTCGTAAAATAAATACCTTATTAATGTTATTACCATTTAAATTGTAAAAAATCATATTTCTATGTTGATCATTTTATATATCAATTTAATCCAAAGGAGACATTATATTAACTTTCAATAGCATTACACTTGTTATTTTTTCTCATCTAGAGTGTTTTTATTAGAATTTGATTGATTTAAAGAAAGAACCATGGAATGTTAAGTCTTTTCTTTAAACACCTAAATCATAAAAATTTATTATGAATCATGGGACTAATATTATTTAGTGGGAGAACATCTCTTGTGAGGCATTTTTATATAAATTTTACTTTTGTCCCAATGTTTCACTAGTACTTGATTTTCTACATTATCTAAATGAATCTTACATCGAAATAGTTCATATAAGAATAAAACTTTCCACACATGGAACAAAAATATATCAGGTTTTTCATTAATTAAAATTTTCCCCCATTTTTTATTTTAATAAAATAACATAATAATTTCATCCACTATATCCAAATATAGATTATTTCATTATCATTGTCCAAATCCAGATATAATTTAAAAGAATCCACTTTTTCTTCTTTACCATAGTATAATAAAATTTTTTTTCTTAAACATATCATAGGAAACAATATTTATTCACAAAACATCAACATATATGTTTATATGGACCCTTTGTCCAGTAATATATATGTTTTTGGAAATATTACATGACCAGACCCCTTTGGGACCCTCTTGGACTAGTGAAAATGTTGGGTTTCCCTCCCCAAGATCACCTCAAATAGATCATGGGTCAATGAATAGAACCAAAAGGGAGTACACACTTGATGGGATAAATTATAACACCCCAAATTTTTATATCTTTAATGTGTTTACTATCATGTTTCACACACCACATTAAACTAAATCAAACCATGAAATATTTTATTAAGAGAAAATTATAATACAAGAAAAAAATTATCAATTATGAGAGTATAATATGATAAATAATTATAAATATTATAATATAAATAGAACCACAATTAATTAAAATTTTTTAGAACAAAAAACAACCATCCTTAGGGTTTTTATTAAAGAACATAAAATCCATTATAACTATAGAAAGAAAGGAATCCATTAAAAAAATAATAAAAATTTTGAGTGAGAAGTAAATGAATAAGATGAATCAAGTTTAGTGAATAAGGTGAAGTTATATATAAAAATTAAATATGACTATTATATATATGGTCACTGGATATATGTTAGTTGGATATATAGTCATCAGAAATAAGGACATTGGATATGTTTTCATTAGATATTTAGTTGTTTGACATATGGGAGTTAGATATGTGGTCATTGGGTATACCTATGTCAAATACGTACATCGATTATTTTATACTTTCACATATATAATGTCTTACAGACAAAATATTTTACATTTAATTAACATAAATAATTTTATTAAAAATAATAAATAGTATAGTTCATGGTTTCAAATATGTTTCATTTAAATGACATTTTTTTTTTATACATGATGTATTTTAAATTAATTTATTTTATGTTTTAAAGAATAATTTAAATAACATTGATTAGAAAAAATCTGGGAATGATTTATTAAAGGGTGCTCAAAGGAGATAATGAGGACTTGGTAGAGGATTGAACAAAATATATTTTATCCAAGGGAGCCAATGAAATAGGGGCCCTTCCATGAATGGATTTTAAGGAGGATTCATGAAAGGCAATAGTAGTCTTGAGGGGTGAGGTGGACAAATAAAGGGTGCTCAAGTATGTGACACACAAGTAGACGTGGGATAATTGGTTTCACCTTAAGTGATGAAAAACATATATTTCTAGACTTGGGTGAGACTTGACTAAAGACTTCAAGATTATTCATAGGTATTCCATAAATTGGGGTACACAGCTTCCTACTTGTGGAGGGGTGGTAGCCCAATTATTCTTAAATTAGGGGGTTGTGTGAAGGAGTCACGCATGTGTTGTTATTTTTTTTACACTCTTAGAACTTAAGTCTCAGTACCGCGCCTTTAATTCACTCTCTATAGGTGTTATAAAACTACCTTGGAGGTTTCAGAGGACTTGGAGGAAGCACTAGGGTGACCAGAGCAGCAATCAAGATTTAGAGAAATTTTTCCATAGAAATGAAGACCACATGGGTCTATTTATAGTCAAAAAAATCTTCCTTGGATAAAAGATACTTGGTAATGAAAGTGGGTAGCACACAATTAAGGGGCGCACAAGTACTTGGATGCCACTGGTGATTCGGGATACCTTGGAAGAACCAAATTTTACACCTTTTCAAAATCTGATATTTTCCATGTATTGTCTCCTTTTTATTCTGAGGCATTTCCCTTTTTCACCTTTTCATCAATTTGATGGAATAGATTATCAATATTGATATACTAATGGCACAACTTTCTCTTCTTCTGATCACTGAAGGACATATAATATATTCTCAAATGGAGTTAATCCACTCGTATATGAGGAGGGGATCATAAGATACACTAAACATATGAGACCTTTACTGAATATTGTTTTTGACCACAAATTTCACTTTCATAGGAGAAGGAGGGCACCCACATGATTCAAGTTATTATTCAAAACTTTATCTAGTCGATAAAACAGTTTCATGAAGTTTTGATCACCCTTTCCCATCATATTTGGCATATCATTAGGTAAATAGTAAAATTTCCTATCACATTGTTTGTTGGCACAATTTCATCAATTTAAAACCATTAACTATGAAAAAGAAAGAAAAATTATCGGGCATTAATACTTATCTAATAAGAATATAAAAATAAACCATTGAAAATATAAAGATAAACATATAAATGAAAAGTATACCCTAAGTTGAGTTTTCCAAGAATTTAATCTTGTTTATCAGTGTTGATAAGTTTTATCCTAAGGATATTAATAAAGTTATCTAGTATTAATCTCTAAAAAATAACAAGAAGTTTCTTTGATACCAACTATAATGGTTTTTAATGTAGAGACCCGAAGCCTGACGTACATGGACATTACATTACTTTTGCGGAATACTTAGTACATAACAAAAGCACACACACAAGGATCGTAATAGTTTAGTGTCTTTGGAAACTCGGAACGTAATCTTCTAATCGTGGTGAAAGATCTTCAATATCTCCCATAAAGGTCATCCCTTTTTTTTTACCTAAAACCTTTCTTTATATCCTGGGGAAAAGAAAACATAAAAGGGTGAGCTCAAATGCTCAGTAAGGGTAAACAAAAGAAATATCAATCACATCATATATATATAAGAACATAGCTTTTGGAAATCTTAACCTGCAAAAAAGCTCATAATATCATAACATGGGATAAATCATAGAAGTGAAATGTAATCCCAATAATCATAACTTAAAACATGAAACTTTGTGGCATACACACATAATCATAGAGAATCATTTCTTGTTAGTCAAGACTCAATGCCAAGACTATCTTAGTGGAAAAAGTCCCTTTCTGAATCGAGTAACCCTCGTTTCAGTCCTGTTTCACTGAACCGGTATAACCTACCGTTCCAGCCCTGTCTATCTCATGAGATATAAAATCTTTACCCAATGCATTGGAGGGAGATATAGGTCCCACCCATCTTATAATGAATCCTTTCTTATGTGTGCCACATAATCATAAAACATACATCATCGCATAACACATGTAACAAAAATGGGATTCTTGAAACATCATGACATCATAAATCAATTCATATAAGATAAAGGAATTCATAAAAATGTTTACATCACAACATAATCAAATCCATGTAATAATAGGGATAAAAACAGAACCCTTTTATTATCTTAGATGGAAAATAATTTTGATAAAATACTTGAACTCCATTCTTGAGGAAAATATCCTTTATACTTCAAAAACATTTTTCCTTTCATAACATGTCATAAAACATTAAAATAAAAGAATTTGATTAAAAATAAACTTGAAAACTTGTAAAGGAAGCTTCTTGGAAATAATGTTTTAAAATCCATTCATGCCGTATAAGTTAAAAAAAACATTCTTCGTACTTTTGTCGGAAAAGTCAAAAAGTACCTTGTATGAAAAAGCGACAAAAGATTCCTTTCATATTCTTTACTAAAAACTCACCGAAGGGTAAAAATGGATTTAAACAATTGTAGGTGGATGGAAATAATATTACATATTGATGAAACATGGATGTGGATGATAAAATACACCCCAGTAAATACTTACGAATAAACAATCTCGAATAAAATGAGATTGTGATATTTCCCTTACCTTAGGTCCGACTTGCTTTGTAAGTGTCCGAACCTCCTGTATAATGATTTAAATCATGTTATTGACTTATTACAGAATCATATTCATTGTTATCATATCATATATGGTTCACTTATGACATTATATAACCCGTTCTTTTGTAAATTCCATGTTAAAGAAGCGTTTTGGGTAAAATCGTTTCATTTATCGTAGGTGTTTTGACTTGTTGTTCTTGACATCATTATTACTTATATCATTATTTACTCACTTCCAGAATATAAAATATGATTTATATATCATATATATTCAGTATATATATATATATAATAGGTAGATAAATAAAATGAAAAACACCGTTCATGGAGACGGTAGTCCGTACGTACGCATGAACGCTGTTTTCCTTTCCTTATTGTCTTGAAATGGAAGTAAGTAGATGACATACATATTTATATATATACATAAATCCAGTAGCTTTATAATTTCATATATTTCATTATTATTTCTTATATATACATTATAATCATTCTTAAATGGTTAACATGGAGAATGAATCTCATCGCGTCGTGGAGACGGTAGTCCGTACGTACGCACGAGCGATGATATCGTTTCCATAAATATTGAATTGAATTGGAGTGGATTATACAATATATCAGAATCAATATGATGTTGTAATAACTATGTATAGTTATTCTTTACACCATTATACCCATCCATGTAAGGTGGTGGTGGAAAATAGATTACACCACGGCGTGGAGACGGTATTCCGTACGTACACACGCGCGGTGATTTCTTTTTCCGTAGGATGGATAGATGGTGAAATAGGGTTGTTTCATACTTATAATAACATATCAGTATATGAGTGATACTGATGTTATTACTTCATAATGAAACAACCTAAGAAGAAGAAGTGGAAGAAGAAATAAAGATGAAAGAATTGGTAACGGTAATTACCTCTTCTTTGAAGCGCCTCTTTGAGACCTCCTCTTAGGGCACGAGAATTGGTCTTTGAGGAAGACCAGAACCTCTAGGATGTTTCTAGGGAAGTGGAGAAGAGATTTTGGCAGGGGTTGGCCAAGCTTGAGTGCTCAAATTGGTGTGAGGAGGAGGGGGAGGAGGTGTCCTTTTATAGGGGAGGAGAGGGGCACCTTAGGAATATCTCAAAATATTATTTTATATTAAAGTCAAAATCGGTTTATAATGGTTCCAAAGGGTCTTATTTAGAAGCTAAAGTGGGGATGGGTCGAAATCCTATCAACCAATAGGATTTAGACAAGTTTAGGGTATTATATTAACCTTATCAATTAGATTTAACTCTAAGTTAAATAATTTAACTTTTACCATGTCATTTTGTTTTCTTTCACTATATGGTTAATACACTTACTATAACATGCCAAACGAACCCCAAATTGTTTATTATTAATATATATATCCTTATATAAGTCATTTGGCCGAACCTTAGATTTTTAGGAATAAAATAACAATTAATAATATAATATTTGATTTAAAAACTATTTTGTGTCAATTTTGACACTATTTGATATATGATTTTTGTGAAAGTCATAACAGAATTAAATGTTCGAACCAAGTTGATTAAAGCAACATTAATATATCATAGTAACCTAGAAAATTAGTAGAATTCATAAAAATTTTCAAATTACATTTATTTTGGTGTTTATAACATCAATTATGTCAATATTTCATTAATAAGATAATTACTGCATCATCGTTGTGTCATAAATAAATTAAATTATTTGATGTCTAAAAATTACAAATAAAATACCATCATGTAAGAAATATTTTTAGCTTTCTAATGAATATTTACAATCGAATTTATCTTATGTATAACCCCATATTAAAAATGTTTTAGTAAATAAACTTTGATTTTAACTCTTTTAACCCTTCTTTAAATAAATTAATAATAAATGTCCTAATCTAACCCAAGTGGGCCTAAATGGTCATATTTTATTCCTAAGTTTGTTTTTGGTCGAAATACACTTGTCCAATAGGATTAGGACATGTGTTAGGGTAATAGTAATATCATATTTACCCTTAGTTACCCTATTTACTATTAACTGTGGTAAAAAAAAGTAAAAAGTTACTATTCACCAAAAAATTATTTTCATCTCATTGAACCACATTTTAGTCCTTGATATTAACCGTGTCTGTCGGATTTTTGAAATTCCATTCACAGAAGCGGTAAAATTAAGTTTTATACAAAATTCAGTTTTTAACCTACCACTTAGTAGTTTCACTATTCATCAAAAATTGATGTTTTTCAGAACAATGCCAAAATTTCATCCTAAGCTATATTTCATATTCCGAATTCAAAAATGAAGTCTATTTTACCAAATTAATAACATAGAAATTGCATTAATTAAATTTATAATTAAATCCCGCTGTTAAAACAAATAGCGTGTTTTTAAGAAACAATATCTATCAAAAGATTGACATTTGATTACGTCTGGTTTAAATGTGAAATTACATCCAATGACCAACATTGTATTAAATTGTAAAAATATATTCTAAATATACTTTAAAACCACTCAAATTAATAATTTATCACTATTAATTATTTCGATTAAAAAAGTTGTTTTTAATTATAAATTATTAATTTTCACTATTCATCAGAATATGAAAGTTATCCGAAAAGTATCAAAATTTCACCTTAGGCTAAATTCGATACTCCGAATCCAAGAATGAAGTTCATTTTGAAAAATAAGATTTACAGAATTTTAAAAAGTGGTTATTACTATTCATAACGGCTAGTTTTAATAATATTTTAATAGCATATCATTGTTTCGTGAAACTCAGTATTACGTACCACACACGCTATCGAGGAAGGTTGTGATTGCGTGTAATGCAAGGCAAGTCAAAGATGCGTGTTGTGCAAGCTCCTTTTGGTGTAGCGTACAACACAAGACATTAATAAAATTAAAAAGAATATTTTTTATAAAATCTTGGGCTGTTACATTTAATTATTTCTAGGGAACTATAATTGATACCTATCAAAGCACTCCATGGGTGGATACACCTCTTGGGTGGGACACACCACCATCCCCAGTGGTCACACTTTCCTCATGAAGCCATTGGGTAGGGATCTATGCTTTATCCAACACTCACATATGAGAGTTCATAAGGATTGGATACCTTCCGTAGCAGCTCTAATATAAATTATAACTACCTTATCCATTTACTAAAATTATTATATGATTTCAAGAATAATTAACCATCAAATACAATCATGGATCGTGATGCCTAGTGTCTTAGGAATATTAGGTACATAATTAGAAAAACATGAAACCAAAATAATTTTTTTTATTTAATATACTTAATGGGATCATGCCTTTCATTGAG
Organism: Viscum album; assembly: GCA_963277665.1. Taxonomy (NCBI): domain Eukaryota; kingdom Viridiplantae; phylum Streptophyta; class Magnoliopsida; order Santalales; family Viscaceae; genus Viscum; species Viscum album. The sequence continues at coordinate 487,450,271 of OY728155.1, forward strand.
ATCATACATAAATATAGGATAACATGTGATTACATGAAAAAAGGGATGAGCTAAAAATCCCAGTATGGGAATAAGAATAGGAATAAAACATAACACATGGGTTGGAATTAATATCAAGACGAATTAAAAGGAATGCAACATAAATATAATTAAATAATAATAAAATAAGAACATATAATATTGTAACAATATAAATGTTTCAACAATATATAACATGACATAATCATTATTCAAGAAATATTTCCCTGGATATATCACATGGTGTAAAAAATACAATAAAGGAATCAGGTTCACTGCCAGTCCCAACATGACGTCTCATGATACTAAAAATTTCCCATTAAAATAGACTAGTATCTTGATGCATCCATAATAAAATGTGCTTTAATATGTGTTATAATTAATAATAATACATAAGGAATCAAACATACACATACGGGTTACCCATGGAAAGAGTTTGGGTATAATAATCATGTCATAAGGAATCTCAAAAGAGAATATCACAATGGTGTCCATGAAAGAATAGATTTAAATAATAAATGGACATTTATATGGAAACATCGACATAGATCATGATACGTGATGTTAATATGATGTGAAAAAAATATAAAAAGAGTGATTAAGAGTCATTATAAATGAAGCATTATAGTATGGTTTGATGAATATATTAGAGAGTGTCTAAAGCAGAAAAAGAATATTTGTTGTCATAAAACCAGAGATTAACCAAGATAATTTTTCATGGTGAAATAATTTATTTCATAACAATATTGGTTGCTTAAAATATATTATAGAGTAAACTTAAAAAATTGTAGGAAATCAAGAAATTCCCTTTAATCGGGCTTTCTTTCATGGAAGATTTTAAATGGGAACCTTTTTTTAAACATATTTTTAAGCATAAAATAAGGATAAAATGATCTAAATACATAATTTTGTAACATATACATGTAATTTAGAAGATGCTAAAAAAGTGAATGAATCATTGTATTGGGGTAAAGCGAGAAAATAGTAACCCAAAAGAAAAATGGAGGTTCTGGTAGAATCCCATACCTCATGTCCAAAGAGGTTTTGAACATGATCATAATGTACAAGATAATCAGATTAAATACATTAATTAATTAATTAATTAAAAAATATACAATTATTTGTTCTTTTATAATATAATAATGTTCATTTATGGAACTTTTTATGGGTTATGAGACTTAATTTTATTGTTCAGGAGCAATGGTTTCCTTGGTTTTCATAGCCGATTTACTTGAATAAATGTATTGAAAATGAGGTAAAATTAGAATGGTTTTCCAAAAATTGGATTTATATTTTATAAATAAACATCAAAAATATTACATGATTATATAAGTAATTTGGTATTTTGGGACGAGGATGGTTCCTTAGATAAGTGGTTAGTGACAATCATTTTGATTATTTTGGAATTTTTTCGATCATCACAAACTAGTTTTGTCTTATTAATTAATAATTTTTATATAAAATTGTTCTAGAAAATTAAATGGAGTTCAATGCATAAATTATAATCTAGTTTGACCATAAAAATGATTTTATGACCATCCCTGAAGGTGGTAATTTAAATTGGAACTCATCATCTTTGAATGTGATAAATTGACACATCATGGATGATGTTTTCATTTTTAGAACAAAAAAGGGAGGGAAAATAAATTATGATGTATTATTCCATTAGCATAATAAAATTACCTTATATTCAATGATGTAGGGTAATCAATCCATTTGTATGAGGGGTGGTGAGAAGAGAATAACAAATAAAGATAACATTAAAAGAAATTAAAAGAAAAGAAATAGGATTTTACCTCTTGAATACTTATTCATGAGAACCTCCTTAGGGGGATTGGTTATGGTATTTCCTTAAGAAAAAATGATAATGGAAATATGGTAGAATATTGGAAAGATATTTCAGTATTATTTTGACGTGGTTCAAATCTTGAGAGGTGTCAGGAGAAGAGGTGGTGTGGGTGGTATTTATAGGTAATGAGAGGGGTGTTTTCTCGTTATTTTATTCATTAGTTTATTGTTTTGACTTATGAATGTGAATATTTTGAGAATTATCTCTAAATATATTAAAATAATGAAGGGGATTTTGAGAATGTTCCAAACATCATCCATTACTCAATGAATAGTATATTAAATTCACAATGTATATACATTAAATTATGGTATTTTATATTAAAAAAAATCAACTATATGAGAAACATCCCAAATATTCACCCTAAAATTTTTTTGATATGAAGAATTAAAAAAATGAACTTCATTTTATGAAAATAATTTTCTAAATATGGGTAATTTAATTTTTAATTAAAATCATCATTTACTTGGAAAATACCAATTTTAAAATTATAACCTAGTTTATAACTCTTTGATAAAATAATTAAGGTCTCATAAAATTATATTATTACTATAATAAAAATATATTAATTTATGGATACATTTTAGAAATTTTTTTAAAATAATTACAATAGAAATAAAATTGTAAATAATCATTTTTTATTTAAAAATAGTAACACTTAATTAATAATTTTTGAAAGATTTATTTACTCAATCTATAATATAATTGTATCATATTTTCATGTGTAGGATGCATAAACTTTATTTATAATTTCATTGGTGAGTTTACTATTACATTGCCCAGTTTACTATTCATAAGGGTCAAATTAATATTCCAAATGTAATGTTTCTATTCCATTGGTATAGGTTCTTTAACTTCTTGAAATACCAATTATTTCATTCATTCATTATTTATTAGGTTTTTATTGTCTTATTTATATTATTTATGTGATTTATAAAATAGGTCATAATTGTAAGAGGAGGATTTCCATTAAGAAATGTTTTGGTCGTTACAGATATGGTTAGCTTAGCTGGTATTAGAGTTGGGTTTATATAATTTCGGGGTGTATAATTAAGTGGATAATCATTAGAATACATATATTGAGCAAAAAATAATAAAATACGAAACTGAAGTATCAAAATATTAAATAAAATATTCATTGGTTAATACATCGTATGATTGATATTCATTATCATTTAATTTATTACACTAGTTATCATTTTTTAATACCCACACATACTTTTTTTCTGTTTTAATCAATGGTTAAAACTAGAAGGAACCAGGTGAAAATCTAGTTCTATGTAAATCGTAATGATTAAAATGATGAAAATTTATAATAGATTTTACATGAAGTAAAAAAATATGATTATGCTCACCCAACAATATCATGCAATAAACAACAACAAAAACCATGCAGAATAAAAAATGTTTTATGAAAGGATAAACTCTCTAATGAGATCTTCATATGGAATTACCCACCAAATATAAGTAAATATTCTGATCCACTAATTTTTATGTATTTAATCAACACAAAAAATATATTTTCCATTCCCCAGTGATAGAGTATGAAATGTTTTTTTGTTTATCATATAGAAGGTGATGCTAATAAAAAAGGAATCAGATAAAATATAAAAGGAATAAGGTATGAATCAATACCACATATGAGAAATGTTTATTAATGTGATGACCCATATTTTCACAATAGAATGGATCATTTTTTCTAATTTAAATCATTGTTTTTTCCCTAGTGAATGTGACCTCCAGTTCAAGGGAGGTCGTGGGAGTGTCCGGGGACAGTTCAGAGCCTAGAGCATCGATTTTTTAAAAAAAACCAGCCTGGAACATTGTTTGAACAAATCATTCACCTGATCCTATAGTGTTTTGACAAATCCTGTTTTGTGTTTCAGAGGAATGGAAATGGATACACAATTTGGATAAACTATGTGACCCTAGTTTCTTGTTCATGGACCTTGTCTCAGACCTGGGAGAGAGAAAAATCACATGGGTTGCACACGGTTAATCTATCCATGCACTAGCTATGTGTTGGGTTTCCTTGTATAATGATAGCACACGGCTGGGTCATGGTTTGGAAATCCAGGTTTCCAAACCATGAAACTCTTTAAATGTGGAAAATTTTCTATTTTTCTCTTAAATCATTATAAAAACAAACATCCATTATTCTCCTTTCCCCATCATATGTGCACCCACTTTACTTTACCATGAGCTCTCTATTATATCCCTTACTAGTCATCAGGTTGCCTCCTCTATCCGAACATTGATAAGACCAATGTTAGAAGTGTCATATTCCCAATGGTAATTTATCTATTCCTCTTCATTCCATTCCTCATTAATCTCCCTTTTTTTCAATTTTGGTGCATGTTAATAAGCCCAATTTTCTGGGAAATGGTCAATTCTACGTATTTATCTCATTAAATATTTGTTATAAGGTTGAAACTAGATGAGTAGAGTTCTATAGTTTTCTATCAATTTTACCAAAAATATTATGTGTTTATATAGTACACTATTACAAACCAAGACTTTAATAGTGCTAGTAAATGGGATTTATCAGTTCTATAGAAGCACTTATAATGTAAGTGATGTTAAAGGGTTAGTTTTAATAGTGCTTGTAATATGTACTTGTAAAGGCCTCTATTATCTGTTGTTTTTTAATACTATTAATGGACACCTTTAATAGCGCCAAAAAAATGCAGATAAATGCCTCGTTGATAATGGGTAGAATTTTTTTCCACGTTGAATCTCCCCCCCTTATTAGTGCTTACTTCCCACCTATACCAGTTCTTCCCCCACCCATTAATCATTTCTCTAGTGTGTTCCCCTACCTCTAGCAGGTTTTTAACGTGGGACCTTCAACTAATACACCACTACCTTTTCCACTACCCTATAATATTTTGTTTTTACATTTTATGATATATCCACATATTTATATAGTTTTATTTATATTTTTTATCCACACACAAACACACACACATATATATATACAATTAAATTTAAATAAATATTTATTTATATATTTATTAAAAGGGATATTAACTTCAAAAACCCTTAAAACACATAAAAACATTAAAAAGCCTTGAAACCCCTAAAAAACCTGAAATGACCTTAAATTATGATCCAGAAGTCCATTTTAGCTCCAAAACTAGTCAAATCGAATCTTATGAAATGAACTTCGATATGATATATGTTGTAGGCTGAAATTACACACATATCATAATTTATATCCATTTGAATATTAAAAGGTTAGGGTTAGTGACTAAAAAAAAATTACAGAGGTGTACTGGGCCTTTATGTAAAAAATATGGAAGATTTTCAAAGATCTAGTCCTAAACCTACAAGTTATAGAAATTGTCTTAGGATTAGATTTTATTTTTGTTAGAGCCTAAAAAGACACCCAGAACAAATGTTATGGCTGTTTGAAGTTCGAGTTCGATTTAGTTCTTTTTCGAAATTGTAATAACTTATATTGCTTTAGTTTTCATGCAATTTGAATATAATAGGGTTTTAACTCATTTCAAAAGTTTTTATTTGACTAGATTTTGAGATGAAATGGGATTACCGATAGAATGTTATGATCCTTTTAGGGTTTTGGGGTTTTTAGGGGTTTTCACATTTGTCAGCCTTTCAAATGGCCACACTTATGAACTAGGTGTCCGTTTTCCCTCTACCACTTACCAATAAAATATTGTGATGCATTGTATATCTCGTTGGCCCACTCGAACTCTTAATCATCTCTATTGAGTCTAGGAAGTCAAAAAAATCTTCCAAATGTCCATAACTTCTACTATGGTTGTTTATTATTCTTCTACTACATATATTATCTTTAATAAAATATACTTTATTTTTATATATAAACTTTATCAGTTCTTGTAAAATAGTTTTGATAAAGGAATGGGTGTAACACCCCGAGATTTATGAGAAATATTATTAATTTATTTGATGTCATGTGTTGTACACTACACCAAGATTATCTTCCACTATACGAAACAATGTATTAGCTTGTAGTATACGCAACACTATTCCTGGATTGTATTACACGTAAGGGAATCCTTTCTCGATAGCTTGCGTTGTACGCAATACTGAGTTTCGCTAAACAACAATATGTTATTAAAATATTATACAAACTAGCTGTTATGAATAGTAATACCCACTTTTTAAATTATTATAAATTTTATCTTTCAAAATGGGATTTATTTTTGTATTTGTAATATCAAAATTATCCTACGGTAAATTTTTGGTATTTTTCTGAAAACATTCTATTTTTTGTGAATAATGAAAACACAGTGTTATTGGTTAAAACCAACTTTTTTTTAAATAATCATTTATTTTATTTAAATTTATTTTTGTTCAAAATTTATACATAATACCTATATAAGTTCAATTTACTTCATTAAGAGACATTTTATAACAATTTTAGATATATAAAAATTTTATTCATCTTTTTCCCGTTTTTTACGCACATCCTAGGAGCATTTGCAAATTTACATAAAACTTAATTTTACCGCTTCTGTGAGAAGAAATTCGAAAATCCACTTGAAATGGTTGATATCAGTAAGTAAAATTTGGTTCAATGAGATGAAAATAATTTTTGGTGAATAGTAACTTTTAACTTTTATTTACCACGGTTAAAAGTAAATAAGGAAATTAATGGTAAAAATGATATTATTATTACCCTAACACATATCCTAATTATATTGTATAAGTATAATTCAACCAAAAACAACCTTATTAATTAAATATTACCCTTTATGTCCACATGGATTAGTTTAGGACATTTATTATTATTTTATTTAAAGAAGAGTAAAAATAGTTAAAATCAAAGTTTAATATCTAATTTTTTTAATATACGGTTATAAATATATTCATTTTGACAATAAATTATCATTACAAAGATAAAAATATTTCCTACGTAATGATATTTTATTTAAACTTTTTAGACATTACATAATTTAATTTATTTATGACACAATGATGATGTAATAATTACCTTACTAATGAAATATTAACAAAATTTATATTATAAATACACAAATAAATGTAATTTGAGACTTTATATGAATTAAAATAATTTTCTAGGTTAATATAACATATTATGGTTGGTTTGATAAAATATTGTTGAAGTAATAATGCTGCTATAAATTTAGAAAAAACAAAATACCAAATAGTTTCAAAATTGACATTAAAGTGTTTTAAAAAAAATATTATATTATTAATTGATATAATGGTCCTAAAAATATAAGGTTCTGCCAAAATACTTATATAATAATATAAATGACATTAATGAACCAATTTGAGTTCTATTGGCAGTTTATAGTATGTCTATTCACAATGTAGTGTAAGAATGTAAGAAGACATGGTAAAAGTTAAATTATTTAAATTAGAGTTAAATCTAAATTATAAGGTTTAAATGGTAACCTAAACTTGTATAAAACCTATTGGTTGAGAGTATTTCGACCCATACCCACCCTATCCTTGAATTAAGTCACATTGGAGCCATTATAAACCGAATATGAATTTATTATAAAATAATATTTTATGTTTTTTCTAAGGTGCCCCTCACCCAAATTATAATAGGGAACTCCCCCCTTCTCTCTAATCCACAAATTCAAAGCCATTTGGCTCAGCCAACCACTGCCCAAATACCCTATAAATTGTCCTAACTTCATCCTAGAGGCCTTAATTTAGTCATATAGCTAACCTAAGAATCCTTTTTGATCAAATCAAAAGGAAGAACCCGAAGAAGATGTAAATATCTCACCACATATTTCACGTACCTTTCATCTTCCACTTTTTCCTTATTTGTTGTTTCAATTCTAAAATAATACCTCCTGTATCCTCTATATACTTTGATGTTATTATAAAAATTTTACAACCATATTATTTATTTTATCGATCCTATGAATGAAAAATTCACCACAATGCGTACATACGGCTTACCGTCTCCACGTCGTGGTGTAGTTTGCTATTAAAAAATTCCATCATTTGGATGGGTATAATAATGAGTATAAATGATATAAATAATAAATATTACATTATTATGATTATTTATATATTATATACCATCAAATTATATACGATTTTAATATCAAAAGAATGATATTATTTCTCGTGCGTACGTACAGACTACCGTCTTCACGAACGCGATGAGATTTATTTTCCATAATTAACCAGTCAAGTATGATTATAAAGTGTATATAATAAATCATCATGAAAGATATTAAAATATAATGATACTGGATTTATGTACATATATGTTTCATTTAGTTAATTCCATTAAATTCAATAAGGAAACGAAAACAGCGTTCATGCGTATGTACACCCTACCATCTCCATGAATGGTGTATTTCAGTCCATTTATTGATCTATCATATATATATATATTCTGAATATATATTATAAATAAATAATGTTCTACATTATGCAATTAAGTAAATCAGGATATAAGTAATAATATCAAGAATAACAACTCGAAACACGTACGATAAATGAAACGATTTTACGCAAAACACTGCTTTAACATGGAATTTACAAAAGAACGGGTAATATAAAGTTATAAGTGAATCATATATGATATTATAAATATTATTATGGTTATGTTACAAGTTAATAATATGTTTAAACCCACTATACAGGAGTCTTAGACACATATGGAAGAAATTGGACATAAGGTAAGGGATGTTTTTGGAAATCTCATTTTTATCCGAGATTGCATATATGTAAGTATATACTGGGGTTATATTTTTCATCCATGTCCATAAATATGTTTTTCATAAAGTGTTTAATATTCATCCATGTATGTTTAAAGTCATGATTACCCTTATTTTATTTTTACATTGTGTTATAGAAAGAATATTTTTTTTATTATACGAGGAACTATTTTGACCTTTCAAGCAAAAGTACAAGGAGAATATATTTTTTTAACTTATACGACATAAATGGATTTTTAAGGTTTCATAACGCCTAATTTTCATGAATATTAATCTACAAGATTTCATGATTATTTTCAACAAAATTTATTTCTTTTAAAATTTTAATGGCATTTTATGAGAATAAAATGATTTTTAAGAAGAAAGGATATTTTCCTCAAGAATTCATTCAAGTGTTTTATGAAAACTATTTTCCATCTGAAATGACTTTATTTAAAAAGTTTGTGTTTCAAGTATAATGTATCTATTATTTACATGGTGTGATTTTTATTATGATGAAATGATATCCATTTGTTTTATATGGATTATGTTATGATGTGATTATGTTTATGAAACCCATTTTATTCTTTGGGTTATGATGAATGATTTAAGTTTATTTTGTGGGAAAAGTAAGAATTATTTCATTATGAGATGGGTGTGACCTATATATCCGTCCAATGCATCGTGTAAAGATTTATATATCATGATATAGACATGGTTGGAATGGAAATTAAATACGGTTCAGTAATACAGGGCTAAAACGACAAAAAAACCTGATTCAGTAATGGACTTTGTCCACTATAATGGTCTTCGTAGAAATGCCTTGGCTACTATGGAAATCATATCATGTGATTAATAGTTTTAAAAAATTACTTGTTTTATTCCCATGCTATTTTATCAAGATTTATGTTCCATTATGATCTATGCCTTACGTACTACCATGTTTTATGTCATTGCTCAAAATTTTGATGTTTAATCATTATGTTCATGTTTTTAAATTCAAATGTATATGATTTGTTTTATTTTCTCCATACTTACCCTTACTAAGCATTTGAACTCACCCTTTATATGTTTTCTTTTCTCAAATATTTAAATAAATGTTATAGGTAAGAAAAAAAATAGGGAAGACCTTTATGGTAGATGTTGAATATCTTTCACCATTATTAGAAGATTATGTTCTGAGTTACCAAAGACACTAAACTATTACGGTCCTTCGGTGTCTGTTTTTGTTATGTATTAATTATTCCTCAAAAGTAATGTAATGTCCACGTACGTAATGTGTGGGTCTCTACAGTTGGTATCAGAGGAAAGGTTTAGTTAACCTTTGGAAACTAGGATTCAAAAACATTTGTGAGATCCCTAGAGACATTTCTATGGTATGTCCATGGATGTCCCTAAGGTTTAGTATAATTATATGATACAGTCCTAGAATTATGTTGATGATAATTAATAACCTATGTTGAAACTAAGGTGTCATGAATTAAAGAATGTGTGATAAGTTAGACACCCCATACATCCCATAAGTGACTTTTTATGATTATGTGGTTCCTTGTTATTTTAGTTGTTTCTTACACTATGGTTTCTGGTTTTAGTCAATGGAGGGAACAAGAATAAATTCAGTTAACATTTATTCCAATTGAAAAATTGGTGACTATGATAAACAAAATTGTGTAATGCTTGGAAAGAAAGATATTATGATTATGCCGAATCAGTCATCACAATATTGGATTAACAAGGTGAAATTTAGTTGTATTCCTAAGTCATCAAATAAGAGGAAGATTGAATTTTATGCATATTCGCATGGTGAGGAACATAGAGGGAGGAAGATTAAACTTTTTATATATCAAGAATAAGGGAAGAAGAACCTTGAGGAATACCTAAAATGGAGGGGAAGATGTTATCTTTGTGGGAAAACGGGTCCTAGAGTGACAGACTATTATGGAGTTCAATTTCTTTTATGTGGAGAACATGGACATTACCCAACTCAATGCCCTGACCTAAGAGGTTACTTCGAAATCAGGAAAGTACTTATTCCATGACAATAATTAAAGAGGATGTATTGAAGTTTTTATGTATTTGTATTCAAGAATAATGTTGTTAAGGTAATTTTATGGTATATTGTAATATCTATGTATTTGTCCATTGTGTTTTTTTATAAGAATATGGTACCGGTAACAGTGAAAAGTGATTGAAATATTTTTGGAAATAAGATGATATATGCATAATTAAGGGATAAGGAGGATATAATATTTTTGATAGTATTAATGAGCTCATGACTGATATAAGGACAAATTGATTTCATGGTTTCAGTATATAATTTTTTTTTAATTTTGTTATGTGGAAATATTTAACTTTTGATGGCATTCATTTTTTCACTAAATTTCAATGGGTATTTATTTTTCAAGAGAATACATGATTAACGTATTCACATATTTATAATGTGACCAACAACAAAATATATCTTCTGATAGATGGGGGATAAATGAAGTTATTCACATGCTTGGTAGATGAAATTTCTAGTAATTGGACAAAAATATTTTGGATAAGCCTAAAGGATAGAATGGATTAATTTAGACATCAGATAGTATTGATTAAGGCTATAACTTTTTTGATTTTATTTCTAAAATGTTATAATAGTATAGTTTTAGAAAAAGGACCACCCGTAGGATGGGTGACAACCCGTCGCGTCAAACAAGGATGTGGGAATCAAACCCACAACCGAAGTGCGACATGCATTTATTGCCTAATACTGGCCAACATGATATCTTTAGTTAGTAGAAACTAGTTTTATTTTATGAAGCAGTATGATAGATGAAGTATAAGTCCATTTTTGGAACCATATATGATTAATATCACCATAGATGGACTTATGTATATTTAATAACTTTTTATAACCTTTTGTTTGAGACAGATGGAATGAACTATCATTCTATCACATGATCTGCTAACACTTCACGAATGAGAAATTCAACATCATTTCTTTAAGAGATGATGTGAAAATTGTTCAAGGAACGACCAACAGTGAGATTGTACCAAAATCAATTAAGTATTTCTTCTAATTCCAATTTTTTCAACTTTAGGGAAATGATCTTGAAAACCAAAAACGTTATCTTAGATGGTACCTTAGATCATAAAAAATTTATGGCTTTGTGATTTTTGGATTTTTCATAGCCTTGTTATCTACCACTCTCCATCATAAATTTATGGTTAGATTTCTTTTCAATATCCATATTTTCACCTATGTTCTTCTTTGTGGAAACCCAGTGATGACTTAATTTGGGTAACTGTTATTTTTCATACATTAGTTTTTTAAAAATTAAATTTTAGTATTCCTTTTTACGATGTGGGTTTCTATGAATAAAACTTTCAAGTAGTAAACCATTTATAACCCCAAAGAATTTTGAGAGAGAAATTCATTTTAAGGGGGTTTGAATGTAACAACCTGAGATTTTATGAGAAATATTATTAATTTCGTTGATGTCTTGTGTTGTAAGCTACACCAAGATTATCTTTCGCTATAAGCAAAAACGTATTAGTTTTTAGTATATGCAACACTATTCTTAGCTTGCATTACACGCAAGAGAATCCTTTCATGATAGCTTGCGTTTTACGCAATATCGAGTTTCATTAAACAACGATATGTTATTAAAATATTATATAAACTAGACGTTATGAATAGTAATACCCACTTTTTGATATTTTATAAATTTTATCTATCAAGATGGGCTTCATTTTTTGTATTCGGAATATCGAAATTAGCCTAGGGTAAATTTGGGGTATTTTACTGAAAATATTCAATTTTTGATGAATAGTGAAAACTTTGAGTTATTGGTTAAAACTGACTTTTTATTTAAATAATAATTTATTTTATTTAAATTTATTTTAGGTCAAAATAGATACATAATACCTATATAAGTTCAATTTAATTCATTGGAGACACTTTATAATAATCTAAGATATATAAAACTTTTATTGAACATTTTACCTTCTTTTACCCACCTCCTAGGAGCATTTGCAAATTTACATAAAACATAATTTTACCACTTCTGTGAGATGAATTTCAAAAATCTGAGAGACACTGTTGATATCAGTAAGTAAAATGTGGTTCAATGAGATGAAAAGGATTTTTGATGAATAGTAACTTTTAACATTTATTTACCACGGTTAAAAGCAAACAGGGTAATTAATGGTAAAAATGTTATTATTATTACCCTAACACATGTCCTAATTCTATTGGATAAGTATAATTAGACCAAAACCAACCTTATGAATAAAATATTACCCTTTATGTCCATATAGATTAGATTAGGACATTTATTATTATTTTATTTCACAAAGATTTAAGATAGTTAAAATCAACGTTTAATAACTAAAACATTTTTAATATAGGTTTATAGATAAGATAAATTCAACCGTAAATATTAATTAGAAATCTAAAAATATTTCCTAAATAATGGTATTTTATTTTTATTTTTTAGACATTAAATAATTTAGTTTATTTATGACACAATTATGTTGCAGTAAATACCTTATTTATGAAATATTAACATAATTGATATTATAAATACCCAATAAATGTAATTTTAGACTTTTTATCAATTAAAATAATTTTCTAGGTTAACATAACATATTCGAGTTGGTTAGATGAATTTTTTTAGAAGTAATAATGATGTTATGAATTTAGAAAAAACAAAATACCAAATATTGTCAAAATTGACATAAAAGAGTTTTTAAAACAAATATTATATTATTAATTGATATAATGGTCCTCAAAATCTAGTATTCGGCCAAAATACTTATATAATAATATATATGACATTAAAGAAACAATTTTGGTTCTATTGGTAGTTTATATTAAGTTTATTAACCATATAGTGTAAGTATGTAAGAAGACACGGTAAAAGTTAAATTATTTAACTTAGAGTTAAATCTAAATGATAAGGATAAAATGGTAACCCTAACTTTTCTAAAACCAATTGTTTGAGAATATTTAGACCCATCCCCACCATAGACTCTCTATAAGTCACTTTGGGTCCATTATAAACCGAATATGAATTTATTATAAAATAATATTCTATGTTTTTTCTATGGTTCCCCTCACCCCTCTTATAAAAGGGAACTCCCCCTTCTCTCTAATCCACACCTCAAAATCCATTTGGATCGGCCAAACCCTGCAAAAAAACCCTCTCAATTGTCCTCCCTTAATCCTAGAGGCCTTACTTTAGTCATAAAGCCAACTTATGGATCCCTTTTGATCAAATCAAAAGGAAGAACCCGAGGAAGAGGTAAATATCTCACCACCTATTTCACGTTCCTTTCTTCTTGCAGTTCCTCCTTCTTTGTTGTTTCCATTATAAAATAATAAATAAAGTATATTATATATAATTTTATGTTATTAAAAAAAATTTACAACCATATTAGTTATTTTATCCATCCTATGAATGAAAAAGTCACCACACGTGCGTACGTACGGCTTACCGTCTCCACGTCGTGGTGTAGTTTTCTATTCAAACATTTCATCATTTGGATGGGTATAATAAAGAGTATAAATGATATAAATAATAAATATAACATTATTATGATTCTGTATATATGATATACCATCCAATTATATAATATTTTAATATCAATAGAGTGATATTGTCGCTTGTGCGTACGTACGGACTACCGTGTCCACGAACGCGATGAGATTCATTTTCCATAATTAACCAGTCAAGTATGATTATAAAGTATATATAATAAATAATCATGAAAGATATTACATAATAATGATACTGGATTTATGTACATATATGTTTCATTTACTTAATTCCATTCAATTCAATAAGGAAACAGAAACAGCGTTCATGTGTATGTACGGCCTACCGTCACCATGAACGGTGTATTTCATTCCATTTATCGATCTATCATATATAATTATATGCTGAATATATTTATATATAAATCATACTTTACATTTTTTTAATTAAGTAAATTAGGTTATAAGCAATAATATCAAGAACAACAAGTCGAAACACATACGATAAATGAAATGATTTTACCCAAAATGCTACTTTAACATGGAATTTACAGAACAAAGGGTAATATAAAGTTATATGTGAATCATATATGATACCCTAAATATTATTATGGTTATGTTCCAAGTTAATAACATATTTAAACACACTATACAGGAATCTTGGACACATATGGAAGAAATTGGACAGAAGGTAAGGGATAATTTTTCAAATCTCATTTTTATCTGAGATTGCTTATACATAAGTATTTACTGGGGTTATATTTCCCATCCATGTCCATAAAAATGTATTTCAAAAAGTGTTTAATATTATTCCATGTATGTTGAAAGTAATTTTTACCCCTCTTTTACTTTTACATTGTGTTATAGACGGAATCTTTCTTCTGTTTACCATACGAGGAACTTGTTGACTTTTTCGGAAAAATTACGATGAGAAAGTTTTTTAACTTATACAGCATAAACGGATTTTTACGATTTCATAAAGGCTAATTTTCATGAAGCTTCATCTATAAGATTTCACGATTATTTTCAACAAAATCCATTTCTTTTAAAATTGAATGTAATTTTGTGAGAATAAACTGATTTTGAAGAAGAAATGATATTTTCTTCAAGAATTCATTTAAAGTGTTTTATCAAAACTATTTTCCATATGAAATGTTAGTATTTAACATGTTTATGTTTTAAGTATAATTTCTCTATTAATTACATGGTGTTATTTTTCTTATGATGAAATGATATCCATTTGTTTTATATGGATTATGTTATGATGGGATGAGGTTTATGAAGCCCATTTTATTTTTTGGGTTATGATGAATGATTTATGTTTATTTTGTGTCACAAGTAAGAATGATTTCATTATGAGATGGGTGGGACCTATATCCCCCTCCAATGCATTGGGTAATGATTTATATCAAATTAGATATACATGGATGGAATGGAAGGTAAATCTGGTTTAGTAATACAGGGCGGGAACAACAAGTAAACCTGATTCAGTAATGGACTTTGTTCACTATGATGGTATTGGTAGCAATACCTTGGATACTATGGAAATCATATTATGTGTTTAATAGTTTTCCACAATTACATGATTTATTCCCATGAAATTTTATGATGACTGATGTTCCATTATGATCTATGCCTTACATACTGCCATGTTTTTAGTCATTGCTCAAGATTTTGATGTTTAAACATTATGTTCATGGTTTTAAATTCAAATGTATATGGTTTGTTTTATTTTCTCAATACATACCCTTATTGAGAATTTGATCTCACCCTTTATATTTTTTCTTTTCCCCTGGATTTAAAGAAATGTTTTATGTAAGAAAACAAATAGGGAAGACCTTTACGAGAGATGTTAAAGATCTTTCACCATGACTAGAAGATGATGTTCTGAGTTTCCAAAGACACTAAACTATTACTGTCCTTGGGTGTCTGTTTTTGTTATGTGTTAAGTATTCCACAAAAGTAATGTAATTTCCATTTACGTCAAGTGTGGGTCTCTACAATGGGTCATTATTATCACTTTTAAAAAATCAATAATATGGACCACCCTTTTATCAGTCCTCTTTTAAAAGCATTGATAATGACCCCCTTATCAGTGCTTTTTTAGAA
The DNA here is from genome assembly GCA_963277665.1 of Viscum album. Taxonomy (NCBI): domain Eukaryota; kingdom Viridiplantae; phylum Streptophyta; class Magnoliopsida; order Santalales; family Viscaceae; genus Viscum; species Viscum album. Next base: position 487,466,445 of record OY728155.1, read on the forward strand.
GCATTGAAAAATTTACATTTTATCAACTATTTTTTTACCAGTGCTAATAATGGGGTTTATCACCACTTTTTTACAAGAACTGATAAAGTGGGAGACTTTATCATCAATTTTTTACAATTGATGGTAATGAACCTCCTTTAATAGCGGTAAAAAGTGATGTTAAAGATTCCCATTAAGAAAACTTTCTCTAGAACTAAGAATGTATGTCCCTAATAGTTCTTTTAGTGAGTGTTGTTAAAACCCTAGAATTGGATAAAACGTGTTTTTTAGTAGTGGTATAAGTTTATGTGCCTCATGATAGAAATATTTGTGCCTTTCTTTAAAATTTCTTCACCTTTCAAATTTATTTTCCCCATGTTTAAATCATGTAATAGACTCGTATTAATTTTTTTTAGGTTTCTTACCTCAATTATACCGCACATATAGTTGTGTTGAATGAATTTCAATCCTTGAGTAAAATTTTTAATTGAAAAAAAACTATATATGTTGTCTGTATTGACCATTTAATGGATTTTAAATTATTCTGAAAAAATATATTAATTAAATTAAATTGTAATGTGTGGGAAGGGCACACCATGTGTTTCATAAATATATTTATATGGATTATATAATAGATAATCCCATGATTATATTAGGAGTAATGTTTATAAATTCTTAATAAGTTGATTATTATGATTAGACCATGGGTACAGATCATTGAACAAACATTAATGGATTTGTTGAGCATGGAATTTCATGCTCCCTTACATTAGATGATGGGAATGACATATCACACTGTTTAACATTACATAGATTATGGGAATTACATTCCATATTCCACTTTATTAGGTGTTTTGCACGAGAAACCATCCCAGGTATCCAATGATGATCATGGATTCTTGCATTCATATGATATTTCGCTATAGTAACCTTCTTTGATCATATAGCTCGTTGGATTAGTAATGGACTCTTGTGTTATTCCCTAGGTCATACTAGGACCAGGTAACAATGTATTTTCCTCTAAATATCCATACATATAAAGAATATATACATGGAAACATATCACACACACAAATATATATATATATATATATATATATATAATTATTTATATATGATATACTAAATAGACTAATTCCAACCAATACCAAAGTAGGTAGAGTAAACTAGGTGTCCTACTCGATCCTAAGATAACTAGTATTTACTTTTGAGGTGTTGTTTATTATTTATTTTCCTCCATACTAATATTATATACACACTGAATTGATTATCTTATACACCATCAGTGGTGGAATACTATGGTTATCTCACACCCTACATGGGTCACCCTATACCATATTGGACATTCGGAATATACTTGTCGATAAGGGGAAGTGATCTGTTGTGGATTCTTGATCTATTTTACATATATAATGAAGCATGGGAGCATATTATATAGAATATGATCTTAATGCTAATGGAGTGGTCTTTTCTCATATTTTTAATTTTATATAGCATGTTTTATACAAAAATACTCTAAATCCCTTATATCTCCATTTTTTATATCATAATTCCATGAAATCATTTTGTATTTTTCTTGAACTATGGATTATTTTTATTATTACTACTTGGGTTTTTTTCTATTTCTGATGTGCTTATATATGGTATCGATTTCTATTGTGATATTAGTTATTTCTTATGATTCTAAAATTTATTATCCTATTTATATATGTTATTCGACTCTGATTTGTGGAAATAGACTCCCCACCACACCAACATAGACCCTCACTACTTTTCAACACCCTTTGGTTTATTGGGAGGCATGCTTGAGGCCATGTGATCAACCAGATCAGGGCATCATTTTAGTGCAGTGGCTCCCAAGTCAGGATGTTACAAAGTTATATCATAGATTTATTTTTCTTTATTCACTTATTTTTTTGGTATTGGATAGGAGACTAGGAAGGTAATGTAAATTGGTGATGAGTCTATTCCAAGGAGCACCTAAATCACAAATAGGGGACACCCAAATTACCTTTGATGGGTTATTGATGTTTTGTTTCTTTTCATATTATAGCTTAATTTATATCACCATTGGGTGACACACATGACTTGTGAAATTATTAATATTTATTTTATTAATACAATGGATTTTCAATTTCTTTTACTTGTATGATAATTAGATTACATCTCAAGCATCATTATAGGAACCATATGACTAATTTCCATGCATATTTTATTCCACTTTTACTTACATCATGAAATCTCTGGTTTCAAATATCTTGATTCTTTGTTATGTATTTTTTATATGGTAATTCCTTTTTTTGATTAATAATTGGATTGATTAATGTACCTACATCAATTTAAATGGTGTTTTCCTATATAGGTTATTGATAACACCTTAATTGGTCAATTATACTATATCGTGGGCAATAGACATATGCTTCCATAGAATAAAATAATGTTAGTTGACTAGATTACTTGAATGTCAATGGTAATTTCTAGATAATGTAATATTATAATTACTAAAAGGTGATTTGGGTAATGAAATCATTACATATGACCTGTCACATCTTGATACTGGATGTAAAGGTTAGTTTGTAGTTAAATGGAATTCCAATTATAATTTATAAGAGGGATGAAAATTATTAATTCGGAATGGTGACACATTTAATAAGAACATGAAATATATGTACATATAAAATTTTGTGAACAAAAATGAAATTAAAACCTTTAAATAAAATGGTTACTGAAAATAGGATTCCCATTCCAAAGTAAAGGATTTTTTATTCAATACATTGCAATTGAAATTCCTTATATTGGAAAATCTACTATGTTATATGAGACCTATAAAAAAATTGGCCTTATTAGTGGGTATTTATGTAGTCTCTTTCAACTCATACAACCTGTTATGTTTTTCCTTAATTACAAAGACCTAGGTTTAGGAGTAAGATTATAGATTCAATAATTTCCATAAGAATGCTATGTACCAATCCTAGTTGTTCAATTATAATTTCTTCAACTATTAAATTATTTTCAAATGAATTTATTTGGAATTGAAGAATGACACCATCATGAATTCCTTGAGTTTAATTCTAGAAAGGCAGCGACGATCATGAACTAGAGGAGGTGGGACCTGAACCACCGATATTAATTTCAATAGTTCCACAAGTGGCACAAAATTTTATTCCTGACATGGGAACTAACACCATTTTTTGAGAGGGTTTCCTTTTTATAATTCATTCTACACAAGGATTTTCTGGACCGACACCGACTAGGGAAGAGTTAACTTGGGAATTGCAGTTCTATAATCCTCCCACCCTTTAGGGGGACGGAAGATTTCATGATAGTGAGTCATGGATGGATTCCATGATTTTTGTATACAAGCATCTGAAGATTCCTATAAAGAGTAGGGTCAAGATCGATGGCTATATGTTCTACGATTCTTCCAAGTATTGTTGGGATGTCATTACCTATGTATAAAAACATCAAGATATGACTGAAAGTGATTTTCAAACATTATACAATGATTAAATATTACCATAGACATTAATAGTTGACTAGGCTATAGGTTTTATGAAGTGGTAGTTGGGATCCATATCTATAATGGTGTATTCTTTTAATTTTACAAAACTGATGTGATTCACTGTAACCCTATAAAGATATGATCTTATGATTACAAGCCAATTTGATAATGGGCTACTATACACCATATGATCTTAGCTTAATGTTTTTGAATTGACTACTATATCGAAAATAGTCAACGAGGACCTCATTATAGGGTGTAATTTGAGGGACTCCTATAGTGTGAGCCATGTTTGTTTAGAACCCAAAACCAAGTGGAGGTTTTTATAGCATAAGGAAGAATATCTTAGAGGTTTCTCAATGGGGAAGTTGTAGTCAGATAGCATGTACTAACAAATTTTTTATATGTCATCAATGTGGGAATCTGGGGAACATTAAACCCCTATGCATGCGATACCTAGTTGAGTATACAGGTTGTTACCAAATAGATAATATTCAAAATTTCTTCACAACATTTAAATAATTTTCTTGAGAAATAATATCTTCACTAAACCCATGTTCTAGAGAGGGGCCCATTATATCTCATTACAAAGGAAGTTAGAATACCAAAAGCCACTTCGGTTGAGGAAGTTGTAGATGTAGAGGGAATAAAAAATATGTCATAAAGCACAAATAGAGAGGTCATACTAATGGAAGTGAGGTTGTGACTCAGGGATGTGTTATGGGCCAATTACATAAAGTGAATCCTTCCCTGGAGGAGCAGTGATCCATAATTTCTATTATTAAAGGTGTTGTTATTGTAACCTATATTACAGTGTCTTTTTTGTTTGACATAAGTGCATTGAGGAAATTTTGAAATGTTTTGGAAGTGGGATATAACATTTATATAGAACGATGACACTCAATACCCCATTTGGTATCCGATCATAGAGTGTTCAAAAATGTATGGATTGTCCCTTTGATATATGGAGATATCTATTCATGTGAAATCGCTTATTCCTTGATAATAAAATGTTTTATGTAATTTTTTCATTGGACCTTTCAGTTCCCTATACAGCTCATATGAATTTTTTTTCACTGGAGGGTGAATTTCACATAACCATAGGGAAGTAGACATGTTCACATGGGATAATGGGATGTTCATGCATCTTGAGATAGAGCTGAGGATTCATGGCTGTGCATTGTGACAACCTATATTTCTAGTAATTTTTTAGATGATCTGGGGTTACAGTCTACAATTTTTCCTCCTATGGTGGATCTTTTTAGAGATATTGTCCCTAAAAAAATATCTAGGACTCCTACAGTAATATAGGTATAATTCATCATAGACCTAGTTTTAAGAGTGACACTAGTCTCTATTTCTCCTAATAGGATTTAACCTACGGTGCTCCTGGAGTTCACGAAGTAGTTGGAATATTTTGAGACTAATTTTTTTATCTAACATAGTACCTCTACATGTGGTTATATGGTTCTTTTTTCTAAGAAGGTAGATTGTACCCTCAATATTTTTATAGATTATCAATGGATAAACTAGCTCATGGTAATGAACTGGTGTCTATTACCTCTAATAGATGACCTCTTTGATCATCTCCAAATAGTGAGTGTACTTTCAAATATTAATTTGAGGTTAGGCTACCATCAAGTGTATGTTAGACCTTTTTAAATTAATCATACAACATTCCCATGTAGGTAGGGTCTTTATGTGTAAATGGAAATTCCAATTGGTCTCATGAATACACTAGCTACATTCATGTCCTTGATTAATCAAATTTTCCACATGTATTTTGATTCATTTTCAAAAGTTTATGTGGGAATCAAATTAAAATATTCTTGTACTCAACAAGAACATGCAGAAAATGTTGATATCATGATAAATGCACTAAAATATCAAATTATTTAATGAATATCTCCAAATGATTCTTTAGGATTGACGAAGTCCACTTCCTAGGTCAAATAATCTAAGAGTTAGGTGTATCGGTAGACCCAAAGAATATGAGAGATACAATTTCTTGAGCGTAGCCCAATAACATCATTGATAGAAAATGTTTCTATTGTAATTTTGGTTATAACATATGCTTCATCCAGGATCTCTCATGCTAGTAGTCCCTCTTAGGGTCTTGACTATGAAGGGTGTGAAATTTGTGTGGTCAAAATCCTATGAAATATCTTTGAAGAGTTGAAAGGAATATTGATATCAATGTTGATACTAATTCTACTATATGTAGGGATAATTTATATAGTTTATTGTGTTGAATTGGGTATCCTTATGATAGTAGTATTGATGCTCGAAGACCTCATCATAGCGTACAATTCTCATTAATTGAGGCCCCATAAGTAGAATTAACTGAAACACAATCTCAATCTTGCTTCTGTTGTTCATTAATGCAATTAGAGGAATAATATTCATGGGTTTCCATTTATGGTATTTACTGATCACAAAATCCTCAATTATATCTTTACCCAATGTGTTCTAAATCTCTGGAAATATTGGTGGGTCCAATACCTATAATACATTGATTGTGATCATTCTTGTATGCCTAGAAAAGGAAATATGGTAACTGATTATCTAATAAAAAATACTCATAAACATGATATTCATGAGGCCATTGGTGATTGGAAACTTATCAAATTGTTTTAAATGATCCATGTTCAGGATTTATAGAATAATGGGAAGACTATCCTCTCAACTATATCATTGAACTATACCATACTAGAATGGTTGAAAATGGTTAAACTTTCAGATTATAAGGTCCTAGTCCTGAGGGAAAGCATCTCGAATGAGGACTCACCATTCGGTTGGAATTTGGATGGGAATGAGATGTTACATGGGAACACATGGGTCCAAAAATACATACAATAGGATTTTATGTAGGAATATCATGCCTCGTATTGGGTGGTCATTCCTGGGGTCACCAAATGTATTGATACCTACATCACCAATATTTTTGGCCTCTTATGTATTGGGAGATAACCGAATTTATTAATTTCTGTTCCACCTGTTAGAAGGTGAAGGTATAAAATCAGTGATTAACAGGGATTTTATAGCCATTTTCCATTCTAGAGTAGAAATGGGATTATATTAGGAATGAATTTGTGGAAGGTTGGCCTAGAAAACCCAAGGTAGAAATATAATTTGGGTATTCATGGGCCATTTGATGAAGGATTCACACATCCTACCTATTTGAGAGGTCATTTTAATGAATGATCTAGGGAGTAAATATATCTGGGAGATAATATTCCTTCACTAAGATACACTTTCTATTATATTTTATAGGGAAACTCATTTCATGTCAAGGTTTTTTAAGGGGTTATAGAAGGCCATGAGTATATATGTTCTTCCAAGCACGACCTATCACCCATAAACTGATATCTAGAAAAAGTGCATGATTCAAGTGTTGGAGAACATGTTGTGTACATGTTCTCAAGACTTTGGGGGTTCCATGGAGAGACACATACCCCTAATTGATTTCACTTATACTTATTTTTTCAGGTTTCCATCAAGATGGATCCTTATTAGAAATAATACAAGATGCTATTCTAGTCTTTTCTATTCTGGTTAGAGGCAACAGAGGTATCACTTCTTTGACTATGTGTACATCACGGGGCATTAGAGATGGTTTATTAAACTAGGATGTGCATTTTGATAGATCATTTGAGAGAAAAGTAAAATTCTAATCAACATCAACAACTTCTTAAGTTAGAGTTCAAGCACCAAGTTTTCTCGCATGTTTCACTTAGTCTACTACATCGATGAACCTAGAGGTAACTTAAGTTATTACATTGATTCATTGGAACCTTTGAGGTATTGGAGAGAATCATAACAGTGGTTTACAAGATAGAACTTCCTTAGAGATACTAGTGTGTGTATTAAATTTTTACATGTATCAACTTCACTTCTATTATCCACACCCATCACATGTTTTACATCATAATGGGGTCGAGTTAGATGTGGATTCTTATTTTGAGGAGTACCCAGTGTGTGTCTTTGTATAGAGAATGAAGACACTTTGAGAGAGGTTAGTTCCTTTAGTGTGGGTGTAATGGATGTAGGGAATATTATATGATGAGACATGGGAGTGGGAAGATACTATATATTCTCAATGGATGATGCTTTTAAAAATTATTCTTGTTTACCCTTAGAAGACCAATTTGGGGATGAGTTTCTTTACGGAGGGTAGGCTATCAATACTTTACTTTTCTTGAACATACATATTGTTATTTTTCACATTTAAATTCTATTTTTATCATATTGAGTGTTCCCTATGGCCTATGTGTGTTCTTTTGATTGTACAAGGCTTATTTATCACCAATGACTTGGAGATTTACAAAAAAATTACACTAGGTGCATAGATTGGAAAAACCCTGAAACTGAGACCGTATAGTTTGGAAAAACCATGAGCAGTGTTTTAGAGGGATGGATAGGCCCTCATGGGTAGGATAAACCATACACCTAGCCACATTTCCATGCACCTTATCTCAAAATTGGGATAGAATAAAATTTTATGGGTTGTGGATGATTAGTTGAAGCATGTGCTAGTGGGGCAAGGGGTGGACCTCCATGGACAATGTCAGTGCATGGTGTAACATCCCATCATGAGATCATGATAACTTTGGGCTCCAATCTGGTGGGTCATATGGCCTCATGTGTGCCTCCCTGTATGTGAAAGGCTACCAACTAGCAACAAGGGTGTAAATGTGGTATAGTGGAGAGACTATACCCTTTAATCAAAATTTCACATCAGATTACAAAAAAACATGTAACGATATATGAATATATATATATTATAGTTGGTATTTCATCCACCTATATAAACCAATTATGCACATAAATAAGTGTCTATATACCTAAAATATTAGGATCTCGCTAGACTGGGGCATAAATTATACATCTATAAATAGTATAACGCCCATATAAGACCATGTAATAGGATTCATTCACTATATCCCAATAATATTGTGAGAAATTATACATGACACTCAGGATGGAGATTCGTGTCATGACTCGAACAAAGTTACATGGAACATCAAGCCTACCATCTAAATAATATATGTGGTGTGATACATCATGCTCAACACCTGAGATAAGGGAGCATTGTACTATCATGCTCAACTAAACCCCCTCTATATAGCCATATCCTATAATCAATGCATAAATACATTTATAATAATATAGGCACGAGATATTACCTCTCATGAATCTCTTTTATGAAGCTCAATATAAACAAGGATTCACAATTCATTTAATTTCATCAAAATAAATGTGAATAGGCATGGTAGTACCACCTCTATAAGTCATTAAATTTAACTAATCTAATTTATTTTACAATTGGAACCCATAATTCATTATCCATTCTACTTAATCAATCATTTTAAATTATTGAAACATTTAAATTTAATTTATAAAGCTGATTAGGTCACATAGAAGGTGACACTGTCAAATAAGTAAACTAGCTACATGGAAATTTCCAACTATAGGTTGAGAAAAATACCAAATAGGTTCTTTGGGTCTTATAAACATTCATATTTCAAAGTAAATTCCATTTTATATCTAATAATATATCTAAATGGTGTTCCATAAAATTTATCAATAACCTACAGGGTAAAAATCAAAGTGGAACACCCATTGAGTGTCAATAAATATGAGAACCAAACTCTAAAAAACTAAATATATATCAAAGGGTGTGTATCTATTTTTATGGTACATTTTTATATAAATAACTCAATAAGAATGGGATTATAGGGAAATAAAGGAATGTAGTATGATAACATATATACGAGACATCAAAAATAAAAGTTAAAATGATGAGAAAACCTACCTATATATTTTAGAGGACTCCTTACTAGATATTTTATGTAGATTTATTGTATGTTGGAAGAGATCTGAGAAAGGGTCGAATACCTTTAAAATAGGGAAAATGAGCAGTTAATTAAATAGTGTAATGTATGCTAATGAATACTTATATAAAACAGTATGGGATTTAAGATTCCACCTTATAGGGTAATTCCATATAGTTATCTTCACAATTTATCCAATCATTCATAAACCAAGAAAAATTGCTCTGTCCCATATTTTTGTAGCATCGCAAGGTTGTGCACCCTGGGTCTCACGGTTGCAGACAAACTGTTATCCCAGGTCTCTACTATTTATAACCACATGGATTTGGGAAACAATGTGAGTTGGGATTTATAGATTCTCCTAATAATGTGGCCCAGTCTTTTCATCCCATTCCAAGGATCTGAGATCCGAACAATCCCTAGTTGCACCCAAGACCACCTTTACTTGATTAGGAACCATTATTAGGTCTCTTTTAAGAAATTTAATCCAAAATAAAATGATCCTTAAATTTACGAAAATATGTGTTGTACAAAATCCCCTCGTGAAAGAATCAAATCCCCGAGTTTCCCTTCGAAGGGGAAAGATGTATTGTTATCAAATTTTTCTGAACACTAATATTATATACCATCTTCCCACTACTAATTTTCATTCTATACTCATCCATACTTCTATAAAACCCATACCAGTGGAGCTAACCTACCTCGGAGTGTCTTCACACTCTAATGAATAATATGAACCGGGTACTTCTCAAAGGAAGCGTCTATATCTATCTCAACCTCATCAGTATTAAAGACATGTGATGGGTCTAGATAATATTGAAGAGGACGAGATACATGAAATAGATCAGGCATAGAGCGCTATCTCTAAAGAAGTGAAAACAGATATTCTACTGGTCCAATCTATTTCACAACCTATAAGGGTCCAACCAACATTGGTGATATCTTAAATTTCCTCAAAATACATCTATGGCCAAACCTAGGTGAGACTCCTAAGAAAATCCAGTATTCAACATCAGACTCATGAGTTCACTAGTGTTTTTTATCCTACGACTACTATCTAAATTGAGATGTCATCATACACTTTTTGATCAGCTGGACCTACTCTGTAGTCTTCTGTATGAGATGTGGTCTATGAATACCTACTTCCCCTACCTCTAGCTGACATATAGGGGAATCATAATTCATAAAATATAATTATTCAAAAGGATCCATCTCGACAGTAACCTAGAATATATTATCGTATGAAAACTCAATGAAAGGAATGTGGTTCGTCAAGGAACCCCCAAACTCAAGGAAATAAGAATGAAGTAATACTATTGCACTTGATTAGAATGCTCCATATATCCATAAGTTTGTGGGTGATAGGACATGCTCTTAGAAAGCTATCTACCTAAGGCCTTATGAAAACCCTACTAGAACCATTACAGAAAGCAAGACACTATGTCAAAAATGATAGATCAGGGAGCTCCAAGAAGACATACAACCTATCTGATGTAAAAACTACCTAGATTTTCTACTAATAAGGTCTCCCACATAGTCAATATGTGTGAGAAATTATTCAATTGATCAATTAAAACCCAGAATGTTTCATTTCCTTTAGATGATCTGTGTTGTCCAGTCACGAAATTCAACAAAACATCATCCCATTTCCACATTAAAATGGACAACGACTACAAAGTCCTTGATAGAAACTAATGTTTTAAATTTACCTGCTAATAGGTGGAACACTGAGTGATAAAGCCAGTGATATCCTATTTCATACCATGATACCAGTATTTTCATTATTGATCTCGATACATTTTGGTGACACCGTGGTGAAATGACCATGTTGAGGCATGGAATTCTAACATCAGCTCTTCTCTGATGTCTGATGGGATCCACACATTTCTAGGGAATAGGTGAGTGTCATCCCCATCCAAGGTCCAACCTGAATATGTAACATAATTTGATATTATTTTTCATATAGAATGTCCTTTGAGATCATATATCTACCACATTCTTCCCCATTACAGAATATTTGAAGTCACTACTATGGCTGAGAGGATACTCTGAACTTGGTCCTTCCAAACCACAATGTACACCTATATGAATAATTACATAAGGTACCATTCTACACTAGAATCTTCAACCACCAGTGTATGAGAATTCCAACTCAGAGCATCGACCATATAGTTTCTTTTACCAGTCATGTAGGAAAGATCAAAATCAAATGACTCAAGGTACTAGACCCACATGCACTGCCTGAAATTTAGATCTCATTGTATAAAGATGTTCTTGAAGATTTATTGATCTTTGAATACTAAGAAACACTCTATATGAAAATAGTGTCTCAAAAAACATAAGTTTTGTAAAAAACAGTGAGGTAGAGGTATTTTTATAGTAATTCCCCTCATTAATCCTAATATAATGAGACCCGTACATGATGACTCACGCATCATGCATCAAAACAGATCCACTATGATACCTGATGCATCAAAGTACACAACACCTAGATCAAGAAGAATCAGTATCAATTCTTATGTCAAATTTACCTTCAACTCTTGAAAGGATACTTCAAAAGCTTCTAACCATATGAATTTAACACCTTTATTTTTCAACCCTAAAACTGGTACTGCAAGGTGAGAAAAATATATAATGAATCATATGGGATATTAAATTAGCCTAAAGAATCTCTGAATGTCAAATAAATTCTTGGGATACTCCAATTAAACTACATCTCTCACTTTCTACAAGTCTACTAAAACCCCTAACTCTAAGATTACATGACCTAAGAAGTGGACGTTGTTGATACAAAAGTTTCATTTTTAGCACAACATAGAGATAATGCTTTCTTAGAGTATTCATCGCGATATCAATATGATTATACTACTAATGTCTAGAGTGTGAATAAATCAATATATATTCAACAAATACTACCACAAATTAGTCTTGAAATGGGTTGAAATCCCAATTCATAACAGCCATGAAGACTGCAGGTGCATTCGTGAGTCTGAATGGAATAACCAGGTAATTGTAAAGACCATAGCTTCTCTTCAAATATATTCAAGGTATGTCTGAGTACCTAACACAAATTTAGTGATAGATATTCCTCAAATATATAATTAAGAAAAATATAACTCCTTATAACCAATTATATGGGGAATCTATTTTAGATTGTGGATATCAATTCTTTACACTACATTGGTTTATTCGACGATAATATGCATAGAGCCTAAGGGAACCGTCTGGATTCATGGAAAATAAAATTCATCACCCCAAGGATATGTGTTATGGAATATAAATCATTTTGCTTGTGGATCCTCCAATTATCTCTTGAGATACATAATCTCTTTAGGTTCCATCCTATAAGGAGGAATGATCACTGTTGTTGATCATAGAACATTATCAATGGTGAATTATACATCTGGAACAAGAGGTAGACTAGATATGTCTTCAATAAATATATACCTGAAATGATCCAATATAGGAGGAAATAGAGTATTTTATAACCCCTAATCATATAAGAAATGACTGGTTATCTATGTTGTAACTCTACCCATCCACTACAAATCATGTTATGATTGTGTATCTTGCGTATCATATTCTTCATTGTACACATTCTTACCACCCTATGGTGATGTCAACATCACCCTCCAATAATAGTAGTCAATATGGGATATTTATAAAAGTATCTAGTCTATCAGAATTATTATTTAAAATCTTGTAGTATTAAGGAGATAAAAATTCCACATGAAAAGTTGTCACCTTTCAGAATGGGATAGTCCTTACATCAGAGACCACCCTCTAATTGGATACCCAATGGGGTATCAAGAATCATAAGTCCATTAAAGTGTTCAGTGTCAAGGCCTATAACATCTATAATGGTTTTAGATATAAAAGTGTGAGATGCACCTATGTCAAATAAATTAGACACTAAAGTAAATGTAACTAGAATAATACCTTGATCCATAGAAGGTCCGTCACTCTTATACTCAAACAAATGATGAAATTCAGTTAACAAGAATGTACCATGGCCCTGAGTCACTACCTGACTACCCAGATCAATACCACTCTACTAAAGCTGAGAATCACAATTATGACTACCTCTACCTCAATTTCAACTTCAGCCTAATCATCCAGTGGTATTCCAGCTTCCATATGGATGTGATTCTACCAACCCTTCTCATGACCATGGGGTAGGTTTAGATCCCCAATATCTTGTAACTGAAGGGAAAGTCCCATAGAAAAATTGGATATACCTCATGTTTCCGCAACATCTTCCCTCCACTATATCATGAAATCACTGAGGATTTTTGTGCCCTAATATCCTATATTGGTGAAATATTATAATTCTATCTGCATGAGGAGACTAAAATCTACTAATTCTATGAGTATCCTTACAATCTCTCATTCTCCCAAAAAAATAACCACTAGTTTCTCTAGGTTATGAACCACCCTTACTCGCACCAACATCTTCCCTCAAGTTTCACACTATAATAAGGGATTGGTTAATGGTTTCAAAAATCATTATTAATATGATCACATTGAACCGTGATCAGATGGCTTATGCCATACCATACATGAATCTCCTATAATTCATCAAGCCATAACCTACTAGATTAAGAGAGAACCGCTTCAACTTAGTAAAATAAAAAAGAATATTCCATGACCGACATACTCCCCTAATACAGGTTCATGAATTCTCTATATCTGTTATCCATCGGAGTCTGGGGAGATAAAGCTTCATATAATATTGTCTGGAAATCATACCAGAAGATATCCCTATGTCAATTTTCGTGGATTATAACATTCCAACACCTCTTATTAGAATTGGGCATTATATATATATATAGCTAGTTATACCCACTTTTCTAGAGGAATATTTAAATACTCAAATATACAAAGTATGGTTTAGATCGAAGAAATAGTAGTGTGTGGTCCTCTATAAATTGAATTGGTGGTGGGATGGTGCGATAGGAATTTATGAGTCCACTCTTTCTTGATAGGGGCATATCGAACAACTCCTTACATAGACTAATAAATATGAAAAAGTCCCTCTTGGAACTAGGTGTACATTCCCATATAAGGATCTAGAAGAGATGAAATTGGTGGAATTATATGAGGAATTACTAGAATCCCAAGTCCCACCACCATAGGTGCATGGTTTCAACTACCTTCAGTGTGTCCGACTTGAGGATGTTGTAGTGATATGATAGTACAATACCCAATTCATATCTTATAAAAGATTTAAGAAAATGAAAATGTTGTAGATAGATAACTAGGATAGGTATAAATCCTTTTTATAGAAATGATCATGCCTCTCAGCCTCCTCAAAAATATAGGTCAATGAAGTAGAAGAAATCATAGTAGGCCATATGAATGCAAGAGATAACCCTCTAATAAGGTCAGATTCATGTCTAAGTCACTATTTCACATGTATAATATATCCAATTTCACTGTAGAATTCATATTAATTTTAATTATGTTCTTGTTAAAATATTAAATCCACTTTAAATGGTTGAATTGGAAGGATTACCATTTATGATTCATAAGGGACCATACACTTTATGAACGAAAATATGGAATCCCCTTAATCTAAACCATTACATGTTCTATCCCATGAGACCACTTAACCATGGGTCAACATGACATAATTGAATGCATAAGGGGTATTTTTTAACCTATTAATGAACAAATGTTAGGTTATGTTTGGAACTTTAAGTATGAATTATGTTTTCTAATCCTTTCAATAAGTGTTAGTAAAATTTAGTACATATTAAAGGCACTATCAATAAGAATCATGAAAATGTACAATAAATATTGACGTTACATGGAAAATCCATTGTATATTAATCCCGTTGTGCCTATAATGATGCATATACTAATGAAAAGCACTAATTTCATTAGGATCTTGAATGAAATCATCATTTTAATTTTACCAATATCAATGTCATCATAATCAATCTGAATCACCCAATGGTCAATTCGTATCAACTAAAATAGGAATAATCATTAAATTCAAGTTCCTATCCGAAGTAATTAGGGTTTCCCCGGTTTTTGGGTTATATACATCTAATAATAGGGTCATTTAAAAATTCCATTAACACATAGTATCCTATCTAATACCCAAATAGTAAGAAAAAGGAAAAATAAAGCTCTAATACCACATTGTAACATCCTGACCTAGGATCAACCTAGCTCATGGTCCCAAGCTGCTGGGTCACATGACCTCAATCGTGGAACCCTATATACTAGATGAATTTTGACTAGAAGAGTGGGTGTAAAGGTGGTGTAGTGGGGTGAATATACCATCTTATCATAGGGGCATAATGCATGAAAATAAAAAAATGAAACTGTAGAAGCATATACAAACTGAAAGATATAGTAAATAAGTGTGGAAGTGCAAATAATAGATGATCTAAATAATAATTTCAAATGCCTCTATGGTAGGGCCATATATATGGATACAAGGAATGATGATATTAAAATGGGGTATAGGGTACATATATTTAAAAATTATATAAAAAAGTTAAAAAATGAACAAAATATGCCCCCAAGCATCACAAGTGAATGCTATTTCCTCCAATCCTAAGCCCCGATTATTGGTAAGAATACCAACAACAAATAGCTGGACCCCTTCCCTTTTCAATTATTATAGAAAGATAATCTTCTCAGGTTCCAAATTTAGTCCAAGTAGGGAGTGAGCTAAAAATCACAGAAGGCCATCACCAACGATATCAATAAGTAGTCTGAGTAGTGCTCATAACTAAATAATTTTCCGGTATAATGAATTAGTAAACAAAACTGAAATACAAATAACAAATCTCTTGGGTTCCTATGGGAAACCTGGAAGCTCTTTATACTTAAACTCATGGCCTAAAGGGAATGTATGATATTTCATTGTATACATAGTAATAATATATATAGTATAGTGTATATTCTATCAACATATTTGAATCAAGTACGTGTAGACATAAGATTCCATATAACTGAAATACTTGGAGGTGGATGGACCCAAGAATAACTTATACATCCATAACTATTATAAAGATCCTATCAGTTAAAGCAATAGGGTATAAACTATACATCCCAATAAGAGTGTGAGACATCATGCATGACACTCAGGATGGTGATTGAGCCATCATATCATCACTCGAATAATGCATTAAGGAACATCATTCCCATCATCCTAACAATATAAGTTGGGTGAGTCATAATGCTCAATAATAGATACAAGGGGGCATGATACCATCATGATCAAATGAATTGTTACCATCAATCCACAACCTATAATTGAGTTGAAAGTGTTTTTATAATAATATAGTAATGATTCAGTACCTCCCATACATCTCATTTATAAAGCTCAATATAAACATGGATTCATAATTCATTTAATTTCGTTGGACTAAACAAGAATAGGCATGGCCATACCACCATTATAAGTCATTACATTTAATTCATCCAATTTCATTTTAATAAGGTAAACCATAGTGCATTATAAATTCCACTAAATCAATCCATTTAAGCAATCTAAACATGGAAATTCAATTTTTAAAGATCATTGGGTCACTTAGGAGGTGACATGGTTAAATAAGGAAACTGCCTACATGGGAACTTCCAAATATAGGTTGATCCTATTACCTATGATATTTTTTAGGTCCTATAAGAATTCATATATCAATAGAAAATTCCATTTTATGTATAATCTAAAGGATTAAAGTTGTTCCAAACAATTTATAAATTAGCTACAAGGGCCAAATCAAAGTGGCAGAACATTGGGTATCAATAAATGTGATAACAAACCTCTAAACCACTAAACAGATATTAAAGGGTGTGTGTCTAGGTGACATGACCATTTTGATATGAATAAATTAATAAAAAGAAGACACTTAGAAAAATCCAGCATTATGAACAATGACATATCTAAGAGAAATAAAAACTCATGGGGAAAATGGTAAGACCACCTCCCTCAAGGCTGTAGATGATTCCTCACTCTATATCAACCTCATATTTTGAGTAGGTTGGGAGAGATATGAGAAAAGGTCCAACACCCTAAAAATAAAGAAAATGATCATAAATCTTAATAGTTTAATGGATTATTAGAGAGAATGAGATAATATCATTTAGGATTTGAAATATTACCTTAAGGAATCCAATTCCTTCGATGGATCTTGAATCAGAAACTTGATGATGGAGATACATGGATGCATAGATCAAAGGATATTTTGAGCTCACAGGAAAATAAAACCCAAACAAGTAATAGAATAAGAATAGATAAATGATAAATTGTAAAAATAATTAAAGAGGTGAAAATGGAATTTTCACCTCAAAATAATATGGCTCGTGGTTTGGCCAAATGGTTGCTCGAACCATGTGCCAACTATGTGACATTCACTATATCAATGTGGAACATCACACAGTTAGGCACATAGTATATCTTACTATGATAAAAACCTGAAAAAGAGAAATATCCCAAATGTGTAAAACACCACACGGTCATGCACCATGGGTCATGTGGTTGTAGACAAAATGTGTCCCCCCCATGTGTCCACATTCTGCAACTGCATTGTATAGGTTAATAGTGTGGGATAGGATGCACTATTTCTCCTAACTATATAGCCCAATATTTTCTTCATATTTTGGGGATCTAGGCACTGAATGAGACCTAGATGCACCTGAGACTACCTTGACTTGATCAGGCATCATTTTTAGGACCATCTTAAGGAATTTAAACCAATACAAAATTATCCATACCTTTTTGAAAAGTTTTTTCGTTACACTTTGTTGGCACATAGTTTGGTCAATTGTTCAAGCTAACCACGCACCTCAATAAAATTGTGAAAATTTATCCTTTACCTATAAAATATTATAAAACATCAATTTCTCATTCCTCCTTTCTCCAATAAAAGTGCATACCTCTTTTCTCTCTAATGACCTCTCTCTTCCATTCGTAACTAGGAATCAAGCTAAACCCCCATCTAAACTCTATCCAGACTACCTTTGGAAGCGTTGGATCTGAAATAGTAATATCTCAATACCTATTCTTCGATTATTTAATTAACTTTGTACCTATTGTGCTATTTTTTGTTCGAGTTCATATGCCTTATTTGTATGGCATTGTCCCATTATTTTTATTTCTCTTGTTCTATATTGATTCAATGGCCGATACAGGATGAGGACGGTTTTATGGGGATAAGGTATCTGGTTTATAAAATATATATAATGTTTTTGATGTTTTTTTAATATTTTTTAGTGTTCCTTAGTCTATCCCTTTCCGTACGTCTCCTTAAATGTATTTACTTTTATAATTAATTTTCACCAAGTTTAAATACACCTAAGGACCTGTATTAAATTTTTTGAAGATTCCAACCTCTTAGATACAATCCTTTTTGGTTTGGTGAATGAATTTAACACCTTGAGATAAATGTTTAATTGAACGAACCACCATCTATGTTGTATGTAATGACCTTTAAATGGATTTTCATTACTTTTAAATCACATGGTTTAGTTAAATTAAATGGTAATGGGTGGAAAGGGAATGCTAAGTGTTGAATACTTTTGTTTACAAGGATTAAATAATTTTGACAACCATTTTTAGAATGGGAGTAATGTTTATAAATTTTAATAGGTAAAGCCTCATAATTATTATGATTATACCATAGATATTGGTAATTGGAAAATAGTTAAGGAATTTTTTGAGTATGATATGTCATGACCCCTTACATTGGGTGATGGGAATGTCATGTTGCACCATTTTCCCTTTAATGATATGAATGATGTTCCATGTTCCTATGCATCTGGTTCATGGAATGATGAATCACCCCACTATCTCGAGTGATTGTAATGAAATATCCCATTCATTTGAGATTCATGTCTAGTACCCTTAATGAAGTTTATAGATCTTTAGACTAATCATGGATGTCTATGTTATGACCTAGTTCTAGCCAGCACCTAATATCCATGTATATGCCTATATATTTCATTACATATAGCATTTATATAAATGTATACATATTATATATATATTTGATTATTTATATATTGTAAATTGATCAAACTCATTATAGACTATGCTTAAGTATATAGAGTCTACTAGGTGTCCTACTAGAACCTGATCTGACTAGTATTTACTTTTCCATTAATTATTATTATTCATTATCCCGCACACTACTATGAAATACACACTGACTAGATGATCCTAGAAATGGATAGTGTTGGGATACTGATTTTATATCACTACCTAATCATCCCTCCCTTAGTACCTAAGTAGACTTCATGAATATAGGTTTAGATTGGGGAAAGACCCATGCCATGGATACTTGATTTCTTTTGGTTATAGCATGGATAATGGTAACCGAGGATCGATCATATGCTTTTGATGCTAGTGGAGCTGTCTTTTGGTCTTTTTCATTTTTGTATATCATGTTGTATACGACTGTAATCTATATCCCATATATCGAATTTTTGTATATCATCATTCCATGACTTGATTATATATATTATTTGGCCTATGGATTTTGGTTTTTATTACTCCTTGTATGTTTCTCTATTTCGGATGTTCTTATATATGGTATTTATTTCCCCTTTTATGTTATTTATGACTTATTCATCAATTATTTATTATCTTTTTTATATATTTTTTTCCACTCTGATATGAGGGTATCTTCTCACCATTATACAACTTTATACCCCTATTTCTAGTATGAAACCTCTACCACATGGAGAGGGATTCTTGAGATGATGTGACCCACCATCTCGAGTACCATTTTAGTTTCTCTCATATCAGGATGTTATAGTGAAATTATTTTTTGATTAATTTTTCCCCAAACACTTCACATTAATAAATGAAGTGAATTCCTCGAGACAATTAAAAATTAGAAAGAATCAATTAGTACCTATGAAGAAAACATCCTAATACTTTATCATTAATCCTATGTTTTAACATTACAATCAAAATAAAAATTGATAATTTAATTACAAGAGTAAAACCTACTCTATGAAAATTGATGATTATAAAAGAATTTAAAATCAATGAAGAAATTGATTATTGTGTTTTCAATGTGGAAATGGAAATTTGTGACTTACATTATTCACATGGTATTGGACCAAAAAATAAGAATATGAATTATTAGGGGAACTCAAATGATAAAACCCATATAAGAAATAAAATTCATTTTCCTACAAATTGAAAATGTTTGATGAATTATGTAGAAAATACTTCAAGTGTAGTAAAAAAGTCCATAAATCATATTAATTAAAAGGGTATATGATTAGTACAATCATTTAAATAGATAAAAATAATGTTAACATAAGACATCACTTATACATAAACTCTTCAATTATATGACGTATAGACATTCCACAAACTAGTGCACTATTCCATGTGTTAATGATGATAATCGACATCAAAAACATCCAAATAAATTATATAAAGGGAATGAATTTTAAATCAAAACTTTTGAAGTGGGTCATGAAAATTAAGTGGTTAAAGATACATTCATCATCTACTTGATAACTGAAAATTTAATATTTGTTTTTTGCTCCACCCACACCATTTTATCTATATTATTTTTCAAAGGAAATCAAATTACCACCCCAATTAATAAATATTGAATTATTGATTAGAACTCTTAGTGTTGATATGGTTGCATCCAATGTCCAAAATTGTATTTTGATTGAGGTATATAGAAATATACTTCCTATAATAATTTTCATTTTCCATTTAGTTGAATTTGATGTGTTTTTTTGTATATTGGGTCTCTATATATAGATATCATATCGGTTACTAAGATTAAGAAATCAAAATTTATATCCTATATTAACTCATAATCACATGTATGTGAGAAGTTAACTATGAACATCATAGAAGAATTAATTTCCTTTTATGGGTTATGATACTGAATCGTGAGGGTTAGTTGGCTCAAAAGGTTAGAGAGAAACTCATTATTAAAGATATTTGTATTGTTAAGAAATATATTAATGCATTTATTAAAGATTTCTATAGTCTTCCCCCATGTCATGCAGTTTTATTTTTAATATAACCCGTAAATAGTTTTATTTTAATACGTAAGAGTCTATATAGAATGATCCATGTTAAATTAAAATAAATAAAGAATAAAATATAAGAGAATTTGGAAAATGTTTTAATATTCCCAATTTCTTCAGCATGGGTTGAACTTGTCATCTGTTAAGAAGAATTATGGATCAATGAATTTTTTTGAATCATGAAATTAACAATATCATGATAAATAATAAGTATCATATACCCTTTATTGATGACTTTTCTGTTCAATTATAAGGGGATCAATACATTAAATAGGTTGAACTTTAATTATGTTATCATTAATTAAGGATGGAAATGGGGGATTTACCTAAGACAACCTTCTATAAAAGATTTAGGCATTATAAACTCATATTTACGTCTTTTTGACATGTAGATTCTACCATTATCTTCATTTGTTTTATATATAGGATCCTTAGTGATACCGTTGATCTATTTGTGAAATTATTTCAAGATGATATTCCCAAATATTATAAGATTAAGGAGGAGAATCCATATCATTTTAGGACTGTCTTATAAACCATGTGAATGGATATACTTATTTTCAAATTTATAACGTTTAAATTATAGTAATGAGAAGTATTACTCATGGGTCATGTAATCATAATTCATGGTATATCTATAGATCATTCAAAGAAATAGGTGATTGAATAATGTATTAAACAAAATTTTATAATATAGATATATAGTTTTCTTGGACTAGCTATATAATATTGACATTTTTTAGAAGGGATTCATGTTTCTTTAAAACCATAATGTGAAAATAGTTTCAAGGATATTAATATGAGGTTAGACACTATAAGTTTAATCAAACTACCCTATAGTAATGATTAATTTTAATATATAGGGATGAATCAATGAAAGGATTAAGATTTCTCCCTTTAATAAATAAACAGGTTGAAGCTTATGTCTCAGATAAATTATACATTCATGATTAGAACTACCTGATACATGATTTGAAGCCAAAATCATTTATAATTTAATTATAAAAATTATCCCTATTGTGAAAAGTTATATATATATATATATACTGATCACAAGATCTTAAAGTATATATTCAAATAGAAGGAGTTGGACATGAACTAAAGGATATGGTTGGAGTTGATCAATGCCGATGATTGATCAATATATCTCCACCCTATGAAGTAGAACAAAATGGATTATTCTTTGAGTAGGATTGATCACTATACATTATCCATGATGAGTCTTGAAGGATAACCAATAATTATTGATATTAAAAGGATATAAATTAAAATAAATTGGAGAGGGGGTAAATCCTATATTTCCCAAATTAATACTCAATAATAAATCTTTTTGAAGATCATGGAATAGAAAATGGGGGATAATAAGACATAGAAGAATGTAAGAAATATTCTATAATTCAAAATTAGTAATGATGTAGTTATAATATTCAGGAAATTAATAGGTGTCCCGCTAATAATGTAATTGGGTATATCAATCTTGAATAATGTACATAAAAAATCATTTTATATCAATTATAGAATGATAAATATTTGTAGAGATCTCAAGAATCGTTTTTATGGTACTATATAAAGAGGGAGAGTTTGTGGTATAAATCTTGATCGTTATGCTATTAACATTTTATGTCAAAAAATTAGATTTTTAAGGCAATGATGAAACTACTACCCATACCTATATGGAAATCGGATAAAAACTTTATTGATTTCACCACAGGACATCCATATAATTATGAAAAATATAATTCAATTTTTGTTATCTTTTATCACCATATGAATTCAATTAATTTCCTTTTTAATTGAAAGGGTTTATCACTTTATTAACTCACTATGTTATACATAATTAATGTAGTAAGGTCACATAGAGTTTTTCTTTAAATTTTGTCATGTCAATATCTATGTTTTACCTCAATGTTCCAGAGAAGACTTAAATATTAACTGTATTCAAAGATATTATTTAGTGTAAAGAGTCACATTATTATGGGTAGTGAAATTTAGAGGAAATATAAGTTTTTTTTATTATAGGTCCCTTTTTAGAACCAAAACTATTATTGGGCCTCATAGTATTTGGAAAACCATAATTTGTTTTTTATTGTGTTTTGAGGATCCTAAGGCATTTCATGTTTTTAATAGGGAATTTGAGCAAGGTATTAAGGTATTGCATAAACTAAGTTATTGGTACAATATCTCACACTATGAAGACAATAGGTTGTGTGGTGAAATGATACAGTGATGTCTATAACACTAAAAAATAGATATTGGTCACATTGTGGACGGATGAGCCTTAGATGGTGGATATGCCTAGGTTACTTCCAAATGTGACCCTGGTTGTGTTGTGAATGTGTTTGGTGAAAGGGGATTTTTTCATGAACCCCTCGATTCAAACCATGAACCACACATTGGATCAATTTTTGAAAAGTGTTAAATGTTATTTTTAGAGGTTTCAAATTTAGAAACCTTTCATGTTTCTTCTCCAAGGACATATGAGTAGATGGTCTGATTAAATTCCCTATCACTCTTTTTCTCATATCCCCTCTTAAATATTGTGGTTTATAATAGCATTATCACATGAATTTAAGGTAGTTTTCTCTTCCATATATCATTTTTCTTTCCCCATAATATATAAATGGTCTTTTGTGCACTAGATAAGGTTTTTGAGGGATTATTTGACTAGAGCATGGAAAAATCATTGTGCTTGATGAGGGATTAATGTGGTCTTATAGAGAAGTATCAAGAAAAATAAATATAGTTAAGATTCATAATTTTCTATAAGTTGTGTTTCTTTATTGGTTTATTAACGTTTTTAGTGAACTTAGGTAAAATTGGCAATTGATTTAGTATTTTTATTTTGTGAAATTTTTTTCTTATCTTTGGTCGTGTGTCAGTATTAGATCTAAACCTATTTCATTTCTAAAAAACGTTAGGTATTCCCTATGAGGTTTATATCATTTATTCCAATTTCAGGTTTTTTGTTTTAACATTCTAATTTTTTAATATCTTGGTGTTATTTTATCAGATTGGTGTTCATGGACTTAGAGGAGGTTAGAATGAGCCAAGTATAAATTATCTAAACAATGTTTGAGGTTGGATAACTTGAAATTATTTGAGTCCCTTGGACTTTACTGATATTATTTTTCTTTTATCCCTATATTACTTCTTAAATGACATGTGTGATCTTCAACATAATGTTGGGATGGGCTCATGTTGGCCTAAAATCAAACATGGATTGCATGGATTTCTAAATTGTTCGATGGTGGAAGCTTTGTTTAACGAGTGAAATTTTCCCAATAAATGTATAATTTTAATGTATAAAATTGATTTAAAAGAGAAAAGAGGAATTAATTTTTAAAATATAAATTAAATGGTGTTTAGATAAATGGAATTTTAAAGGGAAAGAACTAATTTGGGAAATGGGTATTTAAATTATATTTCATATGGGATGAGGTTTATTCTAAAGGATAATTAAATGGTATTTATGAAAAGGTTATGGTGTGAGTATGGTGTAATTTGATAAAATTTTGAAATTATTTAGAAAATTGTTATTGAATTGAGTTTTAAGGTAAAGTAGAAAGGTCTTTTATAGACTCATTTTGTAATGTTTGAACAACATTCAAAGAATCTTGGTTTTCTAGAAAATGTAAGATTACTTTTATTCTTTATTATGATTTCCTATAGATTACATATTGTATGATGAAGAATATGGTTTGTGTAACCATGTAAGAATTATTTTGAGTATCAATGTTATGGGTTGATATAGGTTGAGGTGACAACCCCCATTGAGTGCTGAGATATATTTTTTAGATATTTAAAGATGTTTGGAAAATTACTAAGGGACTATTTCCTTGGTGATGAGTTAGTGAGTTGTGATATTTGGAGTGTAATATATTTTTTATTAATTTTTTATTGTTTTCTTCTAATAGGTGATGGTCTCAATGTGAGTGGATTAAGAGTCTTGAACTCACTTTGAGATAAATTATTCACTTGAATTATCAAAAAGGGATACCAAATAAATGATTTAGTAACTTATAGTGAGTAGTATTGGGTCTAAATAGATGACATTATTGGGGTGATTATGAATGATTTTGGACCACCCATGAGAGGGATGAATCATGGAGTGATTTAAGATGTGGATGATGGAAATCCGTTGAGTGAGAATGAATGGAATGAGTCGTGTAGATGTATGATAATTACTGGTTCCTGTGGGTAGTGGGTAATTGTTTGGATGGAACCTTACCCAAAAACATTGGGTTTAGGATGTGACTTGAACGATACATGATGGATGAAATATATTGAGTGAGAATGGATGTGTTATGGCACGATTACACACTATCCTATATATTTGGGTAGTGGTTAGGGCATGACCCGACTCCCCTCCCTCCATCATCGGGTATGGTTGGAGTTAAAAATATTACTACTACAAAGTGGGCCTTTAACAGTGCTACAAATGGATTTTATCAATGATAGAAAGGAACTGATAAATGAGATATTTATTATCACTTCTTAAAGCACCACTAGAAGAATACTTTATTAGCGATATAGATGCACTAATAATGTAAACCTTTATCACCACATTTAGAAGAACTGATAAATGTATTTTTTATTAGCGTTTTATAAGATATGATAAAATTCCATACTATAGTAAGTTGTAACAACACACTCTAACACCACTATAGTGTGTTGTTAAAACACACCACATCACTAGAATCACCAAAATCACTGCAAACACACCTGATATATCAACAAAAACTAGTCCTAATACATAATTAAAATGAAATGAACTATGTTAGACAAATTCCAGAAAAATACATAATTATATACATTTCACACGTTTCTTTATAAAATTAATTAAATAAAAATTATTACATATATTCAAAAACAATCCTTATTGTCAATGTTACTATGATTTTCATTGACTTTCAATGTCAAAATACCCACATTTCATGAGCATCATTGAATAAACAACATCAACTCGAACAAATGAATACACCTGTTTAAGAATAAAATTATTATGTGAGTAATTCTGAATAGAAATTAATTAAATCTAAATATGTAATAATACATCAATCATATGGACAATAATTTTAATGTAAAAACATCAATATTACCTCTGTGATTGAGAAGAATAAGTGTTGTTTCTCTTCCTGCAAAGGCATTAGAGGTAACTTGAAATAAAGTAATAAATGAACCATTGTAGAGGTGAAAAGGTTTTAAGGGAGAAGAATCATGAAATATGGACAGGGAGCCCTAACTTGAACAAAATAATACCCCTATATAAGAAAACAATTATTATGTGAGTGATACTAAAATTAAATAAATTAAACATAAATATGAAAAATACATTAATTCTATGAACAATGATTTTACTATGTAAACATCAGGATTGCCTCTATTTTTTAGCAGAGGTAATATCATTTCACTTCGTGTAAAGGCAATAGAGATAACATTAAAGAAATTGATAAATGCACCACTACATGGGTGATAAGATGTTAGGGGAGAAGAAGCCTGGATGTTGGATAGAGCACCCAAACTCAAACAAAAGAATCCACATGTATAAGAAAACAATTCCTATGTTAGTAATACTAAAAATAAAATAATTACACATAAATAAGAAATAATACATAAATTCTATGGGAAATGATTTTACTGTGCAAAAATCAGTATTTCCTAACACAATAAATTCATGTTACCTAGTTACCCATGATAACCGTTTATTTGTTCCCAATCAAGTTTCACATTCACATGTCACTAATACAACACATTTACACATAAAAGTCATACCAAAAAAGTACAGATAGTGTGACACTAATTTCACAGCCAAACCCCATTTGAAAATATACGCACACAAAATATATTCACAAACATGCCTCACACCTATTATGTATGTTAGTAATTAATTTTAAAAGTTTTCGAAAATAACCCATGGAAGCACGACAAGGATTTAAATCCATAAAAAACCTACATTCACATGAAAATAATACTTTGAAAATAAAATACACCAAATAACTACATAAAACATAATTGGAAACACATATATAATTTAATAAATCTATTAACTAATTAATATAACACTTCCAATTAACAAAACCAATGTTTACAATAATTCATAACCAATTCCATAGAAAGTCCTTGTAAAGACCTGGAAATTTTCAATGGAATTTTTTTTATATACTTTGGAATTTTCAAGTTTGTGGCTTCCGACGACACTTGATTCCGAGGCCCGGTGTGCCTGGAATTAATTTTCGAAGTTTATCTCGAGTACGTTCAGTGAACAAATGAGTTGATTTTACAATCCTTTGAACCGGCGCTCAGAATTAAAATCTGAGGTCACCGATGAATTCACAACCATGGTAATTTCTTAACGTGATCCTTACCGTAGTTGCGTTCACAATGGAGGAGAAGATTTTTATTGGGGGTTTATCCAAGAAGTAAATAAAAATTTTCGGAACATTTTTTATTTTATAAGGTGGTTTTTTCCCTCCCATGGGTAGTTAAGGGTGGGGCCCATAGCCACTTAACTACCCAAGTGTGGATGCTAGAGAGGTGGGACCCACATGATCCCCCACCATTTAATTTCCACTAATCTCATTAAGAACCCCTCATTAAATTGGAAAACCCCATTAAATGCCAATCTCTCCACCTCAAACTATTAAATTATATCAACCCATAATTTAATGAGAATCATTCCCCTTTTCACCCTTTTTATTTATTTTCCAACACGTTTAAATAATTGGGTACCTTCCCTCCCCTTCCTTAATTGATTATCAACACATTTTATTTAATGTGGTGAATTAATTATGGGAAAGTTTCGTTTCGTGTATAATTAAATAATAGGAGGAACCTATTATTTTATTAAGGGGGAGAGCTTTGTTGTGCGAGAAAGAAGGGGAGAACTCTTGAGGTTTTGGAAGAACTCCAGCCTCTGAAGAAGAACGATGAAGAACGTCGGTTCCTTGAGGAATAACGACACACCACGAATCCTCTTCTTCGCGACAAGAGAGGAGACACTGCTTCCTCATCAGCGCACTCTGACGACGCCTATGAACCCTTTCCCCGCGACGCCGTCTACCGCGACACCGAAATACGTCTTCTGTTGTTGAGGTAGGGGATTTTGTATATTTTATGATGTCAATTATACCCTCGGTATAGCATGTAATTATTGGGCGATGTTTTGAACCACTAACGCGGTGGGTGCGGACTGACGAACAAGTCCGAACCCACCGTTATTTTTTTTCTTGATGAGCGGAACATTTGGAAAAAAAGAAGCGGGACTGCAATGGCAATTGGAGGCCTTCACAGTAATGTACAGGTCCTGAGTCGACCGTAAGCGCAGACAGGAGCAAAATTGGTCCACTGGAATGACTTC
The DNA here is from genome assembly GCA_963277665.1 of Viscum album. Lineage (NCBI taxonomy): Eukaryota > Viridiplantae > Streptophyta > Magnoliopsida > Santalales > Viscaceae > Viscum > Viscum album. Next base: position 487,495,141 of record OY728155.1, read on the forward strand.
GGTGGCCCGCGGAAACCCTTGGCGGCCGACACCGGCCGAACACCGGAGCCGGCACCGACCCGGTGGGCCGCCGGCAGAATCACACCGCAGCTGAAGCCGTGGTGGAGAGGGCAAGATCCCGTAGCCGTGCGGGATCCAGGGGGAACCGTGGCGCCAGCCTGGCGCCACATCCACGGAACAGAGGTCCCCCCCACTCGGCTCGCTGCCGAGCCAGTGCACCCCCCGGCCGAGCCGGGCAAGTCGCGCGGACCGGGCCGGGTCGCGCCCAGCCGGAATGGGCCACGCCCTACCGAGCCGGACCAAGACCAGGGTTGGGTCGACCCGGTTCGGGCAGACCCAGGGGGTTGGGCCGGGTCGAACTGGGCCCAGACCCCCACTTCGGACCGTTTTCGGTATGTTGCCCATAACATGAGCTACAGACATCCGATCGACACACCGTCAGTTGTGTAGCAATCCTTGGACCGTGAAGGTCATTTTGGTATATTACACATGAGGTATTGGCAAAGTTTGGGTATGTCCGAGTTGGTTCGAACCCGAAACCAACCAGGCCTTTGAAGCGGAAACGTTTATATCTTAAGGACCAGATATCCGTTTGGCATGAAGTCAAATGAATTGAAATCTTGTTGTTGAAACGGTTCTTTTGGATTACTCTGCTTGAGGTTTGGACATAGCTAGAGTACGGTCGGGTTGGTTTTACCTTAAAAACCAACTGGGCACCTGGGATGGAGAAGCCAATGACTCTCAGACCAGGCGTCTGATTGACGCACCGTCTGTCGGGTTGGGTTTCTTTTGATGAGAAGGAACTTTGGGATACATCAAATTTGGTCTTTGTGATAGTTGATGTATCAACTCTCTTGCTAAAGGAGCAGACCCTCCTGGAATATATCATGCTGTGTGCGGGAACCCTAGAGCTGGCTACGACTGCATCAACTACTGTACTGGAATTCTCTGTCGGTTCGATAGTGACGACTACCATACTGGGATCCTCCATGCGTTCAATGATGATGACTACTGTTCTTGTATCCTTTGTGGGTCTGGCAGTATTGACCTCAGTACTTGTATCCTGTGTGGGTCCGGCAGAGTAGATGGTCTTGTATCCTATGTGGGTCTGACAGCTTAGCTGGACTTGCATCCTATGTGGGTCCAACAGATTAGATGAATCATTGGATACATATAATCATCTCTATCGATATATAAAACATGTATACCTGAGGGAGCTAAGTCTTGACTTCAATCATTATCATCGATGTGATTGACTTACTTCCTGTGTGGAATGGGTTGTCTTTTTCTTATGTGGACTAGGTTGTGCCTTCCTGTGTGGATTGGGTTGTGTTTTCCTATGTGGACTGAGTTGTGCTTGGGCTCGAGAGTTGGAGCCGAATTTGAATTTATGACTTAGGTATATGTATGGGAATATACCTAAGTAGAGTCAGTTGATACTTCATGATTGTATCTTTCCTTTGAGGTTTATCCTTCATGGATTCTAAGAGACCTTCAGGGTCTCGGGATCCCAAATGAGTATCGTATACTCACCCCTGAATGGGCTATGCCCGCACTATGTTTTGTTGGATGTAGAAAACGAACAACACTGGTCGAGGTGGAGGATTGTGGAGCTGCATGGTACCCGGAGGTGGACCACTTGGTGGGACGTACAAGGGGAGGAAGACCAGACCTGAGGAGCTAAGGAGACTATCTATGCCCACCCTTCATGTCTAATTTTTGGAGGATGACTCGGTGTTGCTGTTTTACTTACTACTGTTGTACTTTCCTTTCAGTTGTACTATACATTCAGTTATGTTTTTATACTATCCCATTTACATTTCAACACTTACCTTGTACCCAGTTTTACTTAGTGCTTACTGCTCTTGTGTACTCTGTTGTGTTTGTTTACTTTATAAAGGGAATGACTTCCCTTTTTCAGGATTTATGCCTTTAGTGCTAGTCGCCAGCCCCTTGCCTATGGAAGACGGTCTTCGAGTTGTCACGGCATGGGCCTAGAGGATGGGTCGTGACAAATTAGTATCAAAGGAGACGGTTCTACCACAAAACTCAAGACTCTAATCTTTCCTTTCTGTGAAGCAATAATGTTAAGAGTATTGAGTGTGGTTTTTAGTCAAGGGAGTCTAGTGTTGGTACGGAGGCCGACATATCCATACACCAGGACCCTGACCTCTGATTTCTAACTCATTACACATAAACACTGATTGCGTGTGTGTTTCCTTTAAAAATTTTTCTTTTTGATTACTTTGTGTCAGCTCCCCAGGTATACTATTTGACTGTGGCACACCTATTCCTTTTCAGGATGGCCCCATGAAGGCAGCCAGCCATGGTTCCTAATTACGTGCGGGATGGCCTCCCACTGAGCAACAAGGCCCCGGTGCAGGGCCCCATTATAGCGGAGGCACTAGCAGTACCACTACACGCTGAGCCACCGTTGCTACCAGCCCCAGAGGTGGAGAGTGCACGCTGCCTGAGCGCGTTGCTCGAGTTTCAGAGACAGAGGCCGCCCGGGTTCCGTGGAGAGACGGATCTTCAGGCATCCGAGGATTGGATGGAGGCTATCGTTAGAGTCTTTATACTAGTAGGTACACCAGCAGATCTTATGGTGATCCTTGATGCGAGTCTCCTGCACGCAGCAGCAGGTAGATGGTGGAGCCCGATGCTCTAGGTGCACGATGAGGCATCTCTACTTTGAACATACTTCTAGAGCCTCTTCCGCTCAGAGTTTGTTCCAGCCACCCTCCATGCGGTGTGCATCCAGGAGTTAGTACAGCTGCGGCAGGGCAGCATGTCAGTAGCCCAGTACTCGACGAGATTTACCGACCTCTCACGCTACTCCACAGACATGGTTCAAGACCCATTATTCTGAGCCTAGACCATTGAGTAGGGATTGAGATATGAGATCAGAGTTTCGATGATTCCCCTCAGCATCCCGATGCAGGTGGGGGTGCTAGAGCGAGCCCTTTTAGTGGAGAGATTTCTCGCCGAGCAGCCATCAGCAGCGAGACCCACCGTAGTATGGCACAGAGTGGATTCTTCTACAGAGGGCAGTCGATAGATGACATAGGGGTCCAAGCGGACTAGGCCGAAAAGTGGGAAACCTCAGGATACAGGTAAGGCTGTGCACGGCACACGACATAGAGCCAGCCTTACGAGGAGTAGACAGTTCTATACATGCGGCAGGCAGGGCCACATGGCTTGTGACTGCCTGACCCGCCATGCAGACGAGAAGCAGACAGTGGAGGGACCTCCCAAGAAGAGGCATAGGTTTGACAGTGGCGGTCCGCCGGGAGTAGGCGGACGAGGAAGTGGATCTGGCCGAGGATCGGGTGGTGGACGACGCTTCAAGGCTCTACCACCACCACCCCCAGGGGGTCCACCCCAACCATAGGGAGCTGGCGGGCAGAGGCAGGCTCATCTCGAGGCAGCGGAGGATTGCGACCACGATGTACCTGAGATGATTCGAGGTACTATCAATGTCTACTCCACCCTTGATGTAGTTCTTATTGACATAGGTGCAGGTCATTCTTTTATTGCTGATGCCCTTGTTCAGAGCTCGGAGATTCTGACATCGCTGTTGGCTCAATCCTTACAGCTAGAGACTCCTATGGGAGAAGACTTGACAATTATGCACTGGTGCCAGCAGTGTGATCTTGCACTAGGAGGCGAGAGCTTGGGATGGGATATTCTTTTAGTGGTATCGAGTCCTTACGACGTCATCTTGGGTATGGACTGGTTCTCTATAGTCCATGTTAAGATTGACTGCATTAGGCACAAAGTGCGGTGTGTCCGCATGGACGGGACCAGGTTCACCTTCACCAGTGAGAAGGGAAACTTCGCAGCACAGGATGTACATACACATAGGAGATGACAGCCGATCACACATCAGTTGGATAGTCTCATCCTCAGAGTAGTTTACATGCAGAGTCTGAGTTTTCCTGTTGTGGTGGATCATTATGCGGACGTTTTTACTAAAAATGTTACAGGACTACCTCCTCATAGGGAGGTAGATTTCTATATAGACCTATACCCTAGGACATCACCGATATCTACTCCAGCATATCGGATGTCTCCCGCCGAGCTTCGTGAGCTACAGGTACAACTGGAGGACTTACAAGGGAAAGGTTTCATCCGACCCAGTGTTTCACCCTAGGCTTCTCCGATTCTTTTTTCCAAGAAGGCAGATAGGGGCTTGAGATTGTGTGTTGACTACCGTCGCCTGAACCAGGTGACTTTGAGGAACAGGTATCCGCTTCCAAGGATTGATGACCTCTTTGATCAGATCAAGGGAGAAAGTTGGTTCTCGAAGATAGACCTCAGATTAGGCTATCATAAGATCCATGTTTGGGACGAGGATGTATAGAAGACAGCCTTCAGGTGCCGGTACAACCACTATGAGTTCTTGGTCATGCCCTTGGTTGTGACCAATGCTCCATCAATGTTCATGAGTCTCATGAACAGGATCTTCTAGCCCTACCTCGATCGGTTTGTCGTAGTTTTCAATGAAGACATATTGATTTACTCGACCACCAAGGAGGATCACGCCTACCACTTACGGGTTGTACTGGATACACTCCGAGAGCACCATCATTATGGTAGGATCTCAATGTTACAGTTCTGGATTCGAGAGGTTCACTTATTGGGGCACGTCATCTCAGAGGTGTGAGTTACATTGGATCCCATGAAGATCGAGGCAGTACATGCTTGGGAGCCACCTAGGAGCGTGACAGAGGTGCAGAGTTTCCTAGATCTGGCTGGGTACTATCGGAGATTTGTGCCAGACTTCTCCAAAGTTGCAGCACCCCTTAAAGATTTGACGAAGAAGGGTAAACCCTTCTTGTGGTCAAACATGTGTCAGTAGAGCTTTCAAGAGCTGAGGTGGTGATTGACCAGTGCACCCATCTTGAGGCTACCAGAGGAGGGCGTAGGGTACATAGTTTACTGCGACGCAGCAGGGACCAAACTCGGGTGTGTCCTGATACAGGAGCGAGCCGTTATCGCTTATGGTTCACGACATTTGAGGTAGCACGAGCAGAACTACTCTACCCATGACCTGGAGTTAGCAGCAGTGGTCTTTGCCCTGAAGATGTGGTGGCACTATCTAATGAGCGAGCGCTTTACGGTCTACTCTGACCACCAGAGTCTCAAGTACATTTTCTCACAGAAGGACATGAACCTGATACATCAGCGATGAATCGAGTTCCTCTAGGATTATGACTTTGATATTGTCTATACTCGTAGGAAGGGGAACGTTGTGGCTGATGCTCTCAGCAGGAGAACATGCATTCAAATACTAGAAGAGGCGACGAAGCAGTTAGCGGCTTTGTAGATATCCATCATGGATAGAGATGGGGAAACATATCTACAGTCCCTCACAGTCCCTCCTCCACTACTTCAGTGGTTCAGAGAGGCACACCGTGGAGACGTCGACTATGAGGCGCGACGTGCTCAAATATCCCCAGGGCTGGCACCCGATGGATGTTTTGAAGGCCGGGAGCACGTCATCCTCATCAGGGGTCAAACCATGGTACTAGTTTCACTACAGGAGGAGGTGTTGAAGGAGTATCACGCTTCCCCTCTAGCGGAACATCTTGGATTAGCGAAGATGTACCTCGACCTCAAACGAAAGTACTGGTGGCCGGGTATGAAGAGGGTTGTAGCACAGTTCGTTTCACGATGCCTCACTTTGCAGCAAGTGAAAAGCACCAGCAGGCTTGGTACAACCCTCAGAGGTTCTGAAGTGGAAGTGGGATGAGATATCCATGGATTTTGTGATGGGGCTCCCACGTACTTCCAGATGACACAACACCATCTGGGTGATCGAAGACTGACTCACCAAGTCGGCCCACTTCCTACCGATCAGAGAGCAGGGATCTATAGAGATCTTGGGGCGCCTCTACATTCTAGAGATCGCACGGTATAATATTGTTCCATCATCTATCATCACCTATCGAGGTTCTCTCTTTACTTTCCAACATTGTAAGGGGTTGTGGGAGGCTTTTGGGATGCAGCTGCACTTGAGCACTACCTTTCACCCTCAGACGGATGGCCAGACAGAGAGGACCATTCAGACACTCAAGGACATGTTCCGTGCATTTGTCCTTGACATTGGTCGTGGCTGGGAGGATCACCTACACTTGGTGGGGTTTTCGTACAACAACTGCTACCACTCCACCATCGGGATGGCACCATACGAGGAACTGTACGGACGACCGTGCAGATCACCTCTGTGCTGGACTAACCTGGGGGAGTCAGCACTCGTAGGACCAGAGATGGTTCGGGCTACGACAGAAAAGGTGTAGATCATCCAGGAGTGTATGAAGACTGCGCAGAGCAGATAGAAGTCCTACTCTGATATGAGATGGAGGCCACTGGAGTTCGAGAATGGTGAACATGTTTTCTTACGGGGCTCACCTCGGCGTGGGTTGCAGAGATTTGGCCAGTGAGGCAAGTTATCTTCGCGCTTCATTGGGCCTTTTCAGGTCCTCAGCAAGGTAGCTGAGGTGGCTTACCGCCTGGCCCTTCCACCTCAGATGCACTGGGTGCACGATGTCTTCCACATATCTCAGTTGAGGAGATATGTGAACGACCCAATGTATATCATCACCACGGGGAGTTGGACATCGATGACGGGGCAACGTTTGAGGAGGTCCCGGTGGAGATCGAGGATCGACATGAGCGGGTCCTACGTGGGTGGTCGATTCCTCTTTTTTGCATTCGTTGGTAGCACGAGAACCTCTAGGAGAGCACATGGGAGCGGAAGGCTCAGATGCATGCTTATTACCCTCATTTGTTTCCCTAGTATATGATGTAGCTTTACGGGGACGTAAATCCCAATGGTGGGAGTAATGTAAAGACCTGAAAATTTTCAAGGGAATTTTTTTAATATATACTTTGGAATTTTACGAGTCTGTGGCTTCAGACATCACTTGATTCCGAGCCCCGGTGTTCCTGGAATCCATTTCTAAAGTTTAGCTTGGGTACGTTCAGTGAACGAACGAGCGGGTTTTTCCATCTTTTGAACTGGTTCTTGGAATTAAAAACTGAGGGCACCGATGAATCCACAATGCTGGTAATTAATTCAAGTGATCCTTACTGTAGTTGAGTTCGTAATGGAGGAGAGGATTTTTATTGGGGGTTTATCCAAGAAGTAAATAAAAATTGTCGGAACAATTTTTATTTTATAAGGTGGTTTTTCCCTCCCATGGGTAGTTAAGGGTGGGGCCCATAGCCACTTAACTACCAAAGTGTGGATGTTAGAGAGGTGGGGCCCACATGAGCCCCCACTATTTAATTTCCTCTAATCTAATTAAGAACACCTCATTAAATTGGAAACCCCCCATTAAATGCCAATCTCTCCAACTCAAACCATTAAATTATGTCAACCCATAATTTAATGAGGATCCTTCCTCTTTTCCCCCTTTTTATTTATTTTCCAACATGTTTAAATAAGTTGGGACCTTCCCTTTCCATTCCTTAAGTGATTGTCAACACATTTTATTTAATGTGGTGAATTAATTATGGGAGAGTTACTTTGCGTATATAATTAAATAATAGGAGGAACCTATTATTTTATTAAGGTGGGGGGGGGGGGAGCTTGGTTGTGCAAGAAAGAAGGGGAGAACTCTTACGGTTTTGGAAGAACATCGACCTCCGACGAAGAACGACGAAGAATGATGGTTACTCGAGGAATAACGATGCGCCACCAATCCTCTTCTCCACGACAAGAGAGGAGACGCCGATTCCTCTTCAGCGCACTCCAACAACACCTACGAACCCTTTCCCCGTGACGCCATCCACCACGAAACTGTCTACCGTGACGTCATCTACCATGATGCCGACATTCATTTTCATTTGTTGAGGTAGGGGATTTTGTATATTTCATGATGTAAATTATACCCTTGGCATAGCGTGTAATTATAGGGTGATGTTTTGAACCACTAACGCGGTGGGTGTGGACTAACGAACTAGTCTGAACCCACCGCTATTTTTTTTCTTGATGCACAGAATGTTTGGCAACAATGAAGCGGGACTGTAATGGCAATTGGAGGCCTTCGCAGTAATGTATAGGTCCCGAGGTGACCGCATGCGCAAACGAGAGAAAAATCGGACCACAAGAATGACTCCGGTGGCCCGCGGAAACCCCCATCGGCACCCCGGCGCGCCGCCGGTAGATGCCCGCCGCGGCTGAAGCCCCTGCGGCGAGGGCTAGATTCTGCGGCCATGCGAGATCCAGGGGGAACCACGGCACTAGCCTAACACCACGTCCGTGGATCAGATCCCCCCCTGCTCGGCTCGCGAGGGGGCGAGGGAGGGTCGCGCGGACCGGGCCGTGCTGCGCCCTCCCGGTCCAGACCCGGTTCGGGCCGACCCGGGGGGGGGGGGGTGGGTGGGCCGGGTTGAACCAGGCCCATACCCCCACTTCGGAACGTTTTTTGTATTTTTCCCATAACTTGAGCTACGAACCTCCGATCGACACACTGTAAGTTGAATATGAATCCTTGGAATGAGACAGTCATTTAGGTATATTACACTCAAGGTTTCAGAAAAGTTTGTGTACGACCGGGTTGGTTCGAACCCAAAACCAACCGGGCTCTTGAAGTGGAAACCCTTATATCTGAAGGACCAGACATCTGTTTGACATTCCGTCAAATGCGTTGAAATAGTTTTGTTGAGGCGGTTCTTTTGGCTTACTCCGCTTGAGATTTGGATGCTTCTAGAGTACGTTTGGGTTGGTTTTAGCTTAAAAACCAACCAGGCTCCTGGGATGGAAAAGCCAATAACTCTCAGACCGGGTGTCTGATTGACGCACCATCTATCGCGTTGGGTTTCTTTTGACGAGATGGAACTTTGGGATACCTCAACTCCGGACTTCGTGATAGTTTATGTACCGAATCTCTTGATTGAGGTGAGGACCCTCCCAGAATCGAGCATGATGGGTGAGGGAACCATAGAGCTGGCAGTGACTGCATCGACTACTATACTGAAATCCTCCGTGGGTTCAACAGTGACGAGTACCATACTAGAATTCTCTATGGGTTCGATAGTGATGACTACTGTTCTTGTATCCTTTGTGGGTCCGGCAGTATTGAACTCTGTACTTGTATCCTGTGTGGGTCCAATAGAGTAGCTGGTCTTGTATCCTATGTGGGTCTGACAGCTTAGCTAGACTTGTATCCTATGTGGGTCCAATACATTAGATTAATCAGTGGTTACCTCTAGTCATCTCTATCACTATATTAATGATGTATACCTGAGTGAGCTGAGTCTTGACTTCAATCATTATCATCAATGTGATTGACTTGCTTCCTGTGTGGACTGGGTTGTGTTTTTCCTGTGTGGACTGGGTTGTGCTTTCCTGTGTGGACTGGGTTGTGTTTTCCTATATGGACTGAGTTGTGCTTGGGCTCGAGAGTTGGAACCGAATTGTAATTGATGAATTAGGTATATGTATGGGTATATACTTAAGTAGAGTCAGTTGATACTTCGTTATTATATCTTTCTTTTGTGGTTTATCCTTTGTGGATTTTGAGAGACCTTCGGGGTATAGGGGTCCCTACTGAGTATCGTATACTCACCCCTGCATGGGCTATGGCCACACTACATTGTGTTGTATGTAGACAACATATAACATTGATCGAGGTGGAGGCTTATGGAGCTGAACAGTACCCGGAGGTGGACCACTTGGCAGGACGTACACGGAGTGGATGACTGGAACCGAGGAGCTGAGGAGACTATTTGTACCAACCCTTCAGGTGGGATTTCCGGAGGACGAGTCGGTGTTGCTGTTTTACTTACTGCTGTTGTAATTTCCTTTCTATTGTACTATACTTTCAGTTAGGTTTGTATACTGGCCCATTTACTTTTCAGCACTTACCTTGTACCCAGTTTTACTTAGTGATTACTTCACTTGCATTCTCTGTTGTGCTTGTTTACTTTATAAAGGCAATGCCTTCCCTTTTTTAGGATTTATGCCTTTGGTGCTAGTCCCCAGCTCCTGGCCTATGGAAGGCGGGAATGGGGTAGTCACGACACAGGCCCGTAGGACGGGTTGGGACAGTCCTTTTATTAAATTATTACACAACCGAAAATCATTTTCAAAACATGTCTTCCATACATTAAATCAATTTAAAATTCATATTGAAAAATGTTACAACATGTTTCACATCGAAATATATGTCAATTTCATTTAAGAACATACTTCAAAAACTCTCCGCATTTATGTGCCTTTGAAAAAATGGTTTTCACCATTCAAACAACCCATAAAACCCTTCTAAAAAACACTATACTGAAACAAACAAAGAAACACACACAACATAGCCATTTTATGTTACAAAACACATACCCAATACAAATCACTCCAAAACCTTCAAAAACACATTTCTCATCACTCACAACATTTAATAAACCATTTTCACATCCCAAATTTTATTTCTAAAACAAATTCGTCATTATTTAGTCACTTCACAACTTATTCTCAAAATAACACAACAAGGATAACATTCCCAAAATGACCCATTTCCCATCAAAAATACTTTTTCAACAGATGTGCACCTTAAGAAAGCACAAAAAACATTTCTCACTACTCGAAAAATTAATTGAACCCTTCCAAAAATATTTCACAATAAAGCCTTTATGGAAACATAACAATTTCTCTTTAGAATTTTTTTTTCAATAGAAATTATAGTAAAAGAATTTCCAAAACAAGTTCTCAGCACCAAAATAAACTATAGAGCATGAAAAAACTAACCAAGTGAGAAAAATATATTTTCTAAAATAGTTAGGGTATGCAATCGCCTACCTAAGGTAGATAAATTATCTAAAAGTTATAAAAAGTGCATCAGCATCACAACCATAATCTAAAACATGATTTTGAATGAGGTGTTCTTGAAAATGGAGCACCAAAAATAGTCAAGTAATGTGATTTGAGCTTCGATTTCCCGAGAAGGAGTTCCAGCAGTCAGTGGATTCCGTAGAAATATCCTTATATCGTGACGAGTTTGCAAATGGTTATGGTTTTTAAAATTTACTCAGAATGTTTTATAAGAAAATAAAAATATTCACTAATAAAGATCCATTTTTAGCGCTTATTACTTAAGCAATGATAAAATGACTCTTTATCAGCACATTCCTAGCGCTGATAACTGTAGGTATTTATCACTGCTAAAAACACACTGATAAAATCAATCTCTATCACAGCGAAGACTTTAGTTGTGATAAATTCTCAATTTTTCAGCATGTTGGTTAAAACTGATAAATCCTCATCTTTACTAGTGCGAATAAAGCAATAATAAAGATGATTTTATCAACGGATATTACTTAAGAGCTGATTAAGGATTTATAATTATAATTATAAATAAAAATATGTAAATATTTATATAAACATAATAAATATATATTAATATAATTCTAGTAAATATAATCCTTTTTAAATATAATTATTATAATTTAATAAGTAATTATTTATAATTTTAAAAATATTCTTTAAAAATATTATTTATATCAAGATGTATATATAATTATATTTATATAATTATATATATATATATTTAATATATATATTTAATATATATATATATAGTATATATATTCATTATTTAAGTAATTTTATTATAAATTTAAAAACTATTAATATATATATATTATATAAATAAAACTAAAAAATATTTTTTTATAAATAATTTTTTTATTTTTGTAATAGTATAAATGAATATATCCTTTCAAGTGTATGAATCTATGTTAAAATTGATTAAAATTGAATAAATTAAAAATAAGTACACAAACAATATTGAAATAATAGATAAGTTTCTGTCTATTCATTTTATAACAAAATTCATTAATTATCTATATATAAAACTAATATAACACGCATTTGATCTCTGCTAAATTGAAAATTCAAATGACATTAAATTATATGTCAGGTACTATGCAATGATAGTCTATATTTTTAATTCATAATAATTTTCAATTACAAACCATTATTCAATAATCATATGACTATTTAATGTAAAGTGAATAAATATTTTGTAATATATAAATCATATTTATATACATTAATATACATTATTATATTTAATATATAAAATTTTACAACATTAATTATCATAAATATCTAATTAATACTTTTTTAATAATTTATAATGTATAATCAATCTATTAATTTTTATCAATAATTATTTAATTATTAATTTTTCTCTTTTTTAAAAAAAATTATTTATTTTAAATTTATTTAATTATTTCATTTTATACATATAAAAATTAATTATTACTAAAAATAAAGCACTCGTAGAGGATACCGTTTAATAGTGTCAAAATTAAAGTGATGATAAAGAATTGATTTATCTGTGCTTAAAATAAATCCCTGATAAAGGTTTCTTTTATGAGCGCTAAAAATGAAGCAATAATAAAACATTAAATTTATTAGTGCTTTATTTAGCGTTGATAAATATTCCATTTATCAGTATTTTTTTATAGTACAGATAAATACCAGTGTTGTTAAAATCTTATTTTGTAGTAGTAAATGACTACCTGCCCTTCATCTTTATGTATGTTTTAGGTTATATTAAATAATTACTTTATTTCCCATTGTATAGAGATATAGGAGGTGGTAGTCTGGTGTCATGGTGGCCTTGTTATCACAAAACAACCCAACTTTCATACTTGTATGTGTATTTCATGTTTTGTTTTCTGATTACATGTGTTTAACGACCATGAATACACTCCTTATATAAATACTATATGCACAACCACTTTTTCAAGTGAACACAAAATATTTTCGAGGCATTGAGAATTATTTTTTTTAATTAATTCAGCCCTACTTGAATAGACAATCTGTGTTTAGATTTACAATAGAAGATTTCACTTTATTATCTCATGAAGCATTTATCACCTATTTATAGAAATGATATTCAGTAAGAAGGTCATGAAATTAATGGATATTGTAGGATGGTATTTCAGTTGGTGTAGAGGCTGGTTTATTTAATTTTAGTTATGTTTTAGCGTGTGTACTGGCTAAAGTGACATTGTTTTATAATATATATATGATAATTATTATGAAGTGTTACATTTTTGATATATTATGGTTGAGAAAACATATATACAGTTTTATTTCTTTCTATTCTAGACAATAGGGGCACTTTGAACGTGTTATTTTATGTCTAAAGGTTCTTGGGAGGTCTATTATACCTGAAAATCAAGTTACATTCTTGGTAGATTTAAGAACAACACTTGGGTATTCTTCTTATGGGAATAGTCTCTTTAGAACTATTTTAAGACATCACCACTAGTAGGAAGACTATGGTATATGAGGGGGAATACATAAGGTTATCTACTGACCCTACTCAGTAGAAATTTGAGTAATATAGCATGAGGACATACAAATATGTACCAATGTAACCCTTTGAGACAAGGTAGTGTATTCATTGGTTGAGTTTTATTATCATAACTCAAGAGGTAGATTGAGTATATTCCGAGATAACATGACATCAGTTAAAACCCATGTTTTTGGGGGATGTCTATTTTCAAGACTATGAATTATAGAACGATTGACGTACTAGTTTAGAATGATGCACCCTTGTGGGATGTATGATACTTGGGATGATTTATAGGGATTTCTTAGGATATATTTTGTTGTTTATGTATCATGATTGTATTATTCTTATGGAATGATACATGCACATATTGGCAGTGTTATGGAAATTGAATCGTATTAAAAATATTATTAATTGAATAAACACACAAAAAATATTCTTAATTATATTATATGTGGATATTAGACTAATATTGATATAAGGAGTTTGTTTCATTGATTGTGTGGTATATTTTCTTGCAATAGATTAATGGTTTTGGGTAGTTTATTTATTGATAAAACAATATTTTACGAAGAAACCCAATTTTTTAAAAGAACAATCCTTAGGTGGAATGAGGTGTGAATTGAAGGTTTTATATGTTGGATTTAATCAATATGGATCAAATAGACACTGATTTTGAATGGATCAGTATTATGAGTTATAGAAAAAATATATAGAATTTTATTTTAATTTTGATTTAAAAATGCTTCAGGAAATGGGGGCATTCATTGGGAAAGAAACTGGATATGCCATATATTTAGGCCATTTTTTTTGTAAAAACCCTTAGACAGTAGGATGTGTTTTGAAATATGGAAATTCTTCTATATGTAAAATTATTTGAATGAGATTTTTGAATAATTAAATTGGGACTTGTAATCTAGGATTGTTAGTTTTCTAATTTTTGGATAGGGTCAACTCTGATGATTGAATTGTGGGCATGGTTTATGGGCTATGATTGTTTAGGACTATAAAAAATGATTAGTAGGTATGTACTATTTTAGTTAGTTTATGGACAAAACAATTTTAGCCTAGGTAATCTATTTTTAATTATATGTTTATGATGGACTAAGATGGAGTAGGTGTTGGATAATATGGTTTACATGTATGTCATGGTTGATTCTAGAGATCCCCATATGGAAGGTTCCTAGAATGAATATTATTTGGGATTGAGTAGCTTGGTGTGAGTTAGTATGTTTAGGTATAGGACCCATTATCATGTGTTTTTGTTATTTCAAAGGTTATACCTCATAGTGTGTGTTTTCTAAAGGATGGTCATATGGTGTGGAGAACCAATAGTTGGAATTAGTTTGATGTTAGTGGAGTGTTATGGTGGGGTGCACCATAAAAAAATGTTGAGTTAAAGAAACAATCATGTTTTATGGATTATGGGTTAGGTTGGGGACTGTATTATTGATTGATGATTGATTTTTCATGTTTTAAACTCATGTGATATAGAGGTGGTTATGCCATGTCATTACACGTGGTAATAAATGAGATATGGGAGGTGAATATTGGGTTTATGTTTCAATAAGGCAATGATAATGATACTTCTATTGTGAGAAGAACTAAATAAATCGTGGTTTTATGAACCACATTTCCTATGGTTCATGGGTGTTGTCAAACCTAACAAGGTGATAATGGAAATCTTGTGAGTAGAAGAACCAATTTTGATATTCGGTTTTGAATTTTGAAAAATTCTATATGTTTGGAATGAGATTAGGATATTGGTAATGTGATCTGGCTGTATGTCAGAATGATGGTGTTTTAGTTAACAAGATTAGAGTGTGATGGTTGTATGGTTCAATGAAGTATTGGTTTGAGTTGGTGTCCTAGGACAACCTATTTTTTTTCTTTGATTAAGTGTATATTTACGTATTTTATATTAATTAATATTCTTATAACATATTGTTTTTTATTCTTAACGAATCTAATTAGATAATGTCATAGAGTGTACATTATATTTATAAGGTCATAGTAATTTCACACCATAATGAGAAACTTGATGTGATATAATGATATTATAAAATATTGTTATGTGGTTGGATAATGTACTATGATGAGGCATATAGTACATAGACTTTCCAGTTTATGTACTCATCATAAGATGAGGTTACTTCTCATGGCGTTTACACATGGTAATCTTTTATATAAGATATTATGAGAATAAAAATTCTAGTAGGAATTTCACATTTTTTGGTATCATTGGAAATTCCTCTCAACGATCATGTGTGATGGTCTTTAGAAAATAATACTATTCTTAATGCCTGTTATAACTTGTGTACTTAGATGTATTTCCTATACCATGATGACAATAGTTCATATCGAAGTTGGATATTTTGGGTTCATCAAGAGTGACATTTCATTAATGAATAAGTCCCAAAAGGATTTTCCCCTTCCACGTTAATCAATATAATATCTCATCAATTAGATTAGAATAAAACCAAAATATTGATTTTCATGTCCACGATGAAACGACATGTTTATTATAGATAGTGTATGAAATACAAATCAAGCATATAGTTCGGTGACATGGATGTGAAATATGCTTGATGATATATTGTGAAAAAGGGATTATATTACTTAGTGAATGTTCTTATGCGGTTCTCAATCTTAAGACATTATGTTTATTCTCTTGGTTTCCTTGACCCGTCACTAGATATTTATCTTGGACTTTTAGAATGTAATCATAACGACGATGAGAAAAAGTCATAAAGGGTCACACCATAAGTGTTTCTATTGATCTTGATTAAATTCTATTTAATTTTAATTAATTGAATAAATATTATTATCATGCCTTAGGAATATATATATATATATATTCAATTTATATTGAATACATAAGTTAAATAAATATTTATTTGATGGCTTATGAATAAAATAGTTATTTTATTTAATTAGTATTATAATAAGTAGTTATTCACTAGATTTTGAATAAAATATTTATACATGAAGAAAACATTTATTTAGTCGTTCAAAAACTTCTATAGACGTTCTAATGGACCAAAATTGAGTTTGGTGAAAAATATAAATTAAAAAATCTGTTACATAAGATTTTTTATTGATCAAGTTGGAAAAATCCAAAAAAAAATAATAAGACCATTTATATTATGTGTCATGTGGTGTATTAAAATTACTAATTGTTATTTATTGAAAAGTTTGAAATTAAATAATATTTGAACTTAAATTCCAACTCTATAAATATATTTATATGTCTTTTGTGTAGAGAATTAAATAATAGAGAACTTAGAATTGATTCCCAAAATGAATTCTCTCTCAACTCATCCTCCCCTCCCACTCTCAAGAACTAAAATTGAAATAGAGATTTATTCAAGACTGAATAATGATTGATCAATAATTAATAATAAAAGACATTCGAATCTCGGCACAAGAACTCAGAGATTTAGTGGTGATTCTTAGAGATCATAAGAGCATATGTGGATCACCAATAGAGGAATTCCATCCTTGGATCCTCACAAAACAACTAAGGAAATATGTAAGGTTATTTGGATGATCAAAATTTACAAATGAAGGAAGTTCCTAAGAAAATGTTTTTATTTCGTCAAATATTAAATAAACTAATTATAAATTTGATGTGAAAGATTATCACTCAAGGATTATTAAATAAAATTTTAATATGTCTCCCACCTCTATACTCTTCTGCTACATCCAGAACCATCATGTGGTATCAGAGTGGTCATATTTAAATTTATATTTATTTATTTGATAGTGATCTATGCAAAATTGTGGTTGGATTTTCATTTTATTTTTATCATTAGTTAATATTATCTTAATTAACTTGTTATCAACATATTAATCACGTTCTTTCAGAGTTTAATTTCATTAAAATTTTACGAACAAATAAATAATGACCTGAGATTCCACAGAGAAGTGCCAAATCATTGGTCGAAAAAACGTGGTTACACAATGTGAAACTAGAGCACCCACTTTATTTCAATGAAAATCATATATAGATGCACATAGAAATTAATTACATGTGGTGCTTTAATTGCACACTGCATGTTTATCAGGCCATCTAGAAACATGGAAAGTGGATACACTGTGTGTAGCAGGCATGTAAACACCGTGTAGTCCGCCAGAGTTAACATGCTGAAGCACCAGAAATGTTACATGGATATACAACAATTGAGGTACGTAGAGGGTAGTTGTATTTACATTATATTTAGTAACTCATTAATTGAAAAAAATTAAAAAGACTCTAAATTTGAAAATTGAAAAATTAAATCCATATTTTATGGACTATCAAACAATTGTATTTTTGACAATTTAATAATAGCTTTGAAGAATTTTAAATGCTCAAATTAATTTCTTGTATTTGTCATTATTGGTCCTATCGCTTATTTTTCATAACTATTATTATTTATGGGTGTCTCCTAACAAGATCTGATTGTCATTAAGATGAGAGGGAATTAATTACATATTTAATTACCAACAACGTGTTTATCTTTAATAGTACAATAATGAATGAATAAATTATTTGTATCCATTTATTTTGTATATCCGTTGTATGTATGACCATTTAAGAGATTTACTAATACAAGTGTATATGTTATATTTTTAATTTTATTTATTTCATGAGTTTGAAGTTATTTAATATTAAATTAAATGAAGGACTATGATTTATCCCTCCCTCTATTATTATGTAGGGACCATGTGTCCAAGGATATTTATGATATACCCTTTAACTAATCATTTAGATCACCTCACCCATATCTCAGTAAAAAAATATTTAATTAATAAAGGATGTCCAAGAACATAAAGCCAGTTCAATACAGAAGTATAATGATTCCATGGTAGGTGATATAGAGGTGGACATGTGGAATTCTATAACACTTTCCATGACTGACAATATGTGTTATTTCCCTTAGTCAAAGTTTGATTTAATGTACACTCATTAAATAAACCAATTGATAAAGCTCATGAATGGGTAATTAAATTAATTAATTATTTCATTCTATTCAATTACTTATATTATTGTTTGAAGTATGAGATTGTATAAATAAATGAATCAGCTATGTGTAAATGTTTTATCCAATATTGATAATTATTTACGTAACATCCACTTAATATTAACAAGATGTGTAAATCATAAAACAACATAAATTTTATAAATAATTAATTACAATATAATAATTAAATATTATGGCTGACTAAGACTTCCATTTGTTGATTTAGAATGAAACCATAGGACTAAGTGTTGTACACATACCAGGTATAGAAACTTAATTTTATTGGGGAGTTATCATTAGAGTTTATGGTTCACATAATCAAGATTTTATTGAGTTTAACAAAATGTCTTTTAAATAAAAAGATGGATAAATTTTTTGAGGAAACCCAATTTAGGATTTTAGGATAGGGGAATCTACTCAACAAATCAAGGATCTGCAAGTCTGTGGTTAGAAATACAACCTACCTCATTACCTTATTATGTATTCATGTCAAAATTCTTGGATAATTAAGAAAATTAATGGGGATCCTTGCGACCAGAATGTTAAATCAACTAGACATTCTGATATCAATGGAGAGGGATACTAAGACTTAATAAAATAGTGTGAATTTTAATAAATAAATAAATAAAATTTTATTTATTATATTGTACTGATTTTTTTAATCATTAAATGTTCAAATAATATTCTATTTTAAAATATAGTATAAAATAAAATTCTCATCATCCACATGATCCCTATGATCAAAATTGGAGAAATATAATCTCATAACTGGTAGTAACATCATGAAATGGTTTAGAAACCTTTTGGTTGTGCTAAGCCATGAAGGTAAATCTTACATGATATAATCCTAAATAAATCTTCCACCCACTAAAGAGGTGAGTAATGGAGACTTATGTGTTTATGAAAAACATTTGGGTGACATAATCTAAATTCATGGTTTGATGTTTTCATCAATGTATAGTGAACTAATGAAGTCTTACGAAAACTTGGATGTGTATTACATTCTTGAGCACCTTTTGGTATTTACTAAGAGTTATCATGACATGAATGGTTTGATATTTCAATTTTTATCTTCCGTAAAATTCTTGGACTGGGTGCCCTAGTAGGGACTCGGGTAATTGTGAGCATTGGATACATTGAGCGCTACAGGTTCTAGGGTTTAAACTATCTAAAGAACTGTGAACGAACCTTATTCTAGCACCACTCCCTCTAAGATTCTCTAGATTTTTTTGTTAATTTTGATATGAAAAACATTGAGAAGACTCTTCTAGATATTATTGGTCTTATTCTCTATATAGATAAGGAAATGAATCATGGAAAACATTTCTTCCTTATAGTGAATAGATGGAATGGGAAAATGATATTTAATCCCAAAGATTCATCAAGCACTTCTAAGAAGTATAAGGTCAAGAGGAAATAAAATAAATCAGATGATATCAGTATTCCATGTCGAAATAAGGTTCACTAGAAGAAAAACTACACTCTTCCAAATAATCAAGGGGAAGCTTCAGGTGCATTTGTTATCAGGTGAAATTTTTTCTGTGACTAAAAATTGGGTATTAGATAAAACTTTTGGTTATTACTTATGTATTAAAATATCAGAAACATGTTGATTAATAAATATTTACCAATGATTGGTAGATCTTCATGTATCCAATAGAGTTAAATTTGATGTTTTAGCTATCGAGGACTACCACCTCACATGGCCAACCAGAATGATATTCATTTTAAAGAGTTTTTTTATGTTCCCTTAGTTAGAAAAACATTATATTTATATCCAAGCATTATACATAAAGATTTATTTTCAAATTGGGGAGTAAATTATTCTTATTTTATAAAGATAACATTATTCATTATAATTCACATTTAAATAATGGTCTTTATGTGTTGGATTACATGAAAAAAATAATAGAAATTGATAATGAAGTTACTTCACATGAATAATATGTCACCCTACATTGTCATCACCTACAATGTCATATAAATGAAATTTTCTGACTAAATTATATAATTATTAATATTTAGATTATTTTAAAATAAAACCACTTTGTGTATGTAATGCCAGAATACAAGGAAGAATGAACAAATCCTATTTAGTGGGAATGGTGAAAGGGATAAGGAGCTTCTTGAATTATATTATACTGATGTGTGTGGACCACTTCCTGTTGAAGCAAGAGGAGGGTAATTATACTTAAAAACTTTTATAGATGATTTTAGTAGATATGGATATGTCTACTTAATATGGTATACATCATATTTTTTTTTGATAAATTCATTTAATACAAGAATGAATTTGATAATTGGCTTGGTAGGGAGATTAAGAACCTTCACTAAGAGTGTGGTGGAGAATGTATTAATTTTGAATTCATTGATTATTTATAGGGTTTTAGGATTTTTTTCTCAACTCACTCATTTTTATAAACCTAATTAGAATGATGTAAGTAAATGGAGGAGAAAATAATTATGAATATGGTGAGATCAATGATGTGTCAAACAACTCTTCCAATATCCTTTTCGGGTTGCGCGTTACAAAAATCATCATACATACTAAACCAAGTTCCAACTTAAGAAATAGATGGTATACCATACCTATTATGGAATAGAAATAATCATGTGTTATCTTACATATATGCGTGGAGTTGTAAATCATTTTAAGGCCTCATTAGGTAACAATAATATACCTCAAGGCAGAAAGTGTACCATTATAGAATAAAAAAAATAAATAATGGGAAACTACCTGTACATTCATTATGAAAACGGGTTTGGATAATAGATAGGACAAATTTCATAAATATTATCTTGTCTCTAAATGATATAGTGGGTGAAGGATAGCCTTTTATGAAGTCCATGCTCAAGTTACACAATAGTTGGCATAGGAAAAAATTCCACAATTCCCATTGGAAGAAGAAATTTTACAATTACTGTCTTGGAGTAATAAATAGGTTAGAGAACCCGAATGGTATGTTTTTCTTGTCACTGAGGTTGGTGACTCATTATTAGTTGATAATAATGATTCTCCATCCAATATTTATGTATTAAGCTTTATAGATGTTTCTAAGTGGTAGAAATCTATGAATTCTAGTATAGATTGAATGTACCAAAATAAAGTCTAGATTTTGGTACACCCTCAAGTATATGTAAATACCATTGGTTGAAAATGGGTATTCAAGAAGCAAATGGACATGTATGGATACATCTATAGTGATGAGGTGTGATTGATTGGAAAAGGAACCAATGAATTGACTACGATGAAACATTTTCACTAGTTTCAATGATGAAATACATGATCATTTTAATTTAAATTAAAAAATTCTATGACTATGATATTTAAAAATGAATTTCAAAACAACATCCCATAATGATAACGTTTAATGATATGTCTGTATGACAGATCCCAAAAGTTTTGTTACTCTAAGGAGGCCAACAGGGTAAGAAAGTTGAAAAGTTACATTTATGGATAAGCCTAGAATCTAAGAAATGGAACATTCATTTATATAAAGAAATAATGGAATTTGGTTTCATAAATAATGAATGTGAGTTGTGTGTCTATAAAAAATTTAGTGTGAGTGTATTTGTTTTTAATAGAATATATTGAGGACATATTAGTCATTGGAAATGAAATCCATGTCTTATAATCTGATATGGTGTGGTTGAATAAATTCTTCTCCATGAAGGACTTGGGAGTGGTAACTTATATGCATGGGATCAAGACCATTGTGATAGATCAAATAGGTTGCTTAGCCTAAATCAAAGTACACCCATTGATATGAAATTGAATAGATTCAGTACGGAACAATCCATGCGGTTATTTTTTCTAGCATCACATGACCTTCATCTTTCTAGGAAAATGTATCCTCATATACATGAGGAACGAATTAAAATTCTATGAATATCATTTTTATTAGAGATTGGGTCATTATTATATGCCATGCTATTTACTATGCTAGATGTTGCGTATGAATTATGTGTGGAAGGACGATATCTTACTGATCTAGGTGACATTTTTGTATGGAAGTCAATAATATCCCTATTTATTTGAGGCATACAAAGGATATGTTCATGGTTTGTGGAAGTGATGTGAAAATAGTAATAATATGATATAAATATGATATTTTTCAAACTGATCAAGAAGAAATGAAGTCAGAAAAAGGGTACATATTCACATTGAATGCAGGTGTTGTGAGCTTGAAGATCTCAAAAAAGGTTGTGGTTAATGATTGCATAGTTGAATATGAGTTTATTTTGGATTTTTACAAAGATGAAGAATCCATATGTATGGAAAACATTTTCCAAGATCTTGATGTGGTATTTATAAGTAAATATCTTATTACATCCAACTATAATAATACTTCACTGGTCGCTCTTCCAAAATATCCAACATCACATAAGTGGAAGAAACACATGTGTCTAACGTATCTTCTCTTGATGGATTTTCCTTAAATAGGTGAAATTGTTGTGAGCAATAGTTCCATGAAACATAACATGGGGAACTACATTAATAGTGTCATGAATCATCAGAAATATGACTATCATATGATGTCTAGTGGATTGAAGGTCGTATGAATTTTTCTCTAGTTTACGTGGGAGTTCGTTTTAATTGGTGTCATAATATAAACTATTTTTAATTTTATTACATGTATGTTAAATTTATCAAAAAATAATAAAACATATTTGTACATATTTGTTTTAGTCAATATGAATCTTATATAACAATGTCCTAGAGTATACATCACATTAATAAGGTTATATCAGTTCCCCAATCCGATGAGAACCTTAATATTGGATGAATATATTCTCAAATAATGTTCCATGATTGGATAATGTACTTTTATAGGACACATAGTACATAGAATGTTAGGTTAGAGTACTAATAAGAATATGAGTTTTTTCATCATGAAGTTATCACTTGGTAATCTCCATGATAAGAGTTAATGATAACAGACCTTCCAACAAGAATTCATCATGTTTTAGTTTCATGAAATATTCTTATCTACAAGAAAGTTTGATGTTTCATATACTTTATGATAATTATTAATGAAAGTTAAAAATCTCATACATTGATGTATTTCATAAACCATGATGATAACAACTCATAAAGATGTTATAAATCTTGGGTGTTTCATGACTGAAATTCTATTATTGAATATGCCAAGGAAGGATTTTCTCTTTCAATTTTTATGAAAACTGATATATTTTTCACTTTTATTTGAATAGAATTATGACATTAAATTCAATGGACATGGTGTAACAATGTGTTTATTTTAGATAGTCAATGAAGTAATTAGCGTGCATATTGGTGACACATATGTGTAACATGTTTGATGAGATATTGTGAAAATGTAATTATATTACATATTGAGAATTATTATGTGGATTTTACATGGTGATGACATATGTTCTTTCTCATGGGAACCTTGATCGGTCATGAGATAGTAATCTTTGACTTTGAAAGCCTACCAAATTTGAACGAGAAAAAATCCCATAGGTTCACAAACTATGTATTTCTATTGTTATCAATTAACTTCTATTTGAGTTTAATTAATTTAATAAATATTATTCTCAAGTCTGAGGAATAATTTTAATCAACTTATACTCATCACATAAATTTAATAATTATTTATTTACTGAATTGTCAATAAAATATTTTTTTATCTATGAAATATTATAATAAAAAAATTTCAATAGATTGTGAATAAAATATTTATTTATGAATAAAATATTAATGCAGTTTTTCAATAAATTATATATGATTTTGAATGGACCAAGACTGAGTCTAATGAGAAATATTAATTAACAAGACCATTACATAATATTTGATATTGTGCATGATGGAGTGCACCAAAAAAATAATAAAAATATAATTATTATAATATTTAATGAGGTTTATATAAGATAATAAATTTTATTTAATGTCTTTTATGATATTAAATAATATTTTAATTTAAATTCCAACTCTAAAAATAGAGAGATGTGTCTATTTTGTTAAGAATCCAAAAAATTATGAATAAAGAATAGTTGGGCATAATGAAAGCTCCCTAAAATCATTAAAATCTCTCTATCTAACGAACTATAAGTTCAAGAAAGATTTCGTAAATATTGAAGAACAAGCGATCATGGATGAATAACACAAAACATTTGACTCACTACGCTATCACCCGGAGATCGAGTGGTGTTGCCGAGTGATCATAAGAGCATGTGTGGATCACTACTATAGGGATTATATACTTGGATCCTCACAATACAACAAAGGTAATATGAATGGTCCTTTTTGGATGATCAACATTCACCAATAAGGAATGTTCCTAAGACAAGTTATCCAATTATTCAAATATTAAATAAATAAATTGTACACATGATGTGAAAGATACTCAATATTAGTTTCAGGAAATGATTATCAAATGAAATTTTAATATATTTCTCACCTCCCCACACTTCCATTGCACCTGAAACCATACAAATTAAACAAGGGAATTGCATTAGGAGTCAGGGTTGAAATCTTTTTTAGTTTTGGATGATTCAATGATGAGATTAGATGTTAAATCATTATAACCTAGGGTGTGGTCCACTAGTTGTGTGTTAGTGGATGAGTCCATGTAATTTTATAAAAATTAATCCAAATAGGTAGATATTATTTTATAGGAAAATAATGAGACTTGGTGAGGTATAAAATAGATTTAGTATTACCATTTGAAATGTGTTTGAGTTTGTTCGAGTATCAGACTATGTTTTGGAGAAAATGCAGTGTGTCGGGGATTGGTGTTTAGAGTTTCACAATATAAGCACATTATAATCTCATAGATGAGACATGATATAATGAGTTAGACATGAATGGGTGGTATATATAGGTTTGGGTTCATGGTTTATGGACTACCACAACAGTCTAAGGCTGAGAAACATTATGGCTAGGTGTTTATGATGATCTGTATTGTTATTTGTTAAGAAATCCAGAGAGAATTTTAATGTTTGCTTTAGTGATGGTTTTTTTATAACCAAGAATTGGAATGGTATTTCAAGTGTTTTAATGTTCTTAAAATGTGTTTTTGGATGTGGTTTAAGGTTCTAATGGCATTTTGGGTTCTCAAGTGGCATCAAATCATGGCCCTGTGGCTATGCTAAATTTCAACTACTACAAGAAAATTTTATTTCCAAAAACCCATAATTCATGTCCCAAAAGGTATCAACATGATTTGTTTTGTTGAAAATGTAATAGAGGAAACACTTTGAAGGGTTGGTCCTCATATGGTTGTTGTACATGGGGTGTTTCACACCATAACTATGAGAAATCATTTTTTTTATACACTACATTTCATGATTAATTACATTAAAATACAATAAAAAATTATTAAAGATTGAGATTACAAGTGTTTTGTGTATATATATAATATTATCATGAAATAGAGAAACTAATATATTATTTTAAAAAAGCTCTACAATATGTCCTTAAAATCTGATTGTTCTTTTTAAACCATATTAGATAACCTCAAGACATATATAATAAAGGTATGATCTATAAATAAAAATTAGGGAATCATCAGAGTATTACATGATGAAAGTTATACATGTGAGTCAAGAAGCATATCATGGAGACAGAAGGGGGGTGTAACAATAAAAATGAAAATTGTAGCATGGAATAAGATTATAAAATCACTAAATTATAGGAACATGGAAATAGAATAAAACAATACATCATAAGCATTAGTGAAGTTAAATCGCTATGAAATCAGAACATATTGTGCACAAGATAACTTATTATGCCCCAAGAATGGTATCTCATGAGATAAAAATTTTAACCATTTTTTTGGAGGTCTACATAATTTTGGGCCAACCAATCACATCCATACCCAGCACATGTATTTGTGTTCCATGTAGATGATAAAAATAGGAATCTATTTCCTCCCATTTAATACCATCATCATTGATTATAGGATATATTCATGGTGCACTAATAAATTAAGGGTAGGAAAAACTATGTGAATACCTTTTATCAGAAATGTGGATGAGTGTCCAAAACATAAAATTTATGAACAGGACATTCATTGGATAATTTTAGCAGTATAATGTCTATAAATAATGGTTCATGAAATGGATTAATGAGAGTAAAAGGTGGTCTATAATTAATTAGGATTCATAATTATAGTAATGGTATATATAAAAACATATATCAAAATGATTAATTTTAAATAAAAAAGATTAATACTATTGTAAAATTAAATTACCTAGATCCAAATTAAATAGTACTTTTTGATTACCATATCATGTATATAGTGAGTTATGAATGATATACACTTACCATAATAGTTTTGATATTTTTAAATCCACTACTTACTTGAAAATGTCCATATATTATAATTCATATTAAAATTTTATAGTAATTATTAGGCTATAAAAATAATAATAATATAAATTAAATTAGTCTTATATATATGTTATACGGTCGAGACACACCATATATACTAAACAAAAATGATTCTTGACTATCCGGTGATGGGGGTTCACAAAAATTGATACAAATTCTCATGAAGTTCTCTCTAGGTGATCTTGATCAGATGATATCTTGAGGAATCGCCTGCTAATTGGTACAACACATGGTTCATGAGTCATTGGTAGTTCATATCTATGAACACTTGTAATAGTCTCCTATGATAAGATTATTAACATTGTATATGTTATATTACATAGATTTATGCAATATAAAAACTATGGAATTGATATTGTAGTGAGGTATCTTATGTTAGGTGCATCATTTGGGGTATATAATTGATTAAATAAACGAGATATAATATTTTACTTCCAAAAGGAAGTGATATATCAATATTAGTTAACCAAGATGGTAGTATCTTAACCAAATCATTGGACATGGTAGAATAAAGTGAGTATGTCTATTTATACAAGGAAGCAATAAAGAGATAAATGATAATGATACAATGTGTGTGTCTTTATTTATGAGATATCATGAGAAAAAGTTATTATATTACAAGATATGTGTTCATATGAAATTTTATCATCACTAAAAATTGGCCTTATCTCTTGAAGAGCCTTGATGGTTATCTAGGATCTAATATTGGTCTATGAATATTATTTACTACTATTGCGATAAGGTCATAGAGGGTCACACACTCAGTGCATTCAAATTTATTCACTATTTTATGAATATGAGTATAGGACATAATGGGATCACCATGAGTCCCAAGTGACATTCAAGAATATAAAATCAATATTAATTAAATATATTCATATTATTTGACTTTAGAATAATTGATATTGAATTTATTTGTTAAATGTATTCATAATATATTAAGTGAATACATGGAAAACATTTAATGAACAAATATTGTTTTAATATTCAAGGTTCAATTAATATTTGTAGTAATGATGACTCGATGTCATGAATCTTATTTTTTATAGAATATATTTACTATATTAAAAGTAAGTTATAAAAATATAAATGAAATTTATAACATTCTAAAATATAAATATGATGTTTTTTATGGATTATTTAGTGGTTAATAAATATAATGAGGATA
Organism: Viscum album; assembly: GCA_963277665.1. Taxonomy (NCBI): domain Eukaryota; kingdom Viridiplantae; phylum Streptophyta; class Magnoliopsida; order Santalales; family Viscaceae; genus Viscum; species Viscum album. The sequence goes on from OY728155.1 coordinate 487,522,981, forward strand.
TGGATACTTTTCCTAGTAACATTATAAATCACAAAATATGTCATAGGAGGATCTTATTGATGTAAATATTTACTTTATTATTGTTGATATATTCTCTCTCCTCTCTAAATATTCATAGAGAGAGAAGACGATGATCTAAGAAAACTATTTGAGTTCTCCTTTATGGATCAAAGGATCGTCATTGTGATGATTATCAAGACATCAAATGAATCATAAAATTTCTGTTATATCCCTTGATATTAATGATTGATTCTCCCAAAAACATTCTATGTGTGTTTGGATAATCTAGAGGGATCCTGATTAGATTTATTTAAAAAACAGTTGTTGATGATGAGAAGTTACTAAATTACGGCTTAAAATCAAACTATATAATTATATATTTAATATATTCACAAGAAAATAATTCTCAAGGGATGCTTGAATTTCATACCGAACTGTGCATTTCCATATATGATGTAGTTATGTCAACAAAAAATGAAAATATTCAAATACCTATCCCATTTTCTTCTGTTAATCACCCCAATACCTTTAATTGGTATAAGAGGGACCACACAAATTTTAATTCCAATAAAAATTATGTTTGTATTAATTTCATGACGAGGGAATCGTTATGGTCAAATTACATCGAATGGAAATTCAATGTGATATTGGATGACAATGTAGTTGTTATGATGTGTTTTTAATCAAATCAAAATCATTCTTGTGAGATTAAAAATTGATGTACATGGTTATATATAATTTTATGTTTGTGTGTGTGTGTTTGTATGTGTGTGTGTGAATATATGTCTCATTTTTTAGCAGCAATCAACCACTAGTAATATTTTTATTGGTTAACTCAAACAACATATAGAATTATGGTGGCTGAAATAGTCATTTCCAACTATAGGGAATACCAATATTTTTGTGGAATGTTTATTAATTTTTTCAAAAATTCAAAGATATATTCTTGGTAATTTTGAATTGAAACAAGGGAAAAAAATTTAAATCCATGAGGGGGGGGGGGTATCAATGTTTCCACAAGTAAAATAATATTTAAAAAAATTACTCAAAAGGGGTATGGGGTAGGGGTGGAGGAAGAACTTCGAAAAAATAAATTTTTTGGTGGTAGTCCACCCCCCAGATCGCATCCATCTACCTACCACCCATTGACCAAACCACACAAAACACAACCATACACAATGGGAATCAATGTATAGCCACCACCCCATGTTGTATGGAATCCCTATAGACCACCACTTTCATACACTCTTAGAATCAAAAATATCTAGACTCTTAATACCTTCGACTCTCGACTCCTAATTTCAGCCACTCTCGAGGATGAATTCCTCTACCACGACCGCTACAGACCACTATCACCTAGGCCTCCAATTTTGATTCCCAAGAATAACTAAACATAAATCATATCAACAACCCTCCATTAACCAAAAAACTTACCCTCTATAATGCCTCCAACTCTAGATGACCCCAATGTTCATCCCCACAAAGGTGCTTCCCCTTTTGACAACCTTTTCATCACTCAAACCCTCTTCTTACATTCCAAATCCAACGTTTCCCACCACTGGGCAGACTCTTTTTACATGGTGCTCAACCACCCCACTATTGTCCTCCCCTCACAAAAGGGTTCCACCTTCTATATGATCTAGGATGGTGTGAGTTGGGACCTAATGGACCTACCTAACCCATTTTGGGTTCAGATGAGGCATTGTACCCCATTCAAGGGTTTTATGGGGTACATGGAGTCAGGAAAAAATATTTATAAATTCATGATATTATTTAAAAAATTAGGTCCATTTTTTTGAAATTAAAATTCAATAGTGAGATCGAACAAAAATTAGTGTTCGAATTAAATTTTTTTTAATTAATTTAATTCATTCCAATTTTTATCGACAAAATTTTATAATAAAATTACTTTTAATATGAATTTAATTTCCATGTTGAATTATCATGTGTATTGAATGACCAAAATATGTCTAAAATTAATTTATTTTATATAATTAATTAAATTATATATTATATTTAGTAATTAATTTAAATAGGTTGTTTTCACATCATTTATCTTCCTCATTTTGGGTATAAGGAAATTTGTGTCAATGAGAGATGTATTGAATGTGTACTTTTTTCCCAGTGACACCCTCAACAAAATGTGAATAATTATGTATTATGATATAGAATAATTATGTTGTGGAAAATGTAGAGATGAGGTGATATTCCACAAAAGATGTGGATACATTGGATTGGGATTCACGATGAAATACAAGTTATATAGACTCATGAATTGTACCCCTAGAGGTATGGTTGTTACATTGAGTGTAAATGGATCTGCTAATAAAAAACCCTAAAAATAAGTCATGATATCTAGTTAATTTTTACATTGTTTATAATTGTTCTATGAGTTTGAATGAGAGCATGATCACATATAATAATAACCTAAAATGCATATATTTATAAAAATTAAGATGTGATGAATTTTTTTCTATTTACATCATAGTCAGGATGTGATTGATATCATTTAGTACATGAATATTTGACAGAAAATGAATTCATATTTGAAAAATAACAGAACACCACAATGTAATATTAAATTTTAACTCCTTCCATTGTTTGAATTTCAAGAAAACTGGGTGTGTATATTGACTTTCATCCCTTGTTGAAGGTGAATCCTACTATTAGGGAATTATTATGAATTATATGGGTTGAAATAACTAAATATGGAAACAAATAGTATCCATAGATATCATGTTGCATATTTATTAGAAAAAATTGAGTAAGTCAAGTTTGTTATTTTAGAATATGGTACTTTACTCATAATTTCAAGGAGCCATGATTTAATCATTTAACCAGACAAATTATTACCCTAAATCTCTCTGAGTAGTGGCCTATCCATAACAATAATTATAGAGGGGAATTTTACAGATCCATTCAACTATAACACTAAAACAGAAAGCTGTAGTAATTCCTAAATGAATTAAGGTGAATTATTTATGTGACTATAAAATCAAGCAGCAGGTTCTACTTAGTGTTTATTCATCATTTTTATGAGGTTTCTATCAATGTTATTGGATATTAAATATAATTATCCTATAACATATGTGTATAAAAATTCAATAAACATGTATATGTAGAAAAATTACATGAATTAAGGTGAATTATTCATGTGACTATAAAATATCAATTCTTATGATAGTGGTGAGAAGTATAAAACTTCTTGTTACCATTTTTTATTATTATAGTTGATTTTTTTAAGTATAACGAAAAATCATATCTCACATGTCCGATGAAAATAAGGAAAAATCATTCATGTTTTGTAATGAATGTTTTTATAATTTCTAATACACAAAAAATATTTTATTAACTCTTGAATCATTAGTAAAAACTGATGAATATAAACAATATAACTCTAGTATACCATGTTATTGAAAGATAAATCATTTTTTATTAAAACTAACTATTTCTCAAGGGTATAACCATTATGGTTTTATACAATTTGTCGTTAAATATCTTAATTATTATCAATATATTTAATTATTTATTTTTGAACAAAAAATCATTTATAAATAAAGGAATTCTATAAATATTTTAGAATTTGTTCTGCTTGAGAGTGTGAACTATTCCATGATTAAGATTGGGGAAAATTTATATAATCCATGAGATTATTTAATTATTTTAAAATAATATAAATGTGACGTACAAAATATGCATGGTTAAAAAATATGAGTTTCTTAAGGACCATGCACCAAATATTATCATGACCAATAATTCATCGATCATTAACATGTAGCATATAGTAATTGTTAAATGAACATATCCTTATACTAATAAATGTTATGAGGTCAATAAGGAGGATCTGTGATGAGTCTTACATTCAAACATTGATCAATAGAATATAACTTAGAGTAATACCTAAATTCAATTTATATTATATACATCATAGTCATGATGTAATTAAAAAATAACCAATGTTGAGATTTATATTCATTATAGAAACATTAATTATTTTTGGATACATTCTTCATGTATAGTGAAATTATCCCATAATCATATAATAACTATAATATAAGATGGATATCATATAACATATAGTATGAAATAAATTTACCATTTCATAATAACATGTACTTAGATAAAAAGGTTTTATTATGGATATATAATCATTTTATCAACAAAAACATAAGGTGCATATAATATAATTACTCTATATGTTTCTATGTATATTATATAAATACCTATCATTTAAATGTTACAATTAATGTTTGCATGTATTTATAAAAAAGGGTTTACATCCCTATTGGAGAATGTGGGAAAAATATATACTTCGATTTTGTCACATCAAAGATTCACAAGTAATTGAAATATGAGCATGTAAAAAAATATTTTATGTAAATGAAATATTCTAGTGACACATAATGAATTAGAAGGTAAAAAACATAGTCTTGGTTTTTCATTCCCTATAGTGGGTGATACTTTATTCATTGAGAAAAAAGAATCCTACAAGTTACAAGTACATGGAACTTATCTAAGATGTTAATGTTCAAATAATTTTCAATAATTGATTCCATGTATCAAAATACATGTTGTTTTTATTTTTAATCTTTCAAATCATGATATTGAGGAAGTTATTCAGGAGAAAAAATATAAGTATGGCCATATTCAAACTAATGATGAATGATTAATAGTCGAAAGGCACATGATTATATAAATTTTCTATGATGAACCCCATCAACATATTATCATTTCTAATCCATATGAATTATACATGTCATAGATAATTTATATGATCATTATTTTGATTATTGGATATTAAGGTAACAAATCTTGGAAGTTGTCAGTATCATGGAACTAGAAAGTGTTAGTGACACCAATTAATTCCAATAAGGGGTTCATGGTACTAAAATCCAATTTTGGATCAAATTAAGAACTAAGATCACCTAAATGTTTTATGGAATGAATTTTTTCCATGAGTCTATGAGTGGTTAGTATGAGAGATACCAATTTCCATGGATAAATATGTTTGATAATATAATTAAAAAAACATATTGATCTTATAGATATTTATTCCAAGAATGAAAGTAACTCTCTAAATATTTACTTAAAGTAAAAAGATATGATTTAGGGAAAAATATTTATAGAGGTAGATCTAATGGGTTTCTTAAACAATGTGAAAGAATATAGGATAAAAAGGTACTGAAAAATACATGTAAAGACATTTTGATAAAAAAATTATTACCATTGTAACCTGGAATAAATCTATCGAAGAATATATTTATAGGTCATAAGGGGATATTAATATGGTTATTATAAGTCTATACAGTATTACAACAGATAAATCCAATATTATATGCTATTTATTAAATTTGATATTTCAAACACATTCTTTATGGTAGGAAAATATCAGTATAATCTAGGAAAACTACACAAGAATTAGTCAGTACTATCCAATTGTACTTGAGAGAGTAAAAAAGATATATTCTTAGTACTTGGAGAGTGATATACACAAACTAGTCTTCATATAGATATAATATTTACATTAGGATAAAGTAATTATTAATAAAATCCCACTCAAGATAGTGTAAGACATATATATGAAAACTAAGTTCCTTGTGGATTCTGATACAGCTAATGATTAGTGTAAAATACTCAATATTGTTTTTCACATTATTAGCATTAAATTACTAATAATTTTTTTATCATAACATAAATTATGCAAATTATACTATATTTACTAGAAACTATTTCCAATGTTGATGGTACAAAAACATATACACTCTGGGACATCATCTCTTTGGGGAGTTTTAGTCAAGGAGGTGAAGATATAGATAATAGAGTATCCATGAAATGAGATTTTAAAGGCCCAACAACTAAAGGAATAACTCCATAGAAAAATTCTTTTATTATGCGAGAGTTGTCCGTGTTCAAAAGTAAGTTGGGTTTAGTGTATGTGGGGGTGCTTTAAAAGTGGGTTCCATAAACCCATCATAAAAATTGAATTTTATTTGTATATCATGTATACAGTGAGTTATGGTGGATGTGCACTAACCATAATAGTTTTTATATTTATGAAAAAATAATTTACATGGTAATGAAAATATATTATTTATTTTATCAAAAATTTATATCAGTTCCTAGGATATAATGAGAATTTAAATATGTTATGACATTAATATTAAACATATAGTCAATTGTGTACATACATCATGATTAATAGACAGATATTTTTTTATTATCATGTGTTGGGGGCTCATAATCTTAGATACTTATTTTCATGAAGTTCTCACATGGAGATATCATGTATATGAGATCACAATGACTTGAATTCTAATATGAACAACACTTGTTTCATGTGTAATTAATAGTTAATATCTATGAGAAAATGAAATAGTTTTATTACACGATATATTATTAGTGTATACTATTTTATTATGTACATTGTTGCAAGATGAAATCAATGACATCGATGTCTTAGTGAGGTAGCTTGTGTTGGGTGCGTCATTAGTCATGTGATATTTATTGAATAATCAAGATATAATTTTTTACTTTTGAAAGGAAGTGATATGTTGGTCCTAGTTGATTAAGATGGTTCTAACATCACTAAATCCCTATCCATGGTAGATGACAGTATGTTTTCTCTGATAGATCAATCCAAATCAAGCATGAAAGGTTGATGGAAAAAAATCATATGTATTATATTATGAGATATCATGTGGAAAATAGATTTTATTACACAGTGTGTGTTCTTAGGAAAGGTTTTAATTTCTATGAATTTACCTTTTTCCATAGGGGCCTTGATGTGTTACTATAATCCACTCTTGTTATGTGAATAGTATTTACTATTATCATGATAAATCCTAAGAGGGTCACACACTAAGATTATTAAAAAGTGTTCTTTATTCTTATAAGTATGAGTATTGGATATGGTGGGCCACACCATGGGGTTTGAGTGGTGTTTTAGAATATAAAATTTTCATGATATAAATAAATTCATAATATTCAAATTTATAATAATTGGTATTTAATAAATTTATTAACATTTTTAACAAGATATTATATAATACATGGAAAATATTTAATGAATGAATATTTCTTTAATAATCAAGAATTGATTAATATTTTCAAGAATTATGATTAAATTTAAAGGATTTATTTGGCCATGAAACATATTTAATATAGCTTTAGTATGTGATGAAAAATGTAAATGGTATTTATGACATAGTTAAATGGTCATGAGATATTGTTTGTGGCTTATTTAGTGCATAATAATTATGTTTGTGCAGAAAAACATGTATTACAAGAGATTTAAAAGAATACATGGTTGGTTCAAGGTTAATTTGGGCCACAATTGGCTCAAAATCCTCCCAAGAGTGTGGATTTTTTAAAAATTTTATTATCATTAATGTAAATTTCTCATGATGTTCATCAAGTGCCGTAGAAAGAGAAAAATAATAACTTTCATATAACTTATGTTTTCTCATAAATATCCCCAACCATTGTGGTGGATTTTATTACACAAATATTGTAACATTAAAGAAATTTATCCTCCCTCCTCCATATTTAATATAAATAACTCCCTTATTGTTTGTTGAAAACCCCTCATACATAATACCATTTTTTTAGAACCTTCTTGTTTGTCGAAAACACCTCATTATTGGAGTTTCACAATAATCCTATCCTTCACGAAGCCTTCCCCATTAAAAACATGAATTTACACCAAAGTAGGTCCATAATTTTTCATGAATCCATTTACTTCAAAAAATACCCTTACCATTATCGTTAAAAAATCCCATGTTACAATCCCAATATTAATGCAATGTTTCAATAGACCCACATTTCTGAATATTAATTGATCAATATCCCTATACCCATTCAAAAGTTGTTCATTAATTCACCAATATTCCACATGACCTATATCATCAACCATAATTTCTAGCCTATTTTATAAAATAATTGACATGGTAGATGTGTTGTCTCTTTCCACAATTCATAGGCACCCTAATGTAGGGTTCTCCAATGTTTCACCTCATCGTGGAAATTTTTATGACTTTGGAAATCAAAAAGTACATGTGTAGTAGAAGCATAATCCTCCAGTGTTAAATCATCAAGGTAAACACATAACTATTCCATATATCAAGTACTAGTTTCATATCCTTCTCACATACTAAGAAATAGCTTCACTAGAAAGAGCCCCCCCAAATTACAACTTGAAAAACATTATACTACATAATCCAATATCCTAGTAATACAAAGTTAAACTGAATGACAACATCCTTAATTCATGAAGTTAAACAATATCCATAACTTTATTCAATGAACATTAGATTCCCCATGTATGAATGACATGGGATTATTCCCTTTTTCCTCAGGCATTCCAAGTGTGTAATCCATACACCATCATGGGATAATCCCCCTACCATGTATGATGCACATAAGATTACATATGTATGAAATGAATGGCATGATACCTCAACTCTTGGGCCACTAAAATGATTAAGACCCACAATATCCATTATTTTATTTCCTTCCATGACATCATTTTCTTTAACATATTCATTAAACTACATGTACTGGTCTTATGACATTCCCTTAAACTATACATTAAAACTATGTGGTTTTTAATGGATGTATCCTAATGGGGTATCTAGGATGCCTCCCCAAAGTTCAATCTCAACAATCCTAGTAAACCACCCTGTGCATTAATCCTTATCCATCAACACAACATTTAAATCTTTGTGTCTTCCCGTTGGAAGGTGAAAACTCAAAAGTGAAATTATCTCCCCCAAGAAACAAATAATATCACCAATAAATCCCCATAAGATGTTAATCTTGAGAGCGTTTTACCAACAATATTTTAAACCCATGACCACTATATACCTGCAATAACATAAAATTGTTACCCCACTAGAGGAGTCAAAACCTCTACCTAAAGTGATAAAGATGGTATTCCCATGTAAAATAACCTCGAAAGGCATATTACCCTAGAACAAATTACCTCTTGATAAATAGGGGATTTATTTGGTTCAACACCAAATATTCCCCTATTATGAGATTTTATTAACTTCAAAATAAGGAAAATATATAGGTTACGACACATCCACCACCCACATATGTCTATATGTTTCAAACATCACCATTAGCTTTTGCCATTGGTAGCCTCCCAGTCATGAAAGAAGTTGTGTAATTGACCATTGTTTATGTGAAGATGGAATCAAGAATTATCTTCATGAAAATGACTCAAATATATGATTGATATCAAACTAAGAAATGATCTCTATAGAGAAACCCGTGGAATGATGATCAAACAACCCATTTATCCATTTTAATCAGGGATCCAATATCACTAATCATGGTTGTAGATCCCTCTATCCTTTAGAAATAGATAATACGAGGAAAATACCATCCACCCTGATGGATGAGAGACCTAGTAGCTAGAAAAAATTCACTTCAAGAGAGTAAAGAAAGTAGAAACATGTCTTTATACATGGTCAACACCCTATCCCAAGTTTGTCATAAAAAACAGTGAACTTTATGTTAAAATAGTGTCCTTCAGTTTTGATTGAATCAGCAAAGCTGGGAAATACAATATTAGGACATCGTTGGGATCAAACATTCGGTTCTAGGCTTCACCAAACCAATATAGTGGTCCTGATAAGAAAATTTTCTCTTATCACTGGGGGAAAATGAATGACATTGGGAAGCTCTAGTTTGAGTCATCATTGAGGGGGTTTCGACCCCCATCATGGAAAGAATGGGTAATGTTGGGAACATTGGGATTCACCCTCATAAAAAATATTCAATTTCGCACTACCAATAGGAATGGTGGGCGTTAGATATAGTATTGAAACAATCCCACACAAAAACAGTCTTTCCATGGTGGTCATAAATTCCACATCGACTGGGTACACATAACTCATCAATCCTATTAAGATCATTTAGTGTCTTTTAATCAATTCCATGGTTTCTCAAAATTAACAGATTGTGGTCTCCCTAACCAGGGATATGTCCCAAAAGGAAAAAAATCATTGGTAACACTCCAACATCATCTTCACCACTGGCCTCACATGGGGAAACCCCCTTTCACCAGTATAAATAATTTCTGGATACTCTCCTTAGAACTATCTAATTGCATGATTTAATATTTAGAGGCGGTAGGGATATGTAGGAAATTCCTATGACTACAAAAACCTAGGACCTTAACATGAGGTCTCCCAAAAAACCATGAAAACAATTGCAACCTATTCTGCAAGCCAACAAGTAGGTCAACCACATCCATGCTGTAGAAGCCCAGGTCTAGAAATCCAAGCACTGATGATAGGGGTAGGATTTAAAATATAAACGAAAGATATCCAGTACATCTACTCTAGAACCCCTACCAACACTTACCACCACATATATCCCTTACAAACACCACCTGAGGTTCCATCATTACCCAATTGGAATAGAGACCGCAGATGCCCACCATACAGATTCAGTTGACCCTCCCCTCATGTTAAGCATAAGAACCATCATAGGCCACCCTATGATGAAGATTCCCATCATAGAGGGCTTTTTCATAACACCCCTAATTCGCACAGAGGTTCTTCCCATGCCAGATACTTTCCCTACCCTAATGATCCATCACAGGGAAAGTCATTGAATAATCATTATAGGGACCAAATCTATGGAACTGGACATACCATACACAAAATAAATCCATAAATCCATCATGATATAAGACTCATATAAAAAACATATCACTTATGTTATCAATGAGTAAAGGGAAAAATCACTATCAACCTCTCAAATTTTATGGTGACAGATTGTGCAATTGGTACATGTCCACCCTCACCACCAGAACTAAGGGAAGATGCTTGTTGATCGAGGTTTACTATCCCTAAGGATGAGGTACATATGGTATATAGATACATCAATATTTAAATAAATGTGGAAGATATTAAAAATTAATTATATATATTCATGATGAAACCATTCCTATCACCATCAGCCATCCTTTTTTTGACCACCTTAGAATTAAGAGAGATATTAGGACATGGGTTGGTGCCCTCAAATTATTGTGAAAAATTAACTAATCCATTTGTGGATAATTCCATCCCTCATCATCAAGAGGATTCATATAACTCGTCCAATATATATATGGTATTGAAGCAGGACTCACCTTCGTGCCAAACATTCTAGGGATGGTTGGCCCATGTACCACTCCCAATGTTAGAAGGTCATTAGTAGAATAGTTCCTTATTACTATAGCCCCCGGTCCCTAGAACAATTCTTATTAGATCATTGGGTGATTAAAAGAAAGACTATCCTCCTGATGATGATAAACGGGATTACATGTGGGAAATCATGGCTACTTACTAGCTACCAGTTGTGTTCTAGCTAGCCACATCCCTATGATTTACCATCACATAATCTCTAATAAAGGGTTGAGCCTCATTTCTCTTCAAAAACATCTGGATGTAATTATACCACCTCTATGATTTATATCAGTATTATTAAATAATACCTTAGAATATTGAGGCTATCCATCAACAATGATGGATGGTTGAAATCACATCACTCATTGTGGATCAACATCTAGATTCAGATAGAACCACAATTTCAGTGGACCTGCATCAGGATGCTCACTATAATCCAATGAATCATGCCTGAGGAATCTCTCTATGGGATAATCAAGGGCTGGGGGAAGCATAGTACCTTTCAATTTAAACTAAATATAAGGAAAAAATCGATCCATCAAACTCATTCGCACCTTGATATTGAAAAAACCCCTTTGAGAATTGATTTCATTAATTTCATCATGATCAATACTATGGATGATCAGAGAAACAAAGATGAAATAATCCGACCTGATGGAGAAAATATACTATAAGGGGAGACACATTATCTGGAAGAACTTTATATAAGTGAAAAAAATCATCAACACATATAGATGTTGGGCCTCAAAAGTCACCATAATAAGGTACTTCCACCTGCTTATCGACATACTAACCAAGTTAAGTAGGTTTCAAAATGAATTTTACCAACTAAAATAGTCATATAAACTAATTTAGATTACAATTTGGATAATTTCCTTCAGTATAAATATGTTTATAAGTGGCTCGATGCTGATATCATCATTGGGAAGTCCCCATGGTGGGTTACTATCAAATAGTACCCTATTTCCCTCATATTGAGTACTAATTTCACCTTGGTCGACCTCCTAGAGTCGATGCAATAGGTACCGAACACCCAATTACGGTATAGGTTGATGAATATAGAAAAATGATATTATATGACCCATATACAGCACAAGAGTAGTGAGAACCCCTACCTTGTGACCATGATAACTACACCATACTAGTCAGAAAACCAATTAAAGCATTGATGACCACCAATCCTAAACAATACAATGTGATAGATACTATAATTTCCTAGGTTATGTATTAGAACTCATAGAAAGATGTGATTCCAATAGATGGAAATCCTTACATGGAATTGTTAGTTTAGATTCACCCCCTCTCAAAATCAATTATCCATGATTTCCCTATTGAATAACACTAGTGATCTTCTACATCATTTTTCCTACTTCATCTAATGGTGATTCCCAATTCTAGGAAATCTAGAGAAGAATGAGGTTTACAAAGTCTATTTTTTCACCTAGACATGGAAGGACCATCTTTCATGGGTACAAAAAGATTGACCTAGGATCTATCTGTGGTTTGGAATATCTCCATTGGTAGTTCATCTAATATATCATCTCTACCAAGAACAAGACCAATATGGATGTGCTATAAAAATTCAGGAAGAGGTTTATTGAGAGAGTTTTTTATTTCATTTCATAATGGACGGGGATTACATACCCCCTTGATATGCAACATTCCAAGGAGAAAATGTCAACGATGTGAATGTAGAATTTTGAATATGAACTAGTCCCAATCCTAATCTCCCAAAAGTATCCAGGTGGGATTATATTATTCTTTAAAATAATTATCTGTTTGGAAAAATCATTATAGAAAAAAATAAATAGTCACAACCATTACCTCTTCCTACTCCCATGTAAAAATATATGAAGGAAAAAATAACCTCTATTGTCTATGTTTCCACCTCGTAGCTAGTCTACCTTTATGTTACCATATCAGAGGTGCCACTCTACCACAAACTTACAATATAACCCTCATAAAATACATCATAAATATGAAATTTTTCCCCATAACCGCTATTATAGATAAACACCCAGGATTCAATTTATAGAGGAGAAGATAAATACCAGCTTCTTCAAGGTCATGAATGTATATGTAAAGATCTTATGTTCCACAGAAAAGGACATCCTGAAGTAGATAAAATGAATAATTCATGATGAAGCTAACCTAAGTGATCATGAATGTTTTTACCTATACCAAAGATCCCCCAGGAATAACATCAAATAATTTTTCATCTTCAAATATTTTATCATAAAATAGGTAGATATTTGACTAGTCACATTCATCGATGTTCAATCAAATTTAGTTAAACCATATACTAACCATGATAGTGACAATGAAGAATCCGATGAATGGAAACAATATTTGGGACAATATACAATGAACTACAATGACTTGTTGTCCTGTAATTCTCTCCATAGAATACATGAACTACTCTTTGTTTCTTCATCCACTTCAGCCAACTCATCAGTATAACAACCTTCTATGTATCAGAATAATATGTTCCAAATACTCTCGAGAAATTAGTGTATCATTTCGGTAAAATAACCATCCTAAACTCTTGGAAACTTATTACCTCCACCAAGCGGAGAGAACCTTTGGATTTATCCACTCATTAAGTATTATAATGATAATGAACATGGATATAAATTTTTGAACGTTGTCATGATGGTAGTTTATTGCATGATACTCATTTATGAGGAATGTATTAGTATACCCTCTAGTACGCCTATTTGACATCATTGAGGGAATAGAATGTGCCATTGTAATAATTAGGGTGAATGAGTCAGTGCTCAAGAAGAGACTATTCAAACCAATGAGACAAAATATAAATCCTTGATAAGGACTAATCATAAACAACACTATAATGGAAAATTGTAAAGGATTACCATGTAGCCAACTTTATTGGTTAATCATGAAAAATAGTAACACAAACATCCTCATTAGTCATCGAATGAAAGGGGATGATACTAATCATCAAATTCTCAGCCTAATCCATCTAGATTGTATTAAAAGGAAGCTAGAACCATCAAGGACCCATCTCCTTAGAAAATTTATCCCACTATGATCTCTATTATAGAATATCACATTGTAATTAAAAAACTTCCCTTAATTAGAAATATGATGTTCTGAATAACATTGGTACTCTACTAATGTGAATCTATATCCTTGATTCACTCTACTAGTCAAACGAGATGTGTGATTCCCATATAAGGTCCTCGAAGATCCATCTTCAGTTTGATAATTAGGTAGCTTCCATTGAGCCCCACCATAAAGAAAAAACCACATTGGATGAATTATAAGTCATCTTTTCTTTATTTGGTGAGTATGAGAGGGCCAATGTACAAGAAACCATTCATTAATTTTATTTCATTTTCATATTCAATGGATATAAAATATTATAATGCAAAGTGGATAAAAAATATGAGATTAATCACTACACAACCTAGAATATCCACAAATTAGATCTTATGGAAGCTAATCTGACTCTGTTCATCATGAAAATTTAAAAGTATGATGAGACTAGGTAGTAGATTTGTATAATTTTTTTTGACACTCAATTAAATGGAATGGTACTAATAACCATGTTTATGTATGTATCCTAAGACACTGCCTACAATTCCCAGTTGGGAAGGCCACAGATTTATCTACACACGATGGTCCCCTATTTGAATCATATGTGCCTTAAATACACCTTAAATTGAAATATAGGGGTTCTCTTGGGAAATTCTTCTCTCTTAAACTCTTGTGAGATGTGTTACCAGATGATGGCTATTAAATAAGATAGTGGAAATATCTATAGGGAGATGGGTATCAACACTTTAGTGACCCCATTGATATGATGACTACCTTAGTGGATCCATGGGTGGATTTGAAGGATATCTTCATTCTACTAGTATACAAGTTGGATACCATGACCCCAGACCAGGGAAGCCACTTCATTACCTCTAAGAAGAAGGATTGCTTGTATATTACCCCATACTCACACTTGATATTGGGTTGAATAATTCTAAAAATCTATACACCAATAGAATACATAGGGATCCACTAATTTTCCACTGATACATGACACCATAGTATGTTCCCAAATGTAGCGTTGAGTTAGTGGAAGACCACTTGTCATTATATATTCAATATCAATGGTCGGTGTCACTATAAGAGTCCATGATCGATTTGATCTTAATCTTCTATCAACATAGTATCTATGGAGTAAAAATCTCTTGGAGAGGTCTCCACCCCTGCTAGTTCAACTCCTAGTTACGAAGATCCTTAAGAGTCACCTCCTACCTCTGATCCTCATGTTTTAGGTGGTAAAGAGGATATGGAAGATTCCCCCATCATCATTTGAAGAGGGTGTATCCAACATAGTTGATGAGATAAACCAAATAAATCATAACATCATGGAACGCCTAAGGTAAATGCTGATCAATAAAGTCATGAATCTGACTGAGTAGAAACAATATACAGTTATATTTAAATAACACTACAATCTATTCCCATGGAGCTACAATGAAATTAAAGGGATTAATATCCAAGTTTTAGTTCATCACCATGGCCTCCCAGTGGTATATCTTTGGATCAAATTTCCTCCTAGGAAGATTCACACTTCCCTTGGTTCTATGGTTTAGGTAAAAGTTGATAAGATAATTAAGTAAAACTAAATCATAGTGGTTCAAAAACCCAATTTGTTTGCTATAATTTTCTTATTTACAAGAAAAAATGGGTATATTAGAGTTTTCATTGACATTAGGGAACTCAAACTCCTTCAAAAAAGAATTATTTTTCCTAAATGGTGAAAGAGATGTTGATTGATGTGACTATTTTTTTCTAAGACCTATCCTCCATGAATATATATTCTCGGTATAACCATATCCAGATTGACAAAAAAGATGATAAAACCACATATTTCATGGAACCCTCTATAAATTTATGTTATTGAGTGATTAATTCAGTTTAAAGAATGTAAGCTATACATACCATCATTCAATACAACATATTTTTAAACCACTCTTTATGAAAATGGCGAGGTGCAATGTGGTTGATTTGGTGGTTATATATCACCAATTGTTGGACCATATCAAGGATTACTAGAAATTGTTTTACTTCATCAACTCTTATCACAAGAAAATTAATCCCTTAATGTGTGTGTTTTGTTTCACCTCTATAAATTTTCTCATATTCATGGTTAGTTACAAATGAGTTGAGATTGAGACAGGGAAAATAAAAATTTTCAGTAATTTGACTCCCCCTTGAAATCATCAGGAGTTATGATTACTCTAAGGAAACATGGTATTTTTTCAATGATTCATTACTAATTTTTAGGAAAATATAATCCCTTCACAAGTATCAGGAAGAAATGAACCTTCTACTAGGGGGACGAAGACTTCAAGTATTTTTTTAAGGACATTAAGTTATATTTTCAACATACTCCAGTCATAACACATCATTACCTAAGGAAAAATATTATCCTTAATGTGGTTAAGATAGAATGGTCCCTTTTTTGATCTAATCTCATAAGAGAAATGATAGAATTCAAAATAACCAATATTATCTCATTCACATGTTCATTGATCTAGATGTGAGATCTTCTATCATCAAGAAGAGTTTCATCATCTTAGTCTTTTTGGTTTAAATTTTTTTAAATTATTCTTCATACTATGAGATATTGATGGTATCTAATGTAGATCTATTGAAATGTATTCTCAAACTTCCCATATTGAGAATCCCACAAATTAATTGGGCGATAATTCTATAATAGTTCAACATTAATTTTGTTCCCTAGAAAATTTTCAATGGAAAATATTTTTGAATATTTCATGGCCATGCATCTGACCCCTTAGGAACTTCCCCTGTATGTTGAATTACCAGATGAGGACTTCCTCTCTATATATCATATTGTTACATATTTTAAAATGAATTATGATAGTTCCTCTCATACGTAGACTAAGATAAGGCCCAATAACCCTAAACTCATTATGTATATAATGGGGATTTTCTTCATAACTCTTACACATGAAATCATTTTTTAATAATTACTATTGTTGTAAGGATTCAAAAAATACAAGGTTGAGTACATGGATATTTTCATGGGACTATATTAGAACACAATATTGATGTAACCTACTCTCATGTGAAGGATGACTCCAAGAAATTCATCAATAATATCAATAGAGACTATATCATTAAGAAACAAGAAATCATTCCCAATAAGGAGTAGAATCGTGTGTTTATGGTTGACTTCCCTTCCCATCCATAGATGAATCATGTCCCCCTATCACGTATTGACTTAGATAATACATTGGAAAGCCTACCTTAATTACATTTAGAAACCGACCAAAATGAATAAATCATTCATGTGGAAAAAGGACCATCACCCCTATTCCATTTGACGATGAATACTAATAGATAAAATAGTTGGAAGCTGACACATTTACAACAGATACCCCAAAAAAATCGATATTCAGAGAGACAAATTATGGGATGTCTCACTTGTTTGAGTTTCTCTAATAAGGAACTCTACTTCTATACTGGGAAGATAATTTGAAAATACTTGGGAGTACAATGCAATTTATCCTCCATGATGTTCCAACCATGAGAAGATCCTCCACATGAATAAATTCATTTGAATCCTACATTTTGCAACAAATATGAAGAGATACCTCAAGTCATGAAAGAGATCAAAACTGTGATATGTGGGGCCCATCATGTGGGACAACAGATTTCCTACCATATCTAGAGGTTGGGATACTTTTGTCCCAAAATGGTCTATGACTACATCTAATTCCCCGTGATGTGTCAGTCATGTAAAATCTATGGAAACTTCTTCTATCAACCACCAAATAACCTCTATACTGCCATTTATGTTTGGACTTTAACTTTTGAGGACATGATGTCATTGATAACAACCTATGAGTGACAGCTCCATAGTCTATGTTCATTCTGACTGCCACAGACTTATTTTCAAAGTTAGTGGAAGAAATCCCCCTCAAAAAGATAAAAAAAATTACTTGATCATGTTTGGGAAGTCCCACATAGTTTATGATTTTACACACTATTCTCATATTCAACAACAAAAACTTTTTAATTGTTGAGAAATGGTAGTTTTATTCTAGGTACATGATAGGGTATGACTCCCATAATCAAGCATCATTGAATGTTAAGATTGATGAATTCAGAAAACCTCTATAAAATGATATAAAAAATGGTAGTCTAGATTAAAAAGAGTTTTCCTCATAATCTTCCTAAATACCTCTGGGTGTATTTGATAATGACTCAAAATTCCACCCAAGAAACCCCATATATACTAGTTTATGGGATAGAATTAGTTATTCCAATAGAGAACCATCTTCCACTACACTATACAATCATAAACAATCAATAAATTATAGAAAACCAAGTGGAGGTATATTTTGATGAGTTGAAATCCCTTCCAGAAAATAGGATATAATCATTGGATAACCAAGAAAGGCATCTAAATCTGTTGGTTTTGGTATTTAATAAAATGGCCCACCTCTGTCCTTTCCATGAAGGTGTTATGGTATTAGCTCTCTAGAAACCCATGATCATTGCAAATAATCCAAGGAAACTAGATCAAATATGGTAATCACCACTTAATTCATAAGGTCAAATGCAATTGTTTTTTACTTATTGATCACCTTGGATGAGGAGCACATTCCACCTCCATTGAATGATAAATTCATCAGGTGGTACTTCACATAAACCTATAAATTGAGCTATATGAATTTGAAATAAAAAGAAATACATCCTAGAAACAAAATGTTAAACTATATGAAAACCTCCCCAGAACATTTCATTGAACTGTAGACATACATTGTAAGATAAAGATACGATGCCACATATGAAAAGTAAAAGATGATTCAAAGATTTAACTGTACGATTATAAATTTTAGAGGATAACATCCCCATCGCATAAAATGAAATTATAGGATTCTTTACATCATAACCAGCGATGATTCTACCCTTACCTCATTGGTCTCCTACAAAACCTTATTCCCAAACTAATTGTGGCTTGATTCCTAGTCCCATGGGGTATGTAGCGATTCTGAGGACCTTTTTCTTTGGGTAAAATTGTAAATTTTCCATGGTTGACCTCATATTCACTAGTATTATGCCCCATATATCCTTTTCCATGTTCAGTGCATCATTTTGTTTCTATAAAATTCAATCCAACCTCAATATATGTCTACTTCTGAGTCACATTATTTTCATCTATGTGAAATCATCCTAGCTATATGAAATTTCACTACAAATATAATCTATTTGGTCTACATATGATGCTTCCTTAAACAATAATGTGAATCCATATATGTTATGTGTAAATGTCTCAAGTAATGATCCTAAGGTGACCCCAAAATAGTCCACATAGGACTACTCCTATGTTTTCATAACCTATTATATTTCCATGTCATATTAGAAAAATGATATATTCTCTTGACCTGACATGATGAGGAAACAATGGGTGGTCCTATTTAGAATGCCTTAGATATGTTCCAATATATCCCTTGACCCATCCCCTCCTATGTATTTAAATTAAAATTTTATTCTCATAGACTATCAATAGGATATGATTCCCCAACATTGTCACATGAGGATGATAGAATGGTAATCTCAAGACATAATCCCCACACCGCTGTGCTTACACATTCCTTTAATCTGTCTCCTTACCCCATGTAATGACCATGGGATACCAAATTTGATAAGAATATGATTCATAAAATAATGATAAGAGATTTCTCACCTAAAATGAATGACATGATATACTCATCCACATGAGACTTCCATGGGTAGGCTTAAAAATCACACCATCTATTTCTCTTCAACACCAAAAGGATTCCCTTGGTGCATATCCAATGTGGTCAAAGTTGTACATCCTTAAAATATATCGATGACATGTTCTCACCATACAATATTAAACTGTTTTCTCAAATTATTTAAAAAAACATATTAAACATCATGGTCCACATCCATGTCCAATGATGTGTAATTACAATATGACTTGAGATAGGGATACCTCCCTTCTATTTTTGGTCATCTATGAAACCACATGGAAGAAAAATGTTTAGGTTGATTATTAGTTCCATAGGAAATATAGTGATTCTTGGATCTCATATTCTAGGAGAAGACCCATCACCACCCTATTTTGGGGTCTTCACCCTTAAATATTTGATCAATAAGAACCCATTGATATAGTCATCCAATGCTCTTGAGGACATGGATGAATAGATCCCAGAGTGTTTTAACTTAATATAGAAAATACCAATGTTTCCACTTCCACATATAATTCCTTACTCAATTTAGGTCATCATTAACCTCCAAATATAAACAAGCCCCCTAATGTTAATGGTGTCCAACCAAATTGTATTACCTACCATCCTGGCCAAATGCCACAATGGATCCTTGGTGGCAGATTAAAATTCATGTGTTTCGTACATGGTCAACGGCTGATCATGGATTTGTTCTCCCCATACTTGGGCATTTTAGATGTGCAACATATGTTTTGGAAAACATCAATAGTTTTTCCATTCCAATCATCCACTTAATTCTCACATTATAGATCTTAGAAGTAATGACTTTCATCCCTTTCCCCTATTGTTATGATGGAGTTTCCACATACTTGTGTTATTTGACAAATAATTCTTGAATAATGACCACAAAAGTTAGTGTCATTGGATATTTATCATGTCGGATTCTTTTAACCCTAATTATGATCTCCCATAAATTAAGGGGGAAACCCTACCACTCTATTTTTCTCACATAAAAGAAGACACACATGGGATTTGGAGTCATAAAATAATTTCCCCCAGAATGATTAATACATGCATGCATTCTATAAATTGAATCTCCCCCCATGGTGAAAAATATACATACTTAAACTAGAAACCTTCGTCTAATTATCATTACCATAGAATATGTGAAAATTGTCATATAGAGGTGTCAAATAGATCTATGCCTAATTCTCCCCCGTTTTTGGGTTTATGGTCTTTTTTTCTACAAGAACATCCATAATAAACAAAACCATTTAGTCCATGAATCATGATATTAAATTTAGAGAAAATCGTCTTGGAAAGGAATCATGTAGAATTGAGCCTCATTTACCCTATCTTAAAATTAGGTGTCTTCTCTTTGGTTCTACACGGACACACCTGAGAACAAAACCCCATTGATCCATGAATCATGAGTTTAAAATGTGTGATTTTTTTCGTAGATGTTATTATGAAACTAGACCATATTGGTGTTATCTTCATGATAGTTTACTTCTCCTTCATTACACCCAACCCTTATTGAGACAATACCTTATCCTTTTTTATTTTTTCTAAGCTCCATGGTCATAAACAATGTGCATCCTATCTATGTTGTTTTGGTGTGGTATAAGGACAACATCTCCATTATATAATGCTAGACATGAAATCTCTAACACCATACACAGCCTCCTAGAACAAAAAACCTTTGGTCTAAGAATTATGAGCATAAATAGATTCCATACCCAAAATCCAATCTCCAGGACTATAATCTACCTGCAAGACACTTTTTACTTTTTTAAAAAAATTATCTTAAAACTCATAGATAGTTTTATTCCATAAGAAACTTTAGGATATAGATTCAACTTCTCATTCTCACAAGAGAATATTTCCCCCTTTCTGTGTTGGTCTCCCACCATAGAGCATTCCATGATTAGGTGTGGTTTGATTCCTAGTTTTTGGGGATATTAAGTAATTCCTAGACCTCCTGTCACTAGACTAGAAACAAATAAAACCATAATGTAAGACCATTATCATTATTATTTATCCCCTGACCCTTAGTTCATAATAGGTTTTCTTGTAAATATCTGACAAAACTGTCTCACCATCCCACCATGGTCAAAGCTTAGTGACCTTAAACTACAACTAACCATGGTCTAACCATAAAGACCATAAAATTTAAAAAACCTACCTTTAGACCGTTTGTTGGGGACATGGATTCCTTTTCACCAATTCACATTAGGTTTTATGCTCTATTGATCCACATGAATCCTCTTGATGTACAAATATGTGGTCCATATTCAGTGACCTTAAACTAGTAGTATCCTTGGTTCAAGAGTTTTGACCTTGATATATGTGCAATTAGCCTATTGTGGGCTTTGATAGGATTTGAGCTTTCATATGTTAGGCCCAATTGTAGGCAGTATCTCCATATACATTATTTTTCAGTGTCATTTTCCCCATTATTAGCATTAGAATCCTCACACATAATTAAGAGGGTATGAAACTTAGATAGATAGTGTTACAAACTCTATAACATTAAACTATGATTCATGGCCAAATATAATGAATTTAGAATTTCTGTATCCACCAATACATATTCCCTTAAATATTTATCTCTTTTGTTTGATTGGAATAACCTTAAACAACCCAGAGAAGGAGGCACAAATGTCTATTTGGTTGAAATACCATAGGGAATATCTTATAAAAATCCTGAAGTCAACCTACCAAGTCACCCATCAAATTTGATAAAATGTTAAGGTCTGAATTGATGTGGTATGAATCTATAAAGACTCATCACTAAGCCCAAAAAAAACCCAGACTATACTTATTGTATGCACTGGTTCAGGAAAATTTAGGTCAAAACCTAAACATATCCCTACATCATGATGTATTCCAAGAGGTAACACCACTTTATTTCCGTTTTCACACATCCTCATAACTAAAAGGAGTAGGTTATATTTCATGATGGGTTGTCTTTCCATAACATATGATGATATATTTTACATAACCATTGTCAATGAAACACAATGTTAAATTGAATCAATCACATGTTCTCCCCAAATGATGATAAACTACATGGTCAACACCCTTATCAAAAGACATTAAAATACATAACTTATGTCAACGTTTCACAATATTAAACTACATAATATTTTGTGCCTTTTTCTAAGAGTACCACCCCCTTCAGTTTTTGTTTCCCACCACACCTCTTGATATCCATGCATGTCACTTGAAAACCAAGATGAAGCTCCCCTTGAAGGAGTGTTTGGATATTGATTTGAACGATATTCCCATATGGTGTGATTTGAACCATTTTTTCACAATCCTAAGAGTATTGAGCTCTATCTAATCATTCCATCATTTTCACACCCACAAAATTTTTTTTCCCTAACATAGGTCCCCATTATCCTCTATTTATGAATATTAACCCTAATGGTGATGGTTCTTAGCCAAAATGGCTCACCTCTAATCTTGGGAACACACCCTGAAAAAGTTTTGATGACAATGTAATGGGTATAATGTTTCAGATAAGCTCAATGGACGACCCTAATTTGAATATCCCCACTATTGATAGTATGATTTTGAAATATTTATTTTTAACACAGTCACCTTCCATCCTCTATTGACCTATCGACCCCCACTGTATTCAGATTCTTGAATGTTTTGGTTCATTTCCATCATCCTACCCCTTTTTAATGTGAAATAAAATTACATTGGTCTGACCATGCTCATACCCCTATTAAAAATTGGAAAAAAAGTTATATGTGAATTTTTACTCTCTCTAACAAAGGATTTACTAGTTAGAACACCCCTAGTTGTCCATGGATTATTCTAGAACCACTATTATATGCACTCTCATATTATTGAGAAATCTTATGCTTATCTCTTGTTTCTCACAAAAAAGAAAAACTCACATGTTGCTATAGATTTATAGTCAATTTTCTTGTTAGTATTATTTTGATGTATTAAAATAATATATATGAACTCAATGAAATGAAACAAACAACTTTGAAGTCCATATAGAGGAGGTTCTTCCATAGGTTGGAGCCTTAACCTTATTTCAATAAATGGAATCCATTAATGGCTTATCCTGAGCTAGGGTGTACTCCACCTCATCCAACCTCTATCGAGTGGCCTCGTAGGCCCATCACTTCTCATCCAGATCTGGAACTTCCACTTCATCCATAGGAAGAACACCATCATCATGGATCTACACTTTTACTTATTCAACCCTTCACTACACTTTTATAGAGGTTGCCTCCACTACTTTAGCCTTAGCCACTACCACATATGCCCTTAGATGAATGATGCCCTCCCCCTATTAGTATCGATGAACAAATGAAACTAAAACTTCTCTTCCATCCATGAAATCTTCAATTTTTCCACCTAGAGAACCATAATTCCAATATATTTCTTTTCATACTAGGTAAAATCGATCTATTTCCACTCCACCTATATTATTTGATGAAGATTTTTTGATCTATAGGACGAAGTCTATAGTTTTCCACACCAATAGTCCCTAAGATCAAAAGAAAATTATGAGAAAACCACTTAAAAATTGTCCAATATGCCCAAAATGTGTGGGTGATGGATCCTTTCATGCTCCCAAATTCCCTAAATAGAAAACCAAGTTCTCTTCATCCACATTGGAGATAAAATATTAGAAGCCCATGGGTAGCACAAAATCATACTTGGAGAAGGCCTCCAATATATCATCCCTATAGTCATCTATAAAAATCAACTAGGATCAAAATAAAAAATACAATTTCTTTCATATGTATCAATGAACACAAAAGAGGCTTCATCAATCCCATCTAACACCTATACAGTAAAATTGACTACCAAAACCTACTCGACCACCACCATTGAGACCACATCATCATTCACAAAGTCAACATGGACCTTTTGGGTAGGGTTGACCATGGAAACCTCATCATCCAACTAATTTAATGTTACAACCACAATTACAACTGTTGAGACCACCACATTGACTATAAGCACCTCATCCATTGGCCCTGACAGTTCAAGCATTACAACTAGCCTTTGGGACACCAACACGGTTTGAATATCCATTAAGACATATGGTTGGTGGAACCCAAATAGAAAGCATAATGAAAAATAAATGGTTAAAAGTGATAAATTCTTATTCGAAGTATAAATACTAGGAATTATGTTAGTGCTGTTTACTGAAAGACTAACTAGAAACAACACTTCCATAGTGACTAATGCCTTAGCCACTGAAAGCTAAACTATAGACGAAACCTTTTGATTTATTTAAAATAAGAAAAAAATGATATTTTATGAATAGACATGAGAATCCTTAAACAAAACAAGGAAATGAAATAACTAGTAATTATAAGGAAATACATGAGGTTTTTGATTGATCGCCTTAGTAATATGACTCACAAAAATAATAGATGGCTTACTACCTTTAACCAATGCCCCAAGGGGAGGAACCACACCTACTATTTCTAGGTTTTACTATTACATTCAATCCAATTAAGATACATCATGGATATACACCTCCTTTATATCAGCAGATCCCTACACATGTCAATACAATCATGTTATCCGTCATAAAGGAATATCAATCGATGTGAATCAGTATGAAGGTATGAAATTTACCTGATAAGAAGTTGGATCTACTTCCCTTAGGGAGACTAAGAAGGCATCACTATCACTGGGATTCCTTATTTTGCAGACCCTCTTATGTGATCAAACCTATCCATGATCTAATTTAGGGGAAAATGAATAAATTATTAAAGGGAACATCCTTTATCCCTAACTGGAATTATGTATCCCCTTCCACCAAGCATAGAAAATCCCACTATACTACTACCATTTGTTCTTGGTCCTCCCATAAAACCTATACAAGGAGAAAATATTCATATATTTTCACATAGATAGGATTCCAAAAAATATGGTAGAGATATCAAAGTCCAATTTCTACCTCCATGGGATAAAGGATAAAGGTGTTGGTCCCAAATGAACACCTTCACAACAATTTAGGGATGATATCCTTGTAGTGTTAGAAAAGAAACTACGAGGTCCACACCAAATCATACCACCCCACTTCCTTTATCACTAACACAAAATCATTACATGACTAGAAAACCCAACATTACTAGGACCATTCATCCTTGAAATTTCCACCCTATGGTAAATCCAACTTTCTAGCCTATCCCTGGAGGTAGTCTACTAGACCATCCCTAAAGATGATATCATAAAGTTATGGGGATAGATTTTCAATAAGAACCGACACATTTATGGTCATCATAGGGTTCCTTAAGGAATGTGTTTTTATCACCGTCCTTTAAATAGTGACCAATTGGATCCCTATTAAAAATATCTATCACCATGGAACTTCAAAACTAGTAGATAAGCATGTATCAGATGGTATTGGGAATTAAAACATCACCCTATGGTCCAAATCCATAGAGTGAATGTCTCTTATGCAGAATAAATTCCTGATATTCCTCTACGAGAGGTTTGGAAAGAGATTTATGATGCAAAAAAATTCATAAGCTCTCCATAATTATATTTCAAACCATCTACCCATTTCTGGAAGCAGCATCTTCAATACCTTCAGAGGCCATCAAGAAGAATTTTAAAAAAAAATTGAATTTATATTTATAGAATTAATATCGTGGAAGGTTAGTGGTCATGAAATATTGGTTTATAAAAATAATATCATTCATAGAGATATTATGTGAAATATATTAATAGATGATGAGAATTTTTATGAGAACTAAAGATCAGAATCACAGAACACTAATGATGGTGTTAAATTTTTTGAAAAGGGAACATCATTTAATCTTACGTGAAATGATACCATTAGGACCCCTCCACCAATTTATAGGCTTGGGTTTGAGTCAAGTTTCTTCAATGAAATTCTTATATTAATGTTATTCAGTAATTTCACCCCCTAATTTGACCATGCCCTCCCATGTAAACTCTTATCACAAGGGGATATTTTTCGGGGTTAGAAACATGAGTTATAAGTGGCGTTAAAGAATTAATGATATGTTCGAAGAGGGTATAGGAAAAAATGTGTAAAAAATTTAACTAAGTGTATGGATTCATGAATTCATATACCTTTATGAAGGGTATGTTCTCAACAAGGTCATCGAGCACCGTATACATCTCTTAACTTTCCCGCCTAATTATTTAAGATATCTTTACACAAGGACATAATATTTTTTAGGATGTTTGGGAAAGAGGAATTAATACTATGATTATGATGTATAACATTATGTATTGAATCATTATGAAACAAATTATTATTATCCATGATATTATTTATTTTTCTATTTTATCTAGGGATATGTTCTCTTTTTAAGATATTTTTTTGAATGAATATTTTATTATTTTTCTTCACTTCCATATTTTCATGATTTATTTATTCTATGAAATATTATGTTGTATGATTTCTCTTAATGAGCATATGAGCTTACCCTTTATTATGTTTTACTTCCCCTAAGTAACTAAGAAGTGATTTATGAATGATTATAGTGATATAATATAATAAATAATACACTTCTCACTAGATTTTAAATTTTTATATCATGTTTTAAAAAAGTAATTTGAGAAATATATTTGAATATTGTATCCAAATACTACTAAATTAATTTATAATTCATGATTTTATCTATTTTATCTTATGAAAATGCTTCAAAAAAACCACTGGATTCAGGTTACTATAGTAGGGGTGTTAGAGTTTGTATCTGATACATTTAGTATGGCCCCTGGGAACTAAATTTAGGAATACATATATTAGTGGACATAACACTATGATATATTATATGGTTAATCCAACATTTAAGTTAATATCAAAAATATTTATTAATGATGAGAATGTGTGTTTTGCCTACAAAATACATCCATATCTAGATACTGTAAATTGGATGCATTTGTGGCACAAATTCACTTAGGGGTAAAAATATGGAATGGAATATATTTTATACTAACTACACCATCACCGGTGTATAATCATTTGGTGCCAAAATTCACACTAGGAAAGGAACTCTGGGTGGATTCACTTTATTTGATTCAAATTTTCATTATGGCCCACTATAAAAAATAAGATGATAGAACCTATGGAAGCCTATGATATCCCATAGTGATATGAGACATACCTAAAGTCTCATGGGTTAATAAAATTTTGTATGATAATTTGTTTAGATATTTAGATACCCATTTAAGGTTTTATATCATGGGAGTTTATCGTATTGTTTCTCTACTAGGGTAGGGCTTTTCCTTTCTCTTGAATTTTAGTGTATTTGCACTTGATGATCCAAGACCACGGAGGCATGGTTTTTATTTATGTCTGTGATGTCATTTTTCTTTCCCACTTTTTCCTCAAATGTTCTTTTGAAATAAAAATATAATTTTCAGTTAGTATCATGGGAGTTTAAAGTGATTATGAATATTTTTAGGCGAATTTATGGTAATACAGCTCTTTGTTTATTATATGTTTTTGTGAAATTGTTATTTGAGGAATAATAAATTCATATTTTGTGAACATAATTTTAAAGTTATTAATAAAAATTATGGTTAAGGTGATATTTTATGTTAAAAAAGTTATGATTAATTATATTAAAGGGTTCTTACATCATGGGAACATATGATCTATCATATAGATAACCATGGGATTATAAAGTGATCTGTCGACTATGTAATTAGTTTTAATTTTGAAAAAGTAAACTATATTATGATCATTTTATGAATAAGGTAAATAGAATATTTGAAATAATTATTGACTTAATTATATTAATGATACTTTATTTTACTGTGACTTTATTGTGATTCAGGTTATGTATTGTATATATAAATGTTTTTGAGACTATATGATTTGGGAATACACATTTTTGTTATGTTAATTTATAAATGATTGATGTTTTTAGTGATTAATGTTATGTTGATATTGAAATAATATGTGATAAAATCATTATTATATTTTGATTTCAATTTGGCGTGGGATGTATTGAATATTTTTAAAGTTGGTTATTTATGGAATGATTTTAGATTAACATTGGGTGATATCATTTAGATTTTGGATACTAATATAGTTTTTCTTCATATAAATAATTATTTATATCGGTTATTATCTCAACATAGGATAACAATATTACTTTTGTAAAAAAAATTTAGGAATAGATTTTGATCCTTTAGTGGATATAATAATTCAATAAATGTAATTTTTAGTACTTCGGGAATGAAAAATTCTCCTTCAATATTCATTTCATAGAGTAAGAGATAATATTGAAGTAGGAATTTATCAAAGTAGAACCAGAAGATAAAATTAATCCAATGAAAATGGAAATAAATTAGGTACGTAAACATTCTCATTTCCTATATCATGATGTTAAAATAATCCCTCAACACTAATAAATAAATAGTTAAATAAAAATAATGTCCAATTACCTTCATTTTTGATGAATTTATGGTATTATTTTTATATTACAAATTTATGGGTTTTTAGTCATTAACTTTATCATGACTATGTTTTATATCAATATCTATTATTCTTTTTAACATTATTATTTTGATAGATTTTTATATTTTAACTTCAAATTAATGTTCACATTTTTAGGGAACATCATTATGTGTTATTTAACACAACCTTCCTAATTACCACCTTAATTTTTCAAAGGAAATATTATTATCCCTTTATATGATTTGGGTTTTCATCAAAGGAATTTTAAAATATTGAACACTTGATCACCAAGATAAAAATTTCAATGAAAACATTTTTTTAAATGGTAGAGAATTTATCACCCCCAAAGTATATTTTATAAGAATACTATTCTTAATATCTTCCTTAACACACAACACTGAGCTTTAAGTGGACTGTGATATACTATAAATATAAATATATTTATATTTTTCCATTATGATATAACAATTAAAATGGAAGTATGAATATGAATAAACCAATTGTGAAAAATATGTATAATAATTTTATATAATGGAAATTAATTTGTTAATTATTAATAAATATATAATCTATTTATAGTGAAGTCAATTTCTTCTTCAAAATATGATTTCATAAAAAAATGATTCCCTTAAATTTTGTAGGAAGACAATAAAATTAATTGCTATCATTTTATGAAAAATATTTATAGGTAATGAATTTATTCTTTTAAATATTAATTAAATTATTCAATTTGGATTCAAATTCTGAGAATTTTATGAAAAGGATGATTTTTTGTGTGAAAAGTTAGAAAAAGTATTTTTTTGTAAAATTGACATGTATTTTCATTAAGTCATTTAATTTAAAAGAACTATTATGTTATGGATATGTTCATAATGTAAATTATGTATCCATTTAGTATAAATATTATAATTAACTATAATATAAGTTTCAACATATATAATATTTCTATATGTTCACTTTTATACTTAAATTCATAATTTTCTAAAAACTATATTTTTTTGTCATTTTACAAAATTATTTTACAAATGATTTATGGAAATTATATAAATTTAATCCTAAAACATTTATTCCATATTTAATACCACATGATTCAAATTTTTTGAATAACACAATTTTATTTTTTATACATTATAATTAGAAACTTTGTTAAATATTTCTCCCCTCGATAAGGGTAAAATGAGTAAAAAATGTTAAAACTATAAAATAATGCCAAAAAATTATCCCTACAAATTCCATTATCATATTTCAAGTGTGTTACTAACCAATCTGTAACCAATATTTTATAATAATTAATTTTGCTTCTTTTTTTGTAAATACCTTTCTTTTATTTTCAATATATAATAATTTAAAAACACTTTATTAATTTTAATAACTATAATAGGATTTCACCGGGATAAAAACATGTCTTTAATGGTTATAAATGGCCATTTTCAATATGAATTATTTTTATTATAGATATTTGTTTTTTATTTTTATTGATTTACCTTAATTATTTACACAAGGCCATTGTAGTTATTGAGTACACTTTTGAAAAATCAAGGGATTGATTTTAAAAATATAAAAAGTTAAAAATAATTGTTGAGTTATGGAGTCATAAAGATTTATTGATAAATATAACGTTTTATTTATATGATAATTTTTTTTCAATGAAAATTTATTTCTTTATATTATTAATATAAATTAAGGGAATAATTCTGAAAATGACCATAATGGTATGTTATGATAAATAATATTTTATTAAATGGATTAAATTTCCAAAAATAAAAATATTTATACAATTTATCTTATATGGTTGATAATTTAAAAATATTTCCACTTATGGGTGTGTTTTCATTTTATTTGAGCTTTCTTGTCCCTTAATTAATAAAAACTATTTTTATCATGATAATCATTAAAAGGGTTAACAAGAGGTAAAAACTTTGAGATAATTGTTAAAACAACACCTAGACTTGTAAAAAAATTATTGGATGATATTATCTTTGATTTTATTCTCATAATATTCTAAATATATCAATTTATTCACTTTAATATTAAAATTTATTTTTATTAATTTAATGCCTTATTTTATTATATGGTTAACCCTATCATATCTTATGTAATAATACTACATCTCTTATATTACTATCACTTAATGACCCATGTATCTAGAACAAGATATACCAAAATTTATTACAAAAATTCTTCCCTACATCCAAGAGGTCGTGGTATAAAAAAAACAATAACATATTAACCATAAGTTGTAAGCCAAAGGTGCTTTTCAGAAGAAGAGGTATAACTCTAAATCAAGTGGTTTCATTTTATTTACACTTAAAAATAATTAGAATATTCAATAATAATTATCATATAATAATATCATTATCTTCTATATAAATATATTTTATTATAATAGTATAAAAATAATTATTCAAGTCTTTTTCATCCTATGTAAAATGAAAACATCACTCATGCGTCTGTACAACCTACCATATCCACTAAATTATGTAACTAATATTTCCTCACAAATTTAATTGGATGGTTATGGATATGGAATTAATGAATATATATTTATTTTATGGAATTATTTTTATTCATTAAATATAATATATTATATATCCTCTTACACTTCCTCCCATTAAAAAATTATAACATCGTTCATGCATATGTGTAGACTTCATCCTTCTTAAAGAAATTTGATTATTATTTTAATATCATCCATTAAATAATGATAATAATTATGTATATAGTTAATATATAATATATGTATTACATGATTAAAATTATATATAGGATGGAACCATGATCGAGATATGAGGACTGAAAATACCGAACCAAAACATATATGAAAAATGAAACTATTACCACTAATAATTAATGATTTTAATATATTATTATTTATGAATAAATGTTAAAATTCTATAATATTATCATAGATGATATTGTATGTTTTTATATTATTTTGGTATATAATTTTAATAAATTTAAATTTATTATACATGTGGTCAAAATCCCTTACATAGAAATTTGGACTTTATGTGAGGGGTTTCATCACTCAATTTCACTTCATTGGTTATATTACTTATTAATTGTCTATCTTATGCAAATATTAACTGTGTAAGGACCTATTTTTATTATATATTTTATTTACAATACTTTTATCTAGATATAAATTTTTTAAAGATATCCACATAGTTGATAAATTCTCTTTTAAATGTTATAATATTTATATGGATTTCTTATCTCACTTTTATTCGGGTAATTCATTTTCTATATTCCCAACATATTTCTTTTATGTGCATTTTATACCGACAAATTTATAAATTTTATCATTAACATATTTATATTTATTGTATATAGGGTTTTTATTTATGTTATTTCATTCAATGGGGGTTGGATTCAAATACTACCAAAGTTGTAAGGGATTATTCTAAAATTTCATTTATTTGGGATTTTTTTTCTGTAACTTTAAATTTATAGAAATTTTATTATTTATATAATTTAGTGTATATATATTTTATTCTTCTCAAGTTATCTAGGTAATTTTCATGTATTCATATTATTTTCCTCTATTTAGTACTTAATATAGTCAATAAAATATTTTTAATAAAAAATGATAGTATTTATTTATTAGTTATTAAAATATTTATTCCAGGTATATGTTTCTAAAAATGTTTTGAATACTATTCTTATTTACATTTCCGGGATTTATTATGGTTATTTTGAAATATCTTTTACTATATTTAAAAATTCTAAAATTCAATATTTTTAACTTTACTTGTATATATAATTATGACATTCTTTAAAAGGTAAAAAAGGATTTGGTTTTTAATATATGAGGCATAGAAACCTCTTCCTTCTATAATGAATATTATTTTATTTGATTATTTCAATACATGTTTCCATAGTTCTTTTATTGTAAATTAATTTCCAAATATTCTGGACTATTTAATATTTCAAAAACGTTATTTCAAAAATAAAATAAATATTTTAATAATGAAATGTCACAATGATATTTTAGAATTATTTTCCTCAATTTCAAAATCCATTTACGAATATTATTATTTACTTGCGATATAATCTAATGAAACCATCCACCATATTACACTAGTTGTATTTTGGTTAGGATGCTATGTTTTTTACAATGGAAAAATATTGGGATTTCATTTGCTAGTAATAAAATATGGATATTTATATTGATTATGTATTGTATTGAATATTTAACCCTTTTCATATTATTAATTAATTGGACTTGGTAACTGAAGGTCAGTAATCTTTGTAGACCCTCAATGAATCAAAAGGACTCATTATATAAACTAGAATCATTATTTGGTGTATTACTAAAAAATTAAATTTTATGTCTTTGAATGACGCCTTGATGGAATATATATGATTATTGGCACAATGATTTGATAGTATGATTTTAATTTTTGGAATCATTTATTCTATAATTATAAAAATATTAATTTTATCCCAGTTATTCTTTATGTTCCACTTATTATCCAAGGATATAATCACCATTTATGATATTACTCATATGGAATATTTGATTATTGTTTATCTATAAAATATAATTAAAGATTAATTTATTTAGTTATATATCCAATTGGATTATTTTTCTTACTTAGAATTTAAGCTCACCATGTATTATTTATTCTATTCCACATGTCACCATAAGGGATTTATTAATGATTTTAGGGTTATACTAGATGGAATAAACAATTTCTCACTAGAATTGTAATTTGAATTTCACTTTTTCAAATATAATGTGAGAATAATGTATGTATCTAGTCTCTTAAGAATAAAACACTAATAGATCATTCAAGAAATTATCTCTTATATCTTATGTATATTTATTAAAATAACCACTAGCTCTAGGTTACTTGAGTAAGTTTGTTACAAATTTGGTTAGAAGATATGTGTATTTAGTTTTAGTTATAGTTCAATAGATGTTGGGATCATCATATTCTTCTTATAGAGTTCTCATAAAATAAAAATTTCTATTTCAGCATTCAAATAGCACCATATAAGTAAATTCATAAGGGAAGATGGAGGAATCCAACTTGTTGGTATGAATTCAGAGATATTATGCTTTGTTAATAAATTTAACTAAATAAATTTTATAGAAATTCTAATCAATTATGTGAAATATTAAAGAATCAAAATTTATATAAAATATATACACCATTAACTATAAAATATATTTTTAGTATGAAGTTATAGTCAAGGGTTTCCTTCAAATATCAACAAAAAAGAGGCTTATGATATTCATTAAAAGGGGAAATTTTAGCTGCATATACATTAGCATATTATTAATCATTGATTGTGTGGGGAGGATCATATAATGAAATTGACTTCCAAAGAACCTATCAAAAGTGAATGATGTGTTCTTTGTATCACATTTGGGTAAATACATACTTTATCCATCTCATGTATTCAACTAATATGTTGTAAAAGTATAACATGATATTTTTTAGGAGGAACAACTAGAAGATAATTTTATTTTAGATAAAAAGTACTATGAAATGATCTTATCACCCAATTAATGTTCCTAAAAGAATTTTAATATTGAGGAAGTCACATGGTAAGACAAAGATGTAATGAGTTAGATGTACCATAATCAATTTTCATCTATGTAATGAAATTTCTAGGCATAATAAAATATTAGCTGGGGTAGAAAGCAACTACAGATAGTTTTCTCACACCAACATATTTAATTTCTATTTTCACATGAAACAATAACTTAAGATGAACCACAACACATTTTATTGACAAATAATACTAAAATATAATAAAATTATTAATAAATTATGATATTGAAATATTAAACATTATTTTGAATGATAGATGAGGAATAAAACCACAAATAATTAAAATGACCATGTACATGAAATCATCATCGTTGTGGCTTTCATTGAAGTTCATATCACTTATTCTAAATATGGAATGAAGGAAAAAATTATAAATATAAAATTTAATTTGGGAGATAAATAATTGAATAGGATTAATGAATTTTATTAAATCACTCCTTGTTATATATATTAAAGGAATTTTACGTTTTTATACATGGTCGTTGAATATATGATCATTGTATGTATGGTCCTTCGATATATGTTCATTAGATATATGGTTGTGGGATATATGATCATATGGTATACAAGTATCAAATATTTATACTGGGTATTTTATAGCTATAATTAAATACTGTAATACATAAAAATTATTTGACTTATAATCGACATAAATAATTTTGGATTAAAATAAAAAGATACCAATACATTTACAAAAATATACATCATTTTAAATAAACTTTTTGGTATATAAAGAATTATAAATTAATTTTTTTTTACATTTAGATAATTAATTATATAGAATTGAAGGAAAAAATTCAAGAAAATATTTTATAAATAAGTAAATAACATCAAATATATAGTTATATTTTTATAAATAATATGAATTTAATGATTCATGGTCAATGAAAAATTCTATAATTAAAAATAATGTCTCAATTATATATTAGATATATTTATTTAAAAGATAAATTTAACATTTTTATAGTATTAAATATATTTAATTTTATCTATTACATATTAAAACAAATGAATTAACATTTTTCTAATTATTATTCCTAGTTAGAGATTAAGAATAATGCTACTTTTATACTCCAAATATATTTTTAAATAAATTTTTATGGTTTTTGTGTTTTTATTTTAACATAATTTTAAAAATCTATAGAAATTTGGTTATGTAAAATGGATTTATATTTTAAAATAGTTCAATTTAAATTAGGTATGAGATTTAATTTCATTTTATGTTAAATAACTCAGTTTATGTAGTAAAAACTTGAGTTACCGTGGTAAGGGTAATATGAGATAAAACTGGTTTTATTAAGGGGTAAATACCTAATTTCTATTAAAATATATCAAAATTATGGGTACAAGGGTATTCTTGACCCATATCAAATATATTTCTACTTTTCAAAAACTTTCTAGGGAAAAAGAAATTTCTTACACTTTAATAAATGGGTATTTTTTGAAATTCCTTCCAAACATACCTATAAAAGGTCACAAACTATGATAACTTCAGACAACACTTTTTCATAGATTCTCTCTCTATCACCTTTAAAAATTAACTCTACTAAATCCTAATT
Source organism: Viscum album (assembly GCA_963277665.1). Taxonomy (NCBI): domain Eukaryota; kingdom Viridiplantae; phylum Streptophyta; class Magnoliopsida; order Santalales; family Viscaceae; genus Viscum; species Viscum album. Next base: position 487,559,467 of record OY728155.1, read on the forward strand.
ACATGGTTTGTGGCTTTTGGACTCTTGTAGGAGTCTTAAATTTTCTATTTCAAAGGAAACCGTTTGAGAATGAGTGAATTCATCAATTCTTGAACATATATTTTTAACTAACATAACATATATGATCATTATAAATATAATTGATCATTATAATGATGTTGAATTATAATAATTATGATCCAATATAAAATTTATTATTATAAAATAACTCAATAATATTACTAATTCCTTCATATAACATGCTCTTATTTTGGTAGGTTCAATCACCTACATGAATAATGAAATACAACCATCAAAATTTCAATAAGTATAAGAAAAATTAATACATTCAATATATCAAATAAAATAGTAAATTTTTTTATGAATATGATTATGAAAGGGTGAAAAAAATAGCTAATGATCATTATAATGAAACATATTATTACTAGTAAATTATCTGAAACATTATAATCATGGTTTATAATATCATGAACTATTGCCATGACATTTATAAAATTAGAATGGGAATATAGAAATGATTGATTTAAAATGATTCCATTACAATGAAACATGTTTTAATAATGAAATATTTATCAATGAATGTGGATTTAAATTTCAATTTGGAAACATATACAAAATAATCTAAATTGCTAATTTATGATGATGAAAATAAATAATAAATAACTAATATATATATAACAAATGAATATATTTTAATTTTATAAAATTTAATTGATATGAATATGTTTATAAAATAAGGTATTAAGATGGTTATTTTTATTATAACTGTGTTTGTAATGGTTTCAATGATTTTAGGTGAAAAGCTAAGGGTTTCTTTTCAAATATCAATTTTAAAAGAATATTATTCATGTATGAATTTAAAAAAAGTAATATTGTATATTGTTTATCTATAAATCACAAAATAGTTTTATCTCTTATGTCTAATTCTAGTTTATTCTAGTGTTCTCACCATTTCCCCTTACATTAGTTTATAATTTAACTAGGGTGGTGTGTGTTTGTGGAGCCGACCATATCAATTCTTTTTAACATGGAAAAATTTATTCCATGTTAATGTGTTTCTAATTATGTTTTTTATGTAATTATCCAAGATTTTATGATTGATTAAATCAATTTTCTAATAACATTGAATTTATTTTATAAAAGTATGAAAATAATTCATTTTTAAATTTATATAAGGTCACTTTCCACAATCATTTTCATTATGATGCTTTATACATATTATTTTTTTGTTTTCATAATTCATTAAATAAAATTTTGTTTACTTTGCACATATTATTAAATATAATGATTTATAAATTGTTTATTAAATTTATAAAAATTAAATGGAATTATTTTTCTTATTTTTTCATTAATATTCAAATTCTATTATAATTTGTTTATCCATGTTGATATAATTCAATGTTTTTTATGTTTCTCAGGGTTTGTGTTTCAATAAAATCCATAAAATTATTTATCTTGTTGATTTATTTTCATCCCTAGTAATTATTTTTATGAAACCCATTTCATTTCCATAGGTTAATTATTCTATAAAGGAATTATAAACTCTTCCATGTTCATATGACACACATATTTATGGATTTTAATTATTTAATATGTTGTCGAGGAATTATGTATCCCTTTAATGCATTTTGTATTTTTTTTATATCTTATGATTTTAAATATAAGGTTATTGAGAGTGAACTCAATCCATTATGTATATCAAAAATTGTAGTGAACACAATTTACTATGTTATGGGACTATAACCACTATATTATGATTATCATTGTGCCATAATTATTTTTTTTGAATCTTTTATAAGTTATAGATCATGATTATTTAATTATATTTCCTCAATAACCCGAATTATTTTTTATTATTATGCAAAAATACTTATCTCAAGATTCGTTATTTATTATATATTACTTATTGTGTATGATTTCTTTATGTTATGATTATGTACCTTGATTATTTTACCATACTGACATGTTTAGCCTATGCTCACTTATAATCTCATGTTTAAATCCATTATGTTCAACTCAAATGGGAATTCGAGCACACCCTTTCTTTTGTTAAAATTCACGGCATTAGAAAGAAGTGTATTATGAATAAGTTATCTAGATTTATATATTTTGAGGAATTTTTTTGGGAGATATTGAATAATTATAGTAAAATAATAAGTTTATGTAGCTCATATTCAAAACCACTAATCCTATTGTTTCTTATTTTATGATTTATTTTAACATTTAACATTTATTAACATAATTTTTTATGTAGGTATGTTATCTCTTGGTTATCTTAGTCCTTTACCCATAAAAAATGTATCCTCAAATTCAGAAGCCAATAATATTGATACATACACATCCAATTCATTAAATAATCTAAATAATAGAAAATATAATTTATGTATAAATTTAATGTTATTCATACCCAATACATAAATAAAATACCACCCAAAAATTAAATATATATAACTTAATAAATGAAATATAAAAAACAGCAAGTGAAACCATATAGAAAGAACTCAGATATGATGCTTTAATTGGATACCTACAATATTATGATGAATAAGTCTAAATTTTACAAATACAATATCTACCAAATTCATTCCTTTGGAACATTATCATCAATCAGTAGATGTGGCTATGTAGTATCAATTGATAAATAAACAGTATTGGTAAAAATATTTTTTAATTTAATTAATATTTAAATTAAGAATCTAGAATGAATGTATAAATGAATCTATATAACATAACATAAATGTAAAATTTTCACTATAAGTATAATTAATTATCAATGTGAACATGGTTAAAAAAAATATTTATGTGGCTATGATCTAAATCGAATACCTATTGAAAACATATCTAATGGTAAAGTGGGAATGTATCATTCCATCGAATAATATAACAATATCCACATCATTTCCTAAAAAATCATAAATCAAAAGTATATCCATAAGAAAGTAAACGTGAAGATGATGGGTATACTAATATATAAAGTTGGAATTTATATTATAGGATCTATTTAAAAATAGTTTATTAGTAAAACATTATTTAGTTTTTAAAATAAATATCTATTTTTGAATGAATAACATGCTTACATTTATTTAAAATATATGCACTAAAAATAAAAATGAATTATTATATTATATTATGAAACCATACACGAAATAAAATATTAATATCCAAGAGTTTTATAAATCCAAAATATGCACTCATACTATTAAATAAACTAAATTTCAGCATTGAGTAAACACTAAACTCTAAAGAAAAAAAATACATGGCTTTAATGAATGGAACTATCCTGATTGATTTAATGCGACCCATCAAGTATTCTAGATTAATTGATTTAATCTACTGTAACACTCCTCTAATCAGTGTAAAAATGAAATTCAGGTTCTTTTTAAGTTAAATGGAAATCAAAAGTAATGGTACTAGTTAGAGAGAAATTAAGACTAGTAAAACACGTATCATTTGAAATTCCTAGATAGTGAACTGTGAATTACATTATGATATCGACCAGTAATTAAAAATTATTTTATAAAAAACACTTTTTGTAGTAATGATATATCTTGATACTTGGAGGAATTTGGGCCAACTATTAAAGACAGATACTAGAATCCAATTTTTGGGCACTTTAGAATCTTTGAATAGATCATATTATATTTGGGTGTTTACATTGGTAGAGACCTATAATAAAACAATACATTACATAGAATCATGTTATAGGGGATTATAATAGCTTAGAATTTTTATGGTCAATGGGGAAGGGAAGAATACAAACATAGACAGATAACTATTGCTCTTCAGACTTTGATTCCACTACCACTACATCACAATGGACATTCTATGCAGACAATATTGTAACCTAGGTTACTATTAATCATGTTTCTCTTCGAGATCTTTTGATCTAAGATTTAATGTATTCTAATAAATCACCTTTTAATTATTCTCTTAAGACATATTAACATTTCTATCTCTTAGTGTTCATATGTCTTATTCATGACCCAAAAAAATCTCTATGATTATCATCCTTTTCTAGTTCTTTTGTTTTCCCTTTTACTATCATTTATGGAATTATATTTTTGTCCCCCAGTGTTTCAGAAATAACTAGAATTAGATGTCTAGTTCAGAATTTTGTGGTAAAAATTTTCTATTCTTTCACTAGCTATAAAGCTGGAGATTTACTAATTTCATGATCAAAATACATGGGAGACCAAACCTTTTCTATAATGAAATGAAGCCTTGTAGAACAAATGGGTGTCCATGTTAAGGAAGAACATGATTTAAAGGTAAGTTATAAGTAAATTCTAGTAGTAAAAGTATTTCTATAAATGGAATTTAAGGACTTCATTGAAAATTTATAACATACAGTGAAGCATTCCGCCATCCATGGGGTTAATAGTATTGTTACATTTGAGGGATGGCTTATTTAGAATATTATTTTGAAGATAAATTTTTTTTATGATTATCTAGAGGCAGTAATTTATATTAATTATATAGAGGGATATTTTGTGTTAGGAAATTATGAACATGTATAAAAAATATAGAAAATTTAATAAGGTTTAATGAAGGAAACCAGTTATTGGGTGAATAATATTGATGCATTAATGAGAAATAATCATACAAATAGTGTGATATAGATTAATGCTATAATTGTAAATCCTTTTATTAGGGATATATTATATTTTTTTTATATGTTGATGAAATTATCATTATAGGATCATTCATTTATAGAATTATTGACCTAAAAGGGAAATTGGTTGAGGATTTTGAGATTAAAGACCACATGGAAGATGGAAAAATTTTGGGGGTGAAGATTAAGAAAGACCATGAAGCTATAACCTTTATGTTACCACATTCTAACTATATTGTAATTTTTTAAAATATTTAGTATGTTTTAAGAAAATTATTCATCTATTCCCATTGATATACATTTCAAACTCTTAAAGGATAAAGAAATTAAGATCGTAGAATTGGTTGAGTACATGGAAAATGTTATATACGGATCAGTTATTGGAAGCTTAATGAATAATATGGTTTGTACCTAACCTAATATTTCTCATATAGTGGTAGTTGGTATTAGGTACTTAGATAAACCATGAAATTAATAAAGGGAAGTTTTGAATATGTTACTGATGTATTTTAATGGATGAAGGTAAGTATCTATATTCTTTATAAATGTAAATTTATTACAGGGGCATGTTAATGCTTACTATGGAGGTGATGTCAGTAGTAGGATTTGTATCATATTTTATTTGGATAGATATGAAGGAACTATAGTAATATGGATATATCTATTATATAAATTGATGAATTTTCCAACAAATTGGTGAAATATATTTTCCTAATAGAAAATGAGAAAGAGATTTTTTGACTAATGAATGTCTTAAAAGAGCTAGAAATATAGAAGGAGGAAAAAATATTACACTCTGAACATCATAGTGTTATAAATCATTAAAATAAATTTTTTTTTCATGCATAACTGGAGTATATTCAGGTTATGTATCATTTTATAAGATGCACTATATATGATGGGTTACAGACATTGTGAATGATTCATAGAACCCATTGTCCTAAAAATATATTAAAAGAGTAGATACTGATAGAGATGTTGAGGAATTTTAGTGCCTATATTGGTATCCAATAATGAATATAGGATGAGAGAAATAAAATGAGAGAACATTTTTGGAGCACTGAAGAGAAAACCTCTCTTATATCATGAACCATCAGCTTTAATAGAAAACATGCACTAGAAAGTGGAGGAGATAGGGAAATTAGATCCAACAATTAGTATAAGTCAGTAGAATCAATTAAGGTTAGCCAACTATATTAGTCCCCAAGTAGAAGATTTTTGGACTATGGTATCGCAATCATTGGATAATGTTGGGCCTATACTTTTTGGCCCACACTATACACTTGGTCATTAAATCAATTGTTTAACATCTACGAATAGGTAATTAGGAGATGTCGGGGAATCACACCACTAATTAGGGGTCTAGGGGTAAAATATCCCCAACTAATTATTGGAAAACAATAGAAACCATGAATGTACTTTAGATTATATGAATAGAGACAATTATAGGGCACTATATCTAGTGAATAATTAACATAGTATCATGTGATAAGGTACTATAGTTGCTCATACTTTTTACAATCACTATGTGAGGGTTTCATACTTACACTAATAATGTACTATTTATCATTAAACATTTCTACCATATCTACAATTACACAATAGACTTACTGTACAAGTACTATTGTAACACAATTTACATTTCATCATGTTTCATTACGAGGTATTTCCATATAGGGTTTCTGGCACTTTGAGAAAAAGCTATGTAATTTTTCTCCTAAGACATTGTGAAATTGATACCTCTTCTTGAATGTTTGGATTATTCTTGAAACATATAAATCCTTGTGTTATTCATTTTATTCTTATTCCTTGTATTTATATTTTACTTTTATTTCTGGAATTATTCCTAGTTGTTGTTCCCAGTGTTTCTACACCACATGTTACCTCTTTTGAAACTCCATTCCATATTAGAACCACTAAATCAATTTATTATGGAACCAATACATATATTTTATAATTTTAATTATCATAACCATTTATAAAAAATCAAGAATCAATCACATAGAAATTATTACTAAACAACTATATTGAAATAAAAAATAATATAATTCCATCAAAAATTATATTTTATACCACAATAAAATCCTTTTAAATCATTGTTAACACTGAAGTTATAAATCATATCAAAGATCAATATTCTAAAAAATATTATATATTGATCTAGACATATTTCTTCAAAATTTCCAATATTCATATAATAAAACGGGGAGTAATTTTACACAATTTAACTTATATAAATCCAAATTACTCATGACTAAAAAAAATATTCATGTGAACCACTTCAAAAAAATATTTTTTTCATTTAATGTTAGAGAAAATAACATTATAGTAAAATTTATATCAAATTGTATAAGTTTATTCCACTCAAATATAACATTAAATATATTTTTTACCTCAAACTGTTGACATAAACTCAAACATCAAGTTCTGATGGACATATATTAATAAAAAAACATAATAAATGAAAATTTCAAGACCTCAAAACATGTTTAGGGGATTATCCTCAAGATCCTATAAATTTCGGTGGAAATGGATTCTTTTAAATTGTGGGTTCTATCACTTCTCGGTGAAAGTTAAAAAATAGGACCGCCACTTGAGAAAATTTTAAAATTAGATGTATAGGCGGGTGAAGAAAAAATAGATAGAAATAAGAGATTAATAATAAAAAAAAGTTGTAGGAATAACTCATATCAAACTCCCCCATCTATAGAAACAGACATAATAAAATGGAAGAGATGTGGAAGAAGAGAAGAGATAATCTAAGTTCATCCCATTTAGACACAACCCACATCAATATGGGCACACCTATTTATTGTTTTGAGGTTTAGTGGAAGTCATTGGGCCCATTCCCAAAAATTATTTTATCTATTTCAATGGATAAATATGAAGAAATAAAAAAAATTTAATAACATAATATTCCAAGGGAGGATCACTTCATATATAATTTTTTAATTAATTTATATAAATAACTTTGTTATCTTGATAGTGATTTCATTTTACGTGGTCAATTTGGTTTCCTCTCTCCATGTCAAATCATTATTGTGGGGAAAGAAAACAAAATATAATTCCTATAGTAGGGTCTATATGTTCATTTTGAATAATAGAATATTTATTTTGATGATATAGTTTTTATAAAATTGATTGTTGTATCAAATGAAAAATGATTCATAGAATAATAAAAGTTAAAAACAAAATAGTTATAAGAAGAACATAAGACACAATGATTTTCTTGGTTTGGGAAATAATCCTACGTCTATTGGAAGGTAGAAAATTAACTCTAATTTATAGAATAATTATCGGGTAAAGACAGAATTTTACGCACATATAAACCATAGCTCAAATGGATCAGAAATAAATATTATATAACCAAGACACCAACCCCATAGTAAGTTAGAACTGCTATTATGTAGTAACCACCAAAGTCCAATAAACTGCATTATTAGTGGAATGATGTTTTGGGAGAAAATATTCAACTATCATAAAATATTTTAATGATATAGTTTCCATGTCAATATCTACACTATTAAAGATCATTATTGATGTCACTTGGTCAAATTTTCTATAGTATGGACTGCTAGTATTCACCCAAACATCATCCAAATAAATCATGCTACATTATTCCAAAAATTGGTTCTAGATCAGAGTAACTAAACAACATATACCATTAACCATTAATCAGAATAATAATTATTTTTTTCTTGAAATAAATATTCTCATATTCTATAATCATTTTCATGTTTTCTCATCCTTGAGAGGGAGGATGTGAATTTTCTCCCTCAGTTATTTAGAAAGTTATTCAAATATTATAACATTTTTTAGAGAATTACCTAGTGGGGATTTTTTATTTACATTAATTCACATAATGCAATACATGATACAATCAGGAATATATATTTAGGGTTAGACAATACATAATTTCAAAAATTCCATTTATCTTATTATTTATTATATGTAAAATAAAATTCAAATAAAACTTGTATTATTATTAATATATTCCATGATGTTCACTAACACTCAGGTATTTTGATGTCATTTATAAAATAAATAAATCAATATTAAATTAAATTAAATTAAATGTATCATTTCTATTAGGCCCATAAATCAGCTCGCTAAACATTCTCAAAATTTATCATACCATGAATAATAAATATTTACTCTAAATATATATCAATATATTATTCAATATATAAATAAATAAACATTATATTCACTATCTTTTTAGAAAGATATTATTAATATTAAGATCATATATTTTCTAAACACAAACAACTCATGTTTTAGTTTATATAACCAACATAACATGAATAATTATTCCACAATTTGAGTATAATATTTATTCAGAATAATAAATTCCAATGGAATTTTATGGATATTATGTATACCCTTAGTGTGTAAACCTCTTGGACTCTTTATATATAGAATTAGATTCATCAACCAAAAGATCAAGATTGGAATCTAGAAACACAATAAGGAACCCATAGAAAAAGAAGTTAATCTCAGAATGACCACTGCCTATTTTTGTTTTTCACTATATAATATAATCTCTTTATCTCGATATCTCCCAAAGAAGGATGTATTATGCGATCATCAGTCCATTTACATGATATTACTTTTTTAGAATCTAAAAAATTAACTCATCGATTAAAATCCATGTCTTTGTGATTAATTAGATTATTTCATTTTTTGAAATGGTCTATGATATCTTCTTCTATTAACTAAGAGGATTAAAATAAATTCTTGACTTATTAAATCAATATGATAATAATTATGTCACACCCAATGTATCCATCCTCACCATGTACATATATAGTCATGGATCTTTTCAATAAATAAAAGTACACAGTTCATGATATATATAAATAATAATCTATAGTCTATGAACCAATACACACATATATTTATAAGGATATCAACTGAAAAAAATAATATATAGAATTTTGTTTGGTGCGTGTATCATCGTAACATACTTTCATGGAGATTACCAAGTGAAATATTAATGAGAATAATTATTTTCCTCTTTGAATAATCATGTACTTAATGGTGCAAAAAAATTTGTGTCTCATCAAATAGATTTCAACCATTCCATAAAAAATTATTTAATAATATTATTTTAGAATGTCAAGAATCTCATTATATAGGGGAAGTGCCATAAAATTTTGATGTTGAGGGTGACACATGAATAGTTTCACCACTAAGATGGGGTGAATCCGTAGACACTAAAAATTATTTCATAATTTATTTTCTGTTAAATAATTCATTTTGAGTGGTTAAGAGCTGGTTCTTTATAAATAAACCCACATACTACAATAAATGAGAGGAAAATAAAAGAGAAACTTTAGAAAAAAAATTATATTGTTATGTATCATTGTGAGAGCGTTCTCCTTACTACAAAAAGTGTTTATCTTGATACATATATTTTTTTACTCTAATATTTACACCAAACCACTATTGATTGGAAGGTTTCATCCTAAAACTTTAGATTATAGATCCTCAGTTGTTTTGGGCTTTTATACTAGTTTCATTTAGTTATAGTGAAAAAACAATAGTTTATAAATATATCCTACAAGTTCATGTTTTACGAGAAATAAATATTGGCCATCCCCTTTGAGATAGTAAATGGGATTAATGTAGATCTATTAACCTCTTCTTAGAAACAAAATTCCTAATGATAATAGTTTAGAGTTGATATATATTCTATCAAATCATTATCATTTCATTCATCTACTCAAAGGTATTCTTCTTCTTTCCAGTGATATATTGGGCACACAGATGTCTAAATAAGAACAACATATTAGATTCGGGATAATAATTTTTTTCTTGTTCTCACTCACATGGGATCAGTCTATTATTTTATCAATTTTGAAATATTTTTTCCAATTTCTATGTTCTACATATTGATGAGTATTAGTTTAATTATTTTGGATTCATTTTCTATTATACTAGAAATAAAATAACATTAGTTATTTTATAGAACCCCAGAAAAAATGATATTTATAAAATAGTTTCCTTCTATGATCTATTCTATGATTTTATCCACCTACCAATCATGTGGGTTTGAATCCCATGAATTTGAAAAGTAACAGTATGAAAATACCCTTTACTTTTAGGTAGTTAGAAAACCTTGACAACATTTTTATCATCATTTAGAAACCTAGTTTGAATCAAATTGTGTTTTATAATGTTTAAATATCTAAGTAATAGATAGTGAATCATATTGTTTTCCATGATCATAATATTTAATATTATAGAAATTTATTATTTTTTAATCTTAAAAAATTATCTCAATTTTCTTTTGTGAAAATTATAATTATGAAGGTATGTTTCTTATAATGTGTATATGACATCCTTAGTCACTACACTATGAGTTCATTAGTTTTCGAAATTTTAATTTCATCATTTATTTCATAAGGATAAGTTATCCTTAAAAATATGAAAAGTTTACCTTATGATGTACTTGGGAATCCTTATGATATTTTGGAATTTTTCATTTTCTCTAAGATTATAATAGAATCATCTTTAGGATGTATAATATAATTCTCATTCTTTATTAATAATCCTTACATTACCCATAAAAGATCCTTATAATATAAGGTATCATCCTTAATGTGTATTAAATGATCTTTATTAAGTAGTAAACAATACTTATGTAGTCATGAAATCATATTGTTTATCTCAAAGAAAATAAATATGAAACTAGTACAACCCCATTTTTATGATATCTCTAGTACCAAATTGATACATTTGTAGTCAAAATGACCCTTACATAGTTCAGGGTACTTCAGGGAATTTCACATATTTCCCATTATTCCCACTTATGATTAATCCTTAACTGACAAAACAATCATTAAATAAATTCCAAGAAGTGTCCTTTGTTATCATTTTCAACAGAAGAACAGATGAATTGATTATATAAGATTAAATAAACTAAAAATGACATTATTTTTATTTAAATAATCTTAGAAAAATCATCATAGATATAATAACATCTTAAAAACCAAAGAAAATTATCAATTGTAAATGACAAAAAATAAAACTCCTGGAAAAATTATATAGTGTCCTTCAATCTCCCCCTTAGTATTTATTGTTAACCATTATCAAATACATCCATAAAAACATAATAGTTTAATAAAATCACAACATATATCACATGGGGATACTCTTGATACAACACCACATCATAAAAAGTGTTTTTTCTGATAATTTCACCCCTTTGGGATAAGAAATTATATCCATGTGACAAAGATGAAACCCACCATAAATCATACCTCCAATTATCATTTTTATATGTCCAACCCATCTACAAATATCAATGAATTTAGATGAAAATATTTAAGTAAATATCACACTCCCCATTTGACATGGAATCACTAAACATTTGACCAAGTTGAGTACCATTTACTAAGAGTTTAGAAATTTCTATCCCCCTTTGGCAACATAATTAAACTCCTTGTTGGGTTCCTTCCACACATCATTGAGTGAGAGCATATTTATGGACATGATGTTTTAGACTTATTTTATAAAACCAATCCTTTATCATTGATTTGGAAAATATTTCTCCAACTTGATTTTGGTATAAATATATTCATGATTTATATCAAAATCTTGGAATTTATTTTTGATAAAATTATATCAAATATCAATGTGTTTAGATCTTGAATATTGAATTAGGTTCTTAATAAGATCAATAAATCTTTTATTTTCAAAATAAATACCTAGTGGCTTCTGAAAAATAATTATTAAGTCAACCATATACACTTTAATATATATTATGTGTGTACATGTTTATGTGTCTATAAAATAATTTACCTTTCTCATACTAAAGAAAAAGTATTTTTTTGTCTTTATAACAATATTCACAATTATAATAAAAAAATAAAGATCCACGAGATGATTAATTTCTATTAGTAAAATAGTTAGCCTAATTTTTTTCTTTAAATCCTTGAAATATCAAATTTAAACTACTTTTATATAGTAGGATGAAAGGCAATTTCCTTTTTATAGATCTAGAAACTATTTTAGCCTCCATCATATTAAACTACATTGCTTCAACATGAAAGCATCCAAAAAGATTCAAATAAAATTCTATATTTTGTATTAAATATTTAATGTAGAGAAGGATAATATTTATTTTTTGATATGCCTTTATATTTTAACAATTTACAGACATATATATTGTAAATTATATTCCAAAATCTGAGTGGAAACATCATTGTAATCATTCATTCCAAATATCATTAATATTCTCTTATAATGTATTTCTTTAAATTAATAGGTGAAATAATTCCTTTCAACATTTTTAAAGTCTAGAAAACAAGTCATTTCACCCAACATAGAACTATCAAAATGACTTCTCATACCATTTATAAAATTTTAACAATTATAATCATTTACACCAGTAAAAATAATGTTAGAAACATAAACAATGACTATATGTATCCCTACATACATCCCCTTAACATAGAGGTTTCAATAAACCTTTCCATTTAAAAATTTAATGTCCCTAAAAAAACCTGATTAGAATAATATGTTCTACGGTCTTATTTCAGGCCATAAAAATACTTTTTAAGACAATATACCTTGATACCAATATTCTTAAGTATAAAACTATAGGTTTTTCAATAAATATTTCTTCTTCTAGATAACCATTAATGACATAGTACTTCAAATATATTATATATATATTTTAATGTTTATGTACTTCCATTTCCATGAATATCCTCATGATATCTAAATTATATACTTGGGAAAATGGTTTATCAAAATCAATAAACTATTAATGGGGGTATAAATTTAAAACTAGCCTTTTACTTTTTCTTATCACTCATCTCTTTTCATTATGTTTATTTTTTAAAACCACATTGTTCCAATCATATATTTTTTGTTTTAATCCTAGTAAAAAGATCCCAAGTATATTTATTATTAATCCAATCAATCTATTCATTCATAACACTACTATATTACTCATAATAAACTACCTCTAAAACTATTTATTATACAACTTTTGTGATAGGTACAGTTCAATTTTCTAATAAAACCTCCTTCTTAATTATACAGGTGTCTCATGATTGGAATTTTTTTCTGAAAATAAACTTGTTTATTTCATATTTTATGCCTCTATATATTCAATCCTTATCACTAGTTTGATTTGAATCAATATTAAATAAAACATACACATTTCTAGCTCCATCATTATTTTGCTTCTAAAATATTTTTTCTTCTAGTTTTAGTTTTCCTAGATTCTTCTTTAGTAAAAATGTATAGTTTGTACTAATTTGTAGTTATTTTCATCCTTTAAAATTATACTAGAATGTTTTATTTCATATCCAACATATTTATCGAATATTTCATAAAAAATAATGATTCCTTTTTATTCATTTTCATAAAAACATCATAGGTGTGGGACTTTGATCTTCATCAAACAAGGGGAAAAGGCATTAAAGTATAAAGAAATTATCAATATTTTATAACACATGTAATATGGTTTTATATGAGTCTTAGGAATCAAAAAACATATTTTGGAATATTTTCTTTATGGTAAGCAACTTCCCTAGATAAACATTAGGAATATTCTTGCCCAACTAGCATAGTCCATCCCATATCAATAGTGTTGATGTCTTCCCCATAGATATAATATTTTTAGGGTGTATATGTTATAATATTATATGTTTTATCACATAATTTTACATATAAATTTCCAAAAAATTGATTGTATATTATTTCCCATTTTTTGACCTCACTATCTTGATATGTGCAAGATTCTCCATTTCAACGAATCATTTGATGACTTTAATATTTTTAGTTGATTAAAATTTATGCTTGATGAATAATATTATTTTTCATCTAGGTGTAATATTCACTGAAGAAAAAAAATATCACTATTGGTTTAATTTTATTATAAAGAAATAAACACATTCAAATTAATGAATTATATAGGTCAAGAAGACTAAATTCCAATAGTATTGTGTGACCCTTGAAATATGCCCCCTATTTGAAAATTTTCCAAATATATTCTCTTTCAATATTTTTAGTTGAGTAAGGACTCTCACAAAATAATTATATGGAATTATGTTAATATTTATTTAGAATTGGTAGTCGATCCTCTCATGAAAAAGGTTATTCTAATTAATGGCCCTTGAGTAGCACGAGTTGGATGGTACCCTATTTTAAATAAAATCCCACTAGTTATTTTACCCATTGAAATTAAACTTCCATATTTTTAATTTTCAATGTTGAATTAATTATTTTGAAATTAAATTCCTTTACCATCATCACATAAATGGATCACACTAATTAAATCATGTTTTAACACTTTCTTAAAAATCACACCCTTAAATTTGAGCTTCATTGAAAAAATTTATAGTGCAAATGCCATAAAATTTTAGAGGAATAATCATTTATGATAGTTATTAATCCTCCATCATAATCTACTGTGATTTTATAGATATAGTATCTTCAGTAATGTATAATGAATAACCATTTTCAATGATCCACAAAATTTTCTTTTAAGTATCTTTCAATGCAACCTCAACAATAATAGATTGTTTTTATTGTTTTTTATTTTTAAAAATATTAACTTTTCATTTTTATAGGAGTAGGATAGAAAAATAAACAATGAATTTCATTGAATATTTTACATGAATATAATATCTACCAAACATTTCTGAAAAAAATTTAAAACTATTCTTTTGCATGAATATTTGTGTTTTTCTTATCATACATTTCTTCAATTTAATATCTCTTCTAATATTATCAGAGATTTCCCACTTCAGTTTATAACTTCGTCCATGGAATAACATATTTTAATATAAGGTATAAAATTTAATACCATACAAACCAAAACAGTATCCATAACCATTCAATCTGAATCTTTTAGAAATATTAAAATTCTATTTGGAAAACTTATATCCAGAATTTAGATTCAACTATATAGTTCATCTTAGAACCTACTTCTATGTAGGAGAGGAATTTTTAATTATGTTCACATTAATTATTTGATGTGAGAGTATGGTTTTAAATATTTTTATTCGCCTAAAATATTAAACATATGGGATTAATAACTAAATTTTTATTCAAAATAGTATTGAAATAATATTTTTAAGTTATAGTTTTAACCTAGTTTCTAGTAATTGTAGTTTAATCATATTTAGATATTTCACCGCAGATTTAAATATAATTTATAGAGTCTGGTATAATATTATTCAGTTCATTTTCATCTTTAAAAAACCATTATTCTAACTTACTCAGTTAATATTATTTCACAACTAGTTCTTCATCAAGTTATTTTATGATATTTTCATTTTTAGTTGATTTCATCATCGATCATTATATTTCATTAATGAGTTCAGTTTCTATATTGAGGATCTATTCATTAAAATATTCTATCATTACATCTACTTTCATCAAATGACATGTTTCCTTATCGTGTTTTATATTCCTCTCAACGCATTCTTCAAGTTAAAATTTGATCATGTGATTTATATAGATAATTTCACCTTATTTTTTCTTACCACATGTAGATTCTTAATTATTTTCAAAATGTTTCAAGACTTTTATGAATCTTTCTAGAGCTAAATCCTCTGATTTTATTTAGGATGAAGCATCTTTGTATTATTATTTACTATTCAATCCTCTTTGTTATCTACTTTGGAATTTCTTCATAACATCCCCATATGTTCTTACTATTATTGAGATTTTCCCCATTTCTCTTTTAGAGGTTTTTAACCATGTTCATCAGTCTATAATTAATAAATTTTCCTCTTTGGATAATATATTTCTATGTATCCAGAAACTAAAAATTTGAATCATTTCAAGGGAAAATTTGAGACATTATTCTATTGGAGTCCTAATCCATTAAACTCTCATCAATATATTTAACACGTTCTTTAGTTCCCCCTTCTTCAATATGATCTTCCTCATGGATTAAGAATATAGTTCTTACACATTCCTTTTAAATTTAAGTGTGTTATCATTTCATTTGAAATTTGTATATTATTTAACACATATAAGGTAATATATTCATTATATTTTAATACTTATATCTTTGGATCAAATCTTCCATGTAAATTTCTCGAAATATATATCACAGTATTAGAGTCTTCAATATATTCCCCATTAAATCTAATATGTACCACTATATCATTATCTCTTGTGATGTAGTCACCAATAGTTTTATTTTCACATATTTTCTAATCATCCAACTTACTTCTACCAATTTATATCTTACCATCCATGACTTTTACGTTTCATTCATAACTTCTCTAAATTTTATCCCACCCATCATTCAAAGTCTCAAGTCCCATCACATTGGTCAAAATTGTTTCAAATATAGACATAAGAGTGGATTATATATATTTTCCAACAACATGATGATTTTTTTATCTTTAAATTAAATTTATTCCCCCTTTTTAAAATATGAGAAAAATGGACATGAATGAAATATGTTTTTTAACATGATAATGAATTCCATTAAAATAAAGAAAAATTTTGATACTCATAGAATTAATATTATACATTCAAATATTTGAGGGTATAATATAGGTATCCTTGGTACAACACCATTAGAGGCTGAAAAAAATTTACTTATAGCAATAAGAAGGTGGTATAGATCATAGGTGCTTAAAAAATAATTTATAATATTTTTTTATGTAACCAAGATCATGTGAATTGTCAATTTATGGTATACTTAAAATGAAATCTAATCCTCCCAATAAATAAGTTATAAATAAATATATATATATATGGAAAATAATTATTTTTTACATTTTTAGCCTTTGATTGAGATCCTACTTCTTCAAACTTCTGTTTGTTATCCCGATCCCCTAATTTTTACCCTATAATCATGTAACTAAATCAATATGGGTAGGGTTGTATCTTTCTTCAAATATAGTCCTTAGATTCCCAGTTCCTAGGAGATGTTATAATAGCTCCCACCAACTACAATGAATGATATCATCATTAGTTGATAAAAATTCCATATTAGTTTGTGTTACACTAAAAACAAATATAGAACATCATATTAATGCTAATTAATGTTATAAATGCTTATCCTCAAACATATTCTTATAAAAATAACTTCAAAAGATACCAGTTGAGTGTTAATATATTTTCTAGTTAGTTTTTCCTCACTTCATACAAATCCGTAAAGGACTTAATCTTCTTAGTGTTGAAATATTGGGCCCATATTTGTTTAAATCTCAACATAAGCTCGACATCAGGGAAAGACTATAAATTTTTTCATCTCACAAACTTGGTCTCCCTCAACTATTATTTAAATTTTTGATATATTTTACTCTGTCTTCTTTACACTTGCTTAAAATCATCAATTTTAATAATTTGGAGACATGTTTAAATAAAAAAATATAAATACACCACTTATTTCATGGAACATCAACAAAATTCATATTAATGAATTGTTTTCCATCCATGATCTCATATATTATTTTCTAAACCCAATTATCATAAGGTTTTTCCTTCTCTAAATTTAAATTTAACATTCAAAAAATAGCATTTTCTTAGAGAGGGAAAACATTCATAGAAAAGTGATTATCTTTTTAATACTTATATTGTATCATAATTTGATATGTGATATTTAAATATATGAAGAGGTGATCAATCAAAATCATGTTTTTAATTATTTACACTATTTAATATTATATAAATCTATAATTTTTTATTATGGAAAATGACTCCCAATTATCCGAAGTTTGGATCATTATAGTGAATGAATGACTCTTATGTAATGTACAATACATCCTTACATACTTCACAATGTCCAAATTCCTCTTTGAATAATTCATTTCATCCATTATTTCATATTGATAAATGATCATTACTAAATACAAAAATTATTATTATGAAGTTCCTGATCAACTTTATGATGTTTATAACATTTAAATTTTTATAAACACTATAACTGATTAATTCTTACAATGTGGAATATTATTACATAGCTTACAATGATACTTAAAAACATCAAGATTCATCCTTATATTTCTAAAAAAATAATTCTTATAAAGTATAATATCACCCTTATTATGTAGTAAATGATCCCTAACATGTAAAAAATGATCATTTAGAACATAAGAAATCATTTTTATACACATAGATAACAACCATAAAATACAACACATGTTTAATTTTTATTATCTATTTTAAAAAAATTGTTATCACATAGAAAAAATGATCCTTATATAGTCTAGGATCATTTATGGGATTTTCTAGATTTTTATTTTTCCTTAAATTTGATTTATAATTATAAAAATTCTTTGGCATAGCCTTTATTTCTAGTTAGAACTTCAAAATTATAGAATCCATCACATTAGATCATAGTCAATTAAAATTAATTTAGTGATGTTCAAAACAACTCAAAAATATTTTTCACATATTGAATAACATTTCAAAACCCTCCAATGATAATAAAGTATAGTTGAAAAAACACATCTCCTTTAAAAATTCAATATGGTACTTTAGATGCAATAGATAATCCAATGTGATTATAAAATTTATATTATAAAAAAGTAAACTCATATTGCTATAAGATATCAATTTATATTAATAATATGGTAATAATAATTAAAAGAGTTTAATGTTTCTAGGGAACCAAATGCAATAAAATTATACTTACATTAGATCCAACTACTACTATCTTTTACTATACCATCACTCGCATGATATTCACACTTATGCTAAGATAAGAATTTAGTCAACTAGTATTCCATGTTATCTTCCATATAAACTCTACTTACCATTACCTCTCCTCTAAAAAAATGTTATTAGGTTATACTGTTGAAATATAAACCAATCCTCATGTATGTTTAATGAAATTATTTTTAAAGAAAATTTTGTAAAATACCACACATAAATATATAGGTTTGGTGTCCTTGACTGATAATAAACATAAAACACCAACCATGAAATAAACTAAAAATAATTTATTTAAAACACCATAATGTTATCCAAAATTCATTTGAATTTATATTATTAATACGATTCCCTAGGGAAATAAATAAATAAATGTGTTGATTTATAAATAAAAGTTAGGTAATAATTTTAGAAAATCTAGATCTCAAAGTAGTACATATAAGTGAAGACATAGTATAAAAATATCATTAAGAGAAGTATCATAATAATGTGATTATGGAATAATGGAAAAAATATCCTAAGACAATTCCATCATAAATATATCACAATAAAATAAAACATGACATTGTATAATAATACAAGTCTCACTAACATGAAAACATAACATAGTGCACTGGTCTAATTGCTCATTACCCCTACATGGTATATCATGACCTGAAATAATTACCCACACATTTAAGGGATATATGATTTAGTTCCATGCATCAAATAATAATACGTATAGGTATATTTGTGACAAATAAAGAAAAGAAACCATATAAAAAGTATAAGCATGATAATTTCCAAGTGAAGAAAATTGTTTTTATAATAATATCTCAAAAAACTAAAAGGAATATCTTAATTATTTACAATAAGATAAGGGATGAAATATTTCTCCACGTTAGTAATTTATTTAATTAAATGTTTTCATTAATATGTGTTAAAATTAATTTAAATTCACATGAATAGAGTGGAGAAGTAGGTATAGAAACAATCTAAAAAATGATGCTTTTAGAGATGAGTAACGAAACATTAAAGATTACAAACATTTATTAAAACCAGAAGTAAATCATAATAGTATTCCATAAAATAGTATTCATTTTACCTAATTATATAATAGAACAAAAAATACAAAATTGATAGATAAATATAATCAATTAATAGGACAGATCAAAATATTTTTATTTTCTTTTAGGATAAGATTGAGAAGGGAATATAAAAAACATATATGCATCCATATAAAATAGAAAAAAGATATTTATATTTTTAAGGGACATAAATATAGAATATATATAATTTTACTAAAATAATAAATAGATAAGGTGATTTTTAGAGAGAAATAATAACCCAAATAAAAAGGGTTGTACTATGACATCCATTACCCTAGTTTATCAATCACATGGTACATGTGTCTAATTTCATGAATAATAATATTAAGTTTATTAAAAACATTATTTAAATAAATATTATATTTAAATTTTAATGTTTCTTTTTTATTATATTTCCATCATTTATTAAATAGCATTTTTCTCACATTAACTACAATTGGTTTTTTTTGTTAAATTCATTAAAACTGTTTGGGTATTTCTACATTTCCAAATATAATGTAAAATATATAAATAATCTCAAAAATAATATAAATATTTATCCTTTATTATTCCATTAAAATTATTATATTATTCAATGGGTTGTACAAAATAGTTTTAAACTTAGAAATTTATCTAAGTATTATTATATTGGATGGTTAAAATCAATATAAACATAATTTTTTATTATCATCAATATATAAAATGTTTTTGTTCCTTGAATCATAATGATGTGGTAAGTAATTCATTTATTCATTGAATACAATTTTAAAATCATCCATATAAAGGTGGTTATGAAAATGGAATATGTCATCGATGTAGGTGGGGAACTTTCCCTTATATGGGAGATATATTTATTTTAGAATAATAGATTGTATGAGGTTAGATAATGGATTTAAGATTAACATAATTCTTTTTTAATGTATTTAAAATAATAATTTAATTATCACATGTTGTATGTAATAAATTTTTTTGAATTAGAATATGATAATATTTAAAATCTTGGTCAAGAAGATCACCTCTTTCTTTTGATGTCCTCTCTTGGAATACTTTTTAAGTCTATTTTGGTGAGATCAAGGCCACTAGGTTTTATGAAGAGGGTTAAGGAAATATTTTAATAGAAAATAGAAAATATAATGGGCTTATAATTTTTGGTGAAATTGGGTTGTGAAGGGTGGTATTAATATATTGTTAGAGGGGTGTTTTATAAAAAATATTAGAAAAAATAATATATCCTCAAATAGTTTTACAACATGTGACATAATTATAAGGGGGTTGTGAATAAATAGTAAATGTGTAAATAAAATATTCATACAATTTCTAGAACCCTCAATTTTTTATACACATTATTTAGAATATGGAAATTATATAGTATTTCATTATTCAATAAATATTCAATTTCTTCATATAAATAAAAAAACCCCACAATAATATAATTTAAATGTTTCTATTAAAATATATATATATATAGTCTCTAAAAATAATATTTTGAATATACAGAATTTAACTTCTAAATGAAATTTTTATTTATTAAAAATACTAGTTTTTAGAAAAAAAAATTAAACATTAAAAAGAATTATTTATCATTTTAAAAAATTATTAAATACATATAAATAATACTAATGATTTATAAAATCATTTAATGAAAATAATTTTTCATTCATTTATCTTAAAATTAATTTCAATGGAAATAAAACAATTTTTTTTCCAAACATTAATTTTGTCATATTTGACACATATATTTAATATAAGCTATTTTTATTTTTAATTATTATGATAACAAACTAATATTTTACTATTTTTAACAAAAATATGAAATTTACCACAAAATTAATTTTAACATCATGAATCTAAATATGAATTCAAATTCTTCAACGCATTTATAGAAATTTTATATTTTGGTAAACACCATTATATTTATAAAATATTTTTCACTTCAATACTACTGATCCTCAAGATATATAACCCCTTATCAGACAACCTTAATACCTTGAGGTACGGATTGATTTAGTGGTACATTCAAGGGGTGGTTTGACTAATATTTATTTTTTGGGGATCAATATAATCATTAACTTTATATTTAGGTGATTTTACTCAAGCCTAAATTGTTAATTAACTTCGTGAGTTTGATCTTTGGTGAACCCCATTGATTTCATCTCCCTTAGAAGCTCTGATAAATGGGATATATAAAGAATGATCTTAGTTTTTTATGTCATCTTATATACCTTATATACCTACTATATACTATTATTACCCATTATATACACTAATCCATATCATCAATATCCTTATCCTCATATTTAGTATGTTCTCCATGTTCTTCTCCATTCATCTTGAGATTCCACAAGGATTAAAAATGCATTTATGTTACATTATTTTGAAAGGATGGAGTATTAAAAATTTAATAAGGAATGGGTATGTTATAAAAATAATTAAAGGTTATATATTCTCTACTTTCAAAATTATTTGAATTTAGATCAAACATGTTAGGTATATTTCTTATAAATGTATTCACAATAGTGGAGTTGTCAGGATGCTCTTCATATCCTATAATATTTATCAACATATCTTTAACACTATTTATTTAGTCATCAATAATATCCTCTACACCAATTTTTACATCCTCAATCATACTTTTCAAAAAATTTAACAGAGCTTCTAGAACTTTTACATTTCTTTCATAACCACACTGTTGTTTATCCAAAACTACTTTTTCAGTCTTAAATCTAAACGCATTTGAAAAAACTGATTTAGATACATACATTAGAATAGAATTTATTTATTTTCCATCTACTTCCTAATTTGTTTTATTTAAAAAAAATTATAACACATTTGAATAGGTAAAAATCACACTATAGCTACATTCAACACTTCTGGAACAAAATAAAATAGAAATGGAATAATTCTGATTCATCAAATATGAAAATTCATTCCAAGAATGTAAGAAACAAAACTACTACTCACTAAATTTTTTATACTGATATTTAACTATTTTTGGACATAACAAAGGGAAACTTTCTAGGATACCACATGAGGTAACCCAAGAAGAGTTTCCCCACCAAGAATTAGGGATGAGTAAGAGGTTCTTGAAAAAAAATAAAAAATTAAACCCATAAAACCACTAAAGATATAATTTTATCAAAATAAAAATTCATACTTTCATGGAATAATAAATAAATAAAATAAATAAACCACACAATTATTTTTAAATTGTTAACCCCTAGTGAAAAAGCCTTCTCTTTGCTACTAGCAGTTATTATTTTGGTAGACATATTTTCCACTCTGATGACAAAAAAATCAAAGTGTTTTGGGTTGTATAATTATTTACCTATATTTTAAATTCACACACTAGTAATTACATTGTATACTATATCAGACAAATTTTAGTGAGAATAAAGTATCACCAATTGATAAAAATCTCCAAAAAATTCATGTTGCGCCAAAAAAATATATTCCATCCTCTTTAAGCTGGTTAACGTGATAATGAATGATCATATAACTTATTATTGAAAACATAACATTAAATTATAATATTTGACGGTGGATATAAGTTATAATTATTTACATATAACTTAATTTAGATCCTTGAAGGTTTATTTATTCTCACTTATTTGATTATATGGACACATAAGTTCAAATCTCAATAGCAGAACAACATTAGGATATGAAACATCTTATTCTTCATAAAACTGACATGGGTAAATCTAATTTTGTTTTCAATATTTATATATTCAAATCTTTATCTCTCTATATCTCTTCCACTATTGTACTAGATGTTATTTTAATATTTTGGAGGAATTTTTCAGTATAAATAAAATATAAATGCTTCAGGTATTTCATTGAAGTAAAAAATGGATAATCAGGAATGGGTTTCATTAATGATATCCCATATTATTTCTTCCACATACCCATCATGTTTGGGTTAATACCATGACTTTTCAATAAAATCTTATTAAAATACAATTCTTCTTTCGGTGGAAAAAAATCATACCATATTGATCATATATTCCATTATTATCAAGAATCACAATTTAATTTTAGTTATTTATATTTATAAAGAACATTTCAAATATCAAAATGTTTTTTCATATTCAAAATAACTTAAATTATTAAAATATGTGATTTTTATTTCTTAAAAAAGAATCAAAATTCGCGTATGTTTCGATCATTACTGTGAATGAATGAGTCTTATGTAATGTTTAATACATACTTATGAACATAAATATGAGTCCATTACATTTTCAATATTTCCTTTATTACCGAATTTCTTAAGGAAAATTAACCACTAATCAGTCCAAAATTTATTTTAATGATTTTCTGGAGTATCTTTTTAAAGTTCATGAATTTTCTATTTTCTAAATTTTTTTAACAAAAATCATGCTTACAAAGTATCATATAAACATTAAACAATTTCAAATGGAATTTAAAAGAATCATGAATTGTCATTATGTTTTAGAGAAATGATACTTCTATATTATGATATAATCATTATGAATTAGAAAATGATGCATACCATGTTGGAAATTAAATATAAAAACTCATGAATTCATCTATAAACTCTCATAGAATATACATAATAAATCATGCCTTTTAAAATTTTCAAATCTATCAAATGAAATAATTATACTTACATAATAAAAATAACTCTAACATAGTCTATGTGTATTTATGGAATTTTCTATATTGTATGTTCAAATTAATTTTGACTGATCCTTTTTTAAATTCTAGGACTTATCTCTTTTTCTATAGTTGCAAATTTAGAATTCTAGAAGACAATATATAAGATCACAATGACTTGAAATCAATTAAGGGATATTAAAATAATCTCAAAAATATTTTTTATATTTTTAATTTCATATAAATAGACACCAATTATTCACTAATATTATTTATATTAAATAAAACTTCTTCAATAATTCAATAGGGAACTTCACACGAGAAAAATACTCAATATCAATTATCACATTGATATTTTGTTGATGAAAAATCTTCATGTTATAAGAAATTCATTAAATAACAACTCAAGAAATTAAAATTAGAAAATCTAGTTGAATCAAGGAAAGTAAATCAAATATAATCATATATCCACTAGAGACAACTATTAATATCTATTTTATTCCATTACTTATGTGATGTTATTTATTTTTCTTAGAAAAGGCTTTAGTCAACTATGCCACAACTGTTTATTCTATAAAAACACTACTTAAGGAAAATTCAACAATATGAGAAAAATCAATCAATAAGTGACACTTTTTATATTGAATCTTGTGCCTCATACATGTTTTATTACATGTTTTCTATATTAAATTCCATAAAAATAAACCAAAAACTTTATAGGTATCAAGTGTTTTAGTGATTAGATACATGAAAGATCAACATAGAAATAAAAAATAAAATGTTAATTTATATATCCATAACATTACCTTAAATTCAAGTATACTTTTATTATTATATATGGTTCCATAGGGAATTACATAATGAAAAATGGTAAGTTATAAATCCCATTGAAGGTATATTTAGTGTAAACCATGATAGAGAAGCAATACATATGAGTCAAGACACATATCATGATATCATAAGAAGAAGGATCATAATAATAAAATTATTGAATAATAAATATAATATCATAAGACTGTGGAATCATAAATAAGTCATAATAAAATTAAACATGACATTACAACAGAAGTCAAGGATTACTACACAAACCATATAACATAGTGTTCTAGGATAACTTCTCATACATCATTCATGGTATATTATGAGATGAAAAAATTTCCCAATATATTATAGGGATTTATAATTCTAGAAACACCAACCACATCATAATATGTACAATTTTATTTATGATACAAAAGGAAAACAAGAGAGTATATAAAGCATAAGAACAATAAAAACCATGAGAATGAAATGGATTACAAAATCATATCTCAAACAAAAGTAAATAAAACATAATAGTCATTCATATTAATAGAATGGATTAAATAATTTAAGACATTCATAAATTATTAAATAATTATAGATCATTACAAAGATTCAAATAAAATAAAATTCACAAGAATGGAGTTGCGAATAAGGTATTTAAATTAAACATTTAAATAATAGTTATATTTTCATGTAAAGAAACAATAATAATGAATAGGACAAGATGTTTTCCTTAATAATAGAAAAAGTCAATTTTAATTTTATGAAATTATATTGGGAAAATTCCTGAAATTATTAACAAAAAATAAATAAGAAATAGGATAGTTCACATTATTCACATTTTTCTTAAAGAGAAATTTAGAATGGAACATAATACACAATAATAAAATAGTGATTAAAAAATATACTTATATATATAAGGGACTCATATATTGAATATAGAAAATTTTATTATAATAATAATGAGATATGGTCAGTTCGATAGAGAAATCATAAAAAAAGAAAATTAGATGGTTCAGATAAAACCCATAATTAGGGTCAAGAATTTATTGGTACATGAGTCTAAATTAATGAATAATTAAATTATTTTTATAAAATATTTTATTAGATCATTTTTTAGGATAATTTGTTTTATTGTTATTTTATTATTATATATTTTTATTTATTGAATAATATTTTTGATATATAGGTGAGTTGAGGTTTTTTATTTAAATTAGAAAAACCTATTTCAATATTATCATCATGGACAAATATATAATTAATATTTTGCATAATATCCATAATAATATAGTTATTGATATTTGTTTATTCCGTCAACATTAGAGCTATATAGTTCAGTGGGTTATAAAAAATAGATTCAGTCTAAAGAAGTTATGTTCACATGACTGTTTTGGATGGTTAAAATTAGTGTTATAGTTATTTAATATTATACTTAATTTAATAACCACTTTTTTCCAAAAACCAACATATTTTATTAAATATTTTATTTATTATTTTAATATATTTTTACAATCATCCATATTATGTGGAGTTGAAAATAGAATAAATCATCTATGGTGGAAGTGAATCCAACATAATATGGGAAATTTCATTATTTTAGAATAATTGAAGATATGAGGTTAGATAATTGACATTACGTTAACATACTAATATTTCAATATATTTAAAAAACTGATTTCATTATATAATGTTGTATAGAATATATTGGTAGGAGTTTAAAGATTCAAATATTAAAACCCCTACTTATGTATATTACCTCTTCCATTAGATTTCCTATCTTAGACTACATATTAAGCTTATTTAGAGTATTTTTTTGGTGAAAAAAAGTTTTATAACATGTTGGAAGATGGTTTAGGGGATATTTGGGTCAAAATTGAAAATGATAATGAGTTTTGAATACACGGTGAAAAAGGGTTGTGAAGGATGGTATTTATATGGGAGAGAGGGGTGTCTGTGATAAAAAAATTAGAATAAAATATTATATTATAAAAAACTGACCCAATATTTGATTAAATTGTAAGAATATTTGAAAAAAATAGTGAATATAATCATTAAATATTCCTACACATTCTAGGAACCTAAAATATTTGTTCATACACACCACTACAAACTATGGTACTACGATATTTTACTATTAAATAAAAATTAATCATTTCAAATTAATACAAAAGCTTCACCATTAGATAATTAAAATGTTATGATTGCAAAAATTTCATCCATTTTTTGAAAATATTTTTCTCAACATGTGAAATTTATTTTCTATAAAAAAACCCTTATTTTTTTAAATTACTATTTTATTACATAAAAATTTTTGACTCTCAAAAATATCATTTTTGATTTCCTAAGACTATATTATTTCTATAAAAATAAATTTTTATATAATTATGATTTTAAAAAATAATTTTTCATTAATTTATATTAAGATTTAATTTTAATAAAAATAAATAACATATATTTTACAAAATATTCAATTATTTTTTCGATGATTCAAACATTTATTTAATCATATTCAACACAATTATTTATTATAAGGTTATATATGATATTTATTTATTAATATAAACATATATTATTGTATTGTTTCTAGAAAAATAATTACATTCACCCTAAACTAATGGGAACCTCTTTATGTTAAATATGAAATCAAATTCATCACTATTTTAAAAGAAATGTCATATTACAGTTAAACATAATTTAATTTATAAAAACACTTACACTTCAATACTACCTACCCTGTAGATACATAACACCTTATCACAATAGCATAAACCCTTGTATTCAGTGCAAAATGGTGGAAATTTCCAATGGTGGTTTGACCAATATTGATCTATTGGTGAAATCTACTTACTTTAACGTCTCCCATAAATGAATCTTCATAATCCTCAATTATTGAAATTTTGTGTGACATTGAACAAGGTTGAACCCCATTTATACTATCTCTATCACACTCTTTGATAAATTATATTTATAACTGATGATCATATTAGCTGATGAAATCATTTATCCCTTATGTATCAATGTGATCTTTTTATTATACATAATATACACTAATTCCAACTGTCACTTTATATTGACTCTGATACCAATGGTTATAAAGCTCAATATTCATAATACCCCATGTTTATATTATTAAAATATTTATTCTTTACATGTAAATAACGTGATTTGAGTGTAGTGTGAGTGTTTTATACTATAAAATATTATAAAATATGACACAAACAAGTTTATTTTGAAGTGAATTTATATATATAATTATGAGATGTTAAAAACATAATCATTTTGAAAATTAACCCTTGAAATTTTATTTGATATACAAATGTGGAAACAAGTGATACTTATTCTATTAAATTTCTTATTTGAATCCCCATGTTACCTATTCCTACTAATATTTTTTTAAAAGAACATTTAGAAATTGAGTTTTCTTGTTGCATTGAATTTCTTTACAATGTATAAGATCATCATTAGCTTCTTCTCATAAGGAATTTCAAACTCCAATTTCACTACCTCTATATTTAGTACATGTGAGGTATCTGGTATGTACTTACCGAAAAAGATTTCATGGAAAAGATCGTGATTTTGATTAATTTTTTTGGATCTTGTATTTCAATTGGCTATAACATTAATGAGATCATGAATCTCAAAGGGGACAATGGCTATAGAAATTATCTTTCACTTTCTCGCAAACCTCATGATTTTTTTCCATATATATATTCTAGGGAAAACATTATATATGGACTCATAACCTATATCTA
Organism: Viscum album; assembly: GCA_963277665.1. Taxonomy (NCBI): domain Eukaryota; kingdom Viridiplantae; phylum Streptophyta; class Magnoliopsida; order Santalales; family Viscaceae; genus Viscum; species Viscum album. Next base: position 487,588,956 of record OY728155.1, read on the forward strand.
TTTGATAATTATCAACATATATATTTTATTGAATCTATATAGAGATGATGTGTTATTGAATGGACGTAACATTTTCTAACATTTCCTTGAGCAGTTTGGGTCAATGGATTTTTTTGATAAAATGCTTCCCATATCATGGGTGTTCTAAATTAAATCCCAATGATAATATTTATCGAGTTCAAGCCGTTGTTGTAAAGGAAATTGAATAGAGGAATAATCTGATATTGTCTAACTCTAATATCAATAGTGTGAGCAATCAACTTATCATCAGGTGTCTCTATTATTCATTCAGATTGAACTTCAGTCATAGAGAGATAATATATTTTGAATTTTAACAATTTTTTATGTCTTTTGGATGGTTTCTCTATATATTTTTGGTAAACATCATATATCAATCTGATAAAATTTGTAGTGGTGTTTCATTTAGCCTTTCCATTTCTCTGATGTATATATTTTCGAGACAATCCAGTGAAAATTCTTCATGAATAATGAAGAAGTGGGTCTTATTTTTATGATGGTATACTATATCCTATATGGAATTATTACCTTTAGAATTATTTATAAGGACTAATAAAAAAATTACTTGGTGATGTTATCCCACTTCCAGGAAGGTGTGGGTATTTGTTCAACCATCCCCTTGGTTGTACTTATTTAAAGATTCACACACCAACGTAGCAATCACATTGACATATGTACAAATATATTATTCTTTATATGGTCCCAAAAGAATTTTAAAATGATATCTCTATACATATTTATTCATCCTAATTTCATATAGATTATTGATCTATGATACTCAATCCATAAATCTTTGTTTATCATAGTACCTTATGTTAGGAATAATCTTGTACAAAATTTTACAACTTCTTAATCAATTCTGAACTGTGATGATTTCCCCTTTCTTATAGTATTAACCTTCTTTTGTATCTCCACATCATCCATTTGATTCTTCTTAATCTTATCTGTAATTAATGGTTGGGAAATCAGTTGATCAAGGTATTATTGGTTATTTCATTTATGATCTATATGTGTATCCTTTTCATATCTAAAAATATTAGATTATTATCAATTTTCATCAGGGATATTGTTACAAGATTTATTCTCCTTAGAGAATATACTAATTTATTCACCTTTATATGATAATATTTCAATGAGAATCATAATCCTTAATCATCTCTAACCATCATTTTTTTCACATCTTGAGATCCCTTTGTGTGAATATACACCTCAGAAACTTATGATCAGTATACTTGTAAAACATCTCTCTATAGATATAATTCATCCAAATCATCAGTGCATAGATTACTTTAGCCGACCCCAAATTATGCATTGGATAATTTTTCTTATTAAAATTCTAAATTTTTATGGTATAAATAGAAACACGATCCTTTTTCATGTAGACATACCAAAATATCTTATTTAATGATTCACATTTGATAAAAATTTGTCACTATATGTGCGAAGTGTAGGTATAGGTTCATTGATTAAAATATTATTCAAATTCAAGAATATCTCTTAAAATTAATAAATCAAGAAAAATGTACACCCTTCTAGGTTAATATGGTCAGTGGGGTTGAAAAGAAGATATTTTTCACAAAACTCATCTAAAATAACCTTATAAAATGAGGATACTAATTATTTATGTTATATACTTTAGTATAGGTCATTTCTTTACTACAAATTTACCTGAGGAATCTATAGATATCCTCTTTCTTGTGACAATATGCTCCATGATTCATAATGTATCTTTTTAAAACTCATATTTACTATAATTTTAATATAATTTTTCCTTTTTAAATGTATTCTACATTTTACTTAAATGATCAACATATTCTTCATTTCTTTTATAGCATATGAGAATATTATCTATAAATACTACCAATAATGTTTCAAAAATATCTTAAGACACTATTCATTAAGTCCATGAAGATTGGTAGAGAACTTGTGGGTCTTAAGGAAATTACAATAGGCTTATGTAATCCATAACATTTATAAAATTTTGTCTTGGGAATATCGTCTTTCTTTACCATCAATTGAAGATGTACTAACTAAAAATCCAATTTAATGAAGGACTATGTCCTATGTAACATATCAAAAAAATATTCAATCATTGTAAGGTGATACATATACATTTTCATAATCATTTTTATTTTATGATAATAAAAGCATAGATAAATAAACACATACTTATTACTAACAAAAAAATTGGTGTAACCCATGGTAAATCACTTGATAATATGAAACCCATGTCTAGATTCTCTAGTATTTTAGTCTTCAATTATTCTTGTTCTATGGGGGTGATTTCTTAAAGAATTTTTCTTGTAGATAGATTTACATGTATATGTATAATTAAGAAATCAAAATCTTTGTCCATAAAAATATTATGTCACCCTTTGAGTCAATACATCTATATATTTATTTATAGGGATCTTGTATTTAAGGATGATATCCTCCATTTCTAAATAATTTTTTTCTCGATTTGATTTAAAATAAAGAAATAATATCCATTATTTAAAAGGTGATTACACATATGATTCATCCTCCTTATTACACTCTTATAGAATGAAATGATAATTCAGGGAATAGAGAGTGATTACATTTTAATGCTAGATGATGTTGAATCTATATAAATAAATCTAATCCATACCTGAGATGACATAAAATTAAACAAAAAGAAGAATTAAAAGGATTTTTGGGAGATTTATCCCATAAATATTTATTAGGGAGGAGTTATATTGTAAATATGCAATGATTTTATGACTTATAGTTTTTAATAATAGTTCAACCTCTATGTTTTGAGGTTGTGTTTAACTAGTTATACAAAACTTTCACGATATGAATTAATGAATATAGATATAATAAAATAATGAATTTGATCTTCAAGAATATGTAATGAGTATACATTTCACTATTTGATTCTGTTTTTAATTTATCATTAAAACCATAATAATGATAGTGATGATAATACACAAATTACAACCATATAAAAGAAAATACTATGATTGTAGAAGTAATAGCTCACAAATTCCATGAATATCCGAACTTATGAATTTCTATTTTTTAATCGAGGTTATAAAAATTAATTTTCATATTCAGTTATCTAACCTTACTAGTTGTATTTTATATTATCAAATTATATAATTCCATAATAATATATATTCAAATCCCTCATAATTGTTTATAATGAGCATATGAATTAACGAAAGAAAATATCCTAAGAGTTTAAAACTAGGTGTAATGTTAGGCCCACATATTGTAAACCAAGTGAAGATCAATTTAATACTCAACCAAAAGGTTATTACAACTAGATTTATTTATTTTAGTTCTTATATCCACTTATTCATATCCATGGTGGGATGCCATTTCTAGGAAAGTAGAGGATATATAATTAATCAAACTTTCACCAGCGTTTCTTATATTTTTGAATATCCTTTTTAGTTTCACTAATTTTTTAAATTCCTTTTCCCAAAAAATCTATAAACCATTATATAATAAAAACTATTGACACTTTTGCCTCATAGATATTTTATCACCTGATTCTTAACTTAAAATTTTGGAAAATAAAATGTATAAATCGATAGGTCAAGTTTATTTGGTGAATAGATACATAAAACATGAACATTGAAATAAAATAATACATTTTTTTTTAAATATCCATAATATGAATCTAGATCCCATTGAAATTCAAATACTATACAGTATACCTAGGGGAAATACATAATGAAAATGGGTGAGATTTAAGGATTCGTAATGAAATAATATGAGTAATGTATGATGGTGAAGCCATATATATGATCCAAAGAACATATCATGATATCATAAAAAGAAGTATAATAAGAATGTCATCATGGAATAATAGAGATAATATCAAAATATCAGTCCATCACAAATTATAGAAAATAAATTACCACACAGAATATCCCATGATATAAAACAATTAACCAATGAATTATTGGAAATATAATTCCACCCCCACTCATCACATAATAATATGTATATGGATACATGTGACACATAAGGTAAGGTAACCATACATAATTCATTACCATGATAAAAACCATGATAAGGAAATGATTTTCACAATAATATATCAAAACAAAACAAAATGGAATAGAAAAATTATTCCCAAAAATATAAGGGATTAGATAATTTTTTATGTTCATAATTGGGTAAATAATGAAAAATCATGGTTATAGTATTTAACTAAAAAATCATAAGGAGTAAAAAAGTGGGTATAAAAATTATCCTCTTAAACAATGATTTATGAAATGGGTAAATAACCTCTAAATAAGGTGAACACGTGATGTTTTCATTAAATCTAGTAGTAAACTATAATGGTTTCCATAAAATAGATATCATTTTTAGAAATAATGGATGAAATAAACCTGAAATGTATGAAACATATACTTGGATAATTATTGTAAAAGGTAACAATATTTGTGTTCTCATTATAGATAAAATTGATAATTGAATTTTAGAAAAACAAGTATAAAATTAGTAAATAAATGGAGTAAAATCTTGGTATAAATGTAAGGGAACTATGAGACACTAGAATCATGTGATGATTATGTAAATATGACCATGTGAAATGTGTCTAAATGAACAAGGATTAATGGAAACACCACTGGCCATGTTTTTTTGGATCGTAATGACTCTGTCACCACCAATAGTGATGCACCACTAATTATAAGAAAATGGAATATTCTAACCTAAGAAAAATGAATAGATGATTAAAAATTAATAAGATTCAATAATTCTCATTTAAAATGATTAAAAATACGTTATATGTAAAACTTAATTTGATATTAATGACCCAATTCAAAGTAAATGGCATGTTAAAACTAAAAGGTCACATAAAAATCATAAAAACCACCTTCCTGTTAAAATTAATTACCCTAGTAACTAAAGTAGAGAAATATATTCTTATTGTTGAATTTATCTTTCTTCTATACCATATTTAATTTTATTCATTGAATTTACATCACTTTCCCATGTGGATATTTCATTTTTAACCATAAATATTTGTGTTCTGTCCCACCATTATGTTGGATGTCAAAATGTGTAGATTGGTCTAATTGGAGTAAATACATGGCTTAAATTTTTTTTTCAACCAAAAATTATTCTCCTTATGTTAAATATGTGAAATATCATTCCTTCATAGTTAATGATAATTTTCCACAAAATAAATGGAGACATCACCTTCAATGTATGTTGAAAAGTCTCCAATATTGAACATTATTGAATCATCATAAAAGTCATAGGATAAATTGTTCTTTTAGGAAACTTTTCCCACTTTTTTAAGTATATTGATTGGAAATTTAGCTAATTTTGTTGGATTTATCTTCAATTTGGATTGAATATCTCCTTGTGATGGTGAATCCATATTTGTTCACTATATTATAAAATGGTTTGATTTCGATATTTTGTATCTCACATCTAGTATTATTCTTTAGACTTACCTATTTGATGAATAGTTTTATGAAACTTCTTAAACATACATTCATTTTTCTCAAAATCAATATTCACCTAAAACTCAATAGGTAAAGGGATACATTATATTGTAGTTATTGGACAGAAGTTATCAAATACTTCCAATGGATATCGTTTATTGGAAAAAAATAGATTTCTATTTTATGAAAAATCTTCTTCTGAAAGATATAAATACCAATCACTAATATTAGTTTTCACCAATGATCTCATAATTGTTCCCATAGTTTGATTGGTGACTTCAATTTTATGATCAGTTTCATTCTGATGTGAATTTATGAAAATATGATTTCTACCAAATTTACCCCATAATGTATTTTAAAATGGTTGAGAAATTTATTGTCTATTTTTGAAACTATTATTTGGAGAATTCCATGAGGGAGGAAAATCTCATTGAAACAAAATACTTCAATCTTCACAGCATCTCCAGTATTTTGAAAAGTTATAATATAAGAAATATTTGAAAATTGATAAAAAATAAACATTACTGAATCTTTACCTCATAGAGTTTTTAGTAAATCCATAATGAAATCTTTAATATCATCATCACAAGGTTTTTATGGAATGACAATGGGTGTATAAAATTAGATTGAAATTACTCTTTATTATTTGACATGTACTGTATATTGAATGTATTTATTAGATATATAATTACATATTTAGCTATAATAAATGCTATTTTAGAATCTATATGGTTTTCTTGAATCCAAAATTACTACAAATTCTCCTATTATGTGTTTCCCAAATGAGAAATTACCTACAATTTAACTTTGGAGTAAAAGAAAAGTTTCTCAAGAAGAGAAACACAAAATTTACATAATAATCCTCCACAAATCCATTTTAAAATTGGATAAAATATCATTTAACTCCATATCATACAGATAATTGTCATTCATAAGTTGAAATCTAATGATTCAAACCTCTAAAATAGTATGTAAATCATACATTCTAGATTGAACATTCACCACCAGGTTATCTTCCTCCATCATATATTTTGTCCCAAACTAGTATTATTTCAATAATTCCACCCAAATTTCAAGCATTGAAATCCTCTTACATTTAATATTAATAAATCTATATACATGATGGACAAAATGAAGAACAAATAATTTTCTTCCGGAATAATGAGAATAATGATCTTAGGGTCTCAAAATAAAATAAAATTCCTTCTCAAAGGTGTTGTAATAATTTATGTAATTATTCAATTTAAAACGTAGCTTTTCAATGGGATTATTTCTTGATGTGATAACAAAATTGATTAAAACACCACTTCCATCACAAACATCTTGAAATACTTGATCGAAATCATGTAATTCCCAAAAGGGTTCTTTACATAACTATTTCATAATAATATAAAATGATCCATTTCCCACCTATTACCTAAATAAATTACCATTTTAAAGATGTAATATATTCAACGATGGTGATGAAATTATATAAAAGTGGTGATAAAATATACAAATCCCTGAAAACATCGAACTTTAGTGAGGTGTTTAGGGAGTGTATAATATTATATTGCTTCCATGTTTGATTGATCCAACATGATTACTTATCTGGATACCACATATCCCAAAAACAACACTTTTTTTAAAAATAACTTACAATTTTCTAGATTTCTATATAACTTTTGTTCCTATAAAATTTTGAATAGCTACTAATGATGATCTATGTGTGTCTCCACAACCTTTCTCTAAACTCAAATATCATCTGGATAAACAACAAAAAATATCATAATAAATGGTTTCAAAATATATTTTTAAGTCACGTTCATGTAATATGATAAATTGAGTGGCCCAATAGAATTATCAACCACTAAAACATCGTCCTTTAGTTTTTGATAATTTTACCCACTGATCCCCATACTTCTCTCAAATCTGGGGGTATCCATACTGAAGATCATCCTTTATAAAGAACGATAACCTATGTAATTAATTGATCATATCATCAAGTCCTATATTGATATTCCTATATTTAAAAGTAAAATTATTTAGAGATCTATTATTACTTAACTATTGATACAAATCAACATTCATCATAACCAATAATGAAAGAATAAAACATAGTACCATTCATGGAATTATAAGGCCTTGATCTATCAATTCAACCAATTTCTTCTGAAATTTATTTGATTCCCTTGGATTACACTGATATTCGGGTTTATTAGGAAATTTCACACATAATAAAATATCAATATATTGTTCAATGCCACTAATGGGTGGTAATAAAACTAGAAGATCATTAATAAAAATATCATCATAGTTTTTAATCAAAGAATGAGTTAAAAATTTGTATTGAAACATATCTTTGTGGCATCAATTCATAATCATTAATAAGAAAAAGGATTTTTTCATGGATTACCTTTTACACCTGAGTATTATTTATAAAGAGAAAAACTATTGGATCTTCAAGAATATGGTTTTAATGAAGTTAATAGGATGGATTCAATGGAAAAAGTGTGACATTCTTATCCCTATATTAGAAATAACAATGGTTTATCCTCAATTCATATTTAAATGTTGGAGCTGAGGCACCCTCAATTCATATTTCATTTCCTTGTCAATGTTACATTCCCATACCAAAAAGTATGTTGATTGAATTTTGAGGAATAACATAACAAAATTCCCCACCAACATAGCTCTTACCAATTTATATTGAAATTAGAACTAGTTTTATGACTTCATGTTTGGTATTGTTATTAAACCATTGTAGTTTGTATAGTTAAGGATGATTCTATGTTTGAAGCATCAATTTTTCCACAATTATTATTGAAACAACATTTTTGAAACTCCCATTTTTATTAATCACCATATATACTTTCCAATTTTTGGTGAAATGAGTTTGTAACCATTTTTCTCATTGATATATTTTGGAATATTTGAAATATAAAATCTATTCATAGAACAAGAACATGACACACATCAACTTCATCCAAAAAATTATCAATATATTCAGATTCTTTACTAATATTTTCATCCAACTCAATGTATTTATCAATTAAACTTATCTCTATTATAGTGATAATCCTTTTTTGGAAAATATTCCACCAAATTACAATACTCATGAAATTCAAGGCACTATCGATTTACTTGTCTAAAGGAAATCAATATTCAATTTAGAGGTTCAGAAACTTTCTCTTTCCCTTTATCTTGAATCTTTTTTCCTTAGAAATTATATATCACTGAAAATATATTTATTAGAAGAATTACCTTCATAAACATATGTACCATTATTGTAGTTCCTTATAATCAATGACTTCGATGTTCACTTTTTCTTTTTCACCATCATAGCCTACTTGAAAACATAATCAAGTGAAAAAAAGTAATTTTCATTCCACAAAATACGAAAAATCATCCTTTAATACACCCAAAAAACAAAAAATGGTTTGGTATTTTTACATTGGATCATCAATTCTCATAAATAAGTGATCAAATTTAAAAATTTATTTTTTACCTCTTTTATCTCTTTCTCAAAAGCTATAGATTTTGGAATCAATATCCTTTTTATAATTATAGGGCAAAAATCATCTACTCAAATTTATTTTTCAACTTCTACCAAGAGTTTATTTTTCTCTTCCCATCATGTTCCCACTAAAATTTCATATTTTCAAACCAGTTATTTAAAAAATCATTAAATTTTAGAATTTCAATGTTTCACTTCTTCACTTAAAAACAATTCATAAATTTGTTGAATCATTCAATTTCTCACAGAAAATATAGAAAATCATCTCCATTTATACTCCCATAAAAATATGGAATTTAAATGTTTAATCCTCTTTCAATATCTTTATTACCTCTTCTTCATCTCATATCCACCTCTGAATCATAGAAATTATCACCAATTGAATAATATTCATGAAATATTGCAACATTATTCCTATTAAGTCTAGATAGATGTTGATGTTTCCAATGCTGTAAAATGGACTATTATGTCAATTCTCATAATAATTTAACAGTTTTCTCCCATATTAGAGTAATTTTATATTATAGATGTGCATTCACTACATCCCATGGAGAAATAGGTGTAAAAGACACTCTCTTATGAGACATAATGGAGAAATATTTTTGAAGAGTTGTAGAAACCACAACATTAGTAACCCAGAGATAGTGTCATCTTTATTACATTATAATAAGATACAAGGGTTCTCATCCCAAATGAAAAAATGGTTTAGTATTATTTAAAATCCCAGTAAGTACATTATTCCCATTTTATTAGGGAATAATATAAAATTTCAAAAAGTAAATTGTTCCCTTCATTGAAAATCATTAAAAGATTTGTTCATCATATTCTTGGGAAAGGAAAAAATAATTATGCTCTCATATGAATATTAATGATTAAGTATAATGGATTCTTTTATGAGTAAGGAATAATTTATATAGAAATTTAAATAACAAAAAAGACATGGAAATTAATCCATAACTTATTCATGTAATTCATGCCTAGATAACATCAAATTCAATAAGCTAAAGGTTAAAAATAAATGAATTCATAAAAAATATAGTGCATGAAGTTGGATGTCAATGTATTAGAGATCACACTATCTTTACATCCAAGTTAATGTGACGATACAATTCAAACTATAGGTTGGAATACACCACAAAACCATTAAATAAGGTTATCCATCCTTTTTTATCTCATGATTCTTTTCAATGTATTGAGGGAATATATAAGTATGTCCAATATACTCATCATATATTAAATAATGAATTGAATTCATAATAAATATTACGTATCAAAAAATATCCTTATTTAGTAATGAACAATGAATATCAATATTATCTCATTAAATCTAATTATGTTAAACGTATAACACCATATGTAAAAATTGTATAAGGTTTAGGAAATAATCATATCCATTATAAAAAATATGGAAATTTCAGATAAATATTACATCTAATTATTATAAGAATGTTAATGTTTCATGTGAAAGGTAATGACCATAATATTAATAAGATATAATGATGAGTATAAATTAATAAAAATTATATGTATTATGAGAACATACCTTTATTTCAATAAATAAAAAATAATGAAGGAATTAAAATGAGATATCATAAATTATTTTTCTTTATAAAACCATTAAAACATATATAAGAAGATAAATAACATATAATAATTTTGGAGGATAGAAAATATCTTAATGTTTCTTAAATAAAAAAAAGGTTATTTTGACTTGTAGCAATTAATTCCAAAATTTACCTTTTGAAAAACGTTAGAAATATTTGACTTCAACATTTTAAAAAGAAAATAATCCATAAAATTTCATTAATAAATCATTTGAGTAAATAAAAATGATGTTTTTTAAACAATTTTTAAATATTTCAACATAGAATAAAAATATAACCAATAAATAAGTAAAATAAGTTTGGATTTCTTTAAATATTCTTGGAATGACTCGTAGTTTCTTTGGTTTTAGTTTTATATATTAATGGTAAAATTTTTGATACTAGGCGCTAAGACAACATGATATTATGAGGCCCTGTGTGCCCAGAACTATAAGATTAAAAATGTTAGGTTTTTAATAAATCATGAGGGCAGTTTTTTATTTAAAATTGGAATAACATCTAAATGGGTTCCCAAATCCAAAATCTGAGGGTACAGTTGTGTTGAGAGTGGTGAATTTACCTTAGGTACAGCGTAACATCGACTGGCGTGGGTCGACTGTGAATGTTAGAAATTGGATTTAACTGTCATTAAAATATTTTAAAAAACATATTTTATTTGTAATTGTGTAGGTTTTATTTAATTAAGGCCTATTAGATGGAATCTAGGTTTATCACCATAACCCTAGAAATGTCTTTGAGGAAAGGAGATGTAAATCTCTCCAATAAATGACAAAAAAAACTGGCAGATCGAGGACCGACGATGACATAGAACCTTATTCTTCATCAATGACTGATCCAACCATGAGTTAGGATTTTTATTGACTTTTGGATTTATTTTCCCCTAATAGATTCAAATTACAAACATGAAAAAACCCACAAATAGGATGATCCATGGTTAATATTTTCTTAAAGGTTATATAACTACTTGTGTGATTGTGAATGGGGGTTTATATTTTCATTAGGTATTCATGTAAATTATCTTTCCCCCATAAATCTATTGTGTTTTTCATATATTCTTCTCTCCTAAACACCCTATGTGAATGATCGATCATTGTGCCTCTGATCCATTTTCCAACAGTCCAAGATCGAAGGGTTTTCCCCACGATGGAAAAAAAGAGGTACGACAGGAGTATGATATAGTTTGGGTGAGGTAGAGGCTTACGATTTTGTAAGGAAAACCTTCGGCAAGGTGGCTGGTGGCGGCCTAGTGGGGGTCGAGCCTGGTGGAGAGCGACAAGATGGGGGGGGGGGGGGGGGGGGCTAGCGGCGGTAGAGTTAGACCTCCATCTGATAGGGACCACATCGGATCCCATGGTTGATGAGCCTATAGCTGTGGAATGTGGAATGTCATGTTAGGACCGGAGTACTAGCCACAAGCCGTAGCACTATCCAGACAATACAGTTTGGACCGCCACATCGACTAGTGGGGAATGCAGCTAGGATTGGTTTCATGAGAAAAGGAATTAAACACATTAGAATGAATTCTAGACTGATTCAACTGGGTTTCTCTAGTGTCCAAGTGGTCTGGACCCAGTTCCCCAGCATCCCCCACCCAATGTACATAACATGGTCAAGCCAGGTCAATTCTGGTGAGTCGGATTGGCCCTGGGCTAGACCTTTTTAAAAAACATCAGTTTTATTCAAACTGTGGGTTCGTTTGACAACATTTTTGAGGCATTGGGACCCTTGTGATGAGACAGTCTAATTGTGATACTTTTAGTGATTTTTTTGGGGATTTTTTCTTTACAAACTAATGTATTGATGAGTATGTTATCCCGAAACAAGCAGGCTATGAGTGGAATCCTGCAGCTGGATAAGACATAGTGACTATGTGACTTTGGGAATGTGTGAACCATTGACGCTTCATGTTCCACCAATACTCTGTGGTCCATCGATGCTCTAAAATCCATTAACTCTCTCTGCACCATCGATGATCTGTGCTCCATCGATGATCTATGCGCTATCAATGCTCCGTTCATCAATGAAGCTCTGGGAGACATCGATGCTCTGGGTGCTATTGATGCTCTATGTGCCATCGATGTTTCATGTGAGATCAAAACATTTTGAGTCATAGAAACTGGGAGTTCTATAGACTACGACTAAAAATCATTCTCTTCAATATTTTTACTTATACTTATTTTAGATGACCATATTATATTTTATTCACATGTTTCCATTTTGGTTTACTTCATGTGTTTCCATTGTGGTGTACATTATGTGTTTCCATTATCGTATTCTTTGTTTATTTTTTGTTTTATATCCATTTGGGTTTTGGGGTGTCCAATAGAGTATGGTTGTACTCACCCCTTCATGGTATTTTCCCATATGTGTCATGTATTTTTTAGTTGATCGAAGATTTTATGGAGACCTATGTGGACCTAGAATAGTTAGTTCTTAGAGTGATCCGAAGGATGTGCGGTTCTCTTATAACAATAGATAGCAGTTCTACGCCTACCCCTTAGGTAGGGTTTTATATGTATGGCTTCCAGTAACATTTTTATTCACTTAGAAGACTCTTTCTTTTGGTGGGATTTTATTCTGGCCCAATTTACTTTTTAATTTTCCTACAATCATACTCTGTGGTTGGAATCTTAGGGTATGCATGTATTTTTTAATTAGTGTGTTTACTATTCATCATTTTGGGCTTGGATATGTGTACATGTATACAATTATATAAGAAAGTGCCTCCCATTTGTGGGATATGCGTACTCAGTGCTAGTCCCCATCCCCTAGCCTATTGAAGGTGGGCTTGGCATAGTCACATCATGTGCCCCTCGAAGATGGTTCATGATAGAGTGGTATTAGAAAAGGTTGTTCCAACCTAATGATCCAATAGCATGTGAGATTGGTTTGGTACAACAATGTTAAGTGTTTTGAGTTCGGTTTTAGAACAGGGACTCCAGTTTTGGTACGAAGGCCTATGTATCCCTACACAAGGACTACGAATTCATCTTTTCAACATAGTACATGAAAAAACTAGTTATAGGTAAAATTAATGGTGCACATATCATGTACTATTTTTATTGGGTTCTCATTTCCTTCTTGAGTTAGCTCTATAGGTATAATCTATTAATTGTGTTAAATCTTAATCTATTTTATGATACATTCACATAAACAGCTAGTGATTATTCCGAAGTGTGATCATGAGGATGATCTTCCAAGTGATGCGGAATTATTATAGGTCCCAATACCAGAGATAGCCTCCTGGGGTGGTGTACTAGTGATTCCATCACCTGAAGAGCATCAGTTACTACCAGCACAACTAGTAGAGGATTAACATAGGCTGAGTGCATTGAATGAGTTCAATAGGTAGCAACCTCATCAGTTTAGGGGTGATATAGACCCCCAGGTAACTGAGGATTGGATGGAGGTAGTTACACATGTCTTCCGTCTTATGAGGACGCATTCCGACCAGTTGGAAGTTCTTGTTTTGAGCCTTCTTCAGTGCTTTGTGGGGTGGTGGTGGAGCTTAGTGATCTAGAAACATGATGAGATGACTCCATTTTGGGATAAATTTGAGCACCTATTTAAGGAGGAGTTCTTTCTCGAGATGTTATGCTCAGTGCGCATATAAAAGCTCCTGCATCTTCAGCAGGGCATTTAGACAGTAGCAGAGTACTCAATGAGATTTATAAATCTTCTCCCTTACTCAACAAATATGGTGTAGGTCATGTTATTCAGATCCAGGACCTTTAGGAAAGGTAAATTCCATGAGATCTGTTCATCAATGACATCCCTCATCGTTCCCACATATACTGGAGTAATGGAGTGAGCCCTATTAGTGGAGTGATTTCTGGCCGACCAGGCACTATCAGTGGGTGCTACTAACAGGCACAAGGCAGTTGAGTCTTCGGTGGTAGGTGGCCAAAAATAGGTTTAGGGACCCAAGTGGGTCAATAAATGTTGGGTACAACCCTGGTATATGGGATTTGCGGTGCCGGACTCCCAGGATAGAATGAGTTAGCTAAAGGATAGGTTGTGTTAATCGAGTAGCATTCAAGGAAAAATAGATAGGGATTTCTTGACTTGTTGTCTGTATGATCAGTAGATAGTCGAGGGACCATTGAGGTAGTGGATGATGTATCATAAGGTTAGTACACTAGTAGGCGGGCATGGAAGAGGAGTAATTCGGGCAGCAAGATGTGGGTTCAGGTTTGAGGTACTAACATCGCCACACCCTAGTGGTCCACCACTGGATCAGGGAGTTAGTGGATAAAGATGGGGCAATCTTTAGGTGATAGAGGCTTATAACCTCAATTCCATAGATTAGATTATAGTTATCTTATGTTTCTTTACCACCCTCTCCGCAGTTTTATAGACATATGTTTCAGTCACTCGTTTCCCACAAAGACCCTTGTTCGGGTCTCGAAGTTTCTAGTGGAACCATTGAATCAATCCCTAAGCATAGAGAGTCCTATAAGGGATATTCAATGATCACACACTGGCACTAATAGCATTACCTTACTCTAGGGGTGATAGTTTTTGTTAGGATATCGTGCTGGAAATGTCGAGTCCTTATGACATCATTCATGGTATGGACTGGCCATCTATAGTTCATGCCCAGATTGACTGTTTAAATCGTAGATTGTAGTCTGTCTGTGGAGATTCGATGAGGTTTTCTTTTTTGAGTGAAAATAAATCATCTATAATGTAGTAAAAACCGACTCATTAGAGGGTATAGTTGATTACTCACCAGTTTTCAAGCCATATCATATGTATAGTGGATGATAGGAGTCCATAGTATCCTACAGTAGTGGCAGAGTATAAAGAAATATTTCCCAACGTTGTACCTAGATTACCTCTTTGTAGGGTAGTAGAATTATTTGTTAAATTTTACCTTGGGATGACCCTAATATCTACACCTACATCTTGGATGGCTCCAATGGAGCTTCTTTAGTAGAGGGTTCAACCAGATGACTTATAGAGTAAGGGATTTGTAAGACCCAGTGATTCACATTTGGTGGCCCCAATTTTGTTTTACAAGAAGGCATTCAAGAGATTGAGATTAGGTGTCGACTTATTACACCTGAAGCAGGTGATCTTGAATAATACGTATCCACTACTGTGGATTGAACACCTCATAGATTAGCTAAAGGGAGCGAGGTGGTTCTTAAAGATAGACCTCAGATCTGGATATCACAATATTCATGTACAATATGAGGTAAACCCAAATATATCCATCAGATATCAGTTTGGCCAGTATGAGTACATAGTGATGACTTTTGGAATGAAGAACTCCCCAACAATGTTTATGGGACTCATGAATAGAATCTTTCAGCCTTACATAGAATGGTTCATCGTGGTCTTCATTAATAACATCATATTGTACTTTATGTTTCAGGAGGAGAAAATGATACACTTAAGGATGGTACTAGAAACACTTAGAGAGCACCAGATTTATGGGAATCTCTCAATATTTCGTTTTTGGAATCCGGAGGTCCACTTTCTGGGACATGTCATTTTCGAGGATGGAGTTTTAGTGGATCCGATGAAGATTGAAACAGTGATTTAATGGGAGCCACCCAAGAGTGTTAATGAGGTTCATAGTATCCTAGTTTTGGTTAGGTTCTATCTATGTTTTGTACCTAAATTTTTTAGATTATAAACACCCTTTATATCCTGGACATGAATGGGAAATCCTTTAGTGTGGATAGAGAAGTTCTAGCAGTGCTTTCATGAGCTGAGGCAGATATTGAAGAGCGATCCTATCATGAGATTACTGAAGGTGGGTGTTGAGTACATGGTGTTCTCTGATTCATAAGGGATATGTCTTGGGTGTGTGTTGATGTAGGGTCAAGCGATGATTGAATATAGTTCAAGCTAGTTGAGGCATCATTGGACGAACTACGATACCTAGGATCTTGAGCATTAAGTGGTAGTCTTCACATTGATGATGTAGTGAAACTACTTGATGGCAAATCAATTTACCAAATACTCTGAACAGAAGAGTCTCATGTATATATTCTCATAGAATGATCTATTCATGATATATAGATAATGGATAGAGTTCCTATAGGACTATGAATTTGAGATTTTCTATCATCCTGGGAAGGAGAACTTAGTGGAAGATGCTCTTAGTAGGAGATCAATATTGTAGTTGTTGAGTGAGGTGTTAGAGTAGTTGGACATGTTGTAGATATCTTTTATGGATTGATACAATTAATCTTACCTCCAGTCTATGGTTATCACCCATACACTCTTACAACGAGTCAGAGAGGTAGAGCTTGGGGATATCAACTTTGAGACCTGACGTGCTGAGTTGTACATGGGGCATTCCCCTAATGGATATTCGATAGGTGTGGAGCATGTTGTTATTTTGAAAGGAAGCACAGTGGTACCAATGACATTGTAGGATGAGTATCTGGTGGTGTTCCACACATCCCCCTTGGAAGTAAATCTAGGTGTGTAGATGATGTACCAGGACCTCCGACGTTAGTTCTCATGGTCGGGGAAGACGAAGGTAGTGGTATAGTTCGTTACTCAATGTCTCACTTGTCATCATGTGAAGGCTGAGCACCAGGTTCCAATGGAATTAACCAAACACCTTGAGAATATAGAGTCGAAGTATAATGGGATATTGATGGATTTCATGACAGGATTACCATGAAGGTCCCTGGAAAATTATACCATTTGGGTGTTTATTGTCTGACTCAACATGTCATCCCACTTCCTAATGATTTGTGGGCAGAGTACAACATAGATCTTGATATTTATCTACACTCTAAACATTGATTTCTTCATGGTGTGACATCAACGATCATCTCAAATCTGTATTCTTTTTTCACATCCCAATTTTGCAAGGGATTACAGGAGGTGTTTTTGACTTAGTCGCGCTTGAGCACAACATTTCAACCCTAGAACGAAAGATTGATGAAGGTGACCATCCATGTTCTTGAGGATATGTGATGTTCTTGCATCTTAGACTTTGTATGTAATTTGGATGATCACATAACACTAGTGGAGTCTCTGTACAACAATAAATTTTACTCTACCATTTATATGGGACCATTCAAGGCCTTGTACTTGTGACTAAATAAGTCACCACTAAGATGGACAGACCTAGAGGAATCTGCACTGATGGGTCCAGAGTCAGTGTGACATACCCCCGAGAAGGCGCAGATCATCCAAGAGCAGATAAGGACATCACAGAGCCATCAGAAGTCATATGATGATAGGAGATGAAGCTCTCTAGAGTTTGAGGAGGGAGGCTATGTGTTCTTTTGGTTCTCACGTCGAAGGGGAATGGAGATATTTAGTTGAGGCATAAAGATAACTCCACGATACATTGGCCCTTTTTATATTTTTAGTATAGTTGGTGAGGTGGAATACTTCTTAAATATAGCCTCGTAATTGCACTATGTGAATAATTTCTTCCACATTTCCCAACTGAGAAGGTACTTTCATGATCCATCATACATAATAGACTGAGGAAAGGTGGATATTGACAATGGATAAAATTTTGTAGAGAACCTGGTAGAGATTTAGGATAAATAGGAATGGATCCTTCATGGGTGGTATATTTCTTTAGTGCCCATTCGTTGGCCACATGATAATCTTCACAAGAGCACATGGGAGCAATAGGTTCATATTAATTCTTAGTACCCACATCTTTTTTGATGAGTAGCCCTTGTATTGTATTTAAGGGATGTAAATCCCTAAGTTGGGGAGAATGTAATGAATAATATTTTCTTTGGTTTTATTTTTATAAATTAATTTATAAAATTTCGCAATCAAAAACTAAGATATTGAGAGATTTTGAAGCCGGGTGTGCCTGGAATGTTATAATGAAAAAAATGATACGTTTTTAATAATATGCATGAGAGATTTTTTCATTAAAATGGGTATAAATTCTAAATGGGTACCCAGATAAAAAATCTAAGGGCAATTTTGTGTTTAGATTTTTGACTTTACCTTAGGTGGATACTTACATCAACCGACGTGGGTTGACTATGAATGTAAAAAATTAGAGGTAACTTTCAATAAAATATATTAATAAAAATAATTTATTCGATGTTGCATTAGTTTATTTAAATTATGTCTTTTTTCTAGAATCTAGGGTTATCGCCATAAACTTGGAAATTCCTCTATGTTAAGGAGATCGAAACCTCTCTGATGAACGATGATGAACACTAGTGGATCGAGGATCAACGATGACACAAACTTCCATTCTTCTTTAATGAATGATCCAACCACGAGGTAGGATGCTTATTATCTCGGTGATTTCATTTCCCCTATTTGATTAAAAAAACAAGGACCAACCCACAAACGGAAAGATCCAAGGTTCATCTATTCTTACAGAATGGATAAATTCTTGGGGGATTTTGAATGTGGTTTTAGATATGTTTGTAAATTATTTCTTCATTAAACCTTCAAACATGAATGGATCAATGATGAGCCAAAAAGTGAAATATCCGTTATTTGGGTGTTCATGTGATTTATATACCCCCCCCCCACCCTCAATCTAATTCGTTCTTTGTAGGTTATACACCGTTCATACCCCCTATAAGAATGATAAATAATTGCATCCCCGATCAATGGAACAACGGTATATGATTGAATGTTTGTCCCCATGATGGCATAAAATAGCTTTGGGGGAGTGTGGTACAGTTCAAAAAAGGCAGCATCTTGTGATGGTGCAAGGAAGACTCCCGATTAGGTAACTAGTAGTGAGACCTAGATGATGCCAGTATGGCCAGTCTAGGGGGCGTGGGGTGGTGATAGGTTGGTGATTGGGGGACCAGTGGTGGTTGCAGTAGTGGCCCGGTGGGGGTCGGGCCTGAAGGAACACCATGGGATAGGACCGCTGGTAGGGCGGCTGACAGTGGAGTTCGAACAAAATCAATTGAGGACTTTTTGGGAGACCGCAACAGCAGAGGTTATGGGTGGTAACCTGGGGGCAGCGACAGGATTTTATGAGAGCGTTACACTACGGTGTGTTTTTGACCCATGGTGGCAGGTATGAACATTGGCAGGAGGCTGCAGTGCTAACTAGTAAACACGGTGAGGGCGTCTCATTGGCTAGTGGGGCACGCATTTGGGGCAACCCCATGTGGTAAGGAGGTTGGCCCGCACGCATCCGGGCTAGAATGGATAAGGTGTACTATTCTCAATAGGCCAAACCCGGTTGGGTTAGTTGAACCTTGTTAGGTTGGGTTGGATGGATTAGTTCAAGAGGGTTGGATCAGAACCGTACAAGATATTGGTAGGTCCTTTTAAAAACATGGTTGTATCTTTCAAAGTGTGTCTCCTTTTGAAAAGACGTTTGTGGATTTCGTACCATTATGATAAGAAGTTACTTTTGAGATACTCTATGTTTTTTTTAATTTGGTTTATGAACCAATGGCTTGAGGTGTAGGTTCTCCCAAAACAAGCATGATATGAGCAGAATCCGGAACCTACCTATGATTTGGTGACTACGTGACTTGGGGGTTACACGACCCATCGACGCTCTATATTCCCTTAACCCTCTGTGCACCATTGATTCTCCATGCGACATCAATTCTCCAAGTGAAATCAATGCTTTGTGCTCCATCCACGTTCCATGCGCCATCGACACTCCATACACTTCGACACTCTGTGAGCCATTAACGATCAGTGCTCCATCGACGATCTGAGTGCCATCGAAGCTCTGAGCTCCATCAACTCTCTATACGACATCGATTCTCCATGAAACATTGATGCTATTTATTTCATTGAAACTCCGTGAGTCATGGAAACTTGGTGATTTGTAGAATACAAATGAAAATTCTTCTCTTCGTGCTTTAGACTTATACATATGTGAGAATACCATATGGATTGTACTTTTTGTGATTCTTCTATGGTTTACATCATGCATTTTTTATGGTGTACTTTCTGTGTTTACTTTGTGGTATAATTCATGTATTTATTAGTAGTATTTACTTTGTGGGTTTGGGGTGTCATACTGTGTATTTTTTACTCACCCTTCCATTGGATTTTCCCAAACATGTTGTGTCTTACGAAGAGGATCAAAACATTGATAGAGTCCTATGTGGAATTGGACTTGGGGGTGCATAGGGTGATCAGAAGAATCTTATGGTGCTCCTAAGGCTTCAGACAACTATCCTACACCTACCCTTCTAGTAGGGTTTTTTGTGGACAAGGTTCAAGAACATGTGTATTCACTTGGAAGACACTTTCTTTTGGAGGGTTGTATTATCGCCCAATTTACTTTCCAGCTTTCCAACTGTTGTACAATGTGGATAGTATCTTAATGTATTCATGTATTGTTTTCTTAGTGTTTTTTAACATTCATAATTTTGGGTTGGATATGTGTGTGTGTAATGGTACATAGAAAAATGGATCCCATTTCTGGGATATTCCTATTCTGTGCTAGTCACCACCCCTTGCCCTATTAGTGGCGGGCTTGGGGTAGTCATGGCACGGGCCCCTCTGGGATGGGGCGTGGAAATTAATTATCAAGATTTTAGTTTTTTGACACCGCCTTTTCACATGAGTATTAAAATTTTAAAGGTAAAGTACCTCATCTATATAGAGGAGGAAAAGAAACATGGAACACCCTGATATTCTAAAATAAGAATAATGTATTTGATAGTTTGTACTACATGAAATAATGATCTTAAAGGACTCCCAAAAATTATTATATAAATATGACTGTTATAATCTAGAACATGAATTGGTGGGTATTAATAAGATTAATTGATTTAAGAAATACATATAAATTTATTAGATAATAAACATTTATTGATAATAATCACTAAATTTTTATTAATTTCAATTTATTCTAAAAAAACATTTTCATCAAATATGATTTTTATATTCCTTTTTTGATAAAATAATACAAATAATTTTTTCCACTATCTCAAAATGTAATTTATAGAATGAACATAATTTTTGGATATCATCAAATAAAATTTATCCTAGGATGAAGTTTTTATATTTTTATGAAAATAAGTATTTTTTATTAAATTGTGAAAAGTATACCTATTTGTAAAAGTGCCAATTATTTTTAATAAATATTGTATTTTAAAAGTAAAATTATGGTTTAAATTTGATTTATGTGTGGTAAAAGTATTATTATTATATATTTCCAAAAATTAATTTTCTCTGAATCATATTTATGCCCAATTTTGTTATATGTTTTTTTATGATTAAAAACACATATTTATGAACTCTGTTTCAAAATGCATAATTTACCTCCATTTTGAATAAATAAAATAACAATAAAAAAATATTTTAAACAAATTATATACTACAAGTAAAAATAAATAAATTTAAAGCCATATAATAATGATAACTGGTCATGTAGTCATTATATGGTCATATTATGGTTAAAAATTACATTTCCTGAAAACTCATTATTTTACACGATTTGCGGGATTGTTTTTTAATAAAATTCTAAAAAATATGTGAATTTAATTGGACAAAATGGATTCAAAAAATTTTAATTATCAAAATTAATATTATTAAATAATTTTAATTAATTTATGTTCATAATGATTTATAAAAAATGAAAAAATTAATTACCATGGTTAAGGTCAAAATGAGGTTTGGCACATTACATGCTCTTTTGTTAAACATAATTTTACAAAAACATATAACATTATTAAAAATTAGATATAATATTTAGGACTGCTGGGTACTGTAGTAGGACTATAGAAGATACTGTAGTAGGCACTGTAGCAGTACTATAGCAGAATCATACACTGTGCGGTACTATAGTAGAACTGGACACTGTGCAGCTATTGTAGCAGTACTGAAGCAGGGACTGTTCAGTACTGTAGTAGCTGGAACTATTCACCATGGGCCACTGGTTTGGGCTTGGAGTCCTTAAGGCCATCAAGCCACCCAAGCCTTCGTGTCAGTAGGGATTTTGGGCCACCTTTAAGGGCTTCGGGCTACATCAAGGCCTTCGGGCTACATGTAGTTTTCCCAAACATAGTACAAAAAAAGGAGTATCCCCAGAAGAGGATTCAAAGCAGGTGCACTCACCAGAGCAGAACCAAATGGATTTTTCAGAATGAGAGGGTATGACTATGTCATCGGGACCGGCTTGTGCTTGCATGGGAAGCCTAGCCAGACGACCATGTGAAGGTGGAGAGCTACTATCATGATGCAAATCCCGGGGAGGGGCAGTTCCTTGTAGATAGTCTGGTAGAATTCCCTAAGTCCTTCAGGTCATGTAATCTCCTAAGCCCACGAGTCAGGTAATCTCTAAGACAAAGAGACTTGTAAGGGTTCCCCATCATCCATTGAAAGGGGGGTTATCAAAAATCAATAAAAATGAAGGCCTTCGGGCCATTCGGGCATAGGATCAATTACATATGTTAAAAAACTAGTTATCGTGGTGAATACTAAAATAGTAAAAGGAAATATAGAGGATAAAGGAATAAAATGTATCAAAAAATAGTTATTTTTATGAGAAAGAGGCGTTTCTAGAACAAAAATTCCATAAAATGCATTATTTATCAATATTAGAGTTGCTTATGGGGAGAGGGAGTTCCCATTAAATAATAGTTTTGTGTATAGACAGAAATACCATTAATCCTCAATTATAAAAGGGAACCCCTTCCCCTCAATTATTCAAACCACTCCAGACATTTGGCTAAAAAAAACATACCGATATATCTACCCAAAATCCTTATATACATTATATAGGTTATGGGATTCCCATATGATCAACTATGGGGTCCTTAATAAAATAATTAATGGTGGTTCTTTTAAGTGATGGTAATTGTCTTCTCCAAACTAATTCCTTTTTACATCTTCTTTTATCACCATGAATTATGGTTTATCAATTATGATATGATATAAAACATATATCCCATATAATTATATGTTATCATGTTTATGGGATAATATTTATCCATATCCTCCTCTATCAAATGGAATCAAATTCATTGCTCTTGTGTACAATGGACTACCACCTCACGAACCGATGAAATATTTTTCCATCATCAAATAAAATAAATAATAAAATGATGGAAAAAATTAATATATAAGATCAATATAAATTGATAATAATTATTTAATATTAATATATCATCCAATTTCTTACCCTTTGACCAATTAAGGGAATGATATCGCCACACATGCAAGTGTATGATCTACAGTACCCACTATATGATGTGATTCATTATCTATGTTAAAATATAAATAATCCTTATAAATATGTATAAAAAGAATAAATATTTTTGTAATAACATTAAAATAATTATTTTGTTGATGGAGATATATCATATTTACATTAATTATAACTTCTATGAAAAAACATTTATGGGAAAACTAAGCAGTTATCACTCAAAAAATGGTAATAATAAAATACTATCAATTAATGGGTGTAAATATATTATATGAGGTTGATATATGATATTATACATACTAATATTGTTATATTATATTTAAATAATATTTATAAACCCATTATACATAATGTTAAATAACATTAAACTAAATGGATTTAAGAGATAAGGGATTTTTTCTTAACTTCCTTTCATTGAGGCATATTATAATGTAATACACATTATTTATTTTATATCATTATTATAATGCCCATTTGACATGTAATATCACTAATAATTCATATTTAATTGTATTTTATGTTTCAATTTTAATTATTTCCATAATTGGGTTTTGACATGATATTTACCAAGTGTTAAGTAACATCACAACTCAATTAATTTTCATTAGGTTATATTACTTTTTTTATATTTGATTTTATAAACTTAATTGTGTAATTAATTTTATTTATTGTTATTATTTTTATTTCAATTTTTTTGGTGTTGATTTAAATTTGACATAGTTAATAAATTTATTTATTAATTCCGACTTCATCATATTATGATCTTTTTAAGGTTTTATTTCACAAACTCATTTTTAATTGTTATTTTTTATGTTGTAAATTCCATTGAAAAAATTGATTTGATTATTGTCCCTAAAACCACTTTAATTTTATACTAATGGAGGTATTTAGGATTTTTTAAGTAATAGTGTGATTTTTATTTCTTTTCTACATGAAATTATTGAGAAAATGAAATTAAAGAAAGGATGTCTATATTTTTATATTCAAATGAAAATATTTTTTCTTAAATATCAATGATTACTAAAAATATTTAAAAAAATATTTTAACAATATCAAAGTGATTTATTAAATAATTTTTCAACAATGTTTAATTTTTTTTAAATGGTTTCAATAGAATCTTTTGGTTATTATCTGAATGTGGTACTTTTATCATTTTTACAATAGTGTGAGAATACTGTTTTCAAACTTCTCTGAACTGTATGGAATTACCTACCATTATGACCAATAATTGCATTGAAGATTCCATTCTATTTTTACATGTTTTTTAAAGAATCTTTTTTCCTCATATTCTTTTAATTTGTTTTTTAGAATGTTTTTTTCAATGGAAAAACTGTATATTCTTCATGAATTTTTTAATGATCTTCTTTAGGTATATCTATTATTCAGTTTCAATAACCCTTTATTTTAATTACACTTTATCAGTTTTATTTTTAATGATATGATCCAAATTCTTTCACATGATGGTGTATTGTCGGTTTTAATAGAGAATGTAATAACATTCACTTTCTTGGTTATTTTTATAGTCATTAACTTTCTATTGAAGCATTCAATTTATTTTGATACTTAGACATTACATTTATTGTTAAATATCCATATTATAATTATCATAACTATGATTATTAACTAAAACCTATTCCATTTTTCCATAATGAGTTTTATTATGAGTTTTATTTGATTTATTGGGGGAATTTTTTAAAAATAGTTATTCTATACTCAATATATGTATTTTTTGATAATAAATATTTTTCATGAATAAAATTGGTCATTCTATATATGAATAAATAATTGGACATTCCGGGGTGGATGGATCCTATTTATAGATATCCCCCTGATGCATTGTAAGTATCTTTAGATGAATTAGTTAGGAATCCTTATTTTAGTGGTGTTTTCATGCATAACTACCATATGAGTAAACTATCTTAGCCCATTGTATTTATAGTATAAATATCATGATGTGGGAGACCATGAAGTCCAACATTAATCATTTCCTTCATTCATAATTCATTTATTATTATCCATGTGATTAATACAATGAGACCATAAATGTATGTATTTTTTGAAGTTATTCATTAAATGGTGTGTGTTCTTAGTTATTTACCTTTCCATATTGACTATAACTTATTTAATCAGGATTGATTTCACAATACATAAACCATAATGAGCATTTGAGCTAACCCTAATTTTCATTTCCTTACTTAGGATGTGAGGACGAAATCATTGAATGAGATTAAGGATGCAGATTATTTTCTTTCAATATGTAGTATTTTGTGTTTTCTCATCTAATGAAAGACTGAAGTATGTATCATGTTTTCCAATACTGCTAAACTAACTTGACCTTTCTGATAATATTTATTTTATATTTATCTAATGTAATAATATAGACACCTACTCTAAGATTTTGGGCTTGTGGAATTTACTATTTGTATCAAACAAAGTTCAGTTGAACCCTTGGGAACTAGATTTAGGAAAACATAGATTCGAGATCATAACCCTATGATAGACTTTTTGGATAAGCATAAAACAACAACCTAATGTTTTAATAAGCAAGATATTATGATTTTCTTCCTATAACTACATCCATGAATAGATACGTAAATTCAACATTGTTCTAGAATAGTTTTTCCTCTCTATAATACCTATTAAAATAGAGTATTTGTCATTGACCTGATAATCACATGATGCATGACACTAGGTATTTATTCAAATCTTGTTTCAAACTCCAGGGAGATATAATACTTTTAATTTTAGTTTTATATAATAAACATCACAAATATCTTGAATAGATGATTAAAATTAATGACCTAGGTTAAAATTAAGTAATCATAGAGTGAAAATAAGGGGTCATGATTTGTACATCCTATAAATAATTATATAGACTTACCACTATAATAAATATTTATCCACTATGAATTTTGGTTTCAGTGAATTGATGGAACCTAAATGAATCATGTTAACATTGAATATAAAGGACAACATGGTTATTATGAAAAGAGTGTGATGATGAATAGAGTGAAAGATATTATAAATATTCCTAATCAATTATACTAATATATGATTAATTACCTATACTTTAAACCACTCTCAAAATCACTGAATAAGAGAAGAATGTTGTCCTATATGGGATCTAGTGGTTGAGACCCCATAATAATGGAGGAACTATTTCCCTCATGTCATAAATATGGAATGACATTCCATGGTGAATGTAACAACAGAATATTAAAAAAAATTATGTGTTAAAGAGAAGGTAATATAGAAACTAATTTCTGTGGAAAAGTGAGGAGTTCAATGGAGATAAAAATAATTCATCCTATAAAACCATTTATAGTTCATTGTGATGAATATAGGGAATCTATGAATTATATAAGCCAATAATATACTTTAAACTTTATCTTCTAGAGAATGTAAGGACCAATGATATACAAAATTGTATTAAAAGGGTTGATGTATTAATATATTGGGATTCAATAAGAATTTTGTAAAAGGATTTTTACCAATTAGAATTTTTTTTATAATAATCCTGAAAAATATAAGTATTTTGTTAATTTTAGAATCATATATGAATTAATGTAATATTATCTTAAGGGATATGGATACCTTCCTGGGTAAATGAGTTTATGGTTGATCATAAGTTAAATGACTTAACCACCACATTTTTATGTTTTATTATATGGGGAGTTTTTCAAGATTAAGTATATTTTGGGAGAAAAACATGGAATCAAACCCAGCTAGTTTAGTATATGTTTGAGTGAAACAGTTTTTTAAGGATGAATGACTTTACATTTTGTGGACAAAATATTAAATTTATTGGTAATATTTATGGGTTATCTTATATTTGATATTGTAGAAACAATGAATCATTACAATTAGAAATTTTATTGGAAAATTATTAATATAGTTTTTTAAAAAGGACAACCTACATATAAAAAGATAACCCATAACATCTGGTAAGTCTGTTGATATTGAACACAAAAATAAAGGGCTATAAAGGTGGCATTCCTGCTGCTATAGTATGTGATTTCCTAGTTAATATGACATTATTTTTACTAAAATTATTTTTTTATGATTCCTTATGCAATCAATTATGTCGAAATTTTGGTATCATGATTGTGGACTTATATATTAATATATTATATTGGATAAATTTTAATATTCATTTAGATTTTTTAAATATTTTGAGATGGATGAAAATACTTGTCACTGTTTTACAAATATATTGATCTAATAAGAGTTAATTATAGATCTTCAGGATTAAAAAATATATCATGGTTATTTATTCTCTGGAGTATGTGATGAAGAAAAAATTGATTGAATAGAAACCAATGGATTAAACTTTTCTTATGAAACTAAAATATATCAAGTAAGTATATTTTATATTGTTTTCTATCTTGATATAAAATGAAACCCTCAACTCAATGAAATGGATTTTGAATAATAATACTATATTACCTTCATTTATGATGAAATTATAATATTTTCACCGATCAATGATTTATAGTTTTGTGTTTGGCACTTTCTCATGATCGTTCACAATCTTAGGATCACTAATCTGCATCACTCATCATAATTATTAATTATTTTCATCCATTTACAATTAATTTTTTACTACTCCAAAACCTAGTTTTGTACAGATTCCCTTTAAACTTCTCTTATCCCTTATCAAGAGGATATTTTATTAATCCATTTTTCAGTGGGCAAGTTTCAAAATGGAATTCTCAAGTAACAAACCAATTATTTTTAAGAACAAGTTCAAAATATGAGGATTAAATTAATTAAAGCTGTGTAGAATATAAAAACCTTATATTTTAAATGAATACCATTGTGTTTGATATCATATATGGAACAAAACACTAAGCTTAAACAACCCACTAAATATATTATATTAATATTACCATTTAAACCATTCCATTGAATTGGAGGGTATGCATAAGATTAATTAAATTAGAAAATATAAATAGAGATAATTATACAAACAAATTTATGGATAAAAATCAATATATTTTTATTAAACACAATTTTTTATTAAAAAAACTTGTTTTCATCAAATATTATTTTTAGAACTCATTGCGGTAAAATAATATAAATAATTGTGTCCACTTCTAGAAAATTTATCTAATAATTTTTTTTTAATTATTTAAATAATCATATAAATATTTTTAAAGGGTAAAATTCCAGGATTTTTTCTGAAAATAACGACTCTTCATTGAATAGTGGGAATACCACTTTTATAAAATTTCCATTTATATCAAATAAATTAAGTAATTGAAAAGTCGAATAAATTTTTGAATTTTTTAGAATGTAAAATAAATATTTTTTTAGTCTTTTGTAAAATAATTATTTACTTTTGAATCATCATTATAAATTATTTTAGTATAAGTTTATCTTTAGGATTTAAATTCATTTTTATCAAAACTAGTTTTAAATTCGTAATGTTCATCCATTTTAATTAATTAAAATATACACTATTAATAAAATAAATAAATTATATTTTCATATTATAAATCTAAATATATTAATATAATTTCATATAATAATAATTAAAATTAATGATGTTTTTATACGATCATCTTATGCTTTAAAAAATTACTTTCGGAATACTGTTTTTTCCACACTATTTGTGAGTTTGTTTTTAAAATAAATAATTAAAATTATGTGAATTAGATTGAATAAAATTTATTACAAATTTTTTATAATAATACTTAATATTATTTGATAATTAAACTAATTTTTTGGTCATAATTATTAGTAAAAAAAGTATAAATTAATTTACACAATAATAGTTAAAATGAGGTTTTTCACATTACATCAATCTCTGTTAAAATCATTTTTCCAAAAAAATAAAATATTTATATGATAAATAGGATTTCATATTTATTATAAATTTGAAACAATTATATATTAAGTATAAATTTATTTTATATTTAAAGGATTAATCTCCTATGTTAAAAAACTAGTTACTGTGTCAAAAATAAAATTGTAAAAGTATGTAAACATAGAGCATACAAGAATAACAGGTTTAAAACATGTTAATATTTATGTTTTGGAGGTTTGTTTGACCATAAAATACATAAAATTCATTATTTATCAATTTTGGAAGTGCATGGGGTGAGTGTAACTTCCCATTATTGATTTTTTTGGGGTATTTTTAAAAATACAACTCCTAAAATATAAAAGGTCATTCACTCCCCTCACTTATTCGCACATATAAAGAAATGTGGATCAATAAAAACCTACTAAATACTCTCATTTACATCATTATATTAATTATAGAGTTTTTTTTCAAAAGAAAAACCCTATGGTCCTTAATAAGAGATCCAAAGGAGGTTATTCTAGGGTAAGGCAATAGTTTTCACCAAACTATTTTTTACTTCTTAGTTTATCACCTTCAGTTATGTAATAATAATTAAAATATAATAAAACCATTATATTCCATATAATTATATTTTATTATGTTTATGGAATAACATTTATCCATTTAAACCTCCATAAAATGATAAATAAATCAATCACTCATGTGTATGGAGGACCACCTCCTCAGAAACTGATGTAAAATTTTTAATCACCAACTCAAATAGATAGTAATAATGATGGTAATAATTAATAAATATGATAAATTTTGAATGATATTAATTCTATAAAATTAATATGTCATCCATATTTCTCACTATTTCACCCATTAATGGAATTATATCATCACTCGTGTGTATATACAAGCTACCGTCTCAATAGATAAATGTGGTTCATTCTCTATTTTCAAAATAAAATAATGAATATAAAAATTTATCAAAGGAAAAAATATGATTTTTAAAATTTTAATATCATAATTTAGATTATGTAACTATACCACTTTAACAAAAACCAAACTTGTGTGACCAAATATGTGTGGGAAAACAAAGCCGTTAACACATGAATCAATGGTAATAATGTAATATTATTAATGTACAGGTGGAAATATGTTTTTATTGGATCATGAATGATTTTAAAAATATAAATTTAGTTTTTATAAGTTAACTAAAATCATAAAACAATTATATAGGATGTTAAATCATATATAGCTAAAGTGAATCATGTGGTCAGGGATTTTTTTCAAAATTTTCATTAATTGAGGAATATTGTAATATTATGAATAGAATTTATTATATATTGTGTATATACTACCCCTTTCACATGGAATATAAAGAATCGTTAATATTTAATGGTATTTTAAGATCCAATTTTAATTATTTCATCTAAGGGGGTTTTATTTTAATGTTACTAAAATGTAAGTAGTTTCATAAATAAATTTTTTATTGTGATATATTACTTATTCATTTTATTATATAATATAAGATTGTGTATTTAATGGAATTTTTTAATTTGATATTTTATTTCAACTTTTTTTTGTGGATTTATATTTTATGCACTTAATCATCTATTTTATTAATTCTTACATTAATGTATTATAATATTTGTAAGGGTTTATTTTAAAATATCATTTATAATCAAGATTGTTTATACAAGAATTTACAATGATGGAAATTATTTGTACATTTCATATTAAAACTTTTAATTTTATTATCCTCTATTTATTCAGCTAATATTTCGTGCAAGAGTAACATTTTCTTCTCTTTGGTAATTAAAATGACTGAGAAAATATTTCTAAAGAAAAGTTGACTATATTTCAATCGTGTTTTGAAAATCCTTTTTCTTTAAAATACATGTTTTCAAACAAAATGTTATTAATTTTTAAGAAATTATCCAAGTGACTTATTAGATACATTTTTAGCCATTATTTAATTTTGTAAAATTTATTCAAAGGAATGTTACTTGCATTTTTAAATTGAGGTACTTTTAACCTTTTCATAATAGTGTGAGAGGAATGTTTTTTTATAAATATATGACATGTACTGAAATAACTGCTATCAAGACCACTCATTGTTTTGAAGATTCAATTACTTGTTTACTAGGTTGTTTTAACAGAATTTTTTACGATAATATTCGGGAATTTTCTTTTTTTTTTAAACTATTTTTCAAAGTAAAAAGTATATTTTTTTCATGATTATTTCAATGATCTTTTTATTGTATTTTATTTCATAAAAAACTTAATTTAAAATGTACTCCTGTAATAATATGTTGAAATGATACCATCCATGTTATTTATTTGTATGGTTTATGAACTTTTTAAATAAATAAAGTATTGACATTACCTTTTTATATATAAAATTTAGACATTAAATGTACATTGAAACATTCACTTTCTTATGATAATTGGATATTAAATTTCAATTTATTATCCATATATTTTATCATGGATAATATTATTGCATAAAATTTATACCATTTTTACATATGGTGTTTTATTATGAAATTTATTTTTTTTAT
This sequence comes from Viscum album, assembly GCA_963277665.1. Taxonomy (NCBI): domain Eukaryota; kingdom Viridiplantae; phylum Streptophyta; class Magnoliopsida; order Santalales; family Viscaceae; genus Viscum; species Viscum album. Next base: position 487,620,963 of record OY728155.1, read on the forward strand.
TGAGGAAATTTTAGATAAATATATATTCATTACTCAAAATGAATATTTATTTATAAGAAATATTTTTCATGAATTAAATTGATCTTTTAATATGAGAGGAATGCATTAGATTTATAGATAAGTGTGAGGCCCTATTATAGATATCGCGTTGATGCATTGGTATTCTTAGGATATGAATATATTGGAAAATATTATTTAAAATTGTTTTTGGTGTATCTACAACCATTGACTAAACTATCATGGTACATGGTATTAAAGATATAGATATCATGATGATTGAGACCATGAAATTCAATATTAACTATTTCTTTCATTTATGATTAATTATTATTATCCATTTTATTAGTTCATTGATATTATATATGTAATCATTTTTCCCATGTAATTGATTAAATGGGATGTGTTTTCATTTATTTACCTTCCCATATTGATTATGTCATCCTTAATCATGATAGATTCCATTGTATATAACCCTTACATAGAATTTGAGATCATCCTTATTTTGTTTCCCTTCCCTATGATGTAAAGAAAGGATCATTAAATTAATTCAATGATGATATTATTAACTTTCAATTTCTTGTAATGTATATTATCCAAGGTGAATAAAGACTGAAGTATGGATTTTGTTTTCCAATACCACTTGACTATTCAATCATTTTTATGTGATTTCTTATAACTGATGGTAATGTAATAATTTACACATAGCCTTTGGGATACTATGTTTGAGGTCCTTATATCCCAAGTTTATATTATTGGGTTTACTTTCAAGATACACTTGCATGATTAGACACATATTTTATGTTCAACTTACATGACCCACTATAATGGAAGACTTTTTTGAGAAACATCTGTCACCTAGGGTACCAGATTTTCCTCTAAATAGAACCCAAGGAATCCTAATAGGGGACTCTTGAATGGAAATGAATATATCTGAATATATTCTCTCCAAAATGCTTCTCAAAATTCTTAAAAACCCTCATGTAGCTTCGAGAACATACAAAATAAGCGCAAAATTGAAAGGGGGCAGGATATATAGTTCCCCCATGGTGGAAAACACTAAATACCTACACATTGAACACTTTCCCTTAGCCTGAAAAAAAATCTAGGTGAAGGACATGATAAAAATAATTATATCTATTTTTTGGTTATATTTATTTAAGGTTATATCATTCTTTATTGGATAATAAACTGGGATTTTATTTTTATTTTGATGGAATTTGGAACTCAATACTCACAGTAAAAATTTAGGAAAAAAAACAAAATTTGTACATTTCCCATCATGAACACGAAGTACACAAAATATATTCCTTGAGTAGACCACCAGCCAGCAAATTTCATCGTGTGAATCCAATGTACATTGCATGAACTAAGTACAGAACATTAATATAGATTACATGTCATGAAAGAATTTATTTTTAAACTTGATGAGATAAAAAATGTGACATAATTACATAATGTGAAAAGTTTGAAACATAATTTTTACTAAAGATACATATCGTGAAATAAAAATATTCAAGATCTTCAACAAATTTGTGGATCTGAAGTACATGACTTGAAATCCACATACATGCCATGAAATCCTCAATATAAAAGTAATATAAATCATTTTCATGAAAAGAATAATTTACACATCATGACCCACTTGAGATTTATAAATATTCAGTTACCCCAATATGGATAGATCATGAGGATACCTGAAGTCTTTCCCCATTTTTCATTCACATTTTTTTCGAGTTTGATTTTATTCCATTTTTATTATTTTATTCATTCAATTGTTGCTGCTATAGATTTCTATACTCATTCTTTTCACATTGTTTTCCAACATCTAAAAAATAATTTTCCATTAAAAAATTAACTACTATTATGTTATTCATTTTTTATTCATTTAAGTTAGTATTTTCATTGTTTAATATTATTTCAATTATATATTTCTTTGATTTAGGTTTTTTATTCATTAATTAGAGAATATTTCCCATTTCAATCATTTCATTTATAATATCATGTGAGGGTAATATGTTTATTAATAGGGGTTGAGAGTAATGGTGCATTAAAATGTGAAATCTCTATGAATCCAAACATGTTAACCATATGGTTTGTAATTAGGTTAATTTTTTAATCTCAATATTTTGCAGATTCCCTATCAATTTGAGTGGTAAAACAAAAGATTTTATACCTAATTAGAGTTGATCAGGCCATGTCCAAAATCCCTAGATTATTTAATACAAGAATATATGGTTTTTCCACTTAGTTTGTTGATTATATATATACAAAGGATTAGTTGCTGTATTAGGTAGATGCAATTGGTTAGAAGAATACAAATTAGAGACCTTTTCAATAAATTGTTGCCAAATAAAATGGTTTATCCCAAGATAGATATAAGATTATCTTCTATCTAAACCCTGAAATTTTCTATGATACTGTCATTTGATCTCATCTAAAAACAAACTAAATAATTTAAATAAAATCACAGATAAATATGGATGACTGGTCCTTGGGTCAAGATTTTGCATAAATGAATTCCCCACTCTTTTTTGGATCAACCTAATACATATACATTACTACACATTTTTTGTTTGTGTGTTTTCAGTTTAATATAAATATATAATTTGATCACATCTTATCAATTTAATGAAATCTGTTGGACACATCAAATTTCCATGTCATTTCCGAGGAGAAGTAGAGAAAAGTTGTCGAATCGAGAGATTTTTCTTAGGTCAAAGACATTTTAATTCAATTTACATTTACAGACACTAGTTTATGTATTTTATTTTTCATTCATTTTTTAGAATTATGATTATCATATTATTACACTTGTGGATGTTTCTGGTGGTGTACAAGATATTTTGTGAGGTGAAACAATATTATGCTACAACACTAATTTACAATGAATTTAAAGAGTACAATAAACATGGTTAGTAATGAATTTAAGAGGGTGTTAAAATTATAAAATGAGTTGGGATGATTCATATTATTTTAAATATTATTAATTCTTGCATCATTTTTAATTAGAGACCTACTAAAAACCAATGGGTAAGACCCCAATTTTTAAAACAAATAAGAAGGATCTTGGGATGAGACGTTTAAATATAAGGGAGCCTAATTCCAGAAACCTATAGAAATCAATTAGAAGATTGAATAGCTGGGATGCTGATAAAATATACTTCTATGATGTAAAAACGGACAGATTATATCAAGGACGAAATCAGAGGACAAGGAGAATTAATAAATAACATATATAAATTCATTTTTAATTTAAACTATATCATTAGTAACATACTTATTTTTTCTAATATAGAAATAGGTTTTTTCAATGAAGACAATGATCGAGAAGTGGAGGAATTAAAATTTTCTGCATAATACTACCTTAGGAGTTGTATATTCAATAACACGACTATTATCGACAATATCATGCGCAAAAATATAAGAAATACTTATTAGATTTCTCTTAATGTACATTCCAAAGTTGGATAAGTACATGGATTATCATAAGTTCCAGCTCAAAGAACATGGAGAATTGAATCAAAATGCACAAAAAAGTAATAATTGGTTGAATATAATATGGTTATCTATATATCATGATTCAAATAGATAATGAAGTTAAAATCATGTCTATGTCTCAAAATTAAATAAATATGTAACTGGGAGGCAATTGAGAATTGATGCAATAGATTAGATTAGAGTTTAAGAAATTATATTGATATTTAAATCTAGTCAATATGACCTTATAAATAAATATGGTTTAAATATAAAAAAAATTAAAATGTGTGAAAATTACATGATGTTTAATTCTTGAGTCCTAAAAAAATAAGATTCCATTTACACATAATGTATTACCCGCACAATGTGAATGTTCAGGGGTGTCTTTACAAGACATAAACCCTAAGTTCACATCTCCACCCCTTATCCTCGACTATCTATTTCTTTGTCCACCCTTAGCCATTTGAATTTCACCACATAATGGATCACCACCCACATCATCCCATACTTGTACAATCCTCTTTCCTTATGATCACAAACTTCACTAATAATTCCACCCCCTTACCATGGCCATAACCATGTCGAAACATTCTTAATCCTCCAAATGAATCTACGAGTGCGTTGTTCCACCTTATCCAATGTTTTAGGAGCTTTGTCCTTATCCACCACCCATTGATCTATCCACCTCATCCTCTGATTCAGCTTCTACCACCCCTCTCTTTATAAGGAGTCACATTCATCATCCATTAGGTCACATGGTGCTGCCCAAAACCAACAACTATACCCATGCTGACATTTTTCTGGTATTGTGTTTCAGGTACATTTGTTCCATTTACATTCCATGTTGATATGTTCCAACAAGAACTTAGACTTGGATGTGCTTGAGAGAATCTAGGTGAACGAGGAGGTCCTTTCCCAAATTAAATATATTCACCACCCTAGCATCAAATTAGCCTACAAGGAGACATAATATGACATCTTATGTGAGTTATTGACCAAATTTGAGCTTTTAATCTTGGATATAACCTTAAAATTAGGTGATTATCATTAGAATATCACTTTGGGATACATTGGTGTGGGCCTTATAATTTTCTCAGTCGACTATGTCACCTCCCTAGTCTTTCAAACCTTGAGTCTTGACCCAGACAAGAGAGATCAATCAAAGCATTGTAAATTGATCACATGTGTCCCATATAATTTATATGATGTGAATATAGTAAATAAAACCCTAATGTGGGGTTCCTAATTCTATATTTTTTCTCAAATACATAGCTTATACATGGATAACTCGAGTATATTATCATGATAACATCAACTTGATCGAGGTCATTATTTTGGCCTCTTCCATGCATTGCCCTTCGATAAATATGGCTAGATAGTTCACTATGTATAAAAAAGATATATTTGTGGAGGGATTATGTTAATCTCATGGGGTGAAGCTTCACCACCCACCTTGTGTATCTTCTTGGTGCCTTTGATGTCAATCAAACCCTCACTTCACCCAGTTTGATGGAGTACACCATTCTTCACATATAATACAATATTGGTCTTTTATGAATGATTTGGTGGATAAATTAATGGGATTATGAGTATGTTGAAGATGAAGATGAGTCACCTAGCAATCATTCCATAACAGCATCCTCACCTACCTAATCCCCAACTCTTACCCCTAACACTACCCCTACCACTATCGGTCCCGCCACCACTTTCACAGTTCCTACATCTACCTCCACCCCTAATACCACCACCACACAACTACTTCTAACACATCTTCTCTTGAAGACCCCTTTCCATAAAATATATTACCTATTTTACAGTTTTAATAGAGAACTAGTGAAAAATCTTCTTTTAATTCAACATTCCATTCACTACACCATCCCTCTTTACAACCCCCACCCACAAGATCCCCTTCGACTTCCCACCCACCCACCACCTAGTGAGTTTACTTATTCCTATATCCTCATCCTTCTTTCATAGATCACCAAACATTACACCCCATATGACTACCTTACAGAGCATGAATTGTGGAAATGGGCCCTTCTATTCCATATACCTCTAAGGTTCCTTTTATAAATACCACCTCTAGAAGTACAAACTCATTATATATCTTCACCTTGCCCCTCCATCCTTCACCAAGCCTACTTCCAGCTCCACAAAACTATATATGGAGGTCAATTTCTATACACATGACTCCATAAATACTATATATTTTTTGGGATATGTCTGGAGAACTGTTTTCCAGGAGGATTCATCTAATGTAGAGATGGATGATGCTACCTACTAATATTTATTTTTCTAGTGTGCCCCTCCCCTAATTCACTATATCTCAAGTGTATTTTAAACATAAAGTATTATGTTTTACCTAATATATCATTTATCAAGGATGTGATAAAATATTCATTACACTAATATCCTTATTATTTTAATTTTTTACTCCATCATTAATTACCCGAATGTGAACATAGAGTTGGGATGTCAGATGAATTTTTTCACATTATAATTTGTTTGTTTCACTTTTCCCTTCCATTTTTCTTATATTTTTTCTCATTTTTTATTCATTCCATCATTTCAACTTTTTACTCTAAGACGCTTTATTTATACAATGTTGTCCAACACTTAAAACCAGGTTTTTTCAACTCAGACATTAACTTCCACTATGTTCTTTATTATTTCTTCATTCAAGTTAGTATTTTATTTATTTAATAAAAAATAGTTATGGATTGGTTTGATTTAAATTGATTATTCATTATGTCAATCACTTCCCACATTTCACTATATTCATTTAATATCTTCATGTGAGGATAATCCTCTTAGCATTAGGTGTCAAGATTAATGGTTGTTTTATTGATAATGAATCTATAAATAAAAACATGTAATCCTTAGGGATAGTAATTAGGTTAATTTTTTTAATATCATTATATTTAAATTAACATAACCTTATGACTTGAAAAACAAAGGATCATTTACCTAATTAGAGTTAGGCATGCTAGGTCTAATAACCTATGATTATTTCTACCTAGATTCTAAGATTACTACACTTTGGTTGTTGACTATCTCTATACCAAGGATTAGTTTCTATCTTAGGTATAAACAATTGGTTGGACAAATACCTACTGGTTTCATTTTCACTACTCTTAAGTTGATTCCATTGGTTTATCCCAATGTGGATTTAGTATTATATTATTCCCAAACAAGTTATTTAAAACCTAAATAATTTTTTTAGATAAAATCTAATCATAACTAGAAATACCAATCATTTTTCAAATAGTTTCCATCACCATGTTACCTCCTCTATGTGGGATGGACCCCATACTTCCACTTTACACTACATTTATAGTCAGTACTATTTATGTTTCCTATAAATATATAATTTGATCATGACCTTAAGATTTAACGAAATCGTTTATAATTATTAGGACCCCTCCCTAACTCAAAAATTATATTGTATCTTTCAAAGTGAATATCGAGATACAACTTACAATCAAGGAAAAATAATCACCCATGTTGTCTCACCTTGATTAATATAACTACTAAAGTATCACTTTGTTGGCCTCCCTTCTTAATTACTAAGTATCACATGGGAATGTCCCTTTTTACTACTCATGTATCACTTTAGTGATGTCCCATATGACCACCCAAGTATCACTTTGTTGAAATATAATATATCCACTTAAGTATTACCCTGGAAAAGCATCTTTTGGACAATTATGTCACACTTTAGAGACCCCCCCCCCCCGTCTCAACAAACATTTAGCTAGGTGATGTGAACCTCATTTACCTATCCATGAATTAAATCTCTACGGACTACCCTAGGAAAACTAGATCTATATGGATAGGGCATACATGAATTGTTATATCCTCTCGACCATGGATTCATGTGCCAAATTAAGTCATGTATTTTACCCCCTAGAATCTAGGGTCCTTAAAATGTAAAAAAAATATTTATCATCCTGGTAATGAGGATCCCAGAATTCAGAATGGTGGAATTAGTTTTGGAAGAGGAATTTATTCCCTGTATGATGCCTGAAATGTGAAGTGAATTAGGATTTATATGCACATTCGGGAGTTGTGTAATCCAAAATCAAGTGTGTAAAAACATTTACAAAGATGAAAATGGATAAATCCTATCATTATTACTTAACACCTTTCAATTACTCACCACAATTCACCATCATATGATGGTAAAAAATCTACCATTGAGAATACATCCATGGGTATTCCCCTTTATTTTTTAGGATATCATCATACTTCTGTATTCCCTCCCTCTTTCATAGGATAATGTGGTTTAAAGTGTCATGTGTGATTATTATTTATTTGTAAGAGATTTATTAGACCCAATCATGTGACATAAAGATATTATATTATATATTTTTATTTTACTGAGCATGAATCACATGGTCATAGAGATTACTGGGGATCATTTCATTTGAATGATCAATACATATTTAATAGGAAACCCCAAAAAGTGTAAGTCCCAAACTGATTCTAAATCATAGGGTATTTATTCCCCTTTCCATTGTGTTGTGTAAAAAGAATACCTATGTTTCAAACCTAACAAATTCAATTGCAACCATACTTATTGGGCCATATTATCAAAAAGATCATACCCCAACTAAGAATATATATACCTTCTAATTATTTTCCCTATGTAATCCCGCCTTTTTAATACATAACTTTTCTTTACATTTTAAAAACAACAGATCTTTAAAGTCCAGTGTCTTGGAAATTAGGAACAAAAACACTTGAAAAAAACAAAATACATTATTCTAAACCACTATTAAGGCTTCATCATAGGTTTATTCTATGTACAATTATTTCATCTCATATCCTAGAGACATGTATCAAAGAAAAGTGTGAGAAGAAGGCTCGGTAAGGAAAACAAGTGAAACAGTTGACATGTGATCTTGAGCAATATTAATAAGAACATGATAAAGTAATAAAGGCTTGAGAAATGGAAGAATAGGAACATCATAATAAAAAGAACTTGAATCATAACATTAATATGTGGCAACAACATTTCATTTATACATTCATGAGGATATCACCACGGTTTATCCCCGAGGTGTCATAAAAATTACCACGGTTATTCACCAAGGAATCGTGAAACTTTTCATCTCTAGAGATTAATTCTTTACCCAATGAATTAGAGAAATACCAGGGGGTACCATTAATATGTTTTTAATTCCATGTGAGACACATATATCATAATAAAAAATTTCATAAATAACCAAAATAGAATCAATGAAATGTGTTTCATGTTAAAATCATGTCGTTTAAAAAGAGCTTTAAAATAAGATCATTATGTCATTTATAACCCATGGAAATGGATTGGGGGTTATATGTAGGTAAATTAAAGAATCAAATATATCATCTTTATATATTTATAAACATCCCTAGAAACGAAATATGTCTGGGTATTCACATAAATAAAATAAGATAATTTCGGGAGAGAAAGAGATATAAATTTTGAGGTGAAATTTCTACAGCATAATAACTATATAACATGGTTTCAGAAAACATTGAAAAGAGAAGGGAAGAGGGTCAAAAACTCATAAATAATTAATAAAACAGTATAGGTGCATAATTAAACCCTGGTATGGATATTTGAATGACATACGACATGAAAAGTAAACATGAAATAAAAGAGAAGATGCGATTTCTTTTACGAGAAATTTGGCAGCCTAACTATGTCACTTAAAAATTCAGAAAACAAATTAATGAGAGTGAAAATGGTCAATCAATAATTATACATGAAATGGACAGTAATGATAACATATAATAACAAACCCTCAACATGAATATAAAGAAACAAGAAGACAAAACATAAAGGAATTCATGGCTTTAAAAGTGGAGGGTGAAAGGATCCCTTGCCTTGAAGAGTAACTTAAAAAACATGAAGGTCGGGATTTGAGAGGCTTGAGGGAACCTTGGGAGGACTTCTTGGGAGGTAAGGAGACCAAAAATTTATTGAGGATGATTTTGGAATAAAATTAATGATGTAAATGGCTTGGTATTTATAGGAAAATTGGGTGAATAAATTATTAATTTCCAAGGGACACCTCATCGGTGGTATTTGCAAAACCATGGGATTTCCCATGGTATTGGACACTTGGGAAACCTCATAGCATATATCACTATTCATAGGTCTACCATTAACCTTACAACATTATTACATCATTGATGATGTCATTAAGCACCCGAACTCAAAACTGGATTTTTACTATTCAACGATAAATCAACTAATTTAGAAAAATACCAAAAAATTCACCCTAACCTAAAATAGATCCTCTAAATTCAAAAATGAATTCCATTTTATGAAAATATTTTACTAACGTTTTTTAATTTAATTTTTAAATAAAATCAATATTTATTCCAAAAATACAACTTTAAAACTATAAATCATTTTGTAACACCTTAAAAAATTAATCAAGCTCTCATAAAATTATCGTATCACAATAAGACAATAAAGTAACAATTTATGATTAAGTTTTATGAGAATAAATTTCTATTTAAAATTATAAAATTAATTATAAAGTTTAAAATAAAATATTTATGGCGTACAAATATACCAAAACATAAACTATGATCATTTTTTCCCTTTTAAGATTTATAAAATGTATTTATACATTCATGGGTGAAGTTTATATTTTTTTGGTCAAATTACTATTCATTACTATTCATATGGGAATGTTACTATTCCTACTTTACAATTCACTAAAAACCAAGTAGATCTTATTAGACTCTGAATTTCTCACTGATCACAACTATAGAAGAACATTTTTTGAAAATCATTTCACTTTATTAATTATTTAAGGAATACTAAAATATTTTACAATACCACTTTTTTTCAAAATTAATCAATAATTCACATCCTATATTTATCCAGATATTTGAATCTCATAAACTATTCCATAATAGGAAATAACAATTTTTTATATAAAAGTATTACACAAAGCAGCTAAGGTCTCGTTACATAGACCCTTATAACACCAACATAAGACCTAATAGTAAGGTGCGCTATGGTGATAGAATCTTGGGGTGGCTCAAACAACATTTCCCAAGTGGTGATTTCTATCAGCTTGAGCTACTCCCTTATGCGATTATGTTCAAGCTTCATACGTTGAAGTTCGGATTGGTCTTGGTCTATATTAATGCCGAGTGATGCTACCTCCTTACCAAGCTCTGACAGATGGGCTTTATATGGCTTGAGTCTATTGGATGAGGCCATTTAATCTTTTTTCTGTATTAATTAACCAAGATAACTATATTTATAAAAACACAACATTAAGATTATTGTTTTTAATGGTCATATTGGCCAATGGTCATATTGACCAACGGTCATGTAACAGTCGAAACACAATGGTCTCATTTTAATTATACCCACCTCATTAATTAAAGGATATAGTTTTGTTGAGTGTAAGATAAAATAACACACAACATTAGGAAACATATATAAATAAAAATTTTGGGACGTTACATTCTTCCCCCTTAAGAAATTTCATCCTTGAAATTTTATCTCGTACCCTCAAATGGGAAAAGGTGTGGGTACTTCTATCTCATGGACTCCTTCGATTCCCACATGTCTTCTTCACATTTGTGGTTCCTCCACACAACCTTAATAAGATGGGTAGTTTTGATAACTAGAACCTTGTCTCTACGATCCAAGATCTCCACCGGATGCTTCTCATAAGAGAGGTCATGTTAAAGTTGTACCACCTATGGATTTTGTACATTTGAAGGGTCAGGTGTGTACTTCCTCAAGAGGGATATGTGGAAGACATCATGAACATGTTCTAGATTTGTAACAAGTTCCATCCAATAGGGCACTGCTCCAACATGATCAATGATTTCATAGTGGCCAATGTACCTTGGGTTATGCTTCCCTTTCTTACAAAACCTCATGACTCTCTTACTAGGTGAAATACAAAGAAAGACTTTGTCACCAACATCAAACTCCAAGACACATAGACAGTTGTTGGAATAGCTCTTTGGACGACTTTGAGTAGCCTTAATGTGTTGTTGGATGGAATGGACCTTTTCTGTCATCTCTTGTGGGAGATCAGGACCAAGAAGCTTTCTCTCACCACCTCCATCCCAATAAGTAGGAGTTCTACATCACTTCCCATATAGAGCTTCATAGGGTGTCGTTTGAATGATCGAGTGGAATTTTTTGTTGTATGATAACTCAACTAAAGAGAGATGTTGATCCCATCCACTGTTAAATTCCATTGAGCAAGTTCTCAGCATGTCCTCAAGAGTTTGAATAGTTATTTTATATTGGCCATAAGTTTTGGGGTGATAGGGCATACTAAAATTCAATTAAGTGCTTTGATCTTGTTGAAGACTTATCCAGAATTTTGATTTGAACCTTTTATCACGATTAGATACGATAAAAAGGGGAACTCCATGTAGCCTTTCCACTTATTTCACATAAATCCTGGAAAGTTGATCAAGAGAGAAATCTTCCCAAATGAAGATAAAATGGAAATTCATGGTGAGACGGTCCACAATAATCCATATCGCATTGTTTCCTTTGGAAGTTCTCCAGAGACCAATGATGAAGTACATAGTGATATTTTCCCACTTCCAAGCTTGTATGGGTAGTGGTTGCAATACCCTTTTAAGAAGTTGTCGTTCTGCCTTCACTTGCTGACATACTAGGCACCTTGAAGTATAGTCATCAATATCTCTTTTCATATTATCCCATGAATAATGATCACAAAGGTCCCTATATATTTTCATTCTACGAGGATGTATAGAGAAAGTAGAGTTATGAGCTTCATCCATCAACTCCTTATTTATTTCTGGAATAGATGGAACATATAGTCTTGTATGAAATTTCAGTACACCTTCTTGATCAGTATTGAACTCAAGAAACTTCCCATCCTTCATAGCCTCAAACTTATTCTGTAAAAAAGGATCTTCTTTCTGAGCATCGTTGATCTTCTCTAGTAGTGATGGTTGAGAAATCATAAGGGTTAAAATTGATGATGAACCTTCCTTTATAATTCCCATGTCCAATTTTACTAGGTCATTGATTAAATTATCACTTTGAATCCTCATAATATACAGAACAACTGGGTCTTTCCGTCCTAATGCATCAGCAACTTTGTTTGCTCTTCCGAAATGATAATGAATTGAACAATAATAGTCTTTAAGAAGCTCCAACCATCTCCTTTGTCTCATGTTCAATTAATTTTGTGTGAAAATAAACTTCAAACTTTGATGGTCAATGTATATATCACATTTCTCCCCATAATGATAGTGCTTCCATATCGTCATATCAAAAAACGACCACAACCATCTCCAGATCATGTGTAGGATAGTTCTGCTCACGAGTCTTAAATTGTCGAGATGCATAAGTAATGAACATGTAATTTTTCATGAGGATTCTCCCAAGCCCTTTCAGAGATGCATCGCTAAAAATAACTAATCCTTATCCACTTGAGGGAAGATTTAGCATGGATGTAGTAACCAATCTCCTCATCAGATCTTGGAAACTTTCCTCACACTCTTTTTTCCAGATGAACTTGAATGCTTTTCGAGTTAACTTTGTTAGTGGATTAGAAAGTCATGAAGCGTTTTTCATAAACCTCTTATAATATCCTACTAATCCATGGAAACTATGAATCTCAGTTATTTTTGTAGGTTGAGGCCACTCCTCTACATTTTTTGTCTTTGCAGGGACAACAGTGATTCCTTCATTGGTAACAATGTGCCCCAAGAAAGCAACTTGTTGTAACCAGAATTCACATTTACTACTAAACTTTCCAAAAAGTCTCTCCTTCCATAGATTTTTCAAAATAACCCTTAGATGATCCTCATGACTTTTTGAATATATTAGAATATCATCAATAAAAACTTCCACCAAGTTATCAAGGTAGTTATTAAAGACTCTATTCATTAAATCCATAAAAATAGCATGTGAATTAGTCAGTCCAAAAACAATAACAACAAACTCATAATGCCCATATCTTGATCGGAAGGCAGTTTATGGAATATTTTCTTTCTTCAACCTCAATTTATGATAACCAGATCGATGATCAATCATAGATAATAATTGAGCCCCATGAATTTGGTCAAATAAGTCATCAATTCTTGGAAGAGGGTATTTGTACTTTACTATGATCATGTTCAGTTCTCTATAATCAATGAATATCCACATCAATCTATCCTTATTATTCACAAATACAACTAGTGCTCCTCAAGGAGACACACTTGGTAAGATAATACTCTTCTCCAAATGATCTTTGAGTTGTTTCTTTAATTCCTCCAACTCCACATTTTCCATCCTATATAGGGTCTTTGATATTGGATGAGATCCATGTATGAGTTAAATAGAGAACTCTACATCTCTTTCTAGGGGAGGTCTAGGAAACTCGTCAAGAAATACGTCAATGTATTCCTATATTATGGGTACATTTTCTATCATCAAACTCTCATTTCCTTCTTCGTATACACCAATAAATTTCATAAAGATGGTTATAGGAGGTTCTTTTATACAATTATTAGGTTGAGATATCTCTCTTTGGAAGATAACTATTGGTTTTCCCTTCAATACTACTAAGATTTCCTTACTTCTGCATTTGATCTTCGAACTATACTTTGAGAGCCAGTCCGTCCCTAGTATAATATTGAATTCCAACATGGGAATGACTACTAGATTTTCGATAAGATTTTTCTCACCAAAGTAAATACTAGAGTTTCTAAACACTGAGTATTCTTGGATAATCCCACTAGAAGTCTTTACTGATAACTATACTTTTAGAAATTCAAGGGTTGATTCAAAATTCTTTGCAAACTTGGAGGAAATAAAGGAATGTGTAGAACCAAAATCAAAAAAAGTACTTGCTAGAATTTAGAGAACAACAAGAGTACCTACTACTACATAATGTGGAGATTCATCTTCATCTATCATGATACAAAAAGCACGACCTTTCTCCCTTGTACTTTGTTGAGGCTGATGGTGGTTCCCCTCCACTACCCTCGAATTTGGACAATGATTAGAAAAGTGTCCAAGTTGTCGACACATAAAGCAGTAGACATTAGGTAGGGCTTGCACTATCTTCCCCTTGTCTTTAATGTTTGGAAGTTGAGGTTTCACCTCACAATGAAAATTCCTCACAATATGGCCATCCCTTCCATATTTGTAGCATTTCCCGCTCCGGAGCAGGAAGTTCCCTGAATGCTTTTTCCCACATTTATTACATGTGGGATGTTGCACTTTCTTGCCTTCTCTTCCTTGATCAAAGATACTCCCTAAGGTTGGATCTATTGATCTCTTCTTTTGATTTGATTTATGAGACCACTGCATCTCACCAAACTCCAGTTAGACTTTCATCGCACATCGCAGGATCTACTCATTGCTGTCATAATCTCAGTTGGCTAGATTCATTCACAGATGTGGTGTCAGTCCACTAAAGAATCTATTAACCTTGAAATTTGGATCCATGAAAAAGCTAGAGTTGTAACATGAATGCCTTTGTGAAGTTCATCTCGTAGCATCTCATAGATTCATTCTCATTCTACTTCAGCTTGAGAAACTCCTTCTATATTCTTGTTCTTATGGAACGAAGGAAATACTTACTGAAGAAGATCCCTCTGAACTATTCCCACTCTATATCTTTAACCACCATTATTTGCCTTGTGTTTTTAATCAGTTCCCACCACTGATTAGCTTCTCCTTTAAGATATTGATAGCTAAGGTGACCTTTTCTTGCTCTGAACAGCAGAGCACAGAAAATATCTTCTCAATAGAGCTGATCCAATGCTCATAAATCAATGGGTCAGTCAATACACTAAAGGTTGGTGGTCATTGACGCATAAAGTAATCAATAGAATTTTTATCCCTTCACAATGAGATCAGCCACTTAGCTTGAATCATTTTATTTCCCATAACTTGAGTCAGTTGGTTCATCATTCGCATGAATGTTTCCATTCAAACTTGAATCGAAGGGCAGTCAGTGCATGGTCCACCGAGGTCACCATTTACACAGTTCCTCTTATTTCCCACCATTTCTAAAAGAATAAAACCTCAGTGAGAAACTTATTTCATTTATGAATCTTTTAAACTATAAAGGATTTATGTCTTAAAACTTCTTTAAACAATTACATTTCTCTATAAATCCTTTATAATGATTCACAAAAAGATTATGATTAAACAAACGTATCCCTCGGGAGTGTCATAAACAAGAGCGCAGAAAAGCCTATTGTTGTATACTAGGATATCCTGGGTCAATCCTAAAACTCCTTGTTGGAGTTTTCACTCCGAGGTACCTTTGTTCTAGAGCATCCTCTACCTGCTCGTATCCAGATAGGGATGTATTTTCTTGATAAACAACTTACTTAATACTCAGCAAAATACCCAGAAGTTATCCTATTTTTAAACTTTTTTATAGGATTATTCCAATAGTTTTCATAACTTTATTTCCATAAATAACTAAACTATCCTTTTATACCAACTATTGCATCCCGCCTTTTTAATACATAACTTTTCATTGCATTTTACAAACAGATGATCTTTAAAGTCTAGTGTCTTGGAAATCAGGAACAAAAACACTTGAAAACGACATAAGAGATTATTCTAAACCACTCGTAAGGCTTCATCATAGGTTCATCCTATGTACACGTACAACATATCATATCCTAGAGACATACATCAAAGAAAAGGGTGAGAATAAGGCTCAGTAAGGAAAACAAGTGAAACAGTTGACATGTGATCTTGAGCAATATTAATAAGAACATGATAAAAGTCATAAATTCCTGAGAAATGGAAGAATAGGAATATCATAATAAAAATAATTTGAATAATAACTTGAATATGTGGCTACAACATTTCATTTATACATTCATGAACATATCACAAAGGTTTATCCCAGAGGTTTCATAAAAATTACCAAGGTTATTCATCAATGTATCGTGAAACTTGTCATCTCTAGAGAATAATTATTTACAAGATTCATTAGAGTGATATAAGGGAACACACTTAATATGTCTTTAAATACATGTGAGCCACATAGATCATAATCAAAAATTTCATATGTGACTCAAATAGTATCAAGGAAATCTGTTTCATTTCAAACTTTTGATGTTTAAAAAGAGCTTAAAAATAAGATCATTATGTCATTTATAACCCATGGAAATGGTGTGAGGGTTATATGTATGTCAATTAAAGAATAAAATATAAAATATTTATATATTTATGAACACCCATAGAAATTAAATAGGTTTGGTTATTCACATAAATAAAACAAGATAATTTTTGAAGAGAAAGAGATAGAAATTTTGAGGCGAAATTTATGCAGCATAACAACTCTATAACATGGTTTTATATAACATTGAAAAGAGAGGATACAAGGGTCAAACACTAAAACATAATTCATAATACAGTATGGGAACATAATAAGATCATGTTATAGATATTTTAATGACATACCACATGAAAAGTAATCATGAAAGAAAAGAGAAGATGCGGTTTATTTTACGAGAAATTCAGCTACCTAACGACGCCACATAAAAATTAAGAAAACAAGTTTATGAGAGTCAAAAGAGTCTCTGAACAATTAGGCATGAAATTTAAAATAATGAGAACATATAATAACATTCCTTCAACTTAAATATATGGAAAAAGGAATACACAATATAAATGAAGTCATGGCTTTAAAAGATGAGAGTGAAAGGATCCCTTACGTTGAAGAGTAACTTCGAAAGCATGAAGGTTTGGACCTTAAGGGGCATGAGGGAACCTTGGGAGGACTCATTGGGAGGACTCCTTGGGAGGACTCCTTGGGAGGTAATGAGACCATAACATCATTGATGATGATTTTTTAATGAAATTAATGAGGGAAATTTCTTGGTATTTATAGGAAAAGTGAGTGAATGAATTATTAATTTCCAAGGGACACCTCATCGGAGGTCTTTGAAAAACCATGGGCTTGACCCTGGTATTTTCCCATGGTATTGTCCAATTGGGACACCTCATAGCATATCTCACTATTAATAATTTGACCATAAATATTACATCATTATTACATCATTAATGTTGTCATTAAACACTAGAAACACAAAACTGCATTTTTATTATTCACCGATAAATCAAATGCTTCAAAAAATTCCCAAAAATTCACCATAGCCTAATATTGATGCTCTAAATTCAAAAATGATTTCCATTTTATGAAAATAATTTCCTAAATATTTTTAATTTAATTTTTAAATAAAATCAATATTTAATCAAAAAATAAATCTTAAAACTATAATTCATTTTGTAACACCATAAAAAGGTAATCAAGGTCTCAAAAAATTATAGTATAACTATAAGACAATAAAGTAACAATTTATGAATAAATTTTATTAAAATACATTTCCATTTTAAATTATAAAATTCATTATAAAATTTTAAATAAAATAGTTATGGCATACAAAAATACCTAAACGTAAACTATAGTCATTTTTTCACTTTTAAGATGTCTAAAATGTATTTATACATTCATTGGTGGAGTTTCTATCATTTTGGTCAAATTACTATTCAGTACTATTCATATGGGTATGTTACTATTACTACTTTACTATTCACTAATAACCAAGTTGATCTTATTAGACTCTGAATTTCTCACTGATCATAACTGTAGAAGACAATTTTTGGAAAATTATTTCACATTATTAATTATTTAATGAATACAAAAATATTTTAAAATAACCCTTTTTTTGAAATTCATCAAATAATACACATCATATATTTATCCGGATATTTGAACATCACAAACTTTGTCATAATAATAAATAACAATTTTATTTCTATAAAATGATTACACAAAGCAGCTAAGGTCTCTTTATATAGCCCCTTATAACACCAGCATAGGACCTATGTGTAAGGTGTGCTATGGTGATAGAATCTTGGGGTAGCTCAGACAACATTTCTCGAGTGGTGATTTCTATCAGCTTGAACTTCTCCCTTAGGTGATTGTGTTCAAGATTCATACATTGAAGTCCAGCTTTGGCTTGGTCCAGTGAAAAGCCCAGTGATGCTGCCTCCTTCCCAAGATCCAACAGATGGGATTCATACGGCTCGAGTCTACTTGATGAGGCCATTCAATCTTCTTTCAGTATTAATTAACCAAGATAACTGTATTTATAAAAACAAAATGTCAAGATTATAGTTTCCAACGGTCATATTGACCAATGGTCATATTAACCGATGGTTATATTGACCAACGGTCATATAACAGTCAAAACCCAATGGTCTCATTTTAATTATACTCACTTCCTTAATTAAAGTGTATATTATTGTTGAGTATAAAATATTATAACACACAAAATTAGGAAACAAATATAATTAAAATGTTTAGGTCGTTACATTCCCCCATTATCATCATCACAAAATTTTTAGTGAATGCTATTCCGTCAGGCCTTATTCCCTATGAAATCTACTATAATGGGTCACTCATTTATAATACCTGCATTTGCCTATTCTAGGAATGTTCTATCTATTTGTACTCATATGATGACATTAAAATACTTAGTATGTTCATTTTTACCCAAATTTAAAAGGTACATTGTATTCCATTAAGTCGCACCGAATAGTGCATGTTATGATTCATTTCATGTGAAAATGTATGAGGCCCTTCTCAGGGGATTTATCCCAACATAAAAAAATCTCTCTCTATTGATGATGGTAAATTCAATAGTTCCACATTGTGTGGAATAAAACCATCATCACAAAATGATGAACCATCCATGGAGAACATAAAATATATATAAAAGACAATATTGATGGAGATCCATGATTACATACTGATGGTTCTTTTCCTATATATGTTGATAATTTATTATTAATAAATGGGGAGTGGTCCCATGATTGGGGGTTATGAAGTTTTCAAGAATATGGATAAAATATATAAGAGATTCTTGATGTGGGAAATCCCCCTAAAAGGGTGTGATGAACATGAAACTCCATACTATCTGCCAAATTGAGTTCCTAATGATTTTAAAATAAATACAAAATAAATATATATAGTTTGAAATCATGTTTGTGACCCATCATAGATATGAGGATTTTTAGTGTCTTGAATTCAACAAATAAAACCTCATTGGAATCCACCTTGAAAAGGGGTGTAAAAAATAGTGAACCCAATATAAATAACTGAAATAAATATGTCTCCCAAGTGTCTTTATAGTTAAACTCATTTATTCATATGATGAAAATGTATGGCCAATATGGATATTTCAAAGCAATCAATTATCATGATTTTTATTTCATGTGAATATACATTAATGAGTTCATTTGTTTTTGTTTTTTATGTACCTTATGGTACCTTAACCAAAACTCCTATTAATCCAAAATTAATTCCACAAATTTAAATCAAAAAATGCATCAACAATCACACAAAATGGATCATAATCACATCAAGTGAAATTATCACCCACTCATCATATTCAGCAATAGATAGTGAATGCATGGATCAATGAGTACCACCTAAATTTTATTATCCCATTATTATAGGTTCACATAAAACCCTAACATATTAAAAAACCACTAACCATGAAACCTACTATGGTTGTGGGAAAAGAAACATGAGGTGCTCATCACCATTTCAAATTATTTTAGGAGACCCTTCTCATAACATAATGAAACATTTCCCCATGATTGAGGGTGGAGGATCCAGAGGTTAACAATGACCTCGTCACCTTATTATTTGAGTTCCCATAATATCCCCAACAAATAGTCATTTTATCTAATGTCATGTCATGTGGAATCCTCTGTATGATGAGGATGAAAAAATTATGGCTCTAGCATTAGTCACTCATATCTAGTTTCCTAGGATAACATACCAATGGTGGTGATCAATGAACTAGGAACATGATTAATCCCTTTTCATGTGAGAGAATTCTAATATCATATAATAATAGTAAAAAAAAGTAGGAATATATACTTACTTGCATCCATCATATCTACCATCATAATTTTTCATAACCTAGAGAAACATGTCGGTAGATATAACGACTTTTTATTAACTGGTAAACATTTAGAATATTGTAATAAATATTTTTGGATGTATGTACTATGTTATATTGAGATTTTGAGGCATAGAGAGGCACGATATTGATGTTATATAATTATTAAATATCATTATATCATGAACACATAATTTTTCTAAAATAATGGATTAACTCCAATACGAAGACATGAATGATAAATCTGAGGAAACTGTTGAGCCTAGAATTTGGGTTTTAACATAATTACGTTATAATATTTGCTAGCATATGGTTTTTTTCTTAACCATCTCTTAGGGAGGAATAATCAAAAAATTTAATTTATTTATTTATTTATTTTAAAAATCCTAAATAGGTTATCCTATGTAAAAAAGTTACTATAGAAAATGATTAGGAATTGATAGACTAAACTGGGATTGATAGGGGAGCTGTTGAAGGGGATCTTGGTGAATGAAAATGAAATTAGGATTATTTTTTCAAAAATATTTAAGGATATCACCAATGAATACTACATATATTCATACTTCATCAATGATGTATGCAAACATTGTGTAGGTAATTATATTTTTAGGGGTTATTTTTTCATTTTTATTATCCAATGATTAAAGTGAATCAACTGTTAATAGTTTTATTCATAAGTAAATCATGTATTATAGGTTCATGTTTATCATTATTGGGTTATCTGGAATTTATGTTTTCGATTATTGATTTTATTCATTCTTGTTTCTAGAAACAATGAACAAGGGCATCCCAAAATACATCCAAGGATCATTCATATATTTTGTTTCATGGATTCCTCCCCCTATTATATATATGTTCATCACAGGAAATTCCATTATATTTTGATTCATCAAATACATGATATTAGAGCCTTGCATTACTATTATCCACCTTAGTGGATGGGTATTGTAGGTTCGAATCATGATCGATGGAGAAATTGAAGTGTAATGACAATGGAAGGATATCAGGAGAAGATCAGGACTAGATTAGTGATCTCTTGTTATGGATTTGTGTGTAACATGTAGCATGTTGGCACCAATACTAATTCCCAATCAGTTTGGAAGGACGGATTTTGTCCATTAGTGATGAAGTGATTAGTCGAAACTAGATCTATGAGTTCTGAGAAAGATGGAATATGAGATCAATACGGGTGGCGGCATGAGTGGACCATGTGAGGGACCTATAGGTTTGGAAAATTCCACATTACATATTATATAATCCAAATAACATGTGTGGTGTGGGACACTTATTTGGCATCTAGTGTTTACTCATGAAATAAAATATCACATGCTATGTGGCAAGTGTCACAGGCCACGTGACCCGATGTTGATGGCTCAACATATTCCCTAGAGTTCACATATGCTCATACATGTACAAACACATTATTATGGCTAGATTACATATTAATTCCCAAATAATCAAAAATTAATATGTATATAGGCATGACTCGAGGTACACTGGAATGACCATGTGTACACGGTCATGGGCAGTCAGCATGCTATGTTCCAACCTTATATCTACACATCATGTATCCTTTTAGAGTGAATAGTGTACATGGGGGATTATATTCCATGTCATACAACAAGACATGGGAACAATCAAGGTAGATGAGACTCACTATATACTCAGTTTTACATGTCATGTACCTCTTTAAGAACAAGTTGATGTACCCAAACTCTTCAATTCATAGTAATCACAACTGAGTGTGATACCTTGGGAATCCCTATAAGGGTAAAATGTGGAATTATATCCTAATATTAGGATTATAATTCCCTCTATGTTTTTTTATCAAATATAGTTAGTAGTAACCTTACATTAGGTTCATAGTGGGATCCCCTATCACATACTTTTTTCTAGGTATGGTTCATGGTATTGTCATGACCACCATGAAAATAGAATTGATCCAATATCTAGTGGATTGGGTGTGGTCCCCTATATGGATGTTGATATCTTTGGAATTCCATTAATTACATTGGTGAGACCTAACAAGCATGACAACTTTGTATTGTTCTAGTAATGACTGAATGGAATGTGGAGTGAGATCTCACGGACGAGCGATACCTTGAATCCTCGAAATTGATTTGTTGGTAGGTAGTTTGGTGAAGAAATCATTGATACATAGTTCATTTTATGATTATATATTAGTTTTAATTATAATTATTTCTATCTATCGTATCCTATATACATACTAAGTGATTAGATGACTACTCTATTCATTATTAGGTCTATTTATTTTGGGGTTTCATATTGGGTATTATTGTACTCACCCCTTCTTGTGATCAACCCAAACATGTCGTTTCTCAAACAAAATATATGTCAATTGATGGAAACATGGGAAGACATGGAGTGGGTAGATTTTAGTGGGATAGACTGAATATGTTTGGACCATGTGATGATTTGATAGTAGTCCCCTCAAATATAATATATTGAAATCTTTTATTAGCTTATGTATGGGATTGTATTTGTCCCTTTATTGCCTTCCAGTACTATGTTGCACCATTATGTAAGATATATGTTATGGATTCATTATCGGTATAAGTTGTATCCAGCTTTCAACATGTTATGGGTTCTTAGATATGTATGTTTCTATAAAAGAACCTAATTTTAAGGCCCCCCATGTGTGAGATATGTCTAATCAGTATAGGTCCCCAGCCCCTGGCCTATTAGAGGTGGGATTAGGGGGCCACACTATTATTATGAGTAGTTAGGTAGGCCTAACTAGAGTAGATTGTGATTGTGTGGTATTATAGGGGTTTTATATTATTTTTATAGTTTCTATATTATCTAGATATGATGTTAGGATTGTGAATTATGGAAATTGTTTTAAAGTATTTCTTATTCAGGTTTTATGTCATGGAATCCATTTTGGTATGATATCCAACATATCCATTCACCAGAACTCTGAAGATCTTCTTGTTCTCTAGATATATTTAGGGACTAGTTGCATTTAAATCATTGGTACATGAATCATGTAAGAATTATTTGTGGTTTCCATTTCCTTATTAAGTTATCTCCACAGATATAATAATTAAATTTAGTACATCATGATTTTATTTAATGATATTCTATGATTATTTCATGATATAATTTCAGACAAGGTTTGTAATGATGATTCTATGAGTGGGGGGGATTCAATATAAGGTCATGTATAAAAGGTTGTAACTATATGTGGAATAAAAAAATTCCACCACCCTTTGAAAACCAGGTTTCATTAACAATAATGACTGAGGATGTGTAGAGGATCAGCATACACTATGATTTTAAAAGGTAGTGAACTTGTAAGAATTCGGGTGAACCAGACCCCCTTCTATATGAGGACTAGCTAGAGGAATTTACTTGAGTTTTCATCCATGGGAGGAAACCAATAGATCTATTCGTAGTCCTTGATGTGAGTCTAATTTAGGGATCTATTAAGTAATGATGGAGTCTTGTGACTCAGAAACACAATGATAAATATCTCTCCTTCTAAAACATAGAGCATCTCTTATGGTAAGATCTCAATATAGCCACGTTCTGAGCATTGTGCATCTTGGGGCTTCTACAGATGGAGCATGGAAGTCTAACCATGTATGGATATTTAGTTGAGGATCCAAACCCCCTTAATATACTCTCAGAATATGGTTATTGGTCTATTTATAAGAGTAATACTATTATAGCAGGGAGTGTACCAAGATATTAGGGATCCAATGACATCTCTTTGAATTCTATCTTTTCCTGCAGTGCTCAATGGAGACTTACTGGAGGAGATATTTCTAGACCATTGTATAACTTCTAGATATATTGTTGGTGGACCTATTAGAATGTGGAAATGGAAATATCAGGGAGATACATAGGTTGTAAGACATTTCATCTTGGTACAAGGTTCTTATGGAGGTGGTATTTAATTTTACATGTTGCCACCAACACCCAAGGTGTTCCATGATAGGCTCAGGGAGCTGGTGGTTATGGGAGAGGGTGGGTTATGGTAGTGGAGGACTTTTATCCTAAGGTTATAGGGATGATTTATGGTATTATAAGTTTCTTTTATAATTTATATGTATAATATATTAAAATAGGTTCAATCCAATCTTTTATTTTCATTTCAATTATACAATACATAAAGATTCAGATTGATCCCATTTCTTGACCCGTGCACTTGGAGACTCTTAACAAAAGGGAATCAGTGATGAGCCACTACTACTAATAGTGTGACCTAGACCTTGGAGGAGAGATATTCCAATGAGATTTTATTTTAGCATTGATGAGTCCTTATGATGTTATAATATGTATGGATTAGCTATCCAAAGATCAGGCCTAGATTGATTATTTATGGAAGAAGATGAAATATATCCATGGGGATGGAAAAAAGACTTCCTTTATTGGTGAGAGGGAAGCCCATGATGGGTCATATGGACTCTTGTATAGGAGGATAAAACAGATTACTCATTAGTTGGATATTATTACCCATGTAGTAGTGGATTATATGGGATTTCAACATCTTTTATTGGTGTAAGAATATGAGGAAACCATTCATGAGGATGTTCTAGTATTACCTTCCCACGATAAGATAATCTTATATATTGATATTCACCTTGATAATTCCTTGATATATGCACCAGTATATAATATGGATCCCACAGACCATCATCATTTGAAGATGTATTTGGATGTCTTGAAGGAAAATGGAATTTTTAGGCCAAGTGTTCCACCCTAGGGAACCCCAATGTTCCCTAAGAATGTGGAAGAGAGAATATAGTTGTGTGTAAATTATCATTCATTGAATCATGTGATCATTGAGAAAAAGTATCCACTATTGATGGTCCCAATTTTATATGATTGGTTGGGATTTTCAAGATGGTTCTTGATGATAGAACTGAGATCATGTTATCACTATCTATGAGAATGATATTTGGATATATCTAAAATGAAATTTTGATGTTTCTAAAATAACTATGAGTACTTATTGATGCATATATTCCTTAATTATGCCCTCATAGTGTTTATGAAATTAATAAACAAGATCTTTTATCTTCTCTTAGACTAGTTTTGGTGGTCTTCATCGATTCCATTCTACTATACTTTGGGTTTATGGAGGAGTACCCAATACACTTGATAATGGTCTTAGACATTCTCTGCGGGCATCATCATTATGAGAATCTATCAATGTGTCTCTTATAGATTCCAGAGGTCAAAATTTGGGGAAATGTGATAAAATATGATGCTGTATTATTGGATCTAATGAAGGATGAGGAAATTTTATCTTTGGAGGAACCAAGGGGTGTGATAGATGTGAAAAGAATTTTTGGGATGAAAGAATAATTTAGCAGATTTGTGTTCAATTTCACAAAACATTTGGAAACATTGACCACATTTTACTAGAAGTCAAAACCTTTCACATGGAGGGAATTTTTACATCTATAGTTTTATGAGTTGTGTTAGAGGTTGGTGAGAACTCCCATATTGACATATTAAGATAATGGTATCATGTAGGTATTGTTATGTGATTCCTCAGGGATCAATTTGTTTTTATTCTGATGAAGAGGTGGGAAGTGACTCTCTATGGTTCTGGATTGTTGAGACCACTTGACTAAAACTACATGGAACATGATATATATTTGGAATTAGAAGTCTTATCCTTTATGATGTGGTGGCACTACTGACTGGAGAGTGATTAATCATCTATTCCGACCACAATAGTATCAACTATTTCACCTCAGATAAGTATCGTATCTTGAGACATAGGAGATGGAAAGAGTTACAACAGTATTGTGGATTTGAGATTGTCTAGACACCTATTAAGGGGAATGTAAGTGAAGATACTCTATATAAGAGATCATATTCATAGTTTTCTTTTCAGGATTTATAATATTTTTCTTCATTGTAGTTTTCAATTGTGGATGAAGATGGGGTTAAATATCTAGAGTTGATGGTTATTACCCATCCACTTCTATATAATCTTAGGGATGCCTAGTATGCGAACTCCAATTGTGAGACATATGTAATCAAATTTGCACTAAATATGATCTTGCTAGACTCTTTAAATATTTGGTGACGATCACTCTTTTTATAGGGTTGATGATGGTACCTGTGACGCAGTATGAGGATGTTCTAAGGGAGTTTCATACAACCCCCTTGTAAGTACATCTAGGTATTTAAAATATATAATAAGACCTTAATATTTTTTCTAGTGGATAAGAATGATGAAACATAAAGAAAATTTTGTTTTTTGATTCATTACATTTCAACCGGTGAAAAATGAGCACCTGGTTCCAATGGTTTTAGCACAACCCCATGAGGTGCTATAGTGTAAGTGGGATGGTATATATATGGAATTCATGAATGAAATTCTATGATCTTTTATAAGACATGATTCTATTTGTGTGATCTCTGGCTGAATCACTAAGTCATCCCACTTCTTAGATATATAAATGAAAATTTTAGTAGAAAGATTGAGACACCATTATATGCATGATATATTCATATCTATGTATTTCACTCAAATATAATCTTAGAATTTTATTATCACATCACATCAAAATTACATAGAGTATTGTAGGAGTCCTTTGGGACCAATTTGCGTTTGAGCAAAAATTTCACCACTAGACTGACCGACAAATAAAGTGGAACATTCATGTTCATTATGTCATGACTAGGACTTGTATGATGCACTTTGACTATAGATGAGAAGATCACATACAATTAGTGGAGTTTTATACAACAATATCTTCCATTACAAATTCATTATGGAAAAATTATTGGTTTTAGGGGTGAAACTACTGGTCACTACTATGCTAGAGTGATCCAGATGAGTCATCACTCATAGTCTTAGAGTTGTTGCATGCTATGAAAAAGAAGGTGCAGATCATTCAGAAGTGGATAAGGATTTCATAGATCAAAAAATATTTCCACACTAACTAATGATTTAGGAATTTGGAGTTCCAAGAGGGATAAAATGTGTTATTTAATGCCACATCATGACATAGATTATAGATTTTTGGATAGGGTGGGATTGTTTTTCCAAGATTCAGCAGCCCATTAGAGATACTATGTAGGGTTGTTGAGGTGGGATACTAATTAGCCCTACCACCATAGTTAGACTAGGTACAAGATATATTCCATGTGACATAGTTTAGTGGGTATGTGCACAACCAATCACATTTTATCGAATGGGTTATTTTTGACATTAAAGACAGGTCTTCCATTACAAAATTTTTTGGAGAGGTCAAGGATCATCCTGAGGGGATCCTATGTGAGTGAGTGATTCCCTTAGTATATTTTTTTGGTAGCACAAGAATCTATAGAACAAAACTGAGGAGTGGAATACCTAGATGAAAGTTTGGAAACCCTATCTTTATTATTATTATTATTTCTTTTAGAGATGAAAATTACTGACGTCGAGAGAATGTAATGACTCTATTTTTTCCTTATAAAACATTTCAATATTTTAAATAATATTTTTCAACGATAGGTGATGAGTTAATGTGGGATTCTAAGGTCATGAGTGATTTAGAGTTGATGTCATATAACTATTAAATATTATAATATAACTCATGAAATGTTTTCACAAATAATGGAATAAATATCGAATTGGGACTCATATAGAAAATTAGAGGCTATTGTTGTGTGTAGAATAAGAGTATTACCCAAGGAATGAAATATTTTTGGTAAACATTTATTTTTTTATTGAGAAATACCATGGGATAAATAATTAAATAAATTTAATATATTTATTTAAATATTAAATTAAAAATCCTCTTCTAATTATCCTTTATGAATTCTTAGTTATAACCAATTTATTGGGTTGCCTTCATAACACTAGGATTCAGAAAGGATACATTAGAGGAGACTTTGGATAACGAAAATGAATCAAGGATTGTTTTAGCCAATAGAATCCAAGGATATCATCAATTAAGATAATAAAGATTCATTCTTCATCAGTGATTAATCTAATCCTAATTTATGGAATTTCATTTTTCTTGGATCATTTTACCTGATTGATTATCCCACGAAAAAGACATATCAACCCCATAATTATTCAATTAATGGGTCGAGCACACCTTTCAAGTTTAGGCTTGTCTCCTTGGGGTTATGGTGAATTGATACTATTGATTATTGACTCAATTTGGTCATCATTGTAATAAAAATAAATCTTGTCCTAATTAAACAATGGTGGCGGTTTGTTCGAATTTAGTGTTTCATGGATTCCTCTCACATTCTATACATGTTCATTACTGAAAATTCATTTATTTGAATTTTTATAAATCACTTGGTATTCAATCATTTTGGGAACATACTTTGGTGAAAAATATTGGTACTACATGGTTGGTATGTGTTCAATAGTAAAATCATAGCATAATGACAATGACATAAAATTAAAGAAAGAATGAAACTATATTTGTGATCCTTGGATTTAGTTTGGCATGTGATATATGGTGTGGTGTGATAGGAATCAATTATTTGTCAGGTTTGATGGCTTGAATCTGACCATTTGTAACAAAAATCTTAGTGAAACCCATATTCCGGAGGTTTGGGTGTGATTGCTAGAGGTATTAGTGGAATATGTGGCACAAGAAAACTGTATGATTTACCTTTGGTATTAGGGAAATCCCATTTTACATGATGTGTACTTCGAATAATGCACACCGTGTGTGACCCTACCATTGTAGCTAGGGTTAACAAGTAAAAATCCCAACCCAATTATCCTAGAATCAATGGTTGTTTTGTTAAAATGCAATAGATTCAAAAGATCACGTCACAATGGAGCGATTAGTATAGTAGTCATTAAGAACTATATGCAATATGGTTCCCTAATTACATCGGTAATTAATGATAAAACATAACAAAAGAAAATTAACTGGTTCCTTGAAAATTTTTCAACATTTCCTCTTGATAAAATGGGGAAGGAAAAAAAGGTTAAGATCAAATGGTTAGTAAAGGTTACATATAGAAGAAAAATGAAAAGTTAATAAGTGAAGTATAATCAATATGGAATAACTGAAAAAAAACATCCCATTTAATCATTAAACATGTAGTGTAAATGAATCCACATATTTATGCACAGCAAGTATATCATGAATTGTAATAAATAAATATCGAATGAATGGAATGATTAGTTATTGGATGTAATGTGTGTGGAAAATGAACCACCACCATCAATACCTTTAACAAGATAGGTTTTTTATGAGGGTATAATCCTATCTGATTCTTCTTTGAAACATACATAAAAGGTACATCACCAACTCTTTTTTCTCATGTGACATATTGATGCATCGTGGGGCTATATATAACTAGTCCCCACCCATGTATGCATGTCCAAATGATTTCCTAAAATTTTGAAATGTTTTATTTGATAAATGAAATCAATATAACTTATCAATACATATCCATATTGAATAAAATATTTAGATTTAACATTATTTCTTAGTTAATGAAATAACATTCCTAGTAAACACTATATGTAAAACAAATGGTATACGACATAGTCAATAGTCATATCCAAGATATAAGAAATATGGATATTTAGGATAAATATAACATTAAATGAAAAATGATCTCAAAATGGTAGTATATGCTCCACATAAAAATTATTATGTGCACAATACCAAGTATGTATAAATGAAATGGAGATTGAGATTAAGTCCCTTAGATTATGTTTGAATGTTTTCAACAATTGTACATAGTATCAAATATAATAAAATTTGATTCATTAATTACTTAATTTGTAACCTCTCAACATATATTTTATTTATTATATATTTTTAAGTCAATTTGTGACCATTATAAGGAGTTCTAATGCTTAATTTTGTTGTTCTAGGAGCGTTCGTTTCTGGGTTTTATGTTTAGTTCCCTTATGTATAATTATGAGATTTCTTTTAAAATGGATGAAAAACTAAACAAGTGGAATGAAATAATATTAATTTTATGATTTTAAATGGTCCTAATATATTATTTTATTATATTTAATGAGAATGATTCATTAGATAAAAAACTAATGAAAAATTATTAGTTTGTTTTGGTAGTTTTTATGACAATCACAAAATAGTGTCATTTCATTTAATATTAATTTTATAAAATTATTTCAAAACATTACATAAGTTTTAATACACATATTATAATATATCATAACAATAAAAATGGTATCATGCCTATACATTAAGTTTTTAATTAAAAATCAAAACTCATCGTCGACGAAGTTGGTGAATTCACACCTTACAAATGATGTTTTCATTTTTAGAATTAAAAGGATAAGAGAATAAATCCGATGACGATTATTAAACTAACACAATAAAATTATATTATATATATCATATTGGAGTTACCATGACACTTTGGATAGGGTAGCTGATAATAAGATATGATATGAAATTAAATTAAAAGAGAAAGAAGGAGTATTATACCTCTTCAATATCGTCTTCTTGGGAACCTCATTAAGAAACATAGATTTGGTATTTTGATAGTATAAATTTGGTTTTTAAATAAGAAATATTTTTTGTAATGTTCTTGGGTATAATTAAACAATATTTAATTATTATAAGGTGTGAGAAGAATGGGTGGTGGGGTGGTATTTATAGTGGGGGAGAGGGGTGTTTTTTGGATTATTTTATTCATTTTTTAATTTCTTCTCAATACTATCAATAGGATTGATTATTGTGACTATGTACTTTAATTAGATCATGTGAGTTTTAAATAATGGGTGGTTACATCATACATGACCCAAATATTCATGTGTTTGGCTTAAAATGTTTAATACCATAAAAAACTATATTTCACTTTTCAAAAAAACTCACCTATTTCAGAAAAATCTCAAACATTTACCCTGACCATTTTTCAATGGGTATATATAAAAAATGGACTCAATTTTATAAAAATAATTTTCTTAATTTCATAAATATATTTTTAACTTAAAAAAACATTTATTCACAAAATAACGATTTAATATTATAACTAATTTTATGAAACCTTTAAAAACTAATTATGATATCATAAATTTATCATATAATTATAATAAAATATATATTAATTTATGAATCTACATTATGAAAATAATTATTAATTTAAATCATTATATTAATTATAAAATAGTAATTAAACATTTATATTCCATAAAAATACAATAATTTAATTAATCATTTCATAAAACATTTATTCACTTATTCCATGATATAAATATATCAGGTTTTCATTTGTAAGATACAAAAAATCTATTTATACTTTCATAGATGATAGTATTATTCTAATGACCACATTAAAATTCTTAACGGTCATATAACTATTATA
This sequence comes from Viscum album, assembly GCA_963277665.1. Lineage (NCBI taxonomy): Eukaryota > Viridiplantae > Streptophyta > Magnoliopsida > Santalales > Viscaceae > Viscum > Viscum album. The sequence goes on from OY728155.1 coordinate 487,652,685, forward strand.
ATGGTCATGTTAATATTTAATAGCATACCAGGGTTCGTTTAATCTCAGTGTTTCATGAAACTTCATCTATAAATTGAATTAATTTAACAAGATACATACCAAAAAATAATTGGTTGTTATATAAAAAAGAAGTAAAATATCACATTCCATGTGACACATGTTACATTCCCTATGACCCAGTGCTTCTAGATCAGTGTGTGCCCTAGAGGGTATATGGTCATAGTCACAATCAAGAATACATACATAATAAGATTACATGAGCATGACCTCATTAATCATACATGTTCAGGTCTATAGGTAGGACCCAAAGTCCATGGGAATGACTAGGTTTACATGGGAATAGACATTTATCATGCCAAGTGACAAAATAACATCTACTTGTCATGTATCCCTAAATCACATTTTATATATAGAGAGGATCACATCCCTTGTTATATAGAGAGATAATTTCATACATTAGGAAGACGAGATATGACATGTACTCCATAGTAAAAATAATGTAACTCTTTTAGGAAAAGTTCATGTACTCCATCTATTTAGTGCAGTCCATGTTTAGTTTAGTGAAATCCCATGGTTCATCTATATGAGGGTACAGTGAGAAATTTTATCCTGAGCATAAGTTTTTTATTCCCTCTATTTGTTTTATCTCAGATGGAGTTCATGGTATCCCTCTGCGAGTCCTAAGGTGGGATCCACTAACATATGTTCTTCCATAGGTAGGGTTCAAGGTATCATAATTACTACCATTCACAAGGCATCAATACCATATTTGGTAGATTAGTCAGGTAGGGCTAGTGGAGTCTGACAACAATCATAGGTGTAACCCTCTATCTGGATTTTGACATCTTCAGAGTTCCAAAATGTACTTTGGTGATACCCAACAAGACCAACTTTTAGAATAGTTCCGATAGTGATGACATGGCTCTTGATGCGAGATCTCCCCAATGAGAGATAAATTGGAGCTTCAAGTAGAATGTTGTGTCTTGTAATATAGTTGTGGTAACTTTGAGACATTTAGTCTATTATGAATATATCTAGATTTTCATTATCATTATTTCTTAGCCACATATACTTTTGAAAATACCTTATAATTATTTGAACACTTCATAAGTGCTTATTTTTTGTTATGCCGGGGTGTCGTATTGGGAATTGTAATACTTGCCCCTCTATGGTGTCTTCCCACACATGTTGTGTCATATGTAGATGACATGTTGTTTGATAGTGTCCTTGGAGGAACAAGAGCATGTGGATCTTAGTTACCAAGATTGACCATGGTTGGACCAGGTGTTACAATCGATAGTAGTAACCTCTTACATAATTTTTTACACACATATATCATATTATGAGTGGTATTCTATTTGTCTGATAATTAATTTCCAAATATTTTTTCTACTTTCATGTGGGATAGATGTTATCCATGTGTTATTGGTAGCTATTTTATTTACCTTCTTGTATTTTATGTCTGTTTGGAGATGTGTGTCTGTGTGTGTGTGTGTGTGTCTAGGTGCCTTAGAATAAGGCCTCCAATGTGTTTGGTATTCCTACTAATCATTGATCTCCAATCATTGTCATATTATAAGAGGTTTTGGGGTGTCACTCTTGGATTACCATCGATCTGGTTGGAACGAGTGGGTCATGTCGTGATAGAAGATCACAGAAACAAATATGGTGTTGGGATATATGTTTGACCCGCATTCATGATAATATTATGTATGTTATAGCTGGAATTTTTGGAAAATAGAAGGAATACATACCTGCTCCACCTACATATTGAGAATATAATTGATTCCCAACCATAGACATCACCCAGTAAATCCTGGAACCAATGGAGGGGCTTCATCTCTCCCGAAACACATTCTAAACACCTTAAAATATATAATTATAGTAGTTTAATTATTGAAGGGGAAAGCATAAAACCCCATCCCCATAATTGGAGTTACTTTTCAACATAATTAAAAAGTTACATAAGAGAAATATCATACACCTTCTTTTATATATGAGTTTTTTGGAACAATTATATGATAAATGAACAACAAGATTAGGCATATATACCCATTTTGACATGAGATGCTTATTCCATTCTGGTGGCCACATTCGGGAAGTCATATATCACATTCAAAACATCAGAATTTTATTAGAAGATCATGGACCTAACACAAGAGTTTCTTAGGTGGAATCCTATATATAAAGGTCACTATCCATAACATGCGATTCCATCCCCCCTAAGAAAAGAACCTAAAAAATAAGTCTCACTAATGGATATTATAAAATCAAAAGAATACCTATAATACTGATCTACACAATATAGGTGTTCTTGTGGTCCTTATACGTATATCAATGGTATCCCAATAACCAGGTCATAGAATCAGTAGTTTTAGTTGTGATGTTCATCCATGTAACTTAAATACTAGTAGGTCTATAGATCCTCCCCAAAATAGCCATCATGATTAATTCCATCATAAACATACTAATACTGTCCATGAGAACCCATATCATGATGAGTTTTGTGAAAACAATCCTTGGGGTCTGATGATGAAATGGTAAAAAATTCATCACAATTCCAATGTCTACCTAGGAGGTCCTCCTCATAGTGCATATGTAACACCACGAGATTTTATGAAAAATATTCTTTTAATTTCATTAATTTCTTATGTTGTATGCTACACCAAGATTACCTTGCGCTATACGTAACACCGTAATAGCTTGCAATATACTCAACACTATTCTTGGATCGTGTTACACTCAATTTTGATAATAGTTATTCTACGCAACATTGAGTATATATATATATATATTCAATGTATACATGAAATATGGTTGGATTATGTTATACGAAACAATGAAGGATTTGTGCACAGCATGCAACCCTGACTTGGCTTACACTACACGCAATCGCGACTTTCCTCGATAGCGTGTGTTGTACGCAATACCGGGTTTTACTAAACAACGATATATTATTATAATATTATTATGAACTAGCCGTTATGAATAGTATTAACTAAATTTTGAATCTTATAACATTATTATTCGTCTTACACATTATCTAAAACATGGAATAAGAACAAAATAAATTTTTTGGGTAAAATAAGTATTTTTCAAAAAAATGCAGTTTTGCCGCCTTTTGATGGCGCACCAACATTAAATATAGTTTTTGACATTTTTATAAGTTCAATTTGACAAAATAAAATTATTCTTTGTAATCATGAAATAAAAATTTACTTTGGATAAATTTTTCATATTATTCTGGTAACTTTCATATTTTGATGAATAGTAAAAACACGCTATATTTTAATTAAAAACAACTTTTTTCATCGCAATAATTTATATGGTTAAATTATAATATTGAATGGTTTTAAAGTATAAATAGAATATATTTTTACCATTTAATATAATGTATTTCATTAGCATTTATTCTACCTTGAATTCGTTTGATAAATCAATTCAATCTTTTGCAATGTTTTAAAGAAAAACCCATTTTCTTTCGACAATGGGATTAATTTTAATTTAATTTCTGAAAATTTTGTGTATTGAATTTGGAAAAATGGATTCCATATTTGGAATTAGTGGATCCAAATTATTTTAATAAGATACTTTATATTTTTGGGAATTATGAATCGTAACTACGGTAAATTTTATTTACCCTAGTTAAAGGTAAATCGGGTAATTAAGGGTAAATATAATATTATAAAATTACCCTAAAAAAATGTCAAAATCCTATTGGATGACTAAAAGTCGATCCATATCACCTAAGGGTCGGATTAGATTCATTTAATGGACTTTTGTCCATGAAAATAATTTAATTATTATTAAAACCAAAGAATGTGACAACATGTCACTTTCTTAAATCTTATAAGTATAATAATATTAATTTGGTGATAAACTTAATGATACTTCAAAAATGAATAGTCTCCAGAAGTATAATTCAGTTATATACATCATAGGAATTTATTTAGAATTTTTAGGGGTTAAATATTTATTATTAATTATGACACAATAGTGATGTTGAAATTATTTTATTAATTAAAATATCAAATAAATTGTTTTCAAAATATTAAGATAAATATTATATGAAATATTTAATGTACTACACTAATTTTATAGATACATATGACCTTTTATGATTCTATTAAAGCTTTTATTTGGAACATATCTTCTGTATATATTTTATTTAAATTCAAATAAATGAATAGTGTCAAAATTGACACTATTGTTATTTTATAAAAATAATATATTATAAAATTGTTTAAAAATCACAAATATATTAAAAAATTATTAATTTAAATTTATATGGTATAAAAGGTTATAAATTATCCAATTGTGGACAATGAACAACAAATAAGTAATTATTTGTTATAATGTAAATTTTAGAATGTTATTATCACAAATAAAATAAAATTGACTAAATAAGGATAAATCAAGTTGATAATGTTTAAAATAAATACCTAACATGTATAAATTTGATTTGTTGATGAGATTACAACCATATCTCATCTAATATTCGGATATGAGCAATTTTTGGAAGTTTTTAAGTGGGTTTAGATTTATTATAAATTAATATTTTTAAGAATTCCAAAGGTGCCCCTCTCCTCCCTTATAAAAGGGAACCTCCTCCCTATCCTCCTCACACCAATTTGAGCCTTCAAGATCGGCCAACCCCTACCAAATTATCTTCTCCACTTCCCTAGAAACATCCTAGAGGTTCTGGTCTAATTTAAAGGCCAATCTTAGTTCCCTAAGAGGAGGTTTCAAAGAGGCGTATCGAAGAAGAGGTAATTTCTTCTCCCGATTCTTTCAAGATTCTTTCTTATTAAACTTCTTCTTCATTAGTTGTTTAATTATAAAGTAATAACATCAGTATCACTAATATACTGATTTGTTATTATAAATATTAAACATCCCCATTTCACCTTCTATCCATCCTACGGAAAACAAAATCATCGCGCGTGCATTCGTACGGAATACCGTCTCCACGCCGTGGTGTAATCTGTTTTTTCCAACAACACCTTACATGGATGGGTATAATGGTGTAAATAATAACTATACATAGTTATTATAACATCATACTGATTCTGATATATTGTATCATCCACTCCAATTAAATTCAATAATTATGGAAACGATATCATCGCTCGTGCGTACGTACGGACTACTGTCTCCACGACGCGATGAGATTCATTCTCCATGTTAACCATTTAAGAATGATTATAAAGTATATATAAGAAATAATAATGAAATATATGACATTATAAAGCTACTGGATTTATGTATATATGTATGTCATCTACTTAATTCCATTCAACTCAATAAGGAAACGAAAACAGCGTTCATGCGTACGTACGGCCTACCGTCTCCATGAATGGTGTATTTCATTCCATTTATCGATCTATTATATATATATGTATTCTTAATATATATTATTTATAAATCATGTTTTAATATGGAATTAAGTAATCATGATCTAAGTAATCATATGAATAATTACAAGTTAAAACACGAACGACAAATGAGACGATTTTACCCAAAACGCTCTTTAACATGGAATTTACGAAAGAACGGGTAATATAAAGTCATAAGTGAACCATATATGATATCATAACAATGAGTATGATTCTGGAATAAGTCAAAGACATTATTTAAATCATTATACAGGAGGTTCGGACACTTACGAAGCAAATCGGACCTAAGGTAATGGAAATATCACAATCTCATTTTTATCCGAGATTGGTTATACTTTGGTATTTACTGGGGTGTATTTTATCATCCACATCCATGTTTCATCAATATGTAATATTGTTTCCATCCACCTACAACTGTTTAAATCTAATTTTACCCTTCGGTGAGTTTTTAGTAAAATATATGAAAGGAATCTTTTGTCAATTTTCATATGAGGTACTTTTTGACTTTTCCGACAAAAGTACGAGAAGAATGTTTTTTTAACTTATACGGCATGAATGGATTTTTAAACCATTATTTCCAAGAATCTTCCCTTACAAGTTTTCAAGTATATTTTTAATCAACTTATTTTAGTTTAAAATCGTATGACATATTAAGAAAGGAAAAATGTTTTTGAAGTAAAAAAGGATATTTTCCTCAAGAATGGAGTTCAAGTGTTTTATCAAAATTATTTTCCATCTAAGATAGTATAGGGTTATGTTTTTATCCCTATTATTACATTGATTTGATTATGTTGTGATGGAATTATTTTTATTAATTCCTTTATCTTATATGGATTTTTTTATGATGTCTTGATGTTTAAAATTCCCTTTTTTATTACATGGGTTATGCTATGATGTATGGTTTATGATTTTGAGGCACACATAAAAATGGTATCATTATGAGATGGGTGATACCTATATCTCCCTCCAAAGCATTGGGTAGAGATTTTATATCTCATGATATAGACATGGCTGGAACGGCATGTTATACCGGTTTAGTGAAACAGGACTGAAACGAGGAGTGAACTCGGTTCAGAAATGGACTTTGTCCACTAAGATAGTCTTGTAAATGAGTCTTGACTAATAAGAAATGATTCTCTATGATTATGTGTGTATGCCACAAAGTTTCATGTTTTAAGTTATGATTATTGGGATTACATTTCACTACTATGATTTATCCCATGTTATGAAATTATGATTTCTTTTGCAGGTTAAGATTTACAAAAGTTATGTTCTTATGTATATGATGTGATTGATATTTCTTTTGTTTACCCTTACTTAGCATTTGAGCTCACCCTTTTATGTTTTCTTTTCCCCAGGATATAAAGAATGGTTTTAGGTAAAAAAAAATAGATGATCTTTATGGGAGATGTTAAAGATCATTCACCACGATTAGAAGATTATATTCCGAGTTTCCAAAGACACTAAACTATTACGGTCCTTGTGTGTGTGTTTTTTTTATGTACTAAGTATTCTGCAAAAGTAATGTAATGTCCATGTACGTTAAGCTTCGGGTCTCTACAGTTGGTAACAGAGGAAAGCTTTAGTTATCCTCTGGAAACTAGGATGCGAGAACTTTAGTGAGATCCCTAGAGATATTTCTAAGGTATGTCTAGGGATGTCCCTAAGGTTAAGTATAAGTATATGTTGTAGTCCTAGAATTGCGCTAACGATCTTAGAATTAAACCTAAGATGTTAGATATTGAAGGTACTCCCCCTTTATTATGTTGTTTTCCCTAGCATGATTTTTTCCTCTCACACTATTCTTTTTGGGTTTTAGAAGATGGCTGGAACCCGAAAGAACTGTGTTGATCAATGCAATGGACAATGCAATGATTGTCCTTCTGAACAAACAAATGCTATGGGAGATGGAGTGAAAAATCTTATTGCTATACTTACACAAGCTATGAATCATTCTGGACTTCCAAATGAGCAGAGAATGGAACAATATTCTATTGAGTCTTTCATGAGGCAACGTCCACCTTCTTTCAGTGGGTCTTCTGATCCACTTGTTGCTGAACAATGGATCAGTACCACTGAAAAGATATTTTCAGTTCTTCAATGTTCTGAACATGATAAAGTCATCTTAGAAGTATATCCTTTGTAAGGTGAAGCTGATCAATGGTGGAATCTTATCAAGAATACGAGGTAAAGAGATGAAATTGAGTCCATGGAATGGGACGAGTTCAAGAACTTATTTTTCAATAAGTACTTCCCTCTTATTCTTCGAACAAAGATGGAGAAGAAGTTTCTTGAACTAAAGCAAAAGGATGATGAATCTGTTGGTATATACGAAGCGAATTTTACAAGGCTTGTAAGGTATGCATCTGGATTTATCATCTAACCTAAAAGTAAAGTTGATCGATTCTTCAGTGGCTTAAAACCAAATCTTAGAAGGGAATTAGCTATAAGAGACTTCAGTAGCTATAAAGAAATCGTACGTTGTGCTATCAGGGTAGAAATGGAAGTTGGTGTTACTTATCCATCTCATAGTTTTGACAAGAAACGAAAGATGGAGTTCAAGGAGAAATCTCAGAATAATGGTGAAAAGAAGATGAATGTTTCCTTATGCTCAATGTGTGGAATGAATCATGGGAGAGATTGTCTTAAAGGGATAAGTAAATGTTTCAAATGTGGAAAGGAAGGTCATTGGGCATTTGAATGCCGCAATGATGGGAAGAAGATGTCTAATGATGCAAACAAAAGAAGGGATACACAGAATGAACCTACTACACTTCAATACTTCAAGTGCAAGGAAATGGGGCATTATGATAATAAATTCCCTAATCCAAGGGTTAGTGATGATCGACATGAGCAACCACTTAAGGCAAAGGAAAAAGGGAAGTCACATGCGATCACCATTGGTGATGTTGAATATGAAAACGATGTGGTGGAATGATTAAGTGTTTATATAATGGGATTCCAAAATAATGTTGTATATAGTATCGTGGAATATTGGGATATTTATATATTGGTCTATTGTGGTTTTCAATAATTTTATGGTATCGGTAACCATGGAAAGTGATTGAGATATTTTTGGAAAAAAGATGATATGCGCATAATGAAGGGAAAATGAGAAAATGAAATATTTTTCAGTATTCATGAGCTCATGATTGATATAAGGACTAAGTGATATCATGGTTTGAGTATATAGAATTTTGAGGATTTTGGTATGCGGAAAGTGTTAACTTTTAACTGCATTCATGTTTTCACTAAGGTTCAATGGGTATTCAAGATAATATATGATTAAGGCCTTTGAATGTTTGGAATGTGACCAACAAGACATATCTTATGATATATGGGGATCAATGATGGTACTAAATCTCTGGTAATCGTTTTCACTATATTATGAGAGTGGACTGCAGTATTATGGATAAGCCTAAAGATTGGAATGGATTATGTTGGACATAAGTTGGTATTGTTTAAGGATAGAAGTTTTTTCGATATTATTGATGGGATGTTATAGTAATATAGTTTTAAAAAAAGGACAACCTGCAGGATGGGCAACAGCCCATCACGTCGGACAAGGCCGTGGGAATCAAACCCACAACCGAAGTGCGACTGGCCTTTATCGCCTACCACTGGCCTACAGGAAGTCCCTGTTTAGTATAAACTAGTTTTATTATATTAAGCAGTATGATATATGAAGTATAAGTCCATTTTAGGAACCATATATGATTAATCTCACTATAGATGGACTTATGTATTTTTTGATAACTTTTCTAACCTTTTGTTTGAGACAGATGGAATAACCCATCATTCTATCACATGATCTACTAACACATCACGAATGAAAAATTCAACTTCATTTCTTTAAGAGATGAAGTGGAAATTGTCCAAAGAACGACCAATGGTGAGACTATACCAAAATCATGAAAGTATTTCTTCTAATTCCAATTTCATCAACTTTAGGGAAACAATCTTGAAAACCAAAAATATTGTCCTAGTGATCTTATATCTAATGAATCAGATGGTACCATAGATCGTCACAAATTTATGGCTTTGTGATTGCTGGCTTTTCCATAGCCATGTTCTCTACCACTCTCCATCAGAACATGATGGTTGGATTTTTCTTCCATATCCATATTTTCACCTATGTTCTCCTACATGGAAACCCAGTGATGAGTTAATTTGGTTAACCGTTACATTTCATACTTTAGTTTTTAAAGCTATGTTTTGGTATTCCTTTTTACGATGTGGGTTTCTATTAAACAAACTTTCGAGTAGTAAACCATTTATAACCCCAACGAATTTTGAGGGCGAAATTCCTTTTAAGGGGGGAGGAATGTAACACCCTGAGATTTTATGAAAAAAATTCTTTTAATTTCATTAATGTCTTGTTTTTTATGCTACACCAAGATTACCATGTGCTATACGCAACACCGTATTAGCTTGAAGTATATGCAACACTATTCTTGGATCGTGTTACACACAATTTTGATAACAGTTATTCTATGCAACATTGAGTATATATATACATTCAATGTATAAATGAAATATGGTTGTATTATGTTATATGAAACAACGAAGGATTCATGCACAGCACGCAACCCTGACTTGTCTTTCACAACACGCAATCACGACTTTCCTCGATAGCGTGTGTTGTACGCAATACCGGGTTTTACTAAACAACGATATATTATTATAATATTATTATGAAATAGCCGTTATGAATAGTATTAACTAAATTTTGAATCTTATAACATTATTATTTGTATTACACATTTTCTAAAACATGGTATAAGAACAAAATAAATTTTTCGGGTAAAATAAGTATTTTTCAAAAAAATGCAGTTTTTTCGGCTTTTGATGGCGCACCCACTTTAAATGTAGTTTTTGAAATGTATATAAGTTAAATTTGACAAAATAAAATTCTTCTTTGGAATCATGAAATAAAAATTTACTTTGGATAAATTTTTCATATTATTCTGGTAACTTTCATATTTTGATGAATAGTAAAAACATGTTATATTTTAATTAAAAACAAATTTTTTCATCGCAATAATTTATATGGTTAAATTATAATATTTAATGGTTTTAAAGTATAAATAGAATATATTTTTACCATTTAATATAATTTATATCATTATCATTGATTCTACCTTGAATTCGTAGGATAAATCAATTCAATCTTTTGCAATGTTTTAAAGAAAAACATGTTTTCTTTCGACAACGGGATTAATTTTAATTTAATTTCGGCAACTTTTGTGTATTGAATTTGGAAAAATGGATTCCATATTTGGAATCAGTGGATCCAAATTATGTTAATAAGCTACTTTTTATTTTTGGGAATTATGAATAGTAACTACGGTAAATTTTATTTACCATAGTTAAAGGTAAATCGGGTAATTAAGGGTAAATATAATATTATAAAATTACCCTAACACATGTCAAAATCCTATTGGATGACTAAAAGTAGATCCATATCACCTAAGGGTCGGATTAGATTCATTTAATGGACTTTTGTCCATGAAAATAATTTAATTATTATTAAAACCAAAGAATGTGACAACATGTCACTTTCTTAAATCTTATAAGTATAATAATATTAATTTGGTGATAAACTTAATGATACTTCAAACATGAATAGTCTCAAGAAATATAATTCAGTTATATACATCATAGGAATTTATTTATAATTTTTAGGGATTAAATATTTATTATTAATTATGACACAATAGTGATGTTGAAATTATTTTATTAATTAAAATATCAAATAAATTGTTTTAAAAATATTAAAATAAATATTATATGAACTATTTAATGTACTACACTAATTTTATAGATACATATGACCTTTTATGATTCTATTAAAGCTTTTAGTTGGAAAATATCTTCTGTATATATTTTATTTAAATTCAAATAAATGAATAGTTTCAAAATTGACACTATTGTTATTTTATAAAAATAATATATTATAAAATTGTTTAAAAATAACAAATATATTAAAAAATTATAAATTTAAATTTATATGGTATAAAAGGTTATAAAGTATCCAATTGTGGACAATGAACAACAAATAAGTAATTATTTGTTATAATGTAAATTTTAGAATGTTATTATCACAAATAAAATAAAATTGACTAAATAAGGATAAATCAAGTTGATAATGTTTAAAATAAATACCTAACATGTATAAATTTGATTTTTTTATGATATTACAACCATATCTCATCTAATATTTGGATATGAGAAATTTTTGGAGGTTTTTAAGTGGGTTTATATTTATTATAAATTAATATTTTTAAGAATTCCAAAGGTGCCCCTCTCCTCCCTTATAAAAGGGAACCTCCTCCCTCTCCTCCTCACACCACTTTGAGCCTTCAAGATCGGACAACCCCTGCCAAATTATCTTCTCCACTTCCCTAGAAACATTCTAGAGGTTCTGGTCTACTTTAAAGACCAATCTTAGTGCCCTAAGAGGAGGTTTCAAAGAGGCGTATCGAAGAAGAGGTAATTTCTTCTCCCGATTATTTCAAGATTCATTCTTATTCAAATTCTTCTTCATTAGTTGTTTAATTATAATGTAATAACATCAGTATCACTAATATACTGATTTGTTATTATAAATATGAAACATCCCCATTTCACCTTCTATCCATCCTACGGAAAACAAAATCATCGCGCGTGCGTTCGTACGGAATACCGTCTCCACGCCGTGGTGTAATCTGTTTTTTCCACCAACACCTTACATGGATGGCTATAATGGTGTAAATAATAACTATACATAGTTATTATAACATCATACTGATTCTGATATATTGTATCATCCACTCCAATTAAATTCAATAATTATGGAAACGATATCATCGCTCGTGCGTACGTACGGACTACTGTCTCCACGACGCGATGAGAGTCATTCTCCATGTTAACCATTTAAGAATGATTATAAAGTATATATAAGAAATAATAATGAAATATATGACATTATAAATCTACTGGATTTATGTATATATGTATGTCATCTACTTAATTCCATTCAACTCAATAAGGAAATGAAAACAGCGTTCATGCGTACGTACGGCCTACCGTCTCCATGAATGGTGTATTTCTTTCCATTTATCGATCTATTATATATATGTGTATTCTGAATATATATTATATATAAATCATGTTTTAATCTGGAATTAAGTAATCATGATCTAAGTAATCATATGAATAATTACAAGTTAAAACACGAACGACAAATGAGACGATTTTACCCAAAATGCTCTTTAACATGGAATTTACAAAAGAACGGGTAATATAAAGTCATAAGTGAACCATATATGATATCATAACAATGAGTATGATTCTGGAATAAGTCAAAGACATTATTTAAATCATTATACAGGAGGTTCAGACACTTACTAAGCAAATCGGACCTAAGGTAAGGGAAATATCACAATCTCATTTTTATCCGAGATTGCTTATACTTTGGTATTTACTGGGGTGTATTTTATCATCCACATCCATGTTTCCTCAATATGTAATATTGTTTCCATCCACCTAAAACTGTTTAAATCAAATTTTACCCTTCGGTGAGTTTTTAGTAAAATATGTGAAAGGAATCTTTTGTCATTTTTCATATGAGGTACTTTTTGACTTTTCCGACAAAAGTACGAGAAGAATGTTTTTTTAACTTATACGACATGAATGGATTTTTAAAACATTATTTCCAAGAAGCATCCCTTAAAATTTTTCAAGTATATTTTTAATCAACTTATTTTAGTTTAAAATCGTATGACATATTAAGAAAGGAAAAATGTTTTTGAAGTAAAAAAGGATAATTTCCTCAAGAATGGAGTTCAAGTGTTTTATCAAAATTATTTTCCATCTAAGATAGTATAGGGTTATGTTTTTATCCCTATTATTACATTGATTTGATTATGTTGTGATGGAATTATTTTTATGAATTCCTTTATCTTATATGGATTTTTTTATGATGTCTTGATGTTTAAGATTCCCTTTTTTATTACATGGGTTATGCTATGATGTATGGTTTATGATTTTGAGGCACACATAAGAATGGTATCATTATGAGATGGGTGAACCTATATCTACCTCCAATGCATTGGGTAAATATTTTATATCTCATGATATAGACATGGCTGGAACGGCATGTTATACTGGTTTAGTGAAACAAGACTGAAACAAGGAGTGAACTCGGTTCAGAAATGGACTTTGTCCACTAAGATAGTCTTGGAAATGAGTCTTGACTAATAAGAAATGATTCTCTATGATTATATGTGTATTCCACAAAGTTTCATGTTTTAAGTTATGATTATTGGGATTACATTTCACTACTATGATTTATCCCATGTTATGAAATTATGATTTCTTTTACAGGTTAAGATTTAAAAAAGTTATGTTCTTATGTATATGATGTGATTGATATTTCTTTTGTTTACCCTTACTGAGCATTTGAGCTCACCCTTTTATGTTTTCTTTTCCCCAGGATATAAAGAATGGTTTTAGGTAAAAAAAATAGAAGATCTTTATGGGAGATGTTAAAGATCATTCACCACGATTAGAAGATTATATTCCGAGTTTCCAAAGACACTAAACTATTACGGTCCTTGTGTGTGTGTTTTTGTTATGTACTAAGTATTCCGCAAAAGTAATGTAATGTCCATGTACGTTATGCTTCGGGTCTCTACAGTTGGTATCAGAGGAAAGGTTTAGTCAACCTCTGGAAACTAGGATGCGAGAACTTTAGTGAGATCCCTAGAGATATTTCTAAGGTATGTCTAGGGATGTCCCTAAGGTTAAGTATAAGTATATGTTGTAGTCCTAGAATTGCGCTAACGATCTTAGAATTAAACCTAAGATGTTAGATATTGAAGTTACTCCCCCTTTATTATGTTGTTTTCCCTAGCATGATTTTTTCCTCTCACACTATTCTTTTTGGGTTTTAGAAGATGGCTGAAACCCGAAGGAACCGTGTTGATCAATGCAATGGACAATGCAATGATTGTCCTTCTGAACAAACAAATGCTATGGGAGATGGAGTGCAAAATCTTATTGCTATACTTACACAAGCTATGAATCATTCTGGACTTCCAAATGAGCAGAGAAGGGAACAATATTCTATTGAGTATTTCATGAGGCAACGTCCACCTTCTTTCAGTGGGTCTTCTGATCCACTTGTTGCTGAACAATGGATCAGTACCACTGAAAAGATATTTTCAGTTCTTCAATGTTCTGAACATGATAAAGTCATCTTAGCAGTATATCCTTTGGAAGGTGAAGCTGATCAATGGTGGAATATTATCAAGAATACGAGGTAAAGAGATGAAATTGAGTCCATGGAATGGGACGAGTTCAAGAACTTATTTTTCAATAAGTACTTCCCTCTTATTCTTCGAACAAAGATGGAGAAGAAGTTTCTTGAACTAAAGCAAAAGGATGATGAATTTGTTGGTATATACGAAGAGAATTTTACAAGGCTTGCAAGGTATGCATCTGGATTTATCATCTAACCTAAAAGTAATGTTGATCGATTCTTCTGTGGCTTAAAACCAAATCTTCGAAGGGAATTAGCTATAAGAGACTTCAGTAGCTATGAAGAAATTGTACGTTGTGCTATCAGGGTAGAAATGGAAGTTGGTGTTACTTATCCATCTCATAGTTTTGACAAGAAACGAAAGATGGAGTTCAAGGAGAAATCTCAGAATAATGGTGAAAAGAAGATGAATGTTTCCTTATACTCAATGTGTGGAATGAATCATGGGGGAGATTGTCTTAAAGGGACAAGTAAATGTTTCAAATGTGGAAAGGAAGGTCATTGGGCATTTGAATGCCGCAATGATGGGAAGAAGATGTCTAATGATGCAAACAAAGGAAGGGATACACAGAATGAACCTACTACACTTCAATGCTTCAAGTGCAAGGAAATGGGGCATTATGATAATAAATTCCCTAATACAAGGGTTAGTGATGATCGACATGAGCAACCACTTAAGGCAAAGGAAAAAAGGGAAGTCACATGCGATCACCATTGGTGATGTTGAATATGATAACGATGTGGTGGAATGATTAAGTGTTTATGTAATGGGATTCCAAAATAATGTTGTATATAGTATCGTGGAATATTGGGATATTTATGTATTGGTCTATTGTGGTTTTCAATAATTTTATGGTACCGGTAACCATGGAAAGTGATTGAGATATTTTTGGAAAAAAGTTGATATGCGCATAATGAAGGGAAAATGAGAAAATGAAATATTTTTCAGTATTCATGAGCTCATGATTGATACAAGGACTAAGTGATATCATGGTTTGAGTATATAGAATTTTGAGGATTTTGGTATGTGGAAAGTGTTAACTTTTAACTGCATTCATGTTTTCACTAAGGTTCAATGGGTATTCAAGATAATATATGATTAAGGCCTTTGAATGTTTGGAATGTGACCAACAAGACATATCTTATGATATATGGGGATCAACGATGGTATTAAATCTCTGGTAATCGTTTTCACTATATTATGAGAGTGGACTGCAGTATTATGGATAAGCCTAAAGATTGGAATGGATTATGTTGGACATAAGTTAGTATTGTTTAAGGATAGAAGTTTTTTCGATATTATTGATGGGATGTTATAGTAATATAGTTTTAAAAAAAGGACAACCTGCAGGACGGGCAACAGCCCATCACATTGGACAAGTCCGTGGGAATCAAACCCACAACTGAAGTGCGACTGGCCTTTATCGCCTACCACTGGCCTACAGGAAGTCTCTGTTTAGTATAAACTAGTTTTATTATATTAAGCAGTATGATATATGAAGTATAAGTCCATTTTAGGAACCATATATGATTAATCTCACTATAGATGGACTTATGTATTTTTTGATAACTTTTCTAAACTTTTGTTTGAGATAGATGGAATGACCCATCATTCTATCACATGATCTACTAACACATCACGAATGAAAAATTCAACTTCATTTCTTTAAGAGATGAAGTGGAAATTGTCCAAAGAACGACCAACGGTGAGACTATACCAAAATCACGAAAGTATTTCTTCTAATTCCAATTTCATCAACTTTAGGGAAACAATCTTGAAAACCAAAAATATTTTCCTAGTGCTCTTATATCTGATGAATCAGATGGTACCTTAGATCGTCACAAATTTATGGCTTTGTGATTGCTGGCTTTTCCATAGCCATGTTCTCTACCACTCTCTATCAGAACATGATAGTTAGATTTTTCTTCCATATCCATATTTTCACCTATGTTCTCCTACGTGGAAACCCAGTGATGAGTTAATTTGGGTAACCGTTACATTTCATACTTTAGTTTTTAAAGCTATGTTTTGGTATTCCTTTTTACGATGTGGGTTTCTATTAAACAAACTTTCGAGTAGTAAACCATTTATAACCCCAACGAATTTCGAGGGAGAAATTCCTTTTAAGGGGGGAGGAATGTAACACCCTGAGATTTTATGAAAAATATTCTTTTAATTTCATTAATGTCTTGTTTTGTATGCTACACCAAGATTACCATGCGCTATACGCAACACCGTATTAGCTTGCAGTATACGCAACACTATTCTTGGATCGTGTTACACACAATTTTGATAACAGTTATTCTATGCAACATTGAGTATATATATACATTCAATGTATAAATGAAATATGGTTGTATTATGTTATATGAAACAACGAAGGATTCGTGCACAGCACGCAACCCTGACTTGTCTTGCACAACACGCAATCACGACTTTCCTCGATAGCGTGTGTTGTACGCAATACCGGGTTTTACTAAACAACGATATATTATTATAATATTATTATGAAATAGCCGTTATGAATAGTATGAACTAAATTTTGAATCTTATAACATTATTATTCGTCTTTCACATTTTTTAAAACATGGTATAAGAACAGAATAAATTTTTCGGGTAAAATAAGTATTTTTCAAAAAAATACAGTTTTGCCGCCTTTTGATGGCGCACCCACTTTAAATGTAGTTTTTGACATGTTTATAAGTTAAATTTGACAAAATAAAATTCTTCTTTGGAATCATGAAATAAAAATTTACTTTGGATAAATTTTTCATATTATTCTGGTAACTTTAATATTTTGATGAATAGTAAAAACACGCTATATTTTAATTAAAAACAACTTTTTTCATCGCAATAATTTATATGGTTAAATTATAATATTGAATGGTTTTAAAGTATAAATATAATATATTTTTACCATTTAATATAATTTATATCATTATCATTGATTCTACCTTGAATTCGTAGGATAAATCAATTCAATCTTTTGCAATGTTTTAAAGAAAAACCCATTTTCTTTCGACAACGGGATTAATTTTAATTTAATTTCGGCAACTTTTGTGTATTGAATTTGGAAAAATGGATTCCATATTTGGAATCAGTGGATCCAAATTATGTTAATAAGCTACTTTTCATTTTTTGGAATTATGAATAGTAACTACGGTAAATTTTATTTACCATAGTTAAAGGTAAATCGGGTAATTAAGGGTAAATATAATATTATAAAATTACCCTAACACATGTCAAAATCTTATTGGATGACTAAAAGTCGATCCATATCACCTAAGGGTCGGATTAGATTCATTTAATGGACTTTTTTCCATGAAAATAATTTAATTATTATTAAAACCAAAGAATGTGACAACATGTCTCTTTCTTAAATCTTATAAATATAATAATTTTAATTTGGTGATAAACTTAATGAAACTTCGAACATTAATAGTTTTCAGAACGCTAATACAATTATCTACATCATAGGAATTTATTTAGAATTTTTAGGGATTAAATAATTATCATTAATTATGACACAATAGTGATGTTGAAATTATTTTATTAATTAAAATATCAAATAAATTGTTTTAAAAATATTAAAATAAATATTATATGAACTATTTAATGTGCTACACTAAATTTATAGATACATATGACCTTTAATGATTCTATTAAGGCTTTTATTTTGAACATATCTTCTGTATATATTTAATTTAAATTCAAATAAATGAATAGTGTCAAAATTGACACTATTGTTATTTTATAAAAATAATATATTATAAAATTGTTTAAAAATCACAAATATATTTAAATATTATAAATTTAAATTTATATGGTATAAAATGTTATAAAGTATCCAATTGTGGACAATTCAAAACAAATAAGTAATTATTTGTTATAATTTAAATTTTAGAATGTTATTATCACAAATAAAATTAAATTGACTAAATAAGGATAAATCAAGTTGATAATGTTTAAACTAAATACCTAACATGTATAAATTTGATTTTTTGATTATATTACAACCATATATCATCTAATATTTGGATATGAGTCATTTTTGGAGGTTTTTAAGTGGGGTTAGATTTATTATAAATTAATATTTTTAAGAATTCCAAAGGTGCCCCTCTCCTCCCTTATAAAAGGGAACCTCCTCCCTCTCCTCCTCACACCAATTTTAGCCTTAAAGCTCAACCAAACCATGAAAAATTATCTTCTCAACTTCCCTAGAAACATCCTAGAGGTTCTGGTCTACATTAAAGACCAATCTTAATGCCCTAAGAGGAGGTTTCAAAGAGGCGTATCGAAGAAGAGGTAATTTCTTCTCCTGATTCTTTCAAGCTTCTTTCTTCTTCAACTTCTTCTTCTTTAGTTGTTTCATTATAAAGTAATAACATCAGTATAACTAATATACATATTTGTGATTATAAATATGAAACAACCCCATTTCACCTTATATCCATCCTACGGAAAACAAAATCAGCGCGCGTGCGTTCGTACGGAATATCGTCTCCACGCCGTGGTGTAATCTGTTTTTTCCACCAACAGCTTACATGGATGGGTATAATGGTGTAAAGAATAACTATACTTAGTTATTATAACATCATACTGATTCTGATATATTGTATCATCCACTTCAATTCAATTCAATAATTATGGAAACGATATCATCGCTCGTGCGTACGTACGAACTACCGTCTCCACGACGCGATGAGATTCATTCTCCATGTTAACCATTTAAGAATGATTATAAAGTATATATAAGCAATAATAATGAAATATATGACATTATAAAGCTACTGGATTTATGTATATATGTATGTCATCTACATAATTCCATTCAACTCAATAAGGAAACGAAAACAACGTTCATGCGTCCATACGGCCTACCGTCTCCATGAATGGTGTATTTCTTTCCATTTATCGATCTATTATATATATGTATATTCTGAATATATATTATATATAAATCATGTTTTATTCTGGAATTAAGTAATCATGATCTAAGTAATCATATTAATAATTACAAGTTAAAACATGAATGAAAAATGAGACGATTTTACCCAAAACGCTCTTTAACGTGGAATTTACAAAAGAACGGGTAATATAAAGTCATAAGTGAACCATATATGATATCATAACAATGAGTATGATTCTGGAATAAGTAAATGACATTATTTAAATCATTATACAGGAGGTTCGGACACTTACGAAGCAAATCGGACCTAAGGTAAGGGAAATATCACAATCTCATTTTTATCTGAGATTGCTTATACTTTGGTATTTACTAGGGTGTATTTTATCATCCACATCCATGTTTCCTCAATATGTAATATTTATTCCATCCACCTAAAACTGTTTAAATCCAATTTTACCCTTTGGTGAGTTTTTAGTAAAAGATATGAAAGGAATCTTTTGTCGTTTTTCGTACGAGGTACTTTTTGACTTTTCTGACAAAAGTACGAGAAGAATGTGTTTTTTAACTTATACGGCATGAATGGATTTTTAAAACATTATTTCCAAGAAGCTTCCTTTACAAGTTTTCAAGTATAGTTTTAATCAACTTCTTTTAGTTTAAAATTGTATGACATTTTAAGAAAGGAAAAATGTTTTTGAAGTAAAAAAAGGATATTTTACTCAAGAATGGAGTTCAAGTGTTTTATCAAAATTATTTTCCATCTAAGATAATATAGGGTTCTTTTTTATCCCTATTATTACATTGATTTGATTATGTTGTGATGGAATTCTTTTTATGAATTCCTTTATCTTATATGATTTTTTTATGATGTCATTATGTTTAAGATTCCCATTTTTATCACCTGGGTTATGCTATGATGTATGGTTTATGATTTTGTGGTACACATAAGAATGGTATCATTATGAGATGGGTGGGACCTATATCTCCCTCCAATGCATTGGGTAATGATTTTATATCTCATGAGATAGACATGGCTTGAACGGCAGGTTATACCGGTTCAGTGAAACAGGACTGAAACGAGGAGTGAACTCGGTTCAGAAATGCACTTTGTCCACTATGATAGTCTTGGAAATGAGTCTTGACTAATAAGAAATGATTCTCTATGATTATGTGTGTATGCCACAAAGTTTCATGTTTTAAGTTATGATTATCGGGATAACATTTCACTACTATGATTTATTCCATGTTATGAAATTATGATTTCTTTTCTAGGTTAAGATTTACAAAAGTGATGTTCTTATGTATATGATGTGATTGATATTTCTTTTGTTTACCCTTACTGAGCATTTGAGCTCACCCTTTTATGTTTTCTTTCCCCCAGGATATAAAGAAAGGTTTTAGGTAAAAAAAAAGAAGATCTTTATGGGAGATGTTGAATACATCAAGGTTCTCTTTGAAAAAGTAATGTAATGTCCATGTACGTTAAGCTTCGGGTCTCTACAGCATACCACTAGAATACTCTCTAGGTTCAGACATTAATACATAATGATAGTCCACATGATGATGGTGTTTTAAAATAACTTTCTCCCCATAATGTAGTTTCATTTCAAAATGAAATTCATTACCTTATCAAATAAATGTTGATAAACCCATCACATCATGAGAAAATTTTTAATACAAGGCCAATTCTATTTGTTCATTTATTATTAACCAGAAACCTTTTTTCTCAATCAGATGATAGATAAATGAAATGATCATTCTACAAACTATCATTGGACTGCCTAGATTTTGGTATAGTGAAGAAGATTCCTAACAATCCAACCACATACATTAAGAAGGTTATAAAAAACTGACTTTTTTAGATCAATTGAAGTAATATCCTAAAGAATATAAAGAGAATATGTTTCTCATGCAGAAAAAACTTTCCAAATATAATGTACCAATCATTTTTTTGGCCATGGCCATCACACATAATAATATTTGAAAAACATTTTCAAAGTGTTACATATATCACATTCATCTGAATATATGTAAAAATATTGTCGAATTAAAAAAAATCTTCCATTATAAATAATTAAATGATCATAATAAGATAATATTTTGTCTTAATTTTCAAATTAACACAA
The DNA here is from genome assembly GCA_963277665.1 of Viscum album. Classification (NCBI taxonomy): domain Eukaryota; kingdom Viridiplantae; phylum Streptophyta; class Magnoliopsida; order Santalales; family Viscaceae; genus Viscum; species Viscum album. Next base: position 487,674,421 of record OY728155.1, read on the forward strand.
AGACCATGAGCTACGTGACAACCAGAACTGGGAAAGTATCATGAGGTCCATCGATGGAATTTTATTGATGCTCTACAGTAACTACATCAATTGATCACTAAAACCTTATATGGAGTCCATAACTAAGGATGAGGTGAGCATGGAGCACTGCTTTTCACATCACCCTCTATCAATAAATTCCCTCCAGAAGTGGCCTATTGAAACGTCATGTATTTGAGATAACTCTCAGAAAAAAATATTCCTAAAATGGAAAGAATATTTCAGGATTCATCCTTAAATAAATCATAGAAGTGTTAGGTATATTGAGAGAAATATATCAAATAATCTTTCATCAGGCATCTGAAAATATTATGTAGACATATCAATGGAGAAAAGATGACCATTAGGTAATAATTATGCCTTTATAAATAAGTAGCTATCATGCATATGTAATACTAAACCCATATCATGTTCAAACTGAGAATCTAAAAAGAAATAGAGCATCAATACTAGCCATATACACAAAAAATATTTGTATCCCCATCCCATAGGACAGGGTGAATATATACCACAACATCCTCCTACAAGATCATTGAACTTAGTTTGATGTGATATAAAATGGGGTTAGGGGAGACCCTATCCCGCATGGATAGGAGAATTATTAACTCAATAACATCTACCATGGAGTTTTTGCATCTCGTAGCTAAGAATCATTTCACAAATTGGGTCCTGACACAGTGATTCATTAATTATACCACCTTCCTCTAGAAGAATGAATACATCAAGGTTCTCTTTGAACTCTCTTCTATACACAATTCCAAACAAAAACTTGGTAGAATCTTTTTGAGAAAGGATGAGGCCCTAAAATGGATGAATGAGAAAAAAAATATTCAAAGGGAATAATAAATTATATTGATCATGACCTCCGCTAATGCTGTCTCTAATGAAATTGACCATCCGATTGTCCCATAATTGACAAAATATAGTAAAATCATTATATGTTGGTAGAAATAAATATCACCAGTTTTATGGATAATACATAACATGAATCCCATGTAGGATAATAGACATATTTTTCTATTGAAAACATGGTCCATAGAGAAATTCTTGAGGAAGGAGTGAATACTTGAAATCATAGGACCACAAAACATTTATGGGCTTCAAGGGATTCGCCACTAGCACTCCCTCATAATTATTCAACCAAGGAAAACTTTTTGGGTGTGGCCACATCCCACCCTATTCCTTAAGTAGTTGAGTCACTTATTCCCAAGGAAAAATTGCTCAGTATATGGAAGAGTTAAATGAGTTTAAGAGACATAATAATGAAAAACATATATCCATGTTGTGTTTGTTCATCAAGAAGATAATCATATTAGCCTTCTAGTTTACTTCCCTTAAAAAATAATATTTTCTTTCTAATGAGACTACATAAAAAAACCAATAAAATTGGGGATTTACAACTGACTAATTTTGATACAGGGATGATATGATATTAGGAGTTTCCTCAAATAAGGATTAAACAAGACCCATGTAAAATCAATTATCATAAGTCAAAACATATATGTGGTCACTTGTAAATATAGGTTGAGATGACACATTAAGACCTACCCATTATTACCCCTATTCAGGTTCACTTTCTACCGATTGTCCCCTAGAGCTTTTCAAAAATATTGAGTCATTGAATAGTTGATTGGAAGATATTGAAGGATAGTGTGAAAAGGTAAATCTAGAAAGGAATCCTTTCCCTGGATGGATATACACAAGTCTTTCCACTATTATATTTTGAAATCCTAAACTTCTAATATTTAATGGTATGAGGGATACCAGACTACATCTAACACACTTCAAGTACCACTGTAGTCCTCGGATGGATAACCATTAATAGAAATAAGTAGATAAACATTCATTCATTATACATACCTTGGATGTATCATCCTTCATATGCTATACTGGGTAATAAATCGCATAATCAAAGTATGGGAAGTTTTCAATTTCTAATATCATTATAATTTCTTCTCAATGATTTGAAATACAATGATCAAGTTCACAATACTATAGGATCTTTCTTCTTCATGGTCCAATGATCCCAGTAAATGAAAAATTTTCTTCTACTATCTCTTCTAGTGGTCCTTTATTTTAATATTAAGTGTGACACAATGACTTCAATGATTTTATTATTCTTACTAGAACACATTTCCCTTTTAAAACCCCTTGATTGTGATGGTTCTTATAAATCTCATTGAATGATTCTTTTACTCAAACAACCAAATATATGCAGTCAATCATCTTGTTTCCACTTATATTTGTGTTATGGTTGATGTTTTGAAGGCATCGATGGATTGGTTTTTATTACAGTCATAAAGGAATTTTGGTAGAATAAGGAATATGTATACGAATCATGGATTGATTAATATATACCCTATTATCAGCTTGGGTATCTAGAATTTGTGTTCCACAAGGTTATCGGTTTAGGCAGGAACATATTTAGGAGAGATTTGCTTATTATGATAGACATAAACTGGTTCAGATGATAAATATCAAGGAGGAACATCATGAATTGATACCAAAGGAGATCACTATGACTACTAAAAATCCCTTGGAAACTCAGAATGATTCATCTAAGAATTATACCACTCAGTGTAAATCTGGGATGCTTCTTATCCATCCAAATTTAATATCTCTTTTCAACTGCTAAAATAAGACCTCGGTGTTTATAATAGAATGAAGGTCACTAGAGGAGTTAAAGAAGTTCTAGATTCAATCGGTCCTGAGGAAATTTATAAACAAAGAGGTTCAGATGGTATTCCAAAATATGTTAGGGGATAAGAGAATTATCCCTCCTCTCAGGTGGTAAATAAAAACCAGAAATCATAGGCCCAAGAATAATTCTATGAAATTTTTTTCCAGGGATTTTTTGGAAGGTATAGAATATGATGGTTCTTGGGATGAGGATTGGGAAGTTTTGGATATTCAGTTACCTTTACCAGCTAATAATCTTAGAGGGGAAAAATTATCAAAGGCCAAATGTAAAGCTAAAATAGCTAGTCAACTATCAGTTGATAGCATGGAAGAAACATGAGAGAGAAATAGAGATTCATATCCCCATAAATAGAATGGGAAGAAAGCGAATTTGAGATATCAGAGTGTGTATTTTGGTGAAAGGGAAAAGGTTAAAGGTAAGAAAGCCTATTATTATCCACCAAATACAATGGAAACTAGATTTTCTAGTAGATTAAAGGTGTAAATAAAAAGTTCATCAATACATGGCCAGGTAAGCAAGGAAATTAAGACCATTCAAAAAGTAAAAAATAATGATTAGAGACAAGAAAGGGTTCAGAAGAGTTCAATGATTGGATGACAAGAAATATGATTAGTTGGACTCCTGATATCATCAAGGAATAGTGTAACAAGCTAATTATACCCCCAGTATCTTCTACCACCACATGACCAACCTTATTCGCATAATAATACTCCATGATATGATTTTTCAAAAAATTAAAAAACATGAAATAAGTATTCTAATGAAATATGAACACATGTATAAGTTAAAGGCTTCCTTGAGCCATTTTGACTTCATGACTCTAGTTTATTTAACACAAAATATTCCCCATAAAACAAAATACTCATCAAATGATGAATTGTTTTTTGATTCCATTAATATTAAATATATAATGAACCAATTATCTAATGATGAGTATGGTAATGAATCTAATGCCTTATATATGGTTTCGAAACTAGGGGAAGAGGGAATAAGAGATAAGGGGGTAGAGGAATAAATAATTGTGACCAAACCCAATATTCCAACTACATTCCCAATAGAGATATTTACATCAGTGAAACCCACGGGAAATCTCTTTAGAGAGAAAATAAAGAGTATGAAAATGAACCAAAATTATCTAATATTTTTCCAAACTCGATTATTTTGGAAGACTAGTTGGAGGGGGTGTAACAATACCATAATTTGAAATAGGTAGTCAGACCAAGTTAGATTAATTTACTAGTGAGGACATTCATCAATTTCTATTAAAGGGTATTACCAACCAACCTCAAGAACATCATCTCCTAAATAATCATCCATGGAAAAGTATTATGCATGGAAGAATATATATTTGGATCAAAATGATGATGTATTGAATTAATTGGCCTTGGTGTAGGTGAATATATCAATCCTATATGATCTCAATTTGTTAAAAATTTTATAATAATCCCTCATAGTGTCCTTACTAAGCTCTCGAGGGTCCAAATATGAAGTCATTGCTGTGGAATTGTATCATGTTGAGACCAATCATTAAGAATTCCACTTGATTATATCTTTCCCATAGTGGGATACCTATACTATTTTACAATGTTAAATTGGACCCTTTTTATCATTAGAAAAATCTATAAAACATTGACATATGATGATATATAATTGATAATGTCTATAAAGTTAACCTCATTTGAGTATAAATACTTCATTGATTGGGTTAGTGTAAAAAGGATATGTCCCCATCGTCCTTAACATTGTATGTTTTTAATAAGATAGAACAAAATCCCCTCTATCAAGTCAATATCAGAACCTGATTTATGAAACTTTTATCCAAATAAAAATTCTTGCTAGTTTTAAAGGATAAAATTTTTGATATCTTTCTAGGATTAATTCGGTTGAATCATCATGCAGAATTCCCTTCATTATTCCACCAATGTCTCAAATACTATATCAATAGACAGATTGACACATTTCATGGTGACAAATATCCATTTAAGTTTTGTCAATATAATTACATTAATGCCTAATATTACCCATAGGAGTGGAATCAACCCATGAATGGTGGTGTTGTTCGAGTTACTACCCCAAATTATCAGGAAATAGCCCCATCCAATCCATTAAATGTGATTGGAGGTGAATATATATTTCCCATCAATCTGAACAAAATCATAGGTTTTGTTCTACATGTATACATATCTAATTTAATAATATCAATCATATATTCTAATCGTAGTGGTGATAAATAGGTCTTCTATCCCCACATCAGTTGAGACATTCCATAGGGAAATGACTTATATTTTTACCTAGTGCTTCAATAGGCCCCTATGTCCTCAACTGAATAAAAAGAAACTCTTTTATTATAAATAATGAGTGGGAATATCCCTAATTCACCATTTGGATTTCAAAATTATTAATTATCTACTGAAATTGAAGATTACAATTCATTAATCATCCCTCTTAATGAATGTATTGATTAATATGAAAGGGACCTCAAAGATTACCCTTCTGTATTCTAGGTAGGTGTCTCTACATCTATTGATGAAATAAAAAATATAAATATGGTCACAAAAGAGGATTCTAGACCAATGTTGATTATCATATCCATGAATCCATTTTAAAAAGATAAATAAACCTATTATATGAAAAATAACCTATATGTGTTCATCTAGAACAACAACAAATTTTATTTCCTCCATTCCGATATAACCAACCACCACCTAGTTTTATTTGAATTCGAGCATGGTTACGAGAGGACTAACAGAAGAACCAATCAAACACATGTCATTTAATTTGAAGCTGAATTTGATAATATATTCAAGGAAAATATCTTTTGGGAGGTCTAGTAACTGATGTTTCTTTCTAATATTTTCTTATTCGAGAAGAACAATGATAATATTAGAGTTTACAATGATTTTAAATATCTTAAGCAGTGTTGTATGAAAAATGATTTCACCATACCCATCAAAAAATGTATCATTAATTAAATAAATATCTATCAATCCCTCTCTTTCATGTATGGATATTCATGGTATTACCAAATCCATGTGGCCCCTAAATATGAATATTCCACTTATTTTAGGGAGCCCTAAGGGATATAATCTTATGACATAAATTCTTTCAGTCTGAATATTACTGTCCAAAAAAACCAACATTTCATGAATCCCATTTTCAAAACCCTCAAGGTAATGTTAATTGAGTATCACATAGATGATTTATTTGTTAATTCCTGATAGTGATTATATAATTTCACTGGAAATGATATCAGTTTCAATAATCTTTACAAAAATAGGTTGAAAAAATAATCCCTTGAAGTGCACTTTTGGTGTGAATTTAGGAATTGTTATCATATTTTTCGTATTCCATAATGGAATAAAATTTTTCCTTGAGAATAATAAGTCAATATAAAAAATATCACCTCCTAGAAAACACTATTAGTTAAGAGGGAATTATGGGATCGTATAAAATAGATGGAACTTCATATCAAATCAGGCATGAAAATATCATACCTTTCACTAAACTAATGAAGAAAGTAGTCACAAATAAATTGGATAATGAATACTTAGTAGCCTTTGATATTAAAAAGAAGTAATTGTTTATTACACTAGTGTTAGTTCCTACTGTTGAAGGAAATCCACACATTTTGTGTGGGACAACCACAAAGAGATCACTTGGAACCTTCATTATAAAGAAGAATGATCCTAAAAGTGATAAAAACCTCTATTATCTCATTTTAATGATGCTCGATATTAAGACACGATATTAAAGAAATCAAGATGTGTTTACTCTCACCAATATTTTTAGTTCATAAACATAGACACTACCTACAGCAACATAAGGTTCATTGGGCCTCCCATGACAACCTGCTCAAATACATCATCAATTTCCATATATTGACAGGGATCGTGGCACAGTGGAAAGTCACGAGGAAAAAAGTTATACTTTTAGTTCATACAAATTAAAAAGATAAAAGGATAATTGATAGTGTATTTCCTTAAATAACATTCAAATATAGAAGTAGTGCCTTTATATATTGAATTTCATATTGAAGAGATTTTCTATCTTTATGGTGGTCGACCAACATGTGATAGGTAATTTTATAGTGCATCCCGAAAATGAATATGAAATATAACAGAGGACCCCAAGATCAATAAATTTAGGTTAGAAGTCATAATTATATCTCCAAAAAAGGATGTTATATCTTATTCCTTCTTATCTATAGAAGGTTACTCCAACAATGAGGAAATGTACCAAACCCTAATAGTATGTCTATAACTGAAACCAAACATTTTAGTGGACCACCAGAGGGTCAAAAAATATTTATATTGGGTGATAAAATATATAAATGGTAATTATATTTTCATAAAATAAGAGGTGACCCCCCATGTTTGACTATGTGTAAAGGTTGATAGCGGAATTCCATTTAGAGATAAGATTAACTCACATCCCACATTCACCAAATTTCTTGGAATTTTGGTTATCAAATGTGTGTACACTTTTTTTAGATAAATACTGGGATGAAATGGTTCTCAACATTGTTAACAAAAAAATTATATCATCATTTGTTCATTAAAACATGGATGATTTTAATGAGGTCAATTCAATCTCTAAACCCGATGGTCCTACAAATGTTCGGATGATTCTTATATTGTACTATCTCAAAAATATATTTATTTTACAAAGAAGAGAGAAAAAAAGAATATATAATGATGGGAAGTCAACTTTACTCTTTATTACTTCCCAAATAATTAGAATACCATCTGTGAATGATGATTTGATGGATTCCTTCTTAGGCGTATTGTTGGATAATAGGTTGTTGCTATTATGTAATAAGTACACTCTAGTGCATGTGCATTCCCATAGTTAAGGATCAATATTTCTCATCAAATCATAGGTATTGGGTATTTCTATCCATCAATGATATAGAATTTCACATAATTTACCAAGAGTTACCACTCCGATCAAATACAATCCATCTTTATCCATATACTCCCATAGTTATTACATATTTCCAATTACTCTTGGATGTTTTGATATAGAGAATGGATGTCATGGGGATATACCCTAAAGATAAAACTATGATGTTCATGTACATGCTTATAGATACTGACTTATTTTTCAAATGGAAAGAAGAAATACCCATCAAGGAACAAGGGATAAATAAAATCATCAATTATGTGAAGTCTACCATCATCTCAAGATATAGTGTCCCTCACACAATATGGAATGATAATGACATAAATTTCTACACATGTAAAATGAAGTGATTATACATGGTGTACAATATTGAGTCAGAAAATTATTCCCTCTATCATGCACAAGATCATAGAAAGATATAATCTTTTAATAAAATTTTGTCAAACATACTTTAGAATATAGTAGAAATAGGATATAAATCATGGCCTGATAAAAATCTACATGGCATGGGGGGTTATCATACTATAACTCGTACCTCAACAATGGGTACCCTGTATTCCCTAGTATATGGGAATAATGTAGTTCTTGTAATCCAGGACTAGTTTATTTCCTTTTGTATATCTATTTTTCATCAGGTATCCATTGAAGATAAATTTAAACAACAACTATCTGAACTAGAAGTGATTAATGTGAAATGATTTAGTACCTTGCATCATTTAGAGGTTCATCAAAATTGAATAGCATGAGATTTTTATAAAAAATTCCTCTGGTGATTCTTTCTTAGGGAACTAGTTTTTTTCTCTCAGAACCCAAATGATGCAATAGGAGAAACCTCTGATGTTTGAACCAAAAATAAGAGGGGCCTTTTATTATAAATAAGGTATAATCCAGTGGTGTGTATTGACTGATTAGTGTGGATGTTGAGAACATAACTCCCATTCCATTATATGATTTCTCAATATGTATTTCATGTGAATAGGCACCATTAGTCCTTGGTGTGTGACCATAAAATACCCAATTGTTCCTTGATACAAGACCATAAAAGGTATCACAATTGTCAAATTTGTGTTACCATAAATTATAGTCACCCATATATATATGATATCTATGACATTAAAATTAGTTTAAATATTATAGTGGTCTTTTATACGAGCATTAATCTCTCAATATACATCTTTTTTCCCCATTAACTTATTTTATAAATTATGTTATTAACCTTTTCTGTCAAATGATATGTGAGTAGAAAATATAAAAGTATGTGGTCAAATATATACAACCAAAAAATGTAGCAACCTTATAATCATATCAGAATATGTTAAACTCTATTTTAATATTCCATTATCATATAGTGTTAAACTACATGGTTCATGTCCCTATCAGGAAATGTAAAATTGTGTGACACTTTGAACCTTGTCTGAGGGGATCATTGTTCTCTATGTTTGTCTCTAAATACATTAAGAAACATTAATATCTAAAATTTCAAGTTGATTGATTATTATTTTAGTGGTATACATAGTGAAAAATTTATTCCATTTCTCTAGCCTAGATGAAATCATATAGATATAAATTAACCTTCTCTTGTGAATCTGAACCAATTTATGACTATGAAATAATTTTTTATAGGAGACAAGTGACATTTGTCCTAGTGACCAAATGGGGATCACAATCACCCAGTCAAGGTAGGATATTGTCCAAATAGTTTCATCATACCAGTGAAGAATTAACATTTCTAAAACCATACATCATGTATTTGGAAATCTAGAGTGCCACAAAACATCCATGGTTATTAGTGTTAAGAACATATAATCCTCAAGGAAACCACTTTTTTACTATTCATATTATTACCTAGTTTGTCTCTACATAATACACCCATAATGACCTCTCAATCAGAGGAATCATCATCATAAGGAGTATCCATTTTTTCGTTGTACACCTTGAAAACATCATAACAGGAAATCAACTTCGAAACATGGACTGCAATCATTATTTTGGGCATGCACCATGACACTATCCCTGGTCCATAATTTTCAAAGATGCGAGTTTAAATTTTCATGCTCAAATTCAAAGGGAATTGGTGTATCCCTTGATTATTTCACCTACATGGGTCAGAGCCCCATAATCCAGGTAAAACCAATATGGCCTTAGACTGAAGCCCCAATTGTTCTTAACAACACATTGTTAAATAGTAATTTTTATTTAATTTAGATATCCCTATGATTTCCTTTTGTTTGTAACACCGATAATGACACAAGTGAGTTGAGTTATTTTGGGAAATTATTCCAATTTTTGTAGTTAAACCTCTCGACAAGTTGTAGGGAAATAGATACATATTATCTGACCAAAAACTACTTATATCAACATTATTCATGAGGATTCCACTTCAATAAATGTGAACTAGATCTATATATGGAATTTATTAAAATATATAAATATTGATTCATATTTCAAAGGATACATTGTGATACGAAGACCCTCAGTATTATGACTAATCAAAAATCCTTCCCTATAGGAAATACAATCCATAGTAATATTCATCCCCTGAGGCCTATGTTAATTGTGGGCATATTATTACAAGCTGATGAAAATATCTCACCAACACCCAAAATTCTTATTTTAACATATTATAAGTAAAAACAGAATTCCTAGCCACATGAAGTTAAACTATAGGAAAAAATCCATGTCATAATATTATAAACTTTACAACATCACTTCCTTTCTATATAATGTTAAACTACATGGATAACATCCCTTTCATATGATGTAAAACTATGAATTTCTACATACCACACTTTAGAGGATAAATGTTCCTAGATTTAGTCATCTAAAATAAATTAATGTTAAAATTTTGTTTGTCTTGATTCCAATACATACATGATACTTAGTGAAACATAGTTTCCTCAACTTAATCCCATAACTAAAACAAAAAAAACGTGTGTTCCAACTCTCTATTGTATGATCCCAATCATCAAAAGAAATTTTAGAGTGATTTTTCTTTTCATTTATTAACAAGCATAAAAAAACCTCTCTCCATGCATTATAACTTGGTTTGTTTAGGGATATTTCTTCTCTCATAACTACATGTTCCTTGAATCTCACTCTAATGAGATACATATTGACTTCAAAATACCTCATTCCAGGTCCATCCATAGAAAAAATGTCCCCATTTTTCTTATAGATGACCCTGAACATGACACTTGGAAGAGATTCCAACATTGGTTCCCTCATTTATGAAAGGAATTACCCATCCATGCAATATTACTATATAAATTCTTCCTAAAAATCATATATTTTACTTTCCCAAATCATGGTCCATGTCTCAAGAAACTCAGATCATCACAAACATTCCACGTCCATCAATGATAAGAGCATTCGACCCTAAAGTACAACTTTGTTTTTACTATTAAAACTACACCCTAGTATAGCTCAACATAATATGCCTGAAATATGGCCAATCAAAATGAGTTATACTCATCCATTATAGAAAAATACTTTTATCTTCATACACTCTGAAAACATTGTAATAGAATCAATCCCTCAAAAAATGGTCGAAGGAAACACCTTACATGCATATCCAATGTCATTCCTTCAAATTTGAGAATTGTAATATCACGTTTTACAACTCAATTTATCATTTATAGAATATTCTAGATCATTCTTGGACAGATAAGATTAATATTTGGAAATTTTCACCATAATCATATGGTCAAAGATATATAACCTTAAATTGGGGATACCAATCATCCAAGTTGCATGATGTTAAATCGAAGGTCAAAATATTCACTATAATGTAACAAAAATAATTATTGTCACACCCCGACTCAACATCTTGTGGATGCAGTTATTTTTTTAATTATTATTTATTTATTTATAGTTGTGTTTTTTGTTTCTTAAAGTTTAAAAAAATTAAATTATTATTAAATTAATGTCAAAATGAAATATGATAAAATAAATGTAAAACAAGATAATATTAATAATAATAATATTATGGTTACTAATAATATTATTATTGAGTTATTATGAACAATATTATTAGTATTATTTGAGCTCATTAAAATTCTTATTATGTTTATTATTATTTGTTAATGTTTTATTTATTTTATCTTCTTTTATTTTTATTTTCTTAATTTCTATTTTATTTATTTATTTAATTTTTTTCCCTCAAACCCTAAGTCTACCTCCCCCTCACCCTTATTCCCTTATGTGTCCGACCCCCCCCCCCCCCCACCTTCCTCCAACACATGCTACCCCCCCAACCATCAACGACCCTCGGTGTGACCTCCGGTGCGGAGGCCCTTCGGCCGACTCCTACTCCCTTGGATGGACCTCCCTCATCACAACCGTAGCTTCGCGTTGCCCCCATTTTTCTACTTCGCACCACTTGGAACCACGCCACCCTCCATTTCTGGCTGGTATTTCCTGCTCAGCGCACCTCTGATGGCCCTCTCCCTTGCTCAGTTTGCCATCTACACCATTTTTTCAGGTGTTTTTTGCTTCGATTGTTTGTTCTTCTAATTGGTAGATTTTTGTTTTAGGTTTCACATTTTGTTTGGTCCATTTTTTGGCATAATTGATGCGATAATTTTCTTTTAGGGTTCGCAATAGACCCCTTGTAGTGAGATTTCTATGTGATGGGAGTTTCACACTAAATATTCACTATTTTCAACACTTAGGTTGGTGGTTCCACATTCAAATATTATTTAAGGGACTAATTTTCGTGTTTAATTATTTTATCTGTTTCATCAATTTATTTGTTTTTTGAAAATTGGGCTTTCCTTGATTTTATCATGTGTTGGTTTTGTTTAGTAGCTTTTTCATATGGAATGGAGTGTGTCCATGATGAAAACCCATGTTTAGTCTTTTATTAGTGTTTTTCTAGGTCACGCAAGGGATGCAAATTTTATTTTATCATGTTATTGGTGTGATTTTATCCTTAAAAGATGTTTTTGATTGGTTGTTTGTGTTCAATGTCTTGTGATACCACTTGGAGTTGTTTCATAAAATTTTTAAGTGGTTTATTAAATCTTATAAAGTGTGGGAAACATGTTTGGATGTTGTTTTGGTGTGCGTATATTTTCAAAAGTGGATTTGAGTATGAAAATGGGGGTATTTGTGTGTGCATGTGACTTTTTTTGAAAATCATTGGACGTGTTCAATCAATTATTAAGGTAGTGTGCCATGTGTTTTGTGGGTACATGAAGTGTGTATTTGTGGAAAAATGAATCTTTGATGGGAAATATACCACTTTGAGAAAGTTTTACTTGTTGGGCTTATGTAAATATATTTTTAAATTCTTTAAAAAGATGGAAATAATGTTTTAATGTCACTTTGGTGTACTTTTGGTTTTAATGTAGCTTATTGCACATGGAGTATAGTATGTTATTGGTGAAGTCCCTGGGTGAGTTATTTTGAAACATTTTGTAGATTGTTAAAGTGTTTAATTGTTTTATTAAATTATATGGGTAGTGTGTTGGACCTCAGTACAATGGTTTCAATTTGTGGGTGTCAGGAAGGCCTACATGTGCATGCATAAGGTAGGACATATACATATAAATTCCCTCTTTGTACATATTCCTTCATGGCGTGGGGAATATGTGAAATGCAGCTAGGTGTATTTATATATATGCGTATAAATGCATGTGCATGTAAGTGCAGAGTGTCAGTTCAAGTGGTTGTCGCCAAATAGATACATGTTTGAGGTAGGTCCCCTATGCCCTAATGTTTAATTAGAATTTCCATTTTTTCTTGATGTTTCTTTAAAATTATTTCCTTGTTTCTTTATGTGAAATCCATATGCGCAATATATATGGTTGTGGTTCTTAAAAAAATGGCTTCATAGATTTTGAACATGAAATGGGTTTTTCCAAAAGATGTGTGGCCTTTCGTTCAATTATGTTATGAAAGTGTAACGACGTGCATTTTTTGAAAAATGGGTTCCAAAGTGATTTTCAAAATGGGTTTGGGTGTGAACACGAGATTATAGGATGGTTTGATCTCTTTAAAAGTATTACTTCATTTTAAGGGTGGTTTTAAGCTTGTTTTAAATATATAGTACCTTATGTGTCCTAAAATGACAAATACTTCTTCTAAAGTGATGTGGCCTATTTGGAAATTGGAGATTGGTTTATGAAAATGGAAAACCCCTCTTGAGACATCCCACTTAATTTAAAAAATGTGACTCAAATGTTAATGTGAGGTTTGTGATATGTGCCTAGTGTCAAGGCTTGTGCATGGTTGTGTGATGTAAAGAGGGGGAATGTTCTTAAGGAGGGAGATCAGTGGTGAGAGGTTGAAAGAGTTTTAGATAAGGAAAGTGTTATGTACATATATGTGTCATTGATAAAGAAAAATAATCGCCAATTGCAATAGAGCACGATAGGGAAACCTATGTATGTAGGTGGGTGACCAGGACTAGTATGCTAGATGACACGACAAGGGTTCTTCCCTGTTTGTCTAGTTGGATTGACGCAACAACACTAACTAAACATATGAATTACTGAGGGTCGTGGTCTTCTAATCCATGTTTTTTTAGGGTCGTGATCTTCTATGCCACATTTTTCTGAGGGTCATGGTTTCTAAGCCACGTTTCACCGAGGTAAAAGGTCTCTAGGTTCCCACTTGTTCTAGATAACTATAGGTATTACCCATGGTTCTCATTTGTGACATTCTTCTTGTGATGTAACTTTATTTTCAGTTGTTTCATACTTGATGTCTTGTTTTTGAAAACCATATTTTAATCCAAACTAGTTCTTTTTCATTTTGAAATGTAAAAGTATTCTTGGAACCTATTTTCAAAATGTAGTGGGAGTGAAATGCCTTACCTAAAAATGAAAACGCATTACATGAATTTGAAAAGAAGTAGAAACATTATTTTATTATATCTTATTTTCAAACTGGCATAATTGGATTTCTTACTAAAGGCGGGGGCATAAGACATGGTTATATTTTTGGCATTCCTACTAAGAATCTCAGTGCTCATGCCTACTATAATTTTCAGTTGCAGGTTTCAGACTTGGATGGCTTTTGGGAGAGAGTGTGGTTTACGTTTTGTAGTGACCCACTGGGTCACCTGAGGTATGTCACATCTCTTCTTTAATTCCATTTTCCGCTGCGAAGTTGTTTGGTTTTTTCCATTTATTTATCTGCTTGTTTAGTATAAGTTTATTCATTTTTTATGGTCCAAAATCATTCCAAAATGGTTTATTTTGATGCACATCACTATTTTCCAGCCCATGGGGATCAGGAACTCCCTTCGGTCCATGTTGGGGACCGGGTTGGGTGCTGCGTCGGATGATGACCCAACTTGGTTCGTGACAATTTGGTATCAGAGGAGGCCCTTGTTATTTGGTGTGTTAGTTAGCTTGGTGATTAGGTGTGTCGGACATGAGGGGTAGGTGCAAGAAGGACATCATGAACCCTTGCCCATTGCGAGACTCAAGTTTCCAAGGGTATTATGGGATTTGAGTTTTCCTTTTTCTTGGTCTGTGTGTATGCAGGATGATAAGAGAAGTGATCTGGTGTTACGCGACGAACCTGCTTGGAGTAGCGACCCATGTAAAGTCTGAGTGCATGGTCCAAGATACATCCTGTGGGGATGCCCACTCAGAGCATGGTCTGCTAAGCCATGTTATTCAGATTTCATAGCCACTAGTCCTTGTTTTTGGAAATTTTGATGTGACTTAGGTTTGACCATCATTTTGGTTAGTGTGAGTAGATATCAAGAATGAAAATGGATTTTTGTGAAGGATTTTTCAAAAGGGAATATGGTTGTTGGAGTGGGAAATGGTTTTTGAAATGTAAAACGTTTTGGAATTTCGAAATGTGTTTCTTTATTGATTAGTGACTTTCACAAATTGGTTGGGAATTTATACTTTGTGTTGAATGGTCTATTTTGGAAATGAGAAATGTCTTGAATTGACCCTTGGTATTCCTATGAGTGATCACATACATTGAGGTGCACATGTGGAAAGTTGAGAAATTGGTGATGTGAGTGGATGGGTGCTTGAGCTAGCACATGGATATGTATGTGTGAGACATCATGGGATACCAATGGTGGACATATAAGTTGATTTGTTTTCTGAAAAATGGTTTTCAAAAAGGCTTTTTCAAATTTTTAGAATGGTGGGTGAGAAATTGTTTACTGTTATCTTTTCGTGTTTGGTATCATTTTTCATGGGTTATTCGTTTTGACATACTGAATTTTGGTTCGAATTATGATTTGAGTTTGAGCTTTTGTTTGTGATTGAGTTGTGGATTTTTGATTTATGATGAGTTTTGATTCAGATTTGTGCCTCTCGTTTTTTGAGTATGCTGGACAGAAAAGTCCCAAAAGTATCTACTGAGCCTCTCATAGTTGTTGGTTCTAATGAGACTCTTAGCAGAGTGGTGGAATTGAATTATTTTCGGTTATTGTCCAGTTTCCGTGGTGATCGTGATCTATCGAAGGTAGAGGACTGTCTTGGGAAAATCGTTTGTGTTTTCTTGTTATTGGAAACTCCCAATGTTATGAGAGTCTGTGTTGGTTCTGATCCATTTGAAGGTGAAACTTTGGATTAGTGGGGGAGATAATCCAAGCATCGTCGCATAATGGTATGTCATGGAAGGTGTTTAAGACCACTCTCGTCTGATGGTTTATACCTGAGGAAGTGAAGGTGGAGAAATTAGAAGAAGTAGTGAGTGTCGATTAAGGCCAATGAGTAGTGAAGGCCTGCGTAGGGAATTCCAAGGGGTTGATTCCAGTTTCTCCGGAGGTAGATTTGTTGAATCAGTTAAAGTTCATCTTGTGTGGGGTCTTTTTACAGGGTTCTAGGACCGTTTCATTTTTTTGTTCGGGAAGGTTTCACATCTGGTGACAAGGGCTAATCGGAGGAACCTGTCTCAGACAAGTCTTCTTGTCAATTCGATATTCTATTAGTTGGGCTACCCCCTTGATTACTTCTAGTGTGCCTAGTTTGTGTATTCTAAGATGCCTTGCCATCATCCTTTGAAGGCTTGCCGTCAGTGTGGCCATTTGGGACAATTGGAGAGGTTCTTCTAGAAGCATCTTCAACAGGAGTCTTGACCGAAGGATATTAGCTCTTGACTGTAGGGAAACATATTCTTCAAGACATCAGAGATCCATCCACAGCTCTTAGAGTGAAGCTCTTCACACTGTCAATAATCATTGGGTGTGGGGCACCATGGTCTAATTTTTGTCACCAACGCTGAAATGGGGGCGGTTTGAATATCCATGTTGTAGTTCTCCCATCTTTGAAGTTTCTATTTATCTATAAGATGTGTAAAGGCCTCTTTTTCTCATTGTGGCCTTTATTCATTGAATACCCCACTATGGTTGTAAGAAGGCTTGGTGACCTCGTGTTTTTGGTAATTTCAGTAGTTACGCCTCCACAAGAGTGGCCTGTTTTGTTTTAGTACATGATCGTTTTGGGGATGCTCAACTCGTGTGGTGATGATGAGTCATGGTTAAGTTCTCTATTTGGTAGAATTATGTTTTGGATTTTCTCAAGTGTCAGTGGTTTCTGGTTTCGGTTGTAAGTTCTTATATTAGTCTATGCAGGTTGGTTTATTAGGGTCGGTTCTTAAATGGTGGAGAGACCCACCATGAATCATGTCGTTCCTTCTTCAAGAGTTGGTTTGTGTGGGAGTTTTGGTCTTCTTGGTGGTTTTCTTTTTGGTTCAAGTTTGTAGTTCTAGAGTTAGCATGTGCTGAGAGTCTCAGTACTGGTTGTGCTAGTTGGGTACCTGTGGTGGGGAGAGCCCTTCTCTTTTTCTGATGACTCTTCTCCTTGTAGTTTCCCTTGGATTTGGTTAGTTGTGACTAATGGAGTAGAAATTCAAATAGATATTGTGATTTCTTTTGTCATCATTCAGTTTCATACTCGATTTTGATTCCTCATTTGGCTAAGTGACTTTCTGGGTGCAGAATGTTTTTGTGGTGGGGGGAATTGCCACACCCCGACTCAGCGTCTTGTGGCTGTGGTTTTTTTTTTAATTATTATTTATTTATTTATAGTTGTGTTTTTGGTTTCATGATGTTTTTTTAAAATTTAAATTATTATTAAATTTTAGTAAAAATGAAATATAATAAAATAAATGGAAAACAAGCTAATATTAATAATACTATTATTGTGGTTAGTAATAATATTATTATTAAGTTATTTTGAAAAATATTATTAGTATTATTGGAGCTTATTAAAATTATTATTATTTTTATTATTATTTGTTAATGTTTTATATATTTTATCTTCTTTTATTATTATTTTATTATTTTAGATTTTATTTATTTATTTCTTTTTTTCCCTCAAACCCTAAGTCTACCTCCCCCTCACCCTTACCCCCTTACGCAGCTAACTGCACCCCCCCCCCCCACCTTCCTCCCACTTGCGCTACCCCCCCCCCCCCCACTGGAGACAGCCCTACGACGTGCCCTCTAGGGTGGTGGCCCTTCGGCCGGCTCCCACTCCCTCAAACGGACCTCCCTCATCGCGACGACATCTTCGCGTCACTCCCCTTTTTCTTCTTCGCACCACTTGGATATGTGCTTCCATCCATTTCTGGCTAGGATTTCCTGCTTGGTGCACCTCCGGTGGCCCTCACCCTTGCTCGGTTGTCCATTGACACCATTTCCATAGGTGTGTTTTTCTCCGATTGTTTTTTATTCTAATTGGTAGATTTTTGGTTTGGGTTTCACATTTTTTTGTCCATTTTTTTTTGTCATAATTGATGTGATTCTTTTTTTTAGGATTTGCATTAGACCCCTTTTGGAATGAATGTCGTACGACGGGAGTTTCGCGCCAATTTTGCAAAGTTGTCAATACTTAGTTTGGGGGTTACCCATTCAAATATTATTTAAGGAATTACTTTTATTGTTTAATTATTTTATCATGTTCTATAATTTATTTGTTATGAACAAATTGGGTTTTCCTTGAAATTATCATGTGTTGGTTTTGTCTAGTTGCTTGTTCATATGGAATAGAGTGTGTTCGTGGTGAAAACCAATTTTTAGTATTTTATTAGTGTTTTCTTATGTCATGAAAGGTCTGCGAATTATATTTTATCATGTTATTGGTGTGCTTTTGGCCGTAAATTTTTTTTATTGGTTTTTTTATCAAAGTCTTGTGATACCACTTGGAGTTGTTTCTTAATATTTTTAAGTGGTTTATTAAAACTTATAAAGTCTGTGAAACATGTTGGGATGTTGTTTTGGTGTGCGTATATTTTCAAAAGATGGTTTGAGTATGTAGATGGGGGTATTTGTGTGTGTGCCTTATTGTGAAAATCTTTGGATGTGTTCAATCAATTATATAAGTAGTGTTCCATGTGTTTTGTGGGTACATGAAGTGTGTATGTGTGGAAAAAGGATCTTTGATGGGAAATGCACCACTCTGAGCATGTTTTACTTGTTGTGATTATGTCAATATGCTTGGTAAATTATTTCAAAAGATGGAAATCATGTTTTAATGTCACTTTGGTGTACTTTTGGTTTTAATGTAGCTTCTCCCACTTGAATTTGAGTATATTATTGGTGCAGACCCTGGGTGTGTTATTTTGTAACGTTTTGTAGATTTTTTAAGTGTTTAATTGTTTTATTAAATTATATGCGTAGTGTGTTGGACCTCGCTACAATTTTTTCAAGTTGTGGGGGTCAATAATGCCTATATGTGCCTGAATAAGGTAAGACATATACTTATAAATTCCCTCCCTGTACATATTCCCTCATGGAATTGGGAATATGTGCAATGATTCTTGGGGTATTTATATATATGTTTATAAACGCATGTGCATGGAAGTGCGTAGGGTCGGTTCGAGTGGTCGTCGAAAAATAGTGAAAAGTTTGAGGTAGGTCCCCTATGCCCTAATCTTTAATTAGAATTTCCATTTTTTCATGATGTCTATTTTAATGTATTTCCTTGTTTTTTATGTGAAATCTATATGAGCTATATATATATATATGGTTGTGGTTCTTAAAAAATGGTTTCAAAGGGGTTGAACATGAAATGGGTATTTCCAAAAGATGTGTGGCCTTTCATTCAATTTTGTTATAAAAGTGTAACGACGTGAATGATTTTATAAAAGGGGTTCCAAAGTGATTTTCAAAATTGGTTTTGGTCTGAACACAAGATTAATGGATGGTTTGATCTCCTTAAAAGTATTACTTCATTTTAAGTGTTATTTAAAGATTATTTTAAATATATAGTACCTTTATGTGTTCTAAAATGATGAATACTTATTCTGAAATGATGAGGCATATTTGCCACTTGGATATTGGTTTGTGAA
The DNA here is from genome assembly GCA_963277665.1 of Viscum album. Taxonomy (NCBI): domain Eukaryota; kingdom Viridiplantae; phylum Streptophyta; class Magnoliopsida; order Santalales; family Viscaceae; genus Viscum; species Viscum album. The sequence goes on from OY728155.1 coordinate 487,694,336, forward strand.
AATGGAAAACCCCTCTTGAGGCATTCCCCTTAATTTGAAAAATGTGATGCAATTTTTATTGTGTGTATTGTGATATGTGCCTAGTGTCACGGCTTGTGCGTGGTTGTGTGATTTAAGTGGGGGAATGTGATTAAGGAGTTAGATCAGTGGTTAGAGGTTGAATGAATTTTAGATAAGGAAAGTGTTATGTACATATATGTCTGCTTCATAAAGAAAACTCATCACCAATTGAAATAGAGCATGATGGGGAAACCTGTGTATCAAGGTGGGTGACTAGGACTATAACATTAGATGACATGGTAGGGGTTCATTTTGGTTCATCTAGTAGGATTGATGCAACAACACTAACTAAACATATGAATTACTAAGGGTCGTCTCCTTCAAAGCCATGTTTTCTGAGGGTCGTGGTCTTCTAAGACACATTTTCTTGAGGTTCGTGGTTTCTAAGCCATGTTTCATCGAGGTACGACGTCTCTAGGTTCCCACTTGTTCTAGCTACCTATAGGGATTACCCATGGTTCTCATTTGTGACATTCTTCTTGAGATGTAACTTTCTTTTCAGTTTTTTCATACTTGATGTCTTGTTTGTGAAAGCCATATTTTAATCCAAACTGGTTTCTTTTCATTTTGAAATGCTAATGCATGCTTGGAACCTATTTTAAAAATGTAGTGGGAGTGAATTGCTTTACCTAAAAACGAAAACTCGTTTCTTGATTTTGAAAATAAGGAGAAACATTATTTTATAATATATTATTTTCAAACAGGTATAATTTTCTTTCATACTAAAGGTGGGGAAAATGGTCGTTGTATATTTTTGGCATTCCTAACAAGCATCTCAGTGCTCATGCATACTTTACTTTTTAGTTTTAGGTCTCAGCCTTGGATTTCTTTTAGGAGTGACTATGGTTTACATTCCATGGTGACCCACAGGGTAACCTGAGGGTTGTCACATTACTTCTTTATTTCCTTTTTCCAATGCCATGTATTTTGGTTTGTTTCCCTTTATTTATCTTCTTGTTTTGTTTATGTTTATTCAACTTTATTATGGGCCAAAATCATTCACAACTGGTTTATTTTGATGTCTGGCACTAGTTGCCAGCTCGTGGAGATCGGGAACACCCTTTGGGCCATGTCGCGAACCGGGTCGTGCGCCTGGTTAGACGATGACCCATCTTGGTTCGTGATAATTATGCTCATCGTATATGATCCCCGACTAGGTGTTTTCATTAAATATGAATAATTTTCTAATTTTAAATTATTTTTCAAACAATACATAAATCACATGATCTTTTAGCTTTTAGATGACTATTCATGTTTTTGTTATTAAACTAAGACATATATATATTTTTCAAATGATTAATTATTTATGAAAAACTAGAAATGGAACCCCATATTTCCGTTCAATATGACATTAAACTATTTTGTTCAAGTCAATATTGTATGATGTAAAACTATAACATACTTTATTCCTCACTTAAGATGAACTCGTTTTTTATGACTGGTCACCTACCAGCATTGTCTCTTCAAAAAAATCAATGTATTGATTATCTCTCCCATGAGATATGTTGTAATCATTAGATACCACATCCTAGACTAACCAAAACATATAAAAAATTTCATTTCCCCTTATATATGAGATAGAACTTTTAAATGAAGTCCCTATGAGATCCATTAAATGTTTTCCATCGAATGTTAATGAGATTGTAACCAACCATTCATGGAAGAAAAAAGTCTAAATACATCCATCATTATTTCAAAACATCATATTTTTATAACCAAAAACATTTTATTTTGACAATCCAATATCCTTACAAGAACTCCTTGTGTATCGATGACAAGAACATCAAATTTTGAATTACACATCTATTTTGACTATGCACACTAATATCCCAATATAGAAATACATAATATACCCCCAATGTGTCATGTAAACTAGAGTCATCTAGGTCCTACTGAGATATTCCTTATATATATAAATTCTCTGATATCCTTGCAATGGAATCCTCCTCTTAAACAAGGTCTGTTTCAATTCCCCATATACATATATCAACTCATAAATTAAAATACAATAGCTCAAAGTTCATGAAAAATAATTTATCTCCACGCATACAAAATATTTTTGAGAATTCATGGGTGTTTAGTCCTATTTAGGTCATTTCCTCCATTTCATGGGTTTGAACAATATGAAATTAAACTATGTGCACAACTATTGTTGATTTGGTTTCAAATCAAATCTCCCCACCAAGAGTGTTCACCCAATACATAATGACACAATTTTGGGGGGGATGATAACCTCTCATACACATTTACACTTATCATGAACTAATATCCAACCCCTTACTTCTCAACCAATAGAAAAATGAGTAATTTATTTATAAAATAAAATCTGGAATAAAGATAATTACAAGAAACAATGTGCTTTTTCTATTGATCAATAAAAAATGTGAGGATCTCCCATATATTTTAGTCTCTCTCAACTATAATCATGAATTATAGAATCCTATTGACAAAATGTTTATGTTTCTAGATCAATATTAGAGCCATATCAATATTTTTTGAAGAAAAATTAGCTTCATGGCTTTATCCTCTTCAATAATTCATAGATCATCACTTTTAAAATGAAAATATATTTTTCTATAGTTTAAACATTCCATAGTGACTGATGGAGTTATACCTGATTCTCTTTGGTAGCATCTGACTATTATTCTAGTAATATTATTTCTAGGGCCTTCTTGTGAACCCAATTTAAATTCTTCTAGACCCTTGTAACGATGAGCATATACCTGAGATAATTTAGTTCAAAGGTTATAAAATTTTCTAAGCAACCAGGCTTCAAAAAAAGCTGCAATGAACTTTTACCTATATCTCATTACTTAATGGTACCCTTTATGTTTTAATGGACTTTGTGGTAATCAAATCTACCTACATCAATTTAGTGAACATGATCAGGTGTTGGTTTTCTATTTATGGTAGGTCTTTAAGTGGTATCTATAATACTAGCTTCTATATATCTAACAAAATAAAGTGGTGAAATACCTAGAATGAATTTTGGTCCTCCCAGTTCTCCTGAAAAAACTGGGTTGGAAAACTGTAATACCCTGATATTTTGGTGAATTTTTTTTCAAATTAATTTAATATTTTTATATTTTTTTTAACTTCATGAAACAATAAAAATATATTTTCACTATGTCAAAGATTACATTCACATAAAACAAACTTGAAGTATGTTTCCAATAACACTGAGTTCATGTATGATACACACAATAATGAGTTGGCTTACATTACACGCGACACTGAGTTTATTCCAAACAACTATTTTGATTATTTTAATTATTTCAAAATGATACTTATAACCTAGAAATTAAATATATCTATATTAATATAAATAACTAATTTTAATTTTTTTAATAATTTTATATATAAATAAAACATATTGATAATGAAAAATATTATTTTGGGTAAAGTCCTTTTTGTGTTGAAATTTTTTCGTTGATTAGACTGATTTTAATAATAAAATTAATTTTATACACATATAGAAATTAAATTTTATAAAATAATCTCTATTTTTTAATTCATGAAAATGAAATTATCTGGAGGTGGATATTTGGATTTTTTTTGAAAAACTTCATTTTTATATGAATAGTGAAAATACTTATTTCTAGATAAAAAATGAATTTTTTCTAATTAATTATTAATAATAAATGATATTATAAATATATTTTAAGAAAACAATAGATATATATAAAATATATTAATACAATTTAATTCATTAGAATCAATTTCACTTTGAAACTGAATATAATATCTTAATAAGCATTTGATCTTTTTCCTACCTTAAAACACAATTATTTCGTCATGTTTGCAGGATTAGCAGTAATCTTAATTTTTCATCTTCTATGATGTGAATTTAAAAAATAATACATAAACAATAATTTTTTGTGTAATATTTAGTGTCTAATAATTCCATGTTAATTTTTGACCAAAAGTATTAGTAAAAGTTATTAAAAATAATCATAGAGGTTAAGGAAAAATTAAGCAAAATTTGGAACTAAACATTAAAATTATTGGCCTAAATGACCAATAATTCTTTCAAAACCCCATTTTATGTCCATATATCATCCATACACATTCCATTATTGTGTTTTGTAGGTTTTTTATGACTTTTATTAGGTAAAAATATATGCACACCTAACTTGCTTCTAAAAAATTCAAGTGGGACATTTTCCTTCCATATAAAAGGACACCACCACTACTCATTCCTCAAAACTCTCAAACCTTATCTGTTTATAAAATACGTTCCCTAGTATCCTCTAAAAAATCCTTTCTTTGGGAATAAATCCTCTTAAGGAATTCTTTTACCATAAACCAAAAGGAGTTACCCAATTAAGTGGTAACATATTCTCTCAATGTCTTTTCCCGTATTTTCTATGTCCACCCCCTAAACTCTATTTAATCCCGTATTGTGTGACAAAAACAGTATCATACATATAATAGTATGTTTTTATTCAATGTTTTTGATCTACACTTACACACATTTCCATCTAATGGATTTTTAACAAACCATTTCTGTGTATGACAAACTACTGTCACACAGAACAATGATTGTTCATTTCTCCTTTACCACCCATCATGTTGCCCATTATGATTTGTAATATATTTATATATGCCATATATTATATTTAATATGAATTTAATATTCTATATTTCTTTACAACACACATCTCTTTACATTTCTTTTTGTTTTAATACGATAATCCGGTTTGAGTTAGTGTAGACTATTGCCCACTCAAAGCAATGTTGTGCATTCACATACCACATGGAATTTATTAAGGATAGTTTTAAGGAAATTATATGATATATAAAATATATTAATGATACTGGAATAATGATACATATATATAAATACATATATATACATATTTCATTTACATACTTTCTTTCAATACGACATTAAAGATGGAAACAACGATCACGCGTATGTACGAGTTAATATCTCGCTGATTGGGGTATTCCAATACAAACTCTAATATTATATACATTATTATAATAAAAATATAATGTATATACATGATATTTAAATCATTTTGGAGATTCTGGAATAATATTATTAGTATAAGGACAAACGTTGTTACAAATTAAGACACATGTAAAGAACAAAGTGAATTTTAATCGAAGTGAAACTTTTACATAGGATTGTTAACTAGCATGTAATATATAGTCATAATAAAACCATATATGGTATTATGTATAAGAATATTATTATATAAAATTTGAATAATAATATTATATTTATTACATAGTAATCTTGAACATGTACATAGAGAGTCAAGACATGGGGTAAGGGGATTTCATCTCACTTTTAATTTATGTGAGATACAAGATGTGTTTTCCACTATTTCATTTTGTGTGGTGTGTGTAAATATCATTATTGTATTATATGTATCTTTTAATTATATTTATGGGTATTCACATGACCATTTTATGATCCTTCTTTCATAGGTTTATGTTTCAATCATTAAAAAATCAGTAAAAATGTTTAGTCTCAATTTTCCTTCTTTGAGATGCTTGTTTTTTATGCACCTAAAATACTTTTCAAGGTTCATTTACTTCCATTTTACTTTCCGTATCATTATGATCATTAATTTATGGATATTATTTTCTTAATGTAATTTTCACTCCTTACATGAGGATCATGATCCCAAGATACCAAGTTATAAGAGTTTATTCAAAAAATCTCATTGCTTTTGATGAATGTTAGGTTTATGCTTCCATTGATGGGTTATTATGATACATATCTCAATAACAATAATCAGCTTCCTTCTCCTATATTATTTCATTATATACTCATGTATTGGTACCATTTTCCACTCTTTGGTATATAAGATAGTTAAGAATGTGTTTTTATAAAATCCCGACATGACCCTCTCTTTAGATGAAAATCTATGTTATCTAAAAAGGGATTCCAAGAATATTATACCATTCACCTATAATATCTAAAATAAATTTTTCTCTTTTTCTCTTTTACCATTTTATTTAAGGTAATATTATTGTCTCTTTCTTAATAAGGAACTTTTCTATCTCTTTTACCATGTAAAATGAATTGTCATTTGACCTCGTACGAAATGTATGTATTTACCTGTAATCATTTCATTGAAGACCCCTTTACATTGTTAAAAAGGATAATTTTTTTAAAAAAAAATTAAAAGTAATTTTGAAGGTTTTTTTTCAAAATGGTTTCAATCTTCTATTATATGTTTTCATGGAAAACAGTTTTCCAAAATAGTTTCAAGTATACTTTAAAATTTTTAAAATTGCATTCAATTAAATGGTTTTCCAAATGTTTCCAAGCTAATATTATAAGTTTACAAAAAAAAGGATTTTTCAAAATTTTTCAAGATTTATTTATAAATTTTCAATGTATTTTCAAGGAAATATTTTTCAAAATATGTTCAGGATTTCATCGAAAGGTTCTCAAGTGTTTTCAAAGAAAACTATTTATAAACTTTTTGAAGGTTATTTTAAAACTTTTGAAAAAAATTAATATAAAAAATTTCGTGTATTCTTTATATGTTTTCATGATATTTTCTATGAAAATTATTTTCAAATTGGTTTAGAAATTAAAAATCTTTTTTCTAAAAAATAAAGGATATTTCCCCAAGAAATGTTTTTAGAGGATATTTCAAAACAATTTCCCATATAATATTAAATCAATTGATATTACTCATTCATTTCTAGGAAATTATCTTCAGCTTTCATTAATTTCCTTTATATAAATTATTTATATTAATTTCATGGCCATTATGAAAAAAATTCTCTTTCATGGGTTATACGTATATGAAATCTGTTTCTCTTTTATGCATTATGATTTTGATGAAATGATTTCGAAACCTATAACTTGTTCCACTAGTTATGATATGTTTACATGTTTATGTTACCCATTTCATTGCAAGGGTTATTATATATTTTCTGGCACATGTATGTTTGATTTCATTATGATATCGGTTGGACCTATATCTTCCTCCAATCTATTGGGTAAATATTTATATCCCATGATATAAAATAGGGATTGAACGATGGTTACTCGGTTCAGTAATACATAATTGGAATGAGGGTTACTCAGTGTAGAAAAATAGGATTGAAATGAGGGTTAATCCGTTCTATAATATAGGGGTGGAATTTTGGTTGCTCAATTATATAAAATAGGGCAGGAATGAAGGCTAATTGGTTTAGTAATACATGGATTGAATGGCGGTTACCGAGTTCAGTAATACAGGGATTGAATTAGGGTTACTTAGTTCAGATTTACATTGTGGGAATAAGGGTTACTCAGTTTAGTAATACTGGGTGGGAATGAGGGTCACTCGGTTTAGTAATACAAGGATGTAATAGAGGTTACCTAGTTCATTTAATGACTTTGTCCATTAATATGGTATTGATGGTGATGACTTTGATACTATGGTAGTCATTATATTATTATATGTTTCCATAATTCTCTGTTTTTTTCTTATGTTATGATTTCATGGATTATTCTCTATATTTCATCATTATTAATGTCATATGAAATGAATATATTTATGCCAATATCTTTGTCATGATCTTTTATATGAAGGGTCTGATCATCAATTTTCATGATCACATACTCTTACCCATATGATCATGTTTATTCTTGCGTTTCTCCCTTGTTTACCCTTACTGGTAATATAATCTCACAACTTCAATGTTTCATTTCCCTTAGTTTATGATGATATGTACTATGTTTAATATGTACATTAAAGGTTCTAGTCAAGAAGAACCTAGTGGGAGATGATGTAGCTCACATATTTATCAGTGTTTGTGTTTCCATTTTTTCAAAGGCAATATACCCAATACAGTATATGAGTGTCTATTAATATAATGTTTATGTATTCTGAAAAAGTTATGAAATGTTAATGTTTGAAAATGGAGGGTGAATATAGTTGGTATGTGAGAAAATTTATAGTTATTATTTAGAATATAGAATGAGAAAACCTTAATGAAAACCCTATGGACATGACTAAGGATAAGTGTATGGATGAGTTAACATTTAGAAAAATGTTTGAGAATTTTGGTGAAGGGAAGAGTGAGTGGTTTCCGAGAAGTAATTACATGTCTAGATACTACAAGTGGATGTGGATCGGGAATAGATGTACATAGGGTTAAAAAATCCAAAATGACGTTTTAGGCCTGATGTGGGGTAATCTGGTACACGACCACAGGCCTTGAAGCACACATAGTTTGACACTCCTAGGGGATATGATTATGGAATTCACAAACTCTTCATGAACCACCATGAAGTATTTTGATACAATTTATCTATAAATAAACTAGGACAAACCTAAGGTGTCATATATTGTGGAATGTATCATTATTTAGAAATCATTTAATTAATTATTTTCATAACTATGTGGTTTTTTACCCTGATAAGTAGTGGTCAAACTATGCTACTGGTTTTAGTCAAAGGAGGGAACCAAAAGGAAATGGATTAATGTTGAATGTGAGGGAATATTTTCTAATGAACGGTTAAGGGTGGTGATCCCTGGAGTGAAATATGTCATTATCATGCATAATCAATTGTCATGTAGCATGATTAACTTTTTTTACCTTAACCAGCTCCCGGAATCACCAGGGAAGATAAAGAAAGAGTTCGTTTAGAGTTGGTGTAATTGAGACTATGGAGGGAAGAAGATTCAATTTTATTTTATATCAATACTGTTCAAAGAATAACCTATGTGAATGTCCAAGAGGAACAACAAGATGTTTTGTTGGTATAAAAGAAAGACACAAAGAAAGTGACAGTAAGAAATAGATGAAGAGTTTGGTTTACGAAATGGATGGGAAATTTTTCCTCCCTAATCCATCCTCAAAGGATTAGTGTTTTAAGAATAATGAAAATGGTATTTATGAAACCAAATTTCCCCAGAGGAATTTTCGTGAAGATAAAGAAAAATGTGGTGTGAGTAATGGTTACATTTTTGATGATGAAGATACTATAGATAAATATGAAGGGAAAAATAGTATTGTGTAATAGGATCGTGTCTCCTATTTAATTGAATAAAGATGAAGTTGAATAATCAATGGTTTTATGTATTTGGATTCAAAAGATAAGAATGATGAAATATACATGGATTGCTCTTATTATGTTTTCACTCTTTATTTATGAGATTGTGTTGGATCGGTGAAGGGATTTAATGAAAAGGTGATATTTTGACAAATGGAAGTAACCATTTATATGTTCTTTATGTTAAGACAATGTTTTATGGACAATGATATGTGTGATTTGGATGATTAAATTGGATATTATTGATTACCTTGGAAATATGTAAGGAGTTATTGATAGGTGGATTATGATATCACTATTTAAGATTAAAGTATTTTTGGATTTAAGGAATAAATACAGTACACTTTGTAATAAGGAAGCATGCATGTTCTCTAAAAAGATTTATGGTAATTCAGGTTATTAACATGATTCAATAGAATATATATTAATGTTGTACACATGTTTGGAATGTGAAAAAATCAGGTAATTTGTGATATACAAGGGAATCAATGTTAATATTATTTCAGGACTCTTTCAAAAGTTTTTGATTTCCACCTTTGAGAATGGTTATAAGAATAACTGTCCATGAAGTTATTAAGTTAAACATCAGATGAAGTATTGGTGTGATGGGTTTGTGTAGAAAACCCTTGTTAAAAGGATAATAAATGATTAACCATTTTTCAAGGATTTCCAACCTATATATTAGTGTGGTTATAAAAAATTATTCATCTTTGTTGACTGACAACAAATCATTTCTAGTAAAGACGCGGGTCTTGAACCCATAACCAAAAGACGATAAGGGTTTCACAACTACCACAAGCCTATGTGACATCATAGTTAATGTATATTTATTTTCAATGAATAAATATTTATGATGAACTAGCAGTGTTACATTTCATTTTTATAGACTAATTCTTATTGAATTTTTTAAGAGATAAATAGTTAGACTTTTATTCATTTAGGTTCATTATGATCCGTTAAAAGTGTATTTTAGTATTTTATTCATCAAATTTAATTCTTTTAAATTAATTCCATGAGGTAATGGATGTATTATAATATTTTTCAAATATCATCTGATGAATGAATTTTTTTTATTGAAATATATCAAGAATTATTCAATGTTCTGAAAGTGATAAAAAAATGTCATCCTAATGCATTAAATTATGTTGAACCAATGGCTTCTGGATTCATCATAGATTTATAACATTGAGGAAAAAAACATTACATTTATAATTCATTTGTTTGTGATTGATGGCCTCAATTAGTCCCTATAAATATTTACGATTTTCCTCCATGTCTAATCTTCACTTTTAACCTATGTTCTCTTATATCGGAACACAATTATATGTTACTCTGGGTATCCATTATTGTTCAAAATTTCATTTTATATTGGAAATTTTAGTATCCATTTTTATGATGTCGTTTTCTAAGAATTAATCTTTAATGTATTAAAACATAGATAAAATAGATGATTTTCAAGGGAAAAATCATTTTAAGGGGGCTAGAATGTTACACCCGTCGATTTTGGTGAATTTTGTTTGAAATAATTTAATTTTTTGATATGTTTTTTCCACTTAACACAATATTAAAGATATATTTTCACTAATTAAATTATTCCTTTCATATTAAACCAAATTTTTGTACATTATAAGAAACACTGAATTCTCATATGATACACGCAACACTGAGTTGGCATACGTTACCTGCAACACCGAGTTTCTTTTAAACATGTATTTTTATTGTTTTAATTACTGAAATATAATAATTATAAACTATATATTGAAAATATTTATATGAAAAGTAAAAGATACTCTTCAAATATTTTTTATAACTTCTTTATTTAAGTATAAAATATTGATAATGAAAAATAAGATTTTTGGTGAAGTTTATTTTGTGTTAAAAATACAAATTTTTTGAATGCATCGGTTTTGAGATTAAAATTATTTTTACACACATATAGATATTAAATTTCATAAAATAAAATTCATTTTTGAATTTATAACTTCAAAATTATCCTCGGGTTAATATTTGGGATTTTTGCTGAGAAACATCATTTTTTATGATTAGGGAAAAATACGACTTTTTAGTTAAAAATTGTCATTTTGTCTAAATAATTATTAATTATAAATGGTATTATAAAAACTTGATAAGGAAAATTATATAAATATTACATATATTAATAAAATTTAACTTGTTAGAATCAATTTCACATTGAAACTGAATAAAAAATCATAAAAAACGTTTGAACTTATTTCTATTTTAAAACCTTGTTATTGCATCATGTTTGTTGGATTAGCACTAATATTAATTTATCCACATCTATGAAGTGAATTTAAAAAATAAAACATACACCATTTTATTTATTATATTATTTATTTTCTAATAAGACCTTGTAAATTGTTGATAGATTTTTTTAGTAAAAGTGATTATAATTAATCACAGCGGTTAAAGCCAAATAAAGCTTAATTAGGGACTAAAGCTTAAAAATAAGGAACCAAATGACCAATAAAATTGTCCAAAACCCATTATATGTCCATATTTAAGACAAAAAACTGCCAGTATTTAGTTTTATTTTGGGTTTTTATGACTTTATTTAGGTAAGAACAGGTGCAGACTTAACTTGTTTCTAAAAATTCCAAGGGAGTCATTTTCCTTCCCTATAAAAGGCTACCACCACGTCCCATTACTCAAACCAATCAAACATTTTAGTTTCAGAAAATATATTCCCAATTCAAATCCCAAAAATCATTCCTTAGACCTTGAATCCTTCCTTTGTGAATAAATCCTCTCAAAGAAGCCTTTTTGCATAAACCAAAATGAGTTACCTGGTGAAGAGGTAACGTCTTTTCTCAAGTCCAATTCCTTTATTTTCAATATCCACCCCATGAACTATCTTTGTTACATTATTTTGTGACAAAAACAATATAATAAATATACTAGGAAGTTTTTATTCTCTTCTTATGTCATACAATTACACACACCTCCATCTAATAGATGTTGAACATACCATTTCTATGTACGACGAACTACTACTTTACGAAACGATAATTGCCCATTTCTCCTTTACCACAAATCATGGTTTTCATTATGGTGGAATATATATTTATATATTCCATATATTATATTTAATATGTATTTTTGCTCCTGTAATTCTTTCAAAACACACATCTCTATAATTTCCATATGGTGTAAAAATGATAATCTTGTTTGAGGAAGTGTGGACTATCGCCCCCTCAAAGTGATGTGATTCGTTCACACACCACATAGAATGTATTAATAATTTTTTTAATGAAATTATATGATATATATAACATATTAATTATAATTTAATAATTATACATATATATAAATATAGATATATACATATTTTATTTATATACTTTCCTTTAATACGTTTATAAAGACAGAAATAACGTTCATGCATATGTATGGATTTCCATATTCATAAATGGTGTATTACATTATATAATCCAATTTTATAGATATTATTATAATAAAAATATAATTTATATACATTATATTTATATCATTTTTTACATTCTGGAATCATGAATTATGTATAAGGACCAAAGATGTTGCAAATTCAGACACATGCGAAAAACAAAGTGAATTTTGCCTAAAGTGAAACATTAACATAGGATCATTAACAAAGGGGTAATATAAGTTCATAATAAAATCATTTATGGTATTATGTATAATAATATTATTCTTTATAATATTTATAATAAACTTATTTTATTATACAGTAATCTTGTACGCGAATGGAGAAAGTCAAGACACAAGGTAAGGGGATTTCATCTCACAATATATTTCTATGAGATACAAGTTATGATTTCCACTCTTTAATTTTTGGTGGTTTACATACTGAACATGGTTGTATTCTATATATATTTTAATAAAATTTTTGTTTATTCACATTCCCATTTTATGAACAATCTTTCATGGGGTTATATTTTTGAAAGTTACTAAGTCGGTAAAAATATTTTATCTCAATTTCCATCCTTTGAGACTCATATTTTGTTATTCCGCTAAAATATTTTTAGAGGACCATAGAATTTCATTATACATTAAATATAATTAATCTCAATATTTTTATGATATTCTATGATTAATGAAATTTCTTTTATTCACATGGAGATCATGATCCCAAGATACCAATTTATATGAGTTTATTAAGACAATCTCATTAATTTTCGAGATTATTTATGTTTATGCTTCTATTGAGGAAATATTATGATCCATATCTCAATAATATTCTTAAATTTCCTTAAAATATATTATTTTATGATATAATCATCTATTGGTACCATTTTGTAATCTTTGGCATATAATATAGTAAAGAAAGTGTTTGTGGAAAGACAGATTTTAACTAATCTTTGGTGGAAATCTATGTTTTTTAGAATGGGGTTTCCAAGACTATTATAACATTCTCATATAATATATAAAATAAATTTTTGCTCTAATTATATTTTATGAATCTCTTAATGGTAATATTATTTTGACATTCCAAACATGTCACTTTTCTATCCTTTTTACCATGCAAAAGTAATGTTTTCTTGACCTCATCCGACATGTATGAATTTAGTCATTTTCATTTCTTCGAAGCTTTATTTGAATTGATAAAAAGTACAATCTTTAATAAAATATTTTTAAATGTAATTTTCTTTGAAAATTGTTTTCATAGTGGTTTAAAACTTCTTATATATGATTTCTTGGAAAAAAAATCAAAATCTTTCCAAATCATATTTACATGTTTTCAAAGTGCATTCCAAGAAATGGTTTTAAAAAAAATTTCGAGATTTTTTTATAAGTTTTCAAGAATAAATGATTTTATTTTTTTTTAATATTTATTTATATTATTTCTAATTATTTTCAATGAAATGGCTTTCAAAACATTTTCCATCATAATTTTAATGTTCTACAAGTGTTTCTAAAGAATTGTTGTTAAATTTTTTAAAGATTATTTTAAATGTTTTCATGGAAAAAGGATTTCATAATGATTTCATGTATTCTTTATAAAGTTTTATGGTATTTTGAAGAAAATTTATTATAAAATGGCCTTATTAATAAAAATCTTTTTTCAAATAAGAAATGATATTTTCCTCAAGATATTTTTTAGAGGATATTTCAAAATTATTTTTCATCTAAGAGAACATCTATTGATGTTTCTCATGCCTTTATAAGATTTGATCTAAAGTTCCCTTCATATATTTTCTGTGACATAGTTATAATTAGTATCATGGTCATTATGAAACCCCTTTCTCCTTCATGGGATATTCATATATGAAATTCATTTTTCTTTTATGGTTTTTGATTTTTGATGAAATGATTACGTAAGCTATAACTCTTCCCATATGTTATGATATTTCTACATGTTTCTGATAACCATTTAATTACAAGAGTTATTATATGTTTTGTGGAACATATATGTATGATTTCATTATGATATGAGAGGGACCTATATCTCTCAAAAATTCATTGGGAAAAGATTTATATCTCATGAGATAAAATAAGAATAGAACAAGGGTTACTCGGTTCAGTAAAATAGAGCTGGAAATATGGAAACTCAGTTATGTAAAATATGGATGGAATGAGGGTTAACCATTTCAGTAATACAGGGTTGGAATTATGGTTACTCAATTTAGTAAAAAAGGCTAGAATTAGGGATACCTATTTTAGTAATATATAGCCGGAATTAGGGTTATTCAGTTCAGTAAAACAAAGCTGGAATAAGGGTCACTCAATTTAGTAATACACGGATGGAATGGAGGTTTCGAGATTCATTAAAGGACATTATCCACTATGATGGCCTTGGTAGTCATGCCTTGTCTACTTTGGAAATAAATATGTGTTTATTTGTTTCCAACATTCTTGTTTCATGCCTGTGTTATTCTTTAATGGATTATGCTCTCAATTTCATCCAGATTCGTGTCTTATAAACTACCAATATTTATTTCATGACATTATTATGATCTCTGATATGCATGGTGTGATCTTCTATTTTCCTGATCAAATACTCATACTCTTATGATCATGTCTATTCTTACATGTCTCCCTTGTTTACCCTTACTGATCATTTAATATCACCACTTTTATGTTACATTTCTCCTAAGTTATGATTATATGTACTATGTTTTATATGTCTAAGAATGATTTTTGTCAAGAAGAACCTAGTGGGAGATGATTTAGATCACATATATTCCAATGTTTATGTCTCTGTGTTTCTAAAGGAACTATACCAACTATGATCTTTGGGCATCTGTTTTTATAATTTTTAAGTATTCCACAAAATTTATGTAATGTTAATGTTTGAAAAGAGATGGTATTTATAAAATTATACCCTAAAATTTACTCAATCCATGATGAATATTGTGTCATAATTTTTTTGTGTAATATAAGCCTTACCTTGCACCATTGGTAAGATATGTGTTGATACTTCTTCTAAAGGATTTACCCTTGATGCCAAAAAACAAAGCAAAAAAATAAAACTTTTTAATCAAAATTGGAATATAATAAAGGGAAGAAAATGATATAGTTATATACATTTGATAATTTTCACCCATTGAGGGATCTGACTCTCATTCTAATCCTTCCCCTGCGTTCCAGAACTCATTAGTTTAAATTGGTACTAGAAAATAATTTGTGTTGTTTTAAAATGTTTTTTTCCATTAAAACTAATTTATTTGTAAAATAATATTTTTTTTTATTAATCAAGTGTATGTGATGAAATTTATACCCCAATAAAAAAGAGGAATAATTTTTTCCCAGATGTAGTGTGTAAAATAGAGAAGAACCATAAACTGAATTTTGGATAATGATAATGATGTTGATCAGATGCTTAATCAGTATTAAATCTATTTGCATAACATTGAATATTAATCAACCTAGGTTTTTGTATGAGAGTATGATGTTTCAAAATGTGTAATTCAGAATGATGATGAAGAGAATGAAGGAAAAAAGTGATGTTATGAGTTACAATGTTATTTATTTTCAATGCTCAAGTAAGACATCAATTTATGATTTTGAGTTCTCATAATGAAAGAAACATTCCAATAATAAAATATTTTGAACAATGGAGTGTAATGTATGCATTTTTAATTAATATATCAGTTCTAGAGCTAAGAATGTAGAAAAATTAAAATTGATAACCTAATCTATATGTACCAGAAAAATGATTTCAGAAGTTTGAATGAGTTATATATTATATGGTTTTAATAATTTCAATGTTACAGAGTGTAGTCATCTTCAAATATAAATCATCATAATGAGTATTCAATAAGATTGAGATGCAGAATAATGATTATGTGACTGAGCTGGGGAAGATCTATCCGACTTGGAGCAGACCATGTTCAATCATTTTGGGAACAATCACTGATCCATCAAAGGATTATTAACACTTAAAAATGACATTGGATATAGAATATTAGATGGAAATGAGTGAAGATAAATGATAAATAGTTGGTTTGATAAAATTGTTTAAATAATTACATAAGGATGATAATACTATCATAATGAGGAAGTGTTTGAAAAAGGGAGATTTTTTGAGTTGTGGTAGGTATTTAATGTCTTTAGAAGTTACAACATTGTTTTCAAGATTTTTCAATTAGCTTGGTGCTTCAGAATAAATAATGAGAACATGTTTTTATTTTCCATTTTTGGTAAAGAGGAAAAGATATATAATTTTGGATAATGAATATATGATGCATCATATAATCATTTTATAAAAAACTATATCAGATATAGTATATTTAAGGAAGCCCATTAGACAAATTTTGAGGTAGGAAAATCAATCAGAATCACAAAATGAAATCTATTCTGACACGTGTAATCAGAATAAAATAAATAATAGTAACTTTGAAAAGAGTTATTTTTTATAATAGTCAAGAATTTTTTTTAAGATTCATGAAGAATTTTGAAGAGTTGATGTTTTCAAAAATAATGCTAAAATGTGATTGAATTTGAGGGTTATAAAAATTTGTTTGAGTGAAAAAAGTTTTTATGTTTTTTTATTACTATATTGGGATGCCTATAAATAGATAAAATGGTAGATTCACTAAGAAAAATTTTCACGTGTGAATAAATAAGAGCACAATAGATATTGACTAGTATTTTCCTTACAAAGAGATATCATTTATGAATATTAGACTAATGGATGTTTTGTTTACGTGAAATTCAAGATCAAACTGAGGATAATCTAAATAAGTAGTTGAGAAGAGTTTTAGAAGTGAAGTTTGTAAAAAGTTTCATCATATTTATTCCATAAGACTATATTAATCAAACTAACGCAATCAGACCTAGGGACATCAAATTGAGGTTCCAAACTGATTTTTTTTGGAAAAAAAGTTTTTAAGATATTTGGTTTGTAGAAACAATTGATTTTAAGAATTTTTTATAAATTGACCGGAGTTAGTTTTATATTACCCTTCACGAGAAGAAATGTGTTCCATGTAATTCGACATAAGTTTTATTCACTAATTCATAATAGAAAATTTTTATAGACACATGGGAAGGGATATGGAAATTATGTAGGTTCACCCATTGAGGCTAAACCTTGTAAATATCATGTGCTTTACTTTATTTCCTAATTTTTCATGCATTAGAATTTCCTAAATTATGATAATGTTATGTAATTTAAAAGGTTTTGTGGGTTAACATTCTAAAAGTATTGAAATATATAAAAAGTTAACTACTGTTTCTCTTCCCCCCCTTCTTAGTTTTTTTCGATCCTTTGAAACTTCAATTGGAACTAATGTGTGGTTCCATTATTGAACCCTTATCATGGATAATCTAAATTTTTTCAACAGTATAGGAATTCATACATTTCATAGAATATATTATTATGGATGAAACAATTTAATAATTCCTTATATCATATCTCTTGGACTTGAAGTTTTTTATGTTGCCACAATTGGGGTTCCATATATTGAAGAAGATACCCTAATGACTTCTGTTGACAAAAGAAATATTGAAGTTGATGGAAAAATTAGAAATTCTATTTTTATGTCTCTGTCAAAAAATATTTATATGTAGGTGATGGTTCTCAAAACCTAAATGTTTGTATGGGACAAGATATAAGTTAATTTTAAATGGAATACTAATGTTAACGGTGAAAAAAAAATATAGCATAGTAAGTTTGAAGACATAAGAATGAGAGATGAAGAAAATATTGATGAATAATTCACTAGATCATATTATGATGTTTTTAAAATTAGGGGTTTTGGAGAGGCTTTGGAATATTATATAATAGTAATGAAACATATGAAAAACTTTTCAAATAGTGTTAATTATTAAATTTCCACTTTATAAGAAATTAATTATTTATCTCATAAGGAATTGTATAACATTTATGTTTATTATGAAATGGAAAAATCAAAAATGTTAAAAAAGAATGTTAAAGGAAAAATATATTTTTAAGAAATGATAATGATAAAAATTTAAGAATTTTAAAATTATGATCCTTGATATTCTTTTGATAGGGAGAAGTATGAGTTAAATGAAAAAACCATGTATCTTATCTCAAATAACTATCAGAGATGAAGAGGAATGTATGGTGGAAAAAATCCACTATGCTATTTCATGTGTGGTGGAATATGACACATTTCTATGAATTTTACTAATAAGAATATTTTAGAATATTGAGACGATTTTGATGAATAACTATAATGAAAGTAGTGGAACAAAATTCCAAATGGAGAAAATTAATTTATCATATATGAGAGGAAGTTTATAGGGAATAAAAGAACTATATTGGGAAATAAATATAAATCAGACTCGAATGATAAAAAATTTGAGAAGATGAGATAATATATTAGGTTATAAAATTATTATAAAAGTTAATAAAATAAAATACTCCACAAATATTTAAGAATAACATGGTGAAGAATATTATAGAGTTATCATATAATAACATAACATTGTACATGTCTCGAATAAAAAAGTTATTTCAAGAATAAAATATGAATGAAAAAGAATGATAGTAGAAAATATTCAAAATGTGGAAATCATGTTTTCCAGAAATAAGAAGAATAAATCCAAGAGATCTTATGTTTAAAACATATAAATTTTAAACATGGAAATATGGTTGAATATTTCAATTAGAATCTAGAAGATAAGGAAGGAGGAGTTAACAAGTTTTAATGAAAACATCATGAGTCTGAATGTACATTTAGGAAGATGAATGAAAACTACAAAAAATAATTGGTTGTGAAATATTAGTCTTTTAAAAATTATTAGAATGATAAAATAATTAATCAGGTGAAATCATCCCCATAAAAATCTTTAATTTGATTGTTTTGGCCTTTGAGGTGATAAAAAATTGAAGGGAAATATTAGATGGAGAAATGATGTTGAAAACCTATCACATATACAAAATTTTAAAACTCAGTCTAGAGAAATTTTCCATGCTCATAGTATCATAGATCATGTGGAAGTTATCAACTTCAATAATGTTTCTATAGAGAAATACATTACCTCAATAGAGAATCATGATTTTATTGGTTTTCTTGTTTTTTTTTGAATCTATTGGAATAAGTATTATAATTTTTGGTATAACTTGTCAGCTCCTAGATACAGGTTCGAATAGTGTATAAGAAATGGGGGTAGAAGACAGAGTAACATTTCTGACCCATAAGAAGTTAGAAAATAATTATCTTATGATGTTAGAAATTTTCCAATAGAAGACCAATTTCAATGTATGGAAGATGTTTTTAGAAGATGTTATTAGGTTTTTCATGATGTTGTAAGATGTAAAACACCCATTATGAAACAAGTTACTTATGATAGAAAAATAAAATGATGTTATAAGTAATAATGTTGATGAAAGAGATTTTTTTGAGACATATTTGAATGAAATTAAAATGAAAAAAATCATGGATACTTGATAGTGGTTATTATTCACTCATGAAAGGTGATATAAAAATCATGATATATATTGAAAAAGATGATGGTGGATCTGTAAATTTTTAAATAATAGTTAATTTAAAATTATAGGGATTGGAACTACTGAGGTAGAACCTAAAAAACTAATAAAATAATGTTCTATTTGTTAATAGACTCAAACATAACTTACTAAAGGCAAGTCAACATTGTGATAATTGTAAATATGTTTTTTCTAGAAAATATTCATGTATCATCAAAAGTATTGAGGATGGAAAAGATGTTACCATGGGAGAAAAAACTAGTTGTAATCATTTTCATATTGGAGAACTTAGCATCTCATGTTATCTATGTGCAGAAAAAAAGAATAAGTTGTGCAACGGGAGAATTATCCATCGTGGGCATAAATTTATGAACAAACTAAGTAAAGTTGATGTGTATGAAAGTTTTCAGAATTGAAAAGATGATATTAAAATGTTTTTTTTATCATTTTAGAAATAGAAAATGGCTAATAAAAGTCATAAGAATATTGATATTTAGTCCACCAGACCTCTTGAACTTATACATTCAGTCTTATGTGGGCCGATGATACATCAATCAATAGAAGGTGATTTTGTACTTTATAATATTCATTAATGATTTCACTTGAATGACCAAATTCTTGTTTATTAAACACATGTCAATAGTTACTAAAATGTTCATATTCTTTATAAAATATGTGTAAAAATAAATGGTGGTTTACATAAAGAAGTTGAGAAAAGATAATGGTCTATAATAAGCATGCAATACTTTTGAAACACATATAAGAAATCATGAAATTAAAAATTAGTATAGATGTCCATATAACCCACAAAAAATGGTGTTTTAGAAATAAATAAATGAAGTTTAGTGGAAATGGTTGAAAAAAGTTAGCAAAATACAAAAATTTAATGTTCAAATGGAGATAATATGTTAGTACCACTATAGATATTCAGAATAGATGTCTGTTGACTTCTAAATCCAATATCACATCTTAAGAAATTTTTATAGCATAAAACCTTCATTGAAGTACTTCAATATTTTTTTAAGTCCATGTTTGCTGAAAATGAAAAATCTAAATCTTGAAAATTTTGATGAGAATGTTGATGAAGGAATTTTTATGGGCTATTAACCAAATAGAAGAAGTTATAAAATTGGAACAAAAGTTTAAAAAATATGGTGGAGTAATATGATGTGAATATTTATAAAAATAAAAATAAAGTTGTTGAGATTTTTGAGGAATATAAACTGAATATTTCCAATGATAGTGTGTATTAGACAAAAAATACACAATAAGATTCCGAATAACTAGGTGATGAGGAATATAATGTTGTAATAGAAACATTGTAATTTAAAACATTACAAAACATTTAGACTATGAAAACGTTAATGGGAATCAAAATACTATAGTTTAGACAATAAACAGGTTGATATTAGAAAATAAGACTTTACATATCTCTAAAGCTAAACTAGAATTAATTCCAGAAGCTATTCGATACAAAGAATGGGTGGATGATATGAAAGAAGAGTTATATTAAATTTAAAAAATGAATAATGGGGACTTTTTCCATAGCCAAAAAATAATAATATTATCAAAACAATGTGGGATTACAGAAAAAAATTGTATGAACATGGATAAGTTTCAAGAAACAAAAAAATACTTGTTTATAATGGCTATGTATATGTAGAAGGTGTGGAATTTGACGAAAATATCTATCCAATTGAGAGATTAGAAACAATCCAAATGATTTTATCCTTTGATAAACCTTGAAATTTAAAATTTTATAATATGGATGAAAATTGGATTTTCTATATAGATAAATTAAAGATGAAGTTTACAATGAAAAAACTTTTAGTTTACTACTTTATAATTTATAAAAAATAGATTAATGAATTTTTTATGGGTATAAACAAGACCCACATGACTGGTATTAAAATATTGATAGTTTTTTTGAGAATGTTCTATTTTTCAAAAGTAATAGTTGATAGTAATTTTAATGTGGATGAAATTAAATGGAAAACACTAATTTTTTTTTGTATGTGTATGATATAATTTTTTGTAGGGATGAAGAAAAAATTTCTAATTATATTTTTGAACTAAATAAAAATTGTGAAATGTAATTATTAGGATAATGAACTTTCTTAATTGGATTACAATTTCAAAAAAAATGAAAATTACATGTTCATGTATTAGGAAAAGTATTCTAGAGAATAGTTATAGATGTCTAGGATTAAAGAATCCAAGGAATTCTCTTCTCATATTTTTGTGATCATAAAGCTTAGTAATGTTGAATCCAAAAAAAGTGAGAATTAAGGATAATTTGGGAAGCTTTTATGAATTGTTCCTTATCTTAGAGTGTTATGTCCAGATTTTGTTTATCTTAGGAATTTTTGTGCTAGATATCTAAGTAAACTAAAGTTTCTCAAATGTCGGCATCAAAGAGAATTATGAGATATGTTAATGAATCAACTTCAAAAGGAATTTTATAAAAAAATAATTTATAATATGAAATTTCCTGGTTATACTGATACCGATAGGGTTGGAGACTATAATGATAGAAAATAAAGTTCTTAAAGAAAATTTTTCTAGTGTAAATTTTGAATGATTTGGTATAGTAAGAAATTTTGTTTTGTAACATTGAGAACATTAGAATCAGAATATGATGCTTCTACAAAATCTTTTATTCAATTTTAATAGATTAATTTTCAGTTGTAAGACTTGAATGTGAATGTTTTTAAACCATTGAATATAATTTTTCACAATCATAGTGAAATTATTATTTCTAAAAATATTTTACGATAGTCATGATCAGATAACATTAATATCATGATTCAATTTATAGAATAGAAATTTCCCACTAAAGATGTTGTACAAAAATGTGTTTCAACAAAATATCATATTATTGATTTTTTCACCAAATCCATGCCAAAAGAAAGGTTGGCATATTTGTTGTTGCAATGACAGGTTCTCCCTCCTTCGATGAATCCCAAAATATCAAAAGGTAGACCACCCATCATGCTTTGGATTATATTGAAAAGGGGGAGAGAAATTAACAACCTTGTACATTGTATGTAGCTTTTAATTATCTTTATTTTTTGAATATGAAGTGGTGGTTATCAGTTAATGGGGGGATTAAAATCCATGGAAATAGAAATAGAATTTCTATAGAAAAGGAAAATCTTGGAAAGAGAGCGTAAGAGGGGGTTTATATTTAGGTGGTTGCATATTTACTAATCATTGAGGGACAATATTACATCAAAAGTTAATTTATCTAGTTGTGTGGTGTTAGGACAATATATTTTTATAAATTCTACATTTTGATAAAATCATAGAACATTGAGTGGTTTTAAAAAAATAGATGTGGAATAGTATTAGTTTTTTTTAAAAGGTGAGTTGATTTTTTTTACCGAAATTCATCAATCAAGTCCATAGGGGGTATTGAATATATTTTGTGAATTTTAAAAAAATTCTATATTCAATGGAAACTAATATGTTTGAACAATTTTTTTTTGTTAACAATCATGATTAAGTGAGTATATTTAAAACCAAATCAAAAAAAGAGAGAAAAAGATTCCATATGGATGGAGTGTATCAGAATGAGTATCACCAGATGCTAAAGTTTAAAAAAAATAGTTGTTGATTTGAAGTATCATCAATATCAGATCTATCAAAATAAATTTTAAGATTCACTGAAATTTGTTTTGGTTAGAAATTCAGATGTTTATGAGGGAGGAATTAAAAATGATCTTAAAGATAGTGAAGGAAAATAGTGAATTTAAGAGTTATAATGTTCTTTACTTTCTAACCTCAAGTTAGATGATTATTTTCTATCTTAGAGTTCTCATAAATCATGATAGATTCTCATGATAATAGATTTTTAGGAATGGAGTATGTTGAATTTATTTTTAAAGATGGTATCAATTCAAGATTTCAGAAAATAAAAACATTTACAACAATCATAAGATGCTTAATAATCATACACAAAAGTTTTTAGAGGTATGAATGATCTATAGATGATGACGTTTGAAGAATTTTAAAGTTGATGAGTGAAGTCATCATAAGTTTTGGAACATATTAATGAGTATTCAATGTAACTATGCTGATAAATAAAGTATGTTATACTAAGATGATGAATATCCATAAGACCATGAGAAAAAACTTATCCATCAAATTAAGAATAAGCATTGATATATCATAGGGATGCTCCACACAAATAAAGACATTGGTTGTAGAACATTAGATGGACTTGACCTGAAAACACTGATACATCATTTTTCTATGAATTTGTTTTTGAATAATTCAATTTGGATGAGAAGACCATCAGAATGAGGAATCATTTGAAAACATGAGACCTATAGAGTGTTTTTAGGAATATAACATCTTTGTAAGTCGCAATAATGTTGTCATTATTTTTCAATTATTTTGGAGCATTATATTAAAAAATAGGAAATTATTTTGGTTTTTCATTTTGGGCCAACTGGAGAGGATACAGAATCCAATATGCTGAATATATGATCCATTAAAAGATTCTTTTTATAATATAGTCCATCATATTTAATAAGGAACTATTCATGTGTGAAAAAGGTAGAGTGCTACAGATATCGAGTCAGAGTTTCTTTCTTGATATATATCATGTAAGAAGATCAGAGTACTAATTCTTTTTACCAAACTAAGAATATTGAACTAATGAAGATTGGTCTATTTAATTGAAAAATGTTTGAGAATTATATTTTGTGAAATGTTTCATCATTCCGAGTCCATTGGATTCAATTAATCAAACTGAGTAAATCAAACCAAGGGACATTAGACTAAGGTTAAAACAGCCTTATGGATAAAATATTTCGGTGTTCTTTTTTATGATTCAATCTATTTATAGGGTCACATTTTAAACTGATATGGGTCTATATAATCTTTCTCATCATGATATGTATAATTTCTAAAGGGGGTATTTATTCAATTCTTCATACTATTGAACTTCCATAGACCTATGTTATTGGATGTGTCAATGATGTAGATTGTCACACTAAGGCTAAAACTTATGAATCTCATATTCTTTACTTTCATTCCTACTTCTTCATGCATGAGTATTTACTAAATTATTATAAGGTAATCATAGTTAATTGTTTGTAGGGGTTAATTTTCTAAAATTATTTAGATTAATAAAAATTGAACATCTGATTCAACCCCCCCCCCAGTTATTAGTTAATACTTTAGAACATAACTACCCCATGCAAAGGGGACCCTTCACGTGTTTTTGGAATCCCAGGCTTGAAGAAACTTCCATTCTAGAATCTTGGATTTATTTTTCCTCTATTACAGGATCTTGGGAAGTATTATTTCTATATAAATGGATCTCATAGGAAATGTTTTATGAAAAAAAGATACACAAGTCAATAATATTGATTAATACATCATACATAACGATATATTCAATGTATGAATAAAAAATATCCCACATCAACCCAAAACCATACTAAATTACATGAACTCCACTAGAGATCTGGGAATATCAATTTCTGTGAGAATGTCTTCTATTGACACTATATCACTAAAAACAATTCAAATATCACTATATAATCACCAACATGAAATTTTGGGATACCTAGGTCAGATCCAATATCTAATATTTAAATAACATCACCATAAAAAATTAAATAAGGTGTCTCAGTAAAGGGTAGTGTGGTTTTTGGAGCCTTAAGGGTTTAAATATCAAGATTTATAGAAGGGTCAGTGTATGAGAAGAGAGTTTTCATCCA
Organism: Viscum album; assembly: GCA_963277665.1. Taxonomy (NCBI): domain Eukaryota; kingdom Viridiplantae; phylum Streptophyta; class Magnoliopsida; order Santalales; family Viscaceae; genus Viscum; species Viscum album. The sequence goes on from OY728155.1 coordinate 487,720,041, forward strand.
TTCTCGGACATCATTGATAGTCTGAATACACGAAATTATGATTGCTCAAAAATATTCCTCCTAAGCATTGATTATTTTATTTCTCAAAACCTTATTTGAATCAGCATAATTCCATGATTAGTATCATACAATCCATGATCTTAGTCATCTAATTTTCATATAGTGATAAGATTAGTGTTGGTTTCCATAGGAACATCTAATGTTCATGATGAATCTATAAATAAATTAGAGGAGTATGTTATCCATCACTTCATAAAACAATGTCATGCAAAATATTTATAACCATGGTCCTCTTATCCCCCATGGGAAATAGAATCATGTAAGGTCTTATCCATTGAAATATCTATGAATGAAGGTACGGAACCACCAATGGGGATTCTAACATTACCTTGAACCCCCTACTGAAGTTCAATATTATCAGTCCCATATCTATTGATAGAAATAACAAATGATAATTATTAAATCCATATGTATGGTTATAAATGTTTTCTATGCATCTCATCAATAAGTGAAATTATAGTAACATACACCAGATAAAAACACATCTATTCAAAAAAAATTCCATTTGATGTGAATTTCAATTTGAATGGTGGACGATTAATACATTCCTTCTTAAATACAGGTATTAGAGGAGTCAATAGATAATGTTCTCTCTCTGTTTCATCCATCATGTCCATTGGACCAGGGAAAATTCCCTAATATAAATGTTTTAGATTGCTTATCCCTGTGGGGTTTCTAGATGAGGTATATCTTGAAAATTATATTCATGCAAATTATTTTCCTTTTTCTCATAATTCCCACTAAAAGTCAAAATTATATTTTTTCCTCGGTAACAACTCATTTTTTTAAATGGGGGAACGGAGGGAGTTATTTGAAAAGAGGATTACATCCATAGTATTGATGAATAAATCCCATTCATTGGTGGTTTGATCACCCACCCATGTTGTAGTACCATGATCTATCAAATTCTTCACTTGTATCATGGTAAGGAAATGACTGTTTATTGTATAAATGTGAATCTCCAAATCGTGGATATGCTTTTATGTATTGGTATGACATGTTCCATAATGAAATTATAAGGGTTTTTAAATATCTCTAAGATGAATGACATGAAATTGATGATCCCACACATGTCATTTAATTCATGCAGGATATGGTAAGATAAGATTTGATTATTCCCCAAACCTCAAATACTAGTGAGATGTAATACATAAATTTTTCAGGGTCGATGCCATAGGTAATTGGGCTTGAAATAAAAACATTTTCCCTAAAACCCTTTGGTGTAGGATTCCCCAAAAATTGCTTTCAGTGTGAAAAAACTATTACTAGAGATTTGATGTTTGAATTTAGGAAATATTTATGGATCTAGATCAATTTTGAGGTTCTATTGAAAAGAATATCATAATTATAACTTGGTAGGATTATATGGTTTAAGATATGATGGAATAAGAGGATACTAGTTGACTATGGTTAAACCAACTAGTTCAACTTAATAGGTACCTATTCATTAGTCTGGAGATAGTGAAAACATAGATGCATTAGGCTAAGCATATAATATAGAAAATGTCTTAGGATATTGGTCGTATCCTAATCCTAAATCAACCATAATATGGTCCTTTATTCAGATTTCCTATGGTCAGATATGTTTGAATGAATTAGATTGAAAATTCTTATTTATCCTGATTACTAATCCATAAGGTTATCATGTTGAGAATTAATGATTTATTGAGTTATAATACCCTAATATTGATCCTTACCATAGGTAGTTTAACCACTCATTGTAATGTTGATTGAAGATAAATAATGAATTAAAAAAGTTCTAGATATTCTAAGAAAGACTAATATTAAATTGTTAGGAAACATTAAATGATTCATCCTGATCATTCAATTAATAATATTTAGTTTAAAATCTAGAATAATTTTTTTTAGTAAACTACTTACTTGAAATAGAAACAGAAATGAGTGTATTAAAAGGTTTGTCAATGATCGATGCTTGTAACATTGATGAATGAAGGTGAAGGTGTAAAAAAGGAATGAATAGAGGCATCAAAAATTACTCATGATGCATGTATTAATGTAAAACAATAATAGGAAACTAATAAATTTCTATTTTGGGTAGAGGGGGTATTAGGGAACGATATTTGAAGGAAATAAAAAAAAATTCTACTATGTATCCTTTGAAATCTAGTGCCATACTATTGTTTATATAGATTGAATATTACACTATGTGTAACGGGAAATCACATTGTGTGATATTGATCTATGGGTTGGGAATCTTTGTGTGTCTCACACATATCTCATCAAAGATTTTTAAATTTGACTCATTTCAATTCGTGTATTGGGAACCCATGAATTTCATTTTTTTTGAGCTTTATCTTCAATGTAGGAATTTCATTCAAAGGTTTCATGACATATATCAGCAAATCAAGTTAGGTAATCGATTATTCACTTGATGTTTTCCATGAATTCCATAATGAATTACTTCCGAACTTACAACATGTTGTGAAACTCTACTACACAATGTGTAATGGGGTTTCACAATGTTTAATAGAAAAATTTTCACCTTTTATGCATTTTCACCTTTGAAACATTGGAAACCTAGTTACTACAATAAATAACACATACCAAGAGAATTATCAAATAAATCATTGAACATATTTAATCAAATGAAAATTATATATATATATATATGATTTCAACTTAACAAATTCCCCCACACCTGAAAATTACTTTAATTCAGGAAAAAAGATCTCCACAATGATTTCAAAGAGTTATGAAATTTTTAAAACAAGATATACTCATTATATATGGGTAAATATAACTAAGTGGAAGCAGAAAAAGAAAGTCTCTAGAATCATCCATGTATATAAAATCAGTCATGCGTCATAGCATAGTTATTTGAAAAAACTCTTAATCTTTTTATCACAATTTATCAACTTTTCCTTGAACTATACACCCATTTTCAACTTACCTAATAATGAATTTTCTCTCATCAATCAGGGTCAAATAAAACAGGAGATATACTCCTAACTATATGCTTGAATTGGTTCTATCATCTGTAATTTTTGAAGACAAATAAAAAATCAATCGTGATGGCTTCCAAAATTAGGTTCTAATGAATTTGAGTCCATGGGAAGGTTGGTAAAAAGTGAAAAAAACAAGATCTTAATGGAGTTTTGGATCTGAATTATAATGAAAGAATGTCATGAAAAGTGTAAAAAATGACTCCACGATAGCTAATAAAGTCAATGCTCTCATAAGCTCATCTTGGATCCTTGTATATGTTAGGTACATGCAATAAGGGTATCCTATTCATTTATTTTTCTTTTGATTTTTTATTTTTTGAATTTCCTGATATGACAGATATCTCATTCTTTCCCTAACAAAAAATGGTCCTTCGTGGGATTCATCAGTCTATACATAGTTATTTTTGACCTAACCCAAAACCCATGTCAATTTTTCTATTTATTTTGTATTTTTTTAGGAATAAGATAAATGTGAAACTCTAAAAATTACAAATGGATTACAATGAAATGGTCTGATGAGATAAAAATTGCATCTCCATAGTAGAATCATATTGTGCGGATTGAAATCATCCCCCACAATTATTCAAAGTGAAGTCATTCATTATACAAATAAAAGGGTATAAAGGGATAATCATCTTGGAATAACTACATCCCATAATTTCATTCATGGAAAATATAGGCTTAAATAGGGATGATGTTTTGGGTCTCAGGAAAATTTACCTTAATAAAGATTTCAACAATCATTTTAAAATTGTATTTGTTTGGTCATAACAATAATAAGATCTGAATGCATTTTTTTGGGTTTACATGTCCTAAGGGTCACTCAATAAATATTATAAGAAAATAATATGAAATTTTAGTTTCATAATAATAGTAGAAATGAGAATAAATATAGAAAATTGAAATCACTATGGGTATAAAAAAAATGTAATAAGTCAATTAACTTTTATTTTAAAAATAATAATTTTAAGTTACTCACTGAGATTATCAATCGTTCGAAAAATATAAACAATGATATAACATGAATTTATAAAAACTCCCAAATTAATTTTTTTTCATTCATTAGAATGGTTAAAATTATTTTCAGGTTTAAATCAAGCTTCCAATTTGAAAAATGTTTCCAAGATAGATGAGAACAGAAAAAAATCAAGTATATTGAATTTAAAACTCACAAAAAACTCCCCCATAAATAGAATGAGATAGTGTCCACACAGTACATGGATGTACTGTTGTGGGGGGGGGTATGGGAAATAAAGCTCATAAAAATGAAATGGAAATTCCATAATTAAATACTAAGGTAATTGAGATCTCCCTGCAAGAAGTGGCATTAAATAGGGGAATTTTGGTTATAATGAATCTGATTTTGGGCTACATATAAAATTCGTAAGAAATAAAAATCATGAACATGATAAAGAATTAGTACATATGTTTGAAATATTTGAAAAGCAGAAATAAAGTAATTTTCACACTATAATGAGAAATGAAACATATTTTATTTATATATTGGATGGTTTATACAATAAAGTTAAAAGTGACTATTTACAAAAATAAAAATATTCTAGAAATATAATTAGAATGAAAGATAAATTGAGAAAATAGACGAAACATGTGTTGCCACCCATATAGCACCGAAAAATGTCATTCTCTACTAGATGGATGGACTAAAGTATCTTTCCATTTCATCTATAATCTCAATATCTCTTATGCCACTTCCAACAACTCGTGACAGTTTCATCGATCATGTAGGATTTTTTATAGGATTGGTGACATTAAACACATTGTTAGCATAGACCATATATAGAACGAATGGTATCTTATCTCTCAGATTTGTATACTATACATGAATTTCTACTGAGGGTTCTTGATGTTGACACTCAATCTTTGCCACATGAAAAGTTACTTGTTGAATAATGATATATAGTTGTATTGGTTCATCGACAACCAGATATGAAATAGAAGACCTAGACATGGATACTATAAAATTGAAAGATATGAAAATTAAACTAAGTAAAATAGGGAAAAATCACATTTCCTATAAGTAGAAAATGTGTTACATTAAAAAAATAAGGGATACAAAAATTATAAATAAAAACAACTAGTCTTGATACATATGAAAAAAAACAAAATTCACCACGGTAGACAACTAAGATAACCCTAAGGAATCAAAAAGATATTCCAATGTCTACCCTCTATCTGGTGGTGGTGGTAGCAATCCAATTGGGTCAGTGGTAGTGATAAAAGTTGGGGCTGGTGGATCTTCTACAGAGGGATGAGTTGTGGCACTAGGTAGATGAGTTGGGGTAGGTGGTGGGGAGGTGATGATCATTAGTAGGGTTGTGTGTTTGGCAACTAGATCAAAAAACAACAGCTCAGTGAATGGTGAAGTGTCCAGACCCTTTCCCCTTGAGGCCTACTCCATGAGATATTCCTACTGGGTAACGATTATATATAACTCTAATGGGAGGTCAGTCTAGGATCTCGTTGGAGAGGGAGTGGTAGAAGAGGATGGTTTGGAAGGTGCCAGTGGAGGTTGAGAGATTATAGGAGATGAGGGTGGTGGAGGTTCATGAAATTAAAATGTTATAAAAAGGGGAGGTGTAGATGGGTATTTATTCATCACAAATTTTCCAAAATGCAAAGCCATATGGACTGGAGATATGTTGGGGTGGGTTGGGTGGGTGCATCAGTAGTGGATGCGGTGTTGGTAGAAGAAGGGATATTAACGGGGTGTGATAGAGGATTAGTGGTGGGTAGAACTAGTGTATGATCTACTACATGATTGTTTTGGGGATCATCTCCTACCGCAGGACTCTGAGCCCCATTAGTATGTATCATCATCCATAAAAAAAGAAATTAATGTAGTGAAATATATTTTAATTTATAGACTCCATTGATCCAAAGGAATTAGTGGAAGGAAAGAATCAAACACTGTGAGATGGCCAAATAGGTGGGTGATGAAGGATACACCCATTAGTGTACCTTTGGTCCATTCCATGTGATCCTGGTAATAATAGGTGAACTAAGAAACCATGCCGATAGTGGGGCTGACCATGGCAGCTGCTTAAATGAGGATTTTTATTTGGATCACTCTCCCATGAGATTATTTCTCAGAAAACCACAAATGGGTCAAGGATTTATGGAGTATCTGATTTGATGGGCCGCATGGATGAGTAGATTTGACGATACTATGATTAGGAACTATTAAAACATATCGTGAGATCATCCCCCTCAGTCTCCACGAATCAGATCTGGGAGGCTTGAGCTGAAGCATCAGAAATATCTCAGACATAGAAAAATACTCTATATAGATGTCTAGGCTAATGTCGAATTTGGAAATTGAGAGATCATGCAGCTGGCCACCCATACGAAAGCACATATGGTCCAAAACTCTCTTTAAGGTCGATAGAAACACTAAGAATATCTCCAAGTACGTCTCCTCGCTTACATAAATGATGCATGAAAGATGGATTCCGTTGAGGATCTTGAGGATTTCTTCGATAATGTGTCAGTGGGAGATAATGACCATGTTCAGGGTCTTGTTTATCCTTAATGTATTTTTCTATAACCGGTTTAGGGATACGTGGTGCTTTGGTTTTGATAAAGGAAAATGGGGTCAAAATATAGGTTTTAGTCCTTAGATGATTGAATTGAGCTAGTATAGGATTCATTTTGAGAAGTGGGCTCAACAAGAGCTATGGTAGGAGGTGGGGGAGATTCTACTCATGGTGGAGAGGGCATGGAAGGTGAAATTCATCATGGAAAATTCATCATAAGTCAACCATTGTGGTTTTATGTTGACTGTTAAGGAGCAAGTCACATTGTTTTTGTACGCACTAAACCGAGAGTACGGATGAGGGGTGAAGATGATAAGCAAGATGATTATGGGGGTCAGTGTAGGCCAAAATGGTAGTAGGGATGGTTGTGTGGGTTTACATCCTTGAAGGTGAGGTTTGGGTTGTGTGGATGAGATGGTAAGAGGATAATGGGTAGGGTTTAGTGTTGTTCAAGAGGGTGGAGGGGAGGGGAATGGGTGCATGACTAAGGGGGAGGGTTTTATGGGAGAAGTGGGAGGAGGGGCTCAAGTTGCATGGGTGAGAGGGTGGGAAGGTAGAGGGTTAGTGGTGGAAAGTATAGGGTTGTTCCGTGAACCTTAGTTTCATGAATTTTTTAAAAAAAATAGGTTAGCAACATTACATGACATGTAATGACATTTTACGCTTTGTAATGTTGGGTTTTGTGAATTTTTTTCAAAAATGGTACACATTATGTAACAGGGTTACATGACACATAATTCTTATTTTTGAATTATCTTTGGATAAAACCTTATCCTCTAGATATTGAAATGTCCTATTATTTCTAAAGGCTTATTCTAACACAATCTACTCTAGATGACCTACCCTGGTTTGCTTCCTCATAATCGCTTCTTTTAACATGGAGATGTTTCTCCTTTAAGGCTTAGATGAATTTTAAGCTGATGAAACATCCATCATGGAAGGGTTATTAATATATTTTTAACATTTGACCACTAAAATTGTAATATAGTCCACCTTATTTCTGAATTTCAATGGTCCCATAGGGGAAATCAATAATGAATTCGAAGGGTCTAGACCATCAAGATTTTTGCTTCCTAGGGAATAATTTTAATATTGAGTTGAATAAAAGGACCTTATTTCCTAGGAAAATGACGTGTATTGCACTGCTTTTATCCATCCATTTATTAGTTCTACCTTATTAGATCTTGGAATTTTATAATCATCCTTTATTATTTCATCTAATTCATCCAACTACAGCATCTGAGCTTCACTAGATTTTGGAGCATCCAAATATTGCTTCATAATAGCCCAGTATAAGCAATGATCTAGTTCAACTGGAAGATGAAATGGTTTTCCATAAACTGTTCTAAAATCTATAGTACCAATGGGTGTTTTCTATGTGTTTTTTTATGTATATAGTGCATTATCAAATTTGAAACTCGAACCACTTTAATTTTTGTTCATGATTTTCCAAGATTTTTTTTATTTATCTATTTGATAATTTAGCTTTCCAACAAGTTTGTGGGTGTTAGGGAGTTCCTATGTTATACCAGATTTCATATTTTTTTATAATACTTTAAAATATTTATTAGTTATATGCATTCCTTGGTCACTAATGAGTAGTCTAGGAAATCCAAATCATGTGAAAAAACATCATTTTTCATGAAATTCATGACAATTTTTGTTGTGTCATGTGAGGTAGCTTCATCCTCTACCCATTTAGAGATGTATTCCATGAAATAAAAAATACATAACATTTCAAGAGAATTGGGAAATGGTGCAATTAATTATATTCCACATATTCTGAATATTTACACTTCTAGGATTCAGTTTTGTGTAATTTTATTTCTTTTTCTAATGCTTCCAGTATGCTGGAACCTATCGAAACATTGAAAAAATTCCATCACGGCTTAGTGTAAATTAAGATAGAGAAGTCCAATTTATTGAATATTATTTATAGTGTTCTTGGGACAATGATTTTCTCTATTTGGTGATTTATGAAACATTTCTATCACAATTTGTATTTCATTTTTGATAATGCACCATTGCCACCAACAATCCATGCAGCACTGAAACAGGAGTGGTTTATCCCAATAGTAATGTTTTTCTTCACTTAAGAATAGAATTATTTGTTTCTATGATAGGTCATACTATGAAAAAACAATGATGAGATAATTTGAAAGATCTAGAAACACTATTTTACTATAATTCAAAAAATATTTTAACCTGGAAAATCAACGTTGATGTCGAAATCGTCATTTTCCCAGATGAGTGAGAGAAGAAATATGGATTGATGAGTACCAATAAAATTTCTTGTGCTTTTAGAATATTTGATGAAAATATTAAATTATTATTTTAGGTGGATCCACCTTATCATCCTTTTGGGCATACATGTATTCAATGAATTCCTGAGGGCATCATGATCGGTGTGCATAGTCACTTTGGACAAGACCAAATAGGAACACAATTATAGAAAGTGTATACAAATTATAAGATCTCCTTCTCTATATCTATGTAGTTTACTTGAGATTCAATCAGTGTGTTCTTGGAATAGTATATAGGATAGTTAAACTGAAAACCTCTTTTCCCTACAATAACACCAATAATAAAGTTGTTGGCAGCACAAATGAATTCAAATTAAATATCCCAATCAGGTGAAATATTAACTAGGGATGCATCCAATTATTTCATTAAAGTATTAAATGAATTATACATTATTATGTGAATTCAAATTCAATTTACTAGTCTAATAGGTGCATCATAGGGAGAGAAAGTTTTTCAAAGTCTTTTACAAATTGTCTATAGATTTTAGCATTTCCTATAAAGCCCATTATATAAATAATTTTTAAAGGTTTAAGTAAATCATTGATGACCTTTACCTTATCAATATAAAATTATATGCACTCTTTGGAAATTTTAATTCTCAGTAATATGCCTCCTTGAATGATAAAATGACATTTTTTCGAATTCGAAACTTGAAAATCCTCTTCACAGTGTTGCAATACAAACTCTATATTACTTAAAAAGACATCGAAATATCTTCCATAGACTGAAAATTCATCCATGAATATTTTTGTGAATTCATCCACCATATAATATAATATATGCATCATGCATATTCATAATGTATTTGGTGTATTATACATACCAAATGACATGTGATCGTAAGTGAAAGTGCCAAATGGGCTTGTGAATGTGGTTTTGCAGTAATCAGTTGTGTAGACAGCAATCTGATTGTATCCTGAATGTCCTTTCAAGAAAAAAAATTAATTTCCTATTATTCATTCCAACATTATATCCATAAAGGTAAAAGGAAAATGATCTTTCTATGTTTCCATATTTAAATTTTTATAATCCACAAAAACTCTCCATTTAGTGATGGTGTGTGTTGATATTAATTCATTTTCATCAGTTTCTTCCATAGTGAGCCCACCATTAATGGAATCTACTTATAGTGGATCACCCACTCACAATTATATTATGAAATTATTATTCTAGTATCTATATGTTTTATTACTTTATTTTAATTAACTTTTCTTACTGGTGCTGTGATTTTCATTTCAAGTTGGCATTTAGGTTTTGTACCTTTCTCAATACAACTTTTTTGGGTGCATAAAGTAATATGGAAATGGGTAGAGGCTCTGATCCCAATATTTGTGGTTGAATAATTCCGGGAATAAAATGTGGTAATGTAACCCTTATGAGGATCACTGAAGATAACATCATAAAAATAATACATTTCCTCTACATCAGGGATTGACTCTACACTAGATTCTTATATGTACATATATTCATTTCTCTCTTGGGTAAGAGAGATAAAATTTTAACAAAACGCATCATATGATTGTTTTGAATATTTTATGAGGTTGAAAACTAAATGTTCTTCTCAAAATATTATGATTAAAAACCCTTGATGTGTGTCTATCATAGAATTTCTCGTGGCTATAAATGGTATTTATATAATAATGGGGATATCACCATCTTCTTCCATATCTAAAACCAAGAAGTATTCTAGAATGACGAACTTGCTGACTTTGACTAACACATCCTTGGTAATTACGCTTGGTTAGTTCACTGACCGGTCTATAACTTATAGTGATACTTGATTTTTTTTATCTCTTGATGTCTCATCTTGAGAAATACACTAATTTTCCTGAATTTAATACATTCTCTAAGATCACATAAAGCTCTTACAAATTTACACACTCCAATAGCACATGGAATTTAAAAACATACATGGTCTCCAATATTTGTGGGAATTTTATGTTGAAAATTGTAGATAAATATTTATTTAGTGAGATGACACAATGAACTTCCATTTATATTTTATTGAAAATCAGATCTTTTAGAAAGATGGCATAAACCGACATATGAGAAACTGCCTCTGAAAAGGGTATATTGATATTCAATTACTTAAACATTACTAATGACTTATTTTATTGTGCCCCATGTCTTCCTTGTCACAATCTTTCTAAAAATTAATATATGGCATTTATTTTTATATAGAAACATAGACTGGCTCTTTTGGTTTCTCTGGTGTTTGAGTATTTTTTTGATGGTGATACCACTTGGAGTATTACATGAGAAATCCCAAAAACATCTTATAATATTGGTGAATTCCTCTTAGTTTCCTCAATTTTTCTTTCAAATCTTCCAAATAGAAACATAAAATAAAAAACATCAACTTATCAGCACAACAACCTTAGCTCCTTCAATTGGGTATATATCTGTATTTTGAGGTAGAGTACCTTGTAATGTATCTGGAAGTGTTATTGAGATATGACCTATAGGAGTTTCATGATTTCATTTGTAATATCAGGGGTTCTTCATCATGACCACTTTAGTATTTATTCATTTGTCTTCTTTTTTCACAAAAATAACTAGGTAGTTCTCTAAGTTATTCTGGATTGGAGAAGTTTACGTATGGTGTCTTGGATGAGCTGGTTGAAACTGTTGTTGTGCTCTTTGAGGGAAAGGTTATTTTGTTGCTTACTATTTTTTTCATGGAATAGGGATCATGGGTGGGTACCCTTGTGTTCTTTGGGTAAAAATGGTTCTTTACCACTAATATATTGATAATAGACCTAGTTGATTTTGAGGTGGCTGCTAAACTAGCCTCTACTGATAGTACTACTATAGTTGTTGGAATGGTGGATTTTACTGATCATAATTTATATAATTACATTATAGAGTTTGTTTTTATTTAACTAATTTCACTAATTCTTGGTAAAGGTGTGGTCCACCACATATTTCATAGGATTGTATCACCATTATATGGGCTGGAGAGGGTTGTGTAGCAAGCAGCTGGAATAACTCTAGGTTCTTTGTGAGCGATTCAACTGGCATTACTACATGAGAATTCTCTTTGATGTGGTGGATACCATGAGAAGGTGTTCCCCGATAAATTTTCCACAGGAATACATTGTGAGATACTTCATCCAAAAAGGATCTTCTAGCTCCACGTGTCTTGAACATAGTCCTGCAATCAGCTGAAGCATCGACAACTATGTGTGCATCTTGATGGAGACCATAGTAAAATATATGGAGATGGATCCACACGTCTAGTACATAGTGTGGGAAACTTCTTGTTAGCTACTTAAATCTATCCCAATATTCCCATGCAGACTCCCTGCCAATCTGAGAAAACTTTTTAATGTTGTTATATGGCTTCCATGTCCAGATTGGTGGAAAGTATTTGTTTGGGATCTTTTTGGATAGATCGTCCAAAGAAGTTATTGACTTGGGATCTTGAATCTTTATCCATTACTTCACTCAATATAATAGGGAGAATGTAAATACATATATTTATATTGCATTAGAAGATACTCCCTGGTTTCATAAGGTACCACACACTTCCAAAAAGTTCTAAATGTGTTCATGGGGATATTTTCTTTGAAGCCCACTAAACTAGCCAATGTTATGGATTATATGAATTATTTTAGGTTTTATTTAGAAGGTTTGTTCCTATATATAAGCATACATGAATTTTTTTGTATCTCTAAGGATTTATGGAAATTCATAGTCCATGATAGCACTCTCTTATTGCACCAGATGATATGTATGAACTATTGGTAGCATGCTTGGTTGGTTGGGTGGGTTGGGTTTTGATAGATTTTTTTGGTCAATGATGTTTTACCAATGGTGTGCAGATAGATACAATTTTATTTTTGTATTAAAGAAAAAATATTCTTATGATTCAAAGATCCTTAAATGGGTCCAACGGCTTTGATGCATTCACTATACCGCAAGATTAAGGATGTAGTGTAAGCTGAAAGAAAAGAGTATAGTAATGGGGTAACAGAGATGTAATCCTAGGTCATTACAAAAAGTTTTCATGTGTAAAGAATAACCTTATTCTCTATAAATTGTGCCAAAATTTGAATCACCTACACACATCGTTTAATTTGTGTGTACTGTTGTAATATTATGTTTGATTGTTAAAAAAAATCAATTAATACTAAGACGTAGTATAGAAATAGTTGAGGGCCGATCCCATGGGGAATTGGGCAGGAAATAGAAAACTTTGGCTTGGAATCCATTGGAATATGAGTCCTCCCAAATTTGGTTCCATTTTGGAATAATATTACAAGAGAGTTGAGGTTTTAATTCAAGAAAAACGAAGGTTTTGGGATTAATTTAGGGTTCCACATAAAATATAATCTTAATTATAACTCAATAAGACCGTAAGATTTAGGTTATGAACCAAGTGGAGATTACTAGGTGATTATGGTCAAAACATGTAGTTCTAAAAAATGTGTAACTACTCCTTATTTTAGAGGCAGTGACCACCTAGATGAATTATTCTTAGCTTCTACGTTTGAATGTGTCTCGATATATGGGTTATAGATTAATCTTACACTAATAAGAATATACTCCTCAAATCAAATGTCTCAGGGTTATGGATGTTCTAATGAATTGTATATACAACTATTATTAATCTTGATTACTAATCCTTATGGTTAACATGTTTAGAATTAAATATTTATTATGTTCGAATACCCGTACTCTTGATCCCAACCCTAGGTGTCCACTCACTGTAAAGTTCATTACAGATAAATAAACAATTGAAATAATTATTGGGATACTATGAAATATTTTGATTAAATAATTGGAAAACATGAAATTTTTTAACTTGAACATTCGATTAAGAATAATCAATTTAATATCATTATTCAAAAAAATTAATAAAACTACTTACATGAAATATTAATAGAAATGAGTGCAGAAAAATATCATCACTGATCAGTGATTGGAACAATGATATATGATGTTAATGGTGTAATAAGGAATAAATAGTTGTCTTAAAAACAAATAATGATTATTTTATTAAATTAAAACAATAGATGGAAACTATGAAATTTTTTGTTTGGGGTTGAGGGAGTAATAGGGAACGAGATAGGAATGAATGAACAAAAATTTTCTGCTCTTGATCCTTCGAAATTAGGTGCCCAACTATTGTATATATAGATTGAATAATACACAACATTTAATGGGAATTCATGTTGTGTAATGTCATTCAGTGGTTTTATTAATGGATTTTTAATTCTATGCGTATCTCATATGATATTTGTAAATTTAACTCCTTTCAAAGCATATATCCAGAACTAATAACTTTCATCTACAATAAATATTTATTTTCAGAGTGGTAATTTCAATCAAATTTATCATGATATGTATCTAAAACTAAATTCATGTAATGGATTCTCCAATTGACGTTTTCCATGACTTCTGTATTGAATTTCTTTACAACTTTTAGCATGATGTTAAACTCTACAATTGATTTTGCAAATAGGATTCATAATGTGTATTTGATAAATTTTATACTTTTCTTCATTTTATAATTTGGAAATTTAGAATTATAATTATTTAAATAAAAAACACATACCACGTGAATTATCTAATAAATCATTTAAATTTATTAATAAAATGAAAATAATATATATATATATATATATATGATGTAAACTTATCATTAATCCAACATGAATAAATTTCGATAAATATTTCATATAATATAGATTTTCAAGCCACACAAAATGTGATCTTTCCTCATGTATATCTGAATAATAACCCACATCCCTCGACTTGATGTGTTTTCAAGGACATTCTCCCAATAGATATATAGTTTAATGGAGCCCTAGTATCTTCTAGTTAATGGTGAATTGATATCATCTGATCAACATTATTATGTACGAACCTTTCAATTATTTCATAATATACATCCCCTGATCATGGGTTGTGGAGTTGGTGTTGTAGCTTCATAACTATCACTCTTCAAATTAACTCACATACAACACATTCCTCATACAGTGGTCTCAGAAGAACGGACTCTTGGAACACTCTGTTAAAAACCCCATAATGATATATGAAAATATAAGAGCTGGTATATATAGGGGGTTAACCAGATGGATGGGGTCAATGGTAGAATCATGATCACTAACTTAAAGAATTCCTAATCCATGAGAATCTAGATCTTTCCAGACTCCATCAAATGATTCTTTTCTCATACATCCATATAATGTGAAGTGTTTTCTTCTATAGCAAAATAACATGTCATGAAAATCTATATTTATAATAGTCATGAAAAAGGATCTCATCGCCTATCTGTACTTACAAAAAATAATAAAAAATCCATCATATATGATCTCAAATCTTAAACATTTAGGCTATTATTGAAAATAGTTCCACGGGTGGTCCCCATACGGGACAGAGATAAACTCTATGGATAGACAAGTATTATTCAAATCCAATAAATAATTTTTGGTTAGAGGTTTGATGCCAAATAATGCCTATTAAAATTTCTATATTTAGCACCTAGGTATGTCAACCTCACTTTTAACAGGATAAGAACTAAAATTTCCTACTAACCATCCCGAGAGCACTTCAAATGTCCATAACATATATAAGGCAGCCATCCTATCATAAATGTTTGTTCGAAATTGGTGGATATTTTAGAATGTTGTGGATTCCAACCATATTTTCTCCATTATACTAACATATCCCCTATGAATAATGTCCCCAATATAACATAACTATTAGACTCAATGATGGAAATCATTTAGGTAATCGACTAAATCACTAGAAAACTAGAAAAGAAGGTCTTTTTAGAGAAGTCATTCTTGGTCTTACAACCCAACATTTAATATTATCTTTACTAAAAAACGTACAATTATTTTTCTAGTATACACTAATTATATATTCTCAGAGAACCATTCAAGTTCATATAGTCAGGTACCTATCCTATGGGCTCCAAGAAAATATTCACTCATACTTCTGGATAAATATCACCCCCTAGGTGGTGGTCCTTCTCTCTGACTGATAGGGTTATTTTCTATAATTCGTGAGCAAATTGTGGTGATCGTTTGGCATTAATCCCCATCACCTTAGGTGGGATTGATTAATCATACAAGGATCCAAATAAAGGTGAACCTAATATATTATAGATCTCTCATAAAATAATTTTTTCCGATGTATCAAGTGGAAAGGTTTATTCTGTAGACTAGTTCTATTGAGTATCTTGTTGATTATATATGTACACTTTAATATATACATGAACAGTACAACTGAAAATGTTTTTATTGATTTAGACTAACTTCAAATAAGCCTCTAATGTAGAACACATCTGGCATAATCAGTAGACCCACATAAAATAAAATTTAAAAACTCCTCTGGCACATAAACCCCAATCTTTATTCCAACACCTGGATCGGCTAGAGGTATATTGGTGGAAAATGGAAGAGTGGCTATGTTTATTTAGTGAAAATATTTGAGGCATCAGGTTCAAATATATCTTACCATTTTTAATCATGAACATAGTGGATGTTGTTCCTTTAACAATTTACAATTTCTTTGAAGAAATGTTTTTTTGAATAAGATTTATAAATCTAATGAATGAGAAGTGTGGGTTGTACTTGTCCAACCATGGGATTAGAATATCCTTCATATGTTTGGGTTCATATAATTTTAATTTGTTTCTCTTTGAAAACTCAAAATGGAACTAATTAAAACACTTAACAAGGTTCAAAAAAATTTGATCATATAATCAACAATATCCTAGAATGAAAATATCAAAACATTCTTCTATATGACCAGAAATCTGGTTATAAAAAAGGATGTCGTGTTTTTACCCATTGAAAATCTACGAGAAGACCTGTAATATTCTTATTATAATTTAGTTTTTATTTTAAAATAATCATTTTGAAAAGAGATCCTTGGGTGGAATGTTGACCAATCCCACAAAGTATGTTCACCTATCCCTAAAAAAACATGAAAATGGTAAGAGTTCTATAAAAGTGCCACACATAGTTTATCAGCCCCAACCCCAGCAACATGGAAACTATTTATACTCTATCACATTAGAATAGGTATAATAAATCAAATCCCAAAGGTCCAAATAGTTTTTTAGTTTTTTAGAAATACATACATAAATGATACTCATTTTACCCTGGGATTAAAAAATAAAATATAATAAATTACCAAAAAAATTAATTGCATCCTTGAAAAATCATTCAAATATTTCTTCTGAATATCATGGGGAAAATATTCAAAACAAGTGTGATCTCAAATGCATAGTGAGAATTAATTACAACAGAGTAAATAATTAATAATTAATTAATATTCAACATGGAAAGGTAAATAGATAGTCATTTATACCATTTAAGTTACTTGATTGCATGAATAGGGAATACATAATAAATATAGAAATGTAAATAACTAATAGCTTCTGAAATTTAATCAATAAACATAGAATGAAATGAATCCAGTGATAAAATCATTGGGAAAATATCAAGGATGATAATAACTAAATTGCACATGAGTCGTAGCCTGGTTGGTAAGGACTCCATAGGTGCATTTGGGAGACCCGAGATCAAATCCAGGCAGAGATATTATTTCTGGGGGGTACTGTAGCAGGCACTATAGGAGTCACTGTAGTGGGAACTGTGTAACAGCCCGAGATTTTATGAAAAATATTCTTTTTAATTTTATTAATGTCTTGTGTTGTACGCTACACCAAAAGGAGCTTGCACAACACACATCCTTGACTTGCCTTGCATTACACGCAATCGCGACCTTCCTCGATAGCGTGTGTAGTACGCAATACCGAGTTTCACTAAACAACAATATGCTATTAAAATATTATTATAACTAGCTGTTATGAATAGTAATAACCACCTTTTAAAAATTTTAGAAATTTTAGCTCTCAAAATGGACTTCATTTTTGGATTCGGAGTATCGAATTTAGCCTAAGGTGAAATTTTGGTACTTTTCGGATAACTTTCATGTTCTGATGAATAGTGAAAATTACTAAATTATAATTAAAAACAACTTTTTTAATCAAAATAATTAATAGTGATAAATTATTAATTTGATTGGTTTTAAAGTATATTTAGAATATATTTTTACAATTTAATACAATGTTTGTCATTGGATGTAATTTCACATTTAAACCAGACATAAACAAGTGTCAATCTTTTGATAGATATTGTTTCTTAAAAACACGCTATTTGTTTTAACAGCGGGATTTAATTATAAAATTTATTAATGCAACTTCTATGTTATGAATTTGGTAAAATAGACTTCATTTTTGAATTCGGAATATGAAATATAGCTTAGGATGAAATTTTGGCATTGTTCTGAAAAAACATCAATTTTTGATGAATAGTGAAACTACTAAGTGGTAGTTAAAAAAACTGAATTTTTCATAAAACTTAATTTTACCGCTTCGGTGAATGGAATTTCAAAAATTCGAGAGACACGGTTGATGTCAGTAAGTAAAATATGGTTCAATGAGATGAAAATAATTTTTGGTGAATAGTAACTTTTTACTTTTATTTACCACGATTAAAAGTAAATAGGGTAATTAATGGAAAGAATGATATTAATATTACCCTAACACATGTCCTAATTCTATTGGACAAGTGTATCTCGACCAAAAACAACCTTAAGTGTAAAATATTATCATTTAGGCCCACTTGGATTAGATTAGGACATTTATTATTAATTTATTTAAAGAAGGGTTAAAATAGTTAAAATCAATGTTTAATAAGTAAATCATTTTTAATATGGGGTTATACATAAGATAAATTCGACTATAAATATTCATTAGAAAGCTAAAAAACTTTCCTACATAATTGTATTTTATTTATAATTTTTATACATTAAATAATTTAATTTATTTATGACACAATGATGATGCAGTAATTATCTTATTAATGAAATATTGACATAATTGATGTTATAAACACCAAAATAAATGTAATTTGAGACTTTTTATGTATCCAACTAACTTTATAGGTTACTATAATATATTAGTGTTGATTTAATAAACTTGGTTCGAACATATAATTCGGTTATGACTTTCACAAAAATCATATATCAAATAGTGTCAAAATTGACAAAAAATAGTTTTTAAATCAAATATTATATAATTAAATGTTATTTTATTCTTAAAAATCTATGGTTCGGCAAAATGACATAGATAAGGATATATATATTAATAATAAACAATTTGGGGTTCGTTTGGCATGTTATAGTAAGTGTATTAACCATATAGTGTAAGAAAACAAAAAGACACGGTAAAAGTTAAATTATTTAACTTAGAGTTAAATCTAATTGATAAGGTTAAAATAATAACCTAAACTTGTCTAAATCCTATTGGTTGATAGGATTGCGACCCATACCCACTTTAGCTTCGAAATAAGACCCTTTGGAACCATTATAAACCGATTTTGACTTTAATATAAAATAATATTTTGAGATATTCCTAAGGTGCCCCTCTCCTCCCTTATAAAAGGGGACCTCCTCCCCCTCCTCCTCACACCAATTTGAGCACTCAAGCTCGGCCAACCCCTGCCAAAATCCCTTCTACACTTCCCTAGAATAATCCTAGAGGTTCTGGTCTTCTTCAAAGACCAATCCTAGTTCCCTAAGTGGAGGATTCAAAGAGGTGTTCCAAAGAAGAGGTAATATCCATTACCGATCCTTTTCAATTTCTTTCTTCTTCAACTTCTTCTTCTTTATTTGTTTCATGATAAAGTAATAACATCAGTATTTCTTATATACTGATATGTTATTATAAATATTAAACAACTCTAATTAACCTTCTATCCATCCTACGGAAAAAGGAAATCACCGCGCGTGCGTACGTACGGAATACCGTCTCCACGCCGTGGTGTAATCTATTTTCAGCCACCACCTTAATTGGATGGGTATAAAGGTGTAATGAGTAACTATATATGATTATTATAAAGTGATATTGATACTGAAATAGTATACATACACTTCAACACAATTCCATGACCATGGGAACGATACCATCGCTCGTGCGTACGTACGGACTACCGTTTCCACGACGCGATGAGATTCATTATCAATGATTAACCATTCATGAATGATTATAAAGTATATATAATAAGTACTAATGAAATATATGACCTAATAATGATACTAGAATTATTTATATTTATATGTATGTCATCTACTTAATTCCATTCAATTCAATAAGGAAACGAAAACAACGTTCATGCGTACGTACGGACTATCGTCTCCATGAACGGTGTATTTCTTTCCATTTACTGATTTATTATATATGTGTATTATGAATATATATATATAAATCATGTTTTATATTCTGGAATTAAGTAATCATGATCTAAGTAATCATATGAATAATTACAAGTTAAAAACACGAACGACAAATGAGATGATTTTACCCAAAATGCTACTTTAACATGAATTTACAAAAGAACGGGTAATATAAAGTCATAAGTGGACCATATATGATATAATAACAATGAATATGATTCTGGAATAAGTCAATAACATGATTTAAATAATTATACAGGAGGTTCGGACACTTACAAAGCAAGTCGGACCTAAGGTAAGGGAAATATCACAATCTCATTTTTATCCGAGATTGTTTATTCGTAAGTATTTACTGGGGTGTATTTTATCATCCACATCCATGTTTCATCAATATGTAATATTATTTCCATCCACCTACAATTTTTTAAATCCATTTTTACCCTTCGGTGAGTTTTTAGTAATATGTATGAAAGGAATCTTTTGTCGTTTTTCGTACAAGGTACTTTTTGACTTTTCCGAAAAAAGTACGAAGAATGTTTTTTTTAACTTATACGGCATGAATAGATTTTTAAAACATTATTTCCAAGAAACTTCCTTTTCAAGTTCTCAAGTTTATTTTTAATCAACTTCTTTTATTTTAAAGTCGTATGACATGTTATGAAAGGAAAAATGTTTTTGAAGTAGAAAGGATATTTTCCTCAAGAATGGAGTTCAAGTATTTTATCAAAATTATTTTCCAACTAAGATAATAAAAGGGTTCTGTTTTTATCCCTATTATTACATTGGTTTGATTATGTTGTGATGGAAATATTTTTATGAATTCCTTTAACTTATATGAATTGTTTTATGATGTCATGTTTTTTAAGAATCCCATTTTTATTACATGGGTTACGCTATGATGTATGGTTTATGATTATGTGGAACACATAAGAAAGGATTCATTATAAGATGGGTGGGACCTATATCTCCCTCCAATGCATTGGGTAAAGATTTTATATCTCATGAGATAGACATGGCTGGAACGGTAGGTTATACCGGTTCAGTGAAACAAGACTGGAATGAGGGTGACTCGGTTCAGAAAGGGACTTTGTCCACTAAGATAGTCTTGGCAATGAGTCATGACTAACAAGAAATGATTTTCCATGATTATGTGTGCATGCCACAAAGTTTCAAGTTTCATGTTATGATTATGGGGATCTCATTTTCACTTCTATGATTTATTCCATGTTAAGATATTATGATCTCTTTTGCAGGTTATGATTTTCAAAAAGATATGATATGATTTTTATTTCCTTTGTTTACCCTTACTGAGCATTTGAGCTCACCCTTTTATGTTTTATTTTCCCCAGGATATAAAGAAAGTTTTTAGGTAAAAAAAGGGAAGATATTTATGGGAGATATTGAAGATCTTTCACCACGATTAGAAGATTACGTTCCGAGTTTCCAAAGACACTAAACTATTACGATCCTTGTGTGTGTGTTTTTGTTATGTACTAAGTATTCCGCAAAAGTAATGTAATGTCCATGTACGTCAAGCTTCGGGTCTCTAAAAACTGTGCAGTATTTTAGAAGGTACTGTAGTTGGAACTGGAGAAGGTACTGTTTGGCACTATAGCAGCCGAGATTATGCCCCTGTTTGGGCCTTCGGACCACCAATTTGGTCCTCAAGTTCTTTAAGGCCTTCGGGCCACCCAGGCCTTCGGGTCAGTAAGGCCTTCGGGCCACCTCAAGGCATTTGGGCCACCTTAAGTGCAGATGAAAACCAGACGACCTATGAAGAACAAGCTCTACATGGAGGTTGAGCAAGGAGCTTTCACCATAATAGAAGCTAAACCGACTGCAAGAATGAGAGGTTATGGCACCTATCATTGGTACAAGCCTGTGCATGCATAGGAATTCCAAGCCGAACATCCCTGCGAAGGTAGAGATCTGATTTCACGATGAAGATGCTGGGGAGGAGATGTTCCAAGATGTTAGTCTGGGTTGTATGTAATGATTAAAGTCTACAGGCAAATGAATTTCTCTAAGGCCTATAGGCCATATAATACTTACGCCTGCATGTCTTGTCAGGGTTCCACCTCACCCCTTGAAAGTGGATTATCAAACTCAATAAAAAATGAAGGCCTTTGAGCCATTGGAGGAGGAGGATAATAACTAAATTCATAATGAAGGAAAATCTTAATTATTTTACATCATATCGTAAGCACATGATACCTCTACTATCAAGACCCTTCATAAGACAGTTTAAACTATAGGTGGATACCTAATTTATTTGACCAAAATGATATATCTTATGAGATCTACCAATTAATCAAGGGGATATACTACGCTAGGCACCACCTATCACTGTAGGTCCAAAAAATTTCTCATATATTAAATGAATGATTTAATTCATAAATCAAGAATCATAATCAATATGGTAACATAAATAACATAACACACATTACATATAATAATTAAACACATAAGGAAGTGAATCCATAAATAATATAAATATCAAAATCCCATGGATAATAATTAATGTGGAAAGTTAAATAAGTGACCACACATTCCATTTAAATAAAATGAATATCATGAAAAGATAAGTAAAAGTCAATATAGAATGGTAAATAACTGAATAAACATGCAATTTAAATAGTAAACTGAGATTGAAATGTATCCATAGATAATATCATTATACAAATATCATGGATAATGATAACTGGATTCATATAAAGGAAATTATTAATTATTTTACATCATGTTTCCAATGAATAGGATTCTTTTACCATCATTATCTATCATCAGGAAATTTTAAAATTGATGGGTAGAAACCCATTTAAATAAATTTATCCTACTAATTCATTCCATGATACTGCTGATGCATTAAGGAGCTATCATTAATTGGGCCCCTCTCATGTCTTACACTCCAAATCATTCCTTATATAATTAATAATTGATTTATTTCATAAAAATTTTCCTTATCATTAAATATATATATATATATATTGAGTAAATAAAACCGATTTATCAATATTTCACTTGATAAAAAATGAATTTCAATATAAAAAATAATATGTAGAAATGGTATAATGTGTTAGAAATAAATATATCCAGGATAAATTATTATGATATTTAGTGGATATATAATTTCCAGAGATCACTTGAAATTGAATAATTTAAGGTGGAGTTAATGACAAACAAAAATGGAATAAGGAATTAAATGACACTACTATCCATGGTAAAAATAATCATAAACCATCTAGATGAGGAATAAAGATGTAATCAATAAAATATATCCCACATGGAGTATATTTAAAATATTTTTTATTATTGATGAATAAAATATATTGAAAAACATTCTTCAGGAAAATATTTTTTACAATTTTAAAATTACATTTTAAAGCATAAAAAAATAAAAATCCATTTCCTTATAAACATTAAACAAATAAATTTATAGAATAATAAGGAAAATATTTTTTATAAAAATAACATTGTAAACATAAAAATTAATCTTCAATGAAATTATTTCCATGATGGTGCGTAAATTCATACATGTCACATAAACTAAAATGAACATTCATTTTTTTGTGTAAAAAAAGGATTTAAACGTTCCTTGTTTAGAAAATGACAATAAAATTCTTTTCAAAAAAATTTAAAATGTAAAAATGGGTAAAAATTTCATTTATAAATCATTTTTATGTGACAAAAAACATTTTTGGAAACATTTTTATAAAACATAGTTCTGAAAAAAAACTGTTTTTTGATCAAAGAGACAAATGAAGTCAAAATTTCATGAAAACAATTTATAAAACATTTTAAGTATCATGGAGTTGTAAAAAATTTCATTTAATTTAAAATATAATTAATAAATAGAGTATACAATACTATAGCATCTATTATTAAATTATCAAATAATTTCTTTCAATGTAAATTTATGTAAAAACAATCTTGATAAAAATGAGATTTTGAAGAAAACCCTTGCAAATATCCTAACATTGATGTGAGAATTAATGAATGAATGGAGAATGAGTATAAAATATAAATCCAAATAAAAATTAAAAATAAAACCCAAGACAAAAAATTCGTTATACACATAACCTAAAAATATCAGTGATAATGAATAAGTAATATAACCAATGAAAATAAATTGAGTTATGAAATTCTTTACCACATAGTAATTTTAAAGTCAAATCCTCTCCAATGAAATAATTTAAATTCATCTTAAACAACCATTAATAATTAATAATTAATTATATTTCATGTCAAATGGGAATTATATATGACATATAAAATAAACTAAGTTCATAAAATTGCAATTGCCTTAATGAAATGAAATTGAGTTAAAATCCCTCACATCAAACATCCTTTTGGTTTTATATGGTTTAAATTCTTGTATTTTTGTTCAAAACATGTTATTAAATAATTATATAACTATTTTAATATTTATACTATAATATATGATCATTTTATAACCTCATATTACCCATTCGTTAATACCAATTCATTATTTCCATTGTTTCTACTGTTAATTTCCTGGTCTTCTCATTCATTTTTTATTATGAAAGTTCTAGTACATGTCCATATTATTTAATTTCATCATATATATAATAATAATCAATAAATAATTTTCATATTTTTCATCATTTATTCTTTTAAAATCATTTATGAATGATTCTTATGAAAAATTAAGTGTGTTACAATCATGGAGATTGAAGGTCGTACGTACACATGAGTATCATTTCATTTTTCCACAAATCATTATGGAAATGTGGTAAGAAATATTTAATCTTTATATAATGAGAATAATATAATAATTACCATATTATATACTTATATATGTCATCCATGTGGTTTGTTCATGAAAACAGAATAATATCACTTTGTGAAGGTGGTGATCAACATGCACAGAGGCGATGTTATCGTCTTTAAGTGACTAAAAAGGTAATAAATAAAATTATATATAATATTTAAAAATGATAAAAATAAAATAAAATAATATTATAATTATTTCGTTTATATCACATATAATCATTAACATTGTACTTATCCCTTTCTATGTAAAGTTTTTGTAAAATAGAAATCACATCAAAATCATGAGGTGGTAGTCTGTCGTACACTTGAGCAACGTTATCGTATACCCTAAAAAATGGAAATTAAATAGATATATATTATATAATGTCACCAATGGTTTTTTGTAAATATAATATATATACTTTATATTCATCATTATACCCAACCATTATCGGTGGTAATGAAAAAATGAATAACATTGTTTTGCAAGGTCGTAGTCTGTCGTACACACGAATGATGATTTCCTAACCCATTTGAAGGAATTGAGGAAGGTTATAGATAAGGAACTTAACATAAATAAGTCTCATTATATTGAAGATAATTATTTAATTATATCAATATTATAAAATAATAATTTATAGGGGTGGAGGAATAAATAATATTAAAATGCTTAATATAGAATATTACCTCCTCTTCGGGTATTATCCTTAAGTTTGAACCAAATACTCCTGGGTTTGATTTCTTTCAAAAAATAAATTTTATAGGATGAGAGTAGTTGTTTTAGTATTTGATTTTTGTAGGAATGTTCCTAACCAAAATTAAATGAAGTTGTGAATAATAGAATAGAGTGGTGGACTTCTAAAAGTAAGGTGAGCGACACACATAGAATTTTGGTAAAAGATACCATCCTACCTATTTTGTTTGTGAAAATGGTTAAAAAATGGAACATTATAGAAAGTATAAGGTATAAGGTCATAATATCACTATAAAATTGGATTTTTACATGATTTTATGTCAACTTTACACATTATCTTTTTTCTTTAACCCCCCAATAAATCAATTTTTTCTTTATCTGCAGTAATTTATTTTTACTTTTTCATATTTAATATTGGAAAAAAACTACATTGATCTTATTAAAAGTTATAAATTATTCTTATATAAAATATTTAATCTATTTTTACCAATTAAATATAAATATTTGAAAAAATGTAATATAAAATCAATCCCACATATGAACTGAGAAAGTGGTATTTTAAAGAGAAATCATACAAATGTTTACAACATTTTTGCATAAAATTATATATTAAAATGATTCCAGTGACCTAAATTGGATTAATTGATATATAATTGAATTTATTTTTCTTCTATCATATTTTATATATAATCTAAATTTATAAAAAAAATTAAATGAAAAGACGATATCAATTAAAATTCAATATTATTCAATATTATTCAAAAAATTATATGTTTCAGAACAAATAACGAAAATTCACCCTAAGAAAATTTTTATAATATTATTTCAAGATAGAAGATAATTTTATAAAATTTATTTTAGAAATGTGGTTAAGATTAATTTAAAATTACTTTCTCAAAGTGTGAATAATATGTCTTTTAGAAATATACCTTTTTCGGAAAAAAAATCTTTTTATTTTAAATGATTATTATTTAATTTATGTTCACTAGATAAACATAATTTTCATAGTTTGGTTAGTAATATTCATGCCAAGTTATTTAATAGTTAGGTTAATATGGTTTTACTGATTATGGTTCATTTCAAATATGGGTTACGTATTTCGTAAGCTATTAAAGAGATTAAATTTGAAGAATTATATTTCCAAGGTTGTTTAAGATTCTTTTTGCATGTAACTTATGATATTGAATAAATTGTTATTATTTTATAATTTCAGTTTGTTATAATATAACAAATTTAAATTAATTTTCTATTACTAGTTAAACTTGATCTCCGTAATCAAGGGTTTGATATTTGGAAATTATTTTTTAAATAACCCACTTGGTAAAAATATTTAATAAAACATTATCTTAATAAGAGGTATGAAGATGTAAAAATGTCATATACAATAGCATATAACTAGGATTATAGGTAGAAAAAAAAAATTGACATGAATATATGGACATGGAATAAGAAAATAATTATTTATTGATAATAATGAAGCTCATTAATCATGAGCTTGTGAATGATCAAGGGAATACTGTGGGACTCAAACCATAATTATGTGACGATTTAAAAAACAACATAATTTATCAAATATATATTACATATGATAATTTTTTTGATTCCATAAACATTTAAAATGTAAAATTATTCTTTTACTCTCTAAAATATAAAAAAATTTACTTACTTTATATGTTTCTATTTCATAAGTACAATTTCATTCATTGGTTTTCTTTCAATTAATTTCCAGTTCATCCCTTAATCCCATAAATTAATTTCGATTATTGATTTTTTATTCTTCCAAAACTATAATAAACTTTAAAATATCATAGGATCCATAAAATAGACATATGAACTTTCATATTTCACTAACTATTTACCAAAACCAATGTGATTGAATAAGTTATCCAATAAATTAATCTCTAAAACTCCAATGTAACCCCACTAGTTCAAAATTAATATTTATTTAAAAATATATATATATAACTCAATTAAAAACTAGGGAACCATGTAGGTTAATAGTAGGCTCTAAACCCTTCTTATACATCAGTCAAAGGTCCAACCATATGGCCTTATAATATGTGAGAAGTTTTCACCCAACATATGAGTTTTCCTTTTAATAAAAATCCCAAAAATATATTATGGACATCCTTAAAATAAAATTAAACAGTAAATAAACTTTTTTACTATGGTTCTCAAAACAACTTATTTTTTACAAATTCAAATATTGTTTTACAATTGTTATAGTGTCATTAATGATCATATTATCTCTAAATTCTATCAATACCTTTGAACATATGTCAATAAAATTTAAATGAATTATTCCTCAAATATATTTTACACTAAAAAACATACTTGCCACAAATTGTTCTAAAATTTCCTTAATATTTGTAGACACCCAAAAGGGATGTTAAGAAATTCATGTTATGATAAAACTTAAACGTATAACCCATGATAGTATCAATAACTATTAATTTAATGATACACATATGTTTATAAAAGACAAAAAAATCCTTAGATGTTTCATGATAATTATAATCAAAATACAACTATTAAAAATTCTTCTAAAATTTATTTTTAAAATATCAGTACATAAATACTTCACCCTATTTATTTCATCCTAGTCCATCCACATCAAGGGTTTAATATTTTAAAGATGTAATTGATTCAGATAATTTATAGGCTCCCCAAATTTATGGCAACAAACAGTAAATTAATATTTTGAATGGGATTTATTTCTTTCCATTATACTATTTATTTTTTCTAGGAATTCTTTGCTTTATACCATTCTTTTAAACATAAAATGTAGTTTCTTATTCCTTTGAAATATGATGAAAATTGAGATTTCATTCCTCCATCATCTCCACTACTTGATATAATTCCCCATACATAATACATTATTTAATATTGAGATATGCCAATAATTGGACTTTAATTCACATCGAGGATCTTTCCCGGTTTAACATTTTAAATAATTAGGCCATTATTAATGAATATCATCCCATAATCACACAAGAGGATACTATCATAAAGTTATCCATTTTCTCACCAAAGATAACACTTTAAAAAACATGATTTATTTTATTTATAAAAATCTTCTCGACTTCTTCCTTTATCTTACACATCCAAATACCCTATGAAAACATTTCAAAAAACATTGGATAAGCATAAAGAATCAATAAAAGATAAAATAAGAAATGAAAACATTATTCCATGAACATTTATAAACCCATGAATTCATAAGAGTCATGAAAACATCATAGAAATCATAAATTATAAAGGAAACTTGTGGAACCCATATAATACTTACATTGTTGCTTTCATAGCCACATTGGGAGTAACCATAACAGTTACGTTTGGAGTACCCATCAAAGTATATTTCCTAAATCTCTTAGGTGAAACCTTAACGTTTACCTCCATCACATTATCCATTACATTGGAGAGATATCATGGGATCACCCACCCTCAGTTTATCAAAAACCACCCTCATATATATGAAATTCCCAAGAACCATAACATAATCCTAACACATGAATAAGCCTAAATGAAAAATATAATTTCCTCATTGAAATAATAAGACAGTAATTAAAAATATTGATATAATTGATCAATTATAAAAACCATATTCAATAACAAAATACCTAAAAAATGAATATGTTATTTAATTTTAATTCTAAAAACATTACGGGTTGTAGAGGAATCTTAATACCAAATAATTGTCAGGACAGCAGAAGGGTCATTGTCGCCACGAGCATTAAAAAAACATTTTTTTGTCTTTTAGTAAAACGATTCGTAGAAAATGATTCCTTTGGAAGAAAATTGAATGAAATGAAAATTCAAGGTGGTTTATTATAAACCATTTTAAAAAAGGTAGTTTATATTATCAAAATATACCACAATGAAAGGAGATTGAGACGAAGTCCCTTACCTTGAGTCTGACTTGTCTTGTTCACTCTTAAATTTCCTAAATAATAAACATTTTTTAATTTATACTTGGTTCAGAACCATTATATTCTTCATTATTAAATAAATATCACTTTTTACCATGTTATATCAATTAGTTAATTATTTTAGTTCATATCTGGTGTTTTTTCGATGTTCAGAACTTTACTCAAAAATGAACTCATTTTGATGAGAAATATCACTGTTTTCTTAAGACCATAATATCCAAAATGATATTAATTATTTAAATATAATATATATAGTATATATTTATAAATAATAATCAATAATATTTGGAGATAACAAATGAAATGCACTGTTCATTGAGACGGTAGGCCGTACATATGCAAGATTGCTAAATTATTTCCTTCGTCATATTAAAATAATGAAAACTAAATGACACATAGGTATATTGTAATTATAATATAATATATATGTTATATATGTTACATATGTTCATTAAAATCATACTTTATATGTTTGATGTATGGCATGATCGAGTCATATCACTTTGAGGGGGAAGTAGTCCACACTTCCTCAAATGAAATTTTCATATTTAAAAATTATGGAAAGAATAAAGGTATATTGTAAATAAAAATTAATGAATCATAGAAAAAATAAAAAAATAATATATATATATATATATAATATATAAATATAGTTCCATCATAATGTCCACCATGAGATGTGCAAGGAGAAAATTGAACAATCATCATTTTGGGAGGTAGTAGTTCATTGTAAATAGAAACAATATTTTCTATTTCAATTAGATAGAGGTGTGTGTAATTTTAGGTCACAAATTTATCATTAAATCATACTATTATATTGATGATACCATATTTTTTTTAAAATAATTGAAAAAATGGATGTTAGGGGGTTTGAGAATGAAAATA
The DNA here is from genome assembly GCA_963277665.1 of Viscum album. Lineage (NCBI taxonomy): Eukaryota > Viridiplantae > Streptophyta > Magnoliopsida > Santalales > Viscaceae > Viscum > Viscum album. Next base: position 487,750,465 of record OY728155.1, read on the forward strand.
AATGAATGAATTTGAGAGAATACATTACCTCTAAATCAGGTAACTCCTTTTTATTTGAGAACGAATGCTTTCATGAATTGCCTTATTCCCAATTTATGGATTAAAGGAGTTAGGGATAATTTTTTGGAGTTTATTTGAGAAGAATTTCAATGAGATAAGGGGATTTAGAGGTTTTAGTAAGTGTGTAGAGGTGGTGGCCTATTATTAGAGGGAGGGGGACACTTTAGGAAAGTCTTGAAATATTATTTTATTAAATATTGATTATTGAATTATAATATATCCAAAGTGATAAAATTCTAGTATAAGATTATTATGGGTCGAAATTTTCTCAACCAATAGGTTTTATAAAAGTTTATGTTACAAATTTAACCTTATCATTTAGCTTTAACTCTTTGTTAAATAATATAACTCTTTCCATGTCTTCATGTATTTTCAGAATATATGTTTTCTAAAGTTAGTATAAAATAAAACGATGACAAAAAGTGGATAATTAATGAAATTTGTAACAATATAAAATATAGTTTTATGAATATTATATTTTTTAGACTATTATATGATTTATTAAAATATTGTTTTTTTAGAAAACATATATATATCAATTTTGACACTGTTTAATAATTGAAATTTGTTTAATCATAACAACTTGAAACATTCAAAACCAATTAATTAACTCAAAGATAATATTTCATAATAATCAATAAAATTATTGTGTGACATAAAAATATTCAAATTAAATTTATTTTAATATTTATAATATCATTTATTTGAATCATTCATTAATAAGGTAATCATTCCATCACCATTATATAATAAGTAAATTTATTTATTTAATTTTTAAAAAATTATAATTAAAAAACCATGATGTAGTAAATATTTTTATATTTCTAATTATTATTTATATTCATTGACATAGGTTATATAACTCTATATTAAGTTTTTTAGTCAAATCATACATGTTTATGTTGTATTTCTCTTAACAATAAATTAATTCTTATAACATGTATTTATCACACACAATGGATCAATGGGGTCCTAAAATCGAACCAAGTATGACCATGGTCATACATATCTCATCAAATAGTATTATGAAATTTGTTAGGGTATTTTAATATTATTATAATATTATTTTTTACCCATATTTCCCTGATTTACCCTTTAACCATGGTAAAAGAAATTAATTACTGAAGTTACTATTTCTAATATCCAAAAATAAAAGGTAACTTTTTACATAATTTGGACCTTATGATTCCAAAAATGGAAACCATTATTTCAAATTCAAATCACAAAAGTTTCTTTAATTAATTTAAAATTCATTCATGTTCTCAAAACCCGAAAGCGGGTTTTAAGAACTAAAAACTATCAAAAGATTTACATGTGTTTATATCCAATTTAAAATTTAAATTACATCTAATGACCAAAACTGGATTAAATGGTAATAAAATAATCCTATTACACTTTAAAACCAATCATAATTACAATATAACTCTATAAATAAAAATATGAAATGGCATTTTTGAATTGAAATGCATTTTTTTCACTATTCATTAAAATATGAATTTTATTAGAAAAATAAAATAATTTAAATCAAGGTAAATTTTGATGTCTTACTTTTAAATTATACATTTATTTCAAATATAACATATAAAAGTGACAAAAACATTATTTAAAAATGGTTCACCATCAAAAGTTGGTAAAACATACTTTCAAAAAATATTTGTCTTTTTTATGCGTAAAATTATATTCGTTTTTATTTTAAGCCTCTAAAATTCATTGGATAAATGTAAAAACATTTAATTAACATGTATAATCATATTTTAGTTAGTTCTATTCATTCACTCCAATACAATTGGTAGGTGTTAACTACCATTTAAAATAATAATATTATTGCTGTATTATTTTTCAGTATAACTCCATGTTGTGTGCAATGTTAGATTTTGATGAAACATGTTGTTGCGTGTTGGATAAGCTATTGTACATAGTATCCACATTGATGTAAAATTAATATCTCAATCATAAATATTAGTAGATATAAAAATTTATTATTTTATTAATATCTACGATGTTACATCCTTCCTGCTTTTAGAAACTGCGACCTCGTACGTTTATTCACTTATCAGATAAGTTGGGGTATTTATCCATCATAGTATTTTCAGATTCCCATGCTTCCTATTCAATCATATGGGTTTCCCATAAAACCATTACCTGATTAATCACCTTATTCCAAAACAGTTTCTCTCTGTGGTTAATAATATTTATTGGTTGTTCCTTATAAGATATATTCTCTTCTAATTAAACTACCTCTAGACTCAAAAATAATATGGATCTTTTATATACTTTATTAACATTGAAACTTGAAAAAAAATTATACATGGGATAAACATGGAGGTAAAGAAACTCTATAAAAAACTGATCCAATTTCCTCTAGGATTTCATAGGTTCCAATGAACTGTGGACTCATCTTTCCCTTTATACCAAAATGCATCACACTTTTTCATGGAGAAATATTGAGAAAGACATGATCACATAGCTCGAAAGAAAGATCATTACTCCAGTTATCTGTATAAATTTTCTACATGCTCTGAGTTTTCCTCAAGTACTTCTGAATCATCTGGGCTTTTTCTACAATCTTTTCTACCAATTCTCATCCCACCAAGTTCTGTTCACCTACTTTATCTTAAAAATATACAGTTTGACACTACATTCCATATAATTATTCAAATGGTGCCATTTGTATACTGGAATAATAACCATTATTATACGAAAACTCAACCAAAGGATGATGTTGATCCCAACATCCCTAGTAATCCATTGAACAAGCACATATAATATTCTCTATGGTCTGATTTTTTTCGTCCTTCCCATCTAATTGTGGATTAAAAAATATACTAAAATTTAATTCAGTACCTAATGACTTTGGAAGGACTTTCCAAAAGATAAAAGTGAACCTAGGATCATGATTAGAAACAATAAGGAGGGGAACTCCATGTAACTTGACTATATATTTAAGATACAACCAAGAAAGTTGATCTAGATACACTATATCTCAAATAGGAAGAAAATGATTATATTTAGTCAATTGATAATCAATATCCCAGATTTCATTATTACCTAGTGATGTATTCGGTAATACCACAATGAAGTCCAAGAATATATTTTCTTACATCTACTCTAGTACTGGAAATTGATGAAGCGTCCCTTTTAATAACATCCACTTTACATTAACCTGTTGAAATGTAAAACACTTCACATTAAGGACAGAAATATATCTTTTCATTCCATCCCACCAGTAGTACTCCCAAAGATCTCTATACATCTTGGTACTTCTAGGATGAACAGAAAAATGAGAACTATGATCTTCACATAAAAACTCTATCTTTAATAGGGAATCTCAAGGCACACATAATCTCTTCACAAACCTCAAAACACAGTCTCTATCAATGTTATATTCATGACACTTACCCTTCTGAGAGAATTCCACCTTTTTTTCAACTCACAGACTTCCTTTTCTGTTGAAATATCTTGTTTACAAGAAGATATTTCAGAAAAACCTAAAATAAAAAAGTCTAATTTCCTACCCCAAAAACTTCCATGCCAAATTTCTTGTAGTATTTAATCAAAGGGTCACATTCCAAATTTAACATGGTTCATGTAGCATTAATTTTATAACTCAAAGCATCAGCCACTTTGTTCTCTTTTCCAATATGGTAATTAATCGTGCAATCATAGTACTTGATTAATTCTAACCATATTCTCTATATCATGTTCAATTCATTCTGAGTAAATATATACTTCAGACATTTATGGTCAGTATATATTTCACCTTTTCCCCCATAGAGATGATACTTCCGAAATTATAATGAAAAAAACAAAATAAAATAATTCCATATCATGTGTAGGGTAATTTAGCTTAGGATTTTTCACCTACTATGAAGTATAAGTAGTCACCTAATCATTCTACATTAGGAAAAAACCAAGTACATTGAACAAAGCGTCACTGTACATAAAAACATCACCGTTTTTGGAAGTTAGTTCCAAATTTCGAGCATTAAAAAATATTCTGTTATATTCCTGAAAACATTCATCACATTCGTTTTACCAGATGAAATTAACACCTTTTTGAGTTAACATAGACACTGGGCTAGATATCCATCCATAGTTTTCAAAAACCATCGGATAATAATTGTTAAACCTCAAAGAATGTGATTCCAGTTTATATTCATTGGTCTTGGCCATTCTATAACATCTTTCTTTTCAGCAAGATCAATATTTATGCCTTCTTTATAATCAATGTGACCAAGGAAAGAAATTTTTTGTAACCAAAACTTGCACTTTCTGAATTTCCCATAAAGTTTATTTTCTTTTAATTTTTGAAATAAACCCATTAAATTACATCCATTATCCTCTTCACTATTATAATATACCATCATATAATCAATAAACAAAACAATAGAATGATCTAAGATCTCACATAAAATTCTTTTTATAAGATCCATGAATATATTAGGTGTATTAGTTAACCAAAAAAGGCATAACTACAAAAATATAATGGACATATTTAATATGAACCATGGTCTTTGGAATGTATTATTCATTTACTTTCAACTGATGGTGCTCGGACCTTAAGTCAATCATTCAAAAATATTGACCTCCCTTGAGCCGATCAAAACAATCACCAATATTTGGGAGAGGATACATGTTATTAATAGTGATGTTATACAAGGCTCTATAATCAATGCATGGTCTCATTGAACATTATTTATTTTTAACAAATAAGACAGGGGAACCCCGCATTGATGTTCTAGGTTGAATGAAACCTTTATCTAATAACTCGTGTTATTTATTATTTAACTCAAAAAGTTTAATTTGAGCCCTTAGTTAAAGAGGTTTTGAAATTGGATTATCATCAATAAACTAGTAAACAATAAATTTAATTTCCCAATCAGGTATTATACTTAACAACTCATTAAGAAAAACATCAAGATATTCATTTACCACTAGAACATCATTAATATTAAAAGTTCCTTTGTTTTCAACAATATGTGCAACATAACAATCATTTTCATATTTTACTAGTTTCTTAGATTCTTGATATGTTATCAATAGTAAGGGTTATTTCTTGTACACAAACTGAAATTATTTCTGAAAATAAAACTTGTTAGCTCTGTAGTAAATCATAGAATGATAAATGGAAATCGAATCCAAACCCAAAATAACAAAAAAATACACTATAGGAAAAATAATAAGGTTTGTAGGTAGATTTTTTTCACAGACAAGGACATGAAGTTTCTTATAATTTCTTTTTTTCTCAACATTTCCAATAGATGTTTTTACCATAAGATCTAGATTCATTTCTTTATATGGAATTTTTAATTGACTAGAAAATTTCTCATAAATGATGTAATGTGTAGAATCAGAATCAAATAACTCATTGAAATAATCTGACAAAAACAAAAAATTTCATGATACAAATTCATTTGATTACCCAACATTTTCTGAAGTAGTTTTGATGGATTTTACCACCCATTTCTTCTCATAGTTCGACTAATTTCTATCATTTGAGTTCTTCTTTGGACACTCATTTTCGTAATGAACTATCCCATTACTCTTAAAATATTTATTGATTAGAAATCATATTTTTTATTACCACTACCATGATATTTTTTAGTGTAATTACGAGCCTTGTGTCCCACTTTTTCAAAATGGAAGAAATTACCAGAATTCAAAAATCATTCCCTAGTGAGATTTTTACCACAATTTTCAAAACCTGAAATCTTATGTTGTGTGCTTTCAAATTTTTTTAAGAGTTATTCCCTTTGATCTTCCACCTTGACCTCTTTTTATGTTGTTTGTCAAATAACCCCTAATCATTATAAAACTCCATTTCTAACTTCTCAACACATCGAATAGGTTTTTCATTAATTTTGAACTCACAAGAATGTAATACCCTTCAATACTTTAGATTTAATCCGGAGTAAAAATAATTGATTTTAATATCAATATCTAGTCTGAAATTTGGAGCATACCTAGCCAGTAGAGTGAATTTATCTTCATAAGAAGACACTGAGTAATCCTCCTACCTCAATTCCATGAATTGTTTTTCTATCCAATGTCAACAATACATAGGAAAATATTTCTCAAGGAATATATTATTAAATGCATCCCATTCCATGGTTTCAACATCTCCCCTTCCTTTGATATTTTAATCATTGACCACTACTAATCAGATTCACCTTCAAAACAAAAAAAATAGAAATAATAACATTTTGATTTTCTGAACACCCATTACATTAAAAATATTTTCCAGTGCTTTAATCAACCCTTCATATTTCATAGTGTTTGATGATCCTATGAATGATGGAGGAAGTTTCCTCATGAAATGTTACACTATAAACATGTTCCTTTATAGTACATATAGCTGATCTCACACATGGATACCACCTCCATTTATATCATGAGTCAAATATACCATCAATTTAACAAACTATTCAGGTCTGATTTCAACCATATCTGGTTTCTATTTTGGAAGGTTTTATTCCTTTGGATGTTATCCCTACACAGCTTCCATGTTTCCTTTATAGAAAACCATTCTGAAGAGACATATCATAGATGAAACAATATGGTAAACACCAAATTCTATATCAATTTGACCATAAAATAAAAATAATTTATTTATATTCAGTTAACAAAATCATAACCCTTAAACTTATCTAAACCAACCTCTCATACCAACTATAATTCCCAATCCTTAAACCATTAATTAATCTTGACATAGGTGAATAATTTTACTTTAATTCATATCATGGATCTTTTTAGGTTTATGGTTTTAAATAATTAGGCCACTGTTAATACATATCATCACATAATCATAAAAGAGGGTACTGTAAAAATATTATCCATTTTTTTCAAATAAAAAGCATTAGAAACATGATTTATTATATTGATAAATATCTTATTGACTTCTATTTTTATCTTACTCATTCTTATACCCTTTGAAAACATTTCAAAAAACATGGGATGAGAAAGAATTACCAATAAGGGATAAAATAAGGAAAGAAAACATTAGTCCATGAATATTTATAAACCCATGAATTAATAAGAATCATGAAAACTTCATATCAATCATTAATCATCAAGGTAACTTAGCGAATCCAAATCATAATTAATTTGTAGATTTTACAGCCACATTGGGAGTAACCTTTATGGTTATATTTTGAATACCCAACCCCATATATTCACTAAATCACTTAGGAGAAACCTTAATATTCACCTCTGTCACAATACCCAATGTGACGGAGAGCTCTCAGGGGATCATCTACCCTTGTTTTATCACGAAACCACTCGTATACATAATCAATTCCCATGAACCATAACATAATCATAACACATGGACAAGTATAAAGAAAAAATAAAATTTCCACTTTGTAATCATAAGATATCATTTCAAAATATTAATCTAATTGATACATTCTAAAAACCATTTTCAATACCCAAATACCTAAAACGGATTATGGTATTTTATTTTCCATTTAAAAACATTACTACTTGTAGAGGAATCCAAATACCAAATAATGGTAATGATAGAAGAAAGGTCATTATCACTACATACGTTAAAAAACATTCCTTTCCTTAGTTTATAAAAATGGTTCGAAGGGAAAAATTCCTTTGAGAAACCAATGAATGAAATTCAATTTCAATTTTTTTTATATACAACATTAAAAAGAAGTTAGTTTATATTATCAAAATATGACTCAATTAAAGGATATTGAGACGATGTCCTTTACCTTAAGTCCAACATATCTCGTTTGTTTTTTTGATTTCCTGAATAATAAACATTGGTTAATTTATACTTTATTTAGAATGTTTTTAAATTTTATTATTTATTTAATATCACTTATTACATTGTTATAACAATTAGTTAATTAATAGAGTTCATATAGGACGTTTTGTCGATGTTCTGTGCTTGAGTCAGAAATGAACTTGTCTTGAGGAAATTTATCCATGATATCTGAAGTCCATATTCTCTAGAATGATATTCATGATTTAAATATAATATATATATATAATATAAATCTATTTGTAAAACTCCACAATATTTTGGGATAATAAATTAAATGCACCGTTCATGGAGATGGTGGGTTGTACGTACGCATGAGCACTAAATTTGTTTCATTTTCCTTTTAAAATAATGAAAACCAAATGATACATAGGTATAATTTAATTATAGTATAATATCTATTTTATATATGTTACATAAGTTAATTTAATCTATCCTTTATTCATTCCATGCATGGTATGAACGAGTCATATCAATTTGAGCAGGCGGTAGTCCACACTTCCTCAAATGGAATTATCTTATTAACACATTATGGAAAGCATAAAGGTATGTTATAAAAAAATTTATACGAATATAGAAAATAAAAATAAGACATATATCATATTTTAAAATAGTTTCATCATAATGTACATAATGTTATGTGGTAGGAGAAAATTGAATAATCATAATTTCGTGAGGTAGTAGTTCGACGTACACAGAAACTTTATGTTCTAACCCATTAGATGCAAGTGTGTGTAAGTGTAGGTCAAATAATTAGCATTAAAACATTCTATTATATGGATTATACTATTTTTTTATAAAATAATGGAAAAAGTATGTTCATGGGGTTTTATAATGAAAATAAATTAAAAGAGGATGAGAGAAGATGTTGCCTCTAAATCAGGTAAATCCTTTTGATTTGAGCATAAGGCCTTCATGAATTTTATTATGCCCAAGGTAAGGCTTCAAGGATAATGTTAAGGATTTTTGGAGTTTATTTCATTATAATTTGGATGCTCTATGGGGCTTGAAAGTTCTGAGTAATTTGGTAGATGTGGTGGCCTTTTATAATGGCGTGGGGGCACTTTAGAAAAGTCTTGAAATATTATTTTATTAAAAATTGATTTTCTAATTATAATTGATCCAAAATGATATAATTATGGGATAATATTAGTATGGGTATAAATAATCTCATCCAATATGTTTTATAAATTTTTGGTTAAAAATATAACCTTATCATTTAGCTTTAACCATAAATTAAATAATTTAACTCTTACCCTTTCTTCTTGTATTTTCATAATATATTGTTACTAATGTAACAATAAAATTCCAGGAGAACCAAAAGTTGATAATTAATGAATTTTTTAACATTATATAAGTCATTTTCCTAATATTATACTTTTAGGACTATAATATCATTTAATAAAATAGTATTTATATTAAAAATCATTTTTCTCAATTTTGACATTATTTAGTAATTGATTTTTGTTAAAGTCATAACAACTTGATTACTTTGAAAAAAATTAATTTAATCAAATATAAGATGTCATAATCTTGCATAATTTTTTTTATGGAAAAAATGTTCAAATTTCATTTTTTTTATTATTTATAATGTCATTTATTTGAATATTTCATTAATAAGGTAATCACTACATCATCATTGAGTCATAAATAAATTTATTTATTTAATTTTTACAAATTATAACTAAAATACCATAATGTAGGAAATATTTTTATATTTCTAATTACAATTTTTAGTCAAATATATAAGTTATATAAACCAATATTTAAATGGTTTTAGTTAAAAGATACATGTTTATGTAATATTCCTCTTTACATTAAATTAATTATTATAAATTGTCTTTATCACACCCAACTGAATCCATGGGGAAATAAAATCAACTCAAGGATTCCCATGGTCAGAAATATCTCATTAAATAAAATTCAATAACTTTTTATGGTAGTTTTGTATAATTATAATATTTTATTTACCCTTATCTACCTGATTTATTGTTTAACCATGGTAAATAAAAATAATTACTGTAGTTACTATTCGTAATGTCTAAAAATAAAAGGTAACTAATTACATAGTTTGGACCCTATGATTCCAAATATTAAATCCATTTTTACATATTCTAAACACTGATTTTTCATTAATTAATTTAAAATTAATCCCCATTGTAAAAACCTGAAAGCGGGTTTTTAGGAAGTAAAAACTATAAAAAGATTTATATGTGTTTATGTCCAATTAAAAAGTGAAAGAACATGAAATGACCAAAATTGTATTGAATTATAATAACATATTCTAATTAATCATTAAAACCAATAAAAAGGAAATTTTAACTACATAAATTGATTAGATGAAAATTAATTTTTGAATAAAAATGTAGTATTTTTCACTATTCATTAAAAAATGAATTTCATCAAAAAATACCAAAATTTCTACCAAGGTAAATTATGATTTCCCCTTTATAAATAATAAGTTAATTTTTTAAAATATAACATATAAAAGTGATAAACAAACTATATTTAAAAACGTTTCTCCATCAAAAGGTGGTAAAACAACCTTTTCAAAATATTTGACTATGTTATGATTAAAATTGGATTTATTATCATTTTAAGCCACCAAAATTATTTTGATAAATGTAAAAATATTTACAAACATTTATAATGATATTTTAGGTAGTTATGTTCATTAACACTAATACAATTTCTAGTCATTAACTACCATTTAACATAATAATATTATTGTCATATTATTTTTCAATATAACTCAGTGTTGTTTGCAACGTAAGATTTCTGAGAAACCTGTTGTTACATGTCAGGTATGATATTGTACATAGTGTCCTATTTAAGGTAAAATTAATATCATACTAATAAATATTAATATATATGAAATTGTATTATTCTATAAATACCTTTGATGTTAAACTCAATCTCTTACAGGCCTCTATCATTCTCTTCATTAGCGAGACTATGAGTTGGTTAATTTTTAGGTTGTTAATTATATTTTTGGATCCCTAATTTGGTATAATCATGATATATTTCACTACTATCATCATTCCATTTGGTTGCTCATAGTCACTACATCAGCCTTCATGCTTAGTGTTAATATGATTCCTTTAGGTTTTATTCATTTACATAAACCAAAAAAGTATAGTTTGAGAAGCAATAGTCATAGTGTGAAAACCATATAATAATTTATTGGATATCTAGGTTATGAAACTTTATTTTCAATACAAGAAATGTTAGTTTTTACCATGTCTATTCATTATCATCATCTATTTAAAACCTTCATAATGTTTTGAAAATAAAATATAAATATCCTAAGTATATACATCAGGAGTGTTAAAGAAGGTATATTTAAGGCATATTGTTGTGCACCAGGTGAGGAGAGGGTCAAGCCCAATGTTCCCTTTTATGATTTACTACACATACTTACCTTTGTGCAAGAACCTGACCGTCTTATAGTATCCACATTGAAATGTATATCTTGGAAAACCCATGTAATATATTCCTTAACAAAACATTATGATTTTCATATACCTATCCTCAAATTTACTCATTAGGTCATATTGCCTAATATATGTCATCCTAAATCTTTTTCTAAAATTTTCTACTAAACGCATCAAATACAATCCATTTTAACCTTGTCCCTACTATCCTGGATCCCATGTGTGCGTTATTACATTTCAGTAAGATACTAAGAATCTCATCCCGATGGACTGAATAGTTTAGTAGTCTTGTTAAACTAGAAATATACAAGATACACGATTTATATTCCGAGTAAAAATAAAACGTAATAAATAAATACACCTAATTAACTACATCCTTGAAAACATATTCAAGGATTTCCTCTTCATATCATAGGGAGAGGACAAAATAAGGGTAAGATCAATTCCTTAGGAAGGGTTGCGTAAAGTGAAATTTTTTATAAATCAATAAATAATAGTAATTATGAAATGTTAAACAGCTGAACAAGAATCCTATTTTATAATCTTGATAGAATGGATATATATAGAACCATCAACATGTTACATTAAATAGCCGATAAAACATTCCATTTATTCAATAAACTAAGATCAAAATGCGTCAGAAGATAATTTCATTGTAAAAATCTCAGTGATAATAATAATTGAATACTTAATGAATTAAATAATTACTTGTTTGAGGTCATTTATTAAGAATATGATACCCCTATCATAAATACCATTAAAAATATGGTATAAACTATAGGTAAGAACCAATTTAACTTTGCCAACATTATTTGTCTCATGAGACCTACTGATGCATCGATGGGATTTATAATGTCGATCCCCTCCCATCATTGTATGTAACCTCCTCATCCCAATGTCCACTGTCTGGTTCCTCAAGAAAGGTCATCATATTTCCTCAGATGAGCCTCCCCATACACTAGAGGCAACTAACTGGCAACACAGTTGTATAAAGAAACATTGGGGAGACAACACACCTGAATGGCATGAAGAACTTACTTTTATTGATTTATTGATGAACCCTCTTTATATGGATGATGAGGAACCATTAAAAGGATCATTGAAATTGAGATTACATGACCCATAGGTCTTAGATGAAATATAAAGGCTATAAATACCTAGAAGTACTCTTCCCTAGCCTCTACATCGTGATGTTAGCTTTCCACGTTTGCTTAGATATTTATCTAGGATTCCTTTGAATGCACAGGCTGGTCGAAATGGAAATTACATACCCACTATTTCTTCCAAATACATTATATTTTTCTCTTTTGAATTTTCCAACGATGAATCCTCATTTAAATCCCACTCTTTGTAGAGTCTTCCTGGTTCATTAAGCACAAATTCGGGTGGCCCAGAAGCTTTGAGGTGCCTCGAAGAACTTGAGATGGCCCAAAATCCTTACTATCCTAAAGGCCTTGGGTGGAATAAAGGCCTTGAATTACCTGAGGACCAAATCTGTGGATTAAAATAATATCAAAAGAAACACTAACCACCAGAATAAAATAAAATAAAAACATGTTAAAATGATAACAATTAACCAAGTAGCACATGTTATTTCTACCTGATGATTATACTATATGTAAGGATGTCATAAAAATAAACCAAAAAAAAACAACCAAATGAAACTGAACCCATACATGAGTCCCATCCTAGCCCTGACCTCCTATGCTCCATCCAAACATTACATTCATGAACCACACATCAGGTGTTTTTTAGGAACTGATACCTGAAAACAAGTAGCATCTTTTTGAGTATCCATGTTCCTTGATGAAGTGATTAGGGTGTGATTACAACTCAGTAGGCCACCACCAATAATGTCTAAATAAATTACTACTATTTACAATAGTGTATGCAGATAAATACGAGTAACAAATATACAAGTAAATGAAGAAACCATTTATGTATTTACCCATTATCCCTTATATCCACTAGTTTATCTAAATTCAATAAATCCACAACAATTACTCAGGTCACACTGAGATTCTAATAAAAGGCACAAGGGGTTACACGCACTTTTAACAATAAGGAATTTCTCTAATCACAAATCATCACGTAATAATTAGTTATAATATTCACATATTATTTTCTCATCTTTATTTTCATTTCAAGACATATATTATATTCATTACTAAATTCATATTAATCTCATTATCCATGGGTTAGGAATTTACATCATTTACAATATAGCTAAAACCGGTCAGTTACCATACATAAAAGTGTAAGTCATATTCCATTTCACATTTAGGATGAAAATTTCAATAAAAAACACATCACATATACCTTGAATCCTTGGTCTATGCAGTCTCATAAAATAGAACCAGTAGGTGTACAGATCCTCAGTCCACTCCCCTAAATTGTGTATTATTGGGGTGGGGTTTAGAGTCTTAGTCTAACCCAACCCTTAAGTGTAGATACTCTTGTCCTATAACCCACACTACCAAGCTATGTTCACATGATTTTTTATCCATTTACCACATATACCATATCATAAAAAAAACGTAATCAATATACACAAAATAAACTTTTACCATTTCATTTAACACATAAACCAACCTTATCAAACCCCATTAACATAGTTTCCATTTACTTATAATAGTTTACAATTTCATTAACTTATCCCATATAATATAATTGTGAAATCTAATACATTTACCCCATTACACATTTATTAATTCAAAAGCATTTTCCTATTTAACTTGTTCACCATTCCGTGTACATTAACCAACTTGTTCCATTCATGTACAATTCATTAGTCATTTAGGCCAATCAATTTATTCTATTTAAACCATTTTATATAATTTCAAACAACCACTTATTCTATATCATAAACTAAAAAAATTCATCATTTAGTTTATTTCATGATAATGTTTACATTCCAACATAATCATCCTAAAACCTATCTCATTGAATAATAAATTAATTCAATGACTATACTCCCAAAAAAACATTTAAACTACATCATGGTGAATAACTCAATTTAAATTATAAATTTAAAATAACATTGAAACAACCATTTAAAACATGGGTCTTTATCTTTGAAAAACTAAATCATAGAACTAGGATTTAATTTCCATTTTCAACCATTCAAAATAATCATTAAGCATTTTTTCAAGGAAGGGGTCGCACCCCCATCAAAAATCAACATTTGAAATCAATTAATAAAACCCAATTTTAAAATAATTTGATGTTAGAACCTCATTTCAATACATTCTTCACATCCAAACATAAATCTGTCATGAAAAGCTATGGTCAGTTCAAAACCCCAAATACATATTTAAAAATGTTTCCTAATCCCTTTTGGAAATTAAAAAATAAAAGTATAATCAAATAAATTTACCCCTTTAACCAATCGCAGAGACCTAATTACAATAAATAACCCATCACTCTAATATTTCCATAATATCAACATTCTCTGATATATATCACTATTTCAAGGGTTTGGCACACCCCTTAGGTAGCCCTGGGTTTTTTTAACATTTTCAAAAAACCCAATAGTGTCTATGAAGGGGTTTTCACCTCACTCTAAGGCCTTAAAATAAATGCCATAATCAACACAAGAAACAAAACAAGGTAGCATGTTGGTACAACCACATACACATATAAGACATCAAGATAATGGAAAAGGCTTAAATACCACCTAACTCATTAGTGATGTTGATTATTTGTACAACATCCTTCATTTATTTGAAATCAAACACCATTTAAATCAAAAATATATAATCTATTAGAAAAGTGAGGGTTTTAGGGATTTATAAGGACAGAGTCCATTCTATAATACCAAATCCATAAAATTGAGAAATAAAGAGTATTATACTCAATCTGATCTTTGATTTTCACCCAGACACACTCCAAATGCCTATTAATCAAAGGAGAGTCACCTATTATAAGCCATAGATGGTTTGTTTCGTCACATAATATATAGTGGGTCAAATGGGGTAAAATATCAGGGATGGAATAAATTTATTTTGAAGAAAAAAATCATCAATTTCCTTGTTTTTAATGGTTTTATGGTTTGGCCGATTTTTTTTTCAAATTGTTCACTAATCGTGGGTCTCCCTCTATTGAAGAGAGCCAAGTGGAATTCTTTACCAGGAGCACCAACATGGTTTGAAAAACCATGTCTTCATAATTCTCTATCCTCTATTGGAAAGTTTTTCTATGCTACATGGTTTCACATGCCATGTTCACTATTTACTCAAATCAAGTGCTTCACAATATTTGGCCTATTTTCCCCTCCTTACGTGTCCCGACCCCCTGAGATACACCCACAAATTCTCATATTCCCTAAAAAACATCAATATCCAAAAAAGGGGATTAACCAAAATTTAAACAAGGATGTACTTTCACGGAAGGTTGGTATCTTAAATTGTGTGTCCAATGCATCCCTGATATATCGAATAATCAATTTAATTTATGAATCAATATTTAAAGGTAAATAACTCAACAAAAATTTCATGTAATCAATGAACTCAACATTAAGTGCATACCGATATAAAATCAATATGTAAATATCATGGAAAATAATCAATATAGAAATTTATATAACTAAACACAAATGAAATTTAAAAAACATGAATATCCTAAAAAGAAAATTTATAATAAAAATTATAGGATAAATAGATAAACACACAATCAATTTTAATAATAAAGTGAGAGTGAAATTCATCTAGATATAATATCATTGAGAAAATATCATGGATAATAATAAAATAATTTGTAATGAAGGAAATGCCGAAATATTGTATTACATGTTTCCTAGGAACATGCTAACTTTACCATCATGATCTATTCTGAATATAATTAAAATTTATTTGTAGAAACCCATTTAATTTATTCTAGAATATTAATTTTTTCGTGAGACTAAAAATTCAAAGAGGTTTTATAATTAACTAGGCCCCACCCATGTCTTCCATGTCTAATTCATTACACATATATCAAATAATTTATTTAATTCAAAAAAAAATGTTCATTATCATCAAATATCAACATTTAGTCAGGAATACCAATTTATCAATATCTCCCCTAAAAACAATAAATATCAATGTAGAATACTATATATAAAAATGATATTACTTTTTATAAGTAATCATATCCATAATAAATAATGTGGATATTTTGGTGAAATATGATATCCAATTATCACTTGAATGTGAATAATTTAAGGTGTATTTTGTAACACCCCAAGAATTCATAGTGTGTTATTTCTTCAAAATAATTCAACAACTTGCACTACACGCAACACCGAGTTCAATTGCACCATGACTTACCAAAAATCCATTCAAAAGAGGTTATGAATAGTATTAACTAAATTTTAAACTCTATATAATCCTTATAATTTTAGAATCCATATTATGAGTATCTTAGACATAATGCAAGAACAAATTCATTTTCAGTATTGCACTTTTATCAACTTTTAATAGTAAACCCTTTTTAAATACAATATTTTAAACTTTTTGACCAAATGGGGACATCAAAAATTTAAAATGAAACATCCCAAGATTCCATGGTATGCTTTCCTTTGAATAATACAGTAGTGTGTGTTGTACGCAACTTTGAGTTTTAACACACACCACAACCAATCAAACTAGCCTTTATGAATAGTAATACCTACTTTTTGAAATTATATATATTTTATATTTCAAAATGGACTTCATTTTTGGATTCGGAATATCGAATTTAGCCTACGGTGAAATTTTGGTACTTTTTGAATAACTTTCATATTTTGATGAATAGTGAAAATTACTAAATTTTAATTAAAAACAACTTTTTTTAATCAAATAATTCATAGTGATAAATTATGAATTTGAGTGGTTTTAAAGTATATTTAGAATATATTTTTACCATTTAATATAATGTTGGTCATTGGACATAATTTTACCATTAAACCGAACAAAAACAAGTGTCAATCTTTTGATAGTTATTATCTCTTAAAAACACGCTTTTTGTTTTGACAGTGGAAATTAATTTTAAATTAATTTCTGTCACTTCTGTGTTTTGAATTTAGAAAAATGTATTCCATATTTGCAATCAGGATGTTCAAATTGTGTAAATAGGTAACTTTTATTTTTAGACATTTTGAATAATTACTGCGGTAAATATTTTATTTACCATGGTTAAAGGTAAATCCGGTAAATGAGGGTTAAAAAAATAATATTATAATAATACTAAATTACCCTAAAACGTGTCCTAGCCTTATTGGTTGATACATGTTCGACCATAGGCATCTTTGGGTCGATTTTGGGACCCCATGGTGCCACTTGTAGGTGATAGGGACACTTTATTTTAATTAAGTTAAAATGAATACAAAAATGACACAAGCATATATCTTTTAGAAAAACAATTTTTACATAGGATTATTTATGTTGGATTTTAGATTATAAATATTCATTATAAAGATAAACAGATTTCCTACATAGTGATAATTTATTTATAATTTTTAGACATTAAATAAGTTAATTTATTTATGACACAATGATGATGAATTAATTACTATAATAGTGAGAAATTAAAATAATTGATATTATAAATACCCAAATAAATATAATATGAAACTTTTAATGAATTAAACTAATTTTATAGGATAATATGATATATTAGTATTGATTTAATTGACTTTTTTCGAAGTAATCAATCTGTTATGAGTTTCACAAAAATCAACTATTGAATAGTGTCAAAATTGACATAAAAGAGTTCTTAAAACAAATATTATATTATTAATTGATATTAAATTCCTAAAAATCTAAAGTTCGGCCAAGAGACTTATATCATGATAGGTTCATCATTAATGGACCACTTGGGGGTCTCTTGGATGTATATAGTAATTTTATTAACCATATTATATAAAAATACAAAGAGACATTGTAAAAGTGTAACTAATTAACTTAGAGTTAATACTTAAAGATAAGGTTAATATAAGTACCCAAACCTGTATAAATTCTATTGGTTGAGTTGTTTTCGACCCATCCCCACCTTAAAAGTTAAATAATCAACTTTGGAGCCATTAGAAGCCGAATATGAATTTATTATAAACTAATATTTCTAGATTTTCCAAAGGTGCCCCTCACCCCTCTTATAAAAGGGCACTCCTCCTTCTCTTTTCTTCACACCTTAAAAGCCTTTTGGTTCGGCCAAACTCTGCCCCAATACTCTCCCAACTTCCCTCACTACAACCTAGAGGCCTTAGTTTGATCAGAAAGCCAACCTAAGGATCCCGTTTGATCAAATCAAAAGGAATAAACCGAAGAAGAGGTAATGATTTCACCACCCTTTTCCAAGTTCCTTCTTCTTCCACTTCTTCTTACTTTCTTGTTACCATTCTAAAATAATAACTCCAGTATCATATATATACTGTGATGTTATTATAAATATGGTACAACCATATTCAGTATTCTATCCACCCTTTGAATAACATGTCACCATACGTGTGTACGTACGGCTTACCGTCTCCACGTCGTGGTGTAATTGTTATTCAATATATTATTATTTGGATGGGTATAATAATGATGTGTAACTCATGTAAATAATAAATATAACATGTTAATGATTCTGTATATATGATATACCATCCATTTATATATTATTTTAATATCAAAATAATGATATTGTTGCTCGTACGTACGTACGGACTACCGTCTCCACGAACGCGATGAGATTCATTCTCCATCATATCCATTCAAGTATAATTATCATTTGATGATTTAAAAATGATGTTTAAGGACTTGATATCATTCTGGATATGAATAATATACAACCTATCCATTACAAACATGGCTTACGTAATAAAACATATAAAATAAAACGAGTAAGTTAACACCCGAAAGAACGATAATACTAAGACATTATTAACAAAGAAAAGTTAAAAGATCATATATGATATCAAATTAATATATATGATTCTTGTATAATTTAATAACAATTATTTCAATATTATACAAGAGGTTAACCTACCCCAACCAAGTAAAAGTACAAGGTAAGGGGTTTTCATCTCACTCCTTATTCCCGTGAGATTCATGTCATATTGCCACCATCACCTTTTGTGCGGTGTATGTACAGCCCATAATTATATTCTTTGTGTAATACACTCTAATTTATGTGTATTTACATATTCATTGTATGATACCTCTTTTATGGGTTGTATGTTTCATAAGTTACCAAATTGGTAAGGGTTATTTCGCAATCTCTTCATTATCCGAGGTTGTTTATACGTAATAATGTACTGGGATCTCTTTATCATCCACATCCATGTTTCTTAAAAATGAATTTCAAAACATTTTTACTATTTACTAGAATATGGGTTAAAGTCATTTATACCCTTTTTTGACTTTTTATAAGAGGTTTATAAAGGAATCTTTCCGTCATTTTCCAAACAAGGTGCTTTTTAACCTTTTCGACAAAATTAAGGTAAGAATGTTTTTTTAACTTATACGGCGGGTGTGGCTATTTTCTGCCGTTATAAAATCGTCGAAGCTTCCCTTACAAGATAATAAGAATATTTTCAAAAAAAAATGTTTTATTTCATAAATATAAGACTCTTAAATAATTTCAAAATAGAAAGAGATATTTTTCTAAAATAGTCTTTATTTCATCTATGTCAACATCCTTTGATGGATTTTAAGCTTATTTGAAGTTGATTTATTATGATACAAAACATCAATATTTTATTGAAGGTTTTGTGATATTTTTTACTATGGATAAGTTATTCTTATGTCACTCATGGTTTTTGTATAGATTATTGACATTTCATAAGTTATTTGTAATCCCAATGTTTATGTTATATTTCAACCTTTCATTCAGATGAATGTGTTAGACAAGTATGTTCCGGGTTGGGGACCGGTAAAAGTAAGACCTCCGGTTTGGTCTCCAGTTATTAGAGAAACTCCGGTTTGGTCTCCGGTTATTAGAGGAACTCCGGGTTGGTGTCCGGTTATTAGAGGCACTCCGGGTTGGTGTCCGGTTATTAGAGGCACTCCGGGTTGGGTTCCGGTTACAGTTAGCCCCTAGGTCTTGGGACGAGGCCTTGACAAAGAAATTAAAGTCCAGCGTTATGCATTCCATCATTATGAAAGTGGTTATTTTTTTTGCATGTGATTATTCGATTAGTAGAATATCCATGTGAATAAGTAAATGGAATTATTTCATTTTATTTATGCCATACTATGTTGAAAGTTCAAGTTTGAAAGGCTTTTGTTTTAGTATACATTGCCTTAAATGTTTATTCTTATTTATGAAAGTTTCCGCTATATTGTTATCCTTACTGGGCATTTGAGCTCACCCCTTTTCTATGTTTTATTTTTCCCAGGAAGTGAAGAAGTAAATTATGAATGACCTGCAGGGATATTATGTGGGGATATGAGTGTGGATTATGGAGACAATTTGTTGCTGTAGTAGTTTTTCATTTTATGATGTAATGTAAGACTTATGAATATATCTAGTGTTTCCAAGGCTACTAAACCAATCGGTCTTTCGAGATTTGATCTTTCTTGTGATCATGCCAATGTTATGTAATAATGCACCGACTCTGGGTAACTAGGGTCGAGGCGTTACAGTTGGTATCAGAGAAAGTTTAGTACAAACCTTGGAAGCTAGATTTAGATAAACTCTGATTAGAGCACATAGATTTAAGATGGACTTTGATGATTAGTATAGAAGAACTTTCTAGAATTTTGGTATTGTAGAGATTTTGTGAGTTTTCTGAGCAATACATCCCTGTCTGGATACGAGCAGGTAGAGGCGGCTCTGGCACAGATGTACCTAGGGGTAAAACCCAAAAACACCGCTTTGAGCTAGACTCGAACGGGAACTGGTGCACGACAACGGGCCTTGCTGCACTCTTGGTTACGACACTCCCGGGGGATATGCTTAGGATAATTCTCATTTTCTTTACAAACCATTATGAAGGGTTTATGTGGATTTACTTCCTTAAAGGAGAAATTTATATGATTATGGATTATATCCATAAAATATTTAATTTATGTTATGTGTCTTACAAGTTTGGGATTAGGTATTGTTATTCATAAACTAATCTAGTGTATGCCATTGTTTAGAAATGGCGCCCAGTAGAAGGAATGAGAACTCCAGCAATGCACATGATCCAAAGAGAAAGAAGGATCATATCTTTCATGGCCTTAAGCCAAAATTTATAAGAGAAATAGTCTCCCATTTATTATCATCATACGAAGAAATAATATCATGTGTTGATAAGATAAGTAAAGATTTTACTGAGTCATATGGCTTTGAAGGGAAGCAAGAGAAGAAAAGGATGGAAGAGAGAAAGATGGATAAAGGGAAGAGGGAAAAGAAGAATTTTCCCATATGTGATAACTGTGGAAAGAAACACTCTGGAACTTGCCTGAAAGGAATGGGAGTTTGTTATAAGTGTGGTGGAAAAGAGCACAAAGTACATGACTTCAAGGGTAAGAAAATGGTTTCAAATTTACAATTCTTTATTTGCAAGGAGTTTGGACACTATGTGAACCTATGTCCCAGTCATCAGAATATGCCGCAAATGATGTTATTGGATAATAATCAAGTTATGATACTACCACAGATGAAGAGGAATGATTAGAGTTCTTATGTTGATTATGTCAATTGAGTGTTGTATCAACAATGTACTTGTTATAATAATTATGGAGTATATAAGGATTGTACTGCAGTACTATTTCATTAAGGACTTGAGATTGTGTGGAACAAAGAAAAGTGAATCAATAACAGGATAAATTTTTGGAAAATATATGGTTGAGAGAATGATAAACCATAATATAGTTCTGATACCGAGGTAGTGATTTTGGAATAATACATTTGGATAAATTATATTGGATATTCTTGACTACCTTGAAACTGATTAATGATTTGTATATTCCATCATTGTTGGGGTTTAAAACATTTTTGGATTGAAGGAGTATATCTATTATTATTTAAGGAATAAGGGATCATGAATGTAATCAATAAGGTTTTATGGTAATTCAGGATGTTGCAGTGTTTTAAAAGAATACATCACAAAGGTGTTCACATGTTATTACGTGGAAAAAGGATCTTTATTATGTTTACCTTCCTTTTAAATTTTGGACTGAAGTATTTGGGATAGTTCTAGTTTGGATTATTTTGGATTGCCATAAAAGGACATCCCGGAGGTCGGGCGGCAACCCTTCGCGTCCGGCAAGGCCGCGAGACTTGAACCCACAACTGAAGGGCGACAAGGGTGTATCACCTACCACTGGCCCAAGAGATGTCCTGGATTAAATAATGTAGTTTTTTTAAAAGATCTGGTAGATGAATTATAAATTCATTTATTTTGGAACCCTGTACGAATAGTATAAATAGAATTTTTTTTACAAGTGAAAGATGAGTTTGTGGTAGAAATTTATTAATGGACAAAACTCTAATTATAAAGTAAGTATATCTCCTTATGATCTTAGCCAATCTCATAAATAAATTCCTCAACATTAAGAAAAGGAACTTAGAACAAAAATGTTTTCCTAGATGGTACCTTAAATCATCACTAATTTATGGCTTTGGGATTGTTGGCCTTTTCATAGCCATGTTCTCTACCACTCTCCATCCGATAATTGATGGTTAGATTTTTCTTCCATATCCATATTTTCCTACATGGAACCCTAGTAAGTGTTATTTTATGTAATCTTCATACTTTCCACTCTTTATTTTAAATATAGGCCTCATTAATTCATTTTTCGATGTGGGATTTCAACTAAGATATTTTGAAACGTCAAAAAATGTGTTATCCTAATACCCTATGTTTTGTTGAACCGATGGTATTTCAAATCATCATAGATTGATGAATTTAAGGACCTCAATTTTACACTTGTTTGTGATTGATGACCTCAATCACTACCTATAAATATTTACATTTTTCCTCCAATTATATGTCTCTAATTGCCACCAATGTTCTCCTAATCGAGATCATAATTTGGTGGTGACCCATTGATTTCTCTTTTCCTCATATTAAGACTAAATTTTAGTAACCAAATTTCTGATGTGGGTTTTCCCACAAATATATTTTCTATTTTCAACCTTTTATTTTCGAAGAACAATTTCAAATTGCGAGGATGCAATTTATTGAAGGAGGGGAGAATGTAACACCCCAAGAATTCATAGTGTGTTATTTCTTAAAAATAAATCAATAACTTGCACTACACGCAACACCGAGTTCAATTGCACCATGACTTACCAAAAATCCATTCAAAAGAGGTTATGAATAGTATTAACTAAATTTTAAACTTTATATAATCCTTATAATTTTAGAATCCATATTATGAGTATCTTAGACATAATGCAAGAACAAATTCATTTTCAGTATTGCACTTTTATCAACTTTTAATAGTGAACCCTTTTTAAATACAATATTTTAAACTTTTTGACCAAATGGGGACATCAAAAATTTAAAATGAAACATCCCAAGATTCCACGGTACGCTTTCCTTTGAATAATACAGTAGTGTGTGTTGTACGCAACTTTGAGTTTTAACACACACCACAACCAATCAAACTAGCCGTTATGAATAGTAATACCTACTTTTTGAAATTATATATATTTTATATTTCAAAATGGACTTCATTTTTGGATTCGGAATATCGAATTTCGCCTAAGTTTAAATTTTGGTACTTTTCAAATAACTTTCATATTTTGATGAATAGTGAAAATTACTAAATTTTAATTAAAAACAACTTTTTTTAATCAAATAATTAATAGTGATAAATTATGAATTTGAGTGGTTTTAAAGTATATTTAGAATATATTTTTACCATTTAATATAATGTTGGTCATTGGACATAATTTTACAATTAAACCGAACATAAACAAGTGTCAATCTTTTGATAGTTATTATCTCTTAAAAACACGCTTTTTGTTTTGACAGCGGGAATTAATTTTAAATTAATTTCTGCCACTTCTGTGTTTTGAATTTAGAAAAATGGATTCCATATTTGGAATCAGGATGTTCAAATTGTGTAAATAGTTAACTTTTATTTTTAGACATTTTGAATAATTACTGCGGTAAATATTTTATTTACCATGCTTAAAGGTAAATCCGGTAAATGAGGGTTAAAAAAATAATATTATAATAATACTAAATTACCCTAAAACGTGTCCTAGCCTTATTGGTTGATACATGTTCGACCATATGCATCTTTGGGTCGATTTTGGGACCTCATGGTGCCACTTGTAGGTGATAGAGACACTTTATTTTAATTAAGTTAAAATGAATACAAAAATGACACAAGAATATATCTTTTAGAAAAACAATTTTTACATAGGGTTATATATGTTGGATTTTAGATTATAAGTATTCATTAGAAAGATAACAAGATTTCCTACATAGTGATGTTTTATTTATAATTTTTAGACATTAAATAATTTAATTTATTTATGACACAATGATGATGAATTAATTACTATAATAGTGAAAAAATAAAATAATTGATATTATAAATACCCAAATAAATATAATATGAAACTTTTAATGAATTAAACTAATTTTATAGGATAATATGATATATTATTATTGATTTAATTGACTTTTTTCGAAGTAATCAATCTGTTATGAGTTTCACAAAAATCAACTATTGAATAGTGTCAAAATTGACATAAAAGAGTTCTTAAAACAAGTATTATATTATTAATTGATATTAAATTCCTAAAAATCTAAGGTTCGGCCAAGAGACTTATATCATGATAGGTTCATCATTAATGGACCACTTGGGGGTCTCTTGGATGTATATAGTAATTTTATTAACCATATTATATAAAAATACAAAGAGACATTGTAAAAGTGAAACTAATTAACTTAGAGTTAATACTTAAAGATAAGGTTAATATAAGTACCCAATCCTGTATAAATTCTATTGGTTGAGTTTTTTTCGACCCATACCCACCTTAACATTTAAATAATCAACTTTGGAGCCATTAGAAGCTGAATATAAATTTATTATAAACTAATATTTCTAGCTTTTCCAAAGGTGCCCCTCACCCCTCTTATAAAAGGTCACTCCTCCTTCTCTTTTCTTCACACCATAAAAGCCTTTTGGTTCGGCCAAAATCTGCCCAAATAATCTCTCAACTTCCCTCACTACAACCTAGAGGCCTTATTTTGATCAGAAAGCCAACCTAAGGATCCCTTTTGATCAAATCAAAAGGAAGAAACCGAAGAAGAGGTAATGATTTCACCACCCTTTTCCAA